>JAXCHB010000235.1:5430000-10230000 GCA_036926305.1 Uropetala carovei
ATTTCTTTCTAACACTCCATTGCACGAAACGTGTTGTACACTTTCCTAACTTGTTGTATTCAAGTTTCAAAGGAATCTTTCAGTTGATGTCGACACCAGTTGAGGACTGCATTTTTCACCTTGCCATTCAAACTGAATTTATTGCCTATGAAGTGCTCTTTCAGTGACGTAAACAGATGAAAGTCATACGGTGACAAATCAGGACTATAAGAAGTATGGGGAAGAACGCCCCAACTCAATTCAGCCAGTAAATTCACAGCCAAATTAGTCTTATGTGGTTGGGTGCTGTCGTGGAGAAAACAAATTCCTTTGGACAGAAGACCTGGTCATTTCTTCCTTAGAGCAGATTTCAGACTGTTTTTTAGGAGCGCTGAGTAATAAGCATCATTAAATGTATGGCCTTGTTCCAGGAAATCCACATGAATAATTCCTTGAGCATCCCAAAACAGTGGCCATCACCTTGTTTGCTGATGCCATCGTTTAGAATTTTTTTCGGTGTAGGGGGATTTGTGTGTCTCCACTCCATACTGGAAGTTGTTTTCTGGAGTAAAGTGATGGACCCATGTCTCATTCGTGATTATGATATGATTCAAAAAATCAGACCCTTCCCTCAGAAATCGTTTACTCAGAACCCCTGAAATTTGAACCCGCATCCCCTTTGGTTCTGATTACAACTGTTTGGGCACCCATCAAGCGCTGCCTTCACTGTATCTAAGGTTGTAATGAAGTATAGTCTCAGCACTACCAATACTAATGTTAACTTGCAATGCTAATTCATGCACTGACATTCACGTGTCCCTCCGAACGAGCTCATCAACCTGCGTAATTGTCACATCATTGACTGCAGTTGCTGGTCCTGCTTTGTGTTCTTGTTCTCCACGCATTTGCGACCCCCTTTGAATGATTTGTACCACCCAAACATAGAAAATCGAGACAGGATTTCCCATACTGTACTCGAAGTCACCGATGAATTTCAGTCCCATTTACACCTTCCTTACAGAGAAATTTAACAATAATGCGTTGTTCCACTGAAGTAGAAACACATTCAGATGCCATCTTTGTTAGCTCTGACATGGATTGCTATGGCAACAAAACAATTTTTTTGTATTGCCAACATTATAATGACATGTGCACACTTCATCAGCTCATTGTATTATATATAATATTTTTTTAAAAAATAACGTCCAGGTCATATCTGAACATCCCTCGTAGATCAATCATGATCGCTAGGTATAGTAAGTGTTGATAGTATCGTTAACAGCTGACATCAATTGAATTATAGGAAGCTTTATTTAGTAGGTCAAGCTCTCTGAGAATGTTTCTTATTGGGTGAATTAAAACACCTGTCTCCTGGAAGACTCAAGAAGAATAGCACTGACTCTAAACAATATTTATATATTTTCATTATTGTTTATTTCTGTATTTTGTTAAAACTTGGATTGCACAGGACCTTGATTTTGTCTGAAAAAAATTTTATGATAAGTATTTTTAAGTAAAACGATGGGGGTCGACTAATACAGCAAATATATGCCTAATTATGTATTTTCAAGCCGAAAAGTTGAGGTCAAATAATACACTGCGATATACGGAATATATGAAGTTCATGAAAGTTTTTTGTAATTCATATTAATTTTCGATATTTACAATTTCCTTTATAGTACTTTAATCAAGTATTCCAATCCAAAGTTAGAGTCAATTTAAATCATAGTTATTGCAGTAATTCCTTATTTTGTATATCATAATAACCATATTATAAATAATAAAAAATCTCATTTTAATGTATGTAGACAAATTAATTTTTCATTTACTGCACCCAGATTATGTAAATAAGAATTTATTCCTTTTTTGAGGCATTTAAAAATTAAAAATATAATTATCTTTTCAATAAGGATCAAATCTAGCTGCTTTAAAAATTTAAAAAAAATCAGTTGTAACACCCTAATAATAGCTTCAGAGTATTTCTTTCTTTTCCAAATTTGTATATTGCTCCCATATTTTAAACTTAAGCAGATTTATTTTAGTTTTGGTGTGCATTTAAACATTTTGAATGTTTTCTAAATATTTCATGATCCTTTTAATATAAACTCATTTTTTATTTTTAATAATAACTTACTATCCTAAAATCATTTTCTATTTACCTAAATTTCTCTTACTCAAACACGTCCATTCACTTGGGATTCTTTGAATTCTATTGCATCTTTGGCTCTCATTTCTTTTTGCTTCCTTTCTCAAATTTTTCCCTCCACCTCCTTCCAACCAAATTTTCTGCTTCCAAATCCTTCCCCTTTCATCTCGGGCAAGCATAGGGTGTTGGCTGGAAGGGGCTAGCACTTAGACGGCAGGCCATCAAATTGGCTGACCTAGTGGTTTCCAAAATTGACCACCAGGGGGGTCCAGGACAGGTTGGTTCTGCTGGGGGACGTACAGCAGAAGATTCAAAGAAGCACAGACGTCGTCGTCTGTATCATGCTGCCTCAGAGGAAAGACCTGCTTTCCCTGTTCAACAAAAGAATTTTAATGCATATGTTATGGAGAACAAGGAGGTCATCAAAACTCTCTCATTATTATCCACTTGTATGAATGAACTTCGTCCAGTAAGTCTAATTTAGCATTAATTTGCCATTTAACTTAATTTCTAGTTGACTACATTACTTTTAATGTTTATGAGTTAATCAAATTAATTATCATTTTAAATTTATTTAAGTATCTTTCTTTAGGCCTACTTATATTAATATTGCATACTTTTTCACATATATAAATATAAAGTGAAACTGATTAGAATTGTTATAATAAAAGGAATTGCATCGCTTTATGGAGCATTGGCGGCCATATCACTTCTTGTGGAGCACTGGGGATGGAACAAAAGCCAGTCTTGGACAAACTCACAACCAGCCTCAAGGACTTACACTTCTTGATTACGAGTCATCCCTTCGCCGACATGGAGAATTAGAATCACAGTTATCAACTGAGGCAGATACTAACAGAATTGGGACATGCATTGCAATTTCAACTGGTACATTTTTATTAATTCAATATAATCATTTTTCTTAAATCTCTTATTGGCAACATCCACAATCATTCAAGCATGACATTCAGAGTAACTTATAAACCATTTAGAGCATGATTTTCTTAATGGTGAATGGTATGGAATATTTGCTCAATTACTTTTATTCTTGCAAGAAAGTTTGTAAATATACTAATATATACAGTAGAACCTTATAAATCCGGCATTCAAAAATCCAGAATTATCAAAAATCTGGCACTTTTTGAAAAATTTTCTGTGGGTAGTTGACAGCTCAGAGGCATAGGGGAAATAGGTTGGCCAGGCTTACTGAAAGCTTCAAAGGTGTCAGATTTATACATTATGGCCCAGAAACAATACTCAAATCACCAATTTTACCTGAATTTCTCATATTTGCTAGATTGTATGTCATTGTTACTATTTTCAATGCATAAAATCATACATTATGCAAGACATTTAATATGGGTTCACATTTTGGTATAATTTTGGGTGCTATTGCTCTGTGGAATTTAGGGATATGAGCTATTCCACTACCTAAAATTGCAAACACAACAAATTAAGCAAACTCGAGAACCATTGTCAAAGCATCAAACGATTATGGTGCCGTATCGAGTAAACAATTTCACTCTCTCAATCCTCCTTCTCAGCTAAGTACCATGTTGTATTTCATTACAAAATTGCAGACATGCTATAGCTTGTGCAGATAGGTGCTCAGATTTTTTAAAGTGGACCGAGGAGTACAACAGCGATAGAGTTACGTGCTCGAAGTGACTGCGTGTTTTCAGTAAGTGTGACTTCCATCACTAGAGTGACAGTGCTAAAATTCCTATTAGAATGGCTTCAAAAAAAGCAGAAAACCCCTTAAGTAGCATTATGAAGCATAAATATAAAACACTTTTGATTGAACAAAAAGTAGACTTATTAAGGAAACTTGACAAGGGTGCTTCAGTTAAGGGACTTTGTTAAGAATATAACCTAGGTAATTCTACTGCATATGACTTGAAGAAACAAAACAGTGAGTTGCTAAAATTTTATGAAGACAGTGACACTCCTAAATGTATGAGCAGCCAAAAAAAATTACCTACGTCCAGGTTCAATGATGTGGATAGGGTACTGTTTGAGTAGTTTCAGCAACGAAGAAGCAAAGGTGTACCAGTGTCTGGCATAATGCTGATTCAGCAAGCTAAGAAATTACACAAAGACTTGAAAATTAATAAAGCTCATGATTACTCACAAGGTTGGCTTCATCGCTTCAAGCTTCATCATGGAATATGAAAATTAGTTGCATCTGGTGAAAAACTTAGCAACAACTCAGATACTGCCAATAGATTCACAAAGGAGTTTGCTAAACTCGTTTCAGAAGAAAATCTAACTGCCGAGCAAATTTATAATGTGGCGATGTCTTCCTCGCAGCACACTTGCAGCAGATGAGAATATGGCACATGGAGTGAATGAGTCATAGGAGAGGTTGATGGTGCTTGCGTGTGCAAATGCAGCAGGTTTGCACAAACTAAAGCTAATCGTAATTGGTAAAAGTACACACCCTCGTGCTCTAAGGGGCGTAAAGAAATTTCCTGTTCACTACCATGCCAATAAACGGGCATGGATACCTTTGCAAATAATGGTTTAATAGTTTGCGAATCACTTTGCCCTGGAGGCACATGTGCATTGCAAGTCTAAGGGTCTAGGTGATGATTGTAAAATAATTCTGATGTTAGATAAGTGCCCATCCTGATGAATCACTTTTGGTACTGGGTAATGTGCATGCATTTTATTTACCTCCAAACCAGGGAATTTTGTGATCTCTAAAATGCTATTGCAGAAAAAAATTCATGCAAAAATTGTAAATTGATGGATTCAAAAACGAATTCAACATCATGGACGCAATTTGGACTCTAGCTAATGCGTGGACTGATATAATGCCCACAACATTGAAAAATGCCTGACGTGATTTGTGACCTGCAAGTGTGCATGAAGACAGTGACGGTGTTTGTGACAAAAAGGGAATGGTTTCTGAGATTATGGAGTTTTCTGAGAGACTGGCAAATAATGCTATTACAGAGAGTCTGAAAGAAGGTGACGTTGAAAAGGGGATGGACACTGACAACGAAGCGACTGTTGCACATCAGCTATCTGATGGTGAAATAGCTGAAATGGTTTTAGAACCAGGACACGATAAAGATGAAGAAAGTGAAAGTGATGATGACCACAAGGCAGCCACAGACAAACCTTCAATAGATTGATGCATTCAATTGGTCACTGACACAATATTGGCTTTAGAACAGAGATCATGAATCGAAGCACAGAATATGATGAGTTTGTACTGAATTAAGGATAAACTTACTCAGGAAAGATTACAATGTTTGAAGCAAGCTACCTTGTGTGACATCTTCAAGAAAATTTCACAGAAAAACCAAAAAGCTTCCACCACTAAAACTTATGATCCTTCCATTTCCGCAATTGAAAACGCTGCCCCAACCTTCTTCTAGCTCTCTGCAGACTTCAATTTATGCTAAATCAGTAAGTATGCATTAAATTTCCAAAGCCCATATTCCTCATTCGTCAACTATTGAATGCTTCTTTTATAAGTTTTAAGTAAATTATGGATTTCTGTTATTTTTTCCTAGCCGTGATGTGGTGTGAAGATGCTGTGGCATAGCCATGAGGGGCATAAGGGAGCATTTGTTATGATTTACTTAATATTCTGCATTATTTAATTTCTATTTACAAATTTAGTATATATACAGTAAGCCCCCGACTTACACGGATCCGAGTTGCACAGATCCGCAGATACACGGATCCGCAGATCAGAATGTGTCATCAGGGTAGTTGAACTGCCATGCGTATACAGTTAGTTAGACAGGCGATAGATGGTGTTACTTGTACACTGCAGGAAACGTAGCAGACAGAAGTGCTTTTGTTAGATTTGTTTTTTATTGTGAAAGAGCTTTCAAGTGCATGAAAGTTATCTCGTAATTGCATTAAAACAAACTTGATAAACGAACTAGGTATAAACCCTCATTATGGCTGAGAAACGTAAGAGTGGTGACAATATTGGGAGTGTTAATAAGAAGAGGCACACTATAACTTTGGAAACCAAAGTAGAAATTATTAAAAGGCATGACAAAGGTGAAAAGTTTGTTGACATTGCACATGTTTATGAGATGAATGAGTCGACAATTAGAACAATTATAAGGGATAAAGATCGAATTAAAGAACATGTAAAAAGTTCTGTGCCAATGCAGTCTACAATTATTACGAATAAAAGAGGCACATTAATAGAAGAAACGGAAAAATTACTGACCATTTAAGATACTGCTGTTGGTTGACAATGCCCCAGGCCACCCAGCTACTCTGTGTGACTATCATGAAAACATCACGGTGATGTACTTGCCTACAAACACAACTTCTCTGTTACAACCGATGGATCAAGGAGTCATACAGACTTTTAAAAAATATTATCTATGGAGAACGTTCAGCCAAGCAGTGGAAGCTACTGAAGGGGAGAATGGAATATCATTGAAGCAGTTCTGGAAAGAATATGATATTTATAAAGCTGTTAAGAACATCGATGCTGCCTGGCATGAAATTACTTCATCTACCATGAATGCTGTTTGGAAAAAGCTCATCCCCCAGTTTATTCAGGAATTCAGGGGATTTGAAGAGCAAGATGTATTCGATGAACTCGTAGAAATGGGCAGGACATTAGAATTAAATGTCGAAGCAAATGATTTTCATGAATTATTACAATGTGATGCAAAGGAATTGTGCAACAAAGATCTGATGGAGCTTGAAGACCAGAGAAATAAAGGCGGAATTTCAGAGGAAGAACAGGACACTGAGCCACCAAAAAGATTTGAAACTATACAAATGGCAGAATGTTTTCACATGATAGAGAAAGCACTGGCTGGTTTTGAGGCGCAGGAGCCAAACACCCAATGGTTCACGAAGGTATCTAGAGCAGTTAATGATGCAATTGCATGCTATAAAATTATTTATGACGAGAAGAAAAAAGTTACTATACAAACATCACTGGACAAGTACATACGTAAAACAGAGACAAATGATGTAATGCCATTGTCACCTGCAGAATCTGCTTAAATACGTATATACTATGTACTAATATTCTTCTTGCAATTACTATAATTTTTACTTATGTATGATGTATTGTAATGAATAAATTTTCATTTTCTTAACATTTTGTTTTTATAAGCTCTACTTTTTTCGGCTTTAATTATCCAATGAAGTGAATGACAAATTTGTGTAAGTGCCATTTTGGAACGAATTAACCATGTAAGTTGGAGACTTACTGTATACATATTATCTAATAAAAGTATTTGTGTGATTTCTGATAACATTTTGAGATTATTTAGATAACAAAAAGCATTTTTATTTTATCACACAATCGAAACTCTTCCTTAATTCACATCAGTAAATTTGAAATTTTGTCTCTTTATCACGTGACTGCAACAAATTATGCTGCCAACTCACCGAAGCTTGCCTGAGTACCAGTGGCATAGCGAGGAGGGGGCAGAGATGGGCAGATTCGCTAGGAGGTTGTGGATTAACGTAATATCCTTGCTTAAGGGAGGCGAGAGTCATCAAAAATGTTTCTAGGAACTGGTCTGAGATGCAATGAATCACCCTCATATTTATCTTTAGGATGTAGTGATACCTTAGCTTGTTTACATTTAGATGGTCCCTGAGACTTAAGAAATGGCAATCGTAAGCAGGTCAGAGAAAAATATTTACAAAACCCTTTCTCTGTCTATGCCAAATACCGTATTCACCCGAATCCAAGACGACCCTGAATCTAAGACGACCCCCCCTTTTGATGATTCCAAAAGAGAAAAAAGCTCAAATTGACCTTCATGACTACAAAAATTATAAATCTTGTGAAATATTTATTTTCTCTTATACTTTTCTTGAATGTCACTGTCTTTTAACATTTTAAAATCATAAGATCACATCACAAATAGAACCATTCAGGTTTTCAAACAAATTAAATGGTAGCATTCAATTTAAGATAACATTAAAAATAAAGTAAATACATTGACAGAATATACTCATTTCAGGACAACAAAAAAACATTTCAATCCAAGTGCTGCATAAAATCATTTTATTGTGTTAGTCATCATCACTGTCTATGCAACCTTCACTATTTTCCTCATGCTCACCATCTTTATCACTCTCAACTTCATCATCAGTCTCCCACAAAACATCATCCTCACTCCCATCCATGGCATTAGATAAGCAGCATTTCTTAAATCCTTTCACTATTACTTTTGCATTTATTTGTTGCCACGATGCCTTGATCCATTGGCAGAGTATTGCAACTTCAGGTTTCCTAAGATTTCCTTTTGGTGTTAAAGTGTGAGTTCCACTCTGTAACCACTCAGAATACAAAACCTTTAAATTATTTTTAAAACACTTATTGACAGCAACATCTAAAACTTGAAGTTGCGATGTCATTCCTCCAGGTATTACAATACGATCAATATTCATCGCACTCATTATGTTTTTAATTTCAGGAGATAAGTGTCCTTGAATGCATCCAGTGAAAGCATTGCTCTTTGTTTCAGTAAAGCTCCTGGCTGTCTATTCCACACCACATGTAACCAATCTCTCATTAGTTCTTTAGTCATCCACCCCTTTTCTTGACACCTATTATTCCACTTGGCAAATGTTTCTTAGGCATTGTTTTCCGCTTTAGAATCACATATGGTGGTAATTTAGTCCCATCTGCTAAAACCGCCAACATTACCGTGACTCGCATTTTTTCGTTGCCTGTAGTTTTAATTAGGACGGACTTCGCACCTTTTTCGTTCACAGTATAATTAGATGGCATGTAGAAGAAAACCGGAGTTTCATCGGCATTTCCTATTTGGCTCAAAAGGTAATTATTGGTTTTTCTAAGTCCAATTATGTATTTCTGGTAAGCGAGAAGTTTTTCTACATAGTCTTCTGACACAGAGAAGTTCGTCGCCGTAATGAAAAATTATTTCGTCGCATCATTCTCACGCACCATCTTCTGCTGGCCTTGAATTCTTGCAATGATATATTAAGTCCTCTAGTAATTTCATTAGCTTTAAGTATAATACTTTCAGTCGAAACAGGCATACCGTTCTTCCTCATGGTGCGCACAAACTTGACTACTTCTTCTTCAATGCCATGAAATCGGCCTAATTTTGGACCACTGAGCGACTTCCTTGTGGCTTTGGCTTTTTCTAGTTCCTGTTTTGAGAGTTTCCATCGACGCACATTTGCCTCAGATACACCGAACTTTCTACTCGCACCACAGTTATTAGTTTTTTCGGCGTAGTTTATCACGATCAGCTTAAAATTTGTATCTTAGCTCCGTCTAATTCCTTTGTTAACTTTCCCTTTGCACTCGTGCCACGTACTTCAACATGATCTGTCATTTTAACTTAAGGGTTGTGCATTTAAATCAAGAATGCACAACTCAAAATTACTGTCACACTTAGCGAATCGCGGTGCGTCGTTTGAAAGGGGAATCCCAATAATTTCCGCTCTCATTTGTTTTGACATTACGGTTACCATTACGTGCAAGATGAAAGTACGTCATCTGTGTTATGATCGTCGACGATGATTATTAGTCTAAATAATTATTATTCCCGTCATGTTTTTCTTATTGTTATTACTATTTGTTTATTTCACTTCTTTATGTACGTACTTGAATATGCTGTTGTGAATTGTTTACTCTAATATACCATTTGTTGTAAAAACCATTGATTAAATGCTTAAATATACTTCGTATTCGAATGTAAGACGACTCTTGATATTTACAGCTGAAAATTTGGAAAAAAAGGTCGTCTTAGATTCAGGTGAATACGGTATGTATGAAGTCCCACTTCGGGTTGCCATTTCTTCATGTCTCACCCGAAGTCTTTGGGGTTATTGCTCATTCTTCGGGCTTCAGATTGTGCTTTTGTTTTACGTATATATTTCCTTAGACTGGATCCCACTTGTAATCAATGTTGTGCCTATGGGCCAGGGATGTTGGTAATTGAGTTGAGGTATCTCCTGCCATCTAGCCTTACTCAAACCAATTTCCCATTTAGGGAACGGATTTCCTCTCGTCAGTTCCACAAGTAATATCGTCAACGAAACATCAATAGTGAGTTTAGCCTTCTTGCGGAATTTAGTGAATTGGGCATAAAGACAGGTAATATATAACATATTGGTGTTTTCACTAATATTTAATAACATTTTCTTCTCTCGGTATTTTATACGAATATTGATTTTCACTGTTTTCTGTTAATGAATACACATGTTACTTGAAGACTTACAGACATACCATACAGAATCTGCATAGCATTTCAATTGGAGAGGTTAGTTTCGATTTCTATAGAAACCTTTGATTTTAAACAGTTTATTTCTTTGTATCTCTTCCTTTTGATTATTTTTACTCAAATGAGATCTCTAAAACTATTGCAGCTGTAATAATTGTCTAAATTGCACAGTGCTTGGAATGAGCCGGAATACAGCTCCAGCTCGTCACACGTGCCAATGATACCATTCTGTTTCATCAGACATTTAGAAATACCATCCCTTATAACAGCATTCCGTTTTGTAAAAATTTCTGTCCCACTACCAATACAAGCGTTCCGTTTCGTAACATTTTCCATTCCGAGCACTGAAATTCAATCATTTCTTAATTCAAGGAGAATGTACGCTCCATTTAAATATTGGCATCATTTCCGATAGAAAACACCTCATTGTAATTTTTTTGTTAGAATGCCATTTGTTTTCAATTCATTTTGATTAGTAATTAATGATAACAGTAAATGTATTAGTAAAAACTAGAAGAGCAATTTATTAACTGGGTTGTGTTCAGGAGTGTTTTTAACAATGGTGCACCGCATCAGCAGGACCCTCATATTGCATACTCCCAAGTAATTCATGGATGGCGAATTTGCATGTTGATTCTTTCTCAGAATGGCCCAGACTGGGGATATAATCCTTCCCAAGGGGCGCAAAGAAGATGCCTTGCCCCCAGGCACCAAAGACCCTAGCTATGCCACTGCTGAGTACAGAATAATACGAGCTGCCCCTGGATATTTTGACCATGTGCATAACTTTTAAAAAACAGGAATTTTCAAAAATGCGGCACGTGCTATGTCCCGAGGATCCCGGATTTATGAGGTTCTACTGTACTTTGTGCAATGTTTAATAAAATAGTAAATTATTTAACTTACTAGCTTTTCGTACCCGGCTTCGCCCGGGTGCATTTCGGACTGCAAATAGTTATACTTTTTCCCGCTTAGAAGACAGCTTGAGAAAATGATACATACTAAAACTTCTCCTCTCCTTTCTGTAAACTACATTAGAAGTCTTGAAATAAAGTGGAAAGAACACGAAACGAACCAATACGAAAACTACAAAAACCACCACGAAAAAAGAAATGAATTAAACGCTAACCAATATCCGGAAGAAAAGGATGTAAACCGACAAATAAATAATCGTGGAACATAAATTAAGAGTACAACCAAAGAATATGAGTTCAATATAAAAACCACCAAGAAAAAAGAAATGAATTAAACTCGAACCAATAGCCGGCATAAAAGGTGTAAACCGACAAATAGGTAATCAAGGAACAAAAATCAAGAGCACAACCAAAGAATATAAACATAGACTACAAAATGAACAACTAAGAACGAAAACAAAGAAAACAAACAAAGAACACAAAAAATGGACACGAAACGAAAGCAAATGAAAACAACAAACTAACCAAAACCAACCAACGAATAATCTCCTAAAGCTCAATGTCTCTGATGATGGCGACTGACGCTTTCTATTCAGTTGCTAAATAAACAACCAACAATCACAAAATAGCGTGTCGTAGTGATGAGTAAATATTGATTACGCGGAATATGAGTTTGTATGTCAACATAATAACAGGAGAACCTAAATAAGAATACCTATTATTACTTTAAATAGATGTAAAATTATTGATCTTAATTGTGTTTTCCATCGTAATTAATTGAATAATAGATTGAGATATTCGAACGAATCGATTTTAAATAATGTAGTAAAATGTTTTACTTTTCTAACGTAATTAATTACGTGAGTGTATCGGTAGTGTTTACATTTTACCCATGGAACCGCAGACACGAATTCTTAATTTTAGTTCAGAAGACATAATAAAGTTCAACAAAAGTATTATTCAAATAAAATCTTTCGAAATTCACTGCGTTACTTGTTCAAAATGTTAATCTAATTTAGTTCTCGTATTAAAATAACAATTAATTTTAGAAGAAATTGCTAAATATTGGCCACCAGAAATTAAAATGTGATTGTTTTTTCTATTGTTATCTATAACAAATCATTTAAATGTTAATTGGTTTCTTTTAATGTTCTTAAATTTTAAAACATGATTTAAATGGTATTTGTTTCGTATTTATATTTTTAAGTTGGGCTCCCCGTTAATATGTACGTAAGTGACGAAACCATGCAAATGTATATGCCAACGCTGAAATAAATTGTATTGTTATTATTATATTATGTATTTACCATCCATCCAATTTACGTAAATGAATATAGGTGCGGCCTTAATTAGTTATAGTGGAGGGGCAGCACTAATTGTACTGGCAAGTGCTGCCATCTACCAGCCAGTTTGCATAACTAACTGATGAGACCGTCCGGTCAGGCACCGACAAAGACATCAAGCGTTTTCTTATAGGAGATACTTGCTCTTAGTACATGATGAAATGGCTGCTAGGGTCTAAGGGACCATATGGTTGCTTTGAACCTGTCTCCCAGCAATTCTTTGGAAACTTTTTAAATTTTTAATAATTTATATATGTAGTCACTGAAACGAAGAGTATTGCGATATGCAATGTGTTTAGGGGTTGTAAGTTGCCGAGAGGGGGCAGCGCTGTTTTCGGGGCGGAAGACCGGCATCATTGTTTTGGGGCACGGCACGTTTTGGCGAGAAAAAGGAAGGACATTTTATTGGAAGAGGCGTGAAAACGGGACTCGTGTGAGTTGGCCTTATGTAGTGGGGACAGAACATAACTGGGGTAGGAGGACACTACAGAGAAAGGTTTTGTTTGGTTGCGATTTGACAGCTTGAGTTTAAACCTGCCGGAAGGAGAGTTATCATTGCCAATTGGTTGGAAACTGTATGTATGTATTTGGTTTTGGCGGAATGACGTCTTTATTTTTGTGATATTTCATGTTATTATTCAATTTGTGTATAAAATTGAAATAAGTTGTGGTGTTTGACAGTTATAAATTGGTTTGTGGAACTTTCGCGTATGCTTTCCTGTAGTGCAAAGAAGAGTTGTTAGCGGCTTATGCTTGGGAACAGAAGCATTTTTATGTTTTTATTAGTGGTAGTTTTGTGCTTTGTGTGGTTATTAGGTTTGTGTTGAAATTTGTGGGTGATTATTGGGACACATTGACGTGTGGCATGTTGCGTTTGTACCTTTTGTAAAAAGGTAGTTATTATTACTTTGTATTATAAGGTTAGCTCTTAAGAATTGTTTTTAGATTTTTTGCCAGTTTGTATTTGGTATTGGTTTTGTGATTGTTATTAACGAGAAGGTAGTTATAGTGTTGTTAGTTTGTAGTTTTACGTAATGCATTATTAATTAAATAGCAAATAGAAGTCCCAGCTGTGTGGGCGGTTATTTGTTTTGGATTGGAATTAGTTTAAAGTTTTGAAATTTGTATAGCGCAATGTTGTGATTGATTTAGTTGGTCATGGACAATGTATATGCGATGGGCAGCAGTAAAATAATAAAATATTTGGACTTGCCAAGGAAAAGTTTGTTGGGTTTGTTAATGGAGTGTGCTGAGAAATAACAGATTGGTGACTTAGAAATTTAAAACTATTTACTATACGTTTCCCTCATTTGTGACATGCTACAGTTACTTAGTCATTTGTCTAAATTTTAAAATAAAAAGACTTACTTTTTAGCTTTCAGCAGAATTGATAAATGTGAATAGTTTTCAAATTTGTAACTTTTTCAAAATTTGTGCATTCACTCTTCTGTAGTAATAAAACATGTTTCGAGTTTAGTTCTCCTGGATTCATGAAATTTAATCAATATTCTGGGGAAAATAAGTTTTAAATATAGAAATAATTTTTGTAAACTTCAATTTATTTACAATTAAAAATGCATGTTTTATAGAGATGTGTGAACTGTTCGAAATTTCAAGCCGAGTTGAATTTTAATTTAAAACTCAACATGGCTTGATTTGAAATGAAAGCTCAAAAAAATTTGAACTTTCAAAAGGTGTGGTCTTTCCTGAAAGTACGTTAATATTACCAATAAAAAACTCATAAAATTTATTAGATTGCAACTATTGAAGTTGCTTCCGAATTTAATTTTTAAGATTAGATGCCGAGTGGCAATTTTTAAGGAGGTAGAAAATAAAAAAATGTTGGTATACAATCGATTAAATACAGTATATCTGGAATTACTTTTCTAACAAAAAGTTCTGGGTGGCATTTGATATCTTGGTTCCAATGCACTGATTAATTCCTTCCTATCTCCATCAATGGAATGTGGTTGATAGTTCATAATTATCACACTTTCAATCTTTGAAGTTATCATTTTTGCTCTAGGATCAGAAGCATCCATTTTTTAGGGCTTAAAAAAGCACTCGGTGATGTTTGTTGCCTAAGTGATATTTTTGTATTATGTACTTTATTACTTCTTTCCTTCTCTTCTAAATATTCAAAATTCTTTCATGTGTTTCTGTAAGTGGTAAATCAGTGTTGACGTGCAGTCAGTTGGGGTTCTAAACTTTTTCCTGCAAGTGCCTATTACACTCTGCTTTGTTTGATGATATTTTCTTGAAATATTTCCACATCAGAGAACTTTTTTCCCTTAATTCAGTTTCTGACATTTTTATGGATATTTGCAATGAGAAAATATTATTACTACATTATGTTAGTTATGGAACTCCTCACTTGTAATTTTTAAATATTAATGCTCATCAAACAATGGCATAACACAAAGCAAATATGTACATGAAAAAAACTTAAGTTTTCAGCACTGATGTTTATAATGTAAGTTTCAAACTATATCTCCTAATTGTAAGGAATTAAATATCAGTATTGACTTCAGTAGTTGTTACATTAATGAATTTGAAAACATTTTGGCTCAATTTTAAAAATACCACACAAATACTTGAAAGTTTGAATTTTTTTTCCAACTTTTACTTCAGATCAAAACAATGAAGTTTTTCTGTATATAATAGTAAAGGATAAAATATTGCTAGGCCTTTCGATAGTTGCTTTGTGAAATGTGGATGGCATTATATATAAGTAAGCAAACTAAAATTTCACTACTGTTATCAAATGTTTTCATCCAAACTTTCGATTAACTCAGTTAGTAAACTTTACCACACTGGATGTCCTCACTGAGGTACATCAGAAAATGCCCCTAATTTATCTCAGAATTGAGAAGTTAGCCCTTTCTTCACCATAAATACCCCAATTCGAGAATGGAGAATTAGGCCTCTTTCACATGAGCCGTATTTTCAACGGGCCGTTAAAATCGACGGCTAGACATATTGATGGGTTAATGCAGTCGAGTGTTACATAGTTCGTGCCCATTCACACGACCCGTCCCCGTCAAAATCAACGGCCCGTTGACGGGTACAGGACGGATTGTCGACTACTTCAACCGTCGACAGGCCGTCGAAATAATGGCCCGTTGCTCAGTGGAGTGCAGGTTTGGGCCTGTCATTTCACACGCGCCGTCTTTTGACGGTTAAAAACATAGGGAGCCAGTCGATCCTCAGCATTCGAAGAGACACAATATCTGTGCGCCGCGCTTTGTCAGTGTTGTTATAATCATTTCGATAGGTAATATACAATTCTGCATGTTGGTTTTCTGCCGCTGTAAATAATCCTTCAAGTGATGATGCAATTCATCAAAAGAAGAAATAGACACGAAAATAATTGAAAAATTTCGTACTGTCCTTTCTCAGGTCTCCAAACAATATATTGAATGCACCATGCGTGTCCCTTTTAAGGAGTAATGGGTGCACCCAATGAAGCCTTTCCCTTATCCTTCGTCGATGATGGCGAATGTACAGGGCAATTATTAAAAGACGTCTTTTCCGATCCATGCTGCGACGGTCACGACTGTCAGACTACTACTACTACTGCCGTCATTTAAGCGGCCCGTAGAAAAATGGGTGTAGTGTGAAGAGATAACCATTTTTTTGTGACGGCCCATCATTTAGACGGTCCGTTGAAAAAACGACTCGTGTGAAAGAGGCCTTAGACTGGCTTGATAGCTTAGTTAGTTAAAGCACCTACTTGGCAAGTGGAGGACCCAGGTTCGATTCCCTGTCAAGTTCAGAATTTTTCTCCTTCTCTATCTTCACATTTGAATCCTAGAATTACATATATGCGAATATCACGTCTAGTTCTGACTCTGTCTTCGTACAAGCCAGTTGAGGTATGTAAAATAATATTTATTGCTCGCAACTTGCATTGATTTTTTCTTCAAAAGCGTGGCTTTAAAAAGTGTTGCCTCACAAACTCCATGGATGGTTCTGAAGACGACATCATAAGGGATGATGATTTCGCCAAAGTGGATAGTGAAGATGACGTTCTTGTCGATGCCATTTACATAAATGATGAGAGAGAACGCAAAATCGCTGACAAACTGAGGACAGTGAGGGCAGTAATAATGAATTCAGAAGCTTTAGTGATTCGGACAGCTAAAAGTAAATAAATAATTATTATTTTTGTTTTGAAAAATGATATTTAAAAGAATATCAAAATGCATTGAAATGATTTATTGGTAAACATAGACATATATATATAAATTATTTCCCTACTAAAAAAGTTGTATGCACTTGTTACCATATATAATATGCACCCTAACTTTTTGTCAATTTTTCGTGAAAAAAATGTGTATTATAATCAGAAAATTATGGTAAGTGAAATATAAATACTACAAGAAATTAAATCCTACCCATTATTCTAGAAATATTTTTTTTTAAATGTAGTGAGTGAGCAGTCATTTAATTATTTTCTCATGAAATTACGCCTGCTATTGATACACTTTTACTTTCAATTGATGGTGATTTTAATTGTTTTAAGAGCCCTAAATGATATTTCAAATTTGTAATGACGTCTTTGGTAATAATTAAAATTATGAATTCTTTTTACTATGGAAATTTCCCCCATATTGATTACATCACTCCTCAGTCAAATCTATGGCCAAAGTTCATCTCCTGCAGAAATATTGGTTTTGCATCACTTTTCCCAGTAAAAGCAAAATATCCTCCTAAGATTCAAAAAATAAAAACTTAATAATTTTCCAGAAAATTCATAACTTAAATTCCTGGAACAGGCATTCTAATCACTCTAAATGTGTAAAATGTATTTATTATAAATATATGTGCATGTGTTTTAAATATAACTAATGATATTCTCAGATAAAAATGTAAGCATTCTTTCCAATTTATCTAGAAAAATTAAAATTTGGGTTGCTGACAGAAATTCGTTCATGTACATACCGCATTGGCCAGTCTTTAAGGAAGAGATACAAAAGAGAAATGGACCATGCATATGCAGTCATGAGTGAAATGGATCGTAAGCTGGATCGTCCTGTTAGGGATTTGGATGATGTGCGCCTTGTCATGGAAACTCTGAAAAAAATAAGAGACCAGGAAGTTGACATGGAGATAAAGATCGATCCTATTGAGGTATTAAATATTCTTTGTAGAATATATCTCATTAAAAACACAATTTTCAAGGGTAATTTATGTATAAAAATTACCATAAAGTTTTCTAATGGTAAAACAAAGGTAAAAGTGGACTTTTTATCATTTTCCCTGATTTTATCTTACATTCTAGAATGATTTTGTTATACCTTGGAACTGAAACTCTTCCATGGGAGCAGATCTCCAAGTCTTTCTTACACGAGTTTTATAGCCCTTTCAGATTTGAGAAGAAATTAGGAAAATTAATGGCTATATCATCTAACTAATGATAATCAATAGCAATTCTTTAGATTTTTAATGTTTTATATTAAAGAATTCCATCTCATTCAAATACGCTCCTTCATTTCTATCACATATCAGAAGCAGCTACACCTTTATATTTTAAGCTGGATAGGTGATAATTTATCATGTCAATTGCATTTATTTCAATACTACCACTGTATTTTCCTTGAATTTATTAGGAAGCATTCAATGTAGTTTCTCGGTATGAAGTTCCAGTGGATCGAGAAGATCTTGAACAAGTGGATAATCTACGCTACACCTGGCAGCGTCTGCAAGTACGTGCTTTAGATACTCATGTACTTCTATTGAATATGCAGCCTCATTTGGAAGATGAGTTGCGTAAAAACTTGCAAAAGTTCAGACGTGATAGCATTGATTACTGCCATGAATATCGTACCTCTGGACCCATGATGGCTGGTCTGTCACCTAGAGAAGCATCAGATCGTCTCATAATTTTCCAGGTATTTCATATGAATTTGATGAAATTTGGCAGCTATTGTATTTTGCTTGCATTTTATTATATTCCTGGATGGATCAATGTATATTTGGTGAAGTCTCATGCAATATCCTTTTCGCTCGACACACAGAATCGATTTGATGGAATGTGGCGCAAGCTGCAAACATATCAGAGTGGTGAAGAGCTATTTGGACTACCTATAACTGAATATCCAGAACTTGCCCAAATCAAAAAGGAACTGAACTTGCTTCAAAAGTTGTACAAGCTTTACAATGATGTGATCGATCGTGTCAGCAGTTATTATGACATTCCTTGGGGAGATGTTAACATAGAAGAAATAAATAATGAACTTATGGAATTTCAAAATAGGTTACAATGCATTTGTTTTTTATGTAACATTTCTGATATATAAGATGCACCATTTATAAGAAAGATCCCTAAAAATGAACCTATATTCAGGTTTAAGACATTTTTATGCTCATGAAACAGATGATTACATAAGATGTCATTGATTCTTATAAGCAAACTAAAGTATAAGTTTATTTGAGGGATTTTTTTATTTTAATGTGCTTTATTATTGTTCAGATGCCGGAAGTTGCCTAAAGGCTTGAAAGAATGGCCTGCTTTCCATGCTCTCAAAAGAACCATTGATGATTTTAATGACATGTGTCCTCTCCTCGAGTTAATGGCAAATAAAGCAATGAAACCAAGACATTGGCAGCGTATAATGGAGATAACTCAACATGTATTTGAGTTAGAAGCTGAAGGTTTTTGCCTAAAGCACATTTTGGAAGCCCCATTACTCAAATGCAAGGAAGACATAGAGGTGAGTTTGAAGCATTGCTCAGTTAAATCTAGCTGTATTTTATTTCTCTGATCATTCATCTGTATAATAATATGAAATAAATTACCATAGGATATTTGTATATCTGCCATGAAAGAAAAAGACATTGAAGCTAAGCTCAGACAAGTTACAAATGAATGGTCTGTTCATGAACTCACTTTTATGACTTTTAATAACCGAGGAGAATTACTTCTCAGAGGTGATACAACAGCAGAAACAATAGGGCAGCTTGAAGACAGTTTAATGGTACTTGGGTCCTTGCTCTCAAACAGGTGAGCAAGTAGTATTCATCAACAGTTCTTCTTAAACTAATAAAGAACTGCATATTCAAATTTGCACTTTCTGATGTCATCAAAATTTGTTCCAAATTATATAATTTATTTTAGATATAATGCTCCATTTCGCAAACAAATTCAGCATTGGGTATCAGACCTTTCCAACACAAATGAAATACTTGAGAGATGGCTCTTGGTGCAAAATATGTGGGTTTACTTAGAAGCAGTTTTTGTTGGTGGTGATATTGCCAAGCAGCTTCCAAAAGAAGCCAAAAGGTTTGTTTCATCGTTTTTTTCTAAATAAAGGTTGAATACAATATACCGTATCAATTCCATTTTTATATTCTGCAACACAATTTGTCTGTCATTTATATTATGTTATACGTGTAGCTAAATATATTGACAACAACGATGCTCCATTTTTTTTCTGTTAGAAGACAAGATGTGTTGCGTATTTGTGAAGAATAATTATTGGATACATATTTCCAAAATAACATTATTAGTTCTGATAATTACAACTGTTCAACAGAATTATTTACTTAAAAAAGGAAGTTGTTCTCTTAAAACTAATGATTTTTTTGTCATGTCATAGAATAGAAAAACTTCTTTAGCAAAAGTAATCACTTTTTCAAAGTGATGCTATCTTTTACTTAAATAACTATTTTTAGCTATGAAATCTTAAAACACTCCTAAAATATATGACTTTCCTATCATCAGATTCAGTAAAATTGATAAGTCATGGCAAAAGATAATGCAACGAGCTCACGAGACTCCTGGTGTTGTTGCATGCTGTGTTGGAGATGATTTACTCAAGCAACTTTTACCCCATTTGCAAGAGCAACTAGAGCTTTGCCAAAAATCATTAAGTGGGTATGTAAAATGTTAAAAAAATTCTAATGCTGTCAACTCTATAAATACCTATAAGATTTAATAACCACAACTTTCACTGTTACCTTTTCTAGATACCTTGAGAAAAAGAGGATGATGTTTCCTCGTTTCTTTTTTGTCTCTGATCCTGCCCTGCTAGAGATACTTGGTCAAGCTTCAGATTCTCATACAATTCAAAATCATCTTCTATCAATATTTGACAGTACTCGTTATGTTCGCTTTCATGAAACTGAATATAATAAAATGTTAGCAATTGTTTCTTCAGAGGGTGAAGTAATTGTGGTAAGTTATATCCAAAAATCATGTTGCACATTTTTTTCATTGAAATTGAGGCTCTTCAGTATCCATTAAATCTGCTGGAATTTTTTAACATATAAATCATTTTAAGATTACAAAGGGCAGGTCAATGTTCAGAATACAGTTTAACCTACAATCATTGACTTGTTCAAAATCATATTAGTATTAATGATGAAAAAGCTATTTTACCTATCAAGATGAATTCCCAACTAAATTTTACGATACAAAAAAAACCGAACTGCTTTTATTAGATTTTATCACTTAATAATAACTTTAATGTATTAGTCATGATTTAATGACTTTAAATTTGACTGGAAATAAAAATAAATTTAAAATGTTTATCCTTCCCAGTTGGAAAGAGCAGTTCGGGCAGAGGGAAGTGTAGAAACTTGGTTGACATCTCTGCTGCAAACTTCTCAACAATCCTTACATTCTATCATTAGACAATCCTTTTCAATGATCAATGATGCTAATTTCAACATTCTTTCATTTTTGGATAAAATGCCAGCACAGGTGAGTCCACTGTCCATTTATGTTCATATAACCAAATACCTATTCTTCAAAATTAATAATATACCAACCATATGTATTAGACATTCTTAATGAAAGTTATGACATAATGATGCATCAAGGCCACATTCATGAGATACTCATTCTAAAGAGACCATAGTAACATAGTGGAGGTTGTTAGCTTGTAAAACTCCATTCAAGTTTTGCTATAGGCATAACTATACGTTCTCAATTTTGTTAAAGCTTAAATACTAGTACTATTATTTTATTTAGACCTGACGATTTGCTACTACAAATATAAGACACGTAAAGAAACAATGCACAAATAGAAAATGCAACCCATATTCAATCACAAATAAGATAAATGAAAAATATATACTATATTCAATCAATGAAACATATCATTCACAATATAATAATCACTTCAATATTATACAGCAAACGTCAAATCTCTATGTATTCCTGGGCACTGTACAAGCCTTTTTCTATCAATAATTCTTTCCACTTTCATTTAAGCAGAACAACCAATTGTATGCCTTCCTTTGGGTACCATACTGGTGCCTGTCCAAATTCATATTACATTCATGATCTCTTACATATATGATGCATTCATGGATATATAATCATACGTCATAAATCCCAATTTTTTAAAAGATGAACTGCAGGATTCCCTGCTTTTTAAATTAGCTATGCTTCTTATAGCCCTTTTTTGAATTATAAAAACCTTACTTAACTGTGAGGCAATTGACCCTCCCAAAGAGAATACAATATGACAAATATGGATACGTTAATCCTTAAAACAACATCGGCAACACTTTGCTAACTACTACATAAAACTATTTTATAAGTACAAATATATACTGGAGTATATTCTTTTTACAAATAAAATCAATATGCTCCTCCCAATTAAGTTTCCCATCAATATAGATTCACAAAAACTTGGAGGATGTAACTTGAATCAATTACATATCATCAATAAAGATACCCATTTCATCATTACATAGTCCTCTACTAGAATGAGGAAACATAAAATCATATTACGGCTCATTGGTTATTTCCCTGAAAATACTGAATAACAGTCTATATTCACAATTGCATTAATTTCGAAGTTAGCTATTGAGGACCCTGAACACATCAGTGTCGTATCATCAGCCCCTGACATCCTAAGGATATAGTTTGTTCAGCAGCCTTTTGTACTGTTCACAATCAAAAACTTTTGCAGTGTCCAAAAATATACTGCATACTGCAGGTCAAAACATATGGTAAGCTCATTTTAATAAGCCATCGAATGCTGTTACTTAGCTAATTAACCCTTTCAATGCCAGATATGCCTAGTGTTGGCTAGAAGTCCGGAGAAATTTTACATAGGCCACCGTATTTTGGAATAAAAAAATAATAATTTCCTTTCTAAAGATGTTTCTTAGGAAAATGAAAATGACTTGAATAATATTCAACAGCCCTTAATTCAGTTTCAGAATTTCTATCACATACAAACACACAGACATCATCGTTTTCTAGGGACCTCAAAACATGTACAGTCAAACGTCGATTTAGCGCCACCATTTGTTCAACACTGAAATGGGCACTAAAGCGAGGGTGGTGCTAAGTCGAGCCACCCTCATGAACTACCATATATCTTTGAGTATAAGTCAAGAAATTTCTTCCTTTTTTAGGCCGATCAAACACTACTTTCGATTTATATTTGAGTCGCAAACTAGCTGGACATTTTTCTGGGTCAATAATTAAACATGACTGGCAAAAAACAACATGTCTGACTTGAAGTGCAATAGTATGAAAAATTCACGATAAATTGCGGAAAATGCGAAGGCTAATGATAAAATAATACAGCTTCACCATACATACGTAGTTTGAAAGGAAACCTTAAATTTATATTTTATCTTTAAAAAACTTGCCCAAATGAGTGAATTGAAGAGAAGAATCAATTCAGTACTCAAGCGTTGGTTTTTTATTTTGATCCTGAATTCAAATTGTTAAACACCATTCCATTTCTTCAATGACGGCATTTCATTTTTTACTTATAATAATGGACTGAACAGAGCCTGCATTGCGAATATGATCACCAATTTTTCCTTTGTCTTTTTAAATGGTTGCAGTTGCTGAACGATTGAGATTATAAACACGGCCAATCAAAGCAAGCGACTGACCTTTTTCTGATCCATGTATTATGTCCATTTTAGTTTCCATCGAAAGCACTTGACGTTTTTTACTACTCTTAGCACTTTCACAAACACTATGTTTACGACTGGTTTCCATATATCAAGGGTAACAAAAAACAATACGTACATAAACATGCGCCTGCACGGTTTCAAAAACAAACGGAAAATGACAAGTGTTGACAAGTTTACGTGTTCTTACTGCGACCGATGTATGTAAGTGCAGGAGGATGAGTTCGTAAATGAAGTGCAAGGTGCAATTCATTGATATTCGGAATGTCTGTAAATACGAATTGTTAGTTTCTTGAATGTTCATTAGTAGAGGTTCACCTGTTTTTTTGCCACTCTTAGCACTTTCACAAACAATACATTTACGATTCTTTTCCATATTTCAAGGGCAATAAATAACAATACGTACATAAACATGCAGCCGTACAGTTTCGAATACAAATGGCAAATGACAAGTGTTGACAAGTTTACATGTTCTTACTGCGACCGATGTTCGTAAATGAAGTGTGATGCACAATTCATTGGTATGTGGAATATTCATAAATACAAATTGTTCGTTTCTTGTATGTTCATAAGTAGAGGTTCACCTGTATATGTATCTTATTTTTTTTTTAATTTGAAATTCTCGTTTTTGTTTTCTTAGCTTCGACGTACATTCAAATCTTGGATTTTAAACACTTTTTTAGGCTAAAAAGTACACTGCGACTTATACTCGAATCACCTTCTACTCAAAGATATACGGTAGGTATTGAACATAAAATTTTCAATTAAAAATCATTTTATAGGAAAAATATGAAAGAGTTATATGATTTGGTTGTCTAGAAAAAAGAAGAGTAAAAAAAACATATTGGTACACAGCAGTTGCTTATTGTTCCTACTGAAACTTCATCCCATGACAGTTTTATCATGTACAAAACGTCTTTCAAGGATAACTCGATTGAACATTTATAGTTAATGCTCTCTACCATCTTTTTCACTTGATGTCTCCTATAATGAGCCTTGAAACTCTTAATAATGCTTGCATCACGAGGCTGTAGAAATCCAGTGCAATAGGGAGGTAGGAACTCGAGTCTCGCATTACTAAGGTCCAAAGCTTTGAGATAAGGTGCGTTGTCTAGAAACATAAGCACATTATACATCTTAATTTTCATCTCCTTGTTGAAATGTTGTATCCACTCACAAAATTCAATAGTAGTCATTAGGGCCACCGAAAGGGCAGGGATACCGGTGCAAAATCCCTGGGGTCCGGTGCTAGGATCGGTTATAAGATTTTCCTATCGCAATACGCTGGTGCATGGCACACAGGAAACCTATACCAAAGGGTGGTGTTTTCTCTCTTTCCCATTCCCTTTTCTCATATCTCAATTTTAGTTTTCCTACCTCTACCCACTGCTTTTTAAATTAGGAGCAATCTAGAAAAAAGCCTCTAACCCAAACACAACAATTCTTCATTGACATCAGGTCAAGAGAATGGGAAACTCTCCTTTGGAGGATGGAGTATCGGTATGGTTCCTAGAAATGTAAATTTTATGAGATTGTATAAGTGAAAGCACTATAGAGACATCTGATCTCCCATTAATTTTTCCTGCTCCTTAATCATTTCATCAGTTATTGTACTGTTTTTTGCAATCTCTTGCCCTATCCAAATAATTAATGCATCCTCCAGATTTTCATGTTATGCGCACTTAAGCCTTTTCATATTTACTCGTTTGATTCACACACATCTTTTTACTCAGAATGTCTCCAACACAGCACCGACTTATAGGTTTTAACTTATACATTTTATTTAAAGTTTTGCCAAGTAGCTATGACATTAAAACAAACTCACTTTTGATGCAAAACCTTACATTTGTGGGTTCACAGATGTGGCGTATGGCGGTTAGCAGGAGTGGCATATGGCAGTTAGCAGGAGTGGCGCTTTACCGAGGGTTTCTCTATGTAATCATAATTTATAAGTTCTGTTCACAAGGATTCGTTGGTGCTGTGTGGGGGTGGCACTGTATAGGGGGGGCATTAAATTGAGGTTTGACTGTATTTCCATTGAAATCTCAAAATCGATTTTTTTCATGAAAACAATACTTTCTATATACTACGTATATAGAGAAAGTAAAAATGATGAGTGCCTTTCAGAATAGTGATTATATTTTATTACTCTTGGGTTTCTTCTGAAGTATCCAGGTTTATAGTAAACTCCAGGTCATGAAGATCTAAAAGTTGGCAACCCTACTCACCAGCCAAAATGACGGGTGTTGTAAGAGTTCAAGATAAATTAACAAAGGCTACTGTAGAAAAGCATTAAGCTTGGTCTTAACAACTGAACAATAACTTATTAAAGAAAAATTTAAAGAACATGTTCTTTATGCCATAACAAATTAGAATAAACATTTTAAGAAAATAAATTGCTTACTAAATCTTAAATACTTTTTATATACAAAATAGAATGCTGGCCACACAAAGGAATATATTATGTCATCAGTTTGGCCTGTGTACTATAATATATTGGTTCCATTTGTAGGTTGGTATTCTTGGTATCCAAATGATATGGACAAGAGATGCAGAGGCAGCTCTAATGCAGGCTCGGCAAGACAAAAAAATTATGCCCGAGACAAATAACAAGTTTTTGGAATTTTTGAATACATTGATTGATCAGACAACACGAGATCTCACTAGAATTGAAAGAACCAAATTTGAAACTTTGATTACTATCCATGTCCATCAGAGAGATATCTTTGATATACTGGTAAATAAGATGTTTTTATTTTTATTAATAATAAAATTTAATTTCTCTTTATTGTCATAATAATAACTGAAATTGATGAAATGTAATTGTGAAAGTAACATACCAAGTAATTCATCTGCTCAGGTATCCAGTCTGATTAAAGAAAATGTTTAAATTTATATTAAATTTAATTATTTGTACAAAAATGGATAATTTTTTGATAAAAGTAATAAAATTTTACAACTTAAATGTTTATTCCTTCGTTTTATAGTGCCGATTGAACATCCGTTCCATAAATGATTTTGAGTGGCTGAAGCAATGCAGATTTTACTTTAAAGAGGACTTAGATAAGACATGGATATCAATTACTGATGTAAATTTCACTTATCAAAATGAGTATCTTGGCTGCACAGAGAGATTAGTCATCACTCCTTTGACTGACAGGTGTGGTGTTTTTACTTTAACATAAGCTGCATCAAGTAATCCTTTTAATGACCTAAGCTATAATTTTTTAATTTTATCATAGAAATTATTGATATATCATATTTCATTAATTTCTTCCTCAATGTTAACAATAAATCTGTTCTCTTAAAACAGCGGTTACCAAAGTGGAGCCCATTGAGTGATTTTCAGGGATCATGAAAAAATATGTAGTAAGGCTGTAAGCCAAACACAGCTGTGTACAACATAAAAGCATTTACATCAATGTATAGAGTCACTGAAAAGTGTTAGGAAACTGTATTATCTCTCTGTATGCTGTATGTTCAGAAAAGGCGGTTGCACAGTTCCCATTTATTGGCTGTGCTGTTTGATCACCTAATTACATTATTTTTTCTGTTAAATTTAAGAATATGTACATAGTAATGTGTATTTTGGGGCACTTGTTATTTTTTCTGTGGCATTGATTTCAAAGAAAACAATAAAAATAAAGGAATTGGTTCATCTTTTCTATGTATTGTTAATTAAGGAAGTACATGACTCCTTGAAAGAGAGTTAGGGAGGAACTGGCAATGTAAACTTTGGAAACTGCTGTCGTAAAAGATATATTTTGATAACCTTAATTTTGGTCTTTGCATAGATGTTACATAACTCTTGCTCAAGCTCTTGCAATGAGTATGGGTGGTTCTCCATGTGGTCCAGCTGGAACTGGAAAGACTGAGACTGTAAAAGATATGGGAAAAACCTTAGCAAAATATGTTGTTGTCTTCAACTGTTCTGACCAAATGGACTATCGTGGTCTTGGAAGAATTTACAAAGGTAGGTTAATTACATTTGTTATTTCATCTCAATTTTTAAAAGAAAAGCATTAGATAAAATATTTTTGGGAAAGAAAATGTTGAATAATCCCGAAATTATACAATTGTCTTATTATTTTGTTCTAATTTTATGTCATTTAGGCCTAGCACAATCTGGGTCATGGGGGTGCTTTGATGAATTCAACAGAATTGAGTTACCAGTTCTATCAGTAGCTGCCCAACAAGTAGCTGTTGTCCTTGCAGCCAAAAAGGAAAAAAGAAAACAATTTATTTTCACAGATGGAGATTCTATAGACTTGTCTCCTGAATTTGGAATCTTTATTACCATGGCAAGCACATATTATGAAAACATTACTATTTTCAAAATTTTTATCAATTTTGAATATTTTTAAGGTATCAGCTCTAAAAATCAAACATATCTTCTTTGCAGAATCCAGGTTATGCTGGCCGTAAAGAGTTGCCGGAGAATTTAAAAATCCAATTTCGAACAGTAGCTATGATGGTTCCTGATAGGCAAATAATTATTCGTGTCAAACTAGCTAGCTGTGGGTTCCTAGAAAATATAACATTAGCCAGAAAATTTTATACTCTTTATAAACTTTGTGAAGAACAACTTACAAAGCAGGTATTTTAACAACACTTATACAGTATGGTTTTCTTTATCATTTGTAATAGCACTGTATGGAGTTTTACTGTTAGCTTATTAAAATCTTTGTAATTCTTTATTTTATTACTTAAGGTTCATTATGATTTTGGCCTCCGGAATATTCTCTCTGTTCTTCGGACATTAGGAGCAGCAAAAAGAGTTAACTCAAAAGACAGTGAAAGTACAATAGTAATGAGAGTTCTTAGAGACATGAATCTTTCTAAACTGATTGGTTTGTAAATTAATATTCATTTTCACTTACTATTTTTCAAAATAATGCTTTTGATTGATTTTTTTGCTTTTATTATTTTACTTATATAAGATATTGCACATATTTTAACAAAAAAATTATTTCTACTTCCAGATGAGGATGAGCCTCTGTTCATGTCTCTTGTAGCAGACTTGTTTCCTAATCAAACACTTGAAAAGACATCTTATCTTGAACTTGAAGCTGCAATTGCTCAGGAAGTTGAGGAAATGGGTCTTGTCTATCATCCACCATGGGTTTTGAAACTTATACAGGCAAATATGAAACAATGGAAATTTTTCATGCATACAAATTTTCACAAGATACATTTATTTAATTCCATGAATCGATATGTATAAATATGTACTAAGATTTTGAAGAAAATTTTTTCTTGTTGTAATAAGAAATTTCACTCAAAGTGCATTTATTTGCCTAGTTTTTAAATCCAATAATTGTAAGAAAATTCATTTTAGGTTTTTTAAAACTTTGTTGAACTCCTGGTATAAAGAATAAGAATATTGATTGACTAGACACTAACAATTGTCCAATGTTGGCAGGTTAAAAAGTAAACATTTTCACATCGGTTATTTGTTTAAAATATATTTAAAACATTTTCAAAAGTTTTATTTTAATAATTTTATTTTTAGCATCAGTTGTTTTCATTAAAAATCATTAAATGGTTTGTAATAAGGGTGTATATTTTTTAATGTTTAAATTGCCGTAATTTTCCGATTATAATACACAACCTATATAATACGCACACATTTTCACGAGTGAAATGTGAAAATTCTCTTATCACTATGTATAATATGCACCTATTTTTTTGTAAAAGATCAATGTAATTTTACTTGACTAGCTATAGTATCAGAACAGTTCTCGCCTTGCTGCCAAATGAGATACATGTGAGAGAGTTTACAAGAGTATCATGTTACGTTCTGACTCTCCCATTAAAGATTGCTACGCTGTATAAAAAAACATTTTGTCCCAATGTCGCCTTTTGTATTAATCTGGTCGGTTGGAATAGGAGTTTGCGCTTTGCTGCTAAACTAGGCATTTGAGAGAAAGTTTACAAAAGTATCACATTACGTTCTGACTCCCATTAAAGATCGATACAATGTATAAAAACCTCAGTCTTAATGTTGCCTTTTGTATTAATATGGTCGGTTTGGAATACGAGTTCACGCTTTTCTGCCAAACTAGTTATGTGTGAGAGGGTTTACAAAAATATCACGTTACATTCTGACTCCTGTTAAAGATCTATACAATGTATAAAAATCTCAGTCTCAATGTGCCTTTTGTATTAACCTGGTTGGTTAGAATAATAGTTCGTCTTTTGCTGCCCAGCGACATCGTTCATACAAGCCAATCAAGGTGTGAAAAATGTTCTCGGCGACGCAATTTATGTAGACGATGAGAGAGAATAACACATGATCGCTGAGGAACTGTTTGAGGACAGTGAGGGGAGTGGTAATGAATTCCTAGGCCTTAGTAATTCTGACAGCTAAAGTAAATAAATAAATATTCTTATTTTTGTTTTTAAAAACAATATTTAAAGGAATGTTATCAAAATGCATTGAAATGTAAGATTTATTGGTAAAAACATGTTCGAAAATATAAATTATTTCCGTACTGAAAAAAGTTGTATGCCTTTATAACCATATATAATACGCACCCTAACTTTTTGTCAACTATTTTGAGAAAAAAATGCATATTATAATTGGAAAATTACGGTATCAGTTAAAAGTGGTTAGTTGTATCTGGTAAAATGTTGATGTAGACTTACATATGAATACATAAAAGCAGTGCTCGAATTAGAAAATTTAAACAGCGGTAATGCTAGTAACTAGGACATTCTTATATGATATTTTAACAACAGGAATGCTATGGGTTTCATTTTGTATAAAATAGAAAGTCATTCTCTTGTGTTCCTGCCTGATTTGAGCACTGCATAAAGGTTCCTTTTCTGCTTATGATAGCTTTAAAAAGGCCTATGAAACATTTTAAAATTAGAGCCTTTGCCGGGGTGGACTTATTTTTATTTGCAAATGTTTAAAGTGCATGGGTTTAATGAAAATATCAATAACTTCCTTTAAAAACAATTGTTTTTAAGTGCATGTTTTATTGTAGCTTTATGAGACACAGCGTGTACGGCATGGCATAATGATTCTTGGTCCTTCTGGAGCTGGAAAGACCACTTGCATTCAAGCTCTTATGAGAGCTTTAACAGCTTGTGGAGACAGCCACAGGTAATGATCATTACATAAAATAAATTGCTATCATATGGAAACAGTTGAGTCATAAAACATTATTCCTAATTATATTACAGAAATCTGGTATTGATATGTCTTGACAGACAGTATGCTATCATTTGTTTAATTTTATAGCAATATAGAACTTTAAACTCAAGTAACATGTTTTGGTTGGTATGCAATCAAAATAATTGCTTTGGTTGTTATTCAACTTAGGAATGTTTGCATTTTATTTATGGTTTTATGTGTATATGAATATTTGTGTTTCTAAATGAAGTTTTCATTTAAAGGGAAATGAGAATGAACCCCAAAGCAATAACTGCTGCTCAAATGTTTGGTCGTCTTGATGTGGCAACAAATGATTGGACAGATGGAATATTTTCAGCCCTGTGGCGCAAAACTCTTAGGTTAAAGAAAGGTATATTAAGCTTTAATATATGGCATTATATTCTCCTAGTAATTTGCGATGGCTGGAGTTAAAGATCAAAATGTTTGCTAAATTGCTGTAAACTCAATACATATATGCATTACTGAAGAACTAAAAAATTAAAACAAAACATTACAATAAAAATAATTTTAAAAACAACAATACAATAAAATTTTCTACAGAGCAATTATTTTATCAGATAAACATTTTTTCCCAAGGTATTCAGTAAATTCAAGAATAAGCAATTTAATATAAAAAAATATTGAAAAAGTCTTTTAGACCGTACCCTTTTCATTTTTTTAAATTTAATTAATTTAATTTCTTGAAAGCTATACTTATATATAATTATTTAGGTCATATTTTGGAGTGAATTTATAGACACATTACAATCACCAGTTGAGGTCTTTGACAAAATTCTCAAGTGGTAAGCTTTCTCATATGTTTATAAATATATGTTTACTAGGTAGTAGCCCATCAATATGACGGGTCGAAATAATATATCAAGTATGGAAATTTCAAAAGATAATTTTTATTCTATTAAAAAATGCATTTTCAGTTCTTTCTTTTTGCCTTTCTGATTTTAATGTCTGAAGTGAGGTGACCTCACTCCCATTAGGTTGTTCTAGGTTATATAGTATGGGTGTGCATAATAATTATGGAAAAATGTTAATCCCCTATATTGGCAGCACTGACGAACCCCAGTTGACCAAACCTTAACCATTCACTAACTTAAGACATTCATAAGAACCATACCAAATTTTGTTGTTCTAGGTCAGGAGTCGGCAACATTTTTCTGTTGGGTACCACTCTGTATCAATAGTCAAAATCCGTGACCTTCACGCGTGCCACCATTAAATTCATTTTCTCCGTAATTACGAAAAGCAGTTCTTATATTATAAAGAATCCTGAATGTAATGCGATAACAATAAAATACAAAATAAAATTGAAATTATTTTTAAAATACATACTTTTCGCAATTATTCTCCGAAATATCGTGCCACTTAAAATCTCTTCCCGTGCCACTCAAAATCTCTTCGCGTGCTACCTTATGGCACATGTGCCATAGGTTGCCTGTTCTAGGTCTTATAGTTTGAGCGTGCATAATGATTATGGAAAAATATTAATCCCCTAATTGGCAGCATTGACTGATCCCAGTTCAGCAAACCTTGATGAAAACCTGGCTCTAAGTATAAACTTCCTTCATTTAAATTTGGTGGCTCTATCTTTAGCCACTCTTGGGTTTTAAGCGGACATATAAACAGACAGATCAAAACTTTATATCTTATTACATATTACAATTTATGAAGGTTCTGATTAGCCACCGAGAATTCGATAACAAATTTCATTGCAGTAGGGCATGCAGCACCAGGGGGTGATGGGAAGAGGAATTTCAAGACATCTCAAATCCAATTAGCAACAATCCTATTTAACAACAATACAATTCCATCACAACAATAAATTTTCACCTAAAAACGTTAAATTTTCGTGTTCAAAACTAATTTATGGACAGATTCGACGTGTATTTATAAAACAACAGTAAGAAAATGAATTTTTATTCTTTTAAGTGTTCTTTCATCCAAGTCCCAATTTCATACGATGATTCTAAGTAATTTTACAATGCAAATGGACAACATTCTGCACTCATTCTGATGCGAAGTTTTAGTTCTTTAGTTTTTGTGACCATTTATTTATATTTGTTGACCTCTCCCATCTTTCCAAGCCAAAAATTTAAAAAATAAGTCTGAGGTGCACACCCTCAGGGTGCCCTTGGTATGTATGTGAAGTTTCAGGTCTCTAGGTCTTGGAGATATGCAGGAAACACACACACACATAAATATTGGCATTTATTATTATAGATGTATGTATGCATATACAATAAATGTTTGGCAAATCTACATATTTATTTATTTTAAAATTAAAGCAACCTCCGATTTTTTATTACTTATGAAACAAACATTTTGTGCATTATTTTAATTTATGTAGAAAAAATAATTTAAATTTTATTTTATTTCAAACAATTTTAGTGAACAATGATTTGATAATGGTATTCATTCATATCTAGGTGAGAATGTATGGTTGGTCTTAGATGGACCAGTAGACAGCATATGGATTGAAAACCTTAATTCTGTATTGGATGACAATAAAACATTAACCCTAGCCAATGGAGATCGACTGGCCATGGCACCAACTTGCAAAATAATATTTGAGCCCCATAATATAGACAATGCTTCTCCTGCTACAGTTTCAAGAAATGGAATGGTAAATAGAAAAGGACGATTTTTTCTAAGATTTCCATGCATATATAATTTTCAAATATAGCTTTGCATATATAAAATAAAGATTAAAATTACGATAAATGATTAAACAAGGTTTACATGAGCTCATCTGGATTGGATTGGGATCCATTGGTTAGTGCATGGCTGAAGACTCGTGGTCTAAAAGAAGCATCAGTGTTAAAGAGCCTATTTAAGTCAACATTTCCAGTGACATACTCTTGGGTGACTGAAAATCTTGTAATGGCAATGAAGATACTGCAGTGCAATATTATTTCACAGGTATGTGAATTTCTTGGTGGAGAAAAGAAAAAACTTAGATTTCCTGGTTATCACATTTCTAATGATGTAGTATGAGTAATCTCATAAAAAAAATCTAATGCAATTTCCATTCCTTGTTACTATGTTGTCACTTCAAATTATATTAAGAATTTTTGATGAGTTATACTTTGATGACCAAATAGACACTACCTCTCAATTATTTTTGTTCCTCTTGTCCTAGCATGAACTATTAAGAAAGAATATATTTTCCTTGGTGTATCACTTACATATTTGTGTGAAGTAGGTGTTTGTGGTGAATTTTTATCAATATCTCTGGTTAATTTTCAGACATTTTATCCACAGAGACCAGTCTAATAAAATGAATATGCACTTCAATTTTAATATCTTGGCACATTCAAGAGATTTGGATTTAGATGAAGCAAAATCACTCAGTGATACAGTTATACAGTATAAAACCTTTTAACTGGCAATCTTGGGATAGGGGGATAGCCTGTTATCTGGAATTTCTGGTTATCTGGAATACATTTGTAAACAATGCTTGGGAAGAGCTAGAACTCACCAGAAAGGTGTTCTGGTCTGTCGCATGTGTCGATAATATCGTTCCGTCTCATCAAACAGTTAGTAATACTGTTTTGTTAACTTCATTTAATAAAAATAATATAAAATATTTTTCTTTACTTTTCTTCATCGTAGTACATAAGGAATAAATCAAAATTTAACTTCATTGTGAATGTTCTATCGGTTATTTCGCGTTCGTTGTTTTCATTTTCACTACCAGAACGTGTTCCACATCATATTACTTTCCATTTCAAGCACTATTATTATACATACCTGTACTCAGTGATGAGCTGAAGCCAGCTTGCGCAAGCCGGTTGTTAATTTTTCTCTGAATTTGTGAGCCGGTTGTTAAATTTTTAGAAAAGATGAAAATTGATTGATTTTGTCCTTTCAAGCACATTTTGCTCTATCTGACATTCAATTACCGACAGTGTATGAAATGGAATATATTTCGAACAGGACACTTGTTAAGCTAGTGTAACAGTATTACTATCCTAGAGCAATCTGGTGCCCCTGGCATGTAGGCCTCCCCTGCCATCCTTATCCAAATTTCCTTATGACAGTTTGTTTTCTTTTTTAGAGACCTGGTTCTTAATTTTATTGCAACTCATCACTGCCTGTACTGTACAGTAATAGTAATACTACAGTAATTGGCAGGGTAGGCTTGATGGCAGTGCGAACGTTGCAACTGCACCAGGCCCCGCACTTAAAGAACCCCCGCGCTCTCTAAAAATATTTGTCGTACTTATAAAGTACACGCATTTTTAAAGAAAATCTGAAAAAATATCAAAGTGTCATAGCGAGAGAGACTGCTTTATTTATTAAAATTTACTATTAAAAATGTTTGATGAGTAAGAGGCCCCACGTGCACACTTTCTACCAGGGCCCATGATTTTCCTAGCCATCTCATGTAATCGGGTACTTTCCAACATAAATTCCTTGTTCTCTTCCAAATTAAGTGTTCACTTGTTCACTGGAGTGCACCCAAATTACTAGTGAAGCTCTAAATTTAAATATCTTTCTCCTAGCAAATTTTGGAAAAATGTTTCATTTTTTAAAATAGCCAGTTAACTGGATTTCCAGATAACTCTAATATGGATAAAAGGTTCTATACTGTATTACGTATGACCATTTCATTGTTCTTATATCTCATTATAGAATAAAGGTGTGCTGCAATTAACATAGGAATGGGGGGATAGCAGTTTGTTCAACTTGAAAGCCATAGAATTTTACAAGATAGATAGATTAATGGTCTTCATTCAGACAAGATTGAAACTAGGAAATCTCTTCTCAATATAATTCTTATAAATAAATATGTTAAGATCGACTTAATTCTCAACCTGGCGTTCATGATCACCATTGTGCTCTTGGACAATCTGACATTGTTCTTCTATGGTGCTTTAAATTGCAATTCTAAGTATCAGAAATTTAACATGCTAAGTTCTTCTTAACACATATTGATACATTTTTAATAACTTTCAAATCGGTTTATTTTTATGAGTATTGTCAATTTTTGAAAAAATTTAACAGTGCTCACTTGATGTTCCACAAAATAACTATGTGCTAGTCAGGCTGAAAAGGTTTGGAGCTCCCGTTGGAATTGGTTCCTGTGGATGGTAATTTGAATCTCAAATTGATTGCATTTATTATTCATACTCTAAGCTTTTATGACTGATTAAGCCTGATAAATACTTTACACATAATCTTTATGACTGCCATTATCTCTAACCACCACTATAGAATTTTATTTCTAACTATTAACAGATGATAGCACTTTTAGAAGGTTTAATACCAACTACGCAAGATGATGAAGAGAGTGATAAAGGGGAGGACAATGGCAAGAAGCCTGCTGAAACCACAGAGATAGAAATAGCAGGAGAAGCATCTGCTCCAGGTGCTCAAGGTTTGACAACAACTGCTGGCGATGAAGAAGAAGAAGAAGGTGGAGGTCGACGTGCCTCAAGTGCAGCTGGGCTCATTGGAGGCATAGCAATAGATGAAGAAGATATATCATTTTGCAATATTAGCAATCAGCATCTAAAATGCTTTTATACATTTTCTCTTATTTGGGGTTTGGGTGCACTCTTGGAGCTAGATGGAAGGAAACAATTTGATGCTTTCCTTCGAGAGAAAGTATTAAAATTAGACTTGCCTCCATTACAAGAGTCAGCCAGTGGACAGCCCCCTGACACAGTTTTTGACTATGTTGTTTCTGCTGAGGGTATGTTCTTCAGTTACTTAAAATTCAATCAAATGTCTTGAAAAAAAACTTTATATTTTAGTGTTAAGTAATTTAAAGGGCCAAAAAATATTTATTAAATAAAACAAAATGTTAATTGGATATTTATATGCTTTCTAGGTAAATGGCAACATTGGAGCACACTTCTGGGAAAATATATTTATCCTGAATATTCAACTCCTGACTATAGCAATATACTTGTCCCCATTGTTGAAAATGTCAGTATTGATTACCTCATTAATTTAATTGCAAAACAAGAAAAGGTCAGTTAGTTAATTAATCTGAAAGGCATGCAGGGTGGTTTAATGAAAAACTACTTGTTTTGTCAAAATACATCATTTTGGTTCATTTTCAGGCAGTGCTATTAATTGGAGAGCAAGGGTCAGCTAAAACTGTCATGATGAAAGCTTACATGAAGAAAACTAATCCAGATACACATCTTGGGCGTACATTTAACTTTTCTTCTGCTACAAGCCCATATCAATTCCAAGTAAACGACTAGACGTTACATAATAGACTGTGTATTTTACTTAAAATACTTTGAGGTATATTACTGTTTATTCATTATTTCAGAAAACAATAGAGAGCTATGTTGAAAAAAGAATGGGGAGCACATTTGGACCTTCAGGCGGTCGAAAAATGATAGTATTTATAGATGATGTGAACCTTCCAGAAATAAATGAGTGGGGAGATCAAGTTACAAATGAAATAGTGAGACAAACTATGGACGTGAAGGGATTCTACAGCTTAGAAAAGCCAGGAGAGTTCAGTACAATTGTTGATGTACAGGTTGTAGCAGCAATGGGACAGCCTGGTCAGTGCTTGTTCCTATTCAATAAATCTCAGGAATTCACTGGCAATCATTCTCATGCAAAAGTATGATTTCCTTTACACAGGGGGAGGCAGAAATGATATACCATCTCGACTCAAAAGACAGTTCTCAATTTTTAACTGTACCATACCTTCTAATTCCTCAATTGACAAAATATTTAGAGTTATTGGAGAGGGTCATTATAATGCAAAACGTGGATTTTGTCAAGAAGTCCGTGATCTTGTCAAAGAAATTGTGCCACTAACTCGTGAGCTGTGGCAGAGGACTAGGGTAAGATGAGTTTTTTAAAAGTTTTATATTCTTAATTATAATTAAAAACCATCTTATGATCAAATTTAAAGTTATTCATTGCTTGAAATTATTTTCAGCAATTATATGAATAATGCTTTTGGTAATGCATAATCGTTTACTTTTAAAGAAAAATGTAGGTTAATGAAGTTTAAAATTGTAAATATTTCGAAGTACAAACAATACCGTTAAAACAAAGTGAAACTTTTACTTAGTGACCACTGATGATTCTGGAAAATCTATTCTTTTCTTTTTCATAAGCTTTCTAATCTTCTCAAGCATAACCTAAGACAAACATTCTACTCATATTCTACTCTTCTTAATGTATTATTAAATACTATTGATTGCTTAAACAATTTATAAAAAAAGTGGAGTGTACAAACTCCATGTGACTGTTGGGACTAACTAGAAGAAATGGATGAATAAACATAAATGGTGTTTTGACTTGGAGACACTTTCCCATTTTGCTAAGTACCTTTATCTTGAATATTCCCAATAGCTCCTTTAGCTATTTTTCTGTCATTTTTAGGTGCGTTTTGCTTCCAGTGTGAGTGCCTATTATCGTCGGATGGTCCGTCCGCATGTTCGTTCTCGGCTTCTACCCAATGGATTTTCATGAAATTTGATATTAAGGACTTACAATCAAATATAATAAGAAAATCGCACAAATGAATCATGTACACCAATCATCACGGAAGCATGACAAATAATATGAGCAAAGTATCAGGAAAAAGAATGGATATATCTAGAACCGGCTTCACCAATTCATATTATTAAAAGATTGACAATGATATTTTTTCCGCAAATTACAGATCATTAAAAGCATATATTAGTGTTCACAAAAATATTCTATGGATTTTTTATCATGTACTATGAATATCAATAATAGTTACATACAGAGATCAATGAAAGATAATCTGATCTGACAGTATACTCTAGCATGTCTGTCGTTTGGTGAACGAGAGAAGATATGAAAAATTCCAAGAACAAAAATGTAGAGATGAAAAAAAAATTAAAAAGTGATTGCAGACACCAAGTAAAAGTTAACTGCAAAGAAGCAAAACAGGAATAATAAAAAAGCGAAGGGAAAAAAGCGATCGAAACTGGGAGCGAACTCTGGACTTACAGCTTTCTAGCCCAACTCCTTATCGCTGTGCTATGGCTGGTGCTGGATACCTCTGCGGTCATTAGGTAATTATTGGGCGCATCGCAGAATTGTGAACTTTAAATGCAATTTACAGAAAAACTACTGCTCATATACACCCAAAAGGGGGGTTGGCTATGATCCTGGAGTCTATCGCTACTTTGTAGGTTTGGCGAGATTTCGAGAAATTAACAATCTAGCCAAATAGGTTCCATGTGCTGCCTACAGCCGAAATTTGGTTGGATTAGCTACTGTGGAGTGTTGTTCATCAGCAGTGAACCTTTTTGGAATTTTGCAGTCAGTCTATACTTTCTTCTCAGTTTCACAGTAGAGATGGTCTAAATTGAAAAAAATATGAAGGAAAATACCTATGTTGTACAATGTTTATCAGAAACAAGATGGTCTGCACGAAGCAATGCTACCAGAGCTCTTTATATGAACTACAGGCAGACCTCATCTTTCACAGCTTTATCTTTCACGTGTTTCGATCTTTTGCGGTTCTGCATTTGCGACCAGTTTTGTCTTTCGCCATCTCATGTTTCGCTCTTTCGTGGAAAAAATCACAGAAAAGAATACCTGAAATTTTCTATACATGGAATGAATCGCGTTTTCCTCATTTTCTCTCATAGTCAGGTCTGAAAAATATTGTTGCGTTATTCTAATATGTAAAAATATTTGCGTAATGCATTAATGTAATATATATGCATATAAAATATTTTTAGGATGCAATCCTACCACACTTTTGTGCCCCTTCACACGTTAAAAGTTGCAAAATATAAGCTGGTATCACCGTTTAGAAGCTTTCTTTCTTTTTGACAGCAGGGAAGGCCCGAGGGGAAAGACAACCCTCACGAAGTTTTTCAGGAACGTAACCCCCAAGAAAGGTGAGGTCTGCCATATTCAGGTAGTGAGCTCCTTCAAGTTAGGCACCCAACATTCATTTTTCTCGATTTTACCACAGAACTTCAATAAGATTTTATTTTCTGATACTTTTTTGTGTTCTTTTATCTTATGTCTCTCTTTCATTGATGTTCATTTTTTCTGTCTCTTTCTCTATTTTCTGTGGTCACCAATCCTGGACAAATCGCGCTATGATCCGTTCTTGCTGGGATGGGAATCGAACACTGTATTTCCCATTGCCTTAATTACTTCTCTTTCGCGATTTCGTCTTTCCCAGGGATTACGTTCATGAAAACACCGTGAAAGAAAACCACCACCAGCTGTTCATGAGGCAAAATTACTAATTAAAAAGCTTGATAATTTTGAGACAGCATTCATGTGTGTCATTTGAAAAGATTTACTTCAAAATATTGATATTGTCAATAAAGCTCTACAGGAGACTGGAACCAAGTTGTATACCATTATTAACTTATATGATAGTCTCTTATCACATTTTCATGATATCCGCAAGAAATTTTATGTTTGTGGCCATGGTAAAGAAACTTACACCGTCCGACTATAAGGAATGTACACAACGCAAATGAATGAGAAATAGATTTTTCGATGAAGTTATGGACAATACTGATCCAAGTTTAAGCCTGAGTGCCAGCAACAAATTTTGTACACAGTCTTTCTATCCTATAATAGACAAAATTATAACTGAGATGGGTAAATGGCGAGCAGCATACGTAACACTGTATGAAAGGTTTAATTTTCTTCTTGACAGATCTATGTCCAGTGACGAAGTGGCTTCTAAAGCAAGGGCATTAATTGACATATATCCTTCAGATATCAAAGATGCATTTACTGATGAGTTTCTATTGTTTTCGCAAATGTATTCAGACAAGAAATCTGTGGACAAAATGATCAGTGCACAAATAGAGGATAAGCTGGTAACAAGTTTTCCAAATGTTAATAATGCTTTTAGAATATATCTTTCCATTTTTGGAACAAGTTTGGAAGGAGAACATACTTTTTCAAAACTCAAACTTATAAAGCATTGTCTTCGGTCAACCATAGGACAGAAACGACTATCTTCCCTTGCACTACTTTCAATTGAAAATGATATAATGTGGAATATGACATTTGAAGATGTTATATGTGATTTTGCTAACAAAAAGTCACAAAGTTAAAATAATTTGAGTTTTGTTAAGATATGTTAACTTTGTCTAGTTTATAAACATTTCATTAAAACATTATTTTGGATTTAGAGTTTATTAAGAGTTGACATGTGAAGTTTTGTAAAGACATTTAATTAAAAATTTATTAATGTCGATTTTGCAGTTTTTTAAAACATTTTCGTAGGCCCTATAGGCACTGTGCCTATTGTGCCTAATGGATAAAATGGCCCTGCATACTAGGGGTATTCATTAAGAGAAGCTTTACTGTAATTTTTACTAGTATTAATTTATAAATAACTACTATAGTTTAAAATAAATAATTTGTTAAAATATGGATTGACACTGTCTTTGATCATTGAAAATAGGCTCATCTACTCCCAACACCTGCAAAATTCCATTATGTATTCAATTTGAGAGATTTGTCAAGGATGTGGCAAGGAATTGTTGGAACACTATCTACAGTGATTGATTCTCAGTCTGTATTAATTGTTTTATGGAAACATGAAATCACAAGAATTTTCTCTGACAGGTAATAATTGCAGTGACAATTTCTTGAATTTTTACAATACAAAAATCTTTTCAAATGTTTCAGTTTTAAAATTAATAAAATGCTATTTGCTAATATTAACAGAAATTTATCATATATAAATCTTATTTATGTTAATGAAGACCTCAAATCATGCTACCAACTACATAAATAATAAATTAAATAATATACCAAAATTTTTCATCATATTTCTGTATCTCTGGCACAAACTTCTGCATAGTAACATAAAATGCCAAAAACTCAGTTTTCAAAATAACTATTTCAGGTTTACTTCAATGTCTGATAAAGAGTGGTTTAATGCCGAGTTATTAAACACATTAACAGATGTAATGGGACCAAGTTACCGTAAAATGGCTGAATTGAGCTGTGTATTTGTAGATTTTATGAGGTAAAGTAAAAAGTATTTATATAACTGTTAAAATGGATCATTACTAAGATTAATTTGTCTCTTTCTTAATTTTAAGCAAATACTGAAAAATAATTGTCTTATTATTACTTCTTCACAACAACAGGGATGCCCCTGAACCAACTGGAGAAGAAGGAGAAGATGCTGACATGGAACTACCAAAAGTATATGAGCCTGTATTGAGCTATGGAGAGCTTCGAGAGCGATTGGACATGTTCCTTTCACAATATAATGAAATGGTTAGAGGAGCTGGAATGGATTTGGTCTTTTTTCCTGATGCAATGCTTCATCTTGTAAAGGTTGGCTTCTGTTATTAGTAAAACTGTTCTGTCTTTCTTCAAATTATTATATCCCATACTAGCAAATAACCCGAGAAGGATCACGGAAACAAATTTGATTAAAATATGTAGACAAAATTACGACATACGAATTCCGTTTTCTGTTTAATTGAAGATTTAAAATGATTTACTCAAGGATTGTGCTTTTACCTTCTTTCGGATACTTAAATTTACCTTTCATTGTAAACTGTTAAACAAAGCGAGTATTTAAATTTATTAATTGACAACCAACTTCATTGTTCTTAGTTACCACAACAAAGTAGATAAATAAACATATGTTAGCCTATATAATACGTAGTGATTTCATATACGACAATTAAGAAAATGTATTTTAATTTCCCTATGATCTGTAAGATATTGACTAAAATTTTATTGGATAGAGGACACATTTGCTATTGTAAAGTCCATGAGGGTAATGTGAAGATAGTGAAGGAGAAAAATTCTGAACTTGACCGGGGATTCTCCCACTTGCCAGGTAGGTGCTTTAACCAACTAAGCTACCAAGCCAGACTAAATCTTCATTCGGCGAGGATACATATTTATGACTTTTAGTATCCGATGAAGTCTGATTGGCTCCTCGGCAGCCAATCAGATTGGTCATTTTGCATGACCAAACTTGCTTATTATATATGTCAGATTGGCCCAAATATAAGCCAACCCACAAAAATGACCTAAACTTTTAGGAAACCCCGTTATAACGTGGGTTTTGGGAGACAGAATGTACACCCGCGTTATCGGCAACCGACGGTATTTTGGGAAATAATTTTTTTAAATGTGAAGTATATGCTTTATAACAAATTTAATTGCAAAATACTATTAAAACCGATATCGTATTTTGATTTAAATGCATACCTTACTTTAATCGGTGTTTTTAAAATAGTCCAATATTTTCTTTTGGCACGACAGCTGATGGCGTTTCTTTGTCACATACGTCTTAATGTTTTGCAAATGTAAAAGATGAAGATGATCACAATCATCTGTCTCTCCATCCAATTCATCACTTCACTGATGTTATCCAATACTTTGCTTATTTTAGGGATCTCAACCTCACACCTCTTCATTCTCGCTGTCATCTTCCGATAATTTTTCTGCTCTTCCGCAGTTCTGGACTTCAGCTACAATTTCGTCATAATTCTTATAGACAACGATAGGAGTTTAACGTCGCGGTAAAATTTGAACCAAGTTGTTTACGAAGAAAATAAATCGCGGTAAAATTTGAACCAAGCTGTTTACAAAGAAAATAAATCGTGGTAATATTTGAACGAAGTTCTTTACGAAGAAAATAAATCATGGTAAAATTTGAACCAAGCTGTTTACGAAGAAAATAAATCACGGTAAAATTTGAAACAAGTTTGTTTACGACAAAAATAAATGGAATCATTTTGGGGGACATGACTAGACCCGTGGTATATCTGAATCCGCGGTATAGTGAGGTGCGTTATAATGGAGTTTTACTGTATTTAGAAATTTTTTGTTAAATTGAGGAATCCTAAAAATGAAAAATTAATTTTATGGCATATTAAATTAATAGTATATTTTAAATTATTTGCTTTAATATTTTTCCAGGCCCTGAACACCATGCATTTTTTATATACCGTATTTACCCAAAAGGAAGACGAGGTTTTTTACAAAAATGCCCGAAAAAAAATTAGGGATCGTTTAAAATCGAGTACGAAGTTTTAGGTGGGAAAAATGCGTGCATTTTAAACACCTCACGGAACACCCGGATTTTGAGTATATGTCCATGAAAACGCATTTATAAATGCATACAATAATACATTACATTTAATTATTATAATACATTAAAAATGCATATCATAGTTCTTAAAGTTGTACATAGTATGAAAGATTACCTCCGGGGTACTGAGGGAAGGGGTGTGTTCATGGCTGGGTAGGAAATCTGATATGTGCAACAATATAGACGGTTAAGCAAGGATTGGCGGCCGTATCTGAGGTATATTGTTACATTTTAAACATGTCTATGAATTACAATTTCAAAATCTGCTACCTTTCGATTGGTGCTCCAGCAGCAGACGAAAGTACACCTGAATTTTAAAGAGTATAACATTTATGAAAGCACTCCATTAGTACTCACTTTGCCAAGTTTTAATGTGAAGGGAAGACTAGTCATTATTTTTAAGTTTAAAATAAGTTACCCCAAAGATATAGTGTCACTATAAAAACTTCTGGGAATGAAAAATTACGCGTTACGGTAATACTGGCTGCATTAGCGGATGGCACGAAGTTGCCGCCGTGTTATTTAAATATGCAAAACAATGCTTAGGGAACTGCTTTATAAAGGAATAATTGTTAGACGTCAAAGCCAATGCCTTTTTACTTTCTCATACGATGTATTGAGAAAGTACTGTTATCGCGAAAAAATTCAACCTCGAGATTTTTACGGAAATACCGTATTAGCCCGAATATAAGGTGAGCTTTTTTCAAAAATTGTCTTTCAGGAAAGTGGGGGGGTCGCCTTATATTCGGGTCCTTAAGTATGAAGAAGTTGCTTTTTTTGGATTTTCTCATTGGGAAAATAAGGAGTCTCCTTATATTCGGGGTCACCTTATATTTTCTCAAAAACGGCTCTAACGATTTTGATCAAATTTCGTTCAGTTATTTGAGTTTACATCTTCAGTAATACTGTATAGTTCATAGTTCTCAAAAAATGATTATAAGACTAGTTTATTCTATGCAACTTTAAGAATAATTTGATTTTCTCAAAAACAGCTTGAACGATTTTGATCAAATTTCGTACAATTACTTGAGTATACTTCTGCAATAATACCACATATTTCATTTTTCTCAATGAATGAATATAAGGCTAGTTTATTCTTGGGCAACTTTAACAAAAATTGAATTTTCTAAAAACCGGCTGATACGATTTTCTAAAGATAACTAAACGACGCATTATTATATGAGAAAGTTTGTACAATGTATGTTGTACCAATTTTTTATTCATGCTTTTAGTGTGTTATTATTTAAAAGTTTTTCGTAAATAGACCTTGGTTTTCTTAGGGGTTGTCTTAAATTCGAGGTTGTCATCCTTTCGGGTAAATATGGTAATTGCTTCACTCAGTCACTATCTTCTTCACATTCTTCATTTAAAGAAACATCTTCATGCTCTTTACTCCAAAGTATACCATCCTTACTGCCATGTAATCTGTTAGAGACACTGCACTTCTTGAAGCCTCTTATAATTAATTGGGAATAAATGGCATCCCAGACTGTCTTTATCCATTTATCCCATTTGACACAAGGTTTTTTTTTAATTTTACCCATGGGAGTCAATGGAGGCTTACTAAAAAGTAGCCAGTCATTGTAAAGGCATCCTAAACATGTAGCTGATTGGTTATGCCTCCTGAAATGATAACCAGATCAGTATTAAGCTCATTTCTCAATAGCTTTTTACCTCATCTGTAGTGTGGTCTTTGTACACCTCCAGTAATAACATGCCATGCTGTCTCAGTAATACCATCTGAGCATCTGTTCCAAACTATCTTCAGCCAATCCTTCATTAGCTATTTCAACATCCATCCATTTTCTTGATAAAGGAAAATTACACCAGAAGGAAAGCTGTTCCTTTGGCAATTTTTTTCATTTTAGGATTACACAGGTTCTACTTCGAGAGGAAAGAAATATGTTTTGGTGAGAAATTTTCACAGAGACAAATTCTTGAGAGAGCGTGTTGGGGAATACTGACTGAGGTAGAAGATATGTACACATACCTTCTATCTAACAAAGGCATGAGATTAAAGAGAGGGATTTAGGCAACACCTGTTTACTCACTAAAAATGGCATATATTCTTTCCCTTCTCATGCATCTATGTTTTCAACTTTACACTGACGGACGAGTATTTCACGGACAAGTTTGAGAAAGAATCCTTAATTACGATAGATTAAATTGAAATTATGATTAACATTCCTAGGATGTGACACTTTCAAGAGGTTACGACTTTCACTGCACTGCACAGTGGGACCGTGGACCCCAAAAGTATGCCAAAACCCCTAAATACACTTCATGGAAATAGCCCAATTTGGTTACATTTTACGAAATTGAAATGAATGTTCCTTCTAACGGTTGTGCTCTTTTCAATTTCGAGTAGACAGTTTACAAGAGATGCGACATTGTATCAGTGACTGTTGTGCCTACACAGTGAACAGGCATTTTCTGAGTGCAAGCTTATAAGAGTTTTAACGTGGTATATCATTGAATTTACAGTGAAAAACTTAATTCCAGCTGTGTAATCGGAAAATGTAAGTATATCTTAATATTTCTATTCCTTTATAAATACTATTTCCACTACTGGAAATATACTACAAGGCAAATTATAGTCCTTGAGGTTTTTTAAGTAATTTCAGCAGAAAGTCATGATTCATGCTGGCCTATAAAAAAAGTGTGGCCGAGTCATGCCCAAATTCTTATTTTAAATCACTGGCCAATTAATTTTACATATTTAGGCAGAGAAATTAACTGCCCGAGTCTGCCCGATTTTTTATTACGCTATTTCAGTGGCTGACCGCAAAGAGATTTTGGTGAAAGCAGCAGATGCACAAAATACAGGAAAATGCAATCCGTGCGAGAAACTATTCCTGTGGAACAGCTTAAGGTTGCTACTAAAAGCAGTATGAGAGCAGCAGGAAAATTGGAAGCAGCCAAGGTTCTTCATGAGGCAATGAAGACTCCTACACAAGCAGGAAAAATTTGGCGATCATATCTAAGCGAACCTAAACACCATCCCTTCACTGAAGATGAAGCATTGGCACTGTTTGTTGATGCAAAGATGACAAAAAACCAGTACCTTTTGCATAGGATGGCATCTAAAACTAAAGGCTGCAATTTGTATCCAGGTTACAAATCAATCGTTACAGCAAAGTTATGCTGTTACCCACCTAAAGAAGAAATAACTGTAACCGAAAGTAGTGCTGAAATAAAATTGCAAGCATTATTGAACCACGCAGCCGAGCGTATCCTCATCTTGCAGCACCCAGTATTGCAGACTCTACCCTCCGTAGACCAGGTTACGCTCATCAGCAAGTGGGGCTGTGATGACAGTTCTGGCCAGCGAATGTACAAACAGAAATTTAGCGAAGAAAACACAAGTGATAGTGACATCTTTTCCACGTCAATAGTGCCTTTGAAAATGTACTGTTCTGATGTGACCGGACAAAAAATTATTTGGCAGAATCCTAGACCGTCATCCACGAAATACTGCCGTCCTGTGTGTTTTATCTTTAAAAAGGAATCACCTACCCTTATAAAAGATGAAATAGAAAGAATGCATAGTGCGATTTATGTACTTCAACCGTCAAAAGTGGAGTTAGATGGATACTCTGTGAAGGTCTGTCATCAGTTAGCACTGATGATGGTAGATGGAAAAATATGCTATGTTATAACCGAGACCCATTTGACACAAACCTGTTTTGTGCATGGAGCATCACCGAAAGACATGAACAAAATAGAGGACGTGAAAAAAAGAGCAACAGTGGATGTGGAAAGGCTGAATTTTGATTTATCAACATTACACACCTGGATAAGGTTCTTTGAGTGCTTTCTTCATGTCACATATAGACTCGACTTTAAAAAATGGCAGGCATGCGGTGAGGCTCAAGAAATGCTGAAAGGCAGAAAAGAACATATACAAAAAGAATTTAGATCGAACATGGGCTTCTTAGTTGATATTCCAAAACCAGGTGGCAGTGGCACGACTAACGACGGCAACACAGCAAGGCGATTTTTTTTCTGATCCTATTACGACATCCGAAATATCTGGAATTAAAAGAGAGATAATTGAACGCTTCTCTGTGATCCTCCAAGCAATTTCAAGAGGATATGAAATAGATATGACAAAATTTGATTACTACGCACTGGAAACTGCCAAGAAGTTTGTCGCAGAATATTCATCGTACCTTATGCCCATAATTGTACACAAAATTTTGATACATGGATCACAAATAATAGAGAAGGCCATTCTTCCAATTGGCCAGCTATCTGAGGTGGCTCATGAGGCTCGATTTAAGGATTTGAAAGCTTTTAGAGAGCGACATGCAAGGAAAATTTCCCACGTAGCAACAAATACAGACTTGTTACATAATTTGTTGGTTTCTTCAGACCCTGTCATCTCAGGAATGAGAAATGTCCAGAGGAAGTCAAAAAAATCCTTAGCCGAGATGTAATACAACTCCTTGCAGCACCTGACTTTGAGGGTAGCAGTGAAGAAGATGCACCGGAATCAGAAGATATGTCATCATTGAATTATGAAGGCAGCAGTATTGATGACATATAAATAACACAAATAAAATAACAAGACTTCAACCTTTGATTTCTTAGCTTCTTGGTAAACTATAATTAAAATATCAGTGGTAATTTCTTTGGCATTATTAATTCATGAAGAACTGAAAGATGATTGACAACAAGGTTCTAAAATGAACTATGGTATCCAGCTGGTAAAATGTTCTATTTTATCCTAAAATACATAAATTAGATTTGAGTTCCAAAAATATATATTTTTGATTGGAAACAACATATAAATTAAACCAGAGGTTTTGGCACACTTTTGGAGTCCGCAGTCCCACTGTGCACTGGCTGCGTAACACATTACAAGAATTGGAATAAGAGTAGTTTCTTGAAAAATTTCCAGCCAATTCTTCATTAAGTTCCTCCTTTGAACGAGTTTTTTTCACTCGTTCTCAGGTGTTACGGAAGATTCATGATTTTGAAACGCAGGTTCTTTCCAAGCACGGGGCCCTGTGCGACTGCACCGCTCGCACACCCATGAATTTGGCCTGAAGGTGGTTACTGCGCCCCTCTGAGGTCTGTGCCCTAGGCGGTTGCCTAGTTGGCCTAATGGTAGCACCGGCCCTGCCAACACAACTGCTTAAATAAGTTTCACACAAGAAATTATCAACTGAATATTCAATGGAGGTTACCCCGCTTTATAGTCAAGTCCATTTAAGACTTATTGATATTTTCATTCTTTTATTCTTGTTATTTTCATTTTTTTCTTATCAGATATGTTCCCCAGGTTCATTCTTTTGATTGTATGAACCCAGAAAACATAATCCGCTACATGTTTCATTATTATTTATATACGCTTCCAGGAATTTTATATATTTTAAATTAATATAGTAGTCCTATTTATTTCTAAAAATTGTCAGAGAAACTATTGAAACTTCATTAATGGATAATTACCGTATATGCCCGAATATAAGGCGAGGTTTTTTCCAAAGTTGTCCCTCAGATAAGGGGGTGTCACCTTATATTCGGACTCTCGAACTTTGATTATTCAAGTTTTTTCTAGTTTCCTCGGTGGGAAAATGTGGGGTCACCCTATATTCGGGGTCGCCTTATATTCGGGCATATATGGTAGTTATGTATTGACTGAAAAGAATTTATTAATGATAACAAATTCTCAAATTCCAACAAGTGATTGTTTCTTTGCCTTATGTAGATTTCAAGAGTAATTCGACATCCTAGAGGAAATGTATTGCTGGTTGGAGTTGGAGGATCAGGCAAACAGTCTCTTACAAAATTAGCATCATTCATAGCAGGATATAAAACTTTTCAGATTGCTCTTTCACGGTAATTCATGAGTTCAAATTAGTTTCAAATTTGCAAATTAAATAAAATACTAATGGAATTAAAAGTGAAACTTTCAGCAAATCAAAATAGATTCACAGAGATACAGTTGAATTCTCCTTCCATAGGTCATACAATGTGGCCAATTTCCTTGAGGACATTAAGTTGCTCTACCGCACCTGTGGTGTGCAAGGAAAAGGGACAACATTTATTTTCACAGATTTGGACATAAAAGAAGAAGGTTTCTTAGAATATTTAAATAATGTGCTTTCTTCAGGTAAAAAATTAATTAAATTTTAATGTATTGTACTTCAACACTGCAAAATGTCCCATTAATTGATGATTTAGTATTTACAGCATATTGATACACACTTTCGATTTCTTTTCAGGAGTTATATCAAATCTCTTCACTCGTGATGAACAAGCAGAAATAATTTCAGAATTGACTCCTACGATGAAACGAGAAAATCCTAAAAGAACACTTACACCAGAAAATGTGATGGAATACTTTTTGAATAGAACAGCACAGAATCTTCATGTTGTCTTATGTTTCTCACCAGTAATTCCACTTTTAAAATTTGAATGGATGTATTTTAAATGCTTTAATTTTTTGAAATGATTTTTTTGACTCATTTTTATCATATTATTCATATAAAATTTCTTTAAAAGGTTGGAGAAAAATTCAGGAATCGAGCATTAAGGTTTCCGGCCTTGGTTTCTGGCTGTACAATTGACTGGTTTCAACCATGGCCACGTGATGCTCTTGTTTTAGTGGCAGAGCACTTTTTAACTGACTTTGAAATAGCATGCACTGCATCTGTGAAGATGGAACTTGTTGCTGCCCTGGGGTCTATCCAAGACATTGTTTCTGAAACATCAGCTGAATATTTTCAGAGGTAAACATTCAGTTTTAACTTTTACTCTTAAGATTTTTTCTGAAATCATCACTTTTTCAATATTAATTTGATAATTTTTATGAATTATATCTTTAGATTTATATTGGTTATGCTGCAATGCTTTTATGGATACAAATTTCCTGTGCATGTGATTAGATTTATTTAATTAAACAGTATAAAAATAAAATTAATAATAAAACAGCATATAATATGTAGAGATTAAGCTATTATTTAAATCAGAGTTGACATTTCATCAAAATTTTTGTCTGTATGTTAAGTTATTATTTCCTTATCCAAAGGTTTAGGTTAGATTCAGAACTCCATATCTGGTTTATATTTTTCTAGGTTCCGAAGAGCTACACATGTGACTCCAAAGTCATATCTGAACTTTATTGGTGGTTATAAAAATATATACCAGCAAAAGAAAAAAGAGCTAGGAGAAGGTGCAGAGAGAATGGACACTGGTTTAGCTAAACTTGATGAAGCATCCGAATCGGTAGAGAGCTTAAAACAAGATTTAGCAGTAATGGAACAAGAATTACAACTTGCCTCTGAAAAGGCTGAAAGAGTATGTTTTTGTTTTTAATTTATTTCAAACCAAATGAGAAATATGCTTTACAGACTACATACAGTAAAATTCCTTTTATCTGGAATCATGTAATGATCAAGAGATGATCTAGTGTTAGAGGTACCATCTATGCAACTATATAAAAGCAAAATCGTATGTCCACTAAGTCCTCACACACTATTTGACCAATCTCCATCAAACTTGGAATGGTGAATTCTGCAATCCCCAGGGGTCAAAATTTCCACAAATTTTACCACAAGAATTTGTTTGAATTTTTCGTCTCTGTTCATTTTATAGAGGGTTATGCATCATATGTCAGTGAATTTAACATCCTTTAGTTCCCTTCTTCTCACGGCATCAAAATTTGGTACCTCCTTTGATATTCCTTTCGAGCTGAAGGTCAATGAAGAATTACTTTTCTCCAAAGTATCAGGGTTCAAGTTCAGGTGCAATTTTCCTTCATTTGCAGGATTTGCATGTGAAGCAGTCTTGAGAAATTCTCGAATTTTTATCTCTGTAAAAATTCCTTAATTGTTACCGTACAGATTTTTTTATTGTGTTCACCAAAAATTATTTGTGCCAAAATTTGTGTAAAAAATACATAATGGCATGTTTGGAACTTTCTTGAATTTCTATCTCTGAAACCATAAGTTTTAATTATATGCTCTCGCTGAATTTTTTGTGGCAAATGTTGTACTGTCTCCAAACAAATTTTCTAATCTGTGCTTCGCAGATCATGTAATAGTTTGTCATATGTGAAGTGTATTGGATTCACCCGGGCACCTTCATCTAATCTTTTATAAATAGCTGTTTTTTAGGAGGAGATTGTTATAAAATCTAAGGTACTTATAGAAGGGCTACAGATCAGAATTTAACATGACAATAGATCATTGGATACAATCAATGAGAGATTTTTAAAAAATTCTTTTTTTACATAATTTTTCTCCATCAATTCATTCCCACCTCCTATAAAAAAATGAAAATCAGTGCAGGATTTATAAAATTGCACTTTTAAATTAGTTAAAATTGAGAAAGGAACTCTGGACATGAACAATTCTATAGCTGAAAGAATGAAGTTTATTTTCCTTGAAGATATTATTCAAATGCAAGAAATGTAAGAAATTGTTTTAAATTGAAAAAAGGGGAATTTTCTGGTTTTTAATGTTGAAGTATATTGATTACCATAGAAATGAGTCCAATATTTTAAAATATAAATGAATAATCTGTATTATAATGACATCAATTTAATGCTTTTAATGGGAACTAACTAACTTTGTTATATTGCCATCAATTTCAACCAACAATACAAACATGGTGATATCATAATCCCAACACATAAAATATCCTATTATCCTAAATGAGCTGTCAGACATGGCGGGGCCTTGTAATGGACTAAGGATGAAGCCCCTAGTATCCTAAAATATGATACTTTGATGAAATTTGGGATTTCTGTGGAAGAGTGGCTAGAGTTCTGATATTCCACACGGTGTCCCGAAGCTCAAATCTGTCAGAGGTAACATTTTTGTCACCTGGGATCATCCCATCCCCTACTTGTATGTTTTGAGGAGAATACATAAGTAAGTTATCCATCCTTTGGTAGAAATGTTAAGCAGCTGGCCTACTTGGAGCTCTTCATAACAGTAGGCTAATGCCAGCCCCAGATTTCTCTCTTTCCTCCTGTGTGCTTGTGAGTATGCCTGTGAAATGCATTCTCACTGTAAAAGGTGGTTGCCGACCTTGTTAAAATGGTAATTAGCATGTCTATCTCCCAATTAAAAATAAATATGGTAGCAACCTATCTGCTAAGATCTGCTAGGGATTCTCTCTGAAAAGAGAATGGGTTTGGACCAACTTGATCTTTAGTGCCAAAATGGCTTGATGGAGTGGTGATAAAATGCATTATTCATGTATTGGCTATTACAAGAAAAACAGGTGCATAACCTAATCTGGCATGTTTTCAACAAAAGGAATTTTACTGCATAATGAACATCAACCTAATTAAAATTCTCTTCAATTCAATGTAAGGTATTGATTGAAGTCACTGAGAGAGCGCAGCAAGCTGAAGCCGTTAAAAATCAAGTGCAAAAAGTCAAGGAAAAGGCTGAAGCTCTGGTTGCTATGATTGCCGAGGAGAAAGCAAGAGCAGAAGAAAAATTAGATGCTGCCAAACCTGCTCTAGAAGAAGCTGAAGCTGCTCTAAACACAATAAAACAAGCTCATATTGGTATTAATTTTTTAATCAAGTTACAAATATATGAATTCATATGATAATAAAGGTATATTAAATTTAATACTCAGCATGCTTATGTCAATTGGAAGAGGATACTGTATTTACTAGTGTACCTCGCTCACCTTTTTTCCCAAAATGTCAGTACAAAAAGGGACTGTGTCATACATGAAGATTTCTGAATAGATTATATAAATTGTGAGTCTCAATAGTAAATTTACTACAACATGCTTGTATCTATGTTTATACTAGCAGAAGACAAAAAGGGACTGTGTCATACATGAAGATTTCTGAATAGATTATATAAATTGTGAGTCTCAATAGTAAATTTACTGCAACATGCTTGCATCAATGTTTATACTAGCAGAAGACAAAAAACACTACAAAGTATATGTGTATCTATACGACCAGGCAAACCTTTAAGGTTTAAATGCACAGTTTATACTGCCGTTGGTGCATCTTCAAGATCATGATGGACATTTTGACAATTGAGATGACGTTATATTTTTATAATATTAAAGCTGTACCATTAAAATGAGTTTTAAGTTTATTATTGTTACTCAAAATAAGCAGTTCTGTCATTAAAAGTTTACTATCAATTGATACCTATACTTTTGCCAGAATAAATTGGCATAAGGTATCTGTGTTTGCCAAATTCACTGTGAGCAGCTGACGTTCCTTTTACATAAGAGGGGTGACTACAAGATTTATGTTAGCATTAGCATAAAGAGATCAATCAGTAAACTGCATCACACAGGTATGAGGGAGAAGATGCTTAACTTTGGTGGATCTTGTTTCAGGGAGGGGAAATCTTTCTTTAAATCCTAGATATCAACTTATTCTGGCACGAATTAATTTTATCCCTCCAAAGTGGTCCAAAAGTAGGGGTGCGCATGGTATACGAGGGTGCGAGTTACACGAATAAATATGGTATTGTAAAATTGATTTTTTTATGTACCGTAATTTTCCGATTATATACGCATTTTTTTCACGAAAAATTGACAAAAAGTTAGGGTGCGTATTATATATGGTAACAAGCACATACAACTTTTTTTAGTAGGGAAATAATTTATATTTTCGAACATATTTTTACCAACAAATCATACATTTCAATGCATTTCAATAACATTCCTTTAAATATCCTTTTCAAAACAAAAATAAGAATATTTAACTATTTAATTTTATCTGTCCGAATCTTAGCCTCTGAATTCATTATTGCTGTACTCAAATAGTTCATAGGCGATTTTGTGTTCTCTCTCATCGTCTACGTAAATGGTGTCGCCGAGAACATCATCTTCATCCTCACCATCCACTTCGGCGAAATCACCATCCCATACGATGTCGTCTTCAGAACCATCCATGGCATTTGTAAGGCAACATTTTTTAAAGCCACAATTTTTAAGAAAAAATCAAGGCAAGTTGTGAGCAACAAATATTATTTTACATACCTCAACCGGCTTGTATGAAGACAAGAGTCAAAACTAGACATGATATTCACTTAAATTATCTCGCTCAGCAGCAACGCGAGAACTGTTATTCCAACTGACCAGATTATTACAGAATGCAACATGGAGACATGTTTTTATATATTGTATCGATCTTTAAAGTAAGCATCAAAACTATATAGATGTAAAGTTTTCGTAAACACTTTCACACATATCTTGCTTGGCGGCAAGGCAAGAACTGTTATTCCAACTGACCAGATTATTACATGAAGACATGTTTTCATACATTGTATCAATCTTTAAAGTGAGAGTCAAAATATATAGATGTTAAGTTTTTGTAAACACTCTCGTACATATCTCACTTGGCGGCAAGGCGAGAACTGTCTCTATACTGCTAATAACCAATTGAAAAATTACAGTGACCTTTTTACAAAAAATGAGTTGCGTATTATACATGGTGATAAGATAATTTTCACATTTCACTCATAAAAACATGGGTGCATATTATAATCAGAAAATTACGGTAATTTAGTTTTCTTAAGTGAATAAATATGTTTAGTTAATTTTCTGATTTAAACCGTTACAGGTATGATATTTTTGTCTTCTATAAAATAAGGTTATGACATTAAATTCATAAATGAAATAAATGATGTTCTGTTAATATAAATATTTCTATTCTCATAATTCTATCAGCAACTATTAGGAAGCTTGGTCGTCCCCCACACCTGATCATGCGAATAATGGATTGTGTATTAATATTATTTCAAAGAAAACTTCATGCTGTTATTGGAGATACAGCTGCACCATGCCCAAAACCTTCTTGGGCTGAATCTTTAAAGGTATTTTATAGCATTCCACATATGTACTCCATTTAAATTAAAAAATAATTGTTATTTATTCTGATGTTTGATAAGTTCACTGCCTGATAAAGAGTATTATATACACCATTACATAAAATATTACCATTTTTATAACATCTTCATATTTAAATTTGTGATGATTATTTATTATTTTATCAAGAAATTTATATTCTAACAATTTCTTGTACATATTTCAGAAGTTTTTAAAATGATACATGATATTTTTATATAACAATGAACTAATATTTTAATTTATTATCCCAGTTTTTACTAAGTAATTCAATTTTAGATGATGGCAAGTACAACATTTCTGCTCCAGCTTCAGAATTATCCAAAAGATATTATCAATAATGAAATGGTAGAACTTCTTCAACCTTATTTTGAGATGGAAGATTATAATATGGATACAGCCAAAAGGGTATGTGGAGATGTGGCAGGGCTACTTTCCTGGACCAAAGCAATGTCATTTTTCCACAGCGTTAACAAAGAAGTTTTGCCATTAAAGGTAAAATGTTTCTTTCCATTTTCTAAAATTGATTGAATGGCATGTTGAATTTTTCTACTTTCAATTAATGATTTTTATTTATAGGCAAACTTGGCAATGCAAGAAGCTCGTCTAAAGTTGGCAATGGATGATCTCCAGCAAGCAGAGAATGAACTAGAAGAAAGAGAATCAGCCTTAGCTGAAGTTAAAGCACAATATGATTCTGCAGTAGCTGAAAAGCAGCGCCTCACTGATGCTGCAAATGTATGTCTTCGCAAGATGTCAGCTGCTAGTGCTCTTATAAATGGGTTGGGAGGAGAAAAAATTCGCTGGACTCAACAAAGTAAAGATTTCAAAGCTCAGCTGGGAAGGTAGGATACTTTTTTTAATTGTGAAGTTTTAATATCTCATGACTTAATATAAAATATTATAAAATCAATACAGGCTAGTTGGCGATGTACTTCTAGCTACTGGATTTCTATCATATTGTGGACCATATAACCAAGAATTCCGTGCAAATCTTGTGATCAGTTGGATGGCTATCTTGAAATCCAAAAATATTCCATTCACCAACAATTTGAACATAATAAATATGCTAGTAGAAAGTTCAATGGTAAGTGAATCAGAGGATAAAACTTTCACTTCATTTTTACTTAATTATTCATCCATGAGTAATTCAGTAGCTACTTACTTAGAAGCATGCTTCAGTAGTTCATTTCAAATTTCTAACTTTATGATATTTATTCAAAAAGGTATGCTATGCAAAAATAAAAGTTTCAAATCCCTTCATATTAAAAGTTTTTGAATTACTGACATCTCTCTATACTAATAAAAATATTAGGATGGTTGTTGTGTCAGACGCTTAGCCTTGAAAACAGTACATGCCACTGAGTATCCCCACTCTACGCACACTGTTCCCGCCTAGACCAGCATCCATCCATCGAGCTCACTCTTGAAACCCTGCCCCCAACCACAGTCCTTCGGGAGCTTCACGGAGGCGAAGTCCTTCCCAAGACTGGAGGATACTGTTCAGCAAGGAAATGATGGGTGATCACCAAGGCACGATCACGGCCATACCCCTTATCAAACTCTCGACAACAACGAACTGTCGTTCGTAATGCACAGGACACAGTTTCCCGTACGGCTTGTGTTCATGGAGAACATCAATAAGGTGCAGGGTTAGAGCTTTTGAGAGTCGGTTTCTACATCAATCAGGATAAGCCTCTGTTTGGTCAGTCAACTGTACATGGCCCTATCTTGAGCATGATCAAGACAGGGTCAATATCTCCCTGGCCAGCATGAAGCCCATTGGGCAATAGAACACGATTTCGAATATCATGTTCAAAGAAGTGCTACAATCAAAAGTCAATGAATTTATATGATTTTTTTATTTCTTTTCTCCTCTTCACACCTTCCTCTCGACCAACACGAGTCTGCTAACGAGCCCACAAAGCAGGCGAGAAGGGGAGTGAAGCGAGTAGGGGTGAAGCTCCTAGTCTTTCCGTATTATTATTAATTCATACATATGCACAATAGATAAGTATACAAGAGAAACAAATAAGTAACAAATACAACTATTTTCCATTAAGGTATTCAGCCAATGAGTATTATAAATTGTTCAATAAATACTTTTTAATAGTAGTTTTGAACAGATTTATATTATTTATGGATTTTATATCAGTAGGTAATTTATTATATGGTAGGGTTATTGTAAAATATAGATTTTATTAGATACAGTAGGACCTCAACAACCATCATTAATTGGTTTCTGAAAAACCTGGTAATTAGCAAAACAATGATAGTCAAAACAGATTTTCACACAGAAACAATGTTGTAGGTCAATAATTCATTCAGAAAGACCTTACCTAGATCACATAAAACTGATTTTTAGGCTTTCCTAGCTGTACCTGTGCAATGTTTGCACAGATTTTTTTCAATTAATTTATTAATAATAAAGTGAATCAATTAATGGTGTAAATTATATCCCCATAGAAAACTACTCTATTAAAGACATCTTTTACTACATTCATGCATAACTCTTCCCCTATCTCCCTCCTCCCTCTCTCTCTCCCCTCCCTCCCCTTCTTTGTCTCTCCCCTTTCCCCTCTATCCATTTCCTCTCTATCCGTTTCCTCTCTATCCATTTCCTCTCTCTCCTTTTCCCCTCTCTCCTTTCCCCTTACACTCTCTTCATTTAAACGGCTTATAAAACACATTAATTTTATGCTCGTAAGCTACATATGGTTTTACAACAACAGGGCTTCGGGCTTGACAATGTCCGTCGTCAAGGTATTTAGCGTTAAAGTGGCAAATTTAGTGCAAATTATGTGCATTAAACTTAAAATGCAGGCAATTTTGAAGCGTAAACGAAAAAAGACAATAATAACAAGAATCCTTTATCATTTTTCTTTTAAACAATCCAGGTCCGAAGCTCATATGCCAGCATTTTGAATTTATATGAGCAAATGAATGAAAGCCTGCATGCCGAAAAGTTGAGTTTTATGCGTTATCTTATTGAAAATATAAATGATTCCTAAGATTCGAACCCGGGACTTTATGAAAATTAAAATAGTTTTCCAGGGACCTCCTAGCTAGCAGAAACAAAATGCCGTTTCCTGCATATCTCTATGATGAACAGTTCTCAAGATACAAATAGGGACAGACAGACAGACGGACACTTGCAAAATGAGATAAAGGATTTTCATTGTATTAACCTATGTAAAGGCATCAGAACTTTTAGAAAACATAACTAAACTATGAATTAATACAGTAACATTTACTCACCAAAACTTGAGGATAAAATTGCTTGGCTGAAGTGAATTGGGTGGTGTTTGGGATGGGTAAAATCACAGCCTTGGGCATGATTTCTTAAAAAATTTCAGGTTACTGGTTTTATTCTCCCTTCGTGGAGAAGACATTCCATACTACTAGAATGTAGATCCTCACTAAATCACCCATCCATGAAAACTTCATTCCTTTAGCTTCAGTAGTTTGGCTACAATATCGTTGCAAAGTTTTGAATGTTATGACTTTTAATCTTTAAAAGCCAGATTTAAATGTCCCTTTGTAGACTCTTGCTGCCGGATTTAATTTTGGTCATTAAAATTTTTCTTGCAATAGATCATAAACTGTCTTGTATTTGATGAACTATTAGTGATAAAACGTTCAAATAAAAAGTATTATTTAGTCAGTCGTTTGGGAAATACCAGAATTACGTCTTTTAACGAGAAAGAAAACAAAAAAAGTGCAAAACTGGCATAATTCTGTGAGATAACAATTATAAACACAAGGATAAATTCAATAAAAGATATTAGTGATAATTTTTAGAGCTTATATATTTATTTGATAAATATTATAAATCTTTTTTCATTTGATATTCCTCGAAACAGGAAAATATACACAGACCAACGTCGCATATTTTACATTTTGCCACGGTCCGTGTGTATTTTTCTTTTTCTGCACACACACGGCATCTAAGGCGATTTCCCTTTATTGGCCAATGTTTATTTTCTTTAGCCTCTAACCTCCTCAATGGGACCACGCTTGCACTGGGTCTTCCATTTCGGGAAGTTTTGGAGGGGATAGCTGACACCCCTTCCTCAATAAGCTTCCTCACAAGAGCAAGCCAAAACTCTCGATGAGTCATCTGATTTCCTGATGACGTCAGCAAAACAAAGCTATTGAGCACTGTGACGTTGAGGAGGTGGAAGAAGAGCTTTTTCGTCCTCTTCCAGCTACGGTGACTAATGTCATAGCTAGTCGCCATCCTGTCCCACTTGTCTACGTAACCCATGTGGCAATCGTACTCTTTGATAATTTCCGGCCTCAGAGCATTTCCTTGCTCATCGCTGAAATTTCCTTCTCCCGGTAGATCATGAATATTGGTAAGGATAAAGACAATATATAAGGGCAAAGGGAGAACAAATATAAAAAAAATCAACTTATCAAGGAAAGAATAGAGAGATTTTCACTTTTCTATCAAGAAAAAAATTCTCGTCCCAACAAACCCTCTGCTCGAAAGTCTGCTAACGAATGAATATACGTGGTCTAAACATGCAGAAGAAAAAAGGGAGGAAGAAAATAACGAGGGTTTCAAGAAACTTCTCCTATGCCGGGACATTTTTATTGCCCACACGTGGAGTGTGAAGTGGGTTACAGTTATAGAGCAGCTGGGCTAAGTCTCTCTCCCTTACTCTTGGTGTAAGGTCTCCTCACCCCCAGTATTGGAACCTATGGCGTGTTTCCTCAACAAATCTTGAGAAGAGGCTTCTAGGATGATCCCTCCAAAATTTTACACATCCAGGATGAATGCACCATCTGTAGGCGACTTTCAAAAATAAGCATTCCCGTACGGGCACGCGAGGCACCGAACAGGACAATTTTGCGTGCCCGTACGGGAACGCGAGGCATTTAAAGGTTAAGCTTACTAGGAGAAAAGCTAAGAACTATCAGGAAAATTTGATAAGTGAAAAATTCATAGACCGATAACTGCTATACAATTAAAAAAGAATTTTCCAAATACCTCTTAAAGCAAAAAAGCTGATAGTCTGCAGACAGATGGACAGGCCGAGTTATCACATTAGCATGTTTTTTTTCTTTTAAGAAGACGTGCTAAAATATTATTTCACCATCTTCAACCAACATTTGTTGCATTATGTTATTAATTTTTATCTGTTATCAGAAATAACTTGAAACCTGAGAATGACATATCACATTGTAACCATGGTTGTAAACATAAAATAAATAGTGGAAAATTATTAAGTGTTTAAAGTTATTTCTTATTACAGAAATATTCCACATAAAATTGATAAAAGCAGTTAAATTGAATTTTTGTTTTTTTATGACTTTAAAGGTGTCCGAGTGGACTCTGCAAGGATTACCAAACGATGAATTATCTGTACAAAATGCTCTTATTGTTACCAAGTCCAGCTCATATCCTCTTCTGATAGATCCTCAAAATCAGGGAAAACTGTGGATTAAAAATAAAGAATCTAGCAACGAACTGCAGGTAAACTTCCAATTAACTGAAAATATCCTTAAATACGTGATAATTATATTGATGTAATTTTACTATTCCATCGATGATAGAAATAATTTAAAGGCCTGTTCATATGTTATTCCTTAGATCATGGGTGTCCAAACTGCGGCCACTGGGCCGCATGCAGCCACTTTCACGATTTCGTGCGGCCTGCTGAATGATTTTAATTTTTAATGTACTTGCGGCCATTTTCGAGAGAAGAAATTCCAAAATATTTTCAATTGTTGTAATTTTATTTGTTGCTTAAATATATATTCATATTTTGCCAAGTATTCATTGTGTATCGATGAAAGTACTGACATCACCGATAATGCTCAATTAGCGATTTTTATTCGAGGTGTAACAGAGTTTCAAGGTTGTGAAGGTTTGATGAATATAGTTGCTTTGAATGACGCCACAAGTGGAAAGGACATTTGCGATGTGGTTCTAAATGAAATGCAGCTACACAAAATTGACTCATCGAATCTTATTCAAATTGTGACTGATAGAGCACCATCTATGCGAGGTTCTAAAAATGGTGCAGTATCGTTGCTGAAAAAAATATTTTACAAAAATTCCTGTGTGCTGAAGTTATCGCTTTGCACTGTCTTATTTGCGTACAAAGTTTATGTTCAAAGTGCATTAATATGGAGCATATCATGAATATTATCATCAAAACCATTAATTACATCAGAGGCAACGCTCTGAGACATTGAAGATTTAAGAAAATGATTAAGGATGTGGAGGAAGCCGAAGGAACTGATGTTATTTATTTCACAAATGTTCATTAGTTAAGCAGAGGGAAAGCAGTGAAAAGATTTTTCGAGCTACGAGAGGAAATTAACTTTTTCATGCAAGCAGATGGCAAACCAATCAATGAATTCAGTGAAGAAATTTTTTTCTTGGATATAATGTTGATATAATGTTCCATATCAATAATTTGAATGTGCAGCTACAGGGAAAAGAGACAAATATATCTGAAATGTATTGTTTGATCAATGCATTTATTGGGAAGTTAAATTTGTTTCAAAATCAGCTAAGGGAAAACAAATATGATCATTTTGAATCTATAAAGTCCATCATATTAACCGAGAAGGATACTAAAAGATTTGCATGGGATATCGATATTTTAATTCAAGATTTCAAAGAACGCTTTTCAGTACTTCTAAAAATGAAATTGAAATATTATCAAACCCATTTATTGTGGACTATAATTCTGCACCAGATCATTTTCAACTTGAGCTTATTGAATTGCAATCTGATATTGAAGCCCATTGTGCTTTCAAAGAAAAACAAAATTTTCATAATATTTATGTCACACGAGAAAAATATCCAGGTCTCAGAGACTAGGCCTTAAAAATTACATTACTTTTTGGAAGTACTTACCTTTGCGAACAACTTTTCACCCAAATGAAATTCACAAAAAATCGATACTGGTATAATTTGACCGATGAAAATCTGAACCATCAGCTCAGATTATCATCCACAAAATTAAAGGATTTACAAATTGATGATCTTTTGAATTAAATAAATTTAAAATACTTTGTAAAAAATTAAACTTTATTAAAGAAATATGTATTATAAAAAAGAAAATAAAAATATGTAATTTGAATTAAATGAATTAAAAATACTTTGAATAAAAAACTTTTAAAGAAATCTTCAATATAAAAAAATAACAAAAATTAATAATTGTTTTAGCAAACAAATCCTACAGACCCCCCTTCTAGTGCAGCCACTCAAGATTTTTTCTGGCCACTATAAGGCTACACGAGCTTCCATATCTAGACACCCATGCCTTAGATGGAGCATTTCATACTTTATTCAGGCAAAAATTATAAATAGTGAAGATAATATTTTATTAAATAGAAGCCTTTGATAATATCTTGATTCAAAATTGGCTAACTTCAATAATTGTATGTCTTGTGAAAGAAACTTGCCAAACAATTATCCTACATAGAAAAGTCTCACTGAGTGAAAAGGATGTACCACAACATTTAAAAACACAGGTAAAAGGAGTCTTATTGATCCTTAATTTATAATGTTGCATTTCCTTTTCCTTCCTGTCAGATTACATCATTGAATCATAAATATTTCCGGACCCATCTGGAAGATAGCCTGTCTTTAGGGAGGCCATTACTTATTGAAGATGTTAGTGAAGAACTAGATCCTGTAATTGACAATGTCCTTGAAAAGAACTTCATTAAATCAGGATCAATTGAAAAAGTTGTGGTTGGTGACAAGGAATGTGATGTTATGCCTGGCTTTGTTCTATATATCACAACCAAATTACCAAATCCAGCCTACTCTCCAGAAATAAGTGCCAGAACTTCCATAATTGATTTTACAGTTACAATGCAGGGCTTGGAAGATCAGTTATTAGGTGAGTTGTTTGATAAATTTCATGTAAAGAATGTCTTGTTATTGCTATTTTGTCAGGTAGGTGTTTAGAAAATTTGGATCAGCTTACCATTTAAGCAATCACATTCTACATGAGTAGGGCTACCATGTCTTAATTTTTTTCAGACAGGTGCTCATTTTTTATGTTCAACCATCAGGAATGAGTTAAATATTGAAGCTTTCTGGCAACTTAAAAATCAGATCCAGATATTGTTCTCACACTGCACTATGTAATACAATCAATGCATTCCATTATTTCTGCAAAAAATGATTCCATAAACTTTGTAAAAGACATCCTCATTGTACAGCCCAGAATATGGTAGCCTTATACATAGGTGGATGATACATTGCTTCTAATTGAATTTTTAAACATTTTACTTGTTTAATTTTAAGGTCGAGTCATCTTAATGGAAAAGTCAGATTTAGAGGCAGAAAGAGTTGCATTGTTCGAATCAGTGATGCAAAACCAAAGAAGCATGAAAGAGTTAGAGAGCAATCTGCTCTGTCGTCTTACCTCATCTAAGGTATCCTTAAGAATTAATTCTCTTGACAGTAAAACTTTGTGATAAGATTAAGTATTTGGTACCTGGGAAAAGTCACATGAATTACATAGTCAGTCATTTTAATAGATTAAAAACAACTAATTCTTCATACATTGACCATAATGTAACTTTTTCATTTTAATAAAATTTAAGTAATATTTAAGTAATATTTTTATCTAGGGTTCTTTAGTAGATGATGAGTCCCTTATCCAAGTTCTGCAAGAAACAAAATCAACTGCAGAAGAAGTTAATGAGAAACTGAAAGTATCTGCTCAGACAGAGAGTAAGATCATGGTTGCTAGAGAAGAATTCAGATCAGTTGCTGCAAGAGGGTCTATACTTTATTTCCTTATCGTAGAAATGAGCAATGTGAATGCGATGTATCAAAATTCATTGAAGCAGTTTCTCACAATTTTTGATAACTCTATTACTAAGTGAGTATTTTATAGTTTTAAGTTGCATAAGAAATAAATTATGGACAAATTTTCAATTTAGAAATTTTAGTCTAGAATACTGAATTGTATAGAGCAGTGGTTCTCAACCTTTCTGGACCCGCAGATCCCCTACATCAACTTTTCTGGAGCCATGGACCCCCTACGAATCACAATTTCTGTGGACCCCCTTCCCATTAAGTTTAAAAATGTTGTTTAAAAACAGTAAAAGTTTGTTTTTTACACTGAAATATAAATATTATGAAAAAGAACCAAAATTTAAATTTTTATTAAAACCTTGTATAACCAAGAAGTTGCCATAAGCGAAAAATAGAATATCTAACTTACGGGGGTAACCAGTCTTGATATTCAGTTTCTCTCATTACTCATGATGGTACTCACAGCTGACTTGCTTCCATTCAATGAATGTGAGTAATATCTTGTTGTTTTTAGCAATAACGAGAACGACAATTGTCTTGGTTGGGGCACAGACCTGCTCTGTCCATGAGCAGTCAAATTTAGTCGACTTGGCAAATAATATTTCTACAAGAGAGGGTCACAAATTCAGTTTACAGTAAATAGTACCTACGGTTTCTACTCTTTTAAAAACACACACTAAAATGACATAGTTAGAAAGCTAATGTGTTTTGTGCTCTTGGATATTTTTGTCAATAAATCAAATCTTGGCTTAACAGAATTTAAAAGAGCCAGCCGCAGGTATACATCAAGGCATAGCCGATTTCCCTTCTTTGAATTCAAAGTAGACATAGCTGAAAATCTAAATTCACACAAATAGGTTGATGAAAATGTCACCAAAAATTTAAGAGCTCACTCGCTCAAAGAAGAATACTCATTCCTAACACTAATCCAAAATGCTGGAAGTGTTTTATTCCTAAATCTTGTTTCCAGGAGATAAGTATGTCTTCTAAGTTTAATTCCAGATTGATGTGCCAAGGGATCTTGGATCCAAAAGTTCTCTTTACAAACGTCTGCAAATTTTGAGAAATATCGTATTTACTCGTGTAACCCACACCCTCGTGTACCACACACACCTCTATTTTTGGGCCAGTTCAGAGGGAATAAGTTGACATCTACAATGGCAGCAGAAAATTTTAAAAAATAAAAAAGTGTGGGAATTCCCCATAGGTGCCTTCTCTCCCAGGTTAAAAGAAAGTCAGCGGCTCATGATGAATTCAAAGAACACAGATTCCAACTTATTCCGGCAAAAGTACAGGTAGAAGCTAATGGTAAATTTTTACTACTTATTCTGAGTAAGAATAATAAACTTAAAACTCAATTAAAATGTACAGCTTTAATATCATAAAAATATTACGTTATCTCAAACTTGAAGATATGCCAATGGCAGTATAAACCGCTCATTTAAACCCTAAACGTTTGCTTGGCAGTATAGATACGCGTATACTTCGTAGAATTCTTCTCCAAGGATAAATATAGCATGTTGCAGTAAATTTACTATCGAAACTCACAATTTTTAAAACTTGCTCAGAAATCTTCATATATGATGCGCAGTCCCTTTTTTACCGACATTTTGGAAAAAAGGTACATGGGATACACGACTAAATAAGGTAGAAATTTTTTAGTAAGCGTTTTTAAATGTGTTTTAATGATAGAATTGATCTTCTTTTCATCGATTATAACATTCTTATTGCTTACAATTTCAGAGTACTCGGGAAACGTCGTAAATGCCCGCATCTATTCCCTTGTTAGACCTCACCAATAGCTTATTCTTCAATGCTTCTATTTTGTACATCATGACAAACATTGCTTAATCGCCCTTGAAGAATGTTTAATGTCTCTCACACTCAGATATGCAAGTTTTGCTAACCAATACGCATCTTAAAAATTTCTCCTTAATTAAAAAAATATCTTAACCTCCGCTTTCAACTCTGTTGTGTCAAGACTTTTCCTCAAGATAGCCAGTGACCATCATTATGAAACAGAAGAGAAGTATAGGCTGAACCCATTTCTTCATAAAGCACATAGAAAATTCATGAATTTGTGGCACTGATTTTCATGAAATTTATCATTTTTGCTGCTAGTTCAAGTACATCGCAGAGATCTCTCCCTCAAAAATGTATCATAACAGCTATATTTATGGAGTGAGAGAGTATCTAAAATTTGAAAAAAAGAGTAATGATAATTTCATTGATATAAATGTAGGAATCTATAACATTCATCTCGCCCCCACCCCTCTACCAAAATTTTCTAAAATCCAGAGCCAAGATCTTACTTAGCGTAATTAAGAATGTAATCTATGCTATGAGACCTTTCTTTTAAGACATTTCTGAATGTTATCCGACCACTCTAAAGGGTCAAAATGAATCTTAAAGAAAAGCATGTATCTTTTTAATATATAAGGCACCAAAATCAACTTGTGAACCTCTGGTTGAGAACCACTGGTATAGAGGTTTTCAGGAATTCTGTTTTTAATCATTAGGAAATTACTTTGAAATAATATGTAATGATTTCTTTCTTTGCAATTGCAATTTTAAAACATGAAAGGTGTTTATAACTTAAATTATTTATGCCAACAGGTCAGTTAAAAGCACCCTAACAAAGGAGAGAATAGAAAATATTTTACGTTATCTTACCTATGAAGTGTGGGTATTTACTTTAAGAAGCCTTTATGAACGCCATAAACCATTATTTACATTAATGTTAGCAATGAAGATTGATTGCCATGCAGGAATAATCTCACATGATGAATTCATGGCATTTATTAAAGGTAAAAAATGTAGTGATTAATTAACATAATATCATTAAAGATATGTTCATTTTTAATTACAAAGATATGATGGACTCTCTTAATATGCATTATCTTAACAGCCACCTTTCTAAGAAAACTATGGTTGTCGCAATTAAAGGAATTTCTTCACCTAAAAAAAATGTGAAAAATGTATTACATAGTAACCTTTTTAATTGTTACTATGAAAATTTTCTAGATACTTATAAGAATTATCACATATTACTCTACTACTTGATTACTTCTCAATTTTTTACATTGAAAAAGATTGTCTTGTTTCTGAATTCTGTCATATTTCCTACTCAAGGAGTTACTGATATACATATATACTTTAATATATAATAGTAATACCATATATCGCTGCATATAAGTCGACCTCTGAAGCTCTAAAAAAATTTCCTAAAACTTAGTCAATTTATATGCCGAATATAAAACATGAACCTTAAATTACAGATGAATGACAATGATATTTACAATGTTGATCTTTTGGTGTAGGTGATCGCAATTTTGAATCAACTGCCCCAGTGTTTACATTTTATGACATTTATTTTAGAAGATTTAAAATAATTAATTTTAATACTGTATTTACTCATGTAATCTGTGCCCTCGTACCATGCACACCCCTATTTTTGGGCAAGTTTGGAGGGGAAAACATAAATTCGTGCTGGAATAAGTTGACATCTACGGCAGCAGAAAATTAGAAAAATAATCAAAAAAGTGTGGGGATTCCCCATAGGTGTTCTCTCCCAGGTTAAAGGAGTGTCAGTGGCTCACAATGAATTTGGCAAACACATACAAAATACAGATGCCAACTTATTCCAGCAAAAGTGTAGGCAAAAACTGATAGAAAATTATTAATTACAGTACTACTTATTTTGAGTAACAATAAGAAACTTAAAACTCAATTAAAGGGTAGTTTTAATATTATAAAAGTATTACAAGGCTCATTCAAATCACACTTTGTCAAATACTTACTTGAAAACAACTATTCCTCCAACTTAAACCCGGAGGTAATTCATTTCGCAACTAAAGATCCAAGTTTAAATCTTTTAGAACAGTTGGAAATACTTTTACACCACAATGATAACACAGTCAACCTTGTTAATGAACTTATTCCCCCTACCCACTCTCCCTTGCTTACTTTGTTTCTCCCTAACACCTACCCCTCCCCAATACCTTGACTCAGCTTTCCCCCCCTCACTCTACCCATTCATTGGTCCTCTCTACACATTTCCCTCCTCCACTCCGCTCCGATTCCATATACATATATTTGCGTTGCTTCTTGTTTTTGTACCTGATGATGACTAGATATTAGTCGAAACCGGTCGTATCTATTTTAATAAAGTGGAACTTATACCAAGTGATATTTTCTCTCGTTTTATACATCATCTCAATCTTGAAGATGCACCAACAGTAGTATAAACGACGCATTTAAACCCTAAATGTTTGCTTGGTCATATAGATATGTGTCTACTTCGTAGAATTCTTCATCTTTTGCAAGTATAAACTTAGACGCATGCGTGTTGTAGTAAATTTACTATCGAAACACGCAATTTTTAAAACTTGATCAGAAATCTTCATCTACTGACATTTTGGGAAAAAGGTGCGCAGGGTACACAAGTGATATTTTATTGAATTTCACCACTGTAGAGATCAATAACGATAGCTAGGTATAGTAAGATTCGATAGTATCGTTAACAGCTGACATCAATTGAATTATAGGAAGCTTATTTAGTAGGTCAAGTTCTCTGAGAATAACAGTTTCTTATTGGTTGAAATTAAAACACCTGATACCTGGAAGGCTCAAGAAGAATATGTATTTATATATTTTTATTATTGTTTATTTGTTCTGTTAAAACTTGGATTGTATAGGACCTTGATTTTGTCTGAAAAAAATTATAAGAAGTATTTTTAAGTGAAACAATGGGGGTCAACTTATACAGCGAACACATGCCTAATCATGTATTTTCAAGCAGAAAAGTCAAGGTCGACTAATACGCTGAGTTGACTAATATGCCGTGATATACGGTAATTTTTGGCTGGTGTTATTCTCATGTGTTCAATACTGTAGAAAATTTTCATTTTATTCAATTTTACATTCATTGTTTCTCCATGTTGAAAATGTGACTCCAGATTTACTGGTTTTTGATTAATTGCACTAAATCTGTTTATGCCAGTTAAATGAGTCCTTTGTGTAGCAAATAATAAGTGAAGGTGGCAAGCTAATCTCTAATCATTAAAGCATTTAGAAGTCTACAAGTTCAAAACAAAGTTTTAAAATATTTATTGAAACTATGAAACACCAAAATTAATGAAAATAAAAAAATCAATTTTCATTGAAAATGATATTAATTTGTTAACCAATGTTATGTCCTTCTAAAAGAGATTGTTAGTTTGTTCAATTTTTTATTCAATCATCAAGGTGGTGCATCTTTGGATTTGAATGCTGTGGCACCAAAACCTTTCCGTTGGATTCTGGATATCACTTGGTTGAATTTAGTTGAAATAAACAAGCTTGGTGTCTTCTCCGAATTGCTCTCTAAGGTAATGAATTGGGGAGTATTTGCGTCCGGGTTGCCAACTGCTGCTTTGCTCTTGCTGTCATTATTTGTTTTCATTGTTTTGTTTGCTGATCTGTTATCAAGTTATTGTTATTTTATACTTCACGTTCTTCTGTTCATTCATTTTTTGTTATCCATTCATATTGTTGTTTGTTATCATAATTTTGTTTCAAATTTTGCTATAGAGTTATTGTTATTTTCCATTATTTTATTATAAGCATTTTTGTTACTATGCTCTTGAGATTGTTGTTCCTTTAGTTATTAACAACTTTAACAATATGGATCTGGCTCCATCCACCTCAAAGCTAGGGAATAGGAAAGTTATCCGTAGCCAGGCACAGGAAATTCTTTATAACATACTGAGTTTTATGAAGGAGGCTGCGGAAGGAATCAGAATTCCTATTAAAAATGCTTATGAGCGGGCCAAAGCAGCAACAGGCATCTCACGTCACACATTAGAGCGAATTTTAAAGGAAGGAGCAGATATTGAAAAATGTTGCAGGTCAGCCTTCTTGTCTCCGTGAAAGAATAAGATGCAGAAGAGTCCGAAATCGACGGTAGACAATTTTGATGCCCATGTAGTGAGAAGAACAGTGCATCAATTCCATGTGAAAAACATTTTGTTTAAAGAAAATTAATAATATTAGGTTATACCCAAATTCGAAAAAAGCAATGAGACGGTAAAAATCGGACAAAAACCCAAAGTCTCTATACCAAATTGTATGCAAATGGTGTGGAAGTGGAGGAAGTGGTGTGCTAGGGAGAGGAAAGTTAGGTATTTGCAAAATTCGTGGTAGAACAGTAGGGGATGGAGTGGCACTTAAGGGTTAGAAAGGCAGGAGCAGGAGGTAATTCGAGGAAGGTCTGGTCATTAACCGTTTTGTTCTACAGCCCATGCTGCTCATTGCTTCTTCAAAAACTTTTCCTTCCAAAAAATAACAAAATCTGTTCCGACTCCTTAGAAAACTTAAAAATGTTCCTTATCTGCAACATATGTTTACAAAAATTTTTTAACTATAATTCTAAATGAAAAACTTAAACTAATGAGATATAAATATCAAATGAAAAGTACTCATTTTTTGTAAGCAATTATTTCATTATAACGTTAAACGTAACGAAAAACGAAATGTAGATTTTATCGTAACGAAAAACAAAATTGCTTTTTTGGCCGTAACGAAAAACGTAATGAATCAATTTTTTTTTCGTTTGCCAGCACTGCAGTAGATACATAGTGTAAGATTCACGAAACATGTGGCTGCATTCAGCCGCAACAATGTAACTGAGGCATGGTCCTCTCGACGAAGGCTCGAATTGTCAACGAACCTCAGTAAAAAGGAGACATTAAACCACACTTCGATACCCACGGACTTGTCCATCCTTGACATTCATAATTTTTTTACTCTACAATAGTTAGACTCTTGCTACCCCTACTGAATAATGAGTGGGAAAAGAAAGTGTCTTGTGGTGTTGCTCGAGACCAAATTAAAGGCTATTCAATGATTAGATAGTGGTGAAACCCTAAAGAAAATAGCTGACGATTTAGGTGTTGCTGAAGTTACAGTGGGGGATTGGAGAAGAAAGAGAGAAGATATTGAAAAGTGGTGCTCACAAAAGGCTAGTGTTAGTGGTGAGGGTTCGTCAAGAAAAACAATGATGAAGCGTGAATTAGAAAAAATCGGTGAAGCACTATTTCTATGGTTTACCCAGCTGCATGGAAAGCAAGGACAGAGTTACCATACTGGCCTGTTCAAATGCCACTGGTACTCATAAGTTGAGATTAATGCTTGTTGGGAAGTACAAAAATCCTCGATTTCTGGACCTATGTTGCAGGTAAAAGCACTAGAATTTCAAAAAATGTTCAATGAGGGAGTAAAAGAATTTACTGTAAGCACAGGTTGGTTGGACCATTGGAAGAAAAGGTATGGCATACGACAATTAAGTATCTGTGGAGAAAAATTATCTGCTGATTAAGAGGAAGTTGTGAAATTCAAAAGTAAATTAAATCATCTTATTAAAGATGAGGATCTGAGTCTCGATCAAATAACTACAACAAGACAGGTCTGAATTGTAAGATGCTCCCTACAAAAACTCTGACAGCATGAGAAGAAAAAGCAGCTCCAGTGTACAAAAGAAGCAAGGACAGAGTTACCATACTGGCCTGTTCAAATGCCACTGGTACTCATAAGTTGAGATTAATGCTTGTTGGGAAGTACAAAAATCCTAGAGCATTTAAAAACGTGTATCTAGTTTGCCTGTGTACTATAACAACCAAAAAAGTGCGTGGACTCGACACTTTTCAAGACGGTTTTTTGATGAATTTGTCCAAAGAACACAAAAGTTCTTGAAAGAAAAAAATCTTCCCCGGAAAGCATTGCTATTGCTTGACAATGCTCCATCTAATCCAGATGCTGAGGAATTAACAAGTGGCGAAATAAAAGCCATTTTCCTGCCGCCTAATGTCACTTCTCTAATTCAGCCATTAGATCAAGGCATGTTGGAAGCATTTAAAAGAAATTATAGACGACGACTGTTGAAACATCTCCTAGAAAGCATACAAGAAGGCAAGAGTGTTCAAGATTGCCTTAAAAACATATCAATAAAAGATGTCACTTAATGGGGAGCAGAGGCCTGGAAAGACATCAAGCCATCAACATTGATCAAACCTTGGCAAAAAATTTTGGAAACTGAAAGTGAAATTGAAGAAGAACCTGAACTAGACAAATTGTTCAACTTGGCTCAAAATCTTCCACTATCGGAACCACTAAATGAAGAAGACATTGCAGACTGGATGGCTGCAGATAGCGAACAGGTGTTGACAGAAGACATGATAGTCAACATGGTGAACGAAGGAGAACAGAGTGAGAAAGAAGATGATACCCCGAAAATTAATAGTATTTCGCATACCGAGGGACTTGCTGTACTGGAGAAAGCACTCCAATATGTGGAACAACAAGAAGAATCAACACCAGCTGATCTTCTATTGCTAAAAAGGTGGCGTAACATGGCAGCCAAAAAGCGATCAACCAATGTTGGCAGAAATTTTGTTTAAGTAATATCAATAAATTCTTTAATTTAGTTACATATGTATAAAATAAATTTTCTGAACATACATATACATAGGCCTATTTCTAATACCTAAAAATGAACCTTCCTTTTTATCCGAGTTTATCATTATCTGAGGTTAGCTTGGTCCACTCTATCTTGGATAATCGAGACTCTACTGTATTTCATTTTTTGTTTGGTGTGGTCATGATGAATGTATCATGTAGTTGTCAATTTGAATAAATATACCATATTTTCCGTCGTATAAGACGCACCGGCGCATTAGACGCACCCTGATTTCAGAAGGGATTTTTTTGGAAAAAACTATTTTTGTGCATATTCTCATACATGTATTTTCTATTTACTGTTACCACAATTATTGAATGGCAAAACAATTTCTTGTTCACCTTGCAGAGATGCCTTGTTGTCGTTTTCATCACTCACCATTGGCATAGAATATTTAACAATACTTTAGATTTTCGTTCAAGGTTTCAGATACATTTTTCGGCTACGGTCTGATATTACATATGATAACGCTATCCTACAGTCTTTTGCAGCGATGCCAACATTAGAATTTTGACTTACTGGCTAACTTAATATATTACTGTGTGCGTTTCATATATTATTATGTGTAGTCGATATATAAAAAGGCAAAGTTGTTCAAAGCATCAGTTTTTATGCAATCAACATATTTTCAGGTTCACAAAGTTTCCATTTAAGGGAATCCGTAAATGGAAAGACATGCAAGACCACATATCAAAGAGTGTTGTTGAAATTTCCGGGAACCCTCAGTATGTTGTGTAACTGTTTCACTGTGCTCCGTTATCTATAGTTATTATTTCATTTGTCTTGTAATAATTTATATTTGTTTTTAATAACACCGAACTATAATAAATATTTTTTAGGGTTCTACTGGTGGTTGAATCAGATGATAGATCTATCTAAGCATTAAAATATTTTTTACTTTTGCCACATTAGATGCAGGGTGAATTTTGGACTTAACTTTTTGAAAAAAATCGCATCCTATACGATGGAAAATATGGTAATTGCAAATTACAATAGATATCAAGGAATTACATTACTACACAATACGTCTTAAGATAGTAAAAGCAAAGGTGTATATGAGACAAACAGAATTGTTGACAGGTAATCTGAATAGACATATTAAAGAGAGGTTGGTGAAAACTTCCATAGAAGGGAGGATGGTAAGGAAGAGGCAGAAGTAGCATAAAGAAGGAATATTAGATGTATTAAAAGATAGGTATAGGTATGGGAGGATGAAGAAAAAGATCCTTGGTGGCACAAATTGGGATGGGAGATCCAAAAACATACTGAAATTAGAATAACTATGAATGAATACATGACTTGTGAGCATAGAAGAATCTCTTGCATATTTGTAGATAAAAATTTCCTGTGCATCTCCTGTTCAATAAAACATATACACATTTTTGAGATACTTATTTCCAAGTTCTATTTTATACGGGACTTCAACTTTTTCTACGCATTGAGATATTTACATATTTCCAGGTTTTTCAAAATTTCCACCATATTTTGCATGGAGACAGATTTTTATGATAAGTATTTGATAAATTAAATAGGGAGATAGGCCAATTTATATAGCCAGTACTTACATAAATATATATTTTCTTTCAGAAAAATCTAGCTTGACACACCAGATTCACTTTCATGCTGCAATATATAATCTTATGTTCATAAAAGCTAAGATATTTCTCACATACGTTAAATGTAGCATGAAGCCATTTTAGGATCACATATAAGTAAATTTGTGTTGGGTAAATAAGTCATATTTTTTTAACCTTGATTAACCCTTCAGTGCCAGTCTAGATTTAAATACCCCTTTATCGTATGGCCGGCAGGTATTTAATTTAAATGGCCTTTTTTGATGTAGTTCATTGAAACATTTATAACTTTTTACCTAATATTCAGATTTTCTTGTAATTTTCTGAATATTTGCGCTATAATATATTTGTTATAAATTATTTTTTTACAAAATTGTTTCAATAAGTTTTTACGTTATTGCACAAAGAATAAATAAAAGTTTATTCTACACAAATTTTTAACTCTTACTAACTGATTTTAAGTGTGATTAGTTATAATGCACTTCAACTTTATTCAAATAATGCTGTCGAGTTCTCTGTAAACATTCACCTAGCCACGTTGTTATCACTCTCCCTGCGATGCAGTTGCTGAGAATCTCTTCTCACTTTCTTTATCTTCTCTAAACAAAAACGCCGTGGCACTCAAAATGTTTATGAATAACATCACATGGATACGATGAATGAGAATGAGTGAATCATCTCTAGCAGTCTCCTATTCCCATTCTCATGATGACTTAGTCCCAAAGTAAAACTCGTCTTAGCATCGGCTGGATCAGCACTCTCCTACTAGCCATGTCCGCGAAATGAGGTAACGATTCGTAAAAGTTTATTCGGAGTAAAATCCTTAGAACCGAATGAACGGATATTAAGTCAATTGACAGATAAGTATATTTCTGTAGATGTAATAAAATAACTCCACAATTTTTGGTCAGTGTTGTGCAGAGACTAGAAACCAAAGCAACAGATAGAATCTTTTTCTTTCTAGTGATGTAAGTTCTTCTTTCGACAAAGCAAACATCTTCTTAGGATGCACTTAGTAATGTTGATCACTAATTCATATTGGTTGAGAACACTCTCCTTGTGTTCTGTATCTAATCAACTTTGGAACCAACCCCACATCTTATGCTCACATACACCAGTCAGTGAATGGGCTACACTGGCAAGTCTCAAGAGGCTAAGAATAATAGCTTTAGCTGTCACCATATCTTTCTAGTTTACAAAGTAAAATATTAATGAAATCTTGATATCAATTTTGAATTGATTTGCTATCACTGAGTGTAGTCTTTGTAATTATGGGATTTTCTGATGGAGATAATGGAGTTATTTTCCCATTACTTTCTTAGAAAAAATAGCAAAAAATCTTACATAAAAATTGCTAATTTCTAAAGTGATTTAGAGACGTAATTAAATAGTTAGGAATTGATTGAGGTTGAGTTTGAAGAAATAAAGCAAATCATTTTTACTCCCATCAACCAGCGGAAAAGACATTGTTGTAGCAGAGAGAAATTAGTTTTTTGTAACCAAAACATTCAGAAAAAATATCCTATTCCACGTTTTCTTAAGGCAAAACCTTTCTCATCAATAATGTCAAAATCAATCGAAAAAATTAAAAACTTATTAAAATATAGTGAATTAAAACTAGCACAGCATGGGTCCGTGCCACGCACAGAGGCTGGTGATACAGTGAGAAATTTAGAGTCCATACCATGCACAGAGGCCGGCACTGAAGGGTTAATCAAAACAGTATTGGATAAAACTATTTGTCAAGGGTTCAGCATAAACTCCTTTTAAAATGTTTTAATGTTTTCTTAAATATTTTTCATTGTTTATTTGTTAATTCTGTAAAGAAGGTGGTATAAAATCCAAATAACTGATATTGACATAATTACATAACATTAATTTAATCCAAGCAATCTATGAAGTACTGGAGAAGCTGCAAGGAAAGATATGAAAAGTATGTTTAGCGACCAATGCAAAGGTTGCATCAAACTGGTACAGCCGTTTTCACTGACAACTTTTCTGTGACATTGTGACTTCGTCAACTTGCCAGTCATATGAAGTCCTCTTCAGCATTAATGCTGCTATATTCTTCCTTCATCTTTCAAATTCATACATTGTTTTCAGATATTCTTCGGTAATAAATGAGAACTTCATTCAATTTATGAAAGTTCTGCTAATTTTTCCTTAATCTTTTCAGATTGAAACCAATGAGAAAGAGTGGCGTGTCTGGTATGAGAAGGAACGCCCAGAAGAAGAGCACATTCCTTGTGGCTACAACAAATCTCTAGATGTTTTCCGCAAGCTTTTGCTGATTCGCTCCTGGAGTCCTGATAGAACTCTTTCACAAGCCAGAAAATATGTAGCAGGTGATCTACACACTGACAGTCTTGCATGTTTTAAGCATTTAAAAAATCCTAAGGCAATATATTAAGAAAGTTAAAAAGTGTCAATATATCCCTAATTTATCATTAAGTTAAATGTCAGGATGTAATGTGCCAAGTTAGCATGGATCACATAAGTGTAACTTACCATCTTTTACTGGGATATTGGTTACTCGGTGAGCAAAATATTTACCTTTTTAACTTTCATGTTATATTCTCTTAGGAGTTTAAAATTTTAAGTCTCTATTTGTCTGCTTTTGGTAATAGCAATCTACTAAAGTTATCCAATAAACATGCTTTCTGAAATGTTATGATTAAAGAATTTAATGCTACACTTTGTGCTAGAATCCCTTGGTCCTGAATATGGAGAGGCATGCATTCTGGATTTGGAAATGACATGGGCTGAGTCCGAACCTAGGACACCTCTTATCTGTATTCTTTCTGTTGGATCTGATCCATCATCACAAGTGGCTATTCTTGCAAAACAGAAGGATATTGGTAAGTTTGTACTGATAGAATTTTCTGTATAATTGTAAGAATTTAACTGAAAAAGTAAATGTTTGTGACTCAAACTTCATTAAACTTAGGAGGAAATATATAAACTTTAAAAAATATTTTTTTTTGCTTTGACAAAAAATTCTTTTCATAAATAAACTTTGCATTTTCACTATTTAATAGCCATTCGGTCAGTTTCCATGGGACAAGGTCAGGAGCTGCATGCCCGTCGCCTGATAGCTGAAATGATGCTATCTGGTGGTTGGGTTCTTTTACAAAATATACATCTTTCATTGCCTTTCTGCACTGAAGTAATGGATGCATTAGTGGAAGCAGAAACTGTTCATGATTCATTCCGGCTTTGGATGACTACTGAAGTTCATCCACAGTTTCCCATCGGATTATTACAAGTATGATAAATATTCTTGGTATTTATATTTTTAATTTAAAAGCAACCATCTCATTTGCAACTTCACTTCAAACTTTGGAAAAAATTTTCAACTTGGAACTTCAACATAAAAAAAATGAATGGAAAAATTTTTAAGCTATCATAAAGGATGGTTATTTCTCCTTGTTGGTTAACCCTTACTCATTAACAAAATACCTCCAATTATAATAATTTTTTTAAATTGATTTTAAGAATTAAATAGATTTGTGCCTTTCCTAATGAAAACCATGCTAAAAAGTTTTACTTTCTCTCACTTGACAATAAATCATGTAATTAAATAATTTATATTTGTTTGTTTATAGATGGCTATAAAGTTCACAAATGAGCCACCACAAGGTATAAGGGCCAGCTTGAAGCGAACATATCAGAACATAACTCAGGTAGGAAATTTTATCAAAAAATAAACTGTTATCATGAATCCATTTAGGTGCTCTCTATATCACTTACCATATTTACTCGAAAGGAAGACGATGTTTTTCCAAAAAATGTCTGCAAAAAAATTAGAGATCGTCTTAAAATCGAGTACGAAGTTTTAGGTGGGAAAAATGCATTCATTTTAAACACCACATGGAACACCCAGATTTCGAGTATATGTCCATAAAACCACCTTTATAAATGCATACAACAATACATTACATTTAATTAATTACTATAATACATTAAAAATTAGTAATCATAGTTCTTAAAGTTGCACATAGTACGAAAGAGTACCTCGGGGGTACTGATGGAAGGGGTGCATTTACGGCTGGGTAGGAAATCTGATATGTGCAAAAATGTAAACGGTTAAACAAGGATTGGCGGCCATATTTTAGGCATCTTGTTACATTTTAAACATGTCTATGTATTACAATTTAAAAATCTGCTACCTTTCGATTGGTGCGCCAGCGGCAGCAGAAAGTACACCTGAATTTTAAAGAGTATAACATTTATGAAAACACTACATTAGTACTCACTTCGCCAAGTTTTAATGTGAAGGGAAGACTAGTCATTATTTTTTAGATTAAAATAAGTTACCCCAAAGGACTAAAATGGCAGATCATGTAGAGAAGAAAGGCATGGCTGTAAAAGGGAATGTATCAAAAGGAATAAAATGAAGTTATGATAGAAATTTTAAATTAATGGTGGTGCAATATGCTGAAGAAACTAATACTGTAGTTTTCCAATTATAATATGCATTTTTTTCTTGAAATAGCTGACAAAAAGTTAGGGTGCGTATTATATATGGTTATAAATGCATACAACTTTTTCAGTACGGAAATAATTTATATTTTTTAATGTTTTGAACAATAAATCGTATATTTCAATGCATTTCTATAACAAACATGTTTTTACAAATAAATCGTACATTTCAATGCATTTCGATAACATTCCTTTAAATATTGTTTTTCAAAACAAAAATAAGAATATTTATTTATATACATTAGCTGTCAGAATTACTAAAGCCTAGGAATTCATTATCACTCCTCTCACTATCCTCAAACAGTTCCTTGGCGATCTTGTGTTTTCCCTCATAGTCTACGTAAATTGCATCGCCGAGAACATTTTACACACTTCGATCGGCTTGTATGAACTGGACTTCATGTTCACGTAAACGATGTCACTGGGCGGCAAAGGTCGAACTGTTATTCCAACAGACCAGGTTAATACAAAAGGCAACATTGAGGCAGGTTTTTATACATTGTATCGGTCTTTAACGAGAGTCGGAACATAACGTGATATATCTAGTTTGGAAGCAAAGTGCGAACTCATATTCCAACCTATCAGATTAATACAAAAGGCGACATTGAGACAAAATGTTTTTCTAGTGTAGCGTAGCGTAACATGATATTTTCGTAAACTCTCTCACACATATCTAGTTTGGCAGCAAAGCATAAACTCCTATTCCAACCGACCAGATTAATACAAAAGGCAACATTGAGACAAAATGTTTTTATACAGCGTAGTGATCTTTAATGGGAGAGTCAGAACGTAACGTGATATTCTTGTAAACTCTCTCACACATATCTCATTTCGCGGCAAGGCAAGAACTGTCCTGATAGTACACATAGTCAAGTAAAAATCAATTGATTTTTTTACAAAAAATAGTTGCATATTATACATAGTGATAAGAGGATTTTCACATTTCACTCATGAAAACATGGGAGCGTATTATATAGATTGCATATTATAATTGGAGAATTACGGTAATTGTGAGGACGGGAGGAAATATAATGTGACTGTGGCAAATGTGCGAAGGTAGAAGCAAATAAAAGAGAAACTTGAAGGAGCTAACTCGACATGGAAATCATTTAGTGGACCCAAACGAGATCGATTTCATGAATTAGAAGAGGAATTAGTAAACTTTGTGCGTACTCAAAGAACAGACAGAAAACCAGTGTCGCAAGAAATCATTAGATTGAAAGCTCATGAATTAGCACGATCGCTAAATATCTCACCTCAGGAATTCAAGGCTAGTAATGGATGGTGCATACAAATGTCTGCCTTCTGACTACATGGAAAACCTGATTGCTTTCCAGCAGCATGTAATTGGGTTGCGGAAAATTTACGATTACCTCCTGAGCCAAATGGGTAATGCAGATGAGACACCTATTTATTTCAACGTGCCATCCAATTATACAGTTAATGAAAAAGGCGCAAAAAGTGTCACTATAAAAACTTCTGGAAATGAAAAAATATGCGTTACTGCAACATTGTTGTTAAAATGCCATTTAAATTGGCAATGAAGAAGTTAGCCAATTGGATGGTGAATGGCACACACACATTCACCAAAGGAGGACTCATTCGTAAAGTAGATATCACAACGATCTGTCGGTGGATCGTGGAAGGATGGAATGACCTCCCCTCAGAAACAATAATTAAGGGATTCAAAAAATGTTGCATAAGTAATGCTTTAGATGGAGCTGAAGACAACATATTATGGGAAGATGATGACAGCAACACCACAATGACTGCAACATTAGAATCAGATGAATCTGAAACTTCAGAAGCAGATGAAGATAACGTCCAGTTCTGTATTACGGAAGACGACTCAGCTGATGGCAAATTTCTTGGATTTTAGGAAAATTATTACTAAAAGTTTGATTTGCTTTGTTGCTTGAAGATTTTTTAATGGACAGACACGTGATTTTTAAATTTTAGTTATCAGGTGTTTCATTTTCATTGAAGACTGTATAGAAAGAATGAAAAATGTTTAGTACCCATGCACAAGATGAGTCGGCTAATGACTGGGAATTTCTTGGATATACAATTTTTGTTTGTAAAAGTGCAATTTGTTTTCATATTAAAAAGTTTAACTTTAATATAAAAACTTTGATGGTTATTAAATATTAGTTTGCTGCTGTTTAATTTTCATTTTTCAATGAACATTTTGTAAAGAAAAAAACGTCAAATATTATGTACCTGTGTATGAAACGCACCCTACTTTTTAGCCTCGAAAATATGGTAAAAAAGTGCATCCTATATATGGGTTTTTACGGTAAACAGAGAACTGACTGTAGGGAGCCTATATTTTAGGTATAGGCCTGCAACTGGCATATTATCTAATCTGACACCTCTATAGTCCCAAACATACTGGATAAAAGGACTATTACTGTAGTTAAAATATTTTAAATTTATGCTTAATATGTAGCCTAATTATGGAATTTTAACATAAGATTTATTTGAAATGTCCCATTATCTGGATTTTCAATTTTCCAGATTACCATTGATCCCAGACCATTACAGATAATCAGCACTCTTCTATATGGATAGCATAAAATATCATTTTTACATAACACAGTTCCCTCCTGCTTTTTTCGGTAATTTTTTATTGTACTTTCTGATAATTAATGACTGCAAAGTGAGCTGTCTTATCATTTTCATGAACAGTGATCTTTCAATTAATGAGGCAAAATCAATTTTTTAAATGAAATATTAATATAAAATCTATTGTCTCTTTTTCCTAAAATGCAGGCTGCTTGTGAAAAAGTTGATATTTATATCCAGTAATTATAGAATTTTATTTTATTCTAATTATATATTCTCATCTCCTTTGATTTCAGGATACTTTGGATTATTCTGCACAACCTCAGTGGCCTCCACTATTGTATGCTGTTGCATTTTTACATACTGTAGTACAAGAGAGACGAAAGTTTGGCCCTCTTGGATGGAATGTACCTTATGAGTTTAACCAGGCAGACTTTTCTGCAAGCATACAATTTATACAAAACCATTTGGATGACATGGATCCAAAAAAGGTGATATTTTTAAGAAAAAGCTCTTTATTTGATGTTGATTCGAAAGATATAAAAACAACCACTGTATGTTTATATTAGTAAATATATGCAATAATATGCCTTTTTTTCTCAGTTGACACTTCTTAATTCACACGTTTAACCCTTCAGCAATAAAAAATTTATGTAAATTGTACGTATGTTTTAAGTGAATCAATTTTTTGGGTTATTATTGCCATAACTTGACTTACACAACTTAACAAAGAAGTGAGGAGGGATCCCAGTGCCAGGATTATCCCACTCTTTACAAACAGCAGCGCACACGTAGAGTATGGAGCAATCCTTGTTTGCAAAATCCTACCTCTGGCAGATTTGAACTTAGGACCGAATGCATGGAAGGCCAATGCTCTAACCACTCCACCACCTCAGCCCCTATCTGAAACATATTATATGAGTGCTCTAGTTCTACTATTTATACAATAAAATAATGGCATGCACCATTTAGAACGGGCATTATAGCCCAATCTGTGAAGTGATGAAAAATAATAAATGCTAATACTTTCAGGAATTTAAAATATTTATGGAATCCCTTTATTCTCTTTTTCATAATTTAGCTTTGAACATTACTGATAGCTTCTTAATCTTCACTTATTATCAGAGCTGGGAAGTTCCGGTTCGGTTTTGAGCGTTCCTGTTCCGGCCTTAAATTTTCCAACTCGTTCTGTTCTGCGTTCGGTTTGAAGTGATCAAAAGAAGAAACGGTTCAGATCTGGCTCCAGAACCGTCCCAAGTTCTAAAAAAATGTATATTTTATTGATAAAATTTTACATGAATTACAACTTTTTTCAATTACATCAAAAATGATGAAAGTGTCTTAAAAGTTGTGTAGCCAAAGGTCATATTTTAAAAGAAAATTTCCTTTTTACTTATCTGTATGTAGTGTACGTGAAAGTATTATATTCGTGAAAATTACTGAATTCAAGATTTCAATGGAAATACACGTTTTAAGGCCCCCTAGTATGGTTGACTATTTTCTCAATGATGCCTGTATGGAATCATTGATAATTCTTCATTATTGCTATATCACCACCTGCAAATAATATCAAGCTTCCAATAAATTAAAAAATAGAATGCATACTGACCTTCAACTAACGACTTGAGAAATAGTAATCGTCAAAAAATAAGTAGCACTAAATCACGAATATCACCATTTCCACTGCTAAGGGAAGACTGAAATTCTCTAAAAATGTATCTTGATAAGGGGTGGGGGAGGGGTTGGAGTCAGTTGCACATTGCCCTCTGGTGTAAGGATTCACCATTCATCCATAGTCAGTGGTGGATTTGAAAAATTGCTGCCCCCAGGCCAAATTTTTCCGCCACCCCCTCAATTTTTTCCAGAAATTGATTTAATTTAAAAATTACTTCAGAGAAACGATATATTATTTGGTTTATGTAGCAGATCCGGGGCCATGTTTCGGAAGACTACCTGCTCTTCGTGCTTGACTGTCATTAGTGAGGGTTAGGGTCCCTGCTTGGACTCAGTCCCTGACCATAGCTCGGTGTAGTCTACCTTCACAGCGGGTAGTGAAATTACTGATTTATCATTACAAAACTGCAACACCTTTTTGCAAATAACACGATTGAAAGTTACATCGTTGCATTGCAGTGAAAATGCTGATTATTGGTGTTATTTTTAACGAAATTCTACGATACATATCAACAGAGTTAGGAAACGAATGAGGTAGAGGGTAGGGGAGGAAGGAAACTGAAGGAAGAGTGAGAGGTACCAACATATGCGCTTTGACTTGCCTTAAGCTTTTTAGGAGGGAAATTTTAAATCGACATTGCCTTCCCGAATTACAAACGTACAGTGACTCTGCCCTTTCAGCTATCCCTTTCAAATAGTCTACAGGACCCAGAATTTATTAAACATAAAGCAACAATGATGAAAATGATTGTTTTCAATGTCATTGGTATATGTTTCATGATTTTCTCAGGATTTCAAATTTTCTTCTTTGGAAGAAATAGGAGCAGGGTCTGCTAAACGTTTCTGTTGCACTTTTTTAAGATGATAAAGTAGACCTTCAGGAGATGTGAAATGAAAAAAGCCTTATATGTGCAAAATATGAGAGTTTTGTATGTTTGAAATGTGTCCACTCTTTCTCAGACATCCTGTATATTCAAGTTGATAATTTAATGTTACTTGTTATTCCCTGCTTAACGTAATCATTGAACAGCTTTTTACCAGAATCTATTATTCAAAATATGGAAACTAAATGTAGATGGATTAGATACCAAGGTCAAAACACTAGACTTAACAAGGAACAAGAATAATCAGAAAAAGTATGTTTTCAATTTTGTATAAAAAAATATAATAGTAGAAATGAAAAAGTCTATGCTTTAAATTTTAAAAATTCAAAAATATTAATAATAATTATTCATTTTTAAGGGAACCACTGCAGAACCATCATTGTTCTGGTTCCAATAAATTTTTCCGTTCTGGTTCCGGATACAGGAACTGGAACGATTTTGGAGCCATTCCTTGTTGCAAAACTTTCCCGGCTCTGCTTATTATCATTTGATGCTAAATAAAAATTGACCTAGAGGTTTGAAAATCAGTATACAGATAGTCCCTGAGATACGTCATCTCGAGATAAGTCATTTCATTTATGCGTCGTCAAGAAATTAGGGATGGGTTTCATATATACCTTACTGAAGTTTCACTTGTCATTTTTTGCAATCATCAAAATTCATTCGAGGGCAAAGTTGACACTCTTATTCTGTTTGACAATCTTTTTTTATTTTCTTAGTCACAAACATAACATGGCATTCTCACCATTTGAGAGGGTAGGGGTTTTTTTTGACGTATCTTCTTGAGGACATCCATTGAGGCTGGTTTTTAGTAGCAACCCAAGAAAATATTCCCATTATGAAACAGGAGAATTAGCCTGCTATGGTAGTTCAGCGGTAGAATATCAGCCCAGTAAGTGGAAGACCCGGGTTCGATTCCCTGTCAGAGCAGATTCTTTTGTTTCTACATTTCCCATCACAAATATATTGTTTAAAATCAAATACCAACTGTAATTTCCCAATTCAAGAACATAGTCACTGCTGCAATTCTTTTTGTCACTTATTTTCTACTTTCATAATTACAAATATCTTGTTTCAAATGTAATACCGACTGGGATTTCCTACTCCATTCCTCTAGCAAAGTAAGTAAGTACATGTAGTCACTTTCTAGAAACAAAAAAATCCACAATCCACACCTTTGAGAGCTGTATGATGGAGGGCTATGAAGAGTCAGAATACAATCTTAAAAATCAATCCTTCACGTATTAACTTCATCAACCCTCCTTTGCCATTATGAAATGAAGCCATCTAATTCTGTTGTGAGTGTAAAATGGTCCCTTTTTTACATTAAGATTCAGCCTCTTAAATCACAGATATAATTGCTTCTAATCGACAAAGTGACCATATAAACCACGAATGGCAAATGCGAGGCACACGTGCCAGAACTGGCACACAGGCGATTTTACTTGGCACATGTAAGCTTGTATTTTCTGTATAAAAGATGAAATTTCTTAGAGGAGTAAACTAGTGGCACACAAAAAAAATTCTGATGGTTCACAGTACTTTCTTGGCATGCGACTCAAAAATCTCAAAAATCATTTGCCATCCCTCATATAAACAATTATTTTGCATGTGTTAAATGTTATTCAAAAATTTAATCTTATATGCATTACTTAGCAAATTATGTTTAAAATTGTGGTCGTGGAATGCTTCCCCCAGTATAGAATGGTGGCTTATGGAAAAACGAGTTTCGAGATACATTGTGCTTTTTATGGACGTATCTACGATGTATCTCGAGGACTACCTGTAGATGTAAAGCTGTATTGATGTACCATCTTTTATATCATATATGCTCCACTTAAAATTCAATTTTATATTACAGGGTGTTTCCTGGCCAACTGTATGTTACATGCTTGGAGAGGTGCAATATGGTGGTCGGGTAACGGACGACTTTGACAAGAGACTTCTTACTACATTTACTCATGTTTGGTTTTGTGATGTTCTTCTACGACCTGGATTTGAGTTTTATCGTAGTTACAATGTTCCATTAACACGTAATCTGCAAGGCTACCTTGATTACATAAATTCTTTACATCCGACGGATACTCCAGAAGTTTTTGGACTTCATACAAATGCCGATATCACGTTAGTATAATGTGTATTGAGTCATTCAATTTTCTATATTTTTCATGTATCATTATCTATTTTGGAAATTTCAGATATCAGATAAATACAGCTAAAGGAATACTTGACACCATCTTGAGTGTGCAACCTAAAGAAGGAGGTAGTCAAGGAGGTGAAACTAGGGAGAGTATAGTTTATCGATTAGCTGAAGACATGCTAGAGAAACTGCCAAAGCAATACAACAACTTTGAGGTAAACATTATCTTTGAAAAATATAAATTGTTTTGGTTAAGGGACATGAATTTATATTCAGTGAAAAATTACGACATTATTTAAAAGTTCAGAAAAATCATTTCCTGCATATTTTCAAATTAATTATTTGAATAAGCTGCTACCAATTTGAAATAAAAGATTTAGTTTATTACATAAATTTGTTACTGTGAACAAATATAATGGTAAGTTAAATTGGCATTTATATTGTCCTAATATAATTGTCATTAAAGTAATTATGGCTAGTGTCAAAATTGAATCTGGCCCCAAAAATGCATCAAGTAGCTCATAATTAACTTGGTTTAACAGGTCCGTGATGCTTTGCAACGGATGGGACCACTATTACCAATGAATATATTTTTTCGCCAAGAAGTTGATCGAATTCAACGTGTAATATCAACTGTTAGAACAACACTTTGTGACCTCAGATTGGCTATAGACGGTACTATTGTGATGAGTCAGGGTTTAAGAGAGACTTTGGATGCAATGTATGATGCTCGAATTCCAGATTCGTGGCAAAAGGTAATAATAAAGTAATGTGAAACAAATATTTTGTTATTTTTAATCTATAAATCATTTTTGTTTTATGATTAAACACTGGCATAAAGATTGATGCTTGTATTTTTATTGGAAGTAATTTAAAAGATGACTATGATGAGAAGCACAACTGTGATTTTTATGTATCATTTTATATGTTGAAAGTAAATTTGAGACTAATTTCATAATTTAATGAATAATTTCAGGTATCTTGGGAATCAGCAACACTTGGATTTTGGTACACGGAACTTCTTGAGAGAGATGCACAATTCCGGAGATGGTGTCAACATGGACGCCCTAATGTCTTTTGGATGACTGGTTTTTTCAATCCTCAAGGTTTCCTTACAGCAATGAGACAGGCAAGAATCTTGTCAATTTTATTTAGAATATTAGCTCATGAACGTTAATTGTATCTCTTTGGATACTAATCCCTCAATGCTAAGTAGATTATCTTTGTTACTCTTTTGAGTTTTTTTCAGTCTAACGCCTCCTTTTACCGAAAAATATTTGCCACCACCCCATTTATGGATACTACCCCGCTAAAATAAAATAAAACAAAACCCATATAAGTTGCTAAAATAGGTCTTATATGAGTAAAGCAAACATTTATAAGTAGGAAAAAGGTAATGAGTAAAAACAAAGCATCTGTTATAGATATATTTCAAACATGTTTAATACAACAAATTTTAATAGAACAATATCAACGGGAACTCTGAGCTTGATATGACTCAGCTAATCTACATATGTCAGGCTCAATGTTTGATAAATTCAATCTTAAATCACCTCTCTCATTTATATTCGATCGATTTATCTGCTTAGTTAGCAGCTGCAGGGGTGGAGCATTCATGTTAACCCGGCTAACACTTACAAAACCGAAATTGAAGTAAGCTCTTTATTTCCATTTGCGACTTCTGAAACTATTTCCTTGCTTATTTGGTGTTCGCCTCTGCATATACAATGTATGCATATACAATGTATGCATACATATGTGAATGCCAATAAAGCGCAATAATAACACGGCCTCTTGAGCTTTTACAATGTTAGCCAATTGATTCTCGCTAACGTTTGTAAGGCCCCGTCTAAGCGCTGATCCCCGTCGGGAGCATGCGCAGTCGACTCATAGCTGGAGATGACGTAGCGGGATGAATCCCCCCAGTGTTAGCCAGTCTCCCAGTGCTAACACATGGTTTAGCATGTATTCACGTGTTTGGTGGTGTATTCGTGCGGGTGACAATTTTTTGCGTTGAGATCCACCACCATGGAAGAGGGCGATTGTGACTGCATTATTGAGTAATTCAACTTTTAAAAAGATATTATAAATAAAATGAACTTGGAATGTGAAATTAAAAACGCGGAATATCACATGCTTCCGTCATATTACATGAATTGTCATTTCCGAAGGAGGGGGAAAAGGGGGTTTGGGTTTAGGCTAACACATCCCTTGAACCCACGCTCCACCACTGAGCAGCTATGCTACAGCACTGAAACCATTTCCTACCAAATAAGAAGTTGGAAATAATGAATTTTTCCAATTCACTCTGGAAATATACGAAAAATCAACCCCTCTATAAAATTAGCTTGGTTATGCATGATAGTGTAATGCTCAGTCGGCATTTTCATTTGTTGAATGGCAAGACAATCAGGGTTCGGGAAATCACTTATGTCAGCGACACTCGATTGTAGCATCATTTCTAACGCGTGGAAGAGAAACAAACTAATAGAATATATGTGATGATATAATTCGAAGTTATATGCCACTAGAATTTTGAATAATTTTTTGATATTTGAAAGATATAAATTGTTTATAAGAATAATAAGTATGAGATTTTAAATAATATATTCCTTCCCATCATATTGATGGGCTTATATATGTACAGGTATACCCTGATTTACATCGTCCCACTTTACATCGATTCAAAGTTACATCGACAATCAATTGATACCTGTGTACCGATTTATGTCGTTTTGAATTGAAGTTACGTCATCAGAGGTCTGATATTCTTTCAAACTTTTGTTTCCAGCTTCCTGAAGCTGTTATCTGATTGAAATACTAAACAAAAATCACATATTGTGATCTAAATATCTACTCTGTAAGATAATATCAAAATAAACTACGATCTTACAAATATATCTTCGCATCATATTCAGGTCAATGCCCTCTACGTGACTGCTTAATATGTTACCTTTGAGGGGTTTTGTAACGAGGTAACCTAGTGATCTGAAAAAAATTATGACTTAGGACATGAAAACAGGGATGTAGTCAAGGGTATACGGAGGTATACGATGTATAACAACTTCTTAACATACCTGTTTAGCATATAACAAACTTCTCAAGCACAAAACATAGGGTATACCCTGATAACGTTGCATATAATAACTTCTTCAGAAAGTCTGTATAAAAATGGTATAAACTTGACATCGGAAAACCTGGTTCTTGTAATTTTGTAAGTACAGATTTAGAAAATAAATATATAGGATTTTGGTTATAGGTTAGGTTTGAGACTTTTGGTGGATGAAAAAGGTTTTTTTTATCTGCTAATCACTATTTGAAATACTGCAAAAGAGCTACCTACTGCATCTCTTATCAAAGTATACCCTTAACTTGCTTATTATCATTTGTCTTTTCTTAATTAATGAACTGACTGCTGAATTATTTTTTTTACTGTGCCCATAAAAAAGTGAGAATGAAGAGAAAAATGACCCTGCTTTCATACAAATTTGGTTCTATTAGATCAACTAAAAGGCTAAAAGTATCTAGGGAGCAGAAAAACATGAAAGTAATGATATATTTACTAGCAGTGGTGTAAATAGTGATGATGTTACTAATAATATGTTTAAGAAATATCCTCACCTTTGGCAACGGTCATAGCATGATGGAGACATCAGTTCTTGTCTGATTGCAGAGGTTAAGCATAACAGGGCTGGGATAGTACTTGGGTGGGCAACCCTCTGGGAAAATGGGTGTCATATCAAATATCCTTACGGAATGAGGGGGAGAAGGGAGGAGGCGAATGAAATAGGAAGAAAGAAAGGAAGGGGACAGAAGAGGAAGGAGGGGGGAGTAATAAGAGGATGGAGATAGAAGAGGGGGAGGAAAATAAAAGGGAGGAGGGAGAATGGAGAGAAATGAAAGGAGAAGAAGGAAGATGAAGAGAGGACTAACAGGAGGGGAGAAGAGGAGGGAAGGTGACAGAATCATCACTGCTGCAGTAGGATGACAAGTTTAAGATAATCACAGTTTCTAGATTTTTTCTCATCGGAGTTGACTGTGAATACCGAAACGTTGTTCCATAATACATGAATGAAAAATAGCGAATACCGCGGACCCACTGTATTAGCCTCTTCCTCTAGAATTTTTCCTGATTTTGATAGATGTCATTTAAATGAAATTATGACCTTCAATCGTAGTAAATTTCACATTAAATTTAATTAGGTATATCATAATTTTCTAAAAATTCTATAAAAGTATTCAGTATTAAAGAAACTAAAAATATCAGAACAATAAAAATATTAATAATTTTAATTCACTTTATTAATTCTGACTCTACATTCTTAAACATTATTATCCTAAAGAATATGCACCTTTTCTACTTTATTGATTAATATTTCTCTGTAAATAAGAAGTACATATTTTCCTATAACAAAACAACGCCGTTGTGAGGAGAATCGCCTCGTGCAGCTAGGCAGCTATGTCCTAAGTTCATATTAGAAATGCAGCAGAGTTCCATCCCACTGTGGCTGACCCTGATATGCAGCACTTCCATTTATTCGGAGGGAGAATCTATTACCTGCATTTTTTTCCCTTCCGAACTCGGACTTAATTTGAAGAGTATCTAGTACCAGCATTGATGGGTTACAGCAATCGGTTGTTCCAAACTATACTTAACTCCTTCATGCATTCCCTCTCACATCATTGATTCTTATGAAAAAAAACAGCTTCAATTTACGTCACACTTTCTAGGAGTGCATTCCTGACGTAAATCGGGTATACCTGCACTAGTAAATTATAAAAGGCATATTTATATTCCTCCATTTAGAATGTTGTAATATCACCTGGAAAATGTTCTAAATCTTGCTTTGCCTTTTTCTGCAGGAGGTGACAAGGGCTCATAAAGGCTGGGCTCTTGACTCGGTTGTGTTACAAAATCTGATAACGCGCCATAATAAAGAGGATCTCACAGATTCTCCTCCAGAGGGGGTTTATGTGCATGGCTTGTTTTTAGAAGGTGCCTCACTGGACAGACGAAGTGGAAAGTTGATTGAGAGTAAACCAAAAGTACTGTATGAGCAGATGCCAGTAATATATATTTATGCAATTAATACCACAGCTGGGAAGGATCCTCGCTTGTATGAATGTCCAATCTACAGAAAGCCTCAAAGGACTGATCTGAAATATGTTGGATCAATTGACTTTGAAACTGACAATAACCCCAGACATTGGACATTACGAGGGGTAGCTCTTTTATGTGACATAAAGTGATTTAATTGTGATAATTTTCCATTTTGGAAAATTTTTCTGCTTATGGAGTGGTAATGATTTATTTTAACCATTCCATATCCAAAATATTGTTGTTTCCCAAAAAATATATAGATGTGTGTTAACACATATTTGGTTACAGCATTTAATAAGAGAGTTGCTTTCACATATGCTACTGAAGTGCTCAAGATTCCTCATTCTAATTTCATTTTCGTAATGTTGAAGTGATTTCCAGTAAGTTAGCAAAGAAGTGTATTAGGGAAACCATTCCCATCAATTGAAAAGTTATTCTCATATGTTAATTGGCAATTAGCATAGAAGTAATTTTTCTTGCATGCTATAATTCCTTTCTAGCTAATATACATAAAAAAGCATCCTGATAGGAACATAACATTTATTTATTGTTTGGAGTGTTTATGAAAAAACTTCTTCAACAGCTCATTTTGATAAGCAGACACATAACATATAATAAAGATTATAGGAGTCATAATTAAAACATATATAATAATTATTTAAGTTTGTGTTGTGTTACATAGCAATGCCTAGCCATTCTCTTGTTCTTTATCAGTGATAAACTATAAAAATCTGGTGAAAAAATTATATTACAGCTTGCATTCCACTCATCTTCAATGATTAACCATAGGGCCCATAATTAATATTTTTTCTATACATCTTGCAGTTCTAATCCAGTCAATGATGAGATTACTCATGCAGCCATAAAATTGCTGAGCAAACCTAGTTCAATTTTCATCAACAAATTAATCATCCTCAGCACTAATGGTAAATTCTATTAACTGTGATGTTTTTTCTTCTTCTGTGTATTAGGAGTTGAAGGGATAATCTTTATTAATGGATGTTCATACTACATATTTAGTAAGTACCTCTCTTTTGAACCTTTAAAAATTCTAAATCAGTAATTATACCATCAAAAGTAACTGGGTTCAGCATATTTCTCTTGTTGAAGCAACAAATCTTATTCAACGTCCGAAGGTCATTCTTTATTCTCACCATTTGTGGAAACGCTTGTACCATGGGTAGTCAACATCTGTGAGCCATATCTGTGGTTGAAAATCCTCTGGCAGTTGCAAATACTTTGGCATGCTGGATTATAGTTCAAATCAGAATTTATCTTGATATTGAGGTATCACATAAGTGAAAATCAAGTCTATATAATGATTTTAGGGCTAACATTGCAAAATTAATGGTTTCAACATAATAATGCCAAAAAAAAAAGATGAATCTGTGTTGAGTTTTACTGATTGATTTTTCATCATAGCTTCGTGGGATAATAAGCAGAGAAAAATTCACCAAGCTCTACTAACGATTGGGAAAAAATTTCAAGACCATTTCATAGGATCTTTTCAGACAATTTTAATGCAAATGGGTAACAATAAATTTTCTTTTTAAGTCATTAAAAAATGGTTTATTAATTTTCGCATAATCTCTTTTCTTCAGATGAAATTTCTAAACTTGATTTATGGCGATCCTTTGCCTTCACACAATTCCAGTAAGTCAATCAGCTTTCTAAAGCTTGTATCGAAAAAAATGTATGTGACCAAAAAGCACTGAAGTTACTGTGACATCATTTGAAACCAATAGACCAGAATTGAACACATTTGTGAAATTGCATTGACGACAAAAATTAATGTTGACATTACATCAAACTTTATTGTTTATATATTAGTATGGAATCCTTGTGTCGGTACTATGTATTTTAACTGGGAAAATATTTATAAATACTCTCCCAATGCAACAATATGAAATTTTTTGAGCATACCTTTAAAATAATAAAGTAAGCAACGGTAGCTATATGTTTTGTTTCAATATTACCATAAAAAGTCCATTCATGGCTTGTAACGACCCTTACAAAACTTCGCCCATTTTAATCATTCGACAGCAGTTGACATTCTTTTGCATTATGGATAAATTTTTTTATAGTTTAACTAGCGGTTCCCAATTAAATGTCTGTACTTACCTTTACTAAAACCTGTGTTTTGTATCGATTTTTAAGATATGTACACCATTAACTATTTACCTAATTAAACAATAAGAATATTGTGATTGTATTGTACTCTTTTCAATGTGAATTAACAACTTCTGTTTGTACATTTTTTACAATATTTATGTATTATAGAGAAAAGCTTTTACAGTTAAATAAATTTTGTAAAAACTTATGTTGTAAATACCTTTACCATCCACATTTTGTGTATTCTTTTTTGTACATATGATCTTTTTATATTTTAATTTGTAATGCATGCATGACTTGATTCCAGTAGGATTAATCTGATGTGATCTTAATTCTTGACATATCTTATCAAAACCATTGTATGAGTGGAGAAAAATAAATCATCCTTTATCTAATTTTACAAGTGTCCATCCATCTGTCTCCATTTGTATCTTGAGAACCGTTTGTTATAGAAATATGTGGTAAAAAGCACTGCGTTTCTACTAGCTAGGAGGTCCCTGGAAAACTTTTCATTTTCATAAATACCCTGGTATATTTTCCATAATATAACATGTACAACTCAACTTTTTGGCCTGAAGACCTTCATTCTTTTGCTCACATATATTAGAAATATTGACATACGAGCTTTGGACCTGGATCATTTTAAAGTAAACTGATTTGTATTCCCTTTTTTCGTTTATGATTCAAAATTGCCTGCATTTTAAGTTTAATGCACATAATTTGCACTAAATTTGCCACTTTAATGCTAAATACTGTGACGATGGACATTGTCGTGCTCAAAGTCCTATTGTTGTAAAACTGTATATAGCTTATGAGCGTAAAATTAACATGTTTTATAAGCCATTGAAATGAAGAGAGGGTAAAGGGAAAAGGAGAGATGGGGAGGGAGGGGGGAAAGGAGAGAAGGGAAGAAAATGATAGAGGAAGAAAGAGAGAGGTGGAAGGGAGAGACTATTTTTAAGAATAAAATTGAGACTATATAGTCCCTTCTTACATTTAACCCTATTTCAATAAATTAGGAAAACTTCTAAAAAAGACAAAGTACTTGTGGTAAAAACCTTGGAAAGACTTGACTTGGCCAACCTATTAAAAAAATTCTCGCAGGAAAACACCCACGAAAGGAGGTGGAAAAAACCTGTGAAACCCCTAGATACATAAAAGAACAGTAGTGGAATTACAATAATACATGCAAGTTTAAAAAGATAAGATTCACAAAATATATCACAGTTGATTAATAAAAAATTCAAGAAAAAAAGTGTAACAACTAACCCCGGTCTCCCCTACATTCATTCTCCTTCGTTGAAGAATATACACAACTATTTTAAGTTTTAGATATAATTGTTCTCACTTTGGAAATTTCGGTATGATAACATAATTTTGAATTTTCTTTACTTTCGTCATTTTTGACAGGCTATATCCTAGTTATTAATTTAAAAAAAGCTGAAAAAATATCACACAATATACATACTATATCCCTTCCAAGTGCCTCAGTTCACTGCCTCAAAGTCGGCAGAAGGGTGTAAACGGAGGCTAAAGGGAAAAGCACAGTGGTGTCCTCGGACACCGGTAGGTTCAACCATGCTGTGAAGTCTTTCTGCAATATCTCCGGCCAAAGTGAAAGAGGTACTCACCAACCAGCTCTGGGCCAGCATGGTGTTTTAAGGCTTGCAATCCCCACATGACACGTACACCCATAAAAAACGGATCTCATTTCCCGGAGGCTGGATTGCCTCTGACCGTGGCTGTGGTCAGGAACAAGGCATGAAGGCAGAGGGTGCTAAGAATCCCCGGAGGTTAAACGCCCACTGCCACTCTTTCTCATCCTTACCCAATTCCTTTAACCTCAACCTAACTACCAGCGAAGACAGACTTCAAGAGCTCCAAGAACAACTGGAGAAGATCAAGTGGGACATTTTAGGGCTTAGTGAGGTGAGAAGAAGTTGAAGAGTGGACATCTTTTCTATTACAGGGGAACTGACACAGGAAGAACAGGAGGAGTTGGATTCATCGTCAACAAAAAATTGAAGAATGATACAGTGGAAATGGAAAGTTCATCCGAGCGGGCAGCTATACTAGTGCTTCAAATAAATTACAGATAACAACTTCAAATAGTCCAAGTTTATGCGCACCCATCATCATACTCGGATGAGGAAGTAGAAGACTTCTACCAAGAAGTTGGAGAACTGCATAACAAAGGAAGCTGCCATCTAAAAGTGGTCATGGATGATTTCAATGCCAAGGTAGGAGAACAAAAGGAAGACGACAGCACAGTTGGAAAATGGGGCTATGGAGACAGAAACGAATGAGGGGACCGACTTGTAGACTTTGCTGAATGTACTAGTCTATGTATAATGAACACTTTATTCAAAAAGAGTCCCAATAGAAAATGGACATGGAAAGAGCCCAATGGTACCAAAAACGAAATTGACTACATACTAGTCAGTAAGAAGCAATTGGCTGAAGACTGTTCCGTCCTCAACCAGTTTAAAACTGGAAGCGACCATCGCTTGCTAAGATGCAGAATAAAGTTCAACTCAAAGTCAGAAGCTTATAAAGAAGCCTAAGTCTATTATCAACACACTGGTGCTAAAAGAAAAAAAGAAGAATTTCAGCTCCAACGGAAAAATCGATGCAGTGCGCTGGAAGACCATGCGCTTGCGCTTGGTGTGACAGTTGTGACATCAGTCACCGGTCTTGTCGTAACGCTGAACTACTTCGCCCTTCCATAAGCTGCATACCCCTGGTAAGTACGAATGTTCGTAAGTGGAACGTTCGTAACTCGGGGACTTCCTGTACAATAACCTGGCTATATAGATTATGAACTTCTAATGTAATGCGAAAGACCATTCACTTTCAGAAAACATGAGAAATAAAAGAATTAAGTAGATTTCGCGTTATTCGTCGATTTGTGTAAAATCACGTTGAAATTAAGTGATATATTCGAAGAACAACAATGCAGTTTGAAATGGAGAATTCACATTATATTTCGATAAAATCGCCTAAAAATCCTAAAATGAACATTTTTCGAGCAATTTCGAACTCAAAGCGAAATTCTACAATATGAATAAGAAAACAATTCCCCGTAGGATGGTATAAACTTCGCGTCGATAGCTCAATTCTATCGCCTTTTAATATGCTGATGAAAGAAGTCCTGCACTTTGAATTCGAGGCATTCCCATGTATTCGAATGGGAAACAAAATTTATTATTTACACCTTCACCCAGCATATTTCGGAGTGAAAAATAGTACATTCAGCTATTTCAAGCAGGATTGTTTATGCAAAATTTTGTAACTGAAGGTAATCGCGAAGTATGAGATTATACGGAACAAACACTTCAAAATATTTATGTCGAGATAGAAATTATAATAATACGCTATTCCTTCATTTGTTCCACTTCGTCTACCCGGCAACCGATAAGTATTTATCCGATGTGGTGAAATCTTGATATGGAAATCACGAAAAGTTGGAAGTGGAAGTAAATATAAATAATAGCAAGTTTTGTACAATTATATCATTGTAATCACATTTTGTTTTATCGAATGACATAATACATCAAATTATATGCCTCAACTTCAATCGTAAGTATTTGTAATTTCGTTTCTTTTATTTTGGAAAGAAATAAATAATAGTACTTATGAACTTTGAACGTTCTCATACTGCCGACACTTCGATGAACGAAAAGTAAATACTATAAACTATAGCACAGAAAAGAATGTATTACAGTAAAATACAACAAATAATACCTGGAATTGCAGATCTCTTATAACTACGCCTGCGACGTAACAACCAAACCATTCGTTTCACTTGGAAAATATCAATAAAACTCTCATTCTCGCAGAGGCAAAGCCTGCACACAGTAAACTTGCATCTACACTCCATGGTACAAGTTTATAGAAGATTTTCTCTTTCCTATACAAAACTACATCGAACACACCTGCTCCAACCTGCTCATCACCAACTATTCCCGCGCAAACAACACCTGGATCGAATGGATTCGATATATCGTTCCATCTATTCATCCAATCGACATTTTTGAAATTCGAGGATTCAAATGCCGATGGCGGTAGCCGCGGTAGCACTGTCTGGCACTGTCGCTGTGTCATGTCGGTGAAAGTAGGGCTATGGAAGAATAATTATTTCTTCCATGGTAGGGCGCTGTTCTAGAGCTGTCTGCTAGAAATGTTTATTGTGTAACCTGTTGGCTTAATTGTGGTAATATTTGCCCGAATTTAGGGTTGGGTTATTTAGCTGGATGTTATCCCTTAAATAAACATGTTTTGTTCAAATGTGCTTTCGCCAAAGAGAAAATACTTCGAAAAAGATTTGTAGCGTGCCACAATGTTGTAATTATACAAGGGAAGGCATTTCTTCCCTAAATATGCTGAAATGGAAAAAATATGACTCATTATAAGAATTGGTAAAGCTTTACCAAAAAATGTCTGTGTTTGTGGAGAACATTTTACTGTTAAATCGTTCAAATTGCAATCTTTATGTAGTAGATAAAGCCCAATTTATCTTTAATTAAAGGAGACTTGAAGGTAATGGAAATTAAACAGGTGACGCATAACTGAATGACGGAAACATATGGTGACACAGAGAAAAAAGGTTGAGAACCACTGCTCTAGAGCCACAAACAGAAAGACACATGGCATGGTGAAACTAACTTTTTCGAACTCAGGTACACTTAAACATATATTTCCATCAAAATTTCAAGATGGAATTTTTTCGCGATTACACTTTCTCAGTATACTACGCATATTAGAATGTGAAAAAGAATTATCATAATTTTTTATTAAACTAAATATGATATAGACAAAAATAAAAATACTTGCAGCCTCCAAAATAGATGCCAACTCATAATTGGATTGAGACTTATATTGTGTGCACCATTGATCTAAAATTAAACAGAGACAAATCTAAACTGGATCCAGTATTACATTTCAATATACAGGGTGTCTGGCGATGTTATCTCTTGAGGTCATTCCCGTCAGAAATGTCACATGAACATGGGTCTGATTCTCAACGGTTATGGAGCTGTATATTCTTCAGTGGAAAACATACATGGCATATTAATATTATACTTCTGATATGACACATCACATAGTATGACCTGTTTGCTAGCTCACGTGCTACTGGTGCACTGGCTTGCATTAAGACATCCATGCTTGCTGCTACATAACCGTTCCCTATTCGAACGAGTTAGGATGTGCATCCAAGCTGACGGTAGCCATTTTGAACAATTACTGCAGTAGTATTAAACATTTCAAATACAGATGATAGCTCTGTAACCTTTCAGAATCGGACCCATGTTCACATGACATTTCTGACTGAGAATGACCTCAGCAATAAGATGTTGAAGTATTGACACAATGTCAATGGACACACTGTATATGGCATACAGAATATATACACATACATGGTGGCATAATTGGCATATATAACACTGCTTAACAGCTATTTTGTATCTGGCATGAAAATATGTGTTCTTACCTAATTTGGGTGTGCTGAATTCAAATATGCCACTGAAAAGTTCATATCACCTACAGATTTGGAGATATTCATCATCAAAAAGTTAACAAATTTTGTGAAATTATGGTAGCCGTGCGATTCACAGCCCTATTCAATTTCACCACTTCCAGGATTTTACTACTACTTCAATTCAGCCCACAGGTCTATTAAAACATCCATCTACGATGTTACACATGAGATAATTAAGTCAATCAGGAGACAATACACATTGAACGCAACGTAACAGTGACAAATTACCCAGCTTGCTAACTCAAATTTTAAAATCAATTGAATCACAATTAACTCAATTACAAGTTGAACTAATCAGTTATGTGTATTAGGATTGTGGACCTTTGTACTACCAATCTATAAACAAACGCAGTCTTTATTTTCTATTTTTTAATTAGAAAAATTATTTTATATGTGAGTACATTTTGTTGTTTTACTGCAGAGTGTGTTAACTGTGTATAAACAGTCCAAATAAGAGTTTTATAAGGACATTCAAGACATGGCGACTTCAAAAGTTTGTAGATGTTTGAATCATCCAGACAATTTTTGTTACATATGTGGCAAGTTCATGCCAAAAGCACAACTCAAGACCATTTCACCTTTGATTAAAAATGCTTATAAATTTTACTTTGGCTGTGCTCTTGGTGATCAAGATAAAAACTGGGCCCCACATATTTGTTGTATTTCTTGTGTTGTAATATTAGCTGAGTGGGCAAAAGGTAAACGCCGATCAATGCCTTTTTCTATGCCAATGATATGGCAAGAACCTAAAGATCATAGCAGTGACGGCTATTTTTGTCTTACAAATATAGCTGGATATTCAGACAAAAACAGACATTGCATTAAGTATGCTGATATTTCTTCTGCTTTAAAGCCTGTGCCACTTGGGGAAGAGTTGCCCGTCTCTGCACCACTTTCAAATTTGCAGGATTTGGAGAAAATGGAAACGTCCGACAGTGAAGAACATGAAACATTAGCTTCAGGAGACTACTATCCTGATCCTCAAGATAAAACCCCACACCTTATTCAGCAATCCAAACTCAACGGGAACGAATGGCCATCCATACTTGTGGCTCATTCAGTTGAAATGAAAGAAACATATGAGAGCATGACAATCCTACTAGATGGAATAAAATATAAGGATTACATGTGGCATGTGTGTAGTGATTTAAAAGTTGTTGCTTTGCTTCTTGGTTTACAAGGAGGGTTCACAAAGTACTGTTGTTTCCTTTGTCTGTGGGATAGCCGTGTCATGGGAAACCACTACTTAGTAAAAGACTGGCCTAAACGGGAAGAATTTCAAATAGACAAAAAAATGTCAAACACACTCCATTGGTTGACCGTTGTAAAATTATCCTGCCTCCCCTTCACATCAAACTTGGCCTAATGAAAAACTTTGTAAATGCGTTGGATAAAAATGGTGAAGCATTTAGTTATCTACAAGAAAAATTTCCCAAATATAGCGAGGCAAAGTTAAAGGAAGGCATTTTTGTTGGTCCACAGATTAAGAAGCTGCTTAAGGACACGACTTTCGACACTAAGTTGGATGATCTCGAATCAGCTGCATGGGCATCTTTTAAAGCTGGTTTCCTAGGCAATAGAAAAGACCCAAACTATGTGAATTTGGTAAAAGACCTCTTGGGAAGCTATAAAAACCTGGGCTGCCGCATGTCCTTAAAGATCCATTTTATACACTCACACCTTGAATTCTTTCCTGAAAATTTGGGTTCTGTCAGTGACGAACAGGGGGAACACTTCCATCAGGATATTGCCACCATGGAACAGCACTACCAGGGAAGGTGGGACCCTGCAATGATGAGGGACTATTGCTGGCTCCTTTGTAGAGAGACAAGAGAAAATCTACAGAGACTTGCTTTTCTAAGTAGAAGTGAAAACTACTATAAATCAGATAAGTTTTAATTAGTTTCAATATTTTTCTGTAACTTTCAATGTCAGTATTTGTTTTACAATCACTTAATTATTAGTTATTAGATGTGTTTTAACTTACATATACTGAGAAAACAGTTGAAAATGAGTTTTAAATGTCACTATGTAATGGCACATTTCCTGCAAACCACAGAAAAATTGTTACTTTATACATAACCACATGTATATAATAATATAATAAATGTGATGTGATACAGTTTTTCTGTAACTTTCATTGAAATCAGTACACCCAAATTAGGTAAGAACAGGGCCGGGACATGGGTGGGGCAAGCGGTGCTCTTGCCCCGGGTGCATCATTCTGGGGCTGCCAAAATTATGATTATATGTACATATAAACATATATTTACAACCATAAAATATATTGAAATGACCTGATAAAGTGAGATTGGTTAGGACGGGTAGACAGTAATTATAATCATTATTTTTTACATCATAAAATACAGGGTTTGTGCTAGAGGCGCACAGGGCTGGTTTCAGGCGTAAGCAACGTAAGCGGTCGGTTACAGGTGCCACTTCAGAGGGGTGGCAAAATCAATATTTTGAATTTTTACATTTTCATTTTTTCAAAGGTTTATTGCACAGAACTTGAAAGCATCGCAAAAAATTATATTGTACGCCATGATTTGTCATTTACATTCAGGGTCAGCTCAAGGTGTAAGTGACGTAACCTACCGCTTACAGGGGTCACCTAAGAAGGGCGGCAAGAAGAACATTTTAAAATTTTACATTGTCTAAACACACTGATACACTGCACTTTCCTTAACCTCTATAGCGAAATATATACACTCAAAAGCAATAACTATACTGCTAAGTTTCATGTGCTTTTAGGGATTAAGCATTGTAATTTCAAATAACCTTCCCGCTTCAAATACAGTGAACCTTCAATATTAGAGATTTTGGTTACTCAGGGTTTGTCTCTGTGCAACTATTTAACATTTGGGATCTCTACCTTTTGCACGTAGCTTCCCTATCTGATCCTTGATAAATGACTTTGCAAAGAAAAAAGCCTGAAAAAACTTAATCTTGTCCTTTTTGAAAAGTAGGTTCGGAAAGTTGCAATATAAAAATATTCGGTAATATAATCATTACATAGTCATTTTGTTAGAAGGTCAGTGAATGTTTTATTTATATTTTCTGAAAATATTTAGCTGAATATTTTTTGAAAAAATAAAACTGAGTAAAATAAGTTTATTTTCTTTTTTTAAGTATATCATTAATATTATTTCATGCCTTTGATATCCAGAGGGGCAGCAAATTTTTACCTTGCTTACACATTTTTTAACTGAAACCGGCCCTGGAGGCACGATTCACATTCTTTGCCCAGGGCACCAAAATACATAGTCCCGACTCTGGGTAAGAGCACATATTTTCATGCCAGATACAGAAAAAAATTTTAAATTAGTTAAGTAGTGTAACTATTGCAATTAAAACTTATTGTCAGTTAAGGACCATAAAATTGTAATTATTTTTAATCCTGGATTACTAAACATCTGTCAGATGATGTTATTACTGAGAATTCCACTCTTAACTTTTCCAAACATAGAGGTCATTCAGTATCTTCAGTTGATCTTAAATTGGTGTGGTATGTTGAAAATTGATAGTTTGTTTGCATTCTGAGTTATAGAGATGCTGTTGTCTCAGGGACAAATACTTAGACTTAGTCTGAGTTTTGCTTTTGGCACTAGGTTTCAAGCTTTATTTATACAGTATAGAACCTTTTATCCTGCAAGCTTTGGATATGGGGGTAGCTGGCTATATGGAATTTCCAGTTATCTGGAATATACTCATAAACAATGTTCGGAAAGAGCTAGAAATCACCGGAACGGCAATCTGGTCCGTCGCATGTGTCAGTAATATCGTTCCGTCTCATCAAACATTTAGTAATATCGTTTTGTAAACTTCATTTAATAAAAATAATATAAAAAATTTTTCTTTACTTTTCTTCATCGTAGTACATAAGGAATAAATCAAAATTTAACTCGATTGTAAATGTTCTATCAGTTATTTCGCATTCGCTGCTTTCCGTTCCGTTATCAGAACATGCATTCCATTTCTTAATACTTTCCATTTCGAGCATTATTATAATACATAGCTGTACTCAGTGATGGAAATGGCATTTTATAATTGGGGTGACAGTCAGTGATGGATTTGTGCAGTGGGGTGACTAGGGGTCTGGGGTACCCCCAGAATGGGGGAGGGTCCGGGGTGCACTGGTTGGCTATATGTATGTTATGTCTCTGAATGGAACCCTTCTGTGTTGCAAGTTGCAACCAATTTTTAGAAAACATTAAAAATCCCTAAGTTTATCAGTTTATATATATTTTTTGATCGCCGGAACTAGGGGTACACCGTCCTCCCTCATTTCCATCACTGCCTGTACTCAGTGATGAGTTGAAGCTGGCTCACGTGAGCTGGTGATTAAGTTTTCTCAGAATTTGCGAGCCTGTTGTTACATTTTTAGAAAATATGAAAACTTATGGATTTTGTCGTTTCAAGTACATTTTTCCCTATCTGACATTCATTTACCATCAGTGTATGAAATGGAATATATTACAAACAGTACACCTGTTAAGCTAGCATAATGGTATTACTAACCTACAGTGATCTGGTACCCCTGGCATGTAGGCCTCCCCTGCCATACATATCCATATTTCCTTACAACCTTTTTCTTTTCTTTTTTAGAGAGCCGGTTCTTAATTTTATTCCAGCTCATCACTGCCTGTACTGTACAGTAATAGTAATACTACAGCAATCGGCAGGGTAGGGTTGATGGTGGTGTGAATGGTGCAACTGCACCTGGCCTACACTTAAAAAGCCCCCATGCTCCCTAAAAAATAATTGTCGTACTTATAAAGTATACGCATTTTTAAAGAAATTCTGAAAAAATATCAGTGTCATAGCAAGAGACTGCTTTATTTATTATAATTTACTATTAAAAATGTTTTACAAGTAAGAGTCCCCACACTCACACTTTGCACCAGGCCCCACGATTTTCCTAGCTGGCTCGTAATTGGGTACTTTCCAATATAAATTCCTTGTTCTCTTCCAAATTACTTGTTCACTGGATCGCAGCAAAATTACTAGCAAAGCTTTAAATTTAAATTTCTTTCTCCTAGCAAATTTTGGAAAAATGCATTATTTTTAAAACTGGATTTCCGGATATCTGCAATCCAGTCACTAGATTCACGCTTTGTACAACACAAAAAGTTGTATAAAGATTTATCCTGCTTGGACCCAGCAAAGTTTAAAACTATTGCAGAGAAGGGCCTTGAAGATGAAGCATTGGAAGGTATTATTAAGCTGTCTCCACAAATCAGCAAAGATCAAGTAATATTGGAATTGTTTTCTTTTGCTTCGAACTTTGATGTATTAAAGCTATTGATTAATGATGGTGAGTATATGGATTCCAGTTGCAACAAGTGTAAAATTTGTAGCACTTGCCCATCGTGTGTACTAAAAATTCTGACATCCAACAGACTTCATGACAAGGCATATGATAACCTTTATGAAGTCATCTGCACACTATCAGTTACTCAAGCCCAATGTGAGAGGACATTTTCAAAGCTAAAGATCATAAAGACAAGGCTAAGAAATTCACTGTCTGAGGAGAACTTGGAATCATACGTTGATATCCATTGAAAAGGAATTGTTAGATGAATTGGATGCAGAAGCAATTATTGAGATTTGCACAATCATCTAGTGAATTCAAACGATTGCTCTTAATATAGTGAACTGCATGAAATATGCTTTTGAACTACCTGTTAATGTGTAAAATGTTCAGTACAAGCAAACTATTTAAAAATATCCGCCATTTATTTAAAATTAAAAAAAAATAATTTAAAAATTCAATTATAACAATCTGTATTTACATTTAGTATCTACTGTATACTGCCAGTAATATGTACAATATATGTACACTGTAATTACTAAAAAATATACATTTATTTTGCAAAAATTTTAATTGTACCTTTTTTCCACTTGTATTTTTTGAGAATTTTATTTATTTCTTATAAAAATTAAATGATAGCCTTATAGTTGTGGGTGGGCTCCCTTTGTTTCCTGGCAACCAATATTTTTAGACCCAGTTCGCCACTGTTTTTGACTGGTTATATAATACACATATATTAAAAGTATTATATTGCATCCTCATAGTCAAAGAATATCATTTAGATTTAAAAAATGATATCTAGCGAAATTTTCAAATATGCATGTCCAGTGCTTTTTTGGTGACGGTACATGCCAGTACAGTGTACCGGCACCTTTTTTCAGAGTGATGTTGACCCACGTCTAATTTCGGTACATTTTCATTTTTTTCTTTAAAACTTAAAAGTAATAAACGGCTTCTATAAATGTTAAACATTTTGACTTTTATTATCAACTTTGTTATTAAAAGTTCATCACAAATTCAATAGTGAAGGTGAAGAGGGTGCAGGAAGAGATGAAGGGGGAGTACTGGTACCTATTATTTTTACAAAAAAAGCACTGTGCATGTCTTAAAGAAATTGATGAGGTGAGGTGGGTTGAAGGAAATCACTGTGCAGGCCATATTTGGCCCGTGGTTTGGGGATCCCTGCTCTTTAGAGATAGGAAATATTTTTTCAATTTTGCCAACATGGTGTTTCTTGCTCATTACATTTTGTAGGCAGCCAATGTTGATTAATACACAAGAACTTCCAATTATTTCAGCCTTCTTCTTTACTGTGTATTTACTTGACTCATTCATGATATTTAACTCTCAAAGAATGCAGCAGTCTCTTCTCCTTTAAGTAGGGCCTTATGAAGCTTTGACATTCAGTTTGATGTTGAATTGGGAAGGAAGATTCAACATATATCATTAACGAATGACCTACAAATTCAACAAGCTGTTGAAAAATACTCATATGTATTCAATGATACCTGTAAAATAAAGGGTATAAAATCTGCTAGCTAGTACAGGACTAGATAACCAACAATGGATGGTAATTGTGATTTTTTGCTATTATGAATAGATAAAAGGCAACCCAATCTGTTTTTGGCAATGGCAGTATGATTTACTTGTTCAACCATCCAAATGACTGCTTGAGAGAATTAACCCTCTACCAGCCCAATTGAAATAGATTGGATACCCCTTATTTTTTAAATAAAATGTTTTATGTGCATCTCTTCATAACTACCAACAAAGGTTACTAGGAGTAAAAGAAATATGGATGCTATTGTTTAGACCAGATGTCTATTTGACCTTGAATGCTTTTGCCAGGAGGGTTAATTAAGGATATTTATAAATTATGACAGGCAGCTTCTTCAAAGCACCAACATTCTTAACTCGTTTAAAAACACTCCCCTATGTGAAACAAGTTTTCTTCATCCTTCTTCCTGATATGCAAATGCACCACATTTTGTTCTTCATAATTTTAATCTAAATAAATAATACAAAGCTAAACTTTTATTATCTAGTCTAGATCACTGGTCATCAGCCAGCAAGCAGCAAAACATCTGCTACAAAGGTTTTAAGGGGCCATTGAGAAGTTTAAAAAAGTCATACTCTACAAAAACATCTTGAACAGCATCCTGCCTATTAATTTGAAATGTCTATCGATTATCATAAATGGCATAATTTTGTAATTTGAGGATTATACGACTTTTTCTTTAAAACTCCATTATATTACTAAACAAATTATCATAAAGTCTGCAATGCATTGAAAGCTCTCAGAAGGCCATTCAATGAACATTTGTGCTCCCAGCCCTATATAATATTCATCACCCGATATGATTTAATATTTGATCACTTCAATTTGAAGTTTATATCACCATATCTTCCAGTTGGATCAGACTATTTTTCTAAGTTAAGAGAAATCATCGGTTCCTTCAATAAATTTAACAACAGTACATATGTCAACACAAACTATAAACTGTTTTATCTAGTTTTGATATGGTATAAATATTTAAGACATTTGAAAAGAAATAGCTAACAACATTTTACAACCAAGATATTGGACCATTAGTGATTCACCATTTATTTTAACTGAATGCAGTACAAAATTATGGGAATACATCTTTAGAAACATATCAACATAGTGCTTGAAGATTAAAAAATTTGCCATGACCCTTAAGTTAAATTAATTTCTTTTGACCAATTAAAAAACAAGCAGCAATATGAAACATTCTTACAATTAGTGTGAAAAGTAAAAGATTTATGTTTTTATAACAGGCTCTCACAAAGTATAGGAGAAATAAAGGCATGGCTTACATTCCAGTAACTTACATCCAATGCATAATTTTGAGAAAACAACCATCTTTACACATCAAAATAACTTGAATGGATAATAAACGGAAAGAATGACCAATGTCAAAACAATGAAAAATAAAACAAATAAAATATCAAAGGTAGACTTCAAAAGATTTAGTTGTAAAATATACCAACATCATCAAAAACATCTACCATGATTTGCTATTTCTGTGAATATCTGGTCCATGTCCTACAGGGTACCACAAATAAAAAATAATTTAACAGCACAAAATGGAAATAAAAGACATTTAAAGAATTACTCATTTACATTTTAAATAATTATAATATTTGGAGTAGCATCACTTCATACATTAATATTCAAGTGTTTTAATATATTCACAGCCTCAATTAAAGACTTATTTAATAAAATAATTTTACAAATCTTCTATATCCAAATTTGTTATACAAGAGAGTTATAAACAGAGAAAGACTATGAAACTTGTTTGTGTTCACCAAGTAACATTCAAGTGAAGTATACCATTAGGGATGCCAACCTCCAGCTTTCGAGCCAGAGATCTCCGGATCATCATAATCTCCGATTTCTTGGCGAGTAGCACAAATCTCTGGTTCAATTTCGATTGCAGGGGAAAGCACTTTTTATGACTTTTTTGCGTTTTTATAAATGATTCGAATTAAGATAGTTTGCACTTTAATTTCCATTGTATTATGTTTTATACAAAAAACAAATTGACGATGCTCTTACAATTTCGTTAATTAGCGATATTTTAAAAAATAAACTATTTTTAATTGTCCTAAAATCATGAGTGCCTTAAAGAATACTGAATATATTTATCATTACATTTAATTCCTCTTGGGTTTCTTCTAAAGTATCCAGGTTTCAAGCAAACTCCGGTTTATGAATATCTTAAAGTAGGCAACCCGTAATAACTCTCCGGTTCACGAAGATCTAAAAGTTGGCAACCCTAATTACCATGTATTTTGAAACTATCTTGCTCTTCTACTATAACTTTGGCTAAACAAACAAAAAAATGAATTAATCCTTAAAACATGCCTTTCTGCTGCTTTCTCATGGACCTAGATTTTCTATTGTGATTAGCACAGCTTGATTTATTGGCACCTTTACGCTGACGATTCAACAGAGTAGAATGATCCTGCCCTTGACCTTTGGGCTTTCCAACTACATCCCTTCCTTTATTAGCACCTTGAGAGGGCTTCCCAGCCAAATGCCTCTGCTCCATTTTCTCTCGAATTTCTGCAGGATTGGATACAAATTGTTGGTTGACCTTAACACCATCAACAGTCTGCTCTTCCAAATCTTCACTTTCACTACTTTCTGGTGAGTCCACTGTCACTTCCCTAAGGACTCGTGGAACCACGAAACTTCTTCTGCAATAAGCATCACTTTCATCATAAGTGTCATCATATTCATCATCATATGCATCAACATCACCAGTTAAAACATCTGTACCATTCACTATACCAAGGCGTTGATACATTTCGGCCATTTCTTTTCTATGTGATTTGTCATCAATAAGTTCTTTAACATCCTTATACTTATCTTTCTTTTTACCCAAATTCACTTTTGACATATCAATTTGGTCATGGACCATTACATCAAATTCATCACCATCAAACACATTATATCGATGCTCAAGGGGGTTACTAGCTGACTCTGGCGGCTTCTTGTCTGTCAACGGCAATCCAGCTACTGAATCTTTTAGAATAGCATCTACAGTTTTTTCTACAGAATAATCCATTGAGAGTAAGTAGTTGCGGATTACTTTTACCTCTACATCTGGAAGAATATCACAAACTGATGAAATGAGGCACTGAAGCTCCACCTCAGTAACTCGTTTAGATTTACTGGCAGCTTCCTCAGCCTCGATTGATGGCTCTTTCTCATCTAAAACAATTACAGCAACTTCTTCATCTTCCTTGGATGATGCAGACAATGGAGAGGTTTTCTTTCCTAAAGCAGTATAAGAGCTCACAGCTTCCATGAGGAAAGACACTTTTTCATTGATGACTTCTGAATAATTTACTTCTTTGAGAATGAGAATGTCTTTATGAACTGGAAATATTTTATTGTAATCTCTAACAAAAATATCATAAGCAAGACAATCGTGCCAAACATCTAGAAAATTACCAACAAACTTTTTAACCCCATCTTCATCATTCTCAAACCTGCACTTAAGTGACTCATTTACCAAATATGCAACAATATGGTGAAATACTTTTATCATTTCCTCTCTTAGAATTCGTAATTTCTTTTTCAACAGCTTAGACTCACTTGAATTAAGATTGCCATTGAATAAAATATAGCACAGTTCCCCAACATGACTATACAACAGAGGCACAGTGTTATTGTAAATATCACCGATCATGGATTCAAATTTGTATTTAAGGAGAATATTGCAAGCAGGAGAACAAAATTCAAGAAATGAAGCCAAAGAAAATACCACATCAAGAAGATAACTGATGAGATCCTCCAGAGGTGACAGAGTTATACTGTTCCTTTGATCAGAGTTCACATTAGAAGAATCAATTACGGAGAAAATGTCCTTTGTCCTTTGCATTATTTCGTTCAATGTCTTTACCGCACATTTGACTGCTTCATCTAAATCACTAAGATACAATCTTTGATGGGTAAAAACAGCATTTATTATCTTAGCCACTTCTGCATGGTTGCTTGCTCCATACACCAAACAAATGTCATAAATTGTAGGGATATCAAATATGAATTTGTCATAAATTAGGTCGCCAAACTCTGAGGGCGTCAATGGATTCTTCGTATGTTTTAAATCTTCAAATTCTGCAAGACGAACATAAATTGCAAGAACCAAGGCATGAATTTTATCCTGAGCTTCTACAACTTTGCTAGAACAACCTCGCTCTACAGTTTCACTAAATTCATCCAAGTCATATGGCCTAGTGGTATTTTGGACGTAAGAAGACAGAACTGCTGGCACTCTTTCGTCGAACGCAAAATGGGACCAAAACCTATCGTATGGCATCTCTAATAGCCAAATCAAATCTTCCTGAATTTCATTTATTATACTCAGCCATTCCTCCACTTCTGCCTTGGAAAACACTTCATCTAGATCTGGTGAAGGTGGTGCTGTATAACTAAGGTACACACGATCTCTAACACACTTGGGGTTTATTTTCGTCAAAATAGACGCACAATTATCTCCGTCAAAATTATCTAATCCACCTTTCGCCATATTGTTCACGTATCAGCTGCAACAGGATATAACTACAAACCAACAAAATTAAGCACAAATTGTACAAAGTTCCACGCACACCGATTAATAGTAAAACAATTGAGAATATCAGTCGGCGCAATTTTGATCATAATCACAATAATGGTTCATGCAACATTGACATCTATCTCATGTATTAAGAGAATGTGATTATCTTGAATTACAAATAAATTACTAATTTTATTTAAGTCAACTATTAGAAATGTCAACACAAATGTTATTTATTCCTCCATTACTAAAAATTCCTAGTACCGCGCCGCGCCACCATGAAAAACGATGTTTGTTTGTTTTACGAAATACATTACAGAAACCGCTTTGCAAATATTGTGTTTGTTTTAACTGTAATTGACAAGTCTGTCGGTCAATCATGGTAAAATATTAGTGATCTCTATTATTGTTTTCATTTTTATGGTATTTTGAAATTTAAAATATGTATCCTTTTCCAGTTGTTCTACTCCTTTTTCAAATCTTTGGTTGGCAAAGAAGTGGTGGTGGAGTTGAAAAACGAATTGAGGTAATTCTGTGTGAATGTTGTCTTGTAATTGTTTGATAGTGTATTAGATATATTACAATTATGTTATGTATATGTCTATAAGAATCCGTCTAATTATTTGTATTAGTAATTTCCAAAATTGTTGGTTGCTTTGTTTTGAGGCTTTTATTTTATCCACGAGCATTTATAAAAAACTATATTTATTTAAATAGATATTAAATAGTCACTGATATACTCTTATTGCATTTGTATTTTATCTTCCATTGAACTTGTTTATTTCCCAGCATCTGTGGAACCCTGTATGCAGTAGACCAATACTTAAATATAAAATTGACGGATGTCAGTGTGACTGACCCAGATAAATACCCGCACATGGTAAGTGTACTGTCTGAGTGAAATTATTTTGAGTTTTTGTTTTGTATTATTTTACTTTAAATGATTTATTCTCTATTTTATTAGCTTTCGGTGAAAAATTGTTTTATTCGAGGATCTGTTGTAAGATACGTGCAACTTCCAGCTGACGATGTTGACACACAGCTCCTCCAAGACACTGCTCGAAAGGATGCGGCAACGGCTGTTAGATCTTGATTTATTTGTGAGAATTGTTTTCTAATTATGTTAATTACTTGCTGTCTCGTTTTTGTTTCTGTCTTGATGTGTTATACACATCACCAGTGACGAAGTATTTATACTGTGCAAATCTGTTTTTTGACACAGCATATTTCATCCTCAAAATATTTTTCCAGAAATTAATAATCTTGAGTGAATGTGTCCAGAAAGGATTTTTGTTTAACATAATGCAAACATTGATGTTTAATTTGGTTCATTAATTCAGTTTTGAAAATGCAGCTCAAAACAAATATTAGTTAAGTGTGACTGATTTTCTTTTGTAAAATATATTTTCCAATAAATAATAATAAAAACAATTTGCTGGTATAGTCTTCAGGACCGGTTTCAGGCATAAGCGATGTAAGCGACCGCTTACGGGCGCCACCTCGGTGGGGCGGCAAAATTACAGTTTCAAAGTTTTACATTGTTTGAATCAAGCCGACGCGATGCGTTTTTAATTTTTCTTAACCTCTTTATTGGAACATATTAACGTATAAGCAGATTTTAGGGCGGAGGAAATGACTTGTTAGAAAGTAAGTGGCTTTTGTTACAAATGAAATGGCTCTTCACAACGAAGCTCGCCAGTGACAGCAAAATCCTTTTTACTTTCTCCGTACGTAGTATAGGGAAAGTATTGTGATCACGAAAAAAACCGACTTCGAGATTTCAACGGAAATACACGTTTTGAGGTCCCTAGAACGTGTTTAGACTATTTTCGGAATGATGTCTGGTGTGTGTATGTGATTGTTGGCGCTCTAACTCAAAAAGTACTTGCCATATCCTTACCAAACTTCATATATATCACTTTAGAATGAACACAAAGAACTGATTAGTTTTTGGACAATAACGGTTAACCGGAAGATGAGGTTTATTCGAAACCCGATTCGGTTTTGGAGAATATCTCCGTTAATACATTATTATTGTATATACAATTCTATGGAAAGGTTATAGGTAATGTAATTTCCTACAACTTTTATTTGAAACAATTTTCCGTAGCTGTTATTGTTTAGGAATTATTTATAACTAATCGGTTTTTTCTGTTTCCATCAAATATCTTAAAAACGTCATTATTGGTAACCTTTGTTAGGACTAAAGTTGTAGAGAATAATAATATTTCTTCCAAGTTTTGTTTGAAACATTTTCGTAGAACCATCCATTTCAGAGTTATTTAACTTATTCGTAATTTCCAGTATACCGCACCACCACCATGTTGTGGTGAATTCGATTCAAAATATAATTTATGGCAATAAGGACGATTGTATTCTTTTACGATATGAAATAATAATTTTGCCTTATAATGCTATTCATAATAATTTAAATATCTATACTCCAAATATGGAAAAAGTCGTGTTGGCCAAATCAGATTTTTTGATTATGAGGTAAAAGATGAAGTATCCGAACATCCAGACAATATTTTTCGCACAACTTTTTTCCTTCCAATTGTAGATGCTGCAATTTCCTCTCTAAACGTCCGATTTCAGCAGCTACATATATCAGCATAATGAGTTGTGGAAATTTCTATATGATACAAAAATGTCAAGAATGATTTGAAAACATTTTGTTTTGGTTTGGAGAAATCCCTTAAAAGCGATAGTTTATCAGACATAAACGGTGGAGAACTTTTAGAAGAAATTAGCATGCTGAAAAGTATTCTACCTGAAGAAAATAGCCCAGTGTTATTGTCGAAATTTATATCTCAGAATCATTTCAAGGATTTATTTCCGAATACATGGGTAGCATTGTGTATATTACTTACTATTCCCATAACAATTGCATCAGCAGAAAGGAGCTTTTCAAAGCTGAAATTGATAAAACATTTTGCATAGTGGGGGAGTAGCATTGCCAAACCGCACGTGTTTTGAAGCTCCAATGCAAGAGAGAGTATAGAGAGGCAGCAACCGTGTACCGTTGCCATGCCTAGGGAGAGCATCCCATTGGTTGCTGACTCTTCCACTGCCTCCTTCCACTCGCCTTCTCAAATCGACTCAGAGACATATTTATATCTCACGGACAGTAGTATTATTTTCAATACATAAAAATTATTTTTTAATAAAGAATTTTTTTCAGCAGGTAGTATTTTTTATGACCATGAGTATTAAATTGTGCAGTATAAAGTAGGATACTAGTTTTGTGCAGTGCTTTTTTATGGTACGTGCCAGTATGGTGCACCAGCACCTTATTTCAAAGCGGTGTTGGCTAGGGTTGCCAACCTCTGGCTTTCGGGCCGGAGATCTCTGGGTCATCGCCATAATCTCCGGTCTCCGGGTGAGTAGCACAAATCTCCGGTTCAGTTTTGATTGCAGCAGAAAGCCCTTTTTATGACTTTTTTGCGTTTTTTATAAGATTCGAATTAACATAGTTTGCACTTTAATTTCCATTGTGTTTTGTTTTATACAAAAAACAAATTGGTGATGCTCTTACAATTTCGTTAATTAGCGATATTAAAAAAATAAACAACGATTTTTAATCATATGCCCTAAAATCATGAGTGTCTTTAAGAATATTGAATATATTTATCATTATATTTAATTACTCTTGGGTTTCTTCTCAAGTATCCAGGTTTCAAGCAAACTCTGGTTTATGAATATCTTAAAGTAGGCAACCCGTAACAACATCTCCGGTTCATGAAGTCTAAAAGTTGGCAACCCTAGTGTTGACCCACTTCTAATTTTGATACATTTTCATTTTTTAATTCTCTAAAACTTAAATTAATAAATGGCTTCTATAACTGTTAAACATTTTGATTTTGATTATCAACTTTGTCATTAAAAGTTCATCACAAATTCAATAGAGAAGGGGGAGAGGGTGCAGGAAGAGGTGGAGGGGGTGGGAGTACAGGCACCTCTTTTTTTTACCAAAATAGCACTAGTTTTATGTGATATTAATTGAAGGTATTAGAACAAAATTTGTTTTGTGGGACAACACCTGTTACAGCATTTTTACTTTTATTTAATATTGCATTTTAATTTAATTATACAAAGATGTCATAAAATTTGATTTTGCAAAATGCTGGATTCGAGAGAAGTGACTGCACTTATTGTGAATCAGTGGTACTGAATAATATTGTGTCAGGGAAAACTTTTATTCTATACTCGGCCTAGGTAACAGTGATATCTTAGGTCTGTGGCCAGCACCAAATAAAATATTCTTATTCTATTGAATGGAAAATATTAGAAGAATCATGTATATGCATGACATATATATGTATATACAGTGTATTCCTGAGTTACCAACTCTTGATAGGGGATAAAAGCGTAGTAAAAATACATAAAATATTGTCCTAAAGATAAATAAGACTAATCATCACTAATTTTCTAATTATTAATATATTAGTTGTGTATTATTTATACATAGATACCTACTACACATAAAATATTATTTTAGTGAATATTATATAGATAACAATTTTATTTATAAAATAACAATACATTTATTTGTTTGACAATGGTGAGTTTCAAAGAAACAAGATTATTATTACTAAAGTCCTAGTATAAAATAGAATGTAAATTCTAAATACTTACATTTTTTGAAACTGAACTATAACTTCTTTCTTCTGCACTTCTGGGCTGCAAAAGTATTGATGACACCATCGTAATTTAGGGACATTGATAAATCCTTTTCTATTGCTAATGTTGAAAGATTGTTTAACCGATCATGGGCCATGGTTGATCGTAAATATTTTTTAATTCGACTCAACGTGGAGAACGATCGTTCTGCACTGCAATTTGTAGCCGCCTTACACAAAAACATTCTTATTGCAATGTCAATGTTTGGGAAGACATATTGAATATCTTTTTCCCAAATAAGTGTGCACAGGGTCAGAAGTGAAGTAGTTTTATATTCGTTGGCTGCAGAACTACTACCTAAATCAGGGGTCCCCAAACTTTTTATTGAAAGGGCTACATTAGGCTTTATGTACGACAGAGCGGGCCGGGGGGTCATCGGGAAGTTTCACCATTACAAATTATTTCGAGGGAGGGTGTGGGTTGGGTAAGGCTGGCGGGCTGGATTAAATCACTCCGCAGGCCGTAGTTTGGGGACCCCTGATCTAAATAATCACGAAAATGGAGGCATTCTTCTACAAATGTTTCTTCCAGATCTAAAGGGTAGGTATTCAACAAATGTTGTCCCCTTTCTGAAATTAATGCCGCTTTCATTCTACATATTTTAGTAAGAAACTCAAATGGACTTCGAATGTTTTATACGCTTCACTACGTCTACTTAATTCTGATTTCAACCTATCCAATATGGGGAAGAATGTATTCACTCGAAAACTCTCTCTTCTAGTCATTTCAACTTTGTTGCCTTGTACTTCATCAAAGAATGATTTTCTTTTCCTTGTTTTTTGAAGATATTCCGAGAGTTCAGAGAAATTCATAGTGCTAACTTCAATGCCATCAAATCTGTCACGCATATTTGACACAAATTCAGTTAGTGAGGCGTATAGTTCTGCTACCATGCTTATATCAATACTAACACTTTGAAGTTTTTTACTAACAGCTCCGAATCTTTCCTGTATTATATTCCATAAATTACACAGGAAGGCGGTTTCCAGTTTGTCTAAATTATCTCGCAACCCCGAAGCTTTACAACGTGTAGTAGCTTTCTCTGATGAATCTTTTTCGATTGTTTCTAAAGCTTGAATTATTTTGCTCCACGACTCTCGCAGACTTTTGCAAGCAGCCTCTCGAGTTGACCATTGCGTTAGTGATATGTTCTTAACTACCTTAGCTTTAGGTTTAATACATGACTGGAGAACTTCCCATCGATGCGTTGATACTACAAAGAAATTATAAATTTCTTGTAAAATGTTGAAGAAAAAAAACTGCATTTGGGCTGTTCTCTACCGCACTTGTTCCAATAAGATTAAGCGAATGAGCTGAATATGGCACAAAAAAGGCGAGATCATTAATCTTTAATTCTTGCTTGAAGTTCGGTGTACACTCCAGCCATATTGCTACCATTATCGTAAGATTGCTCCTGACAATTGCCTATATCAATATTAATTTCTCGTAATTTTTTTAAAATAGCGTCAACTAATTCCTCAGATTTGTGGCCAGTATTTTCTAGAAAACATAAAAAGTGCTCTACAGGAGTCCCATCTTCCATTACATATCTAATAATGAAAGCAAGCTGATCTGTATGAGATATATCTGGCGTAGAATCAACAATAATGGAGAAATACTTTGCCACAAATAGTGGATGACAGATATGAAGTGCTACCACTACCTTTATTACCATGACGAGATATATGTTCTGACAAGAAACTGTCAAATTTTGCAATTAATTCCAAAGCCATCATATAATTCCCATTATTTAGAGACCCAAAAACTTCTTCATCTCCTCTGAAAGGTAATCCTCGAGAAGCCAATGAAAGTACAACTGCTACAACCCTGTGCAACACCTTTCGCCAGTAAGTCATTTCTTCTTCAAGATGCAAAATTAGTTTACTATCGATTCGACTCAAATGGCAGCCTCTTTCTTTCAAATTAATTACATCTTGTGGCCATGTGAATTTTCATGCTCACAAACTCTTCTTTTAGCATTTTTCCAGTCATTGAATCCTTCTTTAGAAAACACTGATTCACCACAAAAGAATCTACAAGGTCCACAAAACACTTTACCGGTACTAACAGAGTATATTAACCAGCTACGTGGCCGTTTTTCATTATTTAAAAGTTGCAGTTCAAATAGAGTTTTTGTCAAAAAGCGAATGCAGTTAGAATATTGTCTCTTTGAATTACTGAAGTCGGCCTCTAAATTCTGTTGGAAGCTGTTTTTTGCTACAAAATCTCTAGATAAATCATTTATATCCCAAAGACAGGATCACTACTTACAATAGATGCTTGAGCCGGTTGCATGGCTGCTTCTTGTCCTTCAGTATTAACATTCTCAGTAAGCATTTCAAAGTGGGATGGTTCATCACTTTTTCCGATTTTAACAGATTCACACACTACCTTTTGAGCTCCGGATACCAATTCTGATTCCTCTACTGATGAAGATGATAACTCATTGGATGGTCCAGGCTTATAAAAGAATTTCTCTAAAGCACCTTCCTGTTTTTTTAATGAAGCCAGTCATGCTTCCTTTCACTTCTTGTTTTCCCAACCCCAAGGTTTTTTTTGGGCACCATTATTATTTAAGAAGGGTAAAAACTCGAAAGATAAATACTAACCGCAACGGACAACAATATGCAGAGTCACTAAATAAACTTAGCGAAACATAAAAGGGCCACTAGGATAAAAGTGACTAAGCACTGAAGTAAGAAGAACTGCCACTGTAACTGGAACTGCTTCGCAAATGATCATTGTCCGGAAGCTCTATTGCCCACATCGTTTAAGGGATGCAACATCCTGAGAAGTGCGCAGTTTTATTTTCATTGTACGCACCACGCAGCCTGTGAACACTTGCAACAATTTGTTACGTCGCGACAACAGATCAAGATCATCATCTGATCCGAGCGTCGGTCGTGCGCGAACAGGATTGTCTTCCAGGAGATTGGGGTGGGGGGTGAAAGTTACGCAAAATGTTTCATTGTAGTCTAATTCTGGCACCCATTAGATACTTTGCGGTTTCATGATTGGCGCATTTCCTAATTTGATATATTTCATAACTTGTTGCCTTCACAATTAGGTGTCTTTCATAATTTGGCTCTGTAGGCAGATGCCTATGTTGCCTGTGCGTAAATCTGTCACTGGGCATATATATGACGTCATTTCCATGAAGAAAAGTGAAAGTCTCAGTTTTCGGAGGTAAATTTGAAAGCGTATTTTTCGTGCGGTGTCGGGCGGCTGGTCATGAGAGGGTTAATATACAACGTAGGTGAAATATTCATTTTACGAAAAATATAGTACAGGCGACTCCCGAGTCTCGTTGGGGATGCGTTCCTGAAAACGTGTTCGAATCTCGAATACTCGAGTGTCGAACGCCATTTTTCCATATACTTGCATGTTATAATCGGGGGATATGTTCCCGCATCTCAGGAAAATGTCTCCCTTAACGTTCTATAAAGATAAAATAACATTACTAATATGTTAATACAACAATATTAAATTATGAATAAATTATATAATAAATATTTTAAATGTATAACTTATTTTTTTGCACTAAAAAGGAAAAAATAAATTTGTGTTTCGAACTTCAAAGATAGATGTATGCAATATGTCGTGCAGACAGCTCGGTCCGGATCGCGTGAGTCGTTTGTTACAACCGACTCGGGCGAGCTGGATAACATACCTGGGTACATCTATCTATACATACAACTATTTATCACAGCGAAATTAATATAAAAGTTATTAAAAATGCACAAAATAACTTAACAATAAAATTAAAAATATTTTCATAACTTAAATCTTTTTCAACTGCGCTTACTGGACGTGATTAATTTAGAAGTTGGAAGAAGAGGAGCTATTGGGTGGGGAACTGTTTATTGTTGTTATCAAATTACCTGAGTTTATCACGTTCTAGAATTTTTTCCTTCTGTTTCACATAAGTGCTAATAGTTGACACATTCCCAATGATCGTACGATTTCAGTATGGCTTTCAGTATGTGTTTCTGACACTGATCATCTACCCAAAGTTTTAAAAGTTTTTCCATTTTAGGAATCACAACACCGCACCTAGGACTGTTTATTGTTGTTATCAAATTATGTGAATTTATCACATATTTTTTCCTTCTGTTTCACATAAGTGCTAATAGTTGAACGACACATTCCCAACAATCGTGCGATTTCAGCTTGGCTTTCACCTTTCTCAACACGCTTTAAAATTTCTAATTTCAATTCATAACTATGAGTCTTATGCACTCTTTTATTTGATTCACTTACATTATCACTATTACATTTCCTTTTAGATGCCATGTCAAGTGATAAATTTATAAATAAATCAATAAAATGAATAAATTTAAATAAAAGATTAACAGAAAAAAGAGTGAAATCAGCACAAATTCAAACAATTAGAGCAGATATAACTACGTCTAAACCAAAACTAAACCTCGCGTTTGGTCGGAACCAATAACTACGTGAAGTTTTTCCGCGTATATTATCGGTCAGCAGGATCAAAATCTCGAATTAATTGAGACTCTGGAGTCGCCTGTACTATCATTTGAACTCGATGGAAATGAGAGACGTGCTGCCATCTATGGGTGACTATGAGATTTAACCATAACCCAAATTTTCCTCGGACTCGCATTTAAGCCGAGGGGTAATTTTTTCATGATAGATTTTGACAAAAAACATCGGCTTGTATTCGGGCAGATATGGTAATTGTCTCTATTGCGTAATTGCCCCATCCCGATTTTTTAGTAGGAAATAAAAGATTATTTTTTGTGCCAATTAATTGCCTCTTCTTTACTTTGTTACTATCATTGTTTATGCTGCAGTCTCTCTTTTCCTTCAACACTCCCTCTCAGGGTTGATCCAATTCTGTGCAAAAAATAGCCTTGTATTTAAAACTGGATCCACCGATGTCATTTTCTTAGCTATGTATTGTTTACGTTCAGTATCCCCTCCACTTTCCTTCCCATCTCAGACTGATGAATGAATCCGAGTCTGTGCTGAAATAATCTTTGCCTGCCTTTGTAGTGGATCAAATCGCCAGGTTGTCAACTTATTGTGTCTGAAACAACGCGTACGAAAGGAAAAGTGCGAATTAGTAAGTGGCGTTGTTGTGCACTGTATGGATTACGCATTTGAGGAAGAAGTATTTATAGCAGGTGAAAGTGTGACGTTGACATGGGTAAATATAATAATTACATGGCACACTTTAAACTACGAGATGAATTGTTTTCCAAAAAAAATGGAAAAGCATAGAGGCATAACAAGAATTTTCAGTTGATCCGAAGCAAGTAAGATATTGGAGGAAAGACATTAACAGGTTTTCAGAAAATAAATAGTGTTATCATATACAAGTTTGTACATAGACAAAATACCAGTAAACATTTTTAAATTCCATTATTGCTAGACTTCATTCTTATATGACCCGCATAATTTCTCCACCCATGTTTTAATGTATCAAAAATTGTGCGAAAAAGTGGGGCAATTAGATGAGTAAATATGGTAGTTGATGAGTGTAGACAAATATTACTCAATTGGCAAATGTGTGAGTCAGCAAATCTTACATTATTACTGTCAAATTTTACTGGCAGACAAATGTATAGCTTATTTGGATTTTTCCCCCACTATATTTTGTAAAATAGTATATGAACTTCATACTCCCCTTCCTTCCTCCCCTAATGAAATTATCTGAGACTGTTTCAATTCAAATTGTTCCATTAAATATGTATCATACATATATTTAAGAATTTGATATGCCATGCACAAACTATTAGGCCTTTTCTGAGAGTTGATATATTGCTGTTAAGCTAGCAGAATGCTATTTTACTAAACTAGAGCGATCTGGTACCCCTGGCATGTAGGCATCCTACCACCCTTATCCAAATTTCCTTACTACAGTAGAACCTCATAAATTCGGCAACCTCGGTACCTAGCATTTGCCAGGTTTTTGAAAATTTATAAAAAATCCTTAAGTGATGTACATTTTTGGTAATTGATTATATAATTCAAATGATGAATAGCAATTAAAAGGGAACCCATTATCAATAACGACTATTCCTTATACATGCACTAAAACAAGGAATTACAAATGAACCATTAAAAAGTAAATAACGAACGTGAAATAAAGCGTATATCTAATATGCATTTACAACATTATTTTCATTACACATTATTCTGAAAATGTTTTTTAAACAGATCAGGCAAACTAGCTTGCTTCATGCATTTTGATTTTTCCTTCATAAGTTGATCTTGTATTCGATACAAACATGTAATCTCTTGAAAATCAATGCAAGAGCGTTGTTCTAAAACAGATATTGTATCTGTGACCAACTGTATACTGCGATCTATTGGAGGTTTGTCCTTAACTATCTCTTGATCATCGTCACTTTCATTTTCTTCATCTTTTTCATGCTCAGGTTTCAAAACCATGTCCTTTATTTCGACTATTTCACATCAGTTAGCTGAAGTACAGCAGGCACATCATTGTCGATATCAACTTGGTTTTTACTCTTTTTGCTATTGTGAAAAATTTTCGCTTGCTCTATCAGCATTAGGCCTGAAATAGACACACCTTCACTTCTTTGCTGATGAAACCACTCAAACATAACCTTATCAACAATATTTACCCGGAACATGTAGTGTTTTACGGCTTTAGGTGTATCACTCTCTGCATAAAATTTCAATATTTCTGTTTTTTTTCTTCTTTAACCCCTCAAACCGGTATTTAAATCTACTCTGGTTGACCCTATAGGCGGTATTTAAATTTTTACAAATCCTTACTAGATACACATTTGCATGTATTTTTATATTATTCAAAAAATACTTTTCCGATTGTTTCAAAACTTTTACAGATTGTTTATAAATAAGTATTTATTACTCTGTTTAAATTGTTATCCGATCGAGTTTATTATGACGATTTTATATACTATTTCTTGATGCTTTTGTACGGTGTGCATAGAGCGCATGATTGTTTTTGATGAAATACATTCGATTAAAGTTAAAAATCTTTGTTATACTTCAAAACTATGCATTTATTCTTTATTATACTTCATTCTTAAAATTTGCAACTTTTCTTACTAATTTTCTTTTATGTTAAACTTTGTCATTAATTTTCCGTTTGATTTTACGATTTCAGGTTTACTATCTATTAAAAAAATCCCTATTGAGAGCCGAGATGAACCAAACTCTGCTCTCAAGATAATATGCACTGTAGGAGATCTTGGAGCTGTGTATCTGCTCTTAGAGGTATGACACGTTTGAAATGAATGTTTTTTTTGTGTCAACACTTGATAACTGAATTGAAAGTGAAGGATCCCTGGTCTGGGCCATGAGGATGGTCAGCATTTCATGAAGGGAATGTATTTATAGAAAGAATTAAGTCTTTGTCTGCTCTGAAAGAGAGAGAGAGAGAGTTTGCACAGACTATTTACTCAAAGATGTTTACGTTCTTCCATATTGTCCAGAAGTGTGAGCCGAGCACATGGAAAATGTTGACGCATATTGTACACGAAAAATGCTCTCTCGTCGAGAGGAAGAAATTGATCCAATGTTTTCTTATTACAGATAACAAAATGTTATTAAAAATGAACTCAGTATCATTGTTATATGTTCAATTCTAGTTGGAAAATACTAGTCGCTATTTGAAGAAATAAATGTTACTTACCATTTTCAAAGATTTTCCACTGTGCGGTACGTTTTGAAACAATTTTCAAAACAAAGTCCAACTTCGCAGTCAGGGCACCAATATATACTCGTCCTTGGTTTCTGCAAACAACGCACCACCTCTGAGGCTTAGCCTTTTTTCCGGTTGGAGGGATTTTTTCCATGAAGTGTCGTTCGACTAGGCGCTTCGGAGGACGATTATCTGATGGCCTACCCGCACTATTATCCATTTCAGATATCTTTGGCCCTGAGATTTCGGACGCAGTCGGGACTGCCCGTACGTTTCCGCTTCTAGGAGGTGGGGCATTCTCTCTCTCTCTCGCCCAGAGGAATCGGCGTTGCCATATCTACTGCACTAGCATGCAACTTGCTGTCGATTCGTCAGGCAAAGGGAATCAGGGAACGAAATTTATTTTTAACAGACCCACATAATTAAAATATTCTTTCGACATTTCCATTATTTTCCGGAATGGATAACAAAAGGCCACATTATTTTTCAACTTTGGAAGTCTACTGGTGAAATACGAAATAAAAACGATGACCACAGTCCGATAGTAATTTTTAATTTTCTGTGATGTCCCACCATCGTAAGTTACATCGAATACATACTTTTTTTAACTTACGGTCTTTTACATGCCACATGTTTACACACATCTGTATTAATCTTTTACAAAAAAATAATTAATTCTCGTTTGACCGATAAATATGCCGTCTTGTACGTTCATATTTCGTCCAAAGGAGAAGCCAAAACCTCTGAATCATCGTCATCTTCTTCGTCGTCATCATCATCACTCTCCACAAGCTGCACAACGATGGGCTCAATTACCTCGTCCCTCACAATCTCTTTGTTGAAGTCCTCATCTTGCAATTTCTCTGCGTGACGAACACATGCGGCCCAAGCTTCATTTGTAACTCCGTCGAGTGCCTGTGAATCGCAATATAACAATTAAAAATCCGGTAATTGGTATTATGAAGTACATTACAATCTTTCAACTTTCGAAATGTTGTTGTTGTTACCTGATGGACAAGGGTTTCCAAGTCATTGATTTTAAATGTAGTATTCCTCTCTGCGATATATCTCTTAACCTGTGACCAGACAAGTTCAATGGGGTTGTACTGGCAATGGTATGGCGGCAGTCTTACAACAGTGTGTCCTTCGGATGCAGCCTTCCTGTCCAGCTCATACTCTTTGGTGTTCATCTTCGCCAATTTCACCAAAGCCAGTAGCTCTGCCCTTGTCTGGTCACAGGTGTATGCGATTCCTTTTAAACTCATCCAATTTTGTATTTCGAGTTTTCTCGTTGAAGTGGAGGGAGGTTTATCCACTACTACGGAGTGGTAACTAGCATTATCCATAACAATTATTGCGTTTTTTATATCTCGGTTTTTCAGAGCCTCCAGAAACTTCTCAAACCTGGAAATGAGAAATAATGTATAAATGCAATCAAGGCAGACAAATGGCAAGAATTATGAAATGTGTCAGCTAAACAGGCAGTAATAAAATATGTAATATAAATTACCATTTAGTAAAAACGGCTGCATTCATATCACAGTGATAATCCGTATTTTTCTTCCCCTTCGTTCTGAACACTAGTTTACATTCCTTCAGAAATCCTGTCTCCGCTGAGCCAACATGGCATATTATCAATCTGGATCCTTTCCCAATTGGAATTTTCAGTCCTCCTCCTTCGTTTGGACCAATCCATGCCGAACCAAGGGAATAATTCTGGTTAACCCATGTTTCATCTATATAAAATATAAGTCTCTCCCCTGCGTTACGTAGGCTCTTCATTTTCCGGAGAAATGACATCCTCGCTGCGACGACATCACTTCTTTCCATTAAGAATTTCCTTCCATCCACTGTTCGCTTATATCTGAATCCAATTTCTTTTATAACTCGCCAGATCGATGTTCTGCTTCCTTCATATCCCGATTTTTCTTCCATTTTCTCGTGAATTTCTTTAACTTGGGGAAATTTTCTTTCGTCATAAAATTCGAGGATTGTTCTCAAAACATCCTTCTGAAATCCATCAAACTGGGTAACAGTTTTAGCCCGTGGCTTCCTCTGCTTGTAGGGCGATTTGAAGGAGGGTGATCCATTTTCCGCAATGGAATCTCTCCCTGTAACAACGTCAGAAAATACATATTATAATAATACTGGGCAGTAATTGTAAAGGCTGTCAACAGTAAAATATAGCACGATAAATAAAAAATGGTTATATTATTTTAGTTACCTTCACGAGCAATCTCCTTAATTTTTCTTTTGCTTACGCCACAGGCCTCAGCCACCCTCTCATGCACTTTGTCAAGAGAAATAATTGGACGTCCTAATTCTTTCTCTTTCTGGAAGTAGTGCAGAACGTTGTGGATAATCTTCTTTGCTTGACTTCGAAGAACCAAATTAATTTTCTTTTCCGCCATTATTCGCGCGATAGGTATGCCAACAACTACCGAACTGAATAACTACAGCCACTCAATGAACGGAACAGAAAACAAAATGAATATCTATAAAAATCACTGAGGTAGCAATGAATCAGCGACGAAACACTTCGAGTGAAAGCCACACAACCAGCGACGAAACACTTCGAGTGAAAGCCACACCACCAGCGACGAAACAACTGGCAACACAGTTCACAGAGACACGAAGTAAACACGATGAAGCTCAGAAACGTAATGAGCTCTCGGACCCTTAAGGCTCCACCTTCTTTATTCCCATTGGTTTGCTCAAGGTCGCGCTTAGGGAAACTTTCTTTTTCTCTCTCTCTAAAGGCCAAAGATATTTGAAATGGATAATAGCAGTTGAACACTTGGGTCTGTTGTTATTTATAAGTGCTTTCAACAAAGATATTCTGTGTTGGAGATGGTCCCTGTGTCCATTATTCACACAGTAAAAAATGTACGAATTGTGAACGGTGACATTGAGAACTCTTTTGAAGAATTTTATATACCATTCAGATCCCCTTTTTCTTTCCACTAAATAAGACTGCAACTTCTGATCTTTTAGATCCACTCCCCCCATAGCTGAATTATATTCCATTACACACTTTGGTTTTATAATATCTAAACCTCTAATACTTTTCGTGACCATTTCATTGTCATGAAAAGTAGAAATCATGGCAACGTCTCTTTTGTCTCTCCACTTCATAGCCATTATGCCATTGCTATAATAGGCTATTGTCTCATCCTTACGTAATTTTTCACTTTTTAATATTTCAGGAACATTCTTTCTATGTAGTCTCAGGGTGCCCGCGACATTTGCTCCGTTTCTCGTTAGAAGTGATGCCAAGTAAGGGGAATTATAATAATTATCCATCCACAGTGTGTGTCCTCTTCCTAACAATGGCTCAATTAGGTGTGCAACAACTTTGGTACTTTGCAAATTGTCCTCTAATTCCATCGTACAGGTTATTTCTGAACCAGCACCGGTATATACAATAAAATTCCACAGGTAACCTGTTTTCGATTCACACAGTTCGAAAGATTTTATCCCAAACTTGGATGCCTTCAGGGGAATGTACTGCTTCCATCCTAATCTACCCTTCCACAATGTTAGAGATTCATCATTACAAATGTCTTCGCTTGGTTTATACAACTTCTGAAATTTAGATTTCAACAAATTAATAGCATCATAAATTTTAAGCAGTTTTGATGGACCAGTGAAATTCTGCTTATCGTTATTATTTACAAAATACAGAAACTTTTGTATAAGTTCAAATCTATCTTGTGTCATGATTTGGGAAAAAATAGGTGTTTCTAGAAACGGGTCTCTGGAAAAATATGACTTTATGGTGGGCTTTTGAATGATTCCCATTAGAATAAATACTCCAAAAGTAAGGTATATTTCCTCCCTTGAGACATCACGCCAATTATGAACATGAGACCTGCGCTTGAGGGAAGTAGTCTGTATGTGCTGTTGCGCATATCTATTAGTTTCCATGACAATTAGGTGTATAACCTCCGCGTCAAAATACGCCAGAAAACTATCCAACACATTATCACATTGCAGCTGTGGTCCAATATTACCCACAAATGGTATTTTTCAGGGACTGTATGCCTCATCAACTGATTTCCAATTAAAAGTATCACGATCTTTGGAATCACTAAATTCATCGTGAATGTCTTCATTGATACTAATTAACTGGCTATAATCTACATCACAATCCAAGATATCACTTGATGATTCATCACTTTCACTCTCACTATCATTCAATAAAGACAAATTATCACTCACTGACATACTCGAACGCGAAGAGGGGTCCCCCATGATTTTTTTACTACGTCTGAGGAGCGTTTGCTCTATTTCATCATCACTAAGGACACAACTAAAGATGCTTTTAGAAAGAAGGATAGAGGGGAGCATCATCCAAGCATTCTAAAGCTGAAGAAGACTTAGTTGGTCAAAACATAAACAGATGGAGTGCATATATAGGATTTAGTGAAGTGTGGTCAGGGTCCGTACGCGTGTATGGACTACCACTCCTGGGAGTGATAGGAAGGTCCGTACACGTGCTTGAGAGGTTAAGTCATACACAGAGGAACTGTCATTGACTACTACCTCGATTATGAGGTTTTACTGTACTGTCTGTCTGCCACCGCCAATCTCATTTTACCACGTCATTTCAATAAGTTTTACTCTTGTAAATATATATGTTTATATAAAATATATTTACATATAATCACAATTTTGGCACCCCATAGAATGATGTGCCCGGGGCAAGAGCCTCGCTCGCCCCACCCTCGTCCCGGCCCTGATCACGATCTATAGCGAAAAAGGCAAATACGAACTTTCCTTACAGTCTGGAACTTGCCAGACTAGAACAAAGCTCACAATCAAAAGAGAATCTGACTATCATCATTGTTGTCAAAACTCGAAGGGAATAAGTTAGTTAAACCCGGGCAGGATATTATATGAGGATACCAGGTTTGCCGCTTCAGATTTATCAATAACCCTAAGGTTTCCTAACCTGGCAATTGCGACTGTAATTAACATTTGTTGTTCGTTTGATAACCTCCATGTTTCTGAGAATCATACATTTCTACTAGGAATATCAGCTATACTATCAGTTAATCTAAATTTTATTTGCGATGGGCTTCAAAACGGTACAAAATGGCTTTTTTGATTAAAAAATGAGACTGTCCCGGTGAAATTGGGACATTTGGTCATCCTACTATTAATTAATGTAAGTAAAAGGGAGTCATCTGTTTGGGGCACTATATGTATTTCGTGTGCGAGAAATGGGAAACAAAAGCATGATGTGATGGCGCACGTGGGAACCTTCCGCTTACCAGGATCGATGTTTCGAATTAAACGAACTTTTGTGACTCACTGGAGCAGATCGTGACTTTGAATTTCATTGTAGGCGTATTTTGAATAATCGTACCAAAAAGTACGCAAAATCCTATGGTGTTGGCCGGGGACTGATGTTAGCTTCAAATTACACCATATTTAGAATTATCTGGGATCAAAATAACAGGGTTTTACTGTGTAGGCCTGCATAACAAACACAGATATTGGTAAAATATGTTACGGCTTTGTTAACAACATATCGTACAAAAGTCATGTATTTTCTTGATATGATCAACATTCCATATTATCAGAGATTTTGATTTTGAGAGGGGAAGTGACTGGAGGAGTGTGAAGGCGAGGTAGTTCATTTTTCCTTAGCTAATCTGAATCATTCTTGGTTTAAAACTTAACTTCATCAGAATATATTTCATGGGTATTTTTTCTCCAGGCAAATCAATTTTGACTTGAAAATAAAATTTTTCTGTCTAATTAATATTTATTGACAAAGTTAATTTTTGTATCCATGTTTATTTTCCTATGACGATCTTTTCTTTTGCTTATTCTTTGTTACAAATGTATTCACAGATAATCTTTCTGACAAAATATATTATCACATATGCAAATGTATATCAACAATCAATTTTCTCTCAGACAAATAAATTATTATATACCTAAATTAATTAAGGTATATTTAATTTTCTGGATGTAAATAATTTTTTGAGAGAATTTAATTTTCCCTTTGGCAAATTAATTTCTTTCAAATTGATTTTTCCTAAGGAAAATTGATTCTTTTACTGGCAATTTCTCTGCTACTATAGTCACCAATGAGGTGTCTAATTACATCCTAATAGAATATTTTTTAGACAAAACTGACTTATTAGTAGTTTGTTTGTAATATGTACAGTCATACTCTTCAAAGACGGAAATCCATTAAGGCAAAAATCTGTGAATGCCGGAAAAAAAATTCCCTTGGACCGATTTTTCATGCATTTTGAACTCAATAAGGCGGAAGCTTGTGAGACGCAGACAGAAAATCAATTTTGATTTTAATTAGAATATTTTACTACATTTTAAACTTGTGGAAGGTGGAAAAAGAAGATGCAACAAGGTCGACACTTGGTGAAATTAAAAGAGTGGCAGTTATTTTGCCAATTGCAATTAAATTCTGTGACCATTTCTTTGGAACTAACCTCCTCGTTCTTTTATTGCTGCTCATGTAACTACAATGAGTTAGCCAAGTTAACTTGATTCTTTTATTAATCTGATAACAGGGTATACAGGGTGTATTTAAGTTCCACCGACAAACTTGTAGGTGGGTTCGAGGTATGATCTGAAAAATTAGTCCGAGTTGTCTGCGTTGCTTCATTACCGAGATACAGGCCGGTGAATGTGCTGTTGCCCCTGTAGGTTTTGCAACCATCTCCGCACCTCTGTCGCTGCTTCTGGTAGTTACGTAGTTGGGATTGCTATGCGTGGTTCGATGTCACTGATCTGGCTGCATTGAACTGCACTCCTTGATTTCTCGATCAGTAGCTGGAAGTTATTAGGTTCATTTAATTAAGTAAGACTCTGAGAGGGCAGGATATGCACAATCTTTACGTTCTAATGTACGAATAACATGGGATGGTAAATATCGTTTTCGTCAGTATTAGGACTGAAGTTTCTAAATGTGGCTTAAGATCCCTTACGTAATTAATGGAAGTCCCTTAGTATACTTAGATGGTGAAAACAGACAAGGGTGGGAAATTTAATCGTGCAAAGGTAATATGATATGATGATATCAGGCCTTTCATCATTAACATGGAAACTACAGCAGCTGTTCAAAGTGTTGGCCACCAACTTCATTGCACAGCCTGCAGCGATGACTGTCACACTCGCTCGAACATACCAGGTGTCTCTCGTGTGTTGTGGCACGCTTCCTGGATCCTGGACAGGAGATCATCTTCTCACTCTACTGGAGTCCCGTAGAAGAGACATATGAGATGTCTCCAGATGAAAAAGTCAAGCGGATTTAGATCTGGTGAGCGAGCAGGCCAGGAAACAGGACCACCGCACCCAATCCACCATGCAGAGAAAACAGCGTTCAGGTATTCTCGTGTATCCTTGCTGAAATTTGCAGGGGCCTCATCGTGCATGAACCACATCCTTCGGTGAACGTCTAAGGGCATATCCTCCAGCAGTTCTGGCAGTGACTTCCAAAAAAATCCTTGTAGCCTGGTCCTGTCAAGCATGGAGGAAGTACGTAGGGGTCTATTAAAAATCATGAGCAATATCACACCAGACATTGATGGAAAATTTTTGCTGATGGACTTGTTCGACTGTCATGCTGTGGTGCGGAAGTGACCGATTAAGAAAGCGTCCCTGATACAGTTGCTGAGCCTTCCTGCCATTTCCGTCTGCTGCACCGAATGCAAGGAGCATATCTGAAATTTCTTCCCATGTATATGCATCTATTGCTGAAGTCACTCATGCATTAATGCAAACAAACTCACAACAGAGACGTGGTGGCACGTGCCAGACTAACAAGCTACTGATCGAGGTATCAAGGAGTGCAGTTCATTGCGGCCAGATCAGTGACATCGAACTGCACATAGCAGTCCCAACTACGTAACTACAAGCAGTGATAGAGGCGCGGGGATTGTTGCAAACCCTACAGGGGCAACGGTACATTCTCGGTAATGAGGTGATGCAGACTACTCGGATTAATTTTTCGGATCATACCTCGGACCCACCTACAATCCCTAGAAGTTTGTCGGTGGAATTTAAATACACCCTATACTACTTCTCTTTATTTCAAAATCTCCTGATGTATTTTGGAAAATTACTTACAATATGTTTATCAAGTAGTGCTTTTACGTTCTGAACAGGATCACGTTATGGACCAATGTTACAGGAAACAGCATTGAAGACAGCAGCGCTTCTCAAAATTGAGGACTGGAAAGCTTCTAATGGCTGGTTACAGAGTTTTAGAAAGAGACACAGCATAAGCTTTAAAGTTTTGTCGGGGGAGACAGGTAATGTCAGCTTGACTGTTGTTGATGAATGGAAGCAAAAATTGCTAGAATTAACTAGGGGATACGAACTGAAAAACATAGCTAATTGTGACGAAACGGCCTTATTCATTAAAATGTTGCCGAATAAGACGTTTCTTGTGAGAGGAGAGAGATGCTCAGGTGGCACACATTCTAAGGAACATATCACTTTATTGCATATTGCATTTGCTGATGGAACCATCAATGAACCTGTAGTGATTGGCAAGAGCCAAAATCCTCGCTGCTTCAAGAAACTCGACAAAAACAAACTTCCAGTGACTTATTTTGCTAACTGTAAGGCATGGATGACTAGATGAATATTTCAAGAAATTCTAATAAAATTAAATCACAGAATGGAAGAGGAACATTGACACATTTTGCTTTTTCTTGTTAACGCAACATGTCATCCTAAATTTCAACTTTCAAATATAAAATTGGTTTTTCTTCCACCAAATACTACCGCAGCCCTTCAACCGTTGGATAATGGAATCACCCAAAATATAAAAATGAATTACAGAAAACTTATGTTAAAGGAATTGTTACTGAAAATGGAGCAATTTCAAGAAGGTGCCGACTGAGTAGGGAAATTAATGTGTTGGACGCAGTTATGTTTATCAGTGAAGCTGTAAAAAATATTCCACCAGTAACTGTTCAAAAATGTTTCAAGAATTGTGGTATAATAGATGCAGAACTTAATGAAACAAATGTTAACGAAAACACAACCGTGGAAGTACAAAACGTGATTGATGCTATTTATGGAATAATGAGTGCAGTGCCACTGTTTTTATCAATGTTGATAGAGAGGTTTTCACTGAATTGGATGAGCTAGACATTAACAATTTGATGGAAAAAATTGTTGAGGTAAAAAATGACGAAGTGTCTGCTGAAATTGCATCAACTGACACTGAGGAGGATAGTGATTATGCCCCAACTGAATCTGATGCAATGAGGAGTTTGGAAGTTTTAAAAAGTTTTGCTAAAAATGAGGGAGACAATATTTTTTTGAAAGGGTTGACGATGTAAAATTGTATTTCATGAAAAATTTCCATTGTAGGGAAAAATTTAAGCAGCTTACCATGAATAATTTTCTTAAACAATAAACCATATAATATAAGAATTTACTGATTTGAAGTGTTTGATATGTGTTTTATGTTGAATTTGTATATAACTAATTCCATTTATAAGGCGTTATTTGTAACTTAATGTATTTGCAGATATGATCAATAATAAATGTACGTTATGTTTGCAAATACGTATATTAAAATACAGAAAGTTATGTCAGATTATAAATAACAAATAAATATTTTACTTTATCTATGTATATTATTTTCATAAAATGTGGAAAACCTGCAAAAGGCTGAAAAAAGTGTCGGTCCCTTGGGTTTACGCCTTTGAGAGGTTTTACTGTATGAGAATTTGCTATCGTCCTAGTTTATAAGCCAATGATCAGTCTATGCCACCTCTTTTTTGAAGAAATATTCTAGCTGTAGTAGCTACATACCTGGTCGTTTCTATCCAATCGATATATTAGTGCTCCATCCCTAATTGGTTAAGAGGGACACTGGGAAATAGACAAGACATTGATGGAGACGTATTAGTTTTTTATTCAATGAAAAACATTTTACTATTTTACTGGATTAGTAAGATAGCATGTTTATTGCTGAGGTATATTTAATTTGTGATATTTGTAGTAGAGATGAAATAACCATCAAATTTGGGAATCTGCTTTATCCCAAGCTGAAAGCTCAAACAATTTAAACGTGTCATTATCATCCTTGCCCATTAAATGCTAAAGCATAGTTTCTGTTTGCTGGGCACTTTTTCATCTATAAATGCATCAATATGCGCAGTGAAATTGTTTTTATGCATTTCCAGTTGGAAGCTAGGTTTCTCTGTAAGGCCATAGGCAGATTTGATTGGGTGAGACTGTAGCTGTCCATTTGTTGAGCAGACAAAGCTGAACCTGATCACATATTGCTCGGTTCATCAATTTTATTTTCATTTTCTGCCATTATGAAACATAGTAATTGTTATTTGACTTATTGAGATTGTATTTGGATACTTCATAATTAATATCCACAGAAACACTTCCCCACTCATTATCCTATATATTATGCACGTAGTGAAGCTGCGTCCATCCATAAGTGCGTATGAAGCCTCGCGTAATTATATCGGCGTATTTCTCGAGAACCATACGTCATAAAGAAGTGAACAGCATTTTGTTTCTACTGGCTATGAGGTCCCTGGAAAAATATTTTTGTTTGCTAAAGTGTCCCGGGTTCAAATCCAGGAAACAATTATATTTTCCCATAAGCTTACACGTGATTTTCGATTTTTCAGAGTGCAAGGTTTTTTTCCTTCGTTCATTAAAATACGTAAATATGGACCAATTTTCTTCTTTTTTGCTTTATTCGATGGCTAAAGCTTTATATGAGGGCCATCCAGAAAGTAAGTGTCATTTTGATATAAAAAACAAAAAATCATTAAAAGTCAGTATATTTATATAGGGATGTTAGTACAAACTTTTAGCACTTTTTCTACATAATCGCCATTCAAATTAAGACGTTTGTCATAGCGTGAGACTAGTTTTTGTATACCTTCGTCATAGAACTCTGCCGCCTGTTCCTTCAGCCAGTCTTCAACTGTTTGTTTTGCTTCCTCATCACTCCCGAAACGAGTGCCAGCCAAAATTCTCTTGAGATGAAGAAACAGGTGATAACCACTGGGTGCCGGGTCCGGACTATAGGGTGGATGATCAAAAATTTCCCAGTTGAAATGTTCAAGCAAGGTGCGTGTTCTGGCAGCAGCGTGTTGTCTCGCGTTATCATGCAACAGACACTCCACTTGTCAGTAGGCCGCGCCGTTGGTTTTGAATTGAGCGCCGTAACCTCATCAGTGTCTCACAATACGAATCTGCATTTATTGTTGTCCCTTGTGGGATGAATTCAACCAGACGTCGTCAACTTTCACTTTCAGCTCGTCAGTGATCAGGGAGGGGCGCTCAACTCGTTCCTCATCATGAACATTTGTTCTGCCCTCATTAAACAAACGACACCATTTCCGAACATTACCCTCACTCAAAGCACTTTCACCATACACTTCAACAATCCACCTGTGGATTTCGGATGGTCGAACATTTTCTGCATTCAAAAAACGTATGACCAAACACTTCACAATCGGCGGGATTTTCGATTTTTTTACTCATTTTAAAGCGCTGTAGAAAAATCAGACAATGAATTACACGCCGTGCAACGCACTACACAGACAGCTAAATGTTGACTGAACCTGGTTGATGTTGGCACGAAGTGAATCGACGGCATGCGTGGACGTGATGCGCAAACGGCACTTACTTTCTGGATGGCCCTCGTACTATCTTATCCTTGCAATGTTTACACATTACGCGGTTGAATTTTTCAGAAATACGCATTCTTTTTTGAAATTTTTTGTACTCATTCCGGGCGTTGCCAAGGAGACTCTCGTTGTTGCCTCCGATTCATTTAAGGCCAATTAAACCTTCCAATAGATGAAATAAAAGCGTTATTGTTATCTTCTCTTCATTGATAATCTAAATAAACGGTTGCATTGACATCACCTTTATAGTAGGTGATAGTAGGTCCTGTAATAAGTTAAAAGCAGTCGTTGATAGACACTTGAAGGAAAGCAACTGTTTGTGAGTTCATCTATAAGGGTGCAAATGATAATCATTGGAACTAAGGTAAGGTAGAATTAAAAATTTTTCCCCTTTGAATATACCACTATATTAAACTAGCATTGAGTAAATCTGTGACATTGTGATCTCGTAATTGCTCTAATATATTGCTGTAAAATCGCAGAAAATTGAAAAATGCCAAGGGGTAGACCAATGAAAAGGAGAGCTATTAGTCCAGCTACAGCTGCCAGAGAAGGGAAGAGGAGCCAGAGATCAAAGGAAGCGTATTGTAGGAAAGAGAGAGAAAGAGATGTGGAAGCTCATAGGATTGCCCATGTAGATGAGGAGTAGAGAGTACAAGAAAGACAAAGAAATAGGGAAACGTGAAATGAATAGGGAACAAAGAAGATCTAACCTAGGGCCGAACTATTTAGATTATTTGCAAGTGTAACTGCAATGGGCTGCTAGTGTTATATATTTTTATGCTTTATTATATCTTCAATACCACAATTATGAAATTAATGCCCAGCATCAACAAACAACAAGAAATTTTGAACCATACAGATATGGCATACGTTCTGATTGACTATTGGGAAATTATTAAAATATACAACAATATGCAACATTTTCCTTTTTATAAAAATTAAGTTTTTACAGTCACAATGAAAAATAATGGGTACTGTAATTATCAACAATTTACCATATCTTCATCAAAGTGCATACATCAGCAACAAAAATTTGGATAATTGATTCAACAAGTATTTTCTTGTGCACTTACATAGTTAAACAAAATATCTATTCATACATAAGATTTCTTTTAACTGTCCTACCTCACTATATTATTATCCATTTATTCTTGGAGGTTTTGTTCATTATCTAATACATCTTCATAGTTGGGTATAGAATAGACATTTGAAAAGACATTTGCAATTACGTATTTAGTATTCATATTCTTTGCATATCAGCAGATAGCCATTAACTTTGTATTTTGTAACTACAGAATTTCATTAAAGATATTGAAAACTTTTCCTGCTAAAAAGACTGTATTATAGAAGCAATGATTCATTTTTATGGTATAGAGCAGTGGTTCCCAAACTTAATAGTTTTTAATGCCTACAAATGAAAGAACTCTTATGACAAAATAATAATTTTCATGGTGCCTTAATCTAGGTCCCGGGAGAGAAATTCTGGGCCCAGTGCTTTTTCCGTAGTTTTTCGTGAACTACAGTCGAGTACAATTTTTCAATATATAGGTTTGTATATTTAGTACAGTAATTTTCTTATCAGCAAATGAACAAGTACATACATCTGTAAATTTTATGTAATTATTTGTTTTTATGAAATCAAAAAAATTAAATAAGCATGAAATTGAGTGAGTGACATTAACCCCAATAAAAGTATTATATGACAATAGAGTTTAATAAAGACATTGGTTCATTTAAGGCAAAGAAAAAGTGTATACAGAATGCATAAACGTTGATAACAAAGTTAATGGATTGCAGGTATTGTGATTCATCTTTTTCCTGAGAGCGGGTCTCCCTTAAGCCCGGACCCCGATCATTTGCACTGACCGCCCACCTCCTCTCCCAGGCCCTACGTTAACCAAGCTAAATTGAAAGAAAACACGGAACCATTTGGTTTTGCAAAATATGTACAATTGAAGAAACTCCAGCTTAAAGAGTTAAAAGAAATAAATAGAGAATTCACATTTTGCATAATTAAGGGTGCAATGTAGGTGTGTGTGTGTGTATACATATATAAATACTACGGAAGAGGAAAGGTAAGTAAGGATATTTAGGGCAACTAGGTGTTGAAGGAAACCCAGTGAACACTTACCGGAAGTAGAGCCGCTGGGGTGTTGGAGAGACACATTTGTAGAGGTTAGAGCTTTCGGGATGATCCCTTCATCAGCACAAGAGAGACACAACTGATATCAGTGTCTCTCTTGTGCTGATGAAGGGATCATCCCGAAAGCTCTAACCTCTACAAATGTGTCTCTCCAACACCCCAGCGGCTCTACTTCCGGTAAGTGTTCACTGGGTTTCCTTCAACACCTAGTTGCCCTAAATATATATATATATATGTACATTTCACTGACTTTGAATTTTCTGCGGTATCTTTTATCTTGTTGGGTAGGAGAGGGGCAGAATATTTTATTTTGCACACCGGTGGCCACTAGGATTGGAGTGGCTCTGACCAACCTTATACACTTTTACAGGCCTATAATGTTGGTCATATTTTTATTTGATGGCTTCTCCATTATGAATGATTTTGTCCCTTATTTATCTTATATTGACTGATTGGTTATAAGACTCCTCGATATTAATACACATGCAGCAAATTGCACATTACATTTCAGTGTGTTGAGATGGTATATTAATGCTAAATTTGGGGTCATACCCTGAATCTAGTTATTTGTTATACTCCTTTAAAAATGAGATTGGGGTTTAGAGAGAGAGCGAAGTAGAGAGCTCTCGCTCACGTGATTTTCCGGGAACCAATAGATGACGGCTCTTGCGAGGCTTAACCTGGCGGAGCTCATTCTCTCTTACACCTCCGTTGTGCATACATCGTGTCTGCGAGTGCTGTGTTGCCAAGCGTTTCATTCGTGTTGCTAAGCGTTTCGTTCGTGTTGCATCCCGTTCTTCGTATTTGTATAGCTTTTTTATACATTTAAACAAGCTATGGAAAGGAAGAGGCAGTACACTGTTCTGCATAGCCAAAGAAAAAGGGTTGTGCATTCCATATTAATGTTCTTCCCGAAGGTATAACCATTTTTTTTAGGCTATCGATGGAATTACAAAAGAGGCGTTCGTCATGCAGAAAATCTTCAAGAAGAGGACTTCAAAAAAGACGTAAATCGGGACAAAATGATTGATCCTGTCGTGATTAATCTCATGGATAGTGATGATGAGTCCAGCTATGATGAAGACGATAGTGATAACGAGGAAGAAGAAAATTTAGTCACTCCGTTGCAATAAAATATTTTGTGCAATTGTAATAGGAAATAAAATACATAAATACATTTAATATTTGGTGAATTTTGTTATTTATATTTTTCTTTGTATTTCGTGTCCGCGTACGATGAAGCGTTTGTCCGCCTCAGCGTCTATAACTTTCTCGTTCCCTTAGCCTAGAGAGAGAAAAAGAGAGAGCCCAATGTGAAATAGATCTGACAACATAGGTGCCGAATTTTCCCGCACAAGCGCGTCTCCCCACCTCCTCGAAGTGAAAGCGAACGACGTGTTCCGAGTATCTCCGAAGAGCCACCACCAATGTCATTTTTAAAAGAGTATAAACAGATTGTTCACAGCATACTCTGCCATTAGGGTTTGAAAAATGTAGACTTGATGTAATATTTCTAAATTTCCATTGTTTAGCAAATGCCTTAAAAAGAGTATTATCTTCAGTTGGTAAATATCTTGAGTCTACTAAATATAGATTTTAGGTTACTAATTACTGTCTCGCTGATGGTATCTTTTAAGCTAATGACTTCAATGAAATAATTATACCTATGAAATTCAAACACATCTAAGCTTCCATCTGCTCTTAATAACTTGGGAACTTCTCAAAATATCAATGTATTCTTAGGTTGATTATTTGTACATATTTAACAGGTGTTAGCAGGTGAATTAATCCAATATTCTATGTATGTATTCATATAAACCCAGAATAAACACAAAAGGAGATGTACCAGGTTGCCCACCATGTAACTTCTGTAGAAACATGTTTATTAAGTTCATAGGAACCAATATAGCTCTTTTTTAATACTATTTTAATAGTGTGCGATAGGTCTTTGAAATTAAAAAAAGTCTTATTTGTGGATCTTATTGGATTTTGTGTTTAGGCTAACCCTTAGAATATTTTAAGTATGTTAAATATTTTAGCAAAATTACAGAGAAGTAATATACCGTAATAAGTTGCATTTTAAATAAAGAATTTAGATGTTCATATGAATAATCTTCACAAATCCAAAACAAGTTGTTTTTGTATATTTTTGAGCTTTACATATGGAGCTCAAGATTTTACACAGTAAATTCTAATTGCTTCTATTATGTATTGTATTTCATCCTGTGCATGAGTTGGTGAGTATTTGTTAAGATATACGATGTATTCAGAACAAAAAAGATAAATAACTAGAATTATTAGCTGCCTGGGAGATGGATACTCATGTAGTTCCCACATGGAAAAATATACTTTTGAAATGCATTTCAAAATGTATTCTAAAACGTCTTCCAAATGCATTGCAAATAGCTCCAGAATGGGACAAAAATGCATTCAAAATATATTTGAAATGCATTGAAGAATATCTTTGAAATGCATTTCAAATGAATATAATCATTTATTTAAATGCATTTGAAATACGTTGTAAATACATTTCAAATGAATTTTATATTTGAAATGCATTGAAGAATGCCTTTTAAATACAGTAAAACTCGTTTAATACGTATTTGAGGGGACCGACTCATTGCTTCGTTATAAGCGTGACTACGTTATATACGAGAAACGGTTTTTGGCCTATACATCCCATGTAACACGTATACACATACAGTAAAAGCTGTGCTATCCTGCTATTTAGAACCGGCCAGCCTTAGATACTGGCAGTTACACAAATACAATTCATTTTGTATTTCTTTTTCTTTTTTTATGAATTTTTGTATGAATTGTATATGTGCAATACCACAACTTCCACTTTAAAATTTCTTAAAATATAAGATGTATATATTACGTATTTACTCCTTATACTTCTGTGGATGCCGAGTAAGCATGGCGTTTCTGGTTACGTAAGCCATTTGCATTGTCTAGATGTTTTGGTGTACTTCTACAATTTCCAGTTTTATCGCTTTTTAAAAAATTACCCATCCATTGAATATGGCATCAAAATAAATACCTAAAAGCAAGGAACAGGAGAGAAAAGGTTGGTTTAACGCTAACACAAAAGCTGGAGTTGATCAAACGAATTGAAAAAGGAAAAAATAGAGCAGCCATAGCAAAAGAATTCAACATCGGATCTTCCACGCTGTACGATATCAAGGCTCAAAAGGCTAAATTAATGAAATTTGTGTCATCTTCTGAGACGAGTAAATCAATTAATAAACATCCTACGCTTCATAAGTCAAAAATGGAGGAACTGGATAAAATATTATATGACTTGTTTTCACAGAAATGTTCAGAAGAATTACGTAATTTCGTCCTTTTCTAATAGAGTAAATAAAGATAAATAAGAAAGATATAATCCAATAAATTCAATTTTGGGAACAGGTTCACTGCGGTAATCCCCCAACTTCCCGGACGCCCTAAACTTTTCAATAGTCTTTTGTTGTGCATGTAAGCGTAGCAACGTGTTAAATAAGAATGGGTAAATAGTGTCTATATCTAACTACGTGTGGAATAATTAAAATGGAAAATGCAAACCACATGCATAGTTATGTTTGGGGAGTATGATAGTGAACCTAAGCCCAATTTTGTTTGGTTATTGCTAAATTTGCGATGTCAAAATCGAAAATCGCTCCCCTGACCGAATATTTCTCCTAATCGGCTTTCCACAATCCCCAAGATAGCCGGGTAACACAGCTTTTACTGTATTTGCAGTGAGTCGACTTCAGTGCCGTACTTACATATGCAAAGAGATGCTTATCAACTTCGCGGCATGTAAAATGTTCGACTGCTATTACATACGATTTTTTAAATGGACAATTAATATTATTATTATGGTCATTAATTTACATAAACATTTCACATTTTTAATATCAATTTCAGAACAAAGGGAGCGTGAAAATTCGTATGGAAGGGGTAGATGGAGGAAGGGGACCTCTACGAACTATTCATTACTTATCGCTCTGCTCGCCAAAATTCCTTATATATGGGGCATTTTTTGTCACGGGACCAAACATTTGTTCGTTACAGCCGAGAAATCATAAAATGCATGTTCGTCACATCCGAGAAATTTAACCAATGTCCTTATGGAGAAGTTCAAGGGACCGAGACATTTCTTCGTTATAGCCGAGATTTCGTTTTAGGCGTGATCGTTATGAACGAGTTTTACTGTATATTTTGAATGCATTAAAATATATTTAAAAACTATGATGCATGTTAAATAAATTCTGATGTAACATTAATTCCCTACACATTAAAATCACATATCTAAAAAAAAGCGAATTGGCAAATTCTAAAATTTTGAAAAATGGCTACCCTTTGTACTTGAGAACATTTTCACCTAATGTACCTTGGTGCAATGCTGACCAAGTACATACCTATTGAAATGTACCAATATATTTTTATATCTAAGGTTCAAGTTTGACTGTTCAAAGGTACTATGAAACATTCAAATGATATATTTTGCACTATATATTCAAGTAATATACATTCAAATAATAGATAACTCAAAACTTAATTCAAAAATAGGTTTCTTTGATTACACATTGTTTATTACGTCACTTAAGATAAATTCTATCCAGATATTACACAATAAACTCACAGGATATATTTAACTCAAAAAAAGTGTTCTTCATATTCATTTTTTCATCATACTCCCCTTGGCGGTGCACTTGTTCAAAGGTATACATAATCCTACTGTACCTTGGAACAATTTTTATCATTTTTTCAAAAAGTTTTTCCTGTGTTAATGTTGAATGAATATCATTGAATTCTTTTCTATATAGTTCAAGAATGATATACATTTTTAACATTATATACATTTTAACATTACATACATTTTTTAAATTAAAAACTTTTGAAAAAATCCAAAACTGAAAAACTTTTCAAGGTATTCCTTCCTGAGTGGATTGCAAAATGAATAGGCAATTCATGTTGCAGAAATTCTCATACCTATGTAGCTGGTTTTACTGCACACTCACTTAATTAGGGATATATCCCAAATTTGTTTACTAGATAAATTTTTAGTACCTGGACTCATTTGTCACCTAAACCATATATCCATTATAATCTCGAAGTTGAATTTTGTTTCATTTGCCATACTATGTAATATGCACTGCATTTATGGGATAGTAATAAATATATGTAAATAATCCATTATTGAAACAAATAAAAATCTATCACTTTATAAAAATGTTTTCTGGAATGAATTTACAATGTATATTAAGTGAATTTACAATATATTCACAATGCATTTAAAGTTAATGAAATTGGAACATTTATAAATTCATTTCACAAAGAATTTTATAAAAAGCCATATCAAATGTATTTCAAATACATTTTATATATATGGTTATAAATGCATTTAAAATATATTTCCAAATACATTTCAAAATATATTTCAAATGCATTTAATATATACCGTATATACTCGTGTATAGTATGAGTTTTTATGACCAAATTTTTATTGCAAAAATTGGGGATCGTACTATACACGAGTAATGCAATTGAGGATTTAAAATTCATGTATCTTCACGGGCATTTTCGGTGAAGTTATGCCACCCACATGCATTCTAATGGTAGGCTAACCTTAACAGTGAGGTTCTTTATCGTTGTTATGTTGATTCGTGAAGAGTAGAATCTTTTTCATATATACAGCTTCAAATTCACAAATACTTGATATAAGTGACGATTTACGGGCACTTCCTTTCTTGAATTTTATGTATGTACATCTTTGTTTGCGCCTTTTTACAAGGGATGGATTGGAACGAGTTGGACTAAAAGTATCGTAGATGGCGTAATTTTATGGAATTTCGACATCTCGGAAAAGAGAAATTACTTTGTAATATTCAACAGTCTTTATTGTTTCTTCAATCACACACCGATCGGTTTCCACTACAAAGTCATTCTAAAGGTGTTACGTCGGTTAGTAACACCATTAGAATGATTTTGTAGTGGAAACCGGTCGTTGTGTGATTGAAGAAACAATAAAGACTGGAATATTACAAAGTAATTTCTTTTTATCCGTTATCCCTACCTATTAAACAGATGAGCGGTTGGAACCATTACGTACGCGGAACGTAATCAAGACGTACTAGAATTGAAACAATTTTATTTCATCTTGTGCAATCATGATTCATATCATTTTTTATTAAATGTTTTAGGAGTAAGATACCTAACCTATCCGAAATTTAGTGTACTCGCAAGAAATACTATTTACGACATTTACGGCCTATTCTATGGTGGTGTGGAAAATCAAGGTTGTTCGATATATCTCACTCGTAACCATCGAGCTATCGAAACGCAATATATCGACCATGGTGAAAAGCTCGGGTCGTACTATAAACGAGATATATGAAAAAATCAGGTTTGTTCACCAAAAAACCAGGGGTCGTACTATACATGGAGTCGGCATATACACGAGTATATACGGTATTTCTTTTAAGAAATGCATTTCAGTGATATTTTAAATATATTTGAAATGCAACATATTTCCATGTGGGTTATTTCAAATAGGCATTTGTATTTCTATCAAATCATCAATGTTCCAGGTTATGAGCCCGAGAATGTTCAGCACTTCCAAGGTAAGTGTGTGCTGTTTTGTTTCTTCACTGTAATTTGGAATAAGTATCAGCCATAAGATATCACTCTGAGAGCTGAGATTTTAAGATTTTGATCATTTGCAGGTAAGCTAAACCTAGATGAAATTTTGTAGTAAATTTTTATGGTTTAGATGCTGCAAAATTATTTAAAATTTGCTATTTCTGTTTAAAATGCCTCCCTTTATTTAAATAATATTTTTAAAGTTTGAGGTTTCTTATTGAAATTTTCTATTTTCCTATTTGATGTAATAAATGGTTATTATTAGCAAAACATTACCATTCATTGCAGGTTTTAATGTTATTGTAGATTTCATTGAAATGGAGGTTACATGGAATGTTATAGGTGTTTCACATCTTAAGTTTTTCTAAGGTATGTTAATTCCAATTGATTCTGCAATACTAGAAGAGACTTTATCTCCTCTATAGATTAAAATTTTTATGGTATGATATAACATACTCAAGTCAATATAATATACCATATCTGCCCGAATAGAAGCTGACCCTGGATTTAAGCCGACCTCCCAAAAATTTCCACAATTTTTTGGCAAAAACGTAAATTTCGTAGATTTTATGCTGAAGTGTGCCGAGCATTCATGCACATCTTAGAATACATTATTCGAGATCGAAGAAATGTGGGGGAAATGGTTTACTTGTTGACATTTTGAAATATTACTCCAATTAATAATTTTGCATTGCTGAATAATATTCCACATTCAGTGACAGTAATTTCATTCGTCTTCATTTTAACAAAAGGTCAAATATAGTAACAGCGATCTCTCCAAGATTTTCATCCAAGTCCATTTCCAATGAAATTAGCATATACATTGCCTTAAGAAACTTCATTTTTATAATTATACCCGTTCCATGTAAAGTTTTACCGAAATTCAAACAGTTGAACGTTCAAAGGCATCAACGCATTTTGAAGAATCGTCAATTTACGCAAGCGATCTCGCCAAGATATTTTTTCATCCAAGTCCATTTCCTATGAAATTAGCATATACATTGCCTTAAGAAATTCCATTTTTATAGTTGTACACGTTCCGGCATTACCCTACTCTTATGAAGAGAACCATGGGGGCCAACTGCTTAACATCCCTTCCGAAGGACGAGCACTGATTTGTATGTTCTCCACATTTTTCGTTTCCTCGTTGTCTCATTCTCTTAGTTTGTACACACACAAATAGGGGGTCGGATAACCTCTGCAAAAATCTTACTTTCGCATGATTTGTGTCTGCTACCATTTAGAACAGCAGGCCAGTTGAAGATCATCACCTTACCCACTACACCACCAACACCCCAATTGGTTATATAAAGTAAAAATAAAAATCAAAGTAAATTTAAAATATTAACCAATTATTCAAATTATGAAATACATCTACTTGAATAAATATTTATGAACTTATTTTAAAAATCTTACATTCATTTTTTAATTTTTGATTCATCATAACCAATTGGACTTTTTTCCATTTTCTGTGTTCATATCACTTCTTTTATGTTTTGGACCATAGCTTAACCTCAGTATTATAGGTAAAGTGCAAAAAAAACTACTAGAAACAATTAATTACACATGCACAAACCAAGGAGAAAAAGACACGTCATTTTGACAATTCTTCTGTGTGCATATCACAGCATTTTTCAAGAAGATATCAAGGTGTTTCATGGTCTTTAGTGAATGAGCAGTGTGTGATGAGGTAGGCAGGTGTGAATAAGTGAAATTCATCTCACATGAATACTCAAATTGTTATATTTCTGCACAAATACGTGAAACCACGTATGTTAATCTGTGAAAATTGAGGGTCTACTCTATCTTGCTATTTTGCAAACAATGACCTGAATGGTCAAGCAAATGAATTGAGAATACCTCCTAGAACAACTTAATGAAGCTGCTAAATTGACCTGTGATTATCTCCTCTTGGTAAATATCATGACCAGTTTTATTCAATTAATTCTCATTCCAGGTTCCTTTACATTTTCATTTAAGGAGTAAACTAGGATCTGCAAGTCCTCTAAATTACTCATCTTTTGCTATCTGTAACTATGACATTTATAATTAAGCTTTTATCCTTGAATTCACATCTTGCCATGATTTTTCTCTTTATGTATCTCAGCAAACATTACCAGCTAATTATTGACAGCATAACACAATTTTAGCTAATAATTATGCTATAACACAAGACTTGGTGTTGGGACCAATACATAATAACAAGAACTGCTTAACACATTCGCAAAGGCATAACCTACCAGTGGGTCACAGGTATTACTTCTCAAGACCCCACTGGTGTGTCACAGGTAATTTTAATCGTGGGTGTCGTGACCCATCAGTGAGTCACAACTCCCATGTATTATATAGTTTCCACTCTGAGAGATGGACTGTCAAAAATATTCTGAAATTTTTTTACAGTCACAAGAAGCATTTTGGATACATTTTAGACACCAATTTTCAAAGTTGGAGATGAATAAAAATGAAAAAAACTAAAAAATATGCAAGAAGTGACTGAACCCCACTGCTGAGGAGCAATAAACCTCATGGTGGGTGATACCAAGAGGCATGTATATTTAGAGAAAAACTGTTATTCACTCACATTTTTCACCTAAAACCCGTCCACCAAATCAGGATACAATTATCCTGTATTTCTACAATTGTTGGATCATGACAGATGCAAATAAAATTGGTTTACAAAATGTAAGTTTATTAGAGCTTATCCTGGCATTCCTGCAACATTTCTGTATAATTTATCACTATTAATAAATTAATACCTTAACCATTTTATCAATTTTCAATAACTATCTTTTTTAGTAGATTCCAAAAATGTATTTAAACTTCATAAATGTGTAGCAAATCAAGTGGAAGTAATCCTGTGGGCAAACTGACAGACAGGAGAGAAAGATAACCCCCATAAATGCTATGATCTATAGAAATAAAGTGTGAAAATGCATTATTGTGTGAATTAAAAAATAAAATTTGTCCCATGGGAAAAACAAAAATGCCTTACATCACAAACATGTTAACAGACGTTTTTTTAAACGGAAATATTTTTACTGTCTATATATAGAATAACTGGGATTAATGAAAGTGACATTAAACTGAAAATTATATGATTGTGAAGTAGGTTATGACAAGATTTACACAATTAGTGAATCATTTTATCACGACTACTTTTTAGCCAAAATACCAAGTTTTCCAAACGATTTAATAACTTTTAGAGTAAATTAAGTTAAATCAAACAGCTTAGTGAAGAAGATATACTATGAATCAACAACTGCTGCTTATCATAGACAAAAGCTATTTTGTGGTTACAATGCATATCTAGTCCAATCAACTGTTTACTTTTACAGGAATTGAAGATGTTTATTTTTATCCATGATGAAAATTAAGAGGCATCCAGTAACCACTAAGAATGTTTATAAATGAAAATAACACAATGGATTTTAATTCAAAGCTTACCTTTTATTGTAGTGAAGATATTGAGCAAGTGATTCTGTGAAGGCTGAATCTCTTCTGAGATATCTCATAACGTACTTGGAAATTTAAATTTTCTTCACATCCTGACCTTTGAGAAACGTTATGATCCTAACTTAAAAGGTAAACATACATTTATGTTGAGTGATAACAATCTATCTTAAAATATGCTTGATGAGAATTATATATGGAACAGTGGCAGACAACTGTGAAATCAACTTCAAGTAATATTGTTCACAGCAATGAACTGTTTTAAATATACCTCTAGAATCTGATTTACAGAAGACCTAATATTTTAAACTTTATTCTACAAAAACTTCTTTTCATATATTAGAAAAATAAAAAATGCTCTATTTTCAGCTATGTCAGATATACATAATCTAAGTCAGAGTTGAGTTATATGCAGCTCTTTAAGACTTTACTTGCAGCTCACTAAACCTACTTCACCTCTTATGTAAAGCACCTAAGACAGAGATGGCAAACCCTTTTTTACTTGTGTGCCAAAATTACAAAAATTGGCTTTCCTTTTCTAACTTTCCTGCCAATTAAAAATATATCCAAAGAGAAAGTATTTTATGGCTAAACTATGAAACTATACATAGAGCTCAGAAAATGATAGATTATATAAAACTCAATTTATCATCGAAAAAGTCTTATTGTCCCATATCATTTATGGCTGAATGACAATTATGGAGCAACAAGTAACCTGTTTTCTGACAAAAAGTCACCGTTAGTCAGTTACTTTATCAACATCATTGCAACCTCACAAGAAATACTGTTTCATATTTTGTCAGAAATAGAAAATATTAAGGAGAGCCAATAAAATGTCTTCTGTTGCATACCAATCAAAATTGCCTTGCACGCCATAGGTTTGCCATCCCTGACCTAGGATGTCCAATTCGCTCATGAATTCAATTACTGAAAGTATACATTTACTAATAAGGTTATGAATTATGAGCTGAATTTTTTAAAAGAAGAACCCCATTATTCAACAGTCCTGCAGCTCTTTTTATGTTTAAACTGAATTGAAAAAAGCATCGCTTCTTGTGGATTCAGTTGCAGACCTCTGATCTAACAACAAGCATTAAATACAAGCATCAAAAATATTCTTTTTTAAATATTACAATTTTTATTTGGAAAATCAGAATCAATTTGTGAAAAAAGCATGCTCATACAGTAACTACAGCATTTGAATGGGGACATTTGGCTAGTGTTAATCATTGGTTGGGGAAACATAGGTACGAGTCATTTTTGCCCTTCAGACCATTATTTTTTCTTGTCTTCTTTATTTTACTTTCTGACTAAATATTTAAATTATAACTCTTATAATGATCTTAGGAATGAGGAATACATTTGAATTTTTCTCATTAATAGTTCACTAAATTTATGGTTTCCGAAAGTTATTTGTATATTATTTAAGTAGAGCAATAATTATAATTATAGAAATATTATCACAATGGAAATTAAACACGAAATTTACTTATGTAAATTTTCTTTTGCTGCTGCTGATTGCAATTTTGGAACATTTTTATTCCATCATGAAGAACTCCAAAAATATGAAATCTCAGTCTTCTTCTGTTGATTCCAAATTCTTGAGTATATTTTTTGTTATCACTTCCATTGGATTTTTTTGAAAGTTTGAACTCTGTAGAATATTTTTGAAAGCATCAATGTTGACCAGTCTGAAAATAAATTAGAAAAATATTAATAATAAACCTTAGATTAAACATTATCGGACTATGCAATGATTAAAATTAATAGCTATATAAACTGATGACTTTTTTATCGTTTGCAGCAGTAAAACTGCAGATGCACCCCACATAACAGTAAGCTGCCCTAAACATACAAACTTACATGCCTACAGATGTAGTCAATATTCTGAATCTTCACCATTCCCTTCACATGAATGTGTGGGAATAAATATGCCACAATTTACAACAGAATAATTTTACATCAGCATTTGGGAAAGCTAATACCATAATCTCAATCTTTAATCCTCCAAATAGGTAAAATTTCAAGTAAGGAAACTATAAATGAGTTTACTGTGCAATTAACAAGAATGTTTCTACATAATAAAATTCACATAAAACCAAAATAATCATCTATGGATAGCTGAAACGTGGGTTTTTCAAAAATGGAGCTTGAACCTATGTAAATATTTCATAAAATTTCAAATAATTTTCATTCCTTTTGGGAAATGTATTTCCTATTCTTAACATGGATTACCAACAGGTATAAGTTATACTTACAAATCTTTTTGTCTTTTTTTCATCTTGTGTGTGCTTCGTTTCTTTACATTCTTTAGGTTTAATTTTTTCTCTTTAATTTCTTCCAGATAATCGAAGGTAGGCAAAGCATCCATTAACGGTTTCATATCGCCTGTTACTACAGTGCTTTGCCTTTTTTTCTGAAGCTTTTTCTCCTTTCTATCTTCGTAAAATGTACCAAGTTCTGCAAGCGAAAATATTGTGGTTCGAAATTCACTGACAGAAAATGCAGTATTTAAAAATTCGACATTTGGTGAACGTTTACATAAAAATTATATGACTGTATCTCTGACCTAGTTGTATCACTTTGATTTGAGATACGTACTTTTCAGAAAGTCTGCATGGCGTAACTTCAATTTTAATTTCTTGGGTAATTGTTTTCCACCCGTAACACTTTCCCATGACCGAACACTCCTTTTGTCTAGATCTTCAGCAGGTATTTTTAGATCATCAACAGAAATATTGATTCCAGAAAAAATACTGTCAGATATGGCTGGCAAAGGCAATGTAGGGTTTTCATTAGCTTTACCCTCAAGAAGTATTTTTGTATCATTCCGACATTTTCCTCCTACTGCCTTCAAGTGAAATTGATTTCTTTCTCTTTTGAGAGGGCCCATTTGGAAAATTATATATTTTATCCGATGAACTATAAAATTCTAACTAATTCAAATTTCTATTACTTAAATTGAAGAAGTACGGCATGGTGTGTCATTTGTTTTATTTTCGCATTTCATATGTCTTCATATACTTGTATATCGTTTAGTCATTGGTGGATCTCGAGTTTGACGTTCGATAAATTTATTGCTGCAATCTGTAAAAAGACATTTAAGTATAATGGCTTTATTCGAAACAAACAATCGAGTACTCCCTGATTATCATACTGCTTCTGGTCCAAAGCAAGCATATTTCAGCCCATATGCAGATAATGGAGGGTAAGATCAGAAATTTATTTGTTATAAAGTAACGTTTTTCAAACTTCTCCGCGGCCCATAATAATATAAAAATGTTATTCGGCCCATCAAGACTATACCTTATAAAATATTGTTTAGTAAAATTTCGAAGGAAGTATTTAAGATGTAAACGTCACTATTTAATGCCTTTAAAATCTCATTAGTTGATACTGGTTATCCTGGCCTAATCTCCTAAATTTTGTCAAAATATCTCTAGTATACCTTTTCTAGAGGCTCTTATCGAAAGTTTTGCGGCCCATCGATGGGCCGCGGCCTATACCAGCCTATATTTTGAAAAAACCATGGTATAAAGTAAATGTTTGAATGAGTAATTATTTTTATAGGAGTATTGTTGCCATTGCTGGGGATGATTATGCCATAATAGGGTGCGATACTCGTCTTAGTAGTGGGTTTTCCATCTATACGAGAGAGCAATCGAAACTCTTTGGTTTGTCAAAGACAACCATTCTTGGATGTTCTGGCTGCTGGTGTGATACTTTAACACTAACTCGTGTTCTTGAGGCTCGTATGAAGGTAAAATATTATGATATATATCTTTAAGTTGACATGAAATTATGTGATGTGAGAAAAAATTTATAGTGGTCTCATATATATAGTCACATTTAGAATTTATGCACGTTGTGCAGCGACCTTTACCAAGAAAAAGGGTTTACTAATTAGATTGTTTCCATTCTATTATTTTTGTCTGAATATTTATACACCATTGTTTTTTGTTTTAGATGTACTTGCATGAGCATCATAAGCAAATGTCTACTCCTGCTGTGGCTCAAATGCTATCAACCATGTTATATTACAAAAGATTTTTTCCTTACTACATATCTAATATCCTTGCTGGCCTTGATGTTGATGGTAAAGGGTGTGTGTATAGCTACGATCCCATAGGACATTGTGAAAGGGCCATGTACCGTGCTGGAGGATCAGCTGGTGCACTTCTTCAGCCATTGTTGGACAATCAGGTAGGTGATTTGCCAACATTAATTATACTGTTAAGAGAATAAAGTTTATCATTGACTTCTTTTGTTGTTTTAGATTGGGTTGAAGAATATGGAGAATGTTACAACCGAATCTATTCCGTTGGATAGAGCCCTAGCAGTTTTGAAGGATGTCTTTATATCTGCCGCAGAAAGAGACATTTACACAGGAGATAGCATTTTCATCAACATTATCACTAAAGATGGAATTAAGGAAGAAAAGTTTATGTTGAGACAAGACTAAATTTATTTGCAATCTCAGCGTTTGGTTGAAAGTTTTTATAAAGCACTCCTTGTCTTAAAATATTAGAAAATAATTATACAAATAAATCACAACAATCTCTACTGTTTGCTTATTTTTATCACTCTTGTACATTAACTCCATAAGCGATGTCTTGTGGGCACATTTGGTACAGTAGAGCAGGAGTCTGCAACCTTTTCTGCATGGTGGGCCACATCTGCAGTTATGAATGCTTCAGAGGGCTGCATATGAAGTAATGAGATCTTCGACGGGCTGGAAGTGTTAATATCATAAGTTATCTAGAGAATATGTGGTATCACATCAGTAAAAAATTATGACATCAATGTTAATTTTACAGATAACTTTTTAATCATAGCTTTGCAGGCTGCATAATTTACAACTTACTATTTGTTGGAAATGTTTTGAAGCAATTTTCTGAATGAAGCTGAGTGTTGCAAGATCTCGTCTCTTTTCTCTCAGTCAATCATGGCACACTGCTGGGGAATCAATAATAATTATTATAATCTATACTAATGAGGGTGTCCATTCTTACATGCAACCCTGATATGACAAACATTTATGTCCTAGGTAGGATTTTAACCTGCAACCTTGGTATCTCTGTTGGCAGATACTTGAACCACCCATCTACCAAGGCCAACTCAGAGCTGGGACTAGGTATTTTGGCACCTGGGGCAAAGAACATGAATCGCATCCCTAGCCTAGTCCTTGTATTTTTATGACAAAAATAATTATAATTAGTCTCACTTTATCACGTCATTTCAATAAATTTTATGGTTACATATATATTTATATAAACTACATGTAATCACAATCTTGATTCCCATAGAATTATGCACCCCACTCATCGCACCCTCATCCCAGCTCGGCCGACTATCTGACTCGTTAAATTATCTCGGGCATATCCTCATTAACTCCCTCTCCTGGTGGTAATATTGGCAAATTGATAGTGCAAGGGTGAAATATGCTGTCACGAAAGATGTAAGTTGAATTATTCTAGTTGAAAACTTTTTTATAGCTATTCCATGAGGATTTTGTGATCTATCGATTACCGTCTAAAATATACAATTTCAATAGAATCAATGTATAACTAAAATGCATTAAAGCTATTTGAATGTTATTGTTTTTACAAATGAACAATTTATCTTGAGATAATTCACTTTTTTATGAAATGTGATAAAATACCAACTGATTTAGATCAATGTTTTTCAAAGTATGGGTCATGAGGTTCATGAGGAAAATCTGAGCAACTGATGCATAAACACCTGAAATGTAGCAAAAATGACAAGGAACTAAATGCTCTTATTATATAAATGCCAATATTTTAGTGAGATAATTTTTATTGAGAAAGCTCAGTTAAGAACGTTGCCTTCCCTTCGACTGAGACAAGACATTCCAAAGGGTCTCGCAATCAGTAGTAACAGTTTGAAAAACAATGATTTAGATAAATGGTATTCAACATGCATTTAGAACATTTCTACAACCAGGGTAAATCTCTAAAAGCAGAAATGGTATGAAATGAAATATTCCTTCATTAAAATAAATGGATTTATAAATAAAAAATCGTTATTTTGAATGTTTCCAAAATGATCATGTGACCTCTCACATGAAATATCCGTGCAGCATCTCCATGGCTATAATATGTAATTAGATAGAGGTAGCATCCGCTTAACGTACAGGTTACATTATTGAAACATACGTTTAGAGGACGGTCATTTCCCATAGAAATTAATGTTATAGATGGAGATGCAATCCCGTAATAGAAAAGTCATTTTTTCACTCAAAATCAAGTTGGAATATTGCACTATTTCATTTACAAATTAACTAACACCTAATTTGAAAATGCACACAGTATATTAAAATGAATATCATAAAGCTTAGAACTAATAATTTAAAGAAGACCTGATGGGCACAGTATTCTATTTTTGCCAGAGACCTAGGAAATTCACTTGCTGCATCAACATCTGCATTCGCAGCTTCACCTGTCATTTTGATGCTATGTAACCTAGCACAGATCTTAAATCTTCGGAATCATCTCCAGCTTGCATTAAATGGTTCACAATCATTTGCACTTGAACTTCCTCCCATACTATTTTTTTAATCTTTGTGAAGTCTTGCTTTTTCCTGAAGCCATGTTTATAATGCTTATTTTCTGTTTTTTTTTGTTTTGCACTTATTTCCCTTATCACTCCTTTTCACTAAAATTGTTTAAATATAAAAGCACTCGCAAAACTCAAGAAGTCACAAACGTTTTGTGTGTTTGCATGTGAGATAACTGAAGTCATCATGAGAGTCAGCAGTAAGGGTTCTTGGTATGCTTAAAACTTTAAACATCTCCCTTTCGCATTCCTCAAGAGCAATAACATCTTTCGTATGTGCTTTAAGATGATGTGCTACATCAACTGTAAAATGAAATTAGTTAGTGGGTTTTATTAAGGCTACCTAAGTTGTTTATAAACATTTCAAGAGGCCAGCCTTCTCCAAGTTTATACGAGGGAGGCAGATTCACTGACCATGAGGGTCAAGGGTCGGGCTGCGCTCCACCTAGCCCTCTCAGCCTCGTCTGTTTACTCATGTGTGCGAGAATCTATGTACATATCAGTAGACAGTATGTACATAGGTGCAGATATATGGTGTCAATATGTAATGCACACATCAGCAGATGTACGTTAAGTGGATACTGCCTGTACTTGGAATAACTACCTAATTATAATTACCATAAATACCCATGTATAGGATGCAAGTAAGTCTAAAATTCTAGGAAAATTCAATGCACTCACATATACCAGTAGAATGCATATGCAGGGCCACATTAAGTAGTATGAAAAACATGGAAGTGGATGAGGACAAGGGGTCCACAGCGGACTGACCCTATCTTGTCTCATCGAAACCCTTTCCAAGTGTCGCTGCACAGATCACAAATCTTGTAATAATCTGTTACTTGTTACAAATTTATGATTTGAGTGAGACCTTAAACATGCTGTGTTTGGCCTATTGGTGTCTTCATTAGACCCTGTGTATATGTATTCTACTAAATGAGGAGAGCCGCAGGTGGACGGATTTGTCACTCACTATATGCTAAGGGCCCCAAACAGAATTTCATGACTTTTAATTTGTGATTTTTAAATGTGGTTCCATTAGAGACTTTTTGCATTCAAATATCCTTAATCCTTTTTATTAAAAATCACTATAGTTTGTTTTAAATATAATTTGGGTTTTTATAATAAGAATTATATGTAGTTATATTAGTTTTCATGATACACCTAATTTTTTAGCCCAAAATTTTTGGAAAAAGTGCATCCTATACATGGGTATTTACAGTAGTTATTATGAAGTCCTTGTATGTAGCAATTAAGAAATGTCAAGTGTTACTAAGCTATGGGAGAGAAGTGTGCTACAGAAGAGGAGATGGAGCAGTGAGTTAACAGGATGACAGTAATGTTTTTCTCAGTGGTGGATTTACTGGAGGGTGTTCTGGGTGGCACCTGTCAATTATAACAAACTGACAAAGCAAATCTTAACTTCATTTTTCAACTTATTTATGAGTGCCAGATTTAAATTATGAGAACAGGAGAGACTGTCTCTTTGTGCCTGCCGTGGCAGCAAGACTGATTTGGGTGCAGACTCAACCAAGAAAATAAGAAAAAGTATTTGTAAAAAGGCTTTGATGTTTGTAAAGAGAGGTCCAGGAATGCTGGAAAGGGGCAAAAGAAATTAAGTCATCAACTCACACCTCTCCCATCCTGTTCATTTGACAAATCGCACAACTATAAAGAGATGACTTTTAGCTAACTTAGGAACATTTCTGTTAAAGCATACACATCATAGGATGTGAAATACCAAAATGCATGGCCATGCGGTGGAGTGACTGCACCAGGTGCCATACCTTTAAGGCACCTTTAGTCTTGGGCATTTAAAAAATATTTTCATGAAAATACTTTTCAAACATTGCTGAACAGGTGAAGTTCATTCATTCTATTCACCCATACATGCCTTATGCACTAGCATGCCATAATCTCTACTCTCTTTTTACCCCTGTACACCAGTATCTTTTGCAGTGTTGTCGCAGAAGGTAAGTGACCACCCTGGGCCCAAGGGCATTATTTCTCAGACCATGTTGTTTATCCTTTAGTGTATCACCATATAACAGTTCAAGTCTTCAGTTTTTATATTAATTCTAACTAATTTCACAAAGAAAAGTAATGTATATCAATGGTAATGCAATTCGAAAATTTTTATTTTGAAAAAGTAATGTCATCATAACGACTTTTTCTAAGGCTTTCACGTAGGATACTCATGCCAGATGACAAGGCATTTGCAACTTTAAGAGCATCTTAATCCTGCTGGATTGATAGACATTTGGTAACTTTAATATAAAAGAAAAAGTTTTTTTTTGAGTCCTGACCTAGTTTAGAGTAGGACTACTGTATTCGAGGTGCTACACAAAAGTTCCCAGACTGGCTCAATAACCAGGCATAGGCTTACCTTAATTACAGATCATTGTTGTCCACTTCTAAGTAGTCTCCTTGTAAGTTAAGACACAGAGTCCAGCATTTCTGCCATTGCTGGAAATCCTTCGAGATGGTGTTCAGCACTGCCTGCGATTTTGTTTGAATCTTGGAAACACCTTCAAATCTCCATACTTTGAGCTGCGATTACATCTTAGGGGGCAAGAAAAAATCACAGTGAGCCAGATCTGGAGAGTACACAGGGTGGGGAACCACAGCCATGTTGTTCTTGGTGATAAATTGTTGCTCAGAGAAAGCAGTGTACGCAGGGACATTGTCGTGATGAATCAACCAGTTCTTAGTGCACCACCCTTCTCGTTGTTTTTGGCAAACATCTTCCCTTAAATGCCTAAGGACCCCTATGTAAAACTATTGATTGACTGCTTGGCCTGAAGGAATGAATTCCTTGTGTACAACTCCTTCGTAGTCAAAGAAAACAACCAACATGGTCTTGATTGAGTGGACCTGCCTGGCCTTCTTTGGATGTGCGGATGATGGACTTTTCCACTGAGAGAACTGGTTTGGTTTTGGGATCGTACCCATAAAACCAACTTTCATCTCCTGTTATTATCTTTGACAAGAAGTTTGGGTTGCTTCTTATATGGTCTTGAAGATCACAGACACTCAGATTCAGACAAAATCGCAGTCAGTGCTGAATGCCATCTCGAAGGAAGACTTCCAGCGGTTTCCAGCAATAGCAGAAACGCTGGATATGGTATCTTAACTCACTAGGGGATTACTTTGAAGGGGGCAACCATGATCTGTAATTAAGGTAATCCTATGCCTGGTTATTGAGCCAATCCGGGAACTTTTGGGTAGCACCTCGAATACAGTAGTCCTACTCTTTATGCTGGAGATGTGTTCCAGCAAAGTGACACAAAAAGAATTCTCATAAACAAAACCCATATTTAGGGGTTAAATATGGCTGTCTTGGGGCATAACGGAGAAACGCATTACGAAGACGACACAAAGTAGTACTACTGTGCAAACTTTGAGGCAATGAGACTGAATGGTTGCCTTATGGGGTAGTGGAGAACTTTCTTGCATTTTGGTTCCACTGACTGAGTAACAGCATAATAGCTAATCAATGCCACAATAAGAAATTCAGATAAGAATAATTTTGTTTCATAATAGCGAATTCGCATAAACTGAAACTGGATTATGTCTCAATAAATTCAACTGCTTTAAGTGAGGATCACAGTGGTGGTGGCCCTATAGTTCTTGGGGCCCTGAGCAAGAGTCATTTGGAGATGGGCACCGTCCATATGTGCGATGCACATGGGTGGCCAAACAACGAAGGTGGCCAAGTTATCGTGAGACACGTAGAGTATTTTGAACAGTAATGCTGATTGTATTACAATATGCAATATATTCTTTCATGTTTATTGGCTATGGAAATTTATCAACCCATAAGGCTTTTTTTTATTTTTTGTAAAGAATGCCTAAAAATGGGAACAAATGAGGGACTTGCACACAGGCAGCCAATGAGAGACTTGCACACAGGCAGCCAATGAGAGACTTGCAAATGGGTGGCCGTGAGGCAAGGTGTGCTCCTGTTTGGAGCCTCTTCAACTATAAGTTAGTTGGGCATTTCTTATTTAAATTTCTACCCATGAAGCTGCAATGAAAGTATCTTAGTGCAGTATTCATAATAATACATTCAGTCCATGTAATTTGAGACACTTCTCTTCCAAAACTTCTCCCACAATTTTTTTGCAAAATTTTGGGGATCCAGGCGATTGATCCATTTGCCAATCCTTAAGGCAACCTCTGGTAACAGATATATAAATTTTGGGAACTGCTGTGTATAAAGAATATAGTTTGTCCAAAACTGGATAATTTAAACTTATAAAACGAACCCCTAAATGTACTGATTTTTATTAAGAGTTTATTCAGTACATCACATTCATTCTTTTACTGACGAATTTAGGGAAATAAAAGATATCCGATCTTTTTAATCACATATGGTTATTAAATTTTCGATAATTATTAAACATTTGAATATTGTATTTATCACATATCGCTGTTGTGCTTTTTGTGGTTATCATTATAAAAGAGTTAGAGAAACTTTCAACCGAATAATACAAAGCCTCATATTGGATGCATATTGGGTTTTTCTGCAAGAAATATTAACAACCGCACAGGTTCATAAACGACTTCGAAGCACGAGTTATGTATGTGAATCCAACAAAGGCGGATCCAGAAACTTCTCAAGCGGGGGGGGGGGGGCAATCACCCATCCACCTATCGAATCCGCCCCTCCCAACTGCCCTATATTTTGAAAATCCCTACCCCTATCAGAATCCTTCTTTCTCTTGCTATACAGACCTAATCTGCGGTGTATAATTGAGGATTTTTGCACGGAATGAATTTAAGAAAGCGCCCAGTGGAGTGCAATGGGGTTATCCAAGGAGGGGGCGATTGTCCCCATCACCCCCTCCTTGGATCTGCCACTGGAATCCAACAATTCACATTTAGCAAAAACCTACATGCGAGAAACCACCCATGGGAAGGGGAGCATGAAAAAACCCGCAAAACCTATTTTAGGAGAAAGAAAACATCAAATACATAAAAATACAAATAAATACAAATGAATACAAATAAATATAAATAAATAAAACATTACCAAAATGAGTTAATAAAAATAAATTAGTTTAAACAATAAAAATAAGAATAAAAACAAAGGTAGTCACAAAAATTACAGAATTGCAAAATTTATAAAAAATTGTGTTAATGAAATTAAACTTTTATATTTTCGCACTCATGCTTGGTAGACATCTCTAAGGAATGATTAGACATCTAGTATGAATTTGTTAAGTATACATAAGCATAAAACCTATATTCCCAAATGGACTCATGCTTAATAAAGGTAGAAAGAGGGAAGACAAATGAATCCAGAAAGAGGATATGAAAGAGGTAGTAGATGATAGATGAAGGAAGAAGTAGAGTAACTGCATTAGGGTGTGAGAAACATAAGCTTGACAACACCTCAAGCCATTCATGATGTTGGCCTCATATAACTCGAATTATCAGAGCAATTATGATTTACTTTCGTGTACTACAGGTAAGTTGCCTTTCTATACCAACTATTAATTTTTTAGAAATTTGGCATCCAGACATTTTTGCATTTTTATCGAGTATGTACTACTACAGAAACTCACATTTTTCATATAAATAACACTATGAAGACAAAATATTATCTGTGACAACTGTATAAGTTACTTTCATTTATACACAAAAGTGTATTTAACTTTATCCAAAGAAAAGTGTAAATTAACCGTTTATCTAGCAATTATTTTCCATAACAGATATCTGGATAAAATAATTTTGAGTATCTGACAAACTATACTGTTTTAATGAGTTAAAATAATTTTGAATAATTTAAATCAAGCTCCTATTCCTGTCTGACCACATTTATGCGAAGGAAGTTGGGGTAAATAATTAATAGTCAATATTCAATGAATCGCCACTGACGATGGCTACTTTTTAACTGAAACACATACTTTTTGCAATCTTTTTCTTGCATATCTGAAAGAAATATTTTGCTAATTTGAAATTAAGTTATTTCGGCAAATGAGAAGTAAACTGTTACATCATTTCAAATCGCCAATTTTCTCATAAAATTTCCCTCAAATGCCTTTCACTCCTTCACCTATCCCTTTCTTTCCTCTCTCTGAGTCCCTCCTTATAACTCCAGTGGCCAGAGTATTCAACACCTAGCGATGGAAATAACTCATTGAAAACAGTCGTGTTAACTTAAATTTGCAGAATTAGTACAAAGCTTATAAAATCACATGCAATTTGTTTTATTTCAAATTACCCCATTCCTCTACCACAATCTTGTTACAAATAATGCTTCGCCAAAGGGTTTTCACATTCTATCATTTTCTACATTTTAATTTCAATGTCAGTGTTGTCTTTGAAGTTTACTTTACATGGCTATAAAAATTTAATACTACTGGAGCCAGATTGCATATTATCTAGACTTCCTATTTTATTTTAAGTAGTTACAAAATGTGCTAGGTTATATATTAGTCAACACTAAAATAAAAAGACTACCCTTTTGTGGTGCCATGTTGAATCAAATAAAAGTCAAGATGGAAGACAAACAAGTTTCAATCAATCTGTAGACAGTATGACTTCAATCTGTAGGAATCTTTACAAAGAATAATTGCCAAATTTGTTTATGTACATAGTTGTTTTTAATTGTAATGAATTATGAGCATTATGTAATAATAATAAAGGAAGATAGATATTAGCAAAAAGGTTGCCATTAAAATGGCGAAGCTGCCAAGCAGTAGTGCCTGATTTGTTGTTTTTCATTGCAATTCATAGTACTAATATATTTATAGATTTTAAATGTATAACCCATGGTAGTATCATTGCTAATGCAAATGAAAAACCATTTTGTAAAGAGTTTTTTATTATTATAAAATATTGGTCATGAGGTAAATTTATCTGATGGTTATGAGTGAAAATTGAAAAAATTAACACTTTAGGAATAATGAAGTGGAATTTTATTCATCTTTCTCTAACAAACTGTTTAATGTGAACCCAGTTAATAGCATTAGATCACAAAACGGACTATATTTACTCAATAAGTCATTCAAAGTGAAAGATGATAAATAATTTTGTTATTTTCTCAACCAACACCCACAAACATTATTTACTGACTGCAATAACATTTAATTTTATTAGTTAAAAAATTTCAAAAAATGCTTAAATGAAATTCAGTGCAAGAATAGTGTCATAGCCCCCTGAGACAACTACTTGTGGCTTGTCCCAGGGGGTTGTAAGGGGGCACCTCTATCTTTTCCCCGAAGCTTCATTCCTGAAAAATAACATATTTCAGTGATTAAATTACTGCCATTGTCAAAATCTCAATTATACTTATCAATATCATTGTTTTCTTTAAAGTACATGGTTTTTAAGTTCCATGTCTGATGAATTAAAAAATTCTCAAATTATTGTCATCATGAAATATCTCTCTGCTTACCAATTGCCTTCTCGATCTTTCCAATGATGTTTTGATTTGGAATTGCACGGCCAGCTTCATAATCATTAATCACCTGGGGCTTCTCATTCACCCTCTGTTGCATATGAGAGAAAATTATGCAAATATAATCTTTCAGAAGTTTCACTAAAAATTATTATTGTCAACTCAGGGACAATAAAGATGTGAACCTGTACAATACAGTCAAACCTCTCTAATCCGGCGAGCTCGGGAAATGCCCGGAGCTGGATTAGGGAATTTGATGGATTATGGGAGTTACATAACCCTTAAGGTAATCCAAGCCAATCCCTTCATAATATTAAGTTATGTAGCATAGTAAATATGAAAATAAACAAGTGAACTGCATGGAATGTTACTTAAACATTTAAGGTACACATGCGCTTCATTTTATGGCAGTCTGTACCTTAAACACTGTCTTAGTTCTGGTTCCAAAGTTACGTGTGTAAATATCGTATCCTTTCAAAATTTTTGAAGCTGTAATGAAACAGATATTGGCAAAGATGACTAAGAAAATCATCGTTTGCCACATACAGGTGATCCCTTTTAACTTGCCTCCAGCCAACGCGAATTTGTTACAACACGGTTTAAATTTGATTATCAAAAACTTTTTTATGTAACAATATCTTATGCACAATGCAATCATGACCTAACATCTTATGCACAGTGCGAACGTAGGCATATGGCTGTAATGCAGGGGTCTGCAACCTTTTTCCAATGTTAAGCACCCCATATGAATTACTTCTGAATGGCCAAGTTCCAGTTCCTCTCACTGAAACTTTTAACACCAATGTTGCCCTAAGCTATGTACAAAAAATCTGCTAAAATCGCCAGGGTCGCTCATATCGACTCCTAGTTTTTTACCACAAACTCTAAAACATAGTCGATAGATGGCGCATGTTTTATGTACAGTGGTCTGTAGAGTTCAACAATGCATTTTCTGCCGAATAATAAACTATTCCGATATCTTGAAAATAGCGTCCCATATAGAGTTTGTACAGGATGCAGGACAAATATTGAAGAATCCCAGCCAATATGGGATGTATGCTTAAGGGTTATAGTTCCCCCAGCAAATGCGGTTGCCAGTAACGCATCCCCTGTGTTAAGTGGGGGTCACCTGTATATTGGTTTCTGAATGACGATTCTGACAGTTTCAGTATAATCTCAGTTTATTTACAGACTTATAAAACCAGTGCTTTTTTTGTGATGGTATGTGCCGGTACGGTGTAACGGCATGTTTTTTCAGAGCGATGCTGACACCCGTCTAATTTCGGTACATTTTAATATTTTAATTCTTTAAAACCTTAAATAATAAAAGGGTTCTATAAATATTAAACATTTGATTTTAATTATCACCTTTGTTATTAAAAGTTCATCAAAAATTCAAAAGAGAAGGGGGAATAGGTGGAGGGGTGTGAGAGTACCAGCACCTCTTTTTCTACAAAAACAACACTGTATAAAACTAACAATTGAAACATGCCCTTTTGAAATCTGCCCATTAAAGTATAGGTAGCGGAAATTAAGAGTCAGTTATGAAAGAAAATTTTAAGTACAGATATTGGAAGATTTTTATTTATTCCAGATAATCTTAAAAAGTAAGTGTGGAAAGTCGATTGAAAAAATTCCAGAAATTCGCAACCGTAAACATTACCTAATACTGATTGGTTAATTAAGCAGCTAGTGGCTTTGGGTAGTTTGAGATTTCTTTTTGAGGTTTGCAATGGACAATGTTTTTTTCTTTACTTCCTTTATTAGTCTTTTTAATAAGCATATTTATTAATCAAAAAATTATGATTTTACACTATTCTAAGCAATTTCTAAATAATATACAAAATGCTGCGATGGTGGACATTTATTTTCACTTACAAGCAACTCTACATTTTAATTTGTATTCGTTTTTTGAACTACATTTCTTATGCATTAACCCCTAAGTAGGTGTGTGGGGTCTTTACTTGTATGAGGTAGATTTTTTCAGTACCTTCCTAGAATAATTGAAGGGTCAAGTGCAAAAACGGGGTAGTTCCAGTTTGACAAAGTTTTGAAAAACAGCAAAAAACGTTTCTTTTCCTCTAAACCAGACAGTGGAGCAGCTCCATTTCCATTGTATCTCCCTAGCAAATGATCGGACCTACATTCTTCTTGCACCAAAGCATCGGGTGAATTTTTCAATATATGAAACATCGTGAAACTCAAAAATGACCAAAAGTGGAGCCACCTCGTTTTTGCACTGGACCCTTCAATTATCTTCTTTAGTTCGTGTAAAAATATTGGCAATATGTGCTATGGCCTTCTCGTAAAAATTCATTTTTTAACGTTGGGGTCATTTAAGACCCCACGCGCCTACTTGCGCTACTATTTCGAACTTATATATTTTTCTCTTTATCTCTCAGAGAAGCGTACCTGTCTGAATTTCCTTTTATAAAATGAAGTGTTTCCTTTTCGCCAGGGCTATGTGAAAGCCTTTAGCAAGGAATATAATGCATTGCAAGAAAAACAACAGTAGTGGAACACTGGCAGCATTGCAGTTATTCCATAGTATTTTAGATTTTATCTCTTCCCTTGACGTGAGACCTGTGGAAATACCCTTCTGCATTCTGATTTAGGAAACCAAGCAATTCTTTGTCAGCACGACGAAAACCCTTGGCCTGAACACAAGCGAGGGATATGACCTGCACAGTTCCTTTCCCGGAAGACCGCAGAAGGGGGAAAGGACCCCCGCGTGAGTGTGCACTTGTCCCAAGCTCCTATCTTTTCACTGGTTTCCTCGATTTCCTCGTCAACGCTATTGTCAATTTCTCGCACTAATCCTTACGACTGTCCATTTTATTATGCGAGAAATTTTGTTTCCACCACCTGCCTGTGCGTTTCAAGCTACTTAGGGTGTCTCCTACATCTCACGCCGACACGTCTCCAAACGAGTACTTGTGAGTTTTGTCTTTTCGCAAAAGGGTAGCATCTAAGTATATATATGCGCCAAGATCACTCCGTGAAAAAACCGGTAAATTAACGGGATCGCCACCCTTGGAAAAACGCATTCATTTAGACCCCAAAGTTCGAGCTAGGTGCACAATTTGCCCGAGAAATGTGGACAAAATAACAAATCAGCGTTGCAATTTCTGTACCAAGACGATGTGTTATACCACATGAAAACTATATGCAGTGATTGTGTTGGTAAATTTCAAGAGGTTAAATAAACACACATCTTGTTTATGCATCCAAAGTGTTTTCTAATTTATTGTTTTGACTATCTAGTTCAGTAACACATCGAGTACTATAACCGTATATTTATTCTAAAAACTTGAGAGGGTGGAGATCATACATGAGTGAGATAAAACAAATTCATGTATCCAAGTTAATGTTTATAGGTTATTGTACATTTATTTGCAAAGATTATTCAAATTTCATTGCAAAAAAATAATAATGCACTCGAGTTTAGTGTAATCATATGGGAGGAAAAAGAGGTGCATATTACAGGAAAGAATTTGCCCATTAAATAACGCACTAAACGAATATAACAATTACATAATATTTAAACAAAGTTTATAGAAGCCTTAGTAAAGGTTAAATTTATTTGTTAACTCGATATGAATTTACACATAAGATTATGTATTAATGTGCGAAAGCGACACCCGAAAATAGCAGCTAACGTAAACATTAAAAATAATTAACTGCCATTAACAATATGGAAAATCTGATGGATGCACGTTGTTATATATGGTATTAGACTTCTCATCTGAAATAACTGTTACGAAAATCAACAACTCGGCATAGATATAAACATTTTCTTTTGGGGTCTTTAAAGACCTCACGTGCCCACTTAAGTTACGAAAGGCCACGTGCCTACTTAAGGGTTAAAGTTGTTGTTTTATTGTTCCCAATCATTCCATTTCAAGTATATCTGCCTGTGTCACGAATGACAATAGAAAGTATGTCCAAACATGGTTCATGATAAAAATTCTGAACTCTGTAACTATGCCAGATTATGGGTTGCCGGATTATAGAGGTTTGACTGTAATGATAAAATTATTCAGTTATGCTGTTGGCTCCCATAGTGTGGGTCCTGAAAGATTTTCAGGGAACTGAGAAAATGGAGCAAAACTTATTTGTTTCAATTACCTATTTAAATTTAATTATTCAATTCTTAAAAGCATTTAAACCTTTTTTTGCAGTAAGCTGCATTAACTTAAAGGGGGGTGATAGATATATAAAGTTTGGAAACCACAGTATTGAATAATGAAACACAAGTTATGTTTACTACTGCTTTTGAGGTAAATATAAGATAACATTTTATTTTGAAACACTTAAAATATAATGAGTGCTACCTCATGATGGTGGATTCTTTTCTATTCATATTACTGTTATATAGGTATTTGTATGACATCCTGATGCATAATTAAAAATTCTGTATTTGAAGATACAGCTGAATCAGTCATTTTGTTCTTCACAGCATCCAACTGATATTTGTTGGCCATAGTCATATCAATACTCTGTTCTCAATATGACAGATTATTTATTGTAATCATCAAAATAAGAGTATCAAGAGAAAAAAGGCATTCACAGATTACAGTAGGTCCCCACTATATGTTGCCCACTTAAATGTCTTTTTATTCACAAGTTGTAAATGAAATAAGGAACACACTGTATTAACCCAATATAAGACAAGTTTTTTTCCAATGAAAGGTTGGGGGTTGCCTAATATTCATGAAACAATAAATATATACAAAAAATAGTGAAAGCGATAAGTTTAGCACGGTTTAAATCATAATCATTTTTAGACTGCACATTGTAATGGAAATTTTTAGTTACTTAATAAAAATAACTCCAAAAATTTTATTTTCTTCAGCGTCTCAAATTTGTTTTTGTCAAAATGAACTTCTGTAAAGGAGGGTCATCTTATATTTGAGGTTGTCTTATATTCCAGTAAATATGGTATTTAGTTATATGTTGTACTGCTTCCCAAAAACATTGCCTGTGAAGAACAAAAGGTAAATTTTCAACTGTAGCAAACTTGATGTTTTCATTAATTCTTAGAGATATTTTGCATGAATGATGCCTGAATAGATGACTGAGATTGTCAATCTAAAGTGATTTAGTTTTGCATGTGCTTTTCCTTAGCTAAGGAGTTTTAGCTATATTCTAGTAGTTTATTTTTAATTAATATAATTCTTTACATAATTATAAACAGTAATGTATTATTAATTATGCAGATTTTTATACAATTATAATGTACAGCACATAATAATGCATAAATAAGCTTGCTCCTTTTGCAAAATTATACCAACGCATCACCACCCATAACTGACAAGACTTTCCAAAAACAAGCTTCATAACCATCTCATGCGAGTTTTTTATTTATTTCATTTCTATCTATTTTAACATAAACTGTCTTATGTTCTGCACTAGCATGTTTTATTTGGGTTAAAAATCTTATATTTGTGTCACAAAAATATCTAACAGGAAAAATACTTTTATAAATAGGAAGATGAGAAAATTAGATTTTGCAATACATCATTTCATTGTAAGTCACAGTTTTCAGGGGTGAATCTCCTAGGATTATATTGTGTGGACTTACTTTATATACATAAAATATAAATACAATATCTTCTCAGTACCTCACAACAAAGCCATTTAGTGGTGGAAATTCATTACAGTGACTACTTCCAATACATAGCTATTTATATCAAGGGCTTGAATTGCACAAAAAACTGAAACAAACCACACTGATTTGCTGAACTGAGAACAAAACCACAAACAAAATATTAATTTTTTACTGAATGATGAACAAAAAATGTTTTTAAAATGGTCAGGTTGAAGAAATTATTATTTAAAATGCATCAAATTTCCTAAAAGCTGAAAGAAGAAACAGAAAAAAGCAGCTCAATATTAATTGGATCTGAAGAAAATTTTTAGGTAGAATCCTTGTTGAGTTCATATCAACATGTTCCTATAATTAATCAGAAAGTGTATTCTACAATATAGTAGAACTTTGAATATCCAGACTAATTGGGACCAAGGGTAGTCTGGATCAGCGGCATATATGCAATGCACATGGGCAGCAGCCACACAACTATCTATCTATTGTAACACACAAACAGTATTTTTCACAGGAATGCATATCGTATCATAATATGCCTTATATTCTTTCATATTTATTAATCAATTACTGCCTTGACATACCTCTAATTAAGTTGCACAAGAGAGCGTACACATGTACAAGCAGAGGTGTTCTTTTAGAGTTATTTTGGTAAAAGGCGAAAAACATTAATTTTTTTAACAAAAACAAACGCTTCCATGATTCACGGGTATTTATAAGGAAAAATTCTGTTATATGAGATGTTAGCATAAAAATATTATATAAACTACCAAGAAATTAAGAGATTATAAATATTTTTATGTGAATAATATGAATCCTGAAAATAATATACATTTGATGAAATTGTCCTGTAAGTACATACGTATGTTAATTTGCTTTGGGTGAGGCGTGAAAACTCACTACTTATTGTGAGACTGAATACAAAAACTAGCTGTAGAACTGGATTAGCAACCTACAACATATTTATATTTTTTCTTTAAATGTGCTCTCTGCTTCACCAAATTTGTTCATTTCCACATAATTGAAAAATGTGACATAACAGCCATTGACTTCAAACGAGAAAACCAACTACAATATTCTACCTTTTCATCTCTTACAACAATAGAGAAGTGCTGGTTAGGATAATTTACAAATGCAAAACAACACAATAATGAATTGAGATAGAAACTATTAATTTGGCAGGGATGCTCGATTCACATATTTTAAGGTGATGACGAAAAAATCTTGAAAAAAGTCCTGGGTTTGACTCCAAAGAAGACATTTCCATTTCCCATAAGATAACAGGTAAAAATCGACTTTTCGACGTGCAAGCTTTCATTCTTTTTAAGATTAAAATTAGAAAAAATTAACCTATGATCTTTGGATCTGAACCATTTTGAAGAAAAAATTATAAAGTTTCTTATACTGTTCATCTTTTTCCACCTACAGTTTGAAATCGCTCGTGTTAAATGTTTAATTCACATAGTTTGGGAAATCTTGCCATTTTAATGAGATGTTGCCTTGCCTACCAATTACATTATTAGACCTCGAAATCCTATTGTTATTTTAATCCTTATGGGTGTAATCAGTGGAGTGGCAGAAACCCCTGCAGGGGGAGGAGGGAGACCCAGGGCCGAAGGGGGCACAAAGAAAAATATTAAGAGGAAGATGAAATAAAAGATGTTTGAACTATATAAGACTATAGGGCAGGGGTCGGCAACCTTTTTGACAAGAAGAGCCATTTTTTCAAAATTTGTATAGAATCCAACAAAGCATGAGCCGCAGAGCATGTATAACGAAGGAATACATATTAAATACTGTCAAGCCATATTTAATGAAATCTATTTATTTAAAATCTGCACACACACACCCATAAAATGATGTTTTGGAGATAATTCGTAAAAAGAACCTGAGAAACAAAAGAATGTTTTACATAATATTTTATTCAATGTAAATATAAATAAACATTCAAATGAAGCAAATAAAGAGATTCTTGCAAAAATGAATCTAGGACTGTAGATGAAAATGAGAAAGTTGAAAATGAAATTTTTACTCAACAGCCCATGCTGGATCCTTTAATTGAAAACGATTATATTATTATCAATGGAGACTGTCATTGTCATCTGGTGCGGTTTAAGCAGGAGAGTGGTCATCGGGAGCCACAGGTCATTCCTCAAAGAGCCACATGCGGCTCACGAGCCGCAGGTTGCCGATCCCTGGTATAGGGACACTACCTTTGTTTTTCCTACTATGAACAGAACAAACAGATAATGCTGCTCGCTTGAGGAAGAGTCGTTTGGGCTGTTAGTAATTACGGTGACAAATATACATAGACGACCCATGCCTGCGGTCTGTTTACAAAATGTTATATGTAGAGCAGAACCGTTTGCATAAAGTACTTCTATGTTACACTCATTGTCAGCTTATAAGGAATGTATATGCCACGTAATATGTGTACAAACAACATTCCCAAAGATATTAACGATGAAAGAACTGGACCAATGTTATGAGAGCAGAGTGAGTGAGAGAGTGGAGACTCCACTTGTGTCCCTACATTCAGTCTTTGCCAAAACTTTGCTTGTTATAGATTTGGGTTTTACCAAGGCATTAAGAAAAAAGAAAAAGTTAGTGTCAGCATTGATTTGTGATTTTCTCATTCTTGCTAGTAAGTTAAGCAGTGCAATTGTGTGCTGTGAATTAATTAGTGTGTTTTAGTGAAATATTTTCCCTTTTATATTAAAATATAAAATTTGGCGACCTTTATATTTTAAGATGTTACCTCAACTCAGCCAAGTAGTGCTCAAAAAGTTAAATTTAAACAAGAATGTGAACGTTCCCTTCAAACGAATGCGAAATTATTGACAAGTTTTTTCAAACAAAAAGCAGTCTGCCAACTCTAGCTTGTCTTCGGGAGTAAAGCATCGCAGTGACACTGAAGATATATGCAAGACTCTGGGTAATGTGCAGTGTAGTGATGCAACTAGTTTAACCCTTTCCCATTGAATAAATATTGCTCCTTATTCCCCACAGGTTGTAATTAAAAATCAGAGTAATTGTAGTAGCAGAATATCTACACTTGAATAGAACACCACTAAAACAGAGGCAAAAATACTGTGATTTATACAATCCTCTCGTGAATTACAACAAGATATTGTCACCAGCATCTTTTCCAACAGTGAGCGGACAACTCGGCAAACGCGATCTTTTGAGCGTCAGTTCAAATAACATGATTCATGCGGCAATTCAACAAATTTGTTTGAAAACAGTTATGAGATAAACTTCACGCACTTGATTAAAAAAAACAAAGTTAACAATATCACTTGTCTGCCGCTTTTCCTGTGCATAGCGCTATGTAATGAGCGACTGTGATTAAACGTGCTCATGAGTGCTCTTTAAGTGTTGACGCACTGCTGGAATAAATTTTGTTTTAAACTAGTCCATAAAAATTTCTCTGTCCATTCATGATGACTTATTACTGTAGTAATCGACAGGTAAATTCGATAAAACTTTAACTTTTGAGAAAGCTCGAGGTTTCTTTGCATTCCCAATAACACACAGTTTCAAAAAATGAGAACCGGTGGCATTACCACAGCACTTTTTTCATTTTCATGAGCTAAAGTTTTTTTGTGGTTGAAACTTCCAGTATAAACCAGTTTCATTAGCATTATAAATTTGTTCTGACGTGAATCCTTCATTATCGACGAAATGTTGAAACTGAGACTTAAATTCCTCAGCTGCCGGCTCGTCACAGCTAAGTTTTTCTCCTTCGATAGCAATCTGACGAATCCCGTGCCTTTGCTTAAATCTTGTCAACCACCCACATGATGCGTTAAAGTCCCCCCCTCCTCCTCTCTTCATTCCTTCACTCTGCACGTCGCCCATGGTTTCAGTTATGCTGTCATATTGTTTTTCAGCGGCCGATTTCTCGTACTATGTATTCTAAATTATTTAATATTACGTTTTTTTTACATCCCAGTTAATCCGGATCCTGGATAATCGAGAGTCTACTGTATTGCAGAAGGATAGAGTATCAATTGCATGAAGATTTCTGGTGAGGAAAATGTGCACATTGAAAGAAACAATGATGTCGGGGGAGCCCTGACATGCGAGTGGAATGGGGAAAGGGTTAATGATAAGCAGCTCTATAATAGTAGTATTCCTCGTGAAAACGTTGATGCAGTGGTAGAGATTGAAGAATTTTCAGAGGCGAGGTGTTCCTTAGATTTTGAAAATATTGACTATCCCAAAATTAAAGTAATTATTTTGAGCTATGGATGTTGCAAACCGAACGGGCCTTTTCCGAAAGATGAGAAACACAACAGATCTTTCAGTGTAGATTATTATTATGAAACAACTCATACAGGACAAAAAATACCTAGAGATGAAATTTCCTTATTTAACTGCTATAAATTGTGTTCAAATGGAAATTTTTTTCACGTGAATGGAAAAATAAAGATTTTCATGCATGTATTTTTAATATATTTAATTGCCTTTAAAAGTTAATTGTTTATTTTTCAAGTTTTATTCATTACAATTAAAATAATATAGTAAAGGATATGAAAATCGCCTAATTCATATTCTGTATGATTAAAGTGTATTATTCCTTCTTGTTATCCGAGGTGGGAAGGCCAGAATGATTCCGCTATGCCACTGGGTGTAAGCATGCTTTGAATATGAGAGAGAGGAAGAGAGGTAGGGAGGGGGTAAGAGAGGGAGACATAGAAAAAGAGAAATGATTTTCAACACAATTGAAGTTTCTGATATCAATTTGATCTCCATAAATAGCTTTCTATATCTATATCTATAGTTCACCCTGCAAGCCACCGCAATGGTGTGTGGCAGGGGGTGCAATAGCACCAAGGTAAAGCGCATAATAACGTATAGTATCACTCTACGTCGGCTGATTTCTTTTCGTAACTTCTGTTCTGCTCAACTATCGTTCTAGGGAAAAACGAGCCTTTATACCTCTCAGTCCTACAGGCTATCTCTCTTATTTTATGATGATGGACCGTTCTACCAATATAAGTTGGTGCTCTTATTATTTCTTCGACATCGCTGGAGAATATATGCATTCTAAATCTTTCGAGAAGTTTTAACCTAGAGCGTGATCGGCGCTCAGCTAGTGATTCCCATCCTTTAACGATTGAATCTTTACTACTCCCATCATTTTTGACAGGATATACACTAGTCCAATGTTTCCCAAAGTGTGGTGCATGTACAACCAGTGGTACACGAAAGGATTTCATTCAGTATGTGGCAGAAAAGAAATTATTGCAAATTGTTCCAGAGTTCTATCTGCTGTCATGACGAACAGTGCATAATGAGTTGTTTGTTGTGTTTGCTCTGTTAAACCCTGTTACGATGGATCGGTGGCTAAAAAAGGAATCTTTAAAGCATACAATAGAAATGTGTGAAGGAAATGTGAGTGATAGCGATAACTGTGATGAAGAATGCAGTGATATGACTATATCAGACAAGTGTGAAGGCCCAACTAGTGAACTGAGTAAACCATCTGACTTTGTTGAAAGTATCGGCAGCAAAGAAAAAAGCCCAGAAGTATGATGAAGATTATCTTAAATTGGGATTTTTGTGGACTGGTGATGAGATGGAACCTATTCTTGGACGTCTTCATCAGACTAGAAGCGTAGGTCTCGAAGGTGCTTCTTCAGTTTGGGGAACAGGTGGAAGTCCAATGGTGCCAAATCAGGACTATAGGCAGGATGGAGCAGAATTTCCCAGTGCCAAGCGTTCAAGAGATTCACTGTGGCATGAGCAGTATGAGGCCGGGCATTATCGCGCAACAGCAGCACTCCCTTTGACAGCAAGCCGGACCTCTTGCGATGAACAGCCTCCTAAAGTTTCGTGAGGGTGACCTGATAACCAGCTGCATTGATTGTCTGCAGGATGCATCTTTCTACCACCAAGGCTTCGATTCCTTGATCTACCGCTATGATAAGTGCCTTAACAGACAAGGCGACTATGTTGAAAAATAGACTGAATATGTGCCTATATCTGTTCCATGTGTTCCGCATTGTAACTTGTTTAAATTAAAAATAAAAAAATAGGGAACCTTACTTTCTGACTTACCCTCGTATAATTTCACTTAACAGATCCCTGTATCTTTGAAAAAATTTGCCCCTGGACAGCCACCTGACATCTGTATGCATCAAAAGTTCAGAATGCTCAAGGTCATCATTTTCTTCTACTTGTAACTTGAAAAGCCATTTTGAAGATTTCTTGCTCGAATAGAGTTAACGATATAATCCAGGGGTGCCCATTACGTCTCCCATGGGCGACCGGTCGCCCTTTAGGAGGGTTTGTGTCGCCCACGCGTCCATCAAGGCATTAAGCTTATATGCCTGGGTAAGGAGTTCTATTTTCTAATATGAACTTAAATCAAAAACCAGAAATGCTCTCACTAATGTACATCTCGAAGACTGTTTACTTCTCTCTGTTTCTAGTTACATGCTCAATTACCATTCACTAGCTGAAGATAATCTGTGTGAATGTGCCCATAATCGCGCAAATCAAGATTAAATTTAATTAAATTAATGTTTTATAATGTTGTTTTGCAGTAAATTTGTAGTCTAACTCATTCTTAAAGTCACTTTTTATATATTGAAAGAATAAGTAGCCCGCAAGACAATTACCAAGATGAAAGTAGCCCATGATATGAAAAAGTTTGGGCACCCCTGATGTAATCAATTGTAGAAGCTTTCATGTGGTGGAACTGCATCATCTAATATATAAAAATGACTTTGCCATCATCATCGATGGGAAACTCTGTAATGCTATTTTTAGCAAACTTTCGAGTAGCTAGAAGATTGACATTTGGTAGGAATGTTCGGTCCTTCGAGTAGAAGCCATTTACGAAAAAAACTATCCAAAATCGACCCGGGTTCGATTCCCGAGAATGATTTCCTTTCCTCATAAGATAACATGGAAAACTCGATATTTCGACCTGCAACCTTATTTTATTTTGCTTATTAAAATTCACATATTTGACCTACGATTTTCGGACTTGGACTATATTAAAGAAAAATAAATGCGGTTTCTTATTCTTATCGTCTTTTATCGCTTTCGAATATAAATCTTTCGAATTTAACGTTTTAATATCATATTTGACAAAATTTAGCGTTTTTAACGTGAAGTTGCCTTGCCAACCGATTACACTGTTAAACTCGAAATCCTATTACTCTCACATACAAAAAATGTGTGATTCTATCATAATTACTTAAAGAATATTTTTAGAAGAAATTCTAAACATAATTACCATCGTTTAAGTTTTTCATAATCATGTTTTAACTTTTTTGATTTTATGTTTTATATGGTGCATTTGACAACTCATATTTATATTATAATCATTAATTTCAGCCTTATTATCTAGAAAATGATTTCACGTCACGTTGCCATGGTAAATGACATGTTTGTTTCTTTCGTATGTTTATCAATAAGCTACTGTAAGGAATGTCTTTTAATGAAATCCAGTACCTGTCAGATAAATCGGAATACGTAAGTTGAATCAAGTTTATTGGTGTCAGTTCACATTAAAATTTCTATTAATATACATTTCAGTTTCATATAATATAATAATTGATGGTACAATACATACCAAATCAACACGTATAAACATATATAATTGTTGCTTAAAGGAATAATTACCAAACGGTGGAATCTTTTAATTATACTTAAAGGATATCTGTTATAGACAATTGTTGCTTAAAGAATAATTACCAAAAGGTTGAATCTTTTAATTACTACTTAAAGGATATCTGTTATAGAAATTAGTCTGAGAATAATAATCGTATTTACAATGAAACAATAATTAAATATTAATGTGTTCTACCGGAAAACTATCACATAATTTTATTCGCCAAAGATGTCTGGCATAACCTGGGCATCGCCGAGTACTTTCAGCTAATATTTAATAAAACCAGTAAAAACCATAAAACAGTAAAACCATAAAACGGTAGAAACTATAAGAACAATTGGTAAAAGTTCCACAAAGTATAAAAGTAAAAATTATGACATGTTTCGACTAGTCATAGCCATCATCAGGTGAGGGAAGTGGGTGAAGCAGCGAAATATATAGACAAGTAGAGGGAGGGGGAGGAGAAACGGAGTAGGAGGGGGAAGGTAAAGGGTAAGAGATGAACGTGGTAACAAGGAAGAGGTGGAGGGGATGTTAGGAATGCAAGGTTAAGAATTTGAGGTGGCTGCCGGTAAGATAGAGGCTAGTAATGGAGAGTGTCTTAAAAACAAGTGATCATTAGTGAGAGTATGTTGGTTGTTTTCCAAACGTAAAAGAATTTCCAACTGTTCAAGATGATTAAGCCTAAAACCTTTCCGTTCCACGTGGATAATTTCTGGAGTGAAGTCAGAAGAGTGGTTATTTTCAAACAGATGTTTAGCAAAATGAGAAGAGTCGGATTTGATGGAGAAAGCATGCTTGTGTTCGTTGGCTCTAGTAATAAAGTTTCTCCCTGTCTGGCCAATGTAGGTAGCATCACAATCTGCACAACAAAGTTTATAAACACCACTTTTAGAAAAAAGGTCAATTTTATCTTTTCTGTTTAATAATGATATCCCAATTGAATTGTTGTTGTAGAAAGCTGGTTTTAGTGTATCTTTAGGAAAGGAATTGGAGATGTTGAGTGATAGATTTCCAGTGTATAGGATTCGGCTTCAACATGCCTTCTTGTCATCAGGGGTCGTCAGGTTGGCAAAGATGTTATTAAGGAGGATTTTCCTTTGTTTTCTGGAAAGAAGTTTGTCAATGAGTGACTCTTGATAACCGTTAGATTTCACGATTTGCTTAATTATGCACAATTCTTTATTAAAGTTGTGAGCGGAAAGAGGAATACTTGTAAGGCGATGAATCATGGAATGGAAATACGCAATGCCCATTACATCATCCATATTTAACATTTTGACACATATCACTTGCTGATGAATAATACGTGGTAACTGAGAAAATTTGGAAAATCACTCATTTCTACAAAGGGTCATGAATCCATTGTTGCAGCCTGCCATAGCTCGAGCTCCATCTGTTGTTAATGAGACCAGCTTATAAATAGGTTATTGAATAATGTTACAAAAGTCCTTAAAAGCATTAAATATGTCTTCTCCTCGTGTTTTACCTTATGGTGGAATACCGTATCTGCCTGAATAGAAGTCGACCCTGGATTTAAGCCGACCCCCCAAAAATTTCCACCATTTCTTGGTAAAAATGTAAATTTCATAGATTTTATGCTGAAGTGATCCGGACATTCATGCACGGCTTAGAATACATTATTCGCGATCGAAGAAAAGTGGGACATGGTTTAGTTGTTGACATTTTGAAATATTACTCCAATTAATAATTTTGCATTGTTGAATAATATTCCATATTCAGTGACAATAATTTCATTCATCTTCATTTTCACAAAGGCCAAATACACCCTTCCCGCGGGTTTATTAACTGCGGCCCTCGACTATACGCAGTCCCAACCGCGGACATTTCCCTTGCGTATCCACGGTTCGGACCACGAAAACTTTTAAATACCACGCATCTTATGACTTTGTTGTCATCTTAACTCACTCACAAAGACTTTGTTGTCGTTTTAACTTGCTCGCTATTATGTTGTTGCCGTACTGACACGATTACGTATCCTTTTCGTGCGCCACAAGTCACTGCATTCAACACAATAATCCTGCGCATCGTATGACTTTGTTGTCATCTGCGCTCACTCACAAAGGCTATGTTGTTGTTCTAACTTGCTTGCTATTACTTTGTTGCCGTAATGTACGATTACGCTTTTCGCCCGCCACAAGTCTCTACATTCCACACGAGGCGATCAGTTGTGTATTATTCACATCAGCATACGCATGCTTTTCATGCACCGCAAGTCCACATGATGTGTTTAGTTGTGTATTATTCATATCAGCATACTAAATAAATTAAACGTTTAATATTTTTCTGAATTTGTACGTAATAATATTTGTTTAAATGCAAAAAAACGCCGGGTAAGATTAGAAGACCGTAGTAAATTGTATAAAATGATGTGATGTATGTCATAGTATGCACGTAATTTCTCCGTTACCTACGGGGCGTTTGTAATCCTTCAGTCGGTAATTGTTTTACTCAATAGTTTCGCTTATGCATAGTGTGATACGTTTGAAGAAATTCTTAAAAAATGCATTAATTCTGGGGTAGAATATGTAGTTCCGAACAGCAAAATGCAGCGGAAAGCTATTTCTCGCATTTAGTAGCACATAGATAGCGGTGATTGTTTTTCGTCACACATTTTTCAACTACGGGAGTTTCGACTATGCCAAACCAGAGAGCTCGTAAAGAAAGAACAGCATGTTATTGTATTCATAATATTTATATAATGTATTTAAGTGAGAAATAAGCGAGTAATGTAAGTGATCAATAATATATGGTATAGTAATACGAACCGTGGAACCTAACCCCCAATTTCCAATATACTTAAGTATTTACCAACCGCGGTACTTTTCAGGAACGTAACCCCCGCGGTTGACGAGGGAAGGGTGTATAGTAATAGCGATCTTGCCAAGATAATTTTTCATCCAAGTCTACTTCCAATGAAATTAGCATTTACATTACCTTAAGAAATTGCATTTTTATAATTATACACGTTCCATGTAAAGTTTTACTGTTCATTATCAGCTGAATTTTGCAGTTCAAGCCGTTGTTCATACCTTCAGAGCAGATCTCTCGTTATTTACCGATATTCAAACAGTTGAGCATCAAAAGCCATCAACGCATTTTGCGTAATCGTCTGCAAATCACGTGACCTCCCAAATGTGAAAAACCCAGCCTTAAATGGTAACAAAGCACAGGTAGTGCTAAATTCAATATTCTAGTCATTATTATTTGTTCATTAATATTCATCGTAAGTCAAATATTTACTTTACGAAAAATGTAGTGGTATCATGAGACATGCTGCCATCTATGAATGACTACGAGATTTAACCATAACCAAAATTTTCCCCGGACTCGCATTTAAGCCGAGGGGCGATTTTTTCATGATAGATTTTGACAAAAAACATCGGCTTGTATTCGGGCAGATACGGTAATTGTCAGAAGTTCATCCTTGGTAGAGAAAGCTTTAAATACCATTCGTACAAAAATAATTAGCTGGACTACATCAGTAACACCGGAAGATTCATCAATTTGAAGTGAAAATTCTATACACGAAAAAATGTCATTTGCTAATTGTTCTTTTGAAAACGAACTCATAATTTCCGCTCGGTGCATAACTGTATTTCGTGACAACTGCATATCATTAATAGCTGAAATAATTTCTGATTTATTTTTAAAATCACAAAACAACGAATCTGCCGCATCTAAAAAAAGCTTGCTTAAAGAAGACACCATCCTCAAATGGCTCCTTATTTTTCACAAGGATATGACTAACTTGAAGAGATGCAACAGTGACTGCCTTCGACTCTTCAGTGTTGGTTTTAGAAAAATAAATTGCTGATTGAAAAGCCTCACTTTCAGATCCTTAACTTTACTCTTATGCAGTTCACTGTTACGCCGGTAATAATATCATAATTCGTATGCATAGTTCTATAACGTTTTTCAAAATTACCCTTTTTACTTTCTCCATACGTAGTAATGGGAAAGTATTGTATTCATGAAAAAAATCGACTTCGAGATTTCAACGGAAATACATGTTTTGAGGTCCCTAGAACACGTTTAGACTATTTTCGGAATGATGTCTCTGTGTGTGTGTATGTTATTGTGGGCGCTCTAACTCAAAAAGTACTTGCCATATCGTTACCAAACTTCATATATAATACTTTAACATGCGCACAAAGAACTGATTAGTTTTTGGACAATAACGGATAACCGGAAATCGAGGTTTATTCGAAACCTGATTCGGTTTTTGCGATATTTCTCCGTTAAAACATCATTATTGTATATACAATTCTATACAAAGGTTATAGAGAATGTAATTTCCTACAGTTTTCATTTGAAACAATTTTCTATAGGAGTTATTGTTTAGGAGTTATTTATAAATAACCGGTTTTTCCGTTTACGTTAAATATATCCTTAAAAACATCGTTACTGGTAATCTTCGTAAGGACCAAAGTTGTAGAGAATAATATTTCTTCCAAGTTTTGTTTGAAACTAATTTTCGTAGAACCATCGATTTCGGATATATATCGCTTTATCTTAATACCAGTATACAGCGCCAACACCATGTAGCGGTGAATTCTGTAAACATTCAAAATATACGTAATTTACGGCAAGGACGTGTCTTCTTTTACGATACGAAATAATAATTTTGCCTCATAATATTATTCATAATAATTTAAATATCTATACCCTAAATATGGAGAAAGTCATGTGTTGGCCACATCAGATTTTTTGGTATTGAAATGCTGAGATTACAAATAAAACAGCAACATTTCTTATTGATCATTATGAAAAAGTAATCGGTCTGCCACTCGTAGTGATAATGATAAGTTTTTCTTTTGTTCGAATTCATGGGTATATGGGATTGAATAAAATTACTGTTTTATACGTTTATAACACTTCAACACTACACAAGAACACTCTCATTTCTACAATATTGAAACATAGCTGACCAAAAAATACAAAAGGGCAAACTCACAGTGACATGCACGTGCATAGCTAAGCTATTTCTAAATATAATAAAGAAAGAACTAACCATGTAAAGAGGCGATTCATAGAATACTATTAAGGTGTCGTAAATACCTAGCCTGACATTTTTTTAAGAAAGGTAAAGTAAATTTTTTTTATTTTTAGTTCATGATCGAATGAAAAGGACTTGAGATCGACTTGTAGATCGCGATCGACCTTATGGGCACCCCTGCCATATAAGATTGAGTGGGATAAGGGAACGCGGCTGCAGGAAGTCTCCGATAAATACCTAGATACAGTGGCGAAGCGGACACCATCGCAGCCCCCGCACGGCGGGGGGGCCCATGACCGAAAGTGGGCCCAAAGCAAACCATGGCTAAAAGGCTTCATGGCTAATAGAGACAAAGAAAAAGAAATATTAGGAGGTAGATTAAAGAACCATGCATTTGAAGCGATCGAGCATTCTCCGGAATATGGAACATTGAAAAGTTGCTCAAATATGCTCGCTTGCGTTTGACCAGGCCCTGCTGACTGGGTTATCTGAGAGATAAAGCATGCTATTGTCTTCTAGAAGGTTTCAGCTTTGTAAACATCACATAAGGGTACATTATTATCCACTCACAAAGCTAACAAAGCTTGCCCGCATAGTCATCATTTTGAGCTGTTATGTCATTTTCCCTTATTGTATCTTTAGATGGCATCTGGTGAGCCGGGGATAGCTGACTTAAGAATATTTCCCATGCACCTCGGACACAGTCAGATCATAAATATTTTTGAAGAACTTGTTTGTAAATTAACCATGGACAATGGAACCCTCTCTTCTCTCACTGCCTCTGGATTAGAAAGTGAAATTGTATATACGACTGAAAAAAGTGGTCTTAGTCTGACTAAATGTCGAGGTCAAGCATATGATGGTGCCTGAAATATGGATGGAATTTATAATGGTGTTCAGCAACAAATTAGAGAAAAACAGCCAACTGCTTGTTACATTCACTGTGCAGCTCATAACTTGAACCTTGTGATTAGAGATGCAATTGAGGGTGTTCCAGAAACGAAAAAAATTTACACTATCATTGAAAAGCTTTATGCTTTTTTTGGTCAAATGTTGGGAAATGCATTTCAGAAAATTAAATTTTTTTTCTAACTGCAATAGTGTCCAAGTGGTTTAAGTTTTCATCCCATGAGAATGAAAAAATGATGCATTTATATTTTCATTTTTATATCTTTTGGTATAATAAGCCTTGTTAGAGGTAATGCCACCAAAAATGTAACTATGTTAATTTTCAGAGTTTTATGCATTGAAACAGATAAGTTAATAAAACTTCGCGGTGCTGTTCGTGATGGTACCCTTAAGCTATTATTGTCCAATGTATCACCAATGCATTTACTCATATCCAGCGCCGTGGCATCTGATGACAGAGTTTCCATGCCGTATTTTCAGATATCGTCAGCAAGTTTTCGTAAGCTATTTTTCAAGTTTTCACGGTCATCTTACTGACACTGACAGTACTGTTCCCATCGGACCGGCGATGTGTGTGGCACCCGGCAAAGTGCTTTCAGTGAATTTGCATGCATTGTGTTGAAATTCAAATTGTGCTATTTCTAGTGTATTTAACAAAACTAAACAAATGCTTTTGCTTAAAATATTTACTTAGCATTTTTAGCAAAATCTTGATATAAAGTGAATAGTAAAATAAGGGATTCACTAAAAGTGTAAATGTGCAAGGACGGCAATGGTACGGTACGGTGAGGTGTAAATTGACCTATAGAGTGTGGCGGGGGTGGGGGGGGACCGGCGGAGGTCCTTGGCGGGAGGCCCGGAATGATTCCGCTAAGCCACTGCCTAGATATGTAGATTTTTTATGCACATATAAATGGAAAGCCCTACCTACATTGTGTGCACACAAAGGGGCAGAAGCCTTAACACTTGCATGTGTTTTCACTTAACTCTTCCTGATCATACGTATGGTAGACTCATTTGCTTCATATTTCTGGCATACTGATCCTACACTCAAGCTGCTTCGTAACTTATCAAGGATCTTAATTGTCTCACCTAATGTCATAACTGTGCAGCTTTTCTTTGCCCCACTACCACCTGAAGATGCCTTACGTTTTGATTCCATACTAAGGGTTATTGCAAAAAACTGGAAAAAGTGGCACTGAACTTAATGCGGTCACAGTGTACATGAGACTGAGGGAGAGCTCAAATGAAAACATTGTTACTCTGGCTTATGTTTTATGAAAACAGTAGCAATGATGTTGCAGAGATTTTTAGTTTACTAATCAGCAATTTAAGGGGTACCTGGGTGCCATTTATAGTGTTCTAGAGCATGCATACTGTTGTGTGTTTGGCGACTTGCACATATTCGAATTTTCTGTGTTCGGCAGATAACACAGTCCAACAAATGAAAAGTTTTTTTTTGTTTCCTTTGCTAAAATAGGTGTTTCTTATAGACATTTTGGTGCTGAATACTAATCTGTTTTTAAAAGTTTTGTATCACGTATACTTTTTGAGAAATTAACATAGTTGTGTTTATGATAAGAAAAGTGAAATATGCCTTCTCTTACCTAAAATATTTTGACTGATCTCTTCGTCTTGTAGGATGACTGTGGAATTTCTCGGATGAGACACCAACAATAATCAGCTAACATGGAAGAACTCCACTTTCCTTTATATCATTGTTCCATGGTGGAAATATCTTGGTAGAACCTTTCTCCATGTTCATCACTGACCTCGCCCAAATTGGCAGGAAAAAAATGCAGATGGGAATCCAGAAAATGTAATTTAAGGTACACATTACACCCTAAATTATGATATGCCTGTAGCATTACTGCCACAATATTTTCGTAATTTGAAGACTTCACTTTTCCCAAAAAATTTTCTGTAACCTGCTTAAATCCAGTCCAGGCAGCACGTTCCTTCTGGTTTAAAGATTCTTCAAATTTTGTGTCTGAAAGTAGTTGCCTAATTTGAGGGCCAATAAAAATGCCTTCTTTCAGTTTGGACTCGCTAATCTTTGGAAATTTACTATGTAGGTACTGAAAACCTGGACCATCACGATTCATTGCCTTCACGAAGTTTTTCATAAGTCCAAGCTTTATGTGTAATGGTGGCAAGTATACTTTTTGTGGGTTCACCAATGGTTTATTTTTAATATTTTTTTCTCCTGGCATTAAACATTCACGTAATGATCCTTTTTCGCTCTACTATCCCATTCACAGAGAAAACAACAGTATTTTGTATATCCACTGTAATCCAAGAAGAATTCCTATTACCTTAAGGTCACCACATATATTCCATTTATACTTATCATAATTAATTTTTTCTAAGAGGGACTTCATATCTTTATAAGTTTCTTTCATATTGACTGAATGTGCAAGTGGGATGATGGCTTAGTGTTACCATTGTGAAGAAGTCCAGCTTTCAAACTTATTTTTGATGAGTCAATGAAAAGTCGCCATTCTTCTGGTTTATGATCTTGTCCCAGGCATTTCATTAATCCATTTACATCGTTACAGAAAGTTAGTTTGCCGCATTCTGAGAAAACGTAAATTTGGTCTTTTTGGCGGTTCCGAAAAGCAGTTACTTTGGTTTCCTTTTCAAGAAGATTCCATCCTTGAAGGCGAGAGGCTAAAAGCTCTGCCTGAATTTTTGATAGACTGAGATCTATGACAAGATCGTTTAACTCTGATTGAGTAATTAATGGGGGCTTTTTGAATCATCAGCTTCAAAATCTGTATCATAACTATTTTTTTCTACAAACATCGGCTCTTCATCTCTGCTCTCCAAATCTGAATTTGTTGGTGGTCTTGGCACTGGTAAGTCAACAGAATGTGGAACTGGTCGAATAGCTGATGCAAGATTAGGCACAATTTCACCATCATCATGGAGTAAGTACAACTACTCTCATTTCTCGAAATCTATACGTGATACAAAAATTTTTAAAGTAGATTCGGATTCAGCATAAAAAAGCTCAGAATCACCTAAGATTTTTAAGGGAATAAAAATTGCTTAACAGTGTTATGGAAGTATTTTTCGATTAAGAAAGCAAAGAAAGTCGCGAACGCGACATCGCTCTTTTAATCAAAGTAAGATATATCGGTGTAAGATTATGATTCTACCAGAGAGATTTACCTTATTTTATTCTACGTTATAATATTGAAATATTTTCGATGTTAGAATATTAACCTTTAATACATTTTATAGAATTGTCGTTATCGAACTCAATGAAGCAGTTTATATAATTATCCTGGCAATAAATATCGTCTATACCTATTACATTTCTTTGAGGAATAAAAATCTACTTTTGTTTTCAATGTGCAAAAATAATTTTAATACTTAAAAGAATATTTGATGAAGAATAATTCACTGGACAACAGAAAAACACTTATTTTTGATTATTTGTTGAAAAGTTATTGCATTTGATGCGGCACAATGCATGAGCTGAGAAGACTACGGATAGATTGCGTCGCAGCCTAGCAGTGGTTATAGCGGCGACGAATCTAACCGTGGACTCTTCGAGCCATGCGCATCTCGGTGCTTCAAATGCTAATAACTTTTTAACAAATAATCGTAATTCAGTTCTTGAAAAAATACTTTAAAGTAGGGAAAGTAAGCTTCAAATTTATGCTTACCAAAATGTTTTACGATTTATTTTCCGAGAGTTATGTCATTTTCAATTTAAAAAATTTCCGTTTTTTCCCGTTTTTTCACAAAAATGTCAGAGTTTTGTGCTTGTGGCTTCTACAGTAATTTATTTTTGAACTGATGCATTTTTTAAATACATAGTAGCAACCTTTTGGAGTAATAAGACGCAAATCAGATTGCGTTATCATTTTTTGTTGCCATCTGAGAATTTTCGAGAAAAAATCGACTGAAAAAATAGATTTTTGCAATTTAAAAAAAAATGGAGGGTGATGGAAAAAAACGGATTGCGGATTTGTTTTCAGCGTGCCGAAATCATAAAGAATCACCCTTCAAAGTTCAGGAAACAAAAATGCTGTCGAACAGTGTAATTGGTCGCATTTATTTTTGAGGGAATAAGCGAATCTGCATTGGAAGAACACGCATTGGAGGAGGGTTTGCTGTTTACAAAAGAATAAAGTTACTATATATAACTTTTAAACGACATATTCAAAAATACAAAAGTTTTTATTAAAAAAGTTGCGATTGACCTATACATGAGATCGACCTATACACGAATATATACGTTAGATAAGAAACCCTTTATGTCCAAAAATTGCCAAATAACCTTTCAGCTTCAGAAGAACAGCAGCTCTCAGAGCTCACTTCAGATGACATCCTGAGAACAACATCTGAACAAAATACACTGACATCATTTTGGTTAAGCTTTCATTCCGAGTATCCTACACTATTGGACAAAGCAGTTAAGTGTCTTCTGCCATTCCCCACCTCATAAATGTGCGAGTTGGGGTCTTGGCACTGTATGGCATTAAAACAAAAAAACAAAATCATCTTATTGACGTGGAGCCACATCTCCATCTTAAGCTCATCAATATCAAGCCTGATATCCATGACCTACTGTCTGGTCACAAGCAGTTCGACTCCTCACACTGAACCACTCAATTATTTCCAGGTATGTACATATATCAATTTGAATTTTATGATTATTACTTTAAATTTAACTGACAACACTGATAATACTCATAAGTTTCTGTACATTTTTTAGCTTACCTTCTAGTGTTTTAATTTCTCCATACGTAGTAATGGGCAAGTATTGTGATCACGAAAAAAATCGACTTCGAGATTTCAACGGAAATACACGTTTTGTGGTCCCTAGAACACGTTAAGACTTTTCGGAATGATGTCTGTGTATGCGTATGTATGTGATTGTGGGCGCTCTAACTCAAAAAGTACTTGCCATATTACCAAACTTCATATATAACAATTTAGCATGAGCACAAAGAACTGATTAGTTTTTGGACAATACCGGTTAACCAGAAGTCGAGGTTTATTCAAAACCCGATTCGGTTTTGGTGATATTTCTCCAATAATACGTCATTATTGTATACATTGACCATTACAAAAAATGTAGAAAATTTAATTTCCTAAATCTTTTATTTCAAACAATTTTCCATAGCAGTTATTGTTTAGGAATTATTTATAAAAAATAATCGGTTTTTTCGGTTTCCATCAAATATCTCCTTAAAAATGTCGTAATTGGTCATCTTCGTGAGGACCAAAATTGTAGAGAATAATATTTCTTCCAAGTTTCGTTTGAAACAAATTTTCGTAGAAGCATCCATTTCGGAGATATTTTGCTTTTTCTTAATTTCCAGTATACAGCACCACCACCATATAGTGGTGAATTCTGTAAACATATTCAAAATATACCTAATTTATGGCAATAAGGACAACTGTATTCTTTTACGATACAAAATAATAACTTTGCGTTATAATGCTATTCGTAATAATTTAAATATGTATACCCCAAATATGGAGAAAGTCATGTGTTGGCCACATCAGATTTTTTAGTTTGTACCTAAAGCCTAAACAAAATGTGGTTCAACCACTTACGAGTTAACTGCTTGTACGCTGATAAGGACAAGGTACCAAAAATGGTATACGAATGTTTTAAATTTGGGTATATAATTTTACCTTATGGGTAACATAGGTTACATGGTGATTTAAAAATTATGAGGGAGGAGTGCTTAATAATTAAATAATTACTTTCCCATAAATTTGCACATAATTTTTGATTTTTCAATGTGCAAGATTTTCTTCATTCGTCTATATCAGTGGTTCCCAATCTTTTTGACATGACGCCGCCCTTTTGGTTTTCACTAAACCCTCATGCCTCCCCAATTATTTTATTAGCATGAATTAAACGCGGTACATGGTACTTAATATTATTATTCATTTGCATTTTATTGGATAATCTGTAATAAATTTTTCTGATATATTTTATTATACAAATATTTTGTAACAAATTTGTATTATTGTTCTCGATCAACCAATGCGTAATTATTTTACAGGATGTATCTGTGCATAAATATCATTATAATAAAAAATACGCATAAACACATGAGATTAAATTGAAAATTAAAAAATGAACAAAACATTATTCAATATAATATATGTACTTTAATTAAAAATTATAATATGGTTGTGGTAATGTAAATAATGTTTTTCAGCAAAATTGACAAAATCCGATTTTTCCTCGTGGTCTCGCCCCCCTGGAGGTTACTCACACCTCCCAGTTTGGGAAGCACTGATCTATATCGACCGATTATCTTCATTTTTGCTTTATCTGATGGTTACAACTGTGTACTATCTTATTCATGCAATGTTTACATATTACACGAAGTTTGTAGAAATAGCAATTTGTTTAAAAATTTTGTGGATTTTTCGTACTCTTTCCCGGCGTTGCCAAGGTGACCATCATTGTTACCACTTATTCAATTAGCATCAATGAAGCCTTCAAATAGATGAAAGAATAGCCTTATTCACTTAGCACTTTTGTTTAAGCAACGAAATTATTGTTGCAGCAAAGCCAGTGTTCAATCATGGACAACTATACATTACCTTTTCATGGGTTTCTTGCTTACAAGACATAAAAGTAAACATTTCAGAAAGACACAATTATGCAAGAAATGAAGCTGGATTTGGTGAAAGTGACATGATAGGAAATAAAATTATCATAATATTTTAATGCAATATGCTCGGAAACAGATTGTTTACAAACTACTTTGGTTAATTGTTAAGCAAAGCTAAGTGAAAAAGTATTCTTTATAAGTGATTTTCAGTTTTTCGTAGACTAAAACGTTTTTGTATATCCTGCATACGCCCTAGAATTGGCAGCAAAAGGAGATTCACTAAATCCGTTGAAATTCAAGGGGCACTTAAAGTAGTAGGTTATAAAATACAAACTCTTAGAAGAGATCAATATCAGCATAGTTGACTAAAAAGCTTTTTTCAACAACGTAAGAGATTTTTGAGATGACAACAAAAGAGCTGTACCATCTCTTACCTTTCAATTATGTAGTTTTGTAGAATGTACCATAATTTTCCATATATAATTCGATTTTTTTTTCAAGAAAAATTGATGAAAAGTTAGGGTGTGTATAATATTATACATGGTAACAAATGCATATAACTTTTTCCAGTAGGTAAATAACTGATATTTTTGGATGCATTTTTACTTTCTCCACAGACATCATTGAAAAGTGGTCAAAACATACTCAGAACACCTCAAAACGTGTATTTCCATTGAAACCTTGAAATAGATTTTTTTCATGGTAACAATACTTTCTCTTATACTAGGTATGCAGGGCTGGCCAAATGGGAATGTGGTGGATGTGAAGCATCCAAGCCCTCGAATAATGGGGGCTCCAGAAGTTCTCAATTATTCAAGTATAGAGTGTAAATTTTGCAAAAACTTTTACGAAAAATCACTTGCAAACTGATTTTCAGTAAAGAAACTCCTTAAAAGTTATAATATTAAAGTGGGGCTTCATAAATCGTTTGCTATTACTATAAACTTTAATATCGTGGGGCACCCATTGATATTCACATCTCACATCCAGGCCTCCTTCAGTGCTTGGCCGACCCTGTATGTATGGAGAAAATAAAAAGGTAGACAAAATTGTGCCAGATTTAATCCAAAAATTGGAATAGCATGGACTAGATTTACAAAATATAAGAGCTCAATCATGTGAAAATGCTCCTGATATGACCAGTAAATTGAACGATTGCAAAGAAATAATTTTAAAACATAACCCTCTTGCATGTTTCATACCATTTCGATTAATTTAGCTTCTTATCATTCAGTGCAAAGACTGTCAAATTAGGGAATTTTTTGTCAAGGTGGATAAACTGTTACTTTATTTCGCTGGTTCCACATTGAGATGGGTAGCACTCATGGAGGTCCTTAAGGTAACGTTGAATCAAGCAATTAATAATTTTTTAAAAATTCTTTTGTTTGTCAAAAAATAATTTACCTTAATTGGTCTTAAAGTGATCCAGATATCTGATGACAAAGTTGTACTTCGTCGTCAGAAATACTCTCAGGAAATACTTTCATATAAAATTTGTGATTTGTGGGACCGTGTGACTTCAAACGACTCTAGTGCTAGTAGGCTTCTCATTGTCAGTCTAAATTACAAAGCAAGGAAAAAGGCGAAACCTTGTACCGGCATAAGCCTACCCTTATCGAGAAGCACCAAGGAGACTGACATCTCTCCCGAACACAAATAGGAGGCCGCTAAACCTCTGAAAAAATCCTACTTTTGCAGGATTCGTACCCGGTTCGCACCAGGTATGCTCAGCTCCGCTTCATATAAAATTAAAATTTCGCATATGCCTTTCTACCCAGAAGCCATCTACACCAGCATGAGGAATGAAAATACTTTCCCAAAGGAACCACTGCTCTATCTTCTACTAGTTATGAGTTATCAATGATTTTATGTAAAAGTTCAAATTTTTTAACTAATAGTGAACATTGTAGGGGCAAAAAATAACAAAAATAATAAGCAAAAATTTTCGTCCGATTAAACGTTATCACATTGCTTGCTATCTATTGGTCAAATTAACAACATGGTGGAAATCAGTATTATCGTTACTACTGTCAGAGCATAAGATCAACATTACGACAATGAAGTAGTTCAATTTCTTCCTGCTAAAGGCAGGGCCATCGATCCTGGACAACTAATCAAAATGCTCCCAGACCCACCGGCAGAGCCCTGACACCAAATAGATTTTTGAAAATTTGAACTTTCACAGTTAAACTTCGAGATGAGATACAAAATTGATTATGGTCAAAGAACCATCTATGAGCCATAAGCTTTCTATCAATGTAACATTCATTTCGATTCATAAATTCGTTCAAAAGATCTGAGGGAACAAAAAATGGTCTACTCCAAAATATATAAATATACTAGGGGGCAAGACCCCTGCTCGCTGTCGCTCACCAACCCCCCTCTCCTTTGCGAACTGTTTCTTCATTCCTACCATGTACCTATTGGATTTAGATTAGTTTACTGGGAATATGTTTTGAATATGAGTTTATTTTATATATTTTATAAGGGATGTATCTTTGGTTTTTGATAACAAATTAAGAAAATTAGTTGAATAACTAGATAAAAAATAAACTTAAAGAGGGCTGAAATTCCTGGAGATTAAAAATGGCTGAGGTATATAGCGTTAAAGAAAGAAAGAAAGAAAGAAAGAAAGAAAGAAAGAGAGAGAGAGAGAGACAACCAGAAATAGGATTTTAGTAATATAGATAAAAATCTGATGTGGCCAACACATGACTTTCTCCATATTTGGGGTATACATATTTAAATTATTATGAACAGCATTATAACGCACAATTATTATTTCCTATCGTAAAAGAATACAGTCATCCTTATTGCCGTAAATTAGGTATATTTTGAATGTTTACAGAATTCACCACTACATGGTGGTGGCGCTGTATACTGGAAATTAAGAAAAAGCAAAATATCTCCGAAATGGATGCTTCTACGAAAATTTGTTTCAAACAAAACTTGGAAGAAATATTATTCTCTACAACTTTGGTCCTCACGAAGATGACCAGTTACGACATTTTTAAGGAGATATTTCGTCAAAACCGAATCGGGTTTCGAATAAACCTCAACTTCCGGTTAACTCTTAGTGCTCATACCAAAGTGTTATATATGAAATTTGGTAATGATATAGCAAGTACTTTTCGAGTTAGAGCGCCCACAAACACATACACAGACATCATTCCGAAAATAGTCTAAATGTGTTCTAGGGATCAAAATATCTAATAAACTATCGGTTTTTCGAAAAATTCCTATCACATACACAGGCAAAATAGTCAAAACTTTTTCTAGGGACCTCAAAATGTGTATTTCCGTTGAAATCTCGAATTCGATTTTTTTTTCATGAATACAATACTTTCACTATACAGTAGTCCCCAACTTACACGGATCCGTAAATACACGGATACATGACGGAACTTATCAGCGCGCTCGATCGTTAGTTTAACTGCCGCTCAATAGATTTCGTTACAAGTACAGTAATCCCTCGGTATACGAGCAATCGGTTTACGAGTTTTCGCTCATACGAGAAGCACAAATTAATACCTGTTTTTCAATTTACGAGCCAATTTCCGCTTATACGATCTCCTTCCTCTCGCAAACCGATCGTTTTTCCCGGCACCTATTCTCGGCTTTCGTCAGTTCCCGAATCATCTCGAATGCGCAGAACGTCACGGCATCCCAACTTTAATGATGTTTATAAAATTTATAACATGGGATGTATTGGGAAATTAATTTTCGTTTTACGAATTTTCGCCTTACGAGCAGTTTTCGAGGAACAAATTAAGCTCGTAAACCGAGGGATTACTGTACGTTGACGCACAGCTGACAGCGTCGCTTTCGCCATTTAGATTTGTTATCCCGTGGGTGCAAGTTTTGTCTCGTTACTGTACTACTCTTCATAAACAAACTATAAACCCATATCACCTAAGCACTACTTTTTTAGCTTTAACTATCCACTGAAACGAACGTATATGTCAAAAAATATATCGTATTTAAGCATCGTTGGACTTACACGGTTTTCAACTTACACGACGACCTTCGGAACGAATTAACAGTGTAAGTTGGGGACTTACTGTACTATGTATACGGAGAATGTAAAAAATATAAATAACATGAGTACTGCGGTCGATTTATTTGCATTAAATTCATATCTTCGGTCATTTCGAGCAAGTTTTAATCATATTTTCGACCTTTAAACCTTTCTTTAAGTGCATATGCACGGAAATAACGGAGGACAACAATACCGGTAACCATGGAATCTTATCGTTGAAATGATAAAAAATTTACCAAAACTAGAGTATAAATTCAAAATATGAGCGAATTCGAATGAGACTGAGTATTCGACGGTAAGAATAAGAATCCTCATTCATTTTGGCGTGTTTTAGCGCAAATTTTGCGTAGATAACTTAATTTTAAGATATTTTAAAGAGTAAAAGAATGAAAGCCTTCAAACCAAAAAGGTGATTTTCACTTGTTATCTTATGGGAAACGACATTCATCCTGTGAGGGTCAAATCCGTGACCTCATTCAAATTTTTTTTTGTGATAACGTACATTCATTAACCCTTCGGCACACACAATGCCCTCAGAGACATCAGCACTAGCATGTATCTGTGAGATACATCATGTTTCTAATGCAAATTATAATGTTTTTACACCTGTAAAAGTTCCTGATTTTATTTTTTTACCCTCTCGGATACCCGTTGAAAATAATAAAATATTAAATCTCCAGTTTTTGCTTATTTTTTATTAATTGCACTTATATAGAAAATGTTTCCAAGTATTAATTAATTATTACATTTTGAGTGATGGTATATTTAATTATTCTTTATTAAGACAAAAATTAATCAATGTAAGAACTAAAGAAATATCATTACTAAATGTACTTTGTTTAATTTTAAATAATTGTTTAGTGATATAAAATTTGTCAGAATCAGAGCCTGAACTACATGTTCGATTTTCACAGCCACTTGAGCAAATGTTCTAAACAAATATATGAATCACAAAATTTACAACAATACTTCGTCAACCTAGTTCTTTTCGTAATGTTGCAGGGGCTTTCACTCTACTTCAAAACTAACGTAAGAGCACGCAATGTATTCGGGAGATACGATCTGAGATGCTGCAGTGGAAAACCGACACTTACAGTAAGACGAATTGAGCTAAACTGACCAAAATTTGACAAGAGATGCATAGAGAAGTAGGTGAAAGGTACTGGGACTCACAGCGTCCATAAGGTAGTGAGTTACGAGTAGTAAACAAAAATTGAGTCATGTATCTCTCAGAACCATTGCATGTGCCGAAGAGTTAAAACTGAAATCCTGAGAAATTGCAGACACCTCAGTAAATTTTTAACCGAATTATTCGAAAATTAGACCGTTATGCAGCATGATGATGACCATTATGATTTTATAATACAGAGAGATATCTGATGAACACATCTCCAACACTATACTTGAGTAAGTCTGTCTGCCTGTCTGCTCCTTTATGCACACCCACAATCAACCAATTCCATCCAAATATGGCATGATAGTAGGTGGCACTAAGAGGAAGGGTCAACACAGGGTTTTAGTGTCCGTCCGCTTGATCCAAAATGTCTATATCTTTATGCATGCCCACATTTCTCAACCGATTCCAACCAAAGTTGACATGATTGTAGGGGACACTAAGGGGAAGGTCAACATGGAGTTTTAGTGTCCGCTTGCTTGAATTAAAATGGCGGTCAATTTAAACATTAAACTATGTGTATTTTCCCAAGTCCTACTATTGATTTGAATCAAATTTGGTACGATTGTGGAGGGCTCCAGGGAATAATTCATAAGTGGTTTTTGTTTCTCTCTGCCCATTTTTATTCAAAACAGTGGTCGATTAAATTATTAAATACCATGTATCATCTAGAATTCCGATTGGATTTGAACCAAATTTCCCCAGGTATTTCTGCTAGTATAAATTATTTTATAAAAACATGGCACAACATGTTGGTCAGCAAGAGCAAATGCTGTGAATTCATTGAAGTTACAATTGATGCAAGTTTATAGGGTGTTAATAAAATGAAAGAATGAACATTAATACATAGATGCTGAAGGTTTGCTAAAACAGACTGATGTGCAATTTATATGTTTCTTGTTGTTTTGGGACAAATTAATCTCTTCAAGGTGCTGATGTAACTGTGGCTAGAGCTGTTGACATGATCTGCAATTTGTTACTAGACATAAAAAGTTCAGTATATGGAAGAGGCAAAGAAATTTTGCGATGAAAAAGGATTATCTGCTGTGCTCCCAAAAATAAGAGGAAAAAAAAGTAAATTTCATAACACAATGAAAACTGAAGCACTCTCAAGTGGAATGGGACAGCTCAGCACGACCGATTTGGCACAACTGATTTGCCACGACCGGTTCAACGACGGAGTATTCGGTGATGGGACTATTCGGCATCAGACAGTTTGGCGATAGCCATGTTAGGTATGGCACAGTTCCAATATATTTTGGAGGAAATGGTGTCATGATAATATTAATATTACAAATATTAAGTTAACGTGGCTGACTTGAATTCACCGAATCTATAACATTAAAATAAAAATGACTATATTTAAACAAAAATAGATTTAAATTAACTTTCGTAAGAAAAAGTACACAAAAATTATATGACGAAAAATCACCGGATAATATGCATAATGATTTGCACCATTAATTAATTATATTAATGGTAATTCAATAAAAATGTTACTATTAAGTTAAATCAGCTGACTTGATTTCATAGAACCTATACTGTTTAAATAAAAATGATTATATTTTTAAAGAATTTCTCTCTATAATATAAAATTGTAGGGTATCATGTGTAACTTGACCTTGATGCTGTGACAGTGGCATAAGGGGAGAGGGTCTGTGGCTGAAATTGGAACTAACACCATGATGTTGCATATATAGGAAACGTCATGTATAAGAGCTCACTTGACATACCAAAGCAATCCATACATTGTTCATGTGTTGCATTATTAAAGTGCATTCCCTTCAAGTTGTACTTCTGCATTCTTCGTGCCATGTACATTTCTGTCACTAACATTGGAAATACATAATATGTAATGGAAGAGTCTTTAGAAGCAAAACGTGAAAGAAGAAAATTGCTTTATTTCCTGTCTCAATTCATCCAAAATGTAACAGACATCATCAAGTGGGAGAGCGAGTGTAGCCAGGGGTTGGTGAGTGGCAACAAAGAGGGATGAAGTCCCCTAGTACTTTCAAATTTACTTTTGTGAGAAAGCGTTCACAATATACAACTACATATTAAGTTAATGGTGTGTAGAACAAAATGTCCCTGCGAACCAGAGAACCAGTTGATTTCATATGAGTGTGCCACCATTTTTCATCATGATTGAAAGAAAAGTAAAACATAACAAACTACTACTATATCCTTTTGATTAGAAACAATATAAAATAACGAGAGAAAATAAGAAAATTATTAAATATGTTTCACAATGTTACGGCTTCTCTAATTCAAAAGGAATAAGTTTTAAGAGGGTAAACATATACAAATGCGTATTATATTTTATTTTGAAGTGGATTCATGATTATATATTTTAGAGTAATCTTGCATGATAACTAACATAGGAAATGTAATGGACACATATTTCCACAGCTATTGAAGCTATAAGAAGCTGTTATTAAAGTTATTTTTAAATTTTAAGTTCCTATTTTTATTGATGATTTGGTAAATGGAATATCGAAATCATTAGGATCTAAATAAAACATCGAGCAAAATTGGAAAAATATTTACTAAGTATCAACTTCTAAAATATTGAGCAATTATATTAGTTTCTGTTGTTAAATTATTCAGCTATATTGGGAATAAGTTAATTCAGTGTGAAAAAGTCAGTGTAAGTAAATGTGTTTAAAAAATACAAAATGAAGTAATCTATCTTGTGAATTAGTGTATTCTGCATTATCATTAGCCCTGACATTAATGATGAAAGAAATCTTAAGATAAGTTACTGAAGTTGTGACTGATAATTAAAGTTAAAGTTTATTGCTAGTATTTACATAATGCTCATCATAATGGGACACTTTTCTACAAGAATGTCTGCACCTTGATTTAATGAAGTAGATTTATTTAAGAGATATAAGTGAAATATATTATACTTCATGTAAAACGGTTGGAAAAAACCCTTTTGAAAATATGGAGATAGGGTATTGAGAGGAGATATGTCAGCCATTGCACTTAAAAGTTTAGTTGTATTCTTTTGAGTTGTAACTGTTGTTTTACATTTGTTTTATTTGTATACTAATAGGATTACAATAATACATGCCCAAAAGCTCACTTATTTTATGTAACTTTTTCACATGTAATGTAAAATAACGACATTAATTTTATAAAATAAACACTTCATCAAGGAATTTGTTGCTTTTCTGCTTTCTTCTATTAGAATTACAAATTAATATATGCATAAAAAACAGTATCTTGAACCTAATGAAATATCAGTGCAGTTCAGAGAATATTATGATGCTTTGTCTTTGTTCAGTTCAGTTACTAGTCCAAACCGGTCCACTAGTGGCTGTCTATTTAAATAAACAGTATACACAGCCAGGCACTAACAACCATATTCAAGATTTAGCAATTTGTAATGAATTTCAAACATCGCTTAAGAATAAATAATTACATATGTCATTAAACATTATTTAATAATATTTACAAGTAGTAAAAAATAGAATTTAAAAGAAAATTTTGTTTTATAGTATGGTCATTTGAGGGACAGAAATCCCAAATTAATAGAAACAATATTCATACGGTTATTTGAAGGTTCCTCCTTTCATTTTCATTGATAAACGATAGGGCCCATATAAAGATTTTTTTCTTTCATAACCCTATGTCAAAATAAATGGATAACTTTCAAATAAATACATTATTAATCAATGCTGAAGAAATCAAACCATATGTAGGATGTTCAAGCATTAAAAATAAAAACTTTAAAATTTTCAATAACAGCATGTCCTAAGCAATGACTAATTATTACAAATGATATTATGGACAATGGAAATTTGTAAATATTTATACAGAAAATGAAATAGTCATTATAATTCTTTAAATTCGAAACTGAAAATAGATAACAATATGAAGTAATTTAAGCCAGGATATTCAAATCACTGCGTACAACATTGTAACTATTACTTGTATTCTGTACACATTCGATGAATAGTTCACAAATATTTTTTTCAGCAAGGTAGCTTATATTTTTGATGCACACTCATATAAAGACTTTTAACCCAAATTTTACAAATCTTAACATCCAATAAATTATAACTACTCTCTCCTAAAAAAAGGAACACTTTTTGTCACTTAAGTGGAAACATTTAGACTAGGGAAATTTTTTGAATGATGATCATGACTATACTAAGAATACCTTTGATAAACATACTTCTCAAAGGATAATAATAGTTGTGGTTAGTGGTGCCGAGTAAGAACTATGAACCATAGTTATATTTTTTGAGTGAATGGCCAGGACCTTACTAATTATGCATTTGAAGGGAACGCTAAAAAACACAACTGAAAACATAAACATGGGTGAAACTGTAGCAACATAAAGATACTGAGAGGCAGCATAAACGCTTATCTTTGTATTATATTATAACAAACATGAGGAAATACTAACACTAGATAACATTTAGATGATGTGCTTAGTACAGGTTCACATTGTCAATGAACAGTTTTGGCAGAGTTATAAACAGTGCTTTTTTTTGTTAAAAAAAGGGTGCTTGTACTCATATCTTGATAAATTGTAAAATGCCTCTCCCACCTCCCTTCCACCTCTTCCTGCACCCTCTCCCCCTTCTCTATTGAATTTGTGATGAACTTTTAATAACAAAGTTGATAATAAAAATCAAAATGTTTAACATTTATAGAAGCTGCTTATTACTTACAGAATTAAAAAAATGAATTGTACCGAAATTAGACGTGTCAACATCACTCTGAAAAAAAGGTGCCGGTATGCTGCACCGGCGAGTACCGTCACAAAAAAAGCACTGGTTATAAATAATGACTAACTTAATTTAAACTAATAATTTGAAGTCTAAATGTCCTTTTCGAAAAACTTATAAAATATATTTTCCCAACTGAAAATGCCATTAAATGAAATAAATCTTGCCATATATCATAAAATACCAAATATATCTAAAGTTATACCGATATTCTGTTTGTATGCGACATGTTTGATTTAAAAAGTATAGTTAAAATAGATTTTAACTCTGAAAAGCCTTAACATGAAATCGTTAAAATGAAACAAAAACGGAGAAACTCACCGTAGCGAGGTCTTTTTGACTCCATCCTTTAGCTTGCCGTCCTTGCTGGATTAATTTTCCAACGTCCAGAGTTATTTTATCATGCTTTAATTCTTCGGTCTCACGGTCAAGCTTAGCAGTGTTCTTAGAAGTCTGGTGTTGCTTATTTTGCCCAGCACCCCCTACTCAATATAATACGACAGTAATGTTTTATTTGGTGTAATAAAATCAAACTGTAAATAATGCCACTTAATACAAAATCTTGTATTTGCTAAGGAAAAGTCAACAAATAAGATTAATTTTCAGAAACTGACAGATAAATTCGGAAAACTTGTATTTCTATTTATTATTGCAAAAGCAAATTTAAGATGAAAAAAATGTACATACATTTCTGCTGAGTATCCACCTGAACGCCCTGACGTCGAGCAGCGTTTATAGCCTGCCATTATAAAAAATACGAATTGAATATCTAAACGTTAGATACACTCAATACATTACAATAAATTTAATTTAGATTACATTTTTACGCAGAAAATTTCTATAGGTGTGTTTACAAGCTCATTAAGTGCCCGTTAAAATCTAAAAATTCCATGCCAGATCGACTAAAACGCACCCCCGTATATCATTTCACACCAACAAACGTTTCCCTCATACCTGCTCCGTTTTCATGGCCGAAGGTTTTGGTGGCCTTTTTCGAAGAATAGTGAAAGTTTCTCTATCAGCTGGAGACATTTTTCTTCAGACAGTCACAGAAAACTGTTTAACCTCCGTTGTTTGCCAGAACAATTCCTGAAATTTGGGTAAAGAATCGACGGATATCGAAGTGTCGACAAGATAGAATCGAAGCATGGCCTGATATGCGAAAAAATAATGGCGCGCAACTCGAACCTACTATTGCTTTTAACGCAATACTTATCGTTTGAACTAAATCGTGTTACAAGTTAAAAGCACTGTCATTTCAGATAATATTACTTGGTAACTAAGCCAATATCAAATCATTAAATTCAACCGGTGCCGGGGCAACTACCCCTGCGCATCCCGGAAGGAGGCGCAGAATGGAGCAGCAAGCCCTTTCACCCCGTTCTAATTATGTAGGTATTGGACTCAAATGACAAGCCTTTTCTTTGGGGTAAATGTATTAATTTAAACCATGATATAGCTATGAATTTTTATCGCATTTCGTTCCAAAATATATATATATTTACTTAGACATTTTCTGGTTAATTTTGGATTTTCCTATTTGTTTCATCTATCGATTTTCATAAAAGCTTTTCCATAAACACGAAAATTTACCACAAAGAAATTTTGGATGGGAGACCATACCTTTCTACGTATTTATTCACTTATCTCCATCTAAAACATCCTGGTAGACATGCCTGTTGGGCGACCTCTCCAATTCCTATCATTGTTCAATGTATATTGACAGAGAAGTTGATGTACAAGAGTAGCATTTATTCCCTGTCACCTCCAGCAGCACATTTCACACAGAAAGGTGAGAGAAAACAAACGCCAGCATAAACTCATTTTTGCAAGCTAACAGGGGGCACACTTCACTATCTCCTCTGAAGCACCAACTGCAAAATTATATGACGTCCTCACATAACACAGCAGCTAGTTTGGACTGAAAATCTTTGATAAGAGTTGAAAAAGTGCTTGCTGAATAAACAAACATTCCACTAGTATCATATCAATGAGCTTTCAAAATTTTTTATTCATGACTATGCAATCAAACTTTTCCTAACTTTATAATGGCTCATGATGATCCTTACATTTCATTAAAATTTACAATAATAACAAATAAAATTTTGTAGTGGCAATGAATTCTGTAGTGAAGTGAATAACTTCAAACATAAAAATATATCTCATAGATGCTCTTTTTGTAGAATCAAGCTGTAGTTACAAAAGCTCAAATATTAATTCCACATCATATTTCCTAAAATTTCCTGATGAAATTTTATTATTCGTGAATTTTATACTATAATAGCCCAGGTCTGTTGGTTGGTCATGCTTTCACGATGGCTGATATAGTGTGTTTTAATAAACTTCCCGAATAGGTAGAAGATTGAAATTTGGCAAGGATGCTTGATTAATATTTTAAGGTAATGATGAAAATAAATCTTCAAAAAAGTCCTGGGTTCGACTCCAAGGAAGACATTTCTGTTTTCTGTAAGGTAACATGTAAAAATCAATTTTTTGATGTGCAGGCTTTTATTGTTTTGGAAATTAAAATTAGAAGGAATTAACCTACGATCTTCGGATCTGAACCATTTTGAAGAAAAAATTACATAGTTTCTTGTTCTGTTCATCTTTTTCCGCATACAATTCAAAATTGCTCATGTTATACGTTTAATACACATATTTTGTGGAAATATTGCCATTTTAATGGAATGTTGCCTTGGCTACCAATTCCATTGTTAGACCTCTACATCATATTGTTAATTCAATCCTTATGGGTATAAACGTGCTTTGAATGCTTTAGACTGGTTGGCAGTGTGCCTGCCTTCTAACCCAAAGGTCGCGGGTTCGAATCCCGCTTCAGGCATGGATGTTGTGTTATATGTTGATTAATGTCTTTGTCTGTTAATATTTCACTGTAAAATGGCGATTACGCTGTATGTGAAATTACGTATATATATATATAAAAAAATATGAGAGGGGGGGGAGAGAGAGAAGTAGAGGGGGGAGCGAGAGGAAGGGGAGGAGAGGGAAGTAAAGGGGGGAAGGGGAGAGAGGGGAATGGGAGAAATGAGGAGAGGAGAGGGAGAGTGTGAGAGGGTTTAAGATGGGGAGAGGGGAAGAGAGGGGGAAGGGAGAGGGAGGGTAAGAGAGGCAACTATTTTAAGTTTATCTAAAGATAGCCCATCAACAACAGAATAATCACTAGAAATGTTGCATATGACAAAATATTTCATATGTAAAAGTGTGATATTAATTATTTTAAATAAAAATAATAATAATATATCTATCTATCTATAATTCTTCCTTTGATATTTCAACGGGCATTACACTAGCCTATATTATATTTTGAAGCATGTTTGTTCATGGAACTCCTCCTAAACGATAAAAGCTTGAATAACCAAATTTGGTACAATTCTTCCTTATGTCCTAACTTAGTGAATGGTCAAGGTTTGGTCAACTGGGATTAACCAGTGCTGCCAATATAGGGGATTAACATTTTTCCATAAGATAACACGTATGAATCCATTTCTTGACTTGCAAGGTATTGTTCCTTCAAGCATTAAATAAATATAGACTGATTTTTTTGTTTTTGCTTTATTCAACGAATAAAACTCTATACTATCTTATTCCTGTGAAATTTACTGTATTTAAACAAGTAAATTAATGGACAATAATTGTTTTTTGATCAACCTGACAAATTTTACTTGTGTATATCCTGGCACAAAGATTACAGCATATACACCAGCCCCTCAACATTCGCGAGGGATACGTTCCCAATATCCTCGCGAATGTTGAAATTCGCGAATAAGAATTTTGCTCTGATTATACTACCCAAACTTAATATTCAACATTCACACTGCTTTGTGCTCAACACTAAACCTAAAATTAAAGTTCGTAGGCTAAAAATAAACTTAACGAAAAAACTAGAAAACAGTTAAAACAAAATGAAAACGTAGTAATACGTAGTACGTATTATATAGTACATATTCTTTGATCTCTTTATACTTGATTCACTTTTAACAGATGATTTTCTTTTTGAAAAATCGTAATTATTAAATTAAAAATTACAGTAATAAGTAAATCAAAGAGCAAAAGCTGATGAAAAGTATGTAAGAGTGACAGTCTGAGCGAAATGCAGGCAAGAATGAAAATGCCCGGAAGGTGGGGAATGGTGGTGGTGTAGCGTTCGACTCCGTGGCACGGTTTTGTAACTTTGTATGTACATACGTAGTGCATACTATGTAACAGAATGATTCCAATTTTTGGAATTATAGCTTATTGTAGGTAGGATGTTATGAGTTGCATTTTTGAAAGGTTAACATCTACTGTCCTCAAGTATTTATACAGATAACACCAACTACTTAGATTCTACTTGCATCAATTAATACCTTATTGATTACAACAATTCTAAGCGCTTTTATCGCAAGATTAGTAATATTTTGGATAGTCACACAGCTTATGGGATTGTTGACTGTCTAATTTTAATTTTATAACATGAGAACGTTGCCTTTTTGAAATAATGAAATTTTATAGCTAGCTCGCAAATACCTGAACTCGCGAATGCTGAACTCGCGGATGTTGAGGGGCTGGTGTAGAGGCAAAGCCAAAATTATTTTTACTTTCTCCATACGTAGTATGGGAAAGTATTGTGATCACAAAAAAAATCGACTTCGAGATTTCAACGGAAATACACGTTTTGAGGTCCCCAGAACACGTTTAGACTTTTCGGAATGTCTGTGTGGGTGTATGTGATTGTGGGCGCTCTAACTCAAAACGTACATGCCATATCGTTACCAAACTTCATATATAACACTTCAGCATGAGCACAAAGAACTGATTAGTTTTTGGACAATACCGGTTAACCGGAAGTTGAGGTTTATTCGAAACACGATTCAGTTTTGGCGATATTTCTCCAATAATACGTCATTATTGTATACATTGACCATTACAAAAAATGTAGAAAATTTAATTTCCTCCATCTTTTATTTCAAACAATTTTCCATAGCAGTTATTGTTTAGGAATTATTTATAAAAAATAATCGGTTTTTTCGGTTTCCATCAAATATATCCTTATAAACGTCGTAATTGGTCATCTTTGTGAGGACCAAAGTTGTAGAGAATAACATTTCTTCCAAGTTTTGTTTGAAACAAATTTTCATAGAACCATCCATTTCGGAGATATTTAACTTATTCGTAATTTCCAGTATACAGCGTTGAATTCTGTAAACATATTCAAAATATATGTAATTTACGGCAATAAGGACGACTGTATTCTTTTACGATACGAAATAATAATTTTGCTTTATAAAGCTATTCATAATAATTTAAATATCCATATCCCAAATATGGAGAAGTCATTTGTTGGCCACATCAGATTTTTTAAATGATGTTAAAAGAAAATAATTTATACATGCACCTAACATAACCTTAAACATCAAATCTCTGAATTCGGCCGCAACAGCTTAGGAATTTAAGTAGCATTCACAAAAAAGGCATTGTCAACACCTATCAGATACTAAATCTACAGACAATGTTAGAATCTTCACCACATTAACAGTAAGCATTTTATTGTTTTCTCCATTGTATGATGGACGTAAAGTTTTATGCAATACGGTACCGTCAAATGGGGTGAAGTTGACCGCAGGGGTGAAGTTGACCGAAAAGTTGGAAAATGTTGCCTTGTCGTTTTTTTCATATTTCTTTATCAGTTGGTTCCAAGTAATGTGCTGAAATATTCATTTAAAGATTCTACAAGAGATTGTAACAAACCAATATCTATTGATCTAGATTTGATATGATAGGCCTTTTCTGAAAGCCTACATTTTTCAAAATTTACGATGCCTTCTAACTTTTATGTGGGGAGCAGAGATGGGGCAGCTTATAGGCCCAAAGTTTACATACATAAAGCTGTGATCCCTTGCAATGGCGATTAATGAGAAAGTAATTAGAAATTATACACTTGTACCTGAGTAGGATGGTAAATGTAGAATTCGGCAAAAAACTAGTAAAATTGGGGTGAAGTTGACCGCCCCTGAAACCTGGGGTGAAGTTGACCGCTGGAGGTTTCAACCTGTCTGGACTTGAGATGTCTTGCTCACTGCATGTTAGGGTTGATACACACAAGCGATACTATTAAGATATGGCTTCGCTTCGCTCAAATTTACTTTAGCGCTTTTCAAATGGAGTGATGCATACCAAAATTCACGCAACAGTCACAGTACGAATCGCTTCGATCACAGTCTGAGGACTTTCCTCCAAAAGAATATTTTACCGTAGAGAGGTTCGAGCAGCCGTGGGTTTTTACTCGGTAAACAACACCAACCTACCTGACTTTGTTTACCATTCATTCTGCAAGCAGACCTTTCTCGGTAAAAGCTCTTATTGCCGGCCGGTGTGTGCTGTTTCGAGAACGGACCGTAAACTCTATCGTAATAGCATCGTTACTGTGAATCAAGCCTTATTATTCAGTTGTTGTCGTTCTTTCGTGAGGTGCGGTTGTGCTTGAATTGTGTCTGAATTTTGATATCATCATGCCGCGCGTGTACAAAAGTAAAAAAGATAAATCAAAGAAATACAGTGAAGAAACTTTAGAAAAGTGCCTGAAAGAAGTTTTGGATGGACGTATAAGTGCCAACAAAGCATGTGAAGTGTATAAAATTCCAAAGACAACCCTAATGAACAGGATTCATGGTCGCCATGGCAAGAAGCATGGTGGCCAAACTGTTTTTACTGCCAACGAAGAAGAGACTTTGGTGACAGGACTTCTTGACTGTGCAAACTGGGGCTTCCCTCTAAATGCAATGGACCTTCGCTTTATAGCAAAGGCATATCTGGACAGAAAGGGTGTGCAATCGAAATTTAAAAATAATTTTCCGGGGTACGACTGGGCGAAAAGTTTCTTGGCTCGAAACAAAGACAAGATTAGTGTTCGTCTTGGGAATAATATAAAGAGAGCACGAGCGGCTATTGATCGCTTTACCTTGAGTGATTTTCATGATGAACTCAGTAAGACCGTAGCGGGAGTACGTCCTGAAGCCATTTTCAGTTACGATGAAAGTAATCTAAGTGACGACCCAGGCAAACAAAAACTAATTTTCAAAAGGGATGTCAAGTACCCTGACAACGTGGTCAACTTTTCAAAGAGTTCAGTAACTATCATGATGTGTATATCAGCGACTGGTGACGCATTACCTCCCTATGTTGTTTACAAAGCGACAAATATGTGGGATTCTTGGCGTGAAGGGGGGCCAAAATTTTTTTTTCTTCTAAATAATTGTTTCTCTTTCTGTTGTAACAGTCCCGTGTTGGTCATATTCACCCCAGTATGAATTGAAGAACGATTTTGATGTAAAACTATTGATCGGTCAACTTCACCCCAATTCGGGGTGAAGTTGACCGCGGCCCTTTTTATTTTTTATTAACCATTTGTGACACTTAGGCAAACCATGAAAGCTGATACTACAGATTAAGACCCATATCACAAAAGAGAAACTAAACTCTCAGCTCTGATAGATTCAGAGATTTTACCATCTAAAGTCTGAAATCGGTCAACTTCACCCCAGTTGACGGTATGCAATAAAGTTGCTCATTTTCTCCTTTACAAACTAAATTTCTACCATCATTCTTCTATTTGTAGATGTAACAAATGTGAATAACTGCATCACCTAATTATTCAATCTTTTGGGCATAAAACCAAATTAATTATGACATCCTTCATAAAAGGCTATCAATATTCATTTCTACTGCCTCTAGGGTAATTTTTGTATGGCCCTCAGCCTTTTTGGCAAAATTAAGTCGCTCATCAATTGCATGAATAACTTTATCCTAATGGAAAATCTTATATCTGTAACATTTTATTTAAAAATTAATCATATCTTTATTTATTGCAAGGAAGTTGAATTTATCAATACATACTATTAATAAAATCTACTTAAGTGGATAGATCATACCACTTTGCATATTTGACTCCTGCTAGTTTAACTATTTCCATACTTTTTACTTTCTCCATACATAGTATAGGAGAAAGTATTGTATTCATGAAAAAAATTCAATTCGAAATTTCAATGGAAATAGACATTTTGAGGTCCACTGAGTATGTTGCAACTTTTTCTTGATGATGTCGATGTGTACGTGATAGAATTTTGTGGGCACTCGACTCAAAAACTAACAATATGACCAGCACAAAAAATTATACTCAAGATTTCTATCGGTAATCCAAGATTTGAAACTGGTCAACTAAAAGTGGTTTGTTATGATCATTTTTCCCATATACAGGCGACTCCCGAGATTCGACAGGGATGCGTTCCTGAAAACGTGGTCAAATCTCGAACCATCGAATCAGCATAAATGCAAACAATTAGAGCAGAAATAACGATGTCTAGACTGAAACTAAACCTCTCGTGGTCAGACAGGCCAAAAATTACTTCGCGTAAACTAGTTTCTAATCCGACCGATCGATCGGCTGGGTCGATTCAACTGGTCGAATTCTCGAGTTGGTCGAATCTCAGGAGTCGCCTGTATATCCTTTAGAACTTAATTTCAATAGTTGTTATTATCAAAGTAGTAGAAAATATAATTGTCTACAAGTTTTGTTTGGAACATTTTTTCATAAAACCGATTAAGAGATATTTCAATTTTTCATCTAAATTTATACACCATTTTTTCCATTGCTATGATAAATTTTCTAATTGTTGATAGCAATGCATATGTTGTCAAAGGTAACTAACTCACTTTAACACAGAGAAGGGCCAAACTCATTCAGCAATGGCTCTTTAATTATTTAACTTTGTAAGAAATTGTAGGTTAGGATTCATGAAACTTTTGTCATATTATTTTTATGTTGATATTACTGTATATGTACATTCATGTATAGGACGATCAAAACTTTCTAATAAAAACTTTTGTTGTATCGAATATCTCATTTACAAGTCAATCCGTTTTTCAGGTGTAGTAAAACAAAATTTTTTATTCAGTACGTATTAATCCATTTAGTTCCACGTTACGAATCCAAAAAAGACTCTTTGTTGTCTCTATAAATCTTTGAATATTAAATTAACTACGTGGTGTCAAGTAGCAGTGAAGTAATGCAATGCCTCCCCAAGACGAAGTGTTTCTTTATTTATATATTACAGAGTTTACATATTGCGCCTATTTTGCTGTCATTCTTTGTCCTGCTGCCATCACATTACAGAATGTGTTAACAAAAATTGCTTAATTACTTGAGAAGCATCAGAGAACACGTTTAAACTATTTTCGGAATGATGTCTGTATGATTGTGGGCGCTCTAACTCAAAAAGTACTTGCCATATCGTTACCAAACTTTAGCATGAGCACAAAGAACTGATTAGTTTTTGGACAATAATAATTAACCGGAAGTCGAGGTTTATTCGAAACCCGATTTGGTTTTTGTGATATTTCTGTCAAAACATCATTACTGTATATACAATTGTATACAAATGTTATAGAGAATGTAATTTCCTATAACTTTCATTTGAAACAATTTTCCATAGCAGTTATTGTTTAGGAATTATTTATAAATAACCGGTTTTTCGGTTTCCATCAAATATCTCCTTAAAAACGTCGTTATTGGTAATCTTCCCGAGGACCAAAGTTGTAGAGAATAATACTTCTTCCAGGCCTTGTTTGAAACAAATTTTCGTAGAACCATCCATTTTGGAGATATTCAAATTTTTCGTAATTTCCAGTATACAGCACCACCAAGTAGCGGTGAATTCTGTAAACAAATTCAAAATATAATTTACGGCAATAAGGACGACTTTATTCTTTTACGATACGAAATGATAATTTTGCCTCATAATGCTATTCATAATAATTTAAATATCTATACCCCAAATATGAAGTAGTCATGTGTTGGCCACATCAGATTCTTTTCAGAGCGTTGTTGACCCACATCTAATTTCAGTACATTTTCATTTTTTGAATTCTTTAAAACTTGAAGTAATAAATGGATTCTATAAATGTTAATCATTTTGATTTTTATTATCAACCTCATTATTAAATGTTTATCACAAATTCAATAGAGAAGGGGAAGACAGTGCAGGAAGATGTGGATAGGAGTACCGTCACTTTTTTTTTACAAAAAAGCACTGATAATAACTCTTTCATAGACATCGATATTTAAATATTCGATAGTTATCAATAGTTTAAATACAAGTTTCAATTCCAGAAAGTTTTAACAACCATAGGACAAATAACGTCATGCGTTTTAACCTAACACAAATATTACTCGTGTCTAAGTCGACCCTCTAGTTTTTCGCTAAAGATTTAGTCTTAAAAACTCGAACTATATGAGTATATACGGTATTTGTTTTCATTGGTTTGATATTTTAAAGCTTATTAGTATTTCATTGTATTACACTGGATCTTAATTTTCTTGCTCCATGATAATAAAATGATGGAAAATTGACGTGTTTCACCTAAATATTCTTCGTTTCAAATGTATGCCCCTCACTACAAATTTGCTAATTCAATGTGGCCCACTTACTCTTATTAAAGAGCTGAGGACCACCAAGCTATAGCAACATTTCTAGCCTAATTGGAAATTGTCGCATATGAAATAGTAAACAAAAAGATATAGAAGATTATTTATTGACATTGCAAGCAAATACATTCAAATTGAATTCCAAAAAACAAGCAGTTACATCAAAATGGCACTTTTAAACACCATAATTTTCACTTATACACAAAAATATTTTGCAAGGACCTTCTAGAGATGTCATTAAGATTCAGCTTCCACTGAACAATGTGCATTTCTATAATTTCAGATATAAATGAAAATCCTGACTACACCTGTCTTGGTGTGTCACATAGCATAAAAATCAAACACCAAACAAAATTGCAACAGAAAGAAGCATGTCAATGAATAAAACCCAATTTTACGTCTATATGTATGTGATCATAGATTAACCTAGCACTACAAAGACGTGATATATTTGGTCAAAATCTGACCATAGATAAGTGTACAATTAAAATGGACAAGGTTGTGATTAATAAAATTTTGACATTATGGTTAACAAAAATGACAATTACAAATATTGATTCACCAAGAAGAATTTTCAGTGCTAATTTGAATAATTTTGTTACAACTTATGACTAATTTATCCTTTAAAATTACATAGTATGCAGCCAAACTCTTAGTTATATTCCAGAATGAAGAACATGCAATTCAGAAAGCATGACTTTGTGATTATATATTGGGTAAACACCCAAAAAATAACATGTATTATAACATCTTAATCATAAAATACTAACTAAGACACACATGGAAAGAAATACAAAAAACTTTAGTATTAATGGAGGTGAAAACTTCAAATGATTTACCTCCTCCTCCTTGTACGAGCTCTAAGACTGGCTCGACGTGCTGTGCCTCCTCTTGGAGAACCTCGACCCTTAGGAACAAGCTCTTCCTCCTCTTCAATTACAGCTTTTGAATTCTGCTCATTTTCAGTATTCTTCGTCTTGTCATCTTCACTTGCTTCCTTCTCCAAATCGATGACTTCTGGTTCTCCAACTGTATCAATTAATGGTCCAACATCATGATTTGTTTCTTCCCAAATCTCTGCCGCAGTCTCCTCACTTTCAACTTTAATGCCTACGTTTACATCACCTTGTTCATCTTCCTCTCCTTCAAGAAGCTCTTCTTCATTGTACACCTTTTCTTTACTTTCTACAACTTCTTTAGGAGTTTCACTTGTGTCTTCATCAGAATCTCCATCAGCTTCCAAGGGATCATACTTATCACTCCCTTTGGATTTCTTCTCCGACACTATCTCTGGTTCATCAATAGGTATTTCAGTGATTTCAGATTCCTCTTCAGCTCCATTTTCAGCACAAACTTCTTCTTTTACTTCAACAATTTCTTCTTCGGGCTCCTTCTCAGTTTTTGATTCCTCTGTTGCCGTTTGTGATCGTGTTCGCTTCGCTTCAGGGGCATTTTTGGTAGTCAACTGTTGATAAATAAAAATATAGAAGTTTTTCAAAACTGTACAATTTCAATACAATACTATATTACTGTATGAGATATTAATACATACACTGGCTCTCTTTTCAGCTTGAGATTCACTATTTCTCTTTTCGCCTTCTTCTCTAGCTTCCTTCCTTTCACGAGCTTCTGCAGCACGTGCCTGAAAAAAAAACAATACATGTGACTAGAAAAAACTATGAGCCAACTTATTTTGCACAAAAAATGTTCCACCACTGCATAGTCAGATCTGCTAAAATCAAAGATGTAAACAAACATCAATTAAACATTATTTAAAATGCTTCAAGATATCATACACTACTTTACAGCTATTAAATTATTACTTATTCTCTCAATCTCAACATCTAATCAAAGATCACCCTGGAACTCAATTTCCTTATGAAAACTGTTAATCACTCAAAGATTCCACACTATACTGCAACCCAGTGCTAGCCAAATTGGGGTATGACAGATATGAGGCACCTGGATCCCCTTAACACCACTGAGTAGGTTGGGAGAAAAATTCATATGCAGTCGTCTGACGTACTCAGTGCATAGTGGAAATCGCTAACCTTTTTTATTTTTTGACACAATGAATTTTCTTAAAACTGAATATAACCTTAATATACATATTTCAAAAGAGGAACCGTTGACCTACCTATTTATCATCAATCGGCAATTTTTGTCTTTCTTATAACATTTAATATGCATTAAATTTTGTAATTTTTTTTCAAGTAGATACACGAATTGGGGAATCGGGTCTTCTAAAAACCCCTATCCAATGCTGAGATGAACTGTATCGCGACACGAATTGTACTGCGAAATGAAAGAAATTTAGACTGCTTTCTCTTGGGTTTTTCCTATGCATCAGTGCTTGAGAGGTAGAAGATGAGGAGAGCCGAACAATGGCCATGTACTTGCTTCAGCATTTCTTGAGAACAATACAGTATGAGAAAGAGAAACACCTGCATGTGTCCTATGCCTGTTTAAAAACAATCCACTTTGATGATGTCTATGCTTCCACTTTGTAAGTAAAGACTGCTTTCAGAGTGAGCACCCTTATGCTCTGGTTGCAGGAGAAATATTCTTGTGTCACTCTAAAGAAGTTAGTCTAAAGGAAACCTTTGCAGCATGCAGAGGCAGTTTCAGTTGTTTCTTATACTGTTTATACAGTAAAACCTTATTAATCTGAAGTTCAAGAGACCAAAAAATTACGACTTCGAAATATCTGGGTTCGAAGTACCGTATCTGCCAGAATAGAAGCCAACCTCCCAAAAATTTTCACAATTTTTTGGCAACAACATAAATTTCGTAGATTTTATGCTGAAGTGTGCCGGGCATTCATGCACGGCTTAGAACACTACATTATTCAAGATCGAAGAAATGTGTGGGAAATGGTTTATTTGTTGACATTTTGGAATATTACTCCAATTAATAATTTTGCATCATTGAATAATGTTCCACATTCAGTGACAATAATTTCATTCATTTTCATTTTCACAAAGGTCAAATATAGTAACAGTGATCTCGCCAAGATAATTTTTCATCCAAGTCTACTTCTAATGAAATTAGCATTTACATTGCCTGAAGAAACTGCATTTTTATAATTATACACGTTCCGTGTATAGTTTTACTGAAATTCAAACAGTTGAGCATTCAAAGCCGTCAATGCATTTTGCGTAATCGTCAATTTACGCAAGCGATCTCGCCAAGATATTTTTATATATTTTCATCGTAGGTCAAATATTTACTTTACGAAAAATATAGTACTATCATTTGAACGCGAAGGCAATGAGAGACCTTGAGATTTAACTATAACCCAAATTTTCCTCGGACTCGCATTTAAGCCGAGGGGCGACTTTTTCATGACAGATTTTGACAAAAAACATCGGCTTGTATTCAGGCAGATACGGTAAATGAACTTTCATAAAAATCGAACTTTTTACAATCAGCTACTCGGGCAGCAAAGCTACAATACAGTATCTTATCTATCAATTCTACAAATGAATTGGCCTTACAAGTTAGTATGCATGGCAAATTCGAACAGAGCTGAAGTGAACACTTAGTTTGCGATTCACAAAGACCACCACATGTGAAGAAAGGCTCCAGCGAATATCCCGAACTTCCCAGTACATTTCTAGTTACTCCTTGGTGCAGCAAAGAGAATACGTTCAACCACACGCTGAAAGATTATCACTCATCTATACTTCATTCTGCTGCATATGTATTACATTATGCTTTTCTGGTATGACATTATGGTCAGTGCCATATTTACGCACAGGCAACATAGGCAACTGTCTAAGGCACCAAATTATGAAAGGTGCCAAAATATGAAATGCACCAATTAATGAAAGATAACAAATATGAAAGATGCAAATACGCATCAAAAAATAGTGCCTATGGGTGCCAAAAACTTAAATCCGGCCCTGATTATGGTAAATCCAGTGATGATCTGAAGCTGGCTCTAGCTGACTAGTGCGAGCCGGTTGTTAATTTTTTAGAAAATATGAAAATTTATTGATTTTGTCCTTTCAAGTACATTTTGCCCTATCTAAAACTCAATTACCGACAGTGTATGAAATGGAATATATTGCAAACTGACCACTTCTTATGCTAGTGAAATGCTATTACTAATTACAGTAGAACCTCATAAACTCGGCATTCAAAAATCTGGCATTCTCAAAAACTCGGCACTTTTTGGAAAGTTATATGTAAAAAATTCTAATACTCTAGAAATTACTTTAAATGATGTATGCTTATCTATTTTCATTGTTTTGTTTACCTCATTATAACCACATGTTTAGAGTTGTGGCGATAGCAGTTGTTTTTCATTAATGCAATTAGTACTTTTGTCAAATTTTATTTTGACATGACTTCAAAAAAAGAATACAACCCATAAGTATAAACAGAAAAATCTCACGATTGAAAAAAAAGTGAAATTACTAAGAAAACTTGAAAAAGGTACTTCAGTGAAGAGACTTTGTTAAGAATATAGCATTGGTAGTTCCTCTGTGTATGAGTTCAAGAAGAAAAAAATGGGAATATCGAAATTTTATGCAGAGAGTGATACACCTAAAGCTATGTGTAGCCGTAAAACACTACACGTTGATAAGGTACTGTTTGAGTGGTTTCGTCAGCGAAGAAGTGAAGGTGTACCTATTTTGGGTCTAATGCTGATACAGCAAGGAAAATTTTTTCACAATAGCAAAAAGAGTGATAACTGGGTTAATATCGACAATGATGCACCTGCCGTATTTCAGCTAACTGACGTGAAATAGTTGAAATAGCGGACATGGTTTTGAAACCTGAGCATGAAAAAGATGGAGAAAATGAAAGTGACGATAATCAAGAGATAATTAAAGACAAACCTTCAATAGATCGCTGTATAGAGTTGGTCACAGATACAATGTCTGTTTTAGAACAACTCTCTTGCATTGATTTTCAAGAGATTATGTGTTTTGTATCGAATACAAGATAAACTTATGAAGAAAAATCAAAATGCATGAAGCAAGCTAGTTTGCCTGATCAATTACCAAAAATGTACATTACTTAAGGATTTTTTATACATTTTCAAAAACTCGGCAAATGCTAGGTCCCGAGATTGCCGGGTTTATGAGGTTCTACTGTAGTGCGATCTGGTGCCCCTGGCATGTAGACATCCTGCCACCTTTATCCAAATTTCCTTAAAACTTATTTTTTTAGAGCTGGTTCTTAATATCTTTTCCAGCTCATCGCTGGATAAAACCACTAGGTTTTCGTTTTTGGCTCATCACTTATTCTAGGGTAAAACAAAGGCATGATCTTTTTAGAGACATTCGGTATAATTTCGTGCAACGTTATTTAAAGATTGGTTCAATAACAGAAATCAATTTTACACAGGTTTTTCTGGAGCATATCACTTTCTCATGAGAAAAATCTTGTCCAGGTTTGGGAGAGCATGAAGATAGAGATAATAGGGGTTCCTGCAACTTCTGTTCATTTCAGCTTGGTTCTCAAATTTTGCTATCCAATTGAGAATATGATCATTCACAGTGATGCAAGGATAAGTATACCAAGTGAGGAAATGGAGACAAACGTTATTGAAAAGTGACTCAGAAAATAGTATTGAAGATCATAAAGAAGTCAATGTACTGACATTCAATGACAATGCTGCAAGACCATTCAAAAAAATTTACGTTCCAATGTCCTAAAGTTGTCACAGTTAGAAGTGATAAGTGAGGTGGTGAAGTGAGGTCTCACCCGAGTGTGATCGAACTGATTGCAAGCAAAGTAAATGCTAGTAAAAAATTCAATATAGATGATTCATTGAAGTTATATGCCTTAAAAGTTTTAAAAAAAGCTTTTCTAATTTTTTAAATTTCACATACATTCTGATACCCCTGCCATCCACCAATCTGGTGATTTGCAGGATATCATGTAGATACATACATCGTCATATCTCCACATCTACTTAATGAAATAGGACAATTTTCACCATGTAACTCCTGTAATGAAAACGTGAAATTTCAAATTTTTAGTCAAGACATGAAAAAGTTGATCTGGGAGAAACTTTTTCCTTATTTAGCTTAGAGAGGTGTATCCAGTGAACGAAATGTTTATAAAATCTGAAATATGTCATTGAAAAAGATTGTATATGAATGACATTAATAGTTTTCACAATACAGGCGACTCCTGAGTTTCAACCGTTCGAGATTCAATAAATTCGAGATTTTGACCCAGCTGATCGAATTGGGAACTACTTTACGTGGAGTAATTGATTCCTACCAACCATGTGAGTTTTAGTTTTACTGTAGACATAGTTATATCTGCACTAATTGTTTGAATATGTGCTGATTTCACTCTTTTCCTGCTAATCTTTTATTTAAATTTATTTTATTGATTTATTTATAAATTTATCACTTGACATGGCATCTAAAAGGAAATGTAATAGTGATAATGTAAGTGAATCAAATAAAAGAGTGCATAAGACTCATAGTTATGAATTGAAATTAGAAATTTTAAAGCATGTTGAGAAAGGTGAAAGCCAAGCTGAATTCGCACGACCGTTGGGAATGTGTCATTCAACTATTAGCTCTTATGTGAAACAGAAGGAGAAAATTCTAGAACGTGATAAATTCAGGTAATTTGATAACAATAATAAACAGTTCCCCACCCAATAGCTCCTCTTCTTCCAACTTCTCAATTAATAAACCAAGTCCAGTAAGCCCAGTTGAAAAAGATTTAAGATATGAAAATATTTTTTATTTTGTTTGTTTATTCTTAAGTTATTTTGTGCTTTTTTAATAACTTTTATATTAATTTCGCAGTAATAAATAGTTGTATGTATAGAAAGATGTATGCAGGTATGTTATCCAGCTCACGCGAGTTGTTTGTAACAAACGACTCGCACGATCTGGACCGGGCCATCTGCAGAACATATTGCATACATCTATCTTTGAAGTGCGAAACAAAAATTTATTTTTTTCCTTTTTAGTGCAAAATATAAGTTATACATTTGAACATTTATTATATAATTTATTCATAATTTAATATTGTTGTATTATAATGTAAGTAATGTTATTTTATCTTTATAGAACATGAAGGGAGACTTCCCAAGATGCAGGAACATATCCCCCGATTATAACATGCAAGTATATGGAAAAACGACATTCGACTATTTGAACAGGTTTTCAGGAACGCATCCCCGTCAAAACTCGGGAGTTGCCTGTACATTAAAACCCTGCTATACGTTGTTTCGCATATACATCGCCAATCAATTAAGGAACATGTTTCGTTATAAGTTGCGTCACTTCGCATATATGTCATTTGTGAAATGCTAAAAGCAAAATTTCAGAAATTCCTATTTCGGTGCATAAATTATAACTACAGTGAAATCTTGTTACAACGTACTACACAATTACATATATTTCAAATTAATGTACTATTTTTAAATCTCCGTCAATTTTCCCTTACAAATAATGTATAAATATTTCAAAATAACGTATTTCAACTTAACGTACTTTTCAATAGTACGTATGAAATTCAGAGGTCCCGAAAAAAGATATTTGTGGTTTTAACGTATGCTTTCATCTGTAAATGTCTCAACTATAACCAATTCTTGCTCATTCAAGTTGTTTACACCAATTTTGAAGGCATCTTTTATCTTTAGTACGAAAAGATCTGCAGAATTCTGCCAAAATCCCAAAAGAAGGAATTTTCCGAACTGAAAAAATTAGAACCGATTATCAGTTATTCCTATTGTTATTTTCACAATAGCATTGAGTTAAAATCTTAAGTTATAGGAAATATATCTCTTGTTAGACTCATTATCGCCAGTTTTGGTCTGCGCTGGGGACCTGCGAGAATGCCGATCCTCCACTGAAATGCTTCCAGATAAAATACTGTACTCCTTATGGGTATATTCAGTATACCATACTTTCAGTATAAAGCATAAAAATTCATGCTCCGTAGAGATACGTTGTATCGAGATTTTACTGTATAACAATAAAAACACTTTATTCGGCTTTTAATTTCATGTTTATTATTATTTATATGAATTAATTTGCCTTTGTGTTTATCAATTTGTGTAAAATCATACTCAGAATAAACATTTGCTGGCCATGTGTTTGAGAGATCACGATGAATTAGGTGGTTCACAAGTCACACGGGATGAAAGGGACTATCCCAATTTTAATGACCATGAGTAAAAACGTATTTCTGAGCGACAGTCAGCTATAAGAGAGCTTTGTGAACAGTTTTGTCTAACATTTTGTGTGTCTTTTCATCCTGCTTTATGTTTGCATTGATATAGTATATTGGATATACTTTGGATTGCGACATTTGCATGAAAAGTACTCTAAAGTGCGTATCAGTGTACGTGTAAGTAAAGAAACAATTTTTGTGCTCCATCACACTATAGACAATTATTTTCAGTGATTTCTGAATTTATTATTGCAATTGGTTATTCGTTGTTACGATTGAATGCATATTAAACCCTAGTAGCAATGAGTGATAAACACAGTGGTAACATAGTATGTCTAATGTACTGTACTGATGTATTATTTGGGACACAAATGTGTCACAAAATATCCTCCAGGAACATAACCTCTACTTTTATCATAGTTCTTAAGGGAATCTTTGTTTCACTATACGTTGTTTCGTTATGTCGCATTTTTCAGGAACGTATCTCCGACATATAGCGGGGTATTACTGTACTGAAAGATATAAGAGCACAGGTGCTCGCTTGACTGGTTGGCGATCAGGGTAATTTCTCATCTCTACCGCAATGAGTGTGCTTGATGTAAAAGGTATTGTTTATAAATGTCATTTTCTACTAAAATTTCATATAAATCCCATAATTATAAATTTTTCAATTTTCAGGAAATGAAATCGCATTAAAAGAAACTCCACTGACCTAGGAAATGAGATTTAATTAAACATCCTCTGTGCTTGAGGGTTAAGTTTGGAGATGTCAATTAAAATAATGAGTATAAATTTTTATAAACTTTTATCAAAACTTGACAAACTGATTTCCAAAAAAAAAAAAACTCAAAATTATAACTTAATTTTAGACCTGTTACTTAATGTAATTCTATTATTTTGATTGAAAGTCCAACTTTAAAGGCCTGAATGCTGTCTGTGGATACTTTGAATAAACAAATTTATACACCCAAGTCGCAAAACAACAACCCAAGAGTGAAGAGGATGAATTTTTTACTTCAATGATAGACCACTGCTTTATGCATTAATAAAATAATGACCCATGCAAAATGTACAAACTCATTCAGAGGTGAGTATTTTAGAGTACTCCTTTATTGGACTTTAGTGACCAAATGATTTTGCACTAATTTGAACTCTTATGAATACTTTCCCTAGAAAATTTGAAAGATGAGTTTCTCAGAATAGCTGTAACATAAGAAAGGAATGGCAATCTCAGACAGAATGGTTAATAAGTGGGTGTCTCGGCCAGGGGCATAACTAGTTTGGGGTCCCCATGCAAGTCAAGTTTTTGGACCCCACATTTATATAAAAATATATTAATTATACCATTTTGATTTTTATCAATATTTTTTACATTTTTATTCCAAAAATACATTGAGACTTCTATAATTCTAACATTATAAGGATAGAACAAAACAACTCCAAACACTTGGGATAGGTATTTTCATCTTCATTTCGAGCGATGAAATCTTTCATTCTCATAAGGATATTATGGATATTACTACTTCGAATACTTTACAACAGATTACGGGAAAAATTCTAAGTATTTTTGTGGGGCCCCACACACTGCATGGACCTGCACCCCCTAAGTTACGTGCCTGGTCTCAGCTAAATGTTTTGGCAACAAATAATGGTGGTAACTTTGAACAAGTGTTCTGCATAGAACCGACTTCATTAAATTTTATTTAAATAGCGATTACAAATTATTTTAACTTACCTTGGCTTTAAGCAAAGCTGAATAATTGCTAAAATGCGATAATGTACGACAATGCAATTGGAATGCATGTTCTTCATGTAAGAAAAATCGTCGGCATAAACGGCAATAATACCCATTCACTTGTTTTAGAAGTTTTTGACCTGAAAGAAAAAGATCAGTAAATTAAACAGGCAGAAGAATTATCTTGAAATAACCAGTGAGCAACAATATGGTTAACAAGAATAATTAATACGATTCAATTATATACATAAATTCAGCAGGTTTTCCTTGTCACCAAAACAATTAACACAAACGAACAAAATTTTGGTAACTTAATGGGAAAAACAAAGAATTATTTTTATCATCACTACAAATACACATACCGACAGGTACGTCTGGATTGTATTTGAGCATCTTGTGTGGAGATTCTGCATTCTGTGAGACTTCGTCTTTTCCTGCCTCACCCTCATCCATTTTTTCTTTGTCATCCTTCTCATCTTTATCATCCTTAGACTTCCCCTTATCAATTTCAACAATCTCTTCTTCTTCCTCCTCTCTAGTACGAACAGGAATATCCTTCTCATCAAACTCATCATCTGAAAATAATGCATAGCAATATTTACAGTTTCACGTACATAGCTTCATACCAGCAATTAAACAGTTTGTTGAAGCAAAAAAAATTGTTTATACACATTTAGATTAGAACAGCAAACTGAACCACACTATTTGCTGAATCAAAACCAAATATAATTTTTTTAATGAACAGCAAACTGAACCAAAGGTTTATGCAAAAGAGATGGTTCAGTGCAGTTCAAGAATTTAAAAAATAATTCCAACTTTATTGGAAAATATCAGTAAGAAATGTGGTTATTATTTTGCACAAAATGCACCCGGCTTGAGTAATTGTCAAAAAGTCATGAACTTCCTCTATTCTGACTGCCATCAAAACAGAAAACTAAAATAACAAATAAAGAGCCATAATGTAGTTCTAATTTTATTATGCTAAAATGCTTGCTACAGGTAAGTCATGTTCTGTAGATTATCAGTATACTAGTGTATAGCCCGTCAAAAATGATGGGAGTAAAGATTCGATTATTCAAGCTATTTATGGAGATCAAATTGGCATCAGAAACAAATTGTATTGAAAGTCATTTCCCTCTCCTTCATTCCCCATCTCCCACTCTCTTCCCCTCTCTCCTTTCCCTACCTCCCTCCCTGCCCCTCCCTTTGTCCACTCCCTCTCTCTCATATTAAAAGCAATCAAAGCACGTTTACACCCATAAGGATTGAAATAACAATATGATATCGAGGTCTAACAATGGAATTGGTAGGCAAGGCAACATCCCCTTAAAATGGCTAGATTTCCTCAAACTGTGTGAATTAAACATTTAAATTGCGCAATTCTGAACTGTAGGCGTAAAAAGATGAACAAAATAAGAACCGTTATGATGTTTTCTTCAAAATGGTTCACATCCGAAGTTCTTAGGTCAATTCATTCTAATTTTAATGAATGAAAGCCTGCATGTTGAAAAGTTCATTTTTACGTGAAATTACTTATGTTATTGGAAATGGAAATTATCCCCTGGAGTCAAACCCAGGTCTTTGATCTCAAATTTGATACATTAAAATGTTTTGTTAATATATCATAATGCTATCCTGAAAATTTCATCAAATTCGGTTGTCGTTTGCAAGATATAAAGCTTCAAAAAGCATTACACAAAGTGACACTGTCTTTTATGTTAGTTTAGATATTAGAGTTGAACTTATTAAACAGTAATTGAAGAATTATGGAAAAACAAGAAAATTCTGCCTTGTCCAGGAATTGAAAATGAGTCTCCTACTTGCCAGACTAATGTTTTACCTTTGAAATATACCGTATTAGCCTGAATATAAGGCGACTCCTTATTTTCCCAATGAGAAAATAAAAAAAAAGTTTTTGGCCAATCTATCGGAGCACAGAACTTCACTCGTCCACAGCTACCGTTGAAGTGAGCGAAATTGGAAACTTGGTGACATGGCATCGTAGCCTAAGCGAAATAACTCGAATGCAGGCAGAATACTGCGAGTCTCAGCCGTACGACCCCTAGAAACATATTTTAGTGTTATGGACAAAGTATCTAAAAATTTCCCTTATACTACTTTGTTATGTTTGTATAAAATTTTTGAAACATACAAATGTATACATGGTGACAGAATCAGTTTATTTTATTCGTTCAGGAACCCAAATGTACGTTTTTTATCTGATCGCTGAGCTGTTTAAGGAAAACTCTTGTGCTGAGAGACAATCATCAGAGTTGGTCAGAAAAACATAAAATTTAATCCAAGTATCTATTTCACGAGAAATGAAAAAGTTGGGTGTATTTGGGATACAGAACAGTTTCTAGTGAGTATTTCTATTCTACAGTTTCAACTGAATTGGGGGCTTTGAATGCGTAAGAGTTATTAGTAACTTCTTCATACTTAAGGACCCAAATATATGGCAACCCCCACTCTCCTGAAAGACAATTTTTGAAAAAAAACCTCGCCTTATATTCGGGTTAATACGGTAATTCATTGGTAAGATAACTGCTTGGATCGATTCTCAGTTGAGGCAAATTTTTCTCCCACTTCCCCATACTTCTACATGACCACCACTTACCGGCATAGAATTTTCATCAACACTTTCATCTACAGTAGAATCCACATAACATGAAATATCGGTTAACATGAAATGCATGCTCGGTCTGTTCCGACGCCTTTACTTTTCAGTGTATAATTATTTGCTTAACGTGAAAATAATTTTCGGTCCTAATAAAATAAATCCATGCGAAATTCTTCAGATAACACAAAATGGCAGTTGAGACAGGGTTTCCCCACCCACTCTTTGGTTCCTTCTCCATGGGCGACACCACCCCCAGGCAGAGGCGTAGCGAGGGGTGTGCAGAGGGGGGCAGTTGCCCCGGGCGCAGGGCTTAAGGGGCGCAAACTCACGGACTGATTTTTATCGATGAAAGCAGATCCGCTAGGAGGTCGCAGAGTTATGTAATCAGGCCCCCGTAAACCCCTCCCCCTGGAACTTGGCGGCAAGAGAAAAGGTCATACCGAGATTTTCCATTAACCCACTAGTATGGAAAATTACTACCTCACCAACCCCTCCTCCTGTGCCTTTCTTTGTCATTGACCATAGTCATTAGTAGTTCCACGAATCCCAAACATGCACTATCGATCTCATGGCAACTTGCATGCATTTGTGGAGAGGGTGCCCATCTAGAGTATCCTTTATTCCGAGCATCCTGGCCACAATAAACACATTCCTGGAACTGCCATCCTTGCCCTAAAGAAACGGGCTTGCAAACTTGGTTTCTTGTTGTCGTTGAGAGTGGCGGATTTCTCCCAAAACCTAATGGTCAACCAATTATCTCCCGCAAACAAATCCCCCTTACCCCATTTACATTAGCCAATTCCTTCCCATTTTTCTCCTCTCTGGATCCATATAAATAACATTCTTGAAATTCTGAACCCTCAGTTGATGCTGATTTCTGCGTGAAACTGTTGGTATATTTTAAATGAATCAGTGTACAAAATCTTTCCTATTCATTGGGATCATTTTAAGTTTTGATTTTATATTTTTATGAAAAATAAAGTCCATATAAAAATGGCCAATAAAGTGTGTAAGAAAAATGCACTACTGCTAAAAGTCAAAATGCAGCTCCTAGAAGTGGTTGATGCCGGCGATAGATCCAAAACAGACATTTGCATTTGGAACTCCAAATTCAACGCTGTCGTCGATTATTAAAAATTGTGAAAAATTAACATCTGTTTTTGAGAAACAAGTTTGAACCGGAACGGAAGGGTCTATGTACAGCAAAGAACGAAGATTCAGATGCTGTGCTTATCTTCAAAAATGTTAGCATGAAATTTGGTTAACACGAAATGTTTGTGCTGGTCCACTGCATTTCGTGTTAACTGGTTTCCACTGTATGTGGACAGTAATTGGTGATTCCCTCACGTTTTACCTAATCGTTATTTTTAAATGACCATTTTTCCTAAAAGATATATTTTGGAAAAGTTTTCTTAAAACTTACTTCCTAAACAAATATTCCTAATGGCCATATTTCCTAAATCCCGTTTTTCCTATAAATAAATTCCTAAACTACTTTTCCTAACATTTTTCCTTATGACATTATTTTCCCAAAAGTGCATATTCCTAATTCCTTTGAAAGCAAGAGAGAATGTGTATTGTTGGAATAATCCAATTACTGAAATAAGGAACTAAAGAGACTTGTTGCTAGGAGATTGTAGACTCGTTGCTAGGGTTTTCATGGGCCCATCAAAATTATTAGTGAGTATGCAGGCTGAACTGGAAATTATTCTGTCATCGAAAGGAGGAGCAAAACTCCTCATGAATGGCTATGTATATTACAGGACATGGACATATAAAGGCACAATATATTGGGAGTGTCATAAGATGAAGACCAAGGAGTGTAGCGCTAGAGCAGTGACCATCCAGGTTCAAGGTTGTATTACAGTATTAAAGTGGTAAAATGAATCTCCTCATTCACATCCCTCTAATAGGGAAGAGGCTGAAGCTGAGAGGGTGAAATTGAACTTGAAATGAATAGCTAAGACCGGCCAGAAATGCCACCTGCACAAATCTTGAGAAATGAACTACATGTTTCTTCTGGCATACTTAGTCACCTTCCAGAAAGATAAACTCTGAAGAAAACACAGAAGAGAACGCCAGCGTGACCAACCACAAAATCCTACTTCTCTACGTGACTTGGTAGAAATACCTCCACGATACCAAAGACCATTACAGGGAGACTTGTTTCTCCTACACGATTCGTATCAGGAAACCAAAACAGAGGATCATGTGCTTATCTTTGGTACAAGAAGAAATTTGGAGTTATTAATGAAGTGCGCTACTTGGTTCCTTGATGGAATGTTTAAAGTAAGTCCCAACATATTTACGCAAATTTTTACAATAATGGGAATAATCATACCAGGTCCAAATCCAGAAGATGACAATACAGAGGCATGTAGAAACATCGCAGACATATTGAGTAATGCACACAGTGCCACGTAATGGTCAAAATAGGAAGTTCTTAATAGGCAGACTGATGCCCATAAGTAGTGCCATCCAGTGGGAAAACGAACTGCGTAGTGTGGCCCGGATAATACTGAAGTACCTTACATTCTATATTTTACGAGAGAATTCAAAAACACATCTAATTTTAGTCACCTATTTAGCCTGAGCTTTCAGAATTTTGCAGTAAAATTTAACACAACTGGAGTTCCTTAATGAAAATTTTAACATGACTCCATTAGGTCAAATCACTGGGTACAATAGTCTTTTTCTGTTGCCTTAATGAATTGCAAATGCTGCTTGAACTTCTCTTAGTCTGGTCCTCAGATTGCCTTACTGGAATTGGTGAAACTGACAGGGGCATAATGTGCAGCCAGGAAAACAACGTCTACTAACTTTCAAGCTTTCCTATCAAAACAAGCTTGTAATCCATGGAAAGCCACCAAGTACAGGCAATTTATTTTACACAACGATTTTCTAAGTCAACAGGTTCTATATACTTTTACACAATTGGACACTTGGTTTTCCCCCTTCAACTTTGTCATTCACACGTATCAATAATATGATTGTCATAAAATTTTATCCAAATAGTCATAAGATTTTGTCAATAATTTAGCAGAAAAAATAATAAAATTCACGACAAAGAACACAGAAGACATAATTTTAAAATATGTACCTCCAAAGTTCTCAGAGTTTACAAGGTCTCCCAAATCGAAGTCTTCATCCTCTGAACCAACTTTCCTGCTCTCAGCAGTTTTCTGAAAATTTCAAGGGTGACATTAAAAAAAATATTGAATGAGCTAAGTTGCTTAACATTCATAAGGACGACAATATTACCTTCAAATGATATGGAGTCAATCTGTGTTTATCCCATTCAACACGAGTAGCAAACTCTTTATTACATGGTATACAACGAGGATGTAGGAAAGCTTTCAATTTCTGAAATTCAAATCAAAATTCAACAACCATCAGAAGAATAAAATTTTGCATATAAAAGACACTTTTAACATTTTCATAAATTAATCTATCAAATTAATACAGTAGAACTCAGTTATAATCACATTCAAGGGACTGGAAATTTATTGTCGGTATACCCAAGTGTCGTTATAACATAATGGGAACAGAATTAGTTTCCAAATTCAAAATTTTTTATTACGTACCTTAAAACATTATATTATAACGTAATGCAACGTACTTTATATTATGATATAATAAGTACATTAACCCTTCAAGCACACAGGATGTTCACTTAAATCGCGTGTTTGAGTTCAGATGAGGTTTTTTTAAAAATTCACGAAAATTTGCGATTTTGATTCCTGAAAATTCGTAACTTTTAAAATTTTTATTGGATTTGTATAAAAGTTTTTCAAGATTTTAGTAAAACATAACATTTATAAACACTTTCTTTTACATTATCTTGCATTAAGCACACTCTTTACAGGAGAGAAATACGAAATACGTAAATCATCCCGATCGCCAACCAGTTAGCGTGCACCCATGCTTTCATATATCTCGGTCAACTTTTTCATGTCTTGACTAAAAATTTGAAATAAATTTTACGTTTCATATATTTTTGAAAGACATTTCATAAAGCTTACAAAGTTTTCAGTTATACAGTAGTCATTCATAGTCATTATAGAAGTTACATGGTGAAATTTGTTCTATTACGTTCAGTAGAAACGGAGCTATGATGTTGTATGTATCAGAATGTACTCGTAATAAGAAAATTAGAAAAGTTAGGTTTTTTTAATAGCATTCTCTTTATCCCATCTATATATCTATAAAGTGTTTGTATGAAATTTTATAGCGCAGTAACTACAGCACGTAGAAACAAGAGAAAGATATCATTTTAACCGGAATAACAAGTAAGGGTGTGTAGTAAGGTTTTTTTATAGATTTGATTAACCTGTCTAATTTTAAAAAATATTTTCTTTTTTCATTTGAATAACAGGGATGAGTACAGCTTATTTTTCATTTGAATTTTAAAATTGTTTAGAAACATGGTAGGAACTTGAGACTTGAATGGTTCTATGAAGAAAAGAACAAAGTTTATTTATATTGAAGACAGAATCCGAATCCTGATCGAATTAGCATAAAAATGCATTTAGAATCAATAAAATACGTGTTTTTATCAGTCTTATTATAATACCCATTATAAGCTACCATGACAACTCCCATCGTCGCCGAAATTGAGAGTCCAATGCATTTATATTGGAAAATTTTTAACGTAATACTGTTTTCAATTTGTATGTGCGAGTTTGTTTTGTTTACACGAAAACCTAATATTTGTTGATTATAATTGAAATATTACTAATAAACAGTTTATAATGATATTTTCATGTGTCGTAGAGTTCTCCAAACTCTCCAAAGCAAGATGTTTTTAAAACTACGCAACTTAAATAATTAGACGTAGATTTTCCACAAATTGTGATTGGATAAATCATTTCATTGTTTCCAAAGTACTGTTGATATGAACAATTTTCTTGTAACAGAACTCATGGATGAGAGAATCGAGCTAATGGTCTGAGGGTAATATACACACGTGATTCTTAAACGTTCTCTATTTACTTTTTTGTCTTTCGTTAAATTTAATCATTTCGTAAGTTCCTTTGTTCATTTTTTTGTTGATTATTGTGGTTTTCCTGATTTTACTTACAGTTTTCATTTTGAAGAAATTGTCACCAAACTTCGCATAGGTATATAATTTTACCCTGCAGGTAACATTGGCTATAAGGCGATAAAAATTGCGAAGAAAGAAACACAAAGTGTGGCATAGAATTCTCCAAAGCAAACTGTTTTTAAAACTGGATAAGTAACTTAAATAATTAGACTAATTTTCCACAAACTGTGATTTTCAGACCTTTGAAGATATCGTCACAAAACTTCGCATTGGTAACTAATTTTATCCTGTGGATAACATAGGCTATATGGCGATAAAAAATTTGGGAGGGTGCTTAATTCAATAATTATTTTCCCATAAGTTTACACGTAATTTTTGATTTTTCAGAGTGCAAGATTTTCTTCTTTCATTCATCTAAATAGGTACACGAACAGGTTTTCTTCATTTTTGCTTTATTCGATGGTAAAAACTGTGTACTATCATATTCTTACGATGTTTACATGTTACACAGTCGAAGTTTTAGATTCAATAAATTCGTTGAAATTCAACGGGCAGTTCTGCTAGTTTACAATAAAATTTACAAGAAAATAACTTCAATGAATCATCTATAATGAATTTTTTTACTAGCATTCATGTAAGACTAACTTCAGAGCGACACAAGAATATTTCTCCTGCGAAGACCCGAGCGTAAGGGCATGACGCAAGTGCTTGCTCTGAAACTTTCGCATCCTACGGATCATCAGTGATTTATGTTTGTAAACAGACCTTGGATGCAAGAAGAGACGTTTCTCCTTCTCTCTCATACTATAATGGTCTCAAGAAATGCTGAAGCAATCACATGGCCTGAAGAGATCTGAACAATGGTTTTCGTTGTTCGGCTCTCCTTGTCTTATACCTCTCAACCTCTGACTCATAAGAAAAACCAAAGAGAGATAGAATTTTATGGGTAGATAAGCAGTCTAGATCTTATTTCATTTTGCAGTAGCATTCGTGTCGAGATATGGTTCCTCTCAGCATTGGATAGGGGATTTTTAAAAGACGCGATTTCCCAATTCGTGAAAAATCAATCACAAAATTTAATGCACATTAAGTGTAATAAAAAACAAAAAGATCGCAGAATTACGATAAATAGGTAGGCCAAAAGTTCCTCTTTTAAAATATACCTATAAAGGTTACCCATATTTAAGAAAATTTAGTCAAAAAATAAAGAAATACTGTGATCTCCGCGGCGTACCCAGTACGGCGGCACGTGGTTTTCTTTTTGGATATCCAGTATGCATGACGGCATTGATGGGTTAAACATAATAAAAATATTTTTAATGATTAGTAAAATAATCTGATTTTTTATTGTGCTGTATGTGGCAACTTGAAATGTTTTTTGTCCTCAATTCAAAGAATAATACTAAATGTCTTTTAGCGCTTTTTTAACAAACAAGAGCCTATGAATTCAGTTCATCCATCTGCCTGTCTGACCATGTACAAAATAACTGAAAAATTAGTAAGCTACAAACACCAAATTTTCAGGATATATAGTTCTACATTCAAACTAGATATGGAAAAATTTGGGGCCTGCTCATCTGTCCGTTTGCCTTTTAACAGGGTATTAGAAAACCCCTTACGAACTATCTATATGGGCCCATTATGGCTATCGTATTGTTGGCCAAATGCACATAAATAAACAAGTATGCTATTAAGTGAAAGTGAAATTGCAGTTCTAAAATTTTATTCTATAAAATATTTTGTCATCACTGTTACTTAATGCCAATTATTTTTGAAGAACTGTTTACGTGATGTGCTGCTTAACATTTGAACATGTAGACTGCCGTGAGGATCAGATTTGACCCTCACCCTACTGTTCTCAGAAGGCCGTGAGGGTCATATATTTCCCCTCAGCTGATATTCATATTTGAGCCACCGTGACTCATCAGGGACCCTTAGGACGGCATGTTTGCTTAAAGACTTTGAGAATTTAAGTCTCTGAGATGTCTGAATTACCTTGGCCTCTGATATTTCATTTTTGTATTGTCCAAATGCTAAAGACAACTTTTTCCTTCAATTTTTTTATTTACAAAATGTCAGTCCATGAAATATGCATATAAAAAACTATGAAAGTAATAAATACTATATAAATAATCCTGATTAATATGTCAAGAAATTATAAATGCAAAAATGGTATCAAATATTCAAAGGTATATCCAAAAAATGCGAAACTAAAAATAATATATATGTTTTTGTCCCTATAAAAAAATTGGATAAATAAATTTTACACGTAAATTCATCCTTTATTTTTACTGCATAATATGCAAAATTATTTTTAATGCAAAACAGGCATCAAACGTTGAAGTTCTTTCCTCGCCTTCTTCACTTTGCACCCGGATGTTTTTTGTGTTCATTGCTGCTAAAACCGATGCAGGCCGTTTTCGTAAAGTCTTCACTTTCTTCAGTACTTAATTCATCCCTCTCATCACTTTCACCAGTCTTCTTCACTTCCTCTGGAATCAGGTTGATATTCGTCAGAAGATTTGCCAGAAAAAATATTATCTTCTTCATCATCACTCATATCGCAAAATAATTCATCAAAGATAGTTTTGTCTATTTCCTTCAGTTTTTGTTTGGACATTTCACTAAATTTCCCAATGAGGGTGGAAATTCAGACATTGTTTATGCGACTGAACAGAATGAGAGCACCGACTCAACTGCAGAACGAGGAAAAATATATAAACAGTGCTATTTTTTGGGAAAAAATGTTGGGGAACTCTGGTGTGGATGCGTATATTTTTTCTTACATTCAACACAATTTTGTTGAACAAGAGGGGGGTGAGAAAAAGGTGGAGGAACGGCATGCTCCCGTGTTCTCCTAAAAAAGAAGCTCTGCATATACATAGTGTGACGCAGTTTCTGCAGATGCAGTATGAGAGTTGTTACTGAGACAGTTTCTGTGCATTCAAACATTCCGAAATGCCGAACCTTTTTCAACTACTTTGTAAATAGAAAATATAGTAGACCTACTCCCGATCATTGTATTTCCGAAGAATGGATGAATGACCCGCTCTTTTTCCTTTTGGTTTGCCACACTTCTTTCTATTCTTTGTAAATATTTGAAGGGATAGTAGCCTTACACCCACTCATGCAAAACCCAATTCTTTATGAACAGGAGCATCACCCCTCACTCCCACTACCTCCGTTGGCTTGACCAGAAAAAAAACTTTTTTTTCAAAACGTTTTCTGCAAGTGCTGAGGTTCTGTGTAGCTAAAGATACAAGGGAAGAAAAATCTATATATTTTTCCATCTCAACCGATTGCATCTTTTCTTCATTTGAATTCGTATAATTTATATTTGAATTATTATCAGAGTCTAGGTTTATTCATAGGGAAAAGTAACTTTTTTAATGAATTTATTTGAAAATATATAAAAATGATCAATCTATATCAACAGCACAAGTAACTTATGAATTTTACACTAATTTTAACATAATTTTAATAAAATCTGATTTGTACCGGGTCCCATGCTGCAAAAAATGTATTAATTCCATAAAAAATAAAATAACAAAAATAATTGTGTTATTCTATAATGAAATGACTTTGGCTCCAGGGACATATTTTTAAAATATTGGTCTGGCAGTCAACGTGTTAATGGTAAAATACATTGCTGTAAGATTAGTTAATTATTTTTTCAAAACAAGTGAAATTATAGATCTAAAAAATGTATTCACATAATTAATGTATTGAATAGTATTAAAGATGCAAAATTTTCAAGATAGGTTGGTCTGCAGGGGAATATTTTTATTATAATACTCTTTAAAAAAGCGTCTTATGTAATTTGCTCTGCAATTCTTTCCTCACTTGTTATAAGTCTCCTTCAATTCATAAAACTGTGATATCACTTTTATTGCTTGCATAGCTTCATTAACTGTGGGAACTGGTTCGCCTTAATCCTATAACATTTCTTCATCTTCTTTTTCACTTCACTTTCTATGTAGCCCTTCCATGACCTCACCCATAATGTTTAGGCCTGTTTGAGCTTCTGCTGTTATAATATCATGGTCAATTTCTGTATATGAATTGATATCTTCATAACTTTTAAAACTTTCTATGTTGATCTCGGCGAACCATTCTGTTAGTGGTTTCATTAAAACTGACGTCTACTGACGTGGTTTTAGAAAACGGCTTGTGCAAATCACACTGAATCAAGATTTTCCGCTGTTGGATCCCTTCCCACCCAGGCAGTTAAGAGGCTGCCTTTGGTCCTTCAATTTATTGGCGATCAGCAAAAATTAATAACAAAACCTGAATCATGTAATGACATTTATATGATATTAGTTCTCTTCTTCTCACCCACATACAAAAATGAGTCGTGCCGACCCTGTGCATACGCTTACAAATATTTTTTATTTACTAACTTCCACTGTCGCTATAACCAAGTGTGTTAGTATGTTATAACCGAGGTGAATATATTGCAATATTGTAGAAATGGGGATGGGACCTGAAGAATGTTGTTATATCCGAGCTGTCGTATTAACCGAGGCTGTTATAACAGAGTTCTACTGTATAATAAAAAAATACATCCTGTCAATATAGGAAACAATATCAATAGGCAAAAACAAAATAACTACTCAGTCTCAACTAGAAAAATTTCTTCAAGATCAAAATTTAAAGCAACATACCTGGTGACGGACAGTTTTCCTATGAACTAGCAGATTTCCAAAAAACTGAAGGTCACACATCATGCAATACTCTCTGCTAGTATTGATTTTCTTTCCTTGTCTTTTCATTCGTTCAAGCTCAATTTCCCGCTGTTGCTCAGCAACCTAAAAATAATACAGAATAAGTACGTGGTTCTTACAACAAAAACGACTGAAGATGATATATATACTCTCTTATACCTTCAGTTCATGCCTCATCAATTCAACTTTTATTCGGTAGCTATCCTCAAGTTTGGTCATCATAAGTTGATGGGCTCGACCTTTCAAATGATTTTCAAATGACTGAAATAAAACAATTTGATTAGGACATTTGAAGGACAACCACAATAAAAACAATTTCATCAGATACCACCTAGAATGACTGACTCTTCCAAGGATGCACTTAAACCCCAATATAACTTAAGTCTACTTACATGTTCATCCCACATATGCTTTTGACAAACATGACAGAATAGAAGTGACTGAGGGATGCCTATAAACTTGGAAGCTCTAGGAGAATCATCACCCTGATAAAATAAAAATAAATTAATACCTTAAAAATACAGCTGTTCTCTCTAACAACCTTCTCTTAACATACCTTGGTTTTATTATCATCGTCCTCATCCATTGGTTCAGATTTGATCTCCTTTTCTTTTTCTTTCTCTTTCTCTTTCTTTGTCTTCTTAGTTTCAACTTCCTCATCCCTGAAAGGAAATAATTCTTAAAACTGGGATAAAATTAAAATCAAAATTCATTAAACAAATTTAACAGAAAATTCTGATTCGCCACCTATATAAAAATAATAAATGTACAAGATACAGATGATGTAATTCTCCAACACATGCATGATGCTCAGCAAGGATTGAGGACGTATTCTGATGCACCCTTGAAGAATTCCAACAACCAAGTATCTGAGAAGCTTTTGTGAAAAGAATAAATATTAAAATGTTTCAGGGTATGAGACTGTATGCTGAAAAAATTTCAAAATACTATATTGTATCAGTAGATCATTCATTCAGAAAATGATCTGTCATTAGAAAGTGAGGCAGTCTCTTTGCCATTTATGAGTTGCTTTGCTTATTTTATGTAAATAATAAATGAGAAACAATGATAAATTGATTGTAATATAAAAAGATATTCATGATGGTTTTCATTGGATAGAAGTGTTGAAATTCAAATATTTTCCAATTGTTATTAAATCACAATGAAATTTGGTGTGTAATAGCGACCCACTGGAAATTTGTAAGAGACATGGCGAAGCTGGAAGTGCTTCATGAACAAGAAGATACTGAAAGAAGGTAGGCCACATCTTTCTTACCTTTCAACTTGATCATCCTTTTTGGTCTTGTCCTCCTCATTAGGTTTACTTTCCTCCTGCTTAGATTCGCTGATTGCAACAGGAGGAGAAGAAGATGGAGGTTCTTTATCCTCCTTCTTATCCGTCCTATTGGACTTCCCTTCAGGGGTGCGGCCCTTGCCTACACCAGAATGCCAATTGCCCTGGCCGCCTGTCTGCTTCCTTTCAGGAGTTTGACCTCCCTTGGAGCCTTGATGCCGACTCTGAGTCGCATGATGAGGGTGAGATGAGTCACGACTACGATTACCCATCTGAGTGGTCCCCATCCAATGGGAAAGATGGGAAAGGTGGGATTGAAATTGAAAAACATACCAGGTAAGTTGAATGCAGTTTGTGAAAGGGTATTCCAACCATATGAAGGGTTATGGCTGGTGGAATTGTTTCCCCACACAACTGGTAGCAGCATAACCAATGAATTTTGGATGAGCAAACCAGTGGTTTTATATAGAGGAAGTTTTTTTTTAATGCAGCCTCTATAAGGTTTGCAGAATGGTAGGGACACAGAAATTGGATAAATATTTTGATGTTGTCAATGAAAAATAGAAGATATTTTAAGTCTAGAGAAAATCAAAGAATGTGTACACTGGTGTTCGTTGAACTGACTCTTCCATTTTTTTGTATTTTTTTGATGCATTGTGAATTAAGACAAAGTAATACTCCAGATGATGATGAATAATCAACATTTCAAGTAGTTTACTTAGCAAATGTCAGTCAGTCGATGCATAAAATCAAAAGCTAGGATTTCATTTGAGGACAGCAGCTAGAGGAACATTGATATATAACATCCTTTGTATCCTTTGCAATGGTGAAGGTAAATGAACTATTTATGAAGCAGGTAAATTTGATCTAAATTTTGCCTAAGCGGCAGTGTAGTACTCCAACAGTCAAATAAAGAATCTCTAACATTTGATAAGTAAGTTGAAAACTCTTCTTCTATTGAAGTCATGCATGGATTATTTGCAATTAATGAAAAATTATGAAGCAAAAATGCATAAAATGGTAAAAAAAACTTACCTTAGAATATGGTTCTTGTCTTCGGTTTTCCACCCGCCGACGTCTCTGCATTGGTCCTCCACCATCCTGATAGCGACCCATCAGAGAAGGAGCCATATGCTGGTGGTGATGGGGAGGCCCCTGTCCCATACCCATGCCCAACTGAGGTATTGAAGATGGGGATGATGACCCACCAAGTTGACCAAGAGAGAAATTCAGTAAAGGAGCAACCTGAACGTCGTTGGGAAAAGAGTAGTTTTATTGGCTATAATTTAAACGATACCTAGCTATAAACTCATGCAATGGATTCTTCAGCTGCTCAAGACATTTAAGTAATTTATTGGCTGAAAGCAAAATGACTAGCCTAGAAGGAAATCCCCCTTTTTTTGCTTGTCTACTTGACATTTTTCAAAAGTCTAATTGGGAACATTTATTGTATGTAATTATTTTGATGGCATTGAAATCTTATATCTCATCTTTAAAATAGTATAGTTGTAATTAGTACTATTGTACTGCTCATGTTTAGTAACAGTATCAAAAACAACAGTAGCCTGGTACAGGCCAGTGACCTATTCGAGATTTTAAGAAGTTGCCAAAAGGTCTCCACATAGCTTCACATACCATATTTGCCGGATTATAAGACGCACTATTTTTCCAGTAAAATACAGTACTATCAGCTTAGATTTGATATACAAGGGCCAAGCCTATATAGCCATGTAGGTATGAAGGTAGTGTACCTTCATACCTCCATGCTCGACACTTACTTTATTGACAAACAATTTTTAACCTTTCGACTTCGTCCTTTTCGAGTTGGTCCGATTCTAAGATCGCTTCATCTGAACGCGACCATTATCTTGATAACAAAAACAATTGAAGCACGAAACTACCTAGATGGCGCTGATTGTTCTCTTGGGGCAGCAGAAAAAATACATTTTGGTGCCATTTAGTTAAGTATCTTGTAACTTTGGGCTTCAAAAGTGAATATTATTTCCCAAAATTTTTACTTTAAAATGTCTGAGCGTCTTATGGTCCGGTGCGTCTTATGATCCGGCAAACGGTAATTTCCACTGCCTTTTCTTAAAGACTCATTTCAACTGAAAAACTATCAATATTGCTATCAAAATAGTTTCTGGCTAATGAGAATTTTCAAGCTTAGAATCTTACCCATTACTAAAAGACATGGTACCTCAGCAATGCCCTTTCTATATGTCACTTGGAGACAGGTTATACTAACACAATAGCTGAGATATTTAAAGAGAATATATAACGTTTGAATTCAAGGAGAAAAGGCATCTTATATCAGATATACAGTATAGAACCTTTTATCTGGCAAGCTTTGGATATGTGGATAGCCGGTTATCTGGAATATACTTATAAACGATGCTCGTTAAGAGTTAGAATTCACCGGAACAGAGTGCCGGTTAGTCGCATGTGTCGATAATATCGTTGTCTCGTCAAACATTTAGTAATACCGTTTTGTTAACTTCATTTAATAGAAATAATATAAAATATTTTTCTTCATCAGAGTACATAATGAATAAATCAAAATTTAACTCAAATGTAAATGGTTTATCAGTTATTTTGCATCCACTGCTTTCAGTCCCACTGCCAGAACGTGTGTTCCGTTTCGTAATACTTTCCATTTCGAGCACTATTATAATATATACCTGTACTCAGTGATGAGCTGAAGCCGGCTCACACAAGACGGTTGTTAAATTTTTAGAAAATATGAAAATTTATTGATTTTGCCTATCTGACATTCAATTACCGACAGTGTACGAAATGGAATATATTTCGAACAGGACACTTGTTAAGCTAGCATAATGGTATTACTATCCTAGAGTGATCTGGTGCCCATGTCATGTAGTCCTCCCCTGCCACCCTTATCCAAATTTCATTACGACTTTTTGTTTTCTTTTATAGAGACCTGGTTCTTAATTTTATTCCAGCTCATCACTGCCTGTACTGTACTACAGCAATCAGCAAGGTAGGCTTGATGGTGGTGCAAACGGTGCAACTGCACCGGACCTCACACTTAAAGAGCCCCCATGCTCTCTAAAAATATTTGTTGTACTTATAAAGTACATGCATTCTTAAAGAAAATCTGAAAAAATATCAGTGTCATAGCGAGAGAGACTTCTATTAAAACTTACTATTAAAAATGTTTGACACGTAAGACACGCATACTTTGCACCGGGCCCTGCGATTTTCCTAGCTGGCTCATGTAATTGGGTACTTTCCAATAAAAATTCCTTGTTCTCTTCCAAATTACGTATTCACTTGTTCATCGGAGTGCACCCAACGCATGGTGGTGAGCCGGGTAATTGCTAGTGATGCTTTAAATTTCTTTCTCCTAGCAAAATTTGGAGAAATGCATTATTTTAAAAATAGCAGGTTTAACTGGATTTCCGGATAACTGAATCCGGATAAAAGGTTCTATACTATACTTAAAAATGGTTATAATTCCTGTGATGACATTCGTTAATTGCACGCCACTAAATTAATTCAACTTTTGTTAAACAAAAACAATCATACCATATATAATGGTAATCACTAGTAGTTTCTATCAGGGTTGTTATAGTCGGTCCATCATCGGAAGTCTGATGGCCTCGAAAACTGGGCGTGCACGAGTTAGCAGCAGCCAATAGGAGACTGTTTGTTTGGGAAGGTAGTGGGGAGGAAACCAGTCTCACTCCTGCTCTCGAAGAGATCGCATCGGACTGCGTTGCCGTTTCTACCGCCGTTTCCTTTTTATTTAGAAACTGCGTAGTATATCAGCTGAGCAAGAGCTGGCAGCGCGCACCGGTATCTGCTCTCCCGCACGAAAGTTGAGAGGGGCGATGGAAGGGGAAACGTTCGTGATTGGCTACTTGCTCTAAGTAGGCCAAGAGACTTCAGATGGGGGATCGACTATAAACGAAACCGAACCCAAAAAATAGTTTTGGTTCGGAACGAAACTATATCTTTTCTCTTGCCCTTTAGTTTCGGTTCGTAACAAAACTGTATGTTCCGTGATGGGTTTAGTTCCGTTCCGGAACAAAATTGTTGTCGGAACAAAATATTTCGTTCCGGAACGGTTCCTTTTCTTGAATGGGTTCGGGTTCAAGTTGAGAGTTATTGCGAGATACGTTCAGTAGTTTCGTTCCAAGCAAACTGCACCATTATTCTGGTCGTGGGGCGGAGAAGAGAGCGAGGTACTCGTATAGAGTAAAAGCCCGCAAATCATATGTGGCGCCTTAGGGGCTTCATTTTATTCTTCTAATGTAAGCCGTTTTAACACATTCAATATCTTCTTGGTTTTTTAGATCCATCCCCAATGGCCAACCGAAATTTCACTATTTTTTTAAATATCCTTTTTCCGGAAAAATTCGCACTAAATACAAACTAACCGATGAGCAAACTGACAAAAACTAAACTGAGGAGCCGGCTTCCTATGAGGAGCCAATGTGCGAAGCCGTCGCTTAATGGTACGGTTATTACGGAGTGGGAGATGCGTCGACGCCGGTCGTCTGCATGAGGTAGCAACCGTCGACAGCGGCATTGAATGTGTTAATGATATGGCGATTTTTCTGCGAACACCCATTTTCCGTCAGCAAGAAAAACAACTCCATACGAGGTCGGCGTTCACTACTCACTGTGCACTCTACATCTTCCCGGTGGTTATATTAGGAAATAAGATCCCCTCCTATCCCTGACCTCCCCTCTCGCATTCTCCCCTCGCCCTCTCCTCTCGCCATTAGACGCGAGTAAAAACCATTGAAAACTGGCTGGAGCCAAAGCTGGAACGAAAGTAGAAGGAGCCGGAACAAAACTATTTCATGTGCGAACCCGATCTGGAACGGTTCAGTTTCGTTCCATCGACATTTCGTTCTGAAGATTTTGTTCCACTTTCATTCCGGTTCCACTTTCGTTCTACGACTTTGGTTCCTTTTTCGGTTTGGTTCCTGTGAACTGTTCCTTGAACCGAAAGCTATCTGGAACCGTTCCTTTTCAGTGGGTTCGGTTTCGTTTAACAACCCTGCCATCATGTGACAAAAAAGAGCCCCTTTCCTGGGAATAAAATGAAAATGCAGTAAGTCCACATTTAGGCTAAATTGAGTTATTTATGCCGCTATGTATAATTTGTATTTTCATAGCCATAAACTACAAGACACTAAGTATGAAAAATAAATATTTTTGTGCAAGCAAAACATGTGCATGTGTTTTTAATTTAAGGTTTAATCCAATAATCCAATTCACTCAAAAACAGGTTGAGGACTTAGTGTATTTTCCTTGTAGACCCACGATTTGATCTTTTTAGTGCCAATTATTTTTGGCAACACAAAGAGCTAAATGATATCCTCCTTGTCATGATGTTAGTCTACTTCCACAGTGTAATATTTCAACATGTAACATTATACCATTTTTCCATTTGAAGGTAGCCAATTTCAAGTACTACTATAAATGGGGATTACAATTTTAAGCACAGACAACTATCTGTCATTATACTTCATGAGGCACTCATTTCGACTATACCCACTGAACGAAAAAGTAAATATTCACTTTGGTGAATACTTTGCGTTACACAACAATCAAACTGCATTTTTATGCTAATCAATTTTCAATTGAGATAGACATTTGATGTACACATGAAACAGACTTTACGAAGCATTTCCAACCCTAAAAGTGAAATAATTCACATAAAACAAAAATTTCAAACCTATATCTCAAATTATTATAACAAATTGAAATATATGGGTTAATTCCAAAAAAGTCAGGCTTATTCGACTATAAAGTAAAAACACTGTTTTTGCTCACTTTAAAACAACCATATAGATGATATGTGTGTATATACAGATGTGTTACACCGAAGTTTTTTGTTATCAAGCACTGTACATATTTATTTCCTACTGAAGGCTAGCTTTTAACATAAAAAAGTTCCACTAAGAACAAAGGTGAAATGGCAATTTTCAAAATTATCAGCAAAATGTGGGAAAATGTTACTACTGGAATTTATTTACTGTTTGCACATGAAATGGGGGTACAAAAATATCTCCTGAAGTGGGGAAACAATGTGACAACAGATTTTTAATAGAAACGTACAATTATTAATTGAAGGATGGCAAATTAAATTAAGTTGTTCAAACTTAACCTATGTTTGAGGATTTATTACTTATGTACATCTTATATAGCTCACTGGCTCTAAATGAGGCTATAGAGATAAGGGAGTATGTAACATTTTTACAGGGCTTATGAAAACCTAGAATAATTCCATGGTATATTAGTGAATTACATAAAATTTGAATGATTTCTATGATAGTGGTCATAGGCAGGGCTCCAGAAATCTGCTCACCCACTCACCATGGACGAGTTAACGGAGACCAGTGGCGAGTAAATTTTCAGCCTCTTTCAACATGCATTTTAAATGTATTACGTTGTTTCTTTACATAATTCACACAACATATTATGCAGCCAAGAAAAGACACACTGGAGGGCATAAGAAGCCCTCATGTAACTAAACTAAATGTTATCTGTGTACATTCTAAATCCATCTAAAGCAAAGAGTGTTACTGTAAGGTGTAAGGTGTTGTAAGAATTAAAGAATACATTGTTTTTGTTTCATCATCATAACATTTAATAGTGAGGTTTTTTTAAACATCACCTATAAAAATACTTGTAAAACAGGCCGCAATACTATGAGCGAGTAAATATTTTTTGTGGCGAGTAGATTTTAGTAGTATTTCTGGAGCCCTGGTCAAAGGTACTGATTTAAATGCTACGCAATGTCTCCAAGTCTTGTAAACTTTTAAATAATTCAATACTCAAACTCCACTGCATGTATCTCAATACTTACTACCATTTTCTAAGTGTAGCATAAAGCCAATTAATTTAATCGAAAAATATTAACTTAATTTACATAACAAATCTGTGGACAAGAGACCGTTCAATGACCTAATCTGTAAAAATGTGATGAACAACTCAATGAGTGATTTAAAAAGCTTAGCGATTTTTGCCTAAAATAATAACACTATAAAAACTTACGAATAATGTAAATTACTGACTATACAGTACCTGTTGTTGCTGCTGCTGATGCTGTGACTGAGGTCTTAATAAAGTAGTTAATAAATTGCTAGCAATAGCAAGTTGAGCTTCTGGGGTTGATAGGTGTGACAGGAGATTAGAAGCCTGCGGAACTGGTGTTGGCAGCAGTCCTCCCATTCTGTTGGGAGCATTCTGCTGATGGTGAGAAGAACCACCAAGCCCAACACCGCCACCCAAACCAATACCACCGCCAGGTACTAGGCCCCCTTCCCACGGGCTAACGTGACCTGATGACCTCCCACCAAAAGAGGGCCTATTGGCCCTAGGATTTCGGCGCATATTGTGATGATGCGACATCTCTACAGAAACAGAATATTCGAAATGCTCATTATATTGTGTGTTACACGAATAGTGGTCAAAACTTAACAGAAACAAAATAGGATGATTAATTTTAGTGTTTTAAGAAGCCTGATGGATCAAGTTTGTCTTCAAATTATAAAATAACCGAAATTTCCAAGACCCAACAAGTTTATTGATGATGAAAATAAGGACGTGAAACGAAGCGGGAATCACATCCGTAAAAAAAAGTTATACGGTTACTCAAATCCGGTAAAAAACAGCGATGGGTGAATACTGTGGACAAACGATTTATTAATTAATGATAACGAGCAGTATTTCCAGAAACTTAACAATGCAAATTGCTATCAACACCGGATGTTAACATTGGAAGGACTTCAGCCAGAAAGTTCATTTTAGCCAGGTTGATTCAAACTAAAAAGTAATAACATGGTGACATTTCATAGGCCTCTCGTAGAATCACCATGTAAAATATATTACATTATATGATGTAGTACTTGAATAGCAAGCCGGTATGACATCAGGCGCATTTGAAGAATTAATCTTTAAAAGGCAAATTCGTCCGATTTTGCAGCAATATTGTCACTTATAATGAAAATAAAATCGTTACCTAGGAATTTCTTTGCATATTTTCACAAACTTTACCTTATTTGTAACAAAGGGCCGTTTTTCAATACTATGAAGTACAGAAGATTCCACGCTAGTTCACCAAGCTTTCAAAATGGCTGCTACTCAGCTTCTTAAACACGCAATTCTTTGAAGCGTTCAACAGATGTCAGCACAAAACAGTTTAACAGTAAAAAAATTATAATCTGCCAAACCGCGATTTTTGATGGATAAATTTACGGTATTTATTGAAAAACAGAAATATATGCCATTATTTTTTATTCCATATAGATTAAATATAAAAATGAAGAGTCTTATTATACAAAGTACGAAGGATTTCTAATTAATTTCTAATCTATTTTGCGTTGAATCATATAACTAAAGTGATGGGAACTAAAGAGATATTTAGCATTTAAAACTTGTTTGAGTTCTATAAAACCTGCTTACAATTACGCTTTGGTTGTCTGTGAACCTATATTTCTACTTACCTAAAACTCGATGTTTAAGTAAATGAACTATCCATTCCTAAACAACAAATATTTAAAAACAATTATTTCACTAATTACGAGGAAGGTGGCATAATGTGTTAGGTGTCTGCTAAAACCCTCTTATGAGATTCACTGATTTAAATTAAAGTATTCTTTTCTGTAAGTATTTAATTTTAGAAATTATTTTTGCTGTACAAGCATAACAACAAGTGTCAACTGTTTAATGTTACAAATGGGAAAGTAATTGTTTATCGGCATTTTATGTGTAATATATTTCTACGTTCACGAGAAGAAATTATTATTTCCAAACCAACGTAGCAATATATAGAATAAATAGAGTAAAACACCAAAGAAAAAATGAATTAATTAAATCTAAACTAATGAAAGAAACTAAAGTGACTCTCGGACTTCCTTCTCCTCCTAAATATTCTCCTTAATTTTGCCTTATACAACTTTAAAATGTATGATTTTTATTTGGGCAGCAATAAAAATTTCAAGTTTATATTGGTATAAAATGGTTGAAGAGAATGAACAAATTTACGTTGTCGTCGATAGATGGCAGGAAAGGGTGTTTAGAACAGCAGCTTATTTGGCGCAAAAATGTGAGGGATATAATGGCTATTTGAGTATTTCAAAAGAGGATTTTATCCGTCGTCTTTTACATTATCTACATTAATTGATGTATGGTATTATAAGAAGACCATTTTCAGAACAAATGTAAGTACTGTATTTGTATTAAGAAATTTGGCGTTATTTTATAATTGGTACTACTATGCATCTCCAAATTACCAACTATTACACAGTTTTTAATGGTTCTAATTTCCTGGCAATAGATCATATCTTTTAATAGTAAATTGTAGGTTAAAATTTCTCACGAAATTAATTTTAATTAAAGTTTTATGCTTTCGAAAATGTGTAATTGTAACACCCTTCGAAGTAAACTCATTCCGTAAAGTAAATGTTAAAAGATTCCGGCATCTTTTAAATAAGTACGTCATTGTTGCTTCTTACTATAAGTTTCATTTATCTTAAAATGAAATAAACTGCTAAAATACGTTATAACGAAAAAGTCATAATTAAAATACAATTCTTATGTGTATCTAATGTGTTACGAATGGTACAAAATTATTAATATGTACGCTATATCACTCACCTAGTAGTTCACACACAGAGTTGTTAACTTATTTTTGTGGTTATTTAGAGGAATTGTTAGTAAACAAGTTCAATGTTCTCTTAGTTGGTGTTTTTAATCTGAATTTTTCAAGTAATTATTATGCATTGAAGCTAAAAGACTTAATGGACATGTCAAGTTTGAAGCTACTATTTAAGGAATGCACAAGAATTGATAAAGACTCGGAGACATGAATAGACTTAATTTATAGTAATAACAAAGATATTCCTGTAATCATAAAAAGTTTAATATAACTGATCATGAAACGTCAGTGTGTAACTATAAGTTTCGAAATAAGGACATTAGATTGTAAGAAAATATAATTGAAAATACACAAAAACGGTCAAAAATAAACACGGATGTGTAGTATACCTAAAGTGACCAGATTTTCTAGATGTCAAATGCATTTTTTATTTTTTATATTCATGAAAGAGAACTACCAGATTTTCTAGAGGTAAAATCAGTACATTTTTTAATATTTCTTATATTCATGAAAGAATACTACATTTCAATATAATACTTCATATACTATATTGAAATTTTATACAGTATACATAGGTATATAACATTATTGTTATATATATTGGATACTCTTGCTGAAGTCGATCAGAAAATTTGTTTTTTCTTCTATTTATGGCAGGGTCTTTAAATATAATTAAATAATAATATTAATAATCTATTCTGAGAATAATGTTACTTCACTAAACAGCATTAAAATATTATACTACTCACATGACAAACAACCATAACTATTATTGTCTGGACGACATTACTTTGGAATTGAGACTTATAGTTGTAGAGAAGGGGTGGGGGTTTGGAAGGAAAGACTGAAAAACTCCCCTCCCTCATAGCCAATCATAGGTGGAGGGGAGGTAATGTATGCTAGGGGGAACTACACAGTGTTGCCGCAAGTCCTCTTTACACATCCTGGCAACATCGCACCCGAGCCACCTTTGCAAGTTCCACTCCGACAATTTATTTTGGAGCAATGATAAGTTTATCTTGTTAGCTTAATTGATGCTATTTCACCGCATTTTTTATATTTCCAGTTTTTTCGATGACATTTTGGTCAATTAGGAATTGTAAACTCTTTTGTTCATTACTGAACATCAACGTATATTGCCCAAGAGTAGGAAACATATTAGGAGGGTAAAATATTATTGATTGTTAAATCCCAAATACATAAACAATAACACAAACTAAATAAATCAATGGCATAGTAACTGTTGCAAAAAAAGAAAAAACTAAGGGGGGTTATATTACACTTTGACCTAAACAGGCCTTCAGTGAAAGAAGTATTAAAGAAAAAAGTATTATGGATTCAGGATTGTCACAATCTGAGTTTGCAAGCAGAAACTTTTTATAGAATGTTTGACTAGGCAATTGAGGAATTGGATTCAACATAATCAGTAAAATTTACCAAGTTACCAACTGTTGATTTATTTGATCGAAAACCATACTGTACATCACTCAGCTGGTTTTTTACTTGAAAATAGATGGATTTGTAAACAATAGTTTCAAATATTTTAGAGAATATAGACAATAGATATAGGTCCATAATTAATTATTTTCCTTTCATCACCACTTAAAAATAGGGCAAATTTTTGACAATCTTCCATCTAGCAGGAAATACACCAGTTTTTAAAGACAAATTATACAAATAACATAAAGGTTTTGCAAGTATATCTTTGCATGCCTTCACAACATAAGCTGGAACACCGTCAGGGCCCAATGCTTTTTTCAGTTTAACCCAACTTATGACTTCTAAAATGTCATTAACATCAGTAGACTTTAAAACAACACTGTTAAAAGGTTGAGTGCTTTCACTAAAACAATTGTTCAAGGCTGGAGATCCAGTTGGAACATACACAGATTCAAAAAATAGCTTAAATGCATTAGCAATTTCATAAGAAGTTTCCAATTATAAACCATCATATTCCATTATCATTTCTTTATTCTTATTGATTGCTTTGGATTTCACAAATTCCCAAAAAAACATTTCCATTTCCATTATTTATACTAGCTTCAACACTTTCGACATAATTATCATAAGCCTGTTTTATTTCATTTTTTATTTCAAGTCTTAATGTAGAATACATAAAAAAATGATATAAAGATCCATATTTTTTATAAAGTTTTCTATGCCTATGTTTCTTTTTTATTTTTTAATTAAAATACTACTATACCAACAAGGGTATTTGTATTTAGTTACTCTACATTTGGGAATTTAGCTGTCCATTGATTCCTAATTATACTTATAAAATAAGTCCAATGCCACATTTATATCATTATGTTTGGTTATAGCATCCCAATCTTTATATAACTTATAATAATCTCCTTGTTTGAAATTCAAAGAATTGCTCTATCTCACTCATTCTTTGTCTTAAAGAGCATTTAATATTAAATTCTAAAGCTGGATGGTGACCATCCTCTGAGACAACTAAGTCATGTTGGGAGACTTGTTTTGGCTTAGTTATTTCAACATTTGTTAATATTAAATCCAATAATTTACCATTTTGGTTTTTTATGCTATTTACTTATTCAAGACCCATAAAATCCAGGAACGAGTATAATTCAGCTGCTATAGAACTAGAATAATTAGGAGATCCAGTAAAACTTGGGATATTAAAGTCCCCAAGAAATATGATGTCACAATTTGATAAATGATACACTGTCAAAAAACTCATTGTAACCATCTGCATTAGTTGTTGGAGGAATATACACTACACACAAATATAACCACTTGTTAGAACTAATTAATATTTTGACCCAGAGAAACTCACTTGTTGATTCCAGTTCATACATTCTTTCTGATTTGTATTGGGTGTTTACCATTGCCATGACACCACCACCTAAATTTTTGTTAGTAATTTTAGGGTCTCTATCTTTCCTGTAGATATTATATTTGCAATCTATCATTAGCTCTGAATTTTTAATGCTAGCATTCAACCAAGTTTCACTAAATAAAACATCATACTCGGAGGTTAACAAGGATAAATTGAATAAATTCAACTTACTCCTCAACCCACGAACATTCTGATAATAAAACCTTAAAACTTTTAATGTGTAATTCATACAATTCATAATAAGCACTAACACACAATCAAATATGTGAAACTTACTTAAGGTTGTGGTATGTCTTCTATAGAGTTGATTCTGAACACTCAGGTATTGAAGTCTTTCCTCATATAGACATTCCCATTCTTTACCCAAACAAATTTGAATCTGTTATTTTCTCTGGATCTCCGAGCACTTCTAAATAATACCATCTGAAATTTGTTAAATGTTCATCTATGTAGATATTCTTTTTCGGTCCTCCCAAGCCTACATCCTCTGTTGTAAATGTTTTTCTCAAATCAGCGTTCTTTTCGGTAGCCTGCTGTCTTCTGACTTCCTTCGCTCGCTTCAATAATTCCTCCTTCATACTCCGTCGGGAGAACGTTACTACGACAGCTGGTTCCCTTTCTTTAACTTTGTCATTCATTCTATACAAGTCCACAATGTCATCTTTGATGTCACAATTTAAATATTTTATCACTTTTGCAACCAAATCACTCATTTTTTCACCTTCCCTAAAGGCTATCCCCTTAATTTCAACACAATTATTTTTGTTTTCTTGTTCTAAATAATCAATCTTCGACTCAAGTTGAGTCACTCGTTTTTTGAGGTGATCATTTTCCACTAAAACTTTTTTCACGATACCCAATGTTTCATGCCACTCATTGTATTTCTTGGTGAGAAAGATCACAGCCTCTTTTAGTTCCACCTGCTCAGATATCAGTTTCTTCAGCAATTCTTCAGTTTCTAAACCTTCTAAACTATCAATCTTATTCTTTGCTGCACTGTTTGCTGAGGAAGATGAAAAAACAGGTTGCAATTTTGGAGCCATACGAGACTGACATTTTTCACATACCCATTTCTCTGAAGATTGTACTATCTTGTTATAATCTTTTATACCAATATTTTGACACATAATGTGGTGCCAATTCTTGCATTCCCCCTGGCCTTGTACTTATTAGAAACATTATTTTTGCAAGAGCCACAAACAACAACAACAGCCATATTGACAAAAGACGATCTTATGCTTAAAGAAACTTTTGACATTTATAGTAAAAGTCTGTTAAAATTGATTAATTCATCATTGGAAAAAGATGATAGATATATATATATATATATATTAGGGACCTGCGACGCTTCGTGATTCGATTCGACTTCGAATCGGGGGTAGGATTCGGATTCGATTCGGATTTAAGGAGACTGATTCGTAAATGTTGAATCAATTGCAAGACCGTCTTTATACTTTATACAGGTCGGAACGTATATTTGCAAGGTTGCACAGCAGTGCTCTTTACTACTACTCTAGAGCAACCATCTTTATATGGTGGTACAAGCTTAGGCAGATTAAGGTAGGGGCACAGAGGGCACGTGCCACTTTACCACAAATTTCAGAAAGACAGTCTACTAGATTCACTTTTTAGAAAAGTGCATGCAGCACAGCACAAAAACGCTTCCTGCAGCAGAGAGCCTTCAATTACAGAAAGATTTCAAAGCGAAGTCGGAGTTTATTCTAAACAGCCGTCAATTGATCGTGATGGTGATCCGTTGCAGTACTGGAAGGAAAACAGTAAAGTCTTTCCTTTGTTATCAACAGTTGCACATGATATACTCGCTATCCAAGCCACAAACTGTTCATCAGAGAGAGTCAATTCAGTAGGAGGACAAATAATAACCGATAAACGTTTTAATCTTTCCAGACATAATACAGAGACTTTAATTTGGGCTCGAAAGAACAAAGATTTATTGTTATAAACTTTGAAAAAATTATCTTTTTTGTTTAATTTCCTGCTAGTAGATAATCTTCACTTCCTTATTTTTACTTTGTGTATTATATAATATTTCAGAGATGTTCTGTAGTTGTTAGTATTTGATTAAAGTATTTTATCGTTTGAGTTTTTATTATTGTGTTCTCCACACATTTATTTTTTCCTGCATTTATTTAATAATGACATCGTTTTTTAAGGATTTCACGGTCAATCTTCGTAAATTCATTCGCAGAATGCGAATTTGAAAAAATGAGAAATTTGAAAATATTTTCTCATCTATACCTGCTTTGCTTTAGTAGATGAATTTGGATGGAGAATAGTTAGAAAATACTTATTCTGAAACGTTTTTTAACCAAGGGGATAGATAAGCAAGGATGAATGTCTTAAATTACAAATTTCATTTCCATTCTTTATTGTTTTTCCTTTGAAATACTTATGATCGGAGAATTTCCCGAGGTACATGATTTTTCAGGGTCCTGCATGAAAATATTTAAATGTCGAAATTAAATGGGTTAATTTTTAAATTTGAACAAGAGGATTTGCAAAGATTAAAGTTACTAAACTACCGATTTCTAGTTTTCTTTGTTTCAGTCTAAACTGCACTGTAGCTTAATATGCATATCTCTATATTTTCAAACTTTATCTAAAGGTCGGGTGAGATCATAATGGATCTTAATTAGCAAACACAACCGATATTATAATAATTTATTTTAACAATAATTAAACTATCTTCCAATCAAATATCACTTGAAAATAAAATTCACACTAATGTTGTTAGCCACGACATTAATCAGTTATATCACCATTCAACATATGTATGTGACACGAAAAGCATGCATATTTGTAATTATGTAGGTGTTAGTATATAAAAATGCATAACTGTCTTATGCCCCTCCGATTCGATTCGAATTCTGATTCGAATCGAGATTGTCGATTCGATTCGAAAGAAAATTAGCGATTCGCAGGTCCCTAATATATATATATATCTCATCATCATCATAATCAGCCTTTTTCAGTCCACTGATGGATGAAGGCCTCCCCCAGACTCTTCCAGTTTTTCCTGTCAACTGCCTCCCTCCTCCAAGTTTGCCCCAAGAACTTAACAAGCTCTGTATCCCACCTGTCTTTCGGTCTTCTTTTTGGTCTCTTGATGTTTCTTGGGATCCATTCGATGACACTGGACGTCCAACGCTGGTCATTTCTTCTAGCATTGTGGCCCGCCCACTGCCATTTTAGCACCTTCACTCTTCTAATCACGTCACAGACTCCCGTCTTCTTTCTTATCCAGTCGTTCCTCTTGCGATCTCTTCAGGTGATCCCTAACATGCATCTCTCCATGCCCTTCTGTGTTGTTTGCAGGCGCTTTATCATTCTGGCATTCATGGTCCATGTTTCACAACCATATGTCAGAACAGGCAGAACACATTGGTCATACAGTCTCCTTTTTAGGAAGACTGGAATATTTGATTTAAAGATGTTCGCATTCTTGCCAAAAGCACTCCATGCCATCTTCATTCTCCGGTTGATTTCTCCAAGAAGCGAACCATCAGTAGTGATGAGTTGACCTAAGTAAACATAGCTGGTTACTTCTCCGAGTTCTGCTCCGTTGATATGTATCTTCTCAGAATTTGTGAAGGAGTTGTACATAACCTTTGTTTTATTAAGATTCATCTTAAGTCCAGGTTCTCGGCTTGCTTGCTCAAGCTATTCAGTTCTTCTAAGGAGCTCTTCTGGGCTCCCTGCGAACAGTATGATATCATCTGCAAAGCGCAGGTGACTCAGATGTTCTCCATTTACATTTATGCCTTTTTCCTCCCAGTGTAGCATTTTGAATACTTCCTCTAGAGCTGCTGTAAATATATATATATATATATGTATGTATATATATGTGTGTGTGCACACACACGCACGCGCATATGTGTGTGTTTGTGTGTGTGTATATATATATATATAGAGAGAGAGAGTAAGTGGAAATGCTCCATAATAACCGCAGTTCCCAAATTAACAAACCCTAGTAAGCCTGAGGACTTACAACCAATAAATATCCTGCCACTGCTTGAAAAATTTTTAGAAATTTGGATAAATAGACATGTATTCGAGTTCTTTGAAAAGAATAATTTGTTATATAAGTTTCAGTCAGGATATAGAAAGGGTAAGTCTACAGAAAGTGCTCTTCAGTTAGTACTAAGTGGAGGGGCAACATTAATAAAGGAGATATTATAATAAGTGTTATGCTAGATTTAAAATGCTTTTGAAACTGTAAATCGCAAATTGTTATTTAAAAAATTATAATAATATGGAGTAAATAAAGCTTTGAAATGGTTTAAAAACTATCTAAGTTGTAGGAGTCAGATAGTTAAAATTAATGGAAATGTTTCTGATAAATTAAGCTGTAATATAAGCAGTGTCTTAGGTGGTCTATTGGCCTTATATATGTAAATGATATGAATCTTGCATGCAAAAATTCATTTTTAAACTTGTTTGGAGATGATGCATTACTTTATGTTGCTGGTAAAAATTTTAAATGCGTATGTGATAGAATAACTGAGGAATTAAGAAACGTTCAGAGATGGTTTGAAAAGAATAAATTAAAGTTAAATATCAATAAATCAATGTGCATGTTAATAACTAACTCAAGATGTAAAAGAAATGAAATAATAAGAAATAATCCTGATTGTAAAATAATATTGGACAGGGAAGTACTTATGCATCAGGATAGTGTAAAATACTTAGGAGTAATGTTAGATACAACAATTTCATTTAATTGTCATGTTAACTACATATGTAAGAAAATATTTAAAAAATTGGAATGTTAAACAGAATCGGTAGCTATTTATCTCAGTGGACTAAAATGCTTTGTTTTAAAACCATTGTGGCACCCCATTTTGACTATTGTTCCTCTCTGTTACTTAATATAAATAAAGATAGTATAGACAGGTTGCAAAAATTGCATTCACAAGCTATGAGAGTTATACTTGAATGTAGAGCAAACACCCATAGACAGTGATATGAAAACTATTTAAAAGAATTCTTCGTTAAGAATAACCAAAACCATAACTATGACACAAGAAACGCAGATAAATTTTATATAGAGAGACAAAATAGTAGTTGTTCCCAAAAATCACTGTCTGTTAATGGTATTAAGTTATATAGTAATAAGATCCTGGAAAACAAAAGAACAACCATTATGTACTTTTAAGAAATATGCAAGTGAATTTGTTAAAAAGATAGTGCCATTTAGAATGAATGTTTGTAGGCATAGCAGTGTTGTACTCTTTTAATATTAAATAAGTTGTTATATGTATATTTTATATGTATATCTATGTATCCTAATGTGTTAAAACTAGTTCATTAGAGCTAATAAGAAATAAACATTTATCTATCTATCAATAGATTCATCTTTTAATCCATAGTGGAATTCTTGTTTGTTCATAGTGGATCTGTTTATTCCATAGGAGAGAGCAATCACCTCCTGTCATTTGTACCTCTGCCTTCAACCAACAGGGCTGTATTCTGAATGTTCTTCCTGTATCAGATCATTCTTTGTTGTCTTGTTGAACTTATCTGCAGCACAGATTGTGGAATTTTGCATGGGATGGGATAAGAGCACATCCTAGGAATATGGTAAAGGCATACTGGGAGATATGGGATTGTCTTTTTGCACCATGTTGGATCCATTTTTGACCCAAACTAAGGTATTATGGTCTTTATACATGAGTTCATTGGTGTCATTAGATAAAACATGTATATGGGCATATTAATAATAAGAGAAAAGGCTTTAAATTACATTTCCTAGTAATTCTTCTGTATCATTATAATTGATAATACAATTATATACAGAAACGGAGGTTTTGAAGATGAATGATGGAACTGCATTTTTTTATATTTTTGGAAAATATTTATGCTGAAGACAGTGGTACACAAATTACAAGGAAAGCACTAGAAATGAATTGATCTCTTTCTGTTAACAATTCATTACTATTATCTTCATAAAATGATACTTTTCAATTTTTGTCTACTTTTTTCTCTGTAAAGTATTTTGTCACGATTGGTGGATAAATTACTTGCTTCATTTTCAGTAGATTCAAAATAATTTCTAAATTCAAAGATGAGTGAGTTCTTTTGATGATTTTATTAGAATTTCATCCTTAATAATAAATTACTTGCTTCATTTTCAGTAGATTCAAAATAATTTCTAAATTCAAAGATGAGTGAGTTCTTTTGATGATTTTATTAGAATTTCATCCTTTGAAATGTTCATCTTTGTACACTGTAATGATAGACCTACTGCATCTACTGTTTGTAATATTTTGAACCAGCATGATATCATCAGATGTTTCATACTCCTCAAACGTTAATTATTTCTTAATAATGCAAGAAAATACCACACTTCTGCATAAAAGTTCAGGGAAAAAATAATTTGGGGCAAGTTAGGATACACTCGTTATAATGAAGTTGCTGCTGGAAAACCATTGTTTTATATGTTATTTTTCTGTATATGTAATGTTAAGTAATTGCTGGTCCTATAATGAAGCTCTTGTTCTATCAAGGCTACACCATATTTTGGTGTTGATGAAATGCAAATGGGAATATTAATTTTAATTCTAATTGGAAGTTTGTTAATGAAGTTAAGCTGCTACAAATAAAATAATTACCGTATATACCTGAATATAAGACGAGGTTTTGTTCCAATTTTTATGACCGAAAAATCGCTAGTCGTCTTATAATCGCACGGTGCGTAATAGTTTGACTGACAGAGGAGCAGAAGGCAGAGATAGGTAGAGATAGGAAGAATCGAATAGTTATAATCGAAATACAGGCAGACCTCGTCTTTCGCGGCTTTATCTTTCACATGTTTCGATCTTTCGCGGTTCCGCATTTGCGATCAGTTTTGTCTTTCGTGGTCTTATGTTTCGCACTTTCACGGAAAAAATCACGGAAGTGTGTTGACTGCAGACAAAGTGAACCATCTATGACTGTAGTAAATTCCATGTGAATTAAAGTCTTCGTGATTGTTAACTATCCAGTTTTACGTAAAAATATGGGTGACCACGTTGAGAAGGGAGGTTCTACACCTTCACAAATATCGAAATCATTGCGTAATAGTTATGATGAAAATTTTAAACTTTTAGTGGTGAAATATGCTGATGAAACTAACAATTGTGCTGCAACAAGAAGGTTTGGTGTCACCGAGGCAAATGTGTGGCGGTGGAAAAAATTGCAGGAAATGCTAAAGTGTGCAAGTTCAAATCAGAAAGCATTTCGTGGGCCTAAGGAAGGATGTTATAAAAATTTAAGAGGACCAGTTAATAACATTTGTGCCATATATTTGTTCCAAAATATTCAATTGCTTATTTCATTTGGTTCAATGTTCATTACTCAATGGTATAATAAACCTCTGTCATTGTGTGCATAATAAATTTTTTTCCTTTCATTAGGAGTTAAAAATGGGGGGGGTCTTATAATCAGAGTCGTCTTATATTCGGGTATATACGGTAAGTTAAATGTCATTCAGGTCATGTCATTCATTGTGGCCCACTTTACCCCATCCATTAAGTAGTAAATATAAAATGTAATATCAGTTTCTACATTTATAAATATGTAATTTATTTATGCAAAAATTTATTATATTTTAATTTTATTCTTACATATAATGAAAAATAAAACACCATCTTTGCCACTCTCTGGAAACCTTTCATAATCCTCATAGAGGTCGGATACCCCAGTTTGGACACCACTGATCTATAGAAAATTTTAGAAAAATATGCGCACATCTCTATTACCAAGCTTGGCATTCTCACCGTTTGAGAGGGTAGGGGTTTTCTTTGATGTATCTCCTTGAGGAAATCTGTTGGAGCTGGTTGATACTAGCATAGCTAGCCTGGTCCCAACCCAAGAAATTATTCCCGTTTTGAAACAGTGAAATTAGTCTGCTGTGGTAGTTCACTCGTAGAATATCTGCCTGGTAAATGGTAAGACCCAGGTTCGTATTCCTGGTCATAGCAGATTTTTTTCACCTGTTTCCACATTTCCCATGACAGTATTGATGAAAGTAGCTATTTCATTGAATGGAATAATATCTTTTGAAATTTTGTTGTTTAACTAATGAGAACATTGTAGTGATACTCTAACAAAAACAATATTTGAGAAAACCCATGATGCAGATGCTTTAATAAATAAAATTTATTTACTGAACTTCATTTGATGCTTGCATCGGGAAGGTCTTACTAATTATTCATGGTGCACATTTTCATATCATGAAATATGCTGCAATCATTATCCATCTACAAGTCATTTTCTAGTTCCAGGAAGATTTTCTATGCCTAGTGCAGTGGTATGTAATAAGCTATATCCCATTTTTGCTGAAAAAAGGTGAGAGCTCATGAAAGGTGTTTGAAAAATGCATTTCAAAAATAGTTTGAAATAAGATATTTACTTGTACATGTGCAAGGCTCAAAGAGTCGTGTAGCTATTTCTGTTCATTTACAAAAATACATTTATGTTAGACTTAGAACAAAGGGAAATAGTTTCAAAAATTTTATTTTAACCAAATTTTTATGATCTTGAAAAGCTGATTCTGGCCATAAAGAGAAATTTCAGTGTATGTCTCTCCATGGTTATTTCTTTCATATAAAACATTTATATATCAACTATACCCGTTTTCTACTCTTATGAAGCTTGACCTTGAAAATCCTAGTTGTATGCTTATTGCTGCAACCAATGAAAGCTCGAGAGACTGTCGATGGGGAGGGGAGAAAGTCAGTCAGTCTCTCGCCATCGTGCTGTTCACATCGCTCCGAGCTCGACTGTGTTGCCAGATCTACCGTGTTTACGCCTTAGTGTTCGCATGCGACTTTCTTCAAGAGCGGATATCGGGCAAGAGCGTACTACTTTCCCGCACCTCTCGAAAACTTCAAATGGTGGTGGAAGGGGAAAACGCCCTGGTTGGCTATTCGATGCGCCACGGTCAAGCTTCATAAGAGTAGAAAACGGGTATAATGCTGCTTATTACTCCATCAAAGTGATAATATTTTACTTTACATTAGAGTTTTGATATTACCAGATTTACTTAATTATTAAAATTATAATAATAATTTGAAATTTAAAAGGAGAGCTTTATAGTTTCATTTTAGTTAAAATAAAGCAGGCTGAGAAATTTTTTCATTTAAAATATAATATATCAGCCAATGCTGCTAATTACATTGTTGAAATGATATTATCAGCAGAATAAAGACTTAGTTAATAAAATTATAATAGTGATTTGAAATTTAAAAGGCTTTTCTTTCACAAATTCCTTTCAATCAAAAGTAAGTAAGAACTTAGATGGTAAAAATGTTTCTAAATATCTGAATAATCAGTAAATAATGATAATCAGTTCACACAGCCTTCATGTATTATTCATTTTAAAACATCACATACACTTCTGTCCATAAGAGTTTACACTCACTTTTAATTATATGTTTATTCACATACCACACCAAAAATGTGGACAACAGTTCATATTTACACAGATTTCTTTCCACACTTATGTAGAAGACTTTAAAATCACTTTATCACTGTTCAGTGTTGAAGTATGAGTTTTGCATCAAATATAATTTGTCTATAGGATTGACTTGTCCAAATACTGCACTATTAGTTTGTGGTCCAGAGTGATGGCTTTCTTGGGCAGCCAACAACGAGGAGAGGCCTTGAGAGTGGTGACTTGGATGGTGGTCAAGATTTTGGACAGCTAAACCATCTGTTGATGGAGGTCCTTCATCCAAAGCCTCAAAGTTGGTGCTGTCATCCAGTGAAATTTCCGAGCTACAAAAGCTTTCTCCTGAATGCGTTGGGTAAGTATCTGGTTCGGTAGATAAGAATTAAACATAAGAAAAACACAACCACTAACATTACAATTTAGGATAAAGAGTTATAATGCAATATTAATTTAATTCATGTAATTGCAGTATGACTAAACATTAAGATATGTACAGATTTTTCGGATTAGCATCTACAAATGAAATGGCTTTAAAACTTAGAGAAGAGCAAAATGCAGTTGGCCCTTCTCTAACGCAGGGGTTTTGTTCCTTGAGAATGCCATGTTGGGCGTGTTTGTGTCAGAGGTACTTAATACCTTATGGCAGTGGTCTTCAAACTTCGAAAGGCTGCGGAGCAGCCCTTTTTGCTAATTAAAATTTTTGAGGAGCCCTATGAGATAAATCTGTCTAACTTAACTTTGCTATGAGTATTGTATATAACTGTACATATGATGAGTAAATATGTTTGTTTTAACAATTTTATCATATTTTATATATGTATGATTATTCGCAGAGCTCCAGAAAAGTTTCCGCGGAGCCCTTGGGCTCCGCGGAGCACAGCTTGAAGAACACTGCCTTATGGGATTGAGTGGGATACGTGAACTTGGCTGTGTGAAGTCTCCGAAAAATAAATAGATATATAGATTTTTTTATACACACATAAATGGAAAGCCCTACCTTGCACTTTAAGGGGCAGAAGCCTTAACATTTGCACACATTTTCACTTCACTCTTCCTGATCGTACGTATGGTAGGCTCATTCATGCCATATTCCTGGCCTACCAATGCTACACTCAAGCCACTTTGTAGCTTATGAAGGATCTTAATTGTTTCAGCTAATGTCCTAACTTTGCAGCTTTTCTTTGCCTTAGTACCACTTGAAGAGGCATTACGTTTTGATTCCATACTAAGGGTTATTACAAACAAGTTAGGAAAGTGTACAACGTTTCACAAATGGGCGCGTTTCGTGCAATGGAGCATTAGAAAGAAATGATATACCTGTACGTAAGGGAAATAGCATTTAAAAGTTCTTTTCTTCATCATGAATAATCCGTTTTCTTCCTATTTAATAATACTGCATGCATACGTAAGTAAATTAAATGTTTGTTTGTGAGATTGTTTATGTTAGCAACAATGCAGAAGTAACCATGCAAAAAATTTTCTAAGTTCAACTCGATTTAAGACTTTCTTGTTCGATTTTATGGATAACGGCTACTCCTACGATAAAAATGTATAGGAAAATAAATACACAAATTGTTCTACAAGTTTTATTTTGATATGAATAATACTTTATGAGTTATGACGAAAATTTCATTTTTTATCACCAGTAAATGGTACCCCTGATTGGCTTACGTGATTCATTTATGCGATTTTCTTCTTACATTTGATTGAAAGTCCTTAATATCAAATTTGATGAAAATCCGTTCCGTAGAAGCCCAGAACGAACATGCGGACAGACGGACGGACAGACCGACGATAATAGGCGCTCACACTGGAAGCGAAACGCGCCTAAAAACTACAAAAAGTGGCATTGAACTTAACATGGTCACAGCTTACATGAGACTGAGGGAAAGGAGAAAGCAGCATCCACCAAGCAAATGAAAACATTGTTACTTTGTCTTATATGAGTTCTATGAAAATGTTAACAATGTTGTTGCAAAGTTTTTTAGTTTACTAATCGGCAATTTAAGGGGTACCCGTGTACCATTTATTAAGTTCTAGAGCACACATAATGCTGTGTGTTTGGCGACTTGCACATATTCAAATTTTCTGTTTGGCAGATAATTGGTCGCATTTATTTTTGAGCATATTATTACTATTATTACAAAACATTACAAATAGGTCGTTGGCCAGGTGGTAATGTATATACAAGCTTTATAAAGGTTGACATAAATTCAACAACTTAAAATAAACAAGTTTAAAAAATTTCCTCAGTGACTCTCAACCTTTTTTTTAATAACCGGGAGTTTGGAAAGGGATTTAAAATTCCTTCGGGGAGGTCATTCCACTCTCTTGCTGTTCTTTGTACAAACGAATATTTTCCCACATCTTTTTTGTCAGTTCTAGTACTAATTTTGTGATTGTGGTCATTTTTTCCTCGAAAACTTGGTTGAGAAATTCTTTTTCTCAGCTCCTGCAGAGTGGGATTGCCTGTATACATACTATGAAATTTAACAATTCTCTTATTCTTCCTCCTTCTCTCCAAACTTTCCCATCCCAGGTTATTTAACATAGAGGACACTGTCAGTTTTTTGAACCGCCCCAAGACAAACCTAGTGGCCTTACGTTTGATCCTTTCCAATTTCTTAATCTGCTCATTATGGTAGGGATCCCATACACTTGACCATTTTCTAGTATGGGTCTCACCAAAGTTTTATATCCTAATTCTTTAGCGGATTTACTACTTTTATGCAGGGTCTGCATCACAAAATTCATATTCCTAAAACCTCTTGAAATCAATTCATCTATATGAGCACCCCAACCCAATTCCCTTGTTAATTTTATTCCTAAATACCTTATACTATCAACTTGGGGAATTTTTTTACCCTGTACAAAAAGTGAAAAATTTCCCCTAATTTTTTTCTTTGAAAAACAATTTTGTTTACTTTATTGCGATTTTATTTACCTCCATCCAATCTGATAAAACATCTACATCACCCTGTAATATTGATAAGTCCCTTGCAGTTATCATAACTCTGTATATAATGCAGTCATCAGCAAATAGCCGAATCCATGCTGGAAGAACGTGTTGGAGTAGGGTTTGCTGTATGTATGTTTGTGTAACTTCACTTAATTTTGAAGTTAAAGGATGAGGCTGAGACTTTGCAGAATTTCATGATTTCAGGAAAATGCAGTATTGTTAAAATTAAACAAAATTCATGCAACAGAGCTGTAATAATAATTAGGTTTTACCCACAATATACTACATAAGTATGAACGGTTTTGGTGATTAATCACCATAATCAGTAGATTATTCACCAAAACTGTTGCACTTGTCTCATTGTGAACGTTTTCTTGGTTTGTTCATGTCCACCTGTCTGTCTAATTTTTTTTGGAAAATCCATGATTTACTTTCTGCTTCAACAGCTCTTTCCTTATTTAGTTCAAAATTTTGCTGTATGAACAAAGTTGTCTTAAAAAAGGAAGTGTATTAATTCTGAAAACAATCTAAAATGTGCTTGTTGATAAATGTGGTAGTATAATATAATTAATATTTTTTGTTAAAATGATGGAAAAGTGTAGCAAAATATCAGTGGGTATTGTTTGAAAGATTTAGAATTGCAGTGGAACTCTATCCATTTTCAATTGTTTCTACAATACAGTAGAATCCTATATATAATTTTGGAAGTGTCCATCCGTCCGTCCTCCCCCTGTATCTCGAAAGCCGTTTGTTGTAGAGATATGCGGTAAACAGCGATTTGTTTCTACAAGCTAGGACGTTCCTAGAAAACTTTTCATTTTCATAAAGCCCTGGGTTCGAATCCAGGAGACAATTATATGTTCCCATAAGTTTACATGGGATTTTCGATTTTTCAGAGTGCAAGGTTTTTTCCTTCATTCATTAAAATACGTAAATATGGACCGATTTTCTTTGTTTTTACTTTATTCGACGGTTAAAACTCTATACTATCTTATTCTTGTGACGTTTACATGTTACAAGGTCGATATTTTCAGAAATATGCAATTGTTTTCAAAACTTTGTGGATATTTCGTACTCTTTCCAGACGTTGCCAAGGCGACCATCATTGTTACCTCCGATTCAGTTAACGCCAATTAAACCTTCAAATAGGTGAAAGAAAAGCGTTATTCGCTTAGAAATTAATGATGCATAGCAACATAAATATTTACGGATAATTATCTGTTGACTGCATATGGGAAACGTTTCTAACGATTTAATCAAAGCAATTGAATCTTCATTTCATCGCTTGAATGCCGGAATCTTACCTTTTTGTAAGTAAAATTATTATATTATACAACTGTAATGCTTATTAACGCAAATAGGCTCACACATAAATTTAAAATTAGATGAGAATAGGGACGTAAGGTATTTTTTAAAACATATTGAAAGTTGCACTGTTATCTTCTCTTCGTATCTAATCTAAATAAATGGTTGCATTGATTGTTATATAAAAAAGAAAGGACATATTATTCAATAACAAGAAACAAAGAAAATTATAAACATAAATGTTTGTTCAATTACTGTGTGGCATTAATATCCTCTCTAATATGACTTAAAATGCAGATGTCTAACTGACTTATGGGTTATTCTCCCAAATGGATGTGGAAAAGAGATGGAAGACTTAACACACAAGCTCTTCAACAGAGCTAGAAAGGTATGCTGTATTTTTCCACCAATCTCACAGGTTTAAACTGGACAGCGGTAAGGGGCAGAGCCCCTTAAAGAAACCTCTAGCGGAAGGAATTGAATTGAACTATATGATCATATGGCTAGACTGCATAGTCCAATAATATTAGTTACTAAAAAGAATACTTCAAACTTTAGTATACATAGGAAAGTAAATAGTTACGGATAATTATTCAGTAAACTGTGTATGGGAAGCATTTCTAATGATTTATTCAAAGCAGGTGAATCATCATTTCATCGTTTGAATGCTGGAATCCTACATTTTACTACGCAGAACCATTATACATCTATAATGCTTATTAAGGCAAATAGTCTCACGCATAAATTTAAAATTAGATGAGAATAGGGACATACATTATTTTTTTGACACATTACATGGTTATCTTCTCTTCTCTTCTCTACAAGTAGAAAAATATACCTCTATGGAGTTGTCTAATCCATTGTTTACATTCCTCTATAAACTGATCGTACCATTTCAATTACCCTTTTATTTTCCACTTGAATTCCAGTATTACATGCATTAAACGTTTAAATTGAGCTATTTCGAGCTGTAGGCGGAAAATGATGAACAGAAAAAGAAACTTTATAATGTTTTATTCAAAATGATTCATAAATGAAGATTGTAGATCAATACTTTATTATTTTTATGTCAAAAAGAATGAAAGCCTGCAGACCGGGAAATTCCAATTTTACATGTTATTTTATGGGAAATGGAAAAGTTCGCAATAAATTAATGCGTAGCATTAATTTCCTCTCTAATATGTAATTTGAAATGCAGATTTTTGACTGACTTCGCATAATAAATTGTCAATACACACACACAGCCATGCCCTCAGCAAGATTCGATCCCGCAATCATTACCAGTACCTGGAAAATGCATTAGTAATGTGAATTATTTAGATCAACTTTTTTTTACACACTCCTTAATTTTTTTATAAATTAATTGAAAAAAACATGGAAATATTGCGTGGGTTCAGCTAATCTTATTTTAATGCACCTAACTTTGTCAAAGAATTACCATATATCTTCGAGTATAGGGCGATTCGAGTATAAGTCGAATTGTACTTTTTAGCCTAAAACAGCATCTAAAATCCAAGTCTCGAGTATAAGTCGAAGTTAAGAAAACGAAAACAAGATAATTTTGAAATTTACAAAAAAAATTAATATATACTAGTTTCCAGTGCCGCAGTTGTGGCAAGTAAGTTTCGGCAAGTTCTAGGTTCCTATTTTAAAACATAAATGTCTTCACGCTGCTTCAGAATAAATGTAGCACGTTGCCTAACGTTCTTTGTCATTTAGATTATCTACGAAGAGAAGATAACCATGTCACTTTCAGTATGTTAAAAAATAACGCGTTCCTATTCTCATCTAATTTTTAATGTATGCGTGAGCCTATATGTGTTAATAAGTATTACAGATGTATAATATAATGGTTTTACTTACAAAAAGGTAAGATTCCAGCATTCAAACGATGAAGTGCCTTGATTAAATCATTAGAAACACTTCCCGTACTCAGTCGACAGAATAATTATCCTTAAATATTTACATTGTTAAGCATCATTAATTTCGATGCTTAAACAGTAGTTCGAAGCGAATAATGCTTTCCTTTCGTCTATTTGAAAGTTTAATTGGCATTAGAAGGATTTGGTGCTCTCCCATCGAATATGGGAAAGTTGGTTCTCTCAGGTAACCAGTCGGGTTAAATCTAAGTTGAAGGCCAACGTTTCGGCAATCATCTCGGCTGCCATCTTCAGTCGAGATGATTGCCGAAACGTTGGCCTTCAACTTATTGTTAGATTTAATCCGACTGGTTACCCGAAAGAACCTACTTTTAATTGGCATTAATTGTATTGGAGGCAACAATGATGATCCCCTTGGCAACGTCCAGTAAGAGTACGAAAAATCCACAAAATTTCGAAAACAATTGCGTATTTCTGAAAGCTTTGACTGTGTAACTTGTAATCGTTGCAAGAATAAGGTAATATAGTTTTAGTCGTCAAATATAGCAAAAAAGAAAATCGGTCCATATTTACGTATTTTGATGACTGAAGGAAAAAAACCTTGCACTCTGAAAAATCGAATATCCCGTGTAAACTTTCAACTCAAATTAAGACATTTTTGTTTGATTTTCTCGATAACGGCTACTCCTACGATAAAAAATGTATAGGAAAGGAAATACTCTTCTTTACTAGTACTACAACTTTTATTTGAAAAATATTTTGATATGAGCAATACTTTACGAGATATAATGAAAATTTCATTTTTTATCACCAGTAAAGTGGTACCCCTGATTGACGTACGTGATTCATTTTTGCGATTTTCTTATTATATTTGATTGAAAGTCCTTAATATCAAATTTGATGAAAATCCGTTCTGTAGAAGCCGAGAACGAACATGCGGGCGGACAGACAGACAGTCGGACAGACCGACGATAATACACGCTCAAGCTGGAAGCGAAACGTGCGTCTCTATTCTCATCTAATTTTTAATTAATTTAATAAATTTCGACCGTGTAACATGTAAATGTTGCAAGAATATGATAGTATAGAGTTTTAGCCGTCAAATAAAGCAAAAAAGAACGTATTTGGTCCATATTCACCTATTTTGATGAAGGAAAAACCTTTCACTCTGAAAAATTGAAATCCCATGTAAACTTATGGGAAAATATAATTGTCTCCTGGATTCGAACCCGGGGCACTATCAAACGATTTTTTTCCTGGGACCTCATAGCAGGTAGAAACAAAACGCCATTTACCTCATATATTTATGACGAACGGTTCTTGATAAATATGCCGCTGTAATTCTTCACGTACGTACGATTAAAATTTTAATATCATCAGAAGATACAGGTGAACCTCTGCTTAGGACCATTCAAGAAACGAACAATTCATATTTACGAACATTCCACATACCAGTGAATTGCACCTCGCACTTCATTTACGAACACACCCTCTTGCACTTATGAACATCGGTCGCAGTAAGAACATGTAAACTTGTCAACACTTGTCATTTGCCATTTTATTTTGAAACTGTATGGGCGCGTGTTTATTGTTTTTTATTACTCTTGAAATATGGAAAACAATCCTAAATGTAGTGTTTGTGAAAGTGCTAAGAAGCATCGAGTGCTTTCGATGGAAAGTAAAATGGACGTAATACATAGATCAGAAAAAGGTGAGTCGTTTGCTTTGATTGGTGGTGTATATGGTCTCAATCGTTCAACAATTGCAACCATTTTAAAAGACATGGGAAAAATTGGTGATCATATTCGCAATGCAGGCTCTGTTCAGTCTTTGATTATAAGCAATAAATGAAATGCCGTTGTTGAAGAAATAGAACGGTGTTTAACAATTTCAATACAAGATCAAAATAAAAAAATGTTTGAGTACTTCATTGATTCTTCTCTTCAATCCACTCATTTGGGTAAGGTTTTTAAAGATAAAATATAAATTTTGTTTTGCTTTGAAACTAAGTACGGCGATGCTTTATTATTTTATCATTAGTCTTCGCATTTTCCGCTAGTTAGCGTGAATTTTTCATTCTAATGCGCTTCAAGGTCAGTAAAATGTTTTTCGCCAGCCATGTATAATTATTGACCCAGAAAAATGTCCATCTAGTTTGTGACTCGAACATAAGTCGAAGGTAGGGTTTGATCGGCATAAAAAAGCAAGAAATTTCTCGACTTATACTGGAAGATATACGATATACTAACTATTTCTCCTTTGGTCTCTCTACTCCGCACAGTGATTTCCCTTCTAGGATGCGTGCATGTCTTCAATACCCATCTTTTCTAATGGAATTTGTTCCCTCCACCATATGTACATATTCCTTCAAATTCCCGAGGCTTAAGGTAACTTCTAGTAACTTTCAATCGCTACGTTAGGGGGAACTACTTGTACTCAGAGCCTCCCTATGGGTGCAAGGGATGCAACACACCTGGGCAGCAACATATGAGGGGCGGCAACATATGAGGGTGGCAACATTTGAGCAGTGGCAACTTGCTGGCGGGAGCAAAAATATTTTTTAATTTCGTCCTTTTCCATCTCGTATATTGAAATGTATATATATCTCTCTATATTATATAATCGTAATGGTCATCATGATGTGTAACGCTCTAATTTGGTGAATAACTCGATTAGAAATAAACTTAGAAGCCCGAAATTTCACAGGATTTCAGTGTTGATGAATCTTTACGTTATGACTGAAACAATTTCGAAAATGGTCATGGGTTCGACTCTAGAGGATGAATGTCGTTTCCCATAAGATAACACGTAAAAATCACCTATTTGGTTTGAAGGCTTTCATTCTTTTACTCTTTAAAATATCTTAAAATTAAGTTATCTACACAAAATTTGCGCTAAAACATGCCAAAATGAATGAGGATTCTTATTCTTACTGTCGAATACTCATTCGAATTTGCTCATATTTTGAATTTATACTCTAGTTTTGGTAAATTTTTTATCATTTCAATAATAAGCTTCCATGGTTACCGGTATTGTTGTCCTCGGTAATTTCCGTGCATATGCACTTAAAGAAAGGTTTAAAGATCGAAAATAAGATTAAAACTTGCTCGAAATGACCGAAGATATGAATTTAATGCAAATAAATCGACCGCAGTATTCATGTTATTTATATTTTTTATCTATATTACTAAAATCCTATTTCTGGTTGTCCCTCTCTCTCTCCCTTTAACGCTCTATACCTCGGCCATTTTTAATCTCCACAAATTTCGGCCCTCTAAGTTTATTTTTTATCGAGTTATTCAACTAATTTTCTTAATTTGTTATTAAAAACCAAACATACATCCCTTATAGAATATATTCATTACTCTAATATTCAAAACATATTCCCATTAAACTAATCTAAATCCAATAGGTACATGGTAGGAATGAAGAAACAGTGAGCGTCAGTCAACAGGGGGCTTGCCCCCTAGTGTGTGTGTGTATATATTGTCTCATGTGCCCTTCCAATTAGGGTGCAGATTTTTAAGCATTGCACCGGGATGCCAAAATTACTTCAAGTTAGGGACTTGAAATTTTAAGCAATTTATAGCTTAAAATGGTTCTTTATTATTTTTTAAGGTAAATCATGGTCCAAATTTCTGAATTAAATTGGAAAAAGTATAGATCTCATCTACACCAATCGAAAAAGCTGATCCAACCAATGCTTTAAAATAGAAATAAGTCAGCATTTTTGAGGTGATGTTGATATTTAAGTTTAAATTTGCATCTTTCAAGCTTACATAATCATCTCACTGACATTTGCCTGGTAATCGGCATAAGCAGATGATGGTGTCAAAAATTTAGGAACCCAGTATTTTCAACGGTTTAAACATAAGTATTGCTTATCGTAACTGTTTATTTAAAAGTTGGATAAATACAAAATTATAAATATTTTTCTGCATTAATTTTAAATAGTGGTAAAATATCCAAAAACACTGGCAACTATGCTTATTAATTATGTAACGTGATTCTTAGTAGAAGCTGGTAGCAAAAGTCATGAAAAATTGGATAATATTTATCACATTCAAGTTATGCAAATTACAGTGATATGAATATTTTGTGAAAGATATGTGAACAATAAAAACATAATGATGATTAACATTGTCAGAATATGGGATATTTATAACTAATCATCAATAATATTTAGTAACTAATCTAGGTTGGCAACGTAGGTGCAAACACCCTGGTTTATCATAGTCTTCCTTAAGTTAATTACACCTGGTAATCTAAAAGTTGAGAAATTTAAGACTCATAGATAGGGGTGGCATAAAGTGCCTGTACCGGGGCGGCAAATATGCCCGGCGTGGGTCTGCCTGTACTCTACATGCACGCTCTCTACTGGAAGCTTAGAGAACGAAGTTCACCTGGCAAAAAGCGTTATCTCACCTTGTATAATAATATAAAGGATAATAGCCCACTGTCAATTTGACAGAATGCTCGATTCACAAAATTTAAGGTGATGACAAAAATAAATCTCAAGAAAAGTCCTGGGTTCCGCTCCAAGGAAGACATTTCCATTTTCCATAAGGTAACACGTAAAAATTGACTTTTTAATCTACATGCTTTTATTGTTTTGGAAATTAAAATTAGAAAGATAACTATGATCTTCGGATCTGAACAATTTGGAAAAAAAATTTCAATGTTTCTTATTCTGTTCGTCTTTTTCCACATACAATTCGAAATTGCTCATGCTAAACATTTAATTCACATATTTTTGGGAAATTTTGCCATCTTGATGGAATGTTGGCTTGCCTACCAATGACATTTTTAGACCTCAAAATCCTATTGTTATATCAATCCTTAAGGGTTTAAGCATACTTTGAATGCTTTTAATACGAGAGAGAGAGGGAGGTAACTATTTTAAGTTAACTAAAGATAGCCCATCATATTGATGGGCTTTTATACTAGTTGGATATAATGTGTCAAGTCATTTTCCAATAAAAAATATACTATTCCAAGTATCTGAGCAGGAACCTGTACTGTCATCCTGATATATGTGATGAGACATTAAATGGCAACAGAATGGAAATGTCACCTTCTGGCATGTCAAAAGTAAGTTTTTGAATACATTAAAATAACATTTAAAAAAATATGCAATGTAGAATACAGTGTTTTAAAATTTTATCCTGCTCGTATTTGTATAAATTTGCTGTTAAATGTCTTTTATAAATAGGTTTATGGTTTATAACATGTCTCCTGATACCTGAGTTATATATAGCTTCTGCTATATGTAGGAACTATTCAAAATACACCTAAGAGTTTTGGTAAGTTCCTACCAAATGTTCCCAAGAAATGTAGAGCAAATAATTAACTCAAGGGTTCCCAACCTGATGCATGTGATCATCATCATGCTTTTGGACAGATTGGTTCTTCTGAGATGCTCAAAATCATGCTCTTTAGCTTCAGGAATTTTATTTGTTAATATATTAACCTCTTACAATGTAGGATTAACCAGGGTGCAGTGCAGTGATTTATCGTTTGGTAGTGTTTCGATATGATACAAAGCAATTAATATTTATCTTTTTTGGCATGATTACATAATTTGTAATGATGTGACTGAGCCCAAAAATCTGGCACAGAAACAGCAGTGCCTAAAAACATCCTGCTTCATGGGAGGGGGAGAGGGTTGTCTGCAAAAGTTGAACACCAAGGCTCCAAGTGCTGTAATCCAGCCTTGACTTTCTGAATGTATTCAAAACATTAGTAATAACTTTGTTGTGGTTTATGATCATTCCTAATTTTTTCAAAGTATAGTGGTGTTCATCTGGTCTTCAATAAGATAATTTGTTGTTTTTCACAGTCAAACCCTTACATTAGCCGTTGATGGAAAATATCAGATGAGTATGCCAAGTGATTGCAACATTTATTAACTTTTATCTAAAATTTTCTATAAATTTTTATAGCTTACCATCTGGTGAATAAGGGATATTTGGGTTTAGAGGCTGACTACTGGATGGGGTGTAGGTTGAATCTCCTTCTTCTCTCACACCTAAAGAATTTAGATCAAGGTAATGATCTGCAATTAAAGGCAAGATTTGAAGTGAGTGAATTAAAAATAAAGAAAATTTTTACATAATTAATTTGTCCAAAATAGTAGATAATAATCAAAATGCGTACTTTGGTCTTTGCTAGAATGCTCCTGTTTGATAGTTGCTTTATCATCCTTTCCTTCTTTGTCACTGTTTGTTTTATTGTCAGCTTCTTGTTTGGCTTTACGCTGAAGCTTCTTCATTTTTGCTCTTTGATTTTGAAACCACACTTGGACTACTCGAACACTGAGTCCTGTTTCCTTTGCCAGAGCTTCTCTCACCTATGAGATTCAGAAATAATAAAAAAATTCAAAATTTTTTACAGAATCTTTATTTGTTGTTATTTATATATACTATATTTATTTATAAGAGAGGTAGATTCAATTCTCAAAACAGATAATAAAAGAATAAGTTGTCTCATCATGAAAGTTATAAAATTTCACACAATGGTGAAAATGTCACTCAGAAAATTCTAGCTCAAATAAATTAACATTCATAGCTACAATAAATTTCATGGAGGCCAAAGTAAAAACTGATAGATTATATGGGCAATCCAACTGAAATTAGTAATTTATTAATGAGAGATAGCAGGATAAACTTTTGATTTAGTTCAGCAACCGATTTCAATGATTTGAATTAGCATACAATCTTGTAATAGTTTTGCTAACACACTTCCTTTTTTACTTTCTCATATACGAAGTATATTGAGAAAGTATTGTAATTGCACAAAAATTTGATCTCGAGATTCTGATGGAAATTTGCATTTTAGGTGTACCTGAGTCCGAAAAAGTGGTTTTTGCAATGCCATCTGTCTGCCCGTCTGTTTGCGGCTCTAGAGCCTAAACAGTAGAGTGAAAATGAATGAAATATGTACTTAGGCATTTTATCATACAGAACAGAATCTAGGAAGAAATGGTTGAAATTGTAGAATAATTAAGGATTGTTTATTCAAGGCATTTTTAACAACAATTTGATTTTCTCAAAAACTGCTACAATGATTTTGATCAAATTTCGAACAGTTACTTGACCTTATATCTGCAATAATACTGCATAGTTCATATTTCTCAAAAAATGAATGAAAAGGCAAGTTTATTCCTGGACAATTTTAATAAAAATTGAATTTTCTAAAAATCGGCTTATACGATTTTCATCAAATTTCGTATATTTAGTTATTTAAGTTGATGTTTATAATGATTCTGAATAGTTCATATTTTTGTCGAAAGATAACTGAATGACGCATTAGTACAGTATAGAACCTTTTATCAGGATGTTTATAATGATTCTAAATAGTTCATATTTTTCAAAAGATAACTGAATGATGAATTAGTACAGTATAGAACCTTTTATCCGGATTCCAGTTATCTGGAAACCCAATTAACCGGCTATTTTAAAAAATAATGCATTTTTCCAAAATTTGCTAGGCGAAAGAAATTTAAATTTAAAGCTTTGCTAGTAATTTGAGTGTGATCCGATGAACAGGTAATTTGGAAGAGAACAAGGAATTTATATTGGAAAGTACCTGATTACATGAGCCAGCTAGGAAAATCGTGCAAAGGGTGAGCACGGGGCCTCTTACTCATAAAATATTTTTAATAGTAAATTTTAATAAATAAAGCGGCCTCTCTCGCTATGACACTTTGATATTTTTTCAGAATTTCTTTAAAAACGCATATACTTTATAAGCGCGACAAATATTTTTTAGAGAGCACGGGGCTCTTGAAGTGCGGGCCTGGTGCAGTTGCACCGTTTGCACCGCCATCAAGCCTACCCTGCCAATTACTGTAGTATTACTATTACTGTACAGTACAGGCAGTGATGAACTGTAATAAAATTAAGAACCAGCTCTCTAAAAATGAAAAGAAAAAGGCCATAAGGAAATATGGATAAGGATGGCAGGGGAGAACTACATACCAGGGGCACCAGATCGCTCTAGGATAGTAATACCGTTCCGCTAAATTAACAGGCATCACACTCGTAATATATTCCATTACATACACTGTCGGTAATTGAGTGTCAGATAGTGCAAAATGTACTTTAGTGCAAAATTTTATACTTCTAGGCAAAGCAGAAGTGCCCTAAATTTTAGCGGACAGACATACAAACTTTCTGCTTTATTAGTATAGATATGATTCAATGACTAGAAGAAATATCCAACCAACCTTACGACATGGCTTAGGACTAACTTCAAATGATGCTTTAAATTGTCTCCTTTGTGCAGATGTCAGGATTGTTCTAGGTCGTTTTGGACCTCTGCGCCCATCCCTTGGTCTACTATTCTCATCTGCGATTAGGTCATCTGAAAGAAAAGTTGACTTTTAACTTATGCAATATTTACATTTCTGAAGTGTTATGATTTTTATCAGTTTCTTAGATACTCATTTAAATATATGAAAATGACTATAGGGATGAATTGATCTCATTAAGTATTTCTCATACTTTTTGATAGTATGGCCCACTTAAGATATAGGAAATTATCCAATGCCCACCTAAACTACAAGAAATTTTCCACTCAACTAGATATCAATATACATATATAGGTAGAAAAATTCTATAATACTGATTAAAAGCAGTGAGTTATTTTAAAAAAACAGCAATTTCTTAAAATTTTCATTAGTTATTTAATATGTTTGCATTTTATAAAATATTAAATTTTCACTACACTTTTGTGATAGCTTTTAAATATTATTGGCCATCTCAAATTCTTTTTTGGCCCACCAGTTGAGAAACACTGTTTTATGGAAATATTAACAGTAATGTATTTAATATATCGTCATTTTCCTATTAATATGATTAAGTTATATACCTGGAGGGCTGCTAGCTTGCTGAAGCATATACATTTCTTTTTCAAAGTCAGCCCGACAGAAAAGCTGTCCTCCTCTGAGAACAAACTGATCTCCTTTCTGGAGCTGATGACAGCAGACGACACAAACAAAACACTGCAAGTGAAAAACATGGGCCTGAGCACGCATCACAAGCTCATGGGGAAGTACACGTTCTCCACATCTTGAGCACTTCACACCAAAAATTCTGAAATATAATGGAAAATTCATGAGTTATTTTTTCAAACTTCTGTGAAATTTCCTAAATATACCACTGATAATCATGGAAAATTCTCAGTATTCAAATGCACATGAGCTGATTCAATATTTTCTTTATTTTGGCCATTTGGTTGTAAGACATTCATAGTTTAGTGAATTTATTGTGATAATGACAAATGATTTTTAAAGTCTTTTATAACACATCTGTTAAAACAAGATTAATTGAAAATAGAAAAATTGACCTTGAAGAATATTAATACCTATCATAATCTCCCTTGCAATATAACTTTGAATTACGGCTGTAGCATGAATGCGTTAGAAGGATTCCACAAACAGAACAAGCTAGGCAATGCTCATGCCAAGAAGCATCAGCAACTCTCATCAGATATCTGTCTTGAATCTTCTGTCCACATCCTTCACAGACCTCATGGCCTTTTCCACTGTTGCATTTTCCATTCATACTGGAAGCCTCTGAAGATAAAGATTGTGAAATATTTCATTTAAAATAAATATACATGATTACATTTTTTACATAATCAATGAAATGTCTATCTGCTAATATTAAAGTTAAAAATATTTTCAACAGTCAATAGAGACCAAGTAATTAATAGGTAATGAGGAGTGGATTTAAGAATATGTATTACTTTGCCTTTTTTAAGTTAGATGAATAAATTTCATTGATTCTTTTTGCAAAATTTTCCTTAGTTTTTCTTATTTCATCCAAGTCTTGTATTATAGAGCATTAAAACAATACAATTTCCAGTTTTACTATATAAAATATTCATTACTGAACATGAAAATATTTATGAATCTACTTATATATACTATCTGGAATTGGGAAAGTATTCAATAATGTGGTTTTAGTTGTTTACTAAGCTACAAAGGTGTGGTGGTAGTGATCTCTGTGCCAGGACCTCTAGGTCCCTTAATCCAGCATTGTGCAAGGTATAGTGTCTATCTAATTTATACAATACTTTGAATTACATTACCAATATTAATTTTGTATCTCAGTTATATATCTCCATAATATTTTTTCTATTCCTGAGATCAGGCCCACGCCGGGCATATTTGCTGCCCTGGTGCAAGCAGTTTATGCTGCCACTTACAGACTTATAAAAGCACCCCGGTCCAGATTTTTTTTCGATTTTTAGATTAGAAGTTTTATTTAATTTAAGAAATAAATTGTGCAAAACACATTGGGCAAACTTTCTCGTATATGAATCATCTCGATATATTAGGTACCTAAAAGTACTTTATTAAAGAGGGCGGTCTATCACATGAATTTACAAATGCAGTGGAATGTAAAGGATGTTTGTATGTCTGTAAAAACATAAAATTAAGATATATTCTTGCTTCCACCCATGAATTGTCATCCCTAATTTGTTGCAGCCCTGGACTGATGCACCCCTTGCACCCATAGGCCAGCGCGGCCCTGCCGGAGATGGTTATACTGGTACTTATTGATACTACACACCAGTGGTGTTTGCATAATTTTCCTAAGGAGGGGTCCAGATTCTGTTTAAGGAACAAAAATGAAACTCATTTTTAAAAAGGCAAAATAAATTTTATATCATTATTAATAATTAGTAACTAAAAATGAAGGATTATAAATGGGGATTAAAGAAGTGAATTTTAAAATGGCAGAACTAATATTAAGCCGTTAATTAATTTATTGATGTTTGTCTTAAGGGAGGGGGGGTTCAAGACACTGCTACACTTAGAAAACATCATCTCATTTCAGAATTTGGATGTTGACTATTAAAATTGGTGTCAGGACATTTGACTTACAGCTATTGCCCTAATGCATTTTCACCTACTTTTTTTAAATCTAATTTATTATGCCTATGAAATTTGATATAACAACGTTTTAATCTAAAGTAAATTTTATCTTAAAAATGAATCTATCTAATAATTTTTTACAAATTTCCAATTAATTTTTGAATTAGATCCTGGGAAATAAACAAGAGATCATAATATATAGTTGAAAATAATAAACTTTTTATTTTTAAGTTAAAGATTAAAGTTGTATCCACATGTTGATAGATATTCAAGAATTCTGTTACTGTTTTTGTATTCATTATATTGAAGGGCAATATCTTGCAATCTTCTATTCAATCAGTGGTATTTCAGCCTTTGATTTTCTCGGATCTCGCATTGACTTCAGCAATCATGTTTTCTGTGTCCTGCTGTTCCTTATTAATTTCACGTATGAGGTGGAAAAGTGATGGGTGATTTTTCCCTACCATTAGTTGAAACCTATTGTGCCAGGCTTCAATGAGATTATTTGTCCTGGGTTCATTAGCAACAACTGCATCATACTGATTCCAAAGCTGTGGATGATATCTTGGAGGATTTGCTTTTCTCCTACCACGAGCTCTCCTTCCTCGGATGTGTCTCTTCGAAGTATTCGGCAAGATCTACCAACTCGACCAAGAGATCATCAAGGAGCATATCAAAAGACCCACATCATCAAGAGGAACAAATGCAAGGCTTAACAGTTGGTGAAACCCTTTTATTACATCTGGATTTTCAAGATTGGAGTATGCTGCTTGAAGCTCTCTATCCTGAACAGCTCTGTAAATACTCTGGCCTAGGTGAAAGACTCATAATCTTGTCGCTGCTTGTGGAAATACTTGACGATGGGAATTGATGAGTGCTAATTCAAAATCACTTATTATTGTGGATGGCTGGCCAAGATTTATATTATTATGTAGACAGTGACACTCAAGTTCCCTTAATACAGCTGTGTAATGGTTCAATGTCTTGCCTGAGAGAAGGCAATATACCAATGGAAAATCATTTCTGTTATATAGGCTGTGAATGGTGAATAATTGAGTAAAAATATTTGGTGATACTTTGAATGTGCCAGCCATGAACCAAATCTCACATGAAGTCATTCTCCTTAAGCAATCATTTGTTGCAAACACTATAATTTTGTTCTCATCTGGCATATCCAAGTTATCATATAAAAGGAATCTCTCGTCACGCTTGGTCACCTTGAACTCTTGCGGAAGTTCATGCAAGTCTTCAAGACGTTTAGGATTTCTGGGGAGGTCTGCTTGTCTTATCCTATTCATTGTATGGTTCAGAGCTGTTTTTTCTGGCAAATGTAACAATACTTTCCTAAGCATTGCTTATTGCTTGCCTTATTTACGAGCTGGAGGAACTTCTGGATGATCAACTGGAGTTCTCTTCATACTGGCCTTAATTCTTTTAGCTGTTACAGCATCTGGGCAAGGAGCATGGCTGTGCTCAGTCATTTTCACTACTGTAGGTGGTTCACCATGAGAAACAGCTCTGCCTTGACATCTGTTCTTTTCGATGCAAGTTCAATAGATTCTTCCATTATCTAAATTCTCCCTTTGCTTGTGGTACACATTTCCTTTAAAAACTAAAGCTTTCTTGCCTTGTGCAGTGTCAATTATTTCTTCTTCCATTGTACACAAAAGTTTTATAAAAAGGGTTAGAATTAAATCTTCAATTTCTGCAGGTAACTATGAACTTTATAACAATAACTGTTTCCATACCAACACTATTGGTTCTTCCAACAATGGAATGGAAAAATCAATGGCATTTTAGGTGAAGTTAATACATGGTATTAAGCAAAATTGCAGTAGTTATGATTTATATTATGATAAAAAAGAAGTAGGTCAAATTTCATAGGCATAATAAAGTAGATTTAAAAAATGCATTAGGGCAATAGATGTAAGTCAAAAGTCATGGAACCTTAAAATTCTCTATGAGTCAAACAATAATAGACTTATTGTTAGATGTTAAACTTACAATGTTCTATTATACATATTTATATTGTCCATTGCAGCCTTGCAAAATGATTTTTTAAAGCTTTTTATGACAAAAACAATTTAAATCGACAAAAAATTCTAAAGGACTGCATAATATTTTTGGATTTTTAAAAAAATAAGTCTGCAAATGGAAAGTGCAGGAAAAAACTACATATTGTTGGTCATGTGTGAAAACTGGAGTACAACTGGAGCAAGTACACACCAACTCTCTGTAATGTTTGATCTTGAGCCTGATTTGTTGTCATACAATTAATTAGCTGCCCAGAAAATTGATGGCATTGCCACCCAGATGGGAAGGACTTGCCAGTGCCAGTGATATGCATGGAATTAGCACTGCTGGCAGTGTCCACTTAACGTACGTTCAGTTAATGTACATATCATCTGCTGATACAAACTTCATACTTAGGCAGACTATTGTTTGGCATTCTGCCAAATGTACAATGTTGTTATGCGATGTGCGGTGAGTCATTTTGACTTCTTGGTTTTGCTTATGCTTTTAAATTTTAAATAATTTGAGTGAAAATTTAATTTAAATAATAATGGGTGATAAAATATACAAAAACAACAGCTCCCAAATTTCAATCAAAATCACCCCTAAATCTACAGCTAAATCCCTTTTAAAATCTTCTGTTAACCGCATCCTTTCCTTCTACCAATAATTTTTCTTCTCCGCTATGACAATCCATCAATTATCGTAAGCAAGTTGAAAATATGATTTCATACAAGAAATTATTTTTTAAATCAATATTTATTCATATTTGTAATGTTTCTAAAATTTAATTTATTGTTTACATGCTTATATTTAGTAATTGTTACTTTATAAATACAGTGGTACAATATTTCTGCTAAATTTTTGGTCAAAAATTCATAGATTCATAAGGGAACCCATCTGCATTCATAGCATGCATTTATATGGTAAATCGTCATTTGCTTAAAGTATGCGTTTTCGAGAACATCACCTTTATGTGAAGCGGAAGCTGCCTGTCTTTGATGTGATTCTTAAATTTTTGCTTGCATTAGACGTTTGTTGAAACGTGCTGTAGTAAGAGCTGTGTACCTTTGCAAAGGCCATCTATATGGGCAAGATTGCGCTGTAGCATAATAGGTATTCCAGGTTTCAGGCAAAGTCAATGGGGGAGGAAGTCATGAGACCTCAGAAATATATTAAAAAGATTTGATCAAGGGTGATATGAATATTTTGGGGCGCAAGAATTTTATTTATTTTAAAAAAATTTATCTATATTTAACCAGAGTTATCAAAATAATTATTTAAAAATTTATTTAATTTTTTTTGTTATATGAGTTACTTTGATTTTTATTTTATATTACTTAAATAGCTTAAAATTAAAGCCTAACATTGAAGCTGTTAAAATGGTATTATTATACCTTTTAAGTATTTATAAAAATTAATTTTTATTTTTACATTGAAAATGTAATGTTTTAATTTTAAACTATACTAGTAGGGCAGCCCCGGATCCTCAACGCGATTTAAATAAACTGAAAGTTTAGTGAAATAATTTTGATTGAATAATTAATGAAATAAATGAAATGAAAATAATGTAAATAGTTCGGCCCTAGGTTAAATCTTCTTTGTTGTCTATTCATTTGACGCGTTTCCCTATCGCTTTGTCTTTCTAGTACTCCGCTCCTCATCTACACGGGCAATCCTATGAGCTTCCGCATGTCTTTCTCTCTTTCCTACAATACTCTTCCTTTGATCTCTGGCTCCTCTTTCTTTCTCTGGCAGCTGTAGCTGGGCTAATAACTCTACCTTACCTTAGTTCCAATGATTATCGTTGCACCCTTATAGACGAATTCACAAACAATTGCTTTATTTCAAGTGTCTATCAACGACTGCTTTTAACTTCTTACAGGACCTACTGTAAAGGCGACGTCAATGCAACCGTTTATTTACATTATCAATGAAGAGAAGATAACCATATAATGTGTTTACAAATTAACGTGCGTCCCTATTCTTATCTAATTTTTAATTGATTCGTGAGCCTATTTGCGTTAATAAGGATTACAGATGTGTAATATGATGGTTCTACTTACAAAAAGATAAGATTCCAGCATTCAAACGAAACAAAACAAAAAACAAATTAATTGCACAATTTAAAATAAAACAATACGCTGGGAGCTTGTTTGTTATACACATGTTATTGACAGAGCTAGAAACGCTTCTCATATGCAGTCAACAAAACAGTTATCAGTAAATATTTGTTACTATGCTTCATTAATTTCGATGCTTATGTTAAACAAAAGTGCGAAGCGAATAACGCTATTCTTTCACCTATTTGAAGGTATAATTGATAGTAATTAAATCGGAGGCAACAATGACGGTCGCTTTGGCAACGCCCGGAAAGAGTACGAAAAATCCGCAAAAGTTCGAAAAAGAATGCGTATTTGTGAAAACTTTGACCGTGTAACGTATAAACGTATTTTAACGGACGAAGGAAGAAAACCTTGCACTCTGAAAAATCGAAAATCCCGTGTAAACTTGGAAAATATAATTGTCTTCTGGATTCGAACCCGGGACACTTTAGCAAACGAAAATACGCCGATATAAATTGTAAACAAATGTCTAAAGACGTCAACGTAAAATTAATATATAGTTAGATAAATAAGAATATAAGCTGAGTTGAAGAGTTTGCTGCTGCACATTCATCATTCACAGTGACAACCGAGCTTGAACAAACATTGAAAATTGTTTGTCTCTTGTATGATAGAGTTGTGAGGTATCAGAATGGCTCATTGAGTTATACAATTTGGATTTTTGCAGTTCGAGAAAACGTTTGTGAATGTCTACTTTATGAGTGCTGAGAGATGCAACGAAATAGGGCCATTTCCAAGTTTCAAAAGCCATTCAGCATATCTTTCACTTTGCTCGTCAAGATCTCCACATACTCTCATATTCATCGTTAAATCAATTTTATATTCTCTACCCAACTCATAATGAATAAAAAATTTAATAAACCCACGAGATACGTTTGAAATAGATATTTCTCCCGTATTACTCAATAGATACGTAAGTTTACATTTAAAAGTATTTTATTATGATTTACAATTTGCTGGTATTATTTATATTTTTCATTTATTAAATATAAATGTAAATAGTTAAAAAGACAATAAAAAGAAGTTTCTAATTCTTCTCATATTTCTCAACTTCTATTCCGTACCGAGTCATGGCGAGTAGACTTTTCTAGAATACGGTAAAGATAACACGAAGAACATTGAAACTTTTCACGTTTTCTTTCTCTCCATTTAGCTATTAGTTGATAAACCCCGTATTCGCATAGAGAAATACTTCACGAGCGCCTTCGTTTCGGTTACAAAAAATGAGCCATCTCAAGCATTTGTAAATCTTAAGATGAGAATTCGTGGGTTCGGATTAAATGCTTTCATTTATTCCGTCCCGGAAAAGAGCCTCGCCGTTGTCATTTTCACTCGCGGCTTATTTTTTTGGGCTTTATTAAGACTCTTGAGTCCTGCATCGTGAACTTTTTTTCTAATCCCCTTCGTCTCGCCAGTCAATGAACGAGCGACTGCTGGGAGACCTGCAGCCAAGCGTGTTGTACGCTCTTGGGAACTTACAAGGGTGTGGAAGAGCTTGGTGAAAGGAGGCGAAACACGGCTCGGTTTCGGAGGCGTAAAATTAGACGATCTTTCAATGATATATGCGTTCCCGCTCCTCTTTCCAGTGTTAAGGCCACGAGGAGGAAGATATTTATTTTCCGGAGCGAATAGAACGACGTGTCATTCTTCTCCATGGAGGGAAAATAAGGAATGGTGTCCCAAAGTTTAATATTTCTGGAGGCTGAGTATTTTCGTTTTTTCTCCAAAGAATTTAACATATTGTAGGAGAAAGATTGGGTAACACGAGGAAATCAATTGTCATGATTTACTATAATTCTTAGTCGTGGAAAAATTAACATCGCCACATTTTTCACAGATTCACCAAAAATATGAAAATGTAATAAATGGATCCATTCATATATTTTTTTTTTCAACTTAAAGAATAATTAGGGCGCAAGGACGCAATTTGAAATCATTAGCCCGAACAGGAGAGGCTAAAATACATTTGAATGAAATCGTGGGAATATTTATCATTTCATTTTTAGGAGCGTTTCGCTTCCAGCGTGAGCACCTATTATCGTCAGTCAGTCCGTCCGTCCGCATGTTCGTTCTCGGCTTCTACAGAACGGATTTTCATGAAATTTGATATTAAAAACCTACAATTAAAGATAATAAGAAAATCGTTAAAATGAATCACGTACGCCAATCAGGGGTATCACTTTACCGGTGACAAAAATGATACTTTCGTCATTTCTCTTAAGTATTAGTCATATCAAAATATCTTTCAAATAAAAGTTGTAGAACTAGTAAAGAAGAGTATTTCCTTTACTATACATTTTTATCGTAGGAGTAGCCGTTATCGAGAAAATCAAACAAGAATGTCTTAATTCGATTGAACACAGAAAATTTCTTGCATGATTACTTATTCATTGTTGCTAACATAAACAATCTCACAAACAAACGTTTAATTTCCTTATGTGTGCATGCAATATTTTTAAATAGGTAGAAAATGGATTATTTATGAAGAAGAAAAGATTTTAAAACGCTGTTTCCCTTACATACAGGTATATAATTTTTTTCTAATACTCCACTGCACGAAACGCGCCCATTTGTGATACGTTTACACTTTCCTAACTTGTTTTTATCATATTAGAGAACTTGAAATAGCAACTTTGAAAAACTCAAAACAGCTTTAAAAAAAATCAAAATTGGTTTCATTGCAATAGTTTTAATCACGATTTCACATTGAGTTTTTATTAGGCAGAAGTTTTCCGAAATATTGTTTTTTTCATACAAAGTTAATTTCCCAAAAAGGAAAATGTTAACGGAACTAAATTCCTCCTTTTCTCGTAAATATTGTTTAGTTGCTTACGATTTGTAGTTTAAAGGAGATGAGAAAGATCTATAAAAACGTTAATTTGGCCGCTTTCCAATAGAAATTTCCTACAGAGAATATTTTAAAATTAATTACGAGTCGGAATTTTAATAGCTCCATCTATCTATCTATAGATATCTATAAAGAAAAGTGTTTGTATGTATATTTTTTTATAACTCGGTATGACAAGAGAAGGGTGTCATTTTAATCGGAATAAAGAGTTAAGTGGTGTAGTCAGGTTTTTATACCGATTTGATTGACCTTCCTAATTTTAAAAAATATTTTCTTTTTTCATTTTCGCCATTTGAATAACATAGGGATGGGTGCAGCTTATTTTTCATTTGAATTTTAAATTACTTAGTAACATGGTACGAACTTGAGACTTGGATGGTTCTATGAAGGAAAGAACAAAGTGTATTTTTATTGAAGGCAGAATCCGAATCCTGATCGAATTAGCGTAAAAATGCGTTTAGAATCAGAAAAAGACGATTTTATCAGTTTTATGACAATACCAATTATAAGCTACCATAACAACTCCCATTGTCGCCGAAGTTGAGAGTCCTATGCATTAACATGGGAAAAATTTTAACGTAATATCGTTTTTCAATTTCTGTGTCCGATTTTGCTTTGCTTACATAGTAACAAAATATATGTTCATTTTAATTAAATATTACTAATAAACTGTTTTTAATGATATTTTCGTGTGGCGTAGAGTTCTCCAAAGCAGACTGCTTTTAAAAATAGATAGATAATAATTTTATTGTTCCATGACAGAGTCCCATAGAACATGATTACAGGGTACATTAACTATAATATACATAACAAGCAACTTCAATATTATTACGTGTTGAGAAGTAATAGACTATACAATTTAGTTTTAAATATAGCCAGTGAAGAGGAACGTTTAATGTCGAACGGCAATGAATTCCAGACAGACCCTGAGACGAACGACTTTTGGAATGTCGTAGTCCGGTGACTAGGGAAATATAAGTATCCAGGGTCAATTCTTGTGACCATGGCACTGTGAGATAATCTTGGAGGTAGCATGTCCAGGATATATCCAGGTTAAAATACGTAAGTAACTTAAATAATTAGATTTTCCACAAATCGTGATGGATAAATCGTTTCATTGTTTACAAAGTATTGTTGATATAAACAATTTTCTCCTAACAGAACTCACGGACGAGAGAATCGAGCTAATGGTCAGAGGATAATATTCACTCTGATTCTTAAACGTTCTCTATTTGTTTTTTGTCTTTCGTTAAATATTTTCGTTTGTTCCTCTGTTCACCCATTTCCTGTTGATTATTGCGTTCTTGCTGGTTTTGCTTACAGTTTTCCTTTGAAGATATCGTTACGAAATTTTGCAGATGTATACAATTTTACCCTGCGGGTAACATCTACTATAATATATTTTGAAGGGTGTGTTTGTTGGTTTGTGTGTTTGTTCATGGAACTCCTAAACGATAAAAGCTAGAATAACCAAATTTGGTACGATTCTTCTTTACATCCTAACTTAGTGAATTGTCAAGGTTTGGTCAACCGGGATTAATCAGTGCGGCCAATGTAGGGGATTAACATTTTTCCATAAGATAACACGTATGAATCCATTTCTTGACTTGCAAGGTCTTCTTCCTTCAAGCATTAAAATACGTAAATATGGACCGATTTTTTTTTGCTTTATTCGACGAATAAAACTATACCTACTATGTTATTCCTGCGAAGTTTTCAGAAATACGCAATTTGTTTCGAAATTTTGTGGATTTTTCGTACTCTTTCCGGGCGTAACCAAGGCGGCCGTCATTGTTACCTCCGATTCAGTTAGTTTCAGCGAAGCTTACAAATAGACGAAAGTTTAGCGTTATTCGCTTCGCACTTTTGTTTAAGCTACGAAACGATCGATGTTTATGGATAGCAACGTCAATAGATACCTACTGATAATTATTCAGGAAGCGTTTATTGATGAAAGTAATAGAACCTTCTTTCGTCTATTGAATACTGGAATGTTACATTTTTTGTAAGTAAAATCATTATAATCTACATTATAATGTTTATTAACGTAAATAAGCTCACGTATCTGGTGTACATTTACCAGTCAGTATTCAATCATGGACAACTGTACGTTGCTTTTTCAAGACATAAAAGTAAATATTTCAGCGAAGCATAATTACACAAGAAATGAAGCTGGATTTGGCAAAGTAATATGATAGGAAATAAAATTATCGTTATATTTGAATGCAATACGTTCGGAAACGGATTGTTACAAGCAGATATGATTAATTGTTAAGATAAGGTAATTTTAAGTTAAAAAGTATCTACTATATAGGTATTTTAAAGTTTGTATGTTGTGCTGTAAAAGCTTCACTAAATCCGTTGAAATTCAACGGGAAATTCTGCTAGTAGGCTATATAGCGATAAAAAATTTGGGGGGAGGGAGAGTTTAATTCAATAATTATTTTCCCATAGGTTTACAAGTAATTTTTTATTTTTCACGGTGCAAGTTTTTTTTCCTTCATTCATCCAATTAGGTAAATGCGGACCGGTTTTCTTCATTTTGCTTTATTGGACGGTTAAAACTGTGTACTTTCTTACGATGTTTACATGTTACACAGTCGACGTTTTAGATTGCCTACATCCGTTGAAATTCAACAGGCACTTCTGCTAGTTACACTTATAAAAGAACAGCTGTTTAAAATCATCATCCGATAGAATAACAGGGAAAACAAAAGTAAATTCTCCACCACGTTGGAGTAAATAAAAGGAATAGGAAAATTTAGATGTTTAGAAATAACTTCCTTTGAAATTAAAAACGGCTTTATGTTTATATAAATATATTATATATTGGTTATTTTTATTGATGTTTTAATTAGATTGAACTATTGAATTAGAAAATTATTAAAAGGTTAGTATAGCAACCTGTCAAGAAGTATCAATGGCTATCTGTTTGACAACTTCAGCTGTCTGATATTCGGGTCGGTAAGCACAAGAACGATTCGGAGCAGCAAGTTTCAATTATTTTTTTTCTTCGGATGAGTAAATATGGTTAGTCATACGTGAGTTCATGTATACAAACGAAAAGTAGAACCACATCATGACAAAATTGTTGAAGAAATCACTTAAAGAACACCCTAAATCATATTTAAGGGATCAGTCACCAGGGGTCTTAATTCAAAATCACGTAGACAGGCGAAGGCGAATTGCGAAACGTAATCTGCAACATGATAATATTTTTATTTTCTCCATATACGTAGTATAGAAACAAAATCGAATTCGAGATTTTAACGGAAATACGTTTTGAGGTCCCAAGAAAACGTTTTGACTATTTTCTCGATGTCTGCGTATGTGATAGGAATTTTTCGAAAAACCGATAGTTTATTAGATATTTTGATCCCTAGAACACGTTTAGACTATTTTCGGAATGATGTGTATGTGATTGTGGGCGCTCTAACTCGAAAAGTACTTGCCATATCATTACCAAATTTCATATACTATAACACTTTGGTATGAACACGAAGAGCTGATTTGTTTTTGGACAATACCGGTTAATCGGAAGTCGATGTTTATTCAAAACCCTATTCGATTTTTGCGATATTTCTCCGTAAAAACATCATTATTATATATACAATGCTATACAAAGGTTATAGAGAATGTAATTTCCTACAACTTTCATTTGAAACAATTTTCCGTAGCAGTTATTGTTTAGGAATTATTTATAAATAATCGGTTTTTTCGGTTTCCTTAAAAACGTCGTTATTGGTAATCTTCGTGAGTACCAAAGTTGTAGAGAATAATATTTCTTCCAGGTTTTGTTTGAAACAAATTTTCGTAGAACCATCCATTTCGGTATATTAAACTTTTTCGTAATTTCCAGTATACAGCGTCACCACCATGTAGCGGTGAATTCTCTAAACATATTCAAAATATACGTAATTTACGGCAACAAGGACGTGTCTTCTTTTACTATAGGAAATAATAATTTTGCCTCATAATGCTATTCATAATAATTTAAATATCTATACCCCAAATATGGAGTAAGTCATTTGTTGGCCACATCAGATTCTTTTAGTTGTACGAGACCTTTTTTTGGGGGGGGAAGATATCTGATCGTTTATATACACGGCGCTTCGCAAACTTATTTACTGGCTCGCATTAAAGTAAAATGCAGCATGGAAAGAATCCTAGACGTTCCATATTTCTAAGTAATTTTCTTGTGTTTTACCCGCTCGGAGTGCCATCGAGCATCAACAAACAAAAGAAAGAGCTCCATTTGAACGAGTGAGCAGGAGGGAGTCAAGCTTCACATTAATGGAGTGACTTTCTCGCTCCATTACCCCTTTGCCTATTCGCATTTGGATTCGCCCGTCTCCGACAACTCGGTTTAAACAGAGAATGAGGGAGGAAAGAGTGAGGGGAGATCCGCGGGAGTAAAAAAGAGATTTCAAAATGTGTGCATTTGGCAGAAACAGGGAAAACGTTTTCTGGAATTCGGAATCCTTAACGATTGGTTGACATAGTTGATTACATTTTGCGTCCGCGAACCTCACACACTGGGACGACTTGGTTTGGAAAGGGTTTGAAGGGACGAGAAGGGATGGAGGAAGGAAGTAAGGCTGGGATACCCGAAGGGGATTCGAGCCTTCCTCTAAAGCATCTGATCCATTAGGCCCACCATTTCCTCGGGGGCTCTTTCCTGCATTCCTAATTTGAATATAGCCTCTTCTCTTTTGACCTACCACCCCTTCCACCATCCCCGTTGAAATTCCTCAGCTTCCGTCGAGCTGGTGTTCGATCACGTCACGAATGAACCTCTTTCGCCGTGATCCTTGATATCGAAGATTTTAAAAAGAGAACGTTTTATGATATGCATCTGAGAAGAACTCTAATTTTTAATAATTTGCGTCAATGAAGATGCTTAGTCAGGGACTTGGATAAAGCGCGAAGTTTTTGGAGACGGCAGGTTGCTATTGGGAAGCGACTATTTATTAAAAATCTAGTTTTTAAATCTCCGATACTCGGTAATTAGGCTATAGTGATCACTATTGCATTTTAGCTCGATATTATGCTTTCTTCATGTGCAGTGTACGAAGCGATCGCAGTCGGCATCTTTCAACTCATAAACCACTTGACTGATTTTACGATATTTGGCATGGGATACCTACAGGAAAAGTTGACGAGCGAATTTCATTTGGGTCCATGTGGGCCAATTAGAACATCTTCTCAGGTATCTCGTTAATGATACGCATACAGATTACAGGTGGTAGCTAAGAATCCATTTCCGAGTGTTTATGGCAAGTTTTAGAAATTGTTTGAAAATTATTTACATAAGATTAGAATCCATTCTTTTAATCACAAATCCCATGAGTCTATCACGTTTTTAGCCAAATCCTGAAGAACTATTTGCGTAATCCGACATGGAGTACACTTTTCCTCTCTTGTCATACTTTGTATTAAATTTAAGATTTATGTACATACTTTTCTATTTCCTGTTTCGGTTTTGATTTTTGTGATTTCACAAATAGTTTATGCAATATAAAGGAAACTGTCTTTGTTCTTCGATAAGAATCTTTACGTTGTAACATTTGCACGCGTCTTTCTCAACTACAGTTTGAAAACGGGACTCGATTTTTCGTTCCCATATCATCACTTGATGTAAACAAAAAACTTGACATCAGTCTTTGTTGCTGCCGATTGAAGTAACGCCCTTCTGTTTCAAAGAAATCGCAAGAATTCACGGCTTCGTTTTCACCTGCGCTTTGTGATCGTCGATTCCGCTCCAATACACGCGCCAACCCGACACCGCCTTCGTCTGAAGGGCGGAAAAAGAATCTTTTTATGTCTCTTCCCTTCGATTCATCTGTCTCCCCTCGCACCTATCTCGTTCCGCCTCAAAATGGCAGATTACATCGTGCACCGCTGAACACCCCTCTGATAGCCCACGCACCATTGCTTCCCATTGGGAACCTGACGCCTCCACGTTACTGCTTCTGAGGGTGGAAAAAGTGATGGAAAAAGGGAAGGGTGTGTGCAGTGTTGGCGGGGAAGAAAGAATTCTTTCACTGACGCATTAAGTCGCAAAAGAGGGATATTAAAGGAAGTAGGGAAAAAAAGTCAGCACTTGTAATAAAATGAAGGCGAACAGCCGAAACGAAGTCTGAGTTATGTCAGGTAAAACCTTTAAGATACTGGTAGGCTTTTATGGAGGATATTTTTGTGATCAGCTGTTCTAACATTACTAGTTTTTTCTCCAGAATACGGTACTGCCATTTCGATTTGAATTGGTTTTACTTATACTTGAAGATGAAATAGATTGCATATACAGTTATGCAACTACACCTTAATAGACTATTTAATTTTACATGTAACCTAATTTGCATTTCCTTATAATTTGCTCTACATTAATTTTCATCACATATATATATATATATATATATATATATATATCAAATTCACCTTGTAAAATCGCCGATTGTCTTTTTATGATGTCGGTTTAAGATTCAAGGCGTTTGCGGATTTTTTTGAATGAATTCAAAATGTTCCTCATGTAAATTATTTCGTAGTTATTTTAACTTTGTATACACATATCTTGTCGCATAGGAATCATTTTCTATATTTAAAATTGTACTTGAAGATTCCAGCCTAATTTTGATAAAAGTGTAAGGATATATTTATATTCTTACTGTAATGACATTAATTGGAATAAAGTAGCCCTTTCCTTAAGATATTAGGTGTTAGAGAAAATGTGACCTGTTGTAAAACAAAAATTAAATAGTAAAATAACTGACTGATGTTTCTTTATTATAGTCGATCCGAAGTCGGAAGACTCCTGGCCTCGAAAAAGGGGCGGACACCAGTTAACAGCAGCCAGTAGGAAACTGTTTGTTTGGGAAGGTAGTGGGGAGGAAACCAGTCTCACTCCTGCTCTCGAAGAGATCGCATCGGACTGCGTTGCCGTTTCTACCGCCGTTTCCTTGCTGTGGATCAAAAAGAAGGATGGGAAGTATTTTATTTAGAAACTGCGTAGTATATCAGCTGAGCAAGAGCTGGCAGCGCGCACTGACATCTACTCTCCCGCACGAAAGTTGAGAGGGGCGATGGAAGGGGAAACGTTCGTGATTGGCTACTTGCTCTAAGTAGGCCAGGAGTCTTCCGATTTCGGATCGACTATAATTAATGGATTTTTATTTCGACGGTATGAATAATTTCGAAAGTTTTGATGATTTATTGCTATATTTATTTACAATATTTATCAATTTTCCCCACAAAGCAGAATTACCACTATTTCGCCTTGTTCGTGTATATCATATTCTCAAACGTCCATGTTAAATCATGCATAGTTAATGCTATTGTATTTCACGACGAATTTAGTATGGGCGATACACTTATAATTTATTCTCACTTGCGGTGTCGTGTCGTACACAACAGTCGTAATTTGTGTTCAGAGAAGGGGTCGATTTGTATTCAGTTTAGCGTCTAATGAAGAAGCGTTAGAAACGGCTCTTTGGACCACTTAAGACTCCTTTAGTACCTTCATTAAAGATACTTATCATCGGTATACTGCCGACGTTTTCATGATCCCATATTTTAAAGACTAGTAACTCCTACTCAAAGTGTCAATTTTGCCATAAAGACTACGCATCGTCGGTTTATATCTCAAAATGAGATAAGATTAAGATATGCCAAATGGTTCCTGCCAAAACGGTTGCCGCCAAGCTAAAATCGATTGGGTGTGTGTATGCGTGAATGATAAGTGAAAAAAACGGAAATTTTACTCGTTGCGTGCTAATGATGTTAATAATAATATACCGCGTTTAAGGAAAGCAAAATGTTTACATAACGAAAGTCGTAGAAATATGAACGGAGTGGATTTCAGTACTTGGGGTATCGGACATGAGTCTTTCAAGACTTTCTTCTGGATCCTTAAACCAACTCTTTCTGCTTTGAAATGAATCGCCTAAAACTACTAATTCTCTCGCGTCCTAAATGTCTGTTGATTGTTGTTTACTTATAACGGTCTTTTTAATTGTGAATTGAAAATTTATAACTAAAGTCTTATTCCCGTTCTGCAGCTCTTCTTGCGTCGAGTTAACACCGAACATTTAAAAAAACACTCCTTGTTAATTCTGATTAACTCCTGCGAAGAAAGGAATGAAAAGAGAGAGGTGTGTGGCTCACAATCAGATATATGGCGGCGAGGCAAAGAGCATAGAAAGTGGAAAGGGAGTGGGGGGAAAGACGGAGTGGGAATAAGCGGGTATGTTTTGGCGGTTGCTTGGCAGGAAGTCGTGGATCGGCTTGTAAAGCGGTGGCTAGGGACAAGCAGTGCCGCATTCTTGTGGAGTAGGTCATCGATTACCCTAATTACCCACACCGTACACCACGAATGCCGTGGGGAGTCCAATGAAGGAGCGAGTGGACTGTGGGAGGAAGGAGAGAGAGAGAGAGAGAGGTAGGAGTGTAGGGTTGGGAGGGGGCAAGATGAGGGGGGTGGGAGGAAGAGGGATTTTTAGGAAAGAGGGAGGGAGAGAGAAGTTTCGGCCTCACACCCAAGTCGGCTTTAGCCCCTGAGGTGAAGTAGTGAGGAATCCCTTAAGACGATCTCATTAAAGTGTCCTGTATGGAAGATCGTTAATGAGAAAGCGCGTGTTAATTCGGAGTTCACTAAGAGATTATTATAACGCTGCCGTAGCATCTTTGTGTCCCATTAAAATGAGAGTTTGCCTCAGGGTGATAAAGAAAGTTAACGTTTCTCAGTTACAGGGATATTTAGGATGAATGAAAATAAATAAGGATAGTTAAGTTTCGTACTCATAATACTATTAATAGCTAGGGCTAAAGCTTTGTTATTTTTTAATTTGAAATCATCATAACTTTTATGTTACCGATTTTTTATCGACTATTAAACAAATTTATATATAATATATATATAAAAATTTTAATGACTACATTACTAATATACATGTTTGCAGTAATAATGCGGCAACACTACGAAAGCACATAATAGTAGTGAGAATTTTTCAGATAAATATAGCTAATGGATATAATTTTGGAATAAATTTCGGACAGTATCTAATTTCTTATATATAAAAGAAGTTTGTAGGCAGCAAATTCTAAAAGCGTGTTGTCTTTCCTTCTGACATAATTTATGAAAAAAATTCTATTGGAACCTATACGACATACAAAGCCTGCTACCGTTAAAAGTATGTTTCTAGCATTCACTGTTATTATTTTTACTAGCTACGTATTTGCATGCTCATTCATAGTAAAATAAAATTCTTTCCATGAATAGGTAGTAGATTAGTAGCACTAAAAGTCAAATTAACTTTTAATTTTATGCTGACAACATCTTAAAACATGCCAATGAAAGGGTTGTTTTTATTATCTATGATAATCTATGACAATGAATAACTTGTTTATCATCAAGTTACATTAAATACAAGAAAGCATCGTCTGATTATTCTAAATGAAGATGGAGCCGTGGTTTTAAATAGGTATCATATTGGGATGTTTTTGGATATGTTTAACATAACGACGTTGTTAAGGAGGCCGGCTTCCAAAAATTATCCCGTTTTTTAAAATTTGCTTTCTCTTTTATGCGGAGACACCTTTCCAACATTATATCTTCATTTAGAAAAAAATGAGCGGTTTTATTTTCAGGCGCTTAACATGGAGATAAGCAATTTTTTCAGTTTTATGCACCGCCAGTCTTTTCAGATAAAATGTTATTAAATTGTATAGAAAACAATCCAGGAAAACTAACTGCTTCCGAATCAAGTTTTAAGATGTTATTTTCAATCACATCTGCACACATTTTGACGTAAATATAAACACTAACATAAAAACAGGCGATTTAAATCTCGACTTACCTGGACGGCCGGAACCCTGCGCTGCTTCGTGCAGCATCTCCGCCTCCTGCACCATGTTCCTGATCCCTTCCAGCATCGGGGGACTGTTATTGACACTCACGGGTCAACCACGGCGACCTCTCCGATGGGTAGATCACGTACCGGCGGACGGCTTTCAATTTTGAGCTTCCAGCGAACGACCAACGAGTCCCTAATTAACAAGAAACGCAGTCTTTCTTCACGCGATAACACCGAGCGAACTGCAAGTTTATTATACTCCTCCGCAGCAAGAGGAACAGGCACTTTTCAAATTGTTTCTGGCAACTGGTGAAACCGTTTCAGCGACAAAGATCTGTTTCCCTAACCGTCCTTCTGTATGTACACTTTAATTAAAACCTTCGGAAGTCTTTGTCGGTTATCAGCGCCAAGTAAAACGCGATCTCGTTTCACCGTGCCTCACTGTCTTTTCTGTTCGTTATTTCTAGTTCGGTGTCACGAGAGGAGAACCGGTGCGGCGGCAACGGAAGTGTCCACGTGTTGACGTCCGCGACACGATTTCGGCGATCGTTTTCCTTCCCGTTCCTTCTCGGCCGTCGAGGTTACCGCCACACCCACTTCATCTCCATCACGCGGGTCGGTGAGTCGAAAAATACGTTCTAAACCTCCGGGAAAGGGTCCCTCGTGCGGGGAAGGACACGCTCTTCACCCGGGGAGAGAGACCGCTCTCTTCGGGGTTGTGGCGAAGCTCTCTCTGCAAGGGCCAGAGAGACTTTTGGGGGTAAAGCCCACGCGCTTATTCCAGAAACCCCACCCCTTTCTGCAACCCTCTCTCGCCCCGCGTATCTTTCTCTCTCTTTTGCGCGCTCTCTCTCTCTCTCTTTCGGAGGTATATCCCCTCTTCGGACGAAATGGGGAGTGAGTCTGCGCCTGCTCCGCTCACTCTCTCTCCCTCCCTCCCAAGCTAATCCCTTCCATTCCCGTCCACATCCCCCACCCACCCCTTCTCGCATCTTCCGCGGGCGAAACTTAGTTCCTCCCGGAGTAAACCCAGGACGTAAGCTCCTCCCCACTTTGATCTGTCCGTGCGGGAGGGGTGGGAAGAGGATCGGAGAGAAGGGACGTGGCAATTGGTCCCGGGGATCCCCACCCCCGCGGAAAGGACCGTTTCCTAGGGATTCCCCACTCCTTTGCGGGGGTCTTCCTTCGATCTCCTCCCTTCGCACATGTGGAGGATGGGTGCGCGCGCATCTGGGTGGGGCGGGGGAGTCGGGAGGGGGTTAGGGGAAGGTTTGGGTGGGATAAATTCGGGGAGATTCGAGTATGCCGAGAGTGCTGAGGGTGGATGGATGTCGGTGATGGACCTGGGTGTAAAGGTTGAGATGATGTTGGTTCATTAAAATTATTTCATGCGTTCATTCTTCGGGAATTCTTATAAAAAAATATGTAGCTGTTTTACCATCGGTTCTCGGCACGTATTTGTCCTTAAAAGTTCGGCGCTGTTTCATTCGAGGTGTATGCGTGTGTTTGAAAAGGGATGAAACTCGAAAATTAATCGCGACTGTTTACGGAATTAAAAATATTTATCACTCGCGATGAAATAAACACAAATGGAAGAATATTTTTCAGCTTGCTTTATGTAAGCCTATAGTGTAGGAAATTCCTAACAAATCATTTCATGTATTCCGCTCTCTCACTTTTCTGCACATGAGGTTTTTATATCTATTTTGATTTCGGAAAATATTGGGTAGAGGCAGAAGTCTTTTTAAGTTAGGCCAAACGCTAAATAAATTCTGTGGTAATGTCAACATCGTGAATTGAGATTCAGTTAAAAGTATTTAAGACCAGAAGTATGCGATGTTACTGATGCTGGCAGAGTAAATGCATCAACATTAAAATTCCTTTTCGATGTAATTTTCACCGCATACATTAAATTAAAAATAAAACTGCATATCAAAATTATTTTTACTGAAACTTCGATGCGTTTTACATTTTTGATTAACGAAATATACCTCAGAATTTTGGAGGCTGTGGTCTTACTCAGAAAAAGCTCCAATGTAATGTGTGCCTCGTGTATATAAGATGAAATTTGCTTTATACTGTAGCTCTGATTGTGATTATTCTGATAAAATAATTCGTTGAAGCGGGAAATTTGTTTGCTAATGATCACGAACATAAGTGTAAAAGCGCAGATATTCTTGAAATGGAACCAGAAGAAAATGCCTTGCATGGCGGCAAGAAAAATATTTTCTTTGGAAATACGTACTTGCTGAGCTAATTATTCATACACAAAATCTGGGAAAGGAACTATTTCATATAAGGCAGCCAGTATCCCCTCAATTCCATTTATATTAATGCGCGTGTTTTCGTAAGATACTTTTCTCAAAAATTGGCGGCGCCGTGAATTGACAAGATTTTACTCCCTTAATCAGTTTAAATATTGGCGAATGAAAAAGAAAAATGACTTAAATAAAACGATTCACACTGAAAAATTAAATTTTTTATAATTAAATACTCGGCTACTGATTCAGTCTGCAAATGCGTAGCCGAGAGAAAAGGGGTAAAAAAGCGCGATCCGCGTTCATGCAAAAAACTCTACGCGCTTTAAGGATCATCCTTTCTACGAAATACCTCCCTCGCTTCCCGACGAACCGCTGGAAGCGAGCGCGGAGCGAACGGTGCGTCCTAAAAAAAAAAAAAAAGAGCAAAGGGCCGCGGGACTATGGGAGGGATTTTATTTACCGTCCGCTCTCCGGTACTACTTTTTTCCCTTTTTCCGTCCGAAGAGGACGGATGACACGCAGCGGCGAGAGGGGGAAGAGGGAGACAAAGGGGAAGGGAGAACAGGATGGGAGGACGAATGGGATGGTTGACAGGATGAAGGTTAGATGTGGACCGTGGAAAGGGGAACGCGCGGGCGGGGTGGGATGGGAGACACTTCGGGGATGGATGGGGGTAGGATCGGAACGGAATCAAAGCGGGAGTGGGAAGTTTTTCGGAGGTGAAAGGGGTTTTTTTTTTAGGAGGGGGGGGGGGAGTTTTGGAATGGGGTGTAGTGGATAGATACGGAGGGGGAAGGAGAATTGGAGGACCGCGTTAACCTGTGTGCGTCAAGAATGGAGGGCGAGAGCGGGATGAAAGAGAGAGAGAGAGCTTTTATTTTCCGGTTCTCAGAACCGATAAGTATTCGCGCGGTCGTTTTTAGCTGGAAAATGCGGACTTCTCCATTTGAGAGGAGTGTCCGTGCGGTATGCGTGTGTATAAAGTTGTCGGTAATCCGAATTGCATTGACTTTTGTAGATATTTCATTTTTGCTCTGAGGGAATGCGGCCGGTAAAAGTACGTCCTGGTTTTCCTTAGAAATGAAGGGAAGGCGGAAAACCATTTGTTTTGAATATACTACGACGCCATTTCACAGCGGGAGTTTTGTTTGATTATCAAACAGCGACGTAAAAAATGGATGTTCCTTTATATAAATTATTCTTCTACCGCTGCCCATTATGAATATTCGTCTCTGTAATTTTCGTACTTTTTAAATTTGACCAGATAAAGGACGCAGTGTGGTCTGTCGAAGATAAGTTAATTTACAGTATAGGATCAACTAATGCAAATGAAAAAAGATGTATAATTGTAATATACATAATATCCTAATTCTGTAGGTCCGTCCGTCGGAACGCTCTATGAAGTTAGATGGGAAAATAAGGAAAAGCGCCCAAATACATCTATCTATAATATAATTCGCTTAAACCGACCGGCGCCGGCGTGCGCCGTGGCTTTTTTTGGTGCATGTGTACTTGAAGTTTGTGTGTGTGTTAACGCTGTAACTCCAAAACCAATAAACCTAGAAAGCTGAAACTTGGGATACATACTAAGAGCACCCTGAGGGTGTGCAATATATTTCAATAAAAAGAAACAAAGAAAAATAAAAACATAAAGGTTCGCGGTCAATTACTGCGTAGCATTAATTTCCTCTCTAACATGACTTTTAAAATGCATATTTCTGACTGACTTCACATAATAAATTCTCAATACCCATGCCCTCAGCGAGATTCGAACCCGCGAACATACATTAAAATCCCATATCGGGGAAATGCTTTATCCTACATATTATGCACGCAATGAAGCTGCGGCCGTCCGTCCGTGCGTATCAAGCCTTGCGTAATTCGCGTATTTCTCGAGAACCGTTCGTCTTAAAGATATACGGTAAACGGCGTTTTGTTTCTACTGGCTATGAGGTCCGTGGAAAAATATTTTCGTTTGCTAAAGTATCCCGGGTTCGAATCCAGGAGACAATTATATTTTCCCATAAGCTTACACGGGATTTTCGATTTTTCAAAGTGCAAGGTATTTTCCTTCGTTTATTAAAATACGTAAATATGGACAGATTTTCTTCTTGTTTGCTTTATTCGACGGATAAAGCTTTATACTATCCTATTCTTGCAATGTTTACACGTTACGCGGTCGAATTTTTCACAAATACGCATTGTTTTTCGAGATTTTGCGGATTTTTCGTACTCATTCTGGGCGTTGCCAAGGAGACTCTCATTGTTGCCTCCGATTCATTTAAGGCCAATTAAACCTTCCAATAGACGAAATAAAAGCGTTATTGTTATCTTCTCTTCATTGATAATCTAAATAAGTTAGGAAAGTGTACAGCGTATCACAAATGGGCGCGTTTCGTGCAATGGAGTATTAGAAAGAAATTATATACCTGTGCGTAAGAGAAATAGCGTTTTAAAGTTCTTTTCTTCATCATAAATAATCCATTTTCTTCCTATTTAATAATATTACATGCACATGTAAGGAAATTAAACGTTTGTTTGGGAGATTATGTTAGCAACAATGAAGAAGTAACCATGCAAGAAATTTTCTGTTCAATCGAATTAAGACATTCTTGTTTGATTTTCTCGATAAAGGCTACTCCTACGATAACAATGTATAGGAAAATAAATACACATTTATTAGTTCTCCAAGTTTTATTTGAAAAATATTTTGATATGAGTAATACTTTACGAGATATGACGAAAATTTAATTTTTTGTCCCCAGTAAAGTGGTACCCCTGATTGGCTTACGTGATTCATTTTTGCGATTTTCTTCTTATATTTGATTGTAAGTCCTTAATATCAAATTTGATGAAAATCCGTTCCGTAGAAGCCGAGAACGAACATGCGGACGGACGGACGGACGGACGGACCGACCAACGATGGAAGCGAAACGCGCCAATAAACGCTTGCATTGACGTCGCCTTTATAGTAGGTCCTGTAAGAAGTTAAAAGTAGTCGTTGATAGGCACTTGAAGGAAAGCAACTGTTTGTGAGTTCGTCTATAAGGGGGCAACGATAATCTTTGGTAAGGTAAGGTAGAATTAAAAAATTTTCCCCTTTGAATATACCGCGATATTAAACTAGCATTGAGTAACTCTGTGACATTGTGATCACATAATCGCTCTAATATATTGCTGTAAAATCGCAGAAAGTTTAAAAATGCCAAGGGTTAGACCAGTGAAAAGGAGAGCTATTAGTCCAGCTACAGCTGCCAAAGAATGGAAGAGGAGCCAGAGATCAAAGGAAGAGCATTGTAGGAAAGTGAGAGAAAGAGATGCGGAAGCTCATAGGATTGCCCATGTAGATGAGGAGCGGAGAGTAAAAGAAAGACAAAGAAATAGGGAAACACATCAAATGATTAGGGAACAAAGAATATCTAACCTATGTGCGGTAAACTATGTTTTGTTTCTACAACTAGGAGGCCCCTAGAAAAATTTTCATTTTCATAAAGTCCCGGGTTCGAATTCAGGAGACAATTATAATTTCCCATAAGCTTTCAAGGGATTTTCGATTTTTCAGATTGCAAGGTTTTTTTCAGTTATTCATCAAAATACGTAAATATGGACCGATTTTCTTTGTTTTTGCTTCATTCGACGTCTAAAACTATACTATTTTATTCTTGCTATGTTTATATGTTACACGGTCGAAGTTTTCAGAAATACGCATTCTTTTTCGAAATTTTGCTTATTTTTCGTACTCATTCCAGGCGTTGCCAAGGAGACTATCATTGTTGCCTTCGATTCATTTAATGCCAATTAAACCTTCAAATAGACGAAAGAAAAGCGTTATTCACTTCGAACTGTTGTTTGAGCATCGAAATTAATGAAGCTTAGCAACGTAAATATTTAAGGATAATTATTCTGTTGACTGCGTTTCTAACGATTTAATCAAGGCATTTCATCATTTGAATGCTGGAATCTCACCTTTTTGTAAGTAGAACCATTATATTACACATGTGTAATGCTTATTAACGCATATAGGCTCACGCATAAATTAAGAATTAGATGAGAATATGGACGCACATTATTTTTTTAACCCATTGCATGGTTATCTTCTCTTCACTGATAATCTAAATTAACGGTGCATTGGCGTCGCCATTATAGTAGGTCCTGTAGGAAGTTAGAAGCAGTCGTTGATAGACATTTGAAAGAAAGCGACTGTTTATGAGTTAGTCTGTAAGGGTGCAACGATAATCTTTGGAACTAAGGTAAGGTAGATTTAAAAGTTTTTCCCCTTTGAATATACCGCGATATTAAACTAGCATCGAGTAACTCTGTGACATTGTGATCACGTAATCGCTCGAATATATTGATGTAAAATCGCTGAAAATTTAAAAATGCCAAGGGGTAGACCAGTGAAAAGAGAGCTATTAGCCCAGCTACAGCTGCTAGAGAAAGGAAGAGGAGACAGATCAAACGAAGATTATCGTAGGAAAGAGAGAGAAGGAGATGCGGATTGACCCTGAAGATGAGGAACGGAGAACGCAGGAAAGAGAGAGGGATGCGGCAGCTCATAGGATTGCCCATGAAGATGAGGAGCGGAGAGTACAAGAAAGACAAAGAAATAGGGAAACACATCAAATGAATAGAGAACAAAGAAGATCTAACCTAGGGCCGTTCTATTTAGATTATTTGCAAGCGTAGCTTCAACGGGCTGCTAGTAATATCGTCATTCTCTTGGTCCGTCCGTCGGAACGCTCTATGAAGTAAGATGGGAGAATAAGGAAAAGCGCCCATAACAAAAAGGCTTTTCAATCTTTTTCAATCAAACTTCCAGGAATAACTTGGCTTTTCAACTTTTCAATTTGAAACTGCTCGCCGTGTACATAGTAGTCCAGGGTTTGATTCCAGGAGCGCATCTTTTATCCATTTGATAACATAGGCAGAGCTGAAACGAAGCGAGCAAGCCTTTTTTCTTTAGCATTTTACAATATCGTAAAAACGAGATATCGACGCGGAATTTTCACAGTTATGCCGAGAAAACTATGGAAATGAATTTCCATATCGTAGACATTCAAATCTCATTCGAAAAAGACAATAAATGACGTTTTAGGACTATTTTTTCTTGATTTTTACGCATTTCTTCAATTCATCGCCATGGTAACTGCAATTTTTAAAGTCTATTGTTGGATCGATCCGAATGTGTAAGAAATGTATAAAATTGTGAAAAATTTTATTAAAACAAGTTTTGGAGATTTTCGGGTGATATTTGAATTTATACGACAGTGGTGCGCAAACTTTTCAGGCCGCGCCCCCTTTTGATCCACGTAAACAATGGCACCCCACCCCCCATTTCAATCGGAAAAATTTGTTGACATTACATTCACAAAATTTATTCACATTTACTCAATAAAACGACATAACTGGCGTTTTAGTAAATGCAAGGGAAGAAAATTTAACACTTAAGAACAAATGACGCACTGGGGTCTTGCTCATTCTTAACCAAAGTCCACGAAAATCCAAATTTGGTAAATTCTTCTTTGTATTTTCTTATTTTACGATTTGAACATGCGTTTTCTTTACTTGTACAAGGAGTTATCTCGTCAGATACTTCTTTTTGACGTACCTTCTGTATTTTATTTGCAGCAGCATATTCATTAGATGAGCAAGCAGCAGCAGCACCACGTTTTTCACCACCTTTAATAATCCACTTATCCATATTCAGAGGAAAATAATAATATTAGAGTAAATCCACCAAGCGATTGAAGAATACGATCAAATGAAAGTACACTCGACTTCTTCACACGAAAGAATATTTGTGACTGAGGCCGAACCTCCTCTAGGCATTCTATCGGCCTAAGGCTCATGAAGCCGACAAGCAATTTTAAATTTAATGGCGCAGGGATTAAGAGGTTTTTAGGTCTAACATCGAAGGTCCTGGAACCTAATCTCATTTTTACCATTATACCAATATGTACCATGCATAACGTGGAATCACCGTGCGCGGCCATTGGCCGGAACGTAACCCCCGCGTTCGGCGGGGGTCAACTGTACTTGGTTGTGTAGCTCTACAAAAAATCTATAAATGCCAGAGCGTAACATTGGTTATATTGACCTGCCAGTTTATCATCGGTCCCGAATACATTCACGTAAAGTCAGGTAGCCTGCGTCAGGACGGATAAACTCGTGTCCCTCTTTTAAAAAATAAACAGCGATTCGCGGCCCCCGTCAAATCGTTCGCGCCCCCCAGTATCGCGTCACTGTTATACGATATGGAAATTAATCTTTATAATTTTCTCCGCATGACTGCGCAAGTTTTGCGTCAAAATCATATTTTTGAGATACTTTAAAATGTTAACGAAATTATGTCTGAACGTGAAAAAAGTCGATTTATACGTGTTATCTTATGGGAAAAGAAACTTTCCCCTAGAGTCGAAAGGAAATACCTATAAAAATTAACAATTTCTCGAGTAATCTACAATGCCAAAAGCATACTTCCATCAGTGCTGTCAATATATGGGCTTACAATTTTAAACGCTAAGCATGTATAATCACAGATATTCTATTATATAAAACTAATTCTGAAAACAGTAGCCATAAATAACAGCGTATTACTTACCATTCTCCTTTAATTAATCTACTATAATATATATTGAAGGGTGTATTTGTTAGTTTGTTCGTGGAACTCCTCCTAAACGATAAAAGCTAGAATAACCAAATTTGGTACGATTCTTCCTTACATCCTAACTTAGTGAAATGTCAAGGTTTGGTCAACCGGGATTAATCAGTGCTGCCAATGTAGGGGATTAACATTTTTCCATAAGATAACACGTATGAATCCATTTCTTGACTTGCAAGGTATTCTTCCTTCAAGCATAAAAATACGTAAATATGGACCGATTTTTTTTGTTTTTGCTTTATTCGACGAATAAAACTCTATACCTACTATCTTATTCCTGCGAAGTTTTCAGAAATACGCAATTTGTTTCGAAATTTTGTGGATTTTTCGTACTCTTTCCGGGCGTAACCAAGGCGGCCGTCATTGTTACCTCCGATTCAGTTAGTTTCAGCGAAGCTTACAAATAGACGAAAGTTTAGCGTTATTCGCTTCGCACTTTTGTTTAAGCTACGAAACGATCGATGTTTATGGATAGCAACGTAAATAGATACCTACTGATAATTATTCAGGAAGCGTTTATTGATGAAAGTAATAGAACCTTCTTTCGTCTATTGAATACTGGAATCTTACATTTTTTGTAAGTAAAATTATTATGTTCTACATTATAATGTTTCTTAACGTAAATAAACTCACGTATCTGGTGTACATTTACCAGTCAGTGTTCAATCATAGACAACTGTACGTTACTTTTTCACGGGTTTCTTGCTTACAAGACATAAATGTAAACATTTCATAGGCATAATTACACAAGAAATGAAGCTGGATTTGGCGAAAGTGATATGATAGGAAATGCAGTTATCGTTATATTTGAATGCAATACGTTCGGAAACGGATTGTTACAAGCAGATATGATTAATTGTTAAGATAAGGTAATTGTAAGTTAAAAAGTATCTACTATATAGGTATTTTAAAGAGTTTGTATGTTGTGCTGTAGAAGCTTCACTAAATCCGTTGAAATTCTGCTAGTCTCTTATAATAATAGACAAGTTTTGGTTGGTTCGTTGGTAGGTTGGTGATCATTTACAAATGCGAATAACTCGAAAAAGAACGTAGGTAGAAACTCTAAGTTAGGCAGGTATGCTCAATTCACATATTTTAAGGTGATGACAAAAATAAATCTCGAAAAAAGTCCTGGGTTCGACTCCAAGGAAGACGTTTATATTTCCCAGAAAATGACACGTAAAAGTCTACTTTTCGACTTGCAGGCTTTCATTCCTTTTGAGATTAGAATTAAAAAGAATTAACCTACAATCTTCAGATGTGAACCGCTTCGAAGTAAACATTATAAGTTTCTTATTCTATTAATCTTGTTCCACCTACAGTTCGAGATCGCTGAAGTTTAACATTTAATTCACGTAGTTAAGGGAAATCTTGCCATTTTAACGAGATACCAGTTATATTATTAGACCTCGAAATCCTATTGTTATTTCAATCCTTATGGATGTAAGCGTGCTTTCAATGCTTTTAATACGAAAGAGAGAGGGGGAGGGAGAAAGAGGTAGAGAGAGAGGGAGGAGAGGAGAGATTGGGTGGGGAGAGAGGGGGAAGGAAGGAGAAGGAAATGATTTTCAAGACATCTGATGTTTCTGATATCAATTTGATCTCTATAAATAGCTTGAGCGATTTAATCTTTACTCCCGTCGTTTTTGACGGGCTATACACTAGTATTAAATAGTATTGCAATTGATGAAATGTGTATCTCCATTATCCATTAAAGGTTGAAAAAAGACAGCCGTCGTCAGAGGCGATTCACTCAGTAGGTTTTTTTTTAGATCGATTGAATTACAGCTTTGAAGCGAGATGCATTATTCTTTTTTGAATAGTGAGATACTATCATGTAAGAAAATATACCAGATAAAATCGTGCACCCTTTTTTCTACCAAACAGATCTATCCTATTTCTGATTTTATTTAGGTTACATTTTCGAACTATATGTTGTAAGTCTTTTAGAACAGTGTAATTTATATTCAGTGGAACTCACGCTTATCAATTATGTACTCGCTTTTAATCGACAATGGATATTCTTCGCCTGGAATGGAGATGTCCCTTTAAAATCTCGACCAAAATGATTGCTTTGGACTCTTCTTCCACCGAAGACTAATTGTTCTATCATTCATCTTAGGTCAAATAATCCTCGACCCTCTTTCCAAGACCAGGTTCATCGCGGAGGATATAGAAAGGGTTGAACGTCAGGCGAGAAGGGAAGGGAAGGGGGAGATTAGAGGTTGAGGAGCCAAAATGGGTTAGGCGCGATGAGGCCAAAAGAAATCGGAACCGAATCTCCCTTTTGGGCCTTCATTAAGCCAGGAAAAGTGGATCGGTCGAACGAATCGTCGTAATGGAAAATTCGCGTCCTTCTCCGGATTTAAGTGTGGATGGAGTTGAGAAGTACGATATATGTAGATTGAAATAGAAACAGAGAATGGGAACTATAAAGGAGTAGGAACGTTTTCTTTCCTTACTCTCCCTTTAACCATTCCGGTTTTTCACCTCTCGATATTTCGCTTCGTCTTCTCCTCTTAAGCCTTCAGAGGGATAACGGAAGTGAAAGAGAGGCAATAAGGATAGAGAGAGAGAGGAAGGGAGAGAGAGAAAGAGATGGAGAGATAAAATGTGGGATAAGAAGAAAATCGTCACCTCCTCCCCTCCTACGCAAAAACGCCCACCCGCCATTTCCTTTCCCTCAAGAGGGAGTTTTAAAGGGGAGTGCAAGGGATAAGTGATTTAGTGTCGAAAGAGGGGGGATAGGAAGGCCGTGTGTCTCCGAGGAAGGGACGAAGGGGTTGATGTTCCCTTTCCCGCCGTCTGGGCGATCGATTAGGGCATACGTGCATTTCGGACGCGGAGAGAAGATGAGAGGGGTGTTTTACAATATAGCTGGACATTTTTTCTTTTTTTTCTCTCTCGGGCACTTATCGTTTTGTTTTCCCTTCCCTCCGTCCTTTATCCCTTTCTCGGTGGGGCGCCGACTGGACTCTCTGGCGCCTTGGCGTCAAGCGACGAACCGATTTATAAGAGGTGCGTCTGGTGTGGATCGCTGACGCCTCGCTCGCATCTTTAATGGCGTCATCTTCCCCGTTTCTTAAGAAAAACAGCCCATCTCTTGTCCCGTTAGGTAAAAAAGACAATACTTAAAATTCAGGAAAGTCGTCCTTTAGAAAATTTCCTATGGAACCGTATCGCCTAATTAAAGAAATTGCTAATTTTATCATTTTATTTTCATAAATCCATCCGCAGAAACAAGGTAAAAATTATGCGAATAAAATTATGCAGAAATAAGTCGATTTTTCTGAAATGAAAATTTAGTAAACCGAAATAAAATACCGGATATTTTGCAAATTCAGGCAATTTTTATTGACGTAAGTTAATTTCATGCAAAAGTCGTTATAATATCCTGCTTAATAATATTTAATTCTACAGATATGTTTTCATTGGATTTGTATACGTTTCTTTGCTAATTATAATGTGCTCTATCAACATAAACTCCCATGAAGAGGTTTAGGCCGCAATCAAAATACTTTTTTTTTGTATTCTCGCGAACGTTCCTTTTAATTATACGGTTTTTAATAATGCGTTGCGATACGCCGTGATTGACTGAAGCGAGGGATTTCGGAAAGATCGAGAATCGCACAGGAGGAAATTAATTCCGCAACCCTTTCTCTCCCTCCTAACGCTTTAACCCTTCATCTTTCGCGCCCGGAAACTGATGCATGCCAATAAATAACTCCTCCGCCGGATTGGCGCGATTCGCAGAGCTGCGTATCTGAGATTATTATTTTTTTTGCGAATTCGGCAGTTTTTTCCTGAAAAAAATACACAATTCTCGACATTGGGCGGCATATATCCGTTGCTTTTGTTTTAGAAGCGGGAAATCATTTTTCGACAGCAGGAAGTGCTATAAATACTTCCTTTTTATTCTTTTTTATGGTCTGTGTGGAGAGCGGCGGCGGAAGGGGGATAAGGGAAAGGGTGGAAAGAGCGGTAGGAACTGCGGTGGGCGAAATTTTTTTTGTTACGACTGCAAATGAAACCGTTATTTACCGTGATTAACGGCGGGAGGAGGACGTTGGTTAAAAAATGCGAGCTTTAACGGGGAGGCCAGACTGTTTTTCGCGTTTGGCCAAGCGCGCGTGACGATTTATTTACAGTATTGCTTTTAAAAATTAGACTTTAAGATTTATACATCGGGATTGCTTGTTTGTGTGTCGCTGTTGCTATAGCAAAGACGCGGAATTAGTTTCCGTGTGATGGAAAGTATCAAATAAAGTCGGTTGTTACGTATCTGATGCTCTGTTGCGGTTTTTTTATACGGACAACCCCTACTTGGGTTAATTTTTGAAATAAAATATTGGTGTGCTGCAATTAAATTCAATTATCCTCATTTTACTTTTAATATAGGCACGTATACTAACATGGCTGCCTATTTATCCTACGGTGATAATGACCTCTATTAAATAATAGGAGGCTTTTCAAATAAATTAGTATAAAGATTAATTTAAAAAACTAATGGTGATTTATGTGAACAGTATTCATAATTTGAATCTAGTGTGGAATATATCTTAATTTTTAGACAAACATATCCTATGGATATCATCTTAAAGAATTTAGATTTATGATCGATTTCAGATGCAATTATCTGACGAGTGAATAAGGGCGGGGAGGGGGGGGGGGGTAGGGGGGGTAAAGTTGGTAATTACTCTCCTCCCCAAGTTTTCTGAACACCAGAAAAAATTAACTCCTAAACCTTGTCCTACGTGTTGAGCACGCCAGCCGAGAACTATACCGTTTTACTACATTAGTTTTGCTGCACAAAAAGTTATATATTCCCTTTTTCTGTATTAAAATATACGTGAATTACGATATTTTCAAATAGTTTATTTTTTCAGTCCTGATTACGCCCCCCCTCCCCCTCCCCCTGTATGGATGCAGCCCGGATCCTCCCTAGCGAGTGAAGAAATTTTCAGTTATTACTACGCATTAAAGTATTCTTTTCATTAAACTCATGTCTTCTCCGTGAATTTTAGAGAAAATTATATCAACACCGTTTTACATGCGTTACATTAGGTGCGGATTTTTTTATTTCCAAAGCATCTTGATCGCAGTATGTTTTTCTAGTAATAATTACGAAAAATGTTTGATAGCATTACACGAAAAAATTCTGGATTACCTAATTCCGTACTGACAAAGCCAAAATAGTATCTATATTAAAATTATCGATACGTACGATTTTTGCATTAAAATTTAATTCCTGAGATTTGCTTTTTTGCAATTATTAAGAGAAATAATTGTTATAATTGGAAAATCAAGATTGTAAACCGATGAAAGAAGAATATAATATAAATATAAATATCGTTCCGAAATTTAAACATCGCGTGCTTACCTAAGGCGCTGTTAAGAATAAAATAAAGAAGCGTCTTGAAATCAAACAGGTTGAGTTCATAGTGTCACCACTCATTACAAAATAAATCTTACGGTAAATAATGCATATCTTCCATGCGCAAACTCAAGACCTTCATCTAGCTAGGAGGTCGTAATGGAGTTAAAACCTGAGGTGAATTTGGAGGAGCATTCACGGGCAGCTGCGTGTTTACCTCTATCTCGCCTCTCGGCAGCCGTAAATCGCACCCTATGACCCTTTGATAAACGGCCGATTGAGATGCGGAAAATCGTCGTCCGGCGGGGCGTGCGGTGGTCACGAGCGTGCGGCGGGGACGCGAAGGGCTGTCGAGGAGAATTGCCGGCATGCAGGTGCCCTCCGTCCACCGGTGGCGGAACCGAGGTGGGGGTGGCCACGTGCTCGGCGACGGGCGTCGTCGTCACCGTCGCATGTCACCCTAGATTTTCTCCGTCCCTTGACGCAACAATGGGATGATACCCTACCAGAATGATAGGGGGAGTTGCGGGAAGGGAGCGCGTCGAGTAGGTTGCAGGGCCGAAATAAGAGGATAAGTCACGGTAACAAAGGAGGAAGAATTGAATTCTTCATGCAGACGGGGCGGTGTGCATTACACATATGGAAGTTTCGCCTCTCTCCCTTCCCTGAAAAACGGGATGATGATCGGAGATCTGCGTCCCAGGCATATATGTATCCCTCGTTGCCTTGGAGACGGAGTACGCGGCTTCTTTGTTTTGTTCTTAGTTAGAGAAGGGAAAGTCATAATATCCCGCAAATTCCATATGGTGTTTTTCTTTAGTATTTTCCTGTCTTTTTTTGTGCAACCATTTCACATTCAATTCGTATAAATATGTGAAAAAAAGTATATTACTCACTGGATGACGTGGTTGATAACCCAGATAACTCTCCCAACTGATCATCAAGTTATCTCGTCATCAGATGGATGAAAGCAGTAGGGCGATCTTCATAACTCAATTTTTTATAATTGATGTGTTTTTCAAAAAATGCATTATTAATTCGAAATAACGTCTCCGTTTTAATTTAGATCTAAACATGTCGGATAATCGTGTTGATAGTGATACGGATGGTCAAAAACAGCCGGAATGATGGTAAAGTAAATTTCTTGCCTTTTTAAATTTTATTTTTATTGAGATTATGAATTCTATGTTGCGCTTTACGAAATTGAAAGTCAACGAAATCAAATGCCCGATTAGGAGTCAAAAAAAATCTTAGGCGTGGGTAATATCAAGAAAGATCAGCTGCGAACTTAATTTAGCGAGGTCGATCACAAGTTCTCGTTACAAATAATCCGAGGGCACACAAGCCATACTTCAATATCTCATCTCCCTAAAACCTTCAGAACCGTTTCTTCCTCGCATAAACGGCGACGGGAGGGCAACAATGCAGTGGTAACGTGATAGGAAACCTCCCTTTTTCCAGGGCGCGAGAGACCTACCGGCCTCATCTTGTTATTGTTGTCGGATTAAAGGCCCTTGCAACGCCCCTCCCTCTCTCTAACTGCAGGCGAATTCTACGCGCCGAGGCAAATAAAAGGTTTGCGATGCGATGAAAACACTTCCATCCCTCCTCTCCTCCCTCATAACCTCCACCCCACAAAATCCTCTCCCTCCCTCCCTCTCTCCACTTTCCATACTCTGGTTGCATTTCATGGAGTCGGAGTGATGGGCACATCAATAGCCGGAATTTGATGGAGTCCCGCGGTTTCCCTGTCGTTTTGACCTCCGCTCCCTCACTCCCCCCTTCCGCCCCGCTTCATGCCTGCCGCCCGCCGCCCTCTCGCATCCACCCACGCCCTCCTCTCTCTCTCTTTCCCTCCCTCTCTCTCTCTCTCTCTCTTTATCGGGGTTTGCCTCTGCGCTTCATTCGCCGCCAGTGCCGCCGGGCGATGGGGGCAGGCGCGGGAGGATGCGGGAGGAGGCGTGGTGAACGGCACCCGACATTCACGAGTCTACTGAGCCCGCTGTTTATCCCTGTCCGTTCTAATTAGTCCTCTTTCTTCAGACACCCGCTCATTAGTCTCCTCTAATAGAGAAAGTGGGCTCCTTCGACGGTCAACTTTTTGTAGAGAGGAGAGATAGACGAAAAAAAAAGAAAACGAGCAGAGTTTTACTTTCGTCGAAGCCGAATAGCCATACGAGTATTATTCTCGTTGAGTCTGTGGTCTTTGAAGACGGCTGCAGAAAGAGTCGATAAAAGTCTAAAATGTTTTTTATGTAACGATATTCTTATGAAATCGAAAGTCGCTAACTCCGAGTTTTGAGGAGTCTTCTATGTGACTGTAGTAGTCGTATACGTACTTAATATTTACGCCGAAATTTATCGATATATAAGTTATAAGGATTACGGGACGGTCGCGCTGATATTACACCGTTGTTTTTATGATGTGTGATGAGATAAAATGGAGCTATTTATGAATTGGAAATGTATTTCGATAAAAATCGCTTTAAAATACCGAGGAATGCTTAGGGATGCAAAATGATATAGGATTCTTTCCCAATAATTTATGGACTGCATGTTTTATAGAAAATCTCTTCCGTGCGGTTTTATGTATAATTGAAAAATTTAGCATGATGGCAAAAAGGATAAAAACAATCCGAGCGTCATAATCGCTTGAAAAAAAGTGGCGATAATATTCGATGACAAATGTAAACGAGATAGAATAATAGTTTAAAATGTGCGACACAAAGTAAACATGAAACGGGAGGAATTAAAAAGATAAACCAGTGGGAGAAATAAGGGATTTAGAATAAGTTCATTGTGGATTGTACTCGAACATAGAGAATAGAACCCTCAACTACGAATTCGATTATATTTTTCATTTTATACCTATATTGAAAACAGTATGTTTCGTGGGAACCCTTATTAGATATTTCCTTAATGATAAATAATGCCATAAAATCAGCGATAAGGAACAAATTCTAAGAAAAGGATGTAAAATTACAATTAAATTTGTGAAAGAAATGCCGTTATTAATGGTTAGAATATATTAAAGATAAAAAGTACGAGAGGGTGAATTTCGAGAGTCGCCCTTGGCACAAATGAGTGAAAAAGGAGGAGGGAAAGGGTTGTTTATTGTCCGAGAGAATAGATAATCGCAGGATCGGAAGCAAATAGAAAGATATCGGGTCGAGGAGAGGATTATGAGGATAAAGCGAAGGGCGATAGAGAGGGAACTGGAGAGATGTAACAGAATGTCGGAAATTGGAGGAAAGAGAGAAAGGCTATGGCAAAGAAGAGAGAGATAGGGGGAATGAAAGAGAAAGAGGAATAGAGAACAGAAATAGGAAGAGAGAGAGAGAGAGAGAGAGAGCAGGGTATAGGGAGGGGGAGGGGCAGAGAAAGGCCGTGGAGGGAGGAAATGGGAGGGGGTGGTGGGAGGAGAATGTTCGCATGTCTGAGGGACCGAACGTATTTCTCTCTCCGTGAAGTCATCTCATCCATAGTCATCAGCGCGCCCTTAGAGAGGTTGAGGGGGAGGAGGAATAGGCGAGGGCGCGAGTTGGGGGAGGGGAAAAGAGAGAGGGAGGGGAGGAGAAAGAGAGAGGGAGGACAACAAAAGGCGTGCGACACATGTGTGCGCGGGGGAGGGTGAAACAGAAAGGGGGTGGTGACGAGAGGAGGGCGAGGGAGGATGGGGAAGGCAACGCTATAGGTGGTAGGGGGGGCGCGTCTTCGCCCCTTTTCTTCTCACTACACACGATCCCAACACCGCCTCCGTCCCCATGTTTCTCCTCTCTCATCCCTCTTCCGCCCCTTCTCATTTCGTTCCCTCTTCGATGCTTTTCTGTTTACTCCTCTACTCTTTGCCATTTCTCCTGTTTCATCGCTCTGAAGATGTGACTCAAATTCATTTGTAATGGGCTTTTCGTTTCTACAATCGTTTTTTCAAGTCCGAAGAAGATAAGAAAAAGTTCATTGGTGTTATCAATCCAACCGAAGGCGAATTAAATTTGTGCTTTGCTCATTAAAGGTTTAATGCAGGGATGGGCAACCTTTTCTACAGGGTAGTAGCGAATTCTTCGGCGGCCCCCTTGGATGTTGTCAATGCATACTTCGATCACAGTTTGAATTGGAAGTTACCTAGAGATTCTAAGGTATCATATTTGTATGATATCTTCATTTATAACTGAAAATCAAGTCTAAATAAGTTTCTAGTGTTAACATTTCAATACTTAATGTTTTATTATCCTATTTTGAATTTCAAAAATATGAATTTGTGTTAAATTCTACGGATCTCTTTTCCATCATAGTTTCGCGAGCCGCATAAAATACTGACGGGGGCCGTATCCGGTCCGCTATCCCTGGGTTGCCTATGCCTTGTTTAATGTCTTGAAATTCAATGGCATTTTACTTGTGCAGTTGAACATTCTTATATGCAGAAAAAACTTCTAGTAATACTAAGTGCAATATTACGGAAATACGTACGTGTTTAGGTTACTTCATGAAATTGAATTGAGTATATTGATCAAATGAGCCAATTTGGGAGATTTATGAAAACAGACTAAGTAAGGCAATAATCTATTATATAATAATTCTCAAGTGTCCCTCCGTCCGTCCCCCCTGTATCTCAAAAACCGTTTGTCGTAGAAATATGCGGTAAACTACGTTTTGTTTCTACAAAGTGAAGATGAGAAGCGGAGAACGCAGGAAAGACAGGGGAATTCGGAAGCACGCAGGATTGACCGTGAAGATGAAGAGCGGAGAACGCAGGAAAGAGAGGGATGCGGAGGCACACAGGGTTGCCCGTGAAGATGAGGAGCGGAGAGTACAAGAAAGACGAAGAAATAGGGAAACTGGTCAAATGAATAGGGAACAAAGAAGATCTAACCTAGGGTCGAACTATTTAGATTATTTGCAAGCGTAGCTGCAACGGGCTGCTAGTCATGCAGTAAATATTATTATATTATTTATTTGCCTTGAGCTAATGTTACTGACATTCTTCGGATCACGTTGTTTGCAATTGATTGCTAATTATAATTCGTGTCTGGCTGTTTCGAATTCGAAGCCTTTTGATTCAGGATAAATTTAACTTATTATTTTTCATGGGTACTTTTTTTTGTTGAAAATTTGCGTTTTCATTCTTAGCGGACGCTCTTATGTATCGTTGTGCTTTCAGGAAAAAAACTGATAAATTTCAAGAGAGAGAGAGAGAGGTATAACCATAATAATTTTTTCCACTAGTTAAACTTACGATAAAAATTTTCGTTTCTTATATCATTTAAGTACAAGATGTTTCTCTTGAACTGTCCTCCGCCGATTTATTAACATAACGGTGCGATCAAGGTAACACCGGTAAAGGTTGAAGGTAGAAAATTGACTTTATATGATAGTAAAAATTCTATACTGCACGAACTGATGAAGAAGAGGAGAAAATTCTGTTAATGACCTGGAATCGAACCCGCACACAAGTTGATTAAATAAAATCTTCGTCAGACAATGCTCAGCGACTTTCAGAAAAAACAAAAAAGGCGATTATAATTTTATATACCTATACGTAGTTTGATTTTAATATGAAAGATTAGTTGAACCAATTCCACTAGACCTATTTAATTAAATAGCATTGCCAAACGCCCACGAACATTAATAAATTGAACGAAATATATCAACATATAAACAAACGCACACATCTGGATATTTGGTTTATTAGTTTATCGATTATGTATTGTTTACCACGTAACTATAATGCCACAAGCAATGGCTTCCCCATTGCGTTTTCATTCTTAACGGACGCTCTTATGTATCGTTGTGCTTTCAGGAAAAAAAACTGATAAATTTCAAGAGAGAGAGGTATAACCATAATAATTTTTTCCACTAGTTAAACTTACGATAAAAATTTTCGTTTCTTATATCATTTAAGTTCAAGATGTTTCTTTTGAACTGTCCTCCACCGATTTATTAACATAACGGTGCGATCAAGGTAACACCGGTAAAGGTTGAAGGTAGAAAATTGACTTTATATGATAGTAAAAATTCTATACTGCACGAACTGATGAAGAAGAGGAGAAAATTCTGTTAATGACCTGGAATCGAACCCGCACACAAGTTGATTAAATAAAATCTTCGTCAGACAATGCTCAGCGACTTTCAGAAAAAACAAAAAAGGCGATTATAATTTTATATACCTATACGTAGTTTGATTTTAATATGAAAGATTAGTTGAACCAATTCCACTAGACCTATTTAATTAAATAGCATTGCCAAACGCCCACGAACATTAATAAATTGAACGAAATATATCAACATATAAACAAACGCACACATCTGGATATTTGGTTTATTAGTTTATCGATTATGTATTGTTTACCACGTAACTATAATGCCACAAGCAATGGCTTCCCCATTAATCACATCCTATACGATCTGTGACAATATTATTCCAGTTGTATCCTCTCATATTGATTTAGGAGTCACGTTCGACTCCAAGTTAGCATTTGCTGAGCACATTAAGAAAATATCCTCTAAGGCTATGCCGCTCCTTGGACTTCTTTATCGCTTCACCGAAATTACTGATCCCCTGGCTCTGAAGACTGTTTTCACCGGATGTGTTCAGCCAGTATTGGATTACTGCTCCCCCATTTGGTCTACTGCAGCTCCCACTCATTTAAAATATTTAGGCCGCTCATTAAACTTCTTTCTTGCAATAGTACGACATCGTAATCCTAATGAACAGTTATGCTCCCGGTTAAACATAAACTCCCCTACACAGCGTAGGAACCTTGACGACCTAAATTTCTTAAACTATATTATTGAAGGTTGTTGTCGAGATCATAGTATACTTTCGTTCTTTTCTCTTCATGTTCCATCTCGTTCTACTCGCCTTAAGAATCTTTTGCATGTTCCTTCATTCCGCCTTACTCTCTCCCAGCGCTCAATGTTTTTTCTTACAACTCCTTGGTATCAAAATTTCCTGCAATAGATATCTTTTCCGCATCATTTTCGTCTACTATAACCAACCACTAACTCACTTCTCTCTCAATCACCCAAACCCCCCACCTTTACTTCTTTAATCTCTTCTTATAATTTTGTTATTAATACTTTTATATCTGCTATTTGTGACTTGCTATTTGTTGTTAACTAATTGTATAACTTTCATTTATTTTGTTTTATGATAATTTATTGTGTTACCGCTCTGATGTAAAAGGTTTCGTGCTGTTTTCAGATATATAATTCTCTATAATAAAAACGTTCTGTAAGGAACGCAAGATTGCCAACAGCGAAATGTAGTTCTCATTCTGCCCGATAGGTCGGCGCCACGTGTACGACAACAACTCACCTTTCTTTCGGCGAAAACGACGGGAATCGTAATAATAAAAAGCAATTCTCTGTCTATAAGGCTAACTTTTCTCTGTCTATAACGCTAACTTAAACGCTAATAACTCGAGAAGTAATGAAGATAGAAACTCGAAATTTGGCAGGGATGCTTGATTAACACTTTTTCAGGTGATGACGAATTTAAATCGCGAAAAAATTCCTTGGTTAGACTCCAGTGGAGGCATTTCCATTTCCCATTACTTAACATGTAAAACGCGATTTTTCGACATGCAGGCTTTTATTCATTTGGAAATTAAAATTAGAAGGAATTAACCTACGACGGATTTGAACCATTTTGAATAAAAAATTATAAAGTTTCATATTCTGTTCATCTTTTTTCGCCCACAGTTCGAAATATCCCACGTTAAACGTTTACTTTACATACTTTATGGAAATCTTGCCATTTTAACGGAATGTTGCCATGGTGACTAATTATATTGTTAGACCTCAAAATCCTATTGTTATATCAGTCCTTATGGGTGTAAGCGTGCTTTGCTTTTAATACGAGATAGGGAGAGAGAGGGAGGGGGGAAGGAGGGGGGAGAGGGAGGGAGGGAGAGAGGGATGGAGAGAGAGGGGGGGGAGAGAGAGGGAGGGATGGAGGGATAGAGAGGGAGGGAGAGAGAGGGAGGGAGACAGACAGACAGACAAACGACTTTATTGAGAGCAAAATTGAGACTATATAGTCCCTTCTTACATTTAAGAGAGGGAGAGAGCGGGAGGGAGAGAGAAGGGAAGGAGGGAGGGAAGAAGAGAAGGGAAGGAGAGGGTGAAAGGGAGGTGGCGAGATATAGGGAGAGAGAGAGGGGGGGAAGGGAGGTAACTACTTTAAGGTTAACTATAGATATCCCGTCGTATTGACGGGCAATTACGCTAGTATATAATAAAGACATATTTGTTTATGTAACGGTTTCTACGATAAACAATTAGTTTATTTTTTTGTCAATAAGGATCTCCAATACAATGATCCATTCAATCGTCAAGAGAACAGTTGACAATGTTGAAATGAATTGGTGATTTGTTTTTGTTCAGATAGTATTCAAAGAAATTATTCCGCTGATTGATTTATTAGTTAGTTTTTAATTTAAATCTTTTAAAGAGTTTTATTTACATAATGACGGATAACATTATTGAGGATTCGAGTAAGCTTTCTTTCTTCGTAAGTACAGAGTACAATTTTAAAACAATCATAACATTAAGTGCACGAAATTTAATTATTTTACCTACGTTATATATGTAGACATATAATTATTTCCCTGTCTTTGCACACCGACAATTATATGTAGCATTGACGAGAACAAGGTGGGAGAAGATCATAATTTTATAGCCGAAAATAAAAACCAAAGGCATTTACTAAACAGAATATTCACCAGAAATGTAATATATGACGAAATATTTCATATGTAATAGTGTGCTATTAATTATTTTAAATGCAAATATTGGTAATCAATCTATCTATAATTCTTCCGTTGATATTTCAACGGGAATTACACTAGTAAATAAATAATTAAACAAGGGAAAAAAGAAAATTCTAGTTTTTAAAACTTTGCAATAAAGGCAGTTTACATTCAGGAGATTTATTTTTACTTTGATAAACCTTTTTTGATACCTTTTCTAATACCATATTGAAGGATACCGTTTTCATAATTTTATATTCTTTTCTAATTTCAGGTTCTACCCTAATGTCACACCCCTTGTCGTGCAAAAACCTTAAGATTCTCTCTCTAACAAAATCATCCTGCCCTTCATTTCGATACGGCCGTTTTGAGATTTCTCTGTGCGTGTGTGTCAAGAGGAACTTCGTATTTGGAGACCTGATTCCTTCCGCCGATGGTACATACAACGGTAGGGAGACTTCTATTAACAGGAACATAACATTCCCAACTTTTTTTTAATAGGATGCAAATCGTCATAATTAAGGCTTCAGATCAAAACGGGTGTTACTCACAAGGTGCGATAAGGGAATATAAAATTAATATTAAGAGTAACGTAACAGGATATTGAAGTGAATATAAATTTTAATTTAGATCATTAGCCCGTAACCTACGGTCCGAGGGCATTTTATGCTGCCCGCGAAGTTTTGATGACGTCTTTGATATTTAATAGAGATAGTTTTGCATATTTCAGTTACAGTTGCTGCCATAAAACCTCTGGCTAAGTTATAACGTTAAAAATTGTTAAGACTTTATTTTCATTAAAAAAATTACATATGATCTCTTGAGTAAGTTACGATGTAAACTCTCGTCCGGCACACCAAGGCACTCGCGACTTCAAATCACCACATTTTCCATCTTATGTGCCGCATCTTGGTTATAAATAGGTCACTCGAACTGCAATTAGTCAATGATCTTTTAATTTTATACGTGTAGGACTCATTTAACGTGAAATTCGCTTTAGCCGCCATCAAGAAACTTCCACCCTATGCAAATGTACGTGCTGCAGCTTCCATTGCGCTAGTATGACTCAAAAATATCCAGCATTACCATGCGTTATCACATTTATTTCTATCCGGATTTTATAAGTTAGAATATCTTGCTTATAGTGGAATTATTTCTTGCAAATGGAGCCTTTTAATTTTATTATAACGCTTATCCGCCTCATTTGGATACGCGAAGGACCCACAAAACCCGCCGTAACCCTTCATACGACTCCTGGCATAAATATCAGGGATGATCTCCTTTCGGTAGCAGCACGCTGGATGCACCAACTGCTCGTCTTTTTGAGTCCGCGGGGGTGCAATGCCAATGGGAGAGTAGGAAGGCACCTGTCGCCTCGACCGACTCCCTCAAGTCGGGCACCGCGACGAGGGTGCATCGCAAGCCGCTGCCTGACTGCGATTAAATCTCTCATATTTTGCGACGTCAGGAAGTCGTCAGCTCGTGCTTCCATTCACTCTCTCCTTCCCCTCCCCATCCATTGTTGAACCCCTCCTCTTCTAGGAACCCTTCTATTTAATACTATCCGCTTATCCTGATTTCCCCCTCTACTACCTCCCGTGTCTCTCCTCCCACCCTCCGACCTAAACACTCTCCCCCCCCCCCTCATGCTTTGCTCTCACCTCTCCCTTTCTTTCTCTCTCTTTCTCCCGCCATTTCGCATAATGGACCAGGACCACCGAACAAAGAACTGACGGCGGCGAGTTTGTAGATCAAAGAGATAAGGACGGGTATGCCGGGAAAGCGAATTTTTTGCGCGCTTTCGTCCTGAAATTGGGTATTTGAAAATGTTGGAAAAAAAACAATAACGTCGCTACACGTGTATCAGGGTTTAAAATCCGAGGGATTTCTTTAATTATATTTTATTATTTATAAGTTCACCGTTAACTCAGTTTTAGCACTTAAAGAAATTACTATGGGTGTTTCAGCAAGAAAAATAATGATCGCTAATTGCCTATGACGGCTGTTGGAGTTGTACACGTTGCTTTAGTAATGAAAGATGGAATACCTTCCTAAACTAAGGTTTCTTAAATAATACAAATAGTCGTGCATTTTATTACTTTTTCATACTTGATATTTTGCTTTTGTAATTGAATCTAATACTACGTTTAAAGATGGGGCATATCAACCCACGTGTTATAAAAAAGTTGGTTGAATTCCGGTTCCTACGAAATTCGCAGAGAGTGAAAACTATTATTACCAAACAATCGAATCCGAAAGGTTTAATAATTGCCTTTTTGACGGAAGATCACAAGTAATCGAAAGAAAAGCAATTAATCAACTTTACGATTCAATTAGTTCCAACAGATCGAAAATTTTGACAAATTTTTACGAGCGGATCAATGCGACAGAGATTACTCAAATAGTCCCTGCTTTGACAAACCGAAAACCGATGTTTTTTTATTTAACGTGTTCGAAATAACCGTGAGAAACAAACCCGCTTGTTTTTCGAATAAAAAAAATCACTCGAAATCTTTTTGTCAGACCGACCCCATTTTCAAAACGCTCATCTCCTTCTACTCCTCTAAACGGATGACATGTTTCGATAGCCGGGAAAAAAATATCGGATTGGTCCGATTGTTTATCGCTTCGATCTGACATATTGTCGGGAGTCGATGACAAACTCGGGTCACACGGCACTACAAAACACCCTTACACACACGACACTCGTGTGTTGGAAGTGGCGGAAAAATAGATGAGTCGATAAGGTGAGGGGCCAAACCTCTCCTTCCTCCTTCCCGTTATTGGCTTCTCTCCTCTTTCTCACCCCTCATCCTCTATCTCCCTCTATCTCCGTCTTTCTCGAGTGTTTCTCTTGCCACCCTAATAAAGAAAGATGCTCTCGAGTTGAAATGGAAGTGGACATCCCTACCTATATTCCACCCAACTTACTTCTCCCTCCATCTCCATCCCCCTTTAAAAAAAAATACTTGGGCTTCTCCAGGGCGAAGGTCCATATGATACACGTCTTCTCTTTTTCTCGTGATTTTTCCCTCCTCCCCTTTACTCCGGTGTTAGCGCGTGGGGTCAAAGCAACCCCGACTCCTGAATTGATTACCTCCCTCCATCGTCGTCCCCACCTCCTCCTCCATAGATCCCTTTTTCACTCCTCTTTCTCTCTCCCTCCCCATACCCTCGGCATCACATTGTGACGACCCCCCACCAAAAATCCCTCCCCTATCCCCGTTCCGGTTCCCTTCAGGATCTCCGTCCTTTGCCCCTCCCATTCCCACCCGATACTATATACCCTTACTCCAGCACTCTTCCCTCTCTCTCTCTGCCCGATTCCTCCCCTCCTCTTGGCAACCTTCCCTCCTTCCTTTCCCCCCTACCTCTCCTGCCCTATTCGGTTTCTCGCGAATCCAGAGTGCAGATGCCAGATAATCCCCTGCATACGTTCCGGGCGGCCGCTCAGTCTGCGACAATATTGTTTCTCTGGATTTGTGTGGGCTCTGTGTGCGGGAGTAGGAAAGGGGCGGAGGGGAGACTAGATGACCCCCCGTCGGATAGGGAAAGAGGAAGGGAAGAGGGAGATCTTTCATACGCGGGAGGAGGAGTTATACACGCGCAAGAGGGGAGAAGAGAAGGATGACGGTGGGGTGGGGTTCCCAGGGGAGGATATTGAGAATAAAACTGTGGATAAAACACTGGGATATAGTTTACCAAACAAACATTACCACACTCCAAGGTTCAAGATCTAAAGGAATAAAATTCGATGGTGTATAATAGGGGTTTCACTTGTTGGCCTTTCAGTTCTCTCTAAGCTGGATTGATATTTCGAAGAAAATGCATGTGCTAGAGCTAGATGTTTGTTTAGAAAGGTATTGACTACAGACAACAAATTTCAATGAAATCGACCGAGAAATCCGTGAATTTGTGAAATTTCTTTTTGAAAGTACATACTTTGATTCACGATTAAAACAAATTTTGTACGTCACAAAAATTCAACTACATATATGAAAATAACTGCGACCGCGATTTCTACTCCAGAAGTCGTAAGTCTGCGACACCACATATAAGGAGGAAGGCTTTGTTAAAAATTGATATGCACTTTTTAAAGAGATGGCTTTTCGTACTGTACTTCATTTGTTCAAAATGTTTTTTCCTACAGGAAATTAACTCAGTTTCTGTTAAGCATTTACTTTAGATAGATCCATAAAATATAAAGGCTGCTATTCATTCTTTCAAATTTACTAGTGGCTTATTTTTCTATAGTCAAAACCGTAGAAATAATATATTTTACCGCATTCGCTCTTATCATACGATGTTTATGCTAAAATTTACGCACCTTAAATTTTATCCCTTTTAATTCTAATTTATTCTAAAACATCAAAAATATATCATTGAAAGAAAATGCGCAGTAAATGTATTTGCCACAGTACGAAATGGCCCAGACATGTGCTCAACAACTGGACGTCTCGTGCTTACATTTATATAAAACAAATTGAGCAAACCAATATATAAGGATTAACCCTTGGTAGAACGGTAGCCGTATTTATACCTTTTGTTGCTTAACCAAATTATGCTGAGTCGAGAATCACACTCTGAGGGGGAGGTACTCTGAGCCCACTTCTCAACGAGTTTGAGCAGCGTTGCCTGAAGAGGGCGGGGATTGAAGGCGCGATCAGGGAGTGGGCCTTTCGGAATATTACAGATTACTTGGCAATGATTCAGAATAAGGGTGAGAAGATATACCCTCCATATGCCCTCCAACCCCTGACCCGTTATTTTCTCTCTCGGACCTAAATGTTTCCCTCTCTTCGTGTGGGTGGATTATCATATGCGCGGCATTTGGAGAAAGGGGCGAGGGTGGGTTTCCTTGGCTACACACATCCCGCCCCATTCGGGTTAAAGCCCCTACATCCCCTCTTTATCCACAATCTCTTTTTCAAATCTACCACACCTCTTTCACCCATTCCGTCCTCTCTCCCGTTCCATTCCGGTAGATCTTCATATACTTTCTTTCCTCCCCTTTATCGCTGCTCACTTTTAAAAGCCTGTTTTGAGTTTAATTGTATTCCTCATAATCATTCTTCTATTTTCTCCCACACACATTTCTGAGTTTTAAGTCCCTATTTGAAAATATTTTCCCATGCTAGTAGCTGAACGCCTTATGGGCACGTCTCGTTTGTCCGTCCGTCCGTCCGTTTGTCTTGTCTTTCATCTCTTGAACTGCTTGGCGGGATTTAAGTGAATGAAGTACGAGTTATCTTTATTAACATTTATGATTTTTAATTGCATCCGCCAATTATAAATTCCATTTTACTTAAGCACTTAAATAAACTTATACTCGTATCTAGTTAAATGCCTTTCGCCAAAAACAAACACCATATTTTTCTCTCCCTAGATCTTATATGATCTGTAAGGTATCGATTAAAAAATGTACTGACAGAGGACAACGTTTACTACAAAAATGCTCGCAGGACCACATAATTACGACTTATAGTTTCGGAGATAAAAATTCGAAAAAACCTCAAGCATAACTTCACATATGTTGTGTACATCGGTCGCTACGACGATTCTGTCGGCAAATTAAAAAACATACTTTCTCTACCAAGCTCTTATATAATCTGTGATGTATAGATTAAAAAATTATTTGGAAAGAGTACAAAATTTCACACAAAGAAGTCCACAAGAACATATAATTACGATTTATTATTTCGGAGATAAAAATTTGAGAACCGCCGAATCTTTCGATATCGTTTTTTATGTGAATCCCACGAAGAATCTCTGTGTATTCCTTTTATGGATTATAGTTTTCCTTCTTCTTTTGCATTTTTTAAAAAGTGCATGGGATCCTTCACCACTTTGCGTGTTATTCGCGCAGATATTTTTCTGTTCGCCAGAAGGGAGATAAAAACAGGGCTTAGTTAAGAACCTGAAAGGCGCAGTGAGATGTTTTTGTATTTTTACGTTCCTTTACATAATGCATACTGTACTACGGTTAAGAACAATACGTGCGTTGTTACTACCTTCATACTCTCTTTTCATGGTTACTTCGCTCACCTGCTTTTCAATTCCTCGTCCTATTTTTCTCTCTGCCCTTTTTACCCCACCCATTACGTGTTTCTTTTTTCCTTCCGGATGTCCCTTCTATTTATCTTCCCTTATTTTTCTCGTCCTCCACACTTTCCTCTCACTAAAATCACCTTCCTGTTTCATTCCTCCCCCCTCTTTCTTCATTCAATCCCTTGCCCTCGTCTCTATCGCCCTACACTCCTCTCGTTTTCTCATTTACCTCACATATCTCTCCCTGTACCTAATCTTCTTCCCTGGAGCTGTACCCTATATCACCTTCACCTCCTTTATTCGCTTCCAATTCCTAAAAAAACTTTTCTGCCTTTCTCTTCTCTTTTCTTTGTCTTTTTCCTCTGTTTTTTCTGTTAGGCGTCTCCGCTCTTCATCCTCTATTTCTCTAGGCTCTCTCATTTTTCTCTCTTTTAATTCTCACGCACTCTTCTTATCCAGGATAAAAAACCATCGGGTCATTTCGTCCATTATTATTCTCCCTTTCCTCTTGAAACTGATAGCATTTATTATGACATTGAAGCGCCTTTGAAGACTCGGAATTTATATTTCTATAGACATACTAGTACAATGAAACTTATAAACTGAAAGTCCATGACTCGAATTTTCGATAACTTAGAGAGGATATTGTTTCATTCTCGTTCTTACAACTTTGGATAGTTCGAAGTTAATATTTCGTTTTCCTTGGCGATTCTGGCTACCAGATTATGTCTTTATTCTTAATCGGAAAGAGTTTAGAGGAATTTACAAAAATTGGCAATGCTGTAATGAAAATTTTAACACTTTCGCTTAACTTTAATTTATCTCTCGGTTCATTTTTGATTTTTTAATTAGTCGATCTAGATAGCTCATTTAGCCATTGGTAGGTAGAACAAACCAGATGAATAACTTAGCTACGGCTACAGGAGTTGCGTAATTCATCTAATGGATTCAAGTTGCGCTTGATGTCTCATTTTCGAGTTTTTTGTTTTTCTAAGATACGTAACTGGTCAAACATTATTTTAGTAAGAAATTTCAGTCAAACATGTCCACCGAATTACTAACGGTTTGAACACTTTCCTGTACAGATTGACGAACTCCGATCAAATAAGCGCCTAATATCCGCATCAGAATTAGACAAGTTGACTAAATAAATGCTATATCTACTAAGAGATGTTGGCCGTGTTTGTGTTATCGTTGGATGAATTAAAGAGAGATGGGACATCACATAGTATTACGGATAGAATATTTTTAAGCTCGTTTTCATTCGTCCGAATGAAATGTCACTTCTACATTTTATTCCTCTTATCTATTCTTAACTCATTAATACTAATGGTTACTATATTTTCATCTAAAAATTTCCATTTAGTTAGACCAATCATCCATCGCTAAAGGATTAACTTGTAGGTACAAAATGAAACCTCCATTGGCTCTGTTCCCGCGAGTCTCTCTCTCTTTCGCACCGCGCTGATATTTCCCCGCCCATGCCGCCCAAAAAATGACACGTGGCGGGACATGCCTACGCACAAAGTAACCGGTTTTCGTTGAATCCGTACGACGATCCCTTTTAGTCGCTCGGGCGAAAAACCTTCTTTTTTTTTACCAGAGGCCTCTGTCCGGGATCAGGAAAAGGGGAATTGCGCTCACAAATTAATAATTGAGCCCACCCATGGCTCGCGTTTAATTTAAAACACGCGCCCGGCAGGAGAATCAAAACTCTCCTTTGTCTCCGAAAACACCGGGATGCGGGAGGTGGCTTATTTTAACCCCGGCCTCCTCCTCACTCCCTCTCGTTCTCTCTGTATTCCCTCCCATCAACAATATCTCCCTCCCCTTCATCATGCGTTCCGAAAATCCTCCTTCCTCCTTCTATCTCTCACCCGCTCGCTCTTCTCCGTTCCCTTTCCGATTATTCGTCGACCTCTCCTCCCCTCTCCCTCGGTCTCGTTTTCGTATCCGCGTGAAATCCCGTGATGGATGACCTCCCTCTTTTCCCCTTCTCCCTTTCCCTCTCCGCTACAATCCCGGTCACTATCTTTCTCCCGTTTCTCTCCTCCCCGCAGAGACCGCATTGCCGCCCAGCGTTTTGTAGGCTGCGCTTATATTTGATCCAGCGAGGATGTCCTTTCGCGTAATCGACAGTCATAACCGCGGCCATTCTCTCATCCTCTTTCCTCCCTCTCTCTCTGACTATCCACCCTTCTCCCTCTACGCGCAATGCACTGCTACCCCCTCCTCCGCGGGGATTTTTTTCCCCTATTCTTCCGAAACCCATCGAGTCGCCGCCCCTCCCTCCCTTTCTCTCTCATTCTCTTCACCTACGACTGTATCCCGTATCTTTTTTTTTCTCTCCAGCCTCTACGAGTACCTCCCCCCCCCCCTCCCGATTCGCGCATTTGTTCCATTTACATCAATTTTCCATCGGTATTTTCGTCGGTCCCTTTTTCGCTTCCCCTCTAGGCGACGGTTGGCGTGGTAGGGATGGGTTATTAGGGTGGAAGGATGTGTGGAAGGAGGGGGAAAAATGTGGAAGTGAGAGAAAAGCAATGGATTCGAAAAAGGGTCATTTGTCTGCGAGCGGCTTTTCGGTGCGAAATGTGAAGACGGATGGCTTATCTCAGTTTAGCTATACGTGTGTACGTGTGTGTGTGTGTGTGCGGATTTGACACGGGGCATAATGCCTGTGTCCCCATCCGGAAGAGCTCTATACATTTTTTCCGGTCGTTCTCCTCTGAGTTGACTGTTTCGAGGGGTGCGAGGAAGAAAATCCCTTCGCCATTTGTTTTGGAATAAGTTTGTCACCTGTTCAGCCGTAATGTGTATTGTTTATGTCTTCTGGTTTTTTTACGTTAACACGACATTGATAGGTTTTTTTTAAAAAGTGGTTTCGAAACGCCTGTAGAGGAGATAAAAGTATACTAAATATTTCATAAACGAATTAGACCGATGAGAATTTTCTAAACTGTTATTTATTTTCCGACGTATCTTCGCCGATTAACGTTTTGTTACAATTCCATCCTTTCCTGAACAGAAAAATAACCCCGCTCGTCCCATTTTCTCTCCTCCTCGGTCGTCGAATCGAAAGAAAAAAATATAAGTCGAAGATTCGCCATTCACATATTCGTCATAAGCAAGGAACCTCCCTTAATTTCTCATCTCCCTCTCCCGTCTCCAGCTTCATCCCCTCGCCATTTCTCTCTCTTGAGCCCCTTGACAATTATTGACGTGAGGCAATCAGAGGCACGAGAGAAGGAAGCCAGGCAGGCGGTAGAGGTGGGTGGGTGGATGGCCGGGGGGAGGGGGAGGGGGGGGGATAAGGAAGAAAGAAGAGGAGTTGGAAATGATAAAGTAATGAAAAAAATAAGTCGGACCCCGCGAGGAGAAGAAGAAGAAGACAGAGGCGTAGTTTGGAACGGAGGTTGTATTTGAGAGGGGTGGGCGGAGGGAGGGAGGGAGGGAGGAGGAGTGCCTGGGCACGGAGTGAGAGGAGGAGAGAGGGAGATGTAGAGAAAAAGGGATGTTGGGAGGGGATGGGGGAGTGATGCGGAGCTTGAAAGATGAGGAGTGGAAATAGAAAGATGAGCGAAGTCGGGGGTGGTGTAATTAGCGATGGCGGAGCTCTGAGCGAAAGGAGAGAGGGTTACAGGGATGGTAAAGGGGCTGAGTTTTTTTTTTTTTTGAGAGAGAAGGATAGGCGAGCGGAGGAGGGGGAAAATTAGCAGAGGAAGAATTAGGGGTCGGAGGGGAATGGGGGAAGAGAATAAGGGCCGGAGGTGGCGGGTGGAGGGATGGAGACTATTTAAGAGAGGTCGAAGTCAGTCCCGTGATATCAAGGAGGGATGCGAGGGTGGGGGAAGGTTTTGAGTTTAGGTCGAGCGAATGAGATCTGTGTGTTGGGGGAAGGAAGAATAAAATAAAGAAAGATCCCTTTTTCGGGAGAGAGAGAGAAAAAGGGTTCTCTTTAAGGGGTAGGGAGTTTTTCTGCAGGGTGGGGGGGAGATTCTACTTGCCAAGGGTGCAGACTTTCTGGAGCCGTCATTAAAATTTTCGGAGGCAGAGCGTGGGTGGGGAGGGTCGGAGGGGGAGGGGAGGAGGGGGGGGAGAGAGGGTATGGAAAAAGGAGTGAGAGTAAGAGGAGCAAAGGTCCTGGTTTGTTGGATTTGAAGGAGGGGTAAGGAGAGAGGAAGGAAAGATGGGGTTAGGGAAGAAGAAGGGGGTTTTGAAGTGGTGTTGGAAACGGGTGAAGATTTTTCAGGGTGGATGAGTGGTGGAAGAGGTAGGGAGAGAGGAGAGGTTTAGGTGTGTGTGTGTGTGTGTGGAGGTTGTTGAAGAGGGAGGAATTTCTCAAGAAGTCGAAATGAAATCGGCAGTTGCTTCGCTCTCCTCCTTCTCCCTTCGCCCCTTGACTTCCCCTTTCTTCTCCCATCTTCGACTGCCGCTTCCCATTCTCATCCCTCTCTTTCACCCTCTATCTTCCTCGAACTCACAATTTTCTCTCTGCGGTCCTCTCTTCTTGTTCTTCTACCTAGTTCTCGCTGCTCTCTCTTGGTCCATTTCTCTCGTTTCGGTGTTCCGCTTTCATCGCCAAACACAGACGAGCGTGTATAGTCTTCCAGAACGATTCTTTGCTCTCACCCTCTGTCGCGGAGGAGCGAGTTTGAAGGAATATTAAGTTCTTTTTTAAGTAAGATGAAATCGATGTCAAAGATTGTCTTTTCAATTGTTCACGAAGGATTTAAATACATAGAAAATATTCAAAGAAAAATAATTATCTTGTTCGCCTCGGGGTTTGAATTTAATTAATAATATAGATAGCCTCGATAGCCACGTGGCGATTCGGTGAACGTATTATGGCCACGAAACAGCCGTTCTCATCGGTGAAACAGCGAATGTAGATAATAAAAAATATAATTGGCAATTCCCTTCTGAGGAAGGATGATTTGTAGCCAAAATTTAAATCCGATTTTACCAATTTTTCGGGATTTAAAGATATCTATCATAAATTGTCAATTTATGTGGATTTAAATATTGTTTACATACCATCGATAACCTACGCGCGTTTTACAACCATTTAAAATATAGAGAAAAACTCTATCCAATCTTATTTTTCATTTCGCTTTAATATGCTCGTTTTAATTACTCGTATGTTCATTATTGTGTAAGATGAAATTATTGTTTACATTAGAAAATTATTATCCTAGACTTGTTTTGTGATCATATCTCCGAGGGTTAAATGTGCGGTGAATATTTTTTTATTAAAATCACAGTATGATATTAAATCATGGTTGATACTTTAAAGTTTATTATTTTATAGGATTAAAGTATAGTATTTAGAATGGCACATTATTGCGTACTCCATGATTGAAATAATATTTCAGCAATAATGTTATAGTTTCGTGGTACATTATTCTGTTTCTTTATAATTAATCTTGAAACTGCTTCAATAAATTAAAGCAATAACGTAAATTCATCATTTTTAAAATTTAAGAAATTAGGCTCAGAATGTTATCATATACTAAGTGAAATATCAACACCGAAATTTTAAAATTCTCTTGTTTTTAATTTTTATGGTGTTTAAAATTCATTTAACATGAATAACCAAATCGAAATAAATTTTAAGAAAGGATATGCTTCATCCGGATAAAGAAAGAAAATAAATAACGGAAAAGTATGATACTAAACTCGAAATATAACTACTAATCATATCATGTATTACAATTGTTTATTTATAAAAATATGAGTTAACATTTTTGAGCTCCTTTTCATGATCTTAATATAGAGGGGAATATTCATTCATAAAAAATCGAATATTTTTAAAGCGTTTGTTAAAAGCAATGAATTTATCAAAAAGTTCTATATTCCACATTTTTGCAAACGCTGCATAAGAGTAAAATGAGTCAAAGGTCTGGAAAGGACGACGGACAGAGAGCTATAATAATGCCACCGGAGTAGGCCCACCTCCTTCCTTTTACATCCCTAAAAAAACCCACCTTCTCCCCGATCCTCCCTACTCCCCTCCTTTCTCCCCCCTCGCGATCTCCCGTTTTTCTTCCGTTCTGTCGCTGCACCCAAAAAACCCCACCGCCTCTTCCACGAAACACCCGTCCCCTTTTCGCCACCCACTCTTCGCACATTTGCCCTTCCCTCTCCGGGGGGAAAAAGGCAAAGAGAGAAGAGAGAGAGAGCGAAATAAAGAGGGAAAGAAAGAGAAAAAGAAAGAGAGAGAGAGAGAACTCGCCCGCTCTCCTGCTCTCACACGCACACAGCGCCTCACCGGCAGGCAGGGACCTTGATTAATGACAGAACTTAATTAAAAGTAAAATTAGACTTACATTTCTCACGGGCTCCCAACTTGCTGCCTCGGCTGCCGACTCAGCCCAACGTCGTCGTCGGCCTCCGTCGCCGTCTCAAGCCACCGTTTTGCGGGAATCCGGTAAAAGTCGCTCTCTCTCTCTCTCTTTCTCTCTGGGCTGTGTGTCGACTCCTCCTCCGGTCGCCTCCATCTTCAGCCGGGAGGTGGAAATAAGGAAGGGAAAAGGGAGGAAAGAAAATGGCAGCGGAGGAGGAAAAAAAGCAAGATCGGAGAAGGAAGGGAGGGAATGAAAAAAATATAAGAGTGGGAGGTCTTTCAATTTTTTTGGCTCGGGGAAGGGGAGAAGGAGGAAGAGAGAGAGAGAGGGAGTTTCTGGCGGTCCCTCTGGAAGAGCCATTTGCCAAAGCTGGAGGAACCCGCCCACCACCTTTCTCTCCCTCCACCCCCTCCCCACTCCTAATGTCTCCTATGCCGACTTCCAACCAAACTTCCCTCTCGACCCTCGCGGCCCCACCTCCCTCTCCCCTGCTCCCGTCTCTATCCCTCTTTTTCACTCGAGGTTTTCCCTTCGGCTGAAAAAGGGGTTAGAAAAAGTCGAGCACTAAAGAGTATAGGAGACATGATGAAGAAGTGGAAAAGGGGCGGAGGAGGGTTGCGAAAGAGGAGGGAGGATAGAGAGAGAGGGGGGGGGAGTGGAGTTGGGGTGAAGGAAGCTTCAGCGGTTGGGAGGTTATGTAGAGAGAGAGAGAAATAGGGGAGAAGGAAAAAGAATGACGAAGATGAAGGATGAGCGATGGAGGAGGGAGGCGGTAGGAAGAGATCGGAGCCAGTCGAAGGGATGGAAGAAAGATGAAAGAGGAAAAGGGAGCGAAGATATGAAGGAGAAATCAGGAACGAGAAGGAGAAGAAACAGGGAGAAAAGGGAAGAAATAAGAGTGGGGAAAAGGAAGAAAGAATGAGAAGTTTTATTGGAAAGCTGAGCAAAGAGAAGGCGAAGGAAGAGGGAGACAGAAAGGGACGAAGAGGAGAGCGAAAGGAAAGTACCTTGCAAGTAAAATAAAGAGAAGGAGATATGTTGAAAAGAGAAAATGGAATGGTAAAGGAAATAAGTGAAAAAGGGAAGTTTTGGGGGAAGTTGGGAGGTAAAAGAGATGGGTTGGAAGGGATGAGAGAGGTTTGATAGGAAGAGGAAGCAGAGAACAGGTGAACATTAGAATAATGAGATTTGAGAAGAAATCGGTGTTTTAACCTTTTTCTGTGTGTATTTGTGCTTATGTGTACATTCTTGTTGCAAAGTGTTCAATGACGGAAGAAGAGGAAACGATAGTTGAAGTAAATAAATAGCAGGAATTCGGCTATTTGAAGCATTTATCAGATTAAATTTTGATGGGAAATTTTTTGGTCGACTATAGTAAGCAATAACGACATAGTTGTTTAATAATTATTTGAGGTTTACTCTTGCCAGTAACCATAAATCAACGTAGTCGAAGTCTGGGTTTATATTGTAAATGTAACCAAACAAGTAGGTAAACTGAAAAACATGAGTTTTTCTCAAAGATTCAGCAAAATATCATAAACCAACAGTCTAAGTGTTTTATAAATTAAAGAAAATGGAAGTCACCGTTAATCTTGACATACATTTAAAATACGATATATTCATTGTAAAAAAAACTAATCTCCAAAGTACGGAATAACTTTTGGAATTTTTATTTTAAAATAACGATGTGCTGAAAAATTTCTCTGTTCTCGTTGCTTTGCATTTGATAGTACCATGTAGAAAATTCATATATTTATTGAAAGAATCGAATTAGGTAAAAGGAGCAGTAATGAAGGTTCATGCATGTCTTGCCATCTTCCTTTTTAAATTTATGGATAATATTTTATGATTATTTTTTTTAATTCTCAGGTAATATAGACGGTAGTGCGTGGGTGGTTTCGTAGAGGCAAAAGGAGAAAATTGCTGAATTCTGACATTTTGGAGGCATGAGGCTTATTGAACTAATTAGGCAGGATTGGCTTTCACTGAGTAATTTCATTTCGCCCGCTCCCGACTTCTCCTCCCTTTTCGCATTTTTTCGTTTGGAATTGCCACTCACTTTTTTCTTCCACCCATCAAGTCTCACTTTCTCCTATACATCAGGTGTCTCTTGCTTAATCACTGACGTGATCGTAGTTAGATATCAATTAAAATTTTCAGTCTAAATCTAAAGAAATTCAATTATTAGATTAGGTTACGCTAGGGAATTTGGAGTACAAATGAGTTTAGGACTAGATGGAGCATTGGAGCTGAAAGAAGGCAAAAGCTTAATTTACCAGAGAACTTTAAAAAAGGCTTTAGTTGGGACAAAACCATTTAGAATAAAATACTAAAACATTACCCCTATGAATATTGTATTATCTTTGAAATGTTCATTTATAGGTACACATTTCTATATACCTTTGTAAAATTCATTTAAGTATTTTTTAATAAAAGTATTCAATGCGATATATCTCAGATCTTATACAGTACAGCTTAGTGGCGCACCCAGAAATTTACTTTGGAGGGGGCAAAAATCTCAAACTTTACTGTTATTATTTGTTTTTTAAATTTGTGTCATTTTAGCTGTGTAATAGAACATTTTAATTAATAAACATATAAATTCTAACTTTTACCTGTTCGATACTCAATATTCTCAACGGAATATTACAAAAAATTCAATTTTTTTTTGCAATATAGCGGCTCTGTCTTGGGGGGGAGGAGAGCAGATCCCTCCCCGGTGCGCCACTGGCACAGCTTATCATAATATATCGTCCACATAGTAATCTTAGATAAATGCACTGAAATGCGTTAAATTATCTCTCTTCACGTCTTAATTGTTCATTGTCATTCGAAAAACTACTCACTCATTCTACTAAGAATTTTAAATGAATTGATTTTTCTTTTTGCACACATTTTAACATTTCACGTGATGATATGTCATTATTTAAGAAAGTGTTAATCGTAAAAATATTATTTTAAATCAGTTTAAAAGTTGTTAATAATATAAATTTTCATCTATCAGTTTACGTAAACAAAGAAATGTAAGATATTCTAAGAATAGGTAATTTATTATGATTCGCAAATCGTGAAATCAACGCTTCCTCTATCCATATTATCTCTCAAAAGACGAAAGAAAAATTTTATGTGAAACAATTGGAGAGACGTTCATTTTTTTGCAAAGTCGAATTTGCTTATAGACGTAAATGCATAATCTTATCGATAAATAAGCCCAACATTATTAAACAGGATCTAGATACGGGCTCTCATATGTTTACCGGGAACTCGAAAAAGGTAAACGGCGAGTCTCCCCGAGTCCTGAGATGGTTCAGGGGTTTTAGCTACTCCATTCTCCGGAAGATTAATCGTAGCACGGTTAAGGGCGGGAAGAGAGCGAATGGATAGGAGAGAGAGAGAGAAGAGTAGAGAGAGAAAGAGAAGGTTCGGGTGAAGTAGGTGAGGTAGACAAATGGTGGTTTGAATTTGGGATGAGAAGAGTTAGAAGGGAAGCGGGAGAAGATTTAGGGGAGGAAAGGTTTGGATAGTAGGGAATGAAGGTTTTGGTGGAACGAGATATGCCGTAAGGAGAGTGAGCGGTGAGGTACTGTCAGAGACGGGATTCTGATCTAAGGAGAACGTCGCTCTCTTTCTCTCTCTCTCTCTCCTGCCTCTGCTAAAATATATATCCTCAGGTAGGCAAATGCTATCCAGCGTTCTCGAGTTATAGATTGTGGCGATTTTTCTTCACGTTTTACCACGGAATAAGGAATCATTTCGCCATCCGATACCTTTCATATTTTATGATTAAATGGGAATGACAAATGCGTTAGGAGGTAATATTAAAGGGGTAGAATGGGATAATTCAACAGTAATATACTGCGAGTGAAGTTCTGTTTTATGAATTTTATGCTCTGAACATTTCATAGAAAAATTAACCAATTTTTAATGACATTCGTAAAATTAACTAGTGTGAACTCATTATTTCGAATGTTTTAAACTCTAATTAAGATATCTTATATAAAATTCAATTTTAATTCTTTCCCTTATCCTCATTTAATTTTTTAATATGATAAACATCTAATATATAATTCGATATTTGACTATATTAATTAATGAACACTACGCAAATCATTGCTTTGACTGTTTAAATAAGGGACCTTATGCGTTATCTGTCCCCCAATTTTAGCTTACCGAATGAATGGTATTCATGTCGTATGCGGTCTATCATCGAAAATTATACCCACCCAATTACCGCCCACATAGTGAGTGTTACTTTCCTTCTGGGTAACGAAGGGTGGTCTACATCAGACTAAAGACAAAGCAAGCTGAAGGTTTGCCAAGGCGATACAATTTCATAGACCGCATACGACATTGAAAATTAAGATGTCGTATGCGGCCTATCAGTGTAATTGTTGTTGTTAATATTATCCTGTTTACATCGTTGTTTTCTGAATTTTGGCCTCCGGAAATGTAAATGCGAACTTCTAATTTTCTTTGAGTGAGTTAATGTTTTTTCCATATTAAATATTAATGAAATATAATTTTAAAATGTTTCATTTATTTTTCCAATTTTTGCTTGGGGACAGATAACGCACAAGGTCCAAAATGTGTTTTAAAATTCTTGACACACATTCAATGAATCTGTTTTCTTTAAATAAAAAAATACTCAAAGATGTCTATTCTGGATACCAATATTTGACCCTTTAACCGTCGATTTTACCAAACGATTGCCAATTCGTTCTCTTCCTGTGGTCACCCCAAATAGGGGATAGTGAGAGAGAGAAAGAGAGTATGAGTGAATTGACACGGTAGATAAACGTTTCTTTTCACGTGTCCGTGTTTTCTTTCAGGCGCCGACAATAATGCTTCTTATCGCCTTCCCATCACCTGCCTCAGAGACCATTCGAGTGTTGTCCAAATCGCGAGCCGCAGTCAACGAATCCGTTTTATTAATTGGGGGACAGCGGAAGCTCAAATAAATGGGATTTATTTATTCGCATTTTCCGCATCGGCGCTATCTATCTTCCCTCGCCTCGTTCGCCCTCCATTTATTTTTTTCACGAGTCCCTCCGTCTCCCTCTCCTCTTTTCTGCTCCTCGTTTCTATTTGTCGAACGTTGGGACGGAGCTCGCGTCGCGCGCGCGCGTGTTCCCGTGTTTTCCGTCTCGCGTCACGTGTTGACTCTGTTTTATGGAACCCCTTCGGGTGTCGGGTGCACACACAGGTGTCTGAAACTCCCACCCGAATCGTGGGAAAGGTCCTTTTTGGGATCGTGGGCTTCACGTGTCGCGCCTTTTTTTTTCGAGGTGATCGCTTTCGTTCGGACGTATCGCGCGTGTTATAAATTTAACGTGGGCAAAAAATTAGCAGGATCACGGCGAGATTTACCGAAAAAGCCATGCAACCGTCCAGTTATATTTTTTTCGCCGATATCGCTGTAGAATATGGCGGGAGAAGTAATGTTATTTGTCTTAACGCCTTAATGCAGTAGAAACGCTGGAATGTTTGGGATTGCGCCTGCGAAAATGTTCATGATGTCTCGATGGCGAAAATTAAATCTTTGATAGTATTTACCGTATCTAGCATCTGAGCAAAGTAGGTCGGTGGCACAATGGTGTAAGAAAGAGATTAAAATTTTGCTCTGAATGGTCGACACACAAGAAAACTCGTTTTTTAAATTAGAAACCTACCTTTAAAAAGAACTAATGGTTTGTCGTATTTCAAATATACACAATTCGCATCTGTTCACCATAGTTTGCCCTCCACAGCGATGTGGTTAAGTGTCGCAGGAGGAAGAAACTCGGAAGTAATATCGTGTGTAGTGAGATCTGAGGATTGGCTATAATAAATTCAGAAATCAGAAACGACAAGGCAGCAACGGTGCTTGCAGCTGTCATAGCTCTGATCAATCATTACATGTAATGTAATTTAAATAACAAAAACATTCTGTAAGCAAAGGAATGGATTAAATGCAGCATAAGGTTAAGTTTAATTTTTAAATCTGAATCTGAATAAATACTCTGCAAGCCACTGCAGTTGGTGTGTGGCAGGGGAAGATTATCTCCGACCTATCATATTATTCTCCTATTGTGCTCTCTTATCGTCCTAGGAAAGAAGGATCCCTTTTATCTATCGATCCTACAATCAATTCCTCGAACCTAATCAGTGTGACGGCACCTCCTACGTAACTTGGGCTCTTAATTAAGCCTGATAATTCATCACTAAAATCTCCCGATCTAAATCTCTACAATAGCCGATGCCTAGACCTTTCTCGCCGTTTCTCTAGAGACTCCCATCCAAGCTCATTTACACACACACTTACTTGCCTACCATATCTACGTTTCACGAAACGCGCTCTCTTTCGTTGAATTTTTTTTAACTTCTGAATAAGGCCTAACTCGTAAGGGTCCCATACACCAGTGTTTCTCAACCGGTGGTGCGCGTCCCACTCGTGGGACTTGAAAGCCGTCTAGGTGGGATCACAGCCGGATGAAGACATTTTGGCACCCCAATCGGTTAGACTTTCTGGCACCTTCTCCATTATATAGTTAATAGTCTCAGGCGTAACTTGATGGAATTTCTTCATATTGTCGAAATAAACAAGATTTATTTGGTAATTCCACGAAAATTAATTTTTTAAAATAAATAAATAAATTTTTGTGGAATTACCAAGTAGAAATAAATTTATTAGAAAAAGTGAGGTTTTTCTTTATATCATGTTGGGACCAGGGTTTCTTGGAAAGGTTGTAAGTGGGACGCAAGAGGCAAAAGGTTGAGAGCCACTGCCATACACTACACGCATACTCAATTAACGGTCTTTTCATTACATACATATAATATAAATAGATTATAACTGAGGTTTAACCACGTAGCTTGGACGTTCGATCGAACTAATTAAGGCGTTTATTTAAATTAAGTCAAAAAATGTATTTAAAATATGGCTGAACTCACAACTATTAGATTAGAAATTGTAAGTTTAACTACAATTATAGATTCTCATGTTTACGCCGCATTCATGACTTTATGGTAAGTTCACAAATTACTTTTTGATAAATGCACTGTCTGGACTACTAAATTTGTCGGTTCGGTCTCATTTTTCGAGTTATGAAACCATCGATGTATATTTCAGGTAATTGTCGTACTTAAGAAGGAAGTCGATGCTCGTAGATCGCAAGGTAGAAATCCGTACTTAAAAATATAAACGTCTGCGTGGAGTATTCGCTAATTAACCTTTGATGTTTAATAAATAATAACGCCCCCGATATCTGCGAGAAATTTAATTCAAACTTCGTATTCTGCAAACATAAACTTTCAGATTTTTCTGCTGGATATAAGCCGAAACTGAATAATCACCTTCATCAAGTTGCATTGATAAAAATGCGCTTATCGGCCATGCTCCACGAGTAGAAGCTGTAAACTGTACTTCTGATAACTAATAATTGTTATGATTACAAAGACAAAAATGATAATTATATGCAGGCCCATCTTTAGAATAAGACGAATCGAGGCGACCGCGATTTGGGGAAGGATCAGCGCTTTGATATCACGGTAAGAAGTCTAAATTTAATTTGGTGGTTAATGTTTTCGAGGCCCCGTATCTCTATAGGAATGACTACATGTTTATTCATGGTGTACATTGAGGATAAGCAGAAATCGTTGTATTGGGTGATAAGAATACAAAAATATCTGATCACAGCGTACTTATGGAAAGGTAAATCTTTTCATAACTTTAAAGCTGAAGTTTTAATAATTAATACTAACAGTACACTCGACTTTCAATTGAGGATGAATATTTAGTTAGCAATTTTAAATTTATTGAAACAATTAAAACTTTAAATCAGAGGTGATATTAACACTCATTTTAAGATTTTCTATTCTTATAAAGGGAAAAATATTTCAAATTGTTCGAATAAAATTACTGATAATAAATACAGTAAAGCTTCTCAGAGGCGGAACTCCACGAAAGCGGACAACTGTACAAGCCTTAAAAAAATGCTCCTGAACCAATTTTAACTTATTGTGAACTCATTAAAGCGGAAGCTTGTGAGAAGGGGAGGGAAAATCAAATTTTATTTATGGTATGGATATGTCAGTATATTTAAAGTGGGAATGCCCCGTTATAAATTCAATAAAAATCATTCAGAAATTAGATATTAAAGTCCTTGATATATACATTTTTTCTCTTTTGGATTTCGCAAGTTGACTACGCTTCCAGTACTTGAGATCCGCATGGGAAAATCGAGTTGAATAAAGCGCAGGGTAGTAAGACTCGTGGAACAAATTTATGACCCAATGCATTACTTATTATTTCACTATTACTACAGCATTAAGAAATTTGAAGTGAATATCGCAAGCGGAGCGCCGACTGAGCGCTAGATTGAAACTTCTATAGAAATATAGATCTGAAGGCTTAGCTGGAAACAGTTGAAGTTCCCACTTGCGTGCGAAGGCACGACCGGAATGATAAAATACGTCAGATCGGCTATAGGATGGAGCGATATCGGGGATCTTTTTTTCTAGGACGATTAGAGATGATAAAAGGATGTTTAAGACTTGAAATGTTTTAGGAAGCCTGGTAAATTCCACTCCTCCACCAACTTGCTGGAAATTATGTACATGTAGAATAGGAAAACGTAAAAGAAAAATTGACACTAATTGGGCGCATTTCAGGAACTGAAATTTCAATTTTCCCCAAGTTAGGTGACTCCGTTTACAGAGCTAAGTGATTCAAATTCGGTATTTTTAGGTTAGAGTTGAAATATTTTTAAAATTTTTATTTTAATTAAGTTTAATAGGATTTAGCAATACAATAGACACTTTTTTCTTTAAAAAACGGACGATCCCGGAAAATTATTTTCTTTTCCTAATATGGCATATTCTTGTACGACGAACGGACTACAAGAAGTGATTTTATTTTACATAATTTTCTCCCTAAGATTTCACAAAAAATCTATAAAATCAATTATCATAAATTAAGTGTATAATTATTGTTACGAATCCCTCTGGCGTATGATTTAACAGATTCGAAAATCTATTTTCATGAGATACAATTCGAAAAAATAGAAAACAGAAGAATAGCAACTGTCAATAGACTTTATAATAAAATTTGGCGCTTAAAAAGGTAATTTTGGATATCGGAAGTTTAAATTGCTTTGGTAAAATCTGAATATGGTGTTATGCAATGAACTAAGAAAGCGACGGCCAGACAATCGTATCGAAATATTTTTTTAAAGCAACTTCATCTCGTTCTTCTCGACATTTTCAGTTTTCCTCGCTATACGTATACTTTCCGTTAACATATTAAATGCGAGCACAGATATTAATAATCAGTTGACCATAGTCCAAGGTCATCCCTCGTCCCTAATGAACAAGCTCATTTGAGTGGACTCTGCTACGAACCCTAATTAGTGGAAGGCTTGGGGAACGCATGTCAGAGAGAGGTATTCAAAGAGAACAAGAGTACAAAATCAACTCAGACGAACAGTAGACAGACACGCAGGGAGGTTGGGGAAGGCAGATCAGGAGTATGGAAACTTGAGAGGCAGCAGACTGGCGGAATCAATTGGAGAGATTGGGAGAATGAGTGAGGAAAGGGGTTGGAAATAGAATGCAAAGAGAGAGGGAGAGAAAGAGATGGAAATATAGAGAAAGAGAGGGGGAGAGAGAGATAGAGGTGGACGTCGCCCTCTCCATCACAACAGGTTAGTTTTATCCGTTGTCTCGGCGACGAAAGGGACTTTTCGCAGAAGGGCACGTGTCCTTATCTTTCTCTGAGGCACGCGTGCCTCCCACCTTCAGGTTTGAAAGAGAGAGAGAGAGCGAGAGAGATAGGGAAGAGGAAACGGACCGTGAGAAAGAGGATATATATGGACGGCGCTCTTTGCGAGTACTCGAGTACCGGGGATAAGGGTGGAGATGGGGAAAGGGGGTTCGTACACCTTTGCGTATCCCGGCGATAGAGATTCTGGTATGGGTTGGATGGACGGGTGGCTGGGTGAGTTGGAGGAGTTGAAGTGGATGGTAGAAGGGCTACAAAATGACCCCCTTTCGGAAAGTGTGTGCGTCCCTTTGTGAGCGTTATTGCGCTCTTATTACTCCAACAAAACCGTATCTAAAGCTTCTGAAATCGACTCTCTTCGTGCTGAGCGATGATCTCATTAAAGGAGGAATTGCCGAGGAAGCAAACGTTCAGTTTCTTTTTGTAGCCGTTATAGCGTAAAAGCTGATCAAAGATGAGTTTTTAAGTAACACGAAAATGTTTTCAAGAGAAAAATTTGAGATTACACTGTGATAGCGAAGGTAATGATTTTCTATAAGAATCGGAGAACATCTTTCAGCCAGTCATGGTATCTCGATTCGGACGGCGCTTAGGAATGTGAAAAACCCCACTAAAATTTCGAATTAAAAGCAATGTGTTGATATTACTGTCGCATATTTGCTGTAAAAATTAATCATATCCAAAATCATATTCAATGCGTTGATTTCACGTTTGATCCAATATTCGCAAAAGAAAAGCGTTAATTAATTTCCTGCTGCTGTGTATGAAACGGAATGCCTTTAAATGGACATCATAATGCTACGGATATTGAGCTTTACAAATGCATTAAACGAATTCAGAAAATTCAAATTGAAGTACAATAAGTATAATAATATACAGTAATTTATTATATATCTCTTTATTTGTTTTAACAAATAACGCAGTATGAAGTTCAATATGATTACATATTTACGCTAATAAGTTAAGAACGGTAATTAAAATTCCAATTATGCTTTCAAGATTTATTCTCCGTTACCCGTGAAAAACTTAAGGCATTGCCATATACAAAAATGTTTTGGATTTGACTTCAGGAGCGTTTCATTTCTCCATTTCATTAATACGTGGGAAGGTGTAACATGCATGCTTTGTGTATATTTTATAGTTAACTAACTGAAAGTACCCGGCGATGTCCGGGTTATGCCAGACACGTAACCAAGTGACCAAGAGAAAGTCACCTTTACACTGTAATCCATAAATCTTAAGAATTTTAACTTGTAAGAACATTCAAAATGGGATCGAATCTTTAATAAAGCATACTTACCTTCTAATTACAGCAAATGTCCCATATATTGCTGTGCGGTATGTGTGTCATTTACGAACCAAAGAAGCTTTTGTCACTTTCTGGGGAAATGTTGGCGTCCTAGAAAAACTTGTATAGATTAGACGTTTTATTCACAACCACACACTTATGTCGAGTGACTTCTATGGAGAATATTATAAATATGCGTTAGTAAGCATTACAGATGTATAATATAAAGGTTTTACTTACTAAAAGGTAAGATTCCAGCATACACACGATGAATTGTCGTTTTGTCGTCGAATAAAGGAAAAAAGAAGAAAATCGGTCTATATTTACATATTTTAATTAATGAAGGAAAAAAACCTTGCACTCTGAAAAATCGAAAATCCCGTGTGAACTTATGGGAAAATAAAATTGTCTCCTGGAATCGAACCCGGGTCGATTTTGGAAATCTCAAGTACCCTATGTTACTCGTAGAGTCATATGAAGTCAATTTGCAAAGTTTGGTCCCGATAGCTCAAAGGGGCGTGGGAATGTATAAGGAACACACGGACAGACGTTCAATTTTATTATATAAGATTTAAATCAGTCTTATTGTTAGAAGACGGAACTAGAACTAATGAACGGTCAAGAAAATTAAGTTAAATTTTCTTGATGACAGTATTCGAATACATATCTATAATTAGGCAAAAATTTGTTTTGGAAAAAAACTTGGATTTTTTAAAGTAAAAAGTTTTTCTCGAAATGAACAATTGCAATCATGAACAATTTAGATTAGCAATGAAGAGAAGATAACCATATAATGTGTTTATAAAGTAACTTGCGTCCCTATTCTTATATAATTTTTAATTGATGCGTGAGCCTATTTGCGTTAATAAGGATTACAGATGTGTAATATGATGCTTCTACTTACAAAAAGGTAAGATTCCAGCATTCAAACGATGAAACAAAAGAAAAAAATTAATTGCACAATTTAAAATAAAACTCAATGCGCTAGGAGCTTGTTTGTTATACACATGTTATTGACTGTTATTGACACAGCTAGAAACGCTTCCCATACGCAGTCAACAGAATAATTATCCGTAAATATTTGTTGCTATGCTTCATTAATTTCGTTGCTCAAAAATTCATTAAATGAAACGGAGGCAACAATGACGGTCACCTTGGCAACGCCCGGAAAGAGTACGAAAAATCCGCAAAAGTTCGAAAATGAATGCGTATTTCTGAAAACTTCGACCGTGCAACGTGTAAACATCGCAATAATAAGATAATATGGAGCTTTAGCCGTCGAATAAAGGAAAAAGAAGAAAATCGGTCTATATTTACATATTTTAATTAATGAAGGAAAAAAACCTTGCACTCTGAAAAATCGAAAATCCTGTGTGAACTTATGGGAAAATATAATTGTCTCCTGGATTCGAACCCGGGACACTTTAGAAAACGAAAATATTTTTCCAGGGACCTCATAGTCAGTAGAAACAAAACGCCGTTTACTTCATATCTTTACGACTAACGGTTCTCGAGAAATACACCGATATAAATTAGATTTTGAAGAAAGAAAATATCGATCTGTTCGTTTCGATATTGTAACTCAATGGAATATCTTTTAATCTCGAACATTACATTTTTTATTGGAATACATACATACATACATATATATATATATGTATATACTTTATATAACATATATAAACTAGTTCTATATAGAGTTTATCCATGCTATAGAAGTTTAAAATTTTAATTCCTTTATTATTATTTTCTCGACAACCAATCCTATTAAAAATTGTAATGGGAATCTATAGCAATAAACAACCTAATTTTATCGGAACATTATTTTCTATTTTATTCTCTCTATCAAATGCATAACTCGGTCTCCGCGGTCGAAAAATTTCAATTCGTGCGCGCCTCTTCTTAAAAAAAAAAAAATAATTCGGCGCGTGGTTTGTCATTGGTGGACAAACACGTGCGAAGCGCAGTCGTCCCTTTTTACTCCTCCTCCCTCGTTTTTTTCCGTTAGATTTAAAAAAAGGGCGTGGGAACCGGTGCGTTGGCGGATGCAGGAATCGCACCTGAGTCGCACTGCGTATGACGAAGTGCTCTCAGATAAAAAGGGAAACGGTCAACACGACCGATAAAAAAACACAGCGATCCACGGTTTCGTCAATCGAAAGGAGAGAGAGCGGAGTGTGAGGCGGACGGAATGGGGATGAGGAGAGTGTGGAATATCACCGCCCGAGTCAAGAGCCAGGTTATTTATTTTCTCCCATTCGAGCGAATTTGGGAAAACAAAATTAAGCAGAAAAGCGAAAACAATTCTGTTTTCTTCTAAACGAATGAAACAAGCGATTTGTATCGGTATGACAGAACTCGAAACCTGAAGTGGAATTTTAAAACGAATTGAATGAAAATATTGCCAACTTTATGTCTATTTCAGTTCAACTTGTCTAGAATGCTTTTAAGGTACCCTTTCATTTTCAGCTTTGAACGAAAAATATTTTAACAGGAAACAAAATTTTGCTATTTAAAGAAGGACGGAAAAGTTAATTGATTGAATTATTCTTTTTCAGTTAATTAAAAACTAAAATAAATTACCATGTATGTCACATTATAGATAATAAAGAGACTCAATTATTTATAAAATGCTGACACTCGTAGCGATTGGTGGCACAATAAATGTTCACATTTTCTTTAAAACTATCCTAAGATGAAATCCAAAGAAAACGACTATCACGAATAACGTTCATGTATCTTTTGATCAACCTGAAGTACTCTCTGGATGCCAATATTGTCTATTTTTACACTCATTGGCAATCACAATAAAATAACTTATTTCATTGGAATCATTAGCATAAAATACCGAAATTTATTGCATTTATTTTTCATTATTTTCAACTAAAACCCTTTATTGGCAGATGTTTTATGAAAATTTGACGATCAAACTAATAATTTGCATTTTTTGCCAATTCACCGAAAATGTAGATACAGTAGAACTCGGTTATAACGGCATTCAAGGGACTTGAAAGTTATTGCCGTTATAACCGAGTGCCTTTATGAACGAGGTGCATGGGAACGTTGAATTAGTTTCCAAAATTCTAAATTTTATATTATGATCTAACAAGTACATGAAACATTATATTATATTATGACAATACGAGGGCGAGTCAAAAAGTATCCGCAATGTATTTATTTAAATTCACATAACAACAATTCAGAATTTACAACTGCATCATTTTTCAACATAGTCACCCTGATTTTCAACAAACTTGGTTCAGCTTGCACAAGAGTTTCTCTAAAACAGCATAAGATCAAACTCGCTTCTATAGGCATACATCTAAAAATTGGCCCATAAGTTCCATTCTCGAAAAATTAAACCACTCCGTTTCTAAGGATCCTTTGGTAACTTTATTTTTTAAAAATTACGTGAAATAGGCTGACGGGTGCACGTGTGTGAAATATGTAATATTCTTACCTGACTTCCGTAAGTTGCATGGACAAAATTTTTCAAATACATTTTATTGTTAATTTACCTTTTAAGGCACTGATGGATTTTTAATGTAGTATATTGTAAAGCTCTGAGAGGTTGAATCCGAATGGTTTTATGGTGTCCTTACTTCATGAAATCAATTTATATCGCGTTTTCGTTCTAGAGAGAGTAAGAAATGAATATCTTAGAGACGCAGACACAAAATTAACAATTAAATCAGTTAAGATTCCTCGCTAAAAATTTGTCATTATTAAAATCATATTAACGTACCCGTTATATTTCATGTTCAAATCTAAAGAAATCAGTCACCCATAAATGACTGCAGATTTATTTCCCATGCATCGCAAAAAATTATGGATTTTCCTATCTGGTATCGATTCATTTCCTCCCTCCCCTATCTTTCCTCCCCTCCCCAATCTCTAACTCTATCTCGAACGTTCCTTTGTTGTTGCGACACGGCAAGGGAAAGAGAGATTTATTGGCTACATATGGTGGGAATATCAACACTCGTGGCGGAGAAACAAGTGGTATGCACCGAAGCAGGAGAATGCCACCGCTCTCGACGTATATGTACTGCCAATTGTTTTATAGCGGGGTATAAAGTTTTCTTTCTTCATTTTTTCAAGATAAGGTACCGTTAAAGGTTATTTGAAGTCTATTTCAACGTAATTCGCCGTGGATATTTGTTGCCTCTAGTTCGCAGTTGTTTTCTGAAGATGGGAACAATACTCTTACAGCCATTTCATATGGCTATTTCAGTTTATTTTAAACTTGTATCTTAGTCGATGCACTTTTACATTCAAACTAATAGGTGCTAACAAAATTCGCTGGGAGGGTCGTCAAGTGGCTTACGTAGTCCATCAAACAATTTGAGACAGTAGTATACATTTCTAACATATGATTGTAGGTATTCGTCTATTCTCTTCACAAATTTTAACAAAGCAAACCATTTTCCGGTTTAATTTGATATAAGAAAATTATTAAGTCATTAAGTGCTAGTTCATCGAAAGATACAGTATTTAAATTGTAACACGATGCATATTCACAATGGAAATCAATATAACCGTGCCTTCAATAAGTGCTGCTTAAAGATGAAGGACTTATCTGAAAATCCTATTATTTTATTTTAACGGTAAATTTATTAAAGATGTGAAGTATTGGAAAATTAACAAATGGAATAGAAAAAAAATTAAAAAAGGTCGGAGACTACGGTGAGATGAATTAATTAAATTAAAACATAAATACTCCTTAACCGTACAATGTACGGTTAAGGAGTATTTATGTTTTAATTTAATTAAATGGAATAGAAGTTAGCATTAAAATCAGTTGTTGAAAATGGATAAAAAGGGTTGTTTCCTTGAAGTAGGATTTTGTAAATCACGTCCTTATTTAGCACATTGAGAAAATTTAGATTTTCCAATTAGGTATGAATTTAATATTTATTATATATAGACGCTTCTTACACATGATATATATATATATATATATATGTATATATATATATAAATACTTAAGGAAAAGGAAAGGTAATAATAAGGGTAGCAACAAGGTGTTGGAGGAAGCCCAGTGGACACTTACCTAGAATGAAGAGCCGCTGGGGGTGCTGAGGACACACGAAAAACACAAAAGAACAAAAACTACACAAAAATGGAGCTTTCGGGCTGATGTCCTCAGCACCCCCAGCGGCTCTTCATTCTAGGTAAGTGTCCACTGGGCTTCCTCCAACACCTTGTTGCTACCCTTATATATATATATATATATATATATATATATATATATATATATATATATATACACATACATATACATATACATACATATAACACTAGTAATATGTGCTTGCATTCTGTAAGCATTTTATCTCACAATCAGCTTATATAAAGAGTAAGAGCCGACAAATAATTTTTAAACGCAAAAGTTCGCACCTCTGCACCGATTTACGTGTTGTTCTCTTTGGATAATATTGGGTTAAAAACAACCCCTAAAATGATTTGCAAGTCCATGGATAACTACTGCCATAGGGACCTTAACAATTTAAAAAATATTGTTGGCATTGCTATTAAATTTTAGCCTTGACACAGTTTTAATGTCTCCTGAAAAAATTGGTTTTCTGGACTTAAGGGGTTTTTGATTTCCATGATTCAGTTATAAACTTTTTTCTAATTTTCAGTGTTATTTCCTGCTGGAACACCATTCTTTAATATTCTGAAAACTTTCAGCTCCCTAGCTTGACCGAAAATACATAAACATTAGTCAACTTGATTAACATTTATGAATTTTTAACGGCCAAATAACTAACATTTTCATATTTCTATAATTCCGTTTTCAATATAAAAATTGAGAAAGTAGGTACTTATCTTAGGTATCTCCAATAGCCTTAACAAGGTTCTTTTTATTATACACTTTTATTGATTTTCACTTGGATCTTGTTTATCACCAACATTTAGGGGATCTTGTTTGTCAGCAATATTTAGGGTTGCCAACTCACTTCTTTCTAAATTGAAAATTTTCAAAACAAACCGAATTTTGGCTGCACTTTTATTGATTTTCACTTGGATCTTGTTTGTCACCAACATTTAGGGTTGCCAACTCACTTCTTTCTAAATTGAAAAATTTCAAAACAAATCGAATTTCTGCTATTTTTATTAAAGAATATTTAATAATGATATTAGATAATTTTAATAAAAAGACTACAAAGTATAAAATACAAAAATTTTAAATTTTTTTAGGGAATACACTTTTATGTGAATTAAAATGCACTCAAAAGCAAAAAATAATATTTTTCTAGATAAATAAATATTGTTATTGAAAAATTTGTATGCTTCATAAAAGTGGATGGCTTATTGTGGGAAATGATACTGGTATAATACAAGAAATTGGTTGATAAAAAAAGCCATCAAATTTCTTGTATTATACCAGTATCATTTCTCACAATAAGCCATCCACTTTTATGAAGCATACAAAATTTTCAATAACAATATTTATCTAGAAAAAAAATTATTTTTTGCTTTTGAGGGCATTTTAATTCACATAAAAGTGTATTCCCTAAAAAAAAATTTTTAATTTGTTTTATTTAGTCTACTTTCGGTGAATCACAGCTGAAGACATTTTCATTGCAGCTGAAATTTGAATATGGCTTTCCATAATCTTGTTATGGTTATTGGAGATACCTTTACCTTTTAAATGTTTTTGTGTTAAAGTGCTTGCTGTTGAATTGGTTTTCAGTCATAAGACGAGCTCGATAATTCTCCAGTAAATCATCTTATCAGTTATAATAAAGAGGCATTCCATTCCTTGAATTTGTAAATAAGACAGTTTTTTTAATAACCTGAAATTGATGAGATTCATGCTAAGGTGCATGAAAGGGGAACCACGTAAACAGATTTGTAAATTAACTTTACGGGAAGATTTAAAGTTTTTCGATATCGCACAGTCTCGGAAAATAAGGGCAATGGTTTTATGTACTTAAATCTGGACGTGATGGACGGATCCAATTCTTCCTCTCTACATCGTCAGGCGTGTGCTACTTGTTGCGTCACGATATTGGTCAAACACGATTCATTGGGAAGGATATCTATTCCATGTTATTTTGCAAAACTGCATTTTAATTAAGCTTGTACGCAGGGAAAATGACTGGACGTATTCCTACTTAATTCTCAATAATATAATTTCTCCTTCAGGCTCTTTTTAAGCGAAAGATTCTTCTTGCTTTCTCCCCCTCTGACATCCTCCGCGGAGGGAAAAATTCCTCCCGGTATTGATGTTTGAAGGCGCTTCGTGGAAAAGATAGGAAGGAAAAAAGAGGGATGAAATATCGAAAGAATCCACTTTGAAAAATAGGCGAGCGTTTACGCTTTTTTCGCGCAAGAGAAAGGGCGTTGATCGAAGAGGGATGGACAAGAACGGACGCGAGAGTCCGGGAAGAGGAAGGATCAGAATAGGATGGGAGGGCAGCCATAGTGGACGCAAGAGGCGCTAGGGGATAAAAGGTTTGGAGGCTAGTATCGGTAATGAGGTTAGGTAAGTAGGTAGGAGAGGAATATTTCACGTCGAAATCGGAGGGGTAAAGTACAGCAGAGAGCGAGGAAAAGGGGGTTAGGTATAGAAGGGATCTGAGGAGAGGTTTGGTAGATAAGTCCGATCTCCTGATTTTCAATGGCCGATCTTTGTTTACTCTCTCGCCTCTTTACTCCCCCTCACTCTTTTTCTCTCTTTCTCTCATCCCCCACTCTTTCTGCTCTCGCTCGGACTGAAGTCCTCCCGTCTCTCTCTCTCTCTCTCTCCCTCTCCTCTCCATTCCTAAGTGCCCCAATCTCCGCTACCCTTTTTGTTTTGACTCTTACTCTCTCCCTCTTTGCCAATCCCGAAAGCCCCCCGCTGACCCCTCCTGTTTCTCTCTCCCTCTCTTCAACTACACACCATCCTCAGTCCCTCTTCGTCCCACTCTCCATATTCTCCCTCCTGCTTCCACTTCGACCCTACATGGCATTCTTTTTTTTCTGGACCTCTCTCTCTCTCTTCCACCCTCCCCCCCTCTCTCTCTCTCGAAACTCATTCATCCAACTCTCCTCCAGCCGTTCCATCCTCCCTCATTCTCGTACTCTTCCTCTCTCTCTCCCCCCTCCCTCTCTCTCTCTTCGCTCCTCCGCTGCGTTCTCCCTTTCAAACCTTTCTCTGCTCAACAACTGGACTTTTGGCTCTCCAAAAACCTTTTGACTCTCCAAACCCATTATCCTATCCAATTCAAACCCGTTCCCTCGTTTGAAAGAGACACGAGGGCTGCGTTAGTTGACCACCGCCCACAACAATCGGATATTAATGGAGCATTTCTTTTCGGAAATGAGACTTATCTATTGATTTGGTTTTCCGTAAAGACTGAGTCGAAAGAAACATTGGCGTTGAATTGGGGAAATTTATAAATTAGGAAGAGTTCAAAATATTGATTCTGGGTTAAATTTGTATGCTCTAGTATGAGTATGTTTAGGAGGCAAAAATTAAGTGTTGTTAGCGTGAGAGTTGATGTAGATAAAATTCTTGCTTTATTGTGATTTTTGTTATAAACGTGTAATAAACTATTAAATTTATTGTGAGCATCATCAAAATTCAAAATCTAATTTAAATATCAGGGTGAAGGATAAATAGGTACATATCGACTGGTTGTAAACGAAAAATAAACAAGCAAAAAATAGCAGTTTTTCTATAATGAATTTCCTGTATACAGGCGAATCGCATTGAATGATCCTGCATTGGATTTTATCTTTCAATAAGATAAAAAATAGCGAAGGAATTAAAATCCCAAAAAGAGAAAATTTTTGCACGCATAAAATGAAAAGTATTTCGCGTTCGTTTTGCAAGATATGAAACATTTAGAGCCCGAATTCCCGTCCCTTCCGAGAAACTTCAACGCCCGCCGCTATTTCTTCACCGTTAATTCTTTTTTATTACACAATCTAAAACCTCATATCTATGGCTGGCGTTGGCGTCCTTTCCCCGTTTGAAGAGAATTTTCTATTTTCATATATTTTATATATATATATTCCGCAGTCGTCTAATCTCTCACACCGCTCCAGCCGAAACCTATTCGAGTCCTGCTCTCATGGCGCACGTTTGGAAATCATTCGGTAGACGGAGCATGAGATGTGGAGTGGGTTGTTTGGATGCGTCGATGGAAGCGAAGACAGAAAGAGAGAGATGGGACGAAACGTGTATGTTGGAGAGAGGGGAGGGGATTATTGAAGCTTTCAATAGGTCTGTGGAGATGGAGAGATTTTGCCGAGGGATGGGAGAATATGAAGGAGAAAGGGGAGGATTGTTTAGAGCCACGAACAAGGTCCCTGGAAACCTTGCTTACCCTTTCGTTGACGTCGACGTGGAAGAATACCTCTCTCCCTTCTCCTGTGTCTCAGGCAAGGGGCAGGTGAAACCTAATGTATGAGGTTTACCCTTCCATATCTCTATGTATGGCTAATTTTCTACTGAAATGAGCTTGAAGGGGGCGTTGTTTTTCACAAGATTCGTAAGGTTTATTATAAGCCCAGCATATTTGTGTTCTATTCTTATTTATAAGAAGAGAAACATGGATTAGAGAGGTATGCATGGTTGTTTTGCCAATCTCTATCAAAGGTTCTTCTCTGTGATTGTATTACCCAACCGAAATATGTTGGCCGGAGTATACTGTTCACTACAGAAAGGAGATAGGTTATATTCTGTCAATATCTTATCGGAATTAGACCATGATGTGATTAATAGTAACGGTAGGCTTTTACTCCAATTCGCAAAACTAATTCAATTCCTATTCTAATTGAACTGCATCAGTAGAAACACGTAAAGTTTGAAAAATCCTTTACTTTTCACTAAAGGTTATTGAGTAAAATCAATGATTTATACATGTATATATAATTAATTTTACTCAATTACTTTTATATGTATATATATTTGCGTACACACTTTTTATATTGAGGTTTAGAATTGCTGTTCTTCATAAATTATAATTTGCTGTCACATCATATTGTAGGCATTCATATACTTCAAAGTTTAAAATAAAATAAATAATTTAATAATTAAGCGAGATGTTAAGCAAGATTTTTACATGTCGTATAAGTTATGAAAAGGATAACCGTATTTGATAAAGGGATGTATTATAATTTAGTTTCCCGTTGTGATTGAATTCCTAGAACGTAAAGAATAAATAATGCAGTCGAACTATGTATTATTAATCATTTTACCATTAATAGATTATTTTGTTTTTTCCACGCCATTGATTAAATCATGCAAGAATCTAGGCATACAGTTTTCCGGAGGTATGCTCAATATGAAATTTTAATAAAATTCATTTTAATTACCGATATATCCCAACGAACAATAGCGATAAAACCATACCTCAACCGACAAAAAAAAATTCACGCCGTTATCTCATCCTATTATTCGCGGAAAAACTGTTGAAACATATTTACTAGAATGTTCGGGCGATGAAAAGTATTTTCTAACATCAGAATACGATTCAACTAATTTTTTAATTACCATTATAAACATTTTTATCGCGCGGATTATTAAGCAGTTTCCGGAAACCGAAATAAAAAAAAAGAATCATGGCCCGACTTAAAAGGCCTTTTAATCCCCGCAAAGAAACCCCGTCATTACTCCTTGGCTGTAAACTTTCGGAGTTAATAATTTTACTTGCTCGGTTCTTCTTTCACGACACGGAGGCATTAAGATTGAGAAAGAGAGAGAGAGAGGGAGAGAACTGCGGGTTAAAAAGCACGGGAGACGGGAAGTGGCATTAAATATCCTCAGTGAAAATAAGAACATGTTTCTCAGAAAAGGGAAGAGAGGTCTGAAAATAATATTTCACGATAGAGGGGGTTTAGAAATTGCAAAAATGAAAAAGGTAAGGATGGAAAAGCGAAAGAGGAAATGAAGCAAAAAATAGGACGGAGATAAGAGAGCAGGTGGAGATAGGAAGAAAAAAAAACGATGAAAAAGTAGATAGTGGCCATTAAACGAGAAGATGAAAGGATATATAGAGAAGACGGCGAATGGAAGAGAAAAAAGGAAAAAATCGAGAGAGAGAGAGAGAGACAAAGAAAGAAAGAAAGATAGAGAGGAAGATATTAGGTTCAAGAATGAGAAAGAGAACCGAGAAAGAGGGACGCATGGAGTAAGGTCGGCGGAATAAGTGTGCTGGCGAGGGTGACAAGGTACACTGCTCTCTTATAAAAAAAATACAGAATGGAGTTTCCCAAGAGAGGAGATGCGGATGAAGGAGAGGGAGGGAGAGAGAGAGAGAGAGACGTGCAAAGAGAGAAAGAATGAGAGACAGAGAGAGGGAGACTGTGGGGGGATTGTAGGTGGATGGGGTGGCGGAAAAGATATCTTTTCCGTGTGGGGAGGCGTGTGGATAGGCGGCCCGGGGGAGTTGAGGATAGGGGAGGCGGAGGGTGTAGAAGGGGCGGAGCTTTGAATCGGATCATTTCCCCGTTTTAGAACGAGGGTTTAAGTGCAACTGGGCCGCGCGAAGAGCACCCGCTCGCTCTTATTACGAACCGAGTGAGCCTCGGGTAGAACCTGGCTCCGGAACGTTTTCTCCTTTTTATGACGGCACCATCAACGCATTATTGAAGCCGGCGGGAGGAACTGTAGGTGGGCGGGGGAGGAGTAGGGGAGAGAGAGAAAGAGGGCGAGAGGGAGGGGTGGGCCAACGATTTGGAGCTCGGAGGTTGGAGTGAGGATCGGGTAGGTGTAAAAGGGGTAGAGGGTAGAGGGAGGAAAAGACTATTGGACTGGGATGCGGGAAATATGGGATGGGTATGAGAGGGGAAGAGGTAAAGTGAAGGGAGTGAGGTGAGGGGGGGGGATAGGGTTGGTTATAGGAGGGGAGGTCGGATGGAGGGAAAGAGACTCGCGGGTGGATTGCGGAGGCTTGGGAGTTAGGGCGGTAGCTCCTTTCGAAAAGATGGAGGGAAAATGTGTGCGTGTGTGAAGGAGAACGAGAGGTGGGCGAGTGCGGGCGGCGGAGTCGGGAAGAGGGAGGGGGAGACTAAGTGGAGTGGGCCATGTAGTTTTGAGAGGCTAAAGGAGGGAGGGAGTGGAGGAGGGGGTGGAGGGAAGGAGGAGGAGAGAAAGGAGATGATTATAAGGGAAAGTGGAGACGAGATGAGGTGTCTGGTTTGGAGATTCTTTTTTTTTTCAAGAGAGAGAGAGAGAGAGAGGAAAAAAAATGTTCCTTCTTTTTTCCCTAGGGGATCGTAATAGGAAATGAGGGAAAAGAAATGGGAGTCGAAGGGTGAGGTGGGGTGCCGATGATTGCCAAATTGTCGCGGAAAAGGATGGGCGCGCCGGGAATGTGTGAGGTGGTATATAAAATGAGAGGGTTTTTTGGGAGGTATAACGGCCGTGGAGAGGAAGAATGACTGGAAGTTATCGTTCTCTCTCTCCAGAGAAATGCGGTGACGTGCTCTGAAATTTGAAAAAAAAAAATTAATAGGCGATCCGCAAATGATGCTCAAAACGCTGTCTTGGACGATAATAATTTTACGTAGTGAATTAATAGAGAGTGAAAAAGTTGGAGGTTTCAAAAGGTTACAGTTTTTACGCGAATATAAGCTGAACAATTGCTTATTGTCTTTCAAATATAAATACATAGTAATTATCTTGGCAACCTTTGACACTGAAAAACGAAAATAATAAATAATTTTGGCGTTATGCAAATGTTGACCGTGATCGTAATACGAAATTCTTTTTATAGCAATAACATGTACATGTTCTTGGAAATTGTTATAGGAAATTAGCTGTAGAAACAAATATAACTTATAAATTACTCATTAGTCAATCTTGAGCCCAGTCATAATAGATCTAGCAAATTTCGGATACTTGAAAGTAGCGTTGAAAAAACAATTTTACATATTTTCCTTTTAAACAATACAAAAATAAATTTGTATATGGCATGGATGTAAATATTTCAACATAACGTATGCTTTAATATTAATCGATATTGAATTACGTTTCCGAAGAGAGGCGAATTATTTTTAGAAAATACTTTCAACATAACTTATTATTTGCGTATAATTTACAGTAATGCAAATGTAAAATCACTATATGCTACATTAAAATTATTAGAGCTCCATAATTTTAATTTTTAAGACGATGAATCAATATTCTACAGGATAATCATTGATACTTTTTTCAGATAACAAAACTGTCAATTATAAAAGTTTTTATTTTGTTTGAACATATCCTATTTGTTTCTTCAGTGAATCACGTTTCTCTCATGCAACAATTTTTATCTCATTTTACTGAAATAATACAGCTCGGATTTTTATAATGAATCACCATATAAAGCCTCGTAGATTCTTTGACAAACAGAGATACGGATTATTACAACGGAAAACCCCTGAATATTTCAGTAGTAAATGAATTGTGCAAATAAAGCTAACATATTTGTTTATAAATGTGATTGATTTGTTTTGGAAGATGAAAATCGCATGAAAACTATTATGTATTTTTACACGATATAAGCAATATAGCAAACTTATTTATTTCTTGTTTGTTTTTAATGACTTCAAAATCGTTTGCGATCGGTTAAATATTCCGTAGCTCATTGACGAACAATTTAAATGCCAAACATTTTTGTCATATACTTTTAGAAGGCTTTCAATCGCTAGTCGATTCGAACCTGATTAGAATATCACTCATCTCATTTAACCCATTATCATAAGACATTATTTAACATTTTTTCTTTCTTTATCCAACTCTTACTAGTACTGCTCACCTATGCGCCTTCCTCATTCTCTAATATGCCTCCTCCTCCGTCTCGTTTTTTTCCTATCTATCTCTTGCGAACCCCTTCATCTTCATCCATTCTCTCTTCTCCTCTCCGTGCGAGAAAAAAACACTTTCCTCTACAACCAACTTCCACGTCTCTTCGTCCTCCACCTACTCTCTGATCCCACCCTTCTCCGCCCCCAGAATTCCACGCACGTCCTTTCCATCCCTTCTCTCCCCCCTTTCCCCCTCTCACCGCACGCTCTCAAACGCACTCAATCCCGCCCCCGCCGCGTGCCTTTCTCGCACGTTGCCTAGTAAAGGCATATTAATCCCCTCAGCACCTCTCCATAAAACTGCCCCTCTCCCTTCGCGTAGCTTCTTAAACTTGCCCTTTCCACCCACCTGCGCGGTCTCCTCTTTCGTTCGTCCATCCCGATTTTTCGTCCTGCCAATCCATCTCGTACCGCCTTCCCATCAACATCCTCTCTCATTTCATCGCCCGCACCCGGCGTTTCCGGCCGAACTTTCCCCCTGCGTTCGCTATCGGTGCTTGGGCTATGTCGTACCGTCAGCCTTAACTTACCCTCCGTTCGTATCCGCCATCCTCTCGTGCGTGCCAATCAGCCCCCTCCCCCACCTCATTCCTCTCCTACCTTCCGAACCATTCTCTCTCTCTCTCACCATATACCGTCGACCGACACGTACAACCTTCCTCCTACTCCACCACCTCCTTCCCTTTCCCGCGCCTATTTACATCCTCCTCCGCTCGCTCCAAACCGCCGCTCCCGCAAACCCCTTTACGACTCCAGACCTCGCAACACGGCACCCCGAAAGAGAGAGAGAGAGAACCAAGCGTTCGGTCTGCATACCCGCCCCTCCATCACTCCTCCCCTTCCGCCTTCCTCCTATACACTCATCGGTGATCGTTCCCTTTTGCCCCGCGTGCCAAACAATAAGCACAACTCGCTTCCACCCACCTTAACTCTCTCCCTCCGATCCCTAACCTCGTACCTCTCACCCCCTTCTCTCCCCTTTAACAATCACTTCATCCCGACTGCTCTCCCTCCGAACCCAACTCCCACCCTCGTTATTCCTCGGGTCTCGCGCGGTTCGACGCGGGTAGCAACGCCGGAGGGGTATTTCCTACTCTCATCACCTACGACAATTGTGTTTCGCGATTAGTCGTAAGATTGAGGTAACTTTTGTGCGTCAGATTTCTCTCGGCTTCGGTCTTAGGTGGCACGATAAACTCAGTGAGTGGAAAAAATTGCTGGAGCACTATACAAACGTTGGAAGGCTGGATCGTTAATACAGATGGCTGCAATAATGTTCAATGCCTGGCGCAAGAAGCATATTAGTCTACTTTTAAACCAATTTGTCAATTTTGTAATTGGCAAGAAATGAACTAAATTAAACCTTAGAAAATATAATATAACGATAAATTGATACCAATGATGGAATAATATGAAAATATTGAGTTATATTACTAGAGTTTGGATACCGCATATGTATTTCACCTAACGTGAAACCTTGAGCGGAAGTTAAACGAAAGTTAAGTCCAAGAATTTGATTTTCCTTACCTATTATTCTATAAATGGTTTCCATAAATCATGTGAACCATTGGCTATCGAATTTATTCTATATTTTCGTTCTTTTCTTCGATATTCTTCCTCATTTTCTATTTCTCCATCTGTTTTCTGCGCCATTAATCACTTCCATATTTCAAAGCTTTCATGCGATTTATACTATTCTCTCTAAGTGTACATATCACGCCTTTTACAAGGAGATACTCCTTAAATAGTATTTCACCAAGTCCTTCCTAAGATTTTTACGTATTATTTGTCAATAGAAGTTTTCATTCTTCTACCGTTTTTCTTGTTCCTATTTCATTTGTACATACCGCATCTCGTATTACAAGGTGATTATAGTATTTAGGTTGATATACCGGCTTAAAACACTTGTTTGTTCTAAAAAGACGGCAGCCGTCTTCGCCTCCGCGCCGCATGCTCAAGGACATCGCTAACTGTAACTCATCCTCTTATTTACTTACTTTGTCTTCCATTCGCAATGCAAAAACGTATACTAGCCAGTTTAAAATGTTTCCTATGGTGTAGATTTGAAGGTGCGCGTGTTGTTTTTTTGGACCCTTTTCTGGTGATTTAACCCTTAGCAAAATTTTAATATCAACACCCCGAATAGTTTTCTTATTTCGCGTGGCATCTAAAATAGGGGATCGCCTTATATTCGAGGTCGCCCTATAATCAGGCAAATACGGTAACTAACATTTCAGAAAAAATAGTTTTTGTACGACTTAAGATGGGGAATAATTTTGCTGAGATTTGTTTTTGTAATACAAGTATCTCTAGCTTAACGTCGTAGATGTGTTCCTGAAAACGCGTCGTTAAGCGAAATACTTTAAGCGAGCGAATTTTTCCAATAAGAATAACTGAAATTAGGAGGTTACGTTCTTCGACTCTAACGCTATAGAGAAAGTAAAGGTCAATTCTAATACTACATGTATTGAGACAAATAATAATATAGTTGCAATTTGAAGTTACTAAACACAGGTGAGATGATTCTGTGAGACCACACCGTGGGTCGGGGAGGACAGTTTCTTGAGAGAATGGCAAGGAAAGGACCAATATGCGTTGCCCCCATTGGTTAGTATTCCGGGAAAATATTATTGAAAATATAAGAGTCCCGTGATTTCAGAGAGTTTGATAACCTCTGGTACAAACTATAGGATGTTTTTTGTATTACATTCAGCAAGCATTGGGTTTAACCAATGACTCAAACCCAATGCATAAGCTAAACTAAGGTCTTCGATTGGAAGGGGTTTATGTCCTCGAGAAAGCCATTCCACCCTATGAAAAAGGAAAGATTTATCTTTTAGATTGTTTCTAATAAGTGAAGCAAGCAAACGAAGCACGTTTTCGGTAGATTTCGGAAACAGCCTTCATAACATTTTTTAATGTTTACATAGGTATTTTATGAAGAATTGTGCTGTGCGCGCCATTGAGAGGAGTCTACGGGCGCCTTCATACATGAAGGTGTCTATAGCAGAAAGTAATTGGTAATTAAACTATTTTTGGATTGTTTCTTTGCGTTAATCGTCGCCTGAAAGGACCTAACGAAATCTTTCGCAAAAGTTACAGGTGTTAAACTAACAAACTGGGTTAACTGAGTTATCACCCCTAGGTTCGCATATACCCCCATGGTTATAGCGTTGTAGATTGTTACAGCCCGCCTCTGTCCTACAAGCGTCCTCTCGTACCTACTCAAGTCTTTTGATCGCCATCGTTTCAACGACGTAACTTCGAAAAGTCGCGACGTTAAGCGTGAAATCGGTCAGAAATGATAAAGCGACGTAACTTTGAAAATACGTTTAGCATAACGACGTTACCTGTATATTGAATTGCACATTATTTTTTCCATCTATGAATGTACGCCATATATTTATAAATATTAAAGCTTTAGGCTATGACGCCTCATTCTCTTGCTGGTAAAGACACGCATTACCGTAGTGGTGAACTGTGGCGTCCGGGACAAAATCAAAAACCATCTCCCCCAAGCAATTATAATGATTAAAATAACTTAAAAATTGGATGCTAAATGATGAATGTATTATTTATTACCATGTGTACATAATTTCAATCTAACAGCAATATTTTCCGAAATATTCACAGAAAAAAATTGCTCGCGGCTGCTCCTTTCCCTCAGCGCCCGGGGTGATAGCCCCTCACGTGTCTCGGTACTGAAGAAAATATTTCACGCGCATAATTCTGGCGAGTTATTTTCAACCTAAAATAGGACTTAATATGACAACACGGCTTTAAGGATTTTTGTGTCATTATGACGCATTTGGTATCTAAGAATACACTGCTGTTTCTGAAAGATACGTCACTAAATATGAAACGAGCCTTTTAATTTGTCTTAAATTGTTCGAAGCACTTAATACGTATAGCGATCGATATAAAAGGTCAGGTTTCATCGTCAATGAGAAAGCTTTCAGTCATGAAAAATACTCTCAAGGTATACCTATTTGTGTTTCTGGCGATGATTGTAACTATTTCTCAAATACGTTCTGTTTTTACCGAGCGCAGTAAAGGAGATGTGAAATCGGTGAGTGATTCTTGTCTTGCCATGGAACTTTCAGAAGTGCATTAACCGTAGTTCTGTCACTAATGTGTGATTACTTGAGCATCAGAAATTTCCATCACGATTGTGACGTATAAGATGCACTTTTATGCCGACAATTTACATATCTTAATTAACTGTTCAGAAACTCAACAATTTTCGAGACGAATTCATTCCGAAGAAATGCGCTTTTGCGTAAACATTCTACATCGACGCATGCTCTACACGCGATTCCCATTCAGGTTCGGTTCCATCGACAGATATTTTTCAATCCCGACCGAAATATAGCCGTCGGTCTCGTGCACCCACTTTTCCGCAATTATTTCCGTGACGGTAGTTTTGCCGTAGGGCTTCGCGACCCGTGTCTGTGTGCATTTTAAGCATCGCTGATCCTAAGAGACGGCGGTGTGCGAGGAAAATTCGCGGGATCCCCACCCTTTTTCCCAACCACTGCCTTCATCCCTCCCACCCCTCAGGAGGCAGTCAGTCGATTGTGTACCGCCAACTCGCCGCCTCCAGCCTTTAGGCCTCTCCCCGCCCCTCGCTCCCTCTCCCTCCCTTCCGCTCTCCCTCTCTTCCGTACAGTTCCACCCTTTATCGCTCCGACCGAATCTCCGCCAAATGGTCGCAATGCAAATACGGCGTTATTGCGTCTCTTAGCGGGCGGTCCGCATCACCGGCGCTCCTCTATCTCTCTCTCTCTCTCTTATTCGCTCTCTCTCTCCATATTTTTTCTCTCTGCTCTTTTTCCCACGCGCTCGGATAGGCAAAACAAAAATCGATGGCTATTTAAAAAAATAAAAAACCGAATTGGAGAGAGGATGAGGGGTGAGGACTACTCGAATTAAATGGATAGCGCATGCATGAATGCGCCAAAATATAAGAAATCGACAATTGCATGTTATAAACATAAATATTTCTCCTTTCCTTACCCCATTCCCACGTAATATGTATTGAAATATAAACAATATGAAATAAGTTTTGTACCCCACTCGATGAATAATTATGCGAGTAGATCGCAGAAAAGATATATTTACGTGATTTTGAAATAATTATAGCATTTTAGAAGGAAATAAATTTTTCGTTGTTTTTTTACTAAGCTTCCTATCGGTTGTCTTTTATGAACACCCTATAAAATCTCGAAGTTTAAAATGATCCGAAATTAACTTTAACTTATCATTTTGAGGTGAATATTTATTTCAATTTTGTCACAATCTCAAAATATACCGTAATGGGACGCCCCCTAGCAATGATAACAATTTGTCAGTTTCATGATCGATATCGTAGTATATTTGGAATGGATCCTCTATTTTACACTATTTTCCATTTGTCGATTATTATGAAGCTTGTGTTGTATTCGAACCTTTTTTGTCGATTCACTAAAGAATTCACAAAGAAAAGTGCCTTTTCCAATTCCCTTACAGAGGAATTCAAGGTAAACTATAGCTGCCTGAACGAGAACTCGATTTGAAAACGATACATACTCGAGTAACTTTCTAACTCATGTTATTTAAAGTGATTGTATGCATAAAATATAGCAGAAATCATTTCCAAAACCGATAGCAGGGCAATAAGACTAACGGTCTTAAATTTATAAGAAGAGTGCTGACATCTTCAACAACTTCAGTGGATTAGTTAAACCTAGTGACTACATGAAATATGTTTAGAATGAAATGAATTAGGCAAGAATGGATTATTATTTTATTACCAGAATATGTTTTTAATTATGAATGACTTTATTTATTAGCATAAAATTATATTAATTGAGAAGCACTGCCAACTTCCGGAACAAGCGATTGATCTGGTGAGCAAAGCACGAAACTACCAATGTCTCCACTTCATTCTCATCAGAATTTTATACCTTTAAATGTATAATAAATTGCCATAGCTTTAATATATTATAGAAATTTATTATAAAATCGAAAAATAATACTTAACTGCAAACAACGAAAAGTAAACAACCGCGCATTCTTCACCTATGCGTTTTTGTGTGTGACTGAGCTAGATTGGTGCAAAGGTCATTTGGATGCGATATCGGACGGTTGCCATGGTGACCGCAACTAGTGCCTATAAAGCGACCTGCGTATAATTAGGTGCGGTGCCAAGGGATGCATGGAGAGAGAGAGAGAAAGGAGAGAGAGAAGAGAGGGGAGGGAAGAGAGAGAGAGAGAGGAAGTGAAAGAGAGGGAGGGACCTGTGGCATCCATGTTGCGGCGAGGTCTACGGTGTGTTTGCTCCATGTCGTGCGGCGTTTGTGCGGATGCTGCTGGCTATACACCCGATGACGCGTACACCAAAACACCCCTCTCCACCCATATCCACCACATATCCTCCTCCTCATTCCCCTTCCCCGACATCACTCCCCCGCGAGCTTGATGTACAGCTCCTGCTACTAGATATGTCCGAGTGTGTTAATTTCGCAGAGGACGTTCCTCGCGCGTACAAATGTGCGCCCCGTCCCTTAATCATTCTCACTTGCACCTGCGGTGGCCGTGTGGTGTCCATACATTCGTGCAGCCCCTGTAGGTGGGCACATATAACAGCGGGAGTCGCGGGCAGGAGGAAGAGCTCTCGTGCGTTTCCGGGCGACGGTTCCGAAAAAAATATAACGTACTAAAACCGCCCTCTCGCGCATTAAAAAATACATTCGTGCACCGCGGGATGATTTACATTCCGAATCTTGTATATTTTTTTAATTCGTCGGTCCAGGTTTTCCGTGTCCCTGCACGTCCCAACACGCGTGGGAAGAGCGCTCTCATTTAACGGTGCTCTGGAGAGCCTAATACCTGCTCCCAACCAACGATAAAAAAAGAAATAATACCTCCCACAGTCAACGTGAATTTTTTTCCTCGAGCGTTTCGTATATTTAGCGCTCCGACGAACTGGAAAAGATTAACGAGGCGAAAATTTATATTTACGTTAAACACGCATTTAAAAACCCCTCCGTCGCCCGCTTTCAGGGAATTAAAATGGCGCATCCCGCGGTGCGGACGCCGTCACGGGCTCCACTTAACGGCGAAGAGCGGTTCGTGAATTGTCCACGGAGTTTTTCCCAGCGAAACTCTGTGTGGCACACTCCCGCGCACACCCACGATCTTTCCGGGTTTGTATCCAACGGAGAGGAAACGTATCATTGTGCGGCTATGTTTGACCTATAGAGAGAGAGAGAGAGAAAGATGTCGAAGCGTATCCCACGGAGGTAAAGGTCGGGCGCACGCGCTTAAAAGCACAGCACGACGTCCCCGCCACCCTCCTGGTAAATCTAACAAGACCCGGGGGCGTTAGCGTCGGCACGTGCCGGTATACGGCGGTAAGTCGGGCGGGAAAAGAAAGCGATTCCCATCGCGGCAGAATGGACCGATCGTGCCACTGAGGAAAGGGTGCCGACGAGAGAGGAGGATGTGCCAGCGCCTTCGGAAATTCATTGCCCCCGAGGGGGCGTGGTGGACCGGGCGGCGGCCGCATTGTTGCGCCACGGTCCCGGTCGCGTGCCGCGCATCCGTCCCCTAGGGTTCTCAATAGATCGGCCCCCGGGGAGGTGGAGGAGGTTATGCTGGGTAGGGAATAGCAGGTACCCAAGGATGCCGTCCGAGAAACCGAGAAACAGTTTCATTTCTCAATCAAGTTCGTCCGGGCGACACCGCGAGCAATTTGTAATTGGGGAGGCCACGTGGCCGGCCGTTTTAGGGATGCGGGGGAGGAGGGATAAGCGATGGAGGGGTGCGTATCCTTTATACCCTCTCTCTCCTATGACTAGTTTCCCACCCCTCTTATACCATTCCGCCCTCGCATTTCCCCCTCCTATCTTCCTCCCCTACTCACTCATATTCACTCACCCTCGCTCCCTCTCTCACTCCCCTCCTATTTACTCCGGCGAAACATACCGGCGTCCTACGGCGGCGCAAGGGTGTTCAAATGTTTTCTCGCCGCGAGAGTCACGTGGCCATCTGTTGGCTGTGGAATATAGTAAAACGGAAAGGATAGGGAGGGCGACGAGTGGGAGGAAGAGGAGGGTGGAATGGGGAGAAGGAGAGAAGGGATACGCTCTATAGGTAAATGGAAGAGAGTAGAAGTGATGGGTAGGAGGTGGAGGAGTGAGTCTCCTAATATTTGGTAGGGAGAGAAGGGAAATGAGAAAGAGGGAGGAGGTGGTGAGCAGTCTGATTCATAGCCCGTGCAAGTGCCATGGAGGGATGGGAGAGGTATGCTTGGTTTGTCGAACGGGGGGTCCAGGGTGAAGTGTGAGGGAGGGAGAAGCAGGAGGGACACACTACAACTTCCTTTGAGGGACATTGGCCACCACCGCTCGAAGGAGAACAGAATGTGAAGGGTTAAGAAGTAGACTCGAGTGGAGGAGAGCAATGAGAGAAGGGACGAGAGGAGGTCGGGAGCATAGTGAAATGGGAGAGAGAATAGAGGACGTAGGAGGGAAGAGAAGGATGTCTATTGATAAGAAGTCTGTACGCATTCCATTTCGGATCGATTGGAGTCTGAAGAGGGAGCAGTTGAAATTGATGACCGACACTTGGAAACGATGATTGACAACGTTAGTCCTTTCGGAAATTCAGAAAAACGGAGCAAACAAATTACCATGTTTGTTCCGTGGTTTTATTTGACCATTTGTTAGATTTTGGGATGGTTGAGAATCGATCAAATTATATAGTGTTTACCAGGAAAAAATTTGATTGTATTTTACTATAATTACTCGAATCAAATAAGGAAATACGTCGTATTTATACAACGAAAGGTTTTTTGTGAATTTAAACTGCGGGTAAAATTATTGAGAATATAAAGAGACTGATTGACATAACTGTATGAACCAGTAAGTCAAAATTTGTAACGAAGTCATCAATATAAAAATCGCACGTGAAATCAACTTCGCTAAAATTTTACTCTTTCATATTTAAAAATTGGTAATTTTTCGCAGTCAATTAATTTTATTATATTTTAGCGTTATCGAATAATATAAAAATGTACTCCAATGATAAAATGATCAAAATTTCCTTTTTTCCTTACTAAAATGTTCTGTTCTCTAGTTTAGGCTGAGTTTAATTTAATCATGTAGGAAACGCGATATGAGGATGAATGATAAAAAAGTATAATTTTAAATTATAACTGATTATCTCCACGCCATATTGTGACATATTGCTTATGAAACTAAACGATTTGTTAATATTTCGAGGTTAATTCAAGGAATAATTTGTGTCTTTGAATAATGAACAGTGATGATAATACGAAATTCGCGAGTTTTTTGGGAGCATTAAGTACTGATTTTGTTATAAATCATGCTTTTATGATGGCGGATAAAGTCTGAAAATCCCTTCGGTAAACATCTGTAAATATTTACGTGACTCTCAGAAACATAGCATAAATATATATACGAGGGTGAGTAAAAAAGTATCCGCAATGTATTTATTTAAATTAACACAACAACAGTACGGAATTCACAAGTGCATCATTTTTCAACACACTTGGTTCAGCGTTGCACAAGGTTTTGTATAGCTTCAGAAAAAAATGTTTTCGGCCGAGCGGCAAGCAACCTATGCACCGCCTCCTTCAGCTCATTGTCGTTGGCAAAACGACGGCCTCTTAGCAACTTTGAGGAGTCCAAACAGATGATAGTCTGACGGGACAAGGTCAGGGCTGTATGGTGGATGTTCTAGGACCCCAAAGAATAGCTGCTGGAGTGTTTCAACTTTGTGGACAGCATTATGGGAACGGACATTGTTATGCAACAACACAACACCTTGGGGCAGTTTTCCTCGACATTTACTCCAAATCGCCGGTTTCAGCTCATCACGCAGCATCTCACTGTAGCGTAAACTGTTTATCATCATACCCCTTTCCTGGTAAAGTTTAAGGATTGGTCCTTGTTAATCTCAGAAAAGTGTGAGCATCACTTCTCGCAGTCGGCTGAGATATGAACTTCTTTCTGACGAGGGACGTAGGGTGTTCCACTCCATACTCCGATGTTTGTTCTCCGGCTCATAGTGGTGGACCCACGTTTCGTCACCAGTGAGAATGCGATTCAGGAAGACATCATCATCCTCTTGATACCAGTATAAAAGTCGGTTACAAATGCCCAAACGGTTACGCCTGTGCTGTTCAGTGAGTTGTTTAGGAACCCATCTTGCACAAAATTTATGGAAGAGAAGTCTGCTGTGGATGAATTCATGGGCCGAACGGTGACTTATCTGCAGGTGGTTTACCACTTTATCGGTAGTTACCTTTCTGTTGGCAAGAATCAATGCGCGGACTTGTTCAGTGTTTTCATCAGTCGTCGATGTGAACGGGCGCTCTGATTGTTGTTCGCCTGTGACACTTGCTCGTCCATTTTTGCACATGTCTATCCACTCGTACAAGTTTCGCTGTGGAAAAGCGCTGCTGCCATACTTCGCTGATAATCTTCGATGAATTTCTGCACCTGTAACAGCTTCAGCCCGCGAAAATCGAATGTCTGCATGCTACTCTTCCTTGGGTAATGTGATAAGCGGAGCGGCCATGTTGACACTGCTACTGTTAAAAGTCAACTGCATGGCCAAGGTCAAATATGTCACTACAACAACAGAGAGGCTTCGTGCTTAATATTGCACATGCATTCAGCAGTGGGGCCAATCCAACAAAAATATGTGCTTTAATTTTTAATCAACTTCTTGATTTTCTGAACGAAGCCCTTCTTCTTAATAGAACGGATAAAATTAACTACATACGAGGTGCTATCAAAAAGTTCCAGGACTGGTCGCGTGGAGCGCTAACCTGACGTAGTACGGACTTGGGTCGCTAGTTAGCGCTAAAGAGCTTCATTGTGAAGCAGTATGCAGAGTATCACATTGATACACGCAAGCGTTTTTTTTCACGAGCGTTTTTGTGTGTTAGTGGTGTTCTACGATTTTTTGCGAGAAGAGAAATTGCAGACTTCAAGGAGCAACACTGGGATAACTGCTGTTTGGTTTCTGGGTCGTAGCCGTAAACCCAGCTTTCATCACCAGTGATGACCTTGGAAAAGAAGTTTCGGTCGTTTCTGACCTGTTCCTGGAGGTCCCTGCACACAGTGAGCCGGTGTTGCCTCTGGTCCTGGGTCAGCAAGCGGAGCACGAATTTGGCAACGATCCGCCTCATGTTGAGTTCCTCCGCGAAAATGCGTTCGCATGTACCGAACGATACGCCAACGATGCTGCAGATCTTTTTAATCGTTTGCCGACGGTCCTCGTGGATGGCCCGACGCACTTTTTCAACATTTCCTTCGGTTCTTCTGGTTGAGGGCTAACCAGAACGTTGAGAATCCTCAACCGAAGTTTGCCCATGCTTGAACCGCGAAAACCACTCGAAAGTCTGGGTTCTGCCCATGGCGTCAACAACAAATGCTTGTTTAAGCATTTCGTCGGCCTCCGATGCGGTTTTGCGGAGTTTGAAGCAAAACTTGATGCACACGCGCTGCTCCTTCAAGTCTGCAATTTCTCTTCTCGCAAAAATCGCAGAACAGCACTAACACTAACGCACAAAAACGCTCGTGAAAAAAAACGCTTGCGTGTATCAATGTGACACTCGGCACACTGCTACACAATGATGCTCTTTAACGCTAATTAGCGGCCCAAGTCCGTACTACGTCCGGTTAGCGCTCCACGCGATCAGTCCGGGAACTTTTTGATAGCACCTCGTATATACAGTAAAACTCGTTTAATACGTATTTGAGGAGACCGACTCATTGCTTCGTTATAAAAGTGACTACGTTATATACGAGAAACATGGTTTTTGGCCTATACATCCCATATAACACGTATACACATACAGTAAAAGCTGTGCTATCCGGCTATTTAGAACCGGCCAGCCTTAGATACCGACAATTACACAAATACAATTCATTTTGTATTTCTTTTTCTTTTTTTATGAATTTTTGTGTGAATTGTATATGTGTAATACCACAACTTCCACTTTAAAATTTCTTAAAATATAAGATGTATATATTACGTATTTACTCCGTATACTTCTGTGGCTGCCGAGTAAGCATGGCGATTTTGGTTACGTAAGACATTTGCATTGTTTAGATGTTTTGGTGTACTTCTACAATTTCCAGTTTTATCGCTTTTTATTATTTAAAAAATTACCCATCCATTGAATATGGCATCAAAATAAATACCTAAAAGGCGTGATCGTTATAAATGAGTTTTACGGTATATATATATATATATATATATATATATATATATATATATATATATATATATATATATATATATATATATATATACCCCCACCCACACGCACGCACATCCACATTAGCGGATTTGCAATAAGGCCAAAGTAGACAGTGGTCTAGGAGCGGCGGGGTTTTGGGGGCGGCAGGATTTCGTGGCGGTCGGATCAAATTTTCCATAATGCACATTCACGTAAGACACGGTCTTAAAAAATCGAGTCTGATCTCTGACTGTTATTCCGCGACGAATGTTGTACAGTCAAACCCCGTCATGACAACGCAATATACGTCCAAACAGTTTTCGGACTGCAGGAAAGGAGGCTTGAAAGAATGAGCAGGAGGGAGTTAGGTTTTTGAAAAGTGTTTTGTACGAAACACGGAGGGCGATTGTGGACGGAAGAGAAGGGGATAGAGGCTCGAGAGGGGGAGAGGAAAGGAGGAGGAGAAATGATAAGTGCGGATATATGTATAAGTGAGGCACTTAGCGTCACTCCCCGGTTTACCCTTTTCTCCTCCGCCATTCGTCCACTCGCTTCCGCCTCACGTGTTTTTGAATATGGCTAATGATCCGGAATAGGGCATTCATTCGTCTGTGTTTGTTTTAAAATCTCCATCTTAGTAGGGGAGGAGATGAAATAAAAAAATACTCGGATTAAAACTGCTTCCTGGCGGGAGGTATCGGAGTGAAAAGGAGTCGAAAAGCGTCGAGGATTTTGAAGTGTGGGTAAGTCGGTGGATGATAGAGAGGGGGAAAATGGAAGGGACGGAGAGAAGGGTGTGCGGGAGGGAGAAATATTGAAATGGGGAGGAAAGGAGGCGGTGGTTAAGTTTTGCGAAGGGAAGGACGAGATGGGCTATAAACCGTCATAGCCGCACCACGGCGATGTTGACCGTCGGATTACCATTGTCTTGGATGTTGGCGCGGAGGATTAGTCAGGTGAGGAAGCATGGCGTGTTGACCGAGTGGTATGTGTGGGAAGGATGAAGTATGGGATGACCGAATGATACAGTCCCTGAGGGAGCATTTGGGAGCATCACCTCTCCCTATCTCTTTCTCTCGTGGGATGCATTTATTAATAATGATGATGGACCGTAACGCTCCCATGGACACGGTCTTAGGCTGGGCAAGGGTAGTCTGTACTTATACTTGCGTTCTCTTTTAGTCTTTGAAACGAAGGGATGAGCCGGCACGCGGCACGGGAGCGCGTGTTTGCGAGTCGGCCGCGTGCTTCAGTATTTGCTTATGGATGATGCGCTGGTGGATTGGTGGCGGCCTAATGACGGAGAAAGGGTGAGAGGAGAAGAAGGAATGGAAAGGCTCGTGAGAGATGAAGGGCGTGAGGAAGATGGCCGTATGTGTGCCGCTTTCGTAATGTTTGGAGCGGAATGCTTGCGAACGAGAAATCAGTGGGGCTAAATATTCGGTATATTTAGAAGTAATTTCGATAAAAAAGAAAATTAAAACGGAAATATACCGTTTTTAATTGAGTATTTTTCTTAAACAGAAATTGCGCGCCTGAACTTTATAGGAGGAAATTTCAGAACAATATCATTATTTTTAATGGTAAAATATTGGTCCGGTTTTTATGCGAGGGTAGCCTATGCGTGAAAAAATACTCCATCAATTCAATATTTTATATATATTTTGGAAGAATACCATTATGTGATTGAGTGTTCCGTTGTAAAAGCTTCTAATAGTGTTAGGTAGTTTTGAAAATTATTAGTCTTTCTTTATAAAAGAAAGAAAATGAACGCCTTATGGTCAGATCGTGTCCTTCTGTCCGCATATTCCATCTCCGAAACTATTGATTGTATTTTCATGAAGTTTGGTCCTAAGGACTTTTTGGGCGAAAGGAAATAAGAAAACGATATAAATGGATCACATAACCCAAGCAGGAGTGCCACCTTTCTATGAGCAAAAAATGAACTTTCTGTCATATCTTGCAGAAAAATATTCGTCACATCGAAAAAGCCTTCTAAGAAAAGTTGTAGAATTAGTCATGTAACATGATTACATAATCGGCAAAGAACGCCTCTGCCTTGCGAGAATGCGCGCATGATGCGTGCATCTTTTCTCTGTTGTCATTTAAAAAGCATTCTTTCGATGACTTGAAAATCAATTGATTTAAGCACTCATTTGTTACGCCGTTCTGTGAAAATTATGACTTCGCTTTTCCATCATTATAGGAATTCTAAGGAATTTCTTTATAAATTAAATTATCACTGATCGAGTTATAATAAACATGCAGTATAAAGTAAATATAAGTTTTATCTTCATCGAAGAAGAATTAGACTACGTTACGCTTGTTAGTTATCCACGTGTAAAATGGCAATTTTCGTGCCTTGGGAGCAATAAAATAAGGTCAAACAGGATTTATCTATGTCTTAAACGACCGTAATGTTTGAAAAGCTATCTTCGCCATTTCTTGAAAACCCAATCCAACATCCCCAATGCCATCTCATTTCTCAACAAGTCATTTTCCACGAACTATTTTATTTCCAATTCGTTTGAACACTCGCTTCGTCAGTTCAAGTAGGTACCTCAAAATACTTCGATTTGACACTATCTTCTGCAGGAACTCCCTTTTTACTTTCTCCATACGTAGTATGGAAAGTATTGTGATCACGAAAAAAATCGACTTCGAGATTTCAACGGAAATACACGTTTTGAGGTCCCTAGAACATGTTTAGACTATTTTCGGAATGATGTATTTGTGGATGTATGTGATTGTGGGCGCTCTTAACTCATAAAGTACCTACTTGCCATATCGTTACCAAATTTCATATATAACACTTTCGTATGGGCACAAAGAACTGATTAGTTTTTGGACAACAACGGTTAACCGAAAGTCGAGGTTTATTCGAAACCCGATTCGGTTTTTGCGATATTTCTCCGTTAAAACATCATTATTGTATATACAATTCTATACAAATGTTATAGAGAATGTAATTTCCTACAACTTTCATTTGAAATAATATTCTATAGCAGTGATTGTTTAGGAATTATTTATAAATAATCGGTTTTTTCGGTTTCCATCAAATATCTCCCTAAAAACGTCGTTATTGGTAATCTTCGTAAGGACCAAAGTTGTAGAGAATAATATTTCTTCCAAGTTTTGTTTGAAACAAATTTTCGTAGAACCATCTATTTAGGAGATATTTAACTTTTTCGTAATTTCCAGTATACAGCGCCACCACCATGTAGCGGTGAATTCTGTAAACATATTCAAAATATACCTAATTTATGGCAATAAGGACGACTATTCTTTTACGATACGAAACAATAATTTTGCCATATAATGCTATTCATAATAATTTAAATATCTAAACCCTAAATATGGAGAAAGTCATGTGTTGGCCACATCAGATTTTTTCAAAGTATAATGACGTATAAACATTGTAACACTGGAGACAGAATGAATGCTTCAACATAAGAAAAGGAAACATTAAAAATAGAATACGCTCAAAGAATACACCAGCTGGTTCCACAAAATTCTACTTCGCCACAATAAATTATTTATATATATTATTTACTTCCCGTCCCAACGAAGATGTAGTCAAATTCGTTTGAGACTTGGAAATGATACATTTCTTAAGACCACAAAATAGGTTACATAAAAAACGAATCGCACTAAAAATGTCTGCATTGATAACTAAAAATGCCATTTCTCTGGCACTGCTTCGGACATACCTGCCACAATGCTCCACATCCTTAACACAGCGTTGTTCACTCGGCGATTCCTTTCGAGAAACTAGTAAAAGCCACGACCGGATCTTAAACAGAACTGTGCAAGGAAACGAAGAAACCCTGCCAACTCGGATAACTCACGAGTAATTTTTTTGACATAGTACGAAGTGGGAGGGAAAAACTTAGGAAGGAGAAGAGAAAATGCCTGCCTGCATTTGTCATATGAGGTCGAATTGATTGTATCGACACGTATACTATATACGCAGGGCCGTCCCTAGGGCATGGCGAATCGGGGCGACCGCCACGGGCCCCGCAAATCTATATTACTACAAGGAAAGTCTAAATTTAATTTGGTGGTTAATGATAACGGGGCCCCACATGGGTCCATTTTCCCTGGGCCCCGCACCTATGTTGAGGCGGCTCTGTATATACGCGATTTCTACTCATTTAACCAAGCCTCGGCGAAGGCAGTAGCGCAAGGTCATAGGAAGACGAGTAAAATTGCGAGTAACAAAGCCAGTACTTCAGGTGTATTGGTTGTTTTTGCGTCTCTATCACGAATGTATTCCGTTTCCTGTCGTTTTTTTTTTCAATAAAGATGTTAGTATATTTCACTATTTCTCCTACTATTTCGGAATCAAATAGTTTTTCGAAGCAGGCAACCTCAGTACATAATGTTTCTGAATATTTTACAGATGAAAATATTTTTATCAAATTTTCCGGCTTTGTTTTCGCAAATTTACTTAGCACTGGTTTTTTTTGCCAACGGGTTTTTTTGTCTTTACCAATAAAAAAATCTTGTTCATCGAAGTTATCATTATCAGAATCGCCTTCAGCATACTCTTTGTTCACTTTCACTATCTATTTGCTCAGCTTCGTTCTCATCATCCGAAAACAAGTCTATTTCATTTTCTGGAAGAGGATCTTCTAATAATTCCCTACTTTCTTTGTCAATGAGGTATTCTTTTTACGATCCCTAAAACATAAAAAAATACGTCATCCAACTTACATATACATGAAATAATAGAAATCCAATGAAGAAAAAACCACTCACATGAGCAGACGCGCGCTGGAACTTGGATTCTTAGAAAAAAATATCTCTTCTCAGAGACACTTCCGAAGGGAGGTAACACTTCTAATAGATAGATATCAAAGATGACACTTCTAATTGATTGTAAGGTATCTACTAAATACATGGAATACTAGAAAGTTTATTTCATCTGTCAGATCGTAACACCAACCTAACTTCCTTCGGCGCACTCTCTACACCAGAACTTGGATGAAAAAATTAAAATAATCTCTTCTCATGGACACTCTTGGACGGAGGCAACACTTCCAATAGATGGTCAGATATCTACTGAAAGTTTACACGGAATACTAGGAAGATTATTTGCTTTGACAGAGAGCGGCACCACTCTAACTTCTCCGGTGCACCCCCTGCATCAGAACTTGGATACTAAAAATTGAGTAATCTCATCTCAGGGTCACTCCAGGATGGAGGAAACGCCTCCAATAGATGAGCAAATATCTACTAAAAGGTTATATAGAATACTGAAAAGATTATTTGATTTTTAAGTTAGTAACACCTATATAACCTCCGCTGGCGCACAGAGTGCGCCAGCGCGAATGCTCGAGGGTTAAAAGCAATATATACTAAGGTATTGGCATTTATCTAATAGGAATATTTTGTTCCCTTTCATTTTCGATATATTTCAGCTGGTTATGTGGTGAGTGCTCATATTTCTTTCATTAGCCTTACGACCCAGCGCTAAGTCGCGAACTGTACTCCGAAAAACACTGGAGTATAATATTCTCACTCAACTAGTCAAAATTTTGATGGATCGAGAAAAAAAGAATTCTCATCAAGTGTGTTATGTAAAGTTACCCAAATTGGGAAAATCTTAACGAATCACTCGAAGGAATTTTTTTCCCTAAAATAGTATTATTTTACTTTTACCCAGATTCCTGATTGACTAAATGATTACACGAAGCCTTATCCCTTTCGGCCAATAGTCGTGCACACATTCTGAGAGCTACGTAAAAAGGACTCGATCACCTCATATTAATTCTTCCCCTCAATTTGCTAGCATTGGCATCACTCACCCCATCCTTAGCATCGTCTAAGATGCGTCCCGAATTCTGCCGGTTGGGCGATCTCAGATTCCAAAGAAGCTTCCTTCTCTCCCGGATTCTTTCTCTCGCTCTCCTCCTACCCTCTCTTACAGAGCCTCCCTTGCTTCCACGCTCTCCATCGAAAAGCTGATCCTCCCCCTTCCCTCTCTCCCTAATAATTCTTTTCCCTTTCCGACGAGATTCCTGCTCTCCATCTATCCCCCTCCCACTCCCTCTCTCCCCCTCCTACACCGCTTTAATTCTATCCTTCTTAACCCACTATCCCCTCCCAACCCCCCCTCCCCCCCTCATTCCCTCTCTTTCTCTCCCATCTCCTTCCTTCGCTCCCATCCCACGTCATTTTTATCCCTTCCCACGCCCACCCATCGCCTCACCCTACCACCACCGCTCCTCCACTTCTAAATCCACTCCTTCCATCTTTCCTCCCTGAGACTAAAGGAAGAGGATCGGGAGGGTGGGGAAGGGGAAGGGAGAGAGGGAGGATCGGGATACGTTCCCTGTTCTCGATCTTTGCTGCCATATCTCTTTTATTTCCGCGGATTCTTTTCCCTTTTTTCCTCCCTCCCTTCTCCTCTAACCCCTTCTTGTTATAGTCGTATATATATTTTTTCTCCTTTTTTTTCCTCCTTCCCCGGAGACTTAGCTATGCCGTCTCTTGGCCTCCTTCGCCGCCGGGATCTCTCCCCCCTCCCACACTCTACTGCTTCTCTCGTTCTCCCACATCTTCTCGATCTTTGCCATATCGCCCTTCTCTTCATTTCTTCCATCTTATTCCTCATATCCTTCAACCGTCTGTGTTCAATGCCGGTCAGAAGAAACGCGTATTTCTGCTTCCTTCGGATTCTTTCTTTTCTCGCGGTAGGTATCTCCCTTTGGAAAGCGAACTCCCGATCATCGAAGACTCGCCTCCTTATTATATCGGTTCCGCTCCGCTCTTTCCGAATGGCTCTTTCCTTTTTCGATATTCTCTTGAGGTAATTCTTTCCATATGTCCGAACTCGTGATGTTTTCCTTTCCCTCCAAGAAAATCGTACTTCACAGGAAATTCTTACCTTGCCCTCTTAAACATACTCAATCGCTCCAAATCTTAAGGAAATTTTTCTCTTTCCATCTCCGCATGTTTGTCTGTCTGTTTTGATCCCTTCCACGGAATTATGGCGGTGCAGTCGTTTTGCTCAGTTTAGTAACTTGTAGGAATTTATTCATTAGATAGTTCTATTTACAGATATTTTTTTTTCGGGAAGACATTTTATTTTATCGGGCGACGAGTAACCATTTTCACAGCAAGGTAAGTATTCTTTACGAAAATTATGCATTTTATGCGTGGAGAACAAACGATAAACTGTCGATTAACGCGTTCAAATCTAACGCTAATTCATCCTGCGCGAAAATAACAACAATTTCAAACTTTTTATCCACGATTTTTTCTCATTTCGCATTTCTTTGATTTCATCCACCTCCTCTTCCTCCTTTACCAAAATTTCCTGCATCTTACCTGACCTCATTTTTCCTTACCGTAGTTCAACCCATTTTTTTTCCTTCCTCCTCTCTTTCTCTCTCTCTCCTCTTCCTCTATTTTTCGCCTTTTTCCACCAATAGCGCAATCTATACCGCTTCTCCACGCGTCTTCCCTCCAATTTCAGAAACCAGCCGCTTCCTCAATCCACACCATAGAGCCTCCCTCGAAAAGTCTACTCCGCGCATTCTTGTCGTCCTGGCGGTGACTCCTTCTTTTTACCCCCTTATTCCTCCCACGCTCCTTCTTTCCTTTAACACACACTCGCACACCAACACACACACACACCTCATCCAGCCACTCCGAGTCGCGTCTTTTCCCTCCTCTCTCCCTCCCCCTCCACCACACTCCTCCACCAACCCAACCCGGAGGCCCCTTCCCTCGCATCCCTCTTTTACTTCCTCTCCTACTCTTCCCTTCTCCCCTTCCCTCGCCAAGCTCCGCTCTTCTTTCTCCCGCCTCCTATCCCCACCCTACTTCCCTTCCCTATCTCACCCACACCCCTACGGCTATTGACGTGCCTGCTCTGACTTTTAATAAAACTCTTGTCTGTTTGGATCTGATAGATGACTACACCCCAGTCAGATATTAAACTGGGGCCGGATCTCCGAGAGGATGGGGGAGGCGGAGGGATAGGAGGGGGGAGAGAGAGAGAGGAGAGGAGGGCGAAAAGGGAAGGGGGAGATGTAGCGAGGTAGTGAGGGGATGAGCGAGTGAGTGGCGGTGAGAGGGGGAAAACGGTAGATAGGAGAGGTGGGGTCGGACGGGAGAGTGAGAGGGATGGAGGGAGGCGAGAGGGAGATGGGTTGGGTTGGGGATGCTGCTAGCAAGTGCGCTCAAGAGGAGAGGGGAGGGAATGTAGGGATGAGGAGAGGGAGACACAGGCTGGCTGTATGGCTGCCTTCGTGAACGGGGGGAGGGAAAGTGGGGGGGAGGAGTAGGGAGTGCTGCCCAGACTCTTGGGCGCTCGCTGGCTGGCAAGTGGGGAGTTGCTCCGGTCAGAAGGAGAGGGAAGATCCAGCTGTGTGCCCGTCGCTGGTTACGCTGCCAGGAGGAGTGGGTGGGCGAATGGGTATGGGAAGTATGGTCCGCGGTATGTGTGCGCGCGCGAGGGAGGACGGAGGACCTAGAGAGGGGAAGGGGAAGAGGGGGTTAAAGTCGTTGAGATCCAGGGATGAAGGAAACTTAGGTGTTGGCCGGGGCGAGGTGGTGTGCGTGAAATGGGAGAGTGGAGGAGGTTGAGGTTTGGCAGGATAAGATAAGATAAGGATAAGGTAAACATATGTATGTGCGGGCAGGAATGGAAACGTGGGAGGGATGCGGATTGAAGAGCTGAAGGACAAGGGGGATAATGTCAAGTGGCAGGTTAAAAGGTTTAATTAATGTTTTTTTCCTCGAATGGTTGAATTTTGCTTGTTTTGTCAACTTTATGTTGATGTCGCTTCTCTCAATTACATATTTAAAATCATACGGTCAATTCTAATGTCGCCTGTTTCTATATCTCATTTTATTATCTTTAAATTCCAATTATCAATGGTCTTTATTTATCAGGGGAACAAACAGAAAATGATTGTAAATATTTTCGGTGTCGAGAATTCCTTGGTATATGTTTGTTTATCGAAGAAATTGATGTATAAATCGCAGCAAAAATAAATAATGATATACGAAAAAAATAATTACTTAAACAGTATGCAACCATGAGGAGAGAAAAGAAAAAAACCCTTACGAGGTTCTCTAGGTCTTAATGAGAAAATTGCATCCTCGTGTTATTTTCGGCTTATAAAAATCTTTGTTGTTGGAATCAGTGTTTGTATAAGTTAATAAGGGAATCTAGGGTAGCGTTCAATACTCTATCTGGCAGACAAAGAATCTAAAGAAGTAGCCAATTTTGAAATAGAATGCATTAACACTTGTTTAATATGCTCATTATACACGAATTAGTATTATGCAGCAAAGTATTTAGGAAATATTTTGAGACTTGACGTAATATATATAGTAAAAATAAAATTTCTTATTGTTAGTCTGAACAAAAAAACTTTGAAAATGAAAATCCATTTTCAAGCTGCATTTTCAGAATACTATTCATACCTAATTTTTATTGAAAAAGGCTAATGAAAGCGAAGTTAAATACTTAGATTCCATTCATGAAATATTTTTTAATTATTAAAAACGCGATTTAATTTGTATTTTATAGCATCAATTAATCCAATTGCATTTTTAAAATAAAACTGAAATATACCTAAAAATATGCCAAAATATTTTTATAAACGATCTGATGGCAGTTAACTATTATTTTAATGTAAGAATAAAACAATTTCAGTAATAATTTGCAGTACTTTATTCGTGTAATTTTTAGAAACTAGGAAGTAAACCAAGTCATTAATAACTGGTGTTATCGAAAGAACAGTTTCGTATTAACGTCAAGTTGTCATAAACGATTATAATAGTAAATAAAATGGCATATTTAACTATAACAGTGCGTTTCGTCTACCTTTCATCGATATGCTAAGATATGTTTTTATAAAATCCATTTTATCTCCGACGAGTACGCTGTAACATTTCCTTTGTAGCAGAAACCATTCTTGCACCTATCGTCTCCAAACTTTACACTGATTCTTATATCATTTTAGAGTTTAAGAGCCCGGATATGGATTCAGGGGCATCCATTTTTTTCATTAGAGTTACAGCTAAAGGACGATGTTGACCTTGAATTACCATTTTTATCGGTTATAATTAAGAAACGAACTTGGTTTTTATATGGAAGAATACTTGAGAAATTGGAAATGATTATACAGGGCGATTTTTTGATTCGAGAACCCTGAAAAATCGCTATATCTCAGAATATAAAGCACGTATATGTATTCAGCAAGGTGGTGCTCATTTTTAACATTTGATGTGTGATTTTTTTAAATAAATATTTTCAAATAACATCAAACTATTTTCTTAAAAATTTTAGCAATTCTCCCCGGTTTATATTCTGAGATATAGCGATTTTTCAAGGTTCTCGAATAAAAAAATAACCCTGGAAGAAGGGGTTGAGGGATTTGGAAACAATACGTTGTTTGATAAAATTTTCTAAAGCTTAAGCAAATTTAAAAAAATTGCTTAAGTTATTTCACCCAATATTACTTTTAATGGGAAAATATCCTAGTTTATTGTTAGAGCGAATGCAATGTATTAAATAATTTATTAGTAAAATGATGATCTCAGTATTGAAAAAAACATTGCTTCCTTTTCTCATGTTGCTTTGCTAGTTTTCATTCGCGTACTTAATCTTTTGTCACATTTAAATTTATAAAAAATGATTTAATGTAAATTCGTGATGACATTCAGAAGATTTTTCAACTTTGGATATATCTATTTTATCAGTAAAAATAAGTTTTGGAGGACAAAACAATAAAATGCCTGAAATACTGTGCGATGAAAAATTACGAAAACCATTTAAAAATAGTTTTGCTGAGTTTCTGTGTTCCCATAGAAGAAAATTTCGTATCCCTCTCATTTATTTATGCGCGTGAGCATATCGTCTTTTTTCGAGCACACTTGTTTTCGAAACGCCATACATTAAATTTCCATTTAATCGAGCATCTATTCTAGAAATCGTACCAACCGCAGACGGTTGCATATTCTGGAGAGAGAGGTTAAAAGGGTAAAAGGGAGAGAGGGGTGTATCAAGTGAAGCCGTCATTGGAGGAAACGGGGTGGAGACAGGACAGAGACATCGTGTGCCGCAACCGACACTGAATATCTCGCCCCATTTGATCGTCGCTATGTTCATTTGATTTGCCGCTCTGCTGAACGCGTATGCGGATCCCTCGGGTTCCCCGCTGCGCACCGGATAGCATAGTGGCCATCCGTCTTCTCTCGACGACGTGTTTATTATTTCTCTCTCTCTCCACTCCCTCCAGTTCTGTCACCTTGCCCTTAGCCATCTACTTGCGAATGCATACGTCTTCCATCGCCTAAACGGCTCGCAGCAATTCTGAGATACCTCAGTTGATCGTTAAAGTTAGGATGTCACACAATAAAGAGCTTACATCACACAAAAGAGTTAAACACATGAACGAGTGTTTTATTTTTGCCTTCGATGCTTTTAAAAGTCAGCAGGCTCCAGAATAATTGTTTCAGTGATACATTGGAAACGAATAACAAAATAATATGTTGAACAATCATAAATACTTCATATGAACATATATTTTAATCGCGAAATATGGGAAGTATAATTTTTACTTGAGAGCCTATTGTAAGTCATCTTATTGTTAGTTAATTCCAAAACCAGGGAAAATATATGTGAAAAGTTGACATATTATGGACACTGAAAATTTGCCACTTTTTAACGATGTGGAATATATATTATAGCACTAAGCTTTATGTTTTTTCGTGCAAGAATGGTGCGAACGATCAAAAAGTTGCCTCACAATTCTAGGTTATGTCATGTTTTTGGACGATAAAATATCTTAGTGATGGAAATGAGGGGGGATGGCGTACCCCTAGTTCCTACGATCAAAAATATATATAAACTGATAACCTTAGGAATTTTTAATGTTTACTAAAAATTGGTTGCAACTTGCAACCTGGAAGGGATCTATTCAGAGGCATAACGTACATACATATAGCCAACCGGTGCCGAAGGGGGCCCCCAAGAAAAAAACCGCGGACCTCCCCCCCCAACCCATTCTGAGGGTATCCCAGGCCCCAGTCACCGCACTGCACAAGTCCGTTACTGACCGTCTCCCCATTTAAAATATGCCATTTCCATCACTGATCTTAGTGAATTGATGTCGGGAGAATATTTGTGACGAAAAATTTAATGTTGTTCCTTTAAAAATCTGCCCTTCAAAAAAAAGCTACGTGTTTACAAATGTTACCCTGTTAACAATGTGTTATGAAAATAGGAATTTGAGGTACTGTCAGGAATATTGAGATATTACGCAATATTATTTTTATTTAAGTAACATTTTCTATTTATTTACTAAATTGTGTAATTATTTTGGATTCGTCCACTGAAAACTTTTATAAATACATTAAAACGTGTAATTCATCATTTAATTTTCATCAAAATACCATGCAATCAGGAAAAAACAAAAACAGAAACATTTCATCAACTCGAGATTTTATTTGAATCCATCGAATTATGCCGAAATCATAAATTTCATGAATTCAATATTTGTCGTCTACACTAGGAGTTCTCAACCTTCGCGGACCACCCACCAGAATACACTGAAAAAATGTTTGATTGCAATGATCATATTTTGATAAATTTTATCAAAAAGTTCAGTTCATATGGAACATTAAACTTCTTGATTTATTTTATCAAACCTGTTTAATAGGAGTGATTTGATTAAAACTATCGAACTGGTACGAGTAAATTTATCGAACAAAATTGAGCCGTTTCAGTTTATTTTACCGAACTATTGGTTGAAACATTCCAACGTATTTAATATGTTTTGTAACAGTGCAAATTTGCATGCGGTATTTGAAATTCTAGGTTCCTTAAATATCAGGTCTGATATCTATTGCCACAATCACTTCAATAAATAATCAGTTTCGACAATATAATGTAACAATTTCAAAACTTTAGCTGATTAATATTCTCCTTAAGAAATTATTTGGGATGATCACATAAAAATAATACACACTATTACATAGAAAGCTTTTAATCAAGGAAATTCATACGTAAATGTATTTAATTCATACAAAATTAATGAATATTGCTACAGTAGGACAATGGAATAAAAGTAATAAATAAGCAAATATATGTATATTCCAAAAATGTAACCAAAAGAAGATTAACTGTGGAAAGTGAAACATTTCAGATGAAACAAATAATCATACAATAAGTAGACAAAATATTTGTTACTTCATTGAAAGAGCATTTTCCAAAGGATATTACAAAAACATTATTCCACAAGAAATGGATGTCATACTAGAGAAATTATTTTATTAATATCTGTGGAGGATACAGAAAAGTACAGAGAAAGAGACTAAAAAAATATGATTTATTATTATGGGTATTATGATGGTGAGTAGGGAGATTGATAACTTGTGAAATTCCTTCAAGAGTAAATAAGATGAGTCAAAAAGTGCGAAAAGGTATGCATCATTTTAGATATCTAAAACTCATAATCTGATTCCTCATTACCTAAATGTATTTCTCACATTCTTCAAAGCCATTCATAAAGTTAGAAATGCATAGGCTCACGAAAAGGGGAGAAATAAAACAAAAGAAAGTACTAATGGAACCTATCAATGTGCTTCAAAAATTAGGTGAAACAATTATAATAAAAAACATAAAAAAGAAATTAATACAACCAAGTCATGTGTTCATTAAAGAAAACCTTTCCCTTGTGGATTTGTTTAATTTCTGGTCTATCTAATCTTTTTTTGTTTCCCATAATCAGCTGTTTATTTTCCTTTTTTTGTAATCTTACAATAATTTTAGACTTTCTAGGAGTTTTATTTTTGATGACAAATACTTCATCAATCTCATTAGCTGTTGTTTCATCATCTGTAACCTTATTCAATAATTCAACAACACATTCTTTAATACAATTATATGACTTATTGTCAACATCAATTCCAACAATCTCTCTAGTTCTTTTTGTTCTAATACATTAACTTTGTTTGACAGGTCCTCAATAATACCATCTTTATCTTTAATTTCTTCTTTCAACTGTACAATCGTATCCTTAAACACCTTAATCACATCAAATATAGATCTAATATCTTTCTTAATAGTATCATAGTCATTACTAAAATACTTCAGTGATTTCTTTACCTGTTTCATATCCGCTGCCAAATGCTTAATAGTACTTACAAGATCGTTATTCATAGCAGAGTCAAGCATTGGCTCATCAGGATCAACTTCAGAGAGTTCTTTTACACGGCAGTCCTTGCACGTCCATTATTTTTTCTCCAATTGTGTTTTTAACTTCCAAGTATTTTCTGCCATACCAGCACATTTAGTATTTAAACGTAGTTTACTACTACAAACCCCACATGTAGCAAATAAACCATCTTTCGGTAATAATTGATGACATTTAACACAATTCATATTAGTATCACCCATCATGAGTAACGTAAACAATCAATATGTCGGAAACAAAAGAAGCACAGTTAGTGTGACAGGAAATTATTAAGTGTTTATCACCTACTTAAAACTTCTTTAGAACAGTAAAAAACACAAAAAAACCTTATCAGACTTTTTGAGGACAGATCACACAATCTATTTTATATAACGAAACGTTTAACAGATAATAAACAGAGTAATACGTCAATGTCAGGTATAAATAAAATCATCAAGATTTTTATATTAATTGCCCACTCCGCTTCACACTAACAATTCCATAGATAAAACAATCACTCACAATAAAATACCATGCTTCAAAACGTTAGCCAGTGGACAATACTATCCAGAAAACAGAATTAACTAGAGAACTCTCAACAGACACAACGTAAGGTACCACCACCAACATGTAAACATAAGTAAACTTTCCTTGTCGCGTAAAACATCCTTAAGTTGCACATAAAATGGCACCAATTTATTTCTATAATCATATTATAAAAATAGAAATAGAATTTAAGACACGAAATCTTTACAAAATTTACCAAACACCTATCGTAGCGGTGAACACCGATACACTTCTATTGAGACATGCCTTGCGTCGTAAAACCTCCTAAAGTTGCCGATGAAATGCTATATGTATTTATATATATTTCTGCAGTATTTCTAAGAGAAAACTAAAATTACTTACCTAAAAATGACTCGGTAAGTTCCGAGAAACGCCATGAGCTGAGCAACGTATGTAGATCGTCCATGTTTGATGAAATGAATCGATTCGATATGTCGTTTAGAGAAGGATGGAACTGTTCGGTAGAATTCACTGATAATGTAGTAAAGCCTATCGAACAAAACCTTAGTTTTTTCGGTATTTTTAACCGAAAAGACAGTTTGTTCGATAAATTAATCGTAACTTGGATGAAAATTATCAATCTCATGATAATATCGAACTGGTTTCATTATCTTAATCGAACAGTTCAATGTTGTCTGCTAAATAATGAACTATCGAAATGTTTAGTATGCTCTAACCGAAGAGTTCAATATAATTTATCAAATGCACGGTTATTTGTATTGAATGTGCCGTTAATTTTATCCAAAAAGTCCATATCAAACGTGTTCAATTGTTTCAGCCAAACCTTTTTTTCCCGTGTAGAATGCAACAATTTCTATAGGTTTAGTTTATTTTTGATTTTCAGACATTGTCCCCATTTTAACCGAGAGAACTGTCCCATCTTCGTGGATTTTAACGATGCTATCTAAGTATTTACGTGGACCGAATGCAGTAAGTTCACGGACCACCAATGCCCACGAACCACAGGTTTAGAACTCGAACTGCGTAACTACTGAAAATTGATCTGAAAATTTCTTTAGATCTCTTCATCCATTTTAACAAATTTATAATTGAATTAAAAATCACATTTAATTTATAACCGGTATGATATAAGAATTAATAAAGAATCATCAATAGTAGTTTTTATATTTATTTAAGCTAAGTGTATGTCTGTTAGATAGTTGATAAAAATAAATTGATATTATTTATGATTATTATCTTTCTAGAATCAACATTGGTGGATCACCACTGAAGACCTCTGATTTGTAACTGAAATGCAAATATTATTTTCAGTCGTCTTACGGCTATCTCAGCTACCTTAATTGATAATTGAACTTCAGCTAAATGGTGAGTAAGACATTTAATTTTTTAGGCGCGTTTCGCTTCCAGCGTGAGCGCTTATTATCGTCGGTCTGTCCGTCCGTCCGCATGTTCGTTCTCGGCTTCTACATAACGGATTTTCATGAAATTTGATATTAAGAACTTACAATTAAATATAATAAGAAAATCGCAAAAATGAATCACGTAAGCCAATCAGTGGTACCACTTTACTGGTGATAAAAAATCAACTTTCCGTCATATCTCGTAAAGTATTGCTCATATCAAAATATTTTTCAAATAAAACTTGTAGAACTAATAAATTAGAGTATTTCTTTTCCTATAGATTTTTATCGTAGGAGTAGCCATTATCCATAAAATCGAACAAGAATGTCTTAAATCGAGTTGAACTTGGAAATTTTCTTGCATGGTTACTTCTTCATTGTTGCTAACATAAACAATCTCACAAACAAACGTTTAATTTACTTATGTATGCATGCAGTATTATTAAATATGAAGAAAATGGATTATTTATGATGAAGAAAAGAACTTGAAAACGCAATTTTCCATACGTACAGGTATATAATTTCTTTCTAATATTCCATTGCACTAAACGTGCCCATTTGTGATACGTTGTACACCTTCCTAACTTGTTAAAACATATTATGGGAGCTAAGTATTTTAAGGCAATACTTTGTAAGAGATTAAATGCTAAATATTTCCTTCTTATATCACGCGAAAGTAAGACAACATATTTACTTTGTCGTCCTTTTGCGAGTTAAGTCGATTTATTTACAGTTTTTCCTCTATTCTCGTTATGAATTTGACGTTATGGCGATGCGAAAAGATTTCTTTGCGCAAGAATGTAGAGGGAAAAACCACATTAAACATGTTTTCGGACGTTTTGTTATCTGGTAAATATTTTATGCTAAAGAGACAAAATCAGGTTATTAATAATTCTTGGAGTCTTAAAAAGTACTTACGAGTATTTTTGCTTTTTTACTCTTATGTAGAAGTTAATCCATTTGGTATGCCAAGTAGCAAATAATTTTTATATTTCTGTTTTCAAATGCCATCAATATTTAGATTAGAGGAAGTGAATTTATCCCCTAATTCTTAAATCACAAATATTGAAAGAACTGTCATTATTATATAGGTATGTAACTTTCATTATATAGTTATGTAAGTTCTGTAATGTCGAGCTCAGTACGATAAAGGTCAAAGATTATTTTGGATCTTCGGCCACACAAAAGAAATTTTTCATAGAAAGCAGTTCTTCATTTTCGAATTTGTTACATTTTCTCTTTTAAACTGAAATATCTCTTTTTCGTAAAAGTATCAACAATTTATATCTGTAAATTGTTTCGTACCCGATTTTTTATTAAGTTAATGTTCTCATACCTATCAATTTAAGCAAAAATAATTTGTAAAATTCTTTTATTAAAGCAAGTTAGAGTAGTTGTTTAGAAGCACTTGGAGATTTATATCATTAACCGAAAAAAAAGGATTTCTAAGAATGTTTCGTATTTAATTAAAATTTTATTAGACTATATTATCTTTATAGGCAGCAATAAAAATTCATTATTCGCAGAAAATACCTTCAATATAAAAATATAAGATAAATTATCGGTTATCTCGTTATTATCCAGTCTGACGTTGCTCCTTCTGCGGTTACAAAACTGTACAACGGGGAAAAAAATTTTCCAAAATATTTCCGAACATTAACTCCATTGATATTTCAAATAGGGAATACGAGATCGAATCTGGACATTTGTTTCGTAAATAGGTGCGATTTGATTCTGCAAAAAATCTCTCTAAGCGATCGAAGCCATTCATTCTCTGCCTACCAAAGGAGCTACTTCTCTCGCTTGCACGATCGCTTTCCCTGCTCAAGCTATCGCCCCTTCGTACTTCGCCTCCCTTCCCCTAACCATCTTCATCCTTTAAATGCTCCTCCCCTCCCATTCCAAGCCATTCCAAAACCTTACCTCCGAGCCCCACCATTTTTTCTCCCCCTTCATTACCCGCACAGCTTCTTTCGGTCCTTCGCATTTTCTTCGGTGTCGGTCCTTTATTATTTTTCTCCCTCTCCCATCTTTTTTTAACCACCGTTTCTCCTTCTTACACCCCCTCCTCATTCTTTTACCCTATCACCTACGTCTGCCATTCTCATACACACAAATACATACATACTCATATACATAAATGCATTCACGTCTACCTTTCGTAGGAATTTTTCCCCATCGCCTTGCTCCCCTTTCTCTCCCTCGTTTCCCGCTCCGTCCTCCACCTCACTTCACCTTCCCTCTCCAAACTACACCTCCTCCGCTCTCCTCCTCTTCGGCGTCCTTTCTCCCGACCCCGTATTTGCTATTCATAAAATGCAAACGGTCCACCCCCGCCCTCCCTCCTCCTTCACCCCGAAACTCTCCTCCCTTCTCTGCCAACACCCGTTCCTTCCACGTGATGTGTAGAGGCGGTGGGAATTGTGAGGCGGCGGGTGGGTGGGAGGGGACTCGGAGGTTGATGGTGGATAGGGGGGGGTAAGCAATGAGGCCAGGGGATTGAGTGGGTGAAGGTAGGACCGGGTGGATGGTTGGCAAGGAGGATGGGTGAGAAGAGAGGAAAGAAGGTGAAAGCGTCAGTAATCCACGGCTCAGGACCTCTTTCCTCCTCACATACTTTCCTCCTTCCTTTCTCCCTCGCATCCTTCCCTTCAATTTGCCCATCTCATTCCCTTCTGTTCTCCTTACCCGACCGATCTAGAATGCCCTCTCTCCCTCTCTTTCGGGTCCTTTTCCTTGGATCCTGATTTTCTTCCTCTCGTTCTCCTCTTTTCTTCGTCACTGGATCCCGTTGTTCGATCTCTCATTCGTTAAAAACACCCACTCGTTTCCAGAGGTTTTATATAGGTATTTGTTTACTTTTTATTTGAATTTTTTCTCTTTTTGATTTTTATAAGGATTAGATATCTGTCATTACGTGTGTTGGTGTGTGTTTAGTTATTTATTACTTTATTCGATACGAGTAATAATAATAATAAGATAAATAAGAGTTTCATCCATAATATGAGCATTTCGAAATAACTTTTGTAATTAAAAAAAATATGAATACAATCCACTCATTCCTTGCTCCTACGTTATATTTGGTTACAAATAACACTATGTTATCGACTCAAAATTTTTATGAGTTATAATCATTTATTTATTTGATATATTTCGCAACATACAGAGAATAAATGCTTTAGCAGCTAGTTCATTTAAGAAACCAGAAATACGCCTACAGTAAAGTTATTTAAATAATGAACTCTCAATTATGAGAAATTTATCCTTTTTCAAAAACGTAGCCACAACAATTTCCCTCCGTGCGACGCGGGGAGCATCAATTTCTCCCGCGCTCCGAAATTCTGAACAGTCGTCATTCGGCATTCCCTTAATCTCCCCATTTCACCCCCACCGCAAAAGAGACCACCTCTTATAAACTCTAACATTTCCCTCTCCCTTCATTATACTCTTATCTCCTCTACCTCTCTCTCTCTCCCTATTCTCGAATTTATCCTTTATGCGTCTCCTTTCCTCCATTCCATCTAGACGGAATCAAATCCTTTTGCTTTCTCTCCTTTCCACCTTCAAGAATTCTCTCCTTTCCTTTCTCCCCCTTTCTTTCTCCTCCCCCCTTGAACCCTACATACTGTACGAGCGGGGAGAGGGGAGGTTGGAAAACCACGGGACTGAAAAACGATGACAGGAATGGACCGTCCTCCTTCCCTCCTTCACCTCTTCCTATTCCTCCTTCGCTCCTTCTCCGCCAGTCTCCTCGACGTCATTCCAGCCTTACTCTCCTCATCAACCCGCGCAAAACCCTCCTTCCTTCTGAGAGGAGAAAAAAAAATCCCCATCCAAACCCTTCATCCTCTCGCCAACACCTCACCCTCCTTTTCCACTCCCACATAATACAATTCCCCTTCTCTTTCTCTCCTTTTTTCTTCCTCCTCCCTTCCGGCAATCTTAAAACCTCCTTTCTTCTTTTTTATATTTATCCCTCTCCGCGAACTAGGTTTTCTCCCCGCCTCTCTCTTATCCCTCTCTCTCTCTCTCTGCTCCGGCCTCGAAAAGATGATAACCGTAAAAGATACGGCTCCTCTCCCTCTCTCTCTCTGGGCTTCACAGAAATGGGCTCGGGTTGGTTTTAGGGGAGCGCGGGGCGAGGTGGGGAAGTAAAGGGAGGCGGGAGGGAAGCGGTGGAAGGGGATATATATAAGGGGGCGTTTGGGAGCGAAGATATGGGGTTGTGCGGAGTCAAGGGAAGGAATGGCTGACTTCGTGAAAGAGGAAATGGCGAGGGAGAGAGGGGAATGGAGAAAGAGAGGAGTGAGTTTTAAGGGATGAGGAGATAGGCTCGAGATCCCCAGAGTAGGAGAAGGGCTTCTTTTTTTCGCATCCCCTTCACCCAACACACACACACACACACTCTGCGTAGGTACTAAAGAACGTGAGGGGTAAAAGGAATTCCACATATCTTTCTAGGTGGGTTTATATGTGTGTGTGTTGCGTTCTTATAGGTCCACGTCTATTGAGGGCTAAAACGTCTACTCTTTCTCCTCTTACTTCTTCTCTCTGTCTCTTTCACTCCCTGCGTTTGCTACGAAACTGCCGCGGCAAAAAGCGCGCGTGTGTGTGAGGATTTTCCCGAGGGACGATAAGGAGAAGAGAAGGAGATGGAAAAATATAAAGCTGAAAAGAATAAAACGCATTCGAGAGTCTAGGCTGGTGTCGCAAGTCGTTGCCTCTTCTACCTAGTTTACCGTGTATTCTTTTACTTTTCGTACGCCCTTCCGCGAGGCAAAAACACTCCAGCAAAAATATCCCGGTGAAGAATTACCGTTCCTTCGTGTTTGAAGTTTTTCGCAGAAAATTTCTGGGAATTGTTTTTATTTCTGTTCCTTTTCTTGCGTTCTCGTTTTACTGCCGCTATGCCAGGAGTGCGGGGTTTTTCTTTCCTTAAGATATTTTCGGAGGAATAAATGGCAAAAACTTGTACGTGTTGAGACTTTTTTTATTTATCTGAGGAGGCCTACAGAAATATTTTCGACTTTTTACCGATACAAGTATTCGACCTTTTTTTATAAAACACATGATAAAATTTTAGGATTTTTCGGAGCTCAAAAGTCATAAAACATACCTTACTTTGGAAAGCACTCGACGGATATTAAAAACAAATTGCATTGATTGAATTCGGGTATGGTTTGCAATAGATTTAAACACTAAGATTTAGGAAAAATATTTTTTTATTTCCATCACTTTATGTGCCTTTGAATGGGTATCCAATGCTTTTAGTTTATCCATTAATTCTAGTTCTAGTTTCCTCGTATAGCAATGCGGAATGAAGACGTTTTTTATTTAAATAGCTATGTTAATAGTAAGTAGTAAAAGTAAGATCTGTTCGGTCATGTGACCGTATTAATTTGCCATTTTCAGAACTTTTTCAGCAACATTTTTACCTTTACAATTCAGAATAAACTGACATCATTCCGATGCATTAATTCTTCAAGGGTTCGTTTATAAAATGGAACTTTTCACCCTTTATATCGTACCATCAACGCAGCTTACTCCTCGCTATCGATGGTGTACTATATATATTTTAACTCGCACTTTCCCAGGCTGTTTAAAGACCCTTCACAACGTCCTCCTTTCACGTCTCGCGGCAGCACTTAAAAGAATTACGGCTCGCCGTTTAATTCCCAGTCGCGCTTTACGCGTTATATCCCGCGGAAAGGCAAAGACGAAAATAAGTTTTCAGGAGAAGAGCTTTGTGAGGCCGAATGAATCGTAAAATACTGTCGTTTCCTCTTCCAATTCGTCTCGTTTCGCTTCTATGGTATTATTGGACGATTTCTCACTTTCTCTTTCTTTCCTTACCAATATCGAAAGTTAGAATGTTTATTATCTGCGCGTTTAAAGTCTCAAACCGTCTCTGTACAGAAGAAATCCACGGGGTATTCTCTTCAATAAAGAGAACAAGCACTTAGAGTGACTAGTTATTTTCAAAGGCCAGGTTTCTACGTTTAGTACTCATAATTGTTTATGTGGATTAAGTTTAACGCGGCATATCGACAGTGCAACATTTCATGTTAACAGGTATCAATTTTGATTATGTTCAAGGTCACAGATTAGGTAGAAAATTTCATACAAAATAGGACATATGTGTTACATTCTTCGTTAATGCTTTAGAAACTTTTCCCCATGAGGACACCCTAAACCGCTTACCAACATAAAAATGATGACCTAAAATCTTGTTCATAAGTTAAGTCTGTAATGATATGTACTCAACTGAAAACGACTCAACTTCTTTGACAATCGTACTTTTTCAATTCAAACAACACGAATCGTAAGAATAAAACTATTTGAATTAATATTTAAATACTAGACAACGAGTGTTCGATATTCGAACTATTTCTTGTTTTACATCCAGAGCATCTGGCGGAAATAAAATCTGATTGAGATGGACGCATATGTTGCAGTATAAATCATGGAAAATATACTTCGCGGTAAATTCACTCGTAACAGATTACGGCCGTATATTCTTCGGCATACTTTGGAGACATCGGTGTATTTTATTTTGTTACGCCTGGGTACAAAATGACGCATTCGGGTTCAATCATTTACGTGAACATTTATTATTCAATCCAGTTTTAAATTTAACTGTTTTTCAAACTCCAAATACATGGAGATAAGATGTTTTACATGAAATAGTCGATTTTTATTCCCTCTTAGGATATTATTGAATTATTTTCTGTTGAAATATTCAAGAGAAAGATCAAATTTTTTCGCCTTTTAAAAGATTTTGGCGTCATTCTCGAATAAATAGTTTACTTTTAGGAATAAGACAAACAGCCGAATTGTGTCATACTGACGTAAAAACTATCGCCCAACGTGGGGCTCGAACCCACGACCCTGAGATTAAGTGTCTCATGCTCTACCGACTGAGCTAGCCGGGCTTGTTGAAGTGATGTAAAAGCCATATATAATATATATACCCTCGCAATCTTCGATGGTTTCAAATTCATAGTCATATGGAAAAAAGTGGGTTCAATCTGAACTTATTTTCAAAAGAACATTTTTCTTCAATACAAAAGAACGTAATAAATAACAATAATGTAAATCGATAAAATATTGCTATAAAAATTAAAATTCGCTCTCGGGACGATTTTAAAGCCTATTACGTCCTTTTAAAAGCAAGGAAAATATATATTTCAAGGTCTTGGCTGGCTCCCTTCTTTCTAGTTGTTCTCTTTTTACATAGAATTCCTTCGGGACTAATGCCATCTCATCTCCATCCATTTGTGAGCTCATAAGATATTTCACCCAACATATATTAATTCTAGTAACAGCATTGTTCCTTTTAGAACTTTACGACGAGAAGGAGATTTTGGATTTTTAGAAGATTGATATTGCATAATATACTTATAGCCTATTATATAAATTTGAGTTTCGTTACTTTCCTCTAACCTCGAAGACGAAAAAAAAAAACATTATGGAGGATGACTATGGTTCGTCCAATAGAATTACTTCCTGAAATCCAAAAACGTCAAGATATCGCGGATGCCCTTCCCTCCTGGTCCGAGTTGGCCTTCGGAGAGGAGTCAAGGAACCACTCAAAATCTCCGCCGAGAATTTCTCTTTTTACCTTTTTCTCTCTACAGGTGAAAGATAGGCTGTTGCACTATGTCCTGGAAACATCTCTGGAATTGGAGAAGCCAAATTTTCAGGATAGGGTAGTCTATATGAAGGATAGACATGGTCATAATTTGGCGGATTTAGGATCGGCTTCTGGAGAGTAATCGGTCTTTTTTCGACCTTTTTGTTTCATTTCTAACCTCCTTCCCTAAGAAAAACATGATATCGGCGGATGGAATTATAAATTTGCATTTTTAAATTAGTTAAAATTAAGATAGGATCTCGGGACAGGAAAAGTTCTATGTGTAGTTGGAAAGACCTAAGTTAATATTAAAAAAGAAAACGAATTCAAATGCGTGTCGAATGAGAGCGAAAGAAAAACATATTAACTCTTCCACAAATAGTTGAGAATATAAACTCGTGATTTTTTCAGGATGGGATTAAAATGTTAATATAGTAGTGAATTTGTTTTGTCCTAAAAAAATTAAAATATGACAGCATTTGGGGCCCAGTTTCCAAATTTTCACATGCGGTCAATGAACGCTATTGTATGAACTGCAAATAATGTTCCAAAATTTGTAAGCGCATTTTGTGCTCAATTATGTGGCAGTTTTAGTTCTAGATCAAAGAAGCATTTAGCTTTGTCTTGTTAGATGGAGGTATAATATATATACGTATGTCAGCTACCGACGACAATGAGGGGGCAGGAAAAATCCCATTCTTTAGGCTCTTTTTTTTTCGGGGGCCTTTTGCACGTCATACCCTGGATATCTTAACACGCCGACCCAGCCCGCCTGAATGATTAAGATTGAAGACACGGGCGTTGGACAGATAGCTATGCGTATGAGTTAATTTAGAGTCGAGATAGTACAATATGCATATAAGTATAATACAATTAGAATATCCTATGGAAAAAATATTCTTTCCTTAAAAAGGCTTAAATCAAAACATTAACGTTCTACTTATGAAATACATTTAACACTGCCGTTTTGCAGTATAACGACTACTTTCTTGTTAACCAAAGTAGGCTGATATTGCCTACATAAAACCCGTTATCTATAGATAACCTTAACTTATATTCATTAGGAGGAAAATCATGAAACCCACTTCTTTGTTATCTTGAATCTCCTTATAGACATATTTACCGATTCTCATTAAAATCTCTTATTCTGTATACTGGCTGAGCTAGGCAGGCTTTACCGAATTAGTTGATAAAATTTACATTAGAGAAATCTTAATGTTCAACAATTTTTCATGTAAATTAATATTTGGTAATATTAATATTATAAGTAAATAGGACTGTCACTAATTATATCAGGATAAACAATTGACAGGAAAATTATGTAAATTATTTATAAAGCTTCGAAATATGAGCATGGAGAAGAATGCGGAAGAAAAATGTTCGGATAAGATAAAAAACGAGGAAATAAGAAGAAAATGAGAATAGCGAACGATTATACGGAGTATAAAAAAATGGAAGGCGAACTGGAACGGGCATAACCTGAGGAGAGATAATATGCTTAAAGACGTGTTAGAAGGAAAAAGAAGAGGAAAGAAAAAGTTTCAATGTATAAACGACTTCGAAGGGAAAGAGCTACAGAGAAATGAAGAAGAGAGCAGAAAGCAGGAGTATGTGGAGAACCAGGTTTAACCAATAATAAACATGGACTTACCTACGGACATATTACCTATGGTGATGATGAGGAAGCAGTTGACAGTATGAACTGTTTTCGAGTCATGTCATTTCCTCAGTTTGTCACCTAACCTCCTAAAATAAATTCACTGAGAAACCTTTCTATTAATTATACGAATCATTCATGATTTTGCTCTATTGTGAAGTACGAATAAATCTAAATTAAAATGTGGACTCTCAGAAATAATGCCTTGTGAAGCATATGGCTCTATATAAACGTAGAATGGACTTTAGCGTAGTGCAAAAATTAAAAGACCTAACTTGGAGTATCCTCTTAAATAAAATTCTCAAATGCCGCTCTATCATTACAACTACTAAAACATTGCGGATAATACGTTTCGTGATGGATGCTGGAAAACCTCATAAATTCAATGAACTTAACCGATGGGAAATATTTTCCGAAAGCTATCGGTTATCACCTCCTTTCTTCGTCATACATAGACTCAAATTTGTTGTCTATCTAACGCTCGAAAATGTTCTCCGGTAAACTTTCGTAAAGTATCGTCAAAAAACGAGCAGGACCTATCGCTAAATAAAAAAACCCATGCAGTGAGGGCGAGAGGAGATTGCGAGTGCATGGGGTCGGAGAAGGGGATATATCCCTGCTCCGCCCCCACGCAGTGAGGTGTCATGCGGGGTAGAGGTGGCGAAAGGGGCGGACGGGATAACAGAGTGAGCGGAGTGAGAGGGCAAAGGGATGTCCCAGAGTCGTAAGGGAGTGGGGGGTGTGAACTGTAAAGGATGCTCGTATCTAAGGCGCTTCCAGGAGAGAGAGAGAGAGAGAGAAGTTCCCAACAAATACCTACCTAGGTTGACGCCACCTCGAGCGCCCACCCACTCTCTCCTTAGTCGACCCCCTTCCTATCTCCCGCACACCAAGGGTAATGCCTGACAATGGGTCGGAGGGTGTTATATGGGTACACTACAACTCAGCGGGGAGTAAGGCTAGGAGGGTGAATGAAGGGAACGAAGTACGTGTGTGTGTGTGTCATGAGATCGAATGTCTTCCTTCCATGAAAATACTGTGTAGCTCCGAGCTGTCTGAAACACTTATTCTGTCACTCTATGGTGTACTCCCGACCATCATTCAATCCCCCTCTCCACCCCTTTCCTCTCCTTGCGTCGCTTCCTCCCGCATCGACACCCTCATGCCAAACACGCAGCATGGAGGAACACTGTACGCCTACTTCCCTTCTTCCGCCGCCCCCCAAAAACTTCCTCAGGCCAAGTCCTTCGTGCTGCTGCCCAACTTCCACAAACTCTGGTCTCAACCAATGAGCTAGCTAGGATCAAACGGCGCGGTGATTCTTCGTTATCTTGAGAGACAAGTCTGCCCGAGTTTGGTGGTATCTTGAGTTTGTGGAGTTAGGCGGCGCAAATATTTGGAGGAAGGTTAGATTAGTTCGGTAGGTGAGTTTAAAACTATGGCTAATGTAATACGAGTAATGAATTTTGGAAAAAAATGTCTCTATAAGAAATTATGTGCTGGAAAAATTCTAGAGATGGTTTTAATTTTGCGAATGATTTCTTAATTGCCGATTTGAACGACCTCGCAGTTGTTACTAAGTTTCATGAGGATCGTTTTTTTTCGCTTTCTCATATAACAAGTGAATAGATAGGGAATTGTGATCTTGAAAAAAATCGATTCGACTATTTGATGAATATGCACATTTTATGTGTCCCAGAATTCGAAAAGTTTGTGTTTACAATTTCGTCTGCCGTCTGTGTGCTGCTCTCCTGGCTAAACAGTAAAACAGATTCTGGTGAAATGTCGTATTTGAATAGTGTGTCACCAAGGATAACAGCTTTGTTGAAGTGAATCATGTTTCGCAAAAGTGCAGAGTAGTTTATTTTGTCTATTTACTTTTAAAAACCGCATGGATATTAAAATTGGCCCAGTTAATGTCGTAAACATTACTATATAATCAGCATTTTTCAAAAATAAGTATATAGCGTACAGTGACATTATAATATATAGAGTTTTACGCCGAGCCATCATCAAGCTCTCTCCACTCCAACAGCAGCAGCATACGAGCAAAACTGCGAGGAAAATTTTCCGTCGCAAATGCATATTAAGTAAGTGGCGACACTGTTGTATGGACTAGAAAATTACGGAAACGAGGTTGCAGCGATTTTTTGAGCTAAGAAATAACTAGCATTATCTGTTTTAATAGTTAATACTGAATAGCATTATAATCAAAAATAGATTTTATTAAAAAAATTAAATTATCATAATATAATTCCGACAGATGCATTTACTGGTATACCGAAAGCGAAATTTAATTTGATTTAATTTGTATTTAAATGAACGATATTGGCCGTAAAATGATTTTACATAATTATCCAGCGAGTAGATAGCTCAGGCGTACAATCCATCAGAATCATGAAGAGCATCATTATCCCCTCGAGGAAATACCTCTCCTATTTTAAGCTCATCAGATTTTTTTCGTTTTTACGTAAAATTTTTTGTCCTATATCTTCCAAATTAATCACCATTATGAATTTTATCGTAACAATTATCACCTTCGCCTCTTTCTTAACATTATATTTTTCATTATACCTTATATGCCTTATGTATCCCTTATTAAATAAGGTACCAAGGTATAATATTTTCCAAGTCCGTTAAGAAATGTCATGAATCTTCAAACATCTATCTAAAACTTAACTGTGTATAAACTTTAGGTTACCGCGTTAACTAGAAATTCTTATCACACGACTAATACTGGTTTAAAATTTTCACGGTGTTATGATTTCGATTAGAGGTAAATGACCGCCGTTATTTGATTTGGGGAGAGAAATAGAGCCTTTGTAAGTTTAGAAAACAGTGGCAATAAACGACTAAAGCCATCCATTGGACGAACTTGCCAGAATTTAAGCTTTGGCCTCAAGTCATATTTGTACCCGAAGAAGCTTTCCCATCGCTCAAACCAGGCCTTACCGACAACTTTTCCTTTGCATAACTTACCACATGCGTCAACTCCTACTTAGAAGGATAGTTTTATAATATGGCAGCCGGGGAGAGAAAAAAATAGACACCTACGTCTCGGAGATTGAGATTTAGCGATGCTCCTCAGGAGGAATCCTATTTTTCATTACATTGTGACCTCGCCTCGTTTGGAGCCGTGGATAAACCCCGGAACAGTCACACACACGCCTCATCTCTCCTCACCTATAGAGAGAGAGGCGACGACACCCTTTATAAAAATATGCAGCCTCCCTCAGCGCGCCTTCTCTCCCGCAGGCGAAAGGAAAAAAAGTTGAGACGGGTTCATTTTCATCCCTGAAAACTCCGGATCACTCCTTTCCTCTCTCTCTCTTTTTCTCCTTTTCTCTCCCTTTAGGGCCGATCTATCCTCACCGCGTCTTCGCCTCTCTCTACCTCCACACCTCCCCTCCTCTTCCATTCTCCCCCCGTCGCCATTCCCTCCCCTCTCATGTCTCCCTCCCTCCCTCTCCTCCTTTTCGCACAGCCACCCTCTACAGCACCGGCCCTACGATGAATCCCTCGGAGAAGAATGCCCAGATCAGCCGATATTAGATTCTCGGCACATTGCGCCCCCTCCTACCCTTCCTCTCTCTCTCTCTCTCTCAACGCTTCGCAATCGTCTCTCTCTCTCTGCTCTTCTCCCCCTTCCCCTATTTCCCGCCTACTACTCGTCCAGCTTATCCCCCCTTCTTCTATCGCCTTCCCCTAATCCTGCCTTTCCCCATTCCAAACATCCTCCCACTCTCCTCCTCTCTCTCCGGTATCCACCCCTTCTGAATCCCCGAGCGCATTCCACCCTCTCCATTTCTTCCTCCATCTCTTCCTCATTTCTCCGTCTCTCTCACTCCTTTCCTTCCTCGCCTCTTCTTTTCCCGCCTTCTTTTCTTTTGTCCTCACTCTCTCTCTTCAAAGCCTGTCCTCGTCTCCTTCTCCCCCCCCCCCCCCCCCCCCCCCCAGCATTTTATAGGCATCTCTTTGCTCAGCCTCGTTTTCCCTTTCTTATTCATCGATGCGCGCGGAAGAATTATTTCTGGCCGGGTCATCATCATAACACATTGTCCTACTTTTACTTACTTCCGGAGTTCTCGTCACGCCTTTCTTACCTTATTTCACACTTTTGTTTATCATGTATATCAACAGGGTTTAAACACAGTTAATTGCAATGTTTTTGTACGTACGATATTTCCCGGCAGTTCTTTGGGATCCAAAGATTCATCGGATTTTTTCCAACATTGCATTTAGTTTATATTTATTTCTTCTTTGATTTTATTTGAGAACACATAGACTCTTTGTAGAAACTAATGTGGACATTTATATTAACGTTTCTTCGGTTGTATTTGAAAAACGGTCCTATAATACTCTAATACATCACATTGGCTTCACCTTAATTTTTTAAATAGCGCTCTCCTTTTAACTAGGATTCTTTTATTCAATTCTGACTTAGCCTTAACATGTCTAAAACTTACGTCGGACGTAAAACGTTTTCTTCCTTTTCAGAGCCGTTTTTCGCAAAGAGCTTTTAGCCAGCTAAAAGTTTTAATCAGATTCCATTCGAAATAGAGAGAGAGAGAGGGGGGTTTTCACACTTCTGAACATAAAATAAAAACATCACAATTTACATTAAGACAAACCCGCAGGAATGCGCGAATACACAAACACGCCGAATGAGACCAAGACCTCCTTTTAAGCGTTGAAAGCGGCTTATCTACCCCCACCCCGCTCAAAATTTCAATATAGAATTTTCCTCGCCCTCACTTAATTAAGACGGCCCCGATTATCACAGAGTAAAGAGAGAGAGGGGGGGGGGAGGGGGAGGCGGACTTGCAAGGGAAGGGGAGGTCATAAATATGCCGTTAAGGGCACGGGAAAGAGGAGGACCCAATGCGGTTAATCGCGTCCACACACTCCTCCCATTTTTCTTTCTCTCTCTCGGGAAAAACTCCGCGATTTCCCAACTATGGCGAGGGAGAAAAGTTCTACCGCCTTCCTGACGCGTCGTGGTGACCTACGATCGGGGAGGAGGAGAAACCTCTCCCTCTAATAATACGGTCGCGACATTTTATGGCTCAACCGTGCGGCTTGCCGGGAAAGAGAGAAAAATATAGAGATATAGGAAGAGAGAAGGGTCCAGAAAAGGTCCAAGAGCGTAAAAGTAGTGAGAGAGAAGAGGAAGAGGGGAGAGAACAAGACCGTGGAGGTGAGGGAAAAGAAAAGAGAGAGGGAAAGAGAAAAAGTGCGGCTTCTGCGGTGCGAAAAGATGGTCGGATTGGAGGATATAGGGGGAGTAAGGGATATGGGTATGGAAAGCGGGGATGGTACAGCGGGGCATATCCTAAAAACGGGAAGAGGATTTCTTTTTTTTTTTAAATCCGCGTGGGAGGAGAGGATGCGTGTGTGTGCGCGCGCGGGTGGAGGGATAAAGGGGGAGGGGGAGACGCGGTGAGGGTTTAGGGTATATAGAGGGAGGAGTGGTCAGAGAAAGAGAGAGAGAGAGAATTGAGCGGAAGTCTGAGAGTCGGGGTTGAGGGGAGGAGGAGTGGGAAAAGAGGGAGGTAGGAGTTGGGGCAGAGGCGGACAATCTGGAACGACGACAAAGTATCCATTAGGACAAATTTAGTGGTCGAAAAACCACCGACCATTTCCACCACTGGTATCGCTATTCTTTTTTTTCTCTCTCTTTTCCTCTCCCTCTGCCTCTCTTTCCGACTGCCCCTTTTTCCCCGGCCTTTAATTACCGCCCACAACAGGCGCCCGTCCCTAACACACCGCACACGCTAATGCCGGCGCCTACTGTTTCGCCCCCCCCCCTCTCCCTCCCCCCACTCCCGCTCCTTCTCTTCCTCCTATTCTACCCGCACACTTAGGGCGCAGTCCGCCTCCCATCGTCTATAGTCCGTACTAGGATTTTCTCCATCGGATTCTATTGCTATCGCCCGATTGTTGGCGAGCGTTTTCTTTTGGCGTAGAAGTTCGTGCGAGCGAGCGGGGTTTAGAAATGTTCGATGTTCACTCGTAAAAGTCGTTTGTCGTTCTATTCCTCTAAAAGTTCGGTGGAGTCTTGGTCGAGTCTGTTGTGTTTGTCCTCTAACAAAACTGTTTTTCGTTGATGTGTACTGGATAACATCGTGTATTCAAATGTTGTAACACAAATCAAATGTTTTTGTTGATCACAATTTAATTTAAAATAAGTGGGATTAGTTTTAGATGAATCTTCAGGTAAATATTATATCAACCGTTCGACATTCCATTAATTACCCAATGTTTTGTTACTTTTTTGAAGTGACATACCTATAGGATGTTTTCATTCTCCTTAATCGGTTTGCATAATTTCTCAACATCTCATATACAGTCTGAAGTATGTTACATCCAAATAAAAAAGAAGTATAATTGAAGTATAGGCAGCTTAAAAATAAAAAGTTACTCGGTCTTGGGATTTTACCTTTATAAAGTTATGTCCTCTGTTTTGGCTGCTACAGTGTCTCATAAATATATCGAGCCGGTCCGTAACGTTTCATATGCAAGATCGATCATAAATATTAACTGTTATAGCACAGAAAACCTTGTTTGCTCTATTAGGTCTTTCATGAACATTTTAAAGCTCTTAGCATATTGTATATCTGCGCCAGTGCAATTGTCTCGAGTAACTGTTCTCTTTCTGCTTGTTTATACATACATTTACCTACATCCTCTTCCCTCTCTCTGTCATCTATTCCCCGAGTTATCTCATGTGGCTTTTTCTGAAACCGAGAACACACCACGACTGAAATCGAAAGTACGTTTCACTATCCTTCTTAGCGGAAGAAGAGAATATAAGAAGGGAAATCGCTATCCTGCTTTATCTTCTTTCCCCGCCGTTTTTTGTTTTTACTTGCTCTTTCCATCTCTCGTTCCAATGTGTTGCAGAAGGCAGTGGTGGTCAGCTTGGTGCAGTGAAAAAATGAGGCTGGATGCAAGGGAAGCCGGGAATGTTTTGCGAGATGAAAGTTATGCGGATTTTGGGTTTTGATTGTTTTTTAGTTCAGGAGAGGAATATATTACTAATATCCTTCCTTAGTGCATAAATTACGAGATCTGACGAGAAGAATATGATATCATTAAATATATTATTGCTTTAACTTATATAATTTAATTAATCATTGATTTATTTATGCGTAGTTTCAGAGGTTTTAGGAATAAAGTTTGGCCCTAGTCTGGTGTTTATTGTACAATATCAAAGATTTCGTATCAAGAGGAAGAACAGTTGTTTACAAGAATCGAATAAAACATACTTACCCCAAAAGACTCGGCAGTCGTAAATGAAATTTCCTTTAATTTTACCTGACTTGTTATTGTGTGAGTAATTTCAGCGTTATTGGAATAAAATAATTTATTTTTGGCAGTCATATTTGCAGAGCTCTCATTAATGATTGCGTTTTAGTTGTAGATAAATCAACGATTCATCCCGCATCGATCCCTTGCTGAAAAATTAAGTAAATGTCGTCACTATTATTGGCAATTTATTTGGTTTATTTTAACTTTCGATTGATTAATAAACAAGTTGCAATACTCACGTTGCCTAATATTAATTTACAAACTGAGGAAAAAGGAAAGGGACTAGTAGCGATTAGTAGATAATGATGAGGGAGTTGTAGAAATAAGCAAAAACTTATATTATAACCGCACATACAGAAGGTAAACTATTGTGAACCGATGCCGCATTGAATGATGTTTAATGAAATTAATAGAATCTTCCTCTCTTGCGAAATTTTTCCTATCGTAGAGCAAGATATATCCCGTTAAATCGAGGGAAGAAATTAATTGCCACGAAATCCGTTACTACCACTCCAGTTCTCAAGGCCGCGGACGCTACACCAGAATGAATAATGGGGTTATCAGATATTTTTACTCTTTGCTTTCTTTGGAGGTGCGAAATTTATTTACTAATCAATTTCCAATTGGAAACATCACATAGATGTGCGATATAAATGGTAACTTACAAAAAGCAAAATATATTTAAGTACTTTTTTGCAATAAGCATCTCCCATGAAGCATATAAATTATTTTGGCGTCTTATGCTACTAACCGAAGACAATAAAGGCCTAAAATAACATATTTTGAATAAAATTCTGTTCATACGTCATATTTGTCGTATCGTGCGATGAAAATTGTCACAAATAAACACATTTTTCATTCCGTCTATGCGTTTTATGATCAAAGGTAGAGGAGATTACATAAAAATGCCTGAAATTTCCCGTCTTAAAATTTGCGGTAATTTGAAACTTTCAAACACTGTAAATTTATTTCAGTTAGATAAAATTTGGTTCACAGGAAGTAAACATTCATTTCTAATACCTTGGTTCAAAATGCTACTATCATCACCGGTGTTTACTTGTGATTTCTTTTTTGCCGTCTCTTTACCTTCATTTCGTCTCCTTTCTCCTAGCATACCTCTGTTTCTCAAATCTCCTATTTTCCGAATCCCACGCCCGCACTCCTATATCGACCCCCCCCCCCCCTCCCTTTCCACTCCGGTTTCCGCAGGAAACCCCAATCACACATCGTATATATACGATATAAAACTTCCCTTTTTTATACCACCTCTTCTCTCTCTCCCTCCCCTTCTACCTCGTCCCATAAATTCGGAACACAAGTGTTAACAATTTCCTCCGGCGCCCGTACGGAGCGGTCTCTGTTGTGCTTTTCCCCCTTCCTCCTCGAATCTCCCTCCTTCTCGCCATCCCTCTTTCTCCCTCCCTCCGTTCCCATATACATCTCCCTCCCGGCGGCGCGGTCGTTCCTATCGTCTGTTTCCATTCCTATTAACAATTTGCCAACTTTCTCACCGCTGCGGGAGGGAGGAAATAAAAAAAAGTTTATTTCGGTTCGTGACCTCGTTTTTTAATTGCTTAATTACGTCGGGTGCGTCAATTTTTATCGCCGTAGAGAAGGATAAAAGGGAGGGGTTTATAATAGATGTTGAAATGTTGCGTCTGACGTGAATAAATAAATAGTGGATAAAAATATCGGCGATCGCTGCAGTTAATCAACTATTAGGATTTGATTCATTTTTCGTGAAAATCGCGATCGTAAATAGGTGATGAAGTATCGTTTAGAAAATTAGAAAATATAATGGCGGGTAAGCGAGCGTGGTGAAGTTGAATCAATGGATTTAGAGCAGGGACCCGATCCGATCCTTGGTCCGGACCATGGTCCGCGGTTTTTAGCTGCGGACCAGGATCCACGGACCACTGGTCCGCGAAAAATTTTTGAGGACCATGATCCGGGACCATTGGTTCGCGAAAATTTTGAGCAGATCATGATCTGGGACTACTGGTCCGCAAAAAAGTATAGAAAGGACCAATACAAAACAAGTGATTGCTAGAATGTGACAGTTCTACCGTGTTGAAATGCCGGTTCTACACGTAAACCATGATCATCGTACCATGAAGGAAGATACATTAACAAATTCCATTGATAAAATGAAAAGAGAAACTTCTGACTACGTTCCAGATAAACATTACTCTGCTGACACCAATGTGTTAAAATACTGGATGTCTAAGAAGCTTGAGCATAAAAATTTGCACGATCTCGCCGTAACAGTGCTGGGGGTTCCCCCTACTCAGGTGTCAGTAGAAAGGCTCTTTTCTGGCCTCAAGTTCATACTGAATCCATTACGCTCCAATTTATCAAGAGAAAAAGTCAATGATATTATGATGGTAAGAACAAATGCAATTTTTGCTCGTAAAGCTTAAATTAACAGAAATGCTTTCATAATAATAATAAAAGATATTTATTATTTTCTTATTTTATTTAGTCAGTATATCTGTATGTCAATGTAACCGTAGAAATCTTGCATATCACCAACTGGTACACAAACATAATAACAGTGGAGATGATAGATAAAAATAATAAAAAGATAAAAAAGTGACTCAGAAATTTAACAAAACGAAACGTTTTCTTGGCATGGCCTCCTTCTTCAGTCAACAAAGAAATTAGTAATGAAAAAAAGAAAAATATAAGAAATTAAGTGTCATAGTATAATAATAATAATAATAATAATTCGACTTTATTTTCAAGGGCGATATTTAGACTATATGTACAGTCCATTCTTACATACAACCCATTACGACGAACACAAACATCCATGCCCTCGGCGGGATTCGAACGCGCGACCTTAGTATTCGGCGGCAGATACTCTAACCACCCTTCTACCAAGGCCGGCATAGTATGAGAGGGGAGAAAATGGCTGGGGCGTGGGGGGGGGGGGGGGGGGGGGAGGGGTGAGACAGAGTCCATGGCGGGGAATAGGTGTGGTAGAGTATTACAATGTAGTTGAAGAGTTTAATGAACAATATTAAGATGGGGGAAATAAAGGCTTTAATATCCAAATACAATCCAATTCTTTTGTCCTCACCTCGATGCAGCTGGCAGTGGGGTGAAGGGAAGAAAGAACAAGTACGGAAAAACAAGAATCAAATCATTCCACGGAAACGTTTCGTTTTATTAAATTTGTGTCACTTTTTTATCTGTGATCTCCACTATTATTAGATGTATGTATATACACATACACATATATAATGAAAACCTTGGTCCGGGACCACTGGTCCGGAAAAAAATTGAGAGGACCATGGTCCGGGACCACTGGTTCGCGAAAAATTTGGGAGGATCGGGTCCCCGATTTAGAGTAATGATCAATGAAAAAGATATCTGAATGTTAGTGGAATCCATTGTATTACTCGAAGATTTGCGAGGTAAATATCGACATATTCGATTGTTATTGATAAACTGAAAGTTGAAAGATATTTTAATATCATTCAGGAGAGTTTATGTAGCATTACCTTGATTCATCTTCGATAATAAATGAAGCTCATCTGAGTCCTGAATATTATGACCTTTTGTAGTCGAGAATCAGTACTTAATATCTTTAATCTATTCATGCAATTCAATTTTATTTGAATAAAAATGCACATGGAAAATTTTTGCTTGGATGTCTAAACATACAACAATTAATTTTTTTTAAATTATGAAGCCTTTAGTACGTCACCTCTAATGAAGAGAAAATAGCATATAAATTTTAGATAACATTTTACCACCAATGTTATTAATTTTAAATAGAAAAAAGAAAGTTACATCATATAAAGAACTACTCCGAACCTTTTAAATTGCACGGCACACTTTCAGGTGCTCTCGAACTTCGTTGCACACCGAACCAAATTTGTCGAGACCGCGTAGAACAGTTTTACCACCCTGTAGCCAAAGATTAAATTCCAAACAGATGAAGGAAATTATTGCTGAAATCTACATTTTAAAATTTTTTAGCCCAGATTACGAAATAATCCTACGATAAAAATTCCAATTCTCCAGTTGCAAATCAACTCGGTTTCTGTTTCAAGTAGCGGAAAGGACCTTAGGAATCGTACCATAAGAGATATTTGGTTTCTGTCGTCTTAGCATTAGAAGAATAAAACAGTATTTTCCCTATGTTTTCAAAATTTACCGCCGCACATCGATTACTTTTTCACAGCATAGTAGCGTGCCGCGGCGCACCGGTTGCAGAGCACTGATATAAAGCATCGAAACTAGCTGAAATACAACGCTTTTTAGAATTATATTTCAATGTCGTTACAATACTAAATAGGATCATCTCTATTGTCATTGATACACACGTTATTAATGAGTGGATTGAGTTAAACTAAACTCTTTAAGGTTTAAGATGGGAGAAGACGACTGTAAAATCCTTGATCTATTCGACAAAATCAGAAATAACGTCTAATGCGCCCTTTAATATATTGTTTCACGCTTTAGATATAGCGAAACGTTCGAAGCCCAAGGATGGTTCCATTACGTTCCTACGGTTTGCTTCGAGAGTAATGCGGGACTATCTCCACGTCCGATCCCTTATTCAGGAGACGTTCCGCGAGGCGCTTTTATTCCTTCCTCCTCTCTTGGTATGTGTGGATTCCTCTCCGGATCTTCCGTACATATTTTCCCCCTTCTATCGCACACGCGGAACTTCCGACCCTCGTCACCCCTCCAAAACAGTCCAACGTCTATCTTCTTCCTTTCCTCGCTCTCCCTGCTCACTCTTCCTTCTTTATATCCCCCTCCTTTCGTCGCCACTACTCTCCTTCTTTCTTATCCACATCTCCAACCCTATATCCCTACCTCCTCTCTCTCTCTCCCTCCCTCCCTCTATTCTGCCCAAGCAATTCTCTATACTTGGCATTCTACTCTCTTCTTTCTCCAGATTTCCCTCTCAATTTCTTTTTATCTCCGCCAGATATCGATCGCTCACTGCTCCCTCGCCTTTATCTTAAGTACCGTTTATTGCGATCTCTTGAACTATGTCTCTTTTTTCCCATCTATTATCTTCCTTTGTCCAATCGTTGATATTCGATTCCCCCAGTTTTCTCTTATTTTTAGCTGGAAATAAGATGTTTTTTATCAATTTAAATATTTTAGTGTAGGAATGATAAAGCTATAGAAAAATGGGAATGGCCCATAAATTATTATGAAGATGAATTATTTTTCTTATGTTGCAAAAACGATTCGGCACTTTCGCAAGCAAGGTTATATTCTAATAAGAAGAGATGTATAGTTCTATTTCATTTTTCTCCATTTATGATGACCGTTCCATTATTATTTCTCGTTTTACCTGACTTGTATCACTTAAGGTGTAATTTTTATTTTTCTTCTTCCATTACTTAAATTGTTCGTATGTTGACATAACGTGCAGCACTTCTTTGTAAATTTATTTTTCCGTGGTTTCAGAAAGTTAAATAAACGCAGATCCACTCCAACTATATTAAGAGCCTTATTCAGATTAATTTGGCGGCGCAGTAATGGTAAAGACGACAGAATCCATTATTTGACTGCGTAATGCTATTTATTCTTGCACAGTTTAGTTACCAATGTTACCACAATACTCAGACAAACACCATCACGTCACTGGCTGTGTGTGCTCACACGCAGACCCGAAGCGGACGAGCATAAGGTCTTCAGTTCTACATAGATGACCATCGACTGCCTCTTTCGTGGACAAAGAAAGATCGTCATTTGGAGTCGTTAAACACCGCGATTACCCCACTCTGTCACGCCGTATGGACAGGGGTCTTTTACACCCCCTATACTTTTCACTTCCCTTTTAAAACCCCGCCCCTCGGAAACACCCCATCGCGAATCCTGCTCCGCCGCCCTATCCCCTCCTTCGAAACCCTCCCCTCCCCTCTTCCACCCCGTTTGAAGGATGATTAGTCACTTCTCGGCCGAAATTCACCTCACAGTCATTTCCTCGCTTGCTACTCTCGATCTCCGCCTCATACTCGCCGCCTTTGTGACCAGGAAGGGGATGAAGGAGGGACTTTCCATTTAGACAACACCTCCCTCTCCTTAGATACCCATCCACCTCATTCCGCCCAACCCCTTCGTCGCGTTATATCTCGCCCCGCGTTGTCACACGCCTCGATGCACGCCAATAAGGTCTCATTCGTCGTGTTTTTCTTTCATGACCGGATGAAAGGGGTTGGAGAAAGAAGGGATAGTAGGAGAGTTCGGGGGAGCGAAGGGGTCCAGAGAGAGTGGGAGAGGGGGTGGGGGGAGGGGGGCGGAACGGGTTCGAGGGAAGAAAGGGAGTTGTGGCGGGGGAGAGAGTTTGTGCCTAACGGAGTTTGACAAACCGTGTAATCATGGCTGGTGGGGTGACGGGAGACAATAGCGGGGATAGGAGAGTGATTCGTACCCTTTAAGGGTTGCCGTTTCGTCACCTGCCTTATGTTTTCGAGAGCGCCACCGTGTTGCAACATCTCCTTGTTTATAATTATCGCTGATGGCTGGTCAATTAAAATTTTAACTCGTTGTTTTCGTTCATCGAATCGATCGGTTTGCTGGCTTGGGTTGGCTAAGACTTTTCGAAGTACTGTCACCAGCGATTTCTACCAAGGAACCGTCCCATACCTAGATATATTTTTAATGTATATTTAACTCCAAAATATGCCCAAGTCGATGATGATACGGCCTTTACGACGAAATACGTGAAATTTAGCGAAACTAATTTTGAGTCAATGAAATTAGCCATCCATTTTTCATGAGCAGAATGATTTTTTTTAGCGATCATGTACTATAAGTAATTAATTAATATACGCCGCATTTCGCTCAGGTAGGCAATGACCGCAGGATTAAAAATAACTGCTTTAGTCTACCAATTATTTAGGCTGGTGCTTCTGCCGAGGCTAAACCAACCCGATCGATCTGATGCATTTCATCAGTGTGTTATTTCAAGAGATATATAAATGTGATATATATACCCTTATCGCAGTTCGGCAAGTTGGAATTTTAGTTTTATGCGCACATGCGACGTTAATTCTCGACGATTTCCGCAATAAATTTGCTAAAGGTCTATTTTTTTGCGTGTTTAAAAAAAACCATGGTCACTCTCCTGGGAGAGAAAACCACCCGTTTTATTTTTTTTATCCGTCGAGCTGTTTAATTTTTCCAAACAGCAGTCCACGAGAGAAGGGGCAGGAAAACTGCATTAAAAGTAATTTAGTTGGCAATAAAAATTTTGTGGCCAATAAAAATTTATAAATTCAATTGGTATGTTCATTTTACGGGGAAAAGAGAACAAAGAAATAACTTATTTCTACGTGAAACGCAATGAATCTAAATAATTGCAAATTCTAAAGCAAGAGATCGCAAAAAAAAAACGAAAGGGAACTGACCTGTCGACAAAACTCGTTCATTTTTAACGCACTCGAGAGGATTAAAAAAGTCGATCACGTATTAAATTACGATCTCATTAGCGAAGTTGGTTATCGTAAATATTCTTTGTCACTGCTCACTATAGGGTGCTTATATTCCGCCCTGGTTGCTATTGCATTTAAAAAGCCTCCGCCAAGCTCTGCAATAGGGGTTTTCGAGGGGATTTGAACCGATTTTTTTTATCTACCTCGTCATTCTGGCAACGTCGCTACTGTGCCGCGGACGAAATGTCGCTAATCGCATGGGTGTTTAATTCAGTTTTAGGGTTCCTTAATGATGAGTGAAACGCGTGCAAAAGCTGCATTCAGGATCTCATCTGTCACTCCGATACAGTGATCTCAGCGCGAAAAGGGTGACAAAAAAAGCTAGCGCGGCATAACGAACACCTGCTACTTATACGCTTAGAGAATTTTCATTTCCCCCTTCTTTTCCTCCTGGCCAATGTCTCGATTCGGTATGTTTTTCGAAAAATAAATTTTTTGTGTTTTTATCATTTTAGTAATGAATATTCTATCAGAAAAAGAATATTTTGAGGTTTATTATTTTTGTTGTATCTAAACCCTCATTTAACTCCTGTCATGATATTTATATCTTGGTTTTGAAAAAAAATGAGGAAAATGTATTTACAGTGTCCCTTTATCTGGCTAACAGCCCTCTCTACTCTAGCATCACGAAATAATATTTTATTACTTAAACATACACCTGTTTGCTAAAATTGTTTATGTAAGTGTAAGATTAGTTTATTTAAATGTTTCTTACGATGTATGGTAATAAACTACTACTTGAAAGCACTGTGGTCGCCACAATAGTTATTTCATAGCAATTATAATGTTCATCGAATTTGAGTTTTCATAGAGCTAAATTAAAACCTAAAACATTGAAATTTTAAAAGGATTCCTTTATTATTTCGTACCTCCCTTTCGAAATAATAATAAATTTCAGTAAAATTATCGACTTAAATAATTTTCATTGAATCGTATAGTTGATGTTTCGATGGATTTGATGTTTATCCTTATAATACCCCTTTAGTTCAACCACTCATAAATTAACTGATACTTGCTGTAAAGCGCATTCGCAAAATCGCACTTAAGATACGCAGACGCTAGGTAGGTAATCTAGCCATCTCGCATTTATCTCGGCATCAATAGCCAATCGCGGTGATGCAATTGCTGAAAGTGGAGTATGAAAATGGACGCCAAAGGATGGATAAGCACCCGTGAATGCACCACTTGTTTACGAAAAATCTGTGCCATCAACCATCAAACCAATCAAATTATTGTTCATGAGTTTCGGAAAACTATACGCCGAAACCTCAGCAAAGGATTCCCTCGAACAACTCATTTAGGAATGCTAGCGCCATCGCATTTCATGCATATCGCAAAACCATCAGTTTATTCCTCCGAGTTTTTTTTTATTAACTGACATTTACTGCTGGACTGCATGTATAGACTCAAGAATTTTTAGTTATTTATCAACATGTCTATTGAACTTTCAGGCCAGAATTTACATAATTTTCGAGACATCGTCAGTGATTTACTTGCAAGTTGAGGGATTGAGACGATTTTGGTTATGCCGTCAAAAAGTTATATACTAATTGAAAACAATTATGAGTTTTCATGGATAAAATCGCTACATACTACGGATACTATGTCCTTATCTCGTATTTGCACGCACAAAATTAAATGTGTGTAGAGAGAATTCGTATGAAAGCGTGCATGTGCTAACACACATAATACGCAATCAAAAGGGCGCTTCCGTCGCGGCTTCCATAGAACTATTAAAATAATTTTCAAATACTCTTTGAAGAAATAATTCCGAAATTAAACAGAGGAAGGTAATCTAACAGAAAAATATTTTAAACGAGTTCATGCATAACGGCGCATTTGTTTCTAAAGATTTACGGAAATCGGCGGGAGTGAAGCATTCAAGCGGAGGCCCTTCTTAGGGAAAAAGTTTGCGCGCCAGGAATTTTATTCGATTAAAGAAAGAATATTTCTCGCTTGGTTACGTTTCATAGTTTTCGCTGCATTCGATACGCCAGGGTGTCGAAATATCCCCCCCCTCCCCCTCCTCCCCCTCTCCTTCCCTCTCGCTAAACAATCCGTGGGCAACCCCGGGAGGGATAGAGATAGGAATAGAGAGAGAGTGAAGCGGAGGAGAGCCAAAAAGGGGGAAAACTCGTACGTATAAAAAAATGATACGACGGCACCGAATTCCTGCGGGGAAACGTGCAGTAACAGGGTCGGCGGCGTAATGCGTAAAAGTATGTCGGGAAATTTTTGGCGTGCTGGCCCTTGTGTGTGTATATGTGTGTGCACCTCTTTTAGTCCCTCTCTTTTGTTTCCCTGCGCTTCTCTCTCTCCCTATTCTCGTCCCCTTCCCCCTCCCTCCCCCCCCCCCCCTTCCCCCCCTTCCCTTACGCGCTCGGCTCCTTTTGTTTGAACCCATTTTTTACATCGTGTGTATGTATATATGTATATATATGTATATATATATATATGTATATATATGTATATATGTATATATGTATGTGTGTGTGTGAGATGCAAGTGAAGGAAGAGAAGAGAGAGAGGAATCGGCAGAAAGAGGTGAGGGGGGGAGAGAGAGAGATAGGGAAAGGTGGGGGAGGATGTGTTAGGTTCCCTATGAAGTATGGAAGGGGGGGAGGAAAAACGCTCCTGAATTATAAGAGTCGAAGCTTTTTGGTCGTCGTGCTAGCGTTGGGAAGGGGGAGGATATGAGGGTGAAGGGGGGAGGGGAGAATGGAGGGAAAGAGATAGGAGCGGTACGGTGGGGATAGGGATTAACCGGTCTGCCGCGATGCTGGTGCTTTACTGGAGGATTCGGGGGGAAGGGGGGGGGGGGGGGGGGTGGAGAGGTACGAGGATGAGAGAGGCGGAGAATGGGGGAGGTGGGTGGGAAAGGGATTTTTCAGAGAGAAGGGTATCCGGGAAGCTCGCGAGCGGAGTCTGTATAACGGTATGAAAATATGGATGGAGGCGCCGAATGAAAGAGTACGTAAACATGGGAGAAGTGAAGCATGGTTGTGTGCGAGAGAGGAGAGAGAGGAGAGTGGGAGAGCAAGGAGAAAGGAAGGGAGGGGGAACGGGGGGAAGGGGACATCCATATTCCCGTCCGATACCCTTTCCTACGCCGTCTCTGTTGTGCCGCTTTCCAGGATGCGGGGTTTCGACGTATTTTATTTTATTTTTGCCGAAAATTCCGATTTATTTTATTACCGTATGGATCGATCGAAAATTTTGAGATGTGCGGAACGCCGATTGCAGCGGGGATCTTAGCGAACGCGAAATCTATGCGATCGTTCCAAAATGGTTGGATCGAAATTTAAAATCAATCGCAAGCCGACTTGGTAACCGAGTTTTTCGAAAAGGAGGTTTTTCGATGTTGTAAATTTTTTCATTATTTGATAACCTTTTATATAAACTCGGCGATTCATATTCATTCTAATGCAATCCAACTGAATTCAATTTATTGAAGTTATTGCAGTAATGTTAACTCTGGTGTAATTTATTTATGAAGTCACGTATTTTTATAGCAATTTTTTGCTAGCAATATAAATATTTAATTAAGTTAGGGTTTTGTCATAGATGGTATCATCGAAAATTTAAGGCATATAGTATCAAGATGTCCAAATGGTGCGACGTTAATTCTTATTTTACATTTCATCACGCCAACTTAGCTTTGTCCTTTTTTTTAAAATTAGCCTTAATACTGTAACGAAGGAATAGTTTCAATAAAACTACCTTTGAACGACTAATAAAACACAATTTGTCTCCTCTGATGCAACATGAGCATCACCTTAGTTTTCGTTTCTTAAGAAAGCCAAATGAATGAGAACCTGTTTAATATTTTGTAGTTTTCATACGGATGGAAGACTTGCAACATAACCCAAGATTTAATTTTCCATTTTTTACTTCCTAAAAGATCTGACAAGGAAGATGCCGATAAAAGATGAAGTTTAACACAAAGATTCATCGAAACAAATTGAGAAAAGGGTGTTCTCCCGGAATCGACCCGACTGAATTCCTTCCCTTTCTTGCTATCACCCCTCTTCTCTTTTCGCTTCCCTCTTCGAAGCCTCACTCCCCTCTTCCCCCTCCTCCATGCTTGCACCTCTTGTTCAACGTCGCCTTTTAGCGGAACCATCAACCACTCTCGCGTCCTTCGCGAAATTTTGCAGAAACGTGGCAGAGGGAGGAGGGGAGGAACGGAGGCTGGTTGACTTTGAAAAGAGGCGGGAGTGCGGAAAAGAGGTTTAACGGGTGGAAAATGGTAGGCATGGGTGGAAAACCCGCGTGTGTACGTTAGAAGGAGATAGGGAAAGAGGATGGGGGAAAGATAGAGCAGTAGAGAAGGAAAGGGATCTCTGTCTTTCGAACGCACACTTCCTTGCTTCTGGGGTGGTGTGTGGTGGGGTGGGAGGGAAACGAGGAGTTGTTGGGCGTGGCGGAGGCCTTACGATTCTACCTTTGCTTAGCAAGTGGAAGAGAAAGAGAGAGAGAAAGGAGAGAGGTTGGATGGCGGCATCCCTTTAACATCCTCTCAACCCCCTACCACCTCTCTCCCTCTCCTTTACCCCTTTCCATTGCCTCCTCACAGCCATGATAGACCTCAGCTTTACCCCTCTTCTATTCCAGCATGCTCCCTACTCGGTGCGGAAGAGGAGAGAGAGAGAGAGAGGGCGCGGAGTTTACGGTTCGCCTGCCTCGTTCCTCTTTTGTTTACCCCATTCCACCTTCAGCCAGCGCCAGTGGTTACGACCCGTTGCTTTTCGCGGATCCTTGAGGAGCTAGAGGGAGTGAGAGACGGAGGGGATTGGACGGGTGGGATCACGTGTAGAAGATTGGGCGGAGGTGAGAAAGGAGTAGTTATGCGAGAGAAAAGGTGTGTATCCGTATGCCTTAGAGATGAGAGGGAGTGGGAGGTTTATACGGAATGAATCGGAAGGGGAGGGAGGGACGGGGAAAATTACTACGCCAAAGCGGTAGAAGAGTACTATTAGGTGGAAAAGGTTTTCGTTGATTACAGAATTCAAGCAATTTAGTGATTTTACTTCTATTAAGGAAAATATGTCGATGTTCCCCTATGATATAGCTTTACACTGTTTAAATTTTAATATTTAGTTAACAGTCTCTCGCAGGAAATACAATACTTGTTCCTTGCAGTTCGACTATTAGTTTCAAAATCTCTTGTATATTTTACTTAGTTTTTCCACTTTTAAACTAAAGATGTTCACAGGAATTTTTATTTTAAAGTTCATTGTGTAACTAATGAGTAATGATAATATTTTAATAATTTTCCAATTTAATTCCGACAACGTTATGGTTTTAATGTGTTGGAGTAGGTGATTAATGCATATCTATTAAATAATGTCACGTAGAATTGTTCAATTAATTATTCCTTCACTTCATCATCTACTAATGATATAAATATTTTTTAAAAGGTCGATAGGTTTATTTTTTAAATAAATTTATCTTTGTAATAATAACTCGCATAAATTTGAAATTGATGGATAAAATTCGATTTATTGATAGATAATAGATAACGTAAATAAACAACTGGGTCCAAAATACAATTTAAAATTCTTAAAGAAAGAATAAAAGAATACTCCTGAAGGAAACATCACATCTACTTTCTCAGCCCCGTGATTTACAAAACTTTAGTTCGTTCTTTTCAATCTTCGTTAATACTTTCCACTTCCCTTATTTCACATAATCCTTCCTTTTATCACCCACGCTTTGCTCCACATTTATACTTCCGTCTCCAGACACCTTCCGATCAGCCCGTGTAAACCCATTTTCTCCCTCTGCTTCGACATCAAACTCCGTCACCCTTTTCTACTCGTGTGCGACGACTCTACGCCCGCCCTTTTTGTCCGGATGAGCAAAACTCTTCAACTCTTCCTCTCCCCCCCTACGTCTCTCTCTCTCTCTCTCTCTCCCTCTCTCCTTTTCCTCATTTCCGACCCCTCTTTTTCTCTTAACACTTCCATTCCCTTACTTTCTGTCTGTCTCCCTCCTCTCCCATGACGACACACAAAATACCCAAAAGCATCAAGCATCTCCCTCTCTCTTTGCATCTCTCTGTCTCTCTCTCTCTCCCGTCGCGAACATCCTATCCTAAGGCCCATCCTTTACTTTCCAACCTCCCGGAAACTACGACATTCGAACAACACGTGGAGACTTGCCCTCGATGTGCTCGAGCAACGCGAAAAGAGGCTCTCTCTCTCTTTCTCTCTCTCTCTCACGACTTCCCGTTCTCTTTCTCCTCCCTTCGCTTCATCACTTTTCGCGTCGCGAATCCCCGTCTGTCTCTTATTCCCTACCTCTATTCCTCTCCTCTCGCCTTAAAACTCATGCCTTATATATTTACACGCCTCCCTATCTTCGCCTATCTCCATCCCCCATTTCCTCTCCCTCTCTCTCTTTCTGTCTCCCGCATCGCGACACCTTTCCCGTGTCATATCTTATATACGGCGGAAGACTACTCTCCTTTCCAATGCCGCGTAAAACCTTCCCTACGAGTATATTCGCTTCCTCTTCCTCTCTTCCTTTCGAAGGGAGCTTCAGTCGCTTCCTCGCTCTGCTCTGATACTTTCTGCCTCGGAGAGATTTTTGGGTGGCTGATCTGCTAGTTGACACATTCCGACTATTTCTGTAGTAGATGGTTGATTGTCGTTTATAATTTAATGGGTTGAAGGAGTGTAGTGGGAAAGAGTTTGTAGTCTCGGTCTGATTTTTATATAATGATGTAATGAATAATCTTAAAAATCTCTAGCAGATAAAACTATCTATGGCAGATAATTAAAAAATTATGAATGAATGGCGTTCATAACTCCAAAAAAATTTTACTGTAGAGGAATTTGCAATTTTGTTGTTGAAACACGCTCATGTAACCATAAGCCTATTTGTGTTCGATAAAAATTTGGTGAAGTCATAATATGAAAATGCTATATTCAGAGCATTTTCGACCCAAAGGCAAAACAGTTTTTGTTTGGGATAAAAATTATTCTGGAGGAAGAAATTAAATTGCAGTGAAAGATTAATATAGGTAATTATTATTTCTTTGTGGACGAATCAAGTGCAGGCTGCGACTTGGTATGTTTTACCGCAGTTTAGTTTTTTCAAAATATTTTGATTTAAAGTAATTGTTTGGTAACGACTTCCATGATCATTTATTTTATCTCTTAAATATACAGCCCAGAGAAATTACAGACGTAGAAAATTTTTAAAAATCTGAATGTTTTGAAGTTTGGTTGTGTATTCAGTTTATGGAAACAAATGAGTTGAATTTAAGTTTACATACGTTAAATGCGAGAAAGTTCCGGGAATCAACGTTATCCGTAAATACCACGCGAAAAGAAGAGGTTTCATCACGATTAAACAAGTTTTTTTGTTTGTTTCTTGGTTGACCTGAGCAGCACGTAACCAATTTTTCGAGCAGTTTTCCGTAGCGTGCAATATCTTCATCCTTTGCGCAAGCGAATACTCAGTTTAGGAACAAAAAAGAGGATATCTAGAGATACCACCGCGATCTCCTCCTCCGTTCCGTAGTTGCGCCTTCGGTTGGTACTTTAGGGGAGAACTAGGGACGTCGGTAAAAAGGGAGGTCGTGTGAGAGAATTCGAGGGTCGGGTGGAGCGAATCGTAGAGGTGGAAGGGGTAGGTTGAGTGGAGAGGAGGCGGAGGAGATGGGGGAGCTCGGCGTCTTGTAGAAAGAAGCGGCGAGGGGTGATGTTGAGAAGACGCAGCAGGAAACAACCTTCGATCTCACAAACCCCACACTCCACCACCCCATAGCTCACCCGGTCCCCAAACCTCCCCAAAACAACCTATTTCTCCACCCTATCCAACCCATCGCTTCCTCCGACTCCTTTTCCCTTTCTTCCCTCTCTTCCTCTTTTGACCTTTATTGCTCCTACGGTATATTTCTTTCCCTATACCCTTCCTCTTCCATTTCTTTCTTATTTTTACTCTTTGCGGGATTTTTTATCGCGTTTTTACTTTCTGTCTCCAATTCCATTCTCTTAGTGTTTTTCTATGACATGATCTACCTCCTCAGTTTATCCACTCTTTTATCTTGACTCTATTCCACCTTCATGGAATATTTTCTATCTTATTCTACTCTCTTCAACTGCAATTCTTTCTTCGTCTTCTCTTTCATTCTAAATTCGTGGTAACTTCGCAAAGAATTCCGTTTTCAAACATTTTTCCGTCTTTTGACCTTTTTGCTCTTTCTCCATCTTCTATTCAGCAGTTTCTTGCGTTTTTTATTTAAACAATCCATTAATTTTTTATAGGGTCTACTGCTTTAAATGTTTTACCTTATCTAACTAACCATATCTGGCGCAATAAGTTATTTTAAAGTTTATTTTATATTTGGAATTCCGTCTCCTTCTAACCACGTGAAATCAAGGACTGCTTACAGAATATTGTCAAGATATTCATAAAGACCTTTCATCTGATCAAAATAACTTATAATCTTTCCAAAAAGAAAGATTCGATGAAAATAATCTGCTTCTCGGTCACAATGAGGTAATCAGTTCCATTCATTCGTGTTGCGGAGTCAATCGTTACATTTATTTCGTTCTGATTAAGCATAACGAATTGAAATAATGAACTAGTTATTCAAACTTCCACAGCCGGCATTCACTTTCGTCTCCACTTACTTGGAAACTTATGACTACTCTCACTTTTGGACGATAACATTTCATTATTGCAACCGACATGACTTTATTATTTTTCCGTATTGGATTCGTTAAAACTTTACAGAGTTCTTTTACTTCAAAGTAATGTGAAAGTGAGGAAGTACGTGTTTTATCACCGGAGCTGGAATATTTTAGCTCTATCATTACATGACGCTATTTTCACAAAATAATTGATTTGCATTGAAATGTTCTCAGTTAATTTCACTAGTTTACTAAAAGAATGTATTACTTTTACTCAGAACCATCTTCAGCGTATTTCAGAGATGGCACGGCAGGAGTTGTGATATACACAGATTTTGTTTTTCAGTGAGATTAGCGATAGTCTATTCTTAGATGTCAGGAATTGTTACCAAGTTTTGCCTTTCTGTTTTCCTTGCTGATGCGATAATGATCTTGAGTTCTTCTTCCTAATAAGAAAGCATGCGAGTTTTCTTGTTATAGAGGTATATAGTCAATATCTGATGTGATGTGCGTTGTCTATTGTATTTGGAAGATATCCAATTCTTATTTGAACCTACAAATGTTATACATGGCTATAACTTCAGTTTTTAACAAAAGCACTTTCTCTTTTTCCTAAATGAAGCACATAATTTCATGTTCATTATCATTTAATTTTAAAAGAAAGTTTCCATTACTATTCCATTAAAATTACATAAAACAAATATTCGAGTAGCGCGATATCAAAATGGAATTTCTCGCGTTGTAAATTATGAACTACTTCAAATAATATGAAAACACACCTACGTCAGCTTTCGTTAATTTTCACAAATTTTATATAATTAAACTGGACAAGTTCAAATAACTTTTGTGGAAATTATGATTTAATACATTACGTGTAACATTTATATACGTATTCCCACCCCCATTATGAAATTCCATCAGAATATTTGCGAATTAGAAAAGGATATCATGGGAGCTTTTTATTGTAAACATATCAGGATTAGTTTTCTGTGGGTTTAAATAGGTACCGGGAAAGAGCTGACCGAAAACTGGTGGAGCTCCAAGTTTGTCTTACTGACTTTTTTTTTCGGGAGTATTACAAATTTAACACCCGCATGAGGGAGGGAGCATCTCTTCCTAGCGCTGTGTTTCCATGGATACGGTTTTTCTCTTTTAGGCGCCGAGACCTCCCGCCATTTTTTCCCCTCCATCTTTCAACCTCCGACCACTCACTCGCCCGCGCACCCTCTTCCCCTCCGCTCCCCGAACCCCACACCGTCGCCGCCACCGCTGCCCTCGGAAGACTCCACGCCCATTTTCTTGCGATCCTTCTCTTCCTCCGGCTGTCTCCTTTCTCTCCCTCTTACCTCCTCCCTCTCTCGTTCCTCTTCCCTCTCCCCCCTCTCGTCTATCAGCATCTCCTTCGATCCAATGGGAGGTCTTTTGAGTCCGCTTCTTTTTTCTCCAGTCTTCAATTTTATGTCCATTTATTTATCTCCCCCCCCCCCCTCCTTAATGTTCCGAACACTAGTCCGAAACGGATAAAGGTTTGAAGGAAAATATATTTTGAACTATTAATTTTATTAGTGACCTTCAACTCCATTTTTTACGTCCAATCGCTGCTGTTTTGATCACCGATAGAGAAACTATCGCGAAGATCAATGCGGTGGTGATTTCTCTCTTTAATTCTACTTGCGATGAGGGCTTACATTAGTACCATAGTATCAAAAGTGATCGTGATCTCCTTTTATATATCGAATTGCCAGTTTCTCTTATTTGTATGAAAAATGTTGAAATTACTATTCAATTTTTAGCAGTAATTTGTAGTATTTTCATTTATTTATATTATGGTAGAATTCGGGTCAGTGAATCTTTAAAATAAATATTTCTGCCCCCACGTCGGTACAAAGAAAGACACTTTCATTCATTTAATTAAATGTAATGATTTTAGCAATATATACTTAAATCTTTCGCGAGATTGACGTGGTTCGGGAGATACACGCTCGAGTCCTGCGGTAAACTCACTTGTCACAGTGTCAGATGATAAGGGTTTTTGTACTTCACCCAGCGCTGTCTTAACCATTGGGCTAAATGGGCTATAGCCCAGGGGCGCCTCATAAATATTTATTATTATTTACATAGCTGATTTGTAACAATATGATATGAAACACTAACTTCTCCGCATACAATTCTGCTTCTTCTTTACATATTTACTTGGACATTAAAAATTAGTAACCCCCACCCCACTACAAGAGGGCGCATCATGTTACTAGCCCAGGGCACCCAAATGTCTTAAGACGACCCTGACTTCACCCCGTTCTTATTGTTCGCCTGAGATGTATTCAACTTAACGCGCGCATCAATACATTTATTCCGGTTTATCCTTCGATACCTTCTTTTTGCGCATTGCTCCCATCTCTTCCATCTCTCTTTCATCCCATCCTCTTTCGTTCCGCTTGAAGATTCCGCGTGTCTTCTCTTGTCTGTCTCCCTTTCTTTATCCCTAGCTCCTTCCCTCACTGCTCTCATTGCCTCTCCCCTCTTCCCCGCGCCAAAACCATCGCGACCCTTCTTCTTTGTCGGTCTTCGACGAGAAACAAGAGGGAAACGAATGGGAGTGTAGGGAAGGGGGAGCGAGGAGAACGGGGAATGGAAGAGGGAGAGGTCTGTTGCGACAAGGGTGCAGGGGTGGAGTGGGGGAGGATGCAGGAGAGGAGGAAGGATGTCTCACGGCTCGTGTTGAGAGAGGGAGAGGGAAAGGGGGGAGAAGAAGTAGTGGGGAGAAAGGAGGGAGAATTCGCCTGGGCAACTGGAGAGCTCACTTGCAGGAGGGAAACGAAGAAAAAAAAAGGTGATCCGAAGTCCTCGTTTTTTTTTGTTAAGGATTGAGGTCGTTCTTAACACATTCGAGAATCGAGGTAAAAGTATTCCTTGTTTTTCCGCGTGAACTTCATTTTCGGATATTTTAAAACCGAGTTTAACCATTTAGATGTGTGCTTATTTAGGCATATAATATTGGAGTTTGATAAATATAATTGGAAATAAAAAAAAGAGCTATTCAATCTGCCTGTCGAGATTTATCTTTGATGTAGCATCAAAGATAAATCTCGAAGATCAAAGAAATGCGAAAATTAGAGTCGGAATGTCGGATAGAAAAAATGCGTCAAAAATATGTTCACTTTGGAAATTTTTAAATGCTATCACATCACTAATTAGGAAATGAACATTACATGCAAGCGAGAAATGTTAGATTAGGCATAGGTAAAAAACTGGATTCACAAAAAATAGAACTTAAACAAGTTTAAAAACGTTTTATATATGCAACACATGAATATCTGTACTCAACTCGGAATGTCATGCTTTCATTTTAATAGGAAAAAAATAATGCCCCAGTTATAATGAAGATAATATTATTCATAATCATTTCATTTCCAATATTCAGTTTTTCTATCTAGCAAACGAATTTTTTGAAAGATTTGTGGTTCACAGAGGCTTAGTTGTGTATTTTTTTTATTTAAGCAAGTAACTCTTTTCATACGAGGATTATATTCGAATATCAATTCCTTCGTCTCACTTTACAACTAGAAAACAGATTCGTGCGCAGAGAAACATTAGTATAAAACCGTCGATTCGTCATGGTAACAAAGAACAGTTGGTTTGGCATGTTGTCGTTCCCACACTTCGGTGAAGAAAACCTCGTTTTCACATCATCCACTGGGTAAAAAAAACGATTTTCTCGTTTGGCATCAAAACAATCGTTTCAATGCGTTGGGGTATAAAATATACACCGAAACATATGACGAAGAACTCTCTATGTACAAAACAATTTCACACAGGCTCAAAAAACAAGCGTTTCTTTCTTTTGTCCTCCGGTCAATACCGTAAGCATGATTTACCTTCAGTCCTCCGCGAGACGAAGGCATCTTCTCGGCCTTCTTTTTTATTCGCGTTTCTAAAACACGAATTCAATAACCGTTTGGTAATAATAATTGCATATTATAAAATTATAGTTGTTATTTCTCTCTCTCTTTCTCGTCTTAATTCGGGTAACACAATTTATAATAATTCGTCCGCAAGTTCCGTTTGTTCGCGTCTATGGTGGAATTCGGCTGGGTTTACGCGTTTATAGCATGCCCGAGGCGTCAACCTTTCGACGTTTTCGTTTAACCACCACCCGTTTACGAAACATTCGACGAACGCCATCGCCTCCTCCGTTAGCTGTTAATATCTCATCTTTTTCTTCTTCACTTCACTGGTCCGCCATCGCTCCTTCTTCGCCGCAGAAATAGGACGTCTGCATGGAGTAGAGTCTGTCGATGGGGTTGAGCGAAGGGGGCTGGTGAACGAACACGTGATTGGGTGGCTCCAACGGCGATGCCGAGTACGGAAATCCGATGAAAGTCGTGTCCATCTTCTCTCCGTGGCCACCTATTTATTTATAAAAGGAAAATGAACTCCGATCAGCGTTCGGTTGTAAAGATAAATCGTTAGATCTCATCGAGAACATATTACTCAAAAAAAAAGAACTTGCTGAGTTTAACCTCGATAGCTCAAACGTCTATAATCCGAATTTTGGAAGAGTTGAACCGTATATTTTTTTCTCATAAGCATTCATGTACGTTAAAATGAAGTTTCGATAAGAGCCTTTTTCTATCTTCCCTCGGGTTTCAGTTTGTCAATGTTTGACTATTATTTATTGCGCATAAAAAAGACAGCTCCGTGAAGTTGTAGATTAAGGAATGGGATCCACTCGTCTGCAAATAAGTGGGCATTCAAGTTAGTTAACTACAACTAGATTTTTATTCCTTTATCCTCGAGAATATGCTGACGGTTGATAAAGATACGTGCTGCATGACGTATAAACTCAAGGCGGAAGGGGGATGACGAGTGAGTTGTAAAAAGTAAAATATGCGTTCTACATATAGAGGTGAAATTTGTTCATTCCATAGACAATGGAACAATATAGATAGCTCCGAATTAAACAGATTAGTTTAACCATACATTTTTGGCGCCAAAATTTGAAATTTCATACTTGTCACTATTACGTGAAAAATAGCGGCAGCTATAAGTTAAAAGCACTGTGATATAATGTGTATATGTTACGACTTAAGCCCGGAATGAGACTAATCTCGACAACTGACTGATCTTTATATTGACCACATTCAGTGGATAACGTCAAGAGTTTTCTTTTCGATTTGCATGTTAATGTAGATATTAGGTGAATGGCCCGGTCAATAAGCTTTTGTGTGTTATGTATTATTCTCTCACAGGAATATTAACGACTTAATAAACAGGGTGATAACATGGAAACAATTCTTTAGCTCAGTGGCGTAGCGGAAAGTATAGGGACTAGCTCTTAAAATAGCTATGACTGGTACACAGCAGATGAATGAATAGACATGAATCTTGGTATGGTAATGCCGTAAGCGTATTTGTCTAAGAAATATGATAATGAAATTTAAATAAAGCAAAAATTTGGCTTAAATTGTTAAAATAACAATAGCTCGAAATTTATGCCATGCTGCCAATCAAATTAATGCGTTGCTCACGGTGTACTTATCTCGAAAGAAAACATATTTAGAATTCCTTTAATGCTGTATCTCATCCGAAATTTTAGTCGAAGCAGAATGTAAAGCTCCAAATTTCCGAGGAAAAATTAAATGAAAAACAAAGGTATCTGATGCATAATTTTTCTCGAAGCATTTTTTATTGTTAGAGTAAATATTTTCTCGCTAAATGACGTAACGTATTTAGAATTCCACCGTCATCTTCCCGGGGAAATTCCAAAAAAAGGAAACTTACAAAAAAAACAAAGGATGTTTCAAGACTCTTCCATTTCGCACCGAGGCTCGCGATTTAAAATAAAAAAACTCGGCAACTCTAAAAAAAAAAATAATCTTCTGAAACATCGGAACGTTTGAAGGAATTTTCATTTTGCAATATCCGCTTTCTCCTTACAGTTAGAGGGAAAGAGAGAGAGATATTGGGAGGAGCGGAGGGAAGTGAGAAAGGGAGAGGGAGGGAGTTAGAGAGGGAGAAAAGAGGACCTTTTAACAGCCTTTCATCCCGATTGAGATATTTGAATCCTGTCCCTATCTCTCCCTCTTTTTAGAGAATCTCCCCATTCCGGGAAATTGGAGAAAACATTCCCACTCTGGAAACTGGAGGGATAGGGAGAGAGGGAGGGAGATTGAATATCATCAAACGGAGACTTGCGATGGGAGAGAGAGAGAGAGAAAGAGGGAGACACAGAAAGAGTGTGTGAGGGAGAGAGAGAGGGACCGAGAGTTTTTTGGCGCCACCGCTTTCGACTTAAATGATGCCGAGAACTCTTCAAAATCTATCCTCTACCCCTTCCCTCCTCCCCCTTCAACGAGCCTCACTTCTTTCATCTTCTTCCGTTTCCTATTATATCGTTTGAGAGAATGGAAGATTGCCATCGTAAGACTTTTTTTTTTTTAACTGCCGCTATTTTCTTGCACACGCCCTCCTTAAAAAAGAAGAAGTTCTTCGGCGTCTCCCCGTCGTCGGCGGAAAAAACTCCCCTCTCTCCTCATCCTTTCTCTTTTCTTTATCTTCCCCCTTCACACCCTTCTCCCCGGAATCGCCACTACTCGTCCTACGCATCTGCACTCAAATGGCCTCTCTCATTCCCTCCCTCTGTATGTGGCTCCTCTCATCGCCTTCTTTCCGATAGTCATTTGTCTCCCTTTAGCTGTCCCATTGATTCTCCATCGGTTCGTTCGGGAGACGTCGCCGTAGACGTGGGTTGGGATTTTGCGCTGCAAAGTGTGCGATGGACGGGGGAGAGGGTAAGACTTTCACGGTATATATTTTTTGTTCTATCTCCTGCAGAACTTCTATTCTCTCCCTTTCCCTACTCTGTCCTTATATTTCTCACTCGATCCTCTCTTCCTCCTTCCTCCGGTGCCTTTTATCACCCGGGAAGGAATAACGCTTTGTATTCAAGAATGATCGTTCGTATGCGCGTGAAGCTCGGTATTTATCTCTCATTCTTTATTTGGCTTCTTTGCTATATCCTAGATAGGTGTATGTGTGTATATGTATATATATATATATATATATATATATATATATATATATATATATATATATATATATATATATATATACACACACACACACAAAGATCATTATGAAGAAGCCTTTAAATAAAATAAAAAATAAGGATTTTTGGAGGGATTTATTCTGAAATCTCTCCAAGATACTAATGATTATCGATTTTTGTTAAATGTAACCTTAACGGAACTATATGTTTTATTTTTCAAAATATCTGGTGAATTTCGCCTCCTCAGATTCGCAGCCAAACTTTTTAAATGAGCTTATACAACCTAACGGAAATATGTAATAAAATATTTGTCAATAACGGCTACCGATAATTTGTCTTTGTTGGGTTATTCTTATTATATAGATATGGAAAAATACACCATCTTAACCTCAGACACGCCAGAAATATGATTAAGATCTTTTTTGTTAAAAAAACTTTATTAGGCATCGGTTATATCACAATACATTAATAATCAATACTATGGGACTTGATTCATTATTTCAAAAATGTTATGACATACTGTCTACTAGCATAAACATCCCTTATTTTTGGTATCATAGAAACGTCAGGTAACCTGTTATCTAAGGAGTAATTTCGTAAAAAAATACTTTGGTTAGTCGCCAATGACACGTGAATATCCTTTTTAACCTTTCCCCGGTCTATACCTTCCACCTACATAAAACTCAAGTCCTCCTCTACTTATTTACACCTTCCTTTTTTCCGGCATCGATCTTTTATGCCTCTTATTCTTGCAGGATGTGATGGGTGGGGTGAAGGATGGAAGGGAGATAGTGTGGGATGGGTGGTCTTATCCGCCTCTAAGGGGAGGTGGATCGCACGAGGGATAATAACTAATAAAGCCTGGGAAAGATTCTGCGTCCCTTTTCCCTCCCCCTGTTGCCACGTTAGCGAGAGAGGAAGCTGCGGGGAGAAGAGAGAGGGAGGGGAGGCTCTCGGGCCCTCTGTGCACACAAGGAGGAGAAAAGAAGGGAGGATGAGTCCGGAGGCGGAGAGAACGAAAGGAGGAGGAAGGTATATTTGTCGGGGAGGGAATGGGAATAAGGAGGCGGTTTCAAGGGAAGGGTGAGGGGGGAGGTTGGAAAGGATGTAAATGGCGATAAATAAAGAAGAGGGAGGGGCGGAAGGTTAAACAGAAACCGAGCGCGTGGGTGGTAGAGGAGGGGGAAAGAATTCTGAAAGAGGGAGGAAAAGACGAAGAAATATTTAATCGACTTTATTTGGGCAAAATTGAGATTTTAAAAAATTCTAGCATAGTAAAGTAGTTACGACAATTCTTATTTTCAATCACTCGAAGAAGAGGAGGGGATCGAACTAGAGAAAGTTGGGTCATGAGAATTCTTATTTTAACGGATAATGTCTTATTTATTCTTGTAACACCATATTAATCAAAGCGAGATGCATTTTTTTTTGTGTAAAATATCACTTGATTGCCGCTCGTTTTTTATTTGGCATGAATAGAATAAATACAATGATGCATTTTATATTTAACATACGCACTAGAGAATTATCGAGCTCGTCTTATGGCTAAAAGTAAATTCCAAGATAAACACCTAACTATAAAAAATTGAAAACCTTGTTATGGATATTGGAGATACCTAAAACAAGTACTTAATTTTTCAATTCTTGGTACTTGAGTCTTACTCTGGAATTAAAAATTTTAAAGATATTATAGCTAAATATAATTGAATATGAAGTTGTAAATAGATAGAAACCGCAGATTGTTGAGTGTCGTCAGTATTTACCGATGATAACAAAATTTTACTACGATTACTTGTTTCAGCCTTTAAAACTTTTAAAATATCGAATTAGGTTAAGTACACTAAGAATGAAGTTACTTCCTCTTCTGGAGCAATGGGAGGAGTGGGAAAGAAAAAAAGATGAGCGAGAGAAAGGGGTGGCGTGGGAGAAAGCGTATCTAAGCGACCGAGGGGGATGTCGGATCTCACGGGAGAGAAGGAAGATGGATGTGATCCTCTGGATCTCGTGTGAGGGATACGGGCAAACGTGTGAGGGGTTCCTAGCACACGAGTACGCCAGCGGTCGTTTGTTATTGGAAGCGGAGAGGGGTTAGAAGGAAAAATTTTAGGTGTGTGGAGTGAGATGAGAGGCATATGTTGCCGTCCTGGATAGCTGTGCGCGCTCCGGAGTAGTGTTTTCTCCAATGGCTACGGATCACAGCTTTGCCATTCACCCCTCGATCTCGGATATGGCGTTTTGTTCTCTTTCGCCCCATTTTCCCCCTGGAACCTTTTATATGTATGAACATACCGACATACCTACAAAAAGATCTCCATTAAACGGGTTCGATTCGCGCGATCGAGAAAGCTAAGTGATTTCACGAAGAAGCGTAAATATATTTTTATTTTCTAGGTTCGCGATGCGTTAGTGACACCGGGTGTGTATACTGACGGCCATTTGTCAGATGATTTACGCACTCACTGCAAGAGTATCTTAAATTAAATACGTCAAGCAGTCTCACGGTCAAAGTAGCATTGCTATAAATACAATTGTTTTATGTAATAGCTGAGATAATGCAGTAATTGAAGACATCAGTACGATGATTGACATTTTTTAAAAGTATTTATAATTTGAAATTTTTTACGAGGAATTTTTACGTAGGAATTAATGAAGTTGAATGAGTGAAGTGATGGAAATGAAATTTTATTCTTCAAAATTCTTGATTTTTATTAGGGAGATGTAAGTCTGCATTTCAATTTTATCGTTTCCGAATTTGCAAAAAGCACTTGAAATTATTAGTGAGAGAACGTAAATTCGGTCATGCAATTTAGATTTTATCAAGAATTTTATAATTTTCCATACCTTCTTCATGCTTATCTTAGATAGTCTTAATGAGATATAATTACAATAACTGTATAATAATTATACCAATTATTGGTAGCTTATGGTTAAAAATAAGGAAAATAATTATTTGTTATAACCTATTGGTCATACGTCTACAATGGAGCGCCTCTTTAGAAATAGTTGTAAAAATATATGTAATGGTATAAAATAAAAATGAAATTTCGTTCAAATCGGCATCAAGAGGGCTTTCCTTTATGAATAGTAACATAGTATTTGCTATTAAATTCTGTCTACAGTATAAGTTGATATCAGGTGTAAAGCAATATTTAAACAATTAGTAAAAATGCTGATATCTCAATATATTAACAAAAAACTCGAAATGTAGAAAATAATGATCTTATCTTATTTTACCAAAAAATGATTGTGCCTCTTACTCTGAGATGCATGATATTCGAACCAATAAATACCAAGCCAAATTCTTTATTTTATGAATAATATCTCTACATGGTATTTGTTGTCGCCATAAATTAGTACCTGCGTCGAACTCCTGCGATGAGGGCGTTGAGGCGGCTGTAGTGGGAGGGGTCGGCTTGAAGAAGGGCGGGGGATGTCCGTCCACGTCCATCTCTTCCTTCAGCGGGAGGAAATGGTGGTGGTGGTTAGGGTGCAGGTGGGGGTGGATGTGCAGCGGGTGGTGGTGCTGTAAGGGGTGCGTGGGAAGGGGAATTCCTCCGGGAGGAGGGATGGGAGGCTGCGACGGGGGTCCTCCGCCCCCCTGGGATGAGATCCCTCTCCCCGCCACTTCACCCACCGCCTCCCTGAGCTCCGCGGCGAAGGCCGCCGCCGCCTCCGCCCTTCCCGCGCCCCCCGCCACCACCACCGATGCCGCCGTCAGAATGCTCCCGCTGCCTCCGCCTTCCGTGTCGCTGCTGTCGTTGTTGAGGAATGATGTCGTTTGGGGACCTGAGGGGGAAAGATGAAAATAGGGGAAAGGGGTGGACGGGAAAACAAATGATGGAACAATCCGTCTTTTTTTTCACACGCGTCATACTTCAACGGTGAAAACATGAAACATAGGTGTATAGTGGTTAATATGGTGAAATGAAAAAAATGACGGATTCTTTGGTAAAATGAAATTTCAACTCTCTATGATGTCAAGCGATAGTTATTGGCGATTCTTCGAAATGAACGAGGAAAAATTAAGTTAGTGACCTTTTGAACGTAATGGACGATTTAATCAACAATTTATGAGTAGGTATAATGAAATTAATTTAATTCATTATCTTGGAACTCTATGGTATGATAAGACACTTCCAACATTAATTCACCTATTCCGTCTTCGAATAAAATATTTTAAAAAGAAATATGCATGGTAAATTTCACCTAAGTCACTCCTTTAACCGTAAAAATCTTGGGTTAACCAAAGGATATATTTCAAGCACCAAGTTCATTGGTAATTCACTGATCGTTGATTTTAATCGGTAACTTTAAGAATAAATATGTATGCAAGGAAAAGACGAGGACATATCTTTTCGTGGTATTGCACAGACATAACAATAAGGATTACCACGTCGTCGTAGATCGATAATACTTTTGGATTCTTCAACGAATTTTCATGTATTTTATGACATTTATATGTTAATTTTGTATAAACAAGTTTCTTATGGAATATTTTACCGCGATGAAGTTCACACAATACGTGAAGGAAGCAGCTGTACGATGAAGCTCCAAGTAAATTACAAATTATAATTTATGTCAGCCCTCTTTTGTAATTTAATTTTTTATATGAAATTGTGATTTTTGGATGATGAAATCGCTCAAAACTCGAAATGCGATTTAAATAACACCTGAAGATATTATTATCGCTCAAATAAACCCGGTCTTCGAAGTAATTTCATCGCAGGACACAGGGACGAAGCAGATATCCCTCTCTACCTAATAATACTCTTTGTCTAGCTTCCCAACGTATCTCACGTAGCCCTCTTGAGCGCACGTACTAAATTTTTACGACCCCAAAATTTGAGCGATTCCTTTTCAGTTCCTCCGCACATGTGCCGCTCTCTCCCATCCGGACGACCGTTAAGTATCAACCGCTCTGTCCTCTTCCTGCGTGATAAAAAAAGAAGACTCCGTCTTTGTTGCGAGGGATCAGTTTGCCGGGTAGTATTAAGACCGCAAGGAGACGATATCGTGCCGAGGCCTCAGGCGAACGCGCGTTTAATAGGAATCTGCGAAGCCAATAAATGGTTTCAGGGGGTTGGGACGAAACAATAGCGAGATGGCACATTCGGCGAAATTCTATATTACGAGAAAAAGGATCCCCTTGGTTTATGACCGGCTCACTCGAGGATTAACACCCTCCTCCTGTTAAGTTCCGATGAGTGCTTTCGTGCGAAGCCAAGGCGACGAAAAAGATATGATAAAAACCCGGTGTATTTTTATCGATTTATCGAACAGTGTAAATAATAACGGGATTTACTCTTCTTGCCTAAATCCTTATTTGACAAATAATATCTTCTTGCGTGATAGGATTAAATGAAATGAGGAACTTTCATTTGAGGACATTCAATAACGATATTTTTATATTAATCGTACATTTCTTCATGCTAAAATATAACGCTAAAGCTTAACTGAAGTTGTTAGACAATTATATATATATATATAATAATAATCTTTAGTCAAATGTTATTGGGGTGGTTAAGAAGGGCCTTGGGTTGATATGCCTTATATTTTAATGTGCTTAAAAAGTTTTTCGTATCAGGATGCTAATTTTTTGAAAGTGTCTTGTATTTAAGCAGAATTAATATTTTAAAGTGAAATAAATTCAATGTGATGAAAAAATGCCTTGTTTAAATATGTTTTAGTGAAATTTTAACGAAGTTGTTTTTTTATTTTAGAATCAACAATCGGTGTATCACCTCTAACAAAGACTGCTTTGGCACCGAAAATCCGTTATTAGTTCACTCATCTGTGGTGTGGCTGTTGGAAATATCTTGATCATCAATTGGATCCCAGTTGTGTGGTGAGTTCGACATTTATTTTTCGAATGTATTATAGTTTTTGGAGGTATAATAATAGATAGATTTATATTATGAGAACACTACACGAAATAATTATAACTTATGAAGCAAACGGTGTATTAATGAGTTAAAACCCAGTTATAGTGGCGAAGATTTTCATGCGTTCACAAACGTTGATGAAACATAATAATATCGTTGAAACGATGTGTTTAATGCTAGTATGAGATGATTTATATGATTAGGAAGTTCACTTGAAGATTAAGCTACAAAAACTAATGGTTTACATAAAATTTAATTCAAATTAAAGGTAATTTTTTCATTAATGTCACAAAACTACAGTTACATTCCACAACAGCATTAAATACGAAAGCGTTAGTGTTGAACAATTTATAAATTTCTCAAATCCGTTCTGTGTGTAGCAGGAGGGATTTCTCGGGCACCATTATATTACTTTATGCGATTAATTTCTAAGTTACGTCTTAAAATGTGTTATATAAATTGCGGTGAAGGAGATGCTGTACTTGTAAAACTTATGAACATACTGACATTACTAACTTCGTTTGATTGAATCTTCTCAAAATGCTGTAGAATATAACCAAAGTACATTTAAAATAAATTACACTAAAGAAATGACTTCTACTTTTCTACCTTTACCACTGAAAGATGAGCCGTTCGTATAATTTTGCCTAGATTTCTGCGGTTTTCTAAGAGGCGCAAAATTTTTACCGGTAATATTAGGCTCTCACATATTTTAATGTCGCGTAAAAATACAATTATAGCTAGTCAGTTTAAGTTTGGGCGTACTTACTGTTCTCCTCTTCTTTCATTTTAGTTTTTAGCCCCTTATCATCATCACTTTCCTTGGATTTTCCATCTTGTCTAGCCTTCTTCTGTATTTTCTTCATTTTAGCCCTCTGATTCTGGAACCATACCTTTGAAATTAATAAGAATAATGCGTTAAGTCAATAATTTTTATAAACTAAATCACACTTCAAATCCATTATTATCAATTGTAGTTAAGTTGAAATCGTCAGTCATGTTTTTGCTTTCATCTTACCTCACGTCTTGTATTTAAACCGATTTCCCATAGGGCTAATTTTAGAGATTCTGGATGTACAGGATTCGGTTTGAAAAATTTTGTTTTTTTCCCGGACCTGTCGCTCAATATCTTACACCCTGTTATACCCAAGATTCGACTCTTAACCAGAGATCAATCATTCGCCCTCAATTAAACAAGCTTCAAAAGTTCATTTCCTCTCATTAAACCTACCCATTAAGGTCACGACGGTACCTTGATGGAGGCTCATTCAACCAGACAATCGCAAAATGATGCGCGCCCATAGGTTAACATCGAGAAAAACCGTCATTTGTTCTCTCGCACCCATTCCAATTCTCTCTCCCTCCATCTCACCTGTTCCACGGCGATGGCGGCATTAAGTGGGTTTTCGAAGGCGTAAGAGGTGCAGGGCACGGAAACAGTTTAATAGAGAGAGAGAGATAGTATGCTTTCTTCTTCGCATCGGAGGCCCCTTAAAAGGGAGAAAGATTGCTAGCGAGAGGGAGAGAGAGAGAGAGAGTGCGTGTTTGTGTGAGGGAACTGTAGAGAACAAGTTCATAACGAGGAACCTCCGTTGTACTTTAAAGTGTGATATTTCCGGATGCGGGTTGGGGGATTTCCCTCAGACCTCGGTTTTAATGGTCGCTCCCTTAATTATATCGCGTGCTCTTTAGGGACTTTAGGTGGAGGTGGGAGAAAGGAGGATGTGTGGAGGGGGAGGGAATGCGAGATGATAGAGGGAGGGAGGGGAGGAATAACGGAGAGAAAGTGGGGATAGCGGAGGAGGGGAGAGAGGTGTTATGGGAGGTTGGGGAGGGGGAGAAGTTTTGGAGGTGGAGGGAGCTATGAGAGAGAGAGAGAGAAAGATAGAGATGGAATGAGGAAAGGTGGGAGAATAGGTTCCGCGCGATCGTGAGATGGAATTATAAATAGGGAGAGAGAAAGGAAGAGAGAGAGAGATGGGATGTCGCGGTAAAAGGGTGGCTGGCTGGTTTCTCTCGCTCTCTTTCTCTCTCTCTCGCATTTGGTTGGCGATTAACGCGCTTTAATAAGAGATCTTGGCTGTTAATCCGAAAGATGAGATGCAGGAGAATGATTCGGGAAAATAAAAGTAGTATGATGTGAGAATCGAACGAATCATAGCCCATTGAAAGGGAGTTAAGTTTAAATAAAAAAAGATTACGTAACTGGATCGCGATAATCACTTAAAATCAGCTGAAGATAGAAAAAAAAACTAAAATTGTCAAACAACATGATGGGTATTTAAGGATAAAACATCGTTTAAAACTTATTGTGTCCTAATAATATATAATTAAGATAAATGAAATGTTTGTAGTAAAATACTCCCAAATATTTACACGGGCCCGCCAAATCAGGAAAGTAAGGTAAAAAAAGAGGAGATAACCTTTGCCGAGTAGTATTTATTTGTAAATGTTTTATCGATCTATCATTTATTTTTATTCTCGATTTTAGAGATGAACGAAAGTTAGAGAAATGAATATCCTTCAAGGATGTATTTCTATATTTTTTCCCCATGTAGCTCCTTAACTATCATTATAACAGAAACCAAAATTGGAATCCCTTAACCCCGAAAATGGGTTGTAGCCATTATAGTCCAATCATACAAAAGACCGAATGTCCAGTGAAGAAAATTCGATGCAAAATTTCCTTTATAATCCCATATGAAACAGGACAATAAAAAAATTAATGATTCGTACTTAACCTCGTAAAAATTAAAAACCGACGAATTAGATAGAGCAGCACATGCATTAAAATGTCAGAAACATTTTTTCCTCCTATACAAAATCCATAAAAGAATTTTATTTTTTCCATAATAAATCTTTCTTTATTGCCGGTGGAACGAATTCCGATGGCGTCGAAAGAAGAAAAATTATAAAAATTAAAGAAAATAAAAATAAAATACCTCATAGAACTTTGAAAAGGCTTGCGTCCAAAAACTTGCGAAGGTCAGGCTGGGAGAATGAATGGGGAGGGAACGAGGGAGGCTTCACGAGGAGGTGGAGAAAGGAAGGGATTCCGTCGATCCTCTATTAAATGTAACGGTATGGGAATCGCAGGCCTTTTCATGTGTTTGTGCGTGGAGGGATGGAAATAAGAGGTTGATCGCAATGTGATTCTGCGGGGAGGTTTGCGCATGCGTGCATGTGTTGGCGAGAGAGAGAGAGAGATGATACTAAGGAAGATGCTTAAAGAGGGGGAGAATTGGGATTGTTGGAAAAGGAGAGGGTGGTTAGGAGGTGGGAGGGAGGAGGGTGGTGGTTTTGAACGGGCAGGAGGGATTGGGTCGGAGGTTTTTAGGGAAACCTAAACACGTGTGGCTGGCGTCATGGTCTCCTCCATTTGCCCTTTCCTCTCAACCCCCTATTTCTCCCATTCAACCCAGTCAAATTCTCCTTTTATATCTCCCTCTACCTCTCGCCTGAATTCCATTATGTATCTTTCTTCGTTATTATTTTCCCTATCCGGTTTGGTCTTTCTTATCCCCGCTTGAAACTTACGATCTCCTTGTTGTTTACCTTTTCCTCCGGGCTATTTCGCTATCTTTTATTTTCTATCTTGATTTTTTTCCTTTGTATTTATCATATCTCCCGACCGACTTCCATTATTCCCTTTCTCTCTTCATTTCGTTTCAACTCTCCACTCCATTATCTCCCTATCTCTCGCTCTTGTCATCACCTCCATACCACGCCCCTCATACCCTATTCCTTCCTCTCGCGTATTCTCATTTCCATTCTCTTTCACTTCCTCATCTCTGCCTCGTTTTTCTTTTCTCATCCCCTTTCCCTCTTTTCATTTTTACCATGTACGCCATCCCCTTTCTGCTTTCCTTTTTCCCACCATGATCCCGTTCTTTTTCTCTCTCCCTCCTTTCTCCATTTTTATATTCTCTCTCTCTCTCTCTTCCATCTCTCTCCTCTCTATTCATGGCTGTTCGCCTCGCTTGCCTCTCTCTTTCTCTCCGTCCCTCCGTGCTGTTGCCCTTATCTCCCTCCGCTCCCCACATCCTCCCTTACTCTCTCTCACCCCTCTCTCTCACCCCTCTCTCTCTCTCCATCCCTCGCTCTCTCTCTTCCTCCCTCCCGAACCGTCGTCGCTTCCAAGCGCATGCCGCACACACATTCTCTTCCTGTCCGACGCAGTCAATAAAACAGGGACACCCACACCGCATGGACATTGTGTGCGTGAATTCATGTCCGAACGTTTTCTCTCTTTCTCTTTTCTCCTCTCTCTCTGGGACTATGTTTCTCTCTCTCTCTCCATCTCTCTATTTTCCCTTACACTCCCTTTTTATTCCACCGCTGTATACCCTATCTTTTACACTTTATCTCTGCCATTCTCTCTTTATTTTTTCGCGTTTGATCTCTCATTTTCTTTCTCATTTGCGAGCAAGTGTATCTGGCTCTTTCTCTTCGGCGGCTTTTTTTCTAGGGACCATGGTCGCGAGGACAGACAAAAAAATATCTCGCTGTTTTTGTCTTCATAGTTTTGTTTATATGGTAAATTAGGGAGCTTTTAGCTATTGCAGCGGTCCGACTGCTTGTAGCAGTAATATTTCAGATTATTTTTCGAGGTTTATATACTGCTTTGGTTGTTTACAGACGAAGGAAACCGAATAATAGCATTGCAGAAATTGTATGACCTTTTTAATCATAGTGGTTGTTAGGAAAATGTTTAGACGCAACGTTTGTCAAATATGGCAAGGTATGATGTTAATTTTATTCGAATTTTGTGGAAATGTATTTTATGGAAATCATACACATTTGGAAAATCTTTTGAGGGATTTGTCTTATTGTTAGAATGCATTTTTGCAATTAAAATGAAACTAAATAATAAATCGATATTTTACATTATACGGTATCTTTTAATAAAAAGTAGCACATAAGCGCAAAAATTATTACTTACTGTACCATCGTCAGTTACTTTACAAAATTCCTTTGTAACGATTAACGACGTAAACGGTAAAAAGTTACAGAAGGTTTAATCGAGAAATTTTCATTTCCATTTCGCCGGTAAAATTTTGAAGTTAATATAAAAATAAACCCTTATATTGTAAACAAGCATTTTGTCACATTTATCATTTTATAATTATACTCTTTTGTGTAAAATTTTATTCACAAATGAACTTATTGATGTTTTGAATTTAATATTTTTCCGTTGGCCGCAATAAAAAATCTCAAATTACAATTCTTTTCACTACGCGTTTAATTATAAGTAAGAAAATTTAAGAAGTCAATATATCATAAAATCTAAAATCGTAAATATCTTTATCGGTTTTTCATCAAGGAAATTTCATACGATCCTATTACTAACTGGAAATATTAAATTCCAACAAATTACCTCGGTTATAATAAAAATTTACGAGTGTCTTACACAAGTCACCTTACATCCTGTTCATCAGTGCGAAATCCCAACCTGAAACCATTTCACTGCCATGCAAAGCGATACGTTTCTCAATGAAACTGGATAAATTTCCTCCGGCATAAATAAACGAAATATGTCCACGCCTACCCTGCCCCGTCCCTCCTCAACCATTCCCCGAACTCTCCAAACAACCACTCCTCCACCTTTTGCCTCTCCTTTTTTCCGCGAAAGGTAGCGAGCAAAACACGAAAGCCTTGTAGCCCCCGTCCTGCGACCTTTCAACCCTTTCCTCCCCTTTTGCCAACTCTACACCACTTCTGACCCCTCGGGGGCATCCCGACGTACACCCCCGACATTCCGGACGCGACCCGCAAACAGGTTTGGCCGCAGACAGACGAATGCATGTTGAAGGCTTACGCAACCCCACGCCGTTTGGAGAGAAGGGAATCTAGTTGAGGGGAAGGGGGGAAGAAGAGGCTTTAGGTTGCGAGGGGATTACATTCCTCCACCCCCTTCAATCTCCATCTCATTCCTATTCCCACCTCATCCTCCCCTCTAAAACCCTCAGCATCCAATGCAGAGCTCCTCCTAACAACCGGCTACATTTTAGTCTCTTTCTTTCTACATATTAAACGCACGCGAGCGAGCGTACGCACACGCGGCCAATTCGTGGAAAACTTTATGGTATATATAGCAATTGTCTTGGAAATGGTGGTAGTACTAATCATTGTCGTTGGAGTTAATAATTTCGCGAGATGTGGTTGGATTTAAATGTCAACGAAGTAAATAATTACTATATCATGATTTCTAATTAAGAAGGTATTGATTAATGTAAATACCGTAATGGTTATTTTACTAGTAAACATATTTAAAAACGTACTTATTGCATTTGAAATTAAAAAACGGAAATATATATATCCAAAATAATTTTCTACAATAGGTAATAAACACTCGAATTTACGAAAAAAACAACATATCACTCGATGAACTTTTATGTATTTTTATTATGATCTTATTTCCTCAACAGTGAAAGTTAAAAATTGAGCAAAATCATGAAGAATGTATTGCAGTTAAAGTTTTAGAAATAACTGACAGACTATCCTTACTAGTTCAGAAACCCGTTTCTAAGAATTGTTAACGTGTCGAAATTCTGAATATAGGAAATGTGTGATAAGATGGAGAACATTCCGAAATTATTTCAAAACTCTTAAAAGAGAATACACGAGCACTAACCACCTTTTCCACGATTTTAGTTTTTCATCTTGCCTTACATTACTCACATTCCCAATCGAGTGATTAGCCGACTCCCTCGGACGAATTCCCTCTCCCTCCGCCTTCTTCTTACCCTCCGTGCGATCTTCGATCCTCTCTTTTTCCTCCTCACTCTCCCTCATCCCCTCTCTCTCTCTCTCAGCCGTCATCCCTTCGTCCCCTGGATCTATAACCCCCTTCTTCTCTACCCTCCTTTAATCCCCCTCCTCACGCGCCCTCCCTCTACTCGCCTCCATAAACCCTCATGCCCGCCCCCCCCCCGTGGCTTTGAATGACGCATAGAAGCGGTGGCGGGTAAGGGGCTCCGTCGGATCGCGCGATCCCTTCCACGATTGGTCCAGGAGGCGTGGGAATCTCTCCCGACCCCCCCTCCCCCTTCCCCTCCATTTCGCTCCCTTCCTCCCCCGCCCTCCCGCTCCCCGCGCACCACCCCTAACTCCTCTCTCAGCCCGCCCTCGCTCTATTCCCCCACGATATTCGCCGAGGTCTTCTCAGCCGGTGGGCGGGGCGTGGGACGAACGTATGCCGGGGGTTGGGCTCTTTCTCTTCGCCGACGCCGGGAAAAAAAGCCTCGCTTCAGCCGTTTCAAGGGAGATTCGTATCGCAAAGGTTTTAAAATTTAAATCGACATAAATTTGAAGCGGCTCACTTTCGGAAGGAAACTCATTCATGGTGTCGGAAATAGAGACCATTCGGTTGTATTAACAAGTTTCGAAATATTTTTCATCGTGATTGATGCTTGCTAATAGATCAAGATTTTGAAGCATAGGAAAATATTGACAAAATCGGTTTGTTTTTCAAGCGGTAAGATAAAAATTTGATGGGTGAATTTCAATGCACAAAGTACATATACTCCAACGAAAATGCTCTCTCTACAGGTAGATATTTTTCTATACGATCGATGAAAAACGTAGAACCTTTGATAAAATTTATAGCCATTCCGATATTAGACACCATCAAACATCTCACAAGCCAGTGTTTCTTAAACCCTTTTAATCTGAGTCCTCCTTGATGTGAATACAAAATTTGGAGGTCCCCCAACTTATAAAATCGACTTAAAATGTAATTTAGCCATTTCAAATAATAATTACTAATGAACCTTAATGATATCTATGGAGTATTTTTTCTACTAAATTGTGTGTTTATAATTAAATGTGGCTTTTTGTTATCAATGCAAAAAAATACTCGACGGACGGAGGTGGGTGTTTCCCCCCACTACTTGAGCATGGTGATTGAAGAATAGTGCCATAGTGAAAACAAAAAGATCTCCCTTCCACATATTGTATCTTTATAAATTCAACATATTCTTTATCAGCTTATTGTTTATTTAGGATTAAAATTAATTGAGCATCTTTGTTATCGACCCGTTTTTCGGAGGCTCCCTGGGGATCGCGGCTCCCACTTTGAGAAACACTGCTCTAAGCAACCAGTTCTTCCTAGAACTGATCTGATTCCTATTAACACTGAGCTCATTAGTCAGACCCCTTTCAGGCCAAAGAGACCAATTTTTATGGATCTTTATGTAATAGCTTTATAGAGGTTTGAATGTATGTGCGTGGTTAAATTAAATATTCTTCAACTTGTTTCATAAATGGGAAGCATTTGAGCAGTGACTTTAATCCCAGAAAAAATATATTCAATAACTGTAGTGTTTGTAAAACGCAGGGAAATTTTGTTTAAGGTAAAAAACTAGTTAGAATTTTTGTTTAAATAGACCAGGTGAAGATATTTATGATTTTATAAGGCATAATATAAATTTATAGAAAGTTAAAACTTTTGATGCGCTTTATAAGATCACTAGTGTAATGCCCATTGAAATATCAACGGGAGTAAAGATTCGATCGTTCAAGCTATTTATGGAGATCAAATTGGCATCAGAAACATAAATTGTATTGAGAGCCATTATCCTCTCCTTCATTCCCCCTCTCCCATCTCTCCCCCTCTCTCCTTTCCCTCTCCCTCTACCTCCCTCTCCTCTCTCTCACCCTCCCTCCCTCCCTCACCTCTCTTTGTCCCCTCCCTCTCTCTCGTATTAAAAGCAATCAAAGCACGTTTACACCCATAAGGATTGAAATAACAATATGATATCGTGGTTTAACAATGGAATTGGTAAGCAAGGTAACACCCCCTTAAAATGGCTAGATTTCCTCAAACTGTGTGAATTAAACGTTTAAATTGAGCGATTTCAAACTGTAAGTGGAAAAAGACGAACAGAATAAGAACCTCTATAGTGTTTTCTTCAAAATGGTTTATATTCAATGTTTGTAGGTCAATTCTTTCTAATTTTAATCTCAAAAATAATAAAAACCTGCGCGTCGAAAAGTTCATTTTTACGTGAAATTACGTGTTATCTTATGGGAAACGGACATTATCCCCTGGAGTCGAACCCGGATCTTTGATCTCGAGTTCGATATATTAAATCGTTTTGTTATTATATCATAATGCTATCCATAAAATTTCATCAAATTCGGTTCAGTCGTTTGCGAGATATTAAGCTTCAAAAAGCATTACACACAAAGTGACACTGTCTTTTATATTAATTTAGATTGTTAGAGAATGTAGCGTACCGCATCAAGAAACATCTTCCTGAGATGAGGCAAGTCTTAATGGCCTATTAATTTCCACGATTTTGTCATACTGATTCCATCCCTTTTCAGGCAGTAATAACAATATTCTCCTAAATCGAGTCATTCGTCAGTTAATTTATCAATCGTGGTCATTTCTTAAAACTGAACATGCAAAACAGAATAAATATTGGCATGATTTATGAATTTTATTCTAACTTGGAATATTTTAAACATAACACCTCCTTTGAGCGGGAAGAAATGACGAAAAACAAATTTTCCTAATGAAAATTATGGACTCGGGGTTACTTCTCGGGCAATCTTTTAATCTCGTCGGAATGGAATCTCTTAAGCGCGCGTCCTCGTTTTCGAGTTAACCAATTCAAAGCCATGAAAACGTGCCATCCAAATACCTGGCAGGGGCAAACGTAACAGGCCGCGCTATGAACGCTTGAGGTTAGATACGAGGGGAATATCGGATGCTGGAGGAGATGGGTGCCGCCGTGCGCGGAGAATGGCAGCTCATCGATTGTATGTATAGGTATCAGGAGCGGCCGCAAAAAGAGGGTTGGGTTGGGTTGGGTTTAAAGAGGGAGGGAGGAGTGGGTGAGGAGGAAGCGGATGGGTGTCGGAGGGAGAGAGAGAGAGATATGTGATGCGGCGCGGAGGAGTATGTGAGGGAGGAGAGGGTTTGAAAGGGAAGAGAGCGTACGGTTTTTTTATGGATATATTTCGAAACAATTTTGATCGTTTTCGACAGAAACGTCATAAATGCTAATTAATCCTTAATGTAAAGCGGGACTTGTTAGACTCTATAGCAGTGGTTACCAGCTGATTCTTAAGGGTGCCGCGGAAAGCCTTGTTAAATAAGTAAATTATCTGGAAATATTGTTGAGTCTTTTGGAGAATATTTGCTCTGATAAATTGATAATGACGTAGTACCAACAATTGAATGCGTCCACCCAAATGTACCCGAATATATAAATACGCAATCTTGTTTCAAAGTGGAGTGCAGCGTAATACTGTTTTACTTTGATTGGATGCCAGGCCTAAAAAAATATTGGGAACATCTGTTCTAGAAAGAGTGATTTGTAAAATTTTTGGAGAAGTGAAGTAGATTTTAAGTGTAATTCTGAGTTTTGAAAAATATGATTGATAATTAATTGCGGTTGCATAATGGAGAGATGCTGAATTGGGATGTTTCGTTAAACAAGGGAGTGGATTTTACTGAAGAAATAATGAGAATAAATACTAATCCTATCTAAAAATATCGTTAATTTTCCAGATTTTGATACTCATTAAATTTAAGAAAAATATAATGAAGGTGAAATGATTTTTATGGTTGCCGCTAAATATTTTAGTGTCTATAATTAAGTAAAGTTGCACTCCTCCAAATTCGGGACTCAGAAAACTTTCTCCCTAGAAAACTGACTATTTATATTTCAAAGCATCCTGCTAATAATCCTGGAAGATTACCAGAAAACAGTTAAGTTTTCAGTGTTTCCAGTCCTGCCTTGTATTTTTCGTAAATAATGAAATATTACACCTTAGCACTTGAATACCGGTCAGGAAGTTCGCAACAACTTTTATTTATAGCTGAACAAAATGCCAGTTATGAGGAAAAATCCTTATTAAAAAATCTGATATGGCCAACACATGACTTTCTCCATACAGAGCAATGAATATGAGTACTCTCGATGTCAGCGTTCTCAGAAATAATTATCAGCGATTACTTTGGTGATTAATTTAAAAACATTTTCAATAGTCTTTATAAAAAACAATAAGTAAAGAAAATTGTTAACTTTTTCTATGGATAACAAAATGTCGATGCGCAATTAAAATGATCCTTGACAGCGTACCCAACGCTGTCAGCAATTAGAAAATTTTATCATAGCAGCAGAAACAATGGGATCGCTTAGCGACGTATTTAACGTAAATTTAGAATAAAAATCAAGATCTCTTAAACTATCAGTTTTATGAAAAACTGCTTCATACAAAACTTGTAGAAAATTACATTGTCTATAATTTTTATAATAACAACAGTGTTGTACGTGCCCAATAGTTTATGTCAATATGTGGTGATAAATACAACCGTTCTTGCTAACGTCGTGCACAAATGCCACCCTATAGCAATCTCATTTTTACAATTTAAAATTTAAGAACACATTTCCTTTGCCATGATGTATGCAATTTTCGTCATTTTATCAGTACATTTCAAAAATCTCATAATAATTCTGCGTGCTAAAAATATTTCATCTTTAATTTATCTCTGTCGTGTGTACATAATTGGATTTACAATCAACTACGGATTGCCATAATATCTTCCATTGCAGAAGAACGCTATGACTTAATATTGGAGAGGTAAAAAATATATTGTTTTTTACCAACCTGTACTATTCTGACGCTAAGTCCAGTCTCCTTTGCGAGTGCTTCTCTCACCTTCCGACATGGCTTTGGGCTCACTTCGAAAGACGCTTTGAATGCCCTCCTCTGTTGAGTTGTCAGGATTGTACGTGGGCGCTTGGGGCCCCGGCGGCCGTCTTGCCCCAGACCACCAGGTCCACCTCCACCTCCTCCTCCCCCTCCTCCACTCCCCATGCATCCACGGGGACCTCCTCCGGGACCACTCCCACCCCCAAGCCCCCCTCCGGCAGACAGGATACCGTCTTCACAAGAAAAATCTCCTGAAAGTAATATGAAAGGCGTTTAAATGGTTTGATGTGCAAGGTTCTGTTGTGAGTGAGAGATCTATTCGTTCAACATCTCATACATATATAGACGCTGAATTAAAACACATGGTTTTATCGATGAAAAATCTTTTGAAGCAATTAGCCTATGTTAAATCTAATTTTGACAAGTTGTGTTTTCAATCTATATGCATGAAAGCATATATACTGTATTAAAAATCCATCAGAGGAAAAATATTCTAATAATGGTCGGGAATCGAAGCCGAGTCTTCTATATTCTAAATAGGGAAATCAGTCTACCTTATCATCTCAGCAGTTTGAGCAGCAACTACGAGGCAACTCGTAGGCAATACCCGGGTTTGGCCCTTGGTCAAAATCACATTATTCAATCGGATGCCGGGAAAGTTAGATATTTACAGTATGAAAATATTTTACGTAGTTTGTCCCAAAAGCAAAGGCCGCATCATCCTATGACGGTGCCGTAGCCTTTTAAATGCTAACATGTCTTATTTAGAGCGGGACCAATGCATTAACTCCAAGCGCAATGCGACCGTATTATTTTCTATTTGGACGAATACCTTGGGCGTACCCCTGGAGCATTTCGACTTCCTTTTCGTAGTCCGGGCGGCAGAAGAGCTGACCTTGCTTCACGACGAACTGGTCGCCCTTCTGGAGCCGACCGCCGCACACCACGCACACGAAGCACCGCACGTGGAACACGCTGTCCAGCGCGCGCATCACTAACTCCTCAGCACCCACTCGCTCCCCGCACCCCAGGCACTTCTTGACGTACAGCCTAGAGGGGAAGATGGTCGAATAAAACAAACAAACTATGAAATCACTCTAAAAACAACCGACGTTTGTTCGTCTAAAAAAGGGCGCAATAAGCTACAAGCGTGACGCACCACCATCCTTTGATCAACAACCCTTGAAAAATAAAAATCGCTTAAATTGAAAGAAGACAAAATGACGTAACTCAAAATTCTGTTATGATTTTATTATCTCCCTTCCGACTGTTTATCTCAGGAAAGAATAACTGGAACACTTGGTCGAGTTGGACTGTTTATGCTTCAGCCTTCTTCAACACGTACGGCATCCGTAGGAAATTTCAAGATAAACAAAGCGAAATCAGATGAGTTTGCTCCTCACCTCATAATATGTCGTCTTTACCAGTGTGATATATTTCCATGTTTTAATGTTATTATTTTTACGATTGTTGTTGCGATTGAAATAGAGGGCGAGACGATGTTATTTTATCTTATCGTTCTTAGAGAGGGGTCAAAAGGTACCTAAAGATACAAGTTCACTTTATGAGAACTTTTGTTGTCGATTCCATACGAATTTTGAAATTAAATCTATACCGCCACACATAAAAAATATAGTGTACAGGAGGCTTTTTTGCTAATATTTTTTATAAAAAGTGAGGCAGTGAAGAAATGCTACTTTGAACAAATCGTGATTTTCTTCAGGTTTAGGTCAGATTAAAACTATCATTCGTAGTGAAGCGATGAATTTTTAAAAATATTACTTTTAAATCAATTATTTGAGAGCATTTTATAAAAACTTAATCGAAATTTACACATTAAAATTATCGGTCTTTTTCACGGGAGGATGAAAAGATAGGTACACAGAAATATAAAACATAAAATCAAGAAGTTTACGTTAGCTTGCAATAAAAAAACAAGTCACATTATTAGCAGCTCCTGTAATATTAAGTTTCTAGAAAATTACTACTTAAATTGGCATGTAACCTGCCATATATTTCGAATTTATCTATTTTACCTTCGGGCGATTTGAGTTAAGGTCCTCGTCTATAAAATTTTGGAAGCTGCGTAAAATATGGAACATTCGGCGAAATAGGATGTGATATTGTTTCAAAGACGGGATGTTATCACATAATTAAGTTGAATTATAAAGCTTATGCTCAAAAAGGCGTTCCTTCCACATTTAAAGGACTTTCATTTCACTTTCGTCAGCGAACTTCTTAAATTTAAATTACACCATGAACCTTTTGTAACATATAAACATTCTTTGTCAATTGCATACTACCTATCTAATATTTACATGTATTTTTGTCAGATAAAACGTAATACAGTTCTTTCTATAAAAACGTTAACAATCTATTAATGAAATAAAAATTAAAAAGAAAAGACTTCGGTGGGGTGAATACTCTCGTTAAAACCCGTAAATCTCCCTCCTTTCCATTTCCCTCCGCGAGAGCGTAGATTGAAACGTTTTAGCCGGCGGCAGTCGCGGTCGCAGAAATTGACATTTCTTCCACGCGCCCCGCGTAAATCACGGATGATCGATGGACGGACATCGGAACGGAGACATGACTGAGAGAGAGAGTGAGAGAGGGGGGAGGGTGGAGAGAGAGAAGAGTAAGCGGGAGAGATGACCAATCCAACCCTTCGGGGGAGTTTTGGCATTTACGCGTCGGCGCCCTCTGTTCCGGTCCGTTTGGGGTCACCGGGGAAGAATCATTAATGCGCGATTAGCGTCGGTCGGAGCCGTCATCCGTATTCCACCGAGATACACCACGCACATCATTAACCTGTGAACCGCAGGGATCGTGGGTCCCGGTGGGGTCAACGCGGCGCCGGCACTCCCCCTCCCTCTCTTCCTCCCCTCCACTTCCCACCCCTTACCCTCCCCTTCCCACCCCGCATACGCGACCGCACTTCTCCCGACCCACACCACTCTACTCTCTCGGACGGGGCAGTTGCCGCCGAGGCAGTGTCCATTAGGAGTTGACCCCGATTTCGGACGCACTGGCAGATTAGGCCCCTATATTCCATTCTCTCCGCCCCTCTCCACGTTCTCTCTCTCTCCCTTTCCATTCTCTCTTCCCTTATTCCGAACTTCCGAAATCATCTCTTATCGTAATTTCTCTTCTCGTCACGTGCTCTCAACTGGTTTCGCCACAGACGCGGATCTCGTCGGAGGTTTTCGTGGCCGTGCCGCGATATTTAGCGTCGTAGTCATGACGTGTTCGTAGAATTCGATTAACCCTAATCGCGTTTGGAAGTCATGTTGAGCTAAACAAAAGTCACGGTTGTCCAATTTAGGGTAGTTATACTAACGTCTCTCTCCTGTTTTACGGTTTCCGACTTCGGATTTCGTGAGAATGTCTCTGTGGGGTTCGGCAACGTGTTCCTAACATCTACGCGATTCGCATTCCTAAGTTAAGATTTTTGCAAAAAAATGGGATTAATCTCGCCATCGTTTTGCAGTATTATTATGGAAGTTAAATGAAGCCTAGATCACACACACGCACACACTAGTAATTTTTCCATTTTAATTTAATGACAAAATTTTGATGTATGAGCGAATATATGTAGTGGTAGATAGTAAGTGAAAAGATAATAGTTTTTATTAACTTGTCCTGGTAGATATGTTTTGTTTAGTGTATAAAAATACTGCACCAACGAGGTTAAGCATATACAAAAAGAAGTCAACCTTGGTATTATATTCCTTTTGTGTTTTGTATTATTTAATTCATGCAGCTACATGGTTTGTCATGTGTTGCATCCCAATCAAGCTAATTCGATAATTAATTCCTCGTTTATTCAGTTGAAGAGTTCCTTTGAGGATGATTTTTTACCGTAGAAGCATTTAATTCCAGTAAAATTTGGACGTCTACGAAAGTTTGAAAATCGGAGAATGATTTATGTTCGTTTCCGGTTAAGTTACATTATGCATTAATAAAATAGATCCCCGTCATAAGTCTCCAGGATAAATCAGGCATAGTCGACCTTTTAATACTACAATTTTCGTTAATTATTTCAGCTTTAAATATAAACCTTTTCATTTGGCGAACATAGGCATAACTGACGCCACATAAAATTTAATGATTTTTTTTCTTTCGCCAACTTAATTATTTACGTTGCTTAAAAGGACGTCATAATATGATGCAGAAATGTTTGCCCTTTCGTCACTGTCTCTATCCTTAAGTAATGCTTTTTCGTTAAATTAGGAACGAATCAATTTTTTTCCTGCACTTGATCTCCTCTGCCATGACCTTAAGCAAACAGATTGACAACACGCTAGGACGTCCGCAATCTTCCTCTACTCGCGGTCCCCATAGTTACGCTCGATCAATCATCCTTTCATTCGCCACTTCGACGTCTCATTTTCTCCTCCCTCCATACTATCTCTCCCGATGCGGACAATGTTGCTTTTCTTTTTATAAATATAGCCTCCGTTTCACGCCACATTAGTATGTAGTCGTCAGTAGGCACGAACACCACAATCCGCAGCACGTGGTCCGTTAAGGGAAGACCAGATCTGAGGACATGACCGGTTAAAGGCATCTCCGTTGGCGCTAATGACGCCTGTTTGTGGCATTCCGTACACGCGTTTGGGAGGAGAGACAAAGCGCATGCGCGAGGGGGCTCTGTTCCGATCGGAAGCAATTGGACCCCCTTATTGGTGCGTCTGGCGAGGAAACTGCGTGACATGGTGGACAGGGGGACCAAATTTTCGGATAAATTTTTGGATTTTCTTTAGCATGCGTTGAGTATGGTAAATGGATCAATAGAGCGAGAGGAAAAACATGTGAAGTTGGGTTATAAAATGCTAGCTTTAGGTTTAGGTTGCATAATGTGATAGCGGTAATCAGAGTCAGGGGCGGCCCGAGGAATTTTGGCGCCCCGGGCGATATAGCACTCCAGCGCCCCCCTCCGTAAATGTTTGTTGAGATATTTACAGAATATAGGTTAATTCATTCAACGCTCTGTAAAACTTATTGATAAATAAAAGGAATCATTATGATTCTAACCTGTTTCACGATATAAGTTGGTGTCCAATATTTATTCACTTGCAAGTAATGCATGGACAGATGATCGGGATGGCGCCCCCAACAATTAGGCGCCCCGGGCAACCGCCCGGCTCGCCCGTACCTCGGGCCAGCTCTGATCAGAGTGATTTAGAACAGGGATGGTCAAGCTACGAACTTCAGGCCGCATGCGGCCTTCGAAAGCCTTGTCCGTGATGATATGATGAAAAAACTATCCGTAAAATTTAATAAAAATAATTTCATATTTTTATTGTTATTAAGTTTTGCCGATTCTTTATCTAGATCAGTGGTGCCCAACCTTTTCTACAAGGCGGGCCGCATCGGTGGTTGCGAAACCTTCGGCGGGCCGCATTGGAAGTTGCCAATTCTTCCGCCGGCCGAATTAGAGTTTAAATAAGAAGTTATCTATATATTCTGAGGAGCTATTTAAATTAAAATATGTATAGTCTAAATGAGGTTTTTATGATCAATATTCCGATATTAAAAGTTTTACTAGATGCATTTTCATAAAAATATAAGAATTTGTGAGTTAAATTTTTCGAATTGCTTTTTCATCATGACTTTGCGGCCGCACAAATACCTTTCGCGGGCCACATCCGGCCCGCAGGCCGTAGGATGGGCACCACTGATCTAGATTGATGATGACTGAAGTTAAATAAATATTTATTACTGATTACAGTAAAACTCGTTTATAACGATCACGCCTAAAACGAAATCTCGGCTATAACGAAGAAATGTCTCGGTCCCTTGAACTTCTCCATAAGGGCATTGGTTAAATTTCTCGGATGTAACGAACACGCATTTTACGAATTCTCGGCTGTAACGAACAAATGTTTGGTCCCGTGGCAAAAAATGCCCCATATATAACGAATTTTGGCGAGCAGGGCGATAAGTAATGAATAGTTTCCGCCCGTTTACCGCGCACTTGTTCGTAGAGGTCCCCTTTCTCCATCTACCCCTTCCATACGAATTTCCACGCTCCCTTTGTTTTGAAATTGATATTAAAAATGTGAAATGTTTATGTAAATTAATGACCATAATAATAATATTAATTGACCATTTAAAAAATCGTATGTAATAGCAGTCGAACATTTTACATGCCGCGAAGTTGATAAGCATCTCTTTGCATATATAAGTACGGCATTGAAGTCGACTCACTGCAAATACAGTAAAAGCTGTGTTATCCGGCTATCTTGGGGATTGTGGAAAGCCGATTAGGAGAAATATCCGGTTAGGGGAGCGATTTTCGATTTTGAGATCGCAACTTTAGCAAAAACAAAAAAAAAATTGGGCTTAGGTCGTACTCCCCAAACATAACTATGCATGGGGTTTGAATTTTCCATTTTAATTCTTCCACACGTAGTTAGATATAGACACTATTTACCCATTCTTATTTAATACGCTGCTACGCTCACATGCAAAACAAAAAGACTATTGAAAAGTTTAGGGCGTCCGGGAAGTTAGGGGATTACGGCAGTGAACCTGTTCCCAAAATTGAATTTATTGGATTATGTCTTTCTTATTTATCTTTATTATTTATCTTTATTTATTCTATTAGAAAAGGACGAAATTATTTAATTCTTCTAAACATTTCTGTGAAAACCAATCATGTAATATTTTATCCAGTTCCTCAATTTTTGGCTTATGAAGCGTATGATGTTTATTAATTAATTTACTCGTCTCAGAAGATGACACAAATTTCATTAATTTAGCCTTATGTGCCTTGATATCGTAGAGCGTGGAAGATCCGATGTTGAATTCTTTTGCTATGGCTGCTCTATTTTTTCCTTTTTCAATTCGTTTGATCAGCTCCAGCTTTTGTGTTAGCGTTAAACCAAACTTTTCTCTCCTGTTCCTTGCTTTTAGGTATTTATTTTGATGCCATATTCAATGGATGGGTAATTTTTTAAATAATAAAAAGCGATAAAACTGGAAATTGTAGAAGTACACCAAAACATATAAACAATGCAAATGTCTTACGTAACCAAAAACGCCATGCTTACTCGGCAGCCACAGAAGTATACGGAGTAAATACGTAATATATACATCTTATATTTTAAGAAATTTTAAAGTGGAAGTTGTGGTATTACACATATACAATTTACACAAAAATTCATAAAAAAAAAGAAATACAAAATGAATTGTATTTGTGTAATTGCCGGTTCTAAATAGCCGGATAGCACAGCTTTTACTGTATGTGTATACGTGTTATATGAGATGAGACCATGTTTCTCGTATATAACGTAGTCACTCTTATAACGAAGCAATGAGTCGGTCCCATCAAATACGTATTAAACGAGTTTTACTGTATTTTAATATAACATTCAAAAGGAAATGCACTTAATAAATATGGCTATAAATGCATAGGAAAATTTTGTATTGGTACCGTAATCAATGTGTTTTTTGTTCCAATTTTTTCTCGTCTATATTTTCGATTAATGGCTATTTATACGAACTCAACCTGAAAATGTTAGTTGTAAATGAATAAAAAATAAAATTAGAAAATATTGAAACTATTTGAATTCATTCATCTTCATTTTAAGCCTTTAAAACAATTGATAGCCCTTAGATTAATTGTATTGGGTAATTAAAAGCGAGCTAACAACAAAAATTTAATGGCATTTTTATCGAAAATCATCTATAAACATTTACGAAGAAAATTCGCTTTTCACATACCCAACAATATTCAGGCTTTCCAGTTATCAATATTTCAAATAAGTATATATTTATTTCTCTAAAAAAAAACTCTAAAAACGTCTGTTGTATTTCGTTTGCCCGTCTATCGGGTTATCTTCCTGAGAGATTGCATCGGAAGCTATGTCGTTTGAGGGGTTTTGAGAAAATTAATGAAAATAACTTATTTTAGAAGTTATGGAGCGGGAAAAGAAACATTTTTTTCCATTTGCATTTTACGCAGGGGCGGATCCAGAAACTTCTCGGGGGGGGGGGGGGGGGGGGGGCGATCGCCCCCCCACCTATTGAATCCGCTCCTGCCAACTGCCCTATATTTTGAAAATCCCTACACCTGTCAGAATCCTTCTTTCTCTTGCTATACCGACCTAATCTGCGGCGTATAATTGAGGATTTTTGCGCGGAATGAATTTAAGAAAGCGCCCAGTGGAGTGCAATGAGGTTATCCAAGGAGGGGGCGATCGCCCCCCCACCCTTGGATCCGCCACTGATTTTACGTCATGCCTAGTTGTGAAAATCGCTATGTCTATTTAATATCTGCATCATGTGGAAGTACTACTTTAATCTTTTGTAGTGGAGAATTTCACTGATATTCAAGACAAAATGGCATACTCGAGTCACCCAAGCGCTGCCATATTACAAAAAACTGGATATTGTGAATTCTAAATCCTATGCTCTTAACTTCATTAAATTCAGAGTTAAGAAAAAATTTAGAAAGCATTGAGATAATACCGAATCGAAATCTTATCATTCTATAAGCCCAACCTCCTTATCGAAAAGAAAACGGGACATTACCATTCCTTAATCTCCTCAGAGAAAAGCTCCTAATTATGATAAGATTCTTGCACGCATTATTTCTACTTATTGCTCTTTTAAATTCTGTTTCTATTGAATGTGTTTTGTAAATTCCGCTTCTATTGAATGTGATTAGGTCCATATGATGAGTTCAGTTGATCCATTGTTGCTGCGTATCAAAATGATGGGATTACCAAGATTACAGAACTGACGAAATCGGTTGGGTGTAAAGAAACATTTTTTTCAGTGCTTCGTCACCAGTCTCATAAACTTTGGATTTTCCAAATGTTAATTGATCATATTCTTTACTCATAAATAGTAATGTATTAGCATTTTTATCGAAGAATTTTAAAGTTGATCGTTACGTTCTATTATATTTCATTGAATTGAAGTCGATGTGACAATTATACTTATAAATGGAAATTCTACTGATTTATCTGTATCTAAAAATAACGTACTAAATGATCGTGTTCTTATATTTTTCATTGTTAATATCCTAGAAGAATGACATCTTCAGTTTTTTACAATATATTGGGCAATTCTCTACGTTCTTTCAAATGCTGGATTAGATATTCCATCCTAGGCAATTATAAAATGCAACGTCATTATGTGTATTAAACCGGTTTCCATACATGTTTTATTGGAAAAAGGTCCTTTTGCGAGATCAAATTCTTTGAAGGAAATTCATTCAGATCATAACAATAAGCTTGAGATATCAAAAAATTTGTTCAAAACCTTCTTTCTGCCATGGATAGTTTTTGAGTTATTGCAATACCTAGAAAATGTGAAACGGTTACTGTGATAAGCAATTCCACATATTGTATTACTTAGGATGAATTAATTAATATGAACTTAATATCAGAAATAACATTCATTTATCAGAAATTTGGTACTTAATAGTATGCAGTATGATTAGGTATCATAAAAAATTTCTTTTGTTCATTGATTCTAATGGCTGAAATGCGAAAGAAGTTTCGATTATAGAAATGCAAAATATTTACAGTCATTTCTAAAAATCACGCGCATGGTGTGCAAAGGAGACATATTTCTAGGAAAAATATATGGAGTGGCAAGTAAATTTCGGTAAGATTTCACTAGATAATAAGTTAAAAGTTTTGGGAAAACCCCTTAATATCACTGCTTCCGCGAATTCGGGGAACTTGAAAACAACTGCCTACTTTTCATCAAATTACCTCCTAAAATTGTTTAAATAGCTACTGTTTCAAGGTTCCGAGTTTTTTAAAAACTTCTCGTAGCTTGAAAAAATTTCGCGTTAATCTTCGGGATGAATTAAATTCCTTCCCCTCTCGCGCATGAATACTTCAGCCGATAATAAACTTCTTTCAAAAAGGAGAAAATTATGATGCATGGCGAAAAAATTAAAAAAAACATCGGATGTAATAACTTGTATCTTTGAGAAATAATCCGCCACTTCATTGCGCCAAAATTAGTTTTAGCGATTTTTTCCATCTCTTCTGCCATTTTCCCCCTCCTCCTATCTCCGAGAACCGTCTCTAGTTTTCCCTGTATTTCTTCTTCTATCTCACTTTCCATCTCCCATACTATCCTCCATCTCTAATCCTTCAGTATTCCGAAAAAAAGGACACACCACAGACTGTCCCCAACCTCCATTTGCAATTCTCTCCAAACACGCTCTCTCCCTTTTTCTCTCCACCCGCAGTCCAACCATCCACCTCTTCCTCTCTCTCTCTACCCATTCTCCTTCATCCATTCTCTTCTCCTTCATCCATCGCTCGGATTTTCCAGCTCTCTCTTTCCCTCCACTCCCCCTTTCTCTTCTCATCTCCTCCTCCCTTCCTCCTATCTCTTCCGCAGCATTCCCTTAGCGACGAGCCGCCTACCATTCCGTCCTCACCATCCCCAAACTCCCCCTCTGGACCAACTCCACATCTTTCTCCTCCTCCTAACCCGCCGCTCTCTCTCTCTCTTTCCATCCCTTTCTCCCCTCCATTTCCCGCCCTCTTTTACTCCCACCCCCTACGGTACACCTCCCTGGGGCTACGCGGCTGCAATATTGGAGCGCAGAGTCAACACTCCGGAGGACGGACTCGGGAGGAGAGAACGACCGGGTGAAGTCCTCTCTCTCTCTCTCTCTCCCCCTTCCTCCCTCCTCTCTCTCACTTTATCTCTCTCCCCACCTCTCGCACTCACTTTCCCCTTTCCTCCCACACCATCGAACGGCCAGGTAGCTCGTTCTCAGCCAGGAGAAGGCAGAAAGACAAGGTTTTAAGTCGCGGACCTTTAAGTGAGGTTCGCGACGCTTTGCGATGAGTGCCGAAAATTTAAGACGCGGTTATTGTTTTGTTAGCTATTTTTCGGGTTTCCTTGGGGGTTTTCGATCGCGTCTCTCTAAGCTTTGCCGTGTTTTGGTCCCTCCGTCTCTCTCTCTCTCTCTCTCAAAATCCCCACTCATCTCCTGCTTCTATTTTCCCTCCTTCCTCCCCTCCCTTTTCCTGGAAAGCTGTCACTCGCCCGTGGGGTCCGCGCACCCATGCTCTGGGTAAACATCGGTCGGGTCGGTCCTCCGCAGTCGCCGAAGCCATGGCATCAAGGAGGGAAACTCTGCGGGGGATAAGGTTTGCGAGGGAATGGCGGGAAGAAGGGTTTCCGCGGAGGAAGGGGAGGAGAAGGGGAAGGAAGGTGGCCCCTCTTTCCAGCCGCCTTCTCTGACTCTCCTCACGAGGGCTGAGGTGAACGAGGGAAAAATCCTTCCCTCGCAGAGTCCTCTCTCCTTCGCGGACCTAACTCGACTAACTCTCCCTCCCTCTCTCTTTCTACACGGCTTTTTTCTCAGTTTCTTCGTAGGAAACTCGGCGTCTGTGCACCTCTTGTTTCATTAAAGCTTTCGACGATCTTGGCTTTTGGCTCCCCATCCATACTCGGGGGCGATATTTTTTCTTCCCTTTACTCTTCTAATCCTAGATCTCGCTCTATTTTCGTCCTTAACGTTTGAAGTAGAGGAGCTTTTTCTCTCGCCGAGAGAATGGTGCTCGTATTTCAATGATATCTTAAGGGTATGCATTGATTTATGCGTTGGGAAGTCACGACGAACAAACAGGCAATGGACGTTTCCTAATGAATTTATAGTTTATCTAAGTTAGTGTACAGGAAACATCCTTCGTAATTGGTTCGAGTGATCTGTTTAACTTATCATTTTTCAAAACTAAATAATTACACGTTAAACAGAACCAATTGGTACCAAATCCGTGGAAGTCCATAAAAATGACATGACATCGATGATTATACTGCGGTTGGCCATATAATTTTAGGGTGTGAAAATTTTGAAACGCGAAGTTATAATTTCAATGGAGATTTGCCAAAAATATCGAAATTTTTATCATTTGACTTTATCGAATTGATCTCATGAAATGATTTTATTTGCGTGCATAAACATTTTCAAAAGAAAGAAACTTCATATATGACTTAAACGCGAAAAGATATGTTAAAGTTCCACACGAGTGTAAGGTAACTTTTGTTTCGCTAAGATTCAGGATAACAACAAATTGAAGCAGTAAGCAAGCATACATTTGGTGTTCATTAGGGGTTATTTGCAAAAAAAAAGACATTTAAATTTAAATTGTTAGATTTTAAAGGTAATATATAAAAATTTTGAGAAAGCTATTATAAGTTGTAAGGTAGGCCATTCTTGTACAATAAAAATATGTAGTCATTTTATAGAAGTGAAGTACAAGATAATATGAGGCTGACGCTCATTGATTAAATTTAGGTAACTAATACAATGATGAATCGCATGCTTGTGCTGAAATATCGTTGCTGCAGCTTCTTACAGCTCTTTCACGAACGCTAATTATTCCGCTAACATAAATTCGTTGAAGAGATATTGGTGGTGCATGCAATGGCATTTTATAGAATGAACTGCACAAGATTACTTGCGATGTTTTTAATTTTCGTTCTATCCCTTTACGGCATTATAATCATAAATATAGTTACTATAATTCTTTTAATTTATTTATTTATACCAATTTTAGATTATTTTCATTCTATGATTAAAGGGGTTTTTTTTACTTTCCTGTGATTTGCTAATGAATTTCATCAATTCTATTTTTCTATTTGCCATAGCACTAACGGCCTAACACCTTTAAACGATAAGCGTTGATACGCATTCCTCGGGTGGCAGGGTCGCCTATACACATCTTACTAAAGTAATGGGTTTTATGAGACTTTAATTCCATCTCTCACGCCCATATTTCCGTTTTTACCATCTAATCCTAAGATCAAGAAGAATTACAAACAACTTTTCGTCCGGTTTTTTCATGGATCTAAGCAATTTTCTCAATATCTCAAATATTTTAAAGCTACACTCCTGTGTCATAACTTCTTGTACATTATAAAACCATCGAAAAATCTAAACACGTCCTGTGATTTTAAATCCGTTCGTTTTCTAAGCGCTCCTATTTTCTCTGTTTTGCATTACATACATTCTAATCTTTATTTTTTCCTATTTCTCTTTCTCTCTCTCTCTCGCTTTTCTCTTTCTTTTTCTGTATATTTCCCTCTCAGATTTCATCCATTCAGTCATTTCCTCTTCGATTTCTGCCCTCTACCTTCTGCATCTCCTCCTTCTCCACCCCTCCCCTATAACTCTCCTTTTTGCTGGCTGTCCCTTTGCTTCCTTTTATGTCGAATGGCCTGAGGTCAGCAAACTGAAAGGAGGGAAGAGAGAAAGAGGACACACACACATCAACCGCCTACGTCCAGTCCCTGTGCCAACTAACACCCTCAAAAGCCGCGCAGAATCATATAACTCTTTTCCCAATGCGGTTTGTTCTTCTTCCATGCGTATGTTTGCACGAATACGAATCCGACCTCTTAGAAATGCGGAGACTAGAAATCGGAGGTAGTCGACTTAAGTCCAAAGTGATGAATCTACCTGTACGTGCATACTATAGAGTCACACTACTTGTGATTCGATTCTTGAAAACTATTCTATCAACGTATGGTGAAATAAGTTTCGTTTGCTACGTGCTCATTTTCAGTTGAGTTTAAAAAGGAAGGCTTGATTACTAGTGCAAGAATAGGATCGTAATAACCTCAGTTGAATATTTTTTTCCGATAATTTAGTAAAACTAAGTTAGATAAGAGCGATGGATATCGCCTCCTACTTAAAAGCTAAGCGCGAAAGTATTTATATTTGACTGGAGTTTAAAGTACCTGTAGTTATCTGATGGAGGGAATATAACCCACAGAAGAAATTGAGATAAACGATACCAGACGATCAAGATAACATGTTTACTAGGTCGAGTAAAATATAATTTCTAACATAATAACTGAAATATTGCATCCATATTAATTTCCATGAAAATCAATAGTGAATCATCACCTATATAAACAAACCTTAAAATATAATAAAATTTCTGATGTGAACGTATTTTTAAATGAATGAAAACAATGGATAAAATTAAAAATGTATTTTGACATTTCTTACGAAATACCCTGGAGTTAAAAAAATTTCTTGCAAGTTTCCTTCAGATGAAAAAGTATTTTTATTTCATTTTGCATTATATCATTAAACTTTAATATAAAATGTTTGGCAATTTCCATTAATTTTCGATCGTGGATTTCATTACATTATTGTGAGCTTTTTGTTGCGCTAATTTAAAAATGAAAAATAATAAAAATCCAAATCTAACACTTATGACTTATTTTTAGCGCGTAACAATATACCGATCGCATGAAATTCATAGCTGATTGAAATTCAAAACGTTTGGGAAAATCTTTAAACGACGCACCATAATTTTCCGTCGAGCGAAGTTGAACGAAGCGAGGGGAGGACAGAGTCCCGTCTTCATACGATAGTTAGCGCCGAGAAAGACGGGTGGAAGAAGTATCTTACAAAACACGAGCATCTACAGCGGCAGCGGCGATCTCTTTGCCCTCCTTCCTCTCCCTCGCTCATCACCTCTCCTCCTTCTCGCCCCATTTTTTATACGTCCACCCCGACACCACCCCCTTCCCTCTCGCTCTCCTTCGCTCCCCTCTCACCCCTTCCTACCCACTCCAATAACCCTCTCCCTTCTTTCCCCTTGCCCACCCCCTCTCACTCCTTTCATCTCCCTCGAATACCCCCACAGGCCGCTGATCAATACACCTCTGCTCCTTCTGGGTAAGGGAGCAAAGGGCGAGGAAGTGGGAAAGAGGCGGGGGAGGGAGAGGGGGAGGAGGGATAGAGAGAGAAAGAGAGGGTTGGGAGGGAGGGAAGGAAAGAGATGATGCCATCCCCTTCTCTTTCCCCCTCACTCCTCCGCCTCATCCCATCTTCCCCCTTGTGAGATAGAGGACCGACGCAATGGCAAAAGCCTTAACTCCGTTCTCTCTCGCTCTCTCTCTCTCTCTGCCTTCTTGGATTCTTTCCTATTGGTCCCGAAGGACGGAGACTCCCCGACTGTCTCCGCCCAGCAAACTCCTCGCTCCTATCCTTCCAAAACGTCGCTATTATTTTTTTTATATGGAGCGTTCGCGTTTTTTCTTTGGAGGGAGAGGGGAAAGGGAAGGGGTGGAAAGGAATCTTTTACGTCGCCAAGGCTACCGGAATGGCTGGCTTATGGAAGAGGGAGGATTGGATGAAGGAGGGGAATGGGTGGGAGCTGGGAATGAAGGGATTTAGGAAAGGGTAGGGATTGGAGAGAGGGAGGGGAAGAGAGAGAGAGAGAGGAATGGATGGAGAGGATAGGGGTTTCAGAGAGAGAGAGAGATAGGATGGTTTTAAAGGGGTCTACCCCTCCTCCTTGCGGTGGGCTCCGGGAAGGCGAGTGAGGTGGGATTCGTTGCCGCATGAGCAATTACAAGGATTACCCAGATCCCTTAACCCGACCCACCTCCTCGCTCCCTCCCTCTCCCCTCCCCCTCCGCCCGCCTTTAACCCGTGTGCTCTCCTCTCCTATATCTCTCACCAACCCAACCTCTCTTCCGCATCAATTCCCCTTTGGCTGAGTGCTCTTTGCCCTCCGCGGGCCCTTACATCTCTCCCACTCCTTCGTTACGTCGCTTTCCCTCTTTGCACTTTCACTCTGCTGCTGTGTGCATCGGAAGGCTTAACACACGTGAAATATACTTTATGCTCAAATCCCTGGAATTACGAACTTTCTTTGATTTTTTTGCTCAGTCAAATGGCATCTAAGACATTAAATATTGGAGTAGAAACGGTCTCTAGTATTATCTTTGCAAGCGAAATTGTCGTGATTAAAGAAAAATATTAGTATGACCTCTTCCTTATCGTGTTAAATATATCTAAGGAACAAAAGTATAGTATTATCGTAAAAGCAATAATTAATAATATGTATAACAAAGTGATGGTAATATTATTTAATAACTAGATTTAATCTACATATCAAACTCTGCGGGAGACCTATTTTGATCTTATGGTTTTTTAAACTGATGTGAGCGAACGTTTTTTTCGCTCGCATTTGAAATAAATTTCCAAATCTTTAACTGACAACTTAATTAAGACGTATCAAGTTTGAGATTCTTTCGTAACATAGTTTGTAAGTAAGCTATATTGGTTCAATTGAAAAAATGATGCATAAATAACTGACTAAATTCTCCTCACCTCGAATTAATATTTCGGAACATTTCACCGAATTGAATGTGAAAAACACATAAATAATCGAAATAGGGTTTTTAAATTTCGAAATTACATCAGTTTAACTCACAAGGGTCAATGAGGCAGTATTTTAGAAAGGGACTCCATACACAAAACCTACCTATATAAAAAATGACCGCGGAAATCCACGGACTACTCTTTGCCTATGAAACCTACTACTTAATCCCACCGCTAAATTTCACCCAAAATCTTATGTTAAACCTCTTCTGAAACAAGACCTTAAAACCCTTTCTAAACCCCCCTTACTCTCTCATCCACGCTCCAAAAACTCGTACGACGGTGTCTTCGCATCTCTCTCTCTCTTCTTCCTCTACGCTCAAGACCTCACCTCCTACAGTCCTCCCCCGCGAACTCCTCCTTCTCTAACACCATCCTCCGGTTCCTTGCCCTTCCTAGTTTTCCCAAGTGCGGGGGTTTGATCAGATATGATACTTGAGGAGTTCTCCAAAGTTTGAAAGCCCCCCAGAGGTACTCTCGAACGTGTTGATGTTGGGCTCCGGGGGCAAACACCCTCTCTCGCCCCCTCCACCTCTTCCGCAGGAGGAGCAGGAGGCAAGGCGTGTTGCACGAAGGAAGTATGCAGAATGTGTTCCTTCGAGAGCTGGTGGGAGGTTGAAAGAGGTGTGTTCCACGAAAGTGATGTTTAGGGTGAGGATGTAAGGGAGAGAAAGAGGAGGTTTTACGGGAGGGTGTGCAGAGAAAAGAGGGCAAGTTTGAGAGGAGGGAGTTGTGGCACGAGCACTTAAAACCTCGCGCTTCTCCGTTAAAAAAAACTGTTTTCTAGGAAGGAAGGTTTGGTAACCGTGAATTACGGTGCCATTGGAAAGTTTGCCGGAACTTCGCCCCGATGGCGCAACGGCGAAAAAAAATCCCGACGAGACGAGTCGAAAGAAAAATGCAGACAATTAATGACTTAAAATGCCTTGATCGGGGGTGTACGACGCACGGCTCACGGGCTTAATCAAGAGGGCACATTTGCTGCGGCCCGCGGAGTAACGATATGTAATTAAACATATCGTCGTTGTCAAGGAAAAAGTCATTAACTACATTATAGACCAGTGTTTTTCAACCGGTGTTCCGCGGAACACTGTTGTTCCGACAGTGTTACCTAAGTGCTCCACGAAATATTCCACCGAAAATAATTTTTCTATAAATTAAGATTTTTTAATGAATTTAAAAATAAAAAGTATTTCTATTTCTCTCTCACACCATGACTCCATCTATCGCAGAAGCAGAAAGTACTTCTATTAAGTATATAAAATAAAGATTATGTAAATATATACTATATGCATACCTATGTATATAGGTGTTCCGCCAATTTTTTCCCATTCCAAAATGTTCCGCCACTCAAAAAAGGTTGAAAAATATTGTTATAGACTAACAGATTTAGTGACTTTTTCTTTACAGATGTTTAGCGCTCATATGCTTTTATTGATCATTTGCATTGATTTTCTATAAGAAATTTTTAGAACTGACGCTTAATGAGTTATTCCAGACATAGAAAATCGATATTCTGACTTAAGTATACAAAAAACTCAATTTGCCTCAAAATTGTTTTAATAACTTTTTCTTTGAGAACGACGGTATATCTAAAAATATTATTGCTAAAATAATAAAGTTTTTAGTTTTAAAAATTGGGAGAATACGTTATAAAAATTCTAATGCGGCTTGGAATACTATTCTACGAATTTCTACCTTCATATATGATCCTTCGCGTTCGTGGGCAACTTCTAGTTGTCTAAAGTCTAGAATATATACCTATTTTATAAACCGGTCGCTAAAATAATTTCCCGCTATCATCTAGACGAGAGATGGCCAATCGTAACTGTGGCGTCAGTTTTTATTGATATCGGTTTACGACACTTAATTAAAATAAAAAAATGCACATCCTATTTATTAACATTGCGTACATTTCGTATTGCTGATCTCAAAAGTCTATTGGACATTGGCTTAAACATTTTAGTGGTGATACTCTGACTTCCCTACACTAAAAAAATCGGTACATCATATATTGTACAAACTTTCTCATATACTAATGCGTCGTTTAGATATCCTTAGAAAATGAAAATCGTATCAGCCTGTTTTCAGAAAATCCTATTTTTGTTAAAGTTGACCAAGAATAAACTATCCTTATATTCATTCATTGAGAAATATGAACTAGGTACTTGGTATTATTGAAGACGTAAACTCAAGAACGAAATTTAATCAAAATCGTTACAGCCGTTTTTGAGAAAATCAAATTGTTGTTAAAAATGCGTAGAATAAACTTCCCTTAATTATTGAGCAATGTCAGCCATTTCTTCATATACTCTGCTCAGTATGATAAAATGCCTTAGTACGAGATTTCATTCATTTTCGCTCTACCGTTTAGGCTCTATCTCCAGTAACAGACATCCAGACGGCATTGCGAAAACCACTTTCGGATTCAGCGACACCTAAAACGTATATTTCCGTAAAAATCTCGAGGTCGAATTTTTTCGCGATAACAATACTTTCTCAATATACTTCGTATATGAGAAAGTAAAAATGGCTGAACTATTACTATATCGAGTCGAGAGAGGTTTTTTAAAAATTGTACTGAACATAATTTTATCGGTTAGGTATTTATTCGAAAGCTAGAAAATAGGCAGTAAGAAATAAATCCACTTTACTGGATGTGCAGGTGATTTCGACGCTCAGGTTCATCAACAGGCTATCAGGAGATACCCTTGTTCCACATCGGATGAAACGCTAAATTCATTATGCTTATGCACATTTCAATAATTACTTTTGACGCTATGCCTCCGCCGCTAATTAAAGTATTACTGCCTTCCAAAATTTATCCTTCAAATTTTAGGAAGTGTGATTCATCTTAGAGTTTCCATGGCGTAGAAGGAAAATATTTTATATCCAGAAAAAACATTAGTACATGCAGAGGGGACTTCTTGTATGAATTAACAATTCATTATACTTTTAAATCTCAAAATAAAGAAATAGTTTTCTTGTGAAACTTCATAATTTTCTCATATTTTCAAGAAAATGTTGTAATATCTTAAACAGCCAAGTTATACATAACAAAATGCTAATACAATATATTTAAATGAATGATTTTAAACAATTCCGCAATTTCTATTGCAGTATTAATACAAATTAAGCAATATACGTTGTGAAAATTTTTATATTCAATCGTTTCATCTCAGATGTGAATATAAGAGTTGAAAGAAGCCAATATTTATCCAGCCCTTTAAGATGCATAAATTATATCTGAAATCTTCAACGACGTCTCAGATACCTCCTTGTAGATTTTTCTCCATCGTCTCCTTGTCTTCAAACCATTACACTTTATCAAGATTCATCCCCTCTCTCCTACCAATTTGCTGCTTATTTTACCTCCCCTAATTCTCTTCCTATTGTTACCTCGTCATCTCTTTCTCCTCACTCGGCTATTTTCTTTTTTTTCTTCTCCGGCTACTCAAAAGACCTCTTCTCTTCCCTCTTCCCGAAAAAAAGTGTAATATTCCTCCCTTTCACCCAAAAAAAACCCTTTTCCGAACCACCTCACCTTCTCCCTTTCCGCCTCTACTTACGGAAATTCATTTGAGAAATCCCCATTAATACAATGCCCCCACGTCAATCATGCCTTTAAACATGAGCGCCCTTTCTAATGTTTTATTCTCATCTCACGGGGCGGGTTGTTGCTTAAGAAGAAGGGAGCCGGTTTTCTCGAGAAGAAGGGTAGAAACAAGAGAAGCGGATGATGAGAGCGAAGCAGAGGGGGAAGGGAGAAAAACTTTTGAGAGCCTTCGAAAAAAAGCATCTCTTTCGCTGAATGTGATGGATAAATAATGACGGAGTAAATCGGTTGGAAAATGTGCGGAGAATGCCGCTTTAAAAAGGAGAAAAGGAGGAGGAGGTATCTAAAAACAAGGCAATTATGAGGGAAGCTTAATTCGAATACAATGGCCGCTACACACTTTTGTAAGGAGTAATTGATGTTAAATGAAATGTTTAATGGGAGAAGAAAATGAAAAAATTTAAGAGAGAGAGAGTATATGCGCAGTTGATGAAGTGAAAATATGAAATGATAAAACGGGAGTATTATCGAAATTCTTGCCGTACAATTTCCATGTATTCGTTCCGGACAAATGAATTGTAAATTACAGTACCCAGACGATCTGAGTGTTTATGATGATTTATAGGATATACCGGGGAGAATATAGAAAAATTGCCATTCCATTAATTGGGGTTTTTGTTTGGTTAATTCCTAACGATCAGCGTCATTTACGACACGGTAAAAAACCATATCTAATGCAAATATAATATACTATGCACTTTATTAATAGACTCAATTATTACTGACTATTATATTAATGCAGTATAAAGTTTATCCAGTAATATTAAACAAAGTAGAAACAAAACTCTCAAGTTTTTATGGTGAAAATAACATAATGCCATATCTTTTTCGCTGAAAGCCATTGCGTAAGGTATAGGATAGGCTACAACAGAAAGACTAACACTAGCGCAGATTTTTTCACAAAGACGCTAGAATTTAAAAGAAACTAGCCCAGCCCACGTCAACCTGACAATGATCGATTACGATGCGCTAACTACCACAACAGATGTCGACTCGCTAGAATAGAGGAAGAGAAGGAGGCAACCATCGGAAGAATAAAGAAGTTCTGATCGGTACGATGACTCAGTACATATTATTCGGCAATTTAAATGTGAACAGAAAAACCGGACGAGGTTTATTTCCTCCGCGACATTCGAAAAAAAAATAGAACAAACCACTCTCGAATATAAAAATATATAAGGATCGCGTACATAAAAGGTAATGAGCATGGCCAGCGAGAGAGGGAAGAGAGACACACAGGGAGACAGGTGAGCTGGATGGGATGGCGTAAAAAGAGATTCTCTTAACCGAAATGCATTCCAATAAAATCCATTATAGAGATGTTAGGATGAAAAGGGAGAGGCATAAGGAAGGGGTATATGCGTGATTGCTCCCGATCCTTGATTCCGCTCCGCCAACAATGACAAAAAGGGTTATGGGTGCGGAAGGGTGGGGATGACTCGGAAAGAGGTGAAAAAGAGTGGGGAGGGAACAAAAGGAAAGGAGTAGAGAGGAAAGGGTGATACGGGACGTTCGATGGAGGGAAAGGGTGCAGCTAGGGTTGGAAGGGGAGACGGAAAAGTGATGGGGGGGAAGGCCTTTTTTCGACTCCAATGGGGGTACGGTATGAGAGAGGGAGAGAAGAGGGTAATGGATAATAAATCGGTATAAATACCGCAGCCTCCCTATGCGAATACATTAATACATTATTCTGTCTCCGTGGAGCAAGAGAGTGACCGACCGCACGTGTTTCCGTGCATCATTCTCCCGCGTTAAGTACTCAACTCTCTCTTTTTTTCGTGTTGCATTTTTATTGCGGGAATAGCAGCTTCTGCGAGGTTATTTTTTCACCTAAAATTTTCTTCCTTTCGAAAAAAATCTAGCAAACCATCTGGCATCAAAATCTTCAGTCTAAATTTGGTTTCGTTAAGCTCCTTCCGTTCGACAATCCTAAAAGTGGTTTTTCTATCTAGCTTTACTTAAATTTTAAATGTTGGTTATTTCTTGGAATTTATGCAGTCGTTCTAATTGTTTACCTTGTAGTAATTTCTTCAAATTAGTTTTTGCTTCAAAACAAATATTTTCCGTTAGCATTTTCGTTTCCCACTTGTGGAATGAATTTATCCAAATTAAAAATACATTTCATGGAATAGATTTTCATCGCAGCGAATTTTTATGTTGAAAAGGTAAAATTGGAATGGTTAAACGAGAAACCTAAAACGTAACTATGGAACGCTGACATTTCCTGTAATTTCGCGAAATTTTTCAGCATTCGTTCTATATTTTGCGTTACCGAGTTTTTAGTCAAAAATATAACAAATTTTGTCAGTAGTGAAATGTTTTCAAACTTTTCTTCCTTTTTACAATGAACGATGGAAACGGTACCGCCAAATGATTTACGTTAATCTTTTTTTTCTGCCATAAGCCGAAATGCATCCGTTCATCCCTTCTCGAGCTAGCATAATAATTTTCATCAATCAGTAGAAATTAGACACATGATCAAGTTTTCTCCCATATCCATAGTTAGGAGTCGCCTGCATGATTTACTTGACATAAGGCATAAGCGGAGATCGCTAATTCAACTTAGGACTTGAAGTCAGCTTGGGACGTTTTAAGAAGATTAACGTTCGCTGTATGTCATTACTCGACCCTCATTTTTTTTAAAAGATGGCGAGCACATTTAATAAAAGAGAAAGAAAGCACTTCCAAGCTTCTCAACTTATGCCATAGACCGCAACTAAATTTTACGACAAGTGAAATCTTAAAAGTACTACAAAACACTCTCCCTCGCTCCTTAACTGCCGAACTTTACGACGAGCGTCATCAGCCTTTCCCCCTTCATTTTTTTCGGTGACGAAGATCCTCTCCACCCTCCCCTAACCCATCCAAGTGCCTCCCTTCCCCTCCTCCCACCACCTCCCCCAAATCTCCTCTCCGGCACGGCTTCGCGCATATATGCTCCCCTAACTCGTCCGCGCGCGTGTTTAAAATGAACCGATTAAGTGCATCATTTCGTTTTCTCCCTCCTCGCTCCAGCGTTCCATTCTGCCCCCTCTTTCGCCCCTTCCCTCTCTTCGTCGCCTTCCTTTCTTTTTTCTCCCCCCCCTTCCCCCCCCCCTTTCCCCCCCCCCCCCCCCCCCCCCCCTTCCCTCCCCCCCCCGTCCCTCTCGTCCTCTTCCGAAATATCCTAGCCCACGCGCACATCAGCTCATATTCCGCCAACCCCTCCCATTCTGTCGCCGCTTCTCTCAACACGCCTGCTCCGCTATTAGTCTTTATTCTCTACCGTGCCGTCATTCCACCTTCTCTTCCTATCGGTCCTATCTGATGAACTATTGACTGAAACTTCCTATTCTTTATACGATATACTGTTTTGCGAAAATGAAATCCCTATTTCTAAAGGATGAAAAAATTAAAAGCGTAAAGTTGTTAATATTATGATTAAACGCATACAGTTTAGGGAGTAGGACAGTATGAAAGAGTCACATATGAAGGGACCTAAAGTGAAAAGCTTTTCGGGTAAGATTCTTCTTTTGCCACGAAGTGAAAACAACTTCCTCTACAACACCTAGTTGCCACAGTTTTTCATATACGATATATATATATACCATATTTATCCGACGATAAGACGACTCCCCTTTACAGAAGCTAATTTGGACGAAAAAAATGTTTCATCAAGAGTTCTGATCCAAAAAGATTAAACTTAATAGTTATTTTTATTTAAATCTCTAAAAAGCGTTATCACAAAGTGCAGTGCAAAGATAAATAAGATGGACAGTCTTAATAACTGTCGGTATTTTAAATTCATACGTATATTACTTTGTTTGCGAATATAAGACGAACCCTAACTTTGATTTAAAAAAGAGAACAAGTTCGCTTATAATCGGTTAACACGGTGTGTACACACACACACACACACACTAGCAGGAGTGCCCGTTGAATTTCAACGGATTTAGTGAATCTAAAACTTCGACCGTGCAACATGTAAGCATCGCAAGAATAAGATAGTACACAGTTATACCCGTCGAATAAAGCAAAAATGAAGAAAACCGCTCCGCATTTTCCTATTTAGATGAATGAAGGAAGAAAATCTTACGAAAATAACGTATAAACTCCCTCCCCCTCCCTTCCACCCTCTCCTTCCATTCTCCCCCTCCCTCCCCTCTTTCTCTCTCTCCCTCCCCCTCCATCTCCCACCCTCCCCCTTCCTCTCTCCACTCCTTCCCTCTAATTCTTTCTCTCCATCTCCCCCCTCCGTTAGCATCCATCTCTCTCCCTCCCTATCTCGTATTAAAAGCATTCAAAGCGAACAAACTTACAAACATTCTCCTTTATATGTTAGATTAGAATTCAATTAAAAACAACGAATATTTGGTTTCCATGTAAACAAATTAAAATCGTACACAGAAATTGACAAACGATATTACGTTTAAAATTTTCCCTTATAAATGCATTGAACTCTCAATTTCGGCGACAATGGGAGTTGTCATGGTAGCTTATAATGGGTATTGTAATAAAACTGATAAAATCATGTATTTTATTGATTCTAAATGCATTTTTATGCTAATTCGATCAGGATCGGATTCTGTCTTCAATAAAAATAAACTTTGTTCTTTTCTTCATAGAACCATTCAAGTCTCAAGTTCGTGCCATGTTTCTAAGTAATTTTAAAATTCAAATGAAAAATAAGCTGCGCTCGTCCCTATGTTATTTAAATGGAGAAAATGAAAAAAGTAAAATATTTTTTAAATTAGACAGGTCAATCAAATCGATATAAAAACTTTACTATACCACCGTACTCGTTATTCCGGTTAAAATGATACCTTTCTTTTGCTTCTACGATCTGTAGTTTTCGAGTTTTAAAATTATGATACACACACACATTTTTATATTATATATATATGTATATATATATATGTATATATATATATATGTATATATATAGTTTTAAATCCTAATGACCGATTTTTATGGATTTTATTGATAAAATAACATTTATCAAATGTGTGAGTTAGGAGTTGAACATCTAAAGACTATAGTCGCTTCACCATCTGAAGGCTCTTGGCCTACTTAGAGCAAGTAGCCAATCACGAACGTTTCCCCTTCCATCGCCCCTCTCAACTTTCGTGCGGGACAGCAGATACCGGTGCGCGTTGCCAGCTCTTGTGGATTTTCGCCTTCATCTGATATACTGCGCAATTTCTAATGGCAACGCATCCCGATGTGATCTCTTCGAGAGCAGGAGTGAGACTGGTTTCCTCCCCACTACCTTCCCAAACAAACCGTCTCTTATTGGCTGCTGCTAACTGGCCAAGAGACTTTAGATGTTGGAACGACTATAAATAGATTCCCCATAGGTATAATAAATAATTGCATTTGAATTTCTTTTTTGTAGGAATTCCTTTGTTGGCATTTCTTAATATTGTCGCAATTCAATTGTAAAATAAATTTACAGGATGCATCGTTTGCAGTATTCCTAATTTTTTACGTAGCATAATGGTAAAAGATCGGTAGGAAGAGTGACAGAGCCAATTAATTAATTAATCCAGAGCTGCTCTTAATTATTTTCCTCATTCTCTCTATTTTACTCCATAGAAGTTTTTCTGACATTTATTCAATCTTTTTTACTTTGACTTTCCTTCCTCAGTAAATCTCAATCACTCAATCAGTTATTCGCTCCCTCTTCTTTCTTGCGTACTTTTCTTACTTCTGCTCGTTTATTTCATTATAGTATAGGTGCATTAAAATGTTTTTCATAATCTTTCTTCCGAGAAGTAAATATTTTGGCGATGTTTGACGGAAATCTCGTTTTCTCCGAAATGGACGATCATTTCTCATGAGAGTGCTGTGATTAATTTGTTAGCGGAGATTTTCTCGTTTTCTAGAAAATTTCGACAATAGAATAGAAATGTTTGCAATATAATCCGCTTAAGATGTAAAGGTTTATTCTTTACTAGTTCATTATTCAAGAAAAATTATGGACGAATTTGGTGCCTGAGTTTTATATTTGTCAAATTATCATTACTGAGGTTAATTGAAAAAAGAATTATGAAGTTCGCCTTCTGAATGCATTCTAATCGATTAATTAAGTAGCTCCTACTGCCTAGAAAGTGATTCGGATTTACTTAATACGAGTATATTAATAATTTTCCTTATGACACATAATATGCAAACTTAAATGATAAAAAGTTAACATATTTTCTATAATTAAACCTTGAAAATCCTTTTTCAACATGAGAAAACTCAGGCAATAATTGGAGTGTCAGGATTAAGTTTCCATTTTCTTCCGCTGCTGTGGTAATTGGTTAAGAAAGTTGGTGTGTCAAAAAACTATTCCATACCAACTCATTTAACATGCCGTCAGATTTATCTTATTTTAAATTGCCCTGTAGTCTTGATAATACTCAATATATAAAACAATTGACCAAAAACACGTCCATAGGACCTAAAGGCGATTTCTTTTTTTTTTTTTGTAGAAAACGCAATCTGTTCCGTCTTGTTATAATCACAACAGGGTATGGAATACACGATACACGTGACTCCTTTTCGTTTAATTTCAACGGCGTTGCTTAGTTAAAACCGCAATTTCGTCCAAATATATCCTTAGTTTTCCCCTACCATTCTTCCCCGCACTTACAAACCTCCACATCAACACATCCCCTTCTTTTTTTCATTTCTCCCTTTCCTTCTCCCCTCATTTTCTCTTTGCGCACTCCTCCTCTCTCTCTCTCTCTCGCCCACCACCCATCTCATAACTATATACCAATGTCCCCCCCTAACCCTTGCAGTTAACCCACAACCATTGTGTGTGCCATCGCGTAGTGCGTGGATTCTAACAAAGGGAGAACAGAGTGGCGAGAGAAAGAGAGAGGGGCGATGGACAAAAAAGCAGTAGGAAGAGGAAGAAGAGAGGGTGGGAGAGGCAGAAAGAGAGAGAGAGAGAGAGGTGAGAGAAAGTGTTGCGGTCGCACTCAGTGGGGATAGCTCGCGTTCCCGCAATAGGGTACTGCGCATGCGCTTACTGATTGCCTCTCAGGGATTTTCATGAAGGCTGTTTGTTGAGTGGGGGAGGGTGGAAAGGGGATGACGGGGAGGGAGAGGAAGGATGCGTGGTCAAGAGAAAAGGGGGCTGCTCGGCTGGCTGACGCTTCTGCTTCAGCGTGCTAAAGGGGCCGCAGGGAGACATCCATGTGCAGATGGTTAAAACGCTTGTAGCGAAAAAAAATTATGGCCAGTTTGCGGCACTCTCAGAATTATTTTTTTCTGGAAATATCATTCTTCGTAACAGCTAACTTGCGGGTAAAATCGCGGGTTGAAGTTGGCTGCCTGTTTTTTTTTTTCAGTATGCCTCGGATTCGTGTGGGGAGAGATTCTAAGTCTCGTTGGGGAGAAAAAGAGTGAACGAAGGCGATTTTTGGTCTCGTGGATGGCAACGTGAGGAAATTTTCCTTAGAAGGGGTCGATAATCTAGTCTAACATAAGTCATAATTTCGGCAATTAAGGAGGCTCTGGGTTAATGAAGTGTTATCTCACACTCTCACATCGCCTTATGTTGATTTATTCTTGAAGCAGGTTTTTCTTACGATTCCAACTGTATTAATCTTTTTCTCCCGCTTCGTACTTTTATCATGTGATTATTTCTTCTCATAGTAATTATAATTCATATGAATAAACTTACAATAGAATGAAAATGTATGCAATTTTTATTAACTATTCACTAAATAAACACAGGATTAACTTCGGTTCAAAAAGGAGATTCTTTCTCTATATGTATGTATTCATTCAAATACTTTTGCAATAAGGACGTGTATTTCATTAAACTGTGACATCTTAGTATTGGGTATTTGGGCTTATTTTGTGCTACCTCGAGAAATAAGAAGAATAAAAGGAAGCATTCAATCCCCAGGGTTAATCCATACAGAGCGAAAGAATTTATATCTTTGTTAACTTCGAACGTTGCACTTTTACATGGCGCGAAATGACGTAATAAAAACAATACATCATTCTACTCCTGAAACGGCCGTAGATGCTTCAACTTACACCTATTTAGTCATCCTTTTGCCAACAAGCGCATAAACGTCAACAGCCCAAACAGGGAGGTTCGGTCTTATCGCAAAAGATGGTAACTTCCAGATGACCAAACGGGTCACGGAGCTAAACGCGACTCAGACTGCTTCGCCACCCAGGCGGGCCTAAAACAATAATAATAAAGGCCTCGATGTGGGATAACGATGAGGGCTGCTAGAAACGTTCTGTGGGAGAGAAAGAGAGAGGGTCCTTATCTTTCTTCCTTAAAAAACAACCTCGTCCATTGTTCTTATCGGTACGCCCAGCACTCAGGCGCTCCTCGTCACACCCGGAAAACTCCTCACTAATTCCTCCTCCTCTCCACCCGCGCCGGTTTCTTCCCGACTCCCTCTCCTCACCCATCTCCACTGGTCCATCAAGGGCACCCACGAAAATTCCGGGGCGGTGCGGTGACGTCAACGCCCGCCCACGATTCACTCGTCTCGGAATGGGTCACGTCGCGCGCCATCGGACCCGCTGGTAGAAAGGCTTCGAGGTTAACGAACCACTTGTGTTTACGGTCGGGAGAGAAGAGAACCTCTAAGTTGTTTATACTCTCAGTCCTCCGCACTTTCCCTCCCAAACATACCGAAAGGATTCGGATGCTTTCTTATTCTCCTGAGCCTCTCCGCTAGCTTTCATCGCAGTACGTGAGCGCGTTTCCCTTTCTCGGTGTTTGGACCTGACCTTTGACATAATGAGCGATTCGTTTTTGCTTTATGTTTTCCTCGTTGCCGAACCCTTCAAGGCTAGGGAATATTATTTTTTCAAGCGAAATATAAACAAGATGTTATTTATCTGCGACTGTTCCGAGTTGCTATTGCTGACGGATGCGGAAAGCGGTTGATATGCGACTGATAGTTGAGCGTTTTGTTTGTTTTTAGAAGAAAAGTACCTAATTCCTGGGATAGATGCTTGGAACATAAATATTACCCAAGAAATTTTTTCCTAGGTATTTATTGCGATTAGATATTATTTATTTATTTATTTGCATCATTTAAAGGGTTCTCCTTGTGACATAGTTCTGTATCAGCATTCGAGAAATCACTCTGTAGTGGTCAAATTGAAATTTTATCTGCAACAAAATGTAGATATTGATTTTATCGTATGCTTAATAACAATATTTTATTTAATCGGACGTTATTAATCTTCATTGCCCGTAGGAAACTAGTAGGAAATGTAAAAGAAACAATGCCCTAGAATTTCAAGTCTCTTCGAGTTCAGATTTAAGGAAAGCTGACTTTAAAATATATCTTAAAAGATTTTTAAAAATTGGCTAAATGTTACAATTTCATAATTTGAATTTTCATCCATTACCTATGTTCATTATGACAATATTATATCGTAGTTATGTGATAGCATAATAACTTAATTCCTATTGCCAAACAGTACGTCGCTAAAAATTTGGATTGTTTCTGATCAGCGCATAATAAACATCGTATTTCTTATTGTGATTCGAACCAATGCTCGTGGACGATCCCACATCTCAACACCATGGAGGAGGAGATGGAACCTCTCACTCACCTGTCGTAGTCTAGGCGGCAGTAGAACTTTGAATCTCTCGTGTAGCAGGTGTGGGCAAGACGCGTGCCGCACGCGTCGCAGAGGAGGCACCTCTCGTGGTACGACGCATCCGCCACACGCATTATGTAGCGGTCGCATATGGGACGCACGCAAGCACCGCAGAGTTCCGTGGGGCCTGGCGGTGGCGGTCCACCGGGTCCGGTCCCCACCCCCGGACCTCCGACCACTCCGCCCCCGTTCGTAACCATGGGGGCGCCCGTTAGGCCGGGAGGGAGGACGGGGATGGAGAGCTGAGGTGGATGGTGCGCGGGGGGCGGGGGAGGGGGTCCGGAGGAGGCGGGAGGGGGCGGCTTCCGTTCCTCCGCCATCCTTTGTCCCGGTAACCTGCGAGACACGCAGAAGAGAGAGAAGATAAAAAAATAGGGAGAGAGGAAAGGCAATCGATCATTCGGTCCGTAATCTAACAGGGAACATGTGCGTTTAGCTCTCAAAACAGACGTCGGCGTTCGATCAAAAATTTCTGCATTCGACGTAACACTTTCAGTCACTCAAGTCGACGCCCTATGCTTTATCTTTGTGAGGCACTGCGGGTGGATGTGAGGGTGGGGGAAGACGATAAAGCGATTGCATGCGACGATGTCGGAAGAGGTGTAGGAACACCATGTAAAACACACGAAATCGCGATTCGATGATGGCGTGGAAGGATGGGGGAAGAGTTAGGATGATGAAGTATGAGCGGGGTTGGTTAATTGATTATCCGACTGTTGAATTGGTGCACGATTACGATTCTTAAGCCGACGATCTATTTTCGACATACGTCAGTTATTTCGAAATTGACGATTTTGAAAATTATTTCGATTGATTGATTTGTCGGATAAAATATTAATAGCTGTCATTTGACTCCTTGTTAAATACCCTTTGGAGCTCTTCGTTTTACTGTATCGTCAAAAAACGGAAAAGGGCGGACATTTCTTTACAGACATCGCTTAGAAAAAAAAGCTTCCATAATGAAAAACATTTCAATCCCGGAATGAAGATGTTCTTACCTATAAAATTAGACTACTAAAGTTCGATGAAAATAACTAATATTAATTTATCGGCGGTATATATATTTTAAAAAAGTTCTTAATTGTATTTAAACTTTCGCCACTTACCTACCTTTCCTTTGTCTAAATTCACACTCGCACACATTGAAGCACATGAAGAGTGCGAAAAACATATCTAAAGATAGTTACACTGTAGCGAGAAATTACTGGAGGATTTTACAAATTATTTTATATAAAAAGAAAGCATTTTGCTTTCTATCATATGATCGAATTGTGTGAAATTTATTTGAGTCATAATAAGGTCTCGTCTGCAGCTCATACTAAAACAGCTTTGCCATTTTCTTCTACCACTAGGCTACTTGATGATTAAAATAGGGATAGTCAATTTTATGTACCCTTTTACTTTACTTACTAGCCTAACTCCATGATCATAAATTTACTATTTTAAATCGGAATGCAAATACTATCGTTATGTGAATTTTGAAAGAGATCGGGATTATAATAGTAGTCTTGATCTGTTGATGCGTTTGTCCTGAACGCTACCCTTTCTGAGAAGCATTTAGCGAGACAAAACATGTATAGCTCAGCCGTGCCTAAAGAGTTTGGAACGCAACCCACCTTTCACTTTGTAGATTCACGTCACAAGACTTTTTCAGAAAGAATCCCCCTTCTTATAGGATGGCCAGATGTCATTTCAAATCCCACCTATTACATTTTAATTGCTCCTCGATCAAATATAAGGAGCATCTCGCACGCAATATAAAACTCATCGTTTCGGTCTAAATGAAAATATAAGCATTAGACTTAAGTAAGAAAGTTAACCATTTATCGCTCGAACCACCCGTTAAATAAACAGCGGGCCACGTAATTGCATTTTTTTCTAAATCCTCAGATAGGTCCGTATCCTCATTAGAATCGCTCCTGACACACTCGAAATAAACTCCCGAGAAAGGTATCCTTCTCGCTTTCTTACGTCAGTAATGAGGGAGGTGATAGGCGGGGAAGTGGGCGGGTAGCTGCGTAGGAGAGAAAGACCGAGTGGGAAATGAGTGAGAGAAATGGAGGAGAGAGAGGTTCGGGAGAGAAGAACAGATGGAGAGAGAGGGGAGAAGAGGAGAGGAGAGTGTTACGACCGCAGATAAGGGAGGAAAACTTTCTGGCAGCAATGTCGCGGTGAAGGAGTGAAACGAGAAGTGTCGAGAGAAGGAATTCGAGGATGGGATGGCGCGAAGTGAGAGAGGAAAAAGTGGGAAAGGAAGGGGGGGGGAGAGGAACCGGGCGAGGAGGAGGTCCCCCCCCCCCCCCCAACGTCGCAACGTTGTCCTCTCGTGTATTAGGGTAGTACCGCTTGGAAATGTTCGAAATCTCCTCGGATAACCCTTTCCCGCCATTTACTTGCGTTTTTTAAACCCCCTTCTTCGTCCCGATGCATACGAAATCTCCATTCATCTTCCTCGCGCGTCTCTCCCTATACTTTTCCTTAACTAATGCCACTCTTTTCCACTCCCCGCCGGTTCTTTTCGGAATGCGTTTTAAGAACTTCAATATGAACTCCTTTCGAACTACTTTGTAAATCCCTTTCGTGGCAAAATCTTCTCCTGGGGGGTTGAGATTACGAATTCATTTGCATATATTCTCGCCCGGTTTGGCGGAATGGTCCTATGTTAAACACCATCGGGCTGTGCATACCTTTTAAGATCCCTCCGTATTCTCTCGGAATAAATAGAACGTGGATTAGTTGTCTTCTCGCGCAAATGCTTATCGAGTTTTCTTTGCTGTCGACTATTTGACATTCAGTGCTGTACTCGATCTCACGTCTCAATTATTCACCTCTAACGCATAAAAACATCAATATCCAATATTCAGGGATCTGTGTTTTTAAAACATTTCATACCGTCGTCTTCATACATTTGTCCTTTCTTTATCACGGCTATAAATCGTCTTTATTTGTTACATCTCGTAAGATACATGGAGGGATTCAGTAACACAAAAATTATATTTAATACTTCATATCTTGGATTTATAATTGATAAGATTACGAATCATCACAAACGTGCAAAGAAAGCGCAACGAATCATCCACAGCCTTTAAAACTGCATGTAATCCGGAATTTAAAAAAAACACCGTTGGGACCAATGTTTTCTCCCTGTTTCCCCTCCCTTTCTGCTCACCTCTCCGCTTTTGTTCTGGACCATAGCTGAAGTAATTCGTTGCGTCAGCCCAGTCATCGGAGGCGAAGTGAGACTCATTCACGCAGTCCGGTTCATTCGATTTGTGGGTATAGAGCAGAAACTATGGCCCGCGGGATACATCAGGCCCGCGTGAGCATCTTATATGGCCCGCGATGTCATTTCGAAAGCGAACCGTGAAATGTAACACAGACAATTTCTTTTTTTTTGTTAAAATTAACAAAGGAAAGTCTTTTCTTGTGAAGTTTATAGGAAAAAATATTATTAAATATCAATTTTCACATATAGAAACTTCGCATTCTCTCAAGTAATTTCCAATGTGGCCTTCCGAAGCATTTTCATCTTTTAATGTGGCCCACCTAACGGGTAATGCGGCCCGTCTATTCAAAAGTACCCCCACCCCTGGCTTAGAGCTATACGGAACGTTCAGTACAAGCAATCCATCGACTCTCATCGTCAACCGAGCAAGTGCATGACCCCCAGAGATCCAGCGGTGAGTGTCCTTTCTCCCTTCTATTCCATCTTGTACTCCTTTCGGATCGGTCCCAATTGCTTTTAATCGGACATCGAGATCCAGGAGCCAACAAACATTTTCCATTTTTCCTTTTATATCACCTCTGTAAAAGAACTCTTCCATGATTTTCACCGTATTTATTAAATAATGCTTCTCTTCTTTTCCTTCAAAATAGTACCGCCGTCCGTCATATTTCAGTTGCTGCGGTATGCCTGTTTTGTCTTACTTCATCAACATTCCGTCTTGCACCATGTCTCGCACCTACGATTTCATAAATTTATACGTATAGATCTTGCGCAATTGTTATCGGAATATTTATGTACAATCTCGAGTAATCAAACTTACATCAGGCCCGCGTGAGCATCTTATATGGCCCGCGATGTCATTTCGAAAGCAAACCACGAAATGTAACAGACAATTTCGTATTTTTTTGGTTAAAATTAACAAAGGAAAGCCTTTTCTTGTGAAGTTTATAGGAAAAAATATTATTAAATATCAATTTTCACATATAGAAACTTTCGCATTCTCTCAAGTCTCACTTCGCCTCCGATCAATATCTCGGTAACCGTCAAGTTTTTTGAATGCGAATTTTTCGAAAGTAAGTTTTTCGAAAACGAGCTTTTCGAACGATCAATTTTTCGAAATAAATTTTTCGAAAATCAATTTCTCAGTGTTTTAAATGGAAATTTTAAAGGAAGACTGGAAGTTTTTCTAAAATCAGACTATCAGCACACACTGCAATCATGAATATATTTACCTACCATATTTGATAAAAATAAAAAAAACATGAATTATTTAAATATTTATCAACCGCCAGTGTTTCTCAGCCGGCGCTAGTCGTGCTCTTGTTTGTACATCCATATCATGAGAATTGCAAATGGTATTGGATGGGTGTCTTTTCCAAAAATAAATTTAAACGATTCTGCACATTTTATTCCTTCAATGTATCCCTCTAAATCAGTTAGGGAAAAAGTTTTCCGCAGACAGACTTTTTTATGTCCCAACGAAATATTTCGGAGACTAAATAATGTTATTAATTTTTCAAAGGCGTTTCATTAATAATATATGTTTTCGATTTCTACATTTGATGTAAGCAATCTTCCAAGAGGCAATACAAAAACATTTGTCCCGAAATAACGTCAGGTAAGTTGGACTTTAGAGTCCACCTTGCCGTCCTTGTTTAGGCAATTAGGAATCTAGATTCCATCCTGCCCCCATGTATAGCATACTCTAGAGCAGTGTTCTTCAAAGTACGGGTAGCGACCCATTACTGGGTCGCGAGGCTCATGAGGAAAATATGAGCACTCAATGCACAACCAGCTGAAACGTCAAAAATTACGAGAAACTAAATGCTCTTATTATATATATAAATGCCAGTATTTTAGTTTGAGTTACTTTTTATGGAGAGTCGATGAAAACAGTTAAGGACGTATTTTTCTTCATGTTGCCTTCCCATCGACTGGATCGCGAGACATTCTACTGAGTCGCGATGGAAAAAGTTTGAAGAACACTGCTCTAGAGCAGCGTTTCCCAACCTTAAGATCTCCGCGGACCACTTCAACAACCCTTCCAGTCTCTGCGGACCACCTCATTTCTTACACTAACCTACTTACTGTATCCACATTTAAGAAAAGGGTTTATTTGGTTATGTAGTTTATTTGACCATTTTCAAATATATTACACACGTTTCTGTCTGTTTGAGGATCACCTGAGTATTTTTTGTTTTATTCCAAGAATTATTTTCAACATTTGTGCAGTATAAATTTTTGAAATATGAAATAATTTTACAAACGTCATTAATAACAATATTCAATACCTGTGATAGTGTAAAACTTCCTTAACTTTTCCCAAAAAATCTTATAAATATTTTAGAGTGTATGTGTGTATGTATGTATGTTCTTTATACGTTTTTACACCGTTGAAGCTATCGAATTCAAAAGTTTCATGGGCCATCCTATGGACCAAAGGAAGAACTTGGTCTAGGTTTGCAGAATGTGGGATCTCTTATACCCCATGGGGTCAACAAAATACTATTTCCATAAGACTGCATGGGAAATGGTGTGGAGAAACCCCAAAATGCCATGCAGCCCTTCACTGATGTGGATATAAATGCACCTAAATATTAACTTACGAACACGGGAAATGCCTTATTTTACGCACGAAAGACTGAATATTTTAATTCTGTTCATGTTTTGTCGTATTACATGCTAAATCGCTCGAAATTTTTCTTTAAGCGCAAAATTTATCGGTTTAGATGACCATTTTCCAGGCAGCAACAAAGCTAAATTTCTTAATTGTTGTCCTCTTCAAAGGGAGATAGCCACGTAAAGATTAATGCAAGGAAAATCCACGCCGTGGTGCGCCGTAGAGGAAGAATAGCTAAGATAAAGGGTACAAATGGATTCATGCCTAAATATAGTCTATGAATACTTTTAAAATATAAAGCAATAAAAATCGTTTGCTACTTAAAAGAAAAGCCGGGAATTTCAGCTAGTTCCAACTAAATATGACGTGCGGCCTAAAAAAACTACATTCTGGAAACCTCCGCGGACCACAAGTGATCCGCGGACCAAAGGTTGGGAAACGCTGCTCTAGAGTCAACGTTACTTAGTTACGATGGAATTTAGAGTCTTTTAAACCTAAGTTCACGCTGACTGCCACACCGGCTTGAGGAAAGCGTGTTTACGCTCACGGCGTTCATCGAATGGGCCAAAGTTTTTCTTCTGTTGTTCGTATTTTCGATGGAAACGAGGCATTCCTTCGTCACAGAAGTACCTGGGTTCGAGTCCAGGTACAATTTTAACTTCGCTTATGGGATTTTTTGTGTAAAACGGTCTTCAGACTTTCTCAAATTTTCACCTCCCAAACTTAAGTTGTCATTTTTCGCTCTCGCTGACATGTAAGTGCAAAGAGAAAAATATGGATTTTTTAATTGTTGTTCACTAAGAAAACAGGTAAATAAAAGAACATTAATCTCTAATCATTTTCGCAATAACGTCTGCCCTGTAATTTTCTTTTTTCTCTCTATTCTTTATCACTCTGTATTTATTGAATTGAAAGCAGAGCTGACCCGGGCAACCTAGTTTGGAAAACATTTTAAATCGTGTATATAATGTTATATATTTTGACAGAATAAAGCCTATGGATTTGGCTTAATTCTTTAGTATGAACAACCAATTTTGGGGAAAATTTAATCAATTAAATACAGAAGATTAACAAACGTGACTACTTAATTCTTCTTATTCAATTTGAACTAAATAATGAGCAATAGTTTCGGAGTCTATTTATGGGAATTTTATTAGGAATGGATCTGAATTTTACTCTAGTTCTCCTTATGGCAAATTTACAATGATAGAATAATACAGAATTCGAGGCTATTAAATTATCTGAGGAAAACTAATGACAAAATAGTGGTTTAATAGTTGTAAAAATCCACAAATCAAAGGCAAAGAGGTATAATTTAAAGTTCTTAGAATTACGCCTCTATAAAATATAACCTAAAAGGTTTTTTCGTTGTTGAGATACAAATGTATTATTCCAAAACCTATGGCATCTTGAATTCTATGTGTCGCATGCTAAAGTCATAATTTCTTATCTTCTATTCAATTGTCTACATACTTGACATGTTTTAGTTCGATTCGGATATTTAATATTTCTATTAGTTGATCAAAAATTCAAATACTTTCATAAATATATGGGTGGATATTTGTTATTTGTAAAATATAATGTTAAACGATTTATATGAATTGACATTAAATGAATTTAAGAATCTTAATTCAATACACTTAAAAAGAAACGATTTATTCAGTCGAAAAAATTGTCATCTGAAATAGACGCGATGGACCATACATCACTTTGGATCTGATTCGAAACGTAATCCCCAGGAGTGATACGTAACAATCTCTAAATATCCTCCACAACATAACCCTTTCCTTTTCAAAGATTATCAAAATGTTATTCTACTCCGCCTCTTATATCGCCAGCAAATACTTTAAAATTTTATCCCGTTATTATCCCCTTCGATATAACTATTGATTAGCCTTGAAAACATTTTTTTTCTTGACGCGGAAACAAAGAATGAAAAGGCTGCACTTGGCATGCATCAATTGGCTACCGTCACGTGGTTCCCTCGCCGTGAATAATTCTCCGAACTGGGACGAAAGGAGAGCTGGAAGGGAGAGATGCTTCGCAAAGGGAGGGGGGCTCGGTGAGGCCGGGTGGGGCTACTTTTGCAAAGGAGGACGCTGGGGTTGGGCGCGAGGGATACGTAAGACCCCAACAGAAGTCCCGTAGGGATTGACACCTGTGGTAGAATGCAAGTCTCAGTTGCCTGCTTGGATCGTTGTGAATCAATTAATCACGCCCGACTAATCCCAATCATCCGGCTCCTTACCCCTCCCACTACACCCCTCCTACGTCACAATCCCCCTCCCTACTTTCCTCCTTTTACACCCTCTCTCCCTTTCATTTCATCCCCTGCTATCCGATTACGCGGTCCCTTGGAGTTCCTGAATAGCCGGAAGGGATGTGCCGAATATGGGCGAAGGAGAGGAGGAGTGATGGTCTTTCTTCCCCACCCCTTTGCCCGCTGCGGTACGGGGTTGACGAGGATGACGTAGTGGGGTCGGTGCAGCATCCATATAAGCGAGCGTGAAAGACGGGTTAGAGGTGGGGTAAGAGGGCCGAGTGAGCAAGGTTAGGAAATCACCGCAGCTGTTTTATGTAGGGCGTCCCTCTCCCATACAGCATCATTTTGGGGCCGCTCCTGTTTTTTGAAACCACCCTAACACGCTCTATTGCGGTTTTTATTCGTGAGGAGGCGCGGCCTTTGTTTCTGATTCTGGATTGCGGAGCGAAGCATCTATCATATGGTCGTGTGCCAAGGTGATCTCTTGTGCCGAGTGTGGGAGGGAATCGGTGGAGCCGTGCGGCTTGTTGCGGAGGGTGAGGTTTGACGGGGGGGAAGGGGGGGGGGGAGGCTGAGTGAGACGTCGAGAGGATGTCTACAACTCGCACGTGCCATTTCCTCTCGGATGACCCGACCTATCTGCTCGGCATCTTTTGTCATCATTCGCGCAAATTCGCGTTTCTTAAAACGGTCGAGCCAACCACTTGAAGCCACGAATTCTTCTGTTCATTTGATTCACCGGTGACCTGGCCTTTTCTAAAAGAATGGGCCCGTTATGGGGATATTGGCCACGCGTTATTGCAAAAAATACTCGTTAAGCCTCGTTTCCAACTCTTCATTTTTCGCTGGCCGCAGTCGTTGACGGATTTTGTTTTCTTTAAACTTGTAGAAAGCCTCTTCAATCATATTGGGATTCTTCAAAATAGTTGACAGGGAAGAAATGGGAATACCATATTTTCTCCACCAATATTCCTTTCGACACTATTTTATTTTATCAATCCCATGGAGCAATTCCATTTTTTTTCAATGTTTAAAAATTTGTAGGAATTGGGAACTGAAGATATTATGAACAATAGTTTATGAGGGGCGTTAAAATTACAAATTAGTACAATACAGTCTTAAGTCTTTGAATAAATACTGCTAAACTACACTAAAAGACGTAAAAATATTTCAGCCAAATGAATACAAAAGCAACAAAAGTTTCGAACAACTTTCGGCAAGCGACCACCTTCATCGCAATACGGCAGCTCATTGAAGTACGACTTAACAATTACGGAACGACATTTTCGATTTATCGGTAGATTTTGTGGGCATTTTGAGTACGAGCATCAAAATTTCTTCGAATTATGAATGATCGAAAATTTCGAATTGACGGGTCACTTTAATATGGAATTTTTTATTTGGGGACTTATTTATTTTTTAAATTTCGAATCACACCGGATTTCTAAATAACGTGGTTCTACTGTACATATTTGAGAGGATGTCTCTCACCCGACTAACAACATTCTGATTGATATCGTATTTTTTCTAGCCTTGCACGTAGTTTATAGTGCAGTACTTTGTCTACCGCCTTCTTGGAATCAATGAAAACGGCATCGGCATGAGTATTTTACTCTCCGCAGGTCGAACTGTGTTTTACATCATCTCATTATCCGAAATCCGTGCTGAGATTCGCTTGGTGAAGAACGGAGATATAAATAGCGCAAAACAGAACTAAAAATTACATGCTCGAGTATCTCGCACAATAACGACGTTAAGGAAATCGGCGTATTATTTTCAGTGTTCTCTTTTATGTATAGGCGGTACGTGTGCTAACTTCCAGTCACTAGGAACGAGACCTTGCGTGATGTACTTCTCGAATATCATTTTTTAGGATGGTGCAATTTTAAATACTCACTCTTTTAATACTCACGCGAGTATTTCTTCAGGCCCAGGAAATTTATTTTGTTCAATTAAATACCTCTACTGAAAGCAATAATCCTCAATAGAATCGTCCTGATGCATAGGAATAGGTTCCTCACGGGCATGACTATCCACAGTAAAGGCTTCCTGAACCATCTATATCAGGGGTGGCCAAACCTACGTACCTCGGAGCCGCATACGATAATCAACAGAAGTTCGAAAGCCGAAAGACACAACTTCTGGACTCATATTTACGAACAGCACATATCTGTATCCGAAGCAATTCAAATATATTACATGTCCCTTAGGCATCCTCATAAACGTCTCAAGTCACACTACGTCACTGTATTCTGTGGTGAAAAACGTTGAATGGATATTTAAAAGAGCCGAATGTGGCTCGCGAGCCGTAGTTTGGCCACCTCTGATCTATATAATATCGTTCAAATCACCACATAGGTGAGTGACAGGGGATGAAGCGCACCAAACTTACTCAAAGAAACTCAAATCCAGTCTTAAATATGTATCCTGTTACGATCTTTAACTTTCTAGAATAAAAAGGTCTTCGATATCGATTAGTCCTACAATCAACGTCACAAATTTATCATTTTGGTTTTTCCTTCCTATATAAGTATGTGCTTTAATTATTCACTTACTACTCGTACTTCTACGGCTAAGAATAAGCTCTATGATGTATATTTCACTTAAGGTTCCGCTTGTGCAAATTTTCCATCCAAAATTTCACAACTTACTGATATATTTTAACGCATCTGGCATTATAAACATAATGATTAATGAATGACTGAAGCATTTCCTCAGTTTTTATAGTCTCATTAAAGGAAAAGTCCATCTCTTTGTATATCTCTTTAAACATCATAAAGTAGTAGGAGGACTAAGGGACAGCCGGAGAAAGGAGCACATTGGTCACTCAACAGTGCGTGAGTGGAGTCGACTTCCCTCCCATTCCACCTTCCCTCCCTCTGCAATGATGGAGACGACTGAAATCTGCTCCTTCGACCTTTCGCTACTCCCTAATTGCTGGTCTCCGCCCTCCCCATCCCTCATCCCTTGGGCGCGCGTCCTCACAGTCTTCCGAAACACAGACGAGGCGTCTGGGGTTACACTCACCCCACTTACTATCACTTCCTTCCAAGTAACTACCTCCTTTTTGGGAATAGTGAAACAATTAAGTTTTGCATAAATTTGAAATGTCAAGAAAATGTTCGAGCGAGGTTTTTTCTGGAGTAAAGCATTTTTTTCTTTTTACTTTGGAAAAAATAAAAAGTAGTAGTACTATAACCATCCTTATCACAACGAGTATAGGTTCCGATTAAAAGCATAATTCGCATTGAACAATTATGATTTTGTTTGAAGCATTTCTGGATAATAGTACCCACCATAAATAATGATTTAAATAGATGTTCCTTCAGAAATATAAACATCCAGGCTTTGTAAACAAAAAATACAAATGTTTAAAAAATATAGTTTTATTCTTCTAAGAATGGCATTTTATAGACTAGTTCATTATCTGCCTATCCTATAAGCTTACAATTTAAATTTTATGTAAAAAATACTTAAATAAGAACTAACTAGAATCAGAATTCATGAAATAGCACTATTTTAATTGTTATTTTACTCTAAAGGTAATTTTCCATTGCAAATAACTTCTGCGTTACCTTATCTGCTTATTGTACACTAATGCAGCTGTATGTTAAGTTTTAGTGTAACTAGGAACTACTGAAACCTTTTGGGCCAACAATTACAGCAATATTTTTCCTCATAGGGGCAAATCAACACCCAGACTTATTTTTGGTGATGAGGCTTTATTTAGAGGGTCGGCAGAGTTTTCACAAGGGAAATATACACCGAAAGCACGACCCTCATGTCTCTGACAAAGTTCACGACCTGAGGAGTGACTTAAGGTTAGAAGATATACCATTAGGGTCACTCTCCCTCCCTGAGGAATCCAGCGAGGACACAAGGTACGTCTATGGAAAAGGCGAAAGAGCTTATTTGGTGATTCTCGTCATATTTAGTAGTCGTTTTTGAGGGTCCCTTTAAAATTGTTAAACAAAGTACTCTCCCTCCTCGGAAATTATTCGATGTATTATATTAAGATGAAAATTTGTTTTTTCTGTTATATTAATTTGAAAGATTCTGAACGAAATACTTTTTAAGAGAAAAGTAATTTTGGGAATTATTTGAATGGGAATGACTATTATCGCGTCTGAAGAACAGAATCACTTGGTTTTTAATAAGGATTACAACCTTACACATATCGTGGGTTGATGAAGTACTCTTAAGTAGGTTGATAAAATAACTTTTGGTATCAAGTATTAAAATCAGACGATTTTAAATAATGACGCAGCCAACTAAAAAACTATCGAAAAATAGAATCGTCGAAGCAGTATTTAATTCAGTTGGGTTACATAGAGTCTATGTAACCCAACTGAATTAAATATTGCTTCGAAGATTCTATTTTGTCATAGACGGTGATAGATGCTGAGTTAGCTGCAGTTCATTTAGTTTACTTCTATTATGTACCATTATTTATAAAATTTATATATTGCCATTTGCAGTATTGTCTCATTCACGGTATTAGAAAAATTGGGTATTTAAAAATGCGACCTTAAACCAAATATTCTGGCTATACATATATATCTTCTACTCTAAAAATTACACTTTATATTTAATATCCAAACAATATTATCGTAACACTACAGCTTTTCCTATGCAAGAAATTTTTTTCAAAGGATAATCATCATCTTTATTTGCACTATGCAAATTACACTTACATATTTCCGTAATTACAGGAAAATTACAATCAAAATAAAATAAAAATACACTTTTCTCAAACAAAGAAATCTCCTAAACTTCACATTTAAACTTAAAAGTTCTAATTATTAATTTATATTGATGATAAATGACCAGGTCCTTCAAAGCAGAATGCTTGTTTGAAGGTGCCTAATTTTAATCTCTCCAATGATAGCATACCCGGTGTTCATGCGTTTCTGAAATCTGGGAAAATTCCGAAAATGGTAACTTTTTAGTTTCAAGGATGCCGGATTTGAGATATTTTTACTGTACTTTCGTGATTGACAGCTGTTTATTTCTAAGATATATAAATTTTGAATTTCTTGTGCTGTCTTTACACAAACGTGTAAACACATCCGTGACAATTCAAAAACTCATAGCGGGGATATTTACCTTTTTTTTACTTTAAAGCCACAGAATCAATTTAAATCTTTCATTATTGGACCCGCTAGTTTTAATAATACTATGCCGTTGTAATTTGCAAATAAAAATATTTAAATCCCCGATTAAAAGATAAAAATTCACATAAACAAATATTCATCCCTGTAGTAGTTCTAAGCCTCAGAGTAAAAATTGAAAATGAAAGTAATTTGCCCATATTAAAAAAAATATATTAACTATATGAGAAACTATTGACGATTTTATAGCATACTTCAGACTTCGACACAAAAAATTAAAGTGAATGCTGGTTCATGCAGGCATTGACGTCATCTTAAGCTAATTATATTTTCAAGAATGGATTTTGCTACCATAACTTGATAATTGTAGTAGAGGCGAACATATAGAAAATTACATATTTTAAATGCTAAAAATAGACACTAGGTCCACATAATGTTCTTTAAAATGGTGTCATTTTTCCCAACGATTTGGTATCTATGAGAACAAGTAGTAGACCCGTGTACGTCCTCATTTTACTTTCTCATATACGAAGTAGTATGTATATTGAGAAAGTATTGTAATCGCGAGAAAATTCGATCTCGAGATTTTGATGGAAATATACGTTTTAGATGTACCCGAGTCCGAAAAAGTGTTTTTTGCAATGCCGTCTGTCTGTCTGTCCATTTGTTGGTTTGTTCGCGGCTCTAGAGACTAAACGGTAGAGCGAAAATGAATGAAACCTCGTAATTAGGCATTTAATCATACATAATAGAAGCTATGAAGAAATGACTAACATTACACTATAATTAAGGGCAGTCTATTCTAGGCAATTTTATAAACAATTCGATTTTCTCAAAAACGGCTCCAACGATTTTGATCAAATTTCGTACAGTCACTTGAGTTCACGTCTTCAATAGTACATAGTTCATATTTCTCAAAAACTGAATATAAGGCTTGTTTATTCTAGGCAACTTTATCAACAATTTTATTTTCTCGTAAACAGCTGCAACGATTTTGATCAAATTTCGTACCGTTACTTGAGTTTACGTTTTCAATAATACTACATAGTTTATATTTCTCAATAAATGAATATAAGAGTAGTTTATTCTTGGGCAACTTTAACAACAATTGGATTTTCTAAAAAACGGGTCATACGATTTTTATCAAATTTCGTATAGTTATTTAAGTTGATGTTTATAATGATTCTACTTAGTTCATATTTTTCAAAAGATAACTAAACGACGCATTAGTATATGAGAAAGTTTGTACAATGTGTATTGTACCGATTTTTTAAAAAGACAAATACCATGAAACATATAGCTAATTAGGTATATTATTCTGACATATAATTTTGATTATGTTAAATTAATTTAAATAGGAAGAAATGAAATATTGGTTAGAAATATAAGAAAAGATTGTAATAGATAAGGTCCCTCACCTAATTAAATTCACCGTCGTCATGGCAAGTGGATACAGCATATACGTTGAGCGTCGTCAGACGATTCATCACCCCAGTCCCCGAAATGTTATCCTGTTAAAAAAATATAAATTATTTTATTGTGACTATTCTTTTAAAAGATTCACTTTATGATTTGCTATGGCCTAAAATCGAAAGTGCCCGAGAAACTCTATTCTGCAGAACTAGTTTAATGTATTTCTATTTGGACATAAAATATTGCTTTATTTGCGGTTATTCCATTAATTTCCAGATTAGGCATCAAAACTCTTATAAACATCCTTCCTCTAAAACCTATTTCACCCTACTTTCTTTTACGATGACCAGAAGGCTGACGAATATCTGACGTGATAAATGACTTCCAGCTGACGTTTCCCTAACACTTTGACCTTCTTCGGTAACAACGAGTGGAACAAAAGGCGTCAGATGCCAAGTTTCATCGTGGGAAGGGGGGCGCAAATCTGTGCCTCAAGGGTGTAAGTAACAACAGGGGTGGTGGATAGAAAGGGTGGCTAATTTATTCCGAGTACGCAGAAGTCGTTTGCTTGTAGGATTGCTATTTGAAGCACAAACTGGATCGTGTTTGGGTGTGTGTATAATTATATACCTATATATATATGTGTGTTTATGTAACCTATATATTAACGTATGATAGATGAGTAGCGTTAAAATCTACCTAAATGTAATTTTAGTTCCACTTGACAAATTGAAACTTTTGAAAATACCACCGAGTGTAGTCATTTTCATATTGTTTGCCGTCAAATAAAATTGAACGTGTAACTTTTCGTCAATGGCAATTAGTCAAGTGCGATTTTTCTTCGCAAATTTATTATTTTTTTCTTCTCTTTATGTCGATTAAATTCTAATTACTGAGGGAAAGGTATTTCCACTGAAAATGAAAAATTTAGCATAATATGAATCTAAATATCAGAGTCCACAAAACAGCAACAAGATATGTTCACATTCATCAAATAGAATATTACCGAATTAATTTTAATCTTCTGTAATCGTGAAATCAAGCATTTTCAACACAGGATAGGTTTTTTTTTCGAAATCCGGCGAAAACCTCATTTGAAATGGTTAAATAACGAAGCGAATACGGGAAATTAATTTTTCTTTATATGATCAACGAATCCCCAACCGACCGACCAGAAACTCTTGCAGAACAACCTTATTTTATTTTACTGAGGTTTCACATATCGTCATCTGGATCATCGGTTAAAAAAGCGATCCCTAGGACATCTACCTATACGCTTAATAAAACCCGCACAGTCGCAGAGATGTCAATTCCAAAAAAAAATGAGATCCCCTCCCACTCACTTCTAACTCTTAAAAAAGGTAGTCCCATCGGTGTTTTCCGAATTCCTCCTACACCTCCCTCCCTCCGTTTCGTTCCCCCTCATGGCCTCAGACATGACCGCCTGCCTCCCTTTTTTGATATCTGAGGGATGTTTCGAGGGAGGAGGAGAGAGAGAATGTCCTTTATGTCCTCAGCGGTATTAATACCCAAACCCATCCCTTTCCGCACGCATCCCCAAAAAAATCAATAATTGCTCCAGATGAAGGTGCACGAACTTCTCTGTCTTTTTCTCCTCCCCCCCCCCCCCCCCCCTCTCCCCGTTGGTATCTCCCTCTCCCTTTCCTCCGTCTCCGTCACTACCAAAAGCGATCGCTGCCGCTCAGTCGCTTGTCTCGAATGCCTGTTTACTAAAAGGACAGATGTATCGTTTCTCATCTCATTTTCCTTTTTCTCGATCATCCACGATCCATTTTTAAGTCCATCCATCCACAGGGGCATATAGAATTGTAAAGCTAAGTCCCTCCAGTAGCCATGAAAAGGTTGGGAAAACCAGATATGCATTTCGACTACAAAACAGACGACATCAGTAGCGATTCACCGACATTAGATAAGAATTTACGTTTATTACTGATTTAGAATCATAAATTAGAATTACTTTCTGCTACAAAGCAGACGACATCAGTGGCAATTCCCCGATATTAGATAATAATTTACATTTGTTTTAGAATTATAAATTAGAATTATTATCGATGAATCACCTCCGGTGACGGCTTAATTGAAAGCGGAATGCGCGTCTGATTTTCCAAACCTTTTTATGGTTGTTGGAGAGACTTAGTTTTACAATTTGATTTCAGCCGTAAGTTGAGTAATTTTTTGTCGAGCAGGTAAATAGGATTTACCATATTCCCATCCTTACCTAAACCCAAGCACTATCACATAATCAGCCACAAACGCATACGCACACATCTCGCATTTTCACTAACATCCACTTACATCACGCACACCAACACGCTTACGCACACACTACCGCAAAACTTTTCCAACCCACTCTCCAATAAAAGCCTTCTCTCCCTCCCCCACATCTACGCCTCCGTCATTACCCCTTATCAATTTCCATCCCTTTCCTCTCCTTGCGTAACCTCTGAACCCTCCTACCTTGGAATCTAAACCGTAACCCTTCTATCTGCTCCCTTTTTCCATCTCTCCATCCCCCCTTTCTTCCCTCCCCCTCAACTCTAACCTCAATCCCACCCATCCAATTCCACTCCCTCCTCCGATATTGAGCATTGGTGTTCGCAACCTTTTGATATGATATATGACCCTACCCGCAATAGCCCAACGTTTTCACCCTCTCTTTCTCTTCGCACTCAGTATTTTTCCAATACGTTTTTGAAAGGAGACGTCAAGTGCGGCGGAGATTTTTTTCCCTATTCCTTTCTCTCTCTCTCTCTCCTTTTCTCTCAGTCACGGGACTAAAGGTAAAAATTCCCGAGTAGGTTTCATCAAATTTCCATCAGGTTTTTAAAAAAAGTATCCGGTGAGGGAGGGAATAGGGGAAAAAGGGATCGAGGAGGAAGTGAAGGAAGGGGTGGTTTATTTTTTTGTACCCTTATCCCGGGCATAAAATATCGGTTACGGTCTTTTTACTTCCGATTTTTTTCATCCCTGCGATAGTTGTCGATGTGGAGGTTTTTTTTTGGAAAGTGAGGGGGAGGGGGGAGGGAGACCCTTGCGATTTCTCTTTTTTTATCCTCTCTTTCTCTCCCATGAAGGGAAGTTTTTTGGGACTGAGGTGAGTGTTTTGCGGGTTAGGTTTTGAATGGCAATCGGAAAGGCGTTATTCTTTTTGTTTTCCGTTCCCTCCTTCCGAAACGATACGTTTCCCTCGAATTTGATGCGGTAAATTTGCCGAGTGCCGTTGAGACTTTAGACGTTTGGGGGAATGTTTATGGCTAGCAGAACCTTTTAGGTAATAAACAATGGCCTCCCTAGCAGAAGAGTTGAAAAGTTATCGTTTATTTGGAAGTGTTGTTCAACATTCATATTCCGCTGAAAAATAAAATGTTGTTTCCAAATTTGTATTTGCAGCATTCGGAAAATTGTAAGAATATTCCGCTAGATCATTTTATAGGTATTATATCTAAGACATTGTGACGTAAGCTCGATTAACATTCATTATGAGCATATTTGATTTTTGCAGGTATTACCGAGAGATTATTCCCTCAAAGATGAAGTATAATATTTTTTAGATAAGTTTGTGAAACATGTATTTTCTACCTCCCTGTCATGCACATAATACACTTCAGTTAATTTTGTAAAATAACCCTTATGGTTATCATTTGCCTTCATAAATTAGATGAAATCCCAACAGATCGATAAATGTTGTTATATGTTGCTTGAGAAATTTTCGTTTATATAAAATATTTAGAATATAAAATCTATTTCTCAAACAACGAATATAAATACAACTTTATTATGGTAGCTCTTCCAATGGCCTCTATTTCTTTATAATTTTAAAAGTTCTAAGAAAGAAATTACAAATATGTTAATTTACAATATCAATAAACTTAATTCCAAGCTTTTACCCTGTAAAAATGCGCTACTTACGTTTATTCAAATTGAAATTTAACCTAACGTTTTAAAAGTATTTTACAAAGTTAAAATATTAATAATATGAACGGAAATAATTTTAAATTTTAGATAAATAATTATAACGCAGTAAAACACTAGTGTCTTAAATTGTTGTCATTTGTATTCAAGATAATACAAACAAAATGAGAATATCTTTAATTTAAAATAAGGAAAAACACATTAAATTAAATTACTCTAAAGCTCTTGTAAGAAACACATACTTCAGGGAAACTGTAAGTTCAAAGAATTCTGAGCTATTTCTAATGATGACAGTACATATTTCAGGGAAAATAGAACAAATTTTCTTCAAACTATTATGCAAGTTTAAACTCAAAGAAACTGAAGGGTATATTTCATAGATGAAAGAATTTCATCGTATCACCAATATTCCACCTGAATAAAATAAATGAAAAGATTAAACTGTAATTCTCCTCGACTTCGAAAACAAAATTTGTTCATCGCCACATGGTTTAATATGCTGATGAACAAATATCATCCGCAGTTTTCAAAGCTGTTGCGGTACAGTTACTCATTACGAAATTTGGTCTTCACTGAAGTAATATAAGTATAAAAAGGAACGACGGAACGTCCGTCAATCATATCTGTTAAATTACTATTGTTAAAACTGCTTATAACAATTGTATAAAGAAAATATGGTCCGCAATATTTACTATTTTAACCATTTTAGTTTCTGGTCTAAAAACAGCTGAGAAGGAGCATCAAAATTATTAAATAGAAATATATCTCGCTACATGGCTTTCCCGTTTGAAATCATACATGAAAAATAGCTCAGTTGGCAGTCTTTTCGCGCACAAGATGATTCGAGACTATTACTGTCACAGTAACACGACTCTCGCTTGAGAATATCCTTATTTACGCTATAAACTGTACGCTCTATTTAGGATAACATACTTAAAGGTTGTCCAACAAAATATAAAAGTAACTCACCTTCACAGGCTGATTCTTTTACGTTACACAAGGGGCGATACTCCTTCCTCGGTGTCAGTTCTCTCCCACGTCCGAAAAACACGCTTCTCGAATCCGAAAAAGCAGCGAACGAACCGCGCGTCTCCTCCGCTGGTCCCGCGACAAACTCGCCGGCCTCCGACCGTACCCTTCACCGGCAAAAATCTCCTTTCGCCTTCCCCGCACTCTGTCTCTCTTTCTCCGTCTATCCTTTCCCCGTCTTTCTCTCCCTCTCGCGCCCTTCCTCCGTGGGGGGAGGGGAGGGGGGGGGGAGCAATATGATACACGGGTTGATATGAAGAAGAGGAAAAGAAGGCAGAGAGAGAGGCGCCTATCCTTCCTCCCTCGCCGCGTTACGGGCTAACACGTCCCAACGGAAGATACCTTTCCGACAACAACTCAAGCCGTCTCCTTCCCTGCCAAAGATGCTAGTTTCATACGGATATACTACTACATGCATTATCCGCTAGACTTCTTCCTCGCTTCTTCTGCCCGCGCGCTTCTCCCCTCGCCTTCCCTCCCACCCGACCCCCTTTGACAACCCTCCCGATCCGAACCCCCGCCTCCTCCTTTCCCCTCCTTCGGGAGAGCCCATCGTCTCTTCGCCGCCTCCCCGACCCCCTTCCACACCCTCTCTCTCTCTATCCCCCCCTTTTTATCGCCCTCCTCTTTCGCTCCACCCCTCCTTTTTCCGCCCTCCTTCGTCTCCCCTGCCTTCTCCTCCCTCCCTCCTCCGCAGCCTCTCTCCCAAGGAGCAAACGGCAGAGAGAGAGAAAGGAGAGAGAGAGAGATCGTGTGAAGCATAGACTACGAAAACCTGCCTCGGCTCCGGCTTCCTCCGGAATTCCTACGCGCCATCATGTATCCTTCCGCGCGGGGGCGGGGTCCTTCGGGGGCGGAGCCAAACTCTCTCTCTCTCTCTCTCTACGCGCTTTCCCCCTCACTCGTGCCCCCTCTCGGCTTCAGATCTCCTCTACCCTCCTTCTCCCTCTCGCTCTTTTCCCGCGAGGGGAGAGAGAGGGATGATCAGAAGGGAGCGAAGATCGAGCCAATGGGAGGCCGTGGGGCAGAGTGGAACTGCCATCCGAATGAGAAGCACTGCCATGTGCTGTATGGGTGAAAGAGAGGGAGTTATAGAGCTCTCTATCCTTAAGCGGAGACGGCGACGATTTACACGGCAACGGAGAAGCGTAAGGAAATTGTTTTGAGGTTTGGTGTTTGGAACAGTTTAGTCGCGATGGAGGTAGAATGTGTCGATTAGTTTCAGCTTCCGCAACGATAGTGAAACGCCTTATTATCTAACTTGAAATGGCGGAATTTTTTTGGATTTAAAATAAAAAATTCGGTATTCATCCCGTGTTTTCCCTTATTTCTTTTGGATCAATGATATCTAATTCATTAATTTATATGTATAATTTTAAGTTTATATGATGCAGCCAAAAACGGAATTGAAATAAAATTCTTGCTTGTTGTATCGACAGCCGACATTTTTATGTAAAGGTCGCGGGCTGGACTCCCGCAGAAGGTACGGATTTCTCCTCTTGACAATCCAGATGAGATGTAAGAATGAATTCGATAATCTTAAGCTTTCCATTAATAATGACGAGAGACGAAATATACAGCGAATTTTCGTCTTGCAAACTTTGATTTGTGGATATTGTGCTGAAAACACGGGATAGGATTAGGATTTAAACACTCCTTGCGAGGCGAAGGTTTTAAAGTAGGAAAATATGAACCACAAGACTATTAACTACCAGTCTGGCATGTGACAACACGTTATTGCATCAATTTTGTCAAATTTATCCTGTACAGTTCAGTTTCAAGACAAATTTATATTTATCTTATATTACTATTATTTGTAGTAAATTGGAACAGTTATAATTCAAGTAAAACTGAATGCTTAATTTTCTTCTACACGGCATATTATAGTATTTCAAGCAACATAGGATGCATGTTTTTCATATATATGCAGCAATAATTCAGAAGTTCAGTGATCCTTTCTATAAAAACCCTATTAGTGGGATCGCTCAGCTTACTTATGGCGCATTTTATTTTCCTAATGTGAATTTTGTGATAATTAACTTTCCATTAGCATATTAAAACATTTTGCTGCAAGTGAAAATAACTTTCGATTTGTTAAAAATCCTAACACCTTATAGTATTCTCAATAACACTCAAACATATTACCAAAACCAATATTAATTACCTACACCTAGAAGTACACAAAATATCAAAATTTTACGCTAAATCAGCTTAAATTCGAATTCTTTCTTTGAAAAATATAACGTTGATTTTTTCAGCTTAATACATGTACATGTTTTTGTCCCGAGATTTTCATTTGATGTTATTTAGGTTTGCAAAAGAATACAAGCCTGCACGTCATGCAATCGATTTTTATATGTTATCTCATGGAAAAATGTTAATCCCCTATATTGGCAGCACTGACTAATCCCGGTTGACCAAACCTAGACCATTCACAAAGTTAAGATGTTAAGTAAGAACCGTACCAAATTTGGTTGTTCTGGATATTATAGTTTTGGCGTGCATAATGAGACGTACAAACAAACCAACTTTCGGAAATATATATAAGATAAGTGCTTGCTTTAAAATAGAAGTAAAATGCGTCTAAAATAGTTTTTCTTCTGAAACTCAACAATGAGAGTATGAAATAATAAGTGAGGGAAGAATTGCAGAGCAAATTATAATACATTTTTTCCGATTACTCCTCCAGCTCTTATGTAGACCGACCTGTTCTAAAAATTTTGCTTTTCCGGGCCGCAGAATTCCAGAGATGTTGCCCACAAAGGAAGAAAGACAAACAGAATTCATTGGGATTTTCTTAGAAAAAAGCTAAAAATTAACGAGCTCAAAACCTATCTATGGAGCATTGAATAAAATTAAAAATCATTATTAATTTTTCAAGATATTAATTAAAATAACCATAATTGTTATTGCTACTAACCCGAGGATAATGTTGACTGTATGTAACTTCATCGCTTTTATTTCTTTGTAACGACCACAAAACTTGGTGAACATATGGTTCTTCGGCAAATAATGCCTATCATAACTTATTGTGGAGATCTTCACTTGTTTAGTTTAATTAAAATTTATCTGCTTATGTAATTAATTGGTAATCGCTAATAGAATTTTATTCATGCTGAACTGATATGATTTTGGTGATATTTGTATGTATATGTAATTGATCATTTGGTTTTTAAGTAAAATATTTGTACCGTCGAACCATTGAGCTGAGAGAAACTTGAGTTTTAGATGAACTATGTTAAAGCGGTTCAAGTTATATAAGTTTGATATTGGTTATTTCTTAAAAGAATGGAGTTTTAGGCTATATTGTTTCGTATTTGAAATTATTGCAACTGTGACAAAAGCTCAACGTGTATAAAAAACAATATTTGAGTAGTTAGTTTTGATATCGTAACGGTCGCAAAGTGTATTATTATTGCGTATACTTAATACAATACATTTTATATTTTCAACGAATCGTGTTACACATTTACATTTCTCTCAGCATTCTGTATTGCATGAAAAGTTTTGCACATGAGTAGGATTACTAGATCTCTTGAGACAAAAAGAGATCATTTTTAGTTTTTCCTAGATAAATAAGAGCACAGAAAAATAAATTCTAGGCAAATCTGATTTTCATAGCCTTTTAATCTTTCTTCAAATTAATTTGAAAATATTGCATTATTAGTTGTTATGCTATAATATCCGTAAATTAAAATAAGCGTAGAAAGAATAAAGAGAAAATTCTAGATTTAAATGAAAATTGATAAATGGCGCAAATTTCTTGAAAAACAAAGGGAGTAAAAACGATCTGAACCGAAAAGGAAAATGTTCTTCTTAAAGGAGATCCTCTGGTGATCATGACTAATATGAAATTGGAAAATACATTAAATTATTCATTTTTTGAGTGAATTATAGGAAATTCTTATGCTTATTTAGTGACGAGATCTCCAGTGTTTATAAAGATGAATGGATCCCGGAAAGGTCTCCGCATTTATTAAATGAAGATGTGCGTTAAATCCTAGACCCAATGTCTCAATCCTCTATATCAGAGGTTCTTAACGTAGTACATTTCTTGGTGCCCACTTTCCTCTGCACACATGAAGTTGTTCATAATCCCTTATCTTGAAAATTTCGTTACTAATATTTTTGTTTGCAATGCTGACGAAAAAGTTGTTACTTCCATAACGAACAGTAGCAATAACTCATTTTCTCCATGAAAATAATCGTTATTAACAGAACAATGCCGAGACATCCTGTCGCCTGTGACGAGATATGACCCGTTTCTTTCTATCCAACTTCCTCATCTCGAGCTTCTCTCCATCCTCCGGTAGAAAAAAGTATTAAAATCAGTTTGTTTTCTTTTGACAGAATTTAACTGTTTCAAGCCTTATTCAGAAATATAAGTTTTTAAATATATTAAACTATATAACTGTGTAATATCTCATGATTTCTAACAATTTTTTTATGCTTGTGCCCGCCTCTAGAATTTGTTAAGTGCCCAATTTGTTGAGAACCACTGCTCTATATCTTGATCTCGATGATGACTTTTTATATTTTTTCCTGAATGCAGTCAAAAAGTATTTTTTGTATCCATTTAGGTTTGATAATACACGTATATAGACTTTGCTCTTTCGTTGGTTAATTCAAGACGCACTTAACCTCCCCAAAATTAGAATTTTTCTTTCGATTATTTGTTTATATGAATTCATATTTGTCATTTAATGTTTATGCACCTTCATATTCCTATATGTAGAATAATGTAAATTCTTAATCTAATAATTTCATTCTTGTCTTACAATATATCATTTTGGGACTCCCTAAAGAATTATTAATTTCTATAATTTAACGGAAACATCTTTAGTTCTTTTCATGAATCTTCATTCCTCTTATTGGAGAAGCTTCTCTTGCCATTTCCCTCATTTCTCTCTTCACTTGCCATTTCCCTCATTTCTCTCTTCACTTGCAATCTTAACCTTTCATTATGCCCCACTTGCAAGGTGTTCTCAGTGCCAACATAGTATCTTATATATTCATTAACCTAGGCGTCTGATTATCTCTTTGGCCACTCGCAGCTTCATTTCCCACAATATTACCCTCCAATCTGGTTCTAGTACTAACCAAATTCAGAATTAACATTTTTCCAACCTTAAGAGAGATGTAAGGATCCCTTTTCCGTATATCTTGGTTATTATATGTTCGTTATACCTCACTGTTATATTTTCCTGCAAAACTTTACCACTTGTTTGCAAACATTACTACCAGATTCACTCTGTACTTCATTACGTTTCAATAAAAACAGAAGCGTGCTGCTACCATAATTATGTTTTTGTGGTCGCCCGAATTACTCTCTTCCGACTTTTTTCAATTTTCAGGCGTTCTATTATTTAGTAAAAGTAAAAAATCAACTCCTTATGGTTAGGTCATACCCGTCTGTCTGTCCGTCCGCATGTTTCACCTCCGAAACTACTGATCGAATTTTCATGAAATTTGGCATTTAGGACTTTAGGGCAAAGTAATAAGAAAATAGTTCACAAAACCCAACCTGGGATGCCACTTTACTAGTTTTTAGGCGCGTTTCGCTTTCAACGTGAGCGCCTATTATCGTCGGTCTGTCCGTCCGTCCGCATGTTCGTTCTCGGCTTCTACTGAACGGATTTTCATGAAATTTGATATTAAGGACTTACAATCAAATATAAGAAGAAAATCGCAAAAATGAATCACGTACGCCAGTCAGGGGTACCACTTTACCGGTGACAAAAATGATACTTTCGTCATTTCTCTTAAGTATTAGTCATATCAAAATATCTTTCAAATAAAACTTGTAGAACTAGTAAAGAAGAGTATTTCCTTTCCCATACATTTTTATCGTACGAGTAGCCGTTATCGAGAAAATCAAACAAGAATGTCTTAATTCGATTGAACAGAAAATTTCTTGCATGGTTACTTCTTCATTGTTGCTAACATAAACAATCTCACAAACAGACGTTTAATTTCCTTGCGTGTGCATGCACTATTTTTAAATAGGAAGAAAATGGATTATTTATGATGAAGAAAAGAACTTGAAAACGCTATTTCCGTTACGTACAGGTATATAATTTCTTCCTAATACTCCATTGCACGAAACGCGCCCATTTGTGATACGTTGTACACTTTTCTAACTTGTTATATATTAGAATTGTCCGTTACAGGCAGTGATTCCCATAGCAACATATTTTTCTAGAATAAGGCCTATAGGTTTTTGAACATTTCAGAATTAACGAGAAAATCATTGTAAATACAATATAGATAAATATAATTAGATCTAATATAACTGTATAACGGATATAATGAGCAAAATCTTTCTAATTTAACTTGACAATATACACACACAAAAACTCCTCTGGAAATTAGAGAAAAGTTTTTAATTTCTTGAAAGAAAAACCCATTTTAGGTTAATGCGTTTCCACATACTCTTCACTACTATCTTCAATATTACTGCAGTTCCTCGTGTAATATTTCATCACTATTAATGCCACCGCAGTCCAGTTTAAGCGTGCAATGCTTTGTTTGGATTCGTGTTTATTCCTTTCGAGTTCGGAGGATGACGATTTGGTCAAATCTATAAATGTTATTAAATGTAATATTAGGCATGTAAATTATCAGTCTAGAAAAGTGGTTCTCAGGAGATATTTTCTTGTGGCCGCAGATGCGGACGCAAGCAATCCCTCGTGACCGCATCAAGGAAATATTACAGAAAATGTAACGATAATCATGTAAAAACTTCCCCTTAGCTTCTTATTTAATGACAACGGCTACTTATTTATTATTAATAATTGTTTTTCTTTAAATAATTCGAATTATTGAAATTTTCTTGTGGCCGCACCAAAATTGTCCGGTGGCCGCACTTGAAAACCACTGTATTCTAGAAATAAGTAAAAATAATTCAATGTTTCTTCAAAAATCGATTATTCTGTTACGAACTTACAAACCTGTCGAAAACATGGTATGTTGCATTCATAACCTGCTCTTATTTGGCGCCATTTCCTCCTTGATAAATTTAGCAACGGTAGCAACTATAAGGTAACTTAAGTGAACATCAGCGATGAAGAAAATATCTTGCTAATTGGGCGGAGAAAAGGGTGGAAGAAATATTTTAAGAATATCCTTTTGGTTTTAGAAAATACAGAGGAGAAAATATGTAGTAGGAGCATTAAGAATTAAACCTCGAAGGATATCATCATAAAATCAGGATTTCCATCCATTATTCGTTGTATGGCAAAAGTTCTTCCATTGAGTAACTAGCTGAAACTTATAAGGACATCGAAGTATATTGGCGTGAATAATGAGAATTATATGCTAATGATAAAAAGTTATATCATAGGAAGATAATACAAGTATCGATACGAGGTTGGTACTTTGCATCGACCTTATTCAATAAATGTGGAGAAATAATATAGCAAGAAGTAATATATCCGAGTTGTTAAGGTTAGGGAACGCATTATTACGATATAAGGCAAAATATACTTATAACTAAGTAATCCTAAAAATAAAATGTGATGAGTTCCAAAATTGATTAGGACAAAGACTCTCAACACTTCTATAGTCGCGGCACTCTTTCAAAAATAAAAAGGATTTCATGAAACTTATAAATTGAAGCAAGGTTGTATGTTTTGTAGATACCGGCATCAAAAGGTTTGTATGCATTCATTCGTTGTTACTATATCATATATTCGAGGAAAGATTATTCTCGTAATGATCTATTAAATTTTCCAAATCGTTGATTTGTTTATTTAACAGCATTTTTCATGGCACCCCTAGCAATCAGCTGCGGAAATCCAGCGTGCCGCGGCACCCCGTTTACGAAACAGCGGATAAGAAGATCGACGAAAGCCAGGTGTATGTATACCATGGGAATCTATGTAAAGAAAATCTAGTCATTAGGTAATCATCTAAATGCTTTGGAAGCGTAATAAACGTGAACGTGAAATCAAGCCGAGAATGGTACATACTAAGGAAAGCTGCTTCCAGAAGAAAGAAAGTTCAAATGACGAGAAAAATAAATAAGATCTGAGAAAGGTTTACTAAAATTCTATACAGGAATAGGAGCAATTAGAAAAAGAGGAATGGAATATTTGTATTGCCTCAATATATGGACTTGGAGAAAATGCAGGAAGTAAACTGGATGGATGAAGTAAAGATTAAGGTGATTATAACGAAAATGGGGAAAAAAGCACAAACATTACTAATTTATCAGACATTTATCGAGAAGAGATTTTATGATGAAAGATTTAATTCAAAGAAAAGTTAAAGTAAAAAAGCAAGAGGAGCTTTACCGCGTTTTACCATCCGAAGCGATTCAATTTAGTCACATTTAAGATAGAATCAATTTTTTTCTTTTGTTCGCACACCTCCTCTAGCTAATTATAACTCAATACTATCAATAGAAATTATATTACACTAATTTTACAATTTACCTGGTGTATTAGTGTATTCTAAAGATCAGTGATGGCGAACCTATGGTACGCGTGCCATAAATGGCACGCAAGAGGATTTTGGTTGGCACGACAACGAAGGCGAAAACCAATCAAAGCATATATCGTACTGATTTAGTGCCGCAAAAACATTTGTATTATTTAGTTAGCTATTGTAAACATTAATTTTATGGTTACAAACATCAATCTATTATGTCTTGATCACTAATTTAATTAAGTTGGCACGCAAAAAAAATCAATAACTTTTTTGTGGCACACGAGTCGGAAAATATTCGACAATTTCAGTAATATTGGCACGCGGGCAATAGAAGGTTCGCCATCACTGCTATAGATCTTTCTTTTATCCATAATTCATATTTTTATATTATTTATTTTTTAATGCTTAACTTAATTTATAAACGTTAAAGTGAACCTCTTATGTTTTAACAATATCAGCATAGACTACACCCATTAAATTACATTATAACGTAACTGAAAATATATATTTAGCAAATCTAGATTGAATACTGCGGTAAGACAGGCCTTCGATGAGTTATACAAAAAGTCCACTTCGAGCAGCACAAGCTGCAACGGGTCGATATAGTTCCAGATCTAACGACAGGGGGCATTGACCGTTGTACATCTCGGCGGTTTTACGATGGTTAGCAATACCGGGTAAAATGAAGTTTCACATTGTTAGTGAATTATTCCTTAGTGTGTGGAATTAGCCTGAAAATAGTTTTATTTACCTTAAATAAAATCTCTTTTTAACCAACTTTCATAGTAAAAAGTTATCTAACAAGGGGACGTTGTCAAGTCGATGTCAAGATTCCGGTTGAAACTTCTTGAGGTGAAACTAGAGAGAAAATAAGCGGACAGGTGTCCCGGCTTTCTTCCCCATAGGCCCGGGTTCGAGAAAAAATGGGCAAAATAGATTTGCACGCAAAACGTATACCAGTATTTAAGTCGGAAATTATTTAGATCGATGTGGCTGCGGTCGCTAAGGCGTTGGTATTTTTAAGCTTAAGGTCGGTGGTTCGTTTCCCACCGGCTGCGAATTTCTTTTTCGTTTTTATTTCAGTCTATTTTTTCAAATACCAAGCTGGGTATGTTTCTCAACTTCGTTATTTGTGATTAAATATTTTTTTATAGTAATAGGGAATCTGAATAGGTTTGGCAGATGACACACTCACTACTTAAGAAAGGATTTCGCAACAGCAGGGTGTTTTTTCAATTTTAATGCATATATCAAGTTCTTTAGAAAGTTCACTAGATGTCCTGTTTTATTAAATTCAGCGTATTATAATCTTTAATATTCATTCATAGCTGTAGTATCCGGCGTTGCCCGGGAACAGACGGAAAACAACATTAATTGAATTAAGAACCCCAAAATTATTTTATCACCATATAGTCTATGTTACTTACAGAGTAAAATAATATATGTAGCTTTGCTAAGTTTCGTCACGGTATCTTCAAAACTGAATTTGTATAGCGGACAAACAGAAACAGAATTTCAGATTTATGCATATAGATTTTTGTGTTAAGTTAGAAGACGAACCTGTAATATCTCTATCTTACAACTGAGCATATGACTTGCGCGTTCTTCCCCTCCACTTCCCCTCACTAGTGGCTCATAGCATCTCCATGCGTAAGACCAAGGTCACGCATCTCGCTCTAGCCAAGCAAAAATATGAGTGTATTTATTGAATTAAGCAACGCCCAATTTTTATCGCTATATAGCCTAGGTTACATGCAGGGTAAAATTAGATACCTATGCGAATTTTTGCGACAATATCTTCAAAGGTGTGGATTTTTATAGCGGACAAAGAAAAAATGGATTTCAGGTTTATATATACAGTACAACCTCATGAACCCGGCAACCTCGGGACCTAGAATTTGCCAGGTTTTTGAATATGTATAAAAAATCCTTAAGTAATGTACAATTTTGGTAGTTGATTATATAATTCAAATGATGAATAGCAATTAAAAGGGAATCCGTTATCAATAAAGACTATTCCTTATACATGCACTAAAATGAGGAATTATAAATGAACCATTAAAATGTAAATAACGAACGTAAAATAAAGAGTATATCTAATACGCATTTACAGCATTATTTTCACCACACATTATCCTGAGAGTTTTTTTTAACAGATCAATCAAACTAACTTGCTTCAAGCATTTTGATTTTTCTTTCATAAGTTTATCTTGTATTCTATACAAACACGTAATCCCTTTGAAAATCAATGCAAGAGTGTTGTTCTAAAGCAGATATTATATCTGTGACCTCTGTATAGGGCGATCTATCGAAGGTTTGTCCTTAACTATCTCTTGATTATCGTCACTTTCACTTTCTTCATCTTTTTCGTTCTCAGGTTTCAAAACCATGTTCGCTATTTCGACTACAGTAACCCCTCGCCAACCGCGGGGGTTACGTTCCTGAAATGTGCCGCGGTTGGCAAGACCAAAGTTCCATAGAAAATACGGGGTTAGGGGAATGACAATAAAAATGGCATTAAATACGTGTATAAAACCAAAGTAAAGTTTATTTTCTGTTTAATCCGCGATATAATTACTAAAACCGATTGTAAGGTTGACAAAACAATACAGTAACCCCTCGCCAACCGCGGGGGTTACGTTCCTGAAAAGTGCCGCGGTTGGCAAGACCAAAGTTCCGTAGAAAATACGGGGTTAGGAGAATGACAATAAAAATGGCATTAAATACGTGTATAAAAACAAAGTAAAGTTTATTTTCTGTTTAATCGGCGATAAAATTACTAAATCCGATTGTAAGGTTGACAAAACAATATGTATTTCACATAAGTTAGCTGAAGTACGACAGGCGCATTATTGTCGATATCAACCCAGTTTTCACTCTTTTTGCAATAGTGAAAAATTTTCGCTTGCTGTATCAGCATTAGGCCTGAAATAGGTACACTTTCACTTCTTTTTTTGAAGTCATGTCAAAATAAAATTTAACAAAAGTACTAATTCCATTAACGAAAAACAACTGATGTCGCCACAAATCTAACGTGGTTATAATCGTTATAATGAGGCTAACAAAACAATTAAAATAGATAAGCGTACATCACTTAAAGTAATTTCTAGAGTATTAGAATTGTTTACATAAAACTTTCCAAAAAGTGCCGAGTTTTAGAGAATGCCGGGTTTATGAGGTTCTACTGTGTGTGTGTGTGTGTACATATATATATATACATATATATATATATATATATATATATATATATATATATATATATATAATGAATGTGAGTGGGGTATAGGAGTCAAACATAAATTAGTTCAAATGTATGTATGAAGAATTAGTCACGTATCTCGATGCACGTTTAACTAACGTAAGAAAAGGTTATATCCTAAAATTGCTGCTCCGATAAATTCCAAGACGATTAGTTTTCGATAGCATACCTTGAACAAACCACAACTTTTTCGTTAATGTTGGAGTATTTATGGATTTTTCAGGAGCTATAATCAACTTCAATTTTGATCCGAGGTTATCTTAATTAATTTAAGAACTTAAAGATCAGTATACATATTGTATTGTATGACTACGATATTAAGTATATATTTCTCCACCTTATATCTCTCTTTTTATCTATTTCAGAACAATACAGCCAAAAATCTTCCTAATCACCATCCTGAGACTGCAGCGAAGCTTCGAATAATAAGGAAGAATATGAGCTGTTTTATCTCCTTAAAAACTATTCAAAACTGCTGGAAATACTTCTCCTGTAATTTACTGTATGAATACTCATGAAAAATGTTGAATATGTATCGGAAAGTCATGAATGTTATTGACATTAAATGAACTGCTTTAATTAATAAAAATGGTAGTTAAAACGTCTTCTTCTTATTTAAAAATGGAGATGAAAACGTATAACGCATTCTCCTCAAACCTTTGTATTCGCAGATTGAATATAAAACGATGTAAAGGCGATGAAAACGTCAAGATTCAAACGAGCGGTTTAAATCTCGCGCCACGTTTCTGTGAAGATTTTGAGAACTACACGAAAAACCAAAATTTGTCCCTGAAAAAGGCCAAAAACTCACACTCCTCTGGTTTTCGAACTCCAATGTAAACAAAGGAAGCCAAAATCCTCACACTCCTCTGGGTTTTGACCTCCAACTCACCTCGAGAGGCCTGAAAGACCAACTTTCCCCTAGTTATGCCTTCGACAACCATGGTCGATCAAAAAGGGTCGCTTAAAGGCCACACATGGGACGTGAGATAGTGGGGCCGTCTAAAGGGATTGTTTACTATACGTTAAGTAATGGGGCCAGAGCTGCATTTTGCTGGTGTCTTTACGAAGGCATTTTCTACTGGCACTAGAAAGACCAACCATTTATACGGAATAACTTTCCTGTGTATGCGAAGCTGGCTGCTAGCTTCGGTGTAAAGCGCTCGGCTGCCGTTATGTTAGTCGTGTGTTCAAGTCCCAATTACATTTAATAATTTTTTACTACATGCTTATTATCCGTGACGTGTGTAACTTTTTGGATACAATTCCTGATCTTTCGCTCCTATGTTAAACTAATTTCTCAGGTATTTTTGGATTCTATTTTTACCGCGCGTTACCTATAAACCAGGGTTCGTTCGTCAAAATAACATGAATTTCTTAATCATGAGCAGTTTTTCTGGCCACAAAAATTTATTTCTATAATCTTTTCTCAATACGATCATCTCACGATGATATTATTGGTGTTCCTGGTGTTTTTCGCTCGCGCGCGGTCTCCGTAGCTGGCCTTCTCTTCCGTAGAACCCCTCCATAATCGCGTCGTCGCATCTTCGCATACATGCTCTTGGTGAGCATTTTTCAAGCGCTGAAGTCTTTCGAATTAACTATTAAAGTTAGGTATAATAACATGTTCGTATTCTACCATTTATAGGTTTGTCATGTTGGTGTCGGTGCGCGTCTTTTGAAGAGGAAATTGACGGCGGAAGGAGAGATCGCGTTGGCTCCAGCGAGTATGCCAGAGCTAATCCGAACGGGATGTGTCAGACAGATACAATAAACGGCGAGTGGAGATATCAAGGCGGCTACAGAATGTCTGAGGACTCCAGATAGGAGACGACGCTTTCCCTCCCGTGAGAAGGAATCAGTGTCGCGCCGGGTAAAGAGAGGCGCCCTCTGTGGCCCGCCGTCAAAAACCCTTTCACACCTTCTTCGGAACGCTGTGAAATCAATCGACATCGGTACGTCAATTCGATGGAGCCATCCCCTTCTAACAGCACCCCTCGCCATCGCCTGCTCCGCAGCTTTACTGCAAGCAAATTGTAATCACATATTAATCACTACGTGTGAGAAGGCTTATCCGAACTTACGTCGTTGTTATTGATAATACCTTCAACTTACGACAGGAATTCGCCGTATCCAAGGTATTATTTCAATTATATTCATTTTATATCTATTGTATTATACTCTACGTGTTATGATCGATTCATTATGAATATCTATAATGGCCATAATATAATGTATTTAAAAACGTATGTATATGATGAATTAGTGTTATATTTCAATGAATGTATAAATGTGTTTAACTTAACTTATGCACATTTCATTTTCAGAATTATATAGCAAAAATCCTCGTAACCACCATCCTGAGAGTGCAGCGAAACTTCGAATCCGAATTATGATCCAAAAGGATATAGAAGAATATAAACTTCTGTGTCACCTTACAAACTATTGAAAAATGCTGGGATTTCTTCTGTTGTCATTGACTGTATGAATATTCATGAGAATGTTGAATATGTACCCGAAAGTCATGAATGTTAATGACTTTAAATAAATTGCATTAAATTAATAAAAATGGTAGTTAAAACGTCTTCTTCTTATTTAAAAATGGAGATGAAAACGTATAACGCATTCTCCTCAAACCTTTGTATTCGCAGATTGAATATAAAACGATGTAAAGGCGATGAAAACGTCAAGATTCAAACGAGCGGTTTAAATCTCGCGCCACGTTTCTGTGAAGATTTTGAGAACTACACGAAAAACCAAAATTTGTCCCTGAAAAAGGCCAAAAACTCACACTCCTCTGGTTTTCGAACTCCAATGTAAACAAAGGAAGCCAAAATCCTCACACTCCTCTGGGTTTTGACCTCCAACTCACCTCGAGAGGCCTGAAAGACCAACTTTCCCCTAGTTATGCCTTCGACAACCATGGTCGATCAAAAAGGGTCGCTTAAAGTCCATACATGGGACGTGAGATAGTGGGGCCGTCTAAAGGGATTGTTTACTATACGTTAAGTAATGGGGCCAGAGCTGCAATTTGCTGGTGTCTTTACGAAGGCATTTTTTACTGGCACTAGAAAGACCAACCATTTATACGGAATAACTTTCCTGTGTATCCGAAGCTGGCTGCTAGCTTCGGTGTAAAGAGCTCGGATGCCGTTGTGTTAGTCGTGTGTTCAAGTCCCAATTACATTTAATAATTTTTTACTTCATGCTTATTATCCGTGACGTATGTAACCTTTTGGATACAACTGCTGATCTTTCGCTCCTATGTAAAACTAATTTCTGAGATATATTTGCATTCTATTTTTACCGCGCGTTACCTATAAACCAGTGTTCGTTCGTCAAAATAACATAAATTTCTTAATCAAGAGCAGTTGTTCTCACCACAAAAATTTATTTCTATAATCTTTTCTCAATACGATCAATTCAAGATCATATTATTGGTGTTCCTGGTGTTTCTTCGTTCGCGCGCGCTGTCGCCTACCCGGCGTTCTGTCTTGCCATAAGTTTCGTAGTACCCTTCCATAATCACGACGGCGACTCTCCTTACTATGGCCCTTAGTGTGCGTTCATTACCTGCCAAATTCGTGTCCCATGTCAGCGATTATTTCATAATATTAGCACCAACAAGGAATCCCTCCAAATGATAGAAAGATTCGAAGACTAACATGTATATCACTCTCTAACTACGGAGTATATGGCTTGCGCATGTCCTTCCCCTCCACTTCTCCTCACTCATAGCTAGTGGTATCTCTCTCCATGGCACCAAGTTCACGCGTCTCACGCTAGCCAAGCACAATTACAAGCAAAATTATTGCAATAAGCAACTGCCAAATTTTTATCGCCATACAGCCAGCTACGGCGAAAGAACAGAACTTAATTTTATCCAAAAAGTTACACGTCACGGATATTAAGCATGAAGCAAAAAAATTATTAAGTGTAATTGGGAATTTCACACAGGATTGCCATATTAGTGGCCAAGCTCTTTGCACCGAAGGCATCAGCCATTATCGCTGATGTGGGACACGAATTTGCCAGGTAAAAAATGCACACAAAGGGCCGTAGTACGGTGAGGCGCCGACGTGATTATGGAAGGTACAACGAAACATATGGCAAGACAGAACGCCGGGTACGGCGACAGCGCGCGAGCGAAAAACACCAGGAACACCAATAATATCATCGTGAGATGATCGTATTGAGAAATGATTGCAGAAATAAATTTTTGTGGCCAGAAAAACTGCTCATGATTAAGAAATTCATGTTATTTTGACGAACGAACCCTGGTTTATAGGTAACGCGCGTTAAAAATAGAATCCAAAAATACCTGAGAAATTAGTTTAACATAGGAGCGAAAGATCAGGAATTGTATCCAAAAAGTTACACACGTCACGGATAATAAGCATGAAGTAAAAAATTATTAAATGTAATTGGGACTTGAACACTCGACTAACATAACGGCAGCCGAGCTCTTTACACCGAAGCTAGCAGCCAGCTTCGTATAAACTGGAAAGTTATTCCGTATAAATGGTTGGTCTTTCTAGTGCCAGTAGAAAATGCCTTCGTAAAGACACCAGCAAAATGCAGCTCTGGCCCCATTACTTAACGTATAGTAAACAATCCCTTTAGACGGCCCCACTATCTCACGTCCCATGTGTGGCCTTTAAGCGACCCTTTTTGATCGACCACGGTTGTCGAAGGCATAACTAGGGGAAAGTTGGTCTTTCAGGCCTCTCGAGGTGAGTTGGAGGTCAAAACCCAGAGGAGTGTGAGGATTTTGGCTTCCTTTGTTTACATTGGAGTTCGAAAACCAGAGGAGTGTGAGTTTTTGGCCTTTTTCAGGGACAAATTTTGGTTTTTCGTGTAGTTCTCAAAATCTTCACAGAAACGTGGCGCGAGATTTAAACCGCTCGTTTGAATCTTGACGTTTTCATCGCCTTTACATCGTTTTATATTCAATCTGCGAATACAAAGGTTTGAGGAGAATGCGTTATACGTTTTCATCTCCATTTTTAAATAAGAAGAAGACGTTTTAACTACCATTTTTATTAATTTAATGCAATTTATTTAAAGTCATTAACATTCATGACTTTCGGGTACATATTCAACATTCTCATGAATATTCATACAGTCAATGACAACAGAAGAAATCCCAGCATTTTTCAATAGTTTGTAAGGTGACACAGAAGTTTATATTCTTCTATATCCTTTTGGATCATAATTCGGATTCGAAGTTTCGCTGCACTCTCAGGATGGTGGTTACGAGGATTTTTGCTATATAATTCTGAAAATGAAATGTGCATAAGTTAAGTTAAACACATTTATACATTCATTGAAATATAACACTAATTCATCATATACATACGTTTTTAAATACATTATATTATGGCCATTATAGATATTCATAATGAATCGATCATAACACGTAGAGTATAATACAATAGATATAAAATGAATATAATTGAAATAATACCTTGGATACGGCGAATTCCTGTCGTAAGTTGAAGGTATTATCAATAACAACGACGTAAGTTCGGATAAGCCTTCTCACACGTAGTGATTAATATGTGATTACAATTTGCTTGCAGTAAAGCTGCGGAGCAGGCGATGGCGAGGGGTGCTGTTAGAAGGGGATGGCTCCATCGAATTGACGTACCGATGTCGATTGATTTCACAGCGTTCCGAAGAAGGTGTGAAAGGGTTTTTGACGGCGGGCCACAGAGGGCGCCTCTCTTTACCCGGCGCGACACTGATTCCTTCTCACGGGAGGGAAAGCGTCGTCTCCTATCTGGAGTCCTCAGACATTCTGTAGCCGCCTTGATATCTCCACTCGCCGTTTATTGTATCTGTCTGACACATCCCGTTCGGATTAGCTCTGGCATACTCGCTGGAGCCAACGCGATCTCTCCTTCCGCCGTCAATTTCCTCTTCAAAAGACGCGCACCGACACCAACATGACAAACCTATAAATGGTAGAATACGAACATGTTATTATACCTAACTTTAATAGTTAATTCGAAAGACTTCAGCGCTTGAAAAATGCTCACCAAGAGCATGTATGCGAAGATGCGACGACGTGATTATGGAGGGGTTCTACGGAAGAGAAGGCCAGCTACGGAGACCGCGCGCGAGCGAAAAACACCAGGAACACCAATAATATGATCTTGAATTGATCGTATTGAGAAAAGATTATAGAAATAAATTTTTGTGGTGAGAACAACTGCTCTTGATTAAGAAATTTATGTTATTTTGACGAACGAACACTGGTTTATAGGTAACGCGCGGTAAAAATAGAATGCAAATATATCTCAGAAATTAGTTTTACATAGGAGCGAAAGATCAGCAGTTGTATCCAAAAGGTTACATACGTCACGGATAATAAGCATGAAGTAAAAAATTATTAAATGTAATTGGGACTTGAACACACGACTAACACAACGGCATCCGAGCTCTTTACACCGAAGCTAGCAGCCAGCTTCGCATACACAGGAAAGTTATTCCGTATAAATGGTTGGTCTTTCTAGTGCCAGTAAAAAATGCCTTCGTAAAGACACCAGCAAATTGCAGCTCTGGCCCCATTACTTAACGTATAGTAAACAATCCCTTTAGACGGCCCCACTATCTCACGTCCCATGTATGGCCTTTAAGCGACCCTTTTTGATCGACCATGGTTGTCGAAGGCATAACTAGGGGAAAGTTGGTCTTTCAGGTCTCTCGAGGTGAGTTGGAGGTCAAAACCCAGAGGAGTGTGAGGATTTTGGCTTCCTTTGTTTACATTGGAGTTCGAAAACCAGAGGAGTGTGAGTTTTTGGCCTTTTTCAGGGACAAATCGCGGTTTTTCGCGTAGTTCTCAAAATCTTCACAGAAACGTGGCGCGAGATTTAAACCGCTCGTTTGAATCTTGACGTTTTCATCGCCTTTACATCGTTTTATATTCAATCTGCGAATACAAAGGTTTGAGGAGTATGCGTTTTACGTTTTCATCTTCATTTTTAAATAAGAAGAAGACGTTTTAACTACCATTTTTATTAATTAAAGCAGTTCATTTAATGTCAATAACATTCATGACTTTCCGATACATATTCAACATTTTTCATGAGTATTCATACAGTAAATTACAGGAGAAGTATTTCCAGCAGTTTTGAATAGTTTTTAAGGAGATAAAACAGCTCATATTCTTCCTTATTATTCGAAGCTTCGCTGCAGTCTCAGGATGGTGATTAGGAAGATTTTTGGCTGTATTGTTCTGAAATAGATAAAAAGAGAGATATAAGGTGGAGAAATATATACTTAATATCGTAGTCATACAATACAATATGTATACTGATCTTTAAGTTCTTAAATTAATTAAGATAACCTCGGATCAAAATTGAAGTTGATTATAGCTCCTGAAAAATCCATAAATACTCCAACATTAACGAAAAAGTTGTGGTTTGTTCAAGGTATGCTATCGAAAACTAATCGTCTTGGAATTTATCGGAGCAGCAATTTTAGGATATAACCTTTTCTTACGATAGTTAAAGGTGCATAAAACTTGAAAGAGGAACTTCAGTGAAGAGACTTGCGAAGAATATAGCATTGGTAGTTCCTCTGTTTATGACTTAAAGAAGAAAAAAACGAGAATATTGAAATTTTATTCCGAGAGTGATACACCTAAAGCTATGTGTAGCCGTAAAACACTACACGTCCCGGGTAAATTTTGTTGATAAGGTATTGTTTGAGTGGTTTCGTCAGCGAAGAAGTGAAAGTGTACCTATTTCAGGCCTGATGCTGATACAGCAAGCGAAAATTTTTCACAATTGCAAAAAGAGTGAAAACTGGGTTGATATCGACAATAATGCGCCTGTCGTACTTCAGCTAACTTATGTGAAATAGTCGAAATAGCGAACATGGTTTTGAAACCTGAGAACGAAAAAGATGAAGAAAGTGAAAGTGACGATAATCAAGAGATAGTTAAGGACAAACCTTCGATAGATCGCCCTATACAGAGGTCACAGATATAATATCTGCTTTAGAACAACACTCTTGCATTGATTTTCAAAGGGATTACGTGTTTGTATAGAATACAAGATAAACTTATGAAAGAAAAATCAAAATGCTTGAAGCAAGTTAGTTTGATTGATCTGTTAAAAAAAACTCTCAGTATAATGTGTGGTGAAAATAATGCTGTAAATGCGTATTAGATATACTCTTTATTTTACGTTCGTTATTTACATTTTAATGGTTCATTTATAATTCCTCATTTTAGTGCATGTATAAGGAATAGTCTTTATTGATAACGGATTCCCTTTTAATTGCTATTCATCATTTGAATTATATAATCAACTACCAAAATTGTACATTACTTAAGGATTTTTTATACATATTCAAAAACCTGGCAAATTCTAGGTCCCGAGGATGCCGGGTTCATGAGGTTGTACTGTATATATAAACCTGAAATCCATTTTTTCTTTGTCCGCTATAAAAATCCACACCTTTGAAGATATTGTCGCAAAAATTCGCATAGGTATCTAATTTTACCCTGCATGTAACCTAGGCTATATAGCGATAAAAATTGGGCGTTGCTTAATTCAATAAATACACTCATATTTTTGCTTGGCTAGAGCGAGATGCGTGACCTTGGTCTTACGCATGGAGATGCTATGAGCCACTAGTGAGGGGAAGTGGAGGGGAAGAACGCGCAAGTCATATGCTCAGTTGTAAGATAGAGATATTACAGGTTCGTCTTCTAACTTAACACAAAAATCTATATGCATAAATCTGAAATTCTGTTTCTGTTTGTCCGCTATACAAATTCAGTTTTGAAGATACCGTGACGAAACTTAGCAAAGCTACATATATTATTTTACTCTGTAAGTAACATAGACTATATGGTGATAAAATAATTTTGGGGTTCTTAATTCAATTAATGTTGTTTTCCGTCTGTTCCCGGGCAACGCCGGATACTACAGCTATGAATGAATATTAAAGATTATAATACGCTGAATTTAATAAAACAGGACATCTAGTGAACTTTCTAAAGAACTTGATATATGCATTAAAATTGAAAAAACACCCTGCTGTTGCGAAATCCTTTCTTAAGTAGTGAGTGTGTCATCTGCCAAACCTATTCAGATTCCCTATTACTATAAAAAAATATTTAATCACAAATAACGAAGTTGAGAAACATACCCAGCTTGGTATTTGAAAAAATAGACTGAAATAAAAACGAAAAAGAAATTCGCAGCCGGTGGGAAACGAACCACCGACCTTAAGCTTAAAAATACCAACGCCTTAGCGACCGCAGCCACATCGATCTAAATAATTTCCGACTTAAATACTGGTATACGTTTTGCGTGCAAATCTATTTTGCCCATTTTTTCTCGAACCCGGGCCTATGGGGAAGAAAGCCGGGACACCTGTCCGCTTATTTTCTCTCTAGTTTCACCTCAAGAAGTTTCAACCGGAATCTTGACATCGACTTGACAACGTCCCCTTGTAAGACTATTTTACCAATCGTTAATGTTGGATTTGAATTATAGTTTATATCGTCATTGGATTCAATTAATTAAGTAAAAGTAATTTCTAGTTATTTTAAAATCACAAGTTTAGGTTTAGTTTCAAGCGATTTAAAAAAACGCTTATTTTCAATTTATCAAACTAACGGACAATATCTTCAAAACTAATGAATTTTACATAATTTTCAGGTATTATTCTACATCAAAGTTCGAGACAACATTTTTGTCATCATCTGGTGTTACGTTAGTTATTTATATAAAGCGCCTTACGCAAATTGCAACGTAAGTATTGTTAGGCAGTTAATTTGATTGAAATAATATACAAATACTAAACATGTATGCAAATATAAGTATAAATGACTCAGCAACGATCGTCAAATATTCCACACCAATATTGAGAAATTTTGTTTGAAAGGCGAAGTTAAAGTTTGAGTGTAGTTCATGTTTATTTGGAATTTAAATTGTCATAAATAAATGTGACCATAAACTGCTAAATGATTCTATGTTCGGAATCATGGATGGCAAAGATTTATGGTAATATGAGGTACTCACTAAAGATTCAATGATTTTATCCCTCTCATATCAAAAATTGCAATCTATATTGTGTTTGTTTTATAATAATTATTTGATTTGCTTCTTGTTTGGCGGAAACTAATCGTACTCCTTTTGATTTTGCTGAGGGTGAATCTGAATTAGTATCAGGATTTAATATTGAATATAGAAGAGGAGGATTTGCATTAATTTTTATAGCTGAATATGCTAGAATTTTGTTTATAAGTATATTATTTACTATTTTGTTTTTAGGTGGAGATTTTTATTCTTTTTTATTTATTTTAAAGTTGACTATAGTATCTTTCATATTTATTTGAGTGCGAGGAACTCTACCTCGTTATCGATATGATAAGTTAATATATTTAGCTTGAAAAAGATTTTTACCAATTTCTTTAAATTATTTAATTTTCTTTCTAGGACTAAAAATTCTTATTTTATCTATTTTAATTTAGTGTACAATTTTTAGTAAATAAATCAATAAGAAATTTAATTCTTTTCCTATATTTTCAAAATATAAGCTTCTAAAAAGCTTATTGATTATTCTAGTAAGCTATCTCAAATTTTTAGAGTTATTGGATGAATTAGGTAAAATAAAAAATATAATACTGTTAAAATTTGCCCTGTAATGATATATGGATCTTCTACAGGTCGAGAACCAATTCAAGTTAATAATAATACTATACCTACTATATATCAAAATAGGATTTGATTAATAGGGTAAAATTGTAATCCTCGAAATTTTCTTTTTATTAAGGGTATAATAAATAGGATAGCAATTGATATTACTAAAGCAATTACACCTCCTAATTTATTAGGAATAGAACGTAGAATAGCATATGCAAATAAGAAATATCATTCTGGTTGAATGTGGACAGGAGTTACTAAAGGGTTAGCAGGAGTAAAATTATCAGGATCTCCTAGTATATATGGACTAATTAATGAAAGTATTGTTAATAATATTATTAGTACTAGGAATCCTACAATGTCTTTTCATGAAAAATATGGATGAAATGGAATTTTATCTCTATCTCTGTTTATACCTACAGGGTTGTTTGAGCCTGTTTGATGTAAAAATAGAAGGTGTACCATTGTAGCAGCTGCTACAATGAATGGTAATACAAAATGAAATGTGAAAAATCGGGTTAAAGTGGCATTATCAACTGTGAACCCCCCTCATACTCATTGGACTATTGTTGTACCCAGATAAGGTGCTGCTGATAATAAATTTGTAATGACTGTTGCTCCTCAGAAAGATATTTGTCCTCATGGTAAAACGTATCCTATAAAAGCAGTTCCTATTACTAAAAATAAAATGATAACTCCTACTCTTCATGTATGAATGTAATTATATGATCCGTAATAAATATTTCGTCCAATGTGTAAATAAATACAAATAAAAAAGAATGAGGCTCCATTTGCATGTAATGTTCGTAGTAATCATCCATTATTTACATCTCGACAAATGTGGTTTACACTATAAAATGCTGTTTCAATATTGGCTGTGTAATGTATAGCTAGAAATAATCCTGTTACAATTTGAATGATTAAACATAATCCTAGTAAAGATCCGAAATTCCATCAAATACTAATATTTGATGGAGTAGGTAAATCAATTAATGCATTATTGGCAATTTTAAATAAAGGGTGTCTTAATCGTAATGGTTTATTCATTAGCTTATTGGTCGTAAAGGACCTTGATAAGATTTTGTAATTGATACAATTACAATTAGAGTTAAGAATAAGTATAAAACTATAAATACTGTAATTACAGCTCTAGGTATATTGTATAAATTTATTATAATATGTTTTTCATAATTATTAAATAGATCTATTAATGGTAAGTTTTCCCCAGTTCTATTAAATGGTATAAGTATGTGGTCTGAGAATAATATAATTAGAATTATAATAAAAAAAATTACTATAAATGAAATAATTAATAATAAATAACTTCTTTTTTGGAAAATTTCATTAGAGGCAATACTAGTTATATAAATAAATAAAACTAATATACCACCTAGAAAGACCAAGAATAGAATATATGAAAATCAAGCAGTTTGTGATATACAACCAGTTATTAAACATATTAATAAGGTTTGAATTAAAAGAATAATACCTATATTTATTGGATGAGTTATTTTTGTAAATAATAAACTATTTAAAGTGGCTAAAATATATATAAAATTTGTCTGATGCAGAGAATAGTTTAAATAAAATATTAATTTTGGAGATTAATGATAAATGTATAGTTTTTCTCTGATTAATAATATTGGGGGGGGGAAAAATATTAAAGTTTAAGGAGAATGTATTTCTCTGCTTTGGTTTACAAGACCAATATTTTTATTAAACTACTAAAACTAATGTTAACTTTTTATTATATTATATATTTTTTTCTTACTTTTGGTGGTATTTGGTCTTTTATTTCTAAACGTAAACATTTATTATCTACTTTATTGAGTTTAGAATTTATTGTGCTTGGTTTATTTTTTTTCCTGTTTTTTATTCTTGTAATAAATTTTTATGATTTATATTTTTTAATGTATTTTTTGACTTTTGGTGTTTGTGAGGGAGCTTTAGGATTATCTATTTTAGTTTCGATAATTCACACTCATGGTAATGATTATTTCAATACTTTTAATATATTACAATGTTAAAATTTATTATGTTTGTAGTCTTTTTGATCCCTTTATCTTTTTTATTAAATTATTGAAGTATAGTATGTTTATTGTTTTTAGGTTCTTTCTTGTTTTTAATCGAGGGGTATATAACCTTTTATTTTTGTAATATGGGTTACTATATAGGTGAAGATGTATTAAGATATGGGTTGATTTTACTTAGATTTTGGATTTGCTGTTTAATATTGTTAGCAAGTATGTCGGTATACAATCATGGTAATTTTATAACACTTTTTGTTGTAACTAATATTATATTATTGTTGTTTTTAATATTAACTTTTATAAGAAATAGATTATTTATATTTTATTTGTTTTTTGAAAGTTCTTTGATTCCGACATTTTTTTTGATTTTAGGTTGGGGTTATCAACCTGAACGTATACAAGCTGGGATTTATTTATTGTTTTATACTCTTTTTGCTTCATTACCCTTGTTGATTTCTGTTTTTAATGTTTATTATACATTTGATACATTAAATATATTTATGTTCTTTTCTTTCTTTCAAGTTAATTTTAATTTTTATATTTCTTTAATTTTGGCTTTTTTAGTTAAAATGCCTATATTTATTTTTCATTTATGGTTGCCTAAGGCTCATGTTGAGGCGCCTGTTGCTGGATCAATAATTTTAGCGGGTGTTTTGTTAAAATTAGGGGGTTATGGACTTTTACGAGTTTTTAGTTTTTTATATCATATAGGTGTTAAGATAAATTATTATTGAGTGGGTATTAGATTATTAGGTGGTGTATTAGTTAGTTTAATTTGTTTACGTCAGGTTGATGTAAAATCTTTAATTGCTTATTCTTCGGTTGCTCATATAGGAATTGTTTTGTCTGGATTAATAACTTTAAGATATTGGGGATTAAGAGGGGCTTATAGATTAATAATTGCTCATGGATTATGTTCTTCTGGAATATTTTGTTTGGCAAATATTTCTTATGAACGTTTAGGTAGACGAAGCTTATTAATAAACAAGGGGTTAATTAATTTTATGCCTAGTATAGCTTTATGGTGATTTTTATTGAGATCAGCGAATATGGCTGCTCCACCTACATTAAATTTATTAGGTGAAATTAGTCTTCTTAATAGAATTGTTGCTTGAAGATGAATTACTATGTTTGGTTTATGTTTTCTTTCTTTTTTTAGTGCTGCTTATACTCTTTATTTATATAGTTATAGTCAGCACGGAAAGATTTTTTCTTCTTTATATGGTTGTAATATAGGATATATACGGGAATATTTGTTGTTATTTTTACATTGAGTTCCTTTGAATATTATTATTTTAAAAACAGATTTATTTTTTAATTGATTATAATTTAAGTAGTTTAACAATAAAATTTTAGTTTGTGGAACTGAAGATGTAATAATTTACCTTAGATCATTAATTGACGTTTGAATATTTGTTTTATTAGATTTATGTTTTTGTTTATTTTGAGCTTAATCAATTTATTTTGGGGAATTTATTTTTGTTTAAATAACATTTGTTATTTTATTGAATGGGAGGTGGTTAATTTGAATTCTGTAAATATTGTTATAACTTTTTTATTTGATTGGATATCTTTATTGTTTATAGGATTTGTTTTATTTATTTCTTCTATGGTTATTTTTTATAGACATAATTATATGGAGGGGGATTGTTATTTGGCACGTTTTATTTTATTGGTATTAATATTTGTTTTGTCAATGATGTTATTAATTATTAGACCAAATTTAATTTCAATTTTATTAGGTTGGGATGGATTAGGATTAATTTCTTATTTGTTAGTAATTTATTATCAGAACTTTAAATCTTATAGAGCTGGAATATTAACTGTTTTGTCTAATCGATTAGGTGATGTTGCTTTTTTGTTATCTATTGCTTGAATATTAAATTATGGTAGATGAAATTATTATTTTTATATTAATATAATATTTGATAGTTTAGAGGCAAAGATTATTTCTGGTTTAATAATTTTTGCTGCTATGACTAAAAGTGCCCAGATTCCATTTTCTTCTTGGTTACCTGCAGCTATAGCTGCTCCTACTCCGGTCTCTGCTTTGGTTCATTCTTCAACTTTAGTAACTGCAGGTGTTTATTTGATAATTCGATTTAATTCTTTAATTGTAGGGACAGATTTTTCTAAATATTTATTGTTAATTGGTGGAATAACTATATTTATATCTGGTATTGGGGCTAATTTTGAGTATGATTTAAAGAAAATTATTGCTTTATCTACATTAAGACAGTTGGGTTTAATAATGAGTATTTTATCCATAGGATTTTATAATTTAGCTTTTTTTCATTTATTAACTCATGCGTTATTTAAAGCTTTACTGTTTATATGTGCTGGGGTTATTATTCATAATATAGGAGATTCTCAGGATATTCGTTGTATGGGTGGATTAATTTATTTTATACCTTTAACTTCTGCTTGTTTTAATGTTTCTAATTTAGCTTTATGTGGTATACCATTTTTAGCTGGATTTTATTCTAAGGATTTAATTTTGGAGATGTGTTTAGTTTCTAATTTGAACTTTGTCAGTTTTTTATTATATTTTGTTTCTACTGGATTGACAGTTTGTTATACTGCTCGATTGATTTATTATAGTATGGTTGGAGATTTGAATTTAAATTCTTGTTATAATATTTCTGATGAAGGTTGATGAATATTGAAGGGTATACTTGGTATACTATTTATGGCTGTTGTTGGTGGTAGAGTTTTGAGTTGAATTATATTTCCTACTCCAGAAATGATTTGTTTACCAATTGAATTTAAAACTTTAGCTTTGACTGTAAGATTAATTGGTGCTTGAATAGGATATCAGATATCTTTATTATATTATAATGATTTATTGATTAGTATGAAAAATATTTTTACTTCCTTTTTTTTAGGTTCTATGTGATTTATACCTTTTATTAGAACTCGGGGTGTATATATCTTGCCTATAAGTTCAGGTAGAAATTTGTTGAAAAGATTTGATCAGGGGTGATGTGAATATTTTGGAGCGCAGGGATTTTATTTATTCTTTAAGAATTTATCTAAATTCAATCAAAGTTATCAAAATAATTATTTGAAAATTTATTTAATTTTTTTTGTTTTATGGATTACTATAATTTTTATTTTATATTACTTAAATAGCTTAAAAATTAAAGCATAACATTGAAGCTGTTAAAATGGTGTTTTACCTTTAAGTAACTTACTTATTTATAAAAATTATTTTTTATTTTTACATTGAAAATGTAATGTTTTATGTTAAACTATATAAATAAGAATATAAACGGAGTTAAACCGCTAAAGATAAAAGTTAGCAGCTTTTTCTCTTAATTGGAATATAAATTCAATTTTATCATTAACAGTGATATACCTCTATTTTGGTTTTAAGTAATTTAAATAAGGGTGAATTTAACACCAAGTATTTCAGGTCGAAACTGATTGCATTTTCGCTTCTTATTTAAGATAAGTTGATATTTCAACACTTTTTGAATGCAAATCAAATGTTATATTTAACTATTATCCTTTAATTAGATCATTCAAGTGCTCCTTGATTTCATTCATGATATAACCCGATTAGTAAAATTAGGATAAAAATTGTTGAAATTCATATTCATGTATTGATATTGGATAATCTTATCACTATTATTATGGGGAGTAGTAAGGCGATTTCCACATCGAAAATTAAGAAGATTACTGCAATTAGGAAAAATCGTAAAGAGAATGGAATACGTGCAGTGGAAAATGGATCAAATCCACATTCGAATGGGGAGCTTTTTTCTCGATCAATAATGGATTTTTTTGAAATGAATGAAGCAATTAATATAATAATTACGGTGATGATAAATAAGATAATTCTTATAAAAAATATTGAATTAATTATTTGTTCTGAATTATATCCAGTCCTTTTGATTGGAAGTCAAATATACTTGTATACTAAACAAATATCTACCTCATCAGTAAATTGAAATATAAAGAAATAATCATACTACATCAACGAAATGTCAGTATCAGGCAGCTGCTTCAAATCCAAAATGATGATTTCTGGAGAAATGACTAAGGTAATGTCGTATTAAGCATACGGATAGAAATACTGTTCCAACAATTACATGAATACCATGAAACCCTGTTGCTACGAAGAATGTTGATCCGTATACTGAATCTGCGATTGTGAATGGAGCTTCAATATATTCATAAGCTTGTAATAAAGTGAAATAAAACCCTAATAATACAGTAAAAAATAATCCCTGTATTCCTTGTGAATGATTTCCTTCTATTAATCTATGATGAGCTCATGTAACAGTGACTCCTGATGATAGGAGAATTGCTGTATTAAGTATAGGAATAGATATAGGGTCAAAAGGAATAATTCCCTTTGGAGGCCAAATTCTTCCTATTTCTACTGTGGGAGATAAACTTCTGTGAAAATATGCTCAGAAGAATGATACAAAAAATAATACTTCTGATGTAATAAACAAAATTATTCCTCATCGTAATCCAATTACAACGGGATAGGTATGAAGTCCTTGATAAGTACCTTCTCGAGTTACGTCTCGTCATCATTGTAATATAGTTAATACAATTACTACAACTGCTAGTATTAATAGATCATTAGAAAATGTGTGGAATCACTTTACTATTCCTGTTGTTAATATTATAGCTCCAATAGCTCCTGTTAAAGGTCATGGTCTTTGATCTACTAAATGATAAGGGTGGTTATTATGAGTTGACATTAGTTTACTTCTCTAGAATAAAGAGTACTTAATACAGCGAATACATAGGATTGAATAATAGATACGGCAGATTCTAATACTAGTAAAGCGATTTGGGTGATTAATAAGATAGATAGAATTGAGTAGCTTAAACCAGCTCCTGTATTTCCTAATAAAGTTATAAGGAGATGGCATGCAATTATATTTGCTGCTAATCGTACAGCTAGGGTTCCGGGACGAATTACATTACTAATAGTTTCAATACACACTATGAATGGTATAAGTACTGGAGGAGTTCCTTGAGGAACTAAGTGGGCAAATATATGTTGAGTATGATTAATTCATCCATAGATTATAAAACTTAATCATAAAGGTAATGCTAAAGTTAAAGTGAACGCTAAGTGACTTGATCTTTTAAAAATATATGGAAATAATCCTATGAAATTATTAAAAAGAATTAAGGAGAATACTGAAATAAAGATAAAAGTTCTTCCATTTAATCCTGTTTGACCTAATAGTGTTTTAAATTCCTTATGTAATGTTAATGTAATATTATTTCACAGTAAATTATATCGAGTAGGAATTAATCAAAATATTATAGGTATAAGGATTAATCCTATTATTGTTGAGGTTCAATTTATTGATAAATTAAAGATTGATGTTCTGGGATCAAATACAGAAAACAGATTAGTTATCATTTTCAATTTTTGTTTTTAATTTCATTTTTTGATATTGAAGTTTTAGATTGAATTTTTGGAATAAATAAATAATAATTTAATGTATTAATTAAAATTAATATGACCGAGAAGAATAAAAATAGGAGTAATCATCTTATTGGGGCTATTTGAGGGATTAAAAGATATTGAATAATTCAATAATTTTAGTTTGACATTCTAATGTTATGATTTAACTAATCTTTTTCATTGGAAGTATTTCGTTACTTTACTATAATTTGGTTTAAGAGACCAATACTTACTTTCAGCCATCCAATGAGGCTTCGCTTATCTTTTGTACTCAGTTAATAAATGATTTTGTTGTTACGCTTTCAATTACAATTGGCATAAATCTATGATTAGCTCCACAAATTTCGGAACATTGACCAAAGAATAATCCTGGACGATTAATAAAAAATCTTGTTTGGTTTAATCGTCCAGGAGTTGCATCTACCTTTACTCCTAGTGATGGTACTGTTCATGAATGTAGGACATCGGCTGCTGTAATAAGGACACGTACTTGAGTATTTATAGGTAAAACTGATCGGTTGTCCACTTCTAATAATCGGAATCCTCCTTCTTGTATATCATTATATGGAATTATATAAGAATCAAATTCTACATGGTTGAAATCAGAATATTCATAACTTCAATATCATTGGTGCCCTACTGTTTTTAGAGTAATTGATGGATCTCTTACTTCATCTAATAAATATAATAATCGTAATGAGGGTATGGCAATAATTATTAGTACAAATACGGGTAATACTGTTCAAGCAGTTTCAATCTTTTGTCCATCTAATAAATTTCGATTGACATTCTTATTTCAGAATATGGCTACTATAACGTAGGCTACTAATACAGTAATAATTAAAAGTACTATTAAAGTGTGATCATGGAAGTAATTTATTTGTTCTATTATTGGGGAGGCTGCATCTTGAAAATTAAATTGAGCTCATGTTGCCATTTTTAATGAAAGGTAATAACCTTTATATATGGAGCTTAAATCCATGGCACTTTTCTGCCACATTAAAACTTTAATAATAAAGGTAGTTCGGCATATCTATGTTCTATTGGGGGAAGCTTTTGATATCATTCAATTGATGTATTTAAGTTTAATGGAGATAGAATTTGTCGTTGAGCAGTTATTGCTTCTCATACAATAAAAATTAAAATAACCACTCCAATTAATGAAATAGTTCTACCTAAGGTAGATACAATATTTCATGCTGTATAAGCGTCTGGATAATCAGAGTATCGACGTGGTATACCTCTTAATCCTAAGAAGTGTTGTGGGAAAAATGATAAATTAACTCCAATGAATATAACTAGGAAATGAATTTTTAATATATGGTTATTTATTGTCACTCCAGTAAATAGTGGAAATCAATGAACTAATCCTGCTATAATGGCAAATACTGCTCCTATTGATAAGACATAATGGAAATGGGCTACTACATAATAAGTATCATGTATAGCAATATCAATTGATGAATTAGCTAAAACTACTCCTGTAAGGCCACCAATAGTAAATAAAAATACAAATCCTAAAGCTCATAATAGTGATGGACTATAAGATAATCTTGTACCATGTAAAGTTGCTAATCAGCTAAAAATCTTAATTCCCGTGGGTACAGCAATTACTATTGTAGCAGAAGTAAAGTATGCTCGAGTGTCTACATCTATACCTACTGTAAATATATGATGAGCTCAAACAACGAATCCTAGAATTCCAATTGCTACTATAGCATAAATTATTCCTAAAACACCAAATGTTTCCTTTTTTCCTCTTTCTTGGGCAATAATATGAGAGATTATTCCAAATCCTGGTAAAATTAAAATATAAACTTCTGGATGTCCATTCTCTTTCAGTCTATTCCAAGCATCTTCCACATTTCCTTTCCTTATATCCTCTTCCCATTCAGTCTGCTGGGCAGTTAATTTACATTCCAACACATTCATATACTTGACCTTTACCTCACACTCTTGCAATCTCTCTACTTTCACTCTAGTCTGTTTCACACCCTTACTCTTCCTCCAGGTCCACTTCCTTCCAAGATCCACTCTAGACACAACCAAAAAATGGTGTCTCACATTCAGCTCCTCTCATCACCCTTGTATCTTTCACCAGATCTCTCAGTCTTTCATCATACAGAACTAAATCAATCATACTTTTTGAGTCACCCCTCTGCCATGTATTTGAAACAAACTCTTTTCCATGCAAATTCCAACCAAACTCTCACCATTATCATTTACTCTGGGGTCACCGAAGGGGCCCACCACTTTCTCAGTGCCCTCTCGTCTGACACCTACCCATCCATTCATATCACTGAGTACAATTATTCTCTCACTTGCATCACAATTATTCAACACATCTCTCAATTTCTCCCAGAACTCATCTCTAACTGTTTCACTCTCACTATCCACAGGAGCATAACATGCAACCAACAGAATTCTACGAATTCCTACTTTCATACGAACCCACAACAATCTGGGTGACACAAATTCATACTTTCTCACATACATTTTAGCTTTTTCATTCAGCATCAAACCAACTCCTTGACTCCCATATGTACATACAGCCACACCAGACCACAGAGCCAAACTACCATCATTCATTACCACAGCATCACTCCCCTTCCTTTTTGTCTCACATACATACAGCACATCCAATCCTCGTACAGTCATTTCATTCACCAGCTCATGTTCTTTGCCATACACTCCTCTAACATTCCATGTGCCTAACTTCCACTCACGTAAGTCATCTAATGATGGGCCAACCAGTTTTGACCTCTGCCACCCACCATGGCTTTGGTCATCTGAGGCTTTTCGTATAGCTTTGTTAGTTGAGGTTTCAAAATTAAGAAAAAACTCCTTAACCATACAAAGTGAATATTTAGAGACAACACAAACAGTAAAAGTTAAAAAGTGGGCAAGGGAAGTAAAAAAGAAACAAAATAGGAAGGTACACTTACAGGTTTATGGGGTATAACTCCACGCCAGTGACCTGTTGTCAATTGCTCATACATTCACTTACACAAGAACTAATCCTAAGGTGGAAAGGATAAAAGGAAAGGGTTTACAAGGCATTAACTTGAGTCAGTGACCCTTACTCACACCGTTGTTGGTAGGTTTGTGAATCTGTTCGATCGCAACAGGGACCTACTCAGCAACCACACGCTCACACAAATACGGGAAAAAGGAAAAGGGGGGGAGGGGGTAAGAAAGGAAATAATACCAGGTTTATTGGAAGTTACCCTCGGCAGGGACCTGATATCACACACAATGTCTGCAGGTTTGTCTGTCTTTTGACAGCAACAGGGAAATCCCATTGTCTGGAATTTCCATTATCTCCCCAGGAGGCAATGGGCTCCCTTTCATGACCTATGTCCTTAAAACCTTCCTACTTTCACTTCAGTTTTCCCCATTTTTGGTTCATCATTTGTGTAGTGCACATCGCTTCCTACAAAATTGTCTAGTTAGTTCAGTTCATAGTCACTGATTTTAAAATGCCGAAAACCACTTGCAGTAGTAGCGTTAGAGTTAAGCATTTTGTGAAGGAATTTGGTGAGGACATTTTTCCTACTGATGGCAAAGTGTTGTGCAAATATTGTGAAAAACCTGTAAATTTTGAGAAGTACTTCATTTCTCAGCACCTCGTGACTTCAAAACACAAAGCCACAGTTGCATGTAAGTCAGGTGAAAGAAAGCCCAGTCTGATTTCCACTTTCCATTATAAGGTAAATGAAATTTCAAATAAGCAGTGGCAGTTTTCCTTCAATTTGTGTGATGCATTCTTAGCCGCCGGTATTCCCCTTTGGAAGCTGGAAAACCAGTTGTTGAAGACTTTTTTGAGGAAATACACGAATGAAACAGTTCCTGGTGAATCTACTTTACGAAAAACATATTTGGACTTAAGTTACAATAGTGTTATTAAAAAAATTTGGAGTGAAGTCTGTGGCAAGAAAATTTGGACCAGCATAGATGAGACAACAGATGCCGTCAGGAGATACGTCGCCAATGTTGTCGTAGGAACAATGACGCCTGATTAACCTCCTAACATTTATTTGCTAACTATAGAAGAACTTGAAAAGGCAAATAGTTCAACAATTGCATAGCTCTTTACCAGTGCCCTCACAAAAATATGGACCGATGGAATAAAACACGAGGATGTTCTTCTATTTGTAACAGATGCGGCTCCTTACATGAAAAAAGCAGCCAGAGCTTTGCAAGTTCTCAGATGCTGCACCTGACATGTATGGCTCACGCTCTCCACAGGGTGGCTGAAGAAATTCGCAGACTATTTCCTGATGTTGACCTTCTAATATCCAATGGAAAAATTAAAGCTCCAGCTTGAGTTAATCTAGCTACAATAGCTAAAATGAACATCTGTTTTTTAACCTTTTTATGGAAATCAAAAGACAGCCAAACGATAGAGCTCCATAATTCTTCATTGAATACAATAAAGTTAATTGTATGTTACCTGATTTTCTCTGGGTAAAATTATATCAAATGATTTATTATTGAAACATTTTTATCATTGGAACATATCTTTCACTTATTAGAAAATTATCAAGCTCATCTTAAGACAGACAAAAATTCAAGAATACATTAATATTTTAGTATCAAAAATTTTAAAAAATAAGCAAGCAATAACAAGGTTATGATTTTTATGCATATTGGTGATACCCAAGATAAATACTGATTTTTCTTAAATTTTTAGGCTTGTTTTGCTTCCAGTGTGAGTGCCTATTAGCTTTGGTCTGTCCACACACATGCTCATTCTTGTCTTCTACTGAATGGATTTTCATAAAATTTGGTAATGACTTACGGGTCAAGGCTATGAAAAAATGATATAGATGGCTCACATAACCCAACCAGGAGTTCCACTTCACTGGTGAAAAAATGAACTTTCCATCATATCTTATTTAAGGTGACCAGACATCCTCTTTTTGGGAGGACAGTCCTCCTTTTTCAATCGTTGTCCTTCCTTAACCTTTTTTCCTTCCATGTCCTCCTTTTTTGAAAATTTTCTGTCTTTGTCCCTCCTTTTACTTAACTTTGTGTATCCACGGAGCATTTATTCCTACTTTGAGAACTCAGACCTATGCTAACCAATATCATGTGATTTTTGTGGATTGGCTGTCTTTGCTCCTGTCATTTACATTGTTATACATGCAGGGAGTTCATCTTTCTCCCAAGACACGATTCTCAGTTTACACTAAGCTTTCTGATAATCTGCTTGTTAAATGAACTTTGTCCAGCTCGCTGATTGTTTTCTTAGCGATAAAGAACATTTTGTTTGCTAGAATAAATGTTTTATTCTCTCCTTGATTATATTTGTTTGGCTTTTGGTTCATTAAAATTCATCAGACTCTTCCCGGATGACACCCTTGTGTACGGTGAAATCAACACAAATGACCAGGAGACTTTGCAAAGGGACCTTCAGGCTATTACAAAGTGGTGTAAAGATTGGCAATTTGACCTGAATATAGAGAAATGTGCCGCAATGAATTTCATGCATCCCATGAATTTTGTCCGTTACCCATACGAAATATCTGGATTAGAGCTAAAATACGCCAATAGCTACAAATACCTAGGAGTCACACTCAGTAGCAACTTGTCTATTAGGGAGCATATCAAAACCATCATAGCATTGACAAACAGGGTTCAAAGGCTTTCCTCTAGAGTCCTGTGGGGATGTCCCTCAAATGTGAAGGAAATCACATACTTTTCCCTAATCTGACCTGTCATGGAATACTGTTGCACAGTCTGGGATCCTTTTGAGGATGGCCTAACTAGGGTTCAACATAGAGTGGCTAGATTTGTAAAGGGAGAATATGTGTATGATGCGAGTGTGTCAGAGATATTGAGTGACCTGAAATGACAGACGTTGAAGAGTAAAAGAATTGGGTACAAAAGGAAACTATTTGAAAAGTTTAAAAGCTCCGAATTCGTTGAAGACGTACGTGGCAGAGTGGTACCCATCGGTGTTAGTGAGCATAGTGTTAGATCAGAGGGTACGAGAAAATACGTTGAAAAGTCACTAGAACCGAGAAATACTACAGATATTTTTTTCCAGACATGATAAGACAGGCCAACAGAGGCATTAGTTAGAGTTCATTTGGTGCTATGACACCCCCTTCCAAACGCTTCTGGCAGCTTGCAGGGTATTAATGTAAATGTAAATTCCTCAAAATATTTCTTTTGTAAAACAAAGTCGATTCACTTAGTCGTTATTGGCAATGGAGTTGAATGATTTTAGTGGGTTTTTGTTTCTTTGCATGCTTGTTAAACTCTTACAGCTTCCTATTGCTTGTTTTGTTTTTCCTCTATCAGTGAATTGTGAAAAAATAGTTATATTCTGTGTCCTGTCTGAGTGAAATTTGAATGGCTGCATTTACTACATTATTATGGTAAATATAATTTTCTCATTTTAATTTACAATGCAAGCTTCCATTTTATTATATTGATTTTTAAATCTTTGTTGTAATTCCCTACCAAATGTCTTCAGCCAATAAAAGAAAATGTCACTTAAATGTAACGTTAGCTAAGAAATTTCCACATTTAAGACCTGTTGGAAATGATACTGTCATTAAATGTTGTATGCGTACAGCAGTATTTAGTATCGCAGTTGGTGGATGTTCTAGTACATGCAGTCCTCGACTTTCGTACATTCGACTTTCATACAATTCGCTCTTTCGTACATTGTAAATTCTCACCCCTAAACCGCCTTTTGTACGCTGAACAATGCCGAATTCGGACTTTAGTTCGTCAGCTGACGATCAAACATTTCGAGCTATCGCATAATGGCGCTGTCTGTCAGGCAAGCCAACACTTTTAATAAATTAAAGTATGCTACGTAATAATATACGTATTGTATGTAACGTAAGATTTGTGTGTAATATTTTTTAATATTGTACTGAAATTTGACAAGATTAATACCACTGTAAAGTTGGTTAATAATCAATAAATTATTATTATTATTCAGTCTTGGCGACGTTACCGTCTTTGTTTGTACGTACAGCAGTGTTTCTTTGTTTGTGCATTTTACACCTATTATTTTATAAACATGAGTGAGAAACGGAAAACTGAAAGTGCTAATACAAGTGGAAAGAAACATAGGGCTCATAAAGTGAACATGATTGGGACAAAGATGGAAATAATTAGGCATGCCGAAAGCGGCGAAACTTTAGTTTCAATCAGACGCTCATTGGACTTAAGCCGGCTGAGTGTATGTTCAATTATGAAGGAGAAGGACAAATATAATAATACAATAACTATTGTGGCGTTCTGAATAAACGACACATTTTATTAAAGAGCAAGGAACCGATCTACACATGCTTCGATGACGTTGGCGATATCCCGTTAGTAGACTGCGAAACAATTTGATACAATGATTGAGCAGTAGCTTGGATTTCTCGTGAATGACAATTGAACTCAGCAGGACTTTCTTGATCACTTCTTCACTTTTCTTAATCGATCTTATTGTGGACTCGTTCACACCAAGTAATTTACCAACTGATGAAACAAATTCATTATGCGCAAACCTATCTAAAACTTTAATTTTCTTCTCCAAACTCATCACTTTTTTTTGCCTTTTTTACCGACTTTTCTTTCATTTCAATCGTCACTCTCTTTGGGGCCAAATTTAGGCAATATTACAAAAAAACTATGAAAATAGCAAATGCTTTAATGAAAAAAGAGGGATTTCGTATGTGCACTTCAGGCGGTCCTCGACTTTCTAGCATTCGATACTCATACAACTCGCACATTAATAATAATAATAATATTTATTTACAGCCGGTAATCACACTGTAGTCACATATCAGAGAATAAGTTTCATTTATCACAAAGTAATTTTTTATCCAACTCATAGCCTGTAAAACGGTATTGGGGTTCAGCAACAGCTGGTCTTCCACCTCTTCCAGAAAAGACACTGCCATAAACAAAGATAATTTCACCAAAAATACAAAAAATAAATAGACATAAACAAGAAAAAGGGAACTTAATACCAAGATATAATAACTATAGTCAACGACTAGATTATGGTAAGGATGGAAGCACTGTGTTACATACAGTACGAATAAATGTAACTCTTACAGTAATAAAAATTTCTTGAGAAAAAAGAATGAAAAACAAATAACGATAAATTATAAAAAGATAATAATCAATTACACTACGTGTGTGATAACCTTAGGATAATACAAGGGAACAAGAACCCAAGATAGCATAGATTGACACCCCTGAACCGCCTTTTGTGCACCGATCAGACTTTCGCGCATCAGCTAAGTGACGAATGAATATTTCGAGTGGTGCTGGTTGCCAGCCACCAGTTTCCACCGCGTTGCCATCTTTGTCCGTACAGCAGTGTTTATTTGTGCAATTATTTAAATATTTTATTGCATTTTGCCCTATCTCTCTATATTATAAAATCGACGATTGTGTCTAAAAGGCCCCTGCACAAAAAAACTAAACATTTATACCATAATTAGAGATTTTATAATATGTTTTGGCTCTCTGGGAACGGAACCCTCCTATAACATGTAAATCTATGTTCGACTTTCGTACATTTGACTTTCGGACACGTTTTCAGGAACGCATTATGTACGAAAGTCAAGGACTGCCTGTATTACGAAGCACAATCGTTCCCAAAATCACCAAAGTGCTCTTAATATAGCATCCCCTCACATAAAACCCATACTTTATTTTTAAAAGTGTGAAATAAATCATAGAAACAGTTTGTTTGATAATGAAATGTGTCCTTCCTTTTTGTCTAATAAAATCAGGATTTGTCCTCCCTTTTGGTAAAAAATATCTGGTCACCTTATCTTATTATCATATCTACAATTCCAGTATATTCTAATACCCATTTTTCTGATAAACATTCAGCCTTCCACTTAATGCTTAATAGACTATTAAGTTTTCCCTAATTCAGTGTTTCAGCTAGTATCTAATATGAAATGCCACAAACAAAATTCTGGTGAATTATCCTGTTATCCAAATAGGGACTGATTTGAGAATTCTCAACAAAAACTTCCTGAGAAATTGTAGAATTTTTCTTGTCTCAAGTCCCAGGAAATTTTCATTTGAGACATTGAGACTTTTTAAAATTGGAAATATTCTTGATCTAATGTATTTAAATAAAAAATTCTTTGCTGAGAAATCTTGAATTTAAATGCAACATTTTCGTTACTGGTAACAACTTGCATACTCATTATGGAGACCCATTGCATACCCCTGCAGAACGTATTGAGCATGTCCGGTGCTCTTTTCAGTATGCCTTATTATTTATTTTTTTAACGTTTTATTTATTTATTTAAACTTTTAATGGCGAGATTGAGGCTACACAGCCCCTTCTTCCACCTAACCATATACAGTTTCCAGACAGGAGTTGACAAGAATAGTTGTTTTAACTATTAAGGTATTTTACAAATTTTGCTTTGCTTCTAACATATGACCGTTTCCACACTGATGGGACAGGTAATGTGTTGAAATTGAGATTAGTGTTAGCGAAAGTAGACAATGTGGAGATAGAAATGATGAGATAGATTTAGAGAAGTGAGCTAAGTGTGTTTGTTACTGATGATGAAGTTTGTACAATTATTTTTGAAAGTTTAAATTTTGGTGGAGCAGATATTATTAGGAAGGGAATTCCAAAGTTTGCAGGCAGACACAGTAAAAGACTTATTGTAAATGCTGCTACGATGCATTGGAATGAGTAATTTGGACGAGCCTCGAGTGTGTTCACTGAGTGGATAGTTTAAGAAATTAAAACTACTGAGAAGGTACTGGGGAGGTAAATGGGTGAGAATGTGCTTTAAAATCATTAGGATGTGGATTTTCCTCCTGTCTTCCAAAGTTTGCCATCCTAATTGATTGAAGGCATCACTTATGTGATCACTTTTTTCATATTAAAAATGTACCTAATGCAGGAGTTATGAGGTCTTTGAAGTTTCTTGGATAATTCCTGATTGGCATCAAGGTTGACGGTGTCACAATAGTCAAAATGAGGAAGAATTAACGTCTTGATTAGAAGTATTTTTAATTTTTTGGGGAGAACATTTTTTAGTAGTTTGAGTGAATGGAGTGAGAAATGTACTTTGCGACATAAGTTATTTACATGTGTCAACCAGGTAAGTGTGTCATTTAGCGTGACTCCAAGATTCCTAACTGTTTTGGAGAAGATTATAGGGACAGAGTGTATTTTGATAGGGCAGAGTGATGCTCTTTCAATTTTATCCAATAATTTAGGGTAGCCCACAATGATCGATTGGGACTTGGCAAAATTTAATATTAATCCATTTTTAACAATCTGAGTAGTGATAACATTTATATCTTGTTCATGTCACCTATTTTGGGGTTCAGTTGTTCAATGTTGGAATGAATGTAGATTTGAAGATCATTGGCAAAAAGATGATAATGACAATTTTTTATAGAATCTGATATATCATTTATGCATTTATGTAATACCCTATGGCGAATGTGGCCACAGCCATAGGTGCTGAATAGAGAAGGTGCCAAATATTCGTAATCTTCTCTGATATCTCTATGAGCTGGTTGGCTGGATGACAAGGAGCATTCCCGAAAATATATTTGCATCGTTAAACTATCGACAGCATCTGTTACATTCTGGACTCACAATGCAAGTCATTCTCGTCCAGTGGAGTTTTTAGTGCCCATGTGCGAACAAGTAAGGCATGGGTCTCAAACATAAGGCACGATGGCCTTGTTTCCCAATGAGCACTCACCCTCCTATTCGATCAAAATCTTTATAGTATTTGAACTTCTCGTAAGGGTGTTGAGTTGAGTGTCGGATCCAAAGGGAGAGAGATACTGGCGATCGCATCGGTTTGAAAGTCAGTCTTCCACTCCAAGATGCGCTCTTTGACCAATTTGGTACATTTTTTCAAATTTGCACTGCAGATTAGTTCTTCTTGAGAAACAAATCTTGCAGAGCGAGAGGTACCCAAATCTTGATCATTGCAAGTTGCATATCTGAGAGGAGGATCACTCCTATTTAATAAAACCTATCGCCTATCTCTCGAGTATTTTCTGTTTCTGCCCTCGGAGGTGAGGATATTCTTGATTTCTGTAAACATATTGTGGAAACAATCAACTGACCTCAATTCCTACTCAAGAATGGGGGACACGTGGAATACTGGAAGCTGGGGAAACCTTTCTGCAGTAGGCTCAAAACCATCTATAATATTATTCTAAAAAAGCCTTATGTTGGCCATCCTTATGACTTGGGATGTAAGGGAAATACCCCTATGATTCTTCTGGATTGATATGGTACTCAGTAGGCCATGTAGGCAGGCACTCAGTAAAGAATTGTGAGAGTTGGTAGGCGAATTTCAGTGGCATCAGGAATCAGCAGTAGCAGTTAATAAAGTAGTTGCAGATGCATTTCATAACACTCAATTCTTATCATTTTTAGGCGCGTTTCGCTTACAGCGTGAGTGCCTATTATCGTCGGTCGGTCCGTCCTTTTCTATATATTTTTATCGTAGGAGTAGCCGTTATCGAGAAAATCAAACAAGAAAGTCTTATATCGAGTTGAACTTTGAAAATTTCTTGCATGGTTACTTCATTGTTGCTAACATAAACAATCTCCCAAACAAACGTTTAATTTCCTTACGTGTGCATGTAATACTATTAAATAGGAAGAAAATGGATTATTTATGATGAAGAAAAGGACCTTAAAACGCTATTTCCCTTACGTACAGGTATATAATTGCTTTCTAATACTCCATTGCACGAAACGCGCCCCATTTGTGATACGTTGTACGCTTTCCTAACTTGTTAATACTTGTATTAATTAGGTTACTATCACTATTTGTCATTCTGAAATAATTTTACAATCTTACTCTGTATTGTCTGTACACTTTATTATTTTTTGGTATGCATGAAGCATACTGAGGTCCGGTTTGAACTCCAATGAGTTTGACACCGCTGTGCTATGGAGCATTATTACGCATGTGGATATAAAATGTAGTAGGATTGCCAGAAGGTCTCTCTTATAGAGAACATTTTTTTTGTTTGGATTTTTTTCACTTTTAATGAAGAAATGTTCTTTTTTCTCTTTTTAACTACTAATAAAAATATTACTTTCGACGATTTAATCACGTTTTAAAATTTCAAAACCACATACATAGGCAATTTTTGTTCCGACTGGGGTGGAAAATCACTTAAAAGAAAAAAACGTTCTCTTTTTACAATAATGTTTTAATTTTTTGTCTTAACTATATGGCCACCTATGTAGGAGGCATTAGGATTTTTTTAAGTTTGAAGTAGAGAATGCAATACATTCTAGAAATACTGGTAGCCACCTGCACTTATTCTCAGTAAGATTGATTAAGTCTTGTAATTAATATCGAATATGTTGATGCCTCTAACATAGTTTGTGTATTGAAAATGGAAATTCGATTATATTTTTCAACTAATATTAGTCGTAATTTTAATTTTTATGTAATTGACAAATTTTTTATTAAAGGAAAAATGTCACTTCTCTTATAAGGCTTCATTAAAGTAAAATTTTGCTGTTATCAAAGCTGTATATAATATTTTTTTCCATAACTTTTGTTTTATTTTTGAGATTTTATTTCGTAAAATAGATTGTTCACAGGACATTTAATTTTCTCATAATTTATAAAAGAATACTAATCAGGCCTACTATGCTTATAGAAAGGGATATGCTGGCACAGTCAATTTTTTATGATAGTTATTGCACAAAGTTTTATATTTCTTGTCCTGTGGTATTGCAGTTAAACCATCAATATGTAATATCATGGTTAGCTGCATTTGGTTTGGTTTCTAAGTTGTCTTTGAATATATGTGAGCAATTAATAATTTTTCTTTATGCTTTACGTCAATATAACAATATTCAGTAAATAATTCCATGATAAAATACAATTTAGATGAGTTAAAAACCCTTTACTCGTACTAACTTATCTATTAACGAATGGAATAAAATGTTTTTATTTTCATGATATGTATGATTCGGAGTTGGAGTGTCACAGGACTTAAAATAATGGCATAATTCTGTTATGATTCTGGTTATATATAGATGTAATGTAGTGTAGTGTGTATTTAGGTTAATGAGGTAGAAATTTACTGCTGGAACAATTATGTATTGCATAAAATCAACTGTTTTTGGCGTAATATAGCGGAAATTTTCCATAATGAAAGAAAGAAACAAATTTGTAAATTTTTATTTTGATCCAAATGGGAATTATAAAATTTAATGCATCTAGTAACATTATATAGAATTTTACATTTCATATTTTAACAACAGTATTTGTAGCGAGGAGTTTTTAAACTAAAAATTTAAATGTCTCGAATAAATGACAATGTGACTTAGTATTTTCCAGAATCCTTAACCCTCCGTGACTCGCGCGGGGTGCTGTAAACACCCCAGCCCCTTTTTTTTGGCGGCATACTTTTCCGGGTAAGCTTTATGACCCCTCCTTTTCAGTAGCTGGAGTTACAGATGTTTCCGACCTTTTCTGTGAAAATATTTAGTTTCTTGCCATTTTTCGTTGAGTTCAGACGCTTTTTTCAAAACAGTGTGCTTCTTTCTAGAGCGATTCTTGAGAAATATCCGTTTTAGTGATTATCTTACTCTAAATTTGTTGAAGTTTCCGAGTTATTTAGTGTATTGTGTATCCTAAGAACAATTATCAATTGGTATATTGTCTTCTTTTATATTTGGTAAGTCCATTTATATTTTATTTCTATATATCCTGCCTTTATAATATATTTCGATATTTAGTTTACCGATACTTCATAACGTTCATGTAACAATTTTCTCTTTGCTTTAACATAAATTATATCCTAAAATATGAAATGATAATATTTTAGGTCGGCTTTTCATCAAATAGATCGGACACATATTTTCAACTTACAGCTAGTGTACGTGGTGAAGTTTACAAATTGAATACGATAAGGTTTGTAAATACTTATTTTTCACTCTCTCATGAATTTTTAATTTGCAATTAAATTTTTAGGTAACTTGAATAATACATACTTGAATAATTTTCATCAATTTATTTTCGCCCTTAGATGAGTGATTTACGTTCTGAGAGGGATATTGAAACGATTCTTCTGCTTTCAAGTGGATTGTCTGATGAAGAAGCATTTGATTCGGACGATGAATTTTCGGAAGATGCTGTACATGAATCGGAGCACGACACAGTCAGCGAGCAAGATATCAGCGATTCAGATACTGAAGATCTAACTAGTACCCAAGAGCATTTCTTGATGGGTAAAGATCGTATAACGAAGTGGAGTACTATTGAGCCACGACGAAGTGTTAGAACACCCGTGCATAACATCCTCTCTCAAGCAGCTGGGTTCAAGGGAAATAAAGAAGATATAAAATGTCCATTAGATTGTTTTAACATCATGTTCGATGAAAATATTCTAAGGATAATTGTGAGCAGTACAAACATTAAGATTGGTAAAATTGCAGAAAATTATTCGCGAAAGAGGGATGCAAAGCATACTGACGAAGCAGAAGTAAGATGTCTCATTGGCCTACTTTTTTATTTAGGAGCTAATAGATCAGCTCGCCAGAATATAAAGGATATGTGGGATCAAGGTGGTCTAGGTGTAGAGATATTTTGGGCATCTATGAACTATCAGAGGTTTAAATTTTTACTGCAATGTCTACGATTTGATGATGTCAACGACAGAGAAAATAGGAGAAAAACTGATAAGTTGGCACCAATACGGGAGGTTTTCGAAATGTTTGTGCAGAAATTTCAACAGTACTACAGCATAGGTGAGTTCGCTACAGTGGATGAGCAGCTGGTCCCCTTTCGAGGTAGATGTTCCTTCCGCCAATTTTTACCAAGCAAACCCGCCAGGTATGGGTTAAAAATTTTCGCTCTTGTGGATGCTAGCGTCTATTACACCCTAAATTTGGAAGTCTATGTTGGGGTTCAGCCGGAGGGACCGTATAAAGTGGAAAACAGCCCTAGGGAAGTCGTAAAACGGTTGGTCGGTCCGATTTCGGGGTCAGGGAGGAACGTCACCGCCGACAATTGGTTCATAAGCGTGCCACTTGTAGAAGACTTACTCAATAGGAAACTGACAATGGTGGGGACTTTGAAGAAGAATAAGAGGGAACTTCCCCCCCAAATTGTTGACGTAAAGAATAGGGAGGAGTGCAGCAGCCTCTTTCTATTTAGGAAAGACATGACCCTTGTGTCATATGTCCCTAAGAAGAAAAAGAATGTTTTAATTCTTTCAAGTATGCACAGTGAAATCAGCATAGATGCGTCCACGGGAGAAAAAAGAAAACCGGAAGTAATTACTTTCTACAATTCGACCAAAGGTGGTGTCGACACTGTAGACGAAATGTGTGGCACCTATAGCATTGCAAGAAATACGAGAAGATGGCCAGTTACAATTTTTTACCATTTATTGAACACATTAGGCATCAATGCGTTCATTATTTATAGGAGCATCTATCCTGAAATAAAGACAAATAGGCGGACGTTCCTCAGAGAAATCGCAAAAGGATTGACAAAGCCATTTATAACAAAGAGAAGTTCGCTAACAAATTTGTCAAAAGAATTTAAGAGAAAGGTCGAGAAATACGGAGAGCCGTCGACATCAGAATCACAGGAAAAACAAAGGAAAGGAAATAGTGGGAGATGCGTAGTTTGTCCGAGAAGTAAAGATATCAAAACTAAAATATACTGTGAAATGTGTGAAAGATATATGTGTGCAACACATATGATAAAAATTTGTAAAGAATGTTTTCAAACTATTAAAAACTAAATGAAATGAATTTGTTTTAATAATTTATTCTTTCAAATTTTATTAAAATTCTTGTTTCTTTCATTAAACCTTACAGATGTACTGCTCATCAACAAATGGTAAAACAGCTCTAAGTTAGTATTAAGTAATGCTAAAAGGACAAAATATTTACGTAGAATGATTATAGCTTTACATTTATAATAATTAAATGGATTAAATAATCAAAATGTGTTTTCTCCCTTATCTTTTCCTCATCGAATTTCAACAGATTATAATCTAGATGCATATATATATTTATTATAAAAACCTTATTAAATTAACAAATAATAGCGTGAAATAATTCTAAGAATCATTTAAAATAGAATTTGCGGTAAAATTTTATGGAAAAAATGTGTCTAATCTGAAAAACTGGTGGGGTGTCAGGAACACCCCACGCGAGTTCTCACGTTACTAAATCGAGCGCGAGTCACGGAGGGTTAAGATGAAAATTTACATAAATTAATTTTTATAGCTAAAGTTTATATTTATTACTAACGTGACATGAACCAAGCATAAAAGATATTTCAGATTTTAATCTTACGTTATACATTCAAAGGTAATTTGCTTGATCATTTTTAGAAATAATAAATAAATGCTACTATGGAAATACTTGTGTTATAAAAAGGCGCATTTTGATCAGTTGGCCATAGGTGCCAATATTCCTAGCTATGACTCTGCATTTATGTAAAGCACAAAGAATAATGGTCCAAGAATAGATCCTTGAGGACAGCCACATGAGAGATGCTTCCAGGAAGATTTTCTGTTTGAGATAGCAACCATTTGTTATTGTTCATGGAAGTAGGACCTTATCCATTTTAGAGAACTCTGTGAAAAATTCGTTTTGTAAGTTTAGCAATTAAAATATCACTATCGATACTATAAAAAGCCTTAGAGAAGTCTAGAAGTGTCAGAATTATGGCTTTTTTTTTGGTCAAGATATAATGGAATATCATCCGTGACTTTGAGCAGGGCGGTGGCAGTGCTGTGACCAACACGAAAGCCTGACTGATAAACATTAAGCAGGTTATTATTATTAATATAATTGTACTAGTGAATGTGCGCTTGCATTCTGCAAGCATTTTATTTCAACTTATTATAAAGTGTAAGAGCCGACAAAAAAATTTTAAATGCAAAAGTGCCCTGCACCAATTTCAATGCTTTTCTTATGGGAGAAAATCCCTAATTTAAGGCTGCCTGGAGTCGAACTGATGATAACTACGCAAGAATTGTCAACTAATATGGAGATATTCTCACGACATCTACAGACCCTGAAAATATCAGTTCTTTATTCCTCTTAGTTTCGGCTGTATGCAGGAATCAATTTTTTCCATGCTTTCTTATGGGAGATATACCGGGTCATTTGGAGTCGAACCCAGGACACTTGAGGTAAAAGTGATAATGGTTCCCTATAGATCTTGTGGATATCTAACAACCATCCAAGTTTCAATTCTCTATCTTATCGGAAGGTGCCCAAAATTAATTTTTAAAAATGCCGCAATGCTTTTCTTATGGGAAAAAATGCAACTTTCATAATTTCTGGAGTCGAACCCATGACACTTAGGTAGGAGATCTCAATTTTTCTGGCAGTTTATCCATGCCATCTACAATTTCTGAAAATTTCAGCTCTCCAACTGTTGTAGTTTGGGCTGGACATTTGTATCCTTCTAAGTAAGGCCGTCAATATATAATGATATCTGGTTGTGGGCTATTTTTTCAATTAACTTAGAAAGTGCAGGAAGTACAGTCATGCCTCGTTTAGCACATGGCTGTTTAGCTCAATTTTGATATAGTGCAATTGGAATCCCGTGGTATACATTTTTATTTATTTTTTAATAAAATACATACTGTATGTATGGTACGTACTGCAAAATTAAAATACTGTTCACGGTGTGCATTTTTGCTGGCTTTTGTTTGCTTAAAAAAATAAAGGAAAGTTATTTTCACGTAATCAGTTCCAATGACATATTTGCAGTGTTTCGTTAATATCTGTGGCAAAATAATATTTTAACAGTAAATAGGGAGAAATAATTTCAGTAAATCATGGCAGAAAGGAGAAAATTGAGTAAAGGCAGTCAAAGTGTAGAAAATAATCCTAAATTATCAAGGAAAAGCATAAATCTTGAGGAAAAACTTAAAGTGATTCAGTGTTTTGAACAAGGTGAACGTCAGAGCAATATTGCACGTAAGTTTAACTTCACAACTTCTACAATTCGTACAATTTTGTTAAATAAAGACAAAATAAAAAGTTCCATTGAAGCAGCCAGTGCAGTAACTGTGAAGAAACTCACACGATCACTAAGTAATATGCTTGAAAAAATGGATTAACTGCTAGTGTTGTGGATTGGTTCTAAGCGTTCTAATGAACACATGCCCCTTAGTCAAGCAATCATTTGCAGTAAAGCACCTTCCCTGTTTGAATATGTAAAGCAAGAAGAGGGTGGAAATTCTTCAGAAACATTTCATGCCAGTTCCGGCTGGTTTCAAAGTTTTAAACACCTTGCAAATATACAAAGCGTTCATTTTACAGGTGAATCAGCAAGCGCTGATAAATATGCAGCTATAAAGTTTCCTGATGAATTTCAAGCAATTATTGAAAATGGTGAATACCCCCACACATACATATAATAAGTAATTTGCATGTAGATATGAACGCTGCAGTGACGAAAACGATAACTCGCAGAACTTAGCGATCTATGTATAAATGTGTGCACCACTGTGAAAGATTTAAAATTATGCTAATATTGATTTTTAATGATAATTAATATTAAATAAATACAAAAAGTAACATTAGCAAACCTAAGTACATGTTACAATCGGTTTGTTTAGCACAAATTTTTTTAATGCAAAGACTGTTCGGAACGTATCCTTTGCGCTAAACGAGGCATGACTGTATAGCGAAGGGGCAAAAATCATGTGGTGAAATATTAAAGACATGTTACTAGTGATGTAACCTAATATCCCAACTTACTATGTTTTGACTTATGATAAACTCTGACTTATGACATTAATACAATGATACCTCGTAATTGACATCCGATATCGTACCCTGGATATACGATATTCGACATCCGATGCGCTCTGACAATGAGTCTACTTTCTTGTGCGTATTTTCACCTGTTATTCAGTTGGACAACATGCTGAAGACTGTATTACAGTGAAGGCAATTATTAACAGTGCTTTCATCTGTGAATCGATTTCACAAAAAGGATTCATATTGCTGAAGAACTCATTTTGGACTTCTACAATGAGAAGAAAAAAGAGATAATTGTCAAAATCAAAAGTCTCAAAGATTCAAGCTCTCAATTCAGTCAGACGGTTGATGAGGTAGTGAAAATACTTTAATATTGTTGTTCCATAATTATTATGGACATGTTTTCATGTTAAAATATACCGTATATACCTGAATATAATTATTATGGACATGTTTTCATGTTAAAATATACCGTATATACCTGAATATAAGACGAGGTTTTGTTCCAACTTTTATGACCGAAAAATCGCTAGTCGTCTTATAATCGCGCGGTGCATAATAGTTTGACTGACAGAGGAACCGAAGCCAGAGATAGCTGGAGATAGGAAGAATCGAATAGCTATAATCGAAATATTCAATTCAAATGTATTCGAATACAAATACTTTTTTGAGTTTTATTGTATATATTATGCGCGTAGTGAAGCTGCGTGCGTCCCTGCTTATGTAATTGCATCGGCGTATTTCTCAAGAACCGTTCGTCGTAAAGATATGCGGTAAACGGTGTTTTGTGTCTACTGGCTATGAGGTCCCTGGAAAAATATTTTCGTTTGCTAAAGTGTCCCGGGTTCGAATCTGGGAGACAATTATATTTTCCCATAAGTTTACACAGGATTTTTGATTTTTCAGAGTGCTAGGTTTTTCCTTTATTTATTAAAATATATAAATACGGACCGATTTTCTTCTTTTTTGCTTTATTCGACGGCTAAAGCTCTATACTATCTTATTCTTGCGATGTTTACATGTTACGCGGTCGAATTTTTCAGAAATACGCATTCTTTTTCAAAATTTTGGGAATTTTTTGTACTCATTCTGGGCGTTGCCAAGGAGACTCGTTGTTGCCTCCGATTCATTTAAGGCCAATTAAACCTTCAAATAGACAAAAGAAAAGTGTTAGTGTTATCTTCTCTTCATTGTTAATCTAAATAAATGCTTGCATTGACGTCGCCTTTACAGTAGGTCCTGTGAGAAGTTAAAAGCAGTCGTTGATAGACACTTGAAGGAAAGCAACTGTATATGCCAACTAACACTACAGTTGATAACAAAGGGGCAAAGTCAGTGATAGTTAAAACCACTGGAAATGAAAAACTAAGGGTAACAGTAATGTTATCGGTATTAGCTGATGGGACAAAATTGCGACCCTTCGTAATATTCAAGAGGAAGAATCTACCAAAAGAAAAACTACCACCTGGTATCATTTACAGATGCAATGAAAAAGGCTGGATGACTAGTGACTTGATGATTCAGTGGCTGAGTGAAGTGTGGGATAAACGACCTGGTGCTCTTTTAAAGATGAGATCAATGCTAGTTCCTGATGGTTTTCGAGGGCATCTTACGGATGATGTGAAATCCAAAATATCACACCTCAACACCTCATACCAGGAGGCTTGACTTCCCAACTACAAGTGCTCGATGTGATTGTCAATAAGCCCCTTAAAGGTCATATACGGCATGTTTATGGGGAATGGTTGCTGTCAGGGAATTGCCCTCTGACTCCAGCAGGTAAAATGAAAAAACCAACAGAGGCTCTACAGGGAAAATGGATTAAGACTGCTTGGGACAGTATCTTACCTGCATCAATAGTCCATGGTTTTAAGAAGTGTTGAGTTTCTAACAGTTTGGATGGATCAGAAGATGACATTCTGTGGGAGTAGGAAGATTATGCAGCTATTGGAGATTCCTCCAGTAGTGAAAGTGAAAATAACAATTAAAATGTGCTAATGAGAAATAATTTGCATGAGATTCTAATGTTCCAAAATATTCAATTGAAAATTCCAATCAGAGTTGCTTATTTCAATTGGTCCTATGTTCATTAGTCAATGGTATAATAAACCTCTGTCATTGTGTGCATAATAAATTTTTTCCTTTTATTAGGAGTTCAAAATGGGAGGTCGTCTTATAATCTGAGTCTTCTTATATTCGGGTATATACGGTATTTTCTGTTTGATTTTATTTAAAAACTCATTGCATTTCTCAGGTCCTGGGAATTCCCAGGATTTTTCAGAGTGTATGTCCAAGTTTGGGGAAATGACAAAGGTCAGAAATCAGTATCCCTATATCCAATCCTCCCACTCCCCCTAACATCCCCCTTTCTTTCATTCATAGTTTTCAACCCTAAGGTTGAGTTGAAATGACTAGGGAATAAACACACATGATGTGGTGGTTTCCCGTTGCCTTCCACATCAGACACACACATGACTGATGAAATATGAAATTATGAAAACGACACAAACATCCATGCCCTTGGCAGGAGTCGAACCTGCGACCTTAGTGATGGTAGGCCAATACGCTAGCCCTTCCACCATCGGAGCTGGCCCTTTCATTCAAAGGCTACATATATCTGTACTAATAGAATATAATTTATTTTCCCTGAATCTCTGTTACTGCATCATGTCTATGATCTTAAATGAGAGAATGAGAAAACTGCTTATAATTCGAAAACTTTTCTTTCTTTTACATTGAAACTTTCTTCATTTGATTTTGAGACTTGAAAGAATGCATGTGTATTTTAGAATTTAAGTCCCCAATCACCTGAAAATGTTATAACACAGTAAAACTGATTATGAAATCATTAAAGATAGCGGTTCTACAAATTAATTTTGTAAAATTTTTAGTATGAATAAGTACCATAAAATTCAAATTAAAAGAAAAAGATGACCTGGGCCAGATTAAGCAATACGCAAAACATGCAAGAGCATAAGGAAAAGAGGACAATGGTGTCCACAGTGGGTCAACCTAATCTTGTCTTGCCAAAACTCTTTCCAAGTGTTGTCGCACAGATCACAAACCTTGCAATAATCAGTTACTTGTGCTGTGAGTAGGGCCCATGAGTTTCTTAATTTGGTCCTGGGGAGTGATATGAGAAGACAAAGACCTTGGGTGGTACAGACTGGACTGTGTGAGCCAAAAACCTACTGAAAGGTAGAATTACTATGTATGGAGTATCATAAAGTTACGCTAGCAAGGATAGATTATAATATTTCATTACAAAAAACTGAAGTAATGAATTATTTTAATACAATTTAATTTTTTTTACCTTTTATTGGGTCTATTTTGTAAATCTCAAAACCTTACATTTAATTATAAAAGCAGCAATAGCAAAAATTTGTTAAATGCTAACTTGAATTCCTAAATTTCACAGGATAAAACTTCCTCAAAATTAATCTTTTCCAATTAGCTCCTTTTGTTTAGTTTCCATCATTTTTTCAGCTTGAGAGATATATAAATTGCATACACTGGTAATCTGAAAAGAAAAACAAGTTATCAATCCAATAATCAGAGTATTTTAAACTATAAAAGCTTTCCTAATACATAGCTGAAAATAAAAAGAAAGGCTGAGATACTTCCTTAATATTCCGATATACTGATATTTTCTGTTTCATGTGTATCTCTCTAAAATTTCAGGAAAAGTCATTTATTAGAATACACCAAGTAATTCATAGTTGAATATCACTTATTGCAAGAACGTTAATAATTTGAGAAATCTCCAATTCCACCTTCAGTGAAGGGATTTTATGAGGAAAAACAGTGTTAGATAAAAGGTTTTCCTTTTCTTCGCTTCTGATATACTTATTTTGTATAGCTAAAACATTTTCAATGGATTTTTGCTTTGAAATAGCATTTAGAATCCAAGTGAATGGGAGGAGTAAAAACAATTAATTATGTTCCAGCCTCTCATATTTTTTGAATAAACACAAAAATTATAAATGACACCCAACTCACTTGTTGCTGAGCTGAAAATACATCATCTGATGACACGTTTTCCTTGTTTTTCAAGCTCCTGATAAATTTATTTTGCACGTCTCTGAGCGAGTCCCTGCACTTTATGAAAAGAGCTTTGGCATTCTTGGATAAATTCTCTCTATGTTCTTTGGTGACCCTGAAGTGAATATTTAAAATTAGACAACATTACAATTTTTATTTTTATACATACCATTCCTGCCCACAACTGTTCAAATTATTTAATAATCATTAAATACTAAAAATTCCAATTGGCAACCAATTATCAGATTTTGTTAAAATAATAAACCTATAATGAGTACCTAGGCTGACCAGTATTTTTCTGTGTTATGTAAATTTCACTGGAAGGGATATTTACAACCATAACAATTTGTGTCAAGTTAGCTACAGCATATGAAGACAAAATAGCAAGCAGTAGCTTCTGGAGTAATTTTTTTTTGTATAACAAAAGAATATGGTAGGCCATGAATTTTTACAAAGAAAACTTACATTAGATGTATTTTTCAGGCATTCAAGGATTAAAAAATATTGATATTATTAGGTTATACTAGTATAGGGGTCGGCAACCTTTTTCCTAAAAAGCGCCACTTTTTCAAATGATCTACAGAAAGAGCTGCAGTTATTGACAGATCTATGGGAGGCTGTCCTCCTTGCCACCTTGCCATTTTACTTTTTGCTATTATCTCTGTAAAACAAACATTTCTTCTATGTAATGCATCCATACCTTTTAAGTTTTCTGCAATGTCTATTAAAATAATTTATGAAGCCAATTTCTTTTTTGGTTAACAAGGCTATCCACTATGGTTCAATATTTCTCTTGGAAATGCCCTCAAACCAAGTAAGGGTGGCATGGGCAATACAATAATGATGCACCTTGGGGGCCCATGCTTTCTGGTTTATCTCCAATCTTTGTTCAAACAAAATTTCTCCTACCCCCATCCCCAGTCCAGCCTGCCAGTCAGTGGCTTACAGCATATTTGGCCTACCACACCAAAGAAGTTGGACAGCCCTAATTTAGAACAAAAACAGGGGTGGTAGGGATAACAGCTGTTGTAGCCATTTTCAAGGTGCCTGTATTTGTATATTGCCTAGAGCCAGTGGCGTAGCTAGGCATGTGTGGGCCCCCGGGCTAAATTTTTTCCGGGCCCCACTATAAGTGAATATATTCTGTATTTTCAGGAGAAATATTCGCCCTGATTTAAAATGCGCTCAAAAAATTGAAATATACTATTCCATCGCACTTAAGAAAAGTATCTGCTTTTTACACTTAACCCCTCAAGTGTACTTTTTTGCGACATTTAAACCCCTCGGCGTGAATTTTTTTCGGCGATGTCTATTTCGTTGTGCATATATTAACTTACTGCTAATTAATTAATCTTCGAATAATTCTGAAAAAATAAACAGTATTAATGATTCCATACATTTTGTAATAAAAAATGAACACATCTTTATTTAGTCCTTGTTTATGATTTCTGTGGATAACTCCCTTTATGCTGGGAATTCTTCCTCAGATTCTAATGTATCGTCACTACTTGTATCAAGAGAATATTCTTTAGATTCTTCAGAATCATTGCAAAAGCTACTTTCACTCATTTCATCCAAAATATCATGTCACTCAATGCGTAAGAGCTAGAGGCCATCTTTAACAGACTGAGGACTGTGCCTAGCAAGGGGCACGAGGAAGAAAAAAATAAAAGAAAAATCTTAGACATAAACACAGACAGAAAGGGTCCTCAGAACAAAAGCAGGTGATTTCATAAGTGCTGGAGAGGTCATAAATTAGAGATAGAAAGACAACATAGCTTAATGAAAAGCGTGGAAGCATGGGTTTCCTCTCTGTAAGAGGGTATTAAATCTACTGCAAAAATGTAAAAGTAGTAAAAATATAAAATATAGATTACTGCTGTATGTACTCAACCACTTGTTTTTTAGTTAGATGTTCTGTTTCTGCACTTATTGCTCAACAAACACATTAATTATGTGATCCATCCAAGACATGCTACCTCATTCTCAATAGAGAGTAAACTCAATCCAATTAGTCTTTACTATCCCATGGTACTTCTCAAATAAGTCTTAATAATTTTAAGTTTTGAAAATGGACGTTTTGAACTTGCGACAGTGACTGGAATTGTTAGAAAAAGCATTAACACCATCCAAAGGTCTGGAAAACTGGTGGATAGCGCAGCATTTTCAATGAGTATCACACTGGCTACTTCCTTCACAGTTGAAAGTTTAGCGATGTCACTTTTTAAGCAAGACCGAAATGAAATAAGCTGTGCTGGAAATTGATCGGTTACATCTCTGCTATACTTTCTCGTTAGCTTTTATGCTCCTTTCTCTAACTGTTCATCTGATTCACTTGCAATTGTTTATGGCTGTAGAATGTTAAACGTGTCTACCACTTCATTTAAACCCTTGAACCTTTCAACAAGTTTTTGAATAACAATGTCAAGACACCCATTGAAGACATTAATTCTGAATCGTGCTTCAGCATCCAGCCCCTACTCGCCATCACACCCAATGAGGAATACTGTTACAAGACCACGAATATTTTTAAATTTTGGTTCAATCCCCCATTTAATACATAAATTTGTAGCAGATTATTTGGCTGATTCAAAGTCATTCCTAAATGATTTTAGCTCCCATGTATGCATTCTTGATGATTTTGTATGCTTTAGAGAGATCGGCATCTTTTGCTTGTAGCACTTTAGATACTGTGTTAATGGAGTGAAGTATTTTTGATTGTATCACAACAAGAAGTGCAAACTCGAATGTTTCCATTATTTTCATAAGTAACTTTTCTACACGTATTTCATCATTCGACTTGCTTATGAGAATAATTTTAGACAGAGCTTTAAGTATCTCGGCATATTTGAATCTTACTGCAAGTGTCTTGATGCCCATCTAGTTGGACAAAGCCTTATTCATGTGACACACAATGCACAAATTGCGCATATTCCTCCTTTTCCAGAATTCTCCAGAATAAACTCCATGACTGTTGCTTTGTCGTACGCTTGGCCTCGACATTTCGATATATCCAATCCCTTACTCTCAATAGATTCAATAATTTCCTTTTCAATACCAACAGCTGATTGATCAGAAACTTTCTTAAACCTGAGAAAAGACTCCTTTATTTTAAGCTCATTTGGTTTCCCACTTGAATCTTTTTCAATTTTACCATAGCGAAATACTTGACTCAATTGATCTATCTTTGCCACGTCTCGCGTAGTGTTCATTATTACAGGGAAAAAAAGGTGCCTCCTTAATCTCGTTCAAAATTTTAAGTTCCACTTGCTGGGAGAGAAGATCAATTAGTTCATTTTGAATATCAGGACTTAAATACCATACCGAACCTTTAGGCTGTTCTATTAATTGTTTTAAAAGTGGACCATACATTGCTAATAATTCAATATCTGACAGAAAGTTGCCACTTTTACATGTCCTTTGGTCATCTCCTCCCCCAACCATCTCAATATGTCCCCTGAAAAGGATGTTATACATAGCAAGAGTAAGTGTGACATTTATTATACGTTTTAGTACTTGACACCAAAATAACTTTTCCTTTAATAACTGGCTTTCGAGATCTTTATCTAGTCTTATTAGATTTCCAATGTTCATAAACAACACATGATGCAATGTGGACATAAGATTTTTCATGGTCTTCGATTCTGCTTTTTAATCTCTGCCAAGCATGCACTCCTTTAACCCATGCGTCATTGTACAATCGGTTGTTTCTTTCCGCAAATAGCCAGCATGCCTCGCAGTACACTCAATCTTCCTTTGAGGAGTAACACAGCCATTTTCATGGAAGAACAACCCCAGCTTTGTTTTTGCTATTATAAAAATATTCGGAAAAGCATCGTCCGCTTTCTTCATCTTGAGGAAATGGTCCAGGTGGCCTGCAAGAACCAACACGAAGAATAAATTGTTTTTCACTGTCCTCCATAAATGGCCTATCATTTGCAAAGTTACCTTTATCACTTGGATTGACACATGCACTTGTATACACCATGACTTCACCGTCTTCGTCACTGTTAGTATTTCCAAAATTTTCGGCATCCACATTATCAGCCCCAACATTCTCAATAACATTCTTAATGCTAGATTCATGTTGAATGTCTTTAGACCCAGCCGTATCAGACACACCTTCACCGAGAGAGAACTACTAAATAGGCTACTATCTCCAACATTTTCAGTACCCGATATTTTATCAGTAGCACACCTAAGATCACTTCCTGTATCACGTGTAGAATCCTGTTGTAAAAACTTAGTTATTTTTGGAATTTTACTACGTTTTTGAAGTTCTTCGTTTTTTCTTTCGTTTTTTTGGCCTGCTCAAATGCTTGTAAGTCGACATGATTGACCCTCACAATAATGAAAATATTATGTAGATGAAATTACGATTATCGTCGATCACTAACGAGAGAACCGACTTCCGTCACCATGGAGAGAAAATCTCAAACTGAGTTAGCTATGTCAAAGCAGTATCGTGCTATGGGTAGTGGACCAATCATCAGATGCAATTCAAGTGTTTCTTTCCTTAGGTCCTAAGCGACCGAAACTGTCGTTATCTCATAACCGAAACGGCAGCATCGTCTGTAAGAGTTATGAGATGCTTATATGTAAGGAATCTGTTTATACTCTTTGTAAACAGTCTATTCATCCTAACCACATGGCCCTAGGCTGCTTAATTAAGGTCTCTTATCTTGGCCCTCATCGTTTTCTATTTCCCCGTATGTGAGGATTAGGCTGTATACTTCATATGCCTGCTTGCTTTGGGTCTATGGAATTTTTCGTCTCTTTTCATGAGAAAGATGTTCAAAATTGTCCTGGCAAGGTTAAAGAAAACCAAGTGTAAAAACTCTTAACATTTTGGTCTCAACATTCAATCTCGTGCGGGCCCCCCTTAAGCTCGGGCCCCTGGGCTTTGCCCGGGTGATATCTACACCACTGCCTAAAGCTTATCCCTTGATAGCTATGCATGGGAAGGCATTAGTTTTCCAAAGGGGAGCCCCTATAGTAAACCTACAACATTTTGTCAAAAATAAAATAAAAGCTTGTTATAGATTCTTCATTATTTGCCCTTGGTGATTTGCTGGCAAATTTGTTGCGTGGATAGTGGCATGAAGTTGGGCATTGTATACTGACTTATAAATATGAAAGTTGATTTACAGGGATCTAATGAAAGGATATTGGTTGTTTCATCATACAAATTGTAAGGATGAGTGAGAAAAAAGTCCAATGTTGTGCCAAATTGGTTGTATACTTTATTAAAAACTCATTGTTTACATATCTCTTACTATTTTATGTGTACATGTGCTGTCTGTGTGTATTTGTAGGTGTACTTGCTCTAAAATAATTGACTGATTTAAATGAGTTATACCTCAATCAAAAGTTTAAGTCAAGTGAAAAGCAAGGTAGTTTGAACATGTGAAAAGTTATGAAATTGAGCTGGAAAATCTGTTGCATACAGCGTGGTAAGGGATTGGCATGCATAGTGCATGGGGTAGAGTCCCTAATATGTACATGTGTACAACTATGCATATGTGTAGGACATAGTAGTGAAAAGTTGTAAGAGATGCTGCATTTCTAATGAAAATGATGACAATGAAGATTGTGTTGTTTGGGAGAATGAACAAGATGATGTGAGTTCGTTAGGAAAGCAAACTAACAGTGATAAAGATTTAGTATGAGAAGTATTTTAAAATGTCATTTATAATTACATGATTTCAACTTGATTACCTTTATATGCCACTCCATCAATCACTTGCATCCCTATTTTTGAGACAGTTTGGAGGGGGAAAAAATAAATTCATGCCAGAATAAGTTGACATCTGGGATTTTTTTAAAAATTCAGTCTCTTCACTACAATGCATTTAAACCCTAAACATTTGCTTTGCCATATGGATATGCATATACTTAGTAGAATTCTTCATCTTCTGTGAGTATAAACGTACATGCAAGAATATTGCATTAAATTTACTATCAAGACTCGCAATTTCTACAACCTCTTCAGAAATCTTCATGTATGACACGCAGTCCCTTTATTTTGCCAACATTTTAGGAAAAAAGATGCAAGGGGTAAAAGAGTAAATATGGTATTATGCACGCCATAAGGTGGCATGCGAAGAGATTTTAAGTGGCACGGGAAGAGATTTTGAGTGGCATGATATTTCAGAGAATAATTATGTAAAGTATGTATTTTAAAAATAATTTCACTTTCATTTCAATGATACCGCATTATATTCAGGATTCCTTATAATATAAGAACCACTTTTCGTAAGCATTATGGAGGAAACGAATTTAAGAGTGGAACGCGTGAAGGGTCACAAATTATGAATATTGATAAAGAGTGACACCCAACACAAAAACATTGCCGACCCCTGGTCTAGGTTGTTTCATTCCAAGGTGAATACCTGTTTTTTCAATGAATTAATCTCAAGTTGTATGATAATTTTCATGCCAACTTGAACAAAACTGAACCACAAATCAAACAGAATAAACAGCACTTGAACTCCAAAAAGGTTTCATCTGGATTTGAAAAAAGTTTAAAATTGAAAATGTATAAAAATTTTGCAACCTTCTTCCATTCACAATTGTGCATTTATCTGTAACCTAGTTTAAGTTGAGATGACACAAAATGTTTTGAACCACGTTCATAAAAGTAATTGGCTGCCCAATACCTTTAAATAATATATATCAACCAATACAACAATCTCAGCCAATTATCGAGAGGGAAGAGCAGAAGTTAAAGGAACAGGTCCTTAACGTGAGGTATAGGTCTTGAGCTATGGTAGGCTAGATTTCTTCAGTGTGAATCTATCTCACCTACAAGCAAAAAGCAACATTCCCACCTAACATGTATGAAGGACTCATACCATTAGCTTGCCAGGGCAGCATGCAAACAAACCACGGTTACAGTAAAACTTTTGCTTGTTTTATTGCTCTCAACCTGCACCCTCTATCCAATCAAAAAATTTCTATGCATCTTGGGCGGTTCTTATGATGGGATCAGCCAAAATATACCAACAAAACAAGTCTGTCATATGTCTCTTTTACTGCAACATCTATCGACCTTCCCAAATATTGGAAATTAAAGTTTTTCCCAAATTCGCGTGTCCCATGATGTCTTGTGCCCTTTCCAATTTTCTTAGCTTTACATCTAAAGTTCCAATCTGCCCTACTCCCAGAGTTCATTTCTCCTAAGCCTCTCTTATTCTTCTAGGGTAGGGTGACCAGATGCTGATGCTCACAACCGAGACAATATGAGTTTTGAAGGAGAAAATCCGGGGCATTTTCATAAAAAACCGGGACAAATGGAATTTTGCTATTTTGAGATATTATGTGCTCTAAATTTGAATTTAAAACATTTAGAAAAGAGAAAGTAGTTTTATTTATTGCAATAAAAATTAAATTTACGTATTTCATGAACAACTAAGCAGTATTACAATAAAATGTATCAGGAGTCAAAGGTATTTTTAATCATATTTTAGAGTACTTCTGCCTGCCTTAATCATTTTTTATCAATTTTAATCACCTCATAAAAATCTTTACAGTTCAAATTTAAGTCAAATTTACATAACATAATGGAAGTCATTGATTTTATATCCAAGCTGTTTCGTTCATCAGACCACTGAATATTTATTTGTGAAAATATTCTTTCCACATTTCCATTACGTGCCGGAATGGCAAACAAAAAGTTACAATGTTTTCAATTTCCATCTGTTCCTGAAATTGAAACTTCGAAAATGAACAATGACCACCAATGTAACATGATCTATTAATCCAGTTCTTTCAGTTCTTTTGAAATTACATTTTTAAGCAACGAAACCTGATTTAATAGTAAGTTTTTGTCAACTTGAAATCACATGTCAATAACATTTTTACACATACTTTGTACTTTCTTCCAAATTGGTGTAATTTTTAATAGCATCCATTCCGTATATTTGAATTTATTTAAGGGTTCCTCCCATTTTTCTAGATAGTCACGAGTTGTTTTATATGTATAAAATATTTCATCTTTGAATGATTTTATTTCTTACTCCTGAATATTGTGATCAGTTAAAGCTTTTTAGGCACTTAAGGGAACAAATTTTTCTTCAATGCGCTTTATGAAGTCATATTTGGCAGATTGAGTTTGACGTTCAAAATGATATCATAGAAATGGAGATGAAAAAACTGCTGGGTAAACCATTATGCTTACAATAAAAAAAATCGGAACATTTATGCGTCCCGAAAAAAATTTCGGGACACCGGGACAAAACTTGAAAAAACAGGGCAAATCCCGGAAAACTGGGACATCCGGTTCCACTATTCTAGGATGAATTGTACTTACTTTCTGTCAGTTTTATAGCTAGAAAACAGTTGTGCAGACTTTCTTCCAGACCACTGTAATAGCAGCAGCATTTTTTTTGTCTGTGTGATGACAAACCTTCTATTGCCTGCATGCCAATATTACTGAAATTGTCAAATCTTTTCTGCCTCGCATGCTACAAAAAAGCCCTTGATTTTTTTGTGTGCTAACTAAATTAAATTCATGATCAAGACATAAGAGATTAAAATTTGTAACCATAAAACTAATGTTTACAATAGTTAACTAAATAACATGTTTTTGCTGCACAAAATCAGTATGATATATGCTTTGATTGGTTTTCACCTTTCGTTGGCATGGCAACCAAAATCATCTTGCGTGCCCCTTATGGCACGTGTGCCATAGGTTTGCCATCACTGCTCTAGGCTTATATGGCTATAATGGATATCATTGGCATAATTATTGGTACAGTAATTACTTGAATATAAGTCGAACACCATATTATAACTTCCTATTTACAGATTATATTAAAACAGTACTAGTAAATCTTTTCCTTGGGTCAACAAAATACCTTTCCTGTGTAAATGACTGACTTAAGTTTTTCTTTCAATCTTTTACAAAATTGAGCAGGAACAATGATTTGTGTGAAATTATTTCATGTGCCACAAATTAAGACCACTTAGCTTCTCAAATGCTAAAATAGAGAAAATACTTGTCAAATATCCAAATAAATACGGTGTTATAAATGTAACAAATCAATTTCTACTTACAGGAATAATCTCTTCAAGTTGATTTTAAAATATATTTTAAAATATGATGCGTTGAAAAGTTGATACTCTAATGAATATTTTTTACAAAAGCAGTTTATCACTCAAAACAGAAAAATGAATATCAACTTGCATTAGAATTTTTAACTCCCTAAACATACATTGCTTACTTTGGTACAGGAACATAGAGTGTTGTTCCATCTTGTTGAGGATTAAGGTTCATACCAGACTTTTGTATTGCCTCCAAAGCAGCAGGTATTGCTTGAGGAAATGTAGACATGTTTACTACAATAGTCTTAGGATTTTTTCTAATTATTTGGGCTAAGTCCTGTAAAGTGTGTTCTCCTCCATCAAGTTTCACTTTTAGTGTCTCAAATGAACCTGAAATGAAAATTTATAGAAAATTACACATATTTTTAAACCCAAGCCTTTAAGTTTTATGTTTGAAACAGAAATGTTGCATTTTTCTACTACAACTGGAAATTTATGTGAAATATTTAGAATTTATGAATAGGCAAATTTAAAACAATTTAAAGACATGTTTTACACAGATTATGCATAGGAAAAATTCCTTGTGAATTTCATTGGACATGAGCAAACATAAATGTTACTATATTACGTTAAAGAGATTGCAAGTAACTTTTAACAACTGAACAATACAAACACATTAATAAATCCATTATCTAACTACCTGAAACTCACATGTAACTTTTATAAAAATATTTAAAATTTTAGGAGAAAACTTCTTTATACAAACTAGATTTTCTTTACTGGAAATGTGATGCAGACAAATAGGTGCATTTAAAAATATACATGGCATTTTTATCAGTTGTCTTTTCAAGTAATCCCCCACTTTTTATTAAGTTAATTTATTTAAAAATTTCAATATTTTAAATGCATCAGTTCTGATAAATCTGATTTCAAATATGAAATTTTATTAAATTAATACACTCTCAAGATAAAGGTAAAAGAAAAATTATCATCTGAATAGCATTATGTTTTGCCTGCTTTCTTTCGCACGCTATAAATTATAAAACATTCATAATTTCTTCTCTTTTATATCCTAGATACCTAGCTTAAGAAGGCTCTTTCAGCAAGAATCAAACAAAACAAAGCAAAGGGATCATGAAAAGTTGCATCTCAAGAAACAAAAACTACGTCATCTTTAAATGCTTCTATACAAATTACTGTAAGTGAAAACCTCAATATTGAATAACGATATGCTGATGTGTGTGTTTAAAATACAAATATATGGCACTCGAATGAAACTTACATGGTAAACGAACCTTAAATGACTCCCCATTGCGACCCAAAGCTTCGAACAACACCATAATTTTCTATATTTTTGCATATTCACTAAACATCATTAATAAATCAATATCGATGACGGGAATTTATGGAGAAAAGTCACAGGTAACTCACCTGTAGTGGACCTCAATGAGAGGTTTTTGATATACTCCTCTTTCATTACATCCACAACTTTCTGCAATTGATTTTTAAAATTTTCTACGTCTATTAGTTCACCTAGAGCACTTTCGTTGACAGGAACATTTTTCTTGCCTAAAAATGTTATTTAATATGAGGGTTTGCGTGCATATGGGAACAGTCATGCAATTTTGCGGCATACATAAACAGATGTTTCTTCTTGTAACTTAAATACTATGACTACCATCAACACAGTACTTTTAATCGTTATCGCACTAAATACCTTTATCACTTTTCTTCTTATCCTTTCCTTTGGCATACCCTCGAGTAAATAAATTCCACGAGGAACACATCTGTAATGCTCCATTTTCCACCAAAACATTCTGGTCTTTGAATTTATTCGGGAGTATTTTATTCCGTGAAGGTAAGAATATAACTTTCCTATGTAAACATGCTCGAGAAAAACTATTAGAATGGACCTCTAAGATCCTGTAAACACCGGTTTTCATACATGCTGAAATGAAACGGCAGATCATGACGACTTAACTATTCCTTGCCTTCCATAAGCTTTCCAATACACACATGAAACGTAATGATAATTTCTCAGAAGTATAATCTTTCCATACACTCTTGCATTATTATTCAAATTACACAAATATTTCAACAAATATAATTACGATAGTCACTTTCTGTACGTTTAGTCATTGAGTTGCCAATAGGTGGCAGGAACGTGCGGTAAAGCGGGAACATTCAATCTGTGAGGAAACAATTATTTCATGTAAACGAGTTTTAAGTATTTATTTAAACCGCACAAAAGACTGAATAGCTGTTTGTTTTTAGTTTTAAGCAGTAATTTTTCACCGAGATGTATAGTTTCTAATTATTAACCTAACGCCAATGACCTTTTAGAGTCAAACATATCAAGCAACTCATTTTGTTATTTTGTTTTGAGTTACATTGAATAGCCATAATTTGTTTATTTTATTCTTTTGCTACTATAATTACTGTTTAGTTTCTCCTGTAGCTGTTCTTATGCTCATTTCATTTAAATGGTATTGATCTTTCACCTAGGGCTTTCAGATTGCAGGCAGAACAAACCGGGACAAATTAAGTTGAGCGGGGGGGAATGTAAAACAAAAGTGTGAGAAAAATGGTGTTACATGAACCTATTGTTTTTGTGTTGGTATAATAATATGTTCATTTTCATTAATAATTTGTTATATTTTTAGAAAAACAAAATAACATTTAACACAGAAAATTCAACAATTTTGCGCACTCTTGTTATCTGGTTGAACAGAAAAGTATCATTTATCTCAATATTTTTATCTTTGAAATAATCTAAAGTTTGTTCGATATCTTTCCATTCCGGCTTTTCCTTAAACATCATCCATGAAAATATTGCAAAATGTTCTAGTGGTTCCATCCACTTATTTAAATAATCGATGAAGGTTTCACAGAAGAGAGAAATTTCTAATTTAAACTTATTAATATCATTCTTAGTGAGAATATCTGACTCTTCACGTTCTTTTAAAATTGTTTGTATGCTTTTTGGCAAAAAGGACTGTTTGTGTCTTTCTTCAAACATAACTACTGTGTCTTTCAATACATCGAAAACTTCCATTACAGATTTATTTTTTCCTTTCAATTTTTAGTATTTGTAAATTTACTGAAGAGGCCTGGCTATGAATGTACCAGAAGTATGGCTCACTAATTGGTTATTGAAAAAATTAACTAGATTTTTTGGTGCTTTATTCTCGGACATGAAAAAAGATTTAAGTCCTTCCAAAATCTTTAAAATTCTATCAACTAATGGCAATAAAGAAAGCCACCTAGTTTTTTAATATGATAGCAGCTTTTGATATTCAGTGGACACAAAATCACAAAACTCTTTTAGGCGCTCAGTTCTGACAGTGTATATCGAAAAATAATTAAATAATTTCAGTGTAATCATGCTTACGTCACAAGATAGTTGATCAGAAGCTGTCTGCATAGTGTTGTGAAGAATATGCGCTGGGCAACCAATACCTTCCAATTACGGACATATTTCTGATTTTAACTTGCTGAAAACATTATTTGTACCTGTTCTGGCACGTCCACCAAAATTAACATTTGCATTGTCACCGCCAAAAGCTACACACTTTTTCAAATCTAAATTTATATCGTTCAGTGATTCAATGCAAAAATTAGCTATCATTTCGGATGTTTCACCTTTTAAATTTCCGAGTTTAAGCAGTTTAACTTGGATTCCTGATGTTGTAAAATACTGCACAACTAATGGAAATATCTTTTCAGCTTAGTGGTTGCTTGCATCCGTACTTAAACTATAAAAGAAACATTTCCGAATTTCTTCAATGGTTCAGGAAATTGAATGCGCTGCAAGAGCTTTTGTAATCATACGAATTGATTTTGTTGCTGCTGACGAATATTTTTTGGCGATGTTTGAATCACTGAATATTTTTGGGATCAACTTATTGACACAACTTGCGGATACAAATGATTGGTGATGCTTAATTATGGGGTAGGAAAAACAATTCAGTGGTAATTACTTGATCCTCATCTTCTGTATTCTTTTTTGAAAAAAATGCAGTAATCTTTTCGCATGAACTTCAGGATGCAATAGCATTCACATGTTTTGTTGTTTTGACATGATCTTTAATATCCGAAATACCACCATGCGCCACACTCAAATAACTTTTACAGTGGACGCAATACCCTTCAGTTTCCTTTCTGCTTTCTGCCGCTCTTAATAACTGGATATTCTTCGGTATATTTATCCAAAAATAGGAGTTTCTTTCTTCTAAAAGTGGCTTTTGCTTTCGTTATTCTAGTCCTGATTTCATCGGTACATTTTGCTTCTCTCGTTTTCCAAGGTATTTATAATCTGAAACTTGTCCTAATGGCTTACCTCCAATACTTATGTTCAAATTTTCTTCTTTACTTGATATTCGCATGATCTTGGATTTTTCTGTATTTATTTCCATACCGTATTTTCTACCTTTTATAACTATTCTATTTATCATTTTCTGGATTTCCTATTCCTTTCTTGCTAGAAGTACTTGATCATCCGCGTATTTCACTGTTCTTATAATCATTCCTCCGATTTTGAAATCTCCCGTGCCTTCTAACGCTTCTTGCATTAGCCTCTCTCCATATATAATGAATAGGATCGGCAATAGACAACAGCCCTGTCTTACTCCTCTACTAATATTTACTCCGCTGGTGTCCACATTCTCCAACCTGACCTTTACAACTTGATTCACGTACAGATTCCTGATCAATCTCCAGTCTTTCCAGTCTACACCTACATCCTTTAATATCCTCATCAGCAGTAGGTACCCAATTTACTCTATCAGCCTTCTGCCAGTCGATGAAACATACGCAGCAATCTTAGCTGTACTCTATTGCCCTTTCTGATGTGATTGTCACTACACCGATAGCATCTCTGGTTCCTCGTCCTTTTCTGAAGCCGAATTGTTCTTCCCCTAGCATTTCCTCAGTCTTTTTCTCTAGCCTTTTATTAAGAATTCTCGCGATGATCTTCGAAGTGTGTGGCAGTAGGCTTATCGTTCTGTAGTCTTTACACTGCATTGCCTTTGGCACTCTCCCGAGTCGTAAATCTTGTTAATTAATTTCGTAATCACTTTTAGTCCTTCCGATCCCGTGACTTGAAGTACCTCTGCCGGTATTCCATCGCTGCCCGTAGCATTTCGTTTCTTCAGCTCCAGTATCGCCTTTTCTACATCGCTTTCCATAATACTTGGTCCAAAGTTGTCTTCTTGAATGTTATCCTCTTATTCCATTTCTATTTGTGCCGATTCTGCCTGCTTGTTATATAGTTCCTTAATGTGTTCTTCCCATACCTGTGCTACATCCTTTGGTCCTGCGACTATTTTTCTATCTGTCTTCATAATTCCTTTAATACGAATTCAATTAGGCTTCTTATCTTCTAACGCCAGTGCCCTAACGTACATATCCTGCCGTCCTAACTTCTCCATCTGTTGTATTTTCTCCAGTGGCGGTCGGTTTATGCAAGCAACGCAAGCACTGCTTGCCTAGCGAAACAACACCGCAATAAACTTTTTAAAATACTTAGAATAACTGTAGTTACTACTATAAAATTGATAGAAATATATTTAGCATTTCATCATTTGGATGAATTTCTACTGTTAATAATACAGTTTCAGATTTGCTTCTATGGTGGTTATACGCGCGGATACGAGAGAGCGGGGAAAAGAGGGGAGGGTCCATGTCAGCCCAATGGAGGGGCTATTGCTATTGTAATGTCGTACAAAAATTCAAATAATTAGTTATGTGTTTCTAGTTGGGAAAATCTTCCCTTGATATAATTGATGCAAACATCTACTACATAATTAAAAAACTCGACTTCAATTTTTTAAAAAGGATCTACGATTGGTGTGTCTCTTCCCTCGTACTCAAATTGTCTGTTTTTACGTCGAATTCTAATCGGAGGTGCAAGTTCAAATCTGCTGTTATTTCCATTGTCAGAACAATTTCTTTGGCAGAATAGAGCATTTGTTGGAAACCATTAGTACGGTATTCTTCCAAAAATGAGCTAATGCTTTTTTAAATTTTAATGCATTCTGATATTACCATGTTTGTTTGGTCTTTGTAATAATTTTGATGCAACATTAACTTTTGATAAAACGTCGTACCAAACAACAACACTGCAAACAAATTTAAAGCTAGAAATTTTATCCCCAACGATTTGCTTTTGTTTTTGGTATCGCTGTCTCTCTGCTCATCCAAAGAAATTTCGGTACTTCTGTAGTTGGGTACCCCCTCTTGGCGTTTCCAAGGTAAATGTGTAGGATAAACAAAAACATTGCGGCGCAACTGTCAAGAGGATATAACTTTGAAAGAATATATTGACGAGCCTTCGGCTCGCTTTGTTTTAATGGGTAGTCGTCTTTGGGCGCTACCGCGCCCTTCGCCTCGCCCGGAACCAAAGTATCCCTCCCTGTTGTCCGGTGATTGGGTTTGTAAATGTCGAGACCCGCCAATCAGTCATGGGTTAGTAAGAGGGAGGGTACCCAACTACAATAGTGCCGAAATTTCTATCAGTGCATCATATATTTCTCCCAATTGGTACCTTAATGGCTTAACAGCATCCACACGACTTTCCCACCGCGTAGTACTAACACTTTTAAAGTCAAGGATGTTATATACTTTTTTAGTACAGTCCATCTTTTTGTCGAACTTGGGAAAAATACAAATATTTCTTGAACTTAAAAAAAATTAATAATTTCTCCAGAGTTTTCTGCTGCATCATTAACCACAAGGTTAAGCGAATGACACGAGCAAGGCACGAAAAAAGCTTTAGAATTTTGATTTAAAATCCGTCTTTGGACGCCGGAATGGGTACTTTTCATATTTGTCCCGTTGTCTTAACCATGTCCGCGCATGTTTTCAATTTTGATGCCCAATGTATCCAGCTCTTGCAATATCAATTCGGTCAATTTAGCTCCAGTGGTTAATTCAACAGGCAGAAATTTAATAAAATATTCTTTAGGAGAATATTCTTGCTGCTGTTCTTTCGTCACAATGCGAACTACAAACGACATTTGCTCAATCCTGCTAATGCCCGGAGTGCAATATAATATTATGCTGTAATATTTTGCTTTCTTAATTCTAGCAACAATAGTATTACGCACTTTTTGTCCTAGCAGATAAATGAGATTACTTTGAATGTATTTGCTCATCTAATGGACACACCGATAAGAAAATATTGCAAAGGAAAGCTGCCGCGCACGCTGGTGTGTGGGAAAAGAATAGCTACACAAGAATATATCTTAATCTGTCCGCGGTTGCCTTTGTCAATGAACACCCTTTTCCGCAAATCCGCAATGGCGGTTGATTTTTGTCTCAATATGCGCCTGAAAATGCCGCCCCAAGATATGTGCAGCCTGAGGCGGTCCCCTCAACACTGGCGCTGGCCCTGTTCGTAATATTCGTTTATTTATTATTCGCAGTCGCACAGTAGAAGTAAAACTCCCTCCCCCCCTGGCTGTGCGCCTAGTACTGCCCTGCTAAAGTTTCAAAGATTGATATCTCTGCTACTTTATATTCCAGCATAGGGCACTTGGAATAATGCCGGAGATCAAATAATTACTTTAACGTGTTCCGCCTTCTCTTCTTCCGTTTTGCTAATTGGTTTCTGGGAAGCTTCTCAGCAAGTGCGCGGATTACTTTTTCTTTTACTATTGATTATACAGAATCCAAATGGCAACAAAAATTTCGGGAAAAGTACATCCGGTCATCTGCATTCCTTATATTTCTTACAGTCAACACTCGGAAATACAGTTTCAGCAGGAGTATGGGAGTGTTATTGCACTCAAAACATTTACTTGCAGCAACACTTCAGGAGATTTTCGCCCGAAAATAAAACAAATAATTTAAGATAGTGCAGGACCCGGTGCAGTCACACCGTTTGCATCGCGATCTGTCAGCTCTGCTTGTGCCAGCGTAAACTTTAAAATGCCATTTGTAAAATTTTTGGGAAACGTAGGGGGGGGGGGGGGGTGGGGTGGGGCAAATGCCCCCTCTTGCCCCTTACTGCGGGCGCCCATGGCTACTCCCCTTGCCCCACTATTTCTTCCAGAGTAAACTACCGTGAATTCTTCCGAGTCGGACTGCCCTTCTCGTTCCCATCTAGCTTCGCTCAACCCCAATGATGTCAATCCTATTTCTTCGTTCAGGTACTCTAGCTTTCCTGCCTTCCTCATGGTTTTTACATTCCAAGTACCTATGCGTAAGTTACCTTCGACAAAAGCTTTCCTCAAGGCAGTCCCCGCCTGGAGATCCGACTGGGGGACTATTTTACCTCCGGAATGTTTTACCTCGAGAGAACTCATATTATCCAACCATACGGAATTGTAATGTGGTAATTTCCCTCTTCCTTTCCACATCGCTGTACTGTAGCCGTTCAAATCGTCCCGATCAGACCTACAGCTCTATTGGATATGGACCCAGCCAACATCATTTGTTTTCGGCTCTATACCATACTGACAGTATTGCTGCCTACTGCCAGGCACCGATGATAGTTTTTTTTATTAATTAATTTTTTTGTGAAAAAACCTCCATTCGCGGGGATCGAACCCCGGAACTTTGTAACGGGAAGCCGACACGCTAACCTCTACACAACCAGTGCATAAAATTATATATAAGATTAAATTTATATCTTTAAATTTGTTTGCCTCTTTTTGTCGTTAACTTCCTTATTTTCTGTATTACAATGTTTTATTTGCGTTAGGCAATTGGAATATTTTAAGTAAATATAGCGGTATCGGTACAGCGTTCCTATACTTTTATAAAACCGGTACGCGTTCTACCTCTTTATAAAGAAACCAACTTTACACGGTTATACGGGAAGTGTCTCTATAGTTTCTATGAAATCGTCACGAAGTTACTTTTGTTTAAAATGTAGCACACAGAAACACTTTTCTCAGACGATATTCTAACGAGCTACTACTTAACAATTCATTTAGTTAAATAGAAGAACGCTAATTGCGGCGATTGAGATTAGAGTTCTTTAAGTATATTTCGGCGAAATTTTCAGTTGCGACTGGCTAAAAAATATACGTACTTTCGGAAAGACGCAAAACAAACAAAATATTAAAATTAAACTTTTAAGGACTTGGATGTACAGTAAGACCTCGATAACCGTCGCCATTTTTTAATGAAGCAGACTAATGAATAAGATAACGACTGCACTGTGCACTGCACAGTGTACAGGCGCGCGCGGTCCATATGTGCGATGTGTGCGACGCCCACGGGCGGCCAAACAACGGGGGGCAGCCGATTTATCGTCAGACACAGTATTTTTTACAGTAATGCATATTGTATTATAATATGCCGTATATTCTTACGTATTTATTGGCTTCGGAAATTTATCAAACCATAAGGCGTTTTTAAAAATTATTTTAAAGAACGCCTAAAAATGGCGGCAAATGAGTGACTTACACACAGGCGGCCAACGAGAGACTTGCACACGGGCGGCCAACGACAGACTTGCACACGGGAGGCCGTGAGGCACAGCGCACCCCTGGCACTGTGACAGAGAGAAAGATTGCCATCGCAGTGGTGGGCAACCTTTTCAATATTAAAAATCATGATGAATTCAATCTTAGAAATATCTCTGAGAAAAAAATAAAAAAACAGCATTAAAAGAACTTACTTTAATCGAGAAAGACTTTTTGAGTTAGAGGGCCCACAAAATTCCTATCACATACAGACACACACAAACGCACAGACATCATTGGAAAAATAATCAAAACGTGTCCTAGGCGGCCTGTAGGACCTTAATGTAAATGCATACCTTTTAAGAATTGTGATTATACTTTATGAATATATGTCATATTATTATTATGTTTATAACCCGTAACAAATAAAACCAAGGTTTGATATTTATGATATATGTACTAGCGTAAGTGCCAGTTAAATGTCAATGAATTTAGTGAATCTACTTTTGCTGCCAATTATCGGGCGTATGCGGGATATAGTACGAAAACGTTTTAGTTTACGAAAAACTAAAAATCACTTATAAAGAATACTTTTTCACTTAGCTTTTCTTAACAATTTACCAAATTTGTTTTTAAACAATCCGTTTCCGAGCGTATTGCATTCAAATATTACGATAATTTTATTTCCTATCATATCACTTTCGTCAAATCCAGCTTCATTCCTTGCGTAATTATGCCTTTCTGAAATGCTTACTTTTATGTCTTGTAAGCAAGAAACCCGTGAAGAGGCAATGTATGTATAGTTGTCCATGAAGGAACACCAGCTTTGGCTACAACGATAATTTCGTTGCTTAAACAAAAGTGCGAAGCGAATAACACTAAAATTTTGTTTATTTGAAGGCCTCTTTGGCCTTAATTGAATCGGAGGTAACAATGATGGTCACCATGGTAACGCCCGGAAAGAGTACGATAATCCACAAAATTTTTAAACAAATTGCGTACTTCTGAAAACCTCGACCGTGTAACATGTAAACATTGCAAGCATAAGCACAGTTGTATCCGTCGAACAAAGCAAACATGAAGAAAATCATGCACATTGAAAAATCGAAAATTATGTGTATATATATGGGAAAATAATTATAGAATTAAGAATCCCCTCCCACCAAATTTTTGTATTGCCACATAGCCTATGTTATCCGCAGGTTAAAGTTATATACCTATGCGAAGTTTCGTGACGATATCTTAAAAGGTGGGGATTTAAAATCCGTTGTTTTAGGTGTGGATTTGTATAGCGGAAAACAAAATCTGAATTTCACTTATATATATGTTGATTACTTAGATTTAATCTTCCTATAACCCATTAGATATGTAGTATTATGTTCCCCAATGGGTATCATTCGTCATACGAAAAGGTTTCTTGAGCTTTAAGCTCATTCTGGCCAAATTAGCCACCGGTTGTTAGGGCGTAACGACGAAAGTATCAAAGATTATGTCGTACTTACGAACAAAATCAAACTAAATTGAATAACGCAAAGTAAGAAATTTGCGAGTTTAATAAATAGAATTGGGCAACTACACGACGCATTACTTTTATCGTGAGAGTTTATTTATTAAAAGTACAGTTATCATAATCGTGAAGACAAGCTACCCTTCACGCTTCTGGTTATTTCAGAAATAATCTCACATTTTGTATATCGATCTATCTCCATCTATCAAACAATGGATTTTTAAAATATCGGTTTTCTAGTGGTTTTTTCTCCCAATCTCTGATACGTTTCGTCACATAATACTGGTAGCTTATGGAAGAAACACGAAACTTAGCGAGCTTGTAACCTAAGACAGGTCTCAACTTGTCGTCTATTTTTCTTGGAATCGGGGGGAGGGGGGGGGGAGAGGACGGAGAATAAGGAGGGCCGTGATTGGTTGAAAAAAGTGGCGTGAGTAATTTCTTCTTAAAAACTTACGTGGGCAAGTGGTTACGCGAGTGCTGATTGGCTGAAACAATTGGAACACTGCAAAAAGTCAGAAGTTCGTGAGGCTTGACAGAGGTCGGACGTGAGTTGCCGTCGTCTAACTTATTGGTAAGAAATTACGATTAATAGTGCAAATATGTTTTAATTACTAAATAGATTATGTATTTACTTATCCTTTGTTGTCTTTGCTGTTTTTTATCTAGTGTGAGGGGAACAGGAGAAGTAGATTCGCCACTACGAGCGCGACTTGATGAAGTCGAGTGCGAAGATTCCGGAGGGAAAAGAAGGCCACAGGATGTCGGACCTCCTGTTCGGCAACGCTGAGGTGAATAAAAGGTAGCGTTCCGCATCCGTCTTCTGCCTGAAGTCATCGATAAAGCGAGGTAGGAAGTTATTTGTTTGAGCTAATTATATAAATGTAGTTCAGTTAACCTTATCAGTTCCGCAAGAATCATTACAGTCGTTTGTGATTTTTGCTTCGGTGCCTCAGACTTCATTAGGGATTAATTCAAGTTTAGTGAACAAAAATATTTTTGTCGTTTTTACAACAAGAAAGACCTTTCATGGTGAATATATTTTATCGTGACGAAATGGAACTCTGTGAAGCTACAACATCCAGGGAAATCGTGAGGATCATGTTTCGCTCGACGGTTCGGGAGACCGAATTTTTTGTTCAAGATTGAATTTTGATTTGGTGCGTGTGATTTAGGTTAGAAGCGAAAACTTATATTTAAGCTGCTTCTCGGGAATTTCTTCTCTCGCGATTCGTGCCGCCATCTTGATTGAGGTAGACATCACGTTACTTTCGTTACAGTGCTATACACATGATGCATATACACCGAGCAAAGCTATCGATTGATAATTTTTTGGTTTTATTAATTATAAACTTCTGGAAAAGCGTGTTACCGTGTACGATTTACTAATATTGGTGAATATAATCCCGGAATATCAGGTGCATGAAATAAATATGAAATCGAAGTAGTTTTCGTGATATTTATATTTCTTGAATTTCTATTAAATACGGAGACCTAAAATGGGATGATTAAATAACGTTTTTAGCCCAAACCATCTGTTAATACTTTTACGAAACGTAATTAATGGTAATTTTACATTCTTAATGTAAGACAAATAAGGTAGTCGGGTAGAATTGTGACGAAGTTGTAACAGTTGCACGAAAAATTTTCACTGGTGTCTTAAGACGATAGTTTCTCATAATGAAGGAATAATGTATAAATGTTCCAATCTATTGCTTTTTGTAACGAAAGTATTTTTATTACTTTACTACTATTAGTGGTATTGTTTCATTATAAATAAAAAATCTGATGTGGCCAACACATGACTTTCTCCATATTTGGGGTATAGATATTTAAATTATTATGAATAGCATTATGAGGCAAAATTATTATTTCGTATCGTAAAAGAATACAGTCGTCCTTACTCAACCAACAACGGGAAAAATGATGCTCACAGTGAAGGAAGCTGTGCATGCGTGGCTTGTCACTCAGCCGAAAAGATTTTTTTCTGAGGGCATACAGAAGCTTGTGCAACGTTGAACTAAGTGTGTTGAAAAGCAGGGGACTATATTGAAAAATGATACTCTTGTAAGTCTTTATTGTTTGTGTATTAATTTAAAAAAAATACATTGCGGATACTTTCTGACTCACCCTCGTATATTTAAAGAAAATTACGCAATAAAAAGTATAATTACTGGTATATCGTATTTTTAGAAAGGTTTTATTGTCATAAAGTAATTTTTTGAAATAATTTTCGTCTCAAGTAAGTTACTCTTCAATGGCAGCCAGAATAAACAAATATGCAATATAAATAGCTACAGTACTATAAGGATGGTTTAACAAACTTGCTCGAATGCATCTCATTTGAATTAATATTCGCTGTACTGTGCGTTGTCGTTGAGTTAAAACAAAAAAAACTTTTCAAACATTCTGGTTTGACTGCTCTTTAAATGATTCATACTTAATTCGCATCTTCCCCCTCCCTTTCTGATCAGGCCTCGAGAGTCACTTCACATTCGCTTTAGCTGGATAAACGTAGACAAATTAATATACGAAATGGAAAACAGCAAGGTGATAAGGGTGAAAAAGCGGACGCGTGCAGTTGAGGCAGATGAACGTAGAGATTACAATCGTTATCGCTGTGTAGTCTGATGTTTTTTTCTAACGAAAGTCTTAATTGCAAGTCAGAATTGCATATGATCTATCGATTGATTTTACAAATCGTATTTTTTTGGAACCCGAGTTAAAAACTATCCTCTTTTGCGGTAAAAGTCATTCGCTACTCAAACGCGCGAATTATTCGCATAAAAATAATCGCAAATAACTACGAAAGTTGATGAAAATCGGAGCCGTTTTTGAGAAAATCAAATTGTTGTTAAAGTGGCCTAGAATAAACTTCCCTTAATTATTGTGCAATGCCAGCTATTTCTTCTTAATTTCTGTTCTCTATGATCAAGTGCCTAAGTACGAGATTTCAGTAATTTTCGCTATACCGTTTAGGCTAGTGGTTCTCAACCGGGTTGACGCGACGGTTATCGAGGGGTGATGCGAGGGTTGAGTGGTGACGAGAATATCTGATAAATTTATAAACATAAATAAAACCAGGAGAATAAACACTTGTGCTTATTTAAATGCCAGAATTTTATCTTTATATGGTAGGGAAAGTCCAATTTATCTTTAAAGGTGACTTGAAGATAATGGAACTGTAAACGAGGAGACACGTAATTAAGTGAACTGAACATAAAGTGACGCAGACAAAAAATGGTTGAGAACCACTGGTCTAGGCTCTAGAACCGCGAACAGACAGGCGGAATGGCGAAAACCACGAGATCGATTTTTTTCGCTATTACAATACTTTCTCAGTACACTACGTATGTGAAAAAGTAAAAATTGATTTAAAAATTCTTCATAAGGAAACTTTTAGCCTTACTATAGTTACTATTATTTTCAAGTAAGTATAAAATCTGCCAGCGTGTCTCTTGCGTATCTTTAGGACAACCCTCGAAGGCCAATCTAGCATTTTTGTAATGACTGCGTGTAAGACGCGCAATATGGCGATTCCTCTCTTGTGGAAGGGGAGAGCGAATTTCCAAAGAATACGAGAAGGTGCGAAGACTGGAAAAGAACCATTAAGGCTTACGAAGTGACTAGCTTACATTGTAGCTAAATCATCATCTTCGCTTATCATGAGCACGCCCTATTATTACTTTCTCCAGCTCGAGATTTCAACGGAAATACACGTTTTGAGGTCCCTAGAACACGTTTAGACTATTTTCAGAATGTCTGTATGTATGTGTGCGTATGTGTGGGTGTGTGTGATTGTGGGCCCTCTAACTCAAGAAGTACTTGCCATATCGTTACCAAACTTCATATATATCACTTTAACATGAGCACAAAGAACTGATTAGTTTTTGGACAATAACGGTTAACCGGAAGTCGAGGTTTATTCGAAACCCGATTCGGTGTTTGCGATATTTCTCCGTTAAAACATCATTATTGTATATACAATCCTATACAAAGGTTATAGAGAATGTAATTTCCTACAACTTTTATTTGAAATAATTTTCCATAGCAGTTATTGTTTAGGAATTATTTATAAATAACCGGTTTTTCGGTTTCCGTCAAATATCTCCTTAAAACATCGTTATTGGTAATCTTCGTGAGGACCAAAGTTGTAGAGAATAATACTTCTTCCAAGTTTTGTTTGAAACAAATTTTCGTAGAACCATCCATTTCGGAGATATTCAACTTTTTCGTAATTTCCAGCATACAGCGTCACCACCATGTAGCGGTGAATTCTGTAAACATTCAAAATATACCTAATTTACGCAATAAGGATGACTGTATTCTTTTACGATATGAAATAATAATTTTGCCTCATAATACTATTCATAACCATTTAAATATCTATACCCCAAATACGGAGAAAGTTGTGTTGGCCACATCAGATTTTTTGTTATTGTTTATTGTCTGCTTGCTATTGGCCATTAATTGACACATAATAGGAAGTGGTGTTTTACTATATTATAATAAGCCTGGAAATTGATCTTGATTTACATTAGTACGATACGGGTCGGTGGTCCGCATTCCCGGTGACGGATACTTAAGCATTACTTAATCGCTTCGCTGGACTGCATTAGAGTTCACATCTGAAATTAATCGAGAGGCTAATATGAATCTTATTATAGAAAATAATTAATAAATATTTTATAGGGTTATTATATCAATAAAAGAAGTTTGTTCGGTCATAATTTTTTTTAAAGCATAGTTTGTACTGATTTACCTCATTTATCTAGACAGTAATCCCGAATTTGGGGCATTTTATGGGAAAAAACTGCCAATGTACTGAATTGGGCACGAAAAAAATTGTTATTTTAGGCATACTACACTGTCACAACAGAAATCAAACAACGCGGTCTTTTTTAAATAAATCTGAATTTCTCTGTCCAAGATGGATAAAAACAACGGGCTTAGGAGATGACATTTTGTCAAAAGAACTCTTATTCACGACTGAAGGGCAAAAAGCTTCACAAAAATATTCTCAACATTTAAAAGTTATTCTCTCTCACATATCTAATATTATTTGGTCTCAGTCGCGTTACTTAAGAATGATTACATTATAAATCACATGTATCTTATCTGTCGGTTCGAAATTCCTTATTTTGTGTTCGTTACTATTCACAAAGACGGCGAGAGAGAGCACGAGACGGCAGACACATGAACTATGCGAGAACAGTCTTGCAAAATTAGAATGTGCAGGTTTTAAAGGAGATAAATCGTTAATAATAACAATATACAATATAACGGGAGTCCCCTAAATTTCCAAATTCGCTTTGATTATACTACATACTTGTAATTAATATGTAAGTGAAAACATTTCTTCTTCCCCATGCCATTCAAAATCGCTTTTGGCACGCGTAACACAGGTTACAGACCCCTGTATTAGAGTACTGAAAATTGGCGATGCTGGATTGCGTGACCATTCCTTGTAACATATACTGCGTAGCGGAAAGGGCAGTTATAAATTAAGGCAAAGACTTGGATCGGTGGAGCGTAGGTTATCCGAAATAAATATGAACGAACCTAGGATGATTTATCGATTTTTCCAGTTAATCGAACAATGATGGAATCGAATAACATATACACTACGTGTAAGAACATACGTAACTGGTTTTTGACACTGTACATGCACTGTACAGTGCAAATAAGAGTGAACATTTTATTCAAAATACTATTGATTTTACATTGAACGACGTTTTTCGCTGCCAAATATTGAATTAAAAATTTTCTTTCTTAAGACAGAATAATGTTCTGACAATTGACGTTCGATTAATTGACGCTGTACTGCAATTACGAATACCTTTTTGGATCCAGAAAAAATATTGAAGAGATTTTTAAAAACTGTTGAAGGGCTATTGAATGATATATTTGCTATATAACCGTGATGTGAATTACGGCCCGCATTATTTTGCATATAGTGATGCGACCTCAAGTGTTTGCCAATCTGAGATCTCATGCGTAAGAAGATTCATGCTCGGATATGGCTGGCTGGACCTTGTTTAACCATTCCAGTCTATTTGCCCTTGTTATCACTATATCACACGCAAGCACCGTACCTAGTACATATTTCCGTTCCTTGTGCATGGACGAACGGCTCCCATATACTCCCATTTGCAATTTTAGATGGAAATATTAATTATTTCGCATTAACGATAATATGATAAATGCCATTTGCTCAATTCCAAGTGTGAAAATTAAAAACTATCTTATTTTCAAAAGATGATTTCTCTATCGACATTTTTTCTTGTTGGATTCTATTGATGCCTTCCAAAGAAGGCAACTGTAATATTGAAGGCGGATATGTGTTTCAGTAATTTGAGGGGGCGTATTACTTTAATACTCCAAAGGTACTCAAAACTTAATTTAAAGAAAATTATGTAACATGGAGTTGCGGCTGAACCTGATTTTGAAGTATTTCCTGCTCAAGTTTCGTTCAAAGTTACTAAATTGTTTCTCTTACGGTATGTAGACATCACTGATATCAGAAATAAGCTTAAGGGTGCTGTTAATTTATATACATTATTAATCCTAATGAAACGCAATTAGAATATAGGATTCTTTTCACTTACATGAATTCTGATCGGGGAGCGAATGATAAAAAGTTTTACAATTATCGAGAGAATTTCTAGACAATATTAAATGCAGTGAATTAACTATCGAATGAATACGCATTGTTAGGTCGGATAGAATTTAAATTTTTAAGTTTTTTCCGCACTTTCACCTACTGCTGCATTGATACTATTTGCTATACTCGTGCCTGAATTCGTCTCCGAGTGAAGAGACCTCTCTAATAACTTAACCAGCATGTCTACTCTTTATTTCAAGCCCGTAAAACGCGTAAAATAATTTCTTTTTCGTTTTCATTATTTTATAATTTCCAAATAGAACATGAATTGCAGTATTCACACAGATGCTCGTCAACTTTGGTCGTGGTTTATAATTACTCCTACATTTATAGAGGTTAAGAGAAGAGGAATGTTTAAAATTTCAAGAAAAAATTTATAATTCTGTAGAGATCACGAATTGGAGAAAGTTTTTCTTCGTTTTATTTATAGTTAAATGGCAAAGGACATCATTAAGTTCCTTTTTTTACGGAAGTTGAAAATAATACACCATAAATTTCTACTCACTCTTTACATTTAAAATCGTGAGAATTTGAGTCTAAAAATAAGCAGTACAGATTTTGTTGAAATCACTTGGTTTAGTGTTGCGAATTTGTCATTATAAGTTTTGATGCATATGGATATTTCGATATAGCGATTATACGTGTCTTGGCGCTGAAAAGAAATTTTCACTATTATTCTTCAAATATTTCTCACCATTAATGACCTATTAAAGAATACCTTTATTGTATACGTTGCTCTTTGCGAACTTTAAAATTTTACACACACACGCACACACACACAGTGTGCCCGAGGAAGAGTGGACACATTTCAAACATTTTTAATGAGAAAACGAATAAAGCTACAAGAGAATGGTTTTCACCACATGAAAGCAGAAATCTGAAAGTTTTGCTTACGCTACTTGCTCTACCGAGCGCGCATGGCTGTACGCATTAATGTGCGCAAAATTGAGAGAAAGCTGCATTGTTGAGACCACGCGTAGAAAGTGTACACATTTCAAATATTTTTATTGAGAAAATAAACAAAGCTACAAGAGCATGTTTTCTTTGTACGCTGGTAACGGGTTTGGATTCTGCCATCCACCACACACACACACTCACACAGCCTATACATATATACATACATATACGAGTGTGTGTGTGTGTGTATATATATATATCTCATCATCAGCCTTTTTCACTCCACTGATGGATGAAGGCTTCCTTGTACGTCAATAGCTACAAATACCTAGGAGTAATTCTCAGTAGCAATTTGTCTAGTAGAGAGCATATCAAAACCGTTATAGCATCGGCAAACAGAATTCAAGGGCTTTCCTCTAGAGTCCTGCGGGGATGCCCCTCGAATGTGAAGGAAATCGCATACTTTTCCCTAATACGACCCATCGTGGAATACTGTTGCGCCGTCTGGGACCCTTTCGAGGAGGGCCTAACTAGAGAGCTCGAAATGGTTCAGCGTAGAGCGGCTAGATTTGTAAAAGGAGAATATCGGTATGATGCGAGTGTATCAGAGTTATTGAGAGATCTGAAATGGCAGACGTTGAAGAGTAGAAGAATTGAATACAAAAGGAAACTATTTGAAAAATTTGAAAGTTCCGAATTCGTTGAAGACGTACGCGGCATAGTCGTCCCCATCGGTGTTAGTGAACGTAATGTTAGATCACAGTGCAAGAGAAAATATCTTGAAATTACCGCTAGAACAGAGAAATACTACCGATCCTTTTTCCCAGACGCGATAAGACAATCCAACAGAGGAATTAGCTAGACTTCACTTGGTGTTGTGACACCCCTTGCGGCTTGCAGGGTATTTATGTAAATGTAAATGTAAAACCTCTGTTTTATTAAGATTCATCTTAAGTCCAGCTTCTCGGTTTGCTTGCTCAAGCTCTTCAGTTCTTCTACGGAGCTCATCTGGGCTCCCTGCGAACAGTATGATATCATCTGCAAAGCGCAGGTGACTCAGATGTTCTCCATTTACCTTTATGCCTTTTTCCTCCCAGTCTAGCGTTTTGAATACTTCCTCTAGAGCTGCTGTAAATAACTTAGGGCACATAGTATCTCTTTGTCTCACTCCCTTTTCGGCCTGAAAGGCACTCGTTTCTTCATGCACCTGGACAGATGTTGTCGCATTTTCGTAGATATTCTTGATCAAGGTTATGTACGTTTCTTCTACTCCTTGTTTCTTTAGTGCACGTAACACCGACGAAGTTCGGACAGAGTCGAATGCTTTCTCGTAGTCGATGAAGCACATACATCGTTATTCCGACTGATTACCTCTCTCACGACTTGGATATGGTCCATCGTGTTATACCCACTGTGAAATCCAGCTTGCTCTCTGGGTTGGGCATAATCAAGATGGTTTTGAAGGTGCATAGCGAATATTTTGAATATTTTGTTTACTGTTGGGAGTAGGCTGATTGGTCTGTAGTTATTCAAGTCTTCTTTGGAACCTTTCTTGTGCAGTAGGATAATACATGCGTGGTTCCATGTTTCTGTTATCTTTTTCTTCCTCAGACACGAAGTAAAAATCTTAGCGAGAATCTTTTCCATATGATTACCCGTTGTTTTGAATACTTCCGCTGTGAACCATCCATTCCAGATGTTTTTCCATTCTTCATAATTCTGATTGCGTATCTCACCTCTTCCGGAAGGATATCTGGGACCTCTTCGGTGGGCATGTTTCCATCATCATTTACTTTATCATTTGCTAGAGGATCCTCGTACAACTTGGTGTAAAATTCTTGTACCCGTTTCAGGATTAGTTTCCTACTATGGGTTATGGAGCCGTCTTCTAGCATCAAGGCCACCAGCTGTCTCTTTCCGATCGAGAGATGTTGCTTCATTTTCTTGTAACTTCTATTGTTTTCTATGGTTTTCTCGATTAGCTCATAATTATATTTCTTCACATCTTCCTTTATGCACTTCCTTATAGTTTTGTTTATTTCTGCAAAATGGATCATTTCTTTAGGATCATTAGTAATTATCATTTTCCTTCTTTTTTCCATCAGCAGTCTTGTTTTTTCGGTCAACTTTTTCTCTGGCTTTGTTTTAACTGTTCCGCCTATTTCTTGAGCGGTTTCCTTGAGTATCTCTATAAATTGGGATTCAACTTCTTGGTCTTCCAGTGCACTGAATCGATTTTTCAGTTGGAGCTGAAATTCTTCTTTTCGTTCTTTTATCACCTCTGTGTTGATAATAGACTTCGGCTTCTTTATAAGCTTCTGTCTTTCTAACTTTAAGTTGAACTTTATTCTGCATCTTAGCAAGCGATGGTCGCTTCCAGTTTTAAACTGGTTGAGGACGGAACAATTTTCAGCCAATTGCTTCTTATTGACTAGTATGTAGTCAATTTCGTTTTTGGTACCATTGGGTCCTTTCCGGGTCCATTTTCTATTGGGACTTTTTTTGAAGAAAGTGTTCATTATATATAGACTAGAACATTCAGCAAAGTCACAAGTCTGTCCCCTCGTTCGTTTCTGTCTCTATAGCCCCATTTTCCAACTGCGCTGTCGTCTTCCTTTTGTTCTCCTACCTTGGCATTGAAATCATCCATGACCACTTTTAGATGGCAGATTCCTTTGTCGTGCAGTTCTCCAACTTCTTGGTAGAGTATGATGATGTTGGCGCATAAACTTGGACTATTTGAAGTTGATATCTTTTATTTATTTGAAGCACTAGTCAAGCTGCCCGCTCGGATGAACTTTCCATGTCCACGATATTATTCTTCAATTTTTTGTTGACGATGAATCGAACTCTTCCTGTTCTACCTGTGTCAGTTCCCCTGTAATAAAAAATATGTCCACTCTTCAACTCCAATAGGCCTTCACCTTTTCTTCTCACCTCACTAAACCCTAAAATATCCCACTTGATCTTCTCCAGTTGTTGTTGGATCTTTTGAAGTTTATCTTCACTGGACCAAGTCCGGCAGTTAAAGGTTGTCAGGTTGAGGTTAAAGGAATTGGGTAAGGATGAGAAAGAGTGGCAGTGGGCGTTTAACCTCCGGGGATTCTTAGTACCCTCTGCCTTCATGCCTTGTTCCTGACCACTGCCACGGTCAGAGGCAATCCAGCCTCCGGAGAATGAGGGCCGTTCTTTATTGGTGTACATGTCATGGTGGGTTGCGGGCCTTAAAACACCACGCTGGTCTATAGCGGGTTGGTGAGTACCTCTTTCAATTTGGCCGGAGATATTGCAGAGAGACTTCACAGCATGGTTGAACCTACTGGTGTCCGAGGACACCACTGTGCTTCGCCCTTTAGCCTCCGTTTACACCCTTCCGCCGACTTTGAGGCAGTTGGAAGGTATATATATATATATTATTAAATACTTGGAAAACTTCGAAATGTGGACATGGATAAGAATGCTGAAGATAAAATGGACAGATAGGGTGAAAAATGAGGAAGTACTACGAAGAATAGGAGAGAAGCGAACGATTATACAGACTATCAGAAAGAGGAAGGCGAACTGGATTGGGCATTACCTGAGGAGAGAGTGGATGATTAAAGAAGTGCTAGAAGGAAAACTGGATGGAAAAAGAGAAAGAGGTAGGAAAAGGTTTCAGCTAGTAGACGACTTGAAAGGGAAAGAGAGCTATCAAGAGATGAAGAAAACTGCGGAAAATAGGAGTATATGGAGAACAAAGTTTAACCTAGGATAATCACGGACCTGTCAACGGATAGACTACCTATCATGATTATGATATATATATATATATATAGGTATAGATGTGTAAAATATTAGTCATTAGATTTTGTACTCTTAGCACTTGGAGTTATTGAAGTAATTCTAGAATAACTTATCTTTTGAAAGGATCAATGATTTATGAATAGCACCCTGAAAATGCTACCCTATTAGGTGATTTCACGACACGAGATCCACGTTCTGGTAGCAGTCACACGTTTCCCATTATTCAGATGTACCCTTCTACAATTACCGAATTATTATCTGATTCTCCTGCCATCTTCTTCCCATTGGGGAATGACCAATCAAATTCTGCCTCATTTAAATACAAACACACCAGTCATCCAACCCAACCTTCAGCGCTTTCCGAGCCTATTATACACGATCACTTTTGAAGTCTCCGTCTTCCATTTACGGGTTGACAGAAGGGATCTTAGTAGTCGGGAATAATTCCTCGCTCCACTTCCAACCCCTCGTCCTCCCTTCTCTCTCGCTCCGTTCCATTCGGTTCCCTTCCTCCCCCTTTTCCTCCACTCTCTTCTCGCTTAAGATCCCTCTTGGAGAGGGAGAAAGGAAGGAGAGGCGAATTTCCGGCCGTAAATTCAAACCCACCCTCGCCCACACCCCTTCTCTCCAACCCTTTTTCGACCAGCGGTTGGCCGAGGGCGCAAGGAGGTTAGGGTTGATGAGGGTGCAGCGAGTAAAGGCTCAACACGTTGGGGAGCGGAGTGAGGGGGGGGGGGGGGGGGGGGGGGCGGGTGTTTGTGGCGATCTGCTCCACTTGGAATGGGGATGTGGAAGTGCCCACGGAAAGGTATTTAGGAAGGGACGGGCGCAAGATGGCTAGCTTGGTTAAGCGTTGTATTGGTGCAATATCGGAGGCGTCCTTTTAAGTGCCGTCGGTGTAGGATCGATATCTTAGGTATTGATTAGTTAGGGGTAGTAAGGATCACGTATCCGCGGTATCGGTTTAAGTATTTGTGGTATCGGATCGGTATCTGAAGTATGGGAGATATACATTAATATTGGTGTGGTTGCACTGTTACATCATGTCTAGAATATTGGGTTAAACACGTCTTCGACATCCATTATTCTAAGGATTAGGGACAGAGGGAAGATGTTGAAAAGACAAGGACCGATGAAGAGCTGTACACGCTCTCACACGATGCAGCGCAAAGAGAGACATTATTCCGCTTATTCCCAACGGCCCTTTCTCCGTTTTCCATCCCGTTAAGTAATATCCATTCTCCATCCCCTCCATGCTGCCACTCGATCCCTATTTCTTCCTATTAATAATGAGAAATAAACATCTCATCTGGAACGACGCGATGCGGATTCAAAGGGGAAAAAAGCAAACCGAAGCAAAATAAAAACACGCCGAGAAGAACAATAGCTTCGCGAGGGAAGAGAGACAAAATGTTTCCAAACGCCGACTACTAACCTCCGTACCAGATGCACGTCGCCCGACTCCGTCATAGTGTGCGCGCTCCCGTATTCGATTTCCTGGACGCTCTCCTCCTCCTCCTACTTCCTTACGCCCGTCATTACCCTCCCTCCCACCATCCGTTTTCCCCCCTCCGTAATCGCGTGCGGATGTGCGACAGGATATTACAGGGGTTGGAGAAGGAGTTTCGCAGAAGAGAGAGGTACAGAAAGGTTTAGTGGCGAAAGGATGGAGCAGATGGAGAGAAATTTTGGGTCAGAATGTAAGGAGAAGAATTAGCGAGAAAGTTAAACACGTTTGCCCAAAAGGAGGCGATACGTCGGATTGGAACAAGGAACCTAATGTGGAATGTGGAAGAGGTCGACCTAATTCTTCTTTTAGTTCTTCACAAGGTTGCCGAACTTTTTATAAATCCCACGCATTAGGGATTGGTATGCCTCTTCTCCAAACACTTGCTGTCAATATCCTCACTTGGAAAAGAACGGATGCTCCGTCTCTCGCGGAGGAGAGAGGAATCTTGGGAGGGGGGCGTGGAGTGAATTCGCCTCGTGTATGTGTGTGTGTATTTGTGCTGCGGTGGGAGAGATAAATCCTTCTTCCCCTTCCACACGCCCGGCGTGGAAAGATGGAAAGAATGTGTCGCCTCGGAGAGTGGGAAGGACGAGGCAGAATAGGAGAAGCAAAAAAGGGAGGGAGAAGAGAGAGAGAGTGGAAACAAAAGGCGAAGCAGATTTTCAAGTCTGTGATCGACTCTGAGCGCGTCCCGAATTTGCATAGCGGAGACTGAGCAACGGACGGGCGATGAGACGGAGGAGGAGGGTGACAGGGGAAGAAAAGGGGATGAGGCGGGGATGGATACGGGGACATCCCTTGTTTCCTGCTCCTGATGAACGCGAGAAAGAGAGAGTTGGAAATGGAAAGAGAGGGAGAAGGCTCTTTCCCTCATTTCGCTCGGGTGAAGATGGGTGAGTGCAAAGGAGTGGAGCGAAGAGAAAGGGGTTGGGAAAGAAAAGGCGTGAAGGAGAAGTGTGAGGGAGAGAACATGATGGGAATACCGTGTGATGGCTGCAGTGAGTGGAGAGCGAGGGAAAAAAAGAAGAAAGAGAAGTGTGTGTGAAATACGAGACAAGAGGAAGAAGAGAAGAGGCGGCAAGAAAGATATGTAATGTAACACGAACAAGGAGGAAAGGAGAAGGGAATGTAATTTAAGGTTTGAAATATAGTTGAGATAAGTAGCATTTGCGGTGAAGATAAGGAGGGAAATGGCATAAACAGAAGGAGAAATGAAGAGTGAAGTGAAAAGGCAAGATAAATTCCCGGGTAAAGGGAGAATGATAAAAGAGAAGGAAAGAAAACCACCAAGAGGAGGAAACTGGTTTCGGTTGGATATACTCGTATTCTTGTGACAGTAATGGAAGGGAAGATGAGCCGAAAGAGGAATAAGGAGATAAATCAGTAGAGATGTTAATGCCTGCAAGGGGCTATACATCATCTTTTGATGAACGGCTGAGGGAGTGAGGGATCTCATGTCAGCCAGGAAGACCTTAAATTGAATTTTCAGTTGTTGTTTGATTACTATTTCTGGTTTGACGGCAGAGTGTGCACGGTCTTCTCCTGACGAATCTAAATAATCCAGTAACGTTTTTATGACTTAGATATTAATGATACATTCTAAATTACTGCTTTATTTTGGAAAATGCAACTATTCGCCTTTTTGTACAGCAACATGGATATATTTAAAATTATCATGGCTGTAAAATTTATGGGAACAGTATTCTTAAAAAGTAATTTTTCATCCAAAAAAGCACAGAAAATGAAATTAGTCTTGTTGACTATTTCCCTTCATAGATGAGCATAGCTTTCTCTACGAAATCCTCACCTCATTTCTGATTGGATGCGATGTTATACAAAGATGAAACTGAAATTTCACCCCTGAATATATATAATCCATTATTCCTACATTTCTCCCCAAGATGCCAGTATGATTAAAATAAAAAATACTCTCCGATGAAAAGTTCTGAACTACAGAAAAGCGTCAGAACTTGTTGGGGTGGTCTACTGGGAAATATGTCATTATAATTTTCAGGTTGTAAGATTTGTCTAAGATTCCCGCTTAATGTTTTTATAATGGTAATACTTAGAGCAAAATATTGTTATATATATATATATATATATATATATATATATATATATATATATATATATGTGTGTGTGTGTGTGTGCTTAATAATAAAAAATAATACGGCTCCGCCTAATAGCAAATTGACAGAAATACTTCATTAACAGATTTTATTAAACTCAGACATTTCCTCGCAAGAAATATGAATTGAATGAATTAAATCAAAACGTCGGTAAGTTTGTCCGATAAATTTGACCTAATTGTTTTTTTTTAAGGTTCGGGAGTCTAAAGCGCTACAACAGAGAATGAAAAATGCATTGCTTTCTTTTTAGATCAAAGCATTGTCTGTCACGTCTTGGAAGTTTTCCAACAACGCTCTTTTACAAAGTTAGGTAGGAATCTCTCTTACATTAGAGATAATCTGCAAGCGCTTCGAATAAGTTCACGCCGATTCAGGTCGAAAGAGCGTAGAACTGGATACGTGCAGGCGGAGTCGCAACAACTAAACTCCTTAGGTATTGGATACAACCGGCGATAAAATAGGTAGGGTTGAAGTTTGACTTTCATAAAAATCGACCAAATACTGTGTATAAATTGCAACTAAAGCTTAATTTAAATTAATAAATAATCTTTAATAATCTTTCTAAAATACGTCAATTGACTTAATTTATAATTTGAAAAATGTGTCATTTGGGTTATTCTATTTATGAATAAATTAAATAAAAAACCTTTTTAGTTTATACAAATTTTATGATAAAGACATTACAAACCTACAAATAAATTAAGTTTTGAGATGGGGCGAGTGTTGTCTGTTGTGATAGATTCTCAAATTTCCATATTAATAACATGTCTAGTGTTAGGATACTAATTAACGAAATTTGAACGCATCTTAATATAAAAGATGTGTGGGTTTTGCAAAGGTGACCTGATGGATCAAGAAATTAAATACAAAAGGATGGGAACATAATAACAAACAACATCCCAAACGTCAAACATTCCTGTAGATTTATGATTTAGCCACACAACTTTTATTATTATTTCCTCCTCAATAACGAGGGAAGAAAAATCCGTGGGAGGGAAATAACACGAGTAAATGCTTTAACATCTGCAGTAAATTTTAAAAAGTAGCTCTCGTAAAACTTTCAATGACTTTTTTGCAGATATTTCGAATGAGGCATTTATTTTTCTATTTACAGAAAGTTAAACACACACATGTATGCTCATTAATAAGTTAACCGGTGAAACAAATTCACCTTTGCTTACTCATATGCAGCAATAGATCGGTCAGCTGAAAAATCTTAACTCGTGTCATTAAAACTGATTAAATAAAAAATTGCAACATTTAAGAATATCAGCAAATTAGATTTCCTGTTTTCTTTTTTATATCCGTTCCGTTTTAAGTCCGTTGTTCTAAGATGGAAAAGAATATTCCGAATAAATTATGCGACAAGTATCAGAAGAAAAATAAATTCCCCCCAAGATTAATAAAAACTGAATTTTAAACGTGCAGTCTCAACCCGACATTCATTTAGTGAATTCCTTACTCAGGCATGTCAGGTATGGCTGCAATAGGTATAAGTAAAAAAAAAACAAAAACGAACATCAACTCCCTAGCAAACGTTGCCACAAAATGTTTTCCTTAAACCAGTTGTACGACGATTATCATTGCAGTTTTCCTTGTACTTTTGTGGTCATATCACTCCGGATAGATTAAACCACAAGTCTTCATGCAGAGAGTGAGAGAGAGAGAGAGATGAGGAAAACGTCATGGGTTTGTGATGAGAGCAACGCAGTATACTCCACCCAAATCCTGTGCACTACTAACGACGATCCGGAGCGGAGATCTCCATCGCGCACATGGTACATCCGCTCCGTACCTACCCCGCCCTCCCCGAAACCCCTCCCGTTCAAGCCGTCCCATTCAGACGCGAATCCCGCCCTATACCGACCCCACCACTTCCCTACCGACCATCCATTCCCTCAAACACTCCCAAACCTTTGCCTCGTTCCGGTCCAGCTATTTCCCGCCTCTCTCCTTCCGCACACCCTCTCCCGCATTCGGATATATATCCGGGGTGGAAAGAGGAAGGGGAAAAGGAAGAGGGAGGGATGGAGAAAGAGGCGCTTTAGAGAGCAGGAGGAGGTGGATACGTAGCCCAGAGCGCTCCACAAGTGGAAATCCCTGTCAAACGACGTCGAATTGGAGCTCCGAACGTGGGCTTGAGTGTGTCCATGTGTTTCCGCGAATTTGGTGGGGAGAAGAGATGAATCGGAAAAGAGGGGTGTGAGTGAGAGGGAAGCGTAGGCGGAGGAAGGTTGGGTAGGAGTCCGGGCGTCACATTATTCATCGAGAGATTCTCTCCTACCACCGTGCAACCCAAACCGCCGCGCGCGTTTTCTCTTCTACCAGAACTACCCAGCCAGACGCAGTTGCCAAGCTGCTGACGTCCGACATTTCCATATTCAAATCAGATCCATAGAATGGGAGGAGGAGGGAAAAGCTTTCTGTCCACGTGCATGTTTCCATTAGTAATTCCCCGATGGCGACTTTAGTCTCTCATATCTTGATTCTGACGTAGTCTTATAGCAAAGAGAGAGGTGGGAGAAAATATATACACGACAATAGAACGAGTTGATAAGCGTGCCAGATTCGGTGTTGCTGGAAAATGGAATTTATTATTCCGCCATCATTTCTTAGATCGATGGAGGGAAGCAGAGGGCGCATTTAACGGAAATTGTTTTTCGTCAGGTCACGTGCGGCTAAGATACGACTCTTGCTCTAAGCCGTTGGTCTTATTTTAAAGTCATTCGCTTTTGAATCACTCTTGATCCTCCCTCCATTCCCCTAACCACGCCCTCACGGAATAAAATATTCGGATATTATGCAAATCGATTCGTTTTCGATGACGCCTAGATGGGAACACTCGAATTCCGAGTGGCAAATAACTTGAACCATAGCGACACACCTTTATTTAAAGGTGAAACGTCTTTAACTAATAAATTTACTACTTGAATTCGAGAATATAATTGGTCTTTAAAAATTAGATGCTTAATTATAGGATTTTTTTGCGGAGACAGCAATGAAATTCGTAGGATTCGAAAGTTGCCTTGGGAAAGAGTTGTTTCATTTTACGTGTGCTCTAGATGTCTGTGCATTGTGTACTGTTTAAAGCGAGACAAAAGTGTAGAAAAGGTCAAGTGACGCTCTCCAGTGCCAAAAAAATTTACAAAAATGCAAAATTCTTTAATTGCGTTTTTTATCTTTAAACTCTTACCTATAATTCTACTTGATCCATTAGAATTCACAATAAATATTTTTTTAATTTCAATTATTCTTTCCATTCTCGTTTCATAGCTGTAAAAATTAAAGAGTTATGTATACAAAGGCCGGAAAAATCCTTATTTATTTTGAGTGCAAAGGAAGTATCCTAGGAGGAATGAGGTCTTAAGAAAGCAACTTAAAATTTTCCATTATCACAGAGTCTCACTTAGCCAGATACACTTTCTCCTTGGAAATAGCTACTGTGTAGGTGTATTAGCATCAAAACAACACTTATTTTTATCCTTGTAATAATGGTTGTTTTATGTCATAAAAGTAATCGTATTTATTTTTACAATCAATTATGACAACAGGCAATTTTCGAATGTCAATTTTCAAACGTTGAAAATAATTAAGGCCGCTGTGCTGTTTTTGAACCAATAAATAAATATCGGTTTTATTCAGCCATAAATGTTTGCCATTTAAAATACTAGGAAATCCATCAAATCTCTGAAATTCATTTACGCTGACTTCATACGTATGTATTACATAGAAACTCTGTTTTGACACTTTTTGATATTGTCTGGAAAATTAACCGTTTTTCCGTTTCTACAACTTCCTGATTTCACTCGATTGCATTTTCTTCCTTGGGAAATATTGGACGTGTTTCCTCGTCTACTATTTGTTTTGCTGCGGCTGTGCATTAGAGCGGTTTTGTTAATTTTTTATGTGTAGCAGAACCCTTCAATGTACTCTGTCAAAGATCCTTTAAGAGAAACTCTCAGTAGAAATAAATGGAAGTAACCTGGTGTTTCTTGGCGCAGGCCTTTTATAATTGCTTCGCCGTTTCCTGCTCCATTCAGTCTCTTGTATTCGTGCGAATCTCACGTAAACGCTTTTCCTGCTCTCGTTACGTTATTATTCGAAACAAAGACGAAATCGAGTGCGAAAAGAAAGAAGAAAAAGTTTTCCACTTGGGTATTATGAATTTTACTTCAAACTTTTCGCCATGCTTGTTACTTTTAATAGATTTTCTTTCGGCCAAGTTTAACTTCGTAAGTGATAAAATAGGAATTTTTGAATGGAGCGAGTTCTAGGTCATCGTCATTCTAGAAATTGGATTCAGCATCTCAGCCAAGGCATGAAACCTAGTGACTAACAAAATCTTTCCCACAAATTATTTTATCATTAGATAAAACTCTATTTTTAATTTTTAATGTTGCATTGTGTATAATTTATTTGTTAAATGTCATAGAAGTTCAAGACTCTAAGATTCTTTATTTAGGGTTCATCAGCCACTTTAACCTATTGAAACATTTTAGATATTGAATTTTCGTTTACTCGAATATATATTTTTTCCTCTTTGAAATTCACATCCTAATGATTTCCGAATTATTTGTCTCGAATATATGTAACTCAATTTTTTAAACTTTAACTCCTATTTGGAGAGGTTCTATTGACTGGAATACAAAATATCGGTATCAAGAATTTACCAATATCTATTAGTATAATAAGTTTACATATTATTTGGCGAGACTATATATCCTACATATCGAATAGTTTTATCAATAAATTTAAACATTTACCATTTTTCAGCAAATTCCCTCTGAGCCATCAGCAGTAGTGGACGCGTTTAAGTTGAATTTCGCTTCAGCGTTTCGCTTGCAGATAATTCGCTCCCCTTCGAAAGGAACATTTATGCCTTGGCCTTTTGTGATCATTGTTCTGGTGTGGCATAAGTTTCCTGAAAAGCTCAGGCAGACACAAATAACTTTGAACCATCCGCTATTCGCGCAATTGCGCGCATATACGCCCTTTAAAGCCCTCCTTTCGGTAATTACGACGCCGAATTCCCCGAAAATCTCGTTGGAATCCTCGGATTTTCCCCCGCCATCCTTCTCCTTTCCATTTTCTCCCGTTCGCACGCAAACGAAAGCCATTGTGATTCCTAAGCAACAAACAACAACAGCGACACTCGCCCCGCCAGGACAATTGTGAGTGAGCGCTTTGATTTGTATCTTTGACCTCCCCCTCCGCTCTTCCACGTTCACCCGCTCTCTCTCTCTCTCTCTCTCTCTCTCTCTCTCTCTCTCTCCATACCGAGCTCTTTCTCTTCCTGGAAAACACACACTGTAGGGAAAAACAGTACCGTGGCGCCTTTATGCCGGCTGCCTTCTCCCGAATATGAATCATACGGATACCATTTTTGTCGCGATCTCCATCCCGGCACTCCTTTCCTGCGTTGCTACTTCTAAATGGGAACCTTTTCCGTGTCATCCAGTGGCGAAAGGGGAAGAGATGGGAAGAATTTGTCAGTTCTCTCTTGAAGGATACACCAAACGCATTACCATCGAACGCTGCAAAACTGCCGTTTAGCTCTAACGCTCGAAGGATTTTCAGGTTTTCCGCTTTGCTGTTCCTGTGATTTCAAGAGTAGAAATATATTTAGCCTTCTCTGTAGCCGTCGTAGGATGTGTACATCGTGTTTTGGATAATTATTAGCTTGTTAAAGTGGCAAAACGTGGAACGCGGTAGATGTGTCCTCTCTCGTCCCAGGAATTACGATATTATTTAAACAAATTTCTTCCGCGCCCTTCTGTTACACGCAGACCTCTGTCAACCCTGCAACATCAGCCCACCTCCTCCTTTCCTTTAGTTTTACTTTTTCACCTTCCATCTTCATCGCATTTGTGCCTTCCGACACCCTTCTCTAAACCTCAAACCTCTCTCCCCTCCCTCAAACCCTTCACCCATTTCCTCTATCTCTCTCTCTTTCCAAACTCTCCCATTTCTCTGGTCCCTATCACTCTTCTCCTTCCTTTTTTCCTCCGCCATCTCTTTCCCCGCCTTCTTCCCTTCCCATCTCCTTCCCATACCGTATCGCACATACCTCTCTTCGACACGTTCCTTCCCTTTTTCGTGTTCTATTCTGATTCCCTATATCCATTTCTCCCCTTCCTCTCTCCGTGCATACATCCCTCTGCCTCCTCCCCATTCTCAATCCACCCTCCCATTTCCTCCCCATTTCTCGTGCCTCCTTTTTTCCACCCTCCCTCTCTCTCTCTCGAACAGTCCTCTAACGCAGTCCCTCCCTCTCTTTTCCTCCCTCCATCGCATCCCTTCCTCTATTTCCTCTCCCTCTCGAGGGGCATGACGATGGATGCGGTAACGAAACTCTTCCGGCGGGCATAAATCACCTTAGGGTAATAACATCGCTCTCCCCACCCCTCCCGAGCCTCTCCCTTGCCGCTCCTGCTCCCCCACATAATCCCATTCCCGCGAGCAGAATTTCCCACCGTTCAAAACACACGGGGGCAGCAAAGCGAGAGGACCGCCTCCTACACGCGTGTACACGCACACGCGAACGCACGCACGGAGACCCGTGCATAAGAGGAAAGGAGAAGGGAGGGAGAAAGTAAGGGTACCTCGTTTTTTTTGCGTCGCGCGTTCCTTTCCGACCTCTTTGAGGGGCACTGGCGTTCACGGAGGGTGCGGAGGCGGGTTTGGTGTATTTTTTTTCGCCGGTGGGAATTCGGCAAAGGAATGTTTGAGGGCGAGCCGTGATGACTGATGAGAGAGCGTTGAGCGTACACTTGAACGCTTTTCTCGAGCCTTTCCGTTTGTTTTCGATCACAAGTTTTCCTTTCCGCACTCCTTCATAGCCTTCGTCAGTCTTTTTTTCGGACTTACGTTCTTTTAGTAAATTATAAATAAGTCATACCTGATGTTCTTAATATAGAAATTTTGGTTCTTTCTCTGCCATTTCCTATCCCTGATTCCCTTTTATATTCCTTACACGTAATTCCTTGATCGAGTGCACATTTAGTTAATCATCTATTTCTGTTTCTAAAAATATCCTATAAAGTATTCACCAGATATTTTTGCGTTTTCTTTTCATTATTTCTGGCTGTCGTTTTCATTAATACGAGTAATTTGCTCATATAACGTTTTGATATGGTATATTCGGAAAAATGATTTGTTTAATATTTCGATTAGCTGTACGAATTATTCTTTTCATCAGTTCCAAAGATAGAGATAAATACAAAATTTCTCTTTATCTACATGGGAAATATTGAATTACTCTTCTCTCGTTCCCCCAAATTTCCCCTCCTTCGAAAAGCGGGATGCGATTTAAGAGACAAAGCTCGGTTGGGCCTATTACTATAGGCGGAGTGCTTTTATGAACGGTCGCAGACCCAATGCAAACCAGGAAATGGAGTTTTGCTTCGGTCACTGAATCATATCACTGAGGGAGCTTCAGGGAAAACCGAATCACTAAACGTCAGGAATTACACGGTATTACTCGGCTTCTACGCTTGCAGTTTATATCCAGTTACAATTAATTGAAGAAGAACCAGTTTACACGGCACGAAAAACGAATAAACTTACCTATTTTAACTACCTTGCTCTTCGTAAAGATTTGACATTAAAATTTAGGCGATTTTTCGCTACTACATTTAAACCGCTAAATTGTCATCATGTTTTGTTTTTCATTGAAGTTTTAAAAATTTGCTCGAAAATTGCTTTAAGTTTAACGACAGAACTTGAATCACTTGTTATAAGATCCGTGAGAATTTGGCTCTGTTTTCTGTTTATTTTTATGGAAATTTTTCATACTCAATTATGCCATAGAGTTATACAAATTTCATCCAGTTTTCTCTGGGTGATTTATTTATCCAGTTCTTATTAAATTAATCATATTTGTTACAAAGGTTCTTAATCGGAAACATTAAGTTATTTTTATATTAAAAGTTGTTCATGGTTATCCAACAGTTTAAAAATTTCCACGATGAAAAACTGAAATTCATAAACTTTAATATACTCGTAACCTCGTATAACAATTTACTATTTTTTTGATGGAAAAAGTAACGAAACAAAAGGAATATTTCATTTACTTAGTTCAAAAAATAATAATCCAAAGTGATTTATGGATTAAATCCCATAGACGAATTAAATAACTCATATATGAGCAGTTCACCTGTATATTAGCCGTCCTCAGAGTTAAAATACTGTCCTTTTTTCTAATTATGTATATAATTCAGTTTCTTTCAATTTATTGAAAATTAACATTTATAGAATTTGAAATCACCTCGTAAAATTGAAACGAATTCTTTTGTGTACATTTTGTTGATACGCCTCAATATGAAAGTTATATAAGCGTAGGTCGTGTTTAAATTGAATGTGTAGATTATACGTGCATGTACGACGACAACATTTTTCCTTATTTCATGGTTGAGAAAATTCCTAAGCAAGGAAGTATATGCATCAATATTTTCGTCAAGGTGCGTAATTTTTGCGTGCCAGTAAGATCCACATTAACGGCATTATCTCCACGTAGACGCTGAATATGCGTCATTTAACCTAAACCATCGTTATGAACGGAACGAATCCAAAAGCTCTCTCCGACAATCCGGCACGTCGCCGTTTCCGGTGCTCTCAAAGACTTGCAGCAACGATTCTTCCAGTCTACGATCTGGAACGCCCTTCAGTAGTCTGCCAACTGAGACGGGACTAGGTGTTTATCCCTCGCGGACCTTTCTCACTCCATCAATTTCAGCTCAGTGAAGCCTGACAAGAATCATAGAAAAAATTTTTATGACCTACCACTTAATGAAAATCCAAGGGATCGTCATGGACTCAACCAGCCGAAACTTGGCATAAGTTCGTGTTTGTTTCATATCTGCCTTTTAGAGAAAATTTATTAATTGAGTCAGAACTGAAAATCGCCCCTCTTTAAATGTTTACAAATGTTTTTACGGTAGAGATGTGCACTAAGAAAGAAGTGTTCTAATATTTTATGCTATGCATTTAAACGGAGTTCATTTATGAGTTGGAACAGAGTCTCCATGCTCGAATTCCGACGTAGGCTATTCAGAAAATGAAATGACAAGCCTCGTGATGTTTCATGAATTGTAAATCACCGAAATAACGTAGCTAATATGCATCTTATAACTAATATATACACATTTACTTAATTTCTAGTTTCCAAGTGTTTTTGTCTTCTGCATTCATAGTCTTTTGTAACTATGCATTTATATGTAGTTTAATACTTATAAATATCACGTATGTTTTTAAAATGTCTCGGCTAACAAAGCATTAATACTTAAAATGTAATAAAATTTAAAATATTTTAGTTTATTTCGGAAAACTAGCGTTTCTTTAAGTAATACAGCAGGTGTCATGGTAAAATATATTAATTTATTTCGTTTCATTTATCACAATGAATCAATAAAAATACCTTATTAGAATACATAACATTTTCAATATTATTTCAAATATCATTAAGCTAATCACAATCTTATTTCGTAGAACATTTGTGGTTATTAAAAATTTAAATATATAAAGACAAGAATGTGCATACAAACGCAAGCAGCATTCTAAGAGCTATCTGCTAAAATTTGAAAAACGGATCTGAACTAATTTTACGAATTTTGAATTGAGGCTTATTTTACAATAAAAACTAAAGTGCAAAAACATAAATTTCTACAAATGTTTGGAGGCAGAATTACGATTAATTTTTAAAAAACGTATTTATTTGTTATGCAATTACGCTTTTGATCGAGTAAGGTTTTTCAACTTTCACTTTGCATTTTAAATACGTTCTTTGTCCAAGAGTTATGCCTTTCCTCGTCAAATGCCCGAACCGCTGTCGAATCTGTGAGACGAAGTTTTATCACAGCGGCGGCGGCGGCCGAGGGTTAGGATGCGGAAACAAGAGGCTCTAGTTTGGAACCGGTGGCACCCAAGGACGTGGAAGTGGGTGGAGAGCGAGCAGTAAGAGAAGATGTTGGAACAGTGAGGTGTATCAGTCTCGTTAGTATTCACGATGGACGCGCGCACACGGAAGGTAAAAAGAGCAGGAAGGAAAAATGAAGTAGAAAAGGAAGGTTGGTGTGGAGCGGAGGGCAAAGAGGACGGAGAAAGCGAAAAAGGGAGTGAAGACAGGGTAGAAAGAGAATGAAAGTAACGGTGAAAGGAAAATTGGGGTGAAGAAAGGGATCGTATACGATATAAAGGGCAGAAGAAACGGGAAAGTATGGTTAGGAAAGGAAATGCGTAGGGCGCTCATGAATAATGGGATGAATGAGTACGGGCGAGGTTAGGGAAGGATTGCAGGGAGGATGCAGTAAAAAATACAATATATTGATAATCGCAATCACTCTTGTTTATTAAGGATATGATTGAGGCTATCGCTTTAATTCTTACATCTACAGTCACGGAGGGTTGCTAGATGTAAAAATCGAGATCTTAGTTGCTGAAAACAGGTATGCACTCTCTAGTCCTCTACGAAGACCGGTATAAATAGGAGAAAGTGGAGGATGACAGTGGAAGAAGGAAGAAGTAGGGATAGGTAAAGGGATGAATTAGAGGGAGAAACTATGGATTTAGAGAGAGAGGTAATGAGGAGGAACGAGAGTGAAAGGTAAGGGAGAGAGGTCGAAGATTGTTAAAGGGGGAGGATCGGAAAGAGAAGCTAAAGGGTTGAAGAAATGGGAATAGACCTTTTCGAGATGCGGGCATAAGGGAAGGATAAAGAAAAGTTGGATCTCAGAGGGTGAGGACAGCGAAAATGAGTAAGAGGTGTAGGAAGAGAAAGAATTGAGGGAAAGGGAGGAGGGGAAGGCGACGGGAGACGAACCGTAAGGAAAAAGTAAGGCAGTTCAGTGTAAGGCAAAGCAGGAGAGGAGGTGGCGTTGACGGAGAGGAAGATGACAAGAAGCGGGGTTGAAGAAATGGATGAGGACGGCGAAATGGAGGGGAAAGGAGGAAAGAGGGAGAAGTTGAGAAGGGGACGGGATTCGAGGAGGTCGGACAGAGATGGACAGGACTGTACGCCCAAGGAATGTCGAGGAGGGCGGGACGGACAAAAGAGGCGGCAGTGGTGGGCGGGTTTTGGATGAGAAGGAGTAAGGGACGAGAATAGGGGTGGAAGAGAATGGGTGAATGGCGTGGGAGGATGGAGAAATATTCCTTTTAGCATTTTGAATTACGATGAGGAAGGTGGGTTCGAATCAAAAGTTGGGAGAGAGACAGAGAATGGAGGAAGTCGCGACGAGTTCCGTAAGCTGAAAAGAAGGAAAGAGAGGCGGTGGGAGGAGAGAGAACGGGTCCGGAGACCTTCCACTAAATCTATTATCTATTTAAAATTCAGAAATACTGGTTAATTCACGAGCCATAGATAGAGAGGGACTTTGTATTAATTTAAGGAGAAGGATTAAATATACAATAGATATTTTAGAATAGATTTTTAGACATGAGTGTCTGAAAATAATCAAGTAAACCTTTCTGTTGGAGCAATTCCGAATAAAATAATATGGAACGCTTTTCTTTATTTTTAGATATTCATTACGTCATAAAGTGAGTAATAAATTTTGCGTTTCATGTGAAAAATCAGATTAAATTGTACATAAATGATACGAAGAAGAATAATCATAATAAACAATTATAATCCTTTTGGACTAGTCAAATATCAAAGTCACAATATCATTGGAAAAATTGTTTATCTACCATTCCAATATCGTTGCCATGTACAATTTTTGAAAGTATTATTTGTCTTTAAGCAATAGAATTTATTTTAGAAACTTATCATGTAAGGCTTGCTTAGTAAAATTTACTCATGGTCTGTCACAATTTTTGACAGTTTCATTTAAAATATAGAATATGGCATCGTATTTTTGCAGAGAAAGATTTATTTGATATTAGTGAAAATGTTTACGAAGTTGTTTTTACTTGTCTAACAATAAGACAATTTTGTTTAGTTTTTGTTGTATGAGGTAGTACTGAGGTAATGAAAACATTTCGATTATATAAACATCCTATTTACAAATTAAAACTAAGTTTCCGTGTTCAGGATTCGGACGTACAGTAAAGCCCCGATTATCCGTGTTAATTGGAACTTAGGAAGGCATGGGCAATCGAAGAAAACAGATACTCAGCATTTTAAAGGCAAATTTCAGTTAAATACTGTACAGCTTTATTTGCGTAGAAACTAGCCAGATTTCATTAATAAAGCTCTATCGATTAAACCAGAAACTATAATTAGAGTAGAATAAAGGAGCAAATATTGAAATTTGTTTTTGGCAGTGGCTATTCATCCTGACTTACTGATCACCGCTGTGTGCATATAAAAAAAATCGGTACAACATACATTGTACAAACTTTATCATTTACTAATGCGTCGTTTAGTTATATTTTAAAAAAATATGAACTATGTAGAATAGTTATAAACAGCAACATAAATAACTATACAAAATTTGATGAAAATCGCATGAGCCGTTTTTTATAAAATCCAATTCTTATTAAAGTTGCCCAAGAATAAACTAATCTTATATTAATTTTTTGAGAAATATGAACTATGTTGTAATATTGCAGACGTAAACTCAAGTAACTACGAAATTTGATCAAAATCGTTTCAGCCGTTTTTGAGAAAATCAAATTGTTAAACTGCCCTTAATTATTGTGCAATGTCAACAATTTCTTCATAGCTTCTATTCTGTATGATAAAATGCCTAAGTACGAGATTTTCGCTCTACTGTTTACTGTTTACTGTTTACCCACAAACAGACAGACGGCATTTCGAAAACCACTTTTTCGGACTCGGGTACACCTGAAACGTATATTTCCGTAAAAAAATCACGAGATCGATTTTTTTCGAGATTACAATGCTTTCTCATTATACTTCGTATATGAGAAAGTAAAAAGATGGGACATGAAGATAAAAACGTTACAAAGGAATTCTCTCAACATGATTTCACATCGCTGCGAATTTATGATAGTTCTTGGTTTGTAAGAAAATCTCTCCAATAAAGTAGAAAACTTCGTTTCGGGTAAAAATGGTGGGTAAATCAGTTAACATAACTTTTTAGTTGTGAAAAACTTAATAACATTGTCTCTTTTGTTGAAACAGGTTTCGTTTGATTGATATGATATATCAACGGGTTTTAATATGTCAGTGAAGTCCGCGTCTTCTTCCTTTTCCATCCAAGTGGAAATATTCAAACTCGCTACAGAACGCTAGGTCGCCCCGTTAATCCGTCGCACGGTTAATCCGCTCATGGATAATTGAGGTTTTACTGTATTGCCAATTCGTCCATAAATATAATTTAGATGTGCCTAACACTGAGGATGGCTGCATTCGCTTTCATGGGTGTTATGTTTGTTCATTGGGGAATAATATTATTTATTAATGTTAAATTCTGCTGCTCTTTGTTAGTATTTTTCAGTTTATCACATTTTAACTAATAGGCTTAACTTTCCATATTTTATCATCTCTGCTTTGTTTAAAATTTAACCCACGTAATTACTGCACTTGTTTTAGTGATGTTATTACGTTTGAATAGATAGATTAATCACCATTGTAGTTTGATGACCAAATATTTTTACGAATGAAGTAGCACAAATGTCGTAGAATGTAATTAATCACCTTCGATGCAGGCAATAATTTCGCAGAAAATGAAATAATTTACTTTCCGGATAAATTGGCATAAAACTCATACATTACTGTTGGAAAGGCTAACATCTCGTTGATACATGTTGAATTTATGTAAATACCACCTATTGACATTACAAACGCGGAAATTCATAAATTATAAAATGAAATACACCAATTATGAAATCATTAATCTTCGCCTGTTTAAAAATTTTATACTAGTAAAAATTCACTACTAACGAGGTCCAACGCCTCCGTTATGCTTTTCATCTTTTAAAACATTGTTTTTCGTAGAGGTTTTTGCTAATACGTTTATTCCCTAAACAGAAAATTTTCCATTACTGATAGAATATCCAACATCGAGCAGACGAGAAGATACACGAGTAAACTTAAAATAGTCCTTATAGGTCAAGTTTTAAAATTAAATATCCTTAAATGCAAATTGGACTTGAAAAACGCAATTAAAAAATTTCCAAGTCCTCAACATTTTCATTTCAACCGTAAGATGACTCCTTCAGCTCTCCTTTTATCTCTCTTTCTCTCCCTCGACCAACAGCATAAAACTTCATTCCAGTCGAGATACTGAAGATCGGAAGACAATCCTCTAATGAAGGCGAATTCCTCTCCATTTTCGAAGGCCGGTGATAGAAGTCGCGCTAAAGGAAGCGATGGAGAGGGTAGAGAGCTTCGTAACGAGGGAAAGAATGGGTACCCACGAAGAAGGAAAAAACTGCATGAAAGATAGGAATTGTACGATAGAGAAGAATAGGAGGGAGAAAGAGAGAGAGAGGAGAACCGAACCGAAAATACTCCCCTCCCTCCATTCATTCTCCTCACCCATTAAACTGGACTACGCCTAGAGGGTTGCGAGGGAAAGAAAGTGTCCGTTAAGAAAAAGAGTTTGGTACGGGCACGAAGGGTGGTTTTCTTAAGGAGTAGGTGGGGAGGGGGTAAGAAAAGAGTTCAGTGAGCCCGCTTAATTAATTTCTCAACGCCTTCTCCCTCACTGCCCAACCGTCTCCTCTCCCTTACCTCCCTCCCCCTTAAACCCCTAGCACTTAATTAGGGCCACTGTTCTTCTGTGCGGCCGCCAACGCAGTCGTCTTCGAAGCTTGAATGTCAAGTGCGGCGTGGAAGTCTTGAAGGCGAAAAAAAGGAGAAGAAAGGGGAAAATGTTTTAAAAAGAGAGGAAAGTGAGATGGAAGGAGAAGGAAAGATTGGTTAGGAGACGTCTGGAAGCGGAGGGGGGAGGGGGGGGGGGCGCTTAACGGAATGGAGTGAGAAGGGGACCGAGTTTTTCATCATCTTCCGTCGCTGCGTTAGGCCTCGCGGTTTTTGAGAAATTTATTTTGGCGCACGGAGGGTGAGGGAACGTCGGACGAGCCGGTTGAGCATAAAGAATTCATTCGATGTCTCCGTGCGCATTTGTTGAGGAACCAAGAGTAACGTTGTGTTGGGTCGATAGAGGAAGTTTGACAGGCGGGGAGCGGTTTATCTCGGGGCGTTATTACGTTCTTTTATTCCCGTGTAATTGATGGATACGTGCCAAGAGGTGGGAAATAAGAAAATATTACAAACAATCGCTTCCAGAATACCGGCATCAATTTTTCGAGTCAATAATTTTCGTGATGACTGCTTCTGCAATATTCCAGATTACCTTCAACAAAATTTAGGACGGTCACGGTATTCATCTTAATACACGAGTTAAGATTCAATCGATTAATGGACAAAATCACAAAGGGAATGAAAGAAAGCTTGTTTGGAAGGTTTTGTGAGCTAAAAATTGTTTAATTATCATTTTAATTTAACAAGGATTAACGATATTACGCAATTCTTGAAAATTTTATTTAATAATATTAATAAAATTTAATAATCAAGGGTTTAGTTTTGTTGGAAATTATTTTTTCCTCCTTTAAACCTAAATTGTGGTTTACAAAATTATTAATATTTGTTTTCAGTAATTGTCATTTTTCTGCATCTTTGTTAAAGAAGATTTTGCTTACAAGTTTTTTTGCGAACGGTTTATTTTTCCTTCATCTTTTACTTTCAGAATGCGTTAAAACTTATCTTCGTTAAAAAAGTATTGTGCTCATCTAACGCGTAGTGATGGTTCCTCTCGGTAACCGTTTATCACCGGTCCCGGAAATTTCTGGTATCTTTCATATCAATAGCGGTGCTCAAACGGGACAGAAAAGTAGGAAAATCTAAAATACGTCATCGCGTGAGAGATGAAGACGCTCTTATAGTGGAATCATCTCACGTAATGGAGTTTTCCTCCACTCCGAGTAATTTCCTGTGTGTTTCTTTGTCATTCATAAAATGCATAATGGGAGGTTTGCGAAGTCGTTTATAACAGATACTTACACATCAATCTTGGTAAAGCAATGATTTCGTAAACGTGGATTCGCAAATCCATGCAACCATCGTTGTATCGCGTACAACAAAGGATTTTGTTTCAGACCAAAGTGAACTTTTAAAAGTGCTAAGTTAAAAAAGAAAATGTCAAAAACTTTGATTTATTTTCGTGAATTGAACATTCCAAAAGACTTAAAGAGTTGAGTTTTATTGCATAATCTAGGATTTATTTTTTACAGTAAAATTATCATCTTGCATGGGCAATCAAATTTCTGCTTAGAATATCATTAATAACCATGAACTGTTCGGCATGATCCTTTTTTAAAGAAGAAACGGGCCTATTTTACTTGGGTATTCCGTCAGTTGGTACACATTCTGTATAATAGATATACCGCTGAACGGTATTAGATAAAATTTGTGCATATAGGATTTGTATCAATGTAGAAGACAATGTTGTTATACTCGGATTAATCACTCATTCAGGGCTGCCACTTTACCGAAAATAAAATAGCTTTTTTATGTAGATCTTTAAATATTCATCTGAGAAAATATATTTTTAAATAAATTTTTTGTTTTAATCCCAGAGAAAAACCGCATCATATTCCGGCCAGTGTGATATATCAATTTATGTATTACTTTGTATTTTACACTAATAATTATGTTTGATTAGAGTTCTTTCATGAAAATCTAGGAGAAAATGAAAACGAGTGACTGATTCGAGTTTCACGGAACGCTACAATGTGTTTCATTGTAGTATGTCGGGCCCCTTAGCCAACCCTTGAAATTTGGAGGCCCTAGCTTATACGGTTTCCGAGATATTCATTGCTCACATACAGACAGACGGACAAAGTGCCAACATAGGCTATTTTTTAAAAATCCGTTAATCTAAAAGTATTCAATACTTACGAAAAAGAGATATTCCGCTATTAAAATCTAGCAAGATGTTTGCATTCTTTTGTTTATTTTGGAAATACTGGAAATTACCCTGGCCACTCCCCTCAATTTTTATTGGCCCTCCTTGCCCCCCAGCCAAGAATAAAAGTGTAGTTACGTCCCTGGAGAGAAGTTGATTTTCGTGTATTTAATTGAGACAGTATCACTAGATAATTTTTCTATCTTTAATTCATTAATTCACGTGAGTTATTCACCGATTCCCATGATTTATTTACCTAAAGAATTCTTTTAGCCCTCAATTTAATTAATTTTCTTTTAAAAACTACACAACAGCGCATGAAAAGCATTAATTGCATTTTCATCCTCCTTCATCGTGCGCCATTTCACGATTACCATAGCTTCCTCCGAACGAAGCGGTAATCTGTAGGACTCGAACCGCCATCCGCACAAGACCCATCTCTCCCTCCCCCTCTCACACCGATTGCCCTTCGCGTGACCTAGATTACCTGAAGAGCTACTTCCGGTGCTTATGCCTATAAGTTCTCATCTAGTTCGCCATTTGCTCCTCCCCTCTTTCTCCTGTCCTCTACTCCACCTCTGTCTCCCCTCCCTTTTGTCTTTTCGTATCCTCTCTCTCTAGCCCTTCTTTTTCCAGTTGGAATAAAGCTGTCCTCTTTCCCTCAGTGCTTTATTTAATTTAACGGTGACTTCTCAATCTCTTCCACGGTCTTCTTTAAACTTTACAATCCCTTTTCTGGCTCCACCATATCCCAGTAAGTCGATGGTTTTTGAGGTCATTTCGACGTTTCCGGCCTCCTATTCGTCAATCGCGAAAGTCTCCGGATGAGTTAATGCCAATACCTATAGAAGCGATTTCATAAGTCACGCGTCGCAAGATTCTCCCACGAGATAGCGTTAGCTGCTTTTAGAAAACTCAAAGATTCGTGTTATTCTTTGACCGAAGACGGGTACCTGTTTTTATCATTCCGGCGGTAAAGCGAAATTTAGAGAAACAATTATTTAGGTATATTTCCGTATTTTTTATGCTAAGTTGGAATTAAGATGTTTTATATGTCTGAAACGACATACAAGTCTAAACTAGTGGTTCACATTCCTGTAGCACAGATGTGAGATATTAAATTTTTCAATAATTGCTATCTCTCTATCTACGATATCTATCCTATATATAATTTTGGAGGTGTCCGTCCGTCCCTCCCTGTATCTCGAAAGCCGTTTGTTGCAGACATATGCGGTAAACAGCGATTTGTTTCTACAAGCTAAGAAGTCCCTAGAAAACTAATTTCATTTTCATAAAGCCCCGGGTTCGAATCCAGGAGACAATTATATTTTCCCATAAGTTTACACGGGATTTTCGATTTTTCAGAGTGGAAGGTTTTTTCCATCATTCATTAAAACACGTAAATGTGGACCGATTTTCTTCGTTTTTGCGTTATTCGACGGCTAAAACTCTATACTACCTTATTCTTGCGATGCTCACATGTTACACGGTCGAATCATTCAGAAATACGCAATTGTTTTCAAAATTTTACGGATATTTCTTACTTTTTCCGGGTTGCCAAGGCGACCGTCATTGTAGTCTCCGATTCAGTTAATGCCAATTAAACCTTCAAATAGGTGAAAGAATAGCGTTATTCGCTTCGCACTTTTGTTTAAGCATCGAAATTAATGATGCATAGCAACATAAATATTTACGGATAATTATTCTGTTGACTGCTTATGGGAAACGTTTCTAACGATTTAATCGAAGCAATTAAATCTTCTTTTCATCGTTTGAATCTGGAATCTTACCTCTTTGTAAGTAAAATTATTATATTATACAACCGTAATGCTTATTAACGCAAATAGGTTCACGCATAAATTTAAAAATAGATGAGAATAGGGACACACGTTATTTTTTTAAACACATTACATGGTTATCTTCTGTTCATTGATAATCTACATAAACGGTTGCATTGATTGTTATATAAAAAAGAAAGAACATATATTTGAATAAAAAGAAAAACATAAAGGTTCGCGATCAGTTACTGTGTAAGGAAATGCATTTTTAGAGTTAAATGTGAATTATTAAGATCAGCTTATTTTACATACTTCATCATTTTTTATAAATCAATTGAAAATTCACCGCACAAAGATTGCGCGGGATCAGCTAGTTGGATAATAATAATAGTCATTTACATTTTATCTCCGAAAACATTAATTTAGAATTGTACAGTCTGAAAAGTTTCTGTTCAGTTTCAATGATTTCTAGACATAATTGTATATATTTTTCAAGAATGTGTCCCTACCGAAAAAAACTCCCTATGCTTACGTACATCTCTCGGTCCATTGCGGTGTAAAAACCTCTCCACCCTTTCCAAGTTCACCAAAAACATTAACGTTTCAAAATCAGTTTATCTTTCTTTAAAATTCTGTAATTTATAGCTAAATACAAAGAATATTCCTAGCAGCGATGGTCTTATATTTGTGCAATTTTGGATTGTTCTCAGTTATAAAATAGTTCCGCGCCTCTATCCTGACACGTTTTCCCTCTTTCCCACATAGTGGTGATTCCAATTAGCATAAGTTTCTTTGGAGATTTTATCGATGAGTTATCCTTTATTTTCTATTTTTTCCCTCAATTAGCGTGTAGCGGAAGAATGCCTTACACATGGACTTTTTGCTTAAGACGTTTACATATACTTGTACATATTGTAATTTAAGGAAAGCTTACGAATTTTTATCATCTTGCATATGTTGCAGATGCTATACAATCAATGTGTACCTTAGTGGCCGAGAAACTTGAGGCGAAGCAAAGCAACATCCAGTGATAAACCTGTATTTTTCCCGTCCTTGCTCCCTCGGGTGAGATTGGCTGTATGTGGATGCTTCCGTTGTTAAACTGCCTTTGAGAAGGGATTTAAAGAGAAAATGATTTGGGCCTTAATCTTTACTGCAGTAAGTTAGTGTTGCAACCTAAGGTAAACTTTTTATCAAAGCTGAAAGTGTAAGAGGAAATCACGTCGACATTTCTCTTACGGTTTTCATGAGTAGCAGCAACGTGCCCCTATTGCATCGTTCGCATCTTAATAACCGTAATGCGATTTCAGAACAGACGCTATCTGCAAAATGGGTAAATGAGGAGAAGGGGAATGGATCGATTGACTGCATCGACGTAAAAAGGAACGATATAAATAGTTGGAGAGTGGGAAGAGCGCCATGTATGGTCGAGGGATTTGGTTGGCTGGTTTTAGGTGGCAATGCGGTGCAGCAAGGGGGGGCGGGGGGGAAAGATATGGCGAGAGTGGAGCGGGGGGCGCTGGGGCGGGGTGTGGGCGAAGGAGGACCCTCACGTCCTCACCGTCTTCATTACTGCATGTACCACTTTCCTCTTTCGGAGCTGCATTCCCTGGCCTTTTTCGTCTCGTCCGGTGTCTGCCTCTGCTCCTTCGTTTCCTCTCCTGATACCTCAGATCCAGAGCACCACTACCATAAAAGTTATTTTTTCTCCTCTTGCTCCCCTTTCCCTCAAGGTTTCCAGCAACTTTATAGGAGTGGACGGAGCGACCGCTTACCGATCATGACGTATCGTAAGATCAAAAGTTTTCTTTCGCAGCATAAACCTCTTCATCATACGTTTCAGCTGTAAAAGAGCACCAAAATCGTAGTTTTCATAATTTCGTTAATCTTCTTTAGCTTGTGGCTTTACGATCATCCTAATGCCTTTCTGTTGTTACCAATAATTAGGTTTATATAGCCGTTATTTCGGTTAAATTGGACTTGTTTCTAAAATAAGAAACCCAGTTCAAATTGCCTTCTTTATTACACTACAATAGAATGTCTTACAATTCCGTGATCAGAATTTGCTTACCATGGAATCTATTGGTTTTTCATCTTAATTAAAGTTGGAACCACTATCCATTATCCTCATTTTTTTACTTCTGATATCATTCTTGAACAATGGCACATCATAATACATGCACACAGTATCTTGCATTTTTCAATACTTAGTATCTATTTTATAAAGATGGTACATTACGGAATTAAAATCTACCTTTTCCTATTAATATATAAAAAAATGACATACCAGTATTTTATTTTGCCACATAAGCCGACATTATGGATTGTTTTCGTAATAGAATTTTGGCATCTTCTCTGTTAATAATTTTTTATCATTTCTACAGTTACGTACATACACGTTTATTGCAATACATATTTCTTATTTTTCAATAATCATCATATTCCATCTTCTCTCCCTTGCCAGATTACTTTAGTCATCAATCCACTTCCTTTATTTAACCTTATTTCCTTTCTCTCTCATCTTCTCTCTTGACACACTACATCTTTCTCTACTTATTCTCTTAGCCTAACCGTCCTACGACGACCTCATTCACCCTTTACCTATCTCCTAATTCCCCATCCTTTCTCTCCTCCCAACATTTAGCTCAAACTCTCCTTTATTTCTACCTAACTCTCTCTCCAATCTTCCATCCCCTCCACCTTCCGAGAGCGGACTTCTCTCCATCCCTCTCCCTTATATCCAAAGCCTTCCTCCTCAGCATCTATCGCCCCGCTCCGTTGCTCACTTGCGTCATTCGGGGAAAGAGCCGGGCTACCTTCAACCCTCCCTACTTCCCTTCTCTCGCCCTCCCCCCATTTTTCTCCCCCTCTCGTTTTTCTCTTTGCTCTGCCGTCACACTCCCTCCCTCCCTTATCCCCGCTCAATTCCCTTACCCATCCCACTTCGCCCTGCTTTTACCTGATTGCCACCATGTTTCGTTCTACTTCCGACTGCCATACACTTCTCTTTTTTTCTTTCCTATTCCTTTCTCTTTACACATATACACGTGTGTATCCCTGAGGGTTACGTCGAAATCTTATTGTTGATAGACTGAAATGATGGAGACGTGCTATAAATATCGATGATCAGACGCGAAAGTTTTTCTTTAGGTTATTTTGATTTTTGCACCAAAAACTTTTACCGCGTTGGTTTCATTAATGGAATGGTGTTTGGTTTTATTTTCTTACGGGAGGAATTTAGTTATAAAGAACGAAGCCAAAAGAAATGATTTTCTAGTCTTTTCACCGATGTAATAGATGGCTAAGGTTTATAGCTTTTGTTACTTCATTTGAAGTTATTGCTGTTGTTGACTCCCGAAGTTACACGTGTGTAGTTTTTATTAAATTTTCTCCTATTTTGATAATATACATGGAGTAGTTCTTTAACTTTTTAGGAATACTCGCGTTTTATCTCATAATAGCTCAATTTCTTTTTTTCATTGGGTATATGTATTCACTTATGTACATTAAAAACAAATTATAAATTCATATTTTAAAATTATATTTTAAGGCTTGAGAGCTTATTCGTATTTCTGCAAATGAAAAGTTTTGCAATATTATTTGTATAAATGAAAGTGTGAGGATATTTAAGAGTTTGAAATTCAATTTTTATTCCAAATATCCGTTTGAATAAGGTAAAAATGGTCTTAAATATTGTTGATTCGCATTAAAAGCAATTACCCAAATTAGTTTATTGCGACTAGATTTCTTTCTGACCTTAAGTTTCTAGGGACCAAAACAAACGAAAATAAAGATAGAATCTAAAAGAAGGTAAGAACTAACTACCTCCCTCACAAAAAAAAAAAAAGAATCGCGTTCAATCTGATTATACCTTAAGAGGAAAACAAATAATAGCATTGGAAAACAAATTCCGACCGGAGAGGATCGACTCGAGGAGAAAAAAGAGCTAATAAAAATCAAGAGAAAGAGAGAGGGGGAAGAGATAAAGACGAACGCAGGGGAGGGAAGGTGTAATTTGGAGTGTTAAATAGTCGATTTCCTGCTAAGATCTTTCGGGAGGGAATTTTTTTTCAAGCTTCCTCCGCACTCGTAGGTCACAGGACCCCAGAGAGAGAGAGAGAGAGTGTGAGAGAAAGAGGAAAAAGTACCAAATAAAAAACTGGGGAGGTTGGAAATGGGAAGGAGGAAGAGGGCATTGTACATCCACCTCCTCCTCCCTCTCCATTACGAGGGAAACTGAGAAAAGAGCGTTAGGGGAGGAACGTTTGCTCGGGCGGAGCGGGAGGAAGTGAGAGAGAAGGATTGCGCAGCAAAGGATTGGGGACGTTGATGGGAAGAGTAGGAGGGAGAAGGGAAAAGAAAGGAAAAACGGAATTTTAAAAACCCCTCCATTGATTTCCCAAAGGTGATCTGGGTAGGGGAGAGTAAGGATGAGAGGGGTAAAGAGGGACAACGTTGATGGCCATTAACGATTTGCGGAGGCGGCACGAGGACAGCCAAAGGATCTTGCCCAACCCTCCTTTTCTGACAGGGGAAAGAGAATACAAAAGAAGTGGGGGCATGATGGTACTGGAGAACACGGAAGGATAAAAAAAAATCGGTAATAAGGCCACGAGGGGTCTGAAGAAGTGAAAGATGTGGGAGAATATGGGAGAGGTTGAAAGCGAGAAAGAAGGAAGAATGCTGAAAAAACGGAGAAAGGTGGTAGAGGTCGCAGGAAAGCGAGAAAGGATAAAACGGGGAGAAGAGAAGAGAGAGGGGAAAAGGGAAGAATTAAAGACGGTCTGTGTATAAAAGCTGAATCGTGTGAAAGAGGATATCCCACAGGGAGAGGAGTGACAAAGAGGGCGGTATGGATGAGTGAATGAGGTGAGGGACGAGAGAGAAATATCGATCCGGGTACGGGGTTAGGGAGGGAATGGAGAGTGGAGGGGGAAATTGGAGAGGACAGAGGCCTGTATTGGCCAAACATCTGTGCGATAAGAGGTGTCTGGAGAGAGGAAGATTGAGAGGAAATGAATACTAAAAGGGAGAAAAGTGAAAAGAGCAGACCGAGGCTGCGGAAAAGGGGAAAAAATGGTACGAGAGATAAATGAGAAGGAATTTCGGAGGGCGATTGTTTTATTTTTGATGGGAAAGGAATTTATCCTGCGTAAATTTACTTTCTATTCCGTATCTCACGTAAATACATCCCGCTGAAGGATAAATGACGTTACGTCGTCCATTACGAGGAGCGTACACAAAAGAAACCAGATAAACGAAACTTTTGGGTTGAAAACAACAAACCCTACGCGAAAACATTTCTAATGAAAATAAGCTCGGAATGATGTGAGATACAGTATTTGTTGGAATGTGGTAATCGTGAGGTCGAAGAGGTCATGATAAAGATGTCATTTAAAATATAATTTTTATAGCGGATTAAAATTCGAGCTCGTTTTTAACTTTTAAATCCTTCTTCTGAGATAATTTGATTTATCAAGTAAAGAAAACTGGAGGACGTATAATAACACGATAAATGTTTTGATCTATTTGTTATTTTGTGATAATGTATTAATTTTGGAGGCAGACTCCATTACAAAAATTAATTACATATTTACTATCGAAACCCCGTAAAATTTGCGATTTTGCTCTTTTGACCGTATTATAGAGACGTTTAAACAGTGACGTAACCAGCAGCGGGAGGGATTGTGGCAAAATATTATCGATGGTCCCTCTCCCCCTTCTACCCACCCAAGAAATGCATATCTATTAAAACTGAACTCATTTTAAAATTTACTAAGTTACGCATATCAATCAACTATCAGGAATGTGATGAAAAGGTAGGGCTTTTTAAATTAAACTGTCCAAAAATAATTGTTAACTGGAAATTCATTCAGAAATTAGAATAAAAAACAAAAATCAATTTTAAAACAGTTATTTTTCTATATTCGCAAAAATTCCAGGGTCTTTGGCATTTGACCATACTACATGCCACTATTGTCACGCAACTGCATTTAAATATATTTCCATTTGTATGTTTGGCTGCCCAATTCTTGAGTCAGTATCTCAATTTTAATATACGTATTTAACCCTTAACTGGGCGCGTCAAAAAATGTCCCGCAACTGGTCGCGTGGCGTACTGTGTGCGCCGCTGCATCGTGTGGAAAATGCGAACGTAAACGGCAATAATAACGATAGATTCATTCTAAATTTTGTTTGTTTAGCCTTTTAATGCAATTTATGATTTATAATTCTCATTGTTGAAGTTATTGTTAGGATTTTCTACATTATATACGAACTAAATTTTCAAGATATATTAAGTACCATATGACATTATCAGTAAAATTTTTATCATAATATATTTATATATAAGCGTCATTTTAAGCACAAAGATGTAAAAATAGAAGAAATAATGCTAAAAAAATTACGTTGTAGAAATATTTAAACTTTTACAGGCAAATCGCGATGCGTGTTTAACACAGCGGAAGCGACGCCCATAGCTTTGCGTCTGTTTTACTCTTCAAAAACAGTAGCTAAAAGGTTGATAACAACTTGTTCGATTAGCCTGGCAATAAAGGTAGGATAGATAAGAGAACAATGTATATGAAGCATTATTTACTAATTGACAGCATTTTAAAAATATTTGGCGCGCTCCGTTCGCCAGCGCGCCCACTTAAGGGTTAAAAGATTATATAATAATATATTTAAAAGATAAAATTTATGTCGTATATCATCGACTCCAATCGCTATTAATAACTTTTCCGCTTACAATACGGCGTTGTTTTGTGCATACGCACAGACAGACGAACTCTGTTGGCAAAGCTAATACGCGCTGTGACATTACTTCGAAACGCGTCAGAAGAGCGTTATGTGTAAGGAGTTTGCTGAAAGAACAGGATTCGGGCATGGGAGGTTTTTTTTTCTTGGCTGAGGAGAACGTTGGAAGAGATTTAGCAGGTGGCGGTGGACGGAGAATGAGAAAGGGCGTGTGCGGACTGGGAGAGATGTGAGCCGGCTAGCGTTGGGAATTCTGGACGCGTGACTAACTTCTTCCTCCAATTCCGCTGCAAACCGCCCCATTCATCCCCAATTTCCTTTCCTACGGCGTCACTCGATCCTTCTCTTTCTCCTCTCTCTTCCCCACATTTCTTCTTTTATCCTTCCATTTTTATCGCGTAGGGCCAAAAGCGAGCGTTTGCTGGGCTGGAGTGTGGGTTTGGAAGCGGGGTTGAATGTCCCTTTCTCTTTCCCCGTTCACCTCTGCCTTCTCAGAAACTCTTGTATATCGGTATCCTTTCCACACTCTTCTTCAGACCAAAACCCCTAGATACAGCTGATCGGTGGCTATTGAGAGTGTCACGCTACTTTTTTCTTGGATTTGGCGTATCCATAGTTTTAATGGCGTCACGTTACGGAAACCTCTACGTCGAGTTTTCCGGGAAGTTAAGGAATGTCTTTCAAGCAACGTTTTGCTATAAAGCTTTTCATGAAAAACAGAGTTGCTGTGAATCAGGATGGAGGGGGGGGGGGGGGGGGGGAGGAGAATCTGTTTCGGGCTAACAAATAGTGTTTGAGTCGCCCACATTTGCATATTTTTATTTTGTTATATTTTCATTTCCTTCGGTGAGAATTTTTGGCGCAACGAGAGCTCGTTCTTTTGGAGGCCGCAACAAGGGACTGGAAGAGACGATCAGGCTAAAAAGGCAATGAAACAGAGGTTAAGGAGTGTAGGTGAATGTCATAGGTTAAAGGGAGCAATGGAGAAGCGGATGAAGTTTGAATCGAATAGTCCACAAACGAAGTTAGCAAGGGAATATTCCTTGGAGACCAAAGTCAAAGTGAGAAAAGTGGTGGGTGAAGGGTAGAGAGAAAAAGAACATTTTTTGATCTATAGGGGGAATGCATTTCAAGAGGTCTTTAAAGGAAACGGTTTTAATTCGTTTCTTGATGAAGTCCATTAGTTGTGATTTGTTTTCACTTCAGAAACCGATTTTTTAGGCGCGTTTCGCCTACAGCGTGAGCGCCTATTATCGTCCGTCTGTCCGTCCGTATGTTCGTTCTCGGCTTCTACTGAACGGATTTTCACGAAATTTGATATTAAGGACTTACTATAAAATATAATAAGAAAATCGCAAAAATGAATCACGTACGCCAATCTGGGGATCCACTTTACTGGTGACAAAAATCAACTTTCCGTCATATCTCGTAAAGTATAGGTCATATCAAAATGTTTTTCAAATAAAAGTTGTAGAACTGGTAAAGAAGAGTATTTCCTTTCCTATACATTTTTATCGTAGAAGTAGCTGTTATTAATAAAATCAAACAAAAACGTCTTATTGTTAGAAAATTTCTTGCATGGTTACTTCTTCATTGTTGCTAACATAAACAATCTCACAAACAAACGTTTAATTTCCTTACGTGTGCATGCACTATTTTTAAGTAGGAAGAAAATGGATTATTTATGATGAAGAAAAGAACTTTAAAACGCTATTTCCCTTACGTACAGGTATATGATTTCTTTTTAACACTCCATTGCACGAAACGCGCCCATTTGTGATACGTTGTACACTTTCCTAACTTGTTTATATTTTCCTGGGTTTTCAACATAATCTGTAATTTTCTAGCTTATGACAAGAATATTTTAATTAATTATATGGAAAACATTAAATTATAAGGAAATTTCATAATCAAAGCATTCTAATATATTCTACATCTTAAGAAGTTAAATTATAATCAACTTTATTTCTGACGACTAGCTTGTATTTTTAAAAAAGAATATATAGTTATCAAACTTGTAAAAGATTTTCCAGCACTGATATTTACATTAATAAAAATTAGAACTTTGAATACATTAATTAATTTTATATAAGGGCGTTTATATATATATATATATATATATATATATATATATATATATGCACACAACCATTTAAGTAGAAATTTTATATCATAATATAGTCTGCCATAAATTACCCAGAATAAAGTAATTAATATATGTTTATATTTGGATTTAAATGAGGGCTCCATTGACAACAATTGCCGTTGAATTACTAATTACTTGTGCAACAGCTGCGGAAACTATGAAGTTAGACTACAAATTTAAAATTCGTGTTGACGCAATTGTCACTGAATAAACGCATATCACGACCTGTAACTCTCGAGCTAGGGAATGATTATAAAGAGACGGTACTTATTTTGCGCCAGGGCAAAGTATACAAAGGCAGTAACGCAAATTTATTCAGTGAAAACAACAACAGAGGTGTTTACGTAGTTGTAACGAGAAAATTGCGCGGTGATACGTATCATTAAACCACCGCAACATCAGTAAAGCACAAATATTTACCTAGTCCAAAAAAAGAAATCCTGCTGATTTTGATGACGGTTTTGTTCGTAACGTTTTAGAGAATTCTTCAATTATTTAATTTAGAAGAATTGTCCCTAAATAAATATTCTAGTAAGGTTAAAATTAAGATTTAAAATTTGTAATTTTATTCATAGAATTAATTTTCCACCTCGTTATTTGCTGTGCCGCAATGTTGTCAATTTTTATTTAAAATTTAAATTTAAGTATGTGAGACTTGATATGGCGACAAATGAACATTTGGATGTGGTGGAACTTAATCTTAAATATGGTTAATATTTAATCATGGATTCTTTACCGTAATATTTTTATATCCCTTCATGTACAAAGGTAATTACTATTTATGTAGTTATTTTTCCCGAGTTTCAAGTATCATTAATGGAAAGCAAGCTCAAAAAGTGCGGCTACCGTAGTTAGAGATACACTGTTAATAATTATGACGCTTTTGCACGAATTACATATAGAAAAAGTTTACCGTATTATTTGTAGTTTTACTTAAAATTCTGCCATGGGTGATTAACCATTACTTTGATCAAGAAAAAGGTAGACACGAAAAAATTACGACCTAACGGTTCGAAGTCATGCAAATTTCCACTCACATATAGCCAATCGGAGGAAAACAACCGAACGTCAGCTAGTCCACGCAATTTTTTTCCTCTCTGGAACTCTTCGTTCGCATTATAATTCAAATTATCCTTGTTGACATGTCCTGATTTACCGGGAGCAGATTTTTTATCCGAGTCGAAGAAATCATCTCACATGGCGTTCTGAGCGAGTAATAGGGCAGGAGAGAATGATAGAGGAAGCGAGAGAGAGAGAAATATTCATCTCACGTTCGCCGAATGTCACCCCCACCCCCTCCCCCACCTGCTCTTCTCCCCTCACGTCAAAGGGAAATTAGTAGCTAGTGCATTTCTCTCATTGTACCTCGGGGATACATACATGAGCTTCAGTCCTTGGCGACATTTGGTTCCTCGCCTCGCGACACTCGTTCCACTCCTTCCCTTCATCCTCACCCCCAAAAGCTGCCTACACTCCTTAACAGACATCCTTTCGCTCTAGATGGCATTAGTGAAGGGGATGGGAGCTAACGTTGTCGGAGGTGGTGTACAAGAGGGAGACAGAAAAAGGGAAGAAGAGAGAGAGAGAAGGAAACTCCTGAGAGCACTGAAACGCATTGTCGTCACTACAGATATCGTTAATCATCCCCTACCTCTGACTCCTTTCCTACTACACCCCAACCGTTGCGTAAAACTCTCGCACGAAATCCTCTCCTTATTCCATCCCTTCCTTCCCCTTCCAACACTCCATACGAATCGCTACCGTGAATGTAAATACCACGGAATGAGTCAGAGAGAGAGAGAGTAGGAATGCAATTTATTGGTTCGAAAAAGGGTGCTCTGGAAGGGAGGAGGTGGGGGATAGCGGAGAAGTGTAAGAGGAGGGGTGGTTTATGCGTGATGTGTACCGTGCGGTGGGTTGGGAGGGTTTTCGATGGGTTTTAACGGAGGGTTTTGGAGAGGTTGAGTAGAGAGGGGAAGGAGGGACGTTTTAGGACGTCGGGGTTTTAGGAGTAGGGGAAGGGAAGGGAGGGGCGTTTTATGCCATTGTGAGGGGCGTAGAGGGTGGGGGTTAGGGGGGCGAGTATTAACAGGGGTGAAATTTTTTTCCGTCGCATTTTGGTGCATGTAAGACACGGATTAGGGTAAATAATCCAACGAATCTATGCGAACGGGAACCGAGAGTGAGGAGAAGGGAAAGAGAAATGCTGCGAACACTTTTTAATCCTTGCGCGGTGTACCTCAAGAGTCAAGGCCTTTGTATCGAAAGTTTACACGTCCCATGTCCTTTCTCGATTTCGAACGATTCCATCCCATAGGCGACAAGCACTTCTTTTTTTTTTACGCCATCCGTCTTTCTTCACGGCCATTTTTTTTTACCTTTTCCGCTTGTTTTCTCCTCATCCCCGTCATCTTTTGTCTAGCTCCTGCCTTCTTTTATTCCGGAGAGATTTCTTCCATCGGCATCGCATTGTCGCTTGACCGTCGGTGCGGCACGGCGTTATGGTAGGGCGGCGGTTGCCATAGCGGCCAATACGTGCGCTTGTGGGCGGTAAAAGTTTCTGTGCGGTGCTAAGTGAGGTATTCGCCTCCCCTATGATCTCTACCCCACCTCTCACTCACAGACACACGCCATAGTTTCCCCCTATTTTCTCATCCAATCCACTTGAACTCTCCTCCCCTTTCTCCCTCACACTCCGGCCCTTCCCCATTTTTACCTTCCTCCTTTCCTCTCTCTCTCCCCCCCCCCCTTGACCAACCCTCATACGTGAGGCATGCATTGTTAGAGGATACGCCGTGACATATTCGGGACATATTTCACCCCCGGCGTGGGTGGGTTACGGGAAAATAGGAGGATAAGGCGAAAGACAGGGAGGGGGGAGGAGGATAGAGGATGAGTGGGAGGAGGAAGAGTTCGTGACGTATTCGCCCGGCGTTGAACCGCTGTTGCCACCGCCGCTGCGGTCGTTCCCGGGGTATTCTGGGACTTCACAAAAGAGAGTGCGCGTAGAGTAGCTCGCATATAACCACGCGGCCGCGAAATTGAATGAAAATGTCCGCAGCGTTTTTACTTCCATCCACGCTCCCTTTCTCTCCCTCCTGCTGTCTCACCCGCAGCCGCCGTACTTCATACAGAGCTTCATTTTGCCCGTCTCTCCTCCTTTCTCCCTCCTTTCTCCTCCTCCTTCCCCATTTGCCGCGCTCATGGCATCCTACTCTGCTCCTTCCCTCCCGGGCCATGTACGCATATCCAGCGAACCCGTTTGCCCACCCACGGGGGTTCTCCTGCCTGCCTCCCGGCGTTTGTGTCGGCGGTTTGGGAATAATGGCCGGTGGAGAAGTTTGCAAACGGAAATGTAAATGAAAAGGGTGATCAAAGAGTTGGTCCTGAGAGAGGAATAAAAGCAATCGAGGATGGAGATAGGGTGTCGGTCGAAGAGGGGAGAGAGAGAGGTGGAGAGATGTGAGAAAAATGCGAAAAAATCGGCGCGGGTTTTTATTTTCCGAGATAGTCCCGGAGTTGAAATGGATTCCTTTAATCGGAGATAAAGGTAAATGCTTTCCGGAGGATGCCGACTATGGAGCACTAAAACGCGTGCGTATGCGTGGATGATCTTTTTGTAAACAGTGGTGGTAGCTCTATTGTTTTGTCTGGATAAGCTCGCCGCTCTATTAATGTCGACTAATCAGAAAATTGCAATGGCTCCAAAAAGCAATTGTTTTTTTTTGCGGAATTAGCTCGGAAAGGTTCCCAAAACCGGTGCACTGTTGTGGAAACAGAATGCGACGAATATGGCTAATTTGATCTCAACGTCCGTAGAATATTTATTTTATAGATAGATAATATCGGGAAAATTTTACGCGAGGCATGAAAATTTCATCGGAAAGGTACAGAAGTTTTATTTTTTAGTGAGAAACAATTTTCGTAAACACCTTACGACCGGATATTGCAGTTCAATGGCGTAATAAATTTCAGTGCGAATCAATTTACTTCACACTTTGTTGCTTTGCCATTACGTTCAGGCATCTAGTTTATAAATTTCTTGTTGCAACAGAATATTGTGTTAATCAGTCAAGGTTATTTCTATTGACGAAACGGTAATATGACCTTCGGTATTATGATTCGAATATTGGATTTTAAAACGCCGCATACCTTTCTAGTTCATTAATACAAGGTTTATGATCCTTTCCATTTATTTGTGTGCAATGTGGCAGGAATGATAAACTTTTGTTTCTTTGTTTAAAGCAAAATCATTGGAGCGGTTAGAACGACAATCTCTAATGCACAGATATATAGAAGAAATTGAAAAATTTTGTAGAATTTCTAATTGACAGAGCTGGGGATGTATGGGATGACGTTTGGCAGCAAAAGAAATATTTCCTAGATAATTTGAAACTGGATATTTTCCAATAGACCAATTTTAAAAGGAATTGCAATGTTCCACTTTGCCGTACTCTTAACGCGGCTTCGAATCTAATTTGAATCATTTCACTAAGTTAGTTTCTGTACTTTGTGACATGGTTGGTAAAATAAGATTACCATCACCCTTAAAATACTGCCAACAAAAGAGACAATGAGTCCGCAAAAAAGTGCTAAAATCTAATCTTAAAACACGTCGATGAAATGCGTTCAGCTGCTATCGGCGCAAAGAAAAAAATGACACATGACTAAGTGTCGTGGAATCGCATAAGCTTACGCTGTCATTCCTGCAGCTCGGGATTGGACTTCGTCGCTCTCGATGACTAAGCGGGGAGATGGGTCTTGGATGGGTGGGTCGAGGGATTGGGGGAGGCTGGGGAAATAGAATTCTACCGAAACTTCTAGGCGACCCCCCACGCCGATTCGGGACACTAAGGCCGAGGAGAATGGAAGAGTACAATGGGTAGAGAGGACACCCAAAAGCGGATTTGACGCACCCTTCTACTATGTATCTAACGAGCTTTGTGAAGGAATCAGCAGTGTCGGCCTATACGTATATGAATTCCGATCCTCCCCATTGAGTCACCCGTTCTAGTATTGTGATTTCGTCGACGCCATCGTTGATATGGGGGGTGGGCGCTGAAAAACATGAAACCCCGCCAATGTTTTACGGTCCTCCGCCGAGTTTTTACCACGGGAGATATTTCTGCTATTTTTGGGCTTAAAATCAGGAAGATCTCGGTTAACAAATACAACTCTGATGCGATGGATGAGCGTTGATTTTACTTACGCTCTCAATAAATCGTGTAATTTTAAAGAGACAAGCTTAATTTTACACTTTTTTTGGTGATAATTCGAATAAAATGTTGGTTTCGAAATTTTTAAATTTTTTAAATAGTTAACATTTGGTGTTAGATTATTACGGTAACAAAGGAATTTTTTAATTTTAATTGATGGAGGTGAAAATAAAAAATGATATTTTTCGCAGAGTCGACGAACGGTGAATTGCCAGCGTGAACGGTTGCTTTGCTGCCAGAATGAGCATTTGGTTTTCGCTGACCTTAGGAGTCATCTTGATTATCAGTTTAGGTGAGCTCGATAATTCATTTTTAGAAGTAAGGATCGGAGATTTTTTTATATAAATGCTCGACTTAATTCAGATAATTTTATATCGGTTAATTTCAAAAATCGATATAAAGTTATTATCATTAGTTTTTAAAATTGTACTTAACAGCCCTCATGCTGATACGCGAGTTAAATTTGACCCGCAGGGCTGTCAGCGTATTAATTACCTGCTAGTCAGTTTTTAAATAACAAAATAATATCACTAAACTTGCATTCAAGAGCTTAACTTCTTGATGTTTTAAGTAGGAAAAAGTTACAGAATTAAATACGATATGTCAGAGTTCATAAACCTTATTTTTCAATTAATTGAAATACTGAGTAAGTTACACGGTGTAGTAATGACATTAACATTCTGAATATGACTGCACACTTAACAATCATTCAGTTATAAATGCATCATTTTCATTTTAAAAAATCCTCTAGCACTTAGCCAGAATAATTACATTGTAATTATAAAAAAATATTCCTTCTCAGGATAATTTTGGTTTAATATTACAAGTAAGAAAACATTAAGGTTGTATATAGACGTGAATTATTCCAAAATGTGTTTCAATAGTTTTCCATGAAATTAAAATTTTAGACTAAAATTTTATGGTATTTGTTTGTAGCATGTACTAGTTTTTTTTTACCTTTGTACTACTTGATTGCTATCCATAATCCACTAATGCTCTTTGAAATTAACAGTTTTTTACGGCACAAGCCAAATCACCATCATAATGTTCTATAAAACTAATCAGTGATAAATATTGCTTTTACTGCTGTTAAATTATTTCCTAGGATGGGAAAATAGTATGTGTATTAGATATTTACACCACACGAATAAAAAAGTAAGAGCTTTTTTACGACCTATATATTTCAAAATCGCGTATTTTACTGCCCCCATATTCCACTACCGCCACTTCTGCCTTTCCGAGTCCCGGTCTCGCGCAAAATATCATACATGCAAAGTTCGTCCGCTTTTATCCCCGCGAAAATGACTCCCGGGTACCGCCTGAATAGCGTCGCTCGCGTCACCATCACCGGCACCCCGTCGTCACCACAGCCAAACGGTGGTGACACCGATAGGACGTCATTTTCTCCGTATAAATTCCCTCTCCGACCGAGAGAAGAGACCGTCCCAAAGGATTTTCGCGTTTATTACCCGAAATGTTTCGCGCCGTACCTTTTTCTCTTGACGTTATTTTAAAGGTTTTAAAAAATAATGTAGTCGAGTGCTCGCGAGTAATGAATAACAGTAAAAGAATAGCTCTCCAAATTCTATCCATGCAAAGTTTCGTTTCGAAAAGTTGAATTTAAAAAAAATTTGGTGTAGTGTCTTTCGAGGAAACATGCATGTTTTGATTTTTAGGTGAGTTCCTTTAAAGTTAAAGGTCATATTGCATTTTGTTTGTTTGTTCATTTGCAAGCACATATCAGTCGCTTTACCGCTGGATCTATTTCATTTAAATTTTTTCTAAAAGATGTTCCAAAATTATCTGCGCAATTTTAAACCTTGATGCAATATGTACATAAAGACAATCGCAGTAGAAAACGAAAATGATATTATCGGTGAAATTAGTCATTAAGAATAATGTACACGTATCATTTTATTGAATGAATATCTTACTAGTGAAAGCATAAGTTTGTTTTTTGTATCATGTAATTTCTTTTAAGAAGTTGTGGGGTAAAACAAACCGAACATATATTTCTCTGTAAATTATTTTCTGATTGCCTTGTTTTTCAGAAATCGTTGTATTTTCGATGTTTTTATAGAATACAAGATAAAAATGGCATAACCGGATTAAATCACTCAATCAAGACTTCCAGTTCTTGTTTGTATTTAAAAACAATAAAATTGTCACACTAGGGTCATATCATTCAATCAAGATAAAACAGGTAAAAAATTGAAATTTAGACTTCATAATCCTATGATAGAATATTATTAAATAGGGTATTAGAAACTTTTAAAAATACAGAGAAAATTTGAATCATGTCAGAGCAAAATTCGAAATTTCAATTATTGAATCTACTGAGAGAAATGAGAAATGAATAGGAATAGTAGAAACCATTTAATCGTTATATTAACAAATTTTGTCAGAAATATAAGTAAATAAACCGTGAAGAATTGTTCTTTCTGTCGTAATGCATTGTACCGATTTAATTTTCTATTTTAGTGTTTCACCTTCTTCAGTATGTCTCTGTGCTAAGAAACAGTCACTCTTACTTGATAGGAATAGTAGAAAACATTTACTCGTTACATTAACACATACTGTCAGAAATATAAGTAAATAAACCTTGAAGACAGCTTTATTTAGGCTTATTCGATTCAAAGATTCATTTGATTCAATAATGGCATTAATGTTACACCTTAAAATTAAAACTCCCAATAACGTTTGTTCAGTAATTAAAAAACTCCACAGTAAAGATTAACCTAATACATTCGTAGAGCTTTAGCGTTTTTGAAAAGTTCTGTAACAGTACCTTATCTTTGTCATATATAAAATGTAAATGCTCCATAACAAGAACCTTTTTTGCTTTTTATCTTACATGAAAAGGGTGTATAAACTCATTTTATCCATTTGGCATTGCTGAAGTAAAAGAATGACTCTGTGTAGAAGCATAGCAAAGATACCCTATCATTTTAAGATTATCAAAAAATGAATCATCATTAACATTTTAAAATGATTGAGATGAAGTAAGAAGTAATCCATACTGCGTCCTGCAGAGTGCAACGAAATAATTTACTGCAAGTTCTCCTGAATTAAAATTGGTAATATATTCCTAATGCTTGACACGTCTGTAAAATTTCATATCTCTCGGTTCTAAAAGAACAGCTTCATTAACAACGAGCATGGCTATTTTTATACCTTATTTAGTTGTATGTCCGTAAGAAGGATATCAGTTAACCAATTTGTATATCAGTCTATTAATTACATGGTAGCGTGGTACCCGAGTGTTTTATTTTATTCATCTGTTATTACATCAATTTACTTCTTAATATTGTGGGCCACGTAATTTTAAATACCATCTTTCGGAATTATTTTCTCGTTATATTAGTTTTGTTTACCTCTAGCTGTGCAGCACGTCCTAATTTTCCTCTGAACATACTAAAAACGCACACTAACCGATAAATCTCACATTGCCGCCTTTGATAACGGCAGCGAGCACAACAATGAGTGGAATTGCGTGAAACTATCGTTTAAAAAAATATCGATCGAACAAATGTAATTAAAAAAAATAATCATAAATACATATGTGGAACCACAACGGGAGAGAAAAAACTGAAGTGTGAACTCCAAGGGAGGCACACAGTTTTTCATCCTCCCTTACCAATCCGGCCTCGTTTCAGCTTCATCTAACGTCATTAAAACATTTAATTTCATCGAAAAAACCGACTCCGATGAACCCCCTTATGTTTATATACGGATACACATGTGCGCCGTTAAAAAATGCACACCGCGGCTCGCTTATTTAGGATAGTGAGTAAAAAAAACAATAATAACGATAAATAATGAATGCGCTTTCCCACAAGTGGTTCGGAGAGACAGAGAGAGGGAGAAAAAAAGGAGCGAAATAAACTGCGAGGAATCTCACCGCGGCGCCATTCAGAAAACCGAGATGATTGATCCAAGAGACGCCCTCTCATTTATTAACGCGATTACCGCATGCGTCATGGGCTGCAATGGATCGATACGCCGTCGAATCGAGTTTTCGAAGGCCTTCCATGCCTGGGTTGGTCCAGCCAGGGATGGAGGGCGCGCGGGACGCCTCTCCCGAAACGCCGTCGTTCCCCGGGTCAACTGGAGCAAGGACACCGGTATGGAATAAAAAATGTGTGTTAAGAGGGGACGAGGAGAGCGGGGTATTTCTAGCGAAGCGGAGGGTAAAAGACTACGTGATTCCAGTCATGTGTCTCTGTCGTCATTGGAGGAATACATATATTCGACACGGAGGGAGGGTGGTTAGGGATACTCGTTAAAATTTGAAGGGCGTGTGTGAAAAGATGCTAATTTAGTACGGCCGCGACTTCGACGGACCCCGTTAAATTTTAAATCGTCGTGATTTGTAATTTCTGAAATTTCCTGATCTACGTATTTAATTTTCTTCCGTAAGGATCCGAATTTTTGTTTTTCCTTTCAATTTCGTGGTACTTTGTATCTAACAGTTGTTACGGTTTCATAATCACTTCTCCCAGTGCAAGTTGACACCAATTTCTACTGTTTTTTCAGCGTGGTGTCATTAAAATAATTTTTACTGCATTCATTGCTGTATTAATGTGCTGCTGTCCACTAAGTTTACCGACTTATTGCGTTTGATTCGTTTCTTCATAGAAAATATTTTTTAATCGAATCGGTTGGCTCGCAATACATATTTAAAATATTTAGTCATAGTTTAAATAGAAAATTAATTGGCAAAGTCCGAATAATTGATTTAATTAGAAATGCTAAATTTAACGGCGAATCTTGATTATACGTATGGTTTATTCAGATATATTGGTGAGCCGCGGGTTGTTATTACCGCGTTTAAGTTCTTTATATAAAAGTGTTATTTTAAAGCATAATATCTAAATTTTTAACGATAGACTTGGGTCGTAATGATGCTGCTCACAATGACAATGTAATAAATTGAAATAACGTTATAGTTATAAATCGAATACATTAAAATTTGCAATGAAAAAGCATTATTAATGCTGTATTTCATATTTAGAATACTTGATATAAAAACGGATTTTCATCGTCGCAGCAGGTACGTGACCAAATTTCTCTTTAAAAGTAATTATTGAGTTGGAAATAAGAACGGAAACAAAATATTTCATTGTACATATTTAATGCGAATTATATATCCAATACTACTAATTTCCTTTGTAATTGATTGATTTAACAATTTTGTTAACATTTCGTTCCATAGAAACAAACAAAATAAAGTTTACATTTAAATATTAAATATTGTTGTATTCTAATACTAAATTAATTTCCTGAAAGTTTACATTTAAATATTAATTTAAATAAATAAATTTAAATAAAGTTTACATTTAAATATTAAATAACCCGAATATTAAATAGCCCGACGTTCCATAGAAACAAACAGAATAAATTTTACAGTTAAATATTAAATATTGTTGTATTCTAATACTAAATTAATTTCCTGAAAGTTTAGATTTAAATATTAATTTAAATAAAGTTTACATTTAAATATTAAATAACCCGAATATTAAATAGCCCGACGTTCCATAGAAACAAACAAAATAAAGTTTACAGTTAAATATTAAATATTGTTGTATTCTAATACTAAATTAATTTCCTAAAAACCCTCTACCATAACTCATGAATAAAAAACCTAATCATTCAAGTCAAGACGCAGGAAAACGTGAAGGCCTTAACGTTTATATAAGAGGATACATGATAAAACGACGTCGAACTCAACGTGAGCTTGAAGCTGGAGAACAAGCGGCTAAGCGTTGAACAGATAATGCAGAAAATGTCATTGAACGTCAAACCCGTTCAGCTTATACGAGAGAATATATGAGAAATGGAGTGCAATCTCAGAAATAGCGTGAAACACGTGAAGAAGCCGCTGAGCGTCGTGCAGCTGACGCCGCTGTTATGAGAAATCGATTGCAATCACAGTTGTGGTATTGGGTGGCGATTTCCGTCAGACTTTAAATGTCGTGCCAAGTGGAACAAGAGACATCATTGAAGTTTGTGTAAAAAAATTACCGTTATGGAGATTTGTTCGCCAACGCAGCTTAATTACTAACATGCGTAAAGCTGGTCAGGATTATTTTATCGAATGGGTGTTGCAGTTGGGTAATGGTATGCTAACAAATGAGCATCAGGAACTTGTTTCTGAGCTCATTGAATTACCTGAAGCTATGACTTAAGAATTTAGATTTTAAAAAATCTGATGTGGCCAACACATGACTTTCTCCATATTTGGGGTATAGATATTTAAATTATTATGAATAGCATTATAAGACAAAATTATTATTTCGTATCGTAAAAGAATACAGTCGTCCTTATTGTCGTAAATTAGGTATATTTTGAATATGTTTACAGAATTCACCGCTACATGGTAGTGGCGCTGTATACTGGAAATTAAGAAAAAGCAAAATATCTCCGAAATGGGTGGTTCTACGAAAATTTGCTTGAAATAAAACTTTGAAGAAATATTATTCTCTACAACTTTGGTCCTCACGAAGATTACCAATAACGACGTTTTTAAGGAGATATTTAACGGAAACCGAAAAAAACCGATTATTTTTTATAAATAATTCCTAAACAATAACTGCTATGGAAAATTGTTTCAAATAAAAGCTCTAGGAAATTACATTCCCTATAACCTTTGTATAGAATTGTATATACAATAATGATGTTTTAACGGAGAAATATCGCAAACACCGAGTCGGGTTTCGAATAAACCTCGACTTCCGCATAACCGATATTGTCCAAAAACTAATCAGTCCTTTGTGCTCATGCTAAGGTGTTATATATGAAGTTTGGTAACGATATGGCAAGTACTTTTTGAGTTAGAGCGCCCACAATCACATACACACGCGCACGCACACACAGACATCATTCCGAAAATAGTCTAAACGTGTTCTAGGGACCTCAAAACGTGTATTTCCGTTGAAATCCCGAAGTCGATGTTTTTCGTGATTTCAATACTTTCCCATACTACGTATGGAGAAAGAAAAAGGACTTCTTAATGGTACCCAATTGGTTGTAAAAAAATTGCAAAATTACTTTATCGACGCAGAAATTAATACGGGAAGTAACAAAGGAGAACAAGTGTTTATTCCACGCATGAATTTGATAGCAAATGACAGTAGTTTGCCTTTCACCATGCGAAGACGCCAATTTCCAGTCATTTTGACTTTTGCAATGACAATTAATAAAGTTCAGGGCCAAACATGTGATACTGTTGGTGTTTACTTGCCTGAGTCTGTATTTGGACATGGTCAACTCTACGTGGCCCTTGCAAGCGCAAGAAATTATAAAAATATGAGTCTTTGTACAAGACACCAATTATCAAGGAAAGATTTTGATGAATGAAAAAACATTCACCATGAATGTGGTGATTAAAGAGCTGTTAAAGTGATTTTATCCTCCGATCAAGATGAATTGTCTTCCCATCTTTTTTGACGGATTTCCACTAGTCTTTACATAAAATTGGTGTATGGTGTTCGTTAACATGTCTTTGTTATTGCAGTTCAGTAATGACTCCACGTGCAGAAATTATCATAATTAAGTTTCATTCATCTGTCATTCCTGATCCGAATACTATGTATGGAATGTTTAACATTTGGTGAATCTTTTCCTCCGTGCGTTCAGCATATTCGAATCACTTAATTATTCTCATAATAGAAGTTCCCCCGACGTTCTCTGACGTGGGAATATGCTCCACAAAAGTTTCAGTACTTTTCCTGTTCAACTCCATTCGAGCGATTTCATAGTGCAGCGGTCAGAAAACTTTGGGTCTGAAAAGTCATTCTAACTTTGCCGTGGGCCCAAGTTTTCTTTGTCGCCAGAAAGTTATACCGCCGTCTTTAAAACGGGGATGAAAAGAAGAGAAAAGGGTTGAAGGGGAGTGATTGGAGATAGAAGGGAAGGGGAAGCAACCCTCGACGGATTTTGTCTTTACGCTTTTCTTCTAAGTCACTGAAGCCTCTCAGCTATACGGGCGGCTCGTAACAACTTAGTCATGCACGTTGAGTTTTGCACGCCGCGGATTCCCAGGGTAATTTATAGATCTCGGAATAATGGCGGCATGGATGTACCGATCCTTTCTGCCAGAAAATTTCCGAAGGCTGCACTAGTCAAGGTGTGTGTTCTCATAATGCATCGTATTGTTTCTAGGATGTGCATCTACAAAACAACTGAGCCACAATAAAATGATTGGGCCATAACGCATATTAGTTCAGTAATTTTAACTCAATTTCGTAGCCATACTGTCATCAAAACGGTTGCAGTGTGAATTTAGAGGACGTATTTTACAAACGTACTGTATTTTCTGTGTATATAGTCAATACAGATTAATTTGAGACTGCATTTAAAGTTAGTAATGACTATAGCAATATGATTAAAACTTGCGCCGGCTTGTAGCAATATAAATTTAGTAATTTGACGAAACCTATCAGTAATATCAAAAAAAAAAAAACGTCAGTAATGGCGTGAAATGATGAAAGCAAATTCAACGATCATTAATGTTCAAATTATTATATTAATACTAGCATAAGTGCCCGTTGAATATCAACGGGTTTAATGAATCTAAATTTTCGCCAATGTAACGTAAAAATCGCAAGAATAAAATTGTGCAGTTTTAACCATCGAATATTTCTATATTATAAGTCTGTTTTAATTAATTAACTAAAATCTCACAGAAATTCCTTATGAATAAAATAGTACCTTTCTTTCTACTAAAATAGCCATTGTTATTAGTTTTAAATTGATTATAGCATTAGGATTTCAATTTCATTAAATAAGCATAATTCCGGTTCCAAAAAATTGGTTCAATCTTCAATTGCCTCTGATAATACTTTAAATAGATTTTGGAATATAATGTACCTCAATATCGTTTATCGTCTGCTCAGCACTCTTGCCTTCTCATTTTCCGAAACAACCACTTTCACCAGCTTTAAATGGATTTCAAATTTAGAAGAGAACTTAATTCAATTCAGTTAAAATAACCACATAACAAACTTCTTATTCCAAAGACAATCCTTTTATAATATGCAATGTTAACCTACAATTCATTCATTCTGAAAAATTAATAAAAGTACCATGTACATATATTTCTTTCAAATAAAATAGCCACTCTTAACAGATTTTAATGGATTAATGCTTTAGCATTTCAATTTCATGAAATAAGCATAATTACGGTAACAAAAAAATTTGTTCAATCTTCAATTGCCTCTGATAATGCTTTAAATAGATTTTGGAATAAAATGTACCTTAATATCGTTTAGTGTCCGCTCACCACTCTGGACTTCTCAGTTTTCGAAACAACAACTTTCAATAGTTTTAAATTGATTTTTGCTTTGAAATATACTTGGGTCAATTCAGTACAACTTCCACTTTACATACTGTAAATTCCAAAGTAACTCCTTTTATAATAGGCAATGCTAGCCTAAAATTAATTCATTCTGTAAAGTGAATAAATAAAGCTCTTTCTTTAAACTATAATAGCCACTGTTATTAGATTTAAATGGATAATAAGCCTTAGAACCTACTCTGTATTAAATAAGCACCAAAATTCCTTTTATAAGGACAAATCAATTCATTAAAAGATCCACTGTAGTTTCTTCGAAAATTGCCTGTTAACAGTTTTAAATGTCCTTTTAATTTTAATTGAATTTTAATTTATATTCGTTTCCAAACTTCGGCCATTGTTACGAAATTAATTCGAGGAATAACAATATAAATTGAGGAAGGTGTATCTTTTGAGAGATTTACTTATGATAACACAACTGTTTGTTTAATTCTGTTTCCATGCATTTGTTTGGTACTGTAGTACATCACTTACAACTTCGCACTCAAGCTGTAGATTTTGTATTGACCAAATGGGATGATTTTCAACTGTTTAAACGCAGAATATCGTAAGCACTTATGGTTTACAAAGAATTTAATTTAAAAATGCTTTTTATTTCCAATTTTTCTAAAATGTTACTGTTGATACTTAAATTTTTTTATATTTACATTAATATACTTATTTTCCACAAAACACGCCAATCTCTCCCCTTCCTGCCTCTCTCTCGCATTGAAGCACTCAAGGCACACTTATTCCCAGAAGGATGTATACAATAATCGTAATTTTAGGTGTAACAATGATAATGGTCGACATAGCAACATCACGTTAAAATGGCGAGATTTCCACAAAATATGCAAATTAATAATTTAACATGGAATATTTCGGACTGTGGGTAAAAAAAGACGAATGGAATAAGAAACTTTATAACTTTTTCTTCATAATGGTTCAAATCGGAAGGTCGTCTGTTAATTTCTTCAAATTTTAATTTCCAAATGAATAAAAGCCTGCACGTCGAAAATCGCGTTTTACATGTTAAGTAATGGAAAATGGAAATGCCTCTCTTGGAGACGAACGAAGGAATGTTTTCGCGATTTAAAGTTGTCATTCTCTGAATAAGTGTTAATCAAGCATCCCTACCAAATTTCGAGTTTCTATCATTATTATTTCTCGAGTTATTAGCGTTTGCATAGCGTGACCAACCAACCAACAGACGAGGGCTATTATTATATTAAGTGCCCAATAAAATCTTCGAGAATGATTAAGAAACCACTTAAATGTACTTCATACTAGAACCAGTCATATAAGGTATTTACGCATTACGTTGCAATCGAGGCCAAACTACTTGGTCCTTCTTCTTCGGAGATTTAGTTATACCGACACCGAAGTCGATTCTCGTAAGCATCTTTAACCCAGAAGATGAGCATGAATATAGGATGATACCCTTCGAAAGTAAATACCGCCCGAGGCGCCGCGGCGCGCCGTCGTGAGCGGCATGCATGCACGGACGCAAATAACGTCGCGCCTCGGGCTCCCCATCACGGAGTGGATTGATGGGACCAGTCGGAGCGCGTGTTTGCGCTACTTTCTGCTAGGGGCGGTTTCGCTACACGAATCGTGTGGAGGTTACAAAAGGAAACAATTGACTCATCGGAAATCTTTTGACTCGCCGATGGACGACCCCTCCGGGATAGTCTTGAACTTCGCGAAACCGCTCTTCCGTGAGATAACGAGATACGAAATACTTCCACTTAGTCATTCGTGATGCACGAATCAAGGAAAAAGAAGAGCGCCGCTTTGAATTCTTTGTGGGCCGAAGAAAAAAGGTTTAATTTGCCCTCCCCTTTAAAGAGATCGTTTAAAGTCACGAATGATGCCATTCCAACAATTTGCTTCGACAAAACATGTCAAGTTTGAATTTCGTGGATTGAACGGAACGTGCAGTATGCTCGACTATTGCGTGAGAAATATTAAAAAAAAAAACATTCGCATTAGGGTTTAGGGAGACGAAGAATATTCTTCGGGGTTTTAAGCACGCTTATTGATGGAATTACGTGATTGCATAGGCGGAGGAAATCAGGTCAAAAACGCAGAAATGCGACATTTCCTGGTCCTGGCGCTGAAAGGATCCCGGCGCCTGCAGGATCATGTAACGGAGCAGCTGCTCGTTAATAGAGTAGCTTTAAAAAATACTGAATGCGGAAGGGAAGTGCCGTGTTCTATATAACGTGCTTTGAAGCTCCGCATTTTTACTGATTGTTTTACGGAGGGATATAACTAGAGTAAAGGAAAAATTCAGCTCCTAAGAGGTGCACACGGTCTGGCGTTTATCACCCCTTAACATTCGCGTGATATATCCTTCGAAGGAAGAACATAAATTGAAACAGCGCTAAAAATATCGTGTAGGATAAAATTTTCCATTATTTTCATTCTCATTCAACGATTGGATAAAACCTCATGCAAGATATAGCAAATTTTACTTTAAATCAAAGTGAATTTTATGCACATAACATTCTTTCAATTCTTCATTTTCGATTACAGCGTTTCTGTCTTTAATTTAAGAATGCATATTTTATATTATTTTATCGTTAAATTATTAAAACCTTCTGAAAGTCGGTTTTTAAATTTTTAAATTGTCGGGTATCAAGACTCTAGACCAGGGTTTCCCAACCTGGGTGCCGCGGCGCCCTGGGGTGCCGTGAAGTGTTCTGAGGGGTGCCGCAAAAATTATTCTGTTTTCCCGTTTTTAGTCTCATTTTGCATCGTCGGCTTTCAAAAATCAAAACCAGAGTTAAGACGAACTGCATTTCGTCGCAAAGGCACTTCGAAATGAAAGGAGATGTGGAGAAGGGGGTTAGGTGTTCAACTTCACTACGATTATTAGTGATGGTGGATTGGAAGGGGTGCCGCCAAATTATGAAAAGTCACTTAAGGGTGCCGCGACTCTAAAAAAGTTGGGAAACACTGCTCTAGACAGCGGTCGATTTTTTAATATTTTTATCGAGCGATACATTTTTGGAAAGTTGTATTTGAATTTCTCTATACAAAGACCAGGGTGGTTAACGGTTAGTTTAAGTAGTGATATTCAAACTTGAATGAAATGAGAGAAAAGGTGGAAAAACGGAAACACAGGGCGCTATTAAGTAGCTACTACCGACGTTTTGGGAAAAGCTTAAATAGTCTTCTTGTTTTTAAGAAATAAGAACGATTGGAGAAGTTTGTTATTTCGAGAGGTAAATATATATTTACCGATATTTTCCGTTTAACAAGCTTTTTAATCTGGATTTGTCTTCAAATTTTTCAAAAATTAGGTTACATTTACTGACGTTATGTAAAAGAGGGGAGTTGCTGTTTCTACATATTGTCTCATGTTAAGGTTCTTCGGAAGGCGAGATTTTTCCTAATAAACGTCTCCACTACAAGATCTTGGGAAAGAAAGGAATTACCAAGTATGCTATAAAAGAGAAGAGATAAATTCGATGTAATTTTTAGTGTAAAAAACCATCGCTTTGATGTTTTATTGGAAAGTTAAAGTTTGTACGTAAATATGGCCTTACGTTTTTTGAAAAACATGCAAGGTGAATATCAAAATGAAGATCATATATTTACTATAAAAATTTCTTTGCCTTTTTATTTTCTCATATTAATCTTCTCTATGTATTTGACTGCAGGGTTTTTTTTTTATAAATTTCATAACGCTGAAGTAGTTTCAGTATTCCCCGAGCTAAATCCCGATTTAAATTGAAAAATAATACATTATGTAACTGAATTACTTTCTGAGGCGATTATTTTTCCCGCTTTCTTCTTTGAGGCTACACGAAACATTTGAGAGTAATTTAAGCTCTACTTAATCTCAGTCATATATGCATAAAGCGGGGCGTTTCTTTATTTATTTCATAATTCCCCTTTAAAAATTCTCGAGAGAAATGGGTGAGGATGTATTTCAACGGCATGCGCGTTTCACCAAACCATTAGTTATATAAATTTTCATCCTTTATATAGTGGTTTATTTATAAATTACCGGCACACCTAGAGAGGTGGATCGCAGCCACGTATGTCTGTGATTTTTTGCCCACTAAGCAAATAATTTTCGTGGGTGTTTACAAAAATAGCAATGTTGTTTCTTCTGGCGAACTTATATAGAATGTTAAAGAACAAGCACTGTAAGAAGTACTTATCTCAGTTATCTCCAATATTCATAACAAGGTTATGAGAAACCAGATGCGCATTTCTGCTACAAAGCAGCCGTCTGTAATAATACATGAGAATGATTTACCAGAAAAACAGACTAGCAGCCGTCTTCAGTGGTGATTCACCAAAGTAAATTCTAAAAAAAATCCGTGAATTACTACTGAAGAGGGCTCTGCTTTGTAGCCGAAATGCGTATCTAGTTTTTATAACCATGTTGCGGGAAATGGAGATACCAGAGATAAGTACTTTTTAAAATGCTTGTTCTTAAAAGTTTTCAGCCTTAGGACGAGCTCAATAATTCTCTGGTGAATTACATAAAATATAGCACTCTTTTCTGTCTGCCACAGAGCTAGGGTTTTAATCACTTAGTTTCGTAGTACGTATCTTCAATTCCATTAAGTATTTCCCCATTTATCTGAGCCAAAAAAAAAGAAAAATGTAGTTCCATATAAAAATGAAAAATTTCTTAAGTTCTTACGCCGGACTGAGAAATACTGACCTCAGAATATATCCAATGAAGTTCGAGTTCTTCGTTTTACTTTTATTTTAAGGCGGTTCCCGACAAGGAGCCGTCCTAAGCTCACAGGGATATGCTTTTAAATTATGGATAACATCCGCGCTCCCTTTCGCCTTTCTGGAAGGCATTTGCCTGGAGATTTCGGGGCGTATATCAGCAGAAACCCTTCCCAAAATGGGACCGAGGCGAGCGAGTCAATTTTTCGTTTCATAGAGAAACGGGCGATTTTGCAAGTTTAATGTTCTCATCACTTCGCCACGGCCACCGCAGACTTTGACAAACGAAAAAAGGTCATTGAATCACGTGGGAGGAAGGAGAAGGGCAAGACCAACGAGTCACGCCACGACAGGCAGGCAGCCATGCATCGCTTCCTTTCACTTCTCACAAAAATGGGGAGGTTGAAGGCAAACTTAAACAAAATAGACTTTTGTTCGCCGCGCCGGAGATCACGACTATGGACAAACAGCAATTGGTATGGATTAAGAGATAATATGGAAGAAAATAAGATAATTACGTGATGCGGATAGTGAAGAACGCGTAAGTTCCAACAAAGTTATCGAAGGCGGCGCTGCGGCGGGGAGAAAACTTGGGAGGTGATAGAGTGAAGAGGATAGGTAGTCTATGTTTAAGAGGAACGGATTGTAATATTTAACTAGGCCAATTTATTCCCGTTATAAGATTTAAACTGTATCGGAGTTAAAATTATATATGTACACGGATACTTCTTGAAATCCTACATTATTTTCCTATTTTGTGGAATTTAAAAACATGTAGGAAAATTTTTGTTATTCTGATAAAAAACCGCGCTAGTGATCTTTATACTCGTTTTCGCATTAATTGATTTCAGGAGGCATTCATTTTTGTAAAATTATAAGCCGTTCTCCTAAATTATGTGATTATCGTTCAGCATGCCGAAGAATTGTGTGTCCTGGCTCGCTCGAACTTCTCGGTTAGATAAGTGGTTGAATATTATTATAGTTCTCTGGGAAGTAATTAAGCATAATTATTGAAAATACGTTCAATTTACCGAAAGGTAGCTGAATCGATTAAAAAATCCCTCATTCTAACAGAGACTATGACAGCGATCAATTAAATTTGTTATAAGAAGGAATTTCGCGCAACATTTTTATATAGCAAAGCAGCAATATTTACGTAATTTTAGTGAAATTCCCACAGTAGTAACACATTTAACAGATTGATTAGCGTTTGCTGAGATTTATAAAACAAGTTAGGAAAGTGTACAGAGTAACACAAATGGGCTCGTTTCGTGCAGTGAAATTTCGTTCGTTAAAAATTATTCATTTCTTGCAAAACTCATTGATTGTACCTAAGGAAAATAGCGTTTTAAAGTTCTTTTCTTCCTCATAAATAATCCATTTTTTCCTATTTAAAAATATTGCATGCAAATATAAGGATATGAAACGTATTTTTGTGAGATTGTTTATGTTAGCATCAATGAAAAAGTAACCATGTAAGAAATTTCAACTCGAATTAAGACCTTGTTTGATTTTTTTGATAACGGCTACTTCTACGACAAAAATGTACAGGAAAGGAAATATTCTACTTTATAGTTCTGCAATTTTTATTTGCAGAATATTTTAATATGACCAATACTTTACGAGATATGACGGAAAGTCGATTTTTGTCACCAATAAAGTGGTACCCCTGATTGGGTTACGTGACTCATTTATGTGATTTTCTTGTTATCTTTGACTGTAAGTCCTTAATATAAAATTTCATGAACATATTAATGAAAGAATTATTTTTTAAATTCCGGCACTTCATGAAAAATTTAAAGATACATATTTTGAATTCTCATTTTAGTAGCGAATCTCTATAACACGTTGTAATAATAATACAAAGAAAATTCCTGTCATAGGATAAGCTGCGTTATCAAATAAACGCCTCGCTTCTATTTAATATGAAATGGTAACTTTAACGTATCTACAGCATCTGTCAATCTCTCATAGTAAATAAATAGTTTTAAGTATATTTAACAAAAAATTGAACTATTTTAATTGGCATTTGAACTTCTTTGATTCATTTTTCGATAGTATTTAAAATTATTTTTATGTGACAACGGATAAATTAGCTGTTTTATTAATTAACTAATATTAACTAATATCTTTTACTAAAAATCTTCAACTCCAGGAAATTCGAGCTTAAAAATCCAAAAATGGCTCCACAGTCTCCCTTAACTCTCTGGGAAATCTATATTTATAATTTAATGAATGGAATATTAAGTATAGCCATGAAATCTGAAACTGAACTGAAAGTAGTTTAGCAAAAGAACGGCGGACGAACTAAAAGTGAAACTATAAGAACTTCTGCAAAGAAACTTTGAAACGACACCTAAATCAATAATGAAATGGCATAAAACAAATAAAAAGCAATGGTTTTGCATATACAGCAAGAGAGTTTATATATGAAGGATGTGATCTTAAATAGAAAAAATATTTTATTTTCAATTGTTAATTATGGTTATGAAGAATTCTCTTTTAGTTTATGTCATTGGCTGTTTGTACTCTTTGTTTTTCCTGCAGTAAGCAAACCCACGGATAAACTATAGAAGCAATTTTTATATAGGCAATCTTATTTTAAATTTAAAACAAATTTTATTAGTAAATTATTTCCTAAATGTTTTTCATATTGGCCTATATTTATAGAATAAGATATTTATAAAGTAGAACTTTCCCTTCTTTCAATTCATTACGTGTCAGCAACGTTTCCTTAAGTAGTTCAATTTAGTTAAACGTTGACTGATATTAAAATTTCAACGTTAAAAAAATATTGTTTATATTTTTGCATATTTTTGAAGATGATGTGTCATGAAGTGCACTCATTCAGTGCTATCCTAAAATAACAGTTACCTACATTAGATTGAAAACATTATTTCGTATCTGTTTTGTTTTAGAAGATAATAAAATTTTACTTCGCTGTAATTTTTATATCAAGTCCTGGATATTCTGAAGTTTAACTATTCCTGGAGTTCTATTAAGGTTTACTTCTTTTTAATGTGGCAAAAATTATTTTTAATGATCTAAAAATTTTTAATTGCAAAACGAAAAATAGAGGTGGTGATTCGTCGCGTCACAATAGAGTAACTTGAACGGAAGGAATGAAATCGATACATATAATTAACAGAATGTACATTAGATAGATCTAATGCAGGCACGAACATTTATGATCTAAATTTAAATAAAGATTGTGGAATAAATATACATTGCATTAAAATACTTTATAAAACGTCATGCTTATGGTACCCTATGGGCGTAATACATTGAGGCAAGGGTTTTCGAGGTAAACGCAAAACGAAGGATGCTAAAATGAGAGAATGTGGAATGGAAAGGGGTTGGAAAGAGAAATTGTAATTTTGGAAGCAAACTTTATAATTGGTAATTCAATTTCCAAGAATGGCCTACGTTATAGAAGTAAAGTTAATTGTTCTTGTTTGTAATTAATGCAATTAAAGCTCCAGTGGTGATCAGCAGATTGAAAATGACAAAAGACATTATTCGCTGCTACATAGTTCAATGAAAAAATGAAATAAGATAAATAGTGGAAAAAACGTATAACCTTATTTACGCTAAAAATTTTTTCTAGGTTTTAAATTATTTCTGAAATGTACAAATTTCTCGTTCAAATTGCAAATTGTTCGTTCTCGGCTTCTACCAAACGGATTTTCATGAAATTTGATATTAAGGACTTACAATCAAATGTAATAAGAAAATCGCAAAAATGAATCACGTCCGCCAATCAGGGGATCTGGTGACAAAAGTCAACTTTCCGTCATATCTCGTAAAGTATTGCTCATATCAAAATATTTTTCAAATAAAAGTTGTAGAACTGGTAAAGAAGAGTATTTCCTTTCCTATACATTTTTATCGTAGAAGTAGCTGTTATTGATAAAATCAAACAAAAACGTCTTAAATCGAGTTGAACTTATTGTTAGAAAATTTCTTTCATGGTTACTTCTTCATTGTTGCTAACATAAACAATCTCACAAACAAACGTTTAATTTCCTTACGTGTGCATGCACTATTTTTAAGTAGGAAGAAAATGGGTTATTTATGATGAAGAAAAGAACTTTAAAACGCTATTTCCCTTACGTACAGGTATATTATTTCTTTTTAACACTCCATTGCACGAAACGCGCCCATTTGTGATACGTTGTACACTTTCCAAACTTGGTACAGTTTCTCGACGCAAACGTGAATTTAAAAGGTTCCTTAATTAAATCATTTTATTAGCAGTTTTATCGAGTTAAATATTGACTAGGCTATGATAATCATTGAAATAAAAAGATAATGATTATAACATACTGTGAGCTCCCTTACTTTCGTCGCAGTCATCAGTCACGATCATATTAACAATCAGGCGTGTGAGGAGGAGCGCAGATTTCTTCGCGAAATCGTTGGGAGAGATTATCCGATTTTTTCCCCTAATCATCTCGTCCAAAATATAACTCGGAAGAGGGATTTTGGAAGGTCAAAAAAAAAAAGTCACGAAACCCTTACAGGAACGAGCAGAATAGGTAAAAGAGTTCGTAATGCCCTCGGTAAAAACGCATTCGGAACCATTTTCAGGTCTCCCTTAACGAAGGGGGAAAATCAAGTCCATGCGGATGATGCTGAGGTGGTCGGTATAAGGGAGTGGTGCGCGATGGAGGAGGAGGAGAGTATGGTAAAGGAAGTGAACAGACGGGTGCGAGGATAGAAAGGATTGGAGAGAGGAAGAAAATGGAAGGGTAGGTTTGTAATGGGGCACTAGGCTTCTTCCTCCTTCCCGTCTCCATTTTCTTATCCATTTACTCCCTCTCTCTCCCTCAGAGAGAGAAGGAAAGACCGCGGCAGACCCTCGTCAAATACGCTAATTGATATTGAGCCACTGCACTACTCTCTCTCTCTCTCTCTCACACACACTTTCTCCCTCCTATACCCCGTTCTTCTTCCTTCTACTACCCCTTCCCTTTTATCCTCCCTACGCGTCCTCCTCCCTTTATCTCATCCCCTTCGAGAGATAAGGGACTGTGCTAATATCCTGTAATGTTAATGGGGGGCGGAGCTGCGGTTTAATTCGTGCCGATTGGGCGGCCCGGCTGGATTTCCAAATGTGAACTTTGCCCTCTTCCTCTCTCTTTGGGAGAAAGCGAGAGTGAAACGGCGGAGGAATGGGGAGGTGGGGCTTTTATATGCCCCAAGGGATGGGAGGCGGGAGATGACCCTCGCTCCCTTATCCTACTCTCTTTCTCTCCTATCCTTTAACCATCTCGTTTTGCTGTTTGGGTGTGTTTGCCTCTATCCCCCTCTTTCTGTAGACTGGTCATTCTTCTGTGAAAAGAGACTAAAACTCTCTAATCGAGAGAATGAGATAGGGAGATGAAGAGAGAGAGAGAGAGAGAGATGGTGTCTGCATTAGTGTGTGCGAGTGCGGGGATGAGTTCGAGAAGCTTTCAATCTGTTTGTTTGCCCCTCCTGCTCCCTTGGAAGCGTTTCCTTTCTGCCTCATACAAACAAATGAAACAAAGAAGCAAAGTTTCGAGTTTAGATATGTGCGAGTGTGTGTATATATTGTCGGTTTCTACAGTCACGCTGGCAGAGACGAATTGTGGGAGTGGAGATTAAAGGTTTTTAGAAATTCACGCCCCTCCTCCAATTAGAAATGTTTGCCTAAGCAAATGGATCAAGCCGTTTCGTTGAAACGAATTATCATGAGAATTTGTGTTTAACAATGGCTTTTGTTCTTATTTTTCAATTCAGGATCGAGTAGCATGGCATATAAAGGACTACAATTATATTTAACAATACATTTATTTCCGGAAATATGACAGCTGTGATTTACTGATGTGCTCCAGATGTGTACCTTCTGGTCTATCCTTTCAGTTAAAATAAAATAAATCGCTGAAGTTGGTGCATCCAAACAATAAAGATGTGCAATAGATATTTTTTGACAATCACAGTCTCAAAAATGGGCACTGCATAAAAGAAAATGTATATGATCGAAAATTGTTCTTTTGATATGCCCCACAAGTTATAAAAATATTTTATTTAACTATTTAAAACAAAACATTTTATTTAATGTTTTCATTGAAGTTACACTGCTGTTTGGATGATTTGATTGGAGGGATATATCATTTTGGTTTTATTATTTAGTATAAATCACAATCCATTCAACGATATTGCCCCTGATACACGCGTACAGTTATTTTAAGAACTGCATTTAAATACTAAAATAATTCTAAATTTCTGTCATTCTCTAGCTTTAACAGGAATAAAGCGTTCCTCCATAGTCGACATGCTGATATGTTTATTGCATCTTTAATTTTCTCACCTTAATATTTCTGCCATTCTTTCGTAAATTTTCCAAGAACTAAAAAAGTGACAGTTCTTTGGGAATTATTAAACGGAATTGATATTACTCTACGTTAAATGTTACCAGGGCCGGCGTCAGGGGTGAGCTGGAGAGGCGACGGCTTCAGGTTGCATTTTTCGCTTTTTTGCTTTCTCCACACGAAGTAATGGGAAAGTATTGTGATCATGAGAAAAATCAACTTCGAGATTTCAACGGAAACACACGTTTTGAGGTCCCTAGAACACGTTTAGACTATTTTCGGAATGATGTCTGTGTGTATGTGTGCGTTTGTATGTGATTGTGGGCGCTCTAACTCAAAAAGTACTTGCCATATCGTTACCAAACTTCATATATAACACCTTAGCATGAGCACAAAGAACTGATTAGTTTTTGAACAATATCGGTTATGCGAAAGTCGAGGTTTATTCGAAATGCGACTCGGTGTTTGCGATATTTCTCCGTTAAAACATCATTATTATATATACAATTCTATACAAATGTTATAGAGAATGTAATTTCCTACAACTTTTATTTGAAACAATTTTCTATAGAAGTTATTGTTTAGGAATTATTTATAAATAACCGGTTTATCGGTTTCCGTCAAATATCACCTTAAAAACATCGTTACTGGTAATCTTCGTAAGAACCAAAGTTGTAGAGAATAATATTTCTTCCAAGTTTTGTTTGAAACAAATTTTCGTAGAACCATCCATTTCGGAGATATTTCGATTTTTCTTAATACCAGTATACAGCGCCACTACCATGTAGCGGTGAATTCTGTAAACATATTCAAAATATACGTAATTTATTGCAATAAGGAAGACTGTATTCTTTTACGATACGAAATAATAGTTTTGCCTCATAATGCTATTGGTAATCTTCATGAGGACCAAAGTTGTATAGAATAATATTTCTTCCAGGTTTTGTTTGACAGAAATTTTCGTAGAACCATCCATTTCGGAGATATTCAACTTTTTCGTAATTTCCAGCATACAGCGTCACCACCATGTAACGGTGAATTCTGTAAACATTCAAAATATACCTAATTTACGGCAATAAGGACGAATGTATTCTTTTACGCTACGAAATGATAATTTTGCCTCATAATGCTATTCATAATAATTTAAATATCTATACCCCAAATATGGAGAAAGTCATGTGTTGGCCACATCAGATTTTTTCTCATTCTTGTCCTTTTTGGGGGCGGCGATTCTTTCGCTCGCCTCAGGCGCCATTTTTCAGCACGCCGGTCCTGAATGTTACTAACAACTCAAAGAGATGAAAATAAATTTAAATTTGAAGTCTTTTTGTAGTTTAGCGTACATTTTAATTCAACGTACGTATTTTCTTTTTACGATACTGTGATTTGTTATATTAAAAATAACACGAACTAGAGTAAACCGTGTCTTTTAAAAATCATGGAATGTATACTTCTCTTCGTAGACTTTCGGGGAGTTCTAGAAACTTATGAGAACAAATATTTCTTTGGGAATACACATGCAGGGCTAGCCCGAGGTACAAGCTAGTCGCGCAGCTGATCAAGACGCCATGATCCAGGCGCCTTTTCCCAACGAAATGCCTATACGTTGCTTACAAGTAGACGAATGTTGGCTATTAATATTGGCGAAAAGGCGAAATTTCAGTGGCATTTCTTCAATTCTTTCGTAGTCTAGATTTAAATTTTAAGAAGCGAACGAACGTTTATATTTCTTCTTAAAATTGCCTTTAGGCGGCGCTGAAATTTATCTGCGCGTGGGAGCGCCAAAATACCTTGGGTCGCTTCTCTAAACATGTATTCGGCAAATATGGCTATGGTTTTAACTGATAAAGATGTTTTGAGTGTTAAGAGGTCAACGTCGTGGTCGGAAAATATTACGCAAGAACTGAGATTCACCACATGAAATGCCAGTTTGTCGTGGGTACGAAGTCGACAGCATCGAGATAAATCGTATTTGAAGGTTGATATATCTCCGATACCAAAGTCTTCATGTGTGTCCTACCTCTCACATATCATCGGTAACCCAAACCGCCCTCTGATCAGCCGGAAGGACAACTTCCGCAAGGATGACGGTTGAGAAAAATGTTTTCATTCTTGAAACCAACAAAAAAACTAAGAATTTGTGAAGCTTTGGATGGAGGTACAAACGTACTGGTACATGTCTTTTTTAGTATGGAGAAGCCATGGATTCTATACGTTCCATGTATTTCGAGTAAAGAGAAATAGAAAGAAAGAAAATAGCAATTTCTTGGATGAATGAAAGGGCAAAATGGGATTTATGTAGTGAAAGAGAAGATTATGGTGATTATATGGAATGGTGAGAGCTGAAAGGAAGATAGGTGAATAAAACAGGAGAGAACCTAAATGAGAAGGAAGGGATGAAGAAAAATGGATATAGTGTACAGAAGGAAGAATAGATTTCATCGCTGAGAATTAAAAAAAAACACTTGCGCCTATTTTAATGTATAATTTCTATACATAGAAATAATTCCGTTAAAAAAATCAAAGTTTAGCGAAACATATTCTTGAAAATGTTTTAAAAAACATCCCTTCACCTGCGCAAGCTCCTTTTTATCAAGAGAAACAAAGATGGACTCCAGGAAGGGTCCCTAGGGTAGCAGCGATTTTCATCACCGATCATTCCTCCCAACTTTTCAGTCCCTTCTCAGCCCGCATCTCCGCCTTTCTCTCCCTCTTCTCCTATCATCTATCCTCGCATTTTTCTTGGCTCCGGCCTCCCCGGAGCCGACGCCACAAAGAGAAGCAATACTCGCAGATGGATTAGAGTTCGCTCGCCTGGCTAATAAGGAGCGAGAGTGGCCAATAGCCTCGGGAGAGATGAAGGAAGGGAGGAGTTTTAGATCCTTCTGAGACCTTTTGAGGATACCGACTGTTGAGATTGGCGGGGTCGGTTATCTGGATTTTTTTATTTCGGTATTTCCTCGAGGGTAGAGAATTCTCCTTTCCTGTGAAAGGTGCCTAGGGAAGGGAGGAGGCGGATTAGTCACGCCGACCTCCAACTTCTCCGAGAAATCCCTCGTTTATTATTTTTCTCCTCATTCTTCTCGTCGGCCCCCACCGAAATTAGGATTCCTGACACCCGTCAGCCACTCGTGGGATTTTTCTCCCTCTGACGGTCAAAAGCAGCGCTAATGGATAATAATTAACTCGAGACGGAATTGAAAAAAGGTACACCGTGGAGAAACAGTTATTTCGGAAAGGTGAGAGGTGTAAAGGAGTTATTTCAGGAGGAGTAAAAGCTTAAGTGTTTTTCATCTCCTGTTGTTGAGCTATGAAAATAGTGAGTAAATCAGGGTTAGTCAGGCAAATTTGCTGCACCAGGCCGTTATTAAATTTTCATCAGTGTTTTCCGTACATCGGGTAGTCTATATGTTCTGGACCTACTTTCATGGAATTCTAGTTGCGTTTAAAATATATTTTTAAGTGGATATTTAAAATTAATAGAATTCATTTGGATAATTTCACAATGAGATAAGAGCTACTGGCAACTTCTAGTTGCCTACGTCGCATTTAAAAATATACCGCTAAATATATAGCGGCTGTCATATCCACGATTCGGGTGTAGCATGTTTACGTTACTCCGCAAGAAGATTGATTTAGGTTTATGGAAAAATGTGTTATATATTGCTTGTCGAATACAGAGTACATGGCGTTATAAAATATTACTGCTATATTAAGAGGTTCGCCATCCTTAGTGGGCGTATTGTAGTCCGACTTAAAAATCTTGACACTCAAACCTTACTTGCACTAAATTACATTCACTTAAATCGGCGACAATCCGACCCCCCTTCTTTTGGATTGACTCCAGAATTATTTGCAAAACAAATTCACTTTTAGCACACCACGAATGTGCCAGTAAATTACTAAGGGAATTAAAGATTAAGTATTAACTTATTATCATCTGAGCAATTCACATTTGCAGAAAATTTTAAATAAGAGGCCGATATGGTTGAACTGCGGTGTAAATATTTTACAATGATAATAAAATTATTAGTTTTTACCATTGTTATACCGTCTTCAGCATTGGTTATAACCGTAATATTACATAGAAGATATGAAAATTTATGCATCAAATTCCAAACATCGCTTATTCATAGTATCTTCGTAACTCGCAGAAAATGCGCATGCGGTCCGCCTGTGTAGGTAGCCGGAGTTTCAAAATAAATAATTAGAAATAAGTACGAAACGTAATTTATCATAAAATAAGCGTTCAAGTTTCAAATTATGCAAGAGAGTTTAAGATAAATATAGCTTACTAGCGGAAGTGCCCGTTGAATTTAACGGGTTTACTGGATCTAAATATTCGACCATGTACCACGCAAACATCGCAAAAATAAGATAGTGCACAGTTTTAACCGTCGAATAAAGCAATAAAAATCTGATGTGACATGGCTTTCTCCAAATTTGGGGTATAGATATTTAAATTATTATGAATAGCATTATGAGGCAAAATTATTATTTCGTATCGTAAAAGAATACAGTCGTCCTTATTCCCGTAAATTATGTATATTTTGAATGTTTACAGAATTCACCGTTACATGGTGGTGGCGCTGTATACTGGTATTAAGAAAAATCGAAATATCTCCGAAAGGCATGGTTCTACGAAAATTTGTTTCAAACAAAACTTGGAAGAAATATTATTCTCTACAACTTTGATTCTCACGAAGATTACCAGTAACGATGTTTTAAGGAGATATTTGACGGAAACCGAAAAACCGGTTATTTATAAATAATTCCTAAACAATAACTGCTATGGAAAATTGTTTCAAATGAAAGCTGTAGGAAATTACATTCCTTATAACCTTTGTATAGAATTGTATATATAATAATGATGTTTTAACGGAGAAATATCGCAAAAACCGAATCGGGTTTCGAATAAACCTCGACTTACGGTTAACCGTTATTGTCCAAAAACTAATCAGTTCTTTGTTGTCATGCTAAAGTGTTATATATGAAGTTTGGTAACGATATGGCACGTACTTTTTGAGTTAGAGCGCCCACAATCACATACAAACGCACACACACACACAGACATCATTCCGAAAAGTCTAAACGTGTTCTAGGGACCTCAAAACGTGTATTTCCGTTGAAATCTCGAAGTCGAAGAAAACCGGTTGGCAATTACCTATTTAGATGAATGAAAGAAGAAAATCTTGCATTACGTGTAATAATAATAAAAATTATTGAATTAAGAATCCCCTCCCCCAATGTTTATATCGCTATATAGCCTACGTTATCCGCAGGGTAAATTTATATACCTATGCGAACTTTCGTTACGATATCTTAAAAGTTTGGAAATGACAATTTGTGGACAATCTACGTCCAATTATTTAAGTTACGTAGTTTTAAAAACAGTGTGCTTTGGTGAACTCTACGCCACGCGAAAAAATCATTTAAAAGTTTATTAGTAATATTTCAGTTATAATCAACAAATATTTTGTTGACATGTAAACAAAGAAAAATGGCACGCAGAAATTGAAAAACGATATTACGTTAAAATGTTTCTCATATAAATGCATTGGACTCTCAACTTCGGCGACAGTGGGATTTGTCATGGTAGATTATATGTAATTGGCATTGTAATAAAACTGATAAAATCACGTAGTTTTCTGATTCTAAACGCATTTTTACGCTAATTGGATCGGGATTCGGATTCTGTCTTCAATAAAAATAAACTTCGTTCTTTCGTTCGTAGAACCATCCAAGTCCCAAGTTCGTACAATGTTTCTAAGTAATTTTAAAATCCAAATGAAAAATAAGGTGCAATCATCGCTATGTTATTCAAATGGAGAAAATGGAAAAATAAAATATTTTTTAAATTAGAAAGATTAACCAAATACGTATAAAAAGCTGACTACACCACTTAACTCTTTATTCCGATTAAAATGACGTCTTCCTCTTGTTTCTACGTGATGTAGTTGCTGAGTTATAAAAAATCATACATACAAACACTTTATGGATATCTATAGATCTATAGACTAGCGGAAGTGCCCGTTGAATTTCAACGGATTCAGTGAATCTAAAACTTCGAATGTGTAACATGCAAAATGGATCATTTCTTTAGGATCATTAGTAATTATCATTTTCCTTCTTTTTTCCATCAGCAGTCTTGTTTTTTCGGTCAACTTTTTCTCTGGCTTTGTTTTAACTGTTCCGCCTATTTCTTCAGCGGTTTCGTTGAGTATCTCTATAAATTGGGATTCAACTTCTTGGTCTTCCAGTGCACTGAATCGATTTTTCAGTTGGAGCTGAAATTCTTCTTTTCGTTCTTTTAGCACCTGCAGGTTGATAATAAACTTAGGCTTCTTTATAAGCTTCTGTCTTTTTAACTTTGAGTTGTAATTTATTCTGCATCTTAGCAAGCAATGGTCGCTTCCAGTTTTAAACTGGTTGAGGATGGAACATTCTTCAGCCAATTGCTTCTTATTGACTGATATGTAGTCAATTTCGTTTTTGGTACAATTGGGTCCATCCCAGGTCCATTTTCTATTGGGACTCTTTTTGAAGAAAGTGTTCATTATATATAGACTAGAACATTCAGCAAAGTCTACAAGTCGGTCCCCTCGTTCATTTCTGTCTCCATAGCCCCATTTTCCAACTGCAATGTCGTCTTCCTTTTGTTCTCCTACCTTGGCATTGAAATCACCCATGACCACTTCTAGATGGCAGCTTCCTTCGTGGTGCAGTTCTGCAACTTCTTGGTAGAAATCTTCCACTTCCTCATCCGAGTATGATGACGTTGGCGCATAAACTTGTACTATTTGAAGTTGATATCTTTTATTTATTTGAAGCACTAGTCTAACTGCCCGCTCGGATGAACTTTCCATTTCCAAGATATTATTCTTCAATTTTTTGTTGATGATGAATCCAACTCCTCCTGTTCTTCCTGTGTCAGTTCCCCTGTAGTAAAATATATGTTCACTCTTCAACTCCAATATGCCTTCACCTTTTCTTCTCACCTCACTAAGCCCTAAAATGTCCCACTTGATCTTCTCCAGTTGTTCTTGGATCTCTTGAAGTTTATCTTCACTGGACCAAGTCCGGCAGTTAAAGGTTGTTAGGTTGAGGTTAAAGGAATTGGGTAAGGATGAGAAAGAGTGGCAGTGGGCGTTTAACCTCCGGGGATTCTTAGCACCCTCTGCCTTCATGCCTTGTTCCTGACCACTGCCACGGTCAGAGGCAATCCAACCTCCGGAGAATGAGGGCCGTTTTTTATGGGTGTACATGTCATGGGGGGTTGCGGGCCTTAAAACACCACGCTGGTCTATAGCGGGTTGGTGAGTACCTCTTTCAATTTGGCCGGAGATATTGCAGAAAGACTTCACAGCATGGTTGAACCTACCGGTGTCCGAGGACACCACTGTTCTTCGCCCTTTAGCCTCCGTTGACACCCTTCCGCCGACTTTGAGGCAGTTATATATATATATATATATATATATGTAAATCATATCACTTTCGTAAAATCCAGTTTCATTTCTTGTGTAATTATGCCTTTCTGAAATGTTTACTTTTATGTCTTGTAAGCAAGAAACCTGCTGTCTCTGGTAAATGTACACCAGATGCGTGGGCCTATTTTTAGTTAATAACCATTTAAAATGTAGAATATCATGATTTTACTTAAAAAAAAGGCAATATTCCAGTATTCAATAAATGAAAGAATGTTTAATTGCTTTGGCCAATCGTTGTAAACGCTTCCCACACGTAGTTTCTTGAGTAAGTGACATAACTGACATAAATCATTTCGTTGTTTAAACAAAAGTGCGAAACAACGCTAAACTTTCGTTTATTTGAAAGCTTCGTTGAAGTTAATGGAATTGGAGGTAACATTGACGGCCGCCTTGGCAACGCCCGAAAAGAGTGCGAAAAATCCACAAAATTTCGAAACAAATTGCATATTTCTGAAATCCTCGACCGTGTAACATCTAAACGTCGCGTCGTAAGGATAAGATAGTACACAGTTATTACCGTTGAATAAAGCACAAATTAAGAAAATCGGTTTAGGTGTGGATGAATGAGGAGAAAAAACCTAGCACTCGGAAAATGGAAAATTACATGTAAACTTTTGGGAAAATAATTATTGAATTAAACACCCCTCCCCTCCAAAAGTTTTTATTGCAATATAGCCTATGTTATCCGCAAGGTGAAATTATACACCTATTCGTAGTTTCGTGACGATATCTTGAAAAGTGTGGATTTGTATAAAGAACAAACAATGTGAGTTTCACTTTTATATACACACACACACACACGTATAGATGGCGGATTTACATGTTACATATAATTTATCTTGCATCATGCTGAAGCACTTCAATCCTTTTCAGTTCTTCAAGCTACATACTTTCCATCACTGCGAAGTGATGCTGTTCTGTGATGAATTGCGTGTGTATCAAGAGGCTCTATAGTCATCGGGGGACAGTGGAAGGTTTACACCATTGGAGAAATTGCTGGATCCAAGGTAAGATACCAGTTCTTTATTATGTGTAGAAGCTATGGATGACAATTTCTTTAAATGAGTGGTATGTCCCGCAGAATTTGCAATTAATAAATTTCTAAATGAAATTGAAGCAGAAATTTCATGCACTGCAGTATTCTTGATCACTGCGTGAACCACTCACGTCTTGTGCGTCGTCAGTCATTAGTTTTGTTTTTTTTAATAAGTAATGGTAAAGTGATGAATCAGAATTCTCTAAAAGCTATAATGTGGTGGCTTGAAATATGTTATTTTAACAAAAAATATCGGAAAACTGACAAAAAGTATATGAATGAATGTATAAGGAAGCACTATGAGTGAAAATTCCGCGACTGTAATTTCACAGTTGCTTTTCATTTGATAGCTAAAGAAAAATTGCACATGAAAATTGTTTTTGGATGTTATTAACCGGCTTTTCGCGGAACAACTCGTGTGCTTTTTATCTTACTACCCATGCGAAGTTTGTTTTGTTCTATTAACGAATATCTATTTAGTTTTAATCTTCGGGTTTTTAGAATGTGGTAAACATTACGCACATTTGTTTCTCAGACCATTGATTTATTGGAGAAACGTCCATGATGTGAGGGAGGGCGAAAGTATAGACGGAGATCTCCATTTCCCAATATCCTTATACTTTCAGACTAATTCATGATATTTTAACAATTTTCTTTATTGCAAAATTCATATCAAGCCTTCGTGTTGTTTTCTTATTTTTATTACATGAATATATAGGATAATCTTTCGAATTCGCTTATCGAGCTTCCAAATCGTCGTACAATACATCTGTGGCTACGTTTTACAATTTATTAATTAAATTCAGATAGATATCCTGCGGATGTGATTGATCTCCACTGACAATGAGTTAATTATATGATTCCGCTTGCCGGTTATACTAGGGATTTTATTGCTTCTTTTGAAGTTTGAATAGGAGAGCTACTTAACTGTTAAATCACGATTATATTCCATTAACTATCTGGAAATGTGATTGCTTCTTCTGCTTTATTTAAATATATAAAATATATCCGTTTTTAATCAACTGAGGTCCATCTAAAATCACATTATAGAAATATTTATATTGACATTATGTTTACTGTTGGCTATTATCTATTGTTTATTAAATAGATTGTTATTTGGAGAGTTAAAATGTTTTACTAAATAGGTATTTTAAATTTTATGGCACGCAAGCTAACGAAACGCTCTTCTCCGGCATAACAGGTCTCTTTACGTGATACTTCTTTAGTTAGTTGTGGTGACAAGTTTGCCTTTTAAAGCGCTAATTGTTTATCCTTATGAAAGTTTATGCATACCTGATTGTAATTAATCAGCAGCGCAGCATGAGCACTTTTCTTGCTATCTTCCAGAACATTTTGTAATCCAAACGCCGTTAATTTACAAACTTTTCATCTTCGTGTTTCACGGTAAAACATGAAACACGCAAAGTTAAAAGGCACGCAAAATACGCCTTCGTACATTTTCGGCGCACTAGTTGAATAGAAAACTGTTCACTGTTTCTGCATTATATTTATGCGACTACTGGTATTTGAATAAATTTAATTAATATTCTCTATTGTATTCCAAATCAGAAGAAAGTTATTTTTCCAGCCTAACTCTTCAACCTTCTTAAGACGGTGCATAATGCGCATAGTTGTCTGCGAAGCGTGGTTCTTATCGTCAATGCAGACTATGGTTTTAAAGTAAATGGTCCTTGAGGGAATAGGGATGACAAACGCGACGAACGGAATTCTAAAACAATACCCTCCACTAAGTTAAGATGGGCAAATTACGGCATAAAAACGTATTAATATCAAAGAATCATTGCATCATTCTTCGCTTATCGTGAATAGCTCAATTAAAAGTGACGCAGTCGTTGCTTTATAGACGATACTAGAATCTGGTTTTCCGAAACATTTGTGACCGTTGGAGAACCATTCATGAATGTTCCTATGCAAAATGGATCGCTGGGGAATATTGTAAAATTTATCCTTACCAATAAGATCTAAATAATATTGTTCTTTCATCTTTATAATTGCTTTTAACTAATTATAGAATACTTACAGTTTAGTTACTATTAAAATTCTAAGGTATTTTCGTGTGATGTGGCTGTAGTTATCTAAACGATGTCGTAATATACTATACTCCTGTTGTATTATTCAAATTAATATTAATGTATCAATGAAAGATTATAATCAGTTTCATTAAATTTAAATTATGCCTATGTTATAGTTGTAGTTCTTGAATTTTTGGAAGTTTGCTTTATGTTGTAATGTTGAAGTTATTCGAGTATTTCGATGCAACGAAAATTGCATTTTGAACCGCAATATAGGATCATCGTTCTAACATTGTTTGTTTTTTAATTGAAATCAATCTGTATAACCTTTTTGGTGATAACAGCATGCAAAACGTAATCATCTCCCGAAACACATCGAATGAAATGCGCTTTAGCTACCTCCAGTCTAAATCGGTGTAATTCTAACTCCAACTATCCGCCTCGTGAACCGCGACGTTTATTCTTGCTTCAGCTTGATAAGCTGAAACGGCCCGTGTTCCTTCCCTATTTGGCGAACCATTTTTATTCATTCCACTTCCATTCTCCACCCGGTTTCGTAGAGAAATTTATCGTTCAATTGTTTGTAAAAGGTCTTGCGCTGGTTAAAAATGCTGCGCCCAGGCCTCTCGTTTTTACCTCTTGATCAACGTAGTTTGTTTTCCCTCCACCGGTTACGTCCTCCTATACCTCCAGTGGACGTAAATGTGTCTTTTTCTTCCTCCGTCTCCACTTCCTCTTTACCTCTGGGAGAAAGAAGCCTAGGAGAACAAGGATTCTTGTAATTGGGCGATTATTCCTTTAAGTCGCGCGTGCCTACGTTAGAGACGCCACTCCTTTACTTTCTCTCCTCCTTATCTCACTCAATTCTTCCATCCCTTCCCTCCCTCCTTTTCGTGCTCCTTCATTCTTCGCCTATCCTCTGCCGACGTCAAACATACACGCTCACTATCTCATTCGGGAATGATGACCTATCTCCTCCTCCTACATCACCCAGCCTTACCTCAAGCCGCACAAACAGTTTTCATTATTCAGCCAATCCACCGCCTTTTATTCTCCTTACGCTCCCCTCTGCTTCTCCTTCCTCCTCGTCCTTCCTCTCTCCATCTCACTTCCCCGCCTCACTCTGTCTCCCTTTCCGCGCCCCTCCCACCTTCCTCCCTTATCCTGCCAGCCCTCCCACTCCATTAATCTCCTCATCTTTTTATCCTTCCAAGACGCTGGAATTTTCAATTCCGAATTCAAAATGCGGCGGCGGTTGCTCTCATAATAGTGATCCCCGACATGAAAAATATATAGCTGTTAAATCTCTTCATACCCTCCCGCCCGAAAACCGCCTAACATCGTAATCTAAATTTTATATAAATCCTTATCCTCATCAAATTCTGAGCGGCCATTTTTTTTATTAAAAAGGAGTTTTCTTATCCACGGAGTCTGAGGGAGAGAAATCGTGGTGGAGCTTTATATACGTGCTTCTAGGCCACAAGATTTTCTCGTGAAAACCTTAACATAAATTAATCTCTAAAACGGTTTATTTCGTCAACCTTTTTGTTTCCTTCCAATTTCACCCTTAAGTAAGAGTGCAGTTCGGTTTTCTTGTTTTTAGATTACTTGTGTCCTACCGATTTCGCATGACGCCTTTCGTTAAAAAAATACGCATTACAGTCGACCCTAGATAGCTAAGCGGTCTCTGTAATAAAGCTCCATCTATCCAAGGGATGGTAATCCCAATGCTTGGAAAATCAAAGGAATGGCGTTTTGGAGCACACATTCGTCTCTTATATTCGTAAATTGACATGCAGCAAAATGTTCTAAATTGGTGAAACAGGCATGCTCATTCGTTGAGTTACTCCTTCAACCGTTAGCTTAATAGGAGGAACCTAGGTGGGAGAAACACAAGGCCTGGCTCCCGAGAAGGCTCTAAGCTCGAGATTGCCTCTCCCGCTAGAGAACCTCTAGCGATTCATCCGGTGCTCAAACTACGGGTGAAAAATCCCATTATGGCCGAGGCATCTCCGCCATTCTGTGATCTCCTACTAAATCCAAGCGACTCGCGTTTCATGACTTACGGAGCGAGCGGCTGCCGGAGTGAGGTGCCCTCAGACAGTTCTTTTTTCATCAACGAAGCGTGCCTTGGTCACTATGCATAGGCCTGTCGCTTTGGGGCAAAGCGGAGGAATATTTTGCCGCACCAATTCGCATGGCTCAGACATTGAGTTGCAAGAGTATTTTCGTTCGTCACATCGCGTGTAATGTGAATGCAGTAATTTTCAGTTTCTTTAAGCAAAACCAAGCAAATTGTTAATTAGATGCATATTAAACGGCTGAAAATGTATGGTTTATCATCGGTTCTTAAGATTCCTAAAATTTAAAGTTTAATTTCCACCAAGATTCACTGAAGAGTTATCGAGCTCCTGCTGTGGCTGATCACAAACTCAAGCATAAGCTCTTAATTATAAAAAATATACAAAAAACTTTTTTAAATTATACTCTTTTTCTATAGCACACTGAAAATTGTAAAATAACTTTTTGGGTTCAAGAAAATATCTGGATCTTAATGAAAATTCTGATTGTGTATGATCATGAATCTCTTTAATAAAAGAGGTATGGCATATGTTGATTAAATTACTCACTGCCATATAAATACATAGTCTGTAAATTCTTTTTTAATAAACATATGCCATAGGTACCTCTTTTTTTAAAAAGAGATTCATGATCATAGGTGACAATATTAATAACAACCGCACATATGTATTCCATCCTATGTTTAACCGTAGGTAAATATTTTATCACTGATTATTTTGAGACTGGGTAGTCCGTGAAAGAGAAATTAACACAAATCTTAATGGGTGACGTAGTTTTTAGCGAGTTTTATTAAATAAAAACGAGATGTTTTCACTTTTCACGTCTATCTCACTAAATTATAAATTTCGGCCACATTACAATACAAAGATATGAAATTGTTAAGATGTTTTTATGGTAATATCATTTGTTTTGCAATGTTTTTTGTCCGAAAGTGGCTAATGGTCGCAGGGGGTCTGAGGTTGAGGTTAAAAAGAAATTGAAGTCGCTTTAAAAACTAGGGTAACCAAATTTATTATAATTATTCTTCTATTGATGGCACACTACACATGGTATCGGGCTCGAAAATATATTGTAGCGCAGTGGTTTTCAAACTGTTCCGCGGAACCCAGGGGTTCCGCAAAGCGTTGATGAAAACTTCGATATTTTGTATGTTTTTGTAACTATATCTTAAATTACACATTACTAACTTAATATATATTTTACACAGAGTAATAATATTATTTGGCAGGTCACCTACAAAGCATTATAAATTAAGACTCCTGTTCCTAGATGGCGTCAGTCTGGCCGAAATTGCTACCAGCTACTGACAGCGGCTTGCATCGACGTGTTCAGCCAAATGAAGTGCGCGGGCGTGTTTGTACAATTGTATTAATTACGCTGTGAGACGAAGACGTAGTCTTATTGTTAGTGTTACAAGTAAACGCAAGTTATTGTACAATAAATTTATTTTTGGTCGTGAAATATTTATAATCACTGTTATTAATAAGTTTGTGTACGTTTATGAATAAGAGATTATTAAAAACTAGTGTAATTCCCGTTGAAATATCAACGGAAGAATTATAGATTGATAGATTATTAGGAACAGGTTCACTATTGTGCTCCCATAACTTGCCAACAGCTAAAACTTTTCTTAATTCATTTGTTTTGTTTACTATTTTGCCTGGTAATCGAGTATATTGGCGAGCCTTCGGCTCGCTCTACTTTTATATCAGTTGTGGTCTCCGGGCGCTATCGCGCCCTTCGCCTCGCTGGAACGAAACTAACCCTCCCCGTTGTCCAGTGTCCAGTGATCCAGTGATCGCGACAGGCCTGATCAGTTTTTAAATCCAAGTAAGTGATTGTGTAGGTAAATGTCGCCACTAACCGTAGTTCTCATTCTGCCCAATAGTTCAGCGCCACATGTACGTCAACAACCCATCGAGAGTGGGGAGCACAATAGTGAACCTAAGCCGATTATTAATATTTGCATTTAAGATAATTAATAGCACACTTTTACATATGAAGTATTTCGTCATATACAACATTTATAGTGAATATTCTGTTGTTGTTTAGTAAATGCCTTCGGTTTTTATTTTCGGCTTTAAATTCTGATATTCTTCTCCCACCTTGTTCTCGTCAATGCTACATGTAATTGTCGGTGTGCAAAGACGGAAATAATTATATGTATATATAACGTAGGAAAAATAATTAAATTTCGTGCACTTAGGTTATGATTGTTTTAAAGTTGTATTCTGTACTTACGAAGAAAGAATGCTTACTCGAATCTTCAACATTGTACTCCGTCGTTATGTAAATAAAACTCTTTTAAAACTAACTAATTAATCAACGGAAAGGCGGATATTTTTTTATTATTTTAAATAAAAGATAATTTATTATATGTACAACAGTATTTTATTGGTCAAAAATCTCATTATAAACTATATTTGTAGTAAACTGTTTGTGATCATTCAAGAGATTACATTGACCAGGTCCTTTTTTAATGAAAACTTTAATGCTATCTTCATTCTTTGTTCTTGATATTGCTACATAAAGTTCTCCATGTCCTAAACGGGAATAGATATTTACGTTGAAGTAAAAAGTGTGTTGGTGAAGGTTAAAACTTCAAGAGGGCAAACTTTGTGGTCTAACAACAGATGGAGCCCAGGCAATGACAGAGAATCAGAATGGATCTGTAAGTCTAATGCAAACATCAGTGCCTCAAGAAGTCATAACGTATCACTGCATAATTCACCAGGAGCACCTGTGTGCAATGACGCTTGAGTTGAAACATATGATGGAAGTAGTTGTTTCTACAGTCAATTTCATAACATCCCAAGGACTAAATCACAGAGAGTTCCAGACCTTTCTTGCAGAGGTAGGATAAGACTATGATGATATCATTTACTTCAGTCATGTTCGCTGACTCAGCAGGGCGAACACACAAGCGAGATTCTTCTCATTGCAGGAAGAAATAAAAATTTTCATGGCAAGCAAAGGAAAAGATGTTAGCATCATGGACGATGAAGAGTGGTTAAATGACTTAGCATTCTTAGTTGACACCACCAAGTACCTTGCAGATTTGAACATAAAACTACAAGGAAAGGATCAATTTGTCAAGAAATTGTATGAGTATGTTCAAGCATTTATTCAACTTATAATTGCTTCAAAAACAGTTAACTATGAAAAAGATTGTCCATTTCACAATGCTATCAACAAGACGTGCTGAGACAGTGAACTATGAAAAATATGCTGTAATGATTTGAAGCCTGAAAGATAAATTCAAGCAAAAATTTGCTGATTTCAGGAAGCATTGTGACAAACAAACTCTTTGCAGATTCATTTGGAACTGATGCTGCTGAAGTCGATGATATGTTCCAACTAGAATTAATTGAGGTCCAAAATAACACTGACATGAAGAGAACTTTCGAGGAGAGTAGCATTCTGACATTTTGTAGGAAATGTGTTACTTCCGAGTCTTATCCAAATCTCTCTTCGATTCATTGCGCTGTTTGGCAGTACATATTGTTGTGAACAGCTTTTTTCACTAATGAAAAACATTAAGTCAAAGTCAAGATCACTACTGACAGACGAACATCTATCCGGCATACTCCGTATCGCTACATCAAGTCTGCGGGCAGACATTGATTCATTGTGCAAGCAAAAACAATGCCAAATATCTCATTAGTATGTAATAATAATTTTTATTTTGTGTTGTACTAAGAATAATATATTTTTAAATTTGTTTTTATTTGTCAATATTTTCAAATCATGAAAAATATCTTTAAAATAATAAAATCATTAACTATATACAAGAGGTCTCCATGGCCTAATGTGATAAAAGGATGATTTCTAATCGCTCTTAACCCTCTTAGTGCCACGGGTCAATATATCTGCTTTTGCTACTTGGGCGATGAGTGCCACGGGCCAATATATCGGCCCGCGCGTAGACCGAAACTAAACTCCTAATAGTTCATCATTGATGCGATAGATGGCATTTGAGAATGTCATCATCTGAAAGAGGGTGCTTCCTCCTTTATAAACCTTTTTTTCCTTTTGTTATACTTCGATCGTGAATTTATCACTTAAGCTTTATAAATGGTCATATTTGTGGCGTATAGTCGTCTGCGTGGTATGGAACGCAAATAATCTGGACCTTCAAAATTTTTTTTCTCTGATTGGGGTAAGGTCCTGTAGCCACGATTCCTTTTGTATCCTATCCCGAATGTTACTGCCCTCTGCTGTGACATTTTTTAACTGGATAGTATAAGTAAGAAAGCGAATAGATGCTTTCATGCGTAGGCCGTTCAAGAAATCCTGGCGCTACAATTGAATTAGTTGTAACTATACATTTGTATTCTTCAATGTATAAATAAACTTATTTAAACTTAATAAAGAGTGCGTTTATTTATAATGTAAACAAGATTTCACGTAAGGTAAAAGAAACGAAATATTCTCTTTCGAAGTAAAGGGCGCTGACCCTGCGAATACGCGACCAGACGTGCGCACATCTGGTCACGAGAAATGCACATATGGATGATCCCTGAACCCTCATTAAAGAAAAACTCGAGCATTATTGAGGGTCTTGAGATAGAGTGGTAAGGAAAGAAGGACTCAAGTGTACCTTCCACTCCAAGCGGTTTGGGTGATAATGCTTCAAACTGCGCCATGCTAGACAATAGCTGGACAATTTTTACTTACCTTTATAAATTTGCTTACTGGCCCGAGGGTGAGAAAAAATTTGAAATGTGGCTCTCCTAGCAAAAAGGTTGGACAACCCTGGTTTAAGTTATCTGGAACAATTCCCAGATGATGGTTTAATCTCGTGATTACGAATGGAAATTGCGCAGTTGTACTCGTGCGATAATTACGGTGTTCATTTAAAAAATTATAAACGTTGAAAAAAGAGTGTTTAAATCTGCTTTGCGTCTAGCTCGAGGCTTTCTCAAAATAAGTGTGACATCGATGCGAAGCTATCATTTTAAAAATCTGTGTCGGATATTTTCGTGCCAGCGTTCCATTTACAAATTCTACTAATTTTTTCAAAAACCTGGAATGTTTCGGGTCTGACGGAATATTTGACAGTATTAGAATATTCTGTCAAAGGAATAATTCCCGTCATCCATGAGTTGCAGAAGTGACAGAAATTATCGTAATGTTAATCGAAAAATGCTATATGACATTTCTTTGATGCCGCGATGCACGGCGGTCCGCAATTACTGCCTTCGAACTCTGTTGTTTCAATTAATTTTTCGAAATAATGTTCTTTTCGATTTTTTCCGTGCGGCCGTATGGTGTTTACACTAAATGCCACTGTCATATATCATCGAACAAAAACGACTGAAACTGGAAGAATGCTTACGGCACAATTCGCCGAAGCGCTCTCCGGTATTCATTTGTCAAAAGTGACCAGTAAATTATATTTCGATATCATATATTTCCATGATTTGATTGTTTCAGTGTCAAAAATGACGCGGAAATACGATGTTCAATTTATTAGCTATAACAAGTTATTTTGGCAATAGCTGTTTCATAGTTAAACTAAATAAGTTACTATACTTTACGCAAAGAAATCGGACGGTAGTAATTTATTACAACGAATGCTCTTCTGATGAAATAAAAATACATCATTTAGACTATTTAATTTTCCATTCTCGGTAAACCGAACTTATATTTACACGATTTGTATTTTATTCCCGACAATTCTGATTTATTTATCCTAAACGGTTCATTGATTTCGTGCCACTGTAATCGCATTTTTAATCAGCAAAGTGGATCTTGAAGGACAGACTTGAGTGTTGTTTCTCTTTTTATGCATGCTGTCTCTTCTTTCGCGGAGGAGAGTTAAAAAAAGCCTTTTTTCATCTACTTCAGCCCTTTATTACAGAGGTTTTTCGACTGCTTGCTACGAAACATTTTCTACGCCTTCTTTATCCACTACCCCTCTTCTCGGCGTTCTTTTTCCTTCCTTCATTCGACCCACGCTCATCCGTGGCCTATATGCTTCTCTGCCGCTTCAGACTTCAGACTTTTTCACCAGATGGCGTCTCGAAGGAACAAACAGACTCGCTTCGACCTCGCTCTTCTGTCCATATGCTACTGCTAAATCTTTGCAGAACGGGAGTTTGACCGCTTTCTATCTCCGTGGAGAGGAGAATAAACCATAGTGGTAATGATGTATTGGCAATAAAGAGGAAGAGAATTAATGCAGTAAGAAACAATAAACACGATTTCTCTTTCTCGTGCACTTATTTTCTCCGCGGTCTGGCGATGGCTTTTGGCATAGATGTTTAACACCAAGCCTATGGAGCACAATTATTTTTGTACGAAAAAGTTTCTACAATTAACGGAAAGCTTTGATGCATTCATCTCTGTCGGCTTTGGTTATATTTTTCTTATAATTTCTATTAATTAACTAATATTAATTATTAATGTTATTTGGGATGGAGGATTCTATTGAATTTACCTAATTTGGTAATGAAATTTACTAATTCAAGCTTGGTTGGTTAAAGTTATAATTACCAGAAAGAGTAATGAGCTAAATATAAAAAACCCTAAAAATAAGCTAAATTCAAAAAGACAATAGGGCAAGGAATGTTTAACTTACCAGTTTCTCCTTCACGGAGTAGAACCTTTTCGAATCTCTTTCATTTTGCTATGTCCAGCAAAGCTATCAATTCACAGCTATTAACGACACTTTTGGTGACCCTGCCGGGCAAATATAGTTTTTTTTATGCATGGCGAGCTACACACATTCCTAGCATACGGAATTTTATCAATATTTCAGGATTTGGTGATAGTGGTTAGTATTGCATAAGAGTACTCAGCAGTCAAAAACTTGAATAGAATAGAATCTATTAATTATAACAGCATAGAACACACTTTAGAGGATTTTATAGTACCATCACAGTACATATCGTCATTATAAGCTTCAAAGTTATTTAAATACACAGACACGAAATTTTAACCTTTTACGCTGGCAAAAGTGTTCTAGGAAACGGCAAAAAAATTAACACTTAACTATGGGAGTGGGGTGAGTTTAAAAAAATAAAAGAATTGATATATCTAACCCTCTTCTCTCTAAACTTCTCTTTCATCATCCCCCAACCCTAGGACAATTCTTTCCCTCTGTTTTTACCAACGCCTTTTACTTCCTACCCCATCCCCTTGTTTCCCGGAATCTTTGTGTGATTGAAAACCTGTAATGACTCAGGTGCTCGCGTCTTGATCCTCCTGCTCGTTTGAGTGCTTTGTTGTTTTGTGGCGGGCGAAGGGAATGGAGTCGGGGCGAGGAGAGCGTGGGAAGATGGAGGACGAGGAGAGAGAGGCTGGTGCGAAGGTGAAAGAGGGAGGAAGAGATAAAAGAGGCGGGGAGGAAGTAAAAGAGGGCGGAAGCGAGAGGGTGAGAAAGGTGAGAGTGAGAGAAGGGGCAGACGGGTGGGTTGGGGGTGGCTTGGTGGAGAGGACTTATGGGGCAAGCGAGGGGGGGTGGGAGGAAAAAAGACTCGCAATCTCGTGATTACTTTTGGGGGTGGGATGGGTTGATGCGCGTGGTTCCTGGGGGTGGTAGGAGGGGAGAGTGCGTTAGGAGCGAGGGGAAAAGCTAGGTCTTTTCTTATCCCTTAGAACGTGGGCTGTTTTTTCGATGGGTCCAAACGTCGTACAAATATACCTTACTTTCCACTCTTCGCTCTCTCTTCCATAAGTCTTAGCCATCTCTCTCTCACTCTGTTCCATCTGCCCCAATTCTCGCCGGTCAGCGAGGGATTCGGCCTTATGTTCTGCTCGTATACTACGAACTACTCTCGTTTTCTGATTCCTAACGAGCATGTCTTACTATACTTCCGTGACCCCTTCGATTTAGTTGACACGAGAAAACACAGATGTACTAGTTCGTACGATAAAAATATTTCTCCGAAGCCGCGCGGTCAGGTTCGTATAAACCCAGAAAAACAGGTCCTCTCTTCTCGGCGACTGCAGCAAAAAATTACCGCGGAGGAAAGAGAAAAAGAGCCGAAATGACTCTGTGTTTACGCGGATCCATCCATGAAATTCCGACACGGACACGCGGACAAAAAGCAAAGTGGATCCAATTTTCTATAGCATCGTTTGACCGGTTCCTTCTCCTTACTTTCCGAATCCGTCCTTAATTTATTCGAATTTTACTTAGATCAACTCGGAGTCAACGAGGGAGTAGGTACTGAAACCTCCGCCCTGACGGCGAGTCTTGAAAAATGATTTCATCTCATCGTTTGCGGTGAATTTTGCATTCGCGGAAATTCTTTCGTTTATGCTCGTGTTGTTATCTCCCAAAAATATACCGACTGCTTTGCGTTCATGTATATAAACATAAACCGGCTTCAACAAAATGAAGTTGCGTTTCATCCCATTTAAAACGTCGTCTCCGCGGCTGGTGTGCGTTAAAATGAACGAGTTTTTAAGGCCCACCTTCAATGATAGATGAAGTGTGGAATTTTTAATGTCGTCGAAGCAAGCGGGAGTACTATCGCAGACGGAAGAAACTAGCATCCCGCCTCATTCCTCAACCTGAGCGATCCTTTGTGTATTCCTATACCCTTCTCACTCTCTCCCTCCAGATGTACCTTAAAAATGCGATGCGTTATAAATCTTCGTAAATAATACAGGCGTTTCATTCAAGAAGGATTCAGCTCGCGTTTTTCTTTCGTTTTTATTTTAATATAGTGTCCAATCCCACATTTTTCAGGAATTCCATTTCGCCTTGTTTATTTTTTATCAGAAAGATTTATCTCCCCGTCGAAATGATGTAGCGGGAATTAAACCAGAGGAAAATGGTCGTTTACATTTTTTGCGTACACTTTTGCGATAACGTAACGATTGGACGAAAAATTTCTTAAAGATTATCGATATTTTCGTAAAGATAACGGTACGTAGGTTAAGGTTTTCGGAAATCGTGTTTAATTCATTTCAGGGCACTAAAATTCATAAATATTTGTAGCTTTTTTTGTGTAGCGAAATGTTTCCTTTTGTTTTTTCTTCAAATCCTCAAATGTTGCATTAACATTCTTATATTCGCAAAATCTATAACCTTCTTAGAAAAAAGTAACTTTCCTTTACTTGAGCGAAGGTGACGCGTTGAAATTTCAATGAACAAAATATTTTTTATTTCTACAAAATAAACGTGACGTCAGTAACCATCGAAACAGGTAACTCACCATGAATACAAAGTTCGATAAACCCATAGATGTGCATTCTGACCTGGAGAGTGCTAATGTAGGCGATTGTAACACTCGAGATAATCTTCCATAAAGGGACATGTTGCACCATGTAATGAATATTTACCACCTTTACATAAGAACGACGAATCGTTTGTTACCCTATAAGGCAGTGGTATTCAAACGGGGTGCCATGAAGTGTTCTTGAAGGGTGCCGCAAAAATTATTCTGTTTTCCCATTTTTAGCCTCATTTTGCATCGTCGGCTTTCAAAAATCAAAACCAGAGTTAAGACGAACTTCATTTCGTCGCAAAGGCACTTCGAAATGAAAGGAGATATGGAGAAGGGGGTTATTATTACGATTATTACTAATGGTGGATAAGGAGGGGTGCCTCCAGATTCTGAAAAGTCACTTAAGGGTGCCGCAAGTCTAAAAAGGTTGGGAAACACTGCTATAAGGTATCGCCATAATACATGCACCTTCCATTGAAATGACTGAATTTTAAAAAATAATTCATCCGTTGTAGTGATATTACTGTATGCATAGCATTCCAAAAGGAACGTGCAGGATTTTGCCTTAGAAATATTACAACTCACGATATCAGGAATGCTTCCGCTTCTGCGTTTGCATTGAAATTAAATACTTATTTGCTAGAGGTTCTTCAATTATGCACTTTTTAGTTGTTTTATTTACATTTTATATGCAAGAAAGGCTTCAATGACGTTTTGTTTCGTGGTATGTAAATAAATAACATCCGGAAATTTTCTTGATGTCCTTTTATAAAAAAAATGACGCTAAACAAAATCATTTTCGGAATAACCCCAGAGGAATTCATCCGAAAGCCTTCCTTATACTTGGAAGCTAAATGTATCCATTATTTCAGCCGGGTGGAGATAGCGCACCCAATGTCCCATCGAGGGAGTGCAGGAAGGGAAGAAGGATATTGGGGAATAGGAAAGGAGGCAGATAGAGAGGTTAAGGAAAGATGGAGTGGGTGTGGGTTTGGAGGGAGGGGGAAAAAGAGAGAGTTAAAGGATAAGTAGGAGAGAGAGAGAGAGAGGGAGGGAGTTTAGGGGTGGGAGATGTGCTCGGGAAACTCCAGGTGAATCACTCCAGGTGGCGGAGCGAAATCGGCTGGTGGTGTTAAGGTTGAATAAAGGAAGAGAGGGAGGAGAAGGGAGAGAGAAAGAGAGATTGAGCGGGAGTAATGGGGAACCATTTCTTTCTCCGAGGCGATTTGTGTGATCCGCGGTTTTCGGGAACAACCCACGACCTCAGCCTCATTCGTCCCGCGCGGTTCGATAGACAGGAGGCGCCATGTTGGACAAATTGAGTCAGCGACGTGGATTTGGGACTGCGTGCAGAGAGAGAGAGAGAGAGAGAAAAAGAGGAGTTTTGGAAGGAAAAAAAATATCGATGCGGATATGTACTTATTTTTTAAAAACCGAACTGCTCTGTCATTTATCTTGGGCGACTATTACACTTAAATCATTTAAAACAGTTTTTTGCGGCTATAATTATATGATCTCTAGAAATACTATAAATATTATTCCACTGCAGTAAATGTTATTATTTCTGTACAGCAAATGAAATAAAAAATATTATCATAAAACAAATCACAGTTTTTCTTGTTATGATCTATAGCATCTCTTCAAATGCTCGGACAGTTTTTTATAATGCTTTCATAAACGTTTTTATAACTTTACACTGAAGAAATTTCGTTAATTTAGTTAAGAGCCAGCAGTCACTATATTAGAAAATTCCAGAAAATTTTTATTTCTTACGCATTGATGCGTATTTCTCCAAAATTCGCATGTTAGTATGCAAAAAAGTTTTAAGCAATGTATTAATTCCAATATCAGTGAATAAAACCAATCGCCTTGAAATATCGGTGTTTATTGTTATAAGGGCAATCGATTCAATTCTACTGGTCCACTGAAAAGTCTGTCGACAATGGAATAAGTTTTCATGGTAATTATGGTTTCACATTTCATAAATTTTTCGGTTATAAACATATTTTCGTGTAAATTCGATTGAGAATCAGATTCTCTCTTCGAATATATATTCCCTTCTATAAACACCCAAATCTTGAGTTATTAGCTCATATATCGTCTATTTATAAATTTATTAACAAATAAATATAAAAAAGTGTGATATTCAGACAAAGACTTGTTAAAGATATATGGTATTCACAACAGGCGTTTCATCGCCCATATTTTTAATTTTTATAGTCAAAACCTGCTTGCTGCCTTTTTTCGGTTGTTAACTTAGTTATGTTATCGCTTATCATAGTATAGTCGAAATCAGAGCAGCCATTATCGAGTTGTGAGCGGACTATATTTACATATAGCTGTCACTAAATATATATAGTTCATAAAAACTTAGTTATAAATGTTCATCGTTGACTGTGACTGTTGTAGTTGATTACGTGTTAAAGTTTACATTAAAATTTTTGGAAAAATGTACGATGATAGGAATCTTTTTCTCTTGGTTTAATCGAATAAGGAATTCAACTATCTCCTTCGATGGACCTAAAGAGAGAGATTGTGTTAATGAAAAAGAAACAAATAGTTCTGACGCACAAAAATGCTTCTATACGGCTTAACATCACGCTTCGAAGGGCACAAAACATTGGAAGTAATGCCTATAATCAAATAATAAAGAAAAATCGCGAAATTTGACAATCCGATAAAAAACTCTCTTCAAAAGTCATAATAATACATCGATAATTCCTTTGAACCCGGAATCACGTTGCGTTAAAAGTTGTCATTGTTTCTTTGAACAAAAATTTTCTGTGATAATAGGAAATTCTTTTAGAGCCGCCTAATGTGGGAGAATTTCATCGCCGCATTAGGGCTGTTTTTGATGGGTCTAATTTTTATTACGTCTCCGAACAGGCGTAATTAAACGTCAATTCCATCTCTGACGATATCTCGGAAGACGGAAGTTTTCGGAAAATCGGGTTTTACAAGGATGAATGATGAGTTCCGTCGAGTTCGACAGGGAAGAAAAGGAGAGTATGCATCGTGGGGTGAGAGGAAGAGTGGAGTGGGCGAGGAGGGAGAAAGGGAGAGAGTGCGAGGGAGCAAAAAGAAGATAGAGAGAAAGGAAATGGGGGAGCAGCGGAGGGAAGAGCTCCAGCGGAGGACTGAATAGCCTCCGCGGATTATCGGTCATAAATAACGAAGCGACGCGGGAGTTCCGACGAAGAGCAAGAGAAAAAAAACACTGGGTTTCGCCATTGTCCGGCAAAAGATAAAATAAATATCGCAATAATAAAATGGGGTTGACGTTATTGTAAGGGGGAAAATATTGAGAAAGAGGGATTTTTTCTCTCTCTCTCCGGGTTGTCCTGGTCGTTGCGAGGAAGAATGGCAGGGGAATGGAGCTTTTTTTTTGATGGAATTCGTAGTTGCTGGCCAAGCGGGGACGACGCCTCGGATATTTCCGATCGATTGGATGGAACTTGATGTTGTGGGGTTTTTGGAACTGTGGCGAGGGGAATGAGAGGGCATTTAGAAGTGTAGGGTAGGGGGATAATCATTCCCCGCAAATGAGTGTCTCAGAAATGGCCCAGGATGTGCGAGAGTTCGTTTTCAGCGTCTTTTTTTCGGAACTTAAACAGATCTTTCGTCTGGTTGGAATATTGACCGACTTTATTATAAAATATTTTTACTAGTTCTGTGAGACGCTCCAAATTCGATTGGCCATTAAGGAGGGTTAAAGCAGCTATTTTTAGTGTGTTTTTACACTTACCCTTTTGCATAATGGATTATATACGTATATATGTCCATCTTTACATCTAAATAGCGATCTATTAGGAAAATAAGTCATAATGTTTTCTTAACGTTTTCGGTTTTTGGGTCCATTACAATTAGACTGAATCAATATATTTAGTTTCCTTATTATGTTTTCGGTAAGTAAATATAAACTATAAAATTGAATTAATAATAATTTTGTGTTTTATTTTGATTGTCTTGATAGCAGGTTTTGAGGAATGCTTATCATTACCTCAATTATTAAATTATTAACCATTTACGCAAAATCCTTTAGTCTAATTTAAGTTAAGTTTCATTTCTACATTAGTATTATTGCTATATCCAAATGTCTCTACGCTATGATTTTGTTACATTTTGTGCTTAATATTTTAATAATTTTCGGTGAAAGAAATTACATTAAACTAATAACTAAATATTTTATCCTTAATATGCAGTCTCTGTTTCTCGGAGCAATTATTTTGACTACTTCAGTAATAGTAATCCGTTTTATATTTTTATACTAGCAGGCCTACGCAGATATTCTGCGTGTAAAGGTAGAACCAGAACATCATTGAAGACTTAACAGTGTTATACAGTCTGGGTTGTGTATCTGGATCTGAAATTTCTGCGCAAACAATTTTATCAACATTATCTGAATTGCGGATTTTATCAGCATCTCTTAAAACCAATAAAATATGGGCAAGAGGCAAACCCCTTTTTACTTTCTCCATACGTAGTAATGGGAAAGTATTGTATTCATGAAAAAAATCGACTTCGAGATTTCAACGGAAATACACGTTTTGAGGTCCCTAGAACACGTTTAGACTATTTTCGGAATGATGTCTGTGTGTGTGTGTACGTGTGTGTGTGTGTATGTTAGTGTGGGCGCTGTAACGTGCCATATCGTTACCAAACTTCATATCTAACACTCTTATATGAGAACAAAGAACTGATTAGTTTTTGGACAATAACGGATAACCGGAAGTCGAGGTTTATTCGAAACCCGATTCGGTTTTTGCGATATTTCTTGGTTAAAATATCATTTTTGTATTTACAATTCTATACAAAGGTTATAGGGAATGTAATTTCCTAGAGCTTTTATTTGAAACAATTTTCCATAGCAGTTATTGTTTAGGAGTTATTTATAAATAACCGGTTTTTCGGTTTCCATTAAATATCTCCTTAACAACATCGTTATTGGTAATCTTTGTAAGGACCAAAGTTGTAGAGAATAATATTTCTTCCAAGTTTTGTTTGAAACTAATTTTCGTAGAACCATCCATTTCGGATATATTTCGCTTTTTCTTAATACCAGCCTACAGCGCCAACACCATGTAGCGGTGAATTCTGTAAACATTCAAAATATACGTAATATACGGCAACGACGTGTCTTCTTTTACGATACGAAATAATAATTTTGCCTTATAATGCTACTCATAATAATTTAAATATCTATACCCCAAATATGGAGAAAGTCATGTGTTGGCCACATCAGATTTTTTGAAATTCTATTACCATTACCATAGCTAGAGGAACTCCCAAAACGTGTTTTTTTCATTAAACCATCCATAATTTCCTGAAGTTTGATATGGAATTTCATGTAACATTTTCAATTAATGAAGTATATAAATGATTTTTACAATGAATAATCAAAAGTGTTAAGTAACGAAGAAGCTCTGGCAACACTTTAACAATAGTTAAGAGTAACATGGCCATACACGATGAGCTTGTAATGAGTTTCATAATGATTAACTTTATATATAATCTATTATAGCACCAGTATTGGTTTCGTAACCTAACAGAAGCAATTGATAATCATCCCATTTGATCAATACAAAATCTACAGCTTGAGCGGGGAGTTGTGATGTTCCACAGTACCAAACAAATGCATGGAAACAGAATTAAACATACAGTTTCCATCGCCTAGAATAGAAATTATACTAAACACTGTGTTTTCATAAGTAAATCTCTCATAAGATACACCTTCCTCAATTTACCACCCTTTCGTTTCTTATCAGATTCTTCTAGTTAAGCTTCGTTTTCGTCTTGGGGCCATTATATACAAAGAAAAATTAAAAACAATTTTAACTTATTAAATCAAACCAAATAAACAAATTTGTAACTGAAAATAACGTATAAAGGCGATATTTAAAAAATGTAAACGAAATACTTATAGTAACTGAGGAAAAATTTGAGAATCAATTGGATTTTAATATTCCCAAGTCTAGAGATCGAAAGGTCTAAATAAAAAAAAGAACCAGAATGCCTGCAAATAAACAGATGTGTTATAACCTCACGTCGAATTGTAAAAATTACATTTTATACGATATGAACAATTTTATGCACTATCATGTAATACAAGCGTACAAGTTTAAAATATGAAAATAATATGCCATACTTACAATTTCCGCTATAAAATCTTCAAAAGAATCGTTTTAATAATAATGTCCTCGGAAAGATACCCAGATCAATCTCTATAACGTCGATCAACAGTAAATACTGGTTTCCATGGTTACCCTTATGACTTATTTATTTTTAAGCGTCTCAATGCATTTTAAATGGGAAAAAAGAATTGCTGCCTGGTCTCGAACTCGCGCATTTTCTCGAAATTAGAATAAGAACGGACAAATCTACACGGAATTTGGAAACGATATGTGAAAACCGCATCTCTCTCTAGCTATTGTAGTTGTCGAGTTATCACTGAAATTAGATGAATGCCAGATAGCCACATACATAGACATTGACGGATTTTAATATATAGACTAGCAGGCCTACGCAGATATTCTGCGTGTAAACAGTTGATAATCATCCCATTTGGTCAATACAAAATCTACAGCTTGAGTGCTAAGTTGTAAGTGATGTTCCACAGTACCAAACAAATGCATGGAAACAGAATTAAACAAACAGTTGTGTTTTCATAAGTAAATCTCTCAAAAGATACACCTTCCTCAATTTATATTGTTATTCCTCGAATTAATTTCGTAACAATGGCCGAAGTTTGGAAACGAATATAAATTAAAATTAAAAGGACATTTAAAACTGTTAACATTTAAAATAGCTGGAAATATGTCGATTTCTTTGTTATGTTGTCGGCACATGAATTCTTCTGCTGACAGGCTTTCGCGTTGCATTTCCAAAATATTGTCTCAGAAGTAAAGTTTCATAATATGGCTCTTCTTGCACATTCGCCCTTTAGATAAAATATCATGGTCTTGAAGCAAAGGTACAGCTTCTTCTTCACTCCTCGGCAAGCTCCACAAATTCATCATTAAGGGATCAAAGTAAATATCTTAACGAGATTTGTTACGCATTGTTAACAAACAAAATATCACAACAATACGTGTTTATTTTTTGAAGTATTCCCGTTAACAGGAAAGTACCATTTCAAAGCAAAAATCAATTTAAAACTATTGAAAATTGTTGTTTCGAAAACTGAGAAGTCCAGAGGGGTGAGCGGACGCTAAACGACATTAAGGTACATTTTATTCCAAAATCTATTTAAATTATTATCAGAGGCAATTGAAGATTGAACAATTTTTTTGTTACCGGAATTCTGCTTATTTCATGAAATTGAAATGCTAATGCATTAATCCAGTATAATCTGTTAAGAGTGCCTATTTTAGTTGAAAGAAATATATCTACATGGTACTTTTATTCACTTTTCAGAATGAATGAATTCTAGGTTAACATTGCATATTATAAAAGGATTTTCTTTGGAATAAGAAGTTTGTTATGTGGTTATTTTAACTGAATTGAATCAAGTTCTCTTCTAAGTTTGAAATCCATTTTTTAACTGCTGAAAGTGGTTGTTTCGGAAAATGAGAAAGCAAGAGTGCTGAGCAGACGATAAACGATATTGAGGTACATTATATTCCAAAATCTATTTAAAGTATTATCAGAGGCAATTGAAGATTGAACGAATTTTTTGGAACCGGAATTATGCTTATTTAATAAAATTGAAATCCTAATGCTATATTCAATTTAAAACTAATAACAATGGCTATTTTAGTAGAAAGAAAGGTACTATTTTATTCACAGGGAATTTCTGTGAGATTTTAGTTAATTAATTAAAACAGACTTATATTATAGAAATATTCGATGGTTAAAACAGTGCACAATTTTATTCTTGCGATTTTTACATGTTGCATTGAAGAAAATTTAGATTCATTAAACCCGTTGAAATTCAACGGGCACTTATGCTAGTAACTGATAGTAATTGAATCGGAGGCAACAATGACGGTCGCCTTGGCAACGCCCGGAAAGAGTACGAAAAATCCACAAAAGTTCGAAAAAGAATGTGTATTTCTGAAAACTTCGACGGTATAACGTATAAACATGGCAAGAATAAGATAGTATAGAGCTTTATCCGTCAAATAAAGCAAAAACGAAGAAAATCGGTCCATATTTACGTTTTAACTAACGAAGGAAAAAAACCTTGCACTCTGAAAAATGGAAAATCCCGTGTAAACTTATGGGAAAATAAAATTGTCTCCTGGATTCGAACCCGCGCATTTTGTCGAAATTAGAATGAGAACGGACAAATCTACACGGAATTTGGAAACGACGTGTGAAAACCGCGTCTCTCTAGCTATCGTAGTTGTCGGGTTATGACTGGAATTATGTGAATGCCAGGCGGCCACATACCTTCGACGGATTTTAATATATAAGATTAAAATTTCACCGATGTAGTACTTATGACTTAAAATTAAAAGGTTTCTACACACACACACAACACGCACGCGCACAATCATAGATATTCTTTTATTCAGCGCTCCTTTCTGACTAAAACTTTAAAACTGGAATGAACAGTACACGCCTTGAACATTAACGTCGTTAAATGAAGTTTTTGCATTTGAATTATTTTCCATTGTAAGTAGCATATTGAGTAGAATAATTACTGCTTCTAAGCACTGATAAAGATCTCAGTGTTGGTCTTCATTCTGAGAAGTTTCGCTGAAATATAAGGCTAACGTTTTAAAAGAACGACTCAGTGCACCGGATAATCGAAATCCAACTAAAAAAACGCGTCTAAATTATCGTTTCCCCTATAACTCCTTAATGCTTTCTCAACAATGGATAGTCGGGCATCAGAGCCACCTGCATGCAGAAAATAAAACTCCCAGAAAATAAATGAAGAAGTGAATATTATAAATAAATAAGAGAGGAAGGAAACCCTTTCCATCCGCTTTTAAATATTAACGAAGGGAACTGCCGGAAACAACTTGGGTCGAGTGAGGGCCAATGGCGGAGTTGGCCATTTACCCACCTCCATAATGCACGCGAACACGCCCAACGCCTCCGCGACCTCCATATACCATACCTTCCTCCCCTCACCCCACTCTCTCCTCTTAAACCCTCTCTCTCCGCTTCACTCCTCTTCCTGCACCCTCTTTTTCACTCCCCACGAGCCATGAACCGGCCTACCTTTCTCCATATCCCCTCACTTCTTTGCGGAAAAAGACTTTCTTTTAACTCTCCTTTGTTCACTTATTCCGTTGTTCTTTTTCCTTTCTACCTTTAATGCTAGACCTTCTTTACCCAGTTTAATGTCTTTCGTAACTCCCCGCAAAATGTACGTTTCTCCCTTTATTTCATTATCCCTTTCTTCTGTAACACACCATTTTATATGTTTCTCTTCATTTATCCGTCTTCCTTTTTCTACATCTCACCTTTCCTTCTCTCTTTCTTAAGTATCGCGTCATTGCCTCGATCTTTCACTCTTATGGCCACAGTTTAATCTATGTTCTGTATAATTTTTCGTTCTTAGTTCATTCACAAAATTTTTTTCTTTGCTTCCAACTGTGTACGTCATTTTACTTATATTTTTAATTTAATTTCCTCATCTTATTATTATTATTTTCGTTTGTTCTATCAGCCCGTCTTTTCTATTGTCAATATTTTATACTTTGCCTACATTTCCATCTTGTATCTTTCGTTCCTTATCCTTTTCCACTATTCCAACCCTTTCTAGCCGTTTTACCCTTCGGCTTTAATGCTCCTGACCCGTCTCTCTTGGTTTTTCCCTTCGCCGCATCTTTCTGCCCTTTCCACTCACACTCCACATTCTATTTCTCTCGAGAACCCCTAAACAGCATTCCACCCGCGCAACACCTTTACTCCACTCTAACCCATCTTTTCCATTCTCTCTCACTCCCACTCCTCTCGTTCTCCACTTCTCTTACCTTTTCGAAATCCCCTTTCTCTCTCCCATTTCTATCCCTTTACTTTCATTTCTTTCGTCTCTCCGCCTACCTGCCTGCCTGCCCTCTTTGCCCACTCGTTTCGAGTTCCATCCGCTCCGTGACGTCACTCTTGGGCGCCGTAAGGAGCCTTAAGCCTCGAGAGGCCGTAGGATAGGATGCGATGGGGCGGCGTGTTGTCGTCTTGTTGCCTTCCATGCCTACCTTCCACTCCGAGAGGTATGGGGTAGGTGGAACGGAGGGTGAATAGGAAAGGGGAGGGAAAGGAGGATGCTGGGAGAGTGGAGTGCGCCCGTGGTGGTGTTCACTTGGAGGGCGTGTCTGCGTGGGAATCTAAGTGTCGGGTGTATGTTTTCCCGAGTTATTTTTTATATTTTTGAGCGAGCCACGGTAGGCGTTAATGTGGTACCGTGGGCACTGAGACAGTGCGGCGTAAGTGAAGGGAATGCTGTAGATGACTCGGCGATAGGGGGAAGATGGAATTTATGCTGATAGAGCGTGGGTTCGATCCTCGTAGGATCCGTTGGTGTCTGCATAATCGACGTAGTTTCTTACACCTGTCTACAGTAAAACTATATTACAAAAAGGTTTTATTTAAAAAATGTTCCCTATCGTATCAGGTCAAGCGGTTCGATATTAACAATGAGGATGTTGCATCTAATGGATTACCGCGGCATATTTGTTATTGAAAATGTCAAGTTTCGCCAGGAAACGTATAGATTTAGGCGCTGAAAGAGATCGTCCACCTTATTTAAATGAGATTGTTGAAGGATCTTAAACTGCTAATCATCATTTCGAATTGTTATTAGAGGCCACTCTGTCTATCGTAATTTGTTTTGATGTTAATATATGCTAAACATAGCAAAATACGATAATTTTATGTGTCATCGTTTTATTACGGTGACGAACCTGTAAAGAGATGTAATTTAGGATTATTTCATGCAAACAATTATTTTTTATGCTCCAGGTATAAGTAATTACACCCTTCAGTTCGGTACATTTTTTGCTCCTCGAGTATTTTTTCGCCGTCTTGATAGATGGAGGGAAAATAGCCATCGGGTGACTCTGCAATCGTGAGCGATTATCGAATTTTCTTCCGCAAACATATTTCGCTCTCATCCACAATGAGCAAAAAATAAAATAAACTTCAACTAGATGATGAGATAAGGTTTCAGCAATCAACATGCCATTAAATCATAAGTCAGCCTAAGGGCAATAAGAGTGGAACCGAAAAATATTTCTCCTAGTGTATTATATGGATAAGGAAAACGACCCCAAAAGCATACTTCGCTTAAAAATGAATTAATGTTTTTTATCTAGGAACTCTATTGGACTTAAGTTATCGTAAATTACCGATGGAATTGGTGGACTATAAAATGTTGTTGCTATACACAAACAAATATACAGCATAACTTCAATAAATCGAACCTCAAGAGAAACAAAAAAATATTCGGCTTATAGAAGATTCGAGTTATAGAAGATAAATAACATGTCCTGTAAAACAAATTCACTTGGAGTTATGAGAAATTCGAGTTACAGACGTTCGACTTATAGAAGTTCGACTGTACGTAGAAATCGTTCCAATTTGTGATGAACGAAATGGCGGCATTGGATATTTATGAAATAGCTTTAAGGTAACGATACAAAGATTGCTCCATTTCAAAACATTGCGTTTGAACAAATATACAGTTTTCATCTCCAGATAGTCAAATTATTTTTCATTTGTTCGTATCGTCGGGTTATTAAAAATTGCAGTCGCTACGTTAAAGCTTTGGCCTAAATAAGCAGCAGAGAGCATCGATAATAATTATAAAAGTTAGGTCCAGGAGATCACGTTAGGCCATTGCCTTCGGTGGCGGAGCATCGACTGAAAAACGTTAATGACTCTGCTGGCCTTGGATAAAATAAAATGGCAACGCATCAGGCCGTTAGATTAATAATCAGCTTCTAATTACACTTAGAGTCGTTTGAAGTTTGTTTGAGATAGAATTAATTTTGTTAAATTACTTTTTCAAAGCATATTAAGATACAAGTAAAGGCGCCGAAGTAAGTTTTTATTAAATCTATATGACTTTCCAAAGTATAATGAATGGACGTCCGTTAAATATTTTTTATTTAATATTAAAATTAATACTGGAAATCCCATTCTTAGACATATCCTAACATTCTTTTCCAATTGGCTTGATTGATGTTGGTGGTCTATAATGAACGATATAGCACAGAAAAGGCTAATTTATCCGGTTCATTTATTTATTATCGACATTTACATCGCCTTAATTCTTTCGACCCTCAGAAGAGGGCGTTATGAGACTTTATATAAGTTTTGAAGCAGTTGATTATTCAAAGGTTATGCGTCTCGAACGTTATTAATAAACGTTTTATTTGTACAATTCAAGTAAAATTTGAATTTTTTTCTTTCGCATTTTTATTTTATCATTAGGACAAACGTTACTCTATTATATAAAAAACTTCGATTATTCAACATTACAGCATTGATACACTTCGGCATTTTTGGAGATAAACCTTTCAATATTTATAACGCATTCTTTTGTCAATCCAATAAATTCTGTAAGGATTGAGTGACCTTTTCTTGCCATTTTATTTCCTACCGTTCTTCCTATCCCGCCATCATTTAGGCAGATGGTCGCCAAAAAACTCCCTTATTCGAATTAATATTTGTTTCATCGAACGCAGGAAATATTTTTTTGACCGTTCGTAACATGCATAATAAACGATATCACGTCCATACATTTTTATCGCGGCAATAAAAAGTAACCGGTTGTATGTTCCGGCAGCACTTAAGCATCGCAGGATACCATTGGGCCATCGATGTGCAACTGTTTCCTCCACTAACCACCCTCTCGTCATATAAACCGCCACTAGAGTGCACGCGCACACATTGCATACCTTGCCAATGCCGCGAATGAGATGGCGCTAAACCAACTTGCGTGAGGTACATCGCCATACGAACCTCTATCTCTCTCACTCATCTCTCTCTCTCTCTCGTTCTATTTTTCTCTCTCATTTGCGTCCCGTGATCGATATATCCCACATAGCCCACCCATCCTCCCAGCCGTCATCCATAAGGGAAAGCGGAAGTGATTGGGTAGGCTGAGCTGGGGAAATGCGGGGAGATGAGGGGGGGAGTATGGTAGAATGTTAGAGGGAGAGGGTGGGACGATGTTACGGAATCGGGGTGGGAAGGATGTGGGTGAAGCGGTTGAGGAAGGCATCGGTTTGGATGAGTGGGGAGGAAGCGCGAGGGATGGCGGAGTTAGAAGGGTGGGAGGAGGTTGGATTTTAAGGGGATTATATGACGGAGGAGGGCGGTGAAGGAAAGGTGGTATATGATGGAAAGGGAGAAGGGGAAGTAGTAAAGGGGTGGGCTAGTGCGCGGCCGGATGGATGTGAGGGGTGAATAAGTAATGGGCGCTCCCCGCATGCCTTCATCTGCCGTGTGCCAACGCCCACACGACATCCCCGGTTCCCTCTCTCTCTCTGTGTCGCTCGTTCTCTCGCTGTCCTCTTCGTCTATGTACGTGCTTCTCTCTTTCCTTCTGCGAGGGCCCACGGCGGCCGTGACATCAGGGATGCGCTCAACAAAGAGTGATCCATCGTTCTGGGAGGAATACTAGGGAGGATGGAAGAACCATCAAGACCCCGCTGGTCTCCTAGGAAGTCCCTCCTTCCTCGAATTCCTAATTCTCCCTACCCTGCGCCCTCAATTTTTTCCCAGAGGGAAAAGGAAGGACTCCCCAAAACTTGGTCATTGTTCCTTGTGACCGGTGAACTCATCTGAGGGGATTTTCTTGTCAACGAGGCCTTTATGCGCAGTTGTCCGGATTAGAGATTATGGAGATGTTTGCGTTTTGTTCTTTTTTAGCTAGTTTGTCTTAGCTACTGTGATACGGCGATAACTCTTTGTGAATGGGGGTAGTTTGGGTGTAATACAAAGGTCTACAATGAAAATCAAATGCAATAAAAGTGTTAATGAAAAAAACTACAAAGACCAGAAATACCAGATGCAGTGAAGCTTGCCAAAAGCGCACAAGTGCATCGCTGTCAGTTTTTAATTTCCGGTTGGAAGTTTTTTATACCTTGGTGCTTCTATTGAGAAGCAGCTTTTCGCATTTCTTAATTTAGGAAATTTCAGCTGCCCTCGAAATAGGTATTCTTATTTTGTAGATAAAAATAATTTTAACTTTTTAAAGTTTTACTTTATTAGTAATGAAAATTAGAGAATGGCTTCATTAATGACGCTTAAATAATTTCACGTTGCCTCGGTAATTCGTCCATAGAATAAAACTTCGTAAAATATACGGTACAGATTTCAAAGAGAAGGATTTGACTTATTTTAACGATTTTTCATATTTCAGAAATTAAATCTTTTTAATTAACAAGTTTGTAAGATTTTACCCTTTAATTTTTATCGAATAATGTTTTATCAATCAATGTTAAATGGGTCGAAATATAAGATCGACCAAGGGAGCAATAACTTTATGTAATTTCTTATTAAATAAACGGAAGACATTTTTTATAACATTTTACAAATTTCACTAAACAATATATCACAACACCACGAATTCGGCTTACAAATTCGTGACTTAATTTGAGAAATTTTGCTAGCCCTGGTAGTATATGGTATTGTTTAATGCCATTTGTAAAAAGCTATAATTGAAAAGTTGTTCTTCAGATTATCTGAACTTGTTAAAACCTACGATTTTGTCTAACAATAAAATTAGTGACGAATTTTCTTCAACTCTAGTTACTTTGAGTATCAGTGGCGCTTGATAAAATAAAAAATAATTTTTCGCACCTTTACAGCTCATTTATATTTTTATACTGAATAATTGGATACACTTTCATTTATCTTAAAAATTCTCAAGTAAGATAAAAAAAATGTTGGTTTTAACTTAACAATATTTTACAGGAAAATATCCATATGATACGGTTTATCGTTTATATTTAGTATGTATTTACAGGATTGAAGTGCATTTAAAAATAAAAGGGATTCGCAAAATTACGGAATTGCCGAGAAATGTTCGTTTAGGCGGCGGAATAAAGAAATATCAGTGCGATACAGCATCCATTCGACACTAACCCATTTGCGAAGACAAAATAACGGAAAAAATCCTTCCAAGGAAAATGGAGGAAAGTCCCCTGGAATTACCAATTCATTCCCCTTGTTAATTGGCAGTAAGGGTCACCTTCGCTCAATTTCCCGCTCGAACGAACTCCCTTTGCACATTCCAATCAATAGCAGGAGAATTTGATTACGTTCTCTATTATGCATTGTCCCGGAGACTGCAGGTAAAGCGAAACAACGAGAATATGACCCTGCTCCACAGGGCGAGGGGACCAAAATACAGGGTCTCTGAGAAAGAATGGACATATTTCAAACATTTTTAGTGAGAAAATAAATAAAGCTACAAGGAAACGGTTTTCACTACACGAAAGCGAAACTCTGACAGTTTTAAATAAGGTACTTGTTCTACCGACCGCGCATGGATGTGCGAATGAATGTGCCATCCACAACACACACGCATCTTCTGCCGATTGGACGCCATGGTTAGAGCAACTGCCACGTGGTCTCCGCAATGTTGCTTTCTCTCAATTTGGCGCATGTACACTCAGTAGAAGTTGTATGTATAAAACTTTCAGAGTTCCGCATTCATGAGATGAAAACTGTTCTCTTGTATCTGCATTCATTTTATCACTAAAAATGTTTGAAATGTGTCCACTCTTTCTCGGACACCCTGTATAAAACGAAAAAAGTAGGTTTGATGATACGAGCGTTGATTCAGTTATCCGAGGGAGGCAGGCAGTAACTTTCCCTTCGTCGCTTTTAATAAGTACTTGATTTTTATCTAGGGCAATAACATCGAAAAGCGTGTTATTGGCGAATTTTTAGAAAAAGTTTCTGCATCTGGAGAGCTCGGGGAAATGAAACATTCTTAGGCGCAGTAATTTTTATTATATCAATTCTCTCGGTATTTTATTTGCAACTGTCGTATATAACATAAGTTTTTAGAAGTACACAGGAAAAATAGTGCAATCAAAATAAACTATAAAGTTTCACGATTTCGTGAAATGGAGAATTGAATCTAATCCATTAGGGAAGCCTTAATTTTGAGGAATTTAATTGAAGCAATAAGAAGCTTTTTACATAGTTATCATTCTTTGTGACTACGCTAGAGCTCGAATTATGGCTGAAAACAAATTCAAGAATTAGTACTAGACAAGGGTTTAAAAAGTACTAGTCTAAGTAGAAAGTAGAATCTAAAAAGTCCCTTTTAGAATCTACTTTCGGTGAAGATAGCTGCATTGCGGCCGAAATGCATTGTTATGGCTATTTACGATACCTAAGTGCTTACTGTAATGCGTGAAATGGTATTAAAATTAATTTGACATGCATCTTCCTTCAGCTCTTCTCAACCGCGTTTAAATAAAGCTCCCTCACTCTATTTGAAACGCCTATGGCGATATCCTAACGTTAATGGCAACACTGACGAAGCTTTTTTTACGCCATTTGAAGGACATTTTTCACTATCGGAGACAACCTTTGTTCGGTTCGCCCTCCTGTCTGATCGGACCTCCTCCCTCTCTCGCTCCTCCTAACCTCTCTCTTTCTCTCCTCACTCTAACGCAATACTTTCCGAAAGTCATTTTTCTTCTCGAGCTGTGTCTCGGGAGACGGAAAATAAAAACCGCGGAAGCAACCGAAACCCACGATGTGGCGACGAAATAGGGGAAGAGGAAGAGACACACGCACACAGGACCTCTTTCTTCACCTCGTCAGATGAGAGGGTACTCCGCTTACTACGCAAGGATTTTTGAAATTTTTTTCGGGACTTCCCTCCGTGCAGAGATGAAGGAAAACAAGGAAAGGGATGAGATGGAGCGACGGTTTTGCGATGTTTCCGGTTGTGATACAGGGAAGAAGAGAGGAGTTGATTCTCGTCCATAGGTATATATGTATGTGTACGTGCGAAGGGAATTGGGGCAGTCGTATATGTTGTAGGTTGGATGCCGTGAATGAGTGAATTGGCGGGGGTCGAGAAAAGGGCAGCGGAAATTGATATGGGGGAATTGATGTTGTTTTGTATGGGTGGGACGAGAAGGGGGAGAGGGATGAAGGGGAGAAAGAAAGAAAGAGGAAGGAAGTTGGCTGGCGTTGTCTGGAAGAGTGAAGCTGCGAGGCGAGACTGACCATTATTTCCCTCTCAAGGGAGAATCCTGCCGAAAGCGCGTGGAAGTGAGGAAGGGGGAGTGTGGGTATGGAGGGAGAAAGGATGGTTAACGAGACGTGCCAATCACGCCCGGGGCCCACTGCTGGTGAAGTGCCTTTGGATGGAACAGGCGAGGGAGTAGGATGAGAAATTCGTAGCGGGTTGAGGCGTGGTGGGGTTGCGTGGGATAGTGGAGAGGTGGGGAGGGGGAGGGTGAAACGTAGCGGGTGTTCACCCATCGGATAGAGAGTTTAGGGGAGGGGGAAGAGGAGGGAGAGGGAGGTACGTGCGAGGTTTTGCAGCAGACGGGAGAGTAATATGGGATTGCGTGGGTAGGGAGGGAGCGAAAGGGGGTCGGGGAGCGGGAGGAGAAGGGGATACTGTCAAGGGAGAAAGACGATCTGGATTATGAATGACTCTCGCCCGTCCTTATTCCTCTCCCCTTCCTCTTTTTCGCCCTTTCTTACTTCTTCTCCCTCCCTTCTCTTATCCCAAAACAAACCCAAGAGAAATTAAAAGGTACTGCGTTCAATTTTGAAGATTGGGAGGAGATTGGATTTTTTTCTCGCACCCGGAAGTGCTAAGTCCACAATATTTCCGTAAGTATTGCGTCAGGGGAGGCTGCGGTATAGTTTGATGGTCGTGTATACGAGGACGTGTGTGTTTTGCGAGAAATATCAATCTTCCCAGGCGAAAAAATTAAGTCTTTCGTTCGACAGCACAGACTACACCAGCTGAGATCTTGCTTAGGTATATGAACAGGAAAGTGGAAGCATGACCATTAGTAACAGCAGTGAGGATCACAAATTATTTTATTTAAGAAATCGGAGGCGTTATTAAGAAAATCTGCGTTGTGATTTCAATACCGTTTCAGCAAACTTTGACAAATTTCTTCCGAAGTGAATGACATTAATGTAATTAAAATCTGTATTCTTTCTGTAAATTGCAAAAAATAAAATCGAGTCGATTATAGAAAAGATCATTCCCACCATTTCTTTAAGAGCCAAGAATAATTATGATGGTTTTCAGAGTATTTAGGGTCATTTTAATTTTGTTATTCGCTTGTCACCAAGATGTTTAAAAATAATTAAAGTGCTGTTTAAATATTTAAACTACAAGAAAAAAATTTCTGCTTGTTAAAATAGTTTAGGGGATTTTAAAATTGCCGGAAATCGAAATGTATCGAGAATACTTTTGAAAATTTTACACAGACCCATCAATAATAATTAGTCTGGAGCATTAGGGATTTATACCTATAAAACGAACCGCGCCGATAAATATCGTCCAATTTTCACTTCTCCCTCTTTCTCTCTCTACAGACATTAATTTCGCACCAACCGGCTGTAATTATTTATCGGAGAAACCCACGGAGCGGTTAAATCTGAAACGACCCTATAAATGATCTTGGCTCCTTAAACTCTGCTCCATCGATTATTAATGCCTCTATCGTATATTCCCTAGAGTGCTTTATGGGCCCCAGTTTCCCACTGGGAAGAGAGACGCAGAGTTAGAGAGGGCTGGCTAGAAGGTGAGAGAGTCTCTCAATAGGTTAGATTAGGTCGAACGATCTAGTGTTGTAGTTTAAACTGGCAAACTGCGCACTTGGAGATTGTCATTGCTGGTGTGAGCATACCAGCAGAACAAGATAAAGCTCTCGCTGTGTTGCTGCCCATCTGTGTGGTTTATGTTATCAACAAATCCAGGCTTAAATGCCCTGTATACGTAAACTCCCTCGTTTCAGTTTGGGCTATCCATTGTCGACCTTATCAAAAAGTCAATGCAATTAATCTTTTAGGTTTTATAGTCGCTCTTCTAGGGCGAATATATTCGTTTGAACGCTTACCTTCGAAGTCCGTTTTTTACTCTACCTATCTGGAAAGTAATTTACCCAAGAGCAATTGCGCCGAAACGCAAATAGCAATTGGAAGTTTCTAATCACGTCCATCTCATCTGAGGGAATAGAGCCATAACGACAGAGAAGAATATAACGTTCTATTAACAATTTGTAGCAGCTTCTTCGTACATGGTATACCTACATCAACAATATTAAAGCGTTATAGAGGATTTTGTGTATCTGACCTTATTTTTGCTTATGTTCTCGTATAGTCTCAAAAGCGAAGTTAAAAACATTTCTTACGAAATCACGAAAAAAATCGGTTGCAAAATTCAAATGCTGAAAAATTAACCATTACCGCAAAAAATTCTAAAGATATTCGTGAACTCGATAACTATATTTATAGAGGAAATGCAAATGAAAATACAGTTGTCCAAATCGATTTCAAATATGCATTCACGGGTAGGGGCGGATACAGGGCTAAGCAACCTAGGCGGCGCGCCGCGGCGCCTCGCGCCTGGGAGAAGGAAAGAAACGCGTTGGTGGTGCGGTGTGAACAATCGCACTCGAAACATCGCCTAGAAAGCTTTCGTAGATGTTTATTTGGGAAATAGAGTCGAGCGATTAAATGAAACATGTGTAGAGAGGAAGTAAGAAACACAGAGCATGTGCAGGCACGCACGCAATGCCGTCGTGAAGACAGGAAAGAAAAAATTGAAAGCCTCTTGTTTCAAAGGTTAAAAGTTTTTGCGGATGTGTTAGAGATTGAGTCGAACTATGAAAAGAAATAGACCTCAACTAGCCCCATCTCTCACTTGGAAATCCGAAATTAAAAGTGGAAAATGAAATGATGGAATTTAATTCCATCGCTGTTTTCTGAACGTAAATTATACATCGGACGGCGGTGGGTGAAGTTGGCATACAAACGCAAATTCAGCTAGAAAAACAAAGGTGGCGAGATATTTTAGAAAGACTTCTTGCTATAGTGCAGTATTTAGCGACCCATAACTTAGCCTTTCGCGGTCATACAGAAAAATAAAGGTGCCAACCAAGAACAGTGGAAATTTTCTTGGGTTAGTAAAATTATTGGCAAAATTCGATCCAGTTATGCGAGAAAATTTGAGCCGCGTCGTGAATAATGAAATACGCGATCATTATTTCAGTAAGACCATTCAGAATGAGTTAATTGATTTATTTAATGGCTAAAAGTGTAAAAGATAAAATACTGAACAAAGTGAAGGAGGCCAAATATTTCTCGTTTATTTTGGACTGTACGCGAGATTTAAGTCACGTTGAACAAATGACGATTATATTACGCCGTGTTGATACAAAGACTGCACAAGTCGAAGAGCATTTTGTCGGTTTCCTCGCGGTACACCGAACAACAGGAGAAAATTTAACTGAAATTATTCTGACAAGAATAGAAAACCGAGGCTTAGACATCTTGGATTGTCGTGGTGAAGGATATGACAATGGTGCGAATATGCGTGGTGAAAAAGTGGTGTGATAACTAGAATACTGCAAGTAAATCCGCGAGCCTTATTCAGTGCATGTGGTTGTCATAATTGGAATTTGATCTTAGGAGATGCTGCTTCATCTTGTACAGAGGCTGAATTATTTTTTGGTTTACTTCAGAGGCTTTATGATATATTTTCAGCATCTTATAATAGATGGCTTATATTAAAAGAAAAGGTTAATATCAGGCTAAAACCAATTTCTGAGACAAGATGGGAGTGCCGCATAAGAAGTGTGTAAGCTGTTAGATTTCAGCTCTAGGGACGCTTTACAAGAACTATCTTCTAATTGTGAACGATTTTCAAAATTTCGCAGTGAAACTGAATCTCTTATTAATGAGATGGCGACGTATGATTTCATAGTTTCTTTAATTATATGGTATGAAATCTTAGTAAAAATCAATGCAATCAGTAAATTATGGCAAAGTGATGATATGCATTTGGGTAGCACAGTTACTCAGAAGAATTTCTGAAATGGCTTGATAAATACAGATCAACAGGTTTTGAGCCAGCATTATCTACATCCAACGATCTGGCAGAAAATTTGGAGATTCAAAAAGAATTTTGAAAACCGCGATTCCGAATTAAGAAAAATAACTAGTTATGAAATTGAGAATGAATGTACCAACGATTACAAGGAATTATTCAAGATTCATTTCTTTAATGTTATCGTTGCTACGATTCGTGTGAGTTTTAAAACCCGTTTGAGTCTCTAAAAATATATTAATTTTTGATTTTTCTTCAAACCACTGCAGGAGAAATTTTGCAACATTGTAAAATCCTCAAAAGTATACTCGAATTTGAGGGCTCATGTGACATAAATGACATCGAGATGTGCGAAGAACTCGGTATACTTTGCAGGATTCTTCCACCCAGCACAAATATGAAAGGCTCCTCGAAGTTCATAATTCGCAATGGCTTACGTGAGATTTACCCTAACGTGTATATAGCGCTTCGAATAGTTTTGACTATACTAGTTACGGTTGCTTCCGCAGAAAGAAGTTTTTCTCGACTTAGTTTATTAATACGCATCTAAGGAAAAATGAAATTCACTCGAAATTTTATCTTTAGAAAATGATGAAACCAACTCTCTGGATTATTCTGAGCTGATAGAGGAACTTAGTACACAGAAAACCGATGTTGTAAAACAACTGAAGATTTTCTAGACAAATTCGACATGAAATTGCTAGTTGTAGAATAAGGATCCATAGCAAAATATTGTTAAAACGGTGAACCAATTTCTGGTAATCTATTTGAAAATCGGTCCGCGATCGACATCAGAAGCTCAATCTCTATACTGTAAGTATACATATGAATAAACAATTCAAATTTTATTTGCATGTTTTCCTAATTAAAATTTAAAAAATATTTAGAAATTGTAAATCGTCGCAAACTCCATTCGCCTAGGGGCCTCGCACTAAGTCCGCCTCTGTTCACAGTAATACATGGAATCATAGCGTCGGTTCTTGAACTACGTAAGAGATAGATGATATGCATTCAGCTTCCATACACCTGACCGTTACCTTCCTTCCCCCCTTATCCTCTTTGCCATTCAACATTCGCCCTCACACTCCTCCCAGCATCAGAGCGACGGGAACCTGTGTGAAGGAGGTCATGTTGTCGGTTGCACGACTCGACCCCTACTCCCCTTTGCCTCTCTTTCGATCCCCGTCTCCCTTTCTCACTCTCTCGCCACGATAACGCATCGCTGCACCAGTCTCCGTACTTAGAGGGCCAGCCGGACCGTGCCCCAACCTTACCCGCCCTTAAAACCTTCGCCTCTCGACCTCTCCTCTCTGCGTCCCTTTTGTGCCTTAATCATTTCTCCGTCCTCTCTCTCGCTCACTCATTATTTTATGCGGTGAAGCTTTTTGACGCGGCTGTAAAAACACATGCGCCCGCTCTCGCGCGCGCGCACACACACATTCGTGATGGAAGAATGCCGTTGTTTAGCCGCAAGCGGTCGACAAAACGCTTTGGATTTTCTCGCCGTTGTCAAGACCACCTCCGAAGGAAGTTTTCAACTGTTCGAAGTAGAATACCTCTCAATATTGTTTGATGACGAGATTTTTTTTGCTGTAGGTTGGAAGTTATTACCACGTAATTCTGCGGGGAAGTTTTCAAACGGCGAATTTTTTCTAATTTTTTTTAAAGAAAAGCTCACGTTAATGTTAAGGTGTGGCTTTAAGCTTAAATGTTTGACCCCAAAAAATAAGTACTTCGCTAGATTCTTGCCGAAAGTAGCAGTAGAAAATCATTTTTGGCCATTATTAGGGTCAAGAAAAAACATAATTACTACTCCCTTATAAACTTATAAACTCATTTTAACTTGCGAAGAGATCTTTAGAGTAGAATCAATTTCCGCGAAGGAGATTATTATGAGACAATAATCCCGTAAACAGTCTTTGATCGGCAATATCCGGCGTCTCAGTTTCGGACGAAATTATTAAGGTTTCACTGCGACTTGGTGATAAACTATTGAAAGGATAGCGAAGATTAACAAATCTTCGATGGTTAATTTCCCGTAGGCTGTAATTACAAGGAACCGTATAGAGAGAGAGAGAGAGAAATATTTCTCGGGAAGTTATACGATAGCCTTTAATACAGTCGACGTTATCGCACTATTGAAGGAGTAGATTTAATAATTCGCCTCACTTAATGAGTATTTCATTGTCGCAAAGGCAGAGAACTTCGACCTTATTACAGGAATAATTATAAAGATTAAAGAGGTTTCTCAAAGAGGATATAAAAGGCATTGCAAAGAGGAAAGCACACCCTTGCATGCAGAAACGGGGATTTTATGGAAATGCCCTTAACTCTCGAGGCTTTATTCCTTTTGACGATTTATAATGAAGATAGTAAAATCCACTCCCATTAAGGCGAGTGCTCATAGTTTTCCCATCGTCCTATTTCACACCCACACGCCTTTCCTGACCTCTTCATCCGGTCCTCGTCCTTCATCATCATCACGTACATATTCCGCTTTCTTCGGCGTTCCCCCGGCAGACCTCGACACCGTCTGATGCACACAGCTGCCGCAGACGCGTTGCCGCCCACCGACCACTTTGTGCCTTTAGGACACTCTCCACCCTTTTCCTTCGGACCCCGTGCACACTTCAAATCTCCTGTCATCGCCCCTTGCATTTACCGCATTTACCACTCGTTCCCGTTTCTCGTTCCCTGTCCTCTTACAGCCGAATTACTAACATGCCGCAGGAAAATTGGCATTTCTTGCTATAGCGAGGTGAATATAATCAGTCGATTTCTCGTGGATGGCAGACAGTACGACGTGTGTTTTTTATGCCTGAAAGAGATTCGTTGCAACATTTACAAAAAGATTGGCATTTAAGAGGGAGAGCATTAAATCTTGTTGGGAAGAGCTGAATGGGGAATTTTATTTTATCGGGTTATCTACTTAACATTTTTTTGCATCTGCACTGATTGTAGTAAAATTTTACTTTTGAGCGTTATCAAATTTTGGTGTGTATTTCTGTAGGGTGATTGAGTACTGGGATGAATGAATTTAAAATTATAATTATGTGCTAACTGCGGAGCGAAAACCTTATAGTAGATAGGAATTTTAATACTAATAAATAAATGTATGATTGGTAATAATGGTATCACTTAATTGAAAGTAAATCATCTTCTTGAGTCAATTTGAGGGCGTTTAACTCTTGTATACGAATAAAAAAGGCATAAATTTTAACGACGTGGCTATAAAGCACTGTTATCACGCCCCACCTTCCGAACCAAGATAATATGATCCTATTAGAGTTTATTCGCAATTATTCATTTCGTACTAAACCACCATTAAAACAATATCTTATGTATTTAAATTGCAAAAGTACACAAATGTGTATTATGTCACTTAAATTCCTGCAGAAAATAAAATTTGACTGGAATGAGGACGATGACATAAAAACACAGTAAACTGAAAGTAGGATAATCTCAAGTAGGTCATAAAACAACTATCCTATCAATGATTAAAAAATATAAAACTACTAAACCGTAAAACAAGATAATTCGAGACCCACAAGGAAAGAAAAAGAAAGAAACAAAAACTAAAAACTTACAGGTTTAGGGGATTTTACGCCGCGCCAGGGACCTGATGTCACTCACACATGCACTCACACAGTCGCTCAAGCACTCGTACAGGAATCGACACACTTCTTCTGTAGGTTTATGCACCTTTCAGTGAAGACAGGGACCTACAGACAACCAGTCACACACAGACGCACTCAAAACACTCGTACAAGATCTCAAATTAAACACACCAACTAAATACGTATACGTCTGTGTGTGACTGGTTGTCTGTAGGTCCCTGTAGTCACTGAAAGGTGCATAAACCTACAGACGAAGTGTGTCAGTTCCTGTACGAGTGCTTGAGCGACTGTGTGAGTGCATGTGTGAGTGACATCAGGTCCCTGGCGCGGCGTAAATTCCCTAAACATGTAAGTTTTTAGTTTTTGTTTCTTTCTTTTTCTTTCCTTGTGGGTCTCGAATTATCTTGTTTTACGGTTTAGGAGTTTGATATTTTTAATCACTATCTTGCTGTAGTCTCCACTTCTCTTTATTTATCCTATCAATGTTAATAATTTTTAGTTAATGCAGATCCACTATATCTTTTACGGTAGAATCATACTTTTTTCATGACATCAGACCACACTCCTCTATTCCAACACTTTCCATAATTTTTCTCTCCATCCAAGTACTTCAGTATTTTCTACTTATTTTCTATGTTTTATCGCTCTAATTTAATTTCTCTTCCACTCGTATTTTCTCTTCTCCCTATTCATCTCTATATATCCTGTTGTAACCTCCTCCCTCCATTCCTTTGCACTAACAGATTTTCTGCCTATTAAGCCCTCTTTTTTGTCCTCTTTCTCCACACCTACATTAACTCCTTTTTATCCTTTTATTTCGGAATCGTCATTCCCTCCTTCGTATTTTCTGTAACCAGGTCTCCTCCCCCATTCCTCTCACCCCAAAAATTCTCACGTATGCCAGGCGTCCTCTCCTTTAATCTCCTTCCTCCACCCAATTCCCGGTTGGAGCGAGATAGAGAGGAGGAATTACCCACGGCGGCCTATCTATTTTCCCCCGCTCTTATTTCTCCCCCCTCCCTTCCTTCTCCACTGCCCTAAAAACGGACGCCTATAATGATGCATCACTAAATGCCTCTGTTCCGTCTTCACACTTCGCTTGTGAAGCCGCACGATTACTTTTCCAAGAACCGTCCTTTTCGGGGCCCAGCCACGTGTGTTGTTTATTTTTTTGTTACTCCATAATTACGTAAGCCTTTCGTTTTGCTCAAATTAAGCGACGGTGAAAATATAAAGCTGATGATGTTAAAAATGTTGTAGGGTTTAGCTGTTCATGCTATTTTTTAACATAAAAAAGAATTCATTTTATGGCTCTGGAGAGAGTAAATTCGAGTTTAATTTTGTCGAATTTCGAATTATGATCTGCTAATGTTTTAACTCATTTTTGTATGAAGATGTTCTCTATTTTTGGAGGTTAAATATTTGTTTGTCGTTTTTACTCTAGTGTTTTCCGTGCCACATTAGTAAAAATAGACTTAATAGTAATCCTGATCTGTTTATGTTCTACTTTTCACAATATCTCGTCAAATTTACGGATTTTTGTGTTGTTCGCTAAATTATGATTACTCATGACAAGCGAGCAAATATTACTTCGTTTTCTTCAGCTGGTAGGGTTGTGTAGGGGTAGGTTGAACGATGGAGACGCACGCAGAGAGAGGTGGTTTATTAGCGACGATTCTCTCGACCGAATGTCTCTTGCATCGATTCGCAAATACGAGATATATGCCGTCGTCTATATTGCTCCGCGACATTGGCAATATTACCCAACATGGACGGTGAGATAGAGACGGGGAGAAGTTCGTCCAGTCCGACATGTCCCAAGAGGGCGAAGAGAGTATGCGTACTGATTGTGAGAGGTGTGGGAATATATTGGTTGAAACGAGGGCGGAGGAACGAGTGGAAGACTACTATCATTCGAATAGGAGCGGCGCAATTTAACTACCCGCCCCCGCAGTTACGGAGACATATATAAACATAAGGGAACCCTTCCAATGTCATACGCCTTCACCCCTAATTTACTTTCCCCAGTCCAGTTATGCCGCTCGGAAATGAAATAAAGCCGGGAGGAGGGTTTTACAAGTTGAAGGTACGGATGGGGAAGAAGAGGGGTTTCGTATATGAGGTGGAACAGGGAGAGGAATAGGAGATGTGGAGGGCGGGAAGAGGGGTTTGAGAACGGATGAGGGCGGAATGGAGACAACATAGAAGGGAAGAGAGAAAGAGCGGAGAGAGAAGAGGAAGAGATAAGACGGGGAGAAAGAAGTGGAAGAAAGGAAAGACTGGAGGGGGAATGGAAAGAGAGAGAGAGAGAGGAAACGGCGAAAAAGTAGGATGAAGATGTGCGTGGAAAGGGATGAATTGTTTCCCAGCGCGCAAAGCCCCATTCCAGTTGCCTCGTTGCTGAGCAACGAGGTTCGTTTTTAAACTGCCGCTCTGGGAATGCTTAATGATTCATGCGGGCTCTCATTGTCAGGGACTCATTTATTCATATGCAATTTCACTTATTTGCGCTGAGAGATAGAGAAAGAAGGGGAGGTTCGCGAAATTTGCAACAGAAAGAAATATTTTGTGCCGGCATTCAGGCATATTACAGATTGGACTTTTCGGAGTGTTTGTGGTTAGCAATTAATCATCTTGTTTGAGCGTCTCCAAATAGTATGTGCGAGAGAATGTGTTCGTGCGTGGATACATGTTTTGTTGCTATAAGTAATTAGTTGACTGGCATAGCATATGGCGATCTAAAGGAAAAGTTGTCGTGCGAAGAGCTGGGCCAGGGTTCGAATGCCTTCCTACCCAAATCTCTATTCGTTGCACGTGAAATGGTAATTAATTAAGTGTTGAAGTAGATCTGTGAACAAATGAAAATTCCAATTTTAATACCGACAAGATTCGTATTAGTGTTATTAAAGGGTGCTTAACGCGTCGTTGGCAACTGAGGCATATGCAGACAATAATTAGCAACCATAGCAGGGGTACTCAAGACGTCGATCGCCAACTCGTTTTAGGTAGAATTTTTTGAACAGTGAAGTTGGGCGATTGATCGCCACGTAAGTGGGAAATGATAAGTAGCTCCCAAGCTTGTAAAGTCTGAGCAGCCCTGATATATAGCATTGCGATAGGAATTAATATAATTTAGAATTTAAATTGAGTAAATATGCAGTTAACGAAAAATTGCCAATAAAATTCTGAGAAAAAACTTAATTGAAGAGATTAATTAAACTTTAGACTCGAGTGAGTACGCATACAAACTTTTATGACGAAAATAGTTTCATACAAGGGAATTTTCGTCGCGCCTTAGACCAAAGTAAAATAAATCCACTATCAAAATATTCCCTACAGCAGCTGCATTGTGTTACATTTTGTTGGCCCAGCACGATCAACACTGTCGCGGTTCCATCAACCCGTTGTCGGGGTTGAATTGATTAAGCATTCCGTCCACTGCGATCCCCGCCCTCCTATTCCATTCCTCCCTTAGAAGTAGGAGGACAAAGGGTCGGGGGTGGCCATATCCCATAGGGAGAATGGGATATAGGCACATACTGAGTCCGTACGGAGCGACGCCAAAGACGTAAAAACCCGCACATGAGCCCTCTCGTCGGTAGCCTAGTCGTCCCCAAAAGCATTCCTGGTTCATTCGCGAGTATATGGGAATCGGTGGATGGGATATGGATGTTTCCTCGATGGATTCTCGGAGTCTTCCAAACCTTTATAACCTGCCACTTCGCGACCACGATTCTGGAGATTCGTAAAAAAAAGTTCGCCTGTGTCAGGACGCCGATCCCGTGGTCCGAGTTGTACGGACAAAGAGACGCACCGCGGAATATTTTATTAAGACGGGATCGTGAGGGATAGGAAGAGGGTTGGGTAGGGAGGGTAGAGAGAATGAGGGTTACGGGTGGGTTATGGTGCGATCGACCGGATAAGAGTTACGAGCGCCGCACGGGCGCTTTAACGCGACGCTGGAGGACCACGTCCGCGTCGAATCGACTCTTCCCTCACCGTATCCCTTCGAGCCTCGCCTCGCTCGCTCTCTCTCTCTTAAACCATTTCCTCTGCACCCTCCTCCCTGTATCATATCTTCATCCACTTCCCTTTCTGAAACCTCCCTCCGGTAGTGATGGAGACCATCTCTCGGTTCTCATTGCGAATACATGGGAAGGGATTGAGTACGGTGAGGGAGGGGATTCTAGGGTGAGAGAGGAAGCAGCGTAACTCCGTCTGTTCCAAACGTATTTTTTTCTTAACCAAGCTCGGTGTGTGTGTGTGTGATATAGATAGTCCAGTGCTCTATTTTAGTACGCGATTCTTAAGGCTTACGTCCTGACTTGTGCAAGAAAGTTTCGGTACAGACCATACTCGTTTTTCTAGCATTTATTATTCATTTTGGCCCTCTCAAGTAACTGAATTTAAACTAAAGTAAGAGATGGGAGGAGGTTTATTTTATTCCGGATAAGACTTGCCGGAGACCTTAAGTTGAATTCAAATACTTTCGTATTGGATCGCGTGATCTGATAGCAGGTGCTTTTTCAGGTTTGCTTTTTGTTTATTTCTGTGGAAGATAAATTGGCTAAGAGGAGTCGCCATGGGATTAACATATATCTTACCTCGTCATTTATCTTTTACTTTATGCCGGCTTCAGGGATTATGGATTCTTCTAAAATATTCTTTAAGAACTTAGATATAAAGACTATAGATGTGTTTAACTTTCATTAAAAATAAGCGGTTTAAATTGTCTCATCCGACCAATTTGTTGAGTATCAGCATATTTTTTCTTTTCTTTTCTTCGATTTTATTAGTAAATTAAAAATGCCATTTTGAAGAAGAATTAAAAGCTGATTGTAGTAGTAAAATTGCTTGTCCTATAGTTGTAGAGCATAGTTATTAAAAATTTATTAACTATGTTAATATACTGTTCCAAGAGTTTCTTACGTCTTTCAGTGTTAGGCAGAAGCTGGTTTATGTAAGCTTCAATGAAATTGTTATAGATCTCAAAATTTGTTACAGGCACATACATTTGGTCAAACAGAATTTGATTAAAAATCGGGCCATTTCAAAAACGATTCTTCCATAATAAATATCATTTCTGAATTAAATAGTTCTCTTGCTATACATTTTACTGGAAAATCACACCGAAAAAATATTTTCTCCTCAGTAGCAGTTGTGTTTTCCATCATCTCCAAATGTAAAGTCTTTTGCAGTGCGGATACGAAAATAACGTGGGCGTCGTTGTTTTCATTCCGCGTGCGAGCTAATTTTTCTTTTGTTTTTATAGGGTAGCCTCTCCGTTATGAGGGTTCATAAGAATATAAAGCTTTTTATTGTCGATGGATGTGAGGTAGAAGCGAGTGAAATGGAATTTCCGGTCTCTTTTGATTCTCTCTCACGAAGATGATAAGGCTGAAATCGTGGCTTTAGTGATATGTAAAATTGTTTAGAGATGCATGGTAACGTAGCTCTTCTCATAGAAGAACGAGACGTAAAAATTATGGACAGAACCTTCGGATTCTATTTCTATAACATTATCCAATTCGATTATATGTCCGATTTTTTATGCGTCAAAGTCGCTTTTCGTTGGATGAATTACTTTGAAATTTGACGGCTTACGCGCTTATACGCCACAGTCGCATTTTAACTCGTTTTATTTCTATGCGCCAGTAATTTGTTACAGTTTAAAATATGTATGTATGTATGTATACACACGCACGCGTGCGCTTACATACATACACATATCACATTGTAATAGGAGTTTGATGGGATGATTCATTTTACCATGAAATGTGACGAAAAGAAACCTTTTTAAAACTCTAACAAACGATCCAGTAAAGTGACATAAGAATAAAATATTTCACTTTAAGACATGATAAATATAATGCATCGAATATATGATACATATACATATGGAATACCATTTTTCTTTTGAGGTCAGATACATATTTGTATATGAACAAAACCGTAACATTTTAAAATAAAATAACTTAGTTACAAATTTATAAGTTTGGAAAATCTTGTGTCCAGCACATGACATTGTTTGAAAGCTTATGGCTTGCAGATGGTTTTTATCCCATAAACAATTTCTTATCTCATCTAGATGTTAAACTGTGAATGTTCAAACTTTCCAAAAGTCTATTTTGTTGCGGTGGCTCTTCTGGTGAATCTGGGGGCATTTTAGTAGCAAGGAATTGAACTACAGTTATACCTCGCTTAACGAAGCCTCTGGGAACGAAACTACTGTATAACGAAGTCGAAAATTCCGCAGTGAAAGTACAAAAAAATCGAAAATGTTGCGAAGTAGTGTTCAGGTGTTATACGGCTCAGGTGGACGAGACAGAATTAATACTGGCGCTACTTACATTTCGAAGCTTCGCTGACATAGTATCGTATGATCACAAAATTAAAGCTACTAAATTAGAATGTTTCTATATTCTCGACCTGGATCTTTTAAGGACCATGTGAATGATTTGTTCTGACTCTTTACCTGGAAGTAACCAGTTCTGAGATCTTAAGAAACCTCTCTTTTTCGTATTGAAATGGGGCGTACGTTAATTTAACATTTTTACTACTTTCTGATTGGGATAAAGTTAACGTCAAACTTTAAACCAGCAACCACAAGAGATCCAGGCGGGTTCATCTTCTCAGCAGGAATCGTGTGACTGATCCACCGTTGTTCTCTTGCCGTCTCGACTACTACACGAAAACGAAGGAGTAGAGCAGCAGTAATAACGACATTTCATTAATTTATATTATTAACCAATTAAAATTGTACATTCAGTATGTTATTAGTTCGTATGCTTCGAGAGCAGTTGATAAACTTTTTAAAATGCAATTTCACTTTTGCTGGCAATATTGGTTTAGCTTATCGTATTCAATTTTGATAGTATTAATGATCGTAAAAAAATTCCAACCCGTAGTCAAAAGGACCATAAACAATCCATCTTCGAAACTAGTACAATGGCGGTTTCCCTCCGTGTGACCCCTGCCATCTAGACTACCACCAATGAAACACGGAGGAAATGAATCCCAGAAAAACCGTCGTGTTTTTAAATACCTATTGTCGCTTTCGAAAATTTGAAATAAAATACTCGTTCCATGCTTACCAACAGTTACGCCCATTTCTTTTATTATTTACAGAAATTTTGGTACTAAAATCCCATTTTCTGAAGCCTTAGAACGCATCCGTACCTTTCTTGTAATTTATACCTCTGATAACGAAGTACCGATAACGAAGTGCCGCCGTGGAACGCATCTACTTCGTTAACCGAGGTATACCTGTACTACAATTTCACAGCAATCTGTGTCCCAACTTTAGAAATGATAGCGGGAAATGTGGATTTCAACCTGTTTCATTTTGACCAATATATGGCGAGAGAAGTTATAACGCTTAATTGTTCGAACATTTTAGCTTATTTCTATTATGTCATTTTATACCTCAATGATGTTCACTATTGGTTTAAATATTTTGAACTCTTTCATAAAACAATTAACAACTCGTAATCAGTAGATGGTTCCTTTGGGAATGTATTTTTATCCCTCACGCTTCGGTATATGGCTTCTGGGTAGAAAAGTACCTTCGAAATGTCAAAACTTGCGAAATGGGGTGCCGTGGCGTAGTGGTGTGCGCGTTGGCCTGCTATTGAAAACCTGCGAAAATTGCATTTTTTCAATAGATCTTGCGGCCCCGTTTTTGCGTGTTTAGAGGAGAGCACGCGAATCAACGCTTCATCCTTCGGAAGGGACGAAAAGCCGTTGGTCCTCCTTGGTGCTTTTCGAAAAGATTAGGCCATTGGTTCTTAACCATTTTGAGCTGCGACCCAGATTAGACTAATGGTTTTGGTCTCGCGACCCATGATTCAGAAATAAAAGAGAGTTGTAAAATAAAAGACACACGAATCAGTATAACGAATGTTACATTTTAATGATTTAATGAAATGAAAATACAAATATATGTGCATACATTCATACATAAAGAAATCCTCCCAAGCGAGATTAGTAATATTCTAAAACGTGTTATAAATATGTAAAAAAAATATAATCTTGTGTACGTTAATGTGAACCTTGACTTTATACAAATTTCGCAAGTTCTTCAAATCGCGGTTTTATGTTTGAAAGGCTGCATCTTAAGTCATGCTCTGGCTGTAATCGGTTTCGTAACTTGGTTTTTGTAATTGTGAGGGCTGAAAAACCTGACTCGGACAGATATGTAGTAGTAAAGTGCTTCATTTCCCAAGATTGGGTTTTCTTTTTTACAGTCAACCAGAATGCACTCAAGGACGCAGTATTTTTACTAAAATTGTAACCAAGTGTCTCGTCACTTTGTACTTCGATAAGTTGCTCCAGCAAATTAGTAGTACATTTACAAAATCATCATGCAAATCATTCTCTTCAAAATTAAATGGGATGCGCGCCCAGGTGTATTTCGCGATATCCCCTGCTGGAATGTAGCGATCGAATTCTATTATCAGCTTTCCTAAATATCCCACGATGATATTCTGTATGTCGGTGAAATTAACATTTTCGTCTTCAATAAGTAGATTCAGAGTCGGGAACGAAGCAACTCTCCTTTCCTCTACTTCCCTCTTCCACAACTTCAGCTTTCCTTTGAAATCAGTAATCTTCTCAGTTAACCCATTAAGTGACTGATCACGGCCTTGCATAGAGATATTTAGGTCGTTAATTTCGGAAAATATATATTTGAAAGATAGGCTACTTGTAGCATCCACTTCGAATCTGAGAATCTTGAATCCAGAGGGGGCTTTTTATCGGTTAAAACAATTTCCTCCTCATTGCGTAATGCTATAACTCGCTGAATGACTTTTCCTCGAGACAACCACCTGACCTCTGAATAATATAGTAAATGTTCATATTCAGAGCCAAAATCAGAGCACATCTGGCTAAAAATTTTACTATTGAGAGACCTCGTTTTTATAAAATTAACAATCTGAATTATGTCATTCATCACGGTCTCCAACTCTGGCGACAGACTCTTTGAAGCAAGATTTCCTCTATGTAGGGAGCATTGAAAATTTTTAACCTGCGGGTTAATTTCCTTTACTCTGGCACAAAAACCTTGACGAGCTCCTAGCATTGCCGGTGCACCATCGGTGCATACACTGAAGCATTTATTCCAGTTCAATCCTTTTTCGTTAAAAAATGAATCTACCATTTTAAAAATATCTTCTCCAGTTGTTGTGGTGGAAAACGGTCTGCAAAATAAAATGTCCTCTTCCATATCTTTTACACCTGGATATCGTACATAAGCCATGAGTTGGGCATCGTTACCTACATCAGTCGCTTCATCCAGCTGGATACTAAATACTCCGATTGTTTTTGTAGCTGCAGTTACTTGTTGTTTAGTGTCTTTCGATATGTCGTTAGTACGTGTACTAGCTGAATCATTTGACAATGGAATCTGTTGCAATTTCTTAGCAACTTCATCTCCGCAGATGATACACACCATGTCAATAGCTGCCGGCCTCACAAGGTCCTCCCCAATGGTAGTATGTGGCTTCTGCTTTGCAATCCGCCAAGCAACATAATAAGAAGCTAATGTAGCTTGTTGCACAGAATATATAACGCTGTTATTTGGAGCATCCAGCCGCTGTCGTTTAATCTATTGTTCTTTTCTTTAAAAAAAAAACATCGTTCTTTTCCTACAAAAGCGTTGTGTTTCGCTTCAAAATGTCTTTTAAGTTTACTTTGCTTCAATGACTCATTACTATGACACAACAGATCACACACTTTGGTTTGACTACTCCACGTTCAGTAATGTATGTGAAACCTAGATCTAAAAACTGTTCTTTATATTGACGCTTTGCCATTTTTACTTTCTCATACGTAGTAATGGGAAAGTATTGTATTCATGAAAAAAATCGACTTCCAGATTTCAACGGAAATACATGTTTTGAGGTCCCTAGAACACGTTTAGACTATTTTCGGAATGATGTCTGTGTGTGTGTGTATGTTAGTGTGGGCGCTCTAACTCAAAAAGTACATACCATATCGTTACCAAACTTCATATATAACACTTTAACATGAGCACAAAGAACTGATTAGTTTTTGGACAATAATGGATAATCGGAAGTCGCGGTTTATTCGAAACCCGATTCGGTTTTTGCGATATTTCTTCGTTAGAACGTCATTATTGTATATACAATTCTAAACAAAAGTTATAGAGAATGTAATTTCCTACAGTTTTCATTTGAAACAATTTTCTATAGGAGTTATTGTTTAGGAGTTATTTATAAATAACCGGTTTTTCGGTTTCCGTTAAATATCTCCTTAAAAACGTCGTTATTGGTAATTCTCGTAAGGACCAAAGTTGTAGAGAATAATATTTCTTCCAAGTTTTGTTTGAAACTAATTTTCGTAGAACCATCCATTTCGGATATATTTCGCTTTTTCTTAATACCAGCCTACAGCGCCAACACCATGTAGCGGTGAATTATGTAAACATTCAAAATATACGTAATTTACGGCAACGACGTGTCTTCTTTTACGATAGGAAATAATAATTTTGCCTTAAAATGCTACTCATAATAATTTAAATATCTATACCCCAAATATGGAGAAAGTCATGTGTTGGCCACATCAGATTTTCGGGGTTATATTTAAGTTTAATATATATAAATAATGTCAACACGTGTAACGTATATTATTGTTCATTCACAAGACAAATATTACAAAAACGTATCCGAAACGTACGAACTGCCTGCCGCAAACTCGAAAAGACACTGATACTGGTAATTGCCTGATGATTCTCTAATTTTTTTAATAACACTACAGCCGAGCCGACGCTAGCCGAAAATGGTTGCTACAATATAGTCACTAGAATGTGGTGCCTACATTGTAGTGACTAAATTTACAAAAAATAGCAGTATCTAACTTTTCGAAGTAGTGTACTTAGTAAGTAGAATCATGAAATTGTGGAAAATGTTTCCCGATACATTCAAAATAGCTTGGCGGCCCAAATTTGGGTCGCGACTCATAGGTTATAAAACCGTGGAGTTGGCTAATGCCGGTACCGGGTTTCGCATCTTATTTGCTTTGTGATTTAGACTGACGAGCCTACAAGCGCTAGACTCGTATGAAGTCACAAAGTTCCACAAATCACAAACTTTGACATCGATCATTGTAAGAAAGCGAATGAGGTAAATTATGTACGTTCGTTATTATTCACTGAATTTTACTCATTTTTGCTCTTAAAAGATGAAAGCAAGTAGGATTTTAAAATATTCAAAAATAAAATCTTTTTGTTTTACAAAATAGGCGGCCATAAATGTATTTTGAATATAAAGTTAATAGCAAAACACATTATTTTAATGAAGCTCAACCTTGAAAACCTCCTATCAAAGCGAAATTATTACGTAAATTATATGTAAAGCAACAATACTGAAAAGAATATGACATCAAAATCTTTTAAAACGAACAAATAATTTGAAATTTTTCTTGTTTTATCCTTTTAAGGCCGCCTATTTTGTAAAACGAAAACATTTTCTTTTTGATTTTTTTTAAATTCTTGCTTTTTCCATCAATAACTTGTACGAGGAATGATTTGATTTGATTGATAATACTAGTTAGTTGTAATAAATATTTTAATATACATTTTTTATCATCTTAATAGTTTCTACTAAAAACAAACTAAATTTATTCTCATCTTAAGAATTTAAAAAAAATCTGATGTGGCCAACACACGACTTTCTCCATATTTGGGGTATAGATATTTAAATTATTATGAATAGAATTATAAGGCAAAATTATTATCTCGTTTCGTAAAAGAATACAGTCGTCCTTATTGCCGTAAATTATATTTTTAATATGTTTACAGAATTCACCGCTATATGGTAGTGGCGCTGTATACTGGAAATTTACGAATAAATTAATTATCTACTAAATGGATGGTTCTACAAAAATTTGTCTGAAACAAAACTTGGAAGAAATATTATTCCCTACAACTTTGGTCCTCACGAAGATTAACCAATAACGACTTTTTAAGGAGATATTCGACGGAAACCGAAAAAACCGATTATTTATAAATAATTCCTAAACAATAACTGCTATGGAAAATTGTTTGAAATAAAAGATCTAGGAAATTATATTTTCTACATTTCTTGTAATGGTCAATGTATACAGTAATGAAATATTATCGGAGAAATATCGCAAAAACCGAATCGGGTTTCGAATAAATCTCGACTTCCTGTTAACCGTTATTGTCGAAAGTTAGAGCGTCCACAATCACATCCATCCATACCCCATACTATGTATGGAGAAAGTAACAAGTTCCATTGCAGCGCAACATTACTAAAGACTAGGGTTGTCAACTGGGTCATTTTGATCCGGAGACTCCGGGTGAAGCAATGTTTCTCCGGGCTCAGGGTTTACAACAATTTCTCCGGGTCATTGTCAGTAGTGGAACTACAAATTTTCTAATGGTTCTCCTTACGCAAACATACCAAAAGACACCGAACAAGTGCTTAGAAAATGTCGATTTTAATGAAGAAATGCACTTTTTACGTGTTTTTACTTTCTCCATACGTTGTATGGAAAGTATTGTGATCACGAAAAAAATCGACTTCGACATTCAACGGAAATATTTTGAGGTCCCTAGAACACGTTTAGACTATTTTCGGAATGATGTCTGTGTGCGTGTGTATGTGAATTTGGGCGCTCTAACTCAAAAAGTACTTGCCACATCGTTATTAAAAATTTCATATATAACACTTTGGTATGGGCACAGAGAACTGATTAGTTTTTGGACAATAACGGTTAACCGGAAGTCGAGGTTTATCCGAAACCCGATTCAGTTTTTGCGATATTTCTCCGTTAAAACATCATTATTGTATATACAATTCTATACAAAGGTTATAGAGAATGTAATTTCCTACAACTTCCATTTGAAAGAATTTTCCATAGCAGTTATTGTTTAGGAATTATTTATAAATAATCGGTTTTTTCGGTTTCCATCAAATATCTTCCTAAAAACGTCGTTATTGGTAATCTTCTTGAGGACCAAAGTTGTAGAAAATAATATTTCTTCCAAGTTTTGTTTGAAACGAATTTTCGTAGAACCATCCATTTCGGAGATATTTTGCTTTTTCTTAATTTCCAGTATACAATGCCACCACCATGTAGCGGTGAATTCTGTAAACATATCCAAAATATAATTTACGCCAATAAGGACAACTGTATTCTTTTACGATACGAAAGAATAATTTTGCCTTATAATGCCATTCATAATAATTTAAAAATCTATACCTAAAATATGGAGAAAATCATGTGTTGGCCACATCAGATTTTTTCTCTTTGTCTCCATTCTATCTCTCTCCCTCTCTCATACCACTCACCGTAATCTCCACGAATCTTTTCCTTCCCTTTCCCTCACACCTCTCAATACACTACTTCCCCTAGAATCTGGTTATGCTTCCCAGGGTATTCCCGGGAGTTATGCGGCATGGAGATTTAGAGGTGGGGTGAGGGATAGAGGGGCAGGGAAGAGGGAAAGAGAGGAAGGAGATGCGAAGTACAACGCTTGACATAGGAACGTCTCAGCTCGCTCTACTATGCCCCTCTTAGCTATTCACTTCCCTTTTATTTCCCTCCCCCTCGCACTCCAACTTCCCACTCCCTCATCAAAACACTCTCCCCTTCAAATTTCCGCGGAACACCAATCCCACACCCTCTTTTCCTACCGCTTTAAATCCTTCCCCGGTTCCCCACCCAAAGTACGCTGCCCGCCTTTCTCTCATCCATTCTCTTGCGTTTGCTTTTAGTAAATGTCACCTCACATTTTGAAGCGGATAACGCGCCGCTTCCTTTAACTCCTTCGATCATCCTCCCCATTTCTTCTTCACCCCTTCATCACGTCCTTTGAAACCGCTCCCAAAGTCTTGGGAATCGTCGTGGCCCGGGAGGAGTAAGAAGCACCGCTGTGTATCGTGATGGTTATACTTTCACTTTTTGCGAGTCGTCGGCGGTGGGCGAGTGGAATGGATAAGAATTGTCTCAATGAAGGTGGAGATTGTAAAAGGCTGGAGTCTGAGAGGATGGGAGGTATGTGAAACGAGTGGTAATTTTAGGGGGGTGTGAAGAAAGAGAAGAGGGGAAAAGTGGTCGCAAAGTGAAGGATGAAGAGGGTGGGTTGGTAAAGGAGAAACTTGGTATTGGAAAGTGCAGAGTGTTTCTCTTACGTGGGTGTTCTGGCGGGTTTTCGGGAGATATGGAGGGAGGTATAGCCGGAGGGGAGAAGAGGAGGAAGGGGATTTTTCGGAGGGATGGGAGAAGTAGAAAATTTTCGGAAATATAGGGGGTGGTCGGAGTCGACTAATGCCTTGAAGCCAGCTGATGCCTGCGCCATGAATCACACGACGTCTAACTAACAGGCGGGCCGCGTGAAACTCTCAACTCGTCACCTTCACTTCCCGTTTTCTTCCACCAAGTAAAATTGTAATTTATATGTGCTCTCTCTCTCTCCCCTCTTTCGTTACACTCATCCTTCGTTCCATCCTCTCCACTCAATTCCTGGTCTCCGCAGCACCGATCCATCCTACGTTTTCTAATCACCTCCCGCTTCCCTTCTCTCTCCTGCCGCCTTCTCGACATAGCCCCCGTTCCAACTTAATGATGAGTTAATTAGGATGGGGAGGAGGGTCTTGTTTACAGCGCCGAGTCAGGAAGTTTCGCCGCTCGTTTTTTCTTCCGGTTGATGTTTCGTTGCGTGGCAGTCTGCAAATTTGTCTGGGTTTCCTCGTTTTGGGTGTGGAACACGAAAACTGATATGTTAAATTTTCATGTTAGTTTCTTTTTTTTGCAAGGCGGAATTATTTCCGCCTCGTGACCTGGTAGAAGTTTAATTGGTGACATTTTGTCTCATGGTAATGACTAGACTGTTATCTCGTTGCTGATTTTTAAACTGCGTGTACATGGCGTTACGAAGGGAATGTTAAAGTTGGAAGCCTACAACTTGTCTTGACATGACATTAGGCATTCACAAAATCGTATGATATTGATAAATCGGTGAGTGTCTGAAAAGCTTGAAGCAAAATGCGCAAGTTTTCGGAGATGTAATTAGTGGAATAGAACATCATTCTTTAGTAAATAAGAACTGAAAATATCCACTTGAAAAAAGGGGGAAAGATTTGCTGCCACGCGATTACTTTGATGTTTGACTTTTAATAAATGGAGCTCGTTCATTTATTTGTTTCGTTTAGGAAGTGTGTCTCTCAGTTAATCAGGGTAATGTTTTTCTGCTAATATGCTTTTTGTAATTTAACTAGAGAAGCCTGCATTTCAAATGTGAAATGTTGCCAGCAATTTTAATAATAAACACAGAGAAGCTTGAAAGTTTAATGAATACTATTTTTTTAAAATTTCATATCTACAATACTTAAGTACGTACTACTTAGCATAAATGACCGTCAATATGACGGGAAAGAAAATTATATTGCCGTATTCCCCTCCCTTCTTCCCTACCCTCCTTCTTATGTCCCTCCCTCTCTCTCTCCCTTTCACTCTCTCTCATTCCCTTTCATTCCCTCTGCCTCTCTCCCTCCCTGTCACTCGATACATCTACGTAGATGCTTTGTATTTCTATCACATGACGTATGAGTATTGAGGCAATAATAGGAATCTCGAGTCTCAACAATGATATTCGTTCTCCAGGTAACTTAATCGATAAAAGCGCAATATTTGTTCAAAATTGTCACATATTCGTTAAATATGAGTAATTTCGAACGGAAAGCGAAAATCGACTATAAGAATAAGAAACCTTGTACATTCTGCTTTAAAACAGCCTATGTACGGAGATTGTAGATCAATTTTTTCTAATTTGAATTGGCTAAAGATCGCATTTTACATGTTGTTTTACGGAAAACAGAAATTATCTCCTAGAGCCGAACTCGGGTCTTTTTTCGGGATTTATTTGTCGTCATTGTCTTTTAATGCGTGATTCATGCATTCCTGCCAAATTTCAAACTCGTACCTACTCGGAAATTATGTATCTTAAATCGCATCTAAAGAGTGGCTGCAAAAGTCTGTAGACAAAAAAACAAGAATCCTACGTCGATTATAATATAGATTGGGATTGAAATATATTACATAAGAGGATTATTTAGTGAATGTTTAGGTATATAATTCCAACATTGTATTACTTAAAAGTATATATAGGTATACATAGGTAGGTAAGTTTTAATACACCACAAATAATGTCTAATTACTCGAGAACGGCTGCATGTATTTTAGCCATTCATTCAATTTTAAAGAGAGCCACACATAAAGACTTATGTGTAATCAACGTGCAAAATAACGACCCGAGTTCGATTCCAGCGACGTGTAATTCCCCCAATAGGTTAACATGAATTATTAAGTCGAATTATTATCCCTAAATTATGTGATAATTAAATGCTCTCGCTGAAATTTTTGTTGCAAATGTTGTCCTCTATCCGACTAAATTTATTAATCGATACCTTACAGATCATATAAGGGTAAGGTGGAGTAAAATATGGATTTGTTATTGTTGCATTAATGGAAATTGCGTCTTTTGACTGTGGTGCCGCAAATGGCAACGACCACATACCGAACTACGTCCTACTATCAACCATTAAAAATGATTCAGGCTCTTGAAGAATTTATGCGAATGTTTGGAGATGAAGAAAAGACCGTACAATTTTTAATTGACAGTAAAATCATTCGATCAAACCGTTGGGTTGGTGTTTCAACTTGACTGCATACACTTCCTAAAAGTTGTTTAAATTAAAAAGGTTGTTTTTTTATATATATATATCTACTTGTTTCCATGTGGTTCTTATACAGGGGTCGGCAACCCTTTTCCTAAGAAGAGCCACTTTTTCAAATTATGTGTAAAACGCAACATAAGAAGAGTCGCAGTCATTGACCGGGGGGTGGGGGGGGGGGGGGGGGGTGGGGGGCGATTCTCACCTCCTTAACCTTGCTGTTGTTTTATTTTTCGGAATTGTCGTCCATATGTTTTTAGTTTTCTGCAATTTCTATTAAAATAATTTACGAAGCCAATTTCTTTCTTGGAGGTTTTATCAGGGAGAGTTGTTGTTGGGAGCCGCACGCAAATCCTTAAAGAGCCACTTGCGGCTCAGGAGCCGCAGGTTGCCGACCTCTGTTCTAATAGAACTCTAAGCGTGAAATTTTTTATCTTTGATTATATGGCCGCAGCAATTGCATTTTTACGGAAATTACTGTATTAATCGATTATATTTTAATATAACATCCATAAAAACCCAATTTCTTAGATTTAAAAGTTGTTTAAACTACGTAATATATTTTAAATGTTGTTTTATACAGTACAATTGGCTGTCATTTTAGAAATTATACTTCATATGTTTATTTTAATGGTAAAAGTGACTTGTTTTTTGTAAAAATTATATGGATATTTGTAAATTAATAATTATAAGAATTAAAATATCATCCTTATTCTTAGTGTTAATTGCACACTTTAATCGAATTAAAGGAGAAATATATGATTAACTTTAACACCTTGTATAAGATGTTAAATGAGTTTTCTAAATTTTATTCGTAACAGACACTAGAACTTGGATCACGTAAGTCAACCTCCGATAATCAGTTTCAAGATCATTGCAATAGTTTTTGCACCGCTAGAGTTAGTTTGACGCATTTATCACCTCTGAAATTGAGCCGGAGTCTTTCCCGCATTGGCTATGTTTTTCTATGGAACTTATTCCACCTCCATGACAGGCTGAGACTAATCGTGAATCCCTTGGAATGATTGATGACGAATTCCACGGAGACGTCGTTAAATCTGAGGTCGGGTCTCGAATGCACGGTCTTAATTCTCAAGAACGGCTGTGTTATGCTGAATCTTTAGGTATTAAACTTTATTAAATCATCGTAAAATTTAGTTTAATTTAAAGGATGTAATTTTCGTTATTTTGCATAACAAAACTTTATATCTGTATACGCAATTTCTTAAATACTCAGTTTTTTTAAGCTATAACGATATTTTCAATCCATATACCATTTTATTTTACTATTTCTGCGGTAGAAAATGTGGAAGCTATACTTATTAGTTAAGAAAGTGTGTAGCTGAGCCATTTTTGAAAGTACATATGTGATCGGTTAAAGTTCATATTGTGTTGTTTCATCATCGTGTCATGTAATCTTGTTTGTTGTAATTACCGCAAAGGTCTTCAGTATTTTGGAAATAATCCAATACGATTTAACAAATTATTTCTTTCCATCATCGCAATTTTCAATTAATTTTACAGAGCATTACGATATCTACGTTCTGGAAGAATTTGAAGTGAAATACATTGTGTCCTTATCTATTTCTGTCGCCATTTGTCCCACTCGCGGCACAAAAAAGACGCATTACTCCCACCCCTTTCCTTACTAGAGAAGTATCAATCTTCTCCCCATCCACTCCATCCCGCAGCAATTTCTCGGAGACACTTGTTCCGTTTCCAATGTTCTCCCCTTACCCAGGCCGAGACGTTGTCTATCTCCACCCTTTCCTTACCCTATACGTACAATTCTTTTCCTTATGTAACCTCCCTGCCACTTCTAAGCGTGGACCCGAGTGTTTCCTCTACTTCCATACCCCCTTCTCCTCCTCCCCTGTCCTCACTATTCCACCTTTTCGTCCTCTTTCCTCTCTATCTCCTCTCCCTTCTCCATCTCTCCCTTTCCAATTCTCTACATCGACAAGAGTCGGTCGTTTATCTTCGAGACAATAAATCAACCCCCTTAGCTCGCTCAACCTTGATGTGGCTTGATCTTGAGACCTGCACTATACATTGAAAGGAGGGATGAGGTTTGGAGAGGGAGAAATTTGTGGGAATGGGAAAGAAGGAGGAGAGAGCGGGGTCGTGGAGAAGCAGGGGGATTTAGGAGTTCGGAGGCGGCGCTGGAGTGTCGCGGGTGACGGGACACCGAAGCGGTACTTGAGGTATAAGTCTCTACCCGCGTCTTGTTCAATCGATACATTTCTATCGCAACAACGGTTCCTCTAGGTGAGTAGGCTGTTTGACGGTCGTCCTCTGAAAGTAGAGGATAAAGAGTGTGTGAGAGAGAAGGGAGAGAGGAGACGTGACGCTATTTCTTAGTAAAGGAGTAGTCAATCCGTTGCCTTTCCGTTACAGATCAAGCGAGAGGATTTTTCTGAAGTAAGAGAAACCTCAGTCATGTGTGCAACTCACATAAGACGTGAACTTATTTCTGCGCCCTTTATAGAAGCACTCAAAGTAGTTTCGACATCTTAGGTGCAGCGACGGGCTCAACATGTTTGATGTAATAACTCAGAAATATGTTGTAAATATTTTTAAACCTATAATTTCGCTAGCAAGTTTTATTTTAACTTATATTTCGGCATAAATCATTGAAAATAAGTCATACTTGAACGTTAAATGAAAATAATATTTGTGGACTATTTAAATACCTATATTTATTATAGGAGTTAATGGCCTCTAATAACATAACATCATTTTCGCTATTTAGTGCATTTCCAAGAGAATACCAACTATAGCCGAATCGAATTTTAAAAGTTTTAATATTTTAGATTAAAACATTTAAAGATTTATTTAGTTATTCTAATCCATAAAAATCAACAAGGCCTTTACAATAGAGAAACAAAATAATAAATTATTTAAAAAATAACAATAAAAATAATAGAAAACATTGAACACAAGCAGTTGCATCAAAAAATAAAAGTAAAAAAAGGAACTCATTGATGTGTTGCTGAAATTTATTCATACCTCATTTTTTCTTTTTATTTTCTCGTAAAAATGTTAGTTACTATGTAGAGCTATATGTAATTAGTAAAATATGATATTATTCGATCTAAATCGCTACTACCCAACAGAATTTCCGATAGTTTTTTCCTTCGAAGGGTTTTCGGAGTGGCTTGCAGCCAATGCTCGACTATTGATTGGGAAGATAGAGGCAGCTGAAATATATCAGATCATAGAAAAATTCTTGTTTTTAGTTATTTTTACCATTGAAAGTAAATTAGATGCAAACTGTTTTTTAACTTCAGTGAATTTGAGGGCACATAAATAAAAGTGTTGATGAAAATTCTATGCAGACAGACATGATGAAAACGATGAATTCTGGAAACACAAGAGAAAATCATGCCTTAACCACGAATCCACTTGCCGGGAGAATATTCTACCACAGAATTAACGAAGGAAACTACTTATGAAACAAAAGAATTTGTCTGCCTCGGTAGTTCAGTGATAGAATATCAACTAGTATGTCAAGTTTTAATATTACAAAGTCATTAACATAAATAGTTAATTTTTAATGATGCAGTTGTTCGACAGAATAAGCTTATGATTTTCAATTTAAATTTAATATATCCGATTTAGACCAATATGATAATATCTTATATATGGTCCTATATCGACTATGTTTTTATATTTTACTCCCAAGTTTCACTAAAATGTTACATAGACGAAGTTTTTCCGGTCAAAACAAATACTATTTATTATTATTTCTCATAATTTGTAAGATATATAAAATCTTGCATAAGCTTTGATAGTAAGAGAATTATTCAACTCGAGCAAAACATTCTAATTGTGCTGATTTGACATAAAATGGCGAATTTATTCGAAAAATAGAAAATTTTCTAACAACTAATATTATTTAGAATAACTTCGTAAATAGAAAAGCAAAAGTTTCAAAAAACTATTAATAAAATATAATAAATATTAATAATATACGTAATAAACTTTAACTATATGAAATCATATATGTAAAAATTCATGTTATTGCTGTTTCCACAGTCGCTGAAATGAATTTTAACGTGGGTTTTATGTGTGCCTTTAAAAACCTTGCATTTTTTCCCTTTAATTCAACTCCACCAACAAAAATCATGCAATATCAACATCGCTCCTATCGTGATTCGCTAGGTCCAGCGAATAAGCTCAAATGGGACAGAGCAAGCGTGGGAAGAAGAGCGAGGAATCATAACCGTATTAGGGTAGAGAGGCAGGAGAAGGGAGTAAGATAGGTGGGAGGGCTGACTGGGTATGAGGAGACGGCCTCATATTTGCATTGGTTTTCCGTAATTGCTTGGCTCTCTCACGGAATCCAATGGGCGAGGCCCCATAATGAGGTTCTTCCATTATCGTCCTTCCTCTGCGTAAGCGAACGTGTCTAATCTGGTTGCCGGGATCGCTTCGTCCTCAACTACTAGCCCGCGCCTGATCGGGGTGGGGGATCGGGATCGGGAGCGGGAGTGGGCGAAAGGGTTCTGATATTATTTTCGAAAAGGTTGTAATAAGCGTTAAAAAAAAGGGAACGATTAAAAAAAGGTATAAGCGATGATTTTTAGAGGTTTTAGGAAGAAATAGGTGCTTTTTGTTCTCCCTTACTCTGCATTTTCAAAAAATCTCGGTTCTTCGCCCTAACTCGAGGGAATTCAGAACACTTTTTTCTGTCATTTTGTGGGAAAAACTGAGTGTAGGACCTAAATTCGTATTTTTTGTAATCAAAATCAGTTGCGTCGGAAAATTTCTTAAATTAAGATCAGATCATTTTATCGGAGGGCTTTGAAATTTTTATGAACTGAAATTCGAAATGTACGTTGCAATATTCAGCTTGAAATTAAATCCCCATTTAAATATTGGAACGTGTTTGAATTTTTACTGATTTATTATATACATAGTTTCATAGGTTACATTTTTTCATCAAAATTAGTCTATAATTATTATAATTTTATAATCGTACAACGGATTTACTGAATCTAAAACTTCGACAGTGTAACATGTAAACATAGCAAGAATAAGATAGTAGACAGTTTTAAACGTCCAATAAAGCAAAAATGAAGAAAACCGATCCGCATTTATCTATTTAGATGAACGTGGGAAGAAAATCTTGCACATTGAAAAATCGAAAATTACGTGTAAACTTATAGGAAAATAATTATTGAATTAAGCATCCCCTCCCCCCGAATTTTTTTATCGCCATATAGCCTATGTTACCCGCAGGATTAAATTATATACCTATGTATAGTTCCGTGACTGTATCTTCAAAGGTGTGGAAATCAGAATTTGTGGAAGATCTACGTCCAATTATTTATGTTACTTGCGAAGTTTTAGAAACAATTTGCTTTGGAGAACTCTACGCCTCACGAAAATATCATTAAAAAACATTTATTAGTAATATTTCAATTAAAATCAACTAACATTTTGTTGCATTGTACACAAAGCAAAATCGCACAGAGAAATTGAAAAACGATAATACGTTAAAGATTTCCCCATATAAATGCATTGGACTCTCAACTTCGGCGACAGTGGGAGTTGTTATGGTAATTTATATTTGGTATTGTAATAAAACTGATAAAATTACGTCTTTTTCTGATTCTAAACTAATTCGATCAGGATTCGTATTCTGTCTTCAGTAAAAATAAACTTTGTTATTTCATGCGTAGAATCCTTTAAGTCTCAAGTTCGTACCATATTTCTAAGTAAGCTTAAAATTCCAATGAAAAATAAGCAGATTCAAATGTAGAAATTGAAACAAATCGGTTTAAAAACCTGATTACACCACTCAACTCTTTATTCCAGTAAAAATGACACCTTCCTCGTTTCTGCATGCTGTAGTTGCTGAGTTATAGAATAAAATACGTACATGTATACATACATGTATACATACAAACACTTTGTTTTATAGATATCTATAGATTTAATGTCTGGCCAATCTGACCAAATTTGGATGCAGTTAAATCTTGCAAAGACTAATTTTCTAGCTAACTTTATCCATCTTCTAAGCCGCTTAAATAGACACTCCAAAGTTTCATAGAGAAAAATTCATTGCAATAAAATTATTTATGTGCACTTATAAAGTTGGACGTTAGTTAAAACATGCTTAAACAACTTTCAACTAATTAGAACCTACCTAGCATGGCTTAATACATCTCCGAACGCGTCCACACAAGTCCATATCAATATAAAATCTACTTTTTCAAAATATGTTACGATTTTCAGAGAATTTAAAACTATTGCGGTGATTTTATTTTCTCTCTTCGAGTCTCTTGTTTTTATGACAATTCAGAAAGAGCGTTATATCAGCGTGAAGGTGGTAGTCTAGGAGCAGTTGGGCGAAGGGAATATTTTGGAAAAGTTTACACCAAATGCGAGGTTTTGGACTCGGCAGTGGTGGAGGTAGGAGAAGTATATGCCCTTTAACCAACGCATTTCAGTCCTAGAGGGGTTATAACAACCCATCACACCCACCCACGGTTCCGACAACTTGGTTGCCCACTCGGCAACTTCCACCTTATAAGCATCATTCACCACCATTCCACTCTATAGCGCCTCACACCTCAGGCTTATTAAAACACCTACCACTAGGAAATCTCATTATGGGCTGTAAAATGTTGGCGCCCTCCTTCGTGGTTTTCTTATGATCTTCGAGGTTAGTGTATGATCCTAGTAACAGCGCTAGCGGGGCGTATTATTCTTCGCCACCTACTCATTTCTGAGGGCCTATTTTTAGTTTTTGAGCTGCCTAAACTTTATGTTATTTAAGTTTGTAATGCTTGATTCAGGTAAAGCTCACGTTAAAAGTTACATTTGATAGGGCGACATTTCCACTTTTGTGCTTGGACGAATATAAAGCATTTACAGGAGCGTTTAATAGGTTACTCTTGATGGTCTGGATTAATGTAGTCTTGTAAATGAAATTATATCAGAGCGTGCATCTGTTGATAGAGAATATTTATTACTGCTGCTCACATTCAAATTTTAACTCTGGAGAGACCTACAGGCTTAAACGAACTCAGTTTTATTTTTGCTAATTAGATTTACGACTAAATATCTAAAAACACAAATGTAGCATTTGAAAGTCAAACAGATTAACAATGCGGGATAAAGCAGTAAATGAATGATTCCGGAGGCATACGCCTTAGGCATCTACAAAGTAAATAAAATGGCATTCAAGAATATTTTAGCCTCTAGTCGTTCAAATACGTTTATCATTATCTTACGAATATATATGTCTATTTAAGTGAAAATATCGTATCTTTTCTGTCATAGCACCACCACTTTCTTGAAACCTGTTAACCCAACAATAACAATGAAAACAAAGCGAGCCGAAGCATACGGGGGTTTGGGGGCAGAGCTTCATATTGCGACCGAGGATGTTGGCGAGCCTTCGGCTCGCATTATTTTTAGATTATAATGCCTTTTACGTCGGGTGTAGCCATCTCCGGGCTCTATCGCGCCCTTCGCCTCTCTGTAACGAAACTATCCCTCCCCATTATCCGGTGATCGGGTGAGTAAATGTCGCCACAGGCAGATCAGTCATGGGTTTGCAAGCTTTCGTTTTGCGTGAAAGGGTTATCTCAAAAAATTATCTGATCTGCCTGTGGCGACATTTACCCACCAGATCACCGGCCAGTGGGGAGGGATAGTTTCGTTCCAGAGAGGCGAAGGGCGCGATAGCGCCCGGAGACGGCTACACCCGATATAAAAAGTATTATAATCTTTAAAAACGAGGCGAAGGCTCACCAATATCCTAGGTTAATTGTAATTCAATATTCCAACTATACATAATATCGCCAAATAAACATTTCCATAGCGATCCCATGAACCTCTGAACAATAAATATTGCGTGAGTTGTGGTGCTATAACCGAAGATTTCTGAGTGGTAATGCTATAACAGAATAAATCCAAAATATCTTCTATTTACTGAATGCTGATGATTTTATGAATGTTCGAGTTTTTAATGAGCTCATAAAGGACCGCTTTTGTGGTTGGAGGTCTTTCTATTTATTTCAAAACTAGTGTATAGCCCGTCAAAAATGACGGGAGTAAAGATTCGATCGTTCAAGCTATTTATGGAGATCAAATTGGCATCAGAAACATAAATTGTATTGAAAGTCATTTCCCTCTCCTTCTTTCCCTCTCTCCCACTCTCCTTTCCCTCTCCCTTCCTCTACCACCCTCTCCTTCCCTCTCTCACCCTTCCTCCCTCCCCCTCCCTTTGTCCCCTCCTTCCCTCTCGTATTAAAAGCAATCAAAGCACGTTTACACCCATAAGGATTGAAATAACAATATGATATCGAGGTCTAATAATGGAATTGGTAGGCAAGGCAACATCCCCCCAATTCCTCAAACTATGTGAGTTAAACGTTTAAATTGAGCGATTTCGAACTGTAGGCGGAAAAAGACGAATCGAGTAAGAACCTTTATAATGTTTTCTTAAAAATGGTTCACATCCCCTGGAGTCGAACCCGGGTCTTTGATATCCATTTCGATACATTAAAACGTTTTGTTATTGTATCATAATGCTAACCTGAAAATCACATCAAATTCGGTTAAGTCGTTTGCGAGATATTAAGCTTCAAAAAGCATTACTGATAAAGTGACAGTCTTTTATATAGTTTGGATATTTGCTACCTATAATAACAAGTTAAGAAAGTGTACAGCGTAACAAAAATTGGCGCGTTTCGTACAATGGAGCATTTGAAAGAAATGGTATCCGTGTATGTAAGGGAAATAGCGTTTTAAGTTCTTTTCTTCGTCATAAATAATCATTTTTATTCCTATTTAAAAATACTCCATGCACATGTAATAAAATTAAACGTATTTACGTGAGATTGTTTATGTTAGCAACAATGAAGAAGTAACCATGCAAGAAATTTTCAATTCAACTCGAATGAAGACATTCTTGTTTGATTTTATTGATAATGGCCACTCCTACGATAAAAATGTATACGAAAAGAAATATTCTACTTTACTATATAGTTCTACAATTTTTGATCGAAGGTTTTCGCAGCGTGGTTGTTCAGTGATATTGTCAGCTTTCGGTTTCAGCTGCGTCCGGAACCGTTGCAGGTAGCTTCTTCGCCCTGAAGAAGCTACCTGCAACGGTCGCGAAACGTCGGTTCCATCTTCTACAACTTTTATTTGAAAGATATTTTGACACAACTAATACTTTTAAGAGATATGACGAAAATTTCATTTTTTGTCACCGGTAAAGTGATACCCCTGATTGGCCTACGTAATTCATTTTTGCGATTTTCTTATCATCTTTTATTGTAAGTCCTTAATATCAAAATTCATGAAAATCCGTTCGGTAGAAGCCGAGAACGAACATGCGGACGGACAGACCGACGCGCCTAAAACTTCTTCCTTATAGTGGGATTCTTAATTTGCTGAGGATTCATAACCAACATAAAGCATAAAAGTTAAAAACTAAATCTCAGAAATAAATTTTGAAATTTTTTCTCAGTCAAAAAAAATATAGCTGATTATTAATCAACGGAAATAAAAATGGATTGTATTGAATTCGTGTGATTATTAAACAAAAGGACGATATTTGCAGGAAATGCGAACTGTTAAAAACCGGTAGAAATATATGTGAATTATTTCCGGACTACCAGAATACAGATTTAAACCGAATTTTACGGTAAACTACTGATACATCGCAAGAGAGCATCAACACTGTTTATTTGTGGCTATTATTTATAATTTGCTAATAAAATAAAAACGATCGCATATATATTCGATAATAACTACTCCAAACTATAAATTTCAATTTCAATTAAATAATTGAAAAGACAAAATTCTTCATATTTCAAACTTTAAATTGTAGATATGCTGTGTTGTTTCTTCTGCGATGTTTGCCTTTGAAAAATGTCATGTACAACAGGTTTTAATAGTAGTTTTCATAAAACACTGAGAAAAGGGTTTTATAATTAACCAGCATTCCTGAGATTGTATGTGCGTTATCTATAGATATCTATAAAGTAAAGTGTTTGTATGTATTTATGTATGTATATATGTATGTATGTGTTTTTTTAACTCAACAACTACAGCACGTAGAAACAAGAGAAAGGTGTCATTTTAATCGGAATAAAGTGGTGTACTCAGGTTTTTATACCGATTTGATTGACCTTTCTAATTTTTAAAATAATATTTTATTTTTTCATTTTCTCTATTTGAATAACATAGGGATGAATGCAGCTTATTTTTCATTTGGATTTAAGAATTACTTAGAAACATGTCACGAACATGAGACTTGGATCCTTCTATGAAGGAAAGAACAACGTTTATTTTTATTGAAGGCAGAATCCGAATCCTAATCGAATTAGCGTAAAAATGCGTTTAGAACCAGAAAAATACGTGAATTTATCAGTTTTATGACAATACCAAGTATAAGCTACCATGACAACTCCTATTGTCGCCGAAGTTGAGAGTCCTATGCATTTATATGGAGAAATTTTTAAAGTAATATCGTTTTTCAATTTCTCTGTGCGATTTTGCTTTGTTTACATGGCAAAAAAATATTTGTTGGTTTTAATTGAAATATTACTAATAAATGGTATTTAATGATATTTTTGTTTGGCGTAGAGTACTCTAAAGCAAACTTTTTAAAACTACGTAAGTAACTTAAATAATTAAACGTAGATTTTCCACGAATTGTGATTATAAATTGTTTCAAAAGTATTGTTCATATACACAATTTTCTCGTAACAGAACTCATGGATGAGAGAATCGAGCTAATTGTCGGAGGATAATATTTGCTCTGTGATTCTTAAACATCCTCTATTTACTTTTTTGTCTTTCGTTAAATTAATTTATTTCGTTTGTTCATCCATTTTCTGTAGATTATTGTGTTCTTGCTGATATTACTTACAGATTTCTTTTTGAAGATATTGTCAGGAAACTTCGCATAGGTATATAATTCTAACCTCCGGGTAACATAGGCTATATGGAGATAAAAATTTGATGGGGTGGGAGAGCTTAATTCAATAATTATTTTCCCATAAGTTTACACGTAATTTTCGATTTTTCAATGTGCAAGATTTTCTTCCCTCATTCATCTAAATAGATAAATACGGACCGGTTTTCTTCATTTTTGCTTTATTGGACGTTTAAAACTGTCTACAATCTTATTCTTGCGATGTTTACATGTTACACAGTCGAAGTTTTAGATTCACTAAATCCGTTGAAATTCAACTGGCACTTCTGCTAGTACCTTATAACACGAAAAATGTGTAATTTCTGAAAGACGTAAATGTACAAGAATGTTATATTATTAACTTATTTGTGGATGAATGATGACATTAAATAAATAGAGAACATGTAAAGTTGAGAATTAACTATAAAATAAAATCTGAAATTGTCAGTTTCAATTTTGAACAAATTTATGGAGCATCTGTGCAGTATTACATACATAAGCTCTTATAATGTAACAAATACATGATAAATTTATTAACTGCGTAGGTATAATGCAATTTGGCATCTTTATATCGTTCTGCAATGAATACTTGCAATCAAAATAAGAAAAATCTGATTTGCCCAGCACGTGGCTTTCTACATGCAGAATAATGAATATGATTGCCATAGTACTTACATGTTTCTCTCGGCTACACCTTCCTCAAGAATAATTATCGCAATAAAAAATACTTTAAATCATCGTTCACATAATACATACAAACGTAAAAATTTGTTTTATGAAGCTACTGGAATAATTTTGATCGCGATTAAAATTTCCGTTGGCAGTCTTCAACAATTCTAATATTGTATCATAGCAATGGAAAATACGTCCCTTAGCGACATAAAACGTAGTGAACATAATTTCAGAATGATAATTGAAATAACTATGAAAAAATCCGTTCTATGAAAAAAAGTTAAAAACTTGTGGAAAATTATATTGTCTACAACTTTGATAGTGAAAAATGTTTGTATTAATGAAGACCTAAAGGAGACGATCGGCAAAAACAGATAAGTGACAAGAGTAAACCTCCACGTTCGGTTGACCAATTCTAGCCAATATGTAATAGATCTTGATTTTTAAATAAAATGTTAAATATAAATTTCTTTAATGATAATAGTTTTTGAGTTAGAGCGTGTACAAAACACACTGACTAGCAGACATCATCAAGAAAAAATCTGATGTGGCCAACGCGTGACTTTCTCCATATTTGGGGTATAGATATTTAAATTATTATGAATAGCATTATAAGGCAAAATTATTATTTCGTAACGTAAAATAATAGTCTTTATTGCCGTAAATTACGTATATTTTGAATGTTTACAGAATTCACCGCTACACGGTGGTGGCGCTGTATATTGGAAATTACGAAAAAGTTCATTATCTCCGAAATGGATGGTCCTACGAAAATTTGTTTCAGACAAAACTTGGAAGAAATATTATTCTCTACAACTTTGGTCCTCACGAAGATTACCAATAACGACGTTTTTAAGGAGATATTTGACTCAAACCGGAAAAACCGATTATTTATAAATAATTCCTAAACAATAACTGCTATGGAAAATTATTTCAAATAAAAGTTGTAGGAAATTACATTCCCTATAACCTTTGTATAGAATTGTATATACAATAATGATGTTTTAACGGAGAAATATTGCAAAAACCGAATCGGGTTTGCAATAAACCTCGACTTCCGGTTAACCGATAATGTCCAAAAACTAATCAGTTCTTTGTGCTCATGTTAAAGTGTTATATATGAAGTTTGGTAACGAGATGGCACGTACTTTTTGAGTTAGAGCGCCCACAATCACACACACACACACAGACATCATTCCGAAAATAGTCTAAACGTGTTCTAGGGACCTCAAAACATTTCCGTTGAATCTCGAAGTCGATTTTTTTCGTGATCACAATACTTTCCCATACAACGTATGGAGAAAGTAAAAAGTGAAAACGTTCTCAGGGGACCTCAAAAGGTGCATTTCCGTTGAAATCTTGAATTCTGTTTTTTTCACGGAAACCGCAGTATAGAGAATGTAATAACGTTATGCTAGGGCCGGACATAGGCATGGGCTATACATATGGTCTTCAGCCCAGGGCCCCGCAATGCTTAGGGCCCCATAATTCTTTGGTCTCGACAATTCCTTTGAATCCGCTTCTTAGGGCCGTGAAAGTTTCAAAGAAATTAAAGAAAAAACTTTTTTGTTATTCGCTTCATTTTATTTAACACTGGTGCACCAGAATTTTTTTTGTCCGTTTGCATGGTTGCTCAAACGTCGCTGAATACAGTTATTACTCTGTGCGTCTGCGTTTTGTTTATATTTTTATTACTTTACAGGGGTTCCTAAAAATTATTGGCCCAGGGCCCAAAACCTGCGTGTCCGGCACTGCGTTATGCAATGAATTTGGTATGCCTTGAGGATAAAGTATTCCTTTCTACTTTAAAAACCTTTATGTTGTAAGATTGGCACCTTTCATGGCATTCTATGAAAGAGAACAAGCTGCGTCTGATCAAGAACGACACAAGGCACTGGGCGTCATCTGTCAGAAACAGTAGAAGAGAGGAGGTAGTCATCACTCGGTTGAGGATTGGGCACAGTGCCCTGACACATTCGTACCTGTTCTCCATCCATCGGTACCGCCTCAATGCGATGATTGCCACTCTCTAGTCACTGTAAGACACCTTCTGACAGACTGTCGTAAGTACTCTGATCTGCGCAGCAAATATCTTATCACTGGTGATTTAGATGACATCCTTGGTGACAATTCTTCAAGGGTAGATAGAGTTATCCTTCCTGAAGGAGGCTGGCCTCTTTCACAGGTTTTAAACATTGACTCCAGTATTCATTACCGCGGTTACCTTGTTCAAGTATCATTGAATTTTAATTATAAACGTGACATTCTAGCTAAATAAATGAAATGTAATATTCTATACTGTAAGGTGCTAAATGACCTTAGCTGTCGACGCACCTACAAAATCCCAATCCTACCTACCTACCTAAGAATTCGGTTATAATGGTTAACGTAAAGTCAAACACTGCAGCTAATGTAAAGTATATAAATATGGATTATCCACGAAATCGAAGAATTTTTTTCGTCAGCAATGTAAAATATATTAACATTTGTACGTGTTCAACAAACATGAGTTCATACATAATTTATATTAATTGACAAGCATAAAAACTTCTTCTTCCGTGTAAATTAACTGTATGGAAGACTTTAAATTGAAATTTCAAAATTAGTAGAACGATAACTTTGCTAATAGGTACTTATATAACAAAAAAAAACATTTCTTAAGGTTATATCTTGGGGCTATCGAATATGTAGTAGTAAATTATGCATTCGCGGAACTAATAGCTCCTTCGGGCGTCGAAAGAACAAAGTAGAAGACGGGAAAAAATTCCGATGCAACCCAAGTTTTATTTACAAAAGAATAACTGGCGTCCAAGCATACTTTCGCGAAATAAGTTTTCGTGGATAACATTGATAAACTCGACAATGCTTGCAAGCCGAGAAGAAAATAATTTCTTCCTACGGAGTGGCGGAATTCGATCAAGGCGACAAAATGGAATGGGATGAGAGAGTGGAAAGAGAGGACCATAAGAAGAGCAGTCTGCGCCGAGTATAGAAATAACTCGAGTGAAATTCGGAGGGTGGGAGAGGGTGAGAGAAAGACGCCGAGGAAGGAGAATGGAAAGAGGCGGAGGTTATCCAGGGAAATTGATAGGCTAAGAGGTGGGAAAGAGAGGAGAGAGGGGGGACAAGAAAGAGAGAGAGAAGGAAAGAGACGGTTGTTACCGCTCTTTTGATTTTTAACTGTTTTCCCCTCACGCGCCAAAAATGAATAATGGATGCAGCGGAGGGTGGTTACGCCTCGTCTCACAAACTTATTTTCATGCAAATATTTTTCCATTCCTTCCTTTCACTCCCTTACTGTATCCCATTCCTCTCTCTCTCTCTCTTTCCCTCTGCATAAGGTCCCCATCCGTCTCATTTTCTTTCTTCCTTCATTTCCTTTCGCCATCCTCCTCCGTTTCCGCATCTCGTCCCTCTTCTCCCACCTACCACCCTCCCCCTCCCTTCCCTCCCCCTCCCTTCCCTTCCCCTCCCTTCCCTTCCCCTCCGGTTCCCCCTTACTTCTCCTTCCACCGTATTCTCACTCCCTTCCCATATTTTTCACATCCGTTCGATACGCCCTTACCTTATCCCCCTATCCCCAAAAAAAATCCACTTTTCCCCTTTCCCCCCTTCTCGGAGATATTACACCCTCTACTCCCCATTTCTCCCTTCGAGTCTCCCATCTTTCCTCGGAAACGGTATAAGTTCCATCCGTTGTTGATACGTTTGTGCGGGAGAAGGTTGAATTTTGCGGGGAAATGAAGGGAATTCGAGAGTTTGGTGGAAGAGCGGAGGGGAGAAGTTTTTTTTTACATTCAGATCGGTTTTCTTCGCGTGAGGTCTAGAGGAGGAGGAAGAGGAGGGAGAGGGGATGAGAGGGGGTCGGAAGGGACGACGAATATACGAGAATTTTTCTTTTTTTTTATATTCCTCGAGGATCGATGGCGAAAAGTGGAGGGTGGAAATTTTGACGGCGGAACGGTCCGGAAATTCGAAGCGACTGCCAATCAATTATCGCAATGAACGAACGTTTTTTTCCCGCCCTTTCTCTCTCGGTTGTAGTGGTGGTAGTCGGTGCTGGGGTTCGGTTAGGTTGGGTTGGGTTGGGTTGGGCTCTTTCCCATTCTGCTCGAAGAATTTAATTATTTTTCTTTTTGCTTTTCCACGATCGAGGCGTGGATGAAAATTTTTCTTTTTTATTTCCCCCGTTCTTTTCTCAGGAAACTTACCGATCTCTAAATAACTAAGAGGAGATGGCCCAAATGGGCGTGCGTTCATAAAAAGGGAAGGAATATTTTTTTCGCTCATTTCCGAGGAATGGGATTAGTCTCGACGACTTGCATTTGTGCTTCAAGAGATATGCGGAATATACTATATTAGAGAGGAAATGTACCCTTAACGCCTCCGCTCTCCCCTTACTCCGCTTATACGAGACCATGTCCGAGTGATGAATATTTCGCAATTCTGATGTGATTGCTTCAATCGAGATGATTGAGCGAAAATGGGAGATGAGGGCTGGGTTGGATTTTCCGACGAGTCATTTCGCGAAAAAATATAAGCGGCGATGAAGAAATTTTAATTTTTATTAATTTATTACGACCTCCCCTTCCAGCGCTTGGGAACGGAAATTATTTAGTTGTGATTAATGATTACGGTACATCTCCATGTCGTTTATCCCTTTCGTTTTATCTGGTGAGCATGCAAATGGGTTCATTTAGTGGAGTCGCGGTTCATTTTTCTTCCCGATGCATTGCGCGCATATCCCGATCGGAAAGTGATCAATTTTTTATCGATTTGTCAAATACCGCCGCGCGCTTTTAGCTCATTTCGTATAACGTAGGAAAATAACGTACGATTTTAAAAGGGGATTTATCACCGCTCTTTTTAATGTAGGTTTGGCCGCTTTTTAAAAAGACAAAATTGACTGCTATTTGTTTTCTCCTTTTATGAATGATTTTGATCAAGGTATAATCATTCATTATACATTTTATCGAATGAAATAAAATGAACGAGATTGTCTTTAGAAATGCGTTTATTTTATGGTTTTACGAAGATAGACAATGTATAATCCGAATAAAACGTAAAAGGTTTTTTTTTAAATGCTTATAAAGTAGTAAAATAAACTAACTACATTAAAAATGCTGTTCAAATAATAACTGAAAGGGAAGAAATACATTCGAATTTAGTTTTCCTCTAATAAATTTATAGCTTTGATTAAAAATTAAGCAAAAAATTGAGATTTAAATTGCCACAAAATCTGCATTAAAATGTATGAGAATATCTATCACGATATTGGACTATTTTACATAATCCATCCCCAGTTACATAACTCGGCGAATATTTAACGCTAACATTGTTAAGAGTCACACACTAGGAAATATTTTGTTTTTTTTTCTAGCATATAAATATATCAGAGATTTCATATATACCTATATCGACGTGGACCAAAATTAAAATCAAGGTTTTTAGTCGACAGTATATAATATATCAACCTTTATCGATCGTAATTGTTACCGAACTTAATGCACGCAGATGCTGCCGGACAGTTAGCATAGTCTGCACTTCGTACTGCGAAATTGAAATTCTCTTCCCTCTTTACTGATGCGAAAGAGAGAAGAAGAGAGCGATGATGATGTAGTACGGCAGAGAGAGGTTGGGAAGATCTAGTGAAGGGAAGGATGGGAGAGAGAGGAGGCGTAGAAGAAAATGCTCGCGGTTTGGGAGTCAAAGAGGATGAGGGGTGGTATGTTTTTGGTGGCGAATGTGGAGGGCGTTCGAGGAGAGAGCGAGAGAGAAACGGTAGAGCGATGGCTCCTTGTTTCGAGGAGGTCGACAATGGAACGACTTGAGGAGGACCCGAGCGGAATAGAAGGCAGATGGAAAGAGGTGAAGAGAGGGAATGGGACTTATAGGACCTCAGTGTGGTGAGGGAAGGAGGGAGAAACGATGGAGGAGGAGAAGCAAAAGAGGCGGTGAAGGCGTTTTCGGCTTGGGATGGAAAGGAAAATGGCCGAGGATGGTGAGGAGGAGAGAAAAGCCTAAGAGGGTTTCTAGGTGAAGGGGGAGAAATGGGAAGGGTAGGCAACCGGAGTAGGACCCGCGGGGCCCCGATTCGTGGAGTGGTAGTCAAGGGAGTGTGGGTGGGGGATAAGAAAGTCAATAATTCAGAGCGGGAGAAACATTGTTCTCTCTAATGGCGGAGGGGGAGTGAGGGAAGAGGTGGAGGGAGAGGGGGGCTGGAAGTGCGGTGGAAGAGGTTGGTGAAATTGGGATGGGAATGGTACTAAAACGGAGAGGGCTCGGAGTGGGAGGGAGGGGTTGATGAGGGGGAGATGGCGGAGGACCGAGAGGGAGCGGCAAAAGGGTTGTGTGGAATGGAAAACGTAGGACACACCCTCGGGGAGTGTAGGAAAGGACAGAAGTTTAGAAATGCATTGTGCTCTCGTAATTGGTAATGAGTTTAATTTACGGAAAATTAACCGCGCGTCGTTAGTAATGTATGTCGTGCGGGGGACCTTTTTGGGCGGATGTTGGGATATATATGGGAGATTTTTGCGTGGCGGGTGGGGGGGAGGTGGGCAGAGGAGGATGAGGGAGGCGGCTGAGGGGAGAGGACGAAGGTTCCGTGTCCCGGTGGTCGTATGACGCACCACACTCCATATTATCAGCCTCCTGCCTCACTGCTCTCTGTCTCTCTCCGTCACTCCTCTTCGTTCTCACTTTCTCTCTCCTCTCTCCATCCCGAATCTCCCCTGCTCGATTCTCAGCCTCTCCTCCAAAACTCCATTCTAAACCGTCTGCGTGGAGGATTGCTATGGGGACCAGCCCATTGTAGCGGTCACGGCTACGGTTTTCCGCTCCCTTTCTACCTCTTCTACCTCACTCCATACAGAGCCCGACGTTCACGCGGTGTAGAAGGGGGTCTCTGACCGTCAAACACACCCTCTCTCTCAGCGTCCTTCTCATCGCGCGCAATACCGCTCACCCTTTTGCCTTCATTTGTTAACCTCACTCTTTGTCCGCGGATGGCGTTTTCCGTTCCTTATTAAGCTAGATACTCTTGTCATATATTACCGTGGTGTTCTCATGTCAAAAGGGTAGGTCTGTTTTTGTCGTTTTGCTCTATTTTTTATTTTTACAATCTCTATTTCGCCATAATCGAATCGAATTTTTATTCCGTGTATTAAGATCGCCATTAAATTTACAAGGATAGTTATAAAAAATATGACGCGTACATTTTAATAAGAGATTTTGAGTTCTGTCAAGAATGAATAACTATTCAGAAGTCGCAGGGTGGCGAAATTTTGGCGCGGTTAAAATCAGGAAATCTAAAATTAATTTGCGGTCGTTGTAAAAAGTATTCGGTCTTATTTTGCTGGGAACTCGGTTGTTTCCTTATAGAAATTTTTTGTGTTTTTGTTCAAAGGAAATCATCAGCAAATAAGGGCGATTTTAGACAGGTTTTTGCTACCGGCACAAAAGAAGAAATTAGTTTGGGAGTGTTGTGCAGATATGTATTTTTCCTAACAGAAGACACCATAATTTTTTCTATTTACTCAAAACTTCCCCTTTGATTATTAGCGCTAGTAATCAATAACTAATCAAATTCGTTTCGCATTAGCAAACCGAGTATCAAGAGGTGTTGCATATAATTACTCTGATGATTTGAACGCAGCAGAAAATAAAACGAAACCGTCTCGGGAGAATGATTGGCGTGAAATATATACTCCCTGAGAAACGTTCAAGAGTCATGAAAACTGAGATAATTAAGCCCCAGGTTGACAGGTGAATGTGCAAGCCCCTTAATAAAAATAATAAAAGGCGAGTTGCATATTAAATTTGCGTGATAAACTTCACCCTTCCGAAAATATGAACTCGACTCTTTCACCGCCGGAGCCTCATTTTCCGCTCTTCCTCTCCCTCCTTTCACATCCCCCTCTCTCTTCTCTTACATCCCTCCACCGGCGCCTCAAAACTTGTCACTTTACCCTTCCATTTTTCGCCCTTTGACTAAACTTCCCGACGCTTTACACGGAACATTCGCGGCGGTGAAGAATAGCTCACGTCTTAGGGAACGAATGAATGCGATTACGGAGCGTGCCTTGGAGGAGAAGGTGGTTTTGCTCGCGGAAAGCGCTCGTCAATTTAACCCCCTCCTCTCCATTATCTTCTTCTCTCTCCGACTCTTCCTATCTCTCTCTTTCTCTCTATTTCCGTCTTTCACCGCGCGCTTTTGAGGAGCGGGAGGCGCTCCAATCGCTAAAAGTCGCCGTGGAAAAAAATAAACCCTTTTCCTCCCCTTCTCTCCCCGCAATACCTGTCACCTCTTCGAGAGTGGGGGAGGATGAAAAAAAAATGCCACCATCCCTCATCTTTCGCTCTTTATCTCAAAAACTTGAGGCATCACCTTCGGGGAGTTTACCACCTATCTCTCTCAAACTTCTTTATTTTTTCCGCTTCCTCTCCTCTCGAAATTCTTTTCAAACGGAGGCCGCTAAACAACCCCGCGCCGTCATATCCTCCGCTCTTTTCTCCGTCAAGGGAGCGCTTTTTATTTTTCGGGCTTCTCTTCTTTTCTTTCCCGTAAGTTTTTTACTTCTATCTCTACCTCTTTCTCTCGCACAATCTCGACTTTCCTCTTTATTTCATGCCCCTCCTCCCGTCTTTCATTCGCTCCATTTTTCTTCCCGCAAAAGGGGTGGGAGATGCAGGGATGAGAGAGAGTGGGGGAGGAAGAGATAAAGAAGAGGAGAAAGAGAGATAGGGAGAGAGAGAGAGAGAGAAATACCTCTTTTCATGACCGAAAAGTTTTCCATACTTTCGCGGAGACTTCTTCCTCTTATTTTTTCATTCGTCAGGGTCCCTAAAAATGCTTCTCTTATACCTCCGCTTTCTTTCTTTCTCCTCTTTCTCTCTCTCTCTCTCTTGGGAGCGACGCTCACCTGTCTTCGTAGCTATTATACTCAAGAACTCCCATATTTTTTTAGAAATTATTTTTTCTGTCGGATTTATTTGGATCGCAGCATAACGGCGGTGGGCTAACTTCTGCGCTTCTTTCTTCTTTACTTTTTACTATCTCTCCCCCTCCATCTCGGTGACTCCTCCATGTTTACCGTGCTGTCTCTTAGGGAAATTCTTTTTCGTGCATTGATTTTTTAAGAGATGCCGTTCCCGTTGGTGGGTGATATCAGAATTAGGTCACGTGTTTTTTGAACGAATCACGCATTTAATTTTCTCGATGGAGCGATACGTTATTGTTTCTTCCTCTTCTGCTAGCGTTCATTTTCTCTTTAGGTTATTCCGTCGGGTATCCTGCCACTTATTTATAGTTTCATAAGACGTCGGCTCTTTCTGATCTCCCTTAGCTATACTTGATATTACAAGAACGATTCGTTCGATTAATCTCCAACCGTATTATTCAGGCTAAACAGGTTTTACACTTTTACTAAGGCATAATTCGATATTTAGCAATAAATCGTCGACTGGTTAAGCCTACTCATTAATCAACTATCATTTCGTGCAAGTAGCGTTAGTCGTTGTTATATTTGATTTGTATAAAATTAAATGTAGTAAATATAAATGAATTTTTGCTTCACCGATCGAATAACATAACTTTAATATTTGGCCAGTGTAATCTTTCCGAATATTTAAAAATTCAATGACGCCTAATTAGTCAGAATATTCGATAAGAATTCGATAACAGATAAAATATTTTAATTGTACGATAGATTATATTATTGGACCGTTTCAAAAAATAATATAAAACGTTCGATTGTCGCATTAATATTACAAATTTATTTCACTAAATCTTACTGGTGAAGGGTGAATTGAGCGAAACGACAATTATAGTCACGCAGTGGCCCTGATAAGAGTATCAAGTATAAGGACTCTTATAAGATCACACTTATGTTCCTCACCATTACACTTCACTGCTACTTAACACCTACTTCCCCTCCTTCCCCTCTCGTCTTCTCCCCTTAAACCTTAAGGATCCCATCTGCCCCTTCCCCCTTACGTCCTCTCGCTTCCTCTCATCCATCTCCAAGGCAAGACCTTCCATCTTTCCTTTCAAAATCCAACCCCATTACCCGCTAATATTCTCCCTTCTCGGGACTTTTACTTCCATTTTCTTACTCGCCTCGCTATAAATCCCCTCATTTTCCTCTCATCCCAAGCCTACATCATTCGCTCTCCCATTCTTTCCTCACTCTCCTACCTTCGCCTCTTTCTTCATCTTCCTATTACGCCCTCTTCTCCAATTTAGGAGGAGCGGCGGTTACCCACCGTGGGGGTGGGGCAAGCGAGGAGTTTTTAACCTTGCGGCTGCTGCAAGATCCCTTCCCCCACCGCTATGTTATTTCTCTTCTACCCCTTCTTCGACCACAACTTTTAAGCTTACCATCGAAACACACCTATACCCACTATTAAGGCTTAACGCCCATATGCCTCGGTTTTACCTCTTTCCTTCAAACCCCGCTGTGTTTTTTATTCTCCCGTCTCCGTTTAGATGCTTTACTAAACAAAAGAAACCGGTATTATGGTCATTCGTTAAATACCGCACAGTCGTCTTTCATGTAAATTTTTTAAATGCAAATATAAGCGTTTTCGAGAAAAATTTCCCCTGGTGTAAGTGAAAAATAATTAGGTAAATCGTTATCTGTTACATGGAAGTAGATGAACGAAATTTATTCGCGCGATCTAAGTGGCGAAAATGGCTATAGCACAAAATAAATGCAATCGATGTAATGTAATTGTGCAACTAATTTTTATTTTAGCGGCGGTTATTTTTTCTCAAAACGAAGAATTCGACATTAATCAGCAATCCCACATTGCGGCTTGAATACAATAGACCAGTGATTTTCAGTCTTGACCCAACAGTCGGTCAAAGATTGATAGGCAAAATGTAAGCACTCAACGCATGACCAGCTGAAATATTTTTAAAAAAACTACAGGTATCAAAATCTCTTGATTTTGTTTTATCGTCTGTTGCCTTTTATTGCGAATTTATTAATTATCTCATCAAACAATTATTTTATTTTCGTTGTATTTTCTTTCACTAGGTAGCGAGACAAATATTTTCAAAAACAATGGAATGGGTTTCCAACCTGGTGCTCGCGAGCACCGCTGTGCCCTTTGGACGCCTGATGGTGCTCTTTGACAGCCTGTCTGTGCTCTTCTACGGTGCTTAATATTCCATTTCTTAGGGCCAATAATTTAATTTTCTCAGTTGATATCTTTCTAAACGTATTCAAGATCATTCCGAATAACTTGGATGTTGGTTTGATTTTATTCGTTATCATTACTACTCTTGCGGAAGTGTAGTGGCGCTCTATCGATATTCTAGGATACAACTTTGTGCTCGCCACATCGAAGAGGTTGAGAACCCCTGGAATAGACGATTCGCCTTACTTCTGAATCTATAAGCAGTACAGAGCAAAATAAAGTTTTAATATAGAAGGTCAATTAATTGATACAGATGAAGGTAACCTTGTAGCTGAAGTGCGCGTCTAGGTTGTTCGGACGTTTTGTGAGTGGAGTTAACAGGATAATTAATTCAAAAAGATATTAGTAAAAAAATAGAAACAAGTTGCAATGAAATAGTTTAGCTGTAAAAAATTACTCCTTAAACGACTGTTCGATACAATCATAATAAGTCACTCGAATAAAAAAAAATAATCGCGATATAACCTCTTCCGCCTTGATCGTAATCGATTACTTTCAAAAGTAATCTAAACACCCATCTCTTCTTTTCACACGTACCCCGAGGACGTCTCCACCCAGATCATTCGAATGCGGCCATACGGCCTAATAGACCCACTCACACTCTCCCTCCATCCCATCTCCTCATCCTCTTTCTTCTTATCTTTTCGCTCCCCGGTTTCCACTCCCCTTTCCTTTCTCCTCCCCTGCTTCAAGGTATAATTTTCGGGTAGGTGAGGGAGATGGGCGGGTCGGGGGCCGCCTCATCGCCCTGTCTCCCTCGCTCGGGTGGGCGCCTCGGCTGCCGCCCTCGGGGGCAGGGAGAAGGCGGAAAAAGGGAGAAACATCTTACACTTCATTGTTGTTTGCGCGATCCCTCTTCAGACTTCCCATTCTCGTTCTACGCTACCCTAAAGAACGCCGTGTCTTAAAAATGCTTGCATGTAAGTGTGTCCCACGGCACCTTTTTAAATCTCTTTCTACCTCTTCTATCTCCTCGAAGGTGGTTGGGCACATCTGTTCTCTCTTCCGTTTGTAATTGCGACGTTAGACTCGTCTTTTTCAGAGATGATTGATTTTCGGGGCAGGTGTTGTTGTTTATTACGCGAGTGTTGAATACTTTAGAAGGTGAAAAGTATGTTCTAGGCGTACAATAGCTGCCCGAAGGCAGATTGAGACTTTCTTTTTCTTACGGCGGTAGATCTTGCACCAAATATCTTGGATGCTTTTTTTCTTTCGTTTGGTCATATTTATGGCGGGATGTTTTAAGTTTTATTTGTAGAAACATAAATTATGACTAAATAAAAACGCCTTTATGGCTAGGGAAAGAATAATTTGCACTTAACGAGATTGGTAGCATAAACATCGTTACCTGACAAATCGTTAACTCAATATCACCTTCTAGTGAATTGCTCCTGTTACAAAAACATCATTTTCGTTTAATGTGATGTGTTAAAGCAATTAAACGTCAATAAAATGTAGCTGAGAACAGCAATTAAGGCTGAATTTCTTTAAATTTTAGCACACACAAAGGAAATTTATTTAAAATTTAAAGCATTGAATGTTTCTTCTTTCATTGCCATATGATATGTGAACTAGAATTTCTTTTTCATGCCATCTTTTCATTACGAGGTTAGATTCCAACTGGATATTCATTTTATCATAAAATTTATCGAGGGCATTTCTGCAATTTAACTGACCATTTTTAATGCATATAAATAGTAATTATTCAAAAATGTGCTAATTACGTTTCATATGTATTTTTGGAACCCCTAGCGTTAACTGATAATATTTTGCAAAAACTATTAAAAATAAATGTAAATCACCGGATTAGGTAACTTATTATACAACTGAATTTCAATAATTGAAAGAAACACGCCAATTTTACACAATTCAAATCATTCGTTTTTAAGAGTTTTTATTTCATATATATATATATATATATAGAACTTATTTTTTCATTTTAGTTGTTTCAAAGTCTCTCTTTATATTTGTAATACCTTTTAGTTGCATAAACGTTTCTCTTTAAGTAATCATTATAACCTTGAGCTCGGAGAGAAAGCAGGCAGGATTTACATTTCATTCTTCGAATCAATAAATGACATTTGCATTTAACGACATCTAATCATATCGTCTTTTAATGGTGAATGAGATCTGGTCCAAGGACATAAATGCATGTAGTCATTCAATTTTCGAGCCCTTCAAAGCGCTTGAGCTTTTCTCTTCTCTAACAGGAGTCGCAACCTATAATTTCTCGTTTTACTAGCCTATACTCTCCACCCTGCATCATCAGTATTCTATTGAAACTGTTAACAGATTTTCGACACGCGAGCCCGTAGTATACAACGCATGGCTGGTATATTTTCCTTGAATTATTGGAATGAGGGTATAGCCGTTTTATTCCTACTTATTGATTTATTATATTGTATTGGCCATTCATATAGTCAAAAGGATTGATAACCCACATTTTAGCTGTAGTACGTATTTAATCTATACGCGCCAGGATGTGCGTATGCCAATTCAAATTTGAATAATTTATTAGTTTTACGGAATATGCTTTATTAAGTGCTAAGGATTTGTGCTATTTATGTTAACACTGGAGCTGGTTCCCTATTGATTTTAAAGGAATCCCAGTTTAAAATACACGGATATCAGCCAACCTTGGACGTTGCAAAAATTAATTACAGAGTTCGTCTTATTGCTGAAACCGATTGTTTATTATGAACCATTGAACCATTAGAAAAGCAAAAACGCATTTCCGTTAGAAAGCACTCACCCTCGGTGAATGTTGAAAGGAGTATAAGAAAATAAGGAGAATGCTGGATGTGAGGCCAAAGGTACGAAATTGAGGAAAAATAAGCGAAATACATCATGAAGAATGAGGAAGGATCGAACAATAGAGCTCAAGATGGAGGGCAGTTATAAAAAGACATGATAGTGGGAAAAAAAAGGGAATTGTCTTCGAGGGTGGAGGTGAGACTGAATAGTGGTGTGGGCGGTTGAGGACTGGTTCCGAAGAAAAGTAGAAAAGGATACCTCGGGGCGTATGGGGCATCGTCTGAAAATGGACGACTTCACCCAAGGAACAGGGTTTAGCAGCGAGCTCCAGCCAAAGGCTATATTTTTTCCCTCGCATATAATGAGAAGTTCCCTTATATAAAAAGGGACGGAAAAGGGGTAAAATAAACCTTAAGAGTTTTTTTTTCGGAGAATGGGCAGATGGAACTTGAAGAAAAAATTTCGACGGGAGCATATGGCTCAAGGATGGCGGGACATATGTGTAGCGCGTCTGATAATTTCTCGTGAACGGAGGAAAAATTCAAGGCACTGCTCCTAAGAAGGTTTACTTAAATGGAAGTAATTGCGGGTTTATTAAAAGGTAGGGGTATGCAGTCAGCATGCTTCGAGGTAAGTTTAACTTTCGTAATGGGTTCGACGAACGGGAGGAAACCAGGCGTTGCATAAACAAGCCGCAACATGGCGAGGAGGGGTGGGGTGGAGCCTTCTTTATATACTGTTAGGTGAAGCTCACCAGTTCATTTCGTGGAGTCGGGACCACACAAAGAGGAAGACGGCGCCGAAATCTGAAGGAAATGCTTCGAACGGGTAAAAGAGAAACAATCCTTTCGCAAAAGAAAACGGAGAGCAACCAGAATTTTCCGAAAATAACAGGAAGGAGTAAATACACGCGTGGATGTGAATCTTAAACTATTGAATGTACCATCAAATATTTCACTGAAAAGTGTTGCGACGGATAAACTGTTACTGCAACCCGTATCCTGCTCCCAAAATATGACGAAGGAAAATTTATGATTGCTATCAGACACGGTTTGCTACTATTTTTAACGTAAATTTACTCGGCGCAACGGCATGTGAAATTATTCGATCGCTGGAAGGAATTATAGGTAGTTACTCTGAAAAAATATTTATCCTTCATTGTATTACTTTTATCTTAACATTGTTAATATATTTAAGGTTGTTTCGTGCTCGACTAAAACACTAGTGACGTAGATTCAGTCGTTTAAAGATGCCGAAATAACTTAAATAGTTATTTCAAGCATTCTTAGAATAATTTAAAATTAATTTCCTATATTATTTCCCTTCTCACATGTCTGTATTCAGAGTACATACAATTATGTCGAATAAAAATGTCGGGCACTTAATCCAACTTGGGCGTATACTGTTATCTTAATTTAAATGGATAAATCGACCATTTTAATGTTTTACTTTCTCCTTATGGCGGACGTCTTCAGAGAGAAATTCATGACTAGTTACTTTTTTTAGAAAGGGTACGAGGAGATGAAAATATTACACTGGCATGGTGTTTTTGAACATGTCCTTTTTTTGGGCCGAAAAAAATAACTCAAATTTTCTCACCCCTTTTTCCACACTTAATCATGATGTGGGCGAGTGCTAAAAATCTGCCTCGAATTGTGAGGAAATAGGGCGAGAAAGTAGCCAGGTGAGGCAGACAGGAGAGAAGGGAGATGCCGAAAGGGTTGGGTGGGAGGAAGAAAAAAATGGTTTAGTTCGTACGGGCAAACGGGCAAAGAAAGAGCTGACGAGAGTTACGACTAGCGGACTGGCTACGGGAGATCTGCTGAGACTAGAAAGAAAGGGGCGAGTGGGCGGTGATGCTTGGGCTTGGCTGAAAGGAAAGAGGTAGTCCTCAGCATCGCTCCCGCCCCTCCGGCGGCCTGAGATGCTTATCTCAGGACGCGGAATTTCTCAGCTATAAAAAAATGTGTGTGATGGAGCAAGAGGGCAGAGGGGGGGTAAAGAGGTGGAGGAGAGAATATGTCGCCTTGGATGGCCAGGAGGAGAACGAGTTGGCGTCCGTGTTTAAACCCCGTGTATAGGGGAAAAATGGAGGTTTAGCAGTTTCCAAGTTTTCTAGTGTGACTGTCTGATGTGTTTCGGGGAGACGAAATGTTCTTTGGGGTAAAGAGAACCTCAGAGAAAAGGCGGTAACTACCTCTTCTTAATCCTTGTAGCATCTCTGCCGCCTTCTCTTTTCTGGCAATATATCTGTATTGCCAGGTAGGTTATCCAGGTGTATGCAAATTGGGGGGGTCATGAACGGGCGTACATTTCAAAATGTATCGTTTTAGCTTTCCCTCCGAAGTAGGGCTTTACGATTCTAAGTGGACGCATACATGGGCAGAAAAATGAAAGAATGTGCGTTTAAATTGTACACGAGTCTTGCTATTCATTAAATATCACATCGTTGCTATAAAAACATTCTTGTTACTTCACTACTTTAGATAACATTTATTATAGTCTAATTTGCATTTTACCCGCTGACGGGGCAGTCAGTGTTGAGGAGGAAATAAAGCAAAAGATTACTGAGGCAGTTTTAGTGGAAACTTTAAAATTTAAGAAAGTGCGGCAGTCTTTTCTCTTGAAAGTTAATTTCAAGAGAAATTTCTTTAAATTTTGAAAAAACTCCAAATATATTTAGTGTATTCATTGAATGCTGTTTTTAAGTATCAGTAGATTAAGTGAAATTAAGGCGTTCTCTTCTGGTAGTTTGGAATGTTGAATTTTTTCGGGACTTCAAACATTTGAATGCATTCTTTGAATATTGTTTATCTATTTTTTAAAAAGTAATGCTCATTTTACAATGAAAAGCTAAGAATTATACTCCAGGTGCTCTTGTAAGTCGAATGATCTTTTAACCTTTTATAGGTTACTGGTACAATAGTGTACTACTTTTTTTAATTTAAAATTTCTTTGGTTAGTAATATAATATGATATGATATTTATAAAGTGATTTTCGTTCCTTGACTTCTTACCCTATTAAGGGTTAATTATACAAACGTCTTTCGACTGTACGATATAGATATCCTTTCGTTCATAGGCATCTAAAATCCTAGGCACTCGATCTTTCTTTCAATCTCGAGTCCGAGCCTGCTCCCCATTCCGAACGCATTTTAGACAGCGATCAGCGAAGAAGCTCTTCCTATAACCTCGAATCCTCTCTTATGGATTTAAATCCTCAATTTCCTTCCACTCCTTCCCTCTTCCTTCCTCTTTTCCCTTACCCGTGCTCGCTTCAATTCCTCCGTCTCAAGCATCCAGTCACAGCAATTACAGCAGGCGGGGGAAAGATAGAGGCGGAGTACGAGGGTTTAGGCATTGGGGAGATTGGAAGGAAGGAGGGGGTAGGAGATCGGGGAAGCTTCAGAGCGGTGGACGCAGTCAGAATACTGATAAGGGCAGTTGGATATTTAATATTCCCATTCTTCCTTACCCCTTCCCTCTCGCGTCCATCTCTTCCTCCTCTCTCACCCCTTCCTCATCTCCAAGCCTCCATTTACTCTATCCTCCTCCCGCGCTCTCCCTTTTATCTCTTCTTTTAATTATTTTTATTCGTCCATTCTATCTTGATTCTCTTGGAACCTTTCATATCTTTCCCTCTTTCTACTATTTTTTCATCTCCATAACTCAGTGGTATTTTACTCGTCGCCTTTCTCCGTTTCATTTTCTCTTCTACTCTCTACTACATTTATTTCTCTGCGCAATTTCCTATTAGTCTCCTTCCATATACTCCGTAGGTCCTATTTTCAGTATATTTTTGTAATTTTCCTCACTTGTTGCGATTTATCTGTTCTATAGTCGCTCATTTCCCAGTAATATTCACTCCTAAGCTATTATACACATTTTCTGTATTTCTGTGCAACAACGCTAACATCTCTTGGGCATGCCAATTATCTATTTTTCTGCCTGTCTTTCTCTTTTCATCGTATTATAATTACCCTCACTATCTATTTTTCATCTCCGTCCCATTAATATAATTTCCTACTTATTTTCATGCTTCGCCGCATATTTTTCCTCTCCTTTTATTTTCATCCTGCCATCATATCCTTCTTTTTCCCCTTCCCAACATATTTTGCCAATTCCATTTTCCTCTCTGTTTTTCTTTGGACCTCATCCCTCCTTCCATTCTTTCTACCATACGCTTTTCTCTCTTCCTCACCCCTTCATTCTTTCACGAGAACTTCTTTCTTTCCCCGTCACTTGATTCCTTAAAACTGGGTAGAAGGAAACAGGAGCAAGATTCTGAGGATGGTAGGCGTTGTTTGGTGGGAGATCAGGTTGTTGGAGTGGGCGGCGTAAGATGAAAGGGGCGGACGACGGATTTTGAATGCTCGATAACGCTCCGGACCGCTGTTATCTTCTGTTTACTCCTATGTTGGTTTTTCTGAACATAAAGTCGCAGCACAACCGAGAGAAAATTATTACCGACATTCATGTCTCTTGTTTTACAAGGTACGATATTTACTCTCAGAGGTGAGATAAAAAGAAAGTTATGAAGGACCTTAATTATAAAAACATAGAGTCTAATGCAATTTTTATGGAAAAGTTCAGCCAAAAATGAGCTGTTTTGCAATTTTCTAAAATTTTCAAACAAAGGATTAAGCCCATGCATTTTTTAAAGTGTTTGGATTCGAAAAATTATGCGAGTTATTGTTCGAAAGGAAGATTTATTGCGGAAAAAACACATTTTACGATTCAATGGATATGCAAATAAGAGTTTTGTTGGACGTTTTTGTGAGCGTGGTCCATTTATGCCCCAAATTTGAAATTCAGATTTCGAAATAATTTAAAACGAAATTTTAGATATTACGTGTTGATTTATTTATATTAAAGCTTTAAACATTATTAAAGAAACAGGAATACACAATATCGATATTATTCAATTTGTAAGAGGTTATATAATCAGAAATTCTTTATAATTACGGCGGTTAAAAGGCCAACTTAGTTTTCTGTTAATATAAATCCTATTAATATTTAAACAACATTTTTCGTATGTATTTGGAGGCGATCGCGTTTAGAATTTAAGCATCTCTTCGACAGATTTGCCAGATAAAACGCTCATACGCCAGAAGACGAACTAATTTAGCATCAATGCATGGTTAGTTAGGGGAGCATCTCGTCTTAATCATTCAAATTTTGAAATGCGTATCGTTTTATCACTTTCCAAGAGAGACAGTACATTATTTACAAATAGTTTTTTATTGCAAATTTCTGTTATGAGCAATGCTGAAGCTGTTTTTTGCGTTATATTTAAGCGATTGGCTTTTCGATGAAAAAGTTCCTATGGAAAAGTTCACATAGGTGTGATGCAATTACGCAACTAAATAATTAAAATAGATATCTCTTCGGAAATACATATTTTAGTTTTATGAGGAAATATTACAATTTTATCTAAATTGTTTCCATGGAAGTAAATTAGTGATCCAGACGTAGAAGTAATATCCAAAATACAAATATGTGGAAAATATATTTATATTAAATGTTTGTTATTGTCAATTTAAAAAATAAAATAAATATTTCCGTGGCAGTCTATACAGATTCCTCATTTATATGCATGGAAACATAAGGATTAGTTATTTTTAATAGAATAATACATTTCTCATTAACTAAAATATGGAATTTTATTTTTTGTTTGCTTTGCCATATCTTTTGACAACTAAATTTATATTTGGATACATTTTTGAATAAAATATTTTTTCGTATATTTTTTCTCTCTCTATCACCTCTGATCATACATAAACTAGAAAATCTTGATACGTTTTTCAGATCCACTAAGAAGTATTTTCGTATTATTTTTATTCGAATTATTTGATCGAAAAATGTCTTCTTATTTTAGACCTATTTCTATAAAACCGTGAGAGGAATGTTCCATCCTTACCCTATTCTCAGAATGCCTTCTCATACTCTTCTGACTCACATGCGCCACTTAATTTGACTTAGTCGATTGGTCCCGGTTCGGGTGTCAGGTGTGTGCTTATGCAAACCATTAAAAAAATCCGTGCGCCACCCTCCTATACTTTTTTATTTCTGAAGGCATTTCGAAGCTCTTTTTTTGCCACACGCAACCGTCTCCTCCACAAGTATTTCTGAGATAACTGAAGCGTTGTAATCCGACCGTGTCCTCGTCGGAATATCAGATTTTCAATTTTCCCTTCTGCCTCCCACCCCCTCCATCCTCTTCCCCTTCACTTTATTCCTCCTTCCGTCCCTCCAGCTCAACAACTCCCCATCCGTTCCTCCCTTTGCTACCATTCAACCCTCCTCCATCGCCAACACCCTGTCCTCATACTTAATTTCCTCAGCAACCCTCCTTCTCTCCCCCTCTTCGCTCTTACCAGCCCAAACCTTCCTCACCTCCTTTTTTTCCATCCAATTCCCTCACTCTGTGTGGAAAAGGCCACACTCGCCCAAAACTTCTCAAAACCGCTCGCTCCTTCCACATGGCACCCCCCCCCCTCCCTTCCCCTCCTCTTCCACCTCGCGTCACCCTTACCTCTTCACTCTCTCTGCATCATTCTCCCGCAAATTTCTTTTCCTTTCTCTCTATCTCTCCTTACCCATTCCCAGAGGTCTCAACTCCCGGAATTGGAAGAGGTATGTGGAAGGAAAAAAGTTGAGAGACTACGAAGATGAGAGAAAAGGGAAAGAGAGATGAGGATGTAAGAATAGGGGAACGTAAATTGGAAACATAAGAGGAAGCGAGACAAGAAAAGAGGAAAATGTGATAAGTGCGGAGAAAGAAAGCTGTGGATTAGGAAATGCTTCGCAGTAATAATTAGAGTCGGCAAAAAAGAGGTATGAGATAGAGCGAAAAAGGGAAGGTGAGGCTAAAATATAATTAAGATACAAAAGGTGTTAAGAGGATTTAAGAAAATGTAGATACATTTGTTTCCAGGAAACGCATGATATTTTTGATGGTAGAAGGAAAAAATGAGACCGGTAGTAAGCTAGGAAAAGAGTTCTGAAAAAGCCAGAGAAAAATTAAGGAAAAGAGTGTCAAAAGAGGGAGAGTGAGAGGTGGGGTATCAAGAAATGAAGTTAATGTGGATAAAGAAAATAACGAAAAAGGGAAATTTTGGTGTAGTACATATATAGATGGGAGTTATAAAAAGAATGGTTATTACACGGACAGGTAGGCGACAGAAGGAATTAAAGTTATTCTATTTTCCATCGGAGATGGTCGACTTGAAATGGGAAGGAGAACGCTTAGAAGAAAACTATAGTATAAATACATACAGGAGATAATTATATAGGTGATAACAGGAAAGAATAATAATTTTAAAAATTTCAAGCAAAGAAGAAATATTTATACTAAATAGATCGTGGGTGGAGAAGTGGAAGACGAAGAGAGATTTTGAGTAGTTTAAAGCAGTGGTGCCCAATATTTTCGGCCCGGGGACAACATAACCACTTCAGCGCTCAGCGACTCACCGCGGGTCACAGTTAAAGATTAATTAATGAAACAAGTTTGAGAGACTAACGTATGATTTGTTTTAAATTTAAAAAATCTATTATGGGGATAGAGAGACGAAGACGAAATATATTGATTACATAATTTTTCCTTATTATTTTATATTGCATCCTTTAATTGTTAAATTAATGGAAATATCCGAAATACGAGGGCGAGTCAATAAATAAGGTGAATTTAAGTATAGCATCAAAACAGTTTATTCCAAAAACATGCACATACACTATTTTCTCTCGAAAAATTTAGTCCAGCGACTGACAAGCTTTCTGATTCCATCAGAGAAAAATAATGGGTACATGTATCTGTGAAAAATGTAAATTCACCTTATTTATTGACTCACCCTCGTATAATTCTTATGATATCTGGCTATATAATTCAATTCGTTATAACAAAGAGAGCAGTTGGTATTTTACCATTAGATTCAAATTTGTACGCTGAATACAATTGTTGTACATTCTTGAGAATTACATAATCTTTTGCTCAAGTCTCTTTAGGAGTTTATCGCTAAAGTGCTGTAAAACATTTTCTCGTTTAAATCAGCAAATTAATTCGTTCAATAAACTTCTAATATACTTAGAATGTTCCACATCTTTGTGATATCTCGTCTTTTTATTCCATTTAAGGTAATATCTTATAGGAGGGGCGAAAATAGAGCACTGTAAATTCAGGATTTCGAAGTCTGCCCCGGACCTCAGTTTTATAGGTTAGGTATAACATTTGAAGGTATTATGACTGAAAACAAGACGACAAACCTGAATGTGTCCGAAAAAACTAATAGTAGTACGTAACTAAATTTCTTTGATTTTTATAGGTTAGGTATAACATTTGAAGGTATTATGACTGAAAACAAGACGACAAACCTGAATGTGTCCGAAAAAACTAAAAGTAGTACGTAACTAAATTTCTTTGATTTGTTGCCCCAATTAATTGAAAATAACATAAAATTAAGATTTAAAAAGAAATCGGTAGTTATAAATGTCTCTTAAAAGCTTTTAAAATGTAATTTCTAAATATTAATACGCTCTAAGACATTTTTAGTTTTATAACTCTTTTAACAAAAATGTGTCAGCGATAACTTTTCGCATTCTAACACCATTCCACTGATCGTGTGTTAGGACACCGATAGGAAGGCTAGGGTTATTAGGAGTAGTAGGGAATATGGGCCATATTTCGATAATATTGAACCAAAAACGTAGCATGAGTTATGTAGCCTGTTTGGGAAGAAAAAGATGGAAAGTAATAGGTCGAGAAATTTGAGGAATGGAATATTAGACAAACGTGAGTTTTTCTGTTGCTAGCGAAATACAAATAACAAGAAGAGATATTAACGATCACGGTGACGGCACTGTGGACAGAGTTTGTGGTTTACCCATCATCTCCGCAGCCCGTATGTTTTTGACTCGTTTTTCATCACTCATATCGGTCGTTCCATTTTCGTAATACATGGCCGAAAAAGGGGGAAGAAAACAATCGATCAAGATGTGAGGGCAGCAGGAGATGAATGAGGGGGAGAGCAAGGAGGGGGAAAATTCCAGAATAAGCGAGAAATAAAGAGACAATTAAGAGATAATTGAGCGAGATAAGGCGGTGTAATTAGGGTAAAAAGTCCTACGAGAGAAATGCTAGAAGAGAGAACAACAGTTAGAAAAATTGAAAGGTTATAGATGGTTTCTCTGGGGGTGGAGAGTTATGCGAGAAGAGGGCGTGGAGGGGATTTTTCGGTGTGGAGACGCTAATGTCCACGGCCCACATCAATCATGTCCGGATGAGGAGGCCGCCCAGTATAAAAGAGAGGTAGAAACAGAAGGCGAACGGTAGTAGGAGAGAGGGGGGCGGCGAAATGGTCGGGAATTCGGAGATGCTGGAAGTAAGAGCGGGAGGGGGGAAGAGGGGTTGACCACATGGGGAAGAGAGGAAGGGGGGGAGAGGGTTCGCAACCCCCAACATCCCCTTAAGAGAAAAGGAATGGGGTGGAATCGCTTTTTGGGTGATGGAAGGGGAAAAGGAGAGTGAAAAGAGAATTGAAAAAAATGTGAGCGGCGGGGAGGCTAGGTGGGCTCCCAGGGGTGCGGGCCGCCAAAGGCTGATTTTGAGGGTTCTTCCCGAGTGAGCGGGTGGTCAGAGGAGGACTTTTAGGGGTAGGAAGGAAGTGGGGAGAGTGAAGGGAGGTAATCTGGGGTGGAGGGAGGAAGTGTTGGGTGGAGGTACGGGGTGAGAATAGGATGGAGTAGGACCGAAGAATGGGTACTGGGAAATGGTTTTTCGTGCAATGTGCAGATTCGGATGGAAGTGATTTATAAGTCGGCTCTCTGTCTTGGTAGAGAGGACTCTCCCTCTATGCTCCATCCCCTTCCTTCTCCAATTCATTCAATTCCCCCACGCTCCCATACACCTCTCTCTCTCTCTATTCGAGGGTGGTTCTGAGAAAAGGGAACTCGGAAGGTTTCCCGATTTGAGTTTTAGGAGTTGTTTGAGTTGATATGGAAATGTTGAGCTCGGCAAGGTTTTGCATGGATTTTTATGGGTTCGTGAAAATGAGTGTACTGTCGGTTCCCTTTTGGGGGATTTTACGATTTTTTTCTCTAGTCCAGATAACGTTATTGACCCATTACATACATAAATATCAACAAAATCCTTCAATTAAATTTCATTGCAGAAATTCATAAATTAAATTGTGTTAGTATATATTAGAGATAATTAGAGTAACAAGATATGGTTACCATCTTTCATAAATAAATATAAAGTTTTGTGCTGATATGATTATTAATGTTTGAGTTAGAGCGCCCACAGAGAGAGTGAAAAGGTGTATTTCCGTTGAAATCTCGAATTCGATTTTTTTCACGAATACAATACTTTCTCCTATGAACAAAGTAAAACCGTGTTAATTTGAAATTGAATCCGGAGAATATGAGAAAATTTGGGTTTTTGTTTTTTTCCGTTCCCTAAATCCTGAGTTTAGTTACAATCTCACAACGCGGAGAGGTAAAAAGTAAGTTATTCAAGGTAAATTTTCATTACACGCAGTTCCTTCAATTTTCCCTCGAGTCTGATTTTACGTCACTCTTCTCTGTGGAATGCTTTCCCCGCAATTAAACTGTTTTCATGAACCGGCCGAGAGTTCCAGAAGCAGTTTATAAGTAGAACTCAACAGATGTTGAATTTCTCGCGTTGTTATTAGACACCTTGGGAACTTAAAGGAATCACGGGAGTAGAATGTGGTTTGTGCATTACGCTGTGGAGATAATTTTATTAAAGTCACAAGCTGAGAAGTTATGAAAAGAACGTTAAACGTAATTTTAATCCTTATTCTCTCGAATTAGTCTTCCTCCTTTCCTACTTCTGCTGAGATTTTTTTATGATTCTCTTGTGGTATCCTGAAATATATCTTCGATTCAAGGTAAATCCTATTGATTGTGGCAATATTATAATAAAAAGGTCAATAAAACTTTTAAGATTTGAAGATTGGCGAACTGCCACTGATGTTGGTTTCTTTGTTGCTGAAAAGTGCGTTTGACTTTCTCAATCGCTGAATGACTAAAGTATTTATTCAGTTCAATTACTAGATTGTTTTTATTGGCTTGACTGGCCAGCCAATCTGAGATCGGGATTTCATTGTTGAGGAATACAAACTGTTTACCTATGTTACGTTATTTGTTTACCTAACGCGAACGGATAATATTAAAACAATTTAAAGTATACGAAATTGAAGTTTCTTCGTTATATTAGTAAATTAATATTACAACTTTAACAATTATTGAGAACATTCGTCGTTTTCATACGTTTCAAATGTAAAGGCTATTTTCGTTTATATTTTTTAGGTTATCTCTTTTACTTACCGCGAAATTTTCGTTTGTCTTTTTGTTACATTTTTTTGTAAGTGACATTTAAGTGTTTTTTTATTAGATTACTAAATTACTTTAGGTACTTCAATTCTCTTTTTGATGAAGTTGCCGTAGTCAAAAATTCATAATAGAGAGGAATTTACCTTATGAAATACCATTCAAACGGCGACAGTTTCCTGTCAAGCCAGCTCTAGGAATAACTATTAACAAATTCCAAGGGCAAACGCTAAATAAACGTGGTCTTTATCTACGAACACCTGTGTTTGCTCATGGGCAGCTGTATGTAGGAATGTCTCGATGTGGAAATCTAGAAAATTTAAAAATTGTACCTGGTGCACGAGGTCAAACTGCTACAAACGTAGTTTACCCTGAAGTACTTAATTAGAAATAATATGCAATTTTAATAGAAAATAACTAAAATGTAACTGTGTACTAAGTTGCAAATACGTATTTAGATTAAATGAAGGAAAAAATGAAAAAATAAAAAAAGAATAAGTAAATTAAATGTCGTTCAGTCCAGTGGCTTATCCAGGAATTTGTCGGGGAGGTTATGACCCCCCAAAACCCCCTCCTGGATACGCCACTGGTTCAGTCTAACACATTGTTTTTTATTTTAGATTTATATATTAGCATCCGTTCATGGAACGGGCTTTCTCTAGTCTTTATAATTTTCTCTACATGACTGCGCAAAATCGTATTTTTGAGATATTTAAAATGTTAACGAAATACTGTCTGCACATCAAAAAAGTCGATTTATACGTGGTATCGTATGGGAAAAAGAAACTATCCCCTAGAGTTGACAGGAAAACCTATAAATTTTAACAATTTCTCTAGAAATCCATAACACCATAAGCATACTTTCATCAGTGCTGCCAATATATGAGCTTAACAATTTTAAACGCTAAGCATGAATAATCACAGATATTCTATTATATCTATAATACATTGACGCTTCTGACATAGGAGGAGGATACAAATTAATACGCTAGAAACTTGAAATTTGGTATGTAGGTAGGTCTAGTGGCAAAATCGACGAGAAAAATCGGAAATTACAAAAATGTTTATTTTTGGCCGTTAAAAAATCCCAAAATTTAAACAAATATTTCATTGTTTAGGTATTTCTAAATGTTCTACAATGCTGAAATTTTTTAAAAGGTAGAATTCGTTAAATAACCAAAACAGGATTACAAAAATTGAAATACGTATATTCATTTATTTAACCGTTAAAAATTCATAAATGTTAAACAAATAGAGAAATTCTGAGGTTATAAATGTTTTTCGGGTTATCCCGCGTATTTTTTTTCAACCAATTAAGTAGAGATATGTTTCTGTACTTTTGCTCGAGCTAGGGAGTTGAAAATTTTCAGGAAGTTAGATCTTGGTGTTCAAGCGGCAATTAACATTGAAAATTACAATGAAATTTAAAATTGTGCCCGTTAAAAATTCATAAATTTTAAACAATTAAATCAATATTATTGCATTTATAGAGGTGCTACATCATTAAAATTTGGCATAAATTTGTGGAATTTGTAGCAAACAGGAAAATATATAAAATTCATAAAATTGCAATTCTTAGTGGCTATATTGCCCTAGTATTGCTCCATAAGAGGGTAAAACCTAGAGACTTAAAATCTGGCACGGTTATAGGATTTCAGTAACATCCAATGGTATAAATCCAACAACGTTAAAATTCTAATTTTAAGAGGTTGTTTTTACCCCATTATTGAAAGCATGCTGAAATGCTTGCAGTCTACTAGTAAAACCAATTCTGAACAACATTAGCCATTTATAACGTATTATTTACCGTAATTCTTTAATTAATACTGTTCATAATCATGGAAAGTAATAAAACCCAAGAAGATAGGAAAAGAAGACTTAATAGAGGGCACAAACTCGCTGGAGATCTCGCCAAATGGAAATATTGCTGAAGCTAGGAGAAGAGAAACGGAACAGGATAGACAGAAAAGATTGAACGATCAGAATAAACGGAAAGCGAGGCTTAGAGCTAATGAGTCACCAGAAGCAACGGTAAATCGACTGACAAGCAACAGATTTATAGATACAAGAAAACGAGCACAAGAAAGTTTATTACATTCTGAATAGCGATTATTGTAGATTAAACGAATAAATCTTCATTAACATTATATCTTTTCCAGACAACTTTTATATGCCCGTGACTATTATTACTTTCTGGGACATTCGATTATGTGGTTTTTATATTAATTTTTGACGTTTTTGTGCACATAAAAGTTGGTGTCATTCATTTTTATTTTAACTTAATACTTAATTCACGCATACTCGTCATATTTGACGGGCAATTACGGTAGTTTATAAATATTTTTCCAGCCTGTAAATCGTCTGAATCTTTTTGTGGAGGTGGAAATGTTTGATAACTTTATTATACGGGGTATTAGAAGCTTGGAACTACTTCTTTCGCAACTTTTTTCATTTAGCGGTACACCTTCAAATCTTCTCTATTGTAAATAAACCAAATACACGACACGTGCACCATGATTCGTTTCGGTGACAATGCGAGGCAAGGCGGACCGGTGCCGTACCGATATATTCGGAAGACCCCATGTTTACGCATGAGAAACACGCACACCCCTGCTCAACATATCAAGGCTATTTCAAACAAAAATATAGCACAACCAGAGGCGTAACTTAGCGATATGGCGCCAATGGCAAAATTTTAGGAAACACCTTGGTTATGCAGGATATAATTTTTTCTGTGTTTTAATAAAGAACAGTAGCGTTTTTATTACATATAAATTAATGTTTGAGTATTAAAAGAATACTTATTTATAGGAAAATGAACTTTTAGTACTTTTTAAGGGAACGTTTGGCGCCTATGGCAAATGCCCCCTTCGCCATACCCTGGTTACGGCACTGAGCACAACGTAAAGTTTATTAGGGGATTGTCGGGGTCGTCTTATGGCTAAAAATACATTTAAAAAGTCACTTAAAAATCAAATTGAAAATAGTAAAATTCACCGTGAGGTAGTACAGCAGGTGCAGTCTGTCTATCCAGAGGTGTTCAACAGGAGGCTCCAGAGCCTCATGCGGCTCTTCAGAGGTTAATATGCGTCTCCTTGAATTATCAAACAAACGCTCTGACTAGCTATATGTAGTCCTCTAGGATTTATTTGCAAACAAAATATGAGCCTGTTGAAAAAGGCTTGTCTAATAAAATTTCCCATGAGGTAATTCTATTTGACGTGCCATTATCATTCTAGCATATATTTTTTTTTAACTGGTAGGTTACGGACAGGGGATTAAACTCAAAATGCCTGACCGGTGATTTTTGTTGGCAGAACGAAGTTCGTATAAAAAATATCAATTTCATATGATGAAGTTGGATCGCACATCTGCGTCGCAATTATTATCCCATCCTTTCTAAATGAACTATTTGGCTGCAAAATTCCACTATCCTGCTTTATTTGTCGTATATGCTGTGGCGCTTGCGTTCCTCTACACCTCCTTTAGTCCATCATTCCCTGTATTATTAATTAAAAGGCATTTTTGTATCCAAAAATGATCTTAATCCATTGATCTTTTCCTCAGTGTTCCAAAGGTTGTTATTTCTTCACAAGCATTTTACAAAACCTCCATATCTCTTATCTGTACGTCGCGACGCTCCACAAAATTCTGTACAAACTGTTTTATTGCGTTTAATTTAATATTTATAATAGTACTTGTTTCAAATTGTAGAAAGCTTGGTGAGCTTGAACATATCTACTTTTAATATCTTGTCTGCCCCTTCCATCTGTTATTGCGCTTCCTAGATATTGGAATTCTTCAACTTGTTAAATAAGTATTGGAACCGTCTAGACTTCTAGAGATGTATGTTCTTATTTGAGGGCCTCTTTTACAAACCATGATCTTTGTTCTATTTATATTGATTCGTATGTTATAACTATCCCTTAACACATTATTCGTATTTATCACCCGTCCAAGGTATTGTTGGGGATTCACAAGAACGCGGGGTGACAATGTTGTGCCCATTGGAATTAAATCCTCCATCAGTTCTTTGTTTGTTGTAAACGTCAAAAAGTCATATCAAACGCGATTGTGCTAAATAATGATAATATGGAATTATCGGTTTATAAGGTATCCCGTTTTATCAGAAGCCGTTTTCATCCTTGGCACAAACTCTGTGATATAAAATGAATCAGTTATTAAATGAATTTTTTTTATTATATGCCATTAGCACGTTTAATCTACTTTATGCCAACAAAATTCCCTCTTTAGTAGTTAAAAATTATATATTCCTTCTACGTGAGTGAAATTTTTGAATTTACTTAGAAAACATTGCAGAAGCATTAAACTAAGATAATTTTTATAAACATCTGCGAATTTAAACACAGAATATGAACCAGAGTCCAGTGACAGATTTGAGAGAGACTATGAAAACAGTGAAACAAATCGGTCATGACAGAAAACCATTTATCGCTTTATGCCCCTTTTGAAAAATTTGGAATTCGGTTAAGAGAAACGCATTGAACTTATAAACTTTTCTGCGAAACACAATCGTTACGGAGGTTGGTCTCGTTTTAAATAATTCATATGATTACACCCCCATTCTCAAAGGCCTTACTTCGGCGCATATTAAAATGTAAAAATAATAAAAATAAATTTAAAAAAGAAAGAAGCGAAAACTCCAAAGCTACGCGGTCGGATGGCACTTAAAGGTTCGACCCAATTCGGTTTGCCTCCGTCAAATGCGATTAGCTATGTATGTATACATCTTAATGGATTCACGAACTGTGTTGAGTACGCAAAAACATGCACAATGTTATCCAGTATGATTTGCATGCGGCACGAACGGAAATGTTTCTAGTATTTTTATTTATCCTTATCAATTTTCCTGTATTCCATAAACAAAGCCGGGGTTTTATTAAAAACTTGCGATTACCATACCAATTTTGTCAGTCAGTCTTAGCGATACAAATAATCTCTAATGTATAAAATAAAACATAACATTAAGGGTACCGATGCATGATAATATATCATTTACATTAACATTATGTTATTTTCTTATTTTAAGAGCAGTTGATGATAGAATGATTTTTCTTTTTTAGAGTCTGTGAATAACCACTGAGGACAGTTGCATTGCAGCCGAATCGCGCATATGGTTTTCCTAGCCATTTTATGGATATTTGGATTACTTTCGTCATGGATATTGTGCCAACCAATACGTGAGTTTAATATTTCATTTTTTGAATATTCAGAAAAAATCTGTTTTTATCTCAAATTTTTATATATCGAAACTATGCAGTAATAGTAATTTTTAGTTGTTACACATAGATGACTTACAGAACTCCACATTCATATTGAAAACGAAAAATGTACGAGTACTGCATATGCTTTCAATAGATTTGAATCCGGAATTGTGATTAAAATAGCAAGTTGATGAAAATTGCAAAAATATAGGAATGGTATACCATATAAATATAATCAATTCATGGATATGTGTAACGTGATTCACAAGGTTCTCTCATGTTCAAGCGAGAACAAAAGGGTATCAAATATCTTTTTAATGCTTGCAAAAAATTGCTGTAAAACGAAGGATTGGAGTTTTTTTCGAATCGATTAAATTTTAATTCCTATTCATACGGTGCGCACCCCTTGTATCAAGAAAAAATGCGTAGCGACATTTTATGCATTCGCGTTTTATAATGCATCGAGACCATTCTTTTATTACGATTGCACTACTCTATATTTTTTTACCCAAGAGAAACAGTAAAATTTTATTTTTCTCGATCATGTAATTTTCCTTTCGCCCATAAAATTTAATTCCATTGCTTTATTTTATCTAATGATATTGCCATATCATTTTCACGTCCTAGAACATTATTTAATTAAATTTTCATGGAAAGAACGTTCAACAATAGTCATATAAATATAATGAAATATCATATGATTTTCTCAGAATTTTAATTTTTTTACACAAATACAATTAATAGCGCAGATAAATTTTCTGATGCGTTGTCGATTAAATTATTTTAAAACTGTATTCATTATAACATTGTGCGTTATTTATTTTTCGTCAGAATTTTTGTGCAGTTACCAGTGGGTATTTTAAATTTACATAAGAGTATTAATGAAATCAGATGATTAACATTCCATGCCGTACTTATTGGCGATTCGGTTGATGACAATGGTTTGATTTATGCTCTACCAAAGAATAGCAGGATATCATCGTACCACCGATTCGATGCTTAGCACATGTAAATGTGTTTCCTCGCCTCTTATTATTAATCAACATTTGAAAATTAATATTATTTCATAAATTTTAGTAAGCGGTCAGCGATGTCTGACCTTTCGAAAATGAGCTAGGAAGGGGGCTTTTGATAAATTTGATCTCAGTAATTAAAAATGTATAATATATCAATAAAGAATTTAGTTTAAGAGAATATCTGCCGTTTTCTAAAAATAATATATTAAACTTTCTGTAGTGGACGAAAGAATCACGTTCGGAGCTCTGAAAAATGTTTTTAAGTTTTATTCCTTGTTCGACGCCAAATTCTTTTACTCCTAATTGTAATTTTGGTATTTTTGAAGTAAGTATAAGAAAATCTAAAAATAACAAAATACCTTTTTTTTCTCGAGGAACTATGAGCCTGAAGTTCAGAAAAAGTTCCTATTTTAAACCATTCTCTTCAATCCTCGAACCTTACCGTATTCGGAAAGAAGCGGAGTAGGAAAATGGTAGGAAGAGGGGAGTGAGGGTTAGAGGGAGAACATTTTTACTCAAGAGACTTTATTAAAATTGGGAAAAGCCTCGGATTCATTCTTGGAAGAATTCGACGCCTAGCCTTCCCCCTTCCCCATCCATACCTACATCGCAAGCTCTCAGAGTCTCATTCCTTGGTGTTATTGTTGCCTACGGGTGTGGGAAGAAGAGTTAGAGGAAGGGAGAGTGAGAATATAAAGGTGCGGTGGGAAGGAGGTGGGCGCGAGCGAAGAGCGCTTTTATGCGTAGAACCAGAGTCTTTCTTGGAAGGAAGGAGTCGGAGGAGTCGATTCTCTGGTGAATATGAGAGAACACGTTACAGCAAACATAGGATTACTGTGCCGGGAATGGGACTTGTGTGGAGGGTTTCGTTCCGTAATGTGTATGGTGCGCTATGTCGTATATATGTATCTCATTGTTTTCTTTCGCGATGCGGCGAATGTGGGACAGTATGTATATAATCTCTACTGCGCTTTTAAACGCAGGCAGTATATTTGAAAAAAAAAAAAGTTCTGATAGGAAATGCGATTGAATCAGGCGGAGTAGGCGTCTTCCGTCAATTTATGGCGATTTAATTTGTCTCGATATTTCTTTGCTCCTTGACTGCATAATCAGTATTCATTTTAGAAAAGGTACTAACGATTGACTTAAAGTTGTTTCTAATGATTTTTGCTAGTTCTAATAAATTGTTCCTGTAAAACGCAAAACTATTGAATAGAAAGCTTCGGATGGGTTGGGATTGTATTACCGAACAATTTTCCGCGCAGTTAAAAATAATCGTTTAAGGCTTTGTCAAAAGATAAAATATTTTTCATTTATTTTTAGAAAGATAAAGAGGTTGGCATCGGACGAAAAAAATCTGCTTGTATGAAATGTTATTGGAGCATTACAAAAAACAATCATGGTCGATGCTTTAATTCAGCGATTTTAATTCCTGTATGATCTGTATTTCAAATTAACCTTTACTAGCTTCAAGGACAAAATTCTATTAAATATTCGCGACGCTTTTGTCCACGCTCTTTTATCAAATCTCTATTTTTAATTTTCTCGTATAAGCAGGATCTGACCTATTTTACTGTTGAATGTCCTTACTGCATATGCAGTGACCCAAAATATATTTTATCACCGAATAAAAGTTTAGCGACGAACAATAATGGAAAAGAGGACAATAAATTAAAAGGACTGGAGTTTTTGTTGAGTGAGAATATTTGAAGAAAGATTTATTTTTTGGAGTAAGGGACCCGTGGTTCCTGTTTTATTTTTTTTTCAACGTTCGAAGCACGATATCATCCAGAAGTTTATTTTAATGGAGGTTTATTTGTCTTAATATTTATGGGATTAGCAAATCGCTCGAGTATGAAAGAGAAATTTTAACTCATGCTCACTTTCTGGCTATTCGCACCAATAAACCGCTATTTGTTAAGTATTTTTTATATCAGAAAGTCAACTATAGAGTGACAGATTGTACAGAAATTTTACCCACTTTACACTCTGCAAGGCTAAATCTTTCGCATTACCAGCTAATATACGATATAATATTATAGAGGCTTAGCGACTGCGCACATTTAAACCAAAATCTATTAACCGGAGCGCGGTCGCATGGAAAACATACTACATAGGAGCAATTTTTTAAAGAGAGGTTGCGTAGGTAAAATGCGTTGAGCGTAGACCTACGCTTGGGAGTAGGTTTGGCTGGGGTGGAGAGGCTAGAGTGGATGTAGGTGGTAGGGTGGATCATGGAATTTAATAAGGGTGGCGAAAGCGGTGTGGATCCGAAGAATAAACCTCACGGCAGCCACCAGGCACCTCAAAGATGTCCTCCCCCTTTCTGAACCCCCACCCCCTTCCCTCACCTTTCCTCCTGCCTACTCCACATCCCCCCTCCTCCCTGGTTCTCTCCGTTCCTCCTCCTCCTCCCATACGGGAGAAACCCAGAATAATAGCGTTCTCTGCGTTCCCCGAAAGTCGAGGGAGGCAGTTTTTTTTCTCTTCTCTGGAGGATGGCGCGTGGATTTTCTTCTTTTCCTTCGCCGGAGAAAGAGAATCTCTCGGCTTCCGCGATTTTCCTTTCTGTTGTGGATTCCGGTCCAAGGGTTCGAGTAATAACGTCTGCGGAAGGCACGCGGGTGAGGCATTTTTGTCAGTCGCGGGATTAAGAGCGAGATGGTTGCGGGAGTGGGAGTAGGAATGGGAGTTGTAGCGGGAGGAGAGACTGGAACGGGGATTGTTGGAGACCTGTGTTCCTTTCGCTTTGCCTCGGGATTCCAAATGCTTATTCAGCCGTTGTCGTGATTCAATAACTGAGTTGAAGGGTATTATTATTTTTTACTAGAAGGCACCGCTGCTGTCTTTTTTTTATTTTTCAGGTTTTATCCCCCAAATGTAGGAATACATTTTCGAATGTTTTATTACCCGTTTAAAGAGAACAGATAAGTTAATTTGAATATGCATGGTTGCTCGATTATGGATGCAAGAGAAGGGCTCGCGTTATTGGCACTATGCTTCATCGAATACCTGGGGTAATGGAAGGAGTTAAAAAAAATCATTTTGAAGGGCAAAGTTCGGGATTAATGGGGGTTTAAATATTAAACCATGCTTAGGGAGTTCAAATAAAAGAAAAACGGTTGTTGAATTTGCAGCCATTTGCTTAATGTAATAAATGAGATGATTTGTAAACAATGTAACAGTTAAATGAAAAATCATTTTCAAATGGAAACAAAAACGACATAATTTGTGTTAAACTACGTGCACGTGGATAGAACACAACGTAAAAAATTTACAGATAAATATAAGATTAATTTTGAGAACTCAAATTTATAATTCACCTGTAAGTATTCGAAAAATTACTTATTATCACAGAATTTTTAGCGAATTTGGGTGAATTCATCAAATTTTAATTTAATTCTGAAATTTTAATTTAACTCGGTCATATTTTATGAACTGATGACTGATATTTTAATTGAAAATTTGAAATGCTGTAGTGTATACCTTTGAGTTCGTATATACAGCAGGTAATACCTCGAGAGTAAATATTTTTGCTTCGTCATGCTACCCATGCAGATCTGAATATTCTTGAAAATGTTGGTCATGAAGCTTTTATACATACGCCTGTATATTTTTACCGCCAGATATCGACCGAATGCATTTCCTAAACGCTAATTAATTACTATAATGAATGAAAAAAATATTCACCTGAGAAGGGAAATCCCACTCCCTTTGTTATCTTGCTCCTAAGAATTTATATTCGGTTTAGATGTTTGTTTCCGTAGTGAAAATCCCCTTTTTTCTTTATTATGACCCCCATCGCACCTAGTGATCTCATCCGAACGTTGATTCACACCCAACTATACGGACCATCAATCCTTGATTTTTGCCCTGTTTTTACATCCTGAATTTCTTTTTTTATCTGCCGCTCGGGCAAGCATGACTAACCGAAGCTCACGTCAAAGTGTTTCCTTCCCTCTCTCTTTTCTCTTTCTCTCTCTCTCCTTCTCTCTCTTTACGCGGATTTTTTTACACCTTTAACCCAACATTCAAGTGGCGTGTTTTTGAAACCACCTCTTTTCTACCCACAACTCTCGCCTCGTTTCCTACCCCACCATACCGCCGTCTAATATCGCGTCTATCCCGTCTCCTCTCCTTAACCACCTTTACTTCCCCTACTCCCATGCTTTTAACCCATTCTACGCCAGAGAGAGGGAGAGACAGAGAGGGAAGGGGCAAGGGCTCAGCTAGTGCGTAATTGCAATGTGGGATTAAGTGTCACGACATAACAAGGCTTCTTGCCTTCCTCTTATAACCTTACCACCGACGTAATTACAAAGGGCTTGTTTCAACTGGGTAGGCGAGGATGGTTTCTGGTCGGGGAGGAGGGAGACTGAGAGGAGGTGGGGACACGCCGGTCGAAGGGATGGATGGGGAGGAAGTGGAAGATCATCTCTGGAGCCCGACTGGTTGCCGTCTCTCGTGCTCGAAGCCTCACACCTTTTGCAAAGGGGGCGTGCGTTCGTGCGGGTTGTTGGAGAGCATGATCTGAGGCACCGAACTCGGAGTGAGAAAAGGTGGGGCTGTGAGCGGCATGTCCGACCTGTCCTCCAAGGAAAGGTCGCGAATGGAATTGAGAGGGGAAAAGAAGCGAGGTTGCGGGCGAAGGCACTTCTTTTGTTTGATTTCGAAAGTAATAGTTAATTCCACCCTTTTGAGGTATTAAATCTTTTATGTGGACATTTTTAGTTTCATCATATATTGCGGTTATTTTAACACTAAATAGTGTAGATGAATGAAGTTGTAAATTTAATAACGCTTCAGATGGGAATAGTACGTACATATATTTGGTGGTATAACAATACAGCTTAATTTTTCAAAGATTCGGAAAGGCAAAAGAATGAGGAGCAACCGGATTAAATTATAATCACACACCTGTCTACGCGCAACTACTAATCATGATGGCGATTCTTTTAAAATACGGGAAAATGGAAAAATTAAATAGAACTACTTGATGTTGAAATGGATACCTTTGTATATTTCTTTCCGTATTTAAGGCAGCTTTATGCTTATTATATATTTTTAACTAGTGAATTACCCATTGTAACGCAAATTCAAAACTTGGAGGCTAAAGAAATAATTTTCTGTTGTTTTTATCTTTATTGCTGGCTTATAAAATACTTAGATTTAAAAAAGTGCTTCTCATGGGGATCGAACTCAATATCACCGTGTTATCTAATATATAAAAATGAATGTGTGTGTGTATCATAATGTTAAAACTCGAAAATTACAGATCGTAGAAGCAAGAGAAAAGTATCATTTTAACCGGAATAACGAGTATGGTGGTATAGTAAAGTTTTTATATCGATTTGATTGACCTGTCTAATTTAAAAAATATTTTATTTTTTCATTTTCTCCATTTGAATAACATAGGGACGAGTGCAGCTTATTTTTCATTTGAATTTTAAAATTACTTAGAAACATGTTACGAACTTGAGACTTGAATGGTTCTACGAAGAAAAGAACAAAGTTTATTTTTATTGAAGACAGAATCCGAATCCTGATCGAATTAGCATAAAAATGCATTTAGAATCAATAAAATACGTGAATTTATCAGTTTTATTACAATATCCATTATAAGCTACCATGACAACTTCCATTGTGGCCGAAATTGAGAGTTCAATGCATTTATAGGGGAAAATTTTTAACGTCAATTTCTGTGTACGATTTTAATTTGTTTACATGGAAACCAAATATTCGTTGTTTTTAATTGAATTCTAATCTAACATATAAAGGAGAATGTTTGTAAGTTTGTTCGCTTTGAATGCTTTTAATACGAGATAGGGAGGGAGAGAGATGGATGGTAACGGAGGGGGGAGATGGAGAGGAGTTAGAGGGGATGGGTGGAGAGAGGGAGGGGGAGGATGGGAGATAGAGGGGGAGGGAGGGAGAGAGGGGTGGGAGGGGGAGAAGGGAAGGAGAGGGTGGAAGGGAGGGTGAGGGAGTTTATACGTTATTTTCGTAAGATTTTCTTCCTTCATTCATCTAAATAGGAAAATGCGGAGCGGTTTTATTCATTTTTGCTTTATTCGACGGGTATAACTGTGTACTCTTATTCTTGCGATGCTTACATGTTATACGGTCGAAGTTTTAGATTCACTAAATCCTGCTAGTTAGCACATAAATACAAAATTACAAAATAATCAAGTTAAAATGCAAATTAAAATGCCTTACTTTCATTCCAATGATATTGAAATGGTGAAACGAAAGTTCCTGAAATCGCTGAAAATCCTGAACAAAACAATCTTAGCATAAGAAATTCATCAAAATGTATTAAATACGTGCTATTTTTAACCTCCAGTTGCCATAAACAAAATCTTAAAATTTAACCATGGGGTTTAATAAATGACATTGTCGTTAAGGTAATAGGGTAGGTTACATTTGTGTCCTGTCTTGTGGTCAACAGGCAACATTTCAGTCACATTATATGCTGTATTGCTTTCTTTTATTCGAGCTGAAACAATTAATGGTTTTTAACGCTCGGAGACTTTCAAAACCGTGACAAAGAGAAAATGATGGCTGTGCAATTAGTGGTACGTTACTAAAAAAAACAACGATAACCGAAATTGCGTACAGCGAAACCGTGCAACTCGAGGACGAGTGTATCGAAATGCCAAAAGAAGTACGCCGACATTTCCCTAGAACGCGAGCAAGTTGATCGATAGAATAAACACATGCATGACAAATTGGATTAAAGTATCCCTCGAACAAAATGACGCGTCACTCAATGACGGAGCACAAAAAAACGTCGACGGAACCGCACCTTGTTTTTGGGTAAAAAAATTGGAACATCAGAACGAGGGCAGCGCGCTCGTCATTTTTTATCTCTCGTTTTTGTTTCAATATACGCCCATCATCGGCTCATTTTCTCCTTCGCACGCCCCCGTCGTTTCCTTTTTTCACATTATCCGCCCCCTTTTTCCTTACCCCCGTCCTAATCTCTCTCGCTCATCCTATTTGCCCCTCACTACCATTCCGTGCCCGCCACGCCTCCTACTCTCAACCTTTAGTCTATGGGGCAACACCTCCCTAACCACCAGTTCACACTCCAAACGAGACAGCCACATATTTAAGATCCTTCTCTCTCTCTCTCCCTCATTCCTCGGATTTTCACACCCTCCCATCTCATCCTCTTTACAACCCAGTTCTCTCTTTTCTCATCACCTTGTTTTTCCTCTTCCCACCTCCGCTCATTTTCTGAAATTATTTTTCCCGCGTTATCTCTCTTTTATCCTCTTTTATTCGTTCTTTTCTTTTACTGCGCGGATATGTTTTCGCCTATCACGTTTTTTTTTTGCCTTCGTCGCCATTCCTAGCTTTTATCTTTTCTCTGGTTTTCAATCAGCCTGGTTCTTTTTTATTAATCTTCTGGCTCTATCGTTTTATGTTAAAGTATCTCTGATCTTTTTTGTTGTCTCGTTCTTACTTCCTCGTACCGATATGGTTATTTTTGATTTCGTTCGTTTCTGCATCTCTCTTTCATGCCCTCACAATTACTGTTCGTTTCCTAGCATACGGATAAGAACTCCGTTGAAGGGACGAATTTAAGTCGGTCGTGGCTCACTCTCCATAACATCTTTTCAAATTTGATGTGTAATAAATCGTAAATATTGTTCTTATTACAAGTTATCTGTACTTCATAATCTTATATCGTGTATCCTTTTGATGTTCCTGATCATGAATTTAAAATTACCAATTGTTTTTTTCCTGTTCTCCATAAAATATGTACCTATAGTGTGTTATTCAGCCGTAACGGAATCGATCATTTCCGTGCCTTGAATATCGTTAAAACACTCTTAAAGCTTGTAATAGTAACATTTTCTCATTTTCATCCCCTTCTCTTTGCCTCATTTCGTTATTTCTTCCTAACTTCGTTTTCTTCTTTCCATCCATCCATCTGTACTTCCTCGTATCTCATCCGCTACTTCTTGGTATCTTGGTTCATCCCTATTCTTTATCTGCCCGTTCTATATCTCTTTTCAACTCTCGGGTACCGATTTTAACGCCCGCCTCGTACCACCTCTTCACTCTTAGCACTTCACGGCCCGCAATACATCTCCGCAAAAGACTGTAGAAGGAGAGGTAGAGAAAGACATAGAGCGTAGGATAAGAGATAGCTGCGGGGAATAAAAGGACCAGTGCCATTATGGCCGCGTATAATCTTCTTCCTCCTGCCTTCTTTCCTCTTCTCCTTTTTCATCTCTCAGTTCTTCCTCCTCTTTTTATTCGTTCCCACGCCTTTATCACGGTTTCCGAGAGCGAAGTGAATTGGGCGGAGAGGGATTCTGTGGGTGGAGAAGGGGGGAGGAGAGGGAAGGCGGGAGCTGAAAGCAGGTAAAGAAGGCACGCCAAGCCGATTCGATGCCAGAATATCTCCGGGCCACCACTTATGCTAAACTTTGCGAAATTATCCTTTCGTCCGGCACCGTGTGTTTTCCTCCCTTTGATTTCGCGCGGTCAAGATGAAGTGTGTCGTAAAAGAAGAGGAGAATTTCAATGGGCCGAGAAAGCGATTAAGGGGTAGGGATGGAGAGAAGTAGGGATAGGAAAGGAGGAGAGGGGTTCTACTTCTACCGATGCGTTATGTATTTTTTTGTATGCCGGACAGGAGAAAAACGAGACATGTAGGATGAAGACCTTTAGGATGAGAGCGAAACTAAACATTTAATTGGATTTTATTTGCGTATCTTTTGCCGAATTAAATTAAATTTTGCATAAAATGTTTTAATTAATATTTTGTTGAGCAATCGTTGGAAAAAAGCAACATTTCAGTCTAATTATCTAAACGAGTGTCATAGCATAGCCATTGAAACATTTTACGAATTAAAATTTTATCATAATCCTTTACAGCCATATATGAATCAATTACAAATATAAAATCGACATACATATAGCTAACAAATATTATTATGCATTAATTCATTGACATACTATCACCGTAAAGGAACTTTAAAAAATTACACATTAATTAATGTGACGAAATTTTCCATTTATTTTGAAATGGTAAATGATCTGTTTCATGCAATTAAAAGTTACAAGAGAAGAATAGCCCACAGGACATCCAATAGGAGTTCAATAAATTACCCGTAAAAGTTGGAGCAAAGATTAAATTCAATCGAAGTTCACGGAAAAGAATGAAAAACATCGCTCTGTATCTCTACTGATCGTAAAGTTTGATGCCACAGCAAAAGGCTGCTCTACCTTTCGCGTGTCATCTCACTATCGATTATGACTTCCTTTTTTCGATTTAACCTGTTAGAATTCTTTGAAAAAAGCAGCAGCGGAGTACCTTCTCCAGGGAGCTTTTGCGTCGCAATGAGACATCTCGGCTACTCTCCTTCCCTCTCCATTTATTCCCGCCCTCCTCCCACGTAACCTCCTTCACTCCCATCTAGGCGCGTCACTCAAATATCTTGATGCTTGTTATCTCACTGGTGCCCTGGCTGCCTGTCTCTGCCTCGGGGTCATTCGTCTTTCCTTCCCCCATCACCCAAATCTTATTTTACCTACTTTGGCCATTTATTCCTGGAAATTTGTCACTCTTCCCCTCCGAGAACTTTAAAACCGCTCTTATTTCGTTATTTATTAAGTTTCAAGATATTTTTAGGATGAATTTTGCGTTTTTCGCGACATCCCTACTTTAAAGTTTTTTCCCATGAATTTTCTTTAACCGCTGAAGATGAATGAGCAGTTTTGCGAAAATTTAGTGTCAGGAGATAAATAATTTTGGTATAAATGAATTTTCATCCAGAACTTTCGCATTGCATACAAGTTGTACTTGTTCCTATTACAGGATTGAAAAATCCGAGAAATGAAAAAGTGTTTAAATTCTCACTGAATTGAATGTCTTCATTCATGTGTTATGTTGAGCAGCTGCCGTAAACATAAACGTGTTGAGTTGTCTGTGTAAATACAAACTCATTTAATTAGTAACGCAATTTTACAGTTAAATTCAAGTTATTTGATAGATGAAATAAGTAAAATTCAAACTTTTAATGTTTTAATTGAATGTGTGGTAATTCTATAATGAGTTGTGGCAACTGCATACGTAGTTTAATTAATTATATACATCTAAAATATGTCAGGAAATATTTATTCATAGGATTTATCCGCCATTGCCACAATATATTCACGAGACAATTATTATATAATATTATATAAAGTTTTTGCTAAGTAATCTAGCTGAAGAAAGGTCGGCACAAAGAGGATCTTTAAGTAGATGACCGGAATGAATGCAACGGTGTCTTCTAATACTGCAAGTACAGTAATACCCCGCTATACGTCGGAGATGCGTTCCTGAAAAATGCGACTTAAAACTAAACAACGTATAGCGAAACAAAGATTTCCATAAGAACTATGATAAAAGTTAGGTGTTACGTTCCTTGCGGATATTTTGTGACACATCTGTTTCCCAAATAATGCATATCAATACAGTACATTGGACATACTATGTTACCACTATGTGTTTACCACTCATTGCTACTAGGGTTTAATATATATTTAATCGTAACAACGAGTAACCAATTGCAATAATAAATTCAAAAATCACCGAAAATAATTGTCTATAGTGTGATGGAGCACAAAAATCATTTCTTTACTTACACGCACAGTGATACGCACTTTAGAGTACCTTTCAAGCAGATTTCGCAATCCAATATCTCATGAAATATCAACGCAAACGTAAACACAGAATGTTAGACACAACTGTTCACAAAGCTCTCTTACAGCTGACTGTCGCTCAGAAATAGGTTTTTACACATCGTCATTAAAACTGGGATAGTCTCTTTTATCCCCTCTGTATCTTGTGAACCACCTAACCCATCGTGATCTCTCAAACACATGGCCAGCAAATGTTTATTCTGAGTATGATTTTACACGAATTGATAAACATGAAATTAAATTAATTCATATAAATAATAATAAACATGAAAGCCGAATAGAGGGTTTTTATTGTTATAGTTATAATTTATGCACCGCAATTTGAATTTCGGAAATTTTGCTTTTAGTATTTCACAAACGACGTATACGCGAAGCGACACAACTTATAACGAAACATGTTCCTTAATTGATTGGCGACGTATATGCGAAACAACGTATAGCGAGGTTTTACTGTATTCCAAATATCATAAAATATTTCCTATTACTTTTTAAATGCGAAATATCAAGCTAGCTTTGATGATTCGCCCTTTCTCGGGAGAGATTAAAATAAGTTAAAACCCCCTCTGTGTATGAAAACGTATTTCTTAGAAATCATGGCGAATTGAAATTGAGATATGGACCGTAAGTTTCACGCTCACCGACCCAAGGCTAAATGCGTTTCTGCTCTTAAAACAGACTTGCCATAATTCACCACTACTCCTGCCACTTCTGGGAAGTAAATGCTTCACTTCCTTCATATCTGAGCGTCATGGGCAGAATGTAGTAATACCTCTTGATCTGTTCACGGTGCCAGTTCAACACAAATTTATTTATATGTTATAATATTTTAATGCGATTGATAAATTACGCATTTGACAACTAAATATCATATTATATACTCCTTTATGCCATTATAATCGCTAATCCTCTACAAATTGGTGAATGAAGTCCTCCCATGTATTCTTACTTTCCTTTGGCACCTCTAACATTTGAGTTGGTCCTAAGAGCTTCGTTGTTTCTTTTCCTTACCTGCCCATTTAGCCGCCTCACATCTTGTAAATGCTTATAGGACGTAATTTTAAGATCAATTTATACAATAACATATGATATAAATTGCGCTAAAATCTCTTTCATAACAACCAAATAGGTTAATTTTTTTAGAGAGTTCTTCCCGAATAAAATAGCTTGTTTATTATTATTTAGAGCCCTACCTTATACGTAGGCGTGTATTATATTAATAAAGTTTATAATTTTGCAAGTAACATTCTCCTCCGCGTCTTCTTTCTTACCCTTACAGCTTCTCGTAATCCATCCCAGAACCACTCTAGAATATATATCCCCCTCGCCACCTTTCCTTTCACCTCATTTCCCCCTGCATCCCATAACACCCCTGCGAGAATCCCAGCGTAAACATCATTTCTCATTTCTACAGATGCTGGATGCCAAGGAAAGAGCTTGTTAAGGGAAGATGGGAGAGAGGAAGAACTGGGGGAAGGGGAAAGTGGAAGGAGAGAGGGAAGTCGGAAAGCAAAGCTACTCGAAGTTTCCACCTTTCGCAAGTTTCAGTTGAGAATAGCGAGGGAGTCTTAAAGGTATATGGCTGCCCTGGCCAAAAATGTTCTCCTCTGCCCTTCCCAACAAATTAGGAAAGTGTACAGCGTATCACAAATGGGCGCGTTTCGTGCAATGGAGTATTAGAAAAAATGAAATATGTACGTGTACGTAAGGGAAATGACGTTTTAAAGTTTTTTTCTTCGTCATAAATAATCCATTTTCTTCCTATTTCAAAATATTGCATGCACACGTAAGGAACTTAAACGTTTGTTTTTTAAATTGTTTATGTTAGCAACAATGAAGAAGTAACCATGCAAGAAAATTTCTAAGCTTAACTCGACTTTCTTGATAACGGCTACTCATAAGATAAAAATGTATAGGAAAAGAAATATTCTAGTTTACCAGTTCTTCAAGTTTTATTTGAAAAATATTTTCATATGAGCAATACTTTACGAGACATGACGGAAATTTAATTTTTTGTCACTGGTAAAGTGGTACCCCTGATTGGCTTTCGTGATTCATTTTTACGATTTTCTTATTACCTTTGATTTTAGGTCCTTAATATCAAATTTCATGAAAATCCGTTCAGTAGAAGCCGAGAACGAACATGCGGTCGGACGGACGGACATACCGACGACAATAGCTGCTCACGCTGGAGGCGAAACGCGCCTTAAAATGATCTCCTCACCTCTCTCCAAAAACGCACTTCTTCGCTTGTTCCTGTAAGTAAACAGCGCTGTTTGAAGGTGGAATGCTTTTGTTGTTACAGCTTAAACGTGGAGATCTTAATTCAGGCGAAGGTGCCAAAGTTTATTTTTTCAGTGAAATTCACCTTATCAACTCGTTTTCTATTTTATCTTTTTAATTATTATGAAAATAGAATTTAAATGTTCCTTTACGTCTAATTTTGTGGTATTATTTTAAGAATTGAATTTATTTCCAACTAGGTTACTATTAATAGCCGTGACTGTAATTTAAATCTAACCCTTATGATATAATTAATTTTGTGGCAACTCCATTTATAAAATTTCAAACGTACGGTAAAAATTGACATTGAATAATTTAAAAAATATTCTACCCAAGATTTGATACTCGCTGAAAACTAGTTATAACCTAGATTAATAGTATTTTGGAGGTATGCGCTAAAAAGAAATATTAATGCTTTCAGTAGCGTATGTATTTAATAATTTCTCTCTCTGTTTAACACCTTATCAAAATTTCACATCTTTGATGTTCTACTTTGATTCAAACAGCATTTTTTGAAATTATTAGTGTTCTTATATTAATGGATGAAGAAACGTCCATCTGGTGTCGAAGCAATAATAATTTTTTTCGTAAGGTTCAACATACATTAACACAGATTTTAAATAGTTTCTTAGCAGCAGTCTGTTTTTTCACCAAAGAAAAAATCGAAAACTAAGCAACTTTCACGAGGCTTGTGTCCGAGGGAATTAATGAGCGATTAAGCGAACGCGGCGCTCCCTCAATCTCTCCCTCAACCTTCCTCCGCTATACATTCTTTTACCCGTGTTCATCTTTTGGTTTTATCGGTTTTTTCATTCACATTCCCGCGAAGGAAGATAGGACTGGGCTTTCGAGCTCAAGGGGCTAGTGGAAGAAAAAAGGGAATAAGCTTATCAGGAGTTGTCATCTGAAAAAAAGGGGCTCACAAACACGTGACCGATCTTCTACGAATCTCTTAACTTACAGCGCCACATCGCCAGAGGTAAAGATATGATCTTAAAAAAAAAAGAACACTTCCATAGTTTATCTTCCAAAAATTTATGCAGTAACTTAGAGAGCGGGGTGGCTTTGTTGATATATAAAATGTATACGTTCATAATCAGTCTTTTCAGTATGCAAAAATTAGCACTAAATATGACATTATTTCTTCGAGACATTCATGAGGATCCTTGATTACCGAGCTACAGCTTGATGTTAATGATGTTGTCATTTATATAATATATTTTTCTTAAATGTGCACCTGACCTGGAATTGAGACCATGAATACGGATTGTAAACAATTTTGATGGCTGGTGTTTAACTTCGGAGAATAGATGTTCATTGGTAATACGTAATTTATGAACGTGATTTGAGAGTTTAGATAGAATATGTATTATAACCGCGGTCTCTAATAAAATAGGATAATTAGTTTGATTACATATATTCATAAGATATTTGTATGGTAATGTAATAACGGAATTTGAAATGTTTTAATACCTACAATGAAATTAATGTAATATAAACATTGAATGTGAATAAGCAATTTGGAAGTCTCTGTTATATGGTATAGAAACATTTTACGTCTTCATCATCTCGCCGCATATGCACCGAAACAAAAAGAAGTAATAGACGAGTGCCCATCGCATAATTCCCATGCATTATACATGAAGTCAAGAGGCGTTTATTTTAAGAAATCTCAGATCCCTCTCCGTATTCTGATGGGAGAAAAAATGATGGTCGAGATTATCTATCGGCCCTGAAAGCGCAAAGCGTGACCTCCTCATAATCAAGGCGACTCTGAATGTATTTTTTATTATTTTTCTCCTCTTACCCGCACACTTCTAAAAAAGTGCTTCACGGATGATCACGGAATTGTTTTTTTTTACAGTGCTCGTTCGCTCCCTTTCGTCGCCTTCCGCTTCTTTCTTCCCACCCATTCCGTTCTTTCTTACCTTATTCTTTCTCTCGCACCTTCTTGTATCTCCTTCCCTTCCTCTCGTTTCTCTTCGCGTTCTCATCCCCTCTCCCTTCCCTTCCTCTCTTCTACCTCTCTCTCCCTTCGCTTTCTCTTTCCTCCCTATGTCCTTCTCCTCCCCCACTCCCTCCTCTCCCCATTTTCTTCCCTTTTTTGCTCCTTATCTCTCTTCCCTCTCTTTCCCTCTCACTCCATTCTCTCTCGCTATTTCCATCCTATCCTCCTATTCGACTTCCCTTTTTCTCTCTAGCACGATCTATTCCTCCAGCCTCCCGCCTTTGCTCTTGCCCTTCCACTTTCTCATTCTCTCTCCTCCCCTTCTACTTTCAAATATCCCCGCCTCTCTCCCCACCTCCTCCTTTTCTTTATGGAGGTGATGAAGACGTTTTCTTCACGTGTGAAAGAATTAAAAGGGGGCTGGAGCGAGGTTGTTATATCAAGCACCGGTGGAGGGGGAGAAATGGATGATGAAGAAAGCAGGATGCTCGATAAGGACCTCTTAATTATTGCCCCCATTGTTCCATTCGCCTCTATCGGATAACTCGTTTTTTCTTTCTCTATCTCTCTCTTCTCACTCTCGACGGATTTATTGCCTTCTCACTTTCAATACGAGGATCTTTAAGAAGAGTCCTCAACATTTCCTTCATTGTACTTTTGTATCGCTTCATCTCTGCTTGCGTGTTGTGTTTTTCTTCTTAGCGAATTTTTTACAAAAAATCCGCTTATGTATTCACTTTGTCTGTACGTCCGTCCGTCTGTGCAAGCGATATATCTGAAACGGTTCAACCTAGAGGAACCAAATTTTCGTGATAAGTTACTAAACTTTTAGTAGTTTTATTTCGTTGGAAATGTGAATTATGTGTATGTTTCGGCATAGCTTGCAATGTGATGAAAACTTTGTAAAGAGAGATGTTTGTCAACAAGAGAGAGAGAGTGTGTTCAGATTGATGCTGGCAATGTTTTGCGAAAATACGCGGTGATATTGGTATTAAATCGATAGTTAAAACTTAATTTGGCTATTCTCTTGACGATGCACAAAGAATGAGTCCCGGCAACCAAAAGGCTATGGGTCGATGTATCGAAATCTTGAAAATATTTTTTTGTTCAATTTCATTTTTTAAAACAAAGTTTAATATTTTGAAATTATGTTACCTCGATCCTGTTCTGTTTTCCTTTTGATTCGATCTTATGTACCTTAATATTTGCTTCTCTCATATTTACGTATATTAGATGATCTTTGACATTCATCACTAATCTCATTTTTTTTCATTTTCGAAATTTGCTGCCATAAAAAGATTTATCACCCGAAACTGTAATTTTCCATTTTTCATACTTATCTGACATAGTGATCCACTATTGTCGCCTTTCCGCATTCATGAGTTAGGATGCATAGACAATCCTGATCACGCTGTGTCCATACCATTACAAAGAACTTCAAAAATACACACACTTCATAATATCGGTATAGAGACTCTACATAATGGCAACTCTTTATTTATTATCCTAAATAATATCTTTGGTCCAGCGACTCCAGGAGATTGCTGTAGGCGCCGATTCTCACTATCATGGTTAGTTTAATTTAATTTAATAGTTTTTTTTTAACTTTGGAAGATGGATTTCAGAAAGTAGGTAGCGCCAAAATGTTCGCAATCTTTGAATGCTTTCACGTTTGTTTCATAACGACAGATGAGATCACTTTCTCCAGTATGATTGATACAAATTGTCTCCTTCGTTCAGAAACTATAAAAAAATATAAACTCCCAAGATGCTGTCTGTAGTTTTAATTAATGGAATCACGTTTAATTATTCAAGGATTTCTCCAATTAAGCATAAAAAAGTAACTTTTTTAGAGCCGACTGAAAAATTACTATAACTGGATGAATCTAAATTGTCATTCTACTTTTCAAATTGGTTTAATTACAAATTTATTTTAATCCGATGATTTTTCCTATCTGTTTCTCACGAGATTGGTCACTCGCCGTGCTTGTGAAGGTTATTTGCAACAATAATTATAATCTTAAAATAACTAGGAACTATTAAAAAATATGCTGCTTCAAGTGAATAAGACCATTCCATTTAATGGAATTGTTTAATCACTTTGATATCGCAGACCTCTTATAATGCTATTTCTGATTATAGGGACAACTTATAATTAACAATCCCCATTTCACGAATAAAGAAGATTCCTAAGTCGTGTATTAGATTCAAGCCATTACTCGCTCTTATATACTTCTTTTTCGAACTTTGACCATCGTTTATTAAATAATTGAGCGTGTATAAGACAAAAAATTATCATGTAACCTTAAGAGCAAACTGCAAGTGTTTTATGCACATGCTCAAATTTTCCTATTTTTCGATTTTGGGGAGTGAAGAGAATAATTGAAAATGCCTTTTTTCTTTAAGTCCGTTTTTTATTAGCTTACTAAAGTGGTTTTCTAGCTTATCATACTTTTGGGCGTGTTATTTCACTCCAAAAGACCACGAACTGACGATAAAATCTTTCCCAGCAGGAGCATTAATAAGCTGAATCTCAGATCAACTTTGACCGATGACCATCTCAAAGCGCGTTTTTCGACCAGTTTTCAACCGAGGGAGGAAGTAAATTTATTGCTGGGAATGGTCCCAGCCGTAAATCCTTCCCACCGAGAAACGAGGAGATTTCCTTGATATTCCATTTTACGGACATTGCGTAATGGCAGGCAATATGTATTGAGCTCAACGCAGCAGGATTGCATATGAACGTTCATCATGCGACACATAGCAAAATATTATGGAGGATTTTCTTTTTCCTTTTTACCAAGTTCGATGGCAGTTTAAATCTATCTCAGCCACGCGGAATTCAGTGATAATTGATTTTAATTAAATTTTGATTGACACTAATCGAAAAAATGACTTCCTTCTCACAGACAAACATTAAATCAGTTCTATGGTGTTAAGAGGTACGACGGTTTTGGGTGAAAAACGGAAAATGCAATGCAATCAGATTTATTTTGAAACTCTAAATCTGCAAATAGAGATCGCTTGCTGTCTTGGTTCTCTACAATACATTTCACTCCGCAAGTATTCGGAGTTCGCTTATGTGCTGAAGTCGATGGAACTGTCTCTGTCTTATCTATTTATAGTTGAAATTCTACTCACCGGTATATTAACTGAATTATGAATATTAATTTAAAATCATTATAATGTACGTTGTCATCTGAAGGCTATTGGAAGCGGTTGTGTTTGTCAGATTTTATTTTTCTTCTAAATGGAGATTCGAAGTAAAAAAAGCTATACAATCGAAAGGCGCAGCATGTAGAAGGAAAGTCTTATTGTTAAAGGATAAAAGTTAGTTTTTCATTATAGCTGTTTTTAATCGCTTGAGTTTTTATTTTGCCTGACCGTGCGCAAAATTGGAAGGAACGAGCAAAGCTGGGAAGCTAAGATTTTCAGGATAGTTTTGGCTGGTGACATACATTACCGTTATAGATTTTAGGGTCCTTCCGTCTGCCCGTTTGCCTTTTAGCAAGCTTTAGAAACTCCCTATGAACAATTTATACGAGTCCGTTACTCTGGTAAAGCTTCTTTTTTTTACGTTGCTACAACAAAAAAAGAGAAGTCTAAATAAGTTAAATTTACTTTTGAAAAGGGATAAAGTTCATATTAAAACTGCTTAACTGCGGTGAAGTATGCATAATAAAAGGGAGGGAGAGGAAGTCGAAGATTCCGAAAATTTACGTGAACGTTCTAAAAATAGCGCTTTTGGAATCTACTTTTGCAGTTCTTTTTAACCTTTTTTTCTGTTTTCATATCTCTTGGGTGGCATTCTCGTATATATGACGACGTCGACAATTTCTTACTGCGTATCTGATTACGATGTAAGAATTAGCACATTTGAGCCGCACACATCAAAGGTGGGAATCACCGGAGACTATTCAATCTCACGGATTCAACTCAAAAGAGAAGAATGCGAAGAGGTGCGGTTGGCAAATACCTCTCCTTTTGACATTCCTTTACCCCAATTCACTCGCCAATGCAAATTTCTACAAGGGGCAATGGATTTCACAACAGAAACAGATTGGTAGGGGGAAATAAAAGTATTAAAATATAATCCACAAAGGGATTTTGGAGGCAGTTATAAGGTTAAGAGTTTAAAAAAACTGTACTCGTGTTACAAACGGAAACATGAGTACAGCACTAACAATTCGAAATTTTTAACTTAAGTTTTTTATGCGAGGCAAATCCTATTTTATCCGTAACAATAAGGTCAAATAAGACCCGCGAGAAGTAATAATACATCGAAATTATAAGAATAAATTGTTACCTACTAATTCAACCACTAATTTTCAGTTACAGCAGGAATTTATATTCATGCAAATTATCAATTTAATTACATTAATAATTACAACCATTCTATCTTTAGCTAACTTTAGATATAATTTGAATAGTCTATTTTCTGTGTCTCATTCTGTAAGAACGAAGGCCTACACTCATATAAGTTGGCATCGCCTAAAATCTTAGTATTCCAGGAGGATATGACGGAATTTCTTTTTCTTACCGGGATAGAGATTTTTCAAGGAAAAAGGTAAATTCACGAAAACTAAAAATTTAAAGCTGTCAAAACTGAGGTATTTACTATCTCGTAAACGGTACGTCCTATAAAGAACATCATAGCACATGAAGCTCTTGATGAATCATCTTCGTGAGACAAACCATCAGTCAAACTCGAGTCATGCTTCAATAACATTTAGCAACGCTTAGTGCAGTTTTACGCGGGTACGAATAATCATTTCTATTGACACAAAATATTTCATTGTTTGGGCAAAAAATTAAAGGAGACGCGTAAAATTGTTTCGGCGGACCTTTGTTCGGTTAGGGAATTCCTTAGACGCGAGGTAGTTTCCATCCAATTCAATTCAAACGTCAGGTTAGCGATTCGTCCCTTTAAGGTTAAAATCGCATTTCTGGTCTTTTATTTCGTCTGAGGGCGTTTCACTCGTTCTCCAACCGCTGTCGTTTCCATTACGTTCTACGCGTAAGCATTCCTGCCGCCGTTTTTTTCGTCATCTCTCCCTCCCATTTTATTTTTAATCTGTGGGCGCAACAACAATCTTACGTCTCAATCATTCTCCTTCTCCTGCCCCTCACGCATCGTATTCCCTCTCATGTACAAACCTTCTCAGCCCGTCCATTATCTCTGCAGAGATGTAGGCGGTCAGTGGGCACATAAATATAACCACTAACGAAGGGTCCGTTATCGTGTAATGCCTTTCCGAACGATCGTCACCGACAAACGTAGTGGTAGACCTGATAGCGAGACCGTGGCTCGTGTATCTCTCTTCGGTGGATGGGAATGGCTGCGTGAGTGCGCCTGGCGTTTTTCTTTTATTTTTTCCCGTCTCCAACCCTACTGGAGCACTGGGATGGCCAAGGGAAGAGCTCGCGAGCCTTCAGGCGGAGTTAACGTCGGTCCGACCGCTTGTACCTCCCGCCGAAGCGTTGACCATTGTTCTTCCTCCGTAAGAAATGTTTCGACTCTTGGGGAGTCTATTTTAGCTGTGGAACGGTTGGTATTAGAAAAGGGAGAGCGAAATGGGATGAAGAGGGGTGGAGAATGATTTCCGGGGGAGAACCGTTAATTTATTTCAAGCCTGGTTGCCGAGTTTATTCCTGCTTAGGTAGGATATCGTTGCTGTGATAAACAGGAGAATTGGCCCAATATTTTTGAGATTTGAGTCGAAATTCTATCACGCCTTCGAAAGGTGTATTTTTGCCGCAAAAAGTAGCAACATCCTAAGGCGTTTATCTTGTTTTAATGTTATGAGTTAATTGAACTTATTTTTCTGATTGAATATAAAAAATTGTCTTTCAGTCCCGCAGTAATTGATAGAAAGCGTAGTCAAGGAAAATGAACCGAAATTCTTATCAAAGTTACGAGAAACGTCAATATTTACCTTGATACCTTGCGAAGCATAATACTAAAAATATCCTTTCACTTAGGGCAAATTTGGCTTGAAAACAGATCGAATTTTAAATATCACCATATATCTATTACAAATAGCTGATGCTTACACATGTATAAGAAGAAGATATAGGATATAAAACTTAAGCTACTTATAGAAGAACTAAACATCTAAAATTTGGCATGTTGATAGGTCATTGGGTACAACTGACGGGAAAATACCGAAATTCCAAAGAAATTCATTTTAGGGAAGTTTTTCCTACCACATTCCTACCCCCCGTAAGAAAATCATGAGAATCAGTGCAAGGCATTATAAAATTGCTGTTTAAATAAGTTAACATAGTGATAGAAACTCGGAACATGAAAAATTCTATAGCTCAAAAAATGAAGCACGTATAATTTTAAAGACAAAATTCAAATTCATGCCGAATAAGAGTAAAAAATTTCTTTTTAATCAGAAAAATTACGTTTCTAGTCTTTAGCAATAAGAAAGTAACTTCCATGGCTATGGGTCAAAAGCTTTTATATTGGAAGTGATAATCTACATTATATTATTAAGGGACCCGGGGCAAAGCCCTAGTACATACACATATGATCCGCCCCGGGTCTAGGACGGTTCAGCGCCGCCGTTTCAGCGCCGGCCGGTTCAGCGCCGGGCGTTTCTTACCCAGTATGTATATACAGAAAAACCTGCGTGAGACGGAAGGGACTGATCAATTGTAAAATTGTTATTCATCCTATACTGAGCATACCATGAATTACTTTAAACAATTTAACCGGTTGCATTTTCAACTAACTTACACAGTATAAACAATTCAATCTGAATTTAACCACCTCTAGTATGAGCAATTAAACAAGATTTTATATTAGTGAATGGTCAGTTGTTCCACCAGCTATATAAACTACTGAACGGCAAATACTACCACTGGTAGAATAAACCATTAAACGGGTAATGCTATAAACCAGATGTATAAGCAATTGAGCATGTTGTATTCTGAACTAAAGTTAGTTTTAATGGTGGTTCGATATGTTTATTATAGTGCATATAGTAAAATGCAATCAGTTGTCAAAATTAGATTACGAAGGTGGGGAAAGGGGGCGTAAAGGGGAGGATATGAGAACTCTTCATGAAGTACAAGCAATATAGTTGTTTATCGACCGGAAATAACACATACTTCAAGATTATGCAATGATTTAGCAAACTTAGATTACGAATGTGGAGGGAGGGGGAGTAAGGGTGAGGGTGGGAGAAATCCTCATGAATAACTGGCAATATAGTTGTCTATCGACTAGAAATAACATGTGTGTAGTTGAGGATTATGCAATAATTTTGCAAATTTAGAACATGAAGGTGGGGCGAGGGGGCGCTGTCCGTTTGCCTTTTAACAAGATATTAGAAATTCCCTTACGAACTATCTATACGGGTCCATTACACAGTTCTAGAATTTAATTAAATTAAATATTTTGACGTTGTTATTATCTATACGGGTGCATTATGGCTTTCGTATTGTTAGCCGTATTCACAGCAACGAATTCAAATTAAAAAGTATGCCATTAAGCGAAATTAAGTGAAATTACAGTTCTAAATTTTTATTCTATGAAATATTTTGGCGTTATTTAATGCCAATTACTTTTGAACAAATGCTTACGTGATACGCTGCTTAACATTTTAATGATAAAGTACATTGCTCTGAGATTGGTTAATTAATTTTTCGTAACGAAAGTGATATTACATAGGTCTAAAAATAATTAATGTATCTATTAATTACCCTCAGGGGACTCGGTATCTCTGTCCGCTCGGTGTCTTTCCACTCTCACTTTTGCATGCATGTTCCCTATATTTTCTCTGATCCCGCTGTTTACAATTTTTGCAGTACTTCGGTTTAGTTGAAATTATGACTTCTTTTTACAGTAAATTTTATGTCGAATCCGATGATATATGTTTTAATTTTATGCAAATTCGGGAAATACCTTAAAAGTTAAAAAAAAAACTAGAAAATTTTGTAATCTGCGTATATCGTTTTTTTAAAAAAACATACATAATCGATAACAGGTAGAAAATACGGTATGGAAATTAATACAGAAAAATCCAAGGTTATGCGAATATCAAGTAAAGAAGAAGAAAATTTGAACATAAGTATTGGAGGAAAGCCATTAGAACAAGTTTCAGATTATAAATACCTTGGAAGCATCATAACAAGAGAAGCAAAATGTACAGATGAAATCAGGACTAGAATAACAAAAGCAAAAGCCGCATTCAGAAGAAAGAAACTCCTGCTAACGGGAAATATAAAGCAGGAAATCCGCAAGAGGTTGATAAAATGCTATGTATGGAGTATAGCTTTGTACGGAGCAGAAACATGGACGCTAAGGAAAAATGATATTAAATACTTGGAAAGCTTCGAAATGTGGACATGGAGAAGAATGCTGAAGATAAAATGGACAGATAGGGTGAAAAATGAGGAAGTACTACGAAGAATAAGAGAGAAGCGAACGATTATACAGACTATCAGAAAGAGGAAGGCGTACTGGATTGGGCATTACCTGAGGAGAGAGTGCATGACTAAAGACGTGCTAGAAGGAAAACTGGATGGAAAAAGAGAAAGAGGTAGGAAAAGGTTTCAGTTAGTAGACGACTTGAAAGGGAAAGAGAGCTATCAAGTCACGAAGAAAACTGCGGAAAATAGGAGTATATGGAGAACCAAGTTTAACCTAGAATAATCACGGACCTGTCAATGGACAGACTACCTATGATGATGATGATACATAATCATAATTCGACTTCTATTGATCAAAAAGTGACTATTTTTTAAATGTAACTTCTGTAATGATTCTGAACAACGATTACCTAACTGAGAAATATATAAAATTTATGAAATTCCTATAAAAAATTAACAAACATAACGTTTACCTAAACCTTTTAGTCACAAACATGAAAAAGTTAGTCTGCGGGAAACTTTTTCTCTAGTTAATATAGGGGGTACTTGCAGCGAAAGAAAGTTTCAAAATAGTTAGTTATGTTTTTAAAAAAGACCCCGTATCAATAACTACGATAGCTTTTATAATACGAATGAATAAAAAAGTTGTACGAAAATGCGGGAGCTCGCGGGACAGAAAAGCATGCGTTTTCGCTTATTTCCAACAAAGAGTTATAGGTTTTGGGATATTAATTTATTACAAGAATTGGCGGAAGTTCGCTTACTTAAAGATTTAATGAATAATGAGTCAATTTTTGGAAAGTCATATTAATGGGAGGTGATTTTAATCAGGTCCTACCCGTTATTCCGAGAGCATCGAGAGGAGAGACTGTAGGCAGAAGCAATATATGGCCACAGTTTAGATCAGGGGTGGCCAACTTTATTCTGTAAGGTGCCACATATTATGCTGAAAATGTGTCGCGTGCCACCTAATATTTTTGCACTAGTGGTAGTCTATATGCCAGGGGCAATACGGAGCGAAGATGCCATTATACTCTTGTTTCGAAGATAGACTTGTCTCTGGTCCTTTTGACTGCGGGTTGGAAGTTTTTAAGATAATTAATACTATCAAAAATGGATACCATATACTAAACCAAGATTTCCGGCAAAAAAATGAAATTTTAAAACGTTTATCAACTGCTTTCAAAACATATATACTAATAACACACTGAATCTAAAATTTTAATTGGTTAATAATATATATTATTTAATGTCGTTATTACTGCGGCTCTACTCCGTTTTCATGTTGTTAGTAGTCGAGACGTCAAGAGCTCCACGGTGGATCAGTCACGATTCCTGCTGAGAAGATGGACCCGCCTTTCTCTTGCGGTTGCTGGTTTAAAGTTTGACATTGACTTTATTCCAATCATAAAATAGTAAAAATGTTAAATTAACGAAAAAGGGATGTTTCTTAAATTCTCAGAACTGGCTACTTCGAGATAAAGAGTCTGACCAACTCATTCTCGTGGTTCTTAAAGGATATAGGTCGAGTATATAATAACATTCTAATTTAGTAGCTGTAATTCTGTGAACATATGATACTATGTTAACGAAACTTCGAAATGTAAGTAGCGCCAGTATCAATTCTCTCGTCCACCTGAGCCGTATAACATGCGAACGTTAATTCGCAACATTTTCGAATTTTCACTGCGGAATTTCCGACTTCGTTATAAAGGAGCTTCATTCCCAGAGGCTTCGGTAAGCGAGGTATACCTGTATACTATATAGGAGTGGGGCAGTTATTTCGAAATGTTTAGACAGCTACCTGGAAAACAAGAGAAGTCCAACTCAGTCTTGAAAACAGTGACTAGTTTGTGTACTCAATTTTCTTATAGTACGTTCTCATTTCGTGGGATTAAAGTAGCCGCAAGCACACACAACACTCAGTCTGTTGTCAAAGAACAACACTGTAGAACCTAGAATGTTAATGTTGACATTTTTCAATTTATTTCTATACATTTTATTTTATTTTTTCAAAATCGGGAGGCGTAACACTGACAAGAACTTCGCCTGCCACTACTGGCACGCGTGCCGCAGGTTGGCCTCCCCTGGTTTAGATTACTAAAACTGAAAGAAAATACGAGAGCAAAACCAAATGAAAAAGATTTTTCAGATTTGCTTCCCAAACTTGGTAATGTGGAGTTTGGAGATTCAGTAAAAATACCGGAGAATTGCTTTTCCGAAGAATCAAATTGTGTCAACTTCTTGTTTGGGAGATAAATATCTTCATTCTATACGTCTTACTATTTAAAATCAATCCTCTGCGCCAAAAATGAAGATTCATTGGTACTTTTGAAAAACTTTTGTAAAAAACTGATGAATTAAAACTATCTTTAGTTCAGAATACATGTTCAATTACATATACATATGTATTTTTAGCATTACCCGTTTAATTGTTTCTACTACTGATGTTAGTATTTGCCGTTCAATAGTTTATATAGCTGGTGGAACAATTGACCCATTCACTAATATATAAATCTCGTTTAATTGTTCATACTAGAGGTGGTTAAATTTCTAGATTGAATTGTTTATACTGTGTAAGTTAATTGAAAATGCAACCCGTTAAATTGTTTAAAGTAATTCATGGTATGCTCAATATAGGATGAATAACAATTTTACAATTGATGAGTCCCTTCCGCTCAGGCAGGTTTTTCTGTATATACATAGTGGGTAAGAAACGCCCGGCGCTGAAAAGGCGGTCATGAAAAGGCGGCCCTGAACCCTCCCATTCCGATCCGCCCCTTCATATAAGCCGCACCACAAAAATCGCGATTAGCTCTAAAATATTTTGGAAAAAATACACTAATGAATGCCAATAACTGTATATAAATATTTATATTTATTGTCGTAATTTATTATAAATAAATATTTCCATGGATTACCTCTAACCGATCAGCAGTACATATATTCATAACGTGGGATATGAAAGACCAGTAAAATCGCAGGATTCGCAAACACTTTGCTCGCGAAAGACAAAAATATCAAAACGATTTCAAAACTGAAAGCAACAACCCCCGGAATGTCTCTCCTGATAGAGTTATCGGAATATGAGACTAAACTACGACGAAGTCATGACATCTGACAGACTACGACATTTTCCTCGCGAGCAGGCAAAAAACGACTTGTTTATATTTCTGTTAATAATAATAATAATATCCATTTTCTTTTTTTATTTGTTAATATGATTATGTAATGCTTTTATTTGTCACACTGCTTATTAAAACATGGGAGCCAATAAGAAAAATACTAGTTAATTATAACAACTATCTCACACTTAGGATTCTTCCAATTTTTCCTCGCAAATCTTCGTTTTATAAAAGGTAAAATTTGGAAAAATTCGGTTTGTGTGAGAGTAAATAATGTAAATAAGAACAGCATGGAATCGAAATATAATAACTTGCATTAAAATTCCACTCGTCGCCGCTTGATACGTTTCTATATTCTCACCACCACAATCCTCCGACGCTTTTCGTGGCAAAACTTAATAAAAAACAAACTTTCCTCTCCCTCCATTTCTTTTTATTGTCGCTCGTCATAATTGGAATTCCGAAAGTCCGTCACACCTCTGGAAATGGTTGACCATTACACTGGATAGGCAGCGGACGGAGACATTGTGTGTGTGTGTGTGTGTGATATATGGGATTTAATCCTGAGTGGATGGGATGTAGAGGTTTATGTGATGACCGGAGAGCGGGACGGGTTGAGGGATAGCAAAGAGGAGAAAGGAGACAGGGAGGAGGGTATAAAAAAAGATCGAGGTGGAAATGGCTTTGCTTCGACTGGCGGAGCCGTTGGACTCGCAGAAGATCCTTTTTTCTTCTCTTCCTCCTCCTCCACTGTCCCATCTACGTCCAACCCTTTCCTATCCCGTCCCTCCGCTCTCACCCCTTGTTCGGCGGGCGTCTCTGGTCTCCCGCATTGTTCCAACGAGGTAGGACTCATCCATAAACTAAAGCGAGCCAGTCCTCCGATTGTTCTTCGCTCACCAGCTAGCATTGAAAGCAAGGGAATAGGAGAGAGAGAGGCTTCGTCTGACACGTGACGTCCTAATTCTTAATTCTTCGAACCGACTGGCGGGTGGGCGGTCCGTCTCCTGAATGTACCGGACGAATGTCGTCCTCTTTCATCCCCTTGAGTCCTCTCTTTCCTCCCCCTCCTTTCTCCAGTCGTTGCTACGCGACGGTGTCTACCTACCCGTCTCTCCCTCTCCTTCCTCCGCTCCTTATTGGACGGAACAGCGCGGGGAAAATATTTTCAAGAGATGTGGCTGGAGTCTGTAAGGGATATCCATTTATTATGTCGTGTCTGTAATGCTCGCAGGCGTTATTGTTTCGGTTGGTAGACGCTGCGGAGTCGTTTTTTGTTTTAATTTTAAATTTTATATTGTTATTATTTTGGTGGTATGTAGAGGGGGGCAGAGTAAAAGACGTCCCTCGAAATCTGTATGGAGAGCGATTTATAAAGAGTTGATGCTTTAGGTTTAGCAGTGCATTGGTGAGCGGGTGAGGAGAGACACGGAAGAGAGGGAGGTCGGGGAAGGGGGTTAGATTTATCGGATATTTAGGACAATGAACTGAATTCGATCAGTTTTTTCGACTTGTTAACCGGTCCGCTCCCAAACATGTTCCAAAATCTGATTCGAAGGTACTGCTATTGGATTTGTGGTGCAGCATCATTGAGGCGTATATTCTTTTTAGTCTAACTTGCAATTGCCATAATTTAAAATTATCTTTTCCACTCTAAGCGATGTTGGAGCCTTATTACAGCATGCAAAAACGTGTTTTTCCATTTTTAAAACAAAAAACATCATTAATCGTCCTCAACATTTAAATAATCGTCTTTCATTTAATTTAATTAATAGTTTTTAAAATTGTGAAACACATTAAGTGATTGATAATAAAAATCGAAGTGAAAGTAGCTCGCCATTCTTAAAATGAGAATTATACATCGGAAAACTTTTCACGAAATAAAAACAGATAGCTGTCTTATTTTATTGTTGGCCAAATCAATTATTAGGCATTTCGTATGTTTCAGATAGTATTAAACATAATTGAAATTTATTATCAATTTATTGGGCGCAAAAATATTTTCACTATTTTTCGTGCATACTGAATACAAGCTACACTCATTTTTGCTTGGATTTCCGCAAATAACGATAATGTTCATATAAAACCCTATGATGAATTTGTTTGTCACATAAATTTATTACTACTATTGCAGGACATTCTTTTCCAAATCATGTCCACAATAAAAAAATCTCGAGCGTATTTGAGTGACCAAGTTAAAACACACATCCAAAAAAACAACACTCAGCGTCCTCCCAATTAGCACATAACAGCCACAAAAAAGCGGTTAGGTGACTAACCAAATAAACAAGAGATCCTGAAATTCATGTAGCAAAAAAACTGAGTTAATTCCGGCAACATGTCGAGAAAATTTTTGTCGTGCTTTCAGGTTCGTTCGTCTTCTTGGGGGCGTGAGCGCTGAAAAGAAATTCCAGTCTCTAAGATGTCGCTCTAGCCGAGGCAATTGGATTGATTACCCGTTTTCCTACTCCACCCTTCCTCCCACCCCAATTCCCTAAGCTTTCTTCCTTCAAATATTCCAGCCGGAATGCTGGCGACCTTCTTTTGTCTCTTGCCTCAGCAGGAGGCGTTGTGAGAAGGGAATTGACCTCCGCCCAAACTCCTCTCTATAAGGATGGCGGCATAACTACGGTGAGGGTGGGGTAGTCGGGGGCGATACAACCATCTGACGTTCGATAAGGGCCTCTTATAAGCTCTGATTGGGATCTTACGAACTCTCTCCATTGGATCCGCCCTTCGAACATTCCCTAGAAAGCTTTTTTTCTCATGTCCTTTCAATGATCTGTTATCTTGGAACATGGTGATGACACATATGTTATTCGGTTGGTCTGTTACAAGATGACAACTCAATGAAAAACGGGGAGCAATGGGAGGAAATAGAAGAGAAATTTATAGCTATCTTTGAATGCATTTAAATTGACCTAGGGTAAAAGTTATACTTAAAATTGATATAATTAATGTCAAGTTCCATAATGTTGAATCTGTACACTATAAAATTGGCTCTCGGCCTATAAGTTTCTCTAACAATACATTCATTATTTTTTCGTCCAATTATAGTATAGCGTAATACAGTGTTCATTTATAATTTTAGAAAAACAAATTTTCAAGTATCCTAAGTAATTTTAATTTAATTTAATTTTGTTTTGTAGCTGCGTGCGTTCGTGAGTCACATCGGTGTGGAAGTGGTATATCAGGAATATGTGGGAATCTGAAACTTGGGAGGTCTGTAGATGTTAACGTGAAAACATCAGGAAAAGTCTGGAAAACTTAAAATTTGGAACAAATATGAATTAATTAAATTTTTCAAGTTAAAATATAAAATTGTGTGTCTCTGTGCACGGTTTCTTGTGGAAGTCCATCTGTCCGTCTGTCTGACCTACGCGTTAACTCCTAAACAAAAGCAGCTAGAGAATTTGTTTTTTCGCAAACATATTCAGTATTCTGTCTAGTTATGCACGTTTTCCTGTCGAGGATCTAGTGGCCAGCAGAATTGAGGTAAAAATTTATTTAAATTTCCCTTTTTGATAAACGTTCTCCAAACTCTTCTTCTTAATTATATTATATTCAATAATATTATTTCGGATTAATCATGCTAGTATTAATTTTAACATTCTGTAGTAACATCTGTTCAACCACAATTTACAGTCTGCTTCAGCAGCTCTTTCCTCACCTGTTCCCGAAGCGAGAATCTTAATCCACGCCGAATCGGTTTAAAAATTTCATTTAGCGTCGGAAAAACTGGAATTTTCCAAGAACTTTAAAATTAGCAATTCTGATACCGTGAAAACGTGTCCAATACTTAGAAATGGAATAATTCTTTAAATGAGGGGAGAGAAGGAGGGGAGCGGGGGAGAAACAGATATATAGTGAGAGAGAAGGAGAAACATTCTGAACTTTACCGAGAATGGAACCCGGGTCTCCCACTTGCCGGGTAGGTGCTTTAGCAAGCCAGTGTACTTCTCCATTTTCGAATTGGGGTATTTACGGTGAAGAAAGGGCTAACTCAGTTACACTACCACACCAGATGTCCTCACTGAGGCACACTGGAAAACACCCCTACTTTATCTCAGAATTGCGAATATGTTAAATAACAAGAACCCGGGATCGATTCCCGTTCAAGTTCAAAAATTTTCTCCTCTATTTTCACATTCGTGATCAGTCATCCATTCACGCATATAAGTTAAATTTCCGTCCTTTCACTCTAGATAGAGAGAGAATAAAAGTATCACGAGAAGAAAGTTGGAAAGCTATTTTAATTGCGATTTTAGAAAATGATTCGATTACCTTAGCAAAATTCTTTTAATTTTATTTATCAAATAATGAATATTACCCGTAAAATATCGGCAAAATATACATAGCACAGTCTTTCTTTCTCATATGCGTATGCGCGTTCTCACTACACTCTTTCCTGATTGGAAGGAACTTATACAGCTACGAAAACAAAAAAATCTCTTCTGCACGTAAATGGTATTAATTCATTGATAATCTCATATATATGAAAATCAAAATTTCTAAATATTTATGCCATATATAAATACTGTTATGTGGATAGGCACCACACTAGCACTGAAACATCATTACTGGACGAAGATTGTTGGGGGAACTGGAGAGAGCTGAGTTGAAGCTTGGTGTAAAGTCGATATATTTAATGTCACTGAACACTATTTTTTTTTAACTCGATGCCCTATAACTGAGTGAATTTTAATAAAAACATTTCAGTAATTTTAGAAAAAAACGAGTTTGTGGAATTCGACGAGAATAAAATATCCTACTAAAGATAGCATGGAGAAAACAACTTTTTTGGACTCAGAGGCACCTAAAACGTGTATTTCTGTAAAAATATTTAATTCGATTTTTTCACATTTAAATTATACTACGTGTATGAGAAAGCGAATGTTTTTCAACCCTTTCTCTTATCTCCTTTCAACGTTACATCAAAATTGCAAGAAACGTTGCAACAGAGTCTAGTTCTATATTGACGTGTTTATTTTTATCGTTATTTACGAGCATATTTCTTGATGTAAGTATGTACTAGATAAATAAACGAATGACGCTACATCAGGCTCCAATTCCTAACAATAAAAAAGAACACATCCCCCAAATGCGTGATTGTCGTACGTGAAGCCTGTTTTCTTTGATCAGTACTCATTTGACATTTTTCTAAAAATATATCGAGTTCCTGTTTAGAAAATTCCTTGCCCTTTTAAAGAATTAGGTTTAGAGGATAAAACTGCACCACCCAGGTAGTCATTCATAAATTTTGAATGTAAGCTGAGAGAATGAGAGGACCGCCCTGTAAAAGGTGCTAACAAATTACGGTCGCACGCTTTTTCTAAAAAAAGGTCGGTCGATCGCTTCCAGGTTGCATGATTCATTAGTCCAGTTCGAAAAGTAAAAAAGCACACACCTACTCAAAGCCCCGTGTGTTTGCGTGTGCATAAAGAATTACTCTTCGCATTTCTTTAAAAGAGAATCGGGAGTTTTGTTCGAAAAGGAAGGATAAGGGGCGGTGAGATGGAAAGGGAGAGAGTAGGAAGGGGTTGTGGGGATGGGAGTTTGTTCCCATGATCATCGGAACGAAAAACGAAAAGGACGAAACTGGGTGGCCTTTTCCATTAGCAGTTGCATCGACGTGCGATTGTCTGCCCATAGGGATGTTAGAAGAGAGGGAAGAAAGGGAAGTTCGGATGAGAGGATGGATATGGAGGAAGAGGGAGATAAAAGAGTAGGAATTGTAAGCGTTTAGGAAAGAGAAGAGAGGTATGAAGGGAGAAGGAAAGGAGATGGAGACGCGAGTGATGGAGGTAGAGGAGAGAGAGGGGGGAGAGAAAAGGAAAGAGGGAAGGAGGTAGAAGTAAGGGAGTGAGAGAATAAGGAAACGAGAGAGGGAGAAGGGAGTAGAGAGAAAGGATCGGTTCGGAGGCCTTCCAGTAAGAGAATCACGTCCTATCTGCCTTGCTTGCTTGCTCAGGGAATTAAGACCTTTACTCGGTCAGAAGAGCCACCGCCGCCTCTCTTTCCACCTGCCTTTCTTGCGGGTGTGTATGTGTGTTTGTGTGCGTGCGTGTGTGTGGCCTCCTCACTCCTCTTCCTTCCCCGCGTCCTTGTGTCTCTCCCTTTTAAGCCTTTACCTGTCTCCCCTTAATTGCACCTAACCCACCGCAACGCTGCAGTGAGACACAAAAAAAAAGGAAATGAACAAAGTCGTTTCTCCATCGAACGGCTTTGCTAATAGGTTTGGATTAAGAATTGCCTTCTTTTAATCCTCTAGATATTATAAATCTCTTTTAAATTACGGGAGGCCGTTCAGAAGTTCCTAAGATGAAAAGACGCCACAGAAAAGGCACTTTAGAGACGTATCATGATCAATTTCCTGTCTGGTGCAGAAAATCTCCAATCGCGGTTTTCAATCTTTTCCGCTTAATACTTTATCTAGATGGAATCGGTTCGAAAGAATCGACTGTTTCCTTTGATCTGTTAAATTAAAAGATGGCAGGAGAAATAAACCCTTCCAAATTTTGTTGAGAGAAATTCCAAGCTTCCGTTTGGTTTCGGGTTAATGAAAACCCATATTACATATGTGGTTTAGTCTAAACTATTTTATAGCATAGACCAGCGTTTCCCAAACTTATTTTACCACGGAACACTTTTTTAATTATAATGTATTGACGGAACACCAACAGGAGCTCATGAGATATAATGCGCGCTTGGATTAAAGTAGACAGCAAAAAATGGTCTCACAGACGAATTAATTGCTGCAAGAAATGATCAAAATTTGATTCATATGCGTTTTTTTAATTTATAAAAAACAAAAACTAACAAATTAGAGAAATTAAATCATTTTATTTTATTAAGAACAAAACATATCAAGATATAGTAAAACATCTTTCATTTTACATTTTTTGTTATAAAACATGACACAAAAAACATTTTTAATGAGAACAGTGTTTTTATGTCTTTTTATCACATATCCGCTTAATATTAGGAACGATGTTGCTGAGTCGGATCCTCATATCAGGTGCAACTTCAAGTCTATTCCTATATTTTGTTTTCGTTGCAGCGTAATATGAAAATCTCGTTTCGCACAGGTACGTTGTAGCAAAGGGAAGAAGAACACGAACTGCACGTTTTGCAATATTCGGGTACTCTGGAATTAGTCTGCTCCAAAAATCATTTAGCGAAAGTTCGTTAAAGTTTTTTTTTCAGTTGAGAGTCAGACGTCATATCAATCAGACTCTCATATTCCTGCGCTACTAATGCGACTGGTTGTACTGTAATTGTAAATGGATTTCGAACGCAAGCATTATCGTCGTTTGTTAGAGGAAAATATTTTAACAGAGTGCAAGACCCTTAGGTGCTGTACAATGGCATTGCAAATATCTTTATCGACTGTAGAATTAACTTAAATCAAAAAGACACTGAGTGAGTGTAGGAAAACAACGAAGTTGTTTTCTTCTACGGACGAGGGCCAAAATTCCAGTTTCCTTAACAATGAGTAAATTTTATCAAATGCTGTAAAAATGGTCACATTTTTTCCTTGCATGGACAGATTCACCTCATTTAATTTCGTAAAAATTTCTGCAAGGTACGCAAGTATCAGCAGCCAAGAGAAATTTGTCAAACAATCAGATAGTCGAAACGTGGAATCCATGAAAACCAATAGTTCACGACGTAGCTCATAAAGTCTTACAAGAACTTTACCTCGCGAAAACCACCTCACCTCTTCATGTAGAAGAAGCGCTGTGTGCTGAGCACCCATTTCTTCGCACAAAATTTTAAATAGCCTGGATGGAAGTGTTCGAGCTTTAATATAATTGATGATTTGTACTGCCTGGTGTAGCACATTTTTCAGAGATGTAGGCATTTTTTTAAACTGCTAGTGCATGTATATGTAACACGCAATGACTACTGGTGCGTCCTGGTGCCACACTTTTGATCCGCGTTACAGCCACTGCGATTTTTCCGACCATTGCCCTGGCACCATCGCTTCATACATCGACACGTTTTCCCCATTGAATTGCATGTTTTTGCATAAAATTGTTGATGCAGTTGAATATTTCTTCACCGGTAGCGTTACCTTGCAAAGATTGACATAAGAGCATATCCTCTTCAATAGAATTGTCAAACCTATAACGGACAAACGCAAGCAACAGAGCAAGCCCTGATACATCAGTTGACTCATCTAGTTGCAATGAATACCCATCGCAAATTTTCAGCCTGCAAACTAGCTCTTCTTCGATGTCAGCAGCAAGATCCTTAATTCGATGTACAACAGTATTGTTTGAGAGCTGTACTGCGTCAATTTTTTGTTACTATATTGCTCATCAAACATGCACATCACTTTTCGCACATGGCTTGATAAGCGATTCTTCAATCGTGTGCGCTTCTACGGCGAGCGCTATACGGTAACTTACTTTGTATGATGCCTCTGTTGCGTTTTCATTGTCTGACTTGGCAATTTTATACATCGAGGGTTTACTAATTTCAAGCGAATCAAGATGTCCCTTGAAAAAACTTACATTTTTGTCTTTATATGCAGCATGGTTAGTTTCCAAGTGCCTTCGAAGCTTAGTAGGGGCTAAAGAGCTGTTAGATAATGTTTTTTTGTACAACACGCACTGAGCATCAGGATCATCTTTATTTCCAATAGAAGTAAATCCAAAAGACAAATAACTTTCATCGTTCTTTCTTTTTGGTTTATTACTACCTGATGCTAATTTGTTGGAATTGGACATTAATTGTTTCATCGTGGACAGCTCACCTCCCGATTTTTTAGAAACCGAAGGCTGCGATTGTTCATCTTCACGTTGAAGTATTCCGACTTTTTGCTTGTTTGATTCAGACAGTTTGAGAACCACAATACTGCTTTTCGTTTAAAACTTCCTCCTTTCAGTCACAGATCCGTGGTGAACGAGTTTGTACAGTATAAATGTTTAATATATACAAGAAACATGGAATAATATCACAAATATATGTTGAAATTATAAGACATTATACATAACATAAACCAGCGATCATCGAATAGACGACATACTTCAACGAGACGGTTAGTTGGTAAATGCTGCCTACGCAGCAATGCGCAGATCGAACGTCATGCGTTCATGCATCAGGTGATCTCTCATGCGACTTCCTGGCGTTCTCATGTATGGCACATCATTTCTTAATGGCAGATTATCGCATAATAATAATAAAACTATATAAATGTGTTTAGTATTTTTCTTACACACACACGCACGCACGCACGCGCGCACACACGCGCACACGGACACATACACACACATAAATTTTAGAAGAAAAAATATTGCCAGCATCGATTTTTTTTGCGGAACACCTATTAATATCTCGCGGGAAACAGTTTGGGAAACGCTGGCATAGACTATCGAAATGTGTTCAAATTTTCATAATGCATCGGGTTTTAGGAATAAATGCCTGAAATAACTAAAGGATGCGTTCGAGAGTTTTTTTCGTGCAGCACGTGCTCCGGTTAAAGCTGCTCTATATGAGGTTTTACTGGGTCCTCATTTGCGTTCTATGAGGAAGACGACGAGAGTGACGTTTGGTGGTTTGATTGTGATTAGGGCGGTTCGTTTTTCTTCCTCTCTTTGCTGTGTATGTTTAATTTATTCCCTTTCACGTTGTTTGGCACAAAAAATATACCATCGGTTGTGGCACATACCATCAAAACTCCAGATAGACAATGGGAAAAGTAACAAATTGTATTAGAAAGCGGTTTTAATCCAATGCGGCATCTACTTGCAGAAAATTGTATTCAAAATTGAAATGAATTACCAAAACCACCTTATTGGTTGAATATAATAGTTGTCCTAAATAATGAGAGTATTTGAATGACGGATTGTGCAAAGCAGATGCGCAATTCAGCTGTATAGTAGCCGTCATCAGTGGCCATGATCGTTGATATATTTGGAATAGATTAAAAAAGTTTTCACTCGCCAGCGGAAAACTGAGTCCCTTTTATCCTGAATCATTAATAAAAGAGAATTGCAGCAAATAAAACAGATTTTTTGGTTAACCTCATTTTTACTTTTCATCCAACGACAACATGGATCAAATAACCGCCGTTTTTATCTGGTTAGGTTTGCCAAAAAAAAAAAGACTTTCGGGTAGTTGTCTAAAAAGGACCGCAGCTTAATTTAACGCAGTGATCCTTCCAATCGGAGGCGAGAAATGGCTGCAAATTCGGTTTCGTGGAATGAGTGGGAGATGAGAGGTGGGAGGGGGCAGAGAAACCCTTGGCCAGGGAGTGCGTGCACATAGGGAATGTGGAAATACTTGCGGTGGAGTATATGGCGAACCGATATTCCCACAGAAGGTCGAGTGCTAGCGGGTTTCGGGTTTATGCGGTTTGCTGCAGTGATGAGGCAGGAAGAGGACTGGGGTCTACAGTGTGTTCCACATGGCCTGCCTCTCTCTCTCGGACATGCACAAGGCTCTCTCCCATCTCGTTCCTGTGTTTGCCCGGGCTATGAACTGTGTGTGTCTTTGAGTTTCTCCGCTCTTTAATGTAGCGTAGAACACGTAATTATCTCAAATCTCCGAAATGCTTCCTCAGCGACGTGGATAATCTTCGCCGCCACGCAAAACGAATGCGCTCCTAAAAGACTACGCTTCGCATTGCGCCCGTGAGAATCGAAGAAAATGTTTGCGTTGCATGCTGTTCCTGGATAAAGATAATTGAATTTTGTTAGCTAGCGTCAACCTTGATGCCCGTGAAATACACTGCCTTAGGAAATTCGAAAATTTCAAACCGCGGCTTATCTTATTAGCTTATCTTGTTAGTTGTGTGCTCTTATTGTTAGTGGAGGTGGACGATTCTTCCATGGTACAAGGATGTATAAAAATAGTGGACGACTATAACATAACAGATTTTTAACATTTTTAACGTTTTTGTGAATTTAAAGAGATTAATTTGAAATCATCCAGAGGCGTGCATTGAAATGCTCATTAATTAAAACGTTAATAATCTATAGTTTTTGGCAAAGAAGTACATAATTCTAATTTTTATTTAACGAAACAGATAAATTTACGTGCTCACGTTATGACTGGAATCCAGTGAATGAAAGGGAATTTTTTTAAAACTAATGGACTGCTTGCGATTACGTAAATGAAAATTAGGAATTACAACTACGAATGACAGAAAACTATCTAGTTTTTTAAACCTTAACAGAGAGATATAAAAGATCATTTTGAAATTTCTCATTTCTAATGGACACGAAAATTGTGCTCAAACACCACACTTAAATATCAGGCATTTGAAAATCTCGTTCTAGGAATGGCTAAATATAAACTACCATAGGCAGACATTGGAAAATGATAAAACAAAAATTTAATACATACTTTAAAGTATTGAGAAAATTCGTGCATGCTAGTTTAAAACTTTTAAATTGAAAATTAAATACCAAGTCTAAAATAATTTACAGTAAACTGCATTTTTACTGATTTAATTTTCGCCTATGGTCCTAAATGCTTATATTTGCTAAAAATTCTTTGCGGTAATGTGTACGCTTAATTGGTCTAGTTTTGAATTTTGGTAGTAAGAAGAGTTCAATTTTTCGTTTTTTTGCCTTGATATTTATTTGTTATAAAATGTCAGTTTGTAAGATGTCGGGCTTTAAAATGTACAATGAATTTTTCTAGCATGAAGCGGAATCGTTGCAAAACGGGGTATGAAGACATTGAATCCTTTGGAAAAGTCTGCTTTAATTTTGGTAAAATAAGCGAAACAATCACTTTACCGCGTCCATGCCCCGAAGGTTTGGATTAATTAGCGGGATAATTTCCAGTGTAATAAGGGCAACGCGCTATCGATTTTCATCTAAAAACTTTTGACGAGTTTTTAGATAGCTAATTATCTGGTAGCTTTATAATAGGGTAAAGGCAGGGACGCTTCTAAAATGGAAGAAAAATTCAAGGAAGTGAGTTTTATACAACCCTTTTAGTTCGAATGTTGCATGTATAGCCACGAAATTTCTTTTAATCCTTTTAACGACAGGACGATGAGCTTAAATGATGGTAATGCTGCAGTCAACTAACTTTTCCGAGAGCAATTCAACGCATATTGCTAACGTTAAGTTAGATTAATTAATTTACACACAACACTCAACTTCGCGGAAATGGGAAATTCGATATTTTATCAAAGAGAAAATTGCGTTTCTATAGATAAATTTACATTAACCTAAATAACAAGTGAATGAATTTTAATTGTTTGTAAATAAGCTAATAATTTAAAACGAACGTTCATATAGAATAAAAATTGATAATGAAAAATAATCACTCAAATATAAAAAGTATTGAATATATGTACTGCGCTTTTTAACATACCAACAGACCTACATTTTATGGAGAAATAAATGCTAAAGACCGATATTTGAATTAACTGGAGCTTATTTTTAAAGAAATTATATTTATCCCGCATTTAAAATCACATTTAACATTTTTATAATCAAAGGAGTCTGGCTCACTTAAAATGCCTAAATGGCATAAAGGCACTCTTTTTTCCTTTTGCGTAATGGCTACAAAGCAGTCCATGTAAATTCAAATGTTAATTATCTTACTCAGGAAAACAAAAGGAGTCAAAAGCGCTTGTACAAAACAATCAATTAGAGCGATCATAACGAAAAGATAATGAAATTTTGCGTTGCACAACTAGCTTTCTCGCCCACTTCTGGATATCTCCCTGTCCTCCCTTGAAGCGGCAACACTCCTCACCAAACTTTACAATACGCCATTCCCCTCCAATTCTATTGTTTAGAGTAATCCCCGAAGGGAAAATTGCCGATCGCCGCGCCGTATCCATGGAGACCGTGGTCGATTGACCCATGCCTCTCTCTCTCTGTCTCCATCCCTCTTCTTTTCCTCTCTTCGGTATTTCGGTACAAAAACACAAAAGGCGAAAGAAAGTTTTGCCGGCGTATGTAGGTAAATCGGAGGGCTGGAATACCTTTCCCTATAAACCTTTATCTTCCCCTTCTCACTACCTCGTCTATTTCCAGGGCAATATACTAGCTGATTCTCTTCTACTCCTATTTCCCCCTCTCTATGCAAAGCCGTATAGTTCCCTTACTCTCCTTTCTTCTCTTTTTCTCTCTGTGCGACCGGTGCAGCTAGCTGTTGCCATGATATTGCCGTGGAGTGCGCGGCGCAAGATCTCACTGCAGGGGAGAGGACGTAATGCGTAGAGAGAGAGCATCAGAACAGAAAGGGGTAAATATGGCAGTTGGTACTGAAATAGACGGTTCCTTTCTAAGATTGTTTGGGTGAAAAGATTTGAGGATATATAGCTCATTTTTAATTGTTTCTTTCATAACAGGCTTAAATTACGAGTTAATGTTCTCTTATTCTGATAACATTATTAATGCCGAATGATTTATCAAAAACAAGTTAATTACCCATGTTTAATTTTACCCTTTGGTTGCGTATGAATCACATTTTAATAACTTTTTTAAACGCAGTTATGTTTGAAGGATTAGTTGAGTCGGAAGAATAATTCAAATGCGCGTGCTTGTAATTTTAGGTTATATGGTTAAATGGTTATAAGTAAACGGATAAACAGATTATTTGCTGTTCAGTGGAAGGAAGAGTTGAACGGGAGAGCGTGAGGAACAGCAAGAGAGGCAGAAAGGAAATCAAATCGAAGACAGATGGAAGAGAAAGGATGGAGCGAGTGGGGAAGGGTAGGCACGTAAGCATTGCGGCTGGGGAGTGCGATTAAATCACCGCCATGAAACAGTAGGACAGTGCCACCCTGTCGCGTCGGTTGACGTATAACTGCAGGGGGGGGCTAACGGCGTAGGCGTGGATGAGAGGGATACGGAGGGGAAAGAGCGGAGGAGTAAAGGAGATACAGGGTGACTGTAGTCGGGGTTTTAGAGGAAGAAGGGGAAGGGATTTTAGCGTGTGGGCGTGGGGTTTAGGTTGGTTGCAATACGTGTCCGGACTATGGAGTCCTTGAAACGTTAACCTTCGATGCAAGCAGATAGTAGTGGGGAGAAGAAGATTTCGAAGGAACGGAATGGGAATGTTTGAAGTGAGTCGATTTCTTGGAAAGATGAGACGTGAACTATTTTTAACATTTAAGTCAATTTAAAGATTCTGTTATATGTACTTGATCATTACAAGAATTTGAAATTAATTCCAAGTAACCTTTAGATATATGACAATTTTATATTATTTCAGATATTACAGTTTTTTCCTATTTTCAAGGTAAGCATTTTCTGTTCTGTCTATCGTCCCCAATAAATAATTTTTTCCGATATTGTAAGTCATCAGTCAAATTAATCTACAATTAAACATCCCATCGTTTCACTATTAAACGATAAGGTATACCGATTAAAGTTATTCTTATTTTCTCGTTTCTCACGCATTATAATCACTATTTTCAGAAAATTCATATGATATATAATCTGATTACATATAGGACAGACATTCTGAAACAATTTTATTACAAATTTGACTTATAATAATAAAACATATCAGAAAAGAATTTAAAAAATATGTGGTATGATAAAGGTACCTCTAAATAACGGTAATGATATTTTTATAAGTAGTTAGAAAAGTAAATGGTTCAGAGAGAGAGAGAGAGAGACCCTATTTCTTTTCGTGTTTTGCGAAAATATTTTATTTTCTGATTATATCGACGTATTCAAATATCCATGGTTGCATCTTTATGAAAACGTAGCAGACGTACGCTAGCGCCACTATTTTCCCCTCGATATGAAATGTAAACGCGATTCGATAAATCAACGTTCGTAGTACAAAATAATATTTCTCCCCCGAAAAAAAAAACCCCTCCCACTAGATAATGGGGCACTTATTGATCAAACCTTCGCGTTGGACACATACCTAATTATTTTAATATTTCCGACCGGAGTAAATCACAAAGAAGTGACGTTGAAAACGTAATTTATTTCCCGCTAAGGAGAAAAAGAAAAAGTAGTGGCTGTACGTTACTTCATTGTCGTCCGGGAGAGAAAAAAGCTGCAAACAATCAAAATTGCAAAATTTTCGAAGATCTTATTATTAGAGTTTTGTTTTTTCCCGGCAATAAAATATTCTCGTTGATATTTGCTCTTCGCTCGACGCGCGTTGCTTTGAAAAAATATTAATTCGGTCCTGAAAGATGCGGAAAGCAAATGACACATCGTTTATTAGAACGAAGCAATGCCAGTTTCGGCGTATCGTAATAAATTTCTCTCAACTTTTCCTCGTCTTTCCCTCTTTGCGCTCTCGGAGGCGGAAACGAAAATCCGTGCTACCCATTTTTTACAGCCGTGTTTTGTGTTTGTCTTCGCTCCCTCTCTCGAGCGCGCAAATGAATGAAATGTTTACCCTTCCAACACAAAGCCAATATTCGTAAATAATGAGTGCTTGCATTCCTGGTCCGTCGCAAATTCGGGAAACTCCTGAAGCATCGATGGAATGACGTATCTGAGTGCTTTGGTTTTGGATGTCGTGCTAGCACACGAGATAGGAATCTACGTGGTCGGCGGACATTTTGGTATCTATGTGGTGTAGTTTGGGTACCGATGACAAAGCAAACATTTTGCAAGGAAATTTCCGACAATTTTTTTGTTCTTTCTACCTTTCCCTCTGTCTCACCTCCCACACCGTCATTCTATTGCATTTGCAATTCGAATGGCACATTTTTTTTAACGATTTCGGCGGAAGTAACCGAGAGTAATATTTATTCGTATACGGTCTGAAGCGTTAATCTAATTAAAAATAATCCTATTTCAAATTTGATAGTCATTGGTTGAATCAGGCTTTTAATTGAGTTTACAATACATTGCAATGATTTTTACGAGAATTTATATAATATTTATATAATCCATTATTGATAAGTGCAACAACAGCAGAGAAAATGTATTAAAATACCGTAGAAATATCATTTAACAATTTCTATAACATATATCAATGTTTTTTTTTAAAGTTAAAAATATAACTTAATATTATATGATTGCTTAAGTACTATCGAATAGCGACCCGTATAGAGTTCTTTCTTAAATCTGGCCACCAGTCTCTTCTTATTGCTCGAATGTAACTTAAATATGATGCTATTTAAGCAATAGAGCCAACATTTTTTATTATTTCAGACTCAGGTCCATATTAGGTAATATTGATCTCCAACCCTTTTCTTCGGTCGGAAAGATTACCGTTGACCGATGCTCATTTGGAACTTAGTAGAAGTATCTTTTCTTTAACTTCCGATCGTGTTCGTCTGAGATTTTGGAGCCAATTAGAAGTTATCTTTTCTCGGTCGCGGGCATAGGTTTTAAAAGGGCGAATGGTTGGGGCTGGCGAGGTAAGGGTTGAAGTTGAACCGAAGCGAAAGGTGAGCGTTAAGGAAAGACTTAGCCCTGGGAAAAGGTCTTTGTAAGAAGTTTCAAAGGATAAAAAGTCTTTCGTGGGCGACGTTCACAGCGGGAGCGATTGAATTCGAGAGAACGACGTAATGTTACGAAGGGGAAAGAATAGGACCGCAAATGAGTTTCTCGAGCCCCTCTTATTTTTTTAAGCCGATTATTTATCGCCGCCATCGGAAGAGAAATTGATAGTGCTGGTTTAGAAGTAATGGTGGCTTATTTCATTGTTGCAGTTTCTAAAAAGCGGTAAAAATAAAAAAGTTAATTTGAGTTTTTCGCTAACGAGGAGCATCGGTTTTAAAGGGACGAATTCCACAAAAAAAACTAATTTCTGCCTAAGATGAGAAATGAGATTTGCGGCCTTTTTCCCGCGAATCTCTTTTTACATTTAATGATAAATGTTCGCTGAATACCAGTTGGAGGGAATTTCGTTGTAATTTTCTCTTCGAATCCCTTAAAAAATAATGTATTTATTTTGTAAATATAAACCAAGTTTCTTGGTTAAATATCAGTCACATGATATCGGAAGGTTCTAATATCACCCGTTACTTCGCATAATACCTTATTTTTTAAAAGCATACTAAAACTTCAATAATATTTTTGAATAAAGGAAACATTTTTTTATCCTTAGATCACTTTAAGGTAAACCTTATTTTTAATTGACAAACGAGCAATCTAATAACTTGTTAATATGATGGTAATATTAGTTTATCCTAGAGTGATATTTCTTCTAGAATATATATTGGTAACATGGGCACGTTTTTAAAGTCTCGAAACATCCTTTTTAGTATATAAAACTATAGCTGAAATTTCTTTCGAAACTTAGTTTTATAAGATATCCGGGAGATCATTATTTTTGTTTTAACTCGTTTAAGAAAAAAAACTACAAAAGGTGTGGTCTCATGATAATGCAACGCAATAAATTTTTTCAGTTTGTTAATGTTTTGCAGACGTCTACCTACTATATGTCTGAGAGTAAATCTGTATGTGTGTGTTTCCAGAACGTGACAATTTCAGCTTTTAGTTGCTCAGAGTGGCTCGGGTAAAATTAACGAGGCTTTGTATATAAAAAAAATTCGTCCCCCTTTAGGACTGCGAAAGCTTAGTTTTAACTTGGATGGATGTGCGAATGTGAGTTTTTGGTACATGAAACACTATTCTAAAAATATATGCTATTTAAATGAAACGTGAAAGAACTTTCGCTTTATAAGGTTTAACTTACGAGAAAACGTACAAAAGTGAGGATATCTTTAGAGGTATATAAAAGAAATTAAAATATACTGTTCTAATGGCTTTTAGCTGGTGATTAGTGATTAGTAATTAAAAATTTCATTTGAATCTTATGCCTACTTATAAAACAAAAGTTAAAACTAATTGAGTTAGAAATAATTTTTGTTATTCTTCATACTGTACGCTCCTGATTCCAATATTTTACTAGAGAAAGAAGAGAGAGGAGATCAATGCTCTTTTGGGATAAGTACCCCGAATTGGATGACAGTTAATTATCTACGTTTCTCAAAATAAGTACGCCTATTTTACGTAACTCAGTTAATCCAGGCGCAAGTATCCTTTTGAAATTCATTTAACTGGTTTCTGCTGTGTAATTAAGAATGCAATTTGCATTAAGGAGAACGGTGATTGAATGGTTAGAACATATGCATCGGTACACCCTGTTTCGAGAATCACTCTACAGCGGATTATCTCTTTGCGAGGTACCTCAAGCTGTTGGTGTACTTTCTGTGAGAAGACCAATTTCGTGCATACATGGATCGGTGATAATTTACAAAGAGATTTGTGCCGTTTGCACCCTGGCACAGATGACTGGGGTCGAACACAAGGTTTGATCGCACCGTCTTGTGAGATTGAAAATGGGCGAACACTCAATTATTGGTACAGATGAGAGAATACGTCTCAGGAGAAAACCGCTTTCACGAATAATAATGAAATAAATCACTGCTTCGAAATAATAATAATTTTGATAGTTCGATAAATATAAATTAATGAGGAATGCTAAATACTATTTAGCATATTACAGAGATTTGTATAATTTTTTACATTTTTTCTTTTTATTTTGCATATGTATATTTTTTGTATTTTTTGGTCTCTCTTATAAATTATATATATATATATTTGTTTTAATATTAATCTTTTTTCATTTTTTCTTTCTCTGCAATATGCTTTAGATCTTATATTTTTGCTTGCATTTTTCTTTTTTATATATATTTATAATATTTTTTTGTGTTTTTTGAGAGAGTATGCATTTTTTTCAATTTTTTCAAACAACAAAACAGAATAATAACATTACGTAGAGGACTGGGCAAGATGAAACAACAAACAATGAATTAGCCCAGTAATTAAATTGGAGTTAAAATAATAACATAAATAGTAATAGAGAGAATAATAAAAAAACAGAACGAAGTGGGAGGTGAAAAATAGCACTGAATTTGCCATAAGGTGGAGATGGAACACGACGACGGACGACTTCGGATGGATGGAAACTCCTAAAGTCGGAAGGTGGCACGTACTTCGGCAAGATGTTCTGCCGGCCCTTTTCAGGAATGGTGTATAACGGGTTATGGGTATCTACAGGCGAAGTGGAATAGATGACTAAGTGAATGAAGGCTTGTGAGACAGTAAAATTGGATGATTTATGACGAGTGATGTATATTTTAAAAAAAGGAAAATAAATTTTAAAAATAGGAGGCAAATAAAAATAAAAAAGGTAAATATTAGATGTTTAGGATCTGCCGGGGTAAATGGTATTTAGGTTTCTTTTTGGGAATCGGATAGTCCCACATGCGGGTGAGCAGAGGGCTACGGTTAATGGGCAGTCTGTGTTTGAAGCGGGCAGCGCACTGCTTGATGTGATCGGTCAATGATGGAATTTTATGCGCCTGCAGTAGCTCGTGAGCAGGGACCTGTCGCGATTGCCCCGTGATAAAGCGAATTACGTTGTTTTGGAATTGCGATTAGCAATGGAAGTATTGAAGAAGGCTTCGCAGCCGTATGTTAAATGGGGGCGGATAAGGAGGAGGTAAAGGATTAGTTTGTCGCCAAGTCGAATTTTGCTTTTACGGGAGAGAAGGGAGATCAATGGCGATGGTGGCCTTTCGGAGGGCATACTTGGTGTGGTCAGTCCACTTTAATTTAGAGTCAAAAAAGACGCCTAAGAATTTATGGTTAGCGGCAGTGGGAATTACCGTGCCTGCAAATTTGGGAGAGATGGTGAGCGGGTGGCGGCGAAAGCGAGTGAAATGAATATGGGTGCTTTTATCTGCGTTAATTTTAAGGTGCCAAAATTTGGTCCACGATTGAAGGTTGATGGGATGGGCGTTAATTCGGTTGATTGCTGTATCGGGGAAAGATGACTGTGAAATGATGGCGGTACCTCTTAACCGTAGAAAGAGTTTTATGCAAGCGTCACCTGATAAAAAATAATTATCCATAAAAGCTTGTATTCGATTCATCTCGTCTATCCAATCACAGTAATATAAAAACGGGAGATGGAGTAGTTTTCCAAAGAAACACGTTCCGTTGCGTGCTAATAGGGACAAATTCGCTAAATCCCTCGCAAAGCACCCCTCACTATTTAATTATTTCCGTCTTCATTTACAACCTCATCGTACCTCCCTCCTCACTGCGACTCTTGATTCCGCTCCGGAGGTAACTTTCCCCCCTCAACTATCTCTTCCCCTCGCACCCACTTCTCCTCCACCCACGCCCCAATCTCATCTCGCTCTCTTTCTCTCTCTCTCTCTCTTCACTTCCCAATTCCCCAAACCCAGTCCTCTTCCACGTGGTATTTACTCTGTCCTCATCCCCTTTCCATCCCTTGATGGAGTATCGAACGGGGCCTTGGTCGTGGCAGGTGATTGGGTGTGAAGTCTCGGGCGGACGAATCTCACCCCCCTCCCTCCCATCGCCATCCCACCTCCTCCTCCTCTTCCACCCTCTGTCGTTTTCCTACCTCCCTCCCTCCCTCGCGCTCTCTTCCGGTTCCAATTTTTCCTACCTCTTGCCTCTCTCTCTACCTACGTAGCCTTCTCTGCGTCTCGTCCGTTCGCTTTCCCCATTCCTACCGTTCTGCGTCCTCCCACACGTATCTCCTCAGCTGATGGGAACCAACCGGCCGCCCTCCGGTCCTATAGGACCCCCCTCGATGTCCTGTTTACACAGTGGCTCACCCTCTCTCTCTCTCCACTTCCCTCCCTCTCTAACTCTCCCACTTTCTCCCTCCCTTCCACCATATCTATCCAATATATCTCGCTCTGGTAGAACTCTTGGACCCGTCCCTCCTTCCCCCGCTCTTGCGTATATATCATAACCTCCTTTATGATAATTCATTGCTTCCATTTAGATATTTTTCCCGATAAGTCCGTATCGTTCATAAGAATGAATTTTTAGCGTAAAATAATTCGCTTTTTATAAAAAGATTTTTGGGATTGAAATCTCAGGTAGCTCCTGGTTTACACTATTGGTTCATTGATGTACGCATGCGTATTTGCCTTTATTGATTGGTGCTTTAACATTTACTTCGGGATATTTATCGAGCGACGAATAAAAATAAAATTTTCGTATACAGTCGGGCTCTTTCGTCATTATAACTCGAATATTACAAATAAACCAATCAAGGTTTAATTTAATTTGTGCTGATATCAAAAGTTATCGATTGTGAAAAATGTGACTGTTTATTCCAAATTAAAAGAATGGTAGAAGAAAACTGGATGTGTTATCTGTTTATTAATGTAATATGAATTTCGGGGCTGTCAATTTCAAAATTGTTTCCAAATAATTCTGAAATTTATTATTAGTGTTTCGGGTATGTTTATTCAATGTAGCAGGGCTTTCAACTTTTCTGTAGCTAACTAAAATAAACTAAAACTAAAAACAATCTCATATTTGATACTGTTATTACACTTTTAAAATATCTACTTTATAAAAACTTTTACATTTAACAGAATGTAGTTTTGAAATAAATTTAGACCCTTTTTATTCAAATTCAAAAAGCTATACATCTATTTTAAGTTACTATACATACATACATACATACATATATATATATATATATATATATATATATATATATATCATCATCATCATCAGCCTTTTTCAGTCCACTGACGGACGAAGGCCTCCCCCAGACTCTTCCAGTTTTCCCTGTCAACTGCCTCCCTCCTCCAAGTTTGCTCCAAGAACTTAACAAGCTCTCTGTCCCACCTGTCTTTCGGTCTTCTTTTTGGTCTCTTGATGTTTCTTGGGATCCATTCGATGACGCTGGACGTCCAACGCTGGTCATTTCTTCTAGCAATGTGGCCCGCCCACTGCCATTTTAACACCTTCACTCTTCTAATCACGTCACAGACTCCCGTCTTCTTTCTTACCCAGTCGTTCCTCTTGCGGTCTCTTCGGGTGATCCCTAACATGCATCTCTCCATGCCCCTCTGTGTTGTTTGCAGGCGCTGTATCATTCATATATATATATATCCCCCTTCCAACTGCCTCAGTTCATTCACTGCCTCAAAGTCGGCGGAAGGGTGTAAACGGAGGCTATTGGGCGAAGCACAGTGGTGTCCTCGCACACCGGTAGGTGTTCAACAATGCTGTGAAGTCTTTCTGCAATATCTCCGGCCAATGTGAAAGTGGTACCAACCCGCTCTGGGCCAGCGTGGTGTTTTAAGGCCCGCAACCCCCCCCCATGACATGTACACCCATAAAAAAGGGCCCTCATCCTCCGGAGGCTGGATTGCCTATGACCGTGGTCAGGAAAAAGGCTTGAAGGCAAAGGTTGCTAAGAATCCCCGGAGGTTAAACGTGCACTAAAGAAACAAGGAGTAGAAGAAACGTACATAAACTTGATCAAGAATATCTACGAAAATGCGACAACATCTGTCCAGCTGCATGCAGAAACGAGTGCATTTAAGGCCGAAAAGGGAGTGAGACAAGGAGATACTATGTTCCCTAAGTTATTTACAGCAGCTCTAGAGGAAGTATTCAAAACGATAGACTGGGAGGAAAAAGGCATAAAGGTAAATGGAGAACATCTGAGTCACCTGCGCTTTGCAGATGATATCATACTGCTCTCAGGGTGCCCAGATGAGCTCCGTAGAAGAACTGAAGAGCTTGAGCAAGCAAGCCGAGAAGATGGACTCAAGGTGAATCTTAATAGAACGAAGGTTATGTACAACTCCTTCACAAATTCTTAGAAGATACATATCAACGGAGCAGAACTCTGAGATGTAACCATCTATGTTTACTTGGGTCAACTCATCACTACTGATGGTTCGCTTCTTGGAGAAATGAACCGGAGAGTGAAGATGGCATGGAGTGCTTTTAGCAAGAATGCAAATATCTTTAAATAAAATATTCCAGTCTTCCTAAAAAGGACCAATGTGTTCTGCCTGTTCTAACATATGGATGTGAAACATGGACCATGAATGCCAGAATGATACAGCGCCTGCAAACAACACAGAGGAGCATGGAGAGATGCATGTTAGGGATCACATGAAGAGACCACAAGAGGAACGACTGGGTAAGAAAGAAGACGGGAGTCTGTGACGTGTTTAGAAGCGCTAAAATGGCAGTGGGCTGGCCATATTGCTAGAAGAAATGACCAGCGTTGGACGTCCAGTGTCATCGAATGGATCCCAAGAAACATCAAGAGACCGAAAAGAAGACAAAGACAGGTGGGACAGAGAGCTTGTTAACTTATTGGGGCAAACTTGGAGCAGGGAGGCAGTTGACAGGGAAAACTGGAAGAGTGTGGGGGAGGCCTTCATCCGTCAGTGGATTGAAAAAGGCTGATGATATATATATATGTGTGTGTGTGTGTGTGTGTATGTATGTATATATATATATATATATATATATAAACTGAACCCGCGCAATTTTTGCGCGGTTTATTTTCAATTAATCTGTTAAAAAAATTGTGTCTAAAATAAGTTTATCTCAATAATTCAAATTTAACTCTATAAATTCATTTCCCCGGCATAGGATTTTAATGTAATTGGCTCCCATTGTAAGGTTCGCGGGTTCGAATCTCGCTGAGGGCATTGCTGTGTGTACGTATTGAGAATTTCAGAAATATGCATTTTAAAAGTCATGTTAGAGAGGAAAATTCATGCTACGCAGTAATTGATTGCGAACTTTTATGCATTTAATTTTATTTGTTTCTTTTTATTCAAATGTCTTTTTTATATAACAGTCAGTGCAACCGTTTATGTAGATTATCAATGAAGAGAAGATAACCGTCTAATGTGTTAAAAAAATAACATATCCCTATTCTCATTTAATTTTAAAATTATGTGCGAGCCTATTTGCGTTAATAAGCATTATAGATGTATAATATAATGGTTCTACTTACAAGAAGGTAATATTCTAGCATTCAGACGATGAAAGGAAGATTCAACTGCTTTGATTGAATCGTTAGAAACGCTTCCCATACGCAGTTAACTGAATAATTATCCGTAAATATTTACGTTGATATGTATAAAGTTTGACAGCAATAATTTCGATGCTTAAACAAAAGTGCGAAGTGAATAACGCTATTCTCTCGCCTATTTGAAGGCTTAATCGATGTTAATTGACTCGGAGGCAACAATGAGAGTCTCCTCGGCAACGCCCAGAATGAGTACGAAAAATCCGCAAAATTTCGGAAAAGAATGCGTATTTCTGAAAACTTCGACCGTGTAACATGTAAGCATCGCAAGAATAAGGTAGTATAGTGTTAGCTGTCGAATAAAGCAAAAACGAATATTTACATATTTTTATGAATGAAGGAAAAAAACCTTGTACTCTGAAAAATCGAAAACCCCGTGTAAAGTTATGGGAAAATATAGCTGTCTCCTGGATTCGAACCCGGGACAATAAAAATGAATATAGTTTTCTAGGGACCACCTATCCAGTAAAAACAAAACACCGTTTACCGACAAACGACTTTTGAGACACGGGGGGAACGGACCAAGCATTACACCGTCCGGACACACATTACAAAAAGTATGTTTTCAAGCTCAGGAATAATTGACTTATTTTTGAATTTGTTTAAACTGTTTAAAATTCCTATTCGATAGTCACTCTATTTCTTATTTTTGATGCGTATTTTCCAGTCACCTTTCTTTCTCCTTTCGCAAAATGGAGAAACAACCAATTCCAGGTAAACAGTCAAGTTGGCGAGAATATTCCTAGGAGGGAATACCCTCTTCGGTATAATTCCCTTTCGGCATAACGTCCGTCGACATAACCTCTGGTCACGCTTCTAAATGTGCTACAATGCTGAAATTTTTCCTAATGATAGAATTTGCCAAATAACGAAAACAGGATTATAGAAATTTGAAAATGTTTATATATTTGGCTGTTAAAAATTTATAAAAGTTACACAAATTGACTAATGTTTATGTACTTTCGGTCGAGCTACGGAACTGAAATTTTTGAGAAAGTTAGGAAATGGTGTTCCAACGGTAACTAATATTGAAAATTACAATACATTTTATTATTGTGACCGTTAAAAATCCATACAATTTAAACAAGTAAATCGATGTTAATGTATTTATAGAGGTGCCAGATAATTAAAGGTTGGGTGAAATGAGTGGCATTTGCAATACACATTGGAGAAAATATAAAATTCTTAATATTATATTTTTAGGGACGGTTTTGTCCCATTATTGCCCCATAAGAGGGTAAAAATTATGACGCACTTGCACATGATCTAGATGCTTCAAATCTGGCACGATTATAGGTATAGCAATGGGGAAAATCCGAGGTGGTTAAAATTGTAATTTTTAATGGTTGTTTTAATCCCATTATTTAAAGTAGGCTGAAATGCTTGCAGGATGCAAGCGCCGTCAACTAGTATGTTTGTGAATATATAGGATGATATAAAACATAAGGTGCATAGAGAAGTTCAATATATGCAATTTTGCATTATAATAGGTCTGGGTACAAACGACATAACATTCATTTTCCTGGAAGTCAGGGCTTTATAAAATGAATCTTTTAACTTAGTTATAATTATGATACAGCCTCGAAACATGAACAGCTCTGTAGCTGAAATAATAAAGTTGGTATTTTTTGTTAAGACAAAATTCAAATTCATGCCGAATCAGCGTAAATTTTTTTATATATCAGAGACAAATAGAACATAGATAAAATTAGCACGTTTTTTCCTCTAATTTTAATTCGGTAATGTTTTGTTTTATTTCGCTATGAAGATTTCTCCCGTTAACTTAATTGACGAATTGAGGATAATTTTGAATTTGATCATCCGTTGTATGCGTACAGAGGAAGTTAGGACCTGTAAGGGGTCTGGGTAAGAGCCCCTAATGCAGGGGTTTTCAACCGGTGGTACGCGTATCCCTAGGGGTACGCCAAGAGTTTTGAAGGGGTACACGAAAGCGTTAAAGGTAATAATATTTCTTCTTACTTTGTCTTTCGTGCATGAATTTTAACGTTATAAGCATGAGATATCTTAATACAAGTGCCATTCATTCATTATCACTTTAAATGTACTTGTGGATACGAGATCATAAAAAACTGCTCTAAGGATTACGCGAGTAAAAAAAAGATTGAAAATACCTGCCCTAGTGCCTGCCTGTATACCACATGTGAGCAGCATTAAATCGACACAAAAAAATCAAATTTCATGCATCGGAAGTTAATAAGGAAGATTGAGTTGAACATTTAATTTCTGTGGATTTTTAAAAATTATGTGCGTCACCAACAGTAATACAGGAGCCCTCTTCGGGACGAACCAAGCGCATGCAAAAAGCGTCCTAGTATGAAACTTCCTGGTATAAAAAATATCCCTATCACTATACCCGTGATTAAATGTCAGTATTAAAATCCATAAGTAATTTTTCGAGCAATAAATATTTTTAAAATTCCGAATTCGAGCCAAACATTTAGAAAACAACATGTGCTTTGAAAGTTTTGTTAACGAATAACATTTTATTCTGATACAAGACCTCAGCTTCGTATGGGCCTATTCCGATAGGCGATATCCTATCCCTTTTTCCTACCCTGTGTGTGTGTGGGCTTGCCGCACATCCTACCCACCTTCGTCTTCTATCCATCTCCTCTCCAACCCAAACACCCATCTCAAACCTTTCCGCCTCCTCGTTCGCTCAACCGTCTCCTCCGTTCGCCCTATCCCTCTTAATCCTCTTTCTCTACCCCATCGCCCTTTTCTCTCCCTCTCTCCAACCAAACCCCTCTTTCACCTCCAACCCTTTCCCCCTTCTCTTAGACCACACGCCGAAAAACCCTCGCTGGAAGCAAGTACCTTGTTGACTCCCAGTGACTTTATTCCCCCGACTGAGACAGTTTTTTTTATTTTCGCAACCCTTAGCTGTGGTGTCAAAGTCCCTGTGTGAGTCGTTACTCTCTTAAAACCTGCGACGCTTTTCGGGAGCGATAGTTAAGTCGTCGGTGTCTGATATTTCGACAGGATAAAAGTCGACTCGCTTTCCCATAATGCTTCTCTTTGCGAGAAAAAGGCTTTGTCTCTCTTTTCCTCTTCTGTCTCTTACAGAAAATCTTTATAACTTTCGATGAGAGTAAGGAAATTATTTTTTTTCACTTTGAATTCGAAAAAAGCACTTTCCAAGCATCGATGGAAAGTTTCGATATCTTTAAGTGTGTGCATTTTCCCTTTGAAACGAATTTTTCTCTCTCTAGATTCATATCGGGACTCATGAAAATTGCGCTCCGAGTAAGGAATTATTGTTGCAACTATCATTTACAATTTTCATTGTTTAATCTACATTTGATATTTGTTTTACGACATTATATAAAAGTGCGTCTTTGTGAGGATTTTGAAAAAGTATTCTCTGGCGTGTGATGAATTCGCGTATATTTCGAAATGATTATTTATTCTTGTGCGCGCGCAATATTTGTACATCCGTGTTTTATGCTCTTCCGCCCAAAATAATGCATTTATTGCTATCGAAAATTCTAAATTATGCTGTTGAAATTGAATGACTGACGGAAGAGGATTTTAATATAAATGAATAAGCATCACAAACCATTGGTATACATATATTCATCGATATATGTAATAAGCGTTAAAAACATTCAAGACTACAACTTTCCTTCATCTCAAGCAAAGGCAGAAACGTATATTTTTGAACATCTCGACAAACACACTTAGCCGTGAGTCATCAAATGCTACTATAAAAATTTCTGTTATTAAAGGGTTGGTACGCGAAGAGATTTTCCTTCTGAGGAAGGGCCGTCCCTGAGTTTCCGAATTCCAAAACCTCTCGATCATCAATTTTGTATCATGTTCTTACTAGGGGGGCTGAGAGAGTTTGGTGGAGAAGGATGAGAGGCAGGAAGAGGAACCTTTAACACACTAGCAAACCTCTATTCTGGCGAAATCAGGGTTTACGGCGGCAACTCCTCTGGATTCATGGGCTATTTAATGAGCATGAAAAATCGATCGGTTGCTGCCTGGCGCCGGCCCCGCGATCCCTCTTTGAGAGGAGCATGGGGCTGAGGGGAGGAAGAGGTAAAATGATTTGGAATTCTATTAGCGGGGGAAGGAGTAAGAGAGGGACGGCGTTACCATCGGAAGGTCACGGTCCGTGTGCCGCAGTGCGTGTGTGCAGAGAGCAGGAGTGGGTGGACCGAAAGGGTTGATGAGAACGGTCAATGGCGGCTGGGTTGGGTGGGAACTATGCGAATATCCAACTCTTGTCTGCGCCATTGTGCGCTACACGTGCGAGATACACAAGCAGGGTATGGCTATGTAAGTTTGTTTGTACACAAATGCTATCTCTCTCTCTCAATTATATATATACATATTTTCCGAATGATGGTTAAGTTAGAATTCTTTTTGAATTACCTTCCTCAAATATTAGACGTGCTACGACGCAATATTTACTTATTTGAATATCTTTTTAAATAATTATTTTATATAATATTTATTTTTATGGGTACCCAAATCTTCTTAATTGCCAGCATATCTTTTAATGAATTGCTTTTATAATAGATAACGATTTTTATCCGATGCCAGAAAAATGCAATTGCATGTGATCAAGATATTTGCCGAAATTTTGACAAGTTTTGAGTTATCCCTAGATATTAGAAAATAATTAAATTTATTTTCGGAGGTGACTATTTTGCATTGAACAAGACTTTTTCGAGTTGAAAATAGCTTTTTCGTTTTAAAAATGTACAGGTTCATCCAAGATGAGAACTTTCCTATGAAGTAAATCACATTTTCCTAAGCACGAGTGATAAATCCAGATGCGACAGACGGAAGGAAATCCGTTTTATAAGCTTTTTCTATTTAGTTCTCGATACAAAAAATACTTTCGCCCCTAATCGGTCCGTCGTTCTCTCTACCTATTTCTCCCGATCCAATTAACCATATAAGTCTCGAAGTGTTTGTCAGGCAGCCTTTGGTCCAACGTTAACATGATCCGTTATCTTTCTCCTTTGGCGCACTGATAAAGCACGTAACTATCGGCTTACTCGTCAACTGCTGCAGACACCAAGACCCTCGGATACGCTCCCGCTCTTCGCTCATCCGCCTTTCCCACTCCCTCGATTCCTCACCGCTCTCTCTCTCTCCCAATCTCCCCTTTCTCTCCCTCTTCCCTCACTCGGATATTTTTCCGAACGCGCGAAGTGTTTGCTCAAAGGGAAGCCAAACAATGCTGGGATTTGCGCGATAAAAGCCAAGAGTAATGCTCGACTTTCCCACTACTTGCCTACTCCTCCCTATCGCCCTTACTCCTCCCCTTGCCTCCTACCCACCCACTCAACAACGCACGCCACCCTACCCCATATTTTCCTTTTCATTCTTCCCTTTCCCGCACTCTTCTTTACTTTTTTTCCTACTTATGCTCCTTTCATTTCCTTCTCTCTGCTTCCATCTCTCCAACTCCCCTCTTTCCTCCTTATACTTCTCTCTCTTGGCTATTCCTTCTACTTTTATGTATTTTTCTTCGTCAGTCCTTTACTTTCCACCTCCCACATTTTCTTTCCATTTTCTCCCCTTCCTTTTTCGTCACCCCCTCAAAATGAACTCACGCTTAAGTAATAACCCGCTTTTTCCAACGTGAATTTCGACCTTTTCCCCTTCTGTTCTTTCGAATCCTCTTCGCCCTCTCTCTTTGTCGTTTCTCTCCCTCCCTCCCTCTCCCATCACCCAGAAAAAATTTCGACCCGCTTTCCATCCTCTTCCATCGACTCTCCTCTCTCTCCATAATGTACCCATTCGAAATCGCGTCAATCCTCTCCAATGTAAGCCCGTCTCGCTAATCCTCGGCAGCTCACTGTATAGCTCATTACATCTCGTATGAAGCCAACTACGCGCCAAGCCACAAAATCGTACGGCGTTTGGTTTTGGGAAGAGCGTGGATTTGGTGGCAGTGATTTTTTTATTTGGCTCGGAGACTGAAGTTTCCCTTTTGTTAAGTGTATTTAATGGTGTCATTTTTTTGGCGTTCCACCCCATTAAGATTCAGAATACGGAGCGCTAAAGAGTATATCAACACAGCTGTGGTACATCTGTGTATTATTTTATTCTCAATCACAAATGATTAAGCTACGAGATAATTCAAAATGAATATATTTTGATTACTACAAATGAAGAGGAGTGTATTATTTAAAAGGTTATAATATCAGTAAAAATCCAGTACTATAAGATACAAACATTTTTATTTTTCTAGCACAAATTTGAGTAACAATATGTCAAGCTACTGTTGAACGAAAAATTTACACCAACGATAGATGTTTTTGATGGTTAAATCGAATCGAAAATAATACGTTGAATTATCAACACGGGGAAATACTATATGTCATACATTTTTGTATTAGACGTTTAAAAAAATGATCATGACAATTACTTCACCAAGAAATATTTCTCCAGGGCTAAAATTTAATAAACTAATTTAATTTCCAACATCCCCTATTAAGGTAAATGCACCCTTTACAAAAAATAAACGACAACACCACTCCCAACTTCCTAAAAGAAGACTGGATATCTTGGAATTTATAACTGCTACTTAGCTTCTGGAGAAATTTTCCGAAGAAAATTGCACGTGCTGCTTTTTGTTCGCCTTCAGCCTATGTATCCATAAAAAAATCATATCTGCGTCTAAATAATTTTGCACAAGTGCATGTGTACCCGCCCGTTCCATTCGCCATTTAGTGCGGCTATTGGATAATGACCCATGCCGCGCCTGGTTACTTCAAATCAATCATCCGATTTGCGTGGCCAGCGGAGCAAGATAACTCAACAGACCCAGAACATTTTCGCTGGCGTTTTCAATAGGTTTAAACTAACACGGGAGATATTTAAACGAGAACTGTTTATAAAAGGAGCATGTTTATAGACGGATGGTGCTTACTCTAAAATAAGATACTTTTGAGCACGTTCTACCAAAATCCACAGCAGATATTTTCCATTCCTTTCTGTCCGTTAGTTTAATGCTTTGCGTGTGTATGCATTTGTATATGATGATGATATCATAATAATTATTTTCGTATTAGTAAGTCTTCGGAAAATTATCGAATTTTTCCCGGTCAATTTGTATAGAACATGCTATCTGCCATTTCATCCTCTGGAGTAATTTTATTCTTTTGTACCGTAGATAACGGCTTATCCAACTCTACAAACCCAAAAAAAATTCACTTTAACCTCAACCTTTTTCCTCTCAAACTACACAAACACATGTTCCGCTCGCCAATTTCGGGTTACGCTAGTGTTTTGTCCCTTTTTGTTCCAGAATCCGTCCCCTTCTCGTTTCTGAGAAGTGTCGCCCTCTTGCGAGTCTAGGATACGCCTACGGTTTAGGATATGACTCCGCAACCTAAAACCTATATAAGACCACGTTCGTGCTTTGAACGTCACTTAGATACGGGATCACTGACCGAGTGATTGGGTTTCAAAACGTTGTCATTGCATTAGTGGACGTTTGGTGATGAGGTCGTTAGGGTCCTGGAGCAGCGCCGTGCACCGGGTGACGCGCTTTTCTTTTCAGGAATGCTAAAGTTCCCCGAGGCGTCTCTCTCTCTCTCTCTTCATGACTCCCTCCCTTTCGAATTCTCATCTTTCTCTCTTTGAGCGAGGCAGAATATGAGGATTTAATCCGGTTCGAAAGGAAGTTTTTTGGGCGATTTTGGTGTGGATATTTGAAAGCAAGTTTGCGTAATTGTCCCTTTGCTACGTATCGGCTGAGCCATTGTAATAGTTCTGTCGCATTTACTGTAATTTGATTGGAGACGCATAATATTTCTTTTCTCTGTATTTCGCCGTCGTAAAAACCGATGAAAGAAAATAAAATGAAAGGGTGTCGTTCTTATGTGTGATTTAAACGGATAGTCCTGATGAACGGCAGGAAAAGTTTTTAAATTTAGAGTTGCGAAAAATTGATAAATTTCATTAAATTAATAAATATTCACATCTCAACGTTGGAGAGATTTCCTTTGTTCGCCGTTTGATAGAAAACATTTTGTGTATTTATATACAAAAACCATTTAATGAAGTGCATTTGGACGAAAAAGTTGGTGTCTCTGGTTTTCTCAGCTGTAAAAATAATGAAATGAAACTTTTAAAATATGTAATATACAAATATGACATTGGCAGAGGTCATCATTTAATATTTTATTCAAATAAGAAGCTTCAAAATGGACCGCCACACAAAGCAATCATGCTGAGCATTTAATACTACTGTATCAAAAATTTCGACCAAAAGCATTACATCGAGTCAACATTCATTATTGTTTCCTTTGCCTTTTAGGGTTTTAAAGTGGAAACATTAAAACATTTCGAAAGCTCTTTGTACTGTTTACAAAGGAACAGTAAGTGGCAGAAGCGCTGAATAACTCATTTACATAGGTGGATCTGCGATAGATGCATTTGCTTTTATTGAACTTCGTGGTCGAAATATTATAAAACTAAATTGCTATATATTCTTTACTTATGAGGATGGTCAAAATATGCTGGAATTGTTTAAAATTTACAGTATCTTTAAGTTTCATATTTTATATTATGAAATATTCGGAAACATTTGTTTTTAAAATATGTAAGTACAAAACAAATAAAATTAATGTTTGGCCCATCATTTATATGTATTACACTTTTTAGGCAACTTTCGCTTCCAGATTGAGCGCCTATTATCGTCCGCATGTTCGTTCTGGGCTTCTACCGAACGGATTTTCATGAAATTTGTTATTAAGGACTTACAATAAAAAATAATGAGAAAATCGCAAAAATGAATCACTTCCGCCAATCAGGGGCACCACTTTACTGGTGATAAAAAATCAACTTTCCGTCATATATCGTAAAGTATTGCTCATATGAAAATATTTTCCAAATAAAACTTGAAGAACTAGTATAGAGGAGTATTTCTTTTCCTATACATTTTATCGTCGGAGTAGCCGTTATCAAGAAAATCAAACAAGAATATCTTAATTCCAGTTGAAAATGTCTTGCATGGTTACATAAACAATCTCACAAAAATACGTTTTATTTCCTTACGTGTGCAAGAAATATTTTTAAAAAGGAAGAAAATGGATTATTTATGAAGAAGAAAATAACTTTAAAGCGCTATTTCCCTTACGTACAGGTATATCATTTCTTTCAAATACTCCATTGCACGAAACGCTCCCGTTTGTGATACGCTGTACACTTTCCTAACTTGTTTATTAAAAGCAATAGATTTCGTGATAGTGATTACAAATAAATTTAGTTCGAATGTATATGACGAAAAAGGTCAATTTATAAGTGTCACATTCTATCTGGGTTGGGATAATTGCTTTATTTTTTCAATATTTTAAAAATTCCCTTATCACACTCTTCTTAAAGGCCAAAGGAAATTATCCAATGAATGTCTCTTAAATGTCTTCAAATTGGCTAATTTAATTAAAATTGACAATTACATATATCTAATATTCGACATTTCATTTACGTAATAGCTGGTATACAAATAACATCTGTAGATATGAATTACAACTACTGAAGTTATTGTTTCATTACAGGAGTTGTATATATATATATATATATATATATATAAATATATATATATGCTGAATAAAAACAATCAAGTAAACTCAATAATCGTTGTTTGAAATTCGTATAGCGAGAAATTTTTGTTATTTTCACAGGAGTAGTGCGTGTGCGCGTGCGTGCGCGCATGTTTGTGTAACAGTTCACGTGCAAGTCATTTTCATGTAAACCATTCTACGAATAAAATATTTAAAAACTTTAGATCCACTTCTAACATATCAATATATCTATGAAAATTTTATTTCTCATTTTATTTTATCAGAATTTATTAAAAATGTTGAAACATCTTCCAAGTTAAGTACCGATCCTATCAAATTGCTGTCAACCCCAGAAACGAATTTACCGTGGTGCTTACAAAAAAGAAGCGCTATTCTTGCTAGTGAAAAAATGTAAATTATCCAAGATAAAAAGGGGAAACTGGAAATATGCGTCTATTGAGTTTGCGGCGATCTTTAGAAGAAACATCGCACCGTGTAAATATATCTTCTCGGAGAAGCGGGCTAAACGCTTTAAGATGGCTAGGCGGTCCGCATAGCACATACGCTAAAACCTCCCTTTTCCGGATAATCTGAACGTTAAGTTTTGCCGTTCCCGTTACAAAGTTTTCCGTGCAACAGCTTTGTAAGAGGTGGAAGTTAAAAATCGTCGCAGTTTTGCTTCGTAGGGATAAATCTGGTAACTTCCGTCTCTCCTCGCGACCTTAGCGTGCGATAACGTTGATTCAATCTTCTGCGACCCTCCGCTCAGCTGCATCCGCTTTGTCGGGCGTTGGTCACCGACGAGACCAACCACTGCCCACATCGAGTCTCCCGTCGTTTCCCTCTCCTCTGTGCAATCCTAAATCCCTCTCCTTCCTCTTCCCCCCTCCACTCCAAATTGGCCGCAATGATGATTAGCTCATTTTTTGGTCAACCTTTTATAGAACTACATATTATGTTTACATCGCTGACGAGATCTCGCTTCGCCGGTCCACATTTTACGATTCGCTTTTTACCGACTTTTCACGTTAACAGCAGTTTTTTGTACCTCTTTCAGGCAGGAAATTCGTTTCGTTTGATCAATTTTTCGTCTTCGTGATCGTGGCTTGGAATACGGAGAAATGTCTTTAATATAGACCACCCGACTCCAGTTTATATTATATTTTTATCCGTGATATATGGGATCACCGAAAAATTTATATTTCGAATTGTTTTTGGAATAAGATGTATAAAGCGAATTATGTTTAAAAGAATGGGGAAACAGCACGAGAATTTAAACCTCCTACGCTGTGTTTGGTTCTGTGTAATATATCTTGAACCGAAATCTTTAAGCTTTAAAGGATTTCAGGTTTTCCCGGCGAATAGCTTGGATGAACTCTTCTCGGGCATCACCCTGAAGACGATGGCGGAGTTAGTCATCGAAACGTCGGTGTGGGACGACATTACCCGGTAGACATCCCGAGAAGAGTTCATCCAATCTTTAAGTTTTAGTTATCTTTGATCTCAGAAAAGTAATATAATTTGTATTTCAATCGGAAATTAATCGCTACGATTATTCGGAACTAAATTTTTATTCGTGCCCCTTTAGGAGCAAGAAAACTTCCGCTAAGCCTTGAGTATTAGGAAAGTTTTTATGAAGGCTCGTTTATTCGCAAGTAAAAACAAATAGCAAAAAAAGAGAACAATAAAGCTGAAGAATTATGCTTGCAAAAGTGGTTAACACTGTAAATATTAGCTATTATTCATCGCTCATTTCATCAACCTAATATTCTTCTTCGCCCAACATTCTCTCTACCCTAACAAATGAGAAAAAATTGAACTTTTCATTACGAACAATGCGAAGGGTTTTACAAAATAAGCGAAGTTTTTTAAAACGTAGATTAGATGTCCGAACAAGTAAAGGAAGAAAAAATAAATCAATTTCTGAGATAGGGACACTGAGCCTCATCAAAGTTTCAATCCTCCGGGTCAGTTCGGAAACTCAAACAGGCAGGGGAAGCGGTGGCGTGCTTTTCTATCGCCTAGAGCTGTTCTCAGGTCAGGCGCGCGCATATTTTAACGAGAAATTGTTGCTTTTATCGACGCTGTTAATATTTTATGCTTACCGCCCTTGGGTCCTTCCTCCGCCTAATATAACATGGGCACGGGTTATCCTTTTCTTCTCTCTCTCTTCCTTTACCCGCTCCTCTTCTCCCTTCCCTTTCCCTCCCTCTTCATCCGCACCGACTCTCCCCGAAGTCTCCTTTCCCATCCCTCCCTTTTTATTTCCGCTCTTAGAATTCCTCGACACAATTTCCCCATCTCCTCCCCCCCCCCCTCCCCCCCCCTCTCCCTGCCACTTTTCGCCCATTCCTCCACCTTCTTCACACCTCCCATCCCTCGCCTAACCTCTAGCCGCCTCTCGTTCCTCTGGCTACGCATTCGAAGTTTTCATCAAGGCTCAGACCGCTGAAAAAGGAGCCAATTATTTTTGCCGTCGAGATCCTGTTCTTGAAATGTTTGTTTGAATCGCTTTACCCATTTCGGAACTATGGCTCCAAACACTCCGAGGTGATTGATTTAAATTTTGAATCTGATACCTTCGTGTTATTGTACTACTATATGATTCATACAGGTATATCCATAGAACCTGAATTTCGATCAGTCTGGTATATTTATTTCAACCGTGCGGTATTCTTACGAACGGTCGTGTTAGACGAAGGCCGCGTTCTTTCATAATTCATTGAATTTTGGTTATTTCGTTGAGCTATTTTTTTAAATTACATGCGGCCCAAACAGCTCAAACCTAAATGTAAGACAGAGATAAAGTTAGTGTAATCTAAACTGAGTTATTGATCATCACTTTAATGTACATGCGTACACCAACTGAAAAGTTATCTACGAGCAGGGACGGCTCGACGATTTTTGGCGCCCCGGGCGAATTACCGCTCCAGCGCCCACCTACGCTAATTTTTGTTGAGATACTTTAAAAATACATGTTCACTGATTCATTTCTCTGTAAAAAATCACTGATAATGAACAATAACAGTTTGCCAGCCTTGGTAGAGGGGTGGTTAGCGTGTCTATCTCCCATTGCTAGGGTCGCAGGTTCGAATCCTGCCGAGGGCATGGTCGGGTGTGTTCGTCCTTGTTATTATTGTTACTTGTTATTGTTATTGTTACGATATTCAGTATAATTGGCCCTGTGCTGTCTCTAAATTCTTGCCAATAAATAAATAAGAGGAATCGATATTCCAGCCTGTTCCTCAATATAAATTGGCATCCAACATTTTTATTCACTCTCAGGTAAGGCATAGATGGTCGGGATAGTGCCCCAAGACTTGGGCGCCCAGGGCAGCCGCCCGGCTCGTTCGCATCTCGGGCCGGCCCTGTCTACGAGTAATTGGTATTCAGGTCATAGAAAAGGGGCGGTTAGCGGGCCTCATGCGGCCTCCGTAGATCCTTTATACGGCCCTCGAGGTAGACTTTTTATTATGATGCAACTCAAATTCAAATGCATTTCTTATACAATATTTTTAATTAATCTTAGAAATTTAAGGAATATATTTAATCAACGTTTCTAAAATATCTACATTTTATTCTTTTATTCCTATTTAAAACATATGGTTATATAAGAACGTTATTAACATGTAATGCGGCTCGCGGATATGTGAAATGCTACCATTCGACCTATGTACGATTTGATTTTGAGACCCCTGTTGTAGAAGTTCGAGTTACCGGGGCAATGCATTAAAATGCTAATAATAATATCACACGTAAGAGTTTCATTAAATTGATTTTAACTATCCGATCTGGGCAGGAGGGAGTGCAGACAAAACAAAGAAATGTTTTTTATTTTTCTTGTAATCGTCATACGCTTTGGTGATACTCGAGCGTAGTCGGTAGCGTATTCAAACTTTCCAAATAAACTGTATTTTTGTAAAGGACAACTCATCTAACTAGATATTAATTTTACGTTGACGTCTTTAGACATTTGTTTACAATTTAAATCGGCGTATTTCTCGAGAACCGTTCGTCGTAAAGATATGCGGTAAACGGCGTTTTATTTCTACTGGCTATGAGGTCCCTGGAAAAATATTTTCATTTGCTAAAGTGTCCCGGGTTCGAATCCAGGAGACAATTATATTTTCCCATAAGTTTACACGGGATTTTCGATTTTTCAGAGTGCAAGGTTTTCTTCCTTCGTTCGTTAAAATACGTAAATATTGACCGATTTTCTTCTTTTTTGCTTTATTTGACGGCTAAAGGTCAACACTATCTTATTATTATATATACGTTATTATGATTATACGTTATACGGTCGAAGTTTTCGGAAATACGCATTCATTTTCGAACTTTTGCGGATTTTTCGTACCGTTCCGGACGTTGCCAAGGCGCCGTCATTGTTGCCCCCGATTCAATTACTGTCAATTATACCTTAAAATAGGTGAAAGAATGGCGTTATTCGCTTCGCACTTTTGTTTAACATAAGCATCGAAATTAATGTAGCCTAGCAACGTAAATATTTACGAATAATTATTTTGTTGACTGCGTATGGGAAGCGTTTCTAGTTGTGTCAATAACATGTGTAACAAACAAGCTCCCAGCGTATTGAGTTTTATTTTAAATTGTGCAATTAATTTGTTTTTTGTATTGTTTCATCGTTTGAATGCTGGAATCTTACCTTTTTGTAAGTAGAACCATCATATTACACATCTGTAATCCTTATTAACGCAAATAGGCTCACGCATCAATTAAAAATTAGATAAGAATAGGGACACACGTTACTTTGCAAACACATTATATGGTTATCTTCTCTTCATTGATAATCTAAATAAACGGTTGCATTGACGTCGCCTTTATAGTAGGTCCTGTAAGAAGTTAAAAGTAGTTGTTGATAGACACTTGAAGTAAAGCAATTGTTTGTGAGTTCGTCTGTAAGGGTGCAACGATAATCATTGGAGCTAAGGTAAGGTAAAGTTATTAGCCCAGCTACAGCTGCCAGAGAAAGAAAGAGGAGCCAGAGATCAAAGGAACAGTATTGTAGGAAAGAGAGAGAAAGAGATGCGGAAGCTCATAGGATTGCCCGTGTAGATGAGGAGCGGAGAGTACTAGAAAGACAAAGAATTAGGGAAACACGTCAACTGAATAGGGAACAAAGAAGATCTAACCTAGGGCCGAACTGTTTAGATTATTTTCATTTCATTTATTTCATTAATTATTCAATCAAAATTATTTCACTAAACTTTCAGTTTATTTAAATCGCGTTGAGGATCGGAGATCCGGGTCTGCCCTACTAGTCTATTTAAATATTTCTGTGTGAAGTTGCGTGCGTGCATTCAAAGCCTCCGATTATATTACATGGAAGTTACGTTTACAGAAACAAACAAACACAAATAGAGAGCAAGGACTTTTGTTTTAGAGGTTTGACTATTCGTTAAATACCAAAATTTTCGACGCGGCTTGTACCAGCAGCCATTTTTTTAATCGCTTTCAATCTATGCGTTGTTCCGTATACGATTGTCGGGTGTACATACCTGTACATGACTCGTATTTTGTCTTAGATACAATACGTATAACATAACACGATATTTGAATTATATTGGTATTGTGGAAAATCTCCTCATGTGTTTCGAAAACAACCCTATCTTATATGAATTCATTGTTTACGACTCCTAAAAATCCTCAAAGATCCCCTTCACCAGGGCTCCAGAAATCCGCTCGCCCACTCGCCACAGGCGAGTTAATGGAGACCGGTGGCGAGTAAATTTTCAGCCTCTTTCAAGATGCATTTTAAATGTATTACGTTGTTTCTTTACATAATTCACACAACTTTTTCCATCTTAAACACAGTCTCATTCGCTGTCTAGTTACTATTGCGGCTAGGAGGTTTAATATTACAGTGGAACCCGTTTAAGATGTTCTCGCTTAAGATGTTTTCCTGCCTAAGATGTTCATATCTTTCAGTCCTGAAAATTTCCTCATAAGAACAATGTAATTTTTTCCCGTTTAATATGTTTCTGTTTAAAATGTTTTCCCGCCTAAGATGGTCATAACGAACCTTAAAAAATCTGATGTGGCCAACACATGACTTTCTCCATATTTGGGGTATAGATATATCGTCCGTATTGCCGTAAATTATATTTTGATTATGTTTCCAGAATGCACCGCTACCTGGTTTTGGCGCTATAAACTGGATATTACGAAAAAAGATTAATGTCTCCGAAATCGATGGTTCTACGAAAATTTGTTTCAAACAAAACCTGGAATAAATATTATTCTCTACAACTTTGGTCCTCACGAAGATTACCAATAACGACGTTTTTAAGGAGATATTTGACGGAAACCGAGAAAACCGATTATTTATAAATAATTCCTAAACAATAACTGCTATGGAAAATTGTTTCAAATGAAATTTGTAGGCAATTACATTCTCTATAACCATTGTATAGAATTCTACATACAATAATAATGTTTTAACGGAGATATTTCGTCAAAACCGAATCGAGTTTCGAATATACCTCGACTTCCGTTTAACGTTATTGTCCAAAAACTAATCAGTTCTTTATGCTCATGTTAAAGTATTACATATGAAGTTTCGTAACGATATGGCACGTACTTTTTGAGTTAGAGCGCCCACAATCACACGCACACACAGACATCATTCCCAAAATAGTCTAAACGTGTTCTAGAGACCTCAAAACGTGTATTTCCGTTGAAATCTCGAAGTCGATTTTTTTCGTGATCACAATACTTTCCCATTACTTCGTATGGAGAAAGTAAAAATGGAAAAGTACCCGTTTTATGTTTAATTTCACATCTTACATAAAAAATGAATGCGATTTACACATTTCCGTATGCATTTTCCATATTATTCCAAATGTAATTTTACTCTAAATATTTTTAAAACTTTTCTATAAAAAGAAATCTAATATCCCAGTCATTCATTCATTTTGGAATGGAACACCTTGCCACCTAATATTGTATCTATGAAATAACATTATAATGAACACATTATGGCAAGTGACGGCGCAGAACAGACGAAACAGCTGACAAACTCGAAGCGACAAGCGCAAGAGGCTAACTTACGTAGAGGTAAAATTTTCCGTTCCGAATAACTACCAAAAACAGCGCCTTATATTCCGGTCAGTATTGTAATTCCCTATGTAATTGTAGTTTTCGGCTCTGACCATTCAGTTATGATTGCGTGTTCGAAGTATTCATAGTGTTCTGTGTGTTTGTGGCTGTATCGTTTATTTCCTTTTTTAAATTCAGTTTATTAACCCAAGTATATTATTTTTGAATAGGGATGTCATCTAAACAGGGAATTAAAAGAAAACCACTTTCACTAAATGAAAAACTCGAGATTATAAGTAAAGTGGATGCCAATCGAAACTCTACGCTTGTAAAGATGGCAAAATTACTTAATGTTCCCGTATCTACGCTCAATAACATCATGGCTAATCGGGAAAAAATACTGAACTATTCCCTTGTTCAGCAACCAATTCGAAAGAAGATGAGATCTGCAAAAAACGAGAAACTGGAAATTGTGCTGTTGGAATAAGGGTTTAATGAATATATTTTATAAGGGATGTATGTTTGGTTTTTAATAACAAATTAAGAAAAAAATAAACTTAAGAGGGCTGAATTCGCGCAAATTTCGTCTCGATGACTTAATCTTTAAATATTTTAAAGAGTAAAAGAATGAAAACCTTCAAACCAAAATCAATTACTTTGTGAAAAGTGAGTATTTCTCCATTGATTTTGTTAAAAATACTTATATAAAAACAGACCGCAATACTATGGGCGAGTAAATTTTTTTTTGTGGCGAGTGGATTGAAGTTTTATTTCTGGAGCCCTGCCCTTCACAATATTTAGCATTTAGTCTTGCACATCTTTTAATTCTTTCACTTTAAAAATAGCGTCGGGCACGCAAAAATGCGTTACCCTCGTGTAGGTTGTCAGTTATCATTTGGGGTACACATCACTCAAGTTTACAGTACATACTCATTTGCCTCCCTATCCCCCGAATCCATTTTCTACTCCTTACCATTGCCGTTACAATCCCATTATTATAGACTTTATTTAAAAAATTCACATTAAAGTAATGAAACACGTCCGTTCATGTAATTTAAATGAACATATTCTGTAATGAATTCGCAACTTCTATTGCTGGGAATAAAAGAACCGACGCAATAACAGTAATGATTTGCATTTCATTGTAAGAGGAATGTTTCAATAAACAGAAACTAATTTTATAAAATAATATATGGGATTTTTAAATAATGCTGCTATTAATTTATGAAAGAACAAATCCCTGTTATTCTACGTCAAACATAGCGGATGTAGGGTACTAATATGTGGATAAAATCACCATCACGCATTTCACGAACAAGTTCTTCGTTTCATTTACAGAAGACTAGCATCCACCCACCACTCGTGTCGGCCAGCTGGAAATCTTCATTTTAACGAGGTGAAGGACCTCGTGGAGCTCTACGTAAAAAGAATACGTCGCAAGCAGTTGCCGCAATGTGGGAAAGAAGGTAAGATGGACCTTTTTACTTTTTCGGCTAAATTGGTTCCCGGTAGTCGGGTGCAAGGTGTGCAGTAATGCAGTGCGTGCCCATCCATTAGGTAGGTGCGATGCTATCGTCATCTTTACCTTTCCTTCTGGAGAGCGCGACGGAGTCGGATAAAAGGAGACAGCTCAAGAGAGAGAGAGAGAGCTGTCTACTAACCTCCCTAACCAGCAGAACGGGTTCGATTTCAGCGCGATGCGAAATTCGAAGACTGTTCGGGATGAAGGGACCTGGCGCAGAGTGGAAAGGGGGAAAGAGAAGGAAGATGGAGGAAATGAAAGCGAATAGGAGAGAGTAGAAAGGAATGAAGAGGAATTGGATCTGGTGGAAGGGTTGCGAGGAGATGAGAGAGAGAGGGTAACGAATGAGAAGAATACAGGGAAGGGGTAGAGTAGGAGCAGACGTGCATTGCTTTGCGGCGTGACCGGATGTATTTAACTTCGTTTCTTTCCTTACGTTGGCGCTGCGATGGAAAGCGGCCGTGCAGCGTAATTTGAAAAGACCTCAATTTGGATAAGTTACGGACTTTTCTGGTCTTTCATGAGCGGATGTAACAAGAGGATTTTATATTGTGACATCGCGTCGAGGAAGATTAATTGGATCGGCACTTGTTGGTGTGTTACCTCCATGCATTGTTGTATAAGTTTAGAAAAGTCTGTTCAATTTTCTCTACTATATTAACATCGGATCGTAAAGTCTGAAATGTCACGAAGGCATTTTCGTCTTACATAATTGTGCGAAATTTTACTCTGGAACATAGTCTATGAACTTTTGGCTCGCGAGCTCTGAGAGGAGCTCAAGGCGCATTTGCTTGGAAAGTCACATTTAATTGGATTTCCTTTAGATTCATTCTTATTTCTAAGTTTATCTTACAGAAAATACAATTGAAAGGATTAAAAACATGGTAAAATAGGCAACACAATGTGGTACTATTCAGTATCGAAATATGCGGAATATACGGTCGAATGCAAAAGGCTTGTAACTCTTGTATCCTCATTATCGCCAATGTCAGTAGTCTTCCCAATCATGTTGAACTTATCCCGTTTCAAGGATGCTACACGCGGATGTCTATGGTCCATGACAGTCCATCACGCGATCCAAATGTGTTAACTATCCCATTTATGTGATTGCTGCTTGAAATTACATTATTTGAGTCATTTCTTCGCAAAGACAATTTCAGTATATATATATAACCGACTGTTAACGTTAGCACTATCTATTATACATAGGAAAGATATAATTTTATGTATTTTATTTAGTTATCATGTATGATAGGGACATTCTTTATACAAATTAATCAGTCGATTTATTGATGTCATCTTTATGATCTCCTAAACGAGTGATGGCAAACCTATGGTACGCGTGCCATAAATGGCACGCAAGACGATTTTGGTTGACATACCAACGAAAGGCGAAAACTAATCAAAGCATATATTGTACTGATTTAGTGCCGCAAAAACATTTGTGTTATTTAGTAAATTATTGTAAACTATTGTAAACATAACTTTTATGGTTAAAAATGTCAATCTCTTATGTCTTGATCACAAATCTAATTTAGTTGGTACGCAAAAAAATCAAGAAATTTTTTGTGGCACGCGAGGCGGAATAGATTCGACAATTTCAGTAATATTAGCACGTGGGGAATATAAGGTTCGCCATCATTGTCCTAAATGGTTGAATGAGTTTACTTGGAATTTAAAACATTTTGAGGACTTCGTTACATTGGCGCGCGGGCATAACAGGTTTCACCACCTCTATCGTAGAAATTATTCAATACATTCTATTTGACCTTATAAGACGATACATGTTGATGCTTCTTTAAAGCATTTTAAACGACTGTAGTTACAGTTGCGATAATTCTATGCTAATAATATAATGACGTACTTGAGATTTAAAGTAGCAGTTTAAAAATATCTACATTATAAGAAATACAATGGAAACTTGCATGCTACTCTCTTGCTTTGCGCTGTGTTTATTGAGGTGGCAGTTATTGAAAATCTCATCTCAACAGATGAAAATATCCTTTATGGAGCTCTCTTTTGTAGTAGTATCAGAGATTTTATATAAAAATAAAAAAACCCAGAGGGATTAAGAATCATTTTCGCAAAATATTCATTGCATCAAACTGAAATCTCAGAATAAAAAATTATCTTTTGCTCATATTTGCATACACTTTCCTAAAACAAAGCAAGGATCTTATATTTTTTTGCCGGATCCCCACTAACCAATCGCAGTTTTCCAATATTCAATCACTGCGTGAGAGGAAGATCAACAGGCGACGCGAATTATCTAAATTGATAATCTCGATAACCAACATTTCCAGTTTTGTAATTAAAAATAAATAAATTCTATTGATTGGATACGTATGGCTTCAGGCCTCCATTCTATGCCGTCGCTGGAATAGTTTTATATGAACGTATACAGGGTTTTTTCGCTTTTTTTACATTGCAAATGCCTCTTCGTTCATCCAATATTGCCATGTAAAATAAAACAGCACGAAGGCTTGTTTTCATAAAGAAAAAATGCAATTACAACTGAATTGCGCGAATCAGTTTGGTTTTTCATATCTTATGGCAAAATTATTCTATAAAAATATGTAAAAATACAAAACATCGATAGAATTTTATATTAAAAACTCTTATGTGATCGAACAGATAATTATTTGATAACATTTCTTTTTATAATGTAATTTTTTCGAGATTCAGCGGATTAATTGCTAAAGGAATTAATAAATCATTCCTTCACGAACTTCTGCGTACTCGATGCCAACAATTCGAAAAATTTACATTCTACAACAAAAGGTGGCCTTTTTTTATTGCAGATTCGCTCGTTGAGCATTGAGTTCCTAAGAAGGGAAAAGAAGAGCGATAAGTTTTACGGCGCACTCCATTTAACTCTTCTCGCAGTGGCACATCGTTTAGAAATTGCCTTTCCCCAGATACGGCATTGTGCTCCTCCCAAGCACGAGGTGTACGGTTCGGCCGGCAGATGACGCCACGAGCGGCATGCTCGCCCTCTTTTCAGGGCGTGCCGGCCGGCAACTCTTCTGCCCCCCTCCCGCCATTCTACCTTCTTCCGCCCCTCCCGCGCGCATGCCGATCGTGCCCTTCTCCCCTCTCTCTCTACCCATGAGCCGCCCTCCCCGCGCGTGTGTGAGGTGTAGGGCCTCTTTTTCCTTCCCCCACTCCACTGTTCCCACTCCCTTCCGCATCCCCCACACCCCCTTCGCCCTCCCCCTCCCTCGATCCATTCCCATCCCCTTTCCAACATCCTCATCCCCACCACATCTCTCTCTCTCTCTTCGGTCCATCCACCGCCAGCTCCCGTTCCCCCATCTCACTCACTACCTCCGTTGTACTTCAGTGTTCTGTGGCGCGGCGCCGGGGTCGGTCGCTAACGGCTTGCCTTGCTTACCGTTTAAGCGTATCTTATAGAGATACCTGCTTATCTCTCTCACCGTACAAACTCTGTAATCGTTTTCAGCGCATAGGTTTTTTCGATCTGATCTGCACAGATATCCATCCGAAGTACTCTCCGATTTTCCGAGGGTATTTATTCCCTAAACTCGTCCTCGTCTCCTCCCCATTCATCATCCCTCCCCCAAGATTCAAACAGTGAAAACTACTGGAAGTGCGTCCGTCCCGCCACCATGGTGAAGGTGACGGAGGAACAAATATTCTTTCCGTCACCCACCTGATGGTGCGGAAGTGTGCGGCGAATTTTCCCTCCCCCACCTCTGAGGGATTCGATTAATTTAGTTTTGTGTAATCCTTTCGGCGTTTTTTTCCACCTGCCAAAAATATTTTTTCTCTTTTGATGACAGTGCTTAGGATGGTCAGTGTTTTTGTTTTATATCCACGGTGATCGGAAGATTAAAATATAAGGATGTTGTATTGGTGACTTTTTATCGGAGGGCCAGTGACCTTTTTTAAGTTGGGTGGTTGATTCATCTCCCTCCGAAGGTCGTTGTTCATCAGGAGTTGATCGGCGGATCATCGAAGACGGACGGTTTTTTTAATTGGACGATTCTGACGTCTCACGGATGCGAAAAAAGCCTCTGCGCAAAGATACGGTAAGATACCCTTTCCAATGTTTTCGCCATCTATTTCGCGAAAGCCCACGTGAAGTGTCTCGTACGAGATGCGCACATATCGGAAGAGCCGTGATAACCATCCTTACCGCAATGATCTATTACGTTTTCATTTAGGATCCCTTGCGATTATCAAGGAGACATCGATTTGAGACCGTTATTGGAATTTTATCATTCTTCTCTGAAATCTACTCACGAAGACCTAAAGGGTTAAATGGAGGAGGGGACCTTCCCAATTTCGCCCTGAAAATAAAGACAATTATCTATCAATCTATCTATCTATTAACGCGAGAATTTTTGTGAAAGGGGATTTTATAGATTTCAGTGCTTTTTTCTCGTTTTTTAATCTCTCTAGTTGAGTGAAGTCCTCTTTGCCTCACAATTTAAAGACGAATATTCAGACGAAGTTGGCAAAAAATTAAGAATCAAATTGGTCCCGACGTTTTTAAAGGTGACATTTTACCGAACCGTCTTCGGATATATCGCCTCTGGGTAAATCCCGTTCTCGACTCAATCTCACTCATGTCGCGACTGCGCTTGTTCAAGATAAACCTTTCTATTGGGCGGAAAATCAAAATACGCCGTTTGGTTTCCATCAACAGGGAGTTTAGGAGAGGCAGAGAGAAAGCTCCATTACCGGAATCACAAAAGACGCTCTCCTAAATACATTGTTTCCACAGTTTCGGACTTGCTGCACATGGCACTCTAAAAACTCCATCTACTGTTTGCTCGGACCCATGCGCCCGGGAAATTAACCTCCCCCTTCTGCGCCGCCCGCTCTCAACAAAGGTGCTTCCTCCTCATCCTTCGTCCCTTCCTCCGCAGTTATCATACAACGCCCCGAGTGGATTAATTTTATTATCACGCTCGAGTACATTGGATCATGTTAAGGGGAGCGAGAAATGCGGGCCTCACTCTCAAAAACCTTTCCTCGTTCAAACAGACCCGGAGGGCCTCCAACGCGAAAACCCCTTTTCCTAATTTACGCACACGGGGTCGTGTTATGCTTCGGAGAGAGGTAGAGAGAGAGACCTGCGGAGAGAGGAGATATAGAGTGCACTGCGCTCTCCCCGTTGCTCTCGCCGCCGCGAAGACCCTCCGGGCCCATACTGCCCGACCCATCCGTCCTCTTACATCCTTCCTCCTCATTCTTCTCCGGCGTTTCCTAACATCCACCTGTGCGTTGGAGGGGGATACGCGCTCAGGATGATTGTGCTTTCTCGGTGTGTGCCGAACTCGACAGTGTTGTTTAGAGCTGATTAACGCGAGACTTTTCTCGGTGGAGAGATCGCGATCGTAAAGGCTATCTTTCAGTCCTTTCTGTTCGAATGACGACGTTTTTTTTTGGATTCGAGTTTTCTTTGTGAGCTAAGTTCCCAAATGAATAGAAAGCGTCGTATAAGCGCGCGTATGTGGATAAAGATTGATGTCTGTTGTGTTTAAACGGAGAATCCTCTAAATTCATTACGCAGTGACGGTGTTTTTGCCCGTTTTAGGAGTCCGAGATCAGACCTATCGGAGCATATTTCATCGAACAGGTGGGGTGATTACGAATCAATCCGTATTTGACTCTATTCTCGAAAGCCTTCGGTGTCGGTGAATGTCTTTTTAAACGGAAAAAAGTAATCCTATCGAATAATTTGTGTGGTGCAGACAAATAATTTTGCTTCGCCGACAAATTCATTTCTCGCATGCTTGTTGCAAAGGCGCCATTGTCGCAAAAAATGCGGGATTATAGTCCCCTCGATAGAAAGGCCTCCGATAAAGCTTCCTTCCAAAAGGGAATGCGCCGGAACTCCAAAAGTCATCCATTTTTCCAATTTTCCGGCAGCATTTAAAAAGAATTATCGTATCAGTTTCAGTTTGTCCTTATCGTTGCGCCCCGTCCTTCCTCCTCACCTGTATCCAGACGCATATCTCCCTCCATCTCCCTGTTCTTCCTCCGGTTCCTTCTTCCTTTAACGTTTAAGGCCGGATATCAGGATTTGTTCCCGAGTCTCCGCCCTCCTTTTCCACGGGAGATTTAGTAGAAAACACGGTTTCCTGCGTGAGGGTGGAGAGGAGCCGAGAATTTAGTGTCGTATGGGGCGGAGTTCGCAAGGGGTCTTGGTGGTGCAGGAGGAGAGCATCTTCCTAGTCCGTGAGGAGGAAAGGGGTTGCGGGAGCACTCCGCGAGGAAGTCTGGTAGCCTCCCCTTCACCCAGCCTCCTTCCACCCTCTAGGAGTTGATTATATCGCCGAGGGAATTGGATTAGGAAGGGAGCGCGGGGATGCGTCTGGGGAAAACAGAAGGGGTCGTCGGATGGGCGGCCGGAGATGCCAGGGTGTGGATTGCGCGCCCGGCCGCCTCTTAAGCTTCTAGGAGAGGAAGGAGCGTGGTGGTTGTACGTATCCATAAGGCAGGCCTTTCTACCGTTTCGTTTCACCCTCGTTGTTTTTTCCGTCTCCCGACCCTTTCCGGGCCGATTTAGCCTGTTTCCTATGGTCGATACAGGAGGAGTATGCCCTCGTAAAGATCGAAGTGGAGGGCGATGCTGGTGCCTGCGATTGTCGCGACGCAGAAGTTAGTTAATCGGATCCCATTCTTATATGCTGAGTGCGCTAATTTGAGAATTATGATATTTTCGTGAGATATTGCGATGCATCGGGTGGGTAATAACTCAAAGAGTTATTCCATATTCCTCACTAGAAAGTTATATTTCCTTTTGTTTATATCGTTAAAATGGCTGACAGACGTCCATGCCCATTAGACTGAAACTGCGACTAGAAGGAGATGGAAGAGTTTCCAGTACCGGTTGATTAAAAATCCATATACCTTAATATTATTTATGTTAAATTTGGGATGTATGATAGAATAAAGATATGGATATATGTTAGATTTCGATCAAGAAAACATTTTGGAAACGATTTTTGCACATGTATCAGAAATTATTTAGAATAATTTTTAATCGCGCGCGTTACAATTACTGGAATCGTGTACATAATTAAAAAAATCATGAAAAATTTAAATTAAGATATATTCGCTCAATGCTATTTTATAGTACGATAGTGCGCAGGCTGTCGAATTTCATCTTTAAGAAACAATTTGAATGCTAATCTAAAGCTTCCTATCACAAAATCTTATCCGCACGAGGATTCTGCTCAGCGTATCGTAAACGAAAGAGTGGTCCATTATGCAAACGTCTCATACAACGCAGAGAAGTTTCTTTGTTATGTGAGAAACTCCGAAATTGCAAAAAACTTTTTCTTGGCGCTCAAGTAAAGTCGGTCCTCGTATTCATGTGACGAAATATAAAAAAGCGTCTTCTAATTCTTTATCTTATTTCATTCCGTGTCAGCCGAGTAATCACTGGAATTAAATTAACTACAACTTTTCTTGCGCCAAAGTTTTTACTTGGTTTACATTTTCCGAAGATTCAGCGACCATTAACCGGAATGTACCGGCGACTATGTTCGATAGACGCGAGTGTTATCCGGCCAATCTTTCTCCCGAAAATTAGCACTAATGCTAATCTGAAGCCATGAATCAATGCGAACCACTATAAATCGAACCGTCAAGGAGCTGTCAATCGATCGAACGAGTAACCGTGGATTCAATCATCGGTCGGAAATTTTTTATTTGCATTAGCGCGAACATTTTTAAAAATTCATTTATTTGAAAATCAAACCCACGCAGTTCGTTGTGGGTTCTGCATCATCCAGAGTCCACAGATCGAGTGGATGTGTGCGCGCGGGCGGCGTTTTCCGACCGTGAACCGATAAGCCGCGTACCCTTTTCGAGTTTATCGCGGGCGTGTGTCGACGCGAATATAAAAGCGACGCTATGCATCGGCGGTGCGTTCACACGTCACGGCAAAAATATGACTATCTTGATCGGTGGAGTGGCTTTTGAAGTTGGATTTTTTTTACGCTTTCGGGTGTGTATGCCTGTGTTGCAACGTGCATAAATAAACTGGCTCACTTTCTGTGGTGAAATTGGTAGATATAGAAAGGAAAACTAAAATTATTTTTCTGCTCCGCAGGGAATAAAACCCAAAATAATGCGCTCTATTTTTTTAACTCGTGAACTCCGAAACTTCATTTTATTGTTACATTCATAGTATGTTTGCGTTTTCTTCTCTTCTCTTCTGTAATTTTAATTTTATTTGTTTATTTTTCACAAGTTCATAAACAGCACTTTACGGCCTTTTACAATGAGCTTAATAACAATAACAAAGACGAAATCATACGATCGTGCCCTAGGACAGGATTCGAACCCGCGTTCCTAGTATTGGGAACTAGACACGCTAACTATCCCTCTACCAAAGCTCTTGTTTGAGGATCCATTTCAAAACGTTATTACACTCGTAATACGTTTATTTATGCCCCAAAAAGATTGCTTAAAAATTCCGAATAATTTTCATCCATCGTGGAATTACATATCTTATGATAGAAACTGTACTGATTTTTAAGCTAAACTTTTAATATTTTTTTCCATTATAAGAAGCGGAAATATGGCAAATAAGTATCATTCAAACGAAACAAACGAGAAGCTCCTCTTAATAAAGGTAGAACATACATCCACCTCGCTGGCAATTTTAAAACTTACCGCTTTGGATACAATTTTTCTCGGAAATTTTTTTCCTTTTAAAAATACTATGTAAAGTAAAAAAGAATAGTGTTTAACCAAGATCGTTGCGTTGGATAGCAAATTTCCGAAATGAGTAGGTTTCTTTAGCAGAGGCATTATTATATCATTTTGGTAGAAATTGCACATTATTTTCTGCTCATTTTGAGTATCTTTTTACTTGTTATTAAGGATCAAAATTACTTAAAAAGAAGAACGTAAGGCATATATTCATTAACGGTCTAACTTGAGAAGCAGATTAAATCATGCTTTTTTTGTTCCACTAATTGAATGAAATATATATACTTACCCCTGTTTTCTGTCGAAAATTTTCCCAGGGTTATTCAATAATTACAGTCATAATTATATTATACTCATAAATGATAGTTATTGGTCTTTTTATCTTTCATCGGTAGATCATTGGAAATGTAAGTCTTTCGTATGTCTGATCATCTGAAGGCCATACCCAAACTGAAGTTTTAACGAAATTAGCATGTTTCAATACTATTGAGAATTGCATTCTTCTGCCTGAAAATAAATATAGGTTATTCTATAATCCCTGGCTTATTTAGATAGTTTTTGATTAAATAGTGTAATCCTACGAAAAAATTGTGACTTAAAGATTTTAGCTTAGAATTTGTCTCTTGATAGCTCATATTTCTTTCCACTTTTACTAACCAAATAATATTTATAGAGTATTTTTGAATAAATTCGTGATGCTTTAAAAAATTGAAACTCCGTCACACATGGTCCAATTAAATATACCGTTTAGTGTGTGATGATTCTTCAGGCAAGCAAAATTTCTAAGTGGAGCCGCGTTGAAAGCACTGCTCGGATTTGGCAGTCATGTCCCAGATGTGCATCCTTCCGCTGTTTCGATTATAAAATATTTTACAAAATGAGCGTACCATATCTTTTTTTCAAAATTTATCTACTCCATCATGGAATTGCGCTATGAAATCCAAATCGCCTGCTTTCAGCGGGCTGGCCGTTTGGCAAGAATAAATAATTAGGCGATGGAGAGAAAACAATTTGCGTGTGAATTGGTGCGAAGGCCAATTTGATATCCGGGCGCCGTGCAGTAATTTCATATGCATTTGAATTCGCAGGCGCTCCAGGAATTATTAGTTCGAGCGCTACGTTACGTGCACTCGTTTCTTCCGCAAAACCGGAATTTTCGCGAGTTGTCGCCGGTTGTTTGGACCGGAAATTTTGAGCGCAAATCAAACTGTTAATTATATAACGTGGAAATAGACGAGAGAATTAGGGAGAGGTAGCGGCGTATTATTTATCTAATCGTGGTTGATGAATCCGTTGCTTTCCAAAATCCCTTCCTAGATTTATGAAGGGAACGCATAATTAAGGTGCGGAGTGGCAGCAGGAAAAGAATTTTTGAATACGTTTTAATTGACCTTTAATATGGCGACACTGAAATCAAGCTTGGAAAAATGGGAAAATATCAATGCATTAGAATCGAATAAAAAGTAAAAATCATTTATGGAATGGGAATAAGAATTTCATTTTGTCTACGTGATTTTTATCAGGCTATAATGGCTAGAGTTACATGTCTGAATTCAGGAGTCAGTAAATATTAGTCTATATATATTATAGCATATTTCCCTATTATTTTTGTTATAAAATAGTTAGACAAGTATGACGGCCTTTGCAGAAACCTATCCAAATAACATTATTTTTTGCAAGAAGCTTGTTATTTCTAACAGAAAAAAACCCGCTTTACCCGAATTTCTCCGAGAGAACGGTTTTAATGAAGTAATTCGATATCCGTCACGTTTCCTTCGCCGTTCGTTTTGCTAGTCAAGATTACAGCTGGAATACAAGTTTAAAGAAAAGAAATGCTAACGATGACCTTTCTTGCGTGTCGGTACATGCAAGGAAAACAACCGGCACGGCAGTACACTCCTTTCCTTTCAAAACACCCAATTAAACAAAGGAAAAGAGATCGATAAAACTTAAAAACTTCCCCCTTTACTCCCTTCGTAAAGTAACCCCGAAAAGAACAACCTGGAATACTGGTAATTGAACTGTCTCTTTCTTTTCTCCCCCGAAAAAATAATAAAAAAGAAGCAGTTGACCTTGTTGCGGTTGTAAGAATGTGGATACGTGTTTCGCGTTTTTTAAACGTTTTTTTCCCTTTATTTTCTTCCTTTAAAGAGAGACGGGCGACAGCGAAACTCCTGGAAAAGATAGTCCTCATTAGGGAGGGGAAAAGGAGTTTTGGGAGGAAGGGGGAAATGAAACGTGAGGCGTGTCTTCCCTTCGCATCCCTCCCTAACCTTCTCCACACAAATACACTTTCTTTCTCCATCTACCTCGCATGCGTGTTTGTGTGTGTGTGTGTGTGTATCTCCCCAGGTACCACCCAATCTATTCAGTTACCTTCTTGCCTCGAGGGGAGGGGATCTCCCTCTCTCGTTGTTTCCCACACGATTGGCATCGTTTGGGGGAGGCGGGGGTGCAGAGGGTCGGTTTCCTCCGCTCAGGAGTCTCCTTTCTTCCCGTCTTTCTCATCCTCTCCACCCGCCCCATCGCTCGCAAAAGGATAACGAAGTCCCCGCACATCGGAAAATCCAAACCGAGGAGATATTCGCTACGCTTTTCGGTTGCCGAGTCCCCCAGAATAATAATAGAAGCGTCACGCGGTTATCTTACCTCCTTTTGCTTCCTCTTCTCTTCTGCCCTCCCTGAAAACCGTAAGAAGGCACTTCATGAAGCACGCCGAGTGGGGTTCATTATTCTCCGGATTGTGGTTTCGATCTCTCTCTCTTTCTCTCTTCTTTAGAACTCCCTTTTCCCTTGCCTCGCTCCTTTTCTTCGAGAGCCACTTCTCAACCCTTTATCAGACCCTAGATGGGACTCCTTTTCCCTTCTCTCCCTATCCTTTCTCTCTCTCACGAAATCGCCTATGTTCACGAGTTCGGTGAACTTGGCTGAGGTAAATGGGGGCGAATTCGATTGCAGATACATTTCCTTCGAATGCTGTCTCCCGCTTACATGTGGGTATAAAAATAATTTTTTTATTCATCGGTAAGAAGAATTAAATAATGCGAATTTATTTTCGTTTGATATTTTATTGGTTTTAAAGACGTTTCAAGTTGAAACTCGTTGAATCAAAGAAAGTTTTTAATTTCTACTTTAGGAGTAAAGAAGAGGCTGATAATTAGAACAGTACATCTTATATTAAAATCACCTTTTCATTAAGGTAATGTACTAACAGGGCCGTGCCGATGGGTGAGGCGGCGAGGCAACCGCCTCAGGCGCCTCTCGAAGGGGGGCGCCAAAATTTGACAAAAATGAAAACCTATCAAAATAAATTCATAAGGGTAGCGAGGCCAGGGGGCGCCATATTATATCTCGCCTCAGGCGGAAAAATGTCTGGGCACGGCCCTGTGTACTAGCATTTAGATTTCTACTGCCTGCTCTTCCGGTTGTGAGAGGCATTTACCAAAACTGATTGCGCTATAGTTCGGTGTAGGAAATAAATGTTTTTGAAAGATTTGGCTAAATTGGTATCTGCTCGTTGTAATTTGTGTTTATTCTTCGCGACTTGCCCACAATAGGTAGTTTACTTTTGGAAATGCACAGACGTAATGTATGTTGCTGCGCCACATTACATACAAGTCATCCGAAAATAATTTTATTAATTTGTACGCGATAATATTTTACGATTAATTTTTATATTCGCTTCGTCAGCAGTGATGGAGAATGTGCTACTACATTTTCATTGGTCGAGTAATTTTTTTTCATTCTCTCATATTTACGGCCTGCGATTATCTGTAACCGAAACGTTAATACACGCCACCATCATTTAACGCGCTTTCCTCTAAAAATGTTTTTTCGTGATTTTTGGTTCCTCTCATCTGCATACACTGCGCAAACACTTGGAGATGATCTTTTGAAAGTAGGTCGTACCTGGAGTGGGCGCAGCTTCCCATTAAATCCAGATAGGGCAATTACGGCTGATATTTCGGGCGCGATGGAAATCGCAGCTGAAGCTGATAAAACCAAGTTCAAATAACGCGCAGGCGCAGCTTTGTTATTACGCGCGATGTTATCGCGACGATTCTGCCCGAATAAAGATTAAAGATCGAGATAAAGAAATTTTCCGCGAATATTTGATCGCCGCAGGATAATTCGAATCCGCGGACTCTGAATGTCGAGAGGATGACACCTCAGCCATAAATAACCATTCTGAATCGCCAGCAGGTTTTCCGACCGTTAATGTCCGTCCGAAAACCTAGGGAAGTGTGGGTCAGACCATTAAAATCGATACTTCGATATCGACCTCTGCCTCCACCGAACTACTCCGCTCCCCACCAAACAATTCTCTAGCTCGCGCTCGCTCAAACGACCTTGCCCCAACTTTCTCCACCCCGAAATCCATTTTCCTCCGCTGGAAAGGGGAGTTCCAGGGATTTATCCCGCTCTTCCTCGCGGAGACTTCATAATCTAATTGGATGGCCCGAGTGTTGAGGGCGCGTATATGGTTTGTTTTTGCATTGTGGAAGCTAAAACTTGTGACGAGGGGAGTTGGTAAAAGGAACGTGGAAGGCAGGAGAGGGAGAGTTTGTGTGTGTATCTCTCTCTCTTACCCTTTCTCTCTCACTCTCTTTTCATTTCTCTCCTTTACCGAGCAAAAAGGAGGGCGCAAACCATTCCGGGAAATCTATTACACGGCGTCTCGGAGAGACAATTTCCTTTTAACCTCGCCACAAGAATTCACTTATCTCTATTGCATTCCGGCCCAAATGAGGGGCTTTTGCGAGGGAGAAAGGGAAGGAAGGAAAGAGTTGGCCGGAGAAGGAAGAAGAGAGAGGCGTAGGCCGGGCAAGGAAGAGAAAGAGAGGTGGAGAGAGTTGAAATGAGAGAGAAAGTGGCGAAGAGAAAGAAGAGGCAGGGGAGAGATACAGAATGATAGAGTGGTAGATGGAGAAAGGAGTGAGCGTGGAGGAGGCTGAGAGAGTTTGGAGGCTCACATCAGTCTCACTCGGCTGCGAGAGGCAACCGACTCATTTTCTGGAACCTGCGCTCTCTTCCATCCCCGAGGCGGTCCACACGCAGATCTTATATAGAATGTAAGAGGTCTCCGACGTTCATTAGACAGACGACGACTCAAACGGAGTTAGAGCGTGAATCTCTCTGGAGATTCAAATTAACGTACAATTCCCGTAGTTGCTCATTAGCGATCTGCTGCGGATTGTTTCCCTTCTCTACTTATATACACGCTTAATATAAGTATGGTACGTTTGAATGTGCGAAATACGAGATGGCCTCTTTCATTCATCCTTTTCTTTCATCTCGTTTCATCTACTTTTTGGTTTTAAGTCATTTGTACTCTTATTTTCCGCTCCCTTATGAGCTTGAATGAACTCAGACGTCATCATCCAAGTACATTATTTGGTTCAACTGAGAAAAAGGAAAGTAAAATATTTCACCAGAACATGTATTTGAAAATTAGGACCCAAAATGCCTATTTATATACGTTACTAGCTGAAAGTACCCGGCGATTCCCGGGTTATGCCAGACTACGTATACTGGTGAAAGTAAAAACTAATTCTGAGATATCTCTGATACCTATGAATTGGGCCGGGAGGGTCCATGGAGGTCCGGAGAGAACGTGAGCATACGTGAGAGTAATAGGATTTCGAGTTTAACAATGTAATCGGTTGGCAAGGCAACTTCACGTTAAAGACGCTAAATTTTGTCAAAATATTATATTAAAACGTTAAATTCGAAAGATTTAGATTTGAAAGCGGTAAAAGACGATAAGAATAAGAAGCTGCATTTATTTTTCTTTAATACAGTCCAAGTCCGAAAATCGTAGGTCAAATATGCGAATTTTAATGAGCAAAATAAAATAAGGTTATCTTATGAGGAATGGAAATCATTCTCGGGAATCGAACCCGGGTCGATTTTGAAATTTTTTTTCGTAAATGGCTTCTACTTTAAGAACCGAACATTTCTACCAAATGTCAATCTTCTAGCTACTCGGAATGTTTGTTTAAAATAGCATTACAGACAGGGCCGGCTCTAGAAATTGCGGGGCCTAATTAGAAAACTTTTGGCGGGGCCCCTACATCTAAAAGGCATAGTTTGAAAAAAAAGATTTGGGAGGGACACAGCAAGCGAGGTCCAAGGGACCGAAGCAACGAGACCTAAAAGGCCGAGCCAGGGGGTGGGGATCCGGGGTGGACTCCAGGGCCGCGGGGCCCGATTGGGTCGAATAGGTACAATTGGCCTAAGGCCGGCCCTGATTACGGAGTTCCGATTTCCCACCGACGACGACGAAGTCAATTTTATATACAGTAAAACTCGTTTAATACGTATTTGAGGGGACCGACTCATTGCTTCGTTATAAGCGTGACTACGTTATATACGAGAAACATGGTTTTTGGCTTATACATCCCATATAACACGTATACACATACAGTAAAAGCTGTGCTATCCGGCTATTTAGAACCGGCCAGCCTTAGATACCGGCAATTACACAAATACAATTCATTTTGTATTTCTTTTTCTTTTTTTATGAATTTTTGTGTGAATTGTATATGTGTAATACCACAACTTCCACTTTTAAATTTCTTAAAATATAAGATGTATATATTACGTATTTACTCCGTATACTTCTGAGGCTGCCGAGTAAGCATGGCGTTTTTGGTTATGTAAGCCATTTGCATTGTCTAGATGTTTTAGTGTACTTCTACAATTTCCAGTTTTATCGCTTTTTATTATTTAAAAAATTACCCATCCATTGAATATGGCATCAAAATAAATATCTAAAAGCAAGGAGCAGGAGAGAAAAGGTTGGTTTAACGCTAACACAAAAGCTGGAGCTGATCAAACGAATTGAAAAAGGAAAAAATAGAGCAGCCATAGCAAAAGAATTCAACATCGGATCTTCCACGCTCTACGATATCAAGGCTCATAAGGCTAAATTAATGAAATTTGTGCCATCTTCTGAGACGAGTAAATCAATTAATAAACATCATACGCTTCATAAGCCAAAAATTGAGGAACTGGATAAAATATTATATGACTGGTTTTCACAGAAATGTTCAGAAGAATTAAATAATTTCGTCCTTTCTAATAGAGTAAATAAAGATAAATAAGAAAGATATAATCCAATAAATTCAATTTTGGGAACAGGTTCACTGCATAATCCCCAAACTTCCCGGACGCCCTAAACTGTTCAATAGTCTTTTTGTTTTGCACGTAAGCGTAGCAACGTATTAAATAAGAATGGGTAAATAGTGTCTATATCTACATGTGGAAGAATTAAAACGGAAAATGCAAACCCCATGCATAGTTATGTTTGGGGAGTACGATAGTGAACCTAAGCCCAATTTTGTTTGGTTATTGCTAAATTTGCGATGTCAAAATCGAAAATCGCTCCCCTAACCGGATATTTCACCTAATCGGCTTTCCACAATCCCAAAGATAGCCGGATAACACAGCTTTTACTGTATTTGCAGTGAGTCGACTTCAGTGCCGTACTTACATATGCAAAGAGATGCTTATCAACTTCGCGGCATGTAAAATGTTCGACTGCTATTATATACGATTTTTTAAATGGTCAATTAATATTATTATGGTCATTAATTTACATAAGCTTCACATTTTTAATATCAATTTCAAAACAAAGGGAGCGTGGAAATTCGTATGGAAGGGGTAGATGGAGGAAGGGGACCTCTACGAAAAAGTGCGCGGTAAACGGGCGGGAACTATTCATTACTTATCGCTCTGCTCGCCAAAATTCGTTATATATGGGGCATTTTTTGCCACGGGACCAAACATTTGTTCGTTACAGCCGAGAATTCGTAAAATGCGTGTTCGTTACATCCGAGAAATTTAACCAATGCCTTTATGGAGAAGTTCAAGGGACCGAGACATTTCTTCGTTATAGCCGAGATTTCGTTTTAGACGTGATCGTTATAAACGAGTTTTACTGTATTAGATTACACCGTTAGATATTTATGTCATTTAATTTTTCATTTCTTATTGCATTTAAGAATAATTGGATTTCATATTGATTCTTTGAAGCCACTTTTTATCGCGATTTGTTTTTCTCTAATTGCTTATTTCGTTTAAAACTATCATTAATATATGTACCTACAACAGTTCCATTTTTCACCAAAAGATTTTTTTACTGTTGTGAAGCGTCCACGATGCGCCCATCTTTGACTCGCCTTTTATATGAACACTATGATAAAATCTGCCATCAGCTATGAAATTTCATTATCAGCACGACACCAAAACATTACTTGTAAAGCAAAGTACATCATGACTCTCCTTCAAGGACAATGCTTTTTGAACTTAAAGGAACGCGTTAAATAAAATCAAGATGCGTAACATTCCTCTTAAGAGTCGAGGCATTCCTTTGTTCGACGCTCTCCCATTTTCTATCGACCTTCCGTGTACTCCAGTCAATTGTCGATATTTCCTTGCGGTTTTCTCCATTCTCCGTAGCCACGGTGACGGAACATGGATCGCCCACTCACACGAAATAGAGAGAGAGAGAGTGGCAGATGGAGAGGTAGAGCGAGCGGGGATAGGCTGCCAATACATCAACAATTCCGTCCGCGTTGCGCATTTTACCGATTGTTTGCGAGGTATCATTCTACCCTCTGTGTGTATATCGACTAGAGTGAGGTGTGCAAGGAATTAAATGTTCTTTCTCTCGCCCCGTCCTACCGCAAGATGGCGTAGCAAGGAGGGAGTGGAGAAAAAGAAACAGAAGGGGAAAGGGAGGGGAGACGAACAGTCGGAAGGTGAAGAAGTGTAGAAGAATCTTAGCTTGGGGAAGGAAGATCGAAGGAGGGAGAAGGGAGTGAAAGCGAAAGGGGAGAAAATAGGAGAAAGAGTAGAGAGAACGAGAGCGGAAGGAAGGGAGAAGCAGGTACACAAGAACGAGAAGAGGAAAGAGAGAGAGACTAGAGAGAAGGATGGAGTGTAGGAGGAAAACGAGATATACACAGGATGTGAAGGGAGATTGGAGGAGGGAAGTTTTTGTGGGAGCTCTTTGGAAAAGGAGAGAGGGAGGTGTGGCCGCTCTGCACGGCGGGGTCTCTCTATCTGTCTCCCTCTCCCCCTCCTCCTGCTTTGGCATTCCCTACGTGGCTCCGGGATCCTTAATGGCGCTGCTTTCCTCCCTTTTACATGCGCACCCCAGACGCACGAGAATTTTTTTTCTTTTTTTTCACATCCCGCATGGTGGCGGAGTAGAACGGGAGGGAGAAAGAGCAGGCGGTCGAGGGATATGTATCTGTATCTTTGTGTACGTGCTGAGGGAGGGAGGAACGAGGGACGTTTGTGTATCGCCGTACTGCGACGCCCTGGACGTTGGGAGTGCTTTTATTTTCTTCGCTCCTTTTATTTTATGTCAAGAGTGCGGGGAATTTTAGGGGAGGGGAAGGAGAGAGAGGGAGGGAGGGAGGGCATACTAAGAGAGGAAGAGAAAGGAGAGGAATAAAAGGAAAGGAGTGAAGGATTAGAGAAGAGATGGGATGAGAGGAAGGGATAGGAGAATTGGAGAAAATGAGGCTAGTATGAATAAATGGTTAGAAGAGGGAGGGAGAGAAATGGAGGTGAGAGAGAGAAAGGAATAGGCAGGGTCACGAAAAATTTTCAGTCTTTTTTCTCCTTTCCCCGCTTCGGGTGGCCGGGATTTGCGAAGCGTGACTGCTCGCCGTCACGGGACAGGGCGGAGGGTGTATCGGCGTGACAAAGTGAGTCAACCCCTTGGAGATCTGTTAAAGGTCGTTGTGGAGGGGTTTATTTTTTTAATTTCCGCAGTTTTTTCGAGCGAGTAATGCTTTATTGGACGTCGATCAGTGGCGTGACAGAAGATGCGGACAGTTTGTTGCAGACTGGCTGCGAAAAACTTAATCATTCAATATAACATGCAGTGGATAAGTTTGGATTGTTTCGCCGTAAACGTACCAATATTTGGGATTTTTATTTATTTAATTGAAACGGATGTTATCTTTTCAAAATGCCAAAGCGTATTCCTTTGCGTTTAAATCTCGCAGTTGTTAAACTAAGCACTCAGGCTACCATGAAGATGGAATGAAATGGCACGTGCCATAAAAGTTAGATTTGTTAAAAATTACCTCTGTAATAAATGTCTGGCGATTTTTATATCCTGTAATATTTTACGGTGAGCTCTTCGACCTGGAGAAGTATCTATAAAAATCCATTAAATGCTGAATGTAGTACGAGGGGCGTTCTCATTGGAACAGATCTTATAAAATTTACGCTCGACTACTAAATGTATGTAAGTGCCGAAGTACATTGTTTGCAATTAATACCGGTGGTCAATTTAGCTTACTCCTTTTTTTAATACCTGTTCGTGGACGAAATTAATTTTTTGCAACTGCGTTCGTCATATGACTGGCATTTTCTAAAATAATGTCTTTTGCAATTAAACTTCATCACTCGTAAATTTTAATGCTCATCTCAAACGGAATGGCTAAGAGCCCAGTTTATTTGCGAAGGCGTTGACAGCTTCGATGAGAACCGGTTTTTGTTCTACTCATACAGCATCCGAAATGACACATCAAGACTCTGATATTAAATTATAATAGATATTTTGACTTTATTATTATGCGTCGACGAGTAATAAAATATTTATGATCCTAAATTAAGAGTTAAGTATTTGTTTTCAAAAATAAATTGGCGTAGAATTAGCGGAAAATATAGTGGAAATGCTGTTCAATATACAGTAGAGCCTCGCTTATCCGAACTAATTGGGACTCGGATGTGTTCGGATTAGCGAATTTTCGGATTAACCGGGTTTTACAAAATACACGGGAGGGGGGGGGACTGCTTGCGTAGACTCGTTGCCTGGCAATGTCTTGGACAATTGGGAAGTACTCACATAACGCTCTAATAAGGCGGCGGAAGGGTTGGAGAGGTAATGTGACGTTTACTCGTGCCTCGTTTTCTAACGTTGAGTCTCGCGACTTTGCCACCTTCTTAGCGTACATTTGTGTAATATAGTGCAGGGCTTTTCCCAGTGTTTTAAATTACTGTCGCCGTTTTGCCCATCTTGTAGAAATGTCCAAAAAGCGTAAGCACAGTTCGTGTTCGTTAAAAGATAAGTTGGAATTGCTCAAACGCATTGACCTCCAAAAGCATTATTGCGCATTGATAATGCTTCATACCATTCACGGGAATCAGAACTTATCTGTGGTGATATAAAGGCTATTTTCTTGCCTCCAAATTTGACCACGTTGGTGCAACCAATGGACCAGAGAGTGTTGCAAAATCTGAAATGTCACTACAGGAAAAAGCTTTTGCGATCTATTATCGAGGGTGGAGAAGAAAATTTCACGATAATGTAGAAACTGAAAAAAGATCACAATAAAGGACGTGATTTATTGGGTGGCTGAATCTTGGGACAATGTGAAATATGATATTATCAAAAAGCCATGGAAAAAACTGTTGCCAAATATCATGGATGGTGTTCAAGATGAGCAAGCACTCGATGAATTTTTTTTACATCCTGTTCGGATTAACCGAAATTTCGGATTACCGAGGTTCGGATTAGCGAGGTTCTACTGCACTAGTAAATTATGATTCTACAGTTAAATTGTTAAAACGGAACTCGGTAAATACTTTTCAAACCTTTTTTTTTCAATCGAGTATCCGTTACAAATTAAATTGTATAAATTGTGTGCGGCTGTCCGCTAACTTTGTGCGAATAACATCAAAATCACTGATCATTTCCGTCTATTATTACCATTCGACACCAAATAAACAGTTAATTTTCTCGCCGCAGCTCAAAATCCTGCAAATTGATCCGATTGGCGGCATAATCCTTAGGCAAGGAAGCATTTCCCTTTAAACGCCGCACCATTCGTTTATCCCAAGTCTCTTTGGTCATTATATGTATCTCCCCGCTTCTCCTACTAAATCACTTATCCTACCGGATTGGAATCTATTGACCGACGCCACCATCGCGCTCGTTCAATCGATCGTCATAATCTCCCTCAACTCTTTTAAAACCCCGTAGCGGATACACCGATGACGCGCGGCCGATAATCGAACAACAATGACGCCACTTAAAAAGCGACATTCGAAGCTGTCAGCACCCCCTGGCGGAGGACTCTTTCTCTGATAAGCTCTCAGGCCGCTGTCAACTCCCCTTGTTCGTCACTTTAGCCGTCGCTGACCTTTCGGTGATTAGCGAGGGGGAACAAGTAGATTGTTATTGTTGGCACCTCCCCCACGATACGTGCCGCCTCCCTCACCTCTCTCGCTCTTGTCTTCCGCCCCTTCCTTCGTGCTCTCCTACTCCCCTCGAATCTTTGATCTTCACCCACTCCCCACCGTAAATGTGCCTCCGCCTTCAATTCTTCCCCATTCATATTCTCCCTCTCCCCTTTTTCTTCCCCTCGTGTCCCTCCAAGCTTCTCCTCCTCCATCTAGGATGGGGGATGGAACATCTGTTGGGGTGTCGCGGCTCTTTCGCCCTCACACAAAACAACTAGTGTGTTTCTCTCTCTATAGCTTGGAAACCATCTAGATCCAAAAGTTCGTGGTGTGTGCATGTGTCCCGCTGCCGTCTGTAGAGATACAAATTGAATGAGACAGGTTTTGCCCAATGGTGTCGCACCTTCATAAAGGATAAAAGCGAAGGGAGATGAAAAGCTGTTCGATCGGGATGGCATTATCCTCTTTCTAACATTCTCATTCTGTCCCTCTTCTTTCTCTCTACCCTACTTCTCTTCGCCTTTTTCTCTCTCTTGCGACCTATATTTTCATTTTATTATTCTGACACATACCTCATGGTAGATCCCTTTGTTTTTATTTCCAGGTTGTACGGTTTTTCGCCTTGTTGCTCTGTTACGTGTCCTTCTTTTCTTTATTTATATTAAATATTTTTCTATCTTCGAGTTTTTCGAAATGTAACGATTATAAATTCCGTCTTGGCAGATAAAAGTACTCCATAGATGAAATAAAAGTCACGCGATCTTTTTTGCGACTTGAATAATTGAGATTATAGCCTAGCATTGTTGAGAGAAAGAGGCGGAGTTCAAATGCCGACGTTGATGGATAGATTCTACATATGCATGATTCTGCTTTGCGTATCCTAAGTTATATCTCCATTACTCATTATCTGAAGTGCGCTTGCTAAAAAAACATCCAACACTTATGTATTCTATTAATTAACCCTTTTTTAAACATTGTATCATCGCCAAAGCAGTTCTTCGAAACGTTAAGGAAAAATTGTAATAATAAAATTTTAATAATCCATGTTTTAAAATTCGCCCGATTTTTCCAAGTAGTCAAATTTAACAAGACTTTCCTCATGGCTAAACTTTACTCCAGTTCATTTAACATCTTTGATAAAACCTTTCATTTTAAGCGAAGGCCAAAACATCTAGCTGTTGGCTGAAATAAACTAAATTACGGGACTATTAATGGTAAAATCAAAACAAGAAGCTATCCTTCTATTTTTGTATACTTTCGCCGCCCTCGGCTTCCTCTCTCACAGCCCTCAACTCTTACGCAATTTCTGTTTTCCTCCTCCGCTCTCTTTTCCGCTCCCTTCTCTCGTAACGTTGCCTTTTGCCTTTCTACCCACCCCCACTATTTCACTCTCTTACTCTCGTAACGCAATAATGCTCTTTTCCCCCCTCCTCTTTCCTCCCACCCTACTCGCTCCGTATCCCTCAAATAGCCGCCAAGTTTCCTCCATTCCCTCCCCTCCATCTCTCTTCCTACCCTCTCTATCTCCATTTCTCCCTCTTACTCCGAGCGTTGTTGTGGCAACACAATGGATGCCTCTGCCCGGAGCCGACCTTTGCCGCATGAATCGTAAAGGGTTCCCCAGCACTTTTTATTCCGCTCCCTCTCCTCCATTCCCTTCCTTCCCCTTCCACCTCCTCCCATCCTTCTCTTACCCTTTCCTCTAAGTCTGGGGGGATAAGCCAGTTGAGGAGGTGCGATGGAGGCGGGATAGAGGGAGGTTCGAACGGAGGTTAGGGAATGGGTGAGAGGGTGGTTTTGTCGGTACGCTACCTTTCAACGCCCACCCACAAGCTCTCGGTTCGCCCTCCAACCACCCACCTCGCTGAAAGTCTGCCCGCAGTCAGCCTGACCCTCCATCTCTCTCGTCTCCCTTAAGATTTATGGCAATCTGAACCCGTTGCTCTCCCCTACCAATATGCATTTTATTCCTTTCGCTTCGGCAGGACTGCCATACCTTCCGGACACCCGCCCTCCCCTCTGCCATAGCATCCGACCCCGTGAGCCACCGCTATAGCATTTCGTGTTGCCCCAGTTCCATCTGGTAGCGTAGTTTTCCCTCGCCACTCTGTATAGTATGCGCCATTATGGAACATACGCGATGAGAGTCAGTATCTCGGGATGGAATTGTATGTGCCGCAGGAAGGGCGAGCCGTGCCTTACAAATATACTCACAAAAGGCTCATAGGGGGCAAATGAAGCGTATATCTCTTGCCGTCCTTCACTTCGTTTGAGCTTCACTCGTACCCTCCCCTCATTCTATTGTGGGTCTGGCCTTTTATACTTCTCGGTCTAAATTGGACTAACCGCTGTCAACTGCTACCTGAGTCGAGACTTCGATTGTCGCCGCGCTGAAAAGCTCGGTGTATTACGGCCGACTGCAATTTGACAGTTATACTAATTGGGCTATTTATGGCCTTGTTATTAAAACTTTTCCCTAGCATCGTGCTCAGGAAGTTTCATTTTCAATTTCAAACTTTTTTTCGCGTATTGAGTTGTGATTTAAAAGGAAAACATTTATGGGTGATATTGAACAAGTGATTTATGGACTAAGACGTTGAGTTCTGTGACGCTAGATTATTACGCAACATAAAATGAGAGTTGTTTTTCTTATCTTTTCTATTAATTCGAACAGTTGGATGGAAATTTCTGAATAAAAAAAGCAAATGAAAGAAATAATTATTGTATTGAGGATTTTATCTTTATTTGGGATTAACTACAAAAGTTTTCACTCATATTCTAAGATTCTGATATTTTGAATTAGTATATTATTTTTGGGCGACATTTGTGAGTTGATAAAAGCGAAATTTTAAAACCCCTAGATTTCTCGATACTTGTTTTATTTTTTACTTTAAGTATATCGTAGCTATTGTGTGTGTATCACTTATTGTTAGTATTCGAGGTTTGCGGAAGTTTCAGCACAATGAAAATTATTGTGCACTTAACATCCAGGTCATTAAAAAAAACTTTCACATATCTTCGAATCATTCATGTTTTCAATTTCAGATATATTAAACCTACATAGAACCATTTCATGTGATGCCATCAAATAGTTTTAGATGGTATTTGCCAATATTGACTCGTGATATTGATTTCCACAGTGAGTTAATGCATGTTAAATTTAACGGCAGGAAAATTAATTACTCAAACGGCCAAATATGGCTTCGGGACACTTGAAATAAAACTTTCCAGTAAAAATCATTTCTTTGATGGAATCGAGCATTAAAAATTCAACAAAACAAAAATGAATTTTTCCTAATTACGTCCGGAATTGTATGTTTTTTAACTTCATTTATACGGATAAAGCACAATTTTAAATGACATTTTCTTTTAAATTCAAATTATAGTGATATGAGTAAATTCCTATTTGCATAAAAATACTAGCGGCTGTTTTCCTCCGATTGCAGTCGGCTACGAGTGTCACACAGGATCACCAAAGACTTAAAAAAGCCCAGTTTTAGCTGCGATAAAGTCTTGCTTTTCCGCACCGCGGAATTTTTCTTCGCTGATGTGCTTTAACTCTCAACTCTCCCTCCATCGTATATCCTTCGCCTCTCTTTTCTCTCTCCCTTAACCTCGTTTGCTTTTCAGAAGGATTACGACACTCCCTCTCTCATCCCTTCCTCCATTCTTCTTGCCTTACGCGTGTGAACGAGTTTTTTCCTGCCGTGATGTTACCTGACCTTATAACCGCCTATCTTACTTTAATGCCTCAAAAAATATTCGGAACAGCTAGATGGTAGGAGAATAAATCTCTATTAGGTCACATGCTTTAGTCTTCGCCTAATCCTAATTTACATTTTTCCTTAATGAGTTTTCCCGGGTAAAAAGGCTTCTGGAAGTTTCGCGCAATTGGTTTTGTATACGGGTTTGAATATTTATTTCCTCCGGGATGAAAATTGAACGCTTAGGCTTTGCTATCCCGAATTAAAAAGCTCTAGCTTCTACATTTCTGTGGAGATAAATTCTTTCGGCTCAAAGAGATTTTATTTTATACTCACCTAATCTTGATTCAAATATATATCTTATTTCATATAATAAATCATATCTAAAAAAAGCGAAAAAATGTAGGTTCTTTCAGAGATAAAAATTCCTAGTTAAGACCTGCAAAACACTGAGCTCGCGTTTTTATTTTCAGTCCTACTATTTGGACTTTAGGGTTTTCCAATAACTAATTTTTCAAATAGAATTTTTTATAAAATACTAGTTATGGCGAATTTAATTCTAACTTATCTTCGGTTAATCAACACAATTAAAAGTACTTTCTATCTCTTAAGCTTGTTTTATAGAACGTCAGTTTTTATTTACATTGCGCTATGAATGGCCAATGTAATGTCTTCATCAAGGACGCGAAGAGGGCTTATTAAATTTCGTCGCATGTTATTTCCTTTCCAACGCTCTGGTTTAATCAACTTGGCGTTATGCATGGAAAATTAAACCCTCAAAAATGAGTTATTGGTTTATTTTTGCATTTTGAGAACCGAGTCCCCTCTAATTATATTTGCAATCTTCATGTTTTTAATCGAATAATGGGGCACTGGAATTGGTTGCTGCAAATTAATTCTCGATAAAAATATAGGGGAGATGACAATAATAGTTCGTCCTGTAATAAAAAACCAACACTGGCTTTTTATTAGATTTGGGTAATTGATTTCATAAGGTGACTATAGATAAAAATTCATATCAGGAATTATTGGAGTAGTTATGAAGCTCCTTTCGATTTTTCGCGGAATTTTAGTTTAATTTTCAAGATTATTCCGCTATGATTAATCATTTCTTTTATAGAATACCTACTGTGATGTTAGTCTTGACGATTGGTGGTCAGAAAGAGATGATTTATACTTCAAAAGCACTCGTGTGCGTTGAATGATACGGAGCTGTCGCGCGGGAGATACATAAAATAATCAATTACAGTTGCTGGGCATTTGGGTGGACTGACCGCCGTCCGACCTGGAAGCCGGTTTTGCCGATCCAGCCTAAGGCTCCGCGCCCGCGAACCTAAGGCTTATTAATAACACATAATCATCGGATTGATTTCCAAATAACCCTATTGATAACTTAAACTGTTATGAAAATCCAATGTTAGAGATCATCATACAGCGATTACTCTCGTCGTAATTTTCCTACAGATTGATACGGAATTAATATTTATACCCAAATTTGGTGGCGAGGGAAAAAAGAAATCAATATCAGACAGGCAATGTGTAAGCAGCTTTAGATTCCGATGGGTTCGTTGGCACTCGCGGGCAAAGAATTAGCATTTTCCTTCTTGGATTGCCCTGATGTAGCTGCAATTATGGCGCAAAATAATTACCGTCGGGGATCTATCTCTTTACACAGCAGGAGTTACAAAAAGAAAATAATTTGAGAATACCTGCATTTTGTGACTCAAGGTTATTACCGCTGAGGTCTCAACAGATTTCTTACAGCTATTAGAAACAGAATTTTTTTACCTGGAAAAATAATAACCTAATGTATTATTACAATTCAATTTTAAGCTTAGGACATCCGTAAAAATACAGCATAAAATTTAGGATCCAATAGAAACTGCATTTACTCAAAGTACAACAGGACAGGATAAAAGATGAAGCGCTGCTCAAAATTGTTCGATTTAACCTTTGAACAAACTTGTAAATGCGGGGCCTTTCCACATCTCAAGCGCTTTCATCTCTCACGGTGAAACGCAATCAAAGAGACGAGGGTAAACCCTCGAGCGAGAAGATCTTCGCAGGTGTAACCGAGAGGCCACCTCATTCCGTCCTCTCCACCCATACGAGCTCGCTTGCCGTCAAACCCTCTCAACCCGTCGATTCCCGTTCCCTACACACGCCTTCCCGCTAAGCGGGACCGGAGACAAGGGAGAGCGTTCGTATAACAAGTAGCCGTAATAGTAGTCTGTGTATTGGTATGGGGTTTGAATACGAGTTCTCCCCTTCGCACTTATCCCACAGACAGAGAGAGGGGGGAGGAGGAGAGTACCTTAGCTACCGACTCTTCGCTAAGTGCGTGAGATATTAGTCGAGTGACGTAAACACCGAGTAGTTCTCCCGCACGTGGCAGTGTTTGTGGAAAGAGATTCCTCCGTACCGTCGGTCCATACACTCTACAACCGCACGCAAACACACGCACGCCGAAGAGACACGCACGCAGGCACTCGTACACCCACGCAAACACCTCACCGAGTCTATTACGTTAGCCCTATTTTCGTCTCCACCATCCTTTCTCCATCCATCGCCTTATCTTAAAGCATGCCACATCTCTCGTCCGGGTAAGTCGGAAAGTTCTACTCTTTCGGCTCACAGTTTGAAAGGAACTCCCTCTCCATCTCCCCTTCACAAATGTGTCCTCTCTTCCTTATTTATCTCCTCATCAAGTAGCCCCACCCATTTCTCTCCTTTCTCCCCTCAGACTAACTGTTCACTCTCCCTACCACTCCCATTTCTCCTTTCTTCTCCACTCTCCATCACCAAACACCCTCCGGCCTGTGCAAATCCAGTGGAAATTAATAAGCTTGCTTGTGCTCGAGCTTTTGACGAGGTTAGTGTCTCATGAGAGTAGGGAAGGGAGAAAAGGGTTACCCCTTAGCAGCTGTTTGGGATGGCCGGTGTATTCTTTTTTTATTCCTCCTCCCATCTCTGTTTCTCCGCGTCGCCTTTCCTTTCTCTTTACTTTGCCTCTTTTCCTTCTCCATCCTCTTTCATTCATCGCGTAAAAAGTTTTCGCGTGCCGTTATGAATATGGAGAGAAAGAGAGCGGCACGCGTGAAGCCCTTCGGCTTTTTTATCCTTCGCTTTTAATTCGTGCCCTCGCCTTTTATCTCACTTTCCTTTCCTTTCGCTCACTTCGTTAATCTTTCTTTTACTACGGCTTCCCTCTTCTCGTTCTTCTGTCGCGGCTCTTCTCCGCGAAGAAGAGGGGAGCGGATAAAAAAAAACAAATAAACTCGGGTCGTGAGGGAGTCGGAGCGGGTGTGGTTGCCGGGTGGGAGGGAGGGCGTGGGAGGATGGGGATTGGGGGAGTGGATGATGCTCACTTTACAGCCGTTTGGCGCGATTTCTCTTTCTCTCGCTCACTCGAAAATATTTTTTTTTATTCCCCGTCTCTGTCGCATAAGCGGTGCGCGCCGCGTGGAGAGACCTTAAAAACTGCCCACAGACACTTCTCGTTCTCTCCCTCCACCTCTCATTTTTTCCATCAATTTGCTTTGCAAATTCGTTTTCGGTGTCGCCGCGCGAGCGTGTGTAAATTGAAAAAAGGTCGGTGTCGAGGAATGTTTTTTTTCTCCGGCGTATGGAGATGTTGAGTGCTCTTAGAGGCCTTCTTAATTTGACCACATTCTTTTGAATTTTAATTTTCCTCTATTTTGTTAAGCGCTTGGATTGCGTCATGTACGTCCTTTTTATTCGCTTCGAAGTTAGTTTTCAGGTAAACTACGAATAATTTGAGTGTTTTCAAATATTCTCGTCGATAAAATTGAGTTTATACGTATATCCATATTTTTCGGTTTATCTGTAAAGTGAAGATTGACAGTATCGTTTTGATGAATGGCATTTCGAGTGACCCTCGCGGACGAAAATTTATAATCAAAATCAAATCGCGAATCTAGCCGTAGTTGTTTTAAGGTGCGACACTGTGGACATCAAATCTCGACGCTGCATTTTGGGAGAGCAGGAAGGCTCAGAAATTCGAACGGATACGATGTCCCGCAGTAACTACGTTAAATTTCGGGTGAGACTCTGTCTTTCTCTGAACTCTTCCTCCCTTTCAAGCCAAAACCTACAAACACACCATAGCTCGCTAAAATCCTCACGACCAAGTGAGCAATTGCACAATTACCAAGTCCGCGCGGAAACATGCAAACACAGCCGCTCAAGGGGGACGCGCACACATACACGTGCACACCCACTCGCGTCGCTCGGCCGTAATTCATTCATTTCCCGTTTCGCAGGCAAAACCGATTGATGATGGTTTAACCTCTTATCGCGTTAGGCTCGAGCAAACTTTTCGAATGGGCGGGCAGCGTGTGCCTCTCCTCTTCGAATCGCTCGCTCCCGCTCCACCCCCGTCTTCGCCCTCTCTCCACCCGCACACCCCTTCTCTCACCTCGACTCCACCCGCGCCGCCCCTAAATGTTAACCTTGTTGGTTATCTCGTGAGTTTGTGAGAGGATGCGGGGAGCGTTGGAAGGAGAGAGCCAGGGTAAAGGGTAAAAGCGAGCTGAGTTTGGTCTAGGTGGCTGTATACTCTTGGAGGGCAAGTGGAGAGGGAGGATGAGAGAGAGAGGGCTACCGTCAATAGAGGGACAGAGAGATGGAATAGGGATCACGGGAAGAGGAGGTGAGCAGAGAGATAAGGGAGGGGGGTAGGTTTTGAGTGGGATAGTTTGCGGAAGGTTCGGTGAGACGAGGGAAAGAGGTTGTGAGTGAGGCGGCGGTTGCAGCGTGCGGGCAAGTGGGTGAGTGGGCAAGAGGAAGTATTGGTTTCCCATCCGAAAGGGGACTTTTGAAGTGATCTGCGTTTGGCGAGGGTGACGCAGAGGGTGGGAGTATCGGAGAGGAGTGTGGGTGGGAGGTGGAGAAGGACCGAGTTGAAAGCTGACCAGCAGAAGATAGGCACACCACAAGTTCTAACTCAGTTGAACGCGCATGTTCCCCTTCTGCACACGTACACACTGCCCCTCTCCATGTATACTTTTAAACTGCTCCTCCCTTTACGGGGAAAACCTCTTTTTTCGCTCTTATGATAACCTCTGGAACCCTCTCTCAATCTATACCAGCCCTCTCTCTTTCCTCATGGCCACTCTCTCGCCCACTCCCACTAACCTTCCTCCTCTAACCCTCGGGGGCGCGTTGAAATATTTACGTTCCAAGTCGCTACTCGGCCGTTCTGCCACTGCCACCGCGTTCGCTTCATATGTAGCAAACGTGCTCACCCACCCCCATTCCGCAAGTCCCTAAACCCCCCGCGGTGCGGCGCACTTGCCGGGCCTGGAGATACCTCGCGGGCCTTTTTAGCTCTGCCCTCTTGTTTCATAGGCGCCCCCAAGGGAAAGTATCGTTGAGAGGAGAGAGGAAGTACCTCTTTATATTTTAATGTCTCCCTTTCCCTCCTATGCCTTTGATATTTCTTTCGCATCGCAGGCTGATTTTCTATTCTGCGAGTACTAGGTTTTATTATCGGTTTTAAAATCAAGAGAATTATGCATATAAATATACTACATGAGGTTAGGAAATTCTAGGGGTGGGCCAACGGCGGTCGGTTGCCCTAGTTGTTTGTAGTCTTGCCTATTTCATTCGCGAAATGATTAATATTGCCGCATTGATGTCTAGAGGGCTTTGCCTATTATTTTTTAATAGCGTTTGAATAACGGAATTGAATTGGAATTGAAGTATGTGTATTAAATGATTCAAGAGATTTTTCCTACGAAAGCCGGGGGGTACAATGTAGGAAAGAATCGATGCATTTTCTACGAGCCGCGGCGATATTGGATTCAGAATTCAGTGGGGATTTATGGACGCAGCGGTCCCCGGTGGCTTACTGGGTAGAGCGAATGCATTTAGAGCCAGTGATCACAAGTTCAGTAGCCTCTGTGTACTTAACATGATTTCGATTTTTATCTGCTTCGTTTAAAAATGTCGCTTTCCTGCATAAACTAGTATTTCGGAAAAAAGGTTTTTTTTAATCAATGTTTCCTTCTTTCGTGCGTATGATGAAGCGTCTAAACCAGATATTTTCATTCCTGTATTATCAGGTAAAATTCAACATTCATACACAAATATGAAATTAATTCCACGTATCAATAAAAATGCTCTAAATGCTAAACTAGAAATGTTCGTTTGACGGTAAGAAACTTGCAGATTTTTTATTCCGGATAACTTGATTCAAACAAATAAATGAATTCACAAAACCGTTATTTTAGATCCGATGCGAGCTCGCAGAATAATTGGTTTCTCCTTGTTATTCCACGTCTCCGATAATCTTTTTCTCTTTCCAAAAATACGGATCCTGACCGTATTCCGCTTCCTATTTCGGGGAGAAAGGAAAGGCCGAAAACGTTCATTGCCCTTTTCGGAAAAATACCACTTATACTTCGTTATCAAAAGCCGCGTTTATTTTGGGTCTTCTTTTTCAACCTCTCGATTCCTCACTTGAACACTCCACCTCTCTTCTCCTAAACCCCCTCTGGATTACCCCACCTCCTCCTCTACCTCTTTCTCTCTGCCTCTCTCGGAACCCGAGAATAAAATTGATCCTTTCTTCCTCAAACCATCCAATGTTCCAACGGCCTTTCAGAATTTGCAGCCTTCATTACACTATACTAGCATCATTTACCGTTGAATTTCAACGGATTTAGTGAAGCTACTACAGCACAACATACAAACTCTTTAAAATATATAGTAGATACTTTTTAAATTACAATTAGATTTTCTTAACAATTAATCATATTTGCTTGTAACAATCCGTTTCCGAACGTATTGCATTCAAATATAACGATAATTTTATTTCCTATCATATCACTTTCGCCAAATCCAGCTTCATTTCTCCTGTAATTATGCCTCGGTGAAATATTTACTTTTATGTCTTGAAAAAGCAACGTACAGTTGTCCATGATTGAACACTGACTTCGGTAAATGTACACCAGATACGTGAGCTTATTTACGTTAATAAACATTATAATGTAGAATATAATGATTTTACTTTCCAAAAATGAAAGATTCCAGTATTCAATAGACGAAAGAAGGTTCAATTACTTTTATCAATAAACGTTTCCTGAATAATAGTCAGTATCTATTTACGTTGCTATCCATAAACATCGATCGTTTCGTTGCTTAAACAAAAGTGCGAATCGAATAACGCTAAACTTTCGTCTATTTGTAAGCTTCATTGAAGCTAATAGAATCGGAGGTAACAATGACAGCCGTCTTGGCAACGTCCGGAAAGAGTACGAAAAATCCACAAAATTTCGAAACAAATACCGTATTTCTGAAAACATCGACCGTGTAACATGTAAAATTCGCAGGAATAAGACAGTATAGAGTTTTATTCGTCGAATAAAGCAAAAACGAAAACAATCGGTCCATATTTACATATTTTAATGCTTGAAGGAAGAATACCTTGCATGTCAAGAAATGGATTCATATGTACTTGTTATCTTATGGAAAAACGTTAATCCCCTATATTGGCAGCACTGATTAATCCCGGTTGACCAAACCTTGACCATTCGCTAAGTTAGGAGGTAAGGAAGAATCGTACCAAATTTGATTATTTTAGCTTTTATCGTTTAGGAGGAGTTCCATGAACAAACACACAAACACATCCTTCTAAATATATTATAGTAGATGTTTTCATGTTTTTAGACGTTTCAATCAAAGATAATAAGAAAATCGCAAAAATGAATTACGTAGGCCAATCAGGGGTACCAATTTACTCGTGACAAAAAATGAAATTTTCGTCATATCTCTTAAAAGTATTAGTTGTATGAAAATATCATTCAAATAAAAGTTGTAAAATTAGTAAAGAAGAGTTTCTTTTCCTATACATTTTATCGTACGGTAGACGTTATCGAGAAAATCAAACAAAAATATCTTAATTCGAGTAGAACAGAAATTTTCTTGCATGGTTACTTCTCCATTTTTGCTAACATAAACTGTCTCACAAACCAATGTTTAATATCCTTACGTGTGCATGCAGTATTTTTAAATAGGAAGAAAATGGATTATTTATGACAATGAAAAGAAGTTTAAAACGCTATTTCCCTTACTTACAGGTATATAATTTCTATCTAATACTCCACTGCACGATACAAGTCCATTTGTGATACACTGTACACTTTCCTAACTTGTTTATTTATTATACTCGTTTGTTTATGCCATATCCCCTTTTGTTCTCCATAACCCGCGTCGGCGGCCCGCATAGCGCATGGATCGAAAGGAGACCTTGCGGCGTAGTCATATCCTACCCCTTCTCCGAGCAGCTGACACATTGCCCCCGCCCCTTCTCTCCTCTCCTTTCGCACCCCTCTCTTCGTTCCGGCCTCTCTAGCTCTAGAGCCATCTCTTTTATCCACTCCCTAACGTCATCTGTCCCTTCTCTCACTTCCCTCCCAACCCTTTCGCCCTTTTTTCCAATCCCTTTTGCTCCATTTCCCTCCTTAAACTACTAACACTCCGCTACTATTTTCTTTTCCGGATCCTCTACATATTCTCCCTCTTCAATTTCCCGAGGCATTTCTCTTTTGCCACTCCATTTCCATACACTTTCCTTTTTCGCCATTACAGTCGATTTAACTCTCACGTCTTTAACCCTTCGTAAGTTTGCGCGCGCGTGTGTATACATATACATATACACACACACACACATATATATACATACATACATATATATATATACACATATACTTTATATAGATATATAGTAGATACTTTTTAAATTACAATTAGCTTTTTTAACAATTAATCATATTTGCTTGTAACAATCCGTTTCCGAGCCTATTGCATTCAAATATAACGATAATTTTATTTCCCATCATATTACTCTCGCCAATTCCAGCTTCATTTCTCCTGTAATTATGCCTCGGTGAAATATTTACTTTTATGTCTTGAAAAAGCAACGTACAGTTGTCCATGATTGAACACTGACTTCGGTAAATGTACACCAGATACGTGAGCTTATTTACGTTAATTAACATTATAATGTAGTATATAATGATTTTACTTAAAAAAATGTAAGATTCCAGTATTCAATAGACGAAAGAAGGTTCAATTACTTTCATCAATAAACGTTTCCTGAATAATAGTCAGTATCTATTTACGTTGCTATCCATAAACATCGATCGTTTCGTTGCTTAAACAAAAGTGCGAATCAAGAAATGGATTAATACGTGTTATCTTATGGAAAAACGTTAATCCCCTATATTGGCAGCACTGATTAATCCCGGTTGACCAAACCTTGACCATTCACTGAGTTAGGATGTAAGGAAGAATGGTACCAAATTTGGTTATTCTAGCTTTTATCGTATAGGAGGAGTTCCATGAACAAACACACAAATACACAAACACACGCTTCAAAATATATTATAGTATATATATATATATATATATATATATCCAAAACTTTCGAAATTCCAATTTGAGGGACTATTTCGGCCCCATTTTGCCCCATTTTTGGCCCATAAGAAAACTTGTAAATCGGTGTTGAGGTTTTTATGTTTTCATTTTAAAATTATTTCCCGTCAAGATTGGAACTTGAGATATAAACTGTCGTATAGGATATAAATTGTAGTTTCTTATTTTTGAAGACATAATTGAAATCCTAGTGAAATTAGCGTAAATTTATAGTTTTTATCGGAAAAAAATGGTAATTTTTCTGGGTCGCAAGAATCGGCTGCCTTGGCAACGAGCTCAAAGGTTTCATTTGGGTTAGCTTTTAATGGGAATCAGAGGCTTATATTTTAATGCCATTAATGTTAAACTATGACTAATGAAGGAAATCCGATATTGATATAATTCCCATTTTTGGGGCTGTTTTGCCCCAGTATTGCTCCATACGAGAACAAAAAAGATGAGGTAGCTCAATATGACCTAGAGACTTGAAATTTAGCACGATTATAGAAATTTCGTTGCAACCGAAGATAAAATAAAATATTGCAAAAATTCTAATTTTTAGGGGCGGTTTTGACCCATTTCGGCCCCATAAGAGTGTAATCATTATAAGAGATACAAACTTGAAATTTAGCAGAACTGTGGGATTTCAGTTACAACAATAGGAAGAAATCCGATATTGCAGAAATTCGAAATTGTAGGGACTGTTTTGCCCCATTATTGCCCCATATTAGGATTAAAATTATAAGGCACTTCTAAATGAGCTACAAACTTGAAATTTGGCACGGTCATATGATTTTGTACGAAATCGATTGGGAAAAATTCGAAATTATAAAAGTGCTAAAATTTGAAAATGCTTGCAGAATGCAAGCACAAATTAACTACTATATATATATATATATATATATATGGTTACTGTAATCTCTATAGTACGGAGACCTATATTTCGAATTTAAGGTAATTTGAGAATTTTTTCTTTAGTATTCTTAATACAGTTAACTCCCGAAGAACTATATCGAATGAGTGTAATTACTGTTAACCAGAATTTTTAAAGTCATACCTTGAAAGTTTTTTATACTGATAAATTACGTTCGTATAGATGTTCGCTGTCACTTCATACCATGTAAAGGCATTACTACATAACACAGTTTCACTTGAGTCATTTAGCTGTTAACTTTATTTTGTTTAGAATTTCTTGGTGCTGTATTTACAGCTTAATATTTAATTAATTTCTTATTTGTTTGTACTATGGTACGCATAAATAGGCACATCTATCAATCGGAATAACCGAGTACCCCAAGAAATCCGTCTAAATCGGGAGTTTGCTTCAATTGATTCGTTGTAACTGAACGTATTTAGTTATTCATATACAAACTATTTTTACTTTCTCATACGAAGTGTCGAGAAAGTATTGTTATCGCGAAAAAATTCGACCTCGAGATTTTTACGGAAATATACGTTTTAGGTGTCGCTGAATCCGAAAAAGTGGTTTTCGCAATGCCGTCTGTCTGTCTGTCACTGGCTCTGGAGCCTAGACGGTAGAGCGAAAATGAATGAAATCTCGTACTTCGGCATTTTATCATACTAAGCAGAGTATACATAGAAATGGTTGACATTGCTCAATAATTAAGAGTAGTTTATTCTACGCATTTTAAACAACAATCCGATTTTCTCAAAAACGGCTGCAACGATTTTGATCAAATTTCGTACAGTTACTTGAGTTTACGTTTTCAATAATACTGTATAGTTCATTTTTCTCAACGAATGAGTATAAGGCTAGTTTATTCTAGGCAACTTTAACAACAATTCGATTTTCTCAGAAACGGCTCTAACGATTTTGATCAAATTTCGTACAGTTACTTGAGTATATATATACAATAATACTACATATTCCGTTTTTCTCAATGAATGAATATAAGTCTAGTTTATTCTTGGGCAACTTGAACAAAAATCGGATTTTCTAAAAACAGGCTCATACGATTTTCATTTTCTAAAGATAACTAAACAACGCATTAGTACCTATATATGAGAAAGTTTGTACAATGTATGTTGTACCGATTTTTTCTTTTAAGTTTCTCCTGTTCCATTCCTCATTACTTTGTTCCTTTCACTCTGTCTTTTCACTTATTTTCACTATCCTCGCCATATCTATCTCTTCTTTTAACCTTCTAGCTGTCTCTCCTTTCACTCTTCATCTCTTTTCGTCCTTCTCATTCATTTTTCTTCCTTTATCCGACCTTATTTCAACTCCGAAAGCTCCCTCCGCAAACCCGCTTTATCCTACACCGAAATGTTATTCCTTTTGCTCCCACAATTTTTTCGACTATCCCTTCCCCTTTTGTTGCGGTAGCGAAGGAGAAGATGGAAGGCAAGGGAGGAGGGAGAGGAAATTGGCCTGTAGGTAGAAAAGAGAAAAAATCTGGACGGAAACAGGTATTTCGCGGAATTGTGGCAATTTCCCTCTTCCACTTTGCTAACTTCCTACAACACTGGGGTGTGTTATTTTCCCCTTTGTTAACAGCGCTTCATCTAACTTTCATTATTGCCCAGGGTTTTCTCCCTCCGAGGCGGTTTTTTGTATTTTCCCCTTCTTTCGGAGAAGGAACGTTATTCTTTCTGTGGTTATTTTTACGCGTTTGGTTCCGTGCGGTTTTCGTCGAAGAGAGAAGTGCGCCGCTTAGATTTCGTCACCTAGTTCGAGGCTTTTCTTCCGACCGCGGATGTTGCCGTTTTTGTTGTTTCAGGTGGACAAACAAGCTCGACTGTTTTATTCAATTTATTTATACTAGGAGGGCGTAAAAACGTTTACCCAAGCGATCGGTTATTAGTTCCGCGATCGTAACACGCACGTTCCGGATCGCCTCGCATTCTTTCTCAGTCCGGCGGCGTTTTTATTTTCGTCGCCACGTCGCGGACGGCCGTCATTCCGTTAAATCGGGCGATTCAATTACACGATCAATTATTTGTAGCCGCAGCCGTGCATGTTTGCGTACCTTTCAATTAAGCTTTTTTCCCATCCTCCATCGCGCCGAATAAATACAAATTGGGACGCAGTCAAAAACGATAAGAGGGGGAGGCGAGTTCCTCTGCATATCATCCCTCCCTCCCTCTGTCCTATCAACCCCCTCTCCCATCGGCAGGGTTTCAGTTCGGAAAACTGCATTTTTATCCCCCTCGGCCCCACCTCCGTTTCTTGTTCCAATTTCCCGTCGACATCGACATTACTTCGTAAACTGTCAAACCGGATATATCTTTGGGTTGGGTGACATGGTGCGCCGAATGATTTTCAACAATTTCGAGTCCATATCCGCTGTAACAAATTCTTCCGCAACCTCGGAATTGTGATTCTCTCCTCCCTTCTCTCGCCTCCCTGATCTAATATGTCCCATCGTTATGTGATAGATATAGCTCCTACCCTCATTAACTATCTTTCGGTGACAAATATTGACTCAGATGCACTTGCTATTTGGTGAAAAATCCGCATGAAGGTTGAAAACTGCCATGGAGAGGTATTTGTGAAAATTTTAAGTATATTAATATTTATAAAAGAAATAGAAATCTACAGAGCAAATTTGTATTACACTCAGTAGCTCTTGTCGTTGCGAGAATGTAGCTCTTGGACGATTTAATTTAGTCTACAAAATTTGTAATAAAAAGATAATGAAAATACTGTCGTCAACTACACAGGGCGGAATTTTTCCATGCTAAGGCAAAACAAAATCTTTTTGCAGCGTTTATCAAGATGTGTGGAATGTTTTCAATTCAAAAGAAATATAAATTTATTATTTGAATCCAACCGCGATTACTGAAGCAGCATTGAATATCAACTCAAGGGTTTTAAGTTCATAGAGATTTTCATAAAATCCTGTTATTTAACGTTGAAATGCCTAGTGAATATTACACGCTAAAAGCACTTTTTCCTTAATATTAGTGTTATACTGCATATAAAACATTATCATGTATTTTTTGCAGGCTTTTCCTCGTATAAACTTTAATACCAATCCTGAGAAAAATTTCAAATTCGTCGCGCGGAAACAAATCCCCATTTTTTAAAACTCAGCCAGATGCCTTGACTGCTGAAATGCTAGCGGGAGAAAAAAATTCGAAACTCCCAATTTCATACCACGCGCACATTCCTCCGAAGCCGTATACGGTAGCAATCAGTAGAGCGAGAGAGCAACATTAAAAAAGGTTCCCACCGTAGTAGAGAAAAATATATAAAAAAATCTTCGTAGACCATACGCATATAATTGTTCGGCAGTAGTAATCGCCACTAAGCAGATTGCTAGCCGACGGTGGCGTTACCGTGCGGCCGTCAAGAGAGACTACGCTTCCGCAGGGTGCAGGATTTGAAGGGCGGTGTATGATTATGGATCTCTTCCCTCAGTTTACCCTGGCGAAAGTGGATATGAACAAGTGAGCGAAGCCGCGCGCCCGCTTTAGTAATCCGAAAAATAAAACTTTGTATGTCTCCTCCTCCTTCCTTTCTCTCATCACACATATCTCCAAATACTTGAGGGAATTTAATTTCATTTCGTTCCTTAAAATCTTCATTTTTTAAAAGTACATTTTATTCTCTCCCTCACAAACTTCCTCGAGCCGTAGCTTCCTTCCACCAGTTTTTTTGGCTCGCGCAAGTATATAAGGAAATGGTTTTTGGCGAAAAAGCATCCACGTATACGTGAAAATCTGTTTGGAAAGGACCAAATGAAATAGAAACTCATTTTTGTCTATCTCCTTTCTCTCTCTTAACCTTCTTTGTACTGCGATTCCTTCAGAATAATGGGTGTGTGTGTATGTGCGGTCTTGTGTGAGGAATGAATGCTATCCCGTTGGACGAATTTTTAAGATTGTTTTATTTAATTAATTTTATGTTCCTTCATTTCTCTTTCTTCGTCATTTTCCGTCCATTTCCTCTCATTTTCTCGCGAGTCATGTTGCCCCGAGCCTCACTTCTGTCTTTCTTTGGTGTACTCTCGCTTCATAAAATATACGCTTAAGTTTGTGCGTACGCGTGTGTGTATATATGCATACACACACGTGTCTGTGTAAATACTCATACAAATGCGTGTATACGAGTACACTTTGCATACCAAAATCTCATCCCATCCTTCCGGCTTCCGCAGCCATTCATCTATTGACTCGCGAAAAAAGAAAATGTAGAATAGATAAATTGAAAACCTTTTAGCTTCACGGCAGTCTTTGGTATCAAGTTACGGCTTTCATGTTTTCCTGTTATTTCGACGATACAGTGCGTTGAACTTCGCAAAATAGAAAACGACTTGGCGGACCAACGTCAAAGGTATCGATTCAAAAATTTCTTTGATCGGAATTATTGCGTGTTATATCTTTTCTCGTAACCTATCTTGCAAAAATATAGACGGTTTCCTGCCGTTTTGCTGAATCGCGGTTATCGCAGAGAAAATACACCGCACTCGTCTATAAATATCAAATTTCAGAGAACTTTTGACGTTTTCGACATTTTTCGCCTTAGCGGGATATGTATTTTACGGCTCATCATTTCATTCACTCCCATTTCTGTCAAGAATACTCGATCCACTTCTTTTTACGCCCAGTCCTCTTTCCCGCGTTATCGCAGTTCATTTGTTTTGTGACCTTTTAATGCAGTATCCATGAATTTTTCCCCATCGTTTTAATTTTGTCCTTTATTAATATCTATTTCGAAATTTACTTTTTAGTTTTATTCTTTCCCTCTCGATTTCTTTTCGCTCTGTTAACAAGGGCCGTTCTAATTGTTTTCTTATCATTCAAATGATATTTAGCTCATCCTTTTTCTCATTTCTCTCTCAGTTGTTAAAATGTATTTTATTTTTATAACAATAATTCAGTTTCATCTCTTAAAAGGGTTTGCGTTAATGTTATTTCTTCATCTCTGCATAAACATTAATAGGGTATAAATGTATTAAGTTTCCAATGGATAGTCTCCACTTTTTTCTTTTATCATGTATATGTATACATATGATGTTTTGAAATAATCTACCCAACTTTATAATAACCATTTTCCCCCAAACCCCCGCTCTCGTTCCATCTTTATCTCTCTCATTCATCGAACACAGGAATTTAATTTTATTTCATCTCTAATTTTCTCCTCTCCATTTTATATATACGATCCCTTCCTAATTTCCTCTCCCGCTTTACCCGCATTCCTTACTCCTTCCGAGCACATTTTTCTTCCCCTTCGGTTTTTTCGGCCCATTCATCATTCCCTGGCTTTCTCCCTTTTTTCCATTCCCCCTACCTCTTTCATCTCCCTTCCTTGCTTCTTTTAACCCCCTCCCTCTTCCTATCTCTCCATCTTTCTCCCTTTTCGATTTCTCGATTCCTTTTCAATCGAGAGAACCCCCCGAGAGAAAATCGACCCTCTCTCCCCTCCTCTTTCTCTCACCCTCTCTGCCGACTCCAAATCGCCACCCCCCCCGAGGGCATCGTCCTCCCCCGTTCCCTCACTCCCTTTTTGCTTCCCGCCAGCTCCGTCTACGTACACGTGCCGTAATGTGCGCATGATGCGAAGTAGGGTTTGCGAGAAAGAGAGACGTATGATTCCGAGAATGTGGGATGGAGGCTTGGGAGCGTTGAAAAATAAAACGAACGTCGGGGAGTGGGAATGTGAGAAAGAAACTTGACTGTCGGTTCGCTTTTCGGACTTTTGCTAGGAAGCAGAATAACAGCGTGCGAGTTTTCAGGCACCCGTGCCCTCTCGGAGCGAGAGAAGATGAAATGACTCCCATCCCCTCCCTTCCTTACCTCCCAGATCCCTATACTCTCTCTCCCTCTCTCTCTCTCACCACCCATGTTCCACGTCTCGCTCCCACCCTCTCCTACTTCTTGGCCGCCTCCTCCCCTTACCGTCCCTCTCACTCCCTGGTGCGCTATCCCTTTGCAGCCGAGATCCCGAGTCTCTCTCTTTTTTATTTTTTTATTTTAGGACGTTCTCTTCCAGCGCTCATGCACTGTCCGGCGTACCTACTATTTTAAAAGCAAGCTTTTCATGAAATACTTGCAGTTCTCTTTCCGCATCCCCGTTCCGTTTCTCTCCTTTCTCTCCCTCTCTCCTTTCGGACGCTGCTGTGTTTCCTCGCATGCATGGCCGGAGCTTTCCCGGGCGGGAGGCTCCGGCAAATTAGGATGATATGTGAACTTAAATAGGTTTAATTAATTGGAGGAAAAACCAAGAGGGGACCTTCCTTTAATGAGATTTTTTTGTTTATTTTTGTTCGCATCGGGAGTTCGAAGAAAATATCTAGCATTTGGCGTGACAGGGACTCAAGTTCACGACTTAACTGTTTTAGGTAAAGAAGGGGTTCGATTATTCCTGAGTCAGTTCACGTGGCTGATTGATCTATTTTGCCTCGAATAAACAGAAAGCGGCTAATTCATTCGATGTGGTTGCAAAACGCCGGTTTTGATAGTTGCATATAATTAGTAAACACCGTTTCCTGGTAGTATCTTTGGTATATGGGAAAGCAACATTTTAATTAATATCAACTCGCATCATAACAATAGGATCCGATTTGGCACTTGAAAAATATTAATATTTGGATCTCCTCACCGTGTTAAGATGAAGCAGCCCTATAAAACTTAGGCCTTCAAAAGAACATTTCATTGTCCTCTTTTCAGTTGCAGATTTTTCATGGCCTCCTCTGCCTCAATTAAGCCCTCTTTTCTTTGATCGTCTTTTAGTTCTTGCTTCGTTTGTTCAGAAAATTGATTTTTAGACGTAATTCGCTTAAGTCTTCCTTTACATTTACTGCGTAATGAACTACATCCCATCGTTCTCTTTTCTTCTTGAATTTCTTCATACCTTTCCTGCATCCCTCCCTTTTTCCCTAAAATGGAACAATTATAATGCCATGTTATAGTCATTTCTGTGTAAAATTGTGATTGATTAATCTGTTTCTTCTCAAATCTTATTTAACAGAAATAGCTTTGCAGAGTTATGACCTTTGCCATTACACAATTTTGTCTTGTTGTGTATGATCTTGTTTTCAGAAGTCTTATAATTCTTTTAGAGAAAATTCCAAAGGTTTACTATGGTAAGAAGTAATTATAACTCCAGAAAAAATCCAAGGTTGCGAAATTTTCCAAGATTAGATTACTTTTTCTATACCATATTTTCGTTTTGTTAACCGATGAAGCATACGATATGTTTCTCCAACCTCATTCCGCCGAAAATGTTCGCGTGCCTCCATAATTACTCCATTGCCTTCATTTATGTACACACGCGCTTCAAAAGCAAAGCATCTCTTCATCGAGCCAATCTTTCATATTTTCCACGACCGAAATATTCTCTTATCATCTCTCCCTTCCTGCCCCGCTCTCTCCACAAAACGCGAATTCTCCTTTCTTATTCGTCCTCACTTTTGTAATACGTTCCCCTTAATTAGTTTGCATTATTTCCTTCATTTCCCAAGAACTTTTGTCCCAGAAATAAAACCGTTGTAATTGTCTTCTGTCACTCTCACTCTCCTCACTCTCTCTCTCTCTCTCAATCCGAAACTTCCCGACTCCATTTTCCATCCAATGCTACGACTCTCCCCACCCCACAAAACCTCGTCTTCCTTCCTCCTCCCTAAATATTTTTCTCTCCCTCTACTCATTCTCTTTCCGAAGGGGAGAGAAAAACACAACCTTTTGCCTTTCCATCCTCATTTAGCGAGGCTCGGCATAGCATCGCTATATCGCCCGTTCCACCCTTCCAATACCCTCCCTTTCTTCTTGGTTCCTCGGTAAGGTTGTCTTATTCAGCATGCCTCTCCACCTCTCATCTTCTTTTCCTACACGTGTTCTCCACTCTCATTTCTCTTTTGAGGCCTCCAATCCTTTTTTCTCACTCTTTATCTCGTCACCTCTTCATTTTCCTCTTTCCTCATCTCCTTTCCCGACCTCCAATCTCATCTTTGATATATTACGCTTTGCCCTTCTTAGCAGTATTTCTTCTTTTTCCATTTCCTTCGTCTCGGGAGGAATCCTCCTTAGCAACTCCTCTCTTCTGCATTCTTATCCTTATTTCTTGACTTCCATCATTCCCCGCGTTTTTTCTACCTTCCCCTTTGGTCTCGTTCGCTTAACTCCACCCCTGTATGTCTCTCTGTCTTTGAAAGACGTGGCCCTTTTTATGCCTTTGGCAGCGACTCTCCTCCTTTCTCAACCGCCCAGAAACCCCCTCCTCCTCCTTTCTAAACCATCTCCTTACCCACCTTTTGCCCTCTCAGACTCTTTTAGGTCACACTCCCCACCCTTCGCCACCCCGTCCCCATATTCTGACATTTCCGCCCACTTTATTTCTCCAGCCCCACTTCTCTTTTTATCTTTCTTTCCACCTCGTCCTGCTATCTTTTATCCCTCTCCTTCTATTATAAGTCATTAATTTGTCATCGATCTTCGGTTGTGCGGAGCATTCAGGTAACTTCTCAGCGGTCTCTAGTGGGCATTCTCTCTCGCTTCCACTCCTCTCTTACTCTCTAAACTTTTTCCACCCTGCTTTGAACTTAGACCCTTCCTCAAGTAGCGGGGGCATGGCAGGAGGTGGAGTAGGTAGTGGTGGAGTTGGTGGGAAGGTGATTTCGTGGCCTGGCCTTCTTATACGACGAATGATTCCTTGGGGAGTTAACTTGGCTCCGGTGCCAAGAAAACCACGCCCTTATTCGACTATGGAAAAAAGCATACTCTTTTCCGGGTGTTTTTTCCTCTTGTATATGACCTCTTCCCGTATCTCCTATTTTTTTAGTGACATTATTTTTACTTTCGGAAATGTTTTAAGCTTTTCACGAAAGACCTGTTGCCTCATTTAAGGTTTATTCCGTTAATTAAGAGGTCTTTGGACAACGAATTATCAGTCACATTGAGTTTGTGCTAAAATAGGCCTAATCAGCATTTTTGCATAAGAAGTGTCTAGGAACATTTTGGACATAATTTATGCAAATATAAAGTATTTGCTATTAAATGAAATATTTTCAGTTTATTTAACAGCGAAATTTTTTGTGGAACTTTTTCGGTAAGTTACTGATAGAAAAGAATGAACTTTATCGTAAATCCAAAAATTTTGTATTTTTTCAACCTATAGGTATACGATTTATATTGGGTCAAGTTTCGTGTACAGTCATTTTTGTCAGTATTTATTGTAAAACAAATTCAAATAATTACTAAGAGTCCATTGCACAACGAAAAAGTCTATAGGCTAATTCAATTTAATTTTTTAGAATTAATTATTTTCAGTAAAATTACAATCGTATTAACATAAGATTTCCTGACATGCTATTTTCTAAAATAATTCTTTATAAATTAAAAATGCGTCGATGGATGACTTCTTCAGTATTTTAATATGTCCAATATAAAAATTCGTGGAATAATTATCAAACGAAAATTTGACGTTGCTCAGTTGCTAAAGTAGCCTCTACATTGTAAGTTTTTTTTGCTTGTTATCCTCTTCCTCTTTTTCTACACCTTAAGAATCTGCATAAAACGGAAGTGGTGTTGACCTTGGAAGTTTCTTTGCTTCTGCGGTTACTCGATGAGAGTGTTGATGTGGTTTTAATTGTCGGTGAATGTCGATGCCGGGAAAAGGAGCTTTCACCCGATAGGACATTTTAATTCCGGGGAAGGCCTTCTCTTTTGTTTGCTCTCTCCCTTCCCTTATTCCTGTATCTCCAGAGATTTCTACCTTTGTGACTGTGGTTCATGAGATATAGTTATTTTTCACAGTCAAGACGTAAATACTGGAATTCCCATAATATGTACAAAAATATTTCCCGTAATTTATTAGATTTCACGTCAACGCCCTTTTATTATTTTCTCTTTGAATGGATTTACCCATTATGATCAATGAGTTCCTCATTGGAATACACACATCACGAGAAGAATAATGCCGCCATTATGAAGTCAATAATCAAAATTATGGCTCTTATATGTTCTTTTCATCAACGTAGAGTATATAAATTTTAATCTACGTATGAAATTTATAATGCGTTATCTTTTTATAAATTTCGTATGCAGAAATCTTTTAATATACTTTTTTAATTATAAAAATTATGAAACGGAATAGTTGCGGTTTAATTTATTATTTAAAAGGGGAATATGTTTTTTATTTCGCGGATTTGTGAAAGTTTTAAATAATAGTTGCGGTTTAATTTATTATTTAAAAGATGCATATATTTTTTTTTAATTCTGGATTTATGAAAATTTTAAATGATAATTCATAACCCTAAAGCTGTTACTACTTATAAATTTAATATGAAAATAACACGAAAAATAGCGTATACATATTTTACAGTAATTATTTTCTCCGAAATAAGGCTTTTGCTTAATAAAATATCTAATTTGTAGACACAAATTAGTGTAAACTCTAAATTCTGTAAACAGGGCAATTTCAAATTTTCATATAATTTTTATCATTCGTTAATCTAATATGCAGTGGGAATATAGTCTTTATATTTGACCTATTTTGCCTCTTAAATAACATTTTTTCTTGGAATTTTATCGGAATATTCTGAATATACAAAATTTTAGGATTTAGAAGGCATTATATCGTTTTCGTTATTTTTTATACCAGACTTATTCTGTTATTTTTATGGACTCTTTGGCATCCGATGTTATTAAACATTCGACTCTTCAATAGGATGGTACATCAAGCAGGTTACCATTTACCGTTACCATTTTCCCTCATGCGATTGATATTTTTGAGGTTTTTCACATATTTGATTTTCCAGAATATCGACATTATTATTACTCATCTCTGTGACTTTACATATTTCCCTGCGACCACGTTTTAACACTTAGCTCGTTACAAAGCGCAATATTATTTTAATTTATGGGGTAAACCAACTTATTTTCCATTAATTTAGAATTAAGAGAAAAGCCTGAGAGTCGGTTTAAAATATCAAGGTGATCGTTTTTAAATCGAGTTATCGGCTACACTATAGGTTATATAATATTTTTTTACGTTAGAAAAAGTTATATTCAGTAGTTATAATTTTTGAAACATTCCTCACAAGGTATTTTTGAATTGAGACAACCATGGTTACAAAAAAATGTTCCTTATTAAAAGATAAAATTCCAGTACCAAAACATTTGGAATTGAGTCATTACTAGCATGTCTATCGGAAAATTAAGACTTGAAATCAAAATGCACACAGAAAACTTTATGAAACCCCTTGAACAAATCCTTGGGCTTAAAAATAATGCGAATGTTCTGTGTGTGTAAAGGTGGCATTAATTAATTAATTGGAGGGAGTCCAGTGGACGCTTACCTAAACTGGAGAGCCGCTGGGGGTGCTGAAGACACACGAAAAGCAGAAACACGAAAAACAACACAAATTTGAGAAGCTTTCGGGCAGAGGCCCTTCCTCAGCGAGAAAAACTTTTTATTCATTTATTCCCTCATAGGGCCACCAAGATGTGTGGAAAACACTTATTTTCTCGAATTCGGCAGTAATTTCATGGCAGGCTACATTTCCTTACAAACGCAGATCCCTTTTCTTTTTTTTCCGGATCACCGTTGTATACAACGGAATAATGCATCGAATCAATGTGGGCCAATTCGACCTTTTTTGGCAACTCATTGGCTCCATCCTTTTTCCTCCCTCTGCCGTACTTCGCTTCCCATCTCACAAAACTTGACGCGTTTTTCAGGATCCACATTATTTCCTCTCCCTCCGCGTGTGGAGGAGGTTGTGGAAGGGGATTGAAGGGGGTCGACGAACCCTTTTTTCTCTTTTTTTACACACCTCCCTTCGTCCCTCCCGGAATACCGTGCTCTAGCCCTTCCTACTCCATACTACCCATAATCCCTACCCACCCACCCCTCTGATCCCCATCCTCTCCCTGGCACCCACTCTTTCTCAAATCCACCAAGACCCCATCTTGGAGAGCCGACCGGCTGAGCGCCAAACCTTCCTTTCTCCCCCTATGTCCCGTCTTACTCTTCCTTCATCCCTCCACCCACTCCGCCCCCGCGAAGCACTCCTTTCTCACACCCATGGGTAGCATATTCCTCTCTCCTCTAACTCTCCCTTTCCGCCACATTCTCCTCCCCTCCTTTTCTCTCTCTCTCCACCTCTCTCTCCTGTCCTTCTCCGACTCCTCCCTTACCCTCCCGCGTTTGACATAGGCTTTTGAGTGCCTAATGGCCTATGAAAGTAATTGGATTATTTGAAGTTGGAAGGCCCCCGGGAGAGCAGGTGAAGGTGGAGGGAGAGAGGAAGAAAAAGGGACCAATCGGAGGGAAGGGAAAGAGAAGAGGATGAGGAGAGAGGCGAGTGAAGAAGAGCGGGAGGGAGGGCAAGGTTTTTTCGAGGGAGGGTGAAAGAGGAGAGAGGCGAGTGAAGAAGAGCGAGAGGGAGGGCAAGGTTTTTTCGAGGAAGGGTGAAAGAGGAGAGGAGTTTGGCGAGAGAGAGGAGGTTGGTAGAAAGGGAGAGTGAGAACTTGAGTGGTAGTTTTGGGGAGGAGGAGGAGTCCGTAAGGAAGAGAGGGGGAGAGAGAGAATCTTGCTGACGTGAAAGGATGAGGTAAGGAGGTGGATGTTGGGCGGGAGTGAAAGGAGAGTAAATAGGAGGGAGAGAAGGGGAGATAGGGAAGGAGGGCTTTCCGTGGGTTTGAATGGGGTTCCCGCATGTGAGGTCTAGAGAGGACTATGGGCAGAACCACAGAGGGGATGACAAGGTAGTAGAGGGGGTGTAATATGAAGGGGATAGAGAGATGGTTAGGAGAAGGCGAGGTAGGAGGGATAAAGGGATAAGGACGGTGGCGAGGCAAAGGGTTCCTAGTCTTAAAGAGGCTGAGGTCTGACGGTCCTTCTGGAGGATTTTTGGTAAGGGATCGCTGGGGAGTTCGCAGGGAAGAATTCGATAGGAGGGATGTGGGGCGCGTAGATGGGCTTTCGACGTACTTTGGTATGGGGAATTTGTTTGGGAGCTCTGGAGATCTTTCTTCGATGGCATTTTTTTATCACCGTACCTCATATCTTTTAAATTAAGCCTAAATATGCGCCATGGGCGACATATTAAGCATTATTAACTCAAAAAATATAACTCCCCTGGATCGTTGCTAACTAGTGTATTTTCCTCTGGTGATCTTTTGCTTAATTTTTCCTAATAAAAATTTCCGTCTGGTCTTCAAATATTCCGAAAATGAATTTCGGTGCTAAATTCATGGAATTCAATAGAGAATGGAGCTCACTCCCGTAGTTTTAAAACGACTGAGAAACCGAATCTTTTTTCCGCCTCAAAGGTGATTAAATGAGCCGGTAGTTGATCCTTATTATTATCTATATATGTATAGCATTATCAATTTTTTCATAGTTATTAGACATAATCGTTATTAAAAATGCTCAAAATTTCAAGATGTTATTCAATGCATTTCAGACATTTTCTGTAAAACGATAATTATTTATTAATGTTTCCTCAAAAACAATTTCTTTACGGAATGAGTAATTCCTTAGCAGTGATCGGCAATCTTCTTAGAGAGTAAATTTATTTTAAATAATAATTATATTATATTAACGAATTGTTTTCGTCCACTTCTAGCTAGTATCTTTAATCGTTACAGAGAGTGCCTAGTTTGAAGTTGTTTGCAGGTCGTAAAAGTTTCATTCTGTAGTTACTATCTCTTTCATGGACAAATGTTTTTGCTTCTAAAGTAAGTTCTCCGTTAAACTGAAGAATGTTTTCCGTTTAATTAATAAACGCAAAAGAAGCATCTATTTAAACATTAAATTCACAGTTTAAAATAAGGTATTTAATATTTCCTATAACTTTGCAATAATTAACCAGCGATTGAGTAGATTTTAAAAATTAGTTCAAAGAAAATCTTTAAGATACGGAATAGCTACCTATCGAAAAACTAATAATATTTTCATCTTCGCTAAATTAAGTTTGAACGGGATCTTAGACGCTTCAGCTTTTTATAATTAACGACAGCCTAAATTTCACGAACCGCTAACCTTGTGAATGAAATAATTATGTATTTATCCTAGTGACCCTGTCTCCACGCGCTACGTGCGTAATCCCAGCCCTCCACTCGCTCCCGAGATTCCGGCTTTCTACGCGCTTCGTCTTTAGCCTCGCTAAGCTGAAAATAATTTTTCGGAATTGCTTTTAAGAAGACACATATTTTTTGTTCGTAAATTTTTTTCTCCGGCGTACCATTTCCGAAATATACATTTTTAAATATTTTAAACGGCTTCCATTTTGTGTTAAGATGACGGGTGAAAATGATAAGCTTTCCTGGGGTCTCGTGGGAGGTAGAAACAAAATGTTATTTATAGCATTTCTCTATAGCATGCAGTTCTTGAGATACAGAGTGGGAAGATGGACAGACAAGACACTTGAGAAATTATATATAGGATTTGTACACTGTTATGTGGGATGGCGCAAAATTAGTGAAAAGTTGTTAAACTATCGAAATTTTGTGCATAAAATTGACAAATTATTAAAATTCTGCGTAGTTGAATTACAGCGTCCAAAATAAAATAAAATTATTATAAAGATTAAGCGTTATATTTTTTACCCAAATCTTGCTGCCACGCCCAGATTTAATGTTGATTCTGTCGTCAAAAAATAAGTATTTCAATATGTATGGAGTTATTTTTTTGTGTTCCCATGTTTTGCTTTACTAATTTTATTTATTCGTGATAGCTTTATTCGTTTAAATATTTCATTGATTTCTGCGGTAATTTTATTGTTGAAAAATCTTTACTGATGGAATTTTCTAAATATTGTTAAAAATGTTTCTTTTTAATAAATGATAAATTGACCATTATCTCATACAGTAGTGATGTTCATTATTAAAACGAACTGTATGAATTTTAAAATAAAATCAAATAATGTATGAATTCAAAACAGTATTAGAAGTTTTAGCACAAACATGTTAATTTTTTAAAGAACCTTTCATTAATTTAAAAATATTTGGGGATTTTATTATATCGTGGATAAACCCAAGATTTTTTTTTATGTCCTAGAAAGGTAAAAGGCAAATAGTGACGATCGATATCTTGCCGGCCTGCATTTTACCTTCATCGAGAATATTTCGCTCCATTTCTCTTTTTCTCGGGGCAGAATTAAAAAGAGATCCCTTTTCGCCGCACGCCACATCTCGAATTATTTCTCAACCACTTTCCCAACACCCCTGAGTCATCCATTCCACGAAATCTTTTACTCGCGCATCGGTTACCCTTCTCCGTGTTCCACCATCCGTCTCAACTCTAATCTCGTTCTCCAGCCTCCCTTATCAAGTCTGCCATTCTGCCGTCAATCCCCTGTATGCCCCCCTCCGCCCACCCTAACTCCGCCGCCCTCTTCCTTCCCCAAGACCCTCTCTCTCTCTACCTCCGTCTCCCTCAGCTCCGAGTCAGGCGATCATCTCCTCTTTTCTTCGCTCTTTCTTCCTTGGTATTTCCCTCTTGTTCTCCTCCATCTACTACCATCTCCCTTCTTATTTTTCCCTTTTTCAACCAGTTCGCTTCTTTTCTCTGTTTCTCTTTTCCAAGGGATTTTCTGGCTTTCTCCTTTAAGCCATCCTATGTAATCTCCCTTTCCCCTTCTCTCCTTTCTCACTAACTGTCAATCTCAATTTATCTCTTCTTTACCCTCCTGTTTCACAATCGTCCACGTCCTAAATCTCCTTTTTTCCTCTTCTTCAATCACTGCATTCTATTTCTCTCGCTATCTTTGATGCTCGATTTTGGGACGATTTTTCGACTGCTTACTCCTTTCTGTTTTCTATAACCTATTTTTCTCAAATTCTTCCGCTGAATCGCATTCGTTTACGCCTTTGTGTCAGACCTTTGTTTTTTTCTCCGCATATCGGTTGTTTTCAATTTTAAATCCACTGTCGGTTTTATCTCAGTTCTTATTTTCTCCGGCACTTGGTTTTTAAATGCTTTCATGCCTTTGTCTCTTCGACCTCTAATGAATTCCTTCTCTCATCATTCCACCGGTTCCGTTTTATACTTAGATTCTGTTATATTCTTTTTTTAATGTGAAGCGATTTATTATCATCCCTTATTGACCCTTGTATTTCTAAAATTCTGCCTAACGATATTAAAATATAGCCACAAATGTTTGTCTATAATCCAAGCATGTCACTCCTACATGCAACAGAGATGTATTGACGCAAGTCTTTCTTGGAGCACCCTATGACGTTATAGGTGAGGGACATAAAGAAAAATAATAACGTTTTTAATGTAAATTTAGTGAAATAATTGCCTAATTGTTGTGTAATAAGTTACAGAAAGAAGCGTCTCATTTTCAGGAAATAATTATAATAATTTAATTAATAACTCTGATGTAATTTTTACTTAGCGAATGGGAGGCGGGCCACAGGATTTTGCTGTCAGTTCGAACTGTCTTTTAAAATAAGCTATTTTTGAAAGGATCATTGATCATAATAAGCGAAAGGTTAGATATTTTATTTACAAAAGAGGTTGGGGTTATAAAAATGAAAATGTGGTAGACTAAGGATAAAGTTATAGAAGAATGGTGTCCGAATGATTATCTGTGTAAATATTTGATACAAGAGATGTTTCTGGTCCGCACGCTTTCAGCATTCAGTGTAATGAACATCGGCTAAAGATAGCTCGAGCAACACGAATTGGATTAAATATTTTTTCGGAAATAATTCCTCGTTCATCTGTCACGGGCTATGCTTCGGTGAACCTGGATTATCTTCCGAAGTATTCTCGTTGACTGGCACCGAGTCTGCTTCCATTTGTTTCCTCCGCATCTGCTATTGTGATCATTGAAGTGCATTGTGCACATGTGGAGGATTTTGTTTGCTTTACTCGATCTGAACGTAATGATGCTTTTATTTTTTTCGGGCAGGTAAAGTAATACAATGGACACATTCTTCTGCTAATAAATTCGATTTCAAAGTTCGTTTCCTCGATACTCTGAGACCTGCTAATATTGTTAGTTTTCTACTAAAATTTATATTTTGATAATATAATTTTCTTACAGTTGGTTAATATTAGTTTCAAATTTTAATCGCCTTCTCAGAAACACATGTTAGTCTTTGACGCGTGTTGTTATTAGCGAATTTCTCCGCTCATTGTCACCCCTTCCTCGTGGTTATTCGGCTCCTAATCTTTGATTGATGTCGGATTATAACCTAATCCGATTCAGCGTCGCTGATTGCCTCATTAACTGCGAATTAAACCTCGATAATATGGCTAAGGGGCCATTTTCTCTTTCTCGTCCTTATCTGCCATCTGTTAACCTCAGTCCGTACTTAACCTTCATCTCCACCCATTTCCTTAAGCCGCCATATTTTCACTCCTCAAGTCAATCCCTTCGCTATCCCTCCAGCGCCCATTCCTCTGCGCCTCATCCCACCGTCTTCTCTCTCTTCTTCCTCTTCTTCATCCAACTCCAACCTTTCAAACCGACCGTCCTACTCATCCCTCCTCCCATCCCAGCCCTCCTACCATCAACCCCTTAAAACCCTTCTTCAGCCTCCAAATCTCGCATCTTTTCTTCTCTCTTCCAGAATCCCTACTCGTAGACAGAACGATTCTTTCCTTTCTCTCCTCGCCTTCCTCTCTCACCCTCTTTCTCCAGCTGTCCTCTCTACCTCTCCTTCCCTCATCCTCTCACACCCATTTTCGTTCTTTTCTGCACCCTTCCCTGTCTTTCTCTTTTCCCTATCGAGAACCACCACCTCCTTTTGTTCCCCTCTATTCCACGTCCACTTCCCGTTCTCCTGCGCACTCCTATTATCCCTACCGTCCACTCGCTCTGACCCTTCTTCTATCCCTTTAAAAATATATCTCCCTCTCCCTATCTCTTCCTTCGTCCCTGTATCCTTATATCCTTTTCTTTCCCCCTTACATTCGTACTTCCTTCCTATGTTTTATCTCTTTTATTTCCCTTTACGTTCGGCCATTCTCTCTCTCTCTCTCTCCAGTCTATCGCGAATTTTTTACACCGGTTCTTTTTAAGAAGATAAGAGGGGAGGTGCTCCTGTCTGGATGGGTCGTGATTGGAGTGCGTCCTATTCGCTTGTCCCGTTCTTCTCTTTCCTTCCTCTGCAGTGCTAGGAGAAGGTTCTTTTCCTCTCTCCCTCTGTTCTTCATCTTCGGCTCAAAATCGGCCCCTTTTAGTGACCTCCTTTCGAGTCTTTGCTCCTCTCTGTGTTTGTGACGAGAAATTATTTAAGAGGCATTGGATGAATGGTGCTTGATTGTTCTTTTTTTATATCATACCTCTGTGAAACGGAAACGATTGCGGCAGGAGAATTAAGTCGATTTTTTTATTACGAGTACAGTCATCTGCAAAATTCCTTAAAACAGCTTTTTTTAATTGCTTTATTCGAGATAAAATCCTCCTTTCCGATTAATCAGCGTCATTTCTGTTGAAAAGCCTTGGTAATGACAAACTTGCTGCATTAAAACGTCGCTCGAAAATTTATTTTTAAAATACGCCCAGGTATGATTTTATCACGTAAATATCGGCTATTGATAATAAAATCATGTAAAAATATATTTTAAATTTATCCTCGATCAGATCGTTAGATGAATACACTAACCGAATTATAGAGATACTGCAGAACACTGTGCGTGAATGGTACTGCACGACTTGAACCACAGCGTCCGAATCGCCTTCCTCTTTAAAACCTTTCTTTTTACACCGTTATAATTCCATGTATGGGGTTGGGCGGACTGCTGCTCCCAGTCCCAAGCACTCGCGTCTTCTCCTCTTTTTCTCCCTGTTTTTCACTCAATGACCACCACGATTATGATGTCTCGCATTGTTGTTGGCCGTAGCACTGTGACGCAGCGACGAGAGTCGTATGCAAATTCCCAACCCCCGGAGGCAGCGTCGGAGAAACGGAGGACGGAGGAGGATGGGCATAGGGGATGGAAACGACAAAGGACGAGGGTAGAGGTTTTTGAGTGAGCTGGAGAATAAAATGAGCGAGTGTGTGTGTGTGTGAGGAATAGAGGAGACGGTGAATAAGAGGAAATAAATGCAGGCGTGTGGGTGCCTCTGAATGGAGGATTCGGAAGGGCCGTCGTGGTGTCATTATGCGTTTTTCGGGGTTCTGTTGATGTACGTGTTTACCTCGGTTGGAGACCGCTGCGGCGAATCTAAAATATACGTAAAGTAATTTTTATTTAATTCTAGTTAAATGGATAAAAGTAATACTTGCCAATTAAATATTGCCTAGACAAATCTATTAAATATTTCCGATCTGAATAATCTTGCACGATGAAGATATTTCCCTTCGGGTAAACATACGCAGTTTTATTTTTTTAGTCTTAACATTGTGCAATTTATACGTACTTTAATTGACAAATACCTTAAATACACGCATATGCTACATGGTTATAAATGCATATCTTGATGATGATGATGTAACGTTGCGGACGGAGGTTCACGTGCATTGCCAATTAATAAAATTAAGCGTTTTAAAATTTATCATTATCATTAGGCGATTCGCGAATTTCAAACGAGTACCGACGTAGTTCATATTTTTTAAAATTGTACTACGAAAGCTAAATAGTTCTAATTCTAGTGGAAACAAGTCCGTAATTAGGAAACCTAATTGGCATAGATTTACAGCTGCTTTCACAAAGTTTCGCAAACTAGTGTATTGAATAAAAAATAGCATGAAAATAAAAGTCCTGACTCTAAATCCATTCCACTCGAAAACTTTTCGCTTTCTATCTTTATAGCCTCTCGTAAATATACGCCTGTCTCTCGAAAAGAACGTGTCTCTTTGTAAACGGAAAAACAGATTGATTAAAATTCATAGTTTCATGTGCACGGAAACAGCCGCATGCTCCGGATTCCATCTTTTCATTAAGCCAAGGAATTGACGACGCAGTAAAAATAAAACTTTCGGACGGTAATCGGGCATCGACGTCAGCGTAGGGCCGTTAAAGAGGGAGAGATCGTTCGGACCAAGTATTCTGCCCTCCTCTGAACCCCGCGTCCACCTTCCCCGTCTACGCCAAACTCTTCGTCCGTTCTCCCTCGTCCCGCTTAACATCGTCCCTCACACGCTTGCACCCCTTTTTGCCCCATCCCTTCCGCGCCCACGACACGCGGTAAACGACGTTTAAACGATGCGGGAGAGGACGCCATGTCGACCCGCAAATTTTATTCCGAACGGTGGCCCAGTGCACCACGCTCTCCTTCTTTAACCCTTTCCCTCCCTTCGCTCTCCCTCCTCACCCTCCCCCGTCACCTTTGTTCTCCTCCGCGTCTCTCACTCCTCGCCTCTCTAGACCAATCCTTTTCCTCCTCTTGGCATCGTGACTGAAAACGCTGCAATAAATATCCGTCGGGGAATATATAACGAGAAACCACCCACCCCTTTCAGTTCACCCACCCCCTTTTTTCCTCCTTCCAAAAAGCAATAGCGCCCTCTGTTTCAAAGAGTTCTCTCTCTCCGACCTCAACCTTTCTCCCCCGATTGGTTTATGCCACCGCATACAACACACTCTTTCTCTTCCAGCGTGGCCTCAACCCGCCGTTACCCGCCTTCCCGGTGCCACATTCTCCCTCTCTCTGGTCAGAGGAAAGGGGAAAAGCGTCATTATCATTTCGACGCTGTTTTTTCCTCACGTCGCTCTTTCTGCTTTTTTTCCTCCTCCTTCATCTACTCCCTCCCACTTCCCCCGTTACACCTCTAATGTTCTCCACTCCACGCACCTCCTTTATTCCTTCGACTCTCACTCGTCTTTTCGCTCTCTCCTCTTCGTATGCCTTATATTACTCTCTTCCTTTACTTCCCGTCTTCCCTTCCCTTATTCCTCATCCACATTCCTCTATTTTTCTCTCTTTCCTTCTTATTCCCCTTTCATGTAACTTCTCTCACCCTTCTATTTTCCTCAGTTCATTCCGTATTCATCTTTCTGTTACACTTACAAGTTTTTCTTGCCAAACTTTTCCATAATCACATTCCTCCGGCCTTCTCTCTCTCTCTCTCTCGTTCCTCTTCATAGCTTTACCAACTCCTTTCTTTTCCATTCTCTTCTTTCCCTCATCCTCTGCGCGTACCACTTTATATATATGCGAGGTTGTTGTCGCGTTGTCTTTCTCTCGCTATCTCTCTCTCTCTCTCACTGCCGCTGATCCGCGAAACTCTCTTGGAAAGTGAACGCGCTGCTGCTTTCCGCCTAAAACCGACCATATATCCGATAAACCACGGTTCGTTTGGTCCACGGGTGGCGGTGGCAGTGCGCGTGGGCGTACGGGGTGGTAGCGGGTGTGGATGGAGTGAGGTTAGAGAGAGAGGAGGAGGAGAAGGAGGGAGGAAAATACTGGAGAGATGTGTGCAGCCACGAACTCGCTCGGAGCGTGTTTAAAAATAAAAAAGGAGAATAAGCCCAGTCCTGGTTTGCCGTTTCGCAGGCAGCACCACCACAATGTCTCCTTTCATTTCCACCTTCGGGGGATTAAGCCAGGGCCTTTTTTTTTGTGCGCGCGTCATTCGATTACGCTTCTTGTCAACGAATCATTGAAAAAACAAAACGATTGGCTTCCGGTCTAAATTCTTTCGCTTATTTTCCCGAAAAAAAATAATTTCTCGTCCTTCGTGTTTTGTTTTATCTGGCGGTGTTACGGACGCTTTCATTGTTCCGTTTCACGGTTTAAAAGATCGGAGAGTATCGCGCGTGCACGTGTGGAATAGTTCCAACTCGAGCTTTCATTGTTCGGTTTCGATACCCAATTTTCTGCGGTTCGAATATTTTGTTTAATTTTTCCAGGTTGGGGGACACGAATTTACGCCCCTCTGGAGCGAGAGAATGACTTCTGACTTTCAAAATAATTGAAATTTTTTTGGCCTTGTTATTCTTGCTAAATCAAAATATATAAAGCATATATCCTTAGCGGAAGGAGGTACAGGTTAATTATATCTTTTGATACTTTTAGGTTTCAATGAACTTTGGAGAATAAACAATAGTGGGAAAATAGAAAATATGCCTTTTGTTAATTTTATTATTATCCGTGATTACTGCACAACATCTATGCAATGCTCAACAATGAAAGAATAACAGTGTTATCTTCTTGGAACTATACCTATTTATTGGTTTGCCAGAAAAACGTTTTAGTGACCTCAGGTGCCACTTCAGTCAACGATAACGAGGGTAATTATTCTAATTAGCAGCGTGCAACTTGCTTCTGAGGCCATGGCGGACGTTCAACTCACACGCGTAGAATTAGATCAAGCGCTTGTGAGTTGTAGAAGCACCCAGAGCTGGATTGAAATGGAAAAATCTTTTCGTCGCCTCCAAGATGCGCGATTTGTTATATTTTTTCTAAAAAAGAAATTAACCTCGAAAAACGTCACCGTATCCCGTTCGTCAGCCACATTTGGGGATTGTTTTTTACTCTGTTTGCTTTTCCATCACCGCACAGTCTCTGACCGCTACTCTCTCTCTCCCCATCGTTTTCCCTCTTCCCGCAATGGCAGTGGCACATCTCTCTACCCATGCTATCCATCCCTCAACGTCTTTACCGCTTAGCTCTCGCGCCATTCATCCTATCTCTACCTCCCACTCCTTCCTCTCCTTTCTTGCTACTCCTCAAGAATCTTTCGAGATCTGTCGGAGAAAAAAAAAGAGTGACCGAATACGTATCTTCGCCTCGGATTCTCGTTTTTCTGCAGCGCTCGTTCCCGTATTTTTGAGGGAAGGAACATCTCTTTCTGTCTCTATATTTCTCCTCCTTCCCACCTTTCTCTCTCTCTCTCTCTCTGATAGCCGTTCCTTATTTTTCCCTCTTTCCTATCCTCTTCATGCCCGAGTTCATTTTTCAAAGAGAATAAGATTTTTTCGGAGAGGAGATCCTTCTCTCATATATTTATCTCTCCCTTTTTCTCTCTTCTCCGAAAAAGAAACTAGTCCTTGTAAAACTGTTGGACTGCCTTGTGAGTAATGGTTCGTGGCCTTGCAAGGACGCGCTCGTTTTCCTTCAATATTTATACAAGTGCGTGTATACACTCGCAAGTAAAAAGATTTTTAAAGGATGTAAGGCTGTCGACAGTATATTTTCTTTACGATGTCTCTCTGAGAATTTCTTTTCGTACGTCATTAATGAATTTGGTACTCAGCAGTTAATGGAAAACTCCATATTTTTTAATGATATCAGATTTTATTTTTAACGTAATCGTTGAAAAATGGAATAGATATTTTGTACGGTTTTGACCTAGGGATAGAAATAACGTTTAACATGAAGACATTTTATAAGGGCAAATAATGAGAGATAAAATTTTAAGGAAAAATGTCATTTATGAAAGAAATTTTTGATTTTTGTGATGCTGTTGAGTTCCTCTATTTATAACAAAATGTTTACAAAATTAATAAGAAGGCCGACAAAGAGACGAACCATTTTTAAAAAGTATATAGCATCAAAGAAAAACATTTTTATTTATCTTATCCGTTATTTATTTCCCTTCCACGTTCTCTGTCACTCGTAAATTTCATGGAGAATAGAAAGAATGCTCCGTTTCGTCGAGGCGCATTCGAGAGGATAAAGAGAAATATCTCATGGAAGTGCATCACAACTCGTTTGCTCTATACGAAGTTCGACTTTGTTCTACTGTCTCGATCTTTCCGGAGTGACGGATATGTAGGACATTGAGACTTTTTTTTGCCATCTTCTCCGGACGGCTAGGTAACGACATTTAGCGAGACATGTTTACAGTCTTTGACTAGCTAGTTTGTTTCTTTGATAACTCGTTGCCTGTGCAAACTCTCGTGGAAAAGGGCGAGTTTCGAAGGAATCTGGTAGCCCCGAGGCGAAGGTTGCCTCAGGCGCGGGAAATGTTTAGACTGCTGCGGGGAATTCAGGAAACTGGACTAATGCGCGGATTGGATTCGACCCAGCGGTATGTTCAAAAAAGACCTCTCTTAAGAGCTGGCTGGCCGACGGGGTGTGAAATTTGAGCGTCTTCTATTCGAGGAATTCCGAGGTAGGAAAAAAACTGTCGCTTTGCATCAAAGCGATGGCTGAATAACGTCTTCGCTCGTGTCCGACTTGATAAAGTGTAATGCAAGCACCTTGATGTGAAATCGGACAAATTGCAAGACTTCCTAAGTGGATTTTGATTTCGATATTTTTAACCCAGAATTATGTTCATTTTACTGCAGGCTGTCGTTTCGTTTTTGGGAAAGTTCGCATTTCCGAATTCTTCCTTCTCCATAGGCTCATTCCAGGCATTATTAATAGCACGTTGTGGCGACCAAGTTTTCCTTCACACAATTTGGAGGTTTAATTTTAATCCCCGTCTTTACAACCCATTAGGAATTCTTCCCACGGCGCAAAGAAATTAATATTATATTTGAATGTTAGTGGATTATCACTAATGCGTGAAGACATCAAATTACAAGTTTATATTAAGATACATACCTCGAAGGATCTATCTATGGATTAATTGTTAGATAGATTATTAATGATTAGATTCTTTTCTTCGTCTATTTCTCATTATTTATAAAGAATGTCGGACATTTCGTTTTTGCATATAATTTTCTAATTTTTGACACCAGAATAAAAATTGCTCTAAGGTAGGGTTTCTCAAAGTGGGGTACGCGTACCCCTGGGAGTACTTTTAAAGGCGTTAGGGGATACTTGAAAAAATTTACGTAATGGCTGACATTATGACACTCCCAATCAGCTTTTACTGTTGTTATAGAATATATTTTACAGAAAATTTCTTCATTATGTGTACACATAAGCAAGACGTGTTACGGATAAAGTCATAAAACCTGGGGTAAAACAAACCTGGCGAATCTCAAATACGTACAGATTTCTATACCTCAGTTGTCAGATATAAAGAAACATTTGGGAGGACTCATGGAGCAATTACGAGAATGTTTTCCAGAAACATACGATTCTAATAATTGGGTGTGCAATCCATTTGATGTGGATTTTTCGATTCCACATCTAACAGGAAAAGAACAAGCAAGACTCATGGATATTTCTACTGACGGTGAATTGAAAATTAAATTCTCGAGGGTATCTTTGATTGCTTTCTGGGGACAATTATAAAACGAGCAAGGGAATAGGCTTAAAGAAAACAATCCTTTTCCCCACAACGTACATGTGCAAATTTGAATTTTCGTCTCTGTGCATCATTAAGACAAAAAATCGTCAGAAATTGCACGTCGAACCTAAATTACGATTGAGACTCTTCAGTCGAGCCAATGATTGATACTTTATGTCATGGAAAATGGCCACATTCATCACAATAAGTGTTATTTATTATATGTAAGCTCGTTCCTTTTTAATTAAACCTATTTTGTGTAATACTTGTAGTATTATTTTATATGGGGGTACTTCACTGGCTTGATTAGGTTCAAAGGGGTACGCGGCAAAAAAAGTTTGAGGAACCCTGCTCTAAGGCATCCTGACAGTTATACTCGGGTCACGGTAATTTAACTTAGATTTCCGAAAATAGAAGTATGCTTTCGCGAATGAAAAAATTCACCGCAACTCTTCTTTTTCCATGATATATTCCACGTCAGCAGCAAAATAGTAGTATAATTTTGGATTGTGGACACGACGGAATTGCGGCGAGCAGCTTGAAAGAGTTTTTAGACGGACACCTTGTTATTCCCTTAAGAATGTCATTTTTGCCATCGGATAGCGCTTCTGAGGGATGTAGGCGAAGGAGGAAGTCTTTTATCGCGCACTGGACGCCGCTTTTCCTACCGTTAGCGCAGTCTCACTAATTTGGACGTCTGAATCGCTTGCTTGCCGCCGCTTCCCACAGCGGGGATGCTCGTCACTCCGCGATCCGCGAATGGAGATGGAGAAAGGAGTGTAGCGTGGGCGTTCAAAGGATGTTCGCTGAGAGACGAGGGACTGAGGGAAAGACTTTCACGTCGTTTCGTATGTCCACGCCCTTGTCCGGAGTTGTGTGTCACTAGAATGAGAGGGAGAGAGAGAGGAGACTGGGGGACGCGGAGGGTAGGCGAGAGAGGGGGGTGGGTCACCCGATGCGAGAGAGGAAAGGAGAAGATTGAAAGGCTGAGAGTCCGCCGACAACGAAGCGGTTCCGAAAGGAATGTTGGCGCGTCGTGAAAAAGGAGACGTCTTCAGGGAGATTAATCAAATAAAAAAGAGCGAACGGCAAATTGAAGATCTTCGCGGCGTGGAAGAAAGTGAAAGTGATAATATTTTAGGACTGAGGACGTTGCGAGTTGTTAATTTTGCGGGTCCTTTTTGAAATGGAGGAAAGGAATAATTGGGTCCAACTCTCGACTCTTATTCTTAAGGGTTTTGGTATGTTTTAAGAATAAAAAAAATAACGCTTGAGCAGCAAATGGATGAGAATCTTGTCGGTTTCCAGTCACATTTTCAGGGTGACAATCTCAGGATGTAAGACCCGGAACCTTGAAATGGTAGGCCTATAAATAACATCCAAGAGACTTCGCCATTGCCTTGATGGCAATGGCTGCGGGATATTTAAAGAAAACCCTTGTTAATCGTTTATTAGTAGGTAGGCGGTGGTAGGGAGTCAAAATAAAGTGTTCCTTTTCCTGGAGAGCACGACTGGGCTTTAAGGGATTAGTGCGATTGGGAGGGTTGTAGCGAAGAGAAGGAACGGCTGCTGGAGGAAGATATTGCGAGAGGGAGAGAAGAAAACTAAATAGCTTCTGGAAAAAGAAGTCCAATTTGGCGCCGGTCCATCCATGTTAAGAAAGAAAGAGAGAAGAGGTAATGTGGGTTGGATACAAAGAGAAGAGAAGAGAAGGAAGAAAGAAAGTGGAAGGAGAATAGGAGATAGTGCTTTTTCGGCTGAAATTCCTTCAGCAGGAGGCGCCGCATGGATTCCTCGGACGCCGTGAGTGATGGAGACTGGGGAAGCGAAGGAATAGGAAGGAAAGGAGGGAGTAAGGGTGGGAGGTTTAGGAAGGAGCTGTAAGAGAGGAAAGCGGAAAAATTTCCTTTCGCTTCATTCGGATGCTTCTTTCTTTTTCTCCATGTTTCTCGCGGTTTTCCCATGTTTACTATCTCTGCAAATCTCACTGCTTAATCTTCAAGCAAGCGACCGTTTGTTTAAGTTTATAACATATATTATAAAACAATTAAAGATGTTTGATGGTTGATCAAAATTTGATTTTTATGATGCTATCTGTTTTACTCCACATCGCAGGTTAAAAAGCAGAGCAATTGATTTCTTAGCAAAACAAACTTTTGATGCCATTTTGGCGAATATATCTTTAGCAGTGGTCTGTTTCCGGGTTATTGATGTTTTAAGTTGTACGAAAATTCTCAAATAACATTTATTTAGCATTTTCAGGCCTTAAGTTTAATTTGGCATAAATGGCGTATCTGTTGATCGAGCATGAAGCACCCATTGGAAAGACATCATCTTACTAGGAAAAGCTGCTCTCAGCGTTCTTTGTGATGCATAATTGTTCTTGTTATATATCTGTTATCCTGAATTCCTCCCATTCAAATGTTAGTGGCGCCGGTTTTCCCATCACACTAAAATTCCCTTCTCCAACTTCTTGGCGCGGTAGTTAGATGTGTGTGTGTGTGGGCTGCGGAAAGCGGGACGGATACAAGGGAACGACAGGAATGATACGAGTTTGAACGAGGCGAGAGCTAAGGGGGACAGAGGGATTGGGAGAGGTAGAATAGTCTGAGGTTGTGGTAGTCGTAGTGATGCGGCGAGGAGGGAAGGAAGAAGAGAGAGAGAGAGAGGATGGTGCGTGAGGAAAAAAAGGAGCAGGGAGGGATAGGCGCGAGACCCTCGAAACGAAAAAGACGCGACAGAGAAACAGAAAGAGAAGAAGGAAAGGACCGAGAAGAGAGTCGGCGAGAAGAAAAAGGCCAAAAAATACCCGCAGTTCCTTTTCTCCTCCCACAACTCGAGACTCCGTCACCTGAGATTCAATTTGTCAGGCTCGAGAGCAGTTGCGGGTAAGGGGAGGCTCGAGGTTGGAGGGAGGGGGAGAATGGGTGGAAAAGGGTGGTTTAGGAGGTTTCGAAGCTGCGGGACAGACGAGAGAGGTATGCGTACCGGGGGTGGGTTTATTTTTTTATTTCGGAGAGGGGGAGGGAGGTGAATGAAGGCTGCGGACAGGAGAAAGAAAGGGAGGATCGTGGGCGGAGGGCATGTTTCTTAAGCCGGAGGGGGTTGAAGGAGAGCGCGTGTATGGAGACGAGGGAGTTAAGGGAAAAGGAAGGCGGAGGCGGTAAAGGGATTGAGGAAAAAAAAACCTTCGGTGGTTAAGGACAAGCGGGTGGGAGTAGTCTAGTAAAAGGGAACGGACGGCGTGCGTGTGTGAGAAAGGATGGCGTGTGAAGTATAGCGCGACGCCTCGGTACACGGTTCGTATGGGAGGGAGTTTCATTTTTCACCTGTCTCGGCCTCAACGCGTCGGGATGGATTGCTGAATATAAACGATAGGTGGTCCCTCCAACCATACGCCGTCCTCTTCTCTCTCGCACACATTGTGAGTCTCATCCTTATCTACATCTCCTACCACGTGCTCGGACTGGATGGGGTTATTTCGGATCGTGTTCCATTATTTTCCGTGTTTTTTGGCCTTACAGGGACTTTTTCAAACGTCTTGATCTCGCATGTTGAAGCGCGAGGATGTTAAACTTTGAAGAAAGGTTGTATCGCCATAGTAAAGAAGAAAGTTTATGCCACAAAATCTCTCCAATATATGTGAACTTGTTGTCGCATGAAATCCTGCGAGACATAATCGGACTTAATATGGACTTTTTTTTTTATAGATTCGAGACGTTTCATGCGTATATTTTGAAATACGCACATTTCAATTGTCATAAACGCATTAATATTTTAAGGGTATAATTTATTTGACTGTCTTGATGTAGTGGAAATTAATTATTCTGCCGTTTAATTCTACAGACATATTAAAGAAAACTACTGGATTAAAAAATTATCGATTCTTCAACCACTTCTGAAAGTTTTGATATGGGTGTTTTTAAAGGTATGTCGCATAAATGTTAAGACGATACATGCGTGTGGTATTGGAATAGAACCGCTAACTCAGGGAAAAAAGTTATTTTATGGCAGTTCATTGATTTACATGACACATAGCAAAAAATATACAGTAAAAGATTGTATCAATTTATTCTTGGCAAAATGTTTTGTTTGATATAATGTTTTCTAGTATTTTCTTTGACAATTTTCAAAATATCACGATGAATTAAGCCAACCTGTTAAGAAGTAATATTTACATTTCAAGCGGTGGTTTATCGTGAGTTTAATAGCCAAGGGAAATCCCATCTTTCGTGGCGAAATTTTTGCGGAAATATCTCCAGGAGTTAACGGAGAGGAACAGACCGAGTTTTTATGTATTTTTCAAACCCTCACTTGTATAAAAAACCGAAAAAGCAAATTGAATACACACCGTGTGCACACTTGTCAACTTCCTTTGGGAGAGAGAGAGAGATAGAGAGAGAGAGGGAGAGAGAAAGGGGAAGAGAGAAAGGGGAGAGAGAAAGTCAATGCCGACGACGAATACGACGACGCTGTTGAGGGGCGCTTTTCCTCTCTCCCTTTTACTCCCTCTTTTCCTCTCTTTTATATTTATTTCGCTTCGCGGTTTTTTCAAGCGTATAAGTGTAAGGGAGAGAGAGAGGAAAAGAAGCAGAAGCTCAGTTGAGTGACGTGATCCCGGTGCCTGACGCTCGCAATGCCCTTGAGTTCCCGTCGAGCAAGAGAAGAAAAAGTGGAGGAGAGGGAGCGATAGGAAGATTTGGCTACACGTGCAAAATGCTTTATTTTCCGAAATACCTAATTTTTCTTCGGCTTTTTTTCTCGTCGCTATTTCGCACCCACACTTTTAGTTGTTGTGCCAATCTATCCTCAGGCCCATCCTCCGCACGCCGTAAACACTCCTATCCGTCACCCAGTCGTCAGCAGAAACCTTAAGTTTTCGAAGATCCAAGGGAAAAAATAAAGGATCCCAGCAAGTCCAGGCGATATGATAAACTTCGCATACCAGCCGTATAGTGAGAAGAATAACCGGGAGATAAACAGAAGGAGAATGGATTTGAAAGAGTAAACAAGGTGGTTTTGCGGTTCTACTCTTCCAACCTGGTCTATTCCTCTTCCTCCCCCTCTCGGTGCCTTCCCCTCTCTCGCGGTGTCGCCTTCATTTGTCTTCCCTCCTTGCTCGATGACGGAGCCAAGTGCCTCCTTAGGACGTGACGCACGTGCTCCGAATTCCCTCCCTCCCCTTTTCCCTTCCGTCACCTCTCCTCTCTCCCCTTTTTGCTGTACGGTAGTAGTGGGTGAGAAGAGGCGGGGACGCAATCGATCCCGCCGTCGGCTTGCCGGCCATACGCAGACTATCAGATGGGGGAGTTTTATTAGGATCCAGTGGGCAAACTTCTTACTCTTTGCACGCGTCTTGAAGTTCTTAGTTCACGGGTCAATGCGGAGTTAGGATGATGGATTGGCGGGATGCGTGGATCTGATACGGCTCGTGGGAGGGAAGTGTCAGTTTTACCGAAAGCTCCTCAACAGCAAAGCGTTGGGTTATTTAAAGACATCTTTCAGTGAAAATCTCAGGTTTGATCCAGATACAGACTCTTAAGCTGTGATTTGCCATTTTTAGTCCTTTTTTTAGACAATAATTACAAAAGGACGGGTTTCCAATCTTCGAAATAAATAAATATAAATAATTTACGTTATAATTCATTTTAACGTGTAAAGATACGTATGTTGTTCACAATTTGCTTTATAGAATATACGTGATATCAGATTCAGAGCTTATGCCGCTGCTAAATTGTTTATTTTGCTGAAGCAAAATGTTGAGTGAAGTTACGTAGTTCTAAAAAGTCATTTTACGAAATAGTTAAATGATCGTCGATATTAAAATAAGATATAGGTAATATTCTTTTTCGACGAAGAATATATCCATGATTGTAAATTGGTTTAACATATGATGTTTAGCTAAATCGAATTGGAATATTTCCGCCATTTACTTGCCAGGTACTCAACTTGGATACACCAAATTTCAACCACAGGTAGATATAATGTAGACCAACGTATATATCCTGGAGTTTTAGCATTTGTAACTTGCGTCATTTTTGAATTATTTTGTTTACGGTTAGACGGATAGATAACACAGGCCTGCGAAGATTTTGCTGTTTTGGTAAACATATGTGATTTATATAAATATTGATGCGCTGAATTCGAAAATGGCATTCGTTTTGGCTTATCACGTACAGATTGTACAAAATTCGATATTATATGGCTATTATCGAATCCTATATATGTACAGTGTTATACAATTTCGTTAATGCATTGAACATTGAATAGAATGTGATAAAAAATTCAACACTACTGTCGTCCTAAAGTGTGATAGACTTAATGCTTCTGCTGCCTACGAATTATAACCTGTCATCAGCTATAAGACCTATGCCGCATGGACCAGACGTCCCGATTCTTACACCGCCGGCTGAGTTGGAGGATGTCGAATCCTCATCCAGCTCGGAGTTTACAGCAGAGGAGTATGTGTATTTCTCATCTGACAACGAAGACATAACTCCGCAGCTATTTACTCAAAGTGAGTTCAACGATTTAGTCCGGGACTTAGGTCTTACTAAGGAAAAGAGTGAATTATTGGGACGAAGATTAAAAGAAAAGAATCTATTAGCCCCGGGAACAACCTTTTACTGGTTTAGAAATCGCGAGAATGAGTTTCGGAATTAATTTAGAATGGAAGGTGAACTGGTTTTCTGCTCTGATATTCCTGCTTTGATTCAGCAGTTGGGAGAAGAAACCTACGACCCGAAGGACTGGCGTTTGTTTATTGACTCTTCAAAAAGGATTTTAAAGGCTGTATTATTGCATAATGGAAACAAATTTGCTTCCATACCAGTCACACATTCAATATACTAAAAGAGTCATATGAAAATTTACAAACAGTATTACAAAAAGTTAAATATAATGAACATGAGTGGTCTTTGTGCGGTGATCTAAAGGTTTCCGGGATTTTATTGAGTCAACAAGGAGGCTATACTAAATTCCCTTGTTTCTTATGTGAATGGGATAGTAGAGCGAGGGACAAACATTGGACAAATAAAAATTGGCCTAAAAGGGAAAGATTCATACCCGGAACGAAAAATGTGAAACATGCCAGTTTAGTTGACCCACAGAAAGTTTTATTGCCACCTTTGCATATAAAACTTGATATCATGAAGCAATTCGTAAAAGCGCTGGACAAGAGTGGCTCGTCCTTCCGATATCTCTACCATAAGTTTCCATCTGTATCCGAAGCTGAAGTGAAAGATGGACCACAAATTCGACAACTCATGAAGGACACCGAATTTACTGATACCATGAGTGAAATAGAACTTCAGGCATGGGATGCATTCAACAACGTCGTTAAGAAGTTCCTCGGCAATGTAAAAGATCCCCAATATGAAAAAATCGTGGGAAATATGTTAGACAAGCTGCAGAAACTGGGATGTAACATGAGTTTAAATTACATTTTTTACACTCTCATCTCGATTACTTTCCCGAAAATTTAGGAGCCCTCAGTGAAGAACAGGGCGAAAGATTTCATCAGGACATCAAAGAGATGGTGTGTCCATGATGGCCGACTATTGTTGGACCTTAAAAAGAGAAGTTACTCCTCAAGAACATAACAGGAAATCTATGGAACGCTCATTTGGAACAAAGCGAAAACGGAAACATCCTGACCCTAATCATCCTATTTAAAGGTAGTTAAATAACTTCTTACCGTAGATGATGTTTATATGGGGCTGTCAGACTACCTATCGTATGACTTCTCCATGTCTCTGTACATATACATTCATAAACGCATGATTTTAGCGTAAATTTGTTTTGTAATTTCTGTAAAATCCTGACGTGATACGGAAAAACGGGCATTTGATTTGAATTCAGCATGCTCAAATTAATAAAAATCACATATTCAACTTGAAACAGCAGAAAAAAAATTCATTTTCGCAGGCCTGTGTAATACATCAGCGATTTTTAAAACAAAAAATCTGATGTGGCCAACACATGACTTTCTCCATATTTCGCGTATAGATATTTAAATTATTATGAATAGCATTACAAGACAAAATTATTATTTCGTATCGTAGAAGAATAGTCGTCCTTATTGCCGTAAATTATATGTTGAATATGTTTACAGAATTCACCGCTAGTTGGTGGCGCTGTATACTGGAAATTTACGAATAAGTTAAATATCTCCGAAATGGATGGTTCTACGAAAATTTGTTTCAGACAAAACCTGGAAGAAATATTATTCAATACAACTTTGGTCCTCACGAAGATTACCAATAACGACGTTTTTAAGGAGATATTTGACGGAAACCGAAAAAACCTATTATTTATATATAATTCCTAAACAATAGCTGATATGGAAAATTGTTTCAAATAAAAGTCGTAGGAAATTACATTCTGTATAACTTTTGTACCGAACTGTATATACAATAATGATGTTTTAACGGAGAAATATTGCAAAAACTGAATCGGGTTTCGAATAAACCTCAACTTCCGGTTAACCGTTATTGTCCAAAAACTAATCAGTTCTTTGTGCTCATGCTAAAGTGTTATATATGAAATTTGGTGTTAATATGACAAGTACATTTTGAGTTAGAGCGCCCACAATCACATACACACACACACCCACACAGACAGACATCATTCCGAAAATAGTCTAAACCTGTTCTAGGGACCTCAAAACATGTATTTCCGTTGAAATCTCGAAGTCGATTTTTTTCATGAAAACTACGTATATGGAGAAAGTAAAAAGCAATAAAAACCTGGGCTCGGATACGATTCTAAATCTAAAATTAAAGGAGACGAGTCAAAATCATATAATTTGGACTCTTTCGCATAATGAGATTTTTGTACCCTTCTTAGTGAGCCTGATAACTTTCTACACACACTTATACACTGACGAGCGATTTCGCTCACAATAGCTTCATCAAGTGACAATATAAATCAGTGGTTCTTAACCTGTGGGGCGCGAATCATTTTAGACCAAAATCAGTTTTCCCACAAATTTCCGTCTTTTATATGTTTTTAATGCTGTCCATTTTACATGCATTAATATTTCCATATTTCTTTTATAGCTATTTTGATGATATTAGTCTTGTACTTACGTATTTAAATGGTCTGCCAACTACTTTTCCAAAACAGATGTCATGCAGACGAATGAATTAATTATACGTAAAAGTAATGTTATGAAAAATTACACGAATTTTTCACGCAATGGCAACTTATTACTGACTGTCCAAAAAATGATGCAAGTTTGTGCGTCGAAACCAAAATGAAACATTAGAATTCACTGAATAAACTCACGCGAACGAACGCAGCTGAATTGCTTAGGTAAGCAGATATGTACTTAAAAACTATGTCATAAAACATTGGTTAATATTACTAATTCTTTTCTGATAAAAACCCTTAAAAACACAAAAGAAATTTTTCTGCGGGAGAGGGGCGTGAGGATTCGAAAAGATCAGAAGGGGGGCGTGCGAGACGAAAAAGGTTAAGTGCCACTGATATAAATTATGTTATGCTAAGATTTACCGACTGATTCATTCATTTACTCTTTTACGTGGTATTTTCATAATATCTGTCTCACATAAAGCTACGGCTGTAGCTTTATGTGAGAGAGAGATTATAAAAATACCACGCGAAAGAGTAAACAAAACCACAAATTTGTATTCATATTGATTGCAAAGTGTGCTGAAAATGTGAGATTTTGTTTCTAGACGAATATTATAACTTTTCGTGTACAAATGTTCGGCGTATCACAAACCGCAAGCGTTATCATGCATTCGCGAAAAGGGATAGATAGTAATCTTGATAAATGTTATTGAAGTGACTTGAACGTCTCTCCTCCAAGAATATATATTCTTGAAACTCCACTTCAAAGCACGCAGTTGGGAAACGAGGCAGCCTAATGTTACAAACCGTATTCATCATTAAGTCCTTACGGTGGGAAATCATATTAATCACTCTGCCACAGTGTGTTTGTTTTAAATAAAACAAGAGCGAAGAACATAATTATTTGCAAAGATTTATTGCAGAAAATCAGCAACTGCGGCTATAATCGTCATCGACTTAAAAATACTTCAAAAATCATTTTGACAAGTGTGAAAAGAATTCTGCAACTTCTTTAATAGTGATAAATATTTTCAATGTAGTTAAACATATAATTTTGTGTTAATACGGCATGGTCTACAAATCCGAGTTACAGCTTCATTGGGAGAGATTACTCATAAAAAAAACTCAAAAATAGAACTCTCGGAAGGTCGAAAATATGATGCGAAAGGTATGAATCAGAAGATCCTCACGAAACCTGTTATCAGAAACCCCTTCTAACCGAAATCGAGAGCGTTTAATCAAGCATGAAACTATCTGGGAAACAAACCTGTGTGACAGGGAAGCGATTAAACTGTTTGGGCGATAGTCGAGGGATGAGTTAGATAAAAAAACAAAAATTGGACCTTAAAGGAATCAACCGATAAATTGTGATATGGAGCGAAATGAAAACATAAGATTAAGAACTTCCGCTCCGCCTTCATCGCTTCAGCTAAAAGGATTTACTTCTTTTTCCTTTTTAACCTAGACCGTATATCTCGCTAGAGCGCTCAACGTCGTGTACGGCTTGGTTTTAGACGAGTTTAGCCCTGATAGCTGAGGTCGATGAAGTTATCCCACTTCTAATTGGAGTTCTTGACCATCGGAAACGCGTGGTTTTTTTGTAGCTGTTCCAAAGACGAGGCAAAGGGAGGGTGAGACGTTTTAAGAAGGCGTTTCTAAAAGTAATGGTGGCGCTCCTGGCTAAAAAGAAGTAGATGCAGGCAAGTGGGAGGGTTTGTAAGTGAGAGGAGGGGGAAGGGTTAGAGAGGAGTGTGCCTTTGGAAGCAGGCCCGGTCGGACGTAAGGACTTTTACGGCTAGAGACCCCGTCATGAGCTCACGTTTTGTGTTCTTGTGTGTGTTTCTGGATCCCTATCTCATTCCCACGGGAGGGAAGGGTGGAATGGCATTTTCTCCCCTCCCTCTCACTCTATCGCCCCGCCATATACCAAAAAGGGCGTGTTTTGAGTCTTACATTAGCTATAAGGAAGGGGGTGGGATAAAAAGTGTGTGTATATATACACGCACACACGAGGTTTATTGCTGCCGTTATTCCCTCCTATTTCATTTTTAATTTCCTCGAACGATACGAGATGTCGGCACCCATTACGTTTTGCGGTTGTAGGAAGAATAAGGGGACAAAAGATGGAAGGGTTTTTACGGGATGGCATTATTACGTCGAGGCAACTGGATTGGTATGAGGACCGTGTGCTGGCTGTCCTTAGGAAGGGAAAAGGAAGGAAAGAATGAAAAGACTGGATGCGTTAATAACGTATTATTTTTTTCTTGGCGGGTAATTGAAGGTTTCATTGTAACTTTATATCCTTTTCGTTAGTTCATGACATCGCCTTCTAGTATTTCGTGTTTTAGTGAGGCTCTAATAGAAAAAGACGTAGGAAATGTACTTCACGGTAAAAACGTTTTGAGATGTAATTTTAGGGTGCCCTGAAAGTTTCCTACATAGTACCACTTTTTTAGCTTTTAAAGCTCGTAAACTAAAGTTTCCGTTTTTCTATTTGAAAAGGGTGCAATGATGTTTACTTTAAAAGCTGACTCGTGTTTTATAAGTAATTTAAAATCCGAGCAGTCAAGGATTAACAATTCGCAATTGAAATATATAAAGTTAAGCTATCATCGGTAAATTGTATATTTTCTAAAGATAATTATTTCCACTCGTGTTAGTGGCTATTTTTCATTCTTTTTAGTTGATTTGGTGAAAATATCTTATTTCCATTGATACCATATGATGTTAATGGTCCTTGTCGTTGGAGTAATTTCCCCTAAACCCGGAGTGTGTGAGATTGTGTGTGTGTTTGGTCACTGTCTTGGAGTAAACTTCCCTAAACCAGTGTGTATGTATTTTCCTTCGTTCATCTTCATCGATTAACCATAGGGCTCATTATTAATATTTTTTCTTTGAACATATGTTATATGAACAAAATATGTTGTAGCCACTTTTACGAAAAAATATCTATTTTTGCCAATGAAAACTTTTGAATTCGTATTTAAATTGTATATACTTTATATTGTATTGTGTATAATTGTATATGATTTTTAGTAGATGGGGCAGACTGAGCCTTGTTAAAACATAAGAGAGCCTACAGTACGATTTCTTCAAGTATGGGATCTTGTATACGTCTTTTTTTTTAATGCCTTGTTCTGGCTACGGTGCTATCGATGTTTGCACCGGTCGTAACTCCTCTAATGGCTGGACTCGCATGTTATTTACGGTCTCAGCGAGTGGAAGGTAAAGTCTCGTTGAACCTTTTGAGGCTGAGGTTCAGTATTCAGCAGCTCCGATCCTCCGCCGAATGTACTCACGATGTCCCTTCTTTAGCTCTCGCGATTGCGACCCTCATCTAAGCATCCCGTTCCACTTATCTATTTTCTTCGTATAAGCGCAGGATATTGTTCTCTTTTCATCTCTCTACTGTTTGCGTCATCGATAATTCTCGTCATTACTTTGTCATTCAATATCAAAGCGTCAATCCTTAATGAATTGAATTTTGTTACTTTATTCAGCATTTTCTTCATCATTTATCATTGTGTTTTCAATTGTACTATCTTTTTTCGTCCAAATGCAAAGGTCTGAATTTTTTTCTTATTTCAATCAAGTAACATTTTCATTACTTCTTTCGCTTATTAAGTATTATCAGTATTTAGTTATAAGGGGACAAAAGGAATCGCCCTTTCATCTCAGCCGTATCTCTGTTCCTGGATGTGCAATTGCATCAAAAATTGAAATATTAAATACTTGCCTTAGGTATCTCCAAAAGGAACTTGAATATCTACTTTCGGTGAAGCACCACCGAATACGGTTACTTTTTTGCCGAAATGCACGTTTTTTACCTTGTGATGGCTATTGGAAACACCTAAGCTTAATTTTTCAATTTTTTATACTTAAGAGATTATTCTGGAATTTCTTTTCAGCAATATGACTATCTCGACGAGTATCTAGTGAATGTATCTCAGTGTTACTCAGTCATTCAGATTTTTAAATGATTATCCCTCAATAGTGTAAATATACTGAGAAATTACTTGAAATTGTTCCCCTTTTCCGTGTTTCTTTTTCTGGCAGTCTCACCTAATCCTTGACATTATTTTTCATTTGTCTCTCGCTGCACGTTCTTCGCCATTAACTCGGGATGCCTTGCGTGAGGTCGTAAATAAAGCGAAGAGGCGATTGGCTGGCTTGCCTTTCGGTCCTCCCTTTCTCTCCAGGTGGAGCCTGGGGTCTCTCTGTTTACTAACCATAATTTCGTTGCCCTTGCAGCTCGCAGTAAATCTGTTTTACGTACCGACTCAGCACAGGTTCGTTTTTTTTTATTAAGGAGCCTCCGCCCAACAAAAGCGGGGCCGTTACATAGCTTCTCAATTGTTAATCCGTAGCCTCCGTAGTCTTAGTTGTAGGGTGCTGCCGCGAGAGCGATTCGATCGTAGGTGAAGTCTTTGTGGAATGAAGTAGTCAGATTTAAATATGTAAGTTTCTTGCTCATAATATTTATAATAGCATCTGATAATATCATACACAGTACATTTGGTTTATTCATATATATAGTGAAAGATAAATCTTTTGTACTGTAGTTTTTTGTATGTTATATTAAAGGAATTAGATCACTTTTTTAAATGCATATTGTTTTTCAACGATAATTTTGCTTTGAATTATTAAAACCAGTAATTTTTACATATTATCGAACACTGATTAAGGATGAAAATTAATTTTGGGCTTGTACTTGATACATAATCAGGCAGTTTTCTTTTAAGCATAAATATAGTATACTTATTTTTTACTTAGAGATTTTGGAGTCAAGACGTTGTACAACGTACCCATATTAGAACCGACTCATCGGATACGAAATCGTTAGTCGATTTCATCCTTGTGGTCGCCGAAGGTTTAAATGAATAATTCCTGTACTTTGCCCCGCCAACAGGTGCCCTTTTTATGATGGGAAAAATGAGTTACGATATCCTCGAAATAGTCCTTCGAAATCAAACCTTCGCTTCTCCGACTAATAGTAGACTGCCCTCGCGTATCCCGGCGTCGAGCGTACCTGCTTTGTGCTTTTACTCACCCCTGCTCCCGCTGCCCATTCCACTCGCCCCTCCCGTATCCTCATCCCGTGTTCCCACCCACCCACTCGGACTCCTGTCATTCCCCCTCCACCCACTCACTCACCGAACCTTTTTCATTTTCCCCCTCTTTCTTCTAACGTTGTATCAAAGGCTTAGCCATCCGTACCGGAGCCACCATGATTGATCGCTCCTCGATGCCGGATAAAAATGTAAAAAAATTGATAATGGAAACTGGAGCAGGTAGCTCTGCAGCCTTCTATTCCTCTCTTTAGAACGCTACGCTTTTTAGTCTCCGGCCATTTTCTTCTCGTCTCTCTCTGTATATCTCTCTCTCTCTCCTCCTTTCGCTTTGTCGGAAGCTCCGGTAAAGGGCGCGAGATGGGTAAGAGGATAAATGGAAGAGGGTCGAGATTAAACACGCTGCTGTTTCCTCGTCGGGGAAGGGTTTTTAAGCGAACTCGATGGTAGAATGAAAATGAGGGCGGAACGTTCGAGGGACAGAAGAGAAAGGTAGGTGAAATATTTCATGCGGTAAAAAAAATGAAGCGATTTAAAACGCGCGTGTTTTTTACCAATGGGATTATAATTAATTTCAAGTGAATCTTTTCGCTTATTTTTTTAAAAGGATCGATGAAAATCTGTCGATATTTTTTCATTTGATGGAAGTGTTTTCCGGAAAAATTTGAGCGAGCGATTTTTTCAGTAATTTTTACGGACGTGAATGGAATACCTACCATTGATTCGGGATTGGTGGAGGATGAAGTTTTCAAAATGAATGTGCACGATTTTTTTAAATGAAGGGATTTGTGAATGTCCTCTGATGATTGGCAGAATGTTCTTCCACGCCTTTTAAAATGGCTGTTTCAAAGTTAAAAGGTTTACTGTGTTAAATAATTTTAAATTTTTAACAAAAAATAACTATTACTAGGAAACGAAACAGTTAGTTGCTATAGTTTTAAATTATTTCACTCAAGTGTTCGAAATTAATTTCTCCCTGACGAATTCATCATACCGTTTTTGATTATGTTTCATCATACAACATTCTCAAAGTGTATAGGACTATTCTAATTTATTTCAACGGCAAAGAGTTTCGGTTAGTTTGAATTCGGTCTTACATTTGGCTAGAAAACAGGCTCTCTACGATGCAGAAAGTGAAACTTGATGCATTGTAGTATTTCTTCTTTGTCATTGGAAAGCTATTGGAGGAATGAAATGGGTGCCGCGAGGAAAAATAAAAGAACGAAACTCCGCATCAATTTCGCTGCCGTTCGTCACATGGTCTTTCGACAGGTTCGAAGACAATGCTTCAAGGCGGAGAGAGAGAGAGAAAAAAAATGATAACTTCTCTCAGCCACGACTGAAATGATTTTTTTTTCTCATCAAACGCTACATCATATCGTGGTTTCGAATCGGAATGGGAATGATAGAAAAAGAGAGGGCGGAAAAAGCGAGCGAAAGGGAAGGAGCAGGGCAAAATAATGGATTGAAATGGAAAGGCGAGGAGTGAGGGAAAGAGAATGAGAGGGTGGAATGGGACGACGGGTAAAAAGGATGGGCGCGGTTTTATGGCGGAGGAATATGTATGTAGAATGAAGATGGTTTCGCATCTGTGGTGGGAGAAGGTTTAGGATTGGAAAGGAAGAAGGTGTGAGGAAGATGGAGAAGGGATCCAAAGGGTGTAAGTGGAGAGAGTTGTGGAAGAGAGAGAGAGAGAGAGAGAGAGAGAGGAAATGGGCATGCCGGAAGGGAGGACAAAGAAACCGGTGGTGGTTTTAATTTCCGTATGGAGATGAGCCTGAATGCCTATTCTCGATAAGTGTGTAGTAGAAGGAGGGATGAGAAAGCGGAATTGGCAGAAGGAAGAAGAAGGAGACGAGATGAAATGCGTATGTGCGCGCCCGCGCGGAGAGATTTGGGGGGTGGTGCTCGCGGTGGTTGTGATGCACAGAAAGTCGGGATGTTGTGTTGGTCCGTTCCTTACGGATGGGAGAGAGGTATCGAGTAGAGGAGCGCACCTGGAGGACCGCGTGCGTTTGTGTGAACGAAAACGGGTAAAGAGATACTGCTTAATTGGAGGCGTTGTGACACTCTTCGGTTGCGCTTTTATTTTATTGAAAAGAATGGTTCACTTTGTTTAACGTCGGTTTTGTAGCCGAAGAACACTGTTCCCTATTTTATCAATGTCACCAATAAACGTAAGTTGTAGTACTCCTAATACTAGATTGGTTGTTTCCACCCTAGCTTTCCTAATGTTTGTGAGGACAGGGTAATTATGTAACGATAAATTCATTCACATGAGAATGTTTTTGAATTTCAGTAACATTTTGATTATTTTATTAGGTTCTATTTACTAAGTCCTTTTGAATTATTAAAGGAAGGATCACTGAAAAATTCGTAGTTCGAGGCAGGATCGCTTTAAAATTTAGGCGATCTTGATAGAAAACGCTCGAGTCCTTTAATAATTAATCTAAATGAAAATTTCCGTTTCCGATTGTTAAGTATATTGTGGAAATGCGACAATAAATTTTACAGGAATTTTGTTAATTGCTTGATCAGCTGTAAAAACAAATTTGGGACTAATAATTATCAGTTGCATCGCTGTAGAAAAATTTCAGCAGGACATAGGAACATGATGTGTATGGAAACATTCGAGCGTTACGACGATAAGGTGGATAAAATGCTACGTATAGAGTCACGCTACGTATAGAGTCACAACTGAAGAAAACCAATCAAATCCTACTATTCGAGTGCGACACGGTTGGAATTGGAAGGGTGGAGCGATAGTGTAAAAGAGTGGGGCTTGATGAAGTGTGTCGACAATATGGGAGAGAAAGTGGAGTTAAAGAAGGAGCGAGGGTTTTTGTTAGGTTTTGGGCGGGACTAGGAACTTAGGTCCCCCCCCCTTTTTGGGCGAAACGTTGGTAAATGGAATTCGGATGAAAAAGGTAGATTACCTCCCTTTTCCCTTTCTCTGTTCCTCTCTTCTCTTACTCTTTCCCGCCCAAACTCTCGACTTTCTCTCTCTCCACCTCCCCATCCCTCCGCTCTCCATCGCCATCTCCTCTTATTCCGCTCTCCCGCCTCTTCCCTCCAGACTACTCCTCTATCGACCTTCATCTCTCGCTGAAATTTTTTTTTTCAATTTCCTATTATTTCCAAACCACTCTCTCGTTCTCATTTCGTACAACTCACCCTCTCTCTCATACACACACCCTCTCATACTCTTGCCTCTCTTTCTCTCCCTCACCGTCCTACCCTATCTTCTTCCTCTCGTATCATTCTCTCCCATTCCTTGTTTTGTATCTCTCTTTCCTTGCTCCCGGAATTTCCGGTCGCATTATTCTTTTAACGATTTTCTCCCCTTCTTTTTAGGAACAAATGCTCTCCCTTACTTCCTTCCTTCCAAATGTTGCTCTTTACCTCTAATTTTCTTAGAATTTTTCCTTTGTAAGAAATACGATTCATGATTATCGTTTCCCTTGTTCGGGACTTATGGTAATAACATCAGATTAAATCGAAGTGAAAGGTCAACAATAACAAACTGGAAATTCAGTGGTTTATCTAAAAATGCGTGTGCATATCATGTAATTATAAATTGGGGCAGATATATGCGTAGTTCAGATTTCAATACACATATAATTGCGTAAAGAAATAATTGTAGTTGATTATTTAAGTGTTTTGGGTTTTTGTGTATATCGGTCTAATTGTGCACCATGTGTTTAAATGATATATTTCCCACCTGGTTATTTAGAAAACCGCCGTAGAAATGTGTGTGCCGTCGTTTAAAAATAGTTAAATGCGTTCCTGGTTTGCGGGGTTATATTATTTATTACTTTTTCCTTGAAGTAGTTGAGTCTCACTTCTCATTTTTGTAGACTGGAATTTTAACTGAAAAGTCTTGGACTTGTGGTAGACAAAGTGAAGTGAAAAGGCTACTGAAGTAGAGTTCCGCACCCTGGTCTCGCATAGCAGAAAAGTTTGACCTTGTTTTTGCAGTCTAGATCGATATCGCTCTTTTTCTCTCGTAGAGTCGACTATCAGGATTTAATGTACCCCAGGAAATGTAATAGGAGGTTCATTTTGAGCTCCGCAAACGTAATTCATTTTAGATTGAACACGGGTAAATTCATTCGAGAGCGTATTAAATTAATTTTCATAATCACGCGCTCCATAAATTAATTTATTTGTTATTTACCGATTATTTTATGCTTCCTCCAGCTAAATTTTTTAAAATTAAAAGTTCATAAGGGATAGCGTTTTAAGCGTCAAGGTTATATTTTGAAGAGCTGGTGTTGAAATACATAAAGTACTTTGTATTATTAATAGCAGTCGATATTAAAGATATTTAAAAAATCTATAGATATCTGTAAAGTGTTTGTATATGTGCGTGAGTGTATGTATGTTTTTTTATAAGTCAGTAACTACGGCGCGTAGAAACCAGAGGAAAGTGTCATTTTAATCGGAATAAAGTGTTAAGTGGTGTAGTTTGGTTTTTATATCGATTTGATTGACCTTTATAATTTTTTAAAATATTTTCTTTTTTCATTTTCTCCATTTGAATAACATAAGAGTTGAGTGAAACTTATTTTTCATTTGAATTTTAAAATTACTTTGGAACATCGTACGAACTTGAAACTTATGTTTCTATGAAGGAAAGAAATGGTACGAACTTGAAACTTAGATGTTTCTATGAAAGAAAGAACAGTTTATTTTTATTGAAGACAGAATCCGAATCCTGGTCGAATTAGCGTAAAAATGCGTTTAGATTCAGAAAAAGACGTGATTTTGTCAGTTTTTGATAATACCAAATATAAGCTACCATGACAACTCCTATTGTCGCCGAAGTTGAATCTCCAATAACCAAATAACGCCCAAAATAATGGAAAATCATTTTTCATGCCGTCAGTTTTTCAAATACGCGTCGATCTGACCATTTGAAAACGGAAATTTTACATTTTTTATGACAATATTCTTCGCCGTGAAGGGAAACCCCATAGTTGCAGATTTATCAAAATTACGTACATTTCATGCATTGGATTGTATGAAAAACGAGAAATATATCGTGAATTTAGACCCGTGTCCACCAATATTAAGGTTTCCGAGCAATGTATGAATATATAAATATGGAATTAAAATACTCTATTTAAATGTGATTATAAGCTATGTCACGCTTTCTCGAGTGATATCTCTAGATGAGTTTTCGGAACTAGAGAGCAAGAAAGTCATGCGGGATAAGGCCTGTAACCAAAGTGCTTTGGCAGAACTAGAAAGACTTCGAGCTTCAACAAACTTCGATGTAAATATTATAAATAATGTAACCTAAACTAATTTAATTCAAATGATGTTAATGCATATAAAGGCATTATCTATATAAAAGTTATTTATAAAAATTCATTTTTATATTACCACTTGTTTGCTCCTTAACTCAATATATGACGTATAATCTACGTAAAGAATACCATTAAGATATTATCTAAATAATATTTAGCGTAAAATAATTTAATTATAATGCACTACTCTGCGAAAAAAATAACAGCAATAAAATACATTGCTTGATAAAAAGGCATAATTATTCATCCTTAGACAAAAAACGAATCAATCATTTGATGTATATAAAATTATTGGTATGCGCTAAATAATTGGTTTGTTTAGGTGTATTGTGCATTGCTAACTCACATTACGCGTGCTGATGATGTCTCTACATCAAATTATTTCAATTCTAATAATTAACCTGGTCGAAAATATTTCTCGGGTAGCTTTTATAATCGTCCACTCTATTCTCTTACTTCATGAGCTCCATTTCCGACTTATTTCACATCTATTGCTCTCCTTTCCTCCAATGTTTGTCGGACGCATGGTAGAGGAAGGCAGCGGGCGTATATATCCAGCGTCGGGGAAACGCGTGCTACTCCTACGCCACGCAATCGCATTGCCATTTCGGCAGTCTTCACCTCAGATTCCCGCTTACGCCTCCTCTCCCACCACCCTCCTCGCACTTTCGTTATGAATTCGGAATTCTCTATCCAGCTCCTTTTATATCGCACTCTGCTGGACACCGAGAATGACAAGGAATGCGAAGCGAGAAGACGCGTTCCTGTCCTCTTCTTCACACTCACTCGGAAAATGGTGGCACACATTTCCGTCTCGAGCGACGCGCTACACCTCTCGCGTCCGTACTGAAGTCCCCCTCCCTCTCGTAATGCCCAGAGTCTTTAATTCCTCCCACCCACGATCCTTGGCGCATCCCGCCAGACACATCTCTACCTTCTAAACCCCATTTCCTCGCAATCCTCTTCCCTAAATCATCCTGTTTCCGTTTACGTCTTAAAAAAAAAAAAAACTTGCCTATTTCGCCTTCCATTTTCCTATCCTCACCATCTTCCTCAACTGGGTCGGTCGGTCTCATCATCATCATCTACGGACGCCATTTTGTTTACTTTCATTTTTTTCGCCCAAACGCTTGTGTTGCGTTTTTAGCGTTTTTTTTTTATTTGTCGACTTTTCAGTATTTTTTCTTCTGCGCGCGTCTCTCTTTTCCCCATTTTAAGTATTTTTAGTTTTATTTTCGCGTTCGCAAACACTCAAACTCCGGAGCGACTTTTTCGCAAAACGGTTGAAATGAGTTTTTGAAGAGGGAATGGGACACAATGCGTGTTTTGTGGGGCGGAAAAATAAAAAAAATAATGATGATAAAGTTTTGTGCTCTCCCTTCGCTCTTTGGCATTCTCTCTTTTTTACTTTCTCCATAGACGTAGTATAGAGAAAGTATTGTTTCATGAAAAAATTCGAATTCAAGATTTCAACGGAAATACACGTTTTGAGGCCCTCTGAAAACGTTTTGAACGTTTTCCCGATGATGTCTGTGTGTATGTCCGTATGTGTGACAAATATTGTGGGGCTCTAACTCAAAAACTATTCATCAGATCATGAATTTCTATATTTGCGATTTTATATATATTCTTAAGTTTTGAAAAGATTTTGATAACAATCGGTCAGCCAGAAGTAGCGGTTCACTCCTGTAAAATTTTAGTTTTTCTTAAATATTTCGCTTAAAACTGAATTCTTGTTAAAAACACACACACCCACATATACCTTGTTTGAAATAAATTTTCATACGAGGAATATTTCAAGAGATATTAAATTTTCTTCGGAATTGACGGTAAGTGGGCAGCTCGCGCGCGTGGTAGTGACGGCAAAGTTGAATTTACAAAACAATTGAATCGTTAGCGCTGAAGTGCGTAAGTTGAACTATTCCTATCGCCGTATTTATTTGATTTTAGTTGACAACTTACGTATGGAGAAAGTCATGTGCTAGACACGTCAGTTTATTTCCTCTATCTTTGTTTCGAACTTTTGATCAGGACGGATACGGAACGCTTTTATGATTTCTATTTGAGAAGATTATTTGACTTTCCCCCGTATCTTTCTTTGGATTTTCCGTGAAAAATCGCTTCACTTCGGTTATTCTTCGATCGATATTATAACCTTTCTTAATATTGGCGTCCTATTGATGATTCTTGTAAAAATTCCCATTGTTTCTCTTTCGACTCTGCTTTCCATTCTTTGCTCCGGCTGCAGTTATTAAGCGTAGGTTATCGCCTGCGAGTCTTTCGCTTTTGAGATTTACGAATGTGTCGGCAGTTGTTTCGAAACAATACTAAAGGTTTACGGAGACTGTACTCTTCTTCGGATTAAGTGTTTAGGTGTCAAGGTTTTAATTAAGCAAGGACTCATGCTTGAAGTTATTGTTGCTTATTTTGCAAACGCCGCGAGGAAGAGTGATTATGTAACGTACTTCCCCAAACTACAGAAAAGAGTTAAATGTGGTGTACTAGTATTAATTCTTTCGAGGAAAAATGCCTTCAAAGTGTTCTACTCAGAAACAATGTAAACTTCGGTTACCAGAAACCAAAAATTAGAAAATATTAACGTGAATGTTTTCTTTGTGGCTTGTTATTATTTGAATAAAATTTTTATGATAGATCTTTTAAGTACATTATCAAAGTAAATGTTTGCATTCATTGAAATTTGTTTTCCAGTATACGCAAAGGGAGTTAAAGAGCAGATTACTGAAGAGCATATTATCTAAGTTTTATATTTTAAGACTAATTTTTTAGGATGCATAACAATTCATCGTTTAGCTATATTTTTATTTTATTTTCAACATTTTTGAAGATTTAGGTTTTTATTTTCTCCCCAAACATCCTATATAAATTGTATAAATAGTCGACAAAACTGAGGCAGAGCGGTTTGACCTACATTTCTATCATTGCGATTTCGTCACTCCCGCTATTCCGGTGCAGCTTTCTCCTCTGTATATAATAGGCGCCACCCAATTATTTTAATTATTTGATTATTTTTTCGCTCGTCTCTTGTTCAACTTTATCGCACCTGACGTGTTCTTTTATCCTTATCCATAATAGCGTGACTCAGGATCGTGATATCCTCGCCTATTGTTTAACTCGTTCGCCTTGCCTCGCTTTCAGTCCTCGTTTTGTCTTATTTTTATCTCAGAAGAGCTACGACCAGCATCGCCTGGACTCGCTTTTGTGTTATTAAATTTGTGAGCGAGGAACTCTCGCATTTATGACTTTCAATGAGTTAGGCGAATTTTTCCACAAAATCATTAGGACGACATGACTTTATATTTTCTCATTAATAAATTATTATTTTTATGGAATCGTTTTCTTTGCGCATGCCTCGTTTGCTTGAGAAGTTATCTTATTGGCGAGATTAATTTTCTTCCCGTATACATAAAATTCAATCGTAGTAATTGTTGAACTTAAAATGATAAAGCTATTAAACAACAGTTTGAATAAAAATCATGCCATATTTAGTATTTAGTCTTTAACTTTTTAGTTTACATTTCGTGTAACGAAGAGAGATCTTTTGAGAATAGCTCTAACGGTAGTTTCTTTCCTAATATTTTAACAACTCATTTACATAAATAATGTTGCTACATTTTTCGGTACGCAGACATCAATTGCTCTATATCAGCGTTATCCTGATTGAATTTTATATTTATAAAGTAAAGAAATAATTATTTATGTTGAAGAGATTACAAATTTCTCTGCAATAACAAGATTTCAGCGTTGTTTGCGTTGTTTATTTTTAACAAGTCTGAGTGGCATTAAATCTGCAGATCATGAAATTTAATCTCGCATCCTAGAAGTTGTCCGCGACTGTTTTGAAAATTAAAGTACATCGCCGCATAAGAGCTTCGGATACTTTTATTCTTTGTTTTTTTTTGAGTCATGCTTTGATTACACTATTGTAATATCTTCGGAATCTTTTCTTTTAATGCTCATTTCCTATCTTTTTCTCTTGTCATTCCACGTCTCCAACGCAGAAATCTCCCTCGAGCCCTTCCTTACCGTCGCTGCCTTTTCCCCTCCCTTCAGATACCGCTTTTCTTGAGAAAAATCCTTATCATGCGTTTCCACGCTATCTCTTTCTCCCTTTTATCCATTTCCCCTCCTTCCCTAAACCTCAAGAGTTTTTCCCTCTTTTTATTTCCCGCTTTTATTAGACATTTTTCTCCTCAGTTCTTCTCGATCGTCTCCATTCCTACCTTTCCCTCCGTTATCTCAACCCACGTGACCCAAGGAAAAATGGTTGGATTGCACACACATACACCCTCTCCCCTCCTCCCGCCCCTTACTCCCGTGGAATTAAATATGCGGCCGTTCCTTTCGGGAGAACATTCCCTTCTCTTTCCCGCTCGAACCTAAATCCCCGCAACAACGCAAACACACAGTTCCTTTCTTTCTCTTCTGTTTCAGTAAGGAGTTGGAAAGGGTGGTTTTTTGAGGCGGAAGACGTTTGAAGAAGCGGAAAGAGGATGGTGTAAGAGATCGATATCCTAGGGCTGTTTAATGCAAAGGGTGCCGACAATAGTGCGTGAACTGGTATATATCTCTTTAGGTGTGATTCGCCGCTTTTCTTATTGGATTCATTGCACCCTCCCTTTCATAACGTAACACATCTTCATTTTCTAGAGAAGAACATTTCATTTCAAATTATTAAAATATTGAAATCAAAAGAGTATTATATAATTAGGACAAAGGTATATTTGTAGAAAATTTCCAAACGTAAATTTTATGACGCCAGATAGCTAATTGAGTAATAATACATTTTATTTGTGATTCTGGTTTTCTTACTCTAACTAATTTGTTTGAACATTATTTTCCTTATTACCAAATTTAGGGGCATATAAAAGTTATGTTATATATATTTCGCGGTCATCGACTTCTATCCCAATAATAATAAGAAACGGTTAGTCAAAGCTAGCATTCAGGAAAAGGAGTACTTATATTGAAATTAAAGAATTGATGGAGATGGGGAGCATTTCTGTTACGATCTTTATGCAAATGCTCAGCGCAACCTGTATCTCGGGCATATGTAAAAATTAGATTGTATAATATAAAAATTAGTGTATGTGAATGATTTTAGCAGGAAATAAAAAACTCACAGAGGAACTAAAAAAGATAATAGAAAAAGAATACGAAATTTCTAATCAGGGTGAAAAAATTCAGCGGCGCGAATGCTTTTCTATTGCTTAAGAAGGCTCAGATTTTTCCACTGCTTTGAAAAGAAAATACCGGTTCTCAAGTTCAGTAGGATGAGTCAAGTGTTTCCTTTATGCGCTAGGGTTTAACGGGCAAATTTTGCGATCGTTTCAAAGAGTCTTCCGAGCTCCGTAGCGCGTGGGTTGCGAGATACTAGAACATTCCGGCATTAAGAATGGGCATTCGCGAGAATCGATTCGAGATAAAATAGGTGCTCTTAAGAAAGTCGTTTCATTTTTGTTCAAAAGGAAATGTTTTTTTGTCGTTCTTGCTTAAGATTTTACTTAATCCGAACTCTTTGGTAAGCTCATGCCGTCTTGCTACTTCGATATTTTTCAGTGTGTCGTTGTTGTTCTTTCTTGATATCTCGTATGGATTTACTTTCTAGAAATAATCTTCATTGTTACTATTTCTTTAGAAGAATTGCAATAATAATATAAAGACTTTTCACTGCTTTAGAATTTTGTAGAAGTTTTAGGTTAATGGTTTTGTCTTCAACTAAAACGATTTCGAGAATATGTACTTTATAATAAAATAGGAGCGATTTTAAATTTTTATAAATTTTCTATTTGGCTTCCTGAATTACTCAATAACTAAAAATACAACAAACGCATGGCTGATACATCGAATCGCTACTATTTTTAAAAATCTTAATAGATTTCCCTTGAAAAATTTAAAATCATTCTAATTCTTTACTCCAAGGAAATAAAATAGAAGAGATTGAGTTTAGGGTTTGAAATGCCATTGAAAAATAAGCCTAAACCCATATAAATGAAGTATAATCCAATTTTCGTCATCATACGTCGTTTTTCGGTAGTAATTAATTGCAATAAAAGAAAAACACGACCGAACATTAAAAATCCTCGATCCGACATATTAAACTCTGTCGTTTTTAATCGCCGTGGATAAATCTCAATTAGGAAGCAAGGCTTTACGAATTTTGACAATACTTCACGTCTCAGAAGCCTGTCTCCTTGACATGGGTTAATTGCTCGCTATTTGTCAAGGCTAAAACTTTCATTGGTCTCGCCATTTTTTCCACAATCATTCCTCTCTAAAGCTTCTCTCACCCGTGGAGATAAACAATTCCGATAACGCTCATTAATCTCTCCGCTTACCCCTCTACTGTTTCCGCTTTCCTTCCTTCCTCCCCCAACATCACTCACTCCAACCTCTCTCTCTGCATCCAGAAAACGCCACCCAACCTCCCTAACCATTCTCTCCTCTCATTCCTCCCTTCCTTCTCTTCACTCCCCGGTCTCCCCGTCTCTCCCAACGTGGTGTCGTCATCGATCGCATCCCCATACTACAGCTCACTCGGTGGTAGTCCTCTCGCGCATTTTCTAACCCCTTGGCGCATCTCCACCCGCACGGCGCACTCGATTTCCATGTACCGTGGCACAATTCCAGGCCTACTGTACATGCAAAGGCGGTTATTCTCTGGGGTCGAGCGCATCAGTAAATTCTAAGCTCCGAGGAGGCTATAAACTGTGCGTGTTGCGTCCTTAATTCAATAGTACGATTGCAACTTTTCATTGGTTTACTTTCTGATTTTTTTAGATGAAATATACTCAGCAACAAGCTTTGTCTCTTTCAATCTGACGCCCTTTGTTCAATAAACTTTATATACACATACTTCTCTCTCTTACTTTTTATGATGAATAAGTGATTCAATTCATTTGTGGATTTTGTACGAGGTTCAATTATCACGTTGATTTTAGTTGAGTTTATTGCAGCGCATTTATGTAATCTCATTTGGTAATTTATTGAGTCCTCCAGTACTTATTCTTGAAATACAAATTTAAAAAAATACTTTGAATAAATACTGATCGCCGCCTTTATGAGTTATTGTTAATACCCTTACATTCGTTAACATGTCAGGTATTTTTTTCAAAATATGAAAAACCCTCTTTATCTTTTTTTAGATGATAATAGTCAATCGCCTTTTAACGCAAAAGTCGAATTTAGAAGATGTTCATTCTTAGGTAGCAAATCTCTCTCACGTCAAATGTTCGATTACTTATGAGGAATGATAAATAGCCATTTATTACCGTAAGCTCTTACTGCCTCTAAATCAGCCATAAAAGACGCTTTCAGAAATATTATTCGTTTTCCCAAGCACCGATATAATAAAAGGACGCTTTTCCGTAAAAAAAAAATTGAAGCTCAGTCGTAACACCGCCCATTTCGAAATAATTCCTGGAAGCGAAGCGAACCTTCCCCTCTTCGTTAACCGAATATTTGGCCCTCTCTACCAGCAAAAACCTCTATTTTTTCATATTTAATACCGATGAAGCCTAGGCGGTGAATGTTGCAACCGTCCCTTTAATACGCCTATACTCCAGTGTGAACCACCCTCGCACTCACGTATAAATGATGCCCCTTGAATATTAATATGACGCAATACAAAACCGCGCCTTTTTTACCCTCACCTTTAAACCTCCATAGGATCTGTCTCTTTTCCCTCTCCTTTACACATCACACCTACCCTTTGACCCTTCTTCCCTTCTATTCGTCCTCTCCCTCTCTATACCGCACATTCAGCCACGTGGAGACACAATCATTCAGTTGTCCAGCATCCCCATATCCATGGACCAACCCTCATTTATCCCTCTTCCCAACATTACCTTATCTCTATTCCATCATCTCTCGCCTCTGTCCCCCTCGTCCCGTGTCCACCTCCTCTGTACCCCCTCTCTTTCTGCCCTACCGTTCCCTCCCGTCCTCTCGCTCTTCGGCTTCTTTTCTTCTTCCTATACCTGACTGCCAGCTCCCGACGGCTGTGTTTTTGCCTTCGTCCCAGCTCATGGGACGCATTAGGGGGGGGTGAAGGATATGAGGGGAAAATATTCTAGAGGAAGGGAGAATGAATGCCTGCCAGTTAGTAAGCGACTGGATTCCATACTGACGCGGTATGTGGGGTGTGTCCGAAGGAGAAGGGCACCTTGGGGAAGTTAAGAGGAATATGGATGTATATGGTTTTAGGAAAGGGTTTTCAAAAGACCACTAGGGAGATGAGATAGTGAGAAAGCATGCGGCAAGGGGGAGTTTTTTTTCGAGGTCTTTTAAAAACCACCGGAATTTCAGATTATTATCCATGGGTATCTTCGTTAGGACTCGCGTTCATTTGCAAATGTTATTTATGCATGCGTGCGGGTCAAAGAGCTGGATTAAAGATGAAAAAAATCCAACGGGCGTATTAGGGTAGCGATGTCATATACACATATATCTGGCGGGACTCTAAAAAAAAACAAACCGAATAATGTTTTCATCTTGAGAAATTGTCTCCAAAATTACGATTACATATAATTATTTTCGTATGTTGTGTCAATAAGTGCTAAATATTTATTTTTTCTGATACCTGAGTGAGTAACCATTAGAAACGATTGAAATGAAAGATCCTCCGAGAGGATCAGCAATTTACTAAACAATGCATTAAATAGGAAAATATGAGGCTTATCTATTAAAGTGACCTGATGCTATTGGTAGAAAAACCTGAGTGAAATTTTCAAAGAGGCAGAATAGCTCACATCAAGTTATTCATAAGCTTATATTACAATATTTGTAGTAGAAAAACTGAAGTTCAGTTAAACCATCTTTCAAAGGACATTTCAATTAATGAATTTGGAAGAGCACACTAAATTTTCCTGAAGTATTTCATTTATAAAATCAAAATATTTTATTCCATCATACACCATTTGCTAGGTCCTATCAATAAGGTGAAAAGAAAGTGAAGTAATAAGATAAATATCGGCACTGTTTCCGAAAAAGCTCATATGGAATCCGAATTCCATCGCGAATTCAAGGTCTTCCGCAAATTAAATTAAAATTTTATTTTAGTCCTAGAAATGCACGCTAATCCCGCATCGTGACAAACACGGAGGCAACCCAGAAACACGTTTTCCGAGAACCCCGTTGGCGAGCGAAATGAAAAAACAAAGACAAATGAACAAATTGAATGAGGGAGGGACAGAGAGAGAATGGTAAAATGGGAATATAAGAGAAGGTACGTGAATGTGAGACGAGATTATATGGTTTTGAGGGAAGGGGAAGGGACAATAGAGGAGAAAGCTCACTTGTTCGGAGGTGGCTGGAGCTTAAGAACGACGACGGAGAACAGGTGCTTAAGGGGAAAGAGAAGGAAGTGAAGAGTGGGGAGTGATGCATATGGAGAAAGGAGAGAGGAGGTTAGGGAGAGAATGGAGGTGAGAGGAGGTACACACTGAATTGTGCCTTTGGTTCGTAGGAATGGTGTGACGACGGTTGCGTTGCGGGTTGCGGGATACCCCGGGGGTTTGAACTGCTCGCGCGATGCCTCTCGACTCGCCCGCCCAGAGGCGGAGGAGGGTTGGAGAATGCGTGCAATTAGTAGCCGTCCCACGCAGGTCGTGGAGGCGTGCCCGGGAGCAAATCCCTCGCCACCCCTGCCTAGTGGTGCGGTGCCGCTGGGAGGCGACAACCGAGGGCTTTCTCGCTTGAAAACGCCACTGTGAGCTTTACACGGATCATCCAGCTAGGCCGCATTGTTCGCAGCTAGCCAGTTTATTAAAGTCGGCCTTAATTAACTCGCTTATAAAATTTCAGCTGAAGATATTTGAGGGCTTGAAAAGGGACTAAATGCGCAATTTTCAGCGGAGGGGCCGTGTAAAATCGATAATAAAAAAAACCCAACTTCATTTAGCGTTAAAATTGATTCAACCTGAATGATTATGATGCATGAGAGCTTTGTGTTTATTGTATGGGTTTATTTAAAATTAATCCATTTGAAACGTTACCTGCATTATTTAAATCAAGTTTATTTAGGATGTGTTTATTTTCGTATTATTTTGAATAACTATGAATATTAATATTAATTTGTCTTCGTATTGAAATTAACCAAGTTTATATAATACTTGAGATGCCCAATTCTCAAATTAATATCCAAATGATACACGTTTTATGCTAGTTATTTTAATTTAGTCGCCTGAATGAAATTGTGATTTTCATCAATTTCAGAAAGCAAATAGATTAATATCTGGGCTCATTTTTTCCATATACATAGTGACAAATAGTCATGAGTTATTTTCAAGACAGTTATGTTAAAACTTGCAATTTCAGTTTTAGGTGACAGTGTATTTATTTTATTACGAAAAAAATCACTAAATATGTATACGGTAAATGTAAATCTGGTCCACAGACTATCATTGCGATTGGAATTTTGGAGATACATACAAGAAATAAATAAATAAATCATATATATATATATATATAAAATATGAAAAACTATTTCGAAAGTGTTTCCTTTTATTATATAAGGTCTTCACTTTCTTCCTTTCTTGATATTCGGACGCGGATCTTTTGTGCCCGTGAAAAAAATGAGAGGAGGAGATGGAACCATTCCTGTCCTTCCTTTTTTACCCTTGGATATCGTCCGTCTCGTATTATACCCTCAACCGAACCCCTTTATGACTCTGAGTGGTGGCGTCAAAGCGGTATCTGTCCAATTGATTCGATGAAAGTCTCGCAGTTGGAAAAAGGGAGCACAAAAGTCGATTGCCGGAGTGGTTGTGGATTCTTCGATACCTCTCCCTTTCTTCGGCCTCTCCCTTTCGCGAGATGGAGGGAAAGAGCCTCGATCCCAGCGGCACGATAACCTCCTCTATACCGAGTATTTTTTTTATTTCGTAAAGGAGTCCATCTTTTTCATCTGAATGCGCGGGTCTTCTCTCTCTGCATCCATTTAAACTTTTTCCCTTAAAAAAAGTACATTTTCGTTGATGTTGATGCTTCTGTGACCATGGAGTGTGATAAGTTTTAAAAGAAGACTACTGGTTACTATTAGGGATGGGTTTTGTTTCGTTTGTTCCTTGGAGATAAAGGGTACGTTTCTGGTATTTCTGCTGTTCTATTTTTGTTACTTGCAAAAGAATAGGTATTTTCTCCAAACTGACACGTGCTAGCAAATAAGAGGTTTGGATGCGAGATAGACAATCGTTAACAATATTCAGTAAAACAGTTGTATAAAATGAACTAATGATAAATGCGAACGTTCTACGAAGTATCGAAATAAATAGAAACATTGTGAAATATTAAATCAAGCAAGCATTTGTTCGATTTTATGTTCAGATGAAAGGGTTCATTTTTTGCTCAGCGTAATTTCATTTATTTAAATTTGGAAAACGAGTACTTTCCGCTGAAAGAGTGGGTAAATTTTCAATGAAAAAGGATAACTCCTTCATCTCGGAGCTTATGATTTTATTTCCCTGGGTTTGCCCGTTTGTTTGATAGGAGCGAGGCTTAGACATTGAAACACAATGCTTTCTCTGACAGTGAATCGCTATTCTGGGATCCGACGGTACGTGGAGAAAAGCCTTCTTTTGTATCAGGAAAATTACAGGTAATGTGGTAAAAAGCGTAAAAGCGGAGTGTCAAATATCTTTGATGCAACCCTCTTAGGAGCATTCACGTGAAATTGAGTGTATGTGGACGGAAGTACCCAGCAGGGGGGAAGTTGGCGTCCTTCCACGGGTATGGGAGTTGGGCCGCCTTAAAAGTGCTGTATGGTGCTATTTGGACAACTGGCAACACCCTATTTTGCCTCATGACCACTCCCCTCAGTCCCAACCTCTTAACGCCCTCTCAGGATACACCCACTTGACCCATTCTGGATTCATCTCTCTCTATCTTTATCCTTTCCTCGCCTCTTTTATTGGTTCGGGTTTTGAAGAATACTCCCTTTATATCATACGGGTTCGTTCCTTCTATTCCAATGCTCTTTACCAAACAAAAAATCCTTGAATGGATTACCTGAAGTAGGGGGTACCTCTACAGAATGAAGGAGGCTAGGAGTGCCCCCTCCATACTCCTCTCTTCACTTTGATCGTACACCCTCTTCCTTCTCATTGTATTTGAGTGGTGGTTGGTTGTAATGGTCGCACGAAAAAGGAAGGAAAGGAGAAGGCGATTCCCCTAGATGGGGATGGAAAAGGGCAGGGAGGTTTGTAACGAGGAACTCGCTTCGGCGTGTATTTTATAAAACGCGGGGTTGTGATTTAAAATGGAATTACAAAAATTATCATTTTTACTGCGCCTCCTCGTGCGTTTAAAGTCGGTGGTTTAAAAAGAGAGGTGCTAGCTTTGAGTTTAAACTGAGGTAGATGCAAAAAGTAAGCAACATTAGTACGCCAAAGCCCTCCGTCTCTGTCCATTCTATGCCTGAAACCATATCCTTTTTTTCTCCGATTTACCATAAGAGAGGACCGATGAAAAAAGGGACTGGGCGGGGCTAACCTGACCTCTGCGCCCCTCTTAATGCGGGCCTTTACTAGACGTTTAAAAAAGGATAAGAAAAGAGTGGTTGAATGAGGAGGAGGGGGAGAAAAGAATGGAAAGGTGGTGGGTGTGGGCGTGTGTGGATGTGTGTGTTGGTGGTTCCTTTTGTAGTCCGGTCGCAGGAAGACCTCAAGGCGACAGCAAAATTTCAACAACACGCGAGTTGAACACGCTCTTCCCTTTACCTCGCTTTCTTCCTCACTTCCCTTTTTATTCCAAGGACCACACTTCTTATTGTGTTGTGGCCGCGACGATAATGGTTGGGGATTTTGACGAGGGAGACGAGGAGGGTGGAATTGTTGTCGGAGAAAAGAATCGGGTTTCATTGGAGTTGGAATTGCGGCACGGGGAGAAACTGGGTGAAGGGGCGGCCTTCTCAGTTGGTACATCTGTGAAAGGAGATACGGGAGGTAGAGAAGTACGACATGCGGTAAAGGACGTGTCTTCGCGTCCAATGCGGGTGAAGTGGATTATTTTTTCGATTGCCATTACTACTGGGATCCGAAATTAAACTTTTCATTTTTTTTAGATATGATTGATATATACATACGCAAATCAATTTGTTAACGTAAATCTAAGTGCTGTGCGTATTTGTTTTTTTTGTTATATTTGTTAATCGTTTATTTTGGGCCGACGTGTATAAATGAAATTTAAAAGTGTGACCATACCGAGAATATCAATAATTCAAAATATAGCAGGCGCAAAAATATGAATGGTTTACGCTTTCAAACAGACAAATAATTCCACTCGTAATTTTTCTCATATATTATTAAAATTGTCACGAGATGATCAATAGCCAATGTATTCGTAAAATAATAATTGCTTTGAATGTTTTAACGAATCCGGTTAATAAATTAAAAACGGAAAGAACTTTCATCCTGCGACAAAATTTAACAACATTGTCTTTATTGCTGATTCTTTTTGCACGATGCTGAAATTTACTTAAGGAAATATAATTAGGTGACTATGATTAAATATTCTAATTAGAATATGTATAGTGCCATTGAATTTTTTAGAAACTTTGTTGCATTCAATTACCTTTTAATTATAAAATCTTCTAGACAGTAGATTAATATTAAATTAAAAATATAGTGATTTCATATATTTACATTGATCATGAAAAATATTAAAAGTATAAATTCAAACTTAAAAATGTTCTCGGATGGATTAATCTCATCGGAACACTATTTTTTAAAATTGAAGATAAATACTCAAACTTTTTCTTTTTGCATTACTAGGGAAATTATAAACAATTAATGGAATTATTTAAATATTGAATACATATTATTACAAAAAACAAATCTGAGAGAATAAACTCATTAATTTCTCAAAAATATAGGAAATTTATGTCTTTACATAGTCACTTGTCAGATATGCTGTTAGTTGAGTAAAACGAATGTGGCCACGAATGATTATTGATCAGTATTCGTCTTATTTTTATTTCGGTAAAATCACACATTTTTCCGAGAAAAATACCAAGCGTTTCTATTCAGTTGTGGCGAAAATAGGCCATTGTAAAGGTAACTTGAGAACGGGCGCATAGCTTTTTCTATCCTGAAATCCTATATTTTCTATCAGCCAAAGCTTATATACTTCCTTATTAGCAATACTTTACCTTCGAGTCCTTAATCTTTCCTCTCTTCCCTCTAATGACGTCTAAAGGCACAGTTCATTGGAAAAGAACGGGAACCCTTTAATGGAACCTCAAGTTCAAGTTTCAGGCCATACGAGCCCTTCCTTCCTTCCCTTTTTCCTGCACCTCAGCTTGTCTCCTCTCCAGAAACCCGTCCTCCTATTTCTAACGTCCACATCACTGAGCATTATTCTCAAGCACTCCATCCTTCCTTTTCACCAGGGCCTCTTCATACCTGACCTCACCAGTGACAAAAAACGAAAATAGTCTATTAAGTGCAACGTGATCCACTGCTTCCTACTCCCTGCTGCTCAACCGTCAACCCACTTCTCCAGCCAACAAATTCAATTCCATTTCTGCAATTAGTCGTTGGTTCCCCTGTACATTCTGAGTACATTCTGAGTGGTAGAACTTTCAATAGGAGCCCGGCTCACAAGTTCAGTTAGTTAAGCATAGAGGTAAATTGCGATAGTAATGGAAACGTGAAGCAAGATGATGATTTTTATAATTGTTAATAAAGCGTGGAATACAGTATTATAGAATGAAAATTTCTGAAAAGAGTGAAACTGCTTTATTTCTTTCGTGAGGAATAAAAGTTGACCGCTAAGGGATCTCGGGTGACTAAGATTTTTTATATTCATCATTGCATTGTTTTTAAGTAAGATTGAGTTATTTTGGACACGTTTTCATTTTATTTATAATCTGAGAATACATGAATTCAAGAATCTTACCCTAAGGAATATTTAATAAGATACTAGCGGCAGTGCCCGTTGAATTTCAACGGATTTAGTGAATCTAAAACTTCGATCGTCTAACATGTAAACATCGCAAGAATAAGATAGTAGACAGTTTTAGCCTTCGAATAAAGCAAAAAACGATGAAAATCTGTCCATATTTAAGTATTTTGATGAATAAAGGAAAAAAACCTTGCGATCTGAAACATCTAGAATCACGTGTAAACTTATGAGAAAATAATTATTGAATTAAGAAATCCCTCCTCCCAAAATTTTTAATATCCATATAGTCTATGTTACCCGCAGGATAAAATTATATATCTATGCGAAGTTTCTCTACTATAACTTCAGAAGTGTGGAAATCACCATTTGTGAAAAATCTACGTCTAATTATTTAGGTTACGTAGTTTTAAAAACATTTTGCTTTGGAGCACTCTACGCCAAACGAAAATATCATTAAAAACCATTTATTAGTAACATTTTAATTAAAATCAACAAATATTTGGTTGCCATGTAAACAAAGCAAAATCGCACACAGAAATTGAAAAAAATTTTACGTTAAATATAAATGTATTGGACACAAAACTTCGGCGACAATGGGAGTTGTCAAGGTAGCTTATAAATGGTATTGTGGTAAAACTGATAAAATCACGTATTTTTCTGATTCTAAACGCATTTTTACGCCAATTCGATCAGGATTCCGATTCTGTCTTCAATAAAAATAAACTTTGTCCTTTCATGCACAGAACCATCCAAGTCTCAAGTTTCTAAGTAATTTTAAAATTCAAATGAAAAATAAATTGCACTCATCTATATGTTATTCAAATGGAGAAAATGAAAAAAGAAAATATTTTTTAAAATTAAAAAGGTCAATCAAATCGGTTTAAAAATCTGACTACACCACTTAACTCTTTATTCTGGTTCAAGTGTCACCTTCCTCATTTCTACGTGCTGTAGTTGCTGAGTTATAGAATAATATACACACAAACACTTTGCTTTATAGATATTGCTCTATAGTTGTTTGTTTACATGGTTATTATTTGCGGAATCGCACACGCGAACAAGGAAATTAATATAATAGACTTTTGAAATGAAAATATTACATTTCATTGTCATTTCTCACTAAATACAATAGAAAGTGTTAAGGTACTTTTTTAAGTTGGAGCTTTACAAATATTGTCCGGTAACTTAATCATTTACTTATTTTTACAGTTTCTGTATTCAATTCGAACACGTATACACGATGAAGAATTTGTAACGAAATATCTTCCTGAATTTACCTTGGGTTAATTGTAAACATTTTTCAATGAAAAAGGCCCATTCCAGGAAGAGAATGGATTTTGCTGTGGTTAGCAAACATAAAACTTTCATTTCGGCAACACTGAACCACAGCATTCACGCAGTTGAAATTCCATTTGTTTCTTCCATTCAGATATCACGAGATAGAAAATTATCCAATGCTTCCATTAAAAATTCATAGCAGGAAATATCTCAAGCAAACAGGTATAAAACAAACATAACGTGTTTGGAAAGTAAAGAAAAACAGTTCGAAAAAAGCTCGATTATTGTTGGTTCAAACAAACTAAAACAAAATAAGGGAAAAGGGATTCGTAAGCCGAAAGAATAGCACGTAATTGCTCCATACAAAGAGAAATATTGCTTCCTAGGAAGGGATGGGGCGAGAGGAGTGAAACATGCGAAGGTTTTGGGGTAGGGCCGAAATAAGTGGAAGGGGACGGAAAATCACTTCTGTTTGCGCGGTTGCAGTATACGTGTTTGGGGGTTATTCTGCCAGCGCGAGAGCAATGAAGCCGTTGTTTCCTTCTCTCTCCTCCCCTCTCAACCTCCTGCCACTCTCCCGATTCTCCGAAAGGTCTTGGCCACAAATTTTCCTTCCCCGAGACAGCCGCGATATTTGTCCGTTTCCCCCTCGCGTACACACCCTCTCCCTCTCTCTCCTGCCTTCCCCTTCCTCTCCCTCCTCCACGCTTCCCATTCTCCGTCTACTCCTACCAAAAACCCGACCTCGGTCTTCGCTACCACGCTCCTCCTCTTTCCCCCACTCTTCACGAAAACGCGGAACTGTGAGTCTCATTCCAACTTCTCTTCAATCTGCTTTCCCTTTATTTCCCCCTGCCTCTCTCTCTCTCTAAGCCCTCCCCCCCTCTCAATTTTTCTTTCTTCCACTGTTTTCTCTTTCCATCTCTCCTTTGCTGTCTCCCTACTTCCCACTTTTTGAGTGCCTGGAAACAATTTCGTAAGATGCCTGTAGGGGTGGCGGTTCTCTCTCTCTCTCTCTCTCTCTCTCTCTCTCTATCGTCGTTGCGAGATTGGGAGTGGAGGGGAGATGTAGGGAAAGAGTAGGGGAACGGGGAGGAGAAGGTTGAAGCGGAGGAGGGGGAGTGGCGATATCCGGGGCATTTCGAGTTGCGAGAAATGAAGAAAGAGGGGTGGAAGAGGTGCGTTTAGGGAAGGGCGAGGGAATCGGAGTGGAGACTGCAGAACCCTTTGGGGAGTCGTGGTCGTGTGCGGCTCTTTCCTCCTGGTCTTGGCAGTATCGTTTATTTGACATTTTCTTATCGTGTTTTTACGTCCCCCGTCCCTCCTACATTTTTCCCTCTCCATCTCTCCCTTCTATCTCACAGAAGGTCCCTCTCGCGGTTCTACGTCAATGCCACGGCGAGAGAACCGGGTCGGGTTTCTCAGTTTTTTGAAGTTTTTCTCGAGTCGGGATCTTTTAAGATATCCGAAGTATTTTATCTTACGTAATAACTTGGCAGGTATATGAATTTTAAATGGGATTGGACATAATAATTTCATTATTTCAAGAAATATTGAATTACAAAAAAGCTAAGCTGGTTTAGTTGAGAAAATATGAAAAAGAGAGCAGCGGTATAAATGTATGACGTTGGGACCATGTTTTTTCAAGCCTTCTAAAAAAAGCTCCAAGGTTTGAAAGTTTGAGCTGTTATATTTACACGTAAATGATACATTGCCTAGTTTTTATTCTTTAATAGTTGAATTCCCTTTATGCGCATTGATCAGTCGATTGTACTCCAGTGTAAGTCAAGAGTCAAGGGTGAATGAGTAATGTAAGTTATAAATAATTTTAAGCAACAAAGAGTCTACAAATAACAATTTTATGATAAAAATAATTATTGTGACCGTGTAAATATAAAAGACAAAAATATATTGCAAAATATGATATAAAATAATTCTTCAAATATAAATTCAGAAAACTTATCTATGCAAATATTTTGTGGTTGAGGATCAAAGTCGCTAACTTGTGCGTTTATGTATAAATATCGAAAAAAATTTATATTTAAGATTATGTATGTTTACGGTACTCTGCTCAATTTTTAATTAAAAAAGAGCTTTACGAGATGAATTCTGAATATCGGGTTGAAGGAACCGAAGTACGCGATTGGCATCAAGATCGTTTAGATGAGAATAACTTACTTTTTGAAGATAAACGTTGTTACGGTATATGCATCATTGTTCATACTTTGCTGATCAAACATTTCCACAAACATAAATATTGCTAAAATAGGCAATTGGGACTGCAACGACGGGAGAAAGAGAGAAAGAATACATTCAGGATGTACTTGTAATTCAAAATTTCACTTTAGCAGACACACATTTAGAAAAAATATGCTATTTGTGATTCTATTTGCATTTTTATCGAAGGTTTATTAGGTTACCACCCTTCTTCGTGCCCTAATTGCTCACTTACCGGACATAATTTACAGACCAGTGAATTTAATTAAACGGTGATTACGAGCAGTGAAGATTCTTCTTGTAAATTGAAAAATGCTTTTACGGGAAAAATACAGATACGTCTTCCATCCATCGCGGACCTCTTTCACTTTCTCTACATCCCCTTCTTGTTTTCTTCCTTTCTACACTCTGCTGCACTTCGTTCTATCCCCCGCTTTCCTTCCATCTCCCTCCCTGCATTTCTCTTCCTCACCTCCTCTCTCGCTCACCGGTTGGCTGGTTCCTTGGGAGAGTAGGAGGAACAATCTTTCCCTCTCTCTTCCCCTCCCTCGCTCGGCGATTCGGAACGAGGAAATGAGGCTGCTAGGGCGGGAGGAGAAAAAGCTCGATCCCCTATACCTTCAACCCCTGCTCGTGCAAAAATCACTGGAGCCACTCTTTCTCTCCCCCTCACACTCTCACGTATATATGCATCCATCCTTGACTCCTCCTACTCTCTACTCCTCTCCATCTCCTACACGAACTTAGTTATTTCCAAGCCTTTCCACCTTCTGTTCTTCTTTCCATCCCCCGTAGGAATAGGGTTTTACTTAGCTATGAGAAATTACAAATCAAAGAAACGACAGAGTCAAGGTACACTATCATTCTCATTTCACAGTTGTGGGGTTTTGTGTTTTTTAAGTGGCGTTTTTCCGGTTTCTCCTTTCATTTTTAGGCGCGTTTCGCTTCCAGCGTGAGCGCCTATTGTCGTCGGTCCGTCCGTCTGTCCGTCCGTCCTCCCGCCCGAATGTTCGTTCTCGGCTTCTCTACCGAACGGATTTTCATGAAATTTGATACTGACTTACACTCAAAGATAATAAGAAAATCGTAAAAATGAATCACGTAAGACAATCAGGGGTACCACTTTACCGGTGACAAAAAATAAACTTTCCGTCATATCTCGTAAAGCATTGCTCATATCAAAATATTTTTCAAATAAAACTTGTGGAACTAATAAATTAGAGTATTTCTTTTCCTGTACATTTTTATCGTAAGAGTAGCCGTTATCAAGAAAATCAAACAAGAATGTCTTAATTCGAGTTGAGCCTAGAAACAATTATTGTCTTGCATGGTTGCTTCTTCGTTGTTGCTAACATAAACAGTCTCACAAACAAACGTTTAGTTTTCTTACGTGTGCATAGGGTTGCCAACTTTTTGTATCTCCAAAGATGAAAATCTTGAAGTTTTGAAGATAGGAAATAAATAGTGATATAAAAAAAGGGAGGGGAGAGAGGAGGTGGTTAATTTTATTGATTAGGTTTAGAGAATTTTTCCAACGTTAGGGATGGACAATCGACAAATCTTGTGAAAGATGGACTGCCCATCCGAAAGATGGACGGTTGGCAACCCTACGTGTGCATGCAATATTTTTAAATAGGATGAAAATGGATTATTTATGTTGAAGAAAGAACTTTAAAACGCTATTTCCCTTACGTAGGGGTATATCATTTCTTTCTAATACTCCATTACACGAAACTCGCCCATTTGGGATACGATGTACACTTTTCTACCTTTTTTGCCATTTGTCTGCAAACATTTTTTTACTCTTTTTATCTGCTTTATGAGAATTTGGTTTCCTATTTTCGTGTTTTATGTTTTTTGCGAAAAAATAGTTTAGCTGACCTCTGTGTCTACGCTAGCTCAGAGTTAAATCAAGTAACACTATTCAATTTCTTTTAAAGTTATAAAATCAAAACGTAATTAATTTTTAAAAAGTTTTGGCTAATGCTTTTTGCACTCAAAAATTAATATTGCATTGTAGAAGGTCAGTTTTTTTTTTTAGGTTCTACTGCGGAGTTATTTGAAGTTTTCATTTCTCTTCATAAACTGATTAGGTTAAGTATCTTTAGATACCCTAGTCGGTATTATTAATCAGTATTCGCCGCATAGAAGACGGTTTCGTTAATTTTTACTGCAGTTTGGGTGGCTAAGAGAGTCGTTCATTTAATTGGAAAACAGCTTGAAAATTTTACTACTATGTTATGCATTCGTACCCGTAAAAAATTATATACTGCCCTCTAGCGTAGGAATGAATGAAATCACCTGTACATTTTTATATCGTCGACATTTGAATTAAATGGCCACAAATGTGAAAAAATACTTCTAGGCGATGAAAATATCTGCTGATATTTTCTCATTAGGAGCCATTCCACAAATCATCTATGAAATTGGTTATCGTTGGAGCAAAAAATAAAACTCTCCTTATCACAGTCGAATAAAATAGTTAATTTTTTGTATTTTCAGTGGGACCATTAATCTCCAGCGCAGTTTTCCACCGAGCAACCGGATTCTCCATCGAAAAATGGTGAGTGGAAAATTTTCAATAGATATATTTCGAGATTTTCCTAATCCTTTATAAAAGTAAACTAGTACACTCCAATTAATTTGAGCTGAAACCGAATATAGTATTCGTATAAATCCATTAGAGGCTCTTTCAATATTTGAATGGTATCTTCGAGATTACGAAGAAAGGAAATGGCTTCAGGAGATGGCTCGATTTGGCCTTCCGTACAGTTTTCCGAAAGAGCGTTCGTGGAATAACATTTTTTTATCAGTGAACCGTAGGAAAGTAATGCAAAAATGGGCAATGCGAAGAAAGAAATCGTAAGGACAAAATTCCTTCCAACTCCGGCAGTCTCGTATTTACCTTATCCATGTTCCCGAAAGCATACTTAAACACTACAAGCTGCTTAAAAAAATTAAGAATTTCGCCGAGGAACCGAATTTTTACATCGCGCTTACGTAATGCTTTCGTCTATCTGCATCTTCCCTTCAAACGTGTGTGTGTGTTACGTGGGAGTGGTAGGGTCGGGAAAGGACGGAAGACCGGAGTTTATGCGAAAGTAAGGATGATAAAAAATAAAAAGGGATGCCTTTAGGAAGACTTCCCTTGGCCTTGCGGTTGCCCAGAGACCCGCTTTGTAGGCCTCCTTCCCATTCCTCTCATCCAAAGCTCTCCCATTCTCCTTTCCTCCTCCTCTTCTCTTCCCTCTCATTCTCCTTTTCCTCTTTCCGTTTTTCCCCTCTTCTTCAAACTCCGCGACTCCATTTACTCCCATAAACGAACTTCTCTTTCTACATTTCTCCTTCACTTATTCTCCATTTCCTCATAGGAGCGTTTCTTAATCCGAACCCCCTTATAAGTCTTTCCTCCCATCGCCAGACTTTACTACGAAAAGTCCCCTCTTTCCTCCTCCTCTTCCTCTCCCACGCTCCGTTCCCGTCCTCCGTCCCTCGCTTCCCTCCCTCTCCTTCCACGACTCTCCCGAGGGAGCAACACAAACTCCTTCCTCCCCCTCCGTTGACATCCCTTTTCTACTTCCTCCCCACTATTCCTCATACATTCCCCTACTCTTGGCTCTCTGCGCCCTCTGAGCCTCTTCTGCCTCCAATCCTCTCGACCCACCTTTTTTAGCCGGACGACCCCCTTCTACCCTTAACCCCGGCCATTTTTCCGCCCACTTCTTCACCACTCTTCCGCTCCATCCCCCTCGCCTTCATACCTCCTCCCTATCATTTTCTGTTTCCCCCTCCCCCCCTCCATCTCCGTCTCCTCCCTACACCTTTGCTCTTCCTCCTCCCTCCCTGCTCTCGCGTTCCCTATGCTCGATTCTTTTATTTTTTCTCTTTTCCACATCCGCCGTCTTCTTTTCTGTCTCCTACTCTCTCTCTTTTATCTTGCTTTTAGCATACCTGAATTCCTTTCCCTTTCTCTTTAACCTGTCCATCCACTTTATGCGCCTTTAATATAAACTATTCATATTCTCTCTTTTTACTCTCTTTCACTTACTCTTTGGGAGACGACTTTCTAGCTCGTCGAGTTCAAAGACATAATCACTCTCTTTTGCAAATAGAACGCGGATGTTGTGCCTGTTTCTGTTTATAGTTTCCCCTAGGTCTTATTTCGTTGGAGTTATGAAGTTTGTTTCATCCTATCCTCTCTTGGAGTGAATTATTTTAAACTGAGTTTCTTTACGAAAAGGTTATAGTACCCGAAGCTGAAATATAAATGTGCTTAAAATCTAGAGCTTTGTTCTTAAACGTTTGAACCATTGTTACTACAAAATATATTTATCGGTAACGAACAAAACAATGAAATGCTATTAGTATCTTCGTTTATCATTTTAATAAGATTTTTTTCCGTTTCTATGCTTCATTAGAATTACGTCCATTCAAAACAGTGAAAATTTGCTTTTAGCTTCTTTTGGTCTTGGAGAGATCTTTACCTTTATTGTTCCACTGGATTGTAAGTGAAATGATATATTAAAGTGCTTGATTGTATAGGGTCCCTTTTGGTTTGATAACGAACTTTTTTGCGTGCTTTTCCTTTCTTTCTCTCCGAGCATGTTGGCTATTTTACGTTCTTATCCCTGCCTTTCCGTACCCTTATACATCTTCCGTCGGGGCGACAGAATGCTTTATCACTCACTTCTCTTTACGTTTAATGCAATTTTAATTCGTAGCTCCTTCTGCCCCTGTTAGTGAACACGATGCGTTTGAAAAATGTCGGGACAATTTACTTTTATGTGGATAGAGGACGAATTCATTGCAATAAAAAAACAAAGCATTTCTGATTAAATTTGACATGATTTGTTTACAAACAGTAAACATAAATTATTAAGGTGAACGTTTTTAATTGTATTCTTGTAAAATATTAAATTTAGATTTCAGATTTCTCAGAAGTCGTGGAATTATCATTTACTGTTCTACAATTCGTGTTATATTTGTGTGTAGGTATGTCGTATTTCATAGCCATAACGTTTTTCGTCGACCTTCGCACGCCCCCATACAGGTTCGATCTTTTATTCACCACGGGTAACTCATTCAGTCCTCTAGAGAACTAGGGCGCTACCACTTACACTCAAACTCCACCTTGATAGGGCTTTCCTATACTCAAACGTTCGCTTTTTTTCCTCGCCGCCGATCTCGCCCTTTCGCTGTTACTCCTCTTTCCCCTCCTCTCTGTCTTTTACACCCTTTCACCTCACCCCCGCTTATCCATTGCAGAAAGGCTCCTTCAATCCCAACCCTACCATCATTCCACTCGCCTCTGCCCTCTTACTTTCTCTCGCGACTCACTTTTTTCCTCTCCTCTCTCACCTACTCTCAATTCTCCACCACACACGCGAACACCTCTTTCCTGCTCCACCTTGCTTTCGCTCCTTTTATATATATATATATATATATATATATATATATATATATATATATATATATATATATATATACCCACTCCAACCCCCTCAACCTTCCTCTTCCCAGCCCTCCTACACAAGAAACCTCTCTTCCATCCGTTTTTCCTCTTCAAATTGCTTCTAAAATTTTGATACGCTCCCGCGGGCCTTACCAAAGCGAAAAATATCTTGTACGAGAGTTCCTTTTTCTCTGTCGCTATCTACTTGTATGTGTAAATGTGATGTATATATATGTGCGTGTGTGTGTATATACTATATACATATATATTCCTCCCCTAAAGAGACTTCAGAAGATGCGAATTAGTCAGGCGGAGGTGTATGTATCCCTACAAAGCCGACAATACGCGGTGACTCGCTGCACTATAAAGCTGTTTTACCATCTCAACTTCAACTCGTTCAATATCTTAACGTTTTAAATGACAGATAATTGCACCATACGTGGGATATAGATTACACGGTGGAAATTTTCTGCTGATATTCGTGTTGCCTGAAGTTCTATCGCAGCAATCTCTCGTATGGCAAAGGGAGTCAACATAAATGAATCCCAAGTAGACAGGTTTGAGGAATTAAAAATCGAAAGCAGAAGGAAGATAAGTTTAAAGTACATGAGAAAACCAAATTTTTTGATGGAAGAAAGAGACGGTGCATGCATTCTATATGTGTATACTACTACTATATACTACTACTACTACTACTACTACTATATATAGACTTTCAGTCAAATATAATAAGAAAATCGCAAAAATGAATCACATACGCCAATCAGGGGTACCACTTTACTGGTGATAAAAAATTAAATTTTCGTCATATCTCGTAAAGTATTGCTCATATCAAAATATTTTTCAAATAAACCTTGTAGAACTAGTAAAGAAGAGTATTTCCTTTCCTACACATTTTTATCGTAGAAGTAGCCGTTATCGAGAAAATCAAACAAAAACGTCTTAAATCGAGTTGAACAAAATTTCTTCCATGGTTACTTCTTCATTGTTGCTATCATAAACAATCTCACAAACAAACGTTTAATTTCCTTACGTGTGCATGTAATATTATTAAATAGGAAGAAAATGGATTATTTATGATGAAGAAAAGAACTTTAAAACGCCATTTCCCTTACGTACAGGTATATAATTTCTTTCTAATACTCCATTGCACGAAACGCGCCCATTTGTGATACGTTGTGCACTTTCCTAACTTGTTTTAATTTATGAAAAGTATGTTACCCTGGGAACTTTCTCTGCTATGTTTTATTAAATTATAGCCTCATTATAGACATCACAAGAATCGAAACATTAAAAGAACTCACTGCCGGCTTATGCATGGGTTTACTTTTCAGACAAAAGTATACGTTCACACACACCCATATCATCTCATACAACACATCTCTTCCTTCTCCCTGTCTCACATCCCTTCCATTTTATTTCTTTTTGCTCCCGGTCCTCTCCTCTTTTATGCATCTACGGCCCTTTTTCCTTCTACTACATGCTCCTACCTTTCTCCACGTTTCTTACGGACACAGCGCCTCTCCTTCGCCATCTCTTTCTCTCCCCCTCCTATTTTGGAAGTCCCCGCAGAGAATGTAGGGCCGCCTGTATTCTCCTCCGTTCCCTTTATTTTTCAAACCCTATCCTTTTCTCATTTCTTTTTCCCCCCTCGGGTATACATCTCTCTCTCTCTCTCTCTCTCTCTCGGGGTGAAGCAATTCTCAAAGCCCGCAAAACACTTCTCTCCGCACAAAACTATTCTTTTATTTTCACACGTACAGCGAGGTCTCAGAGTCACTCCAACAGGCTCATCCTCGTGTCTCTTTGCAAAATGATTTCTTCAACGTAAAGGTGAGCTCTCGCGTCAGTCCTAGCGTTTGGGTCACGGGGCGTGTGGAGTCCCAGTTCCAGCTTCTCGAATCCCGCCTCTATTATACCTCCTAACCACTTCCTGCTCTCCCTCGCCGTACCGCCAGACCTCCTTTTTGCATCCATAACTTTTCTCCCCGTTCGCGTTCTTTCCCTCCCTCGATATACGAATGCGCGGCATCAAAGGGATAGCGGGCGCCATTGTATGCCGGATTGGCTCCGTGCGGGGGTTAAAAGTGTATTGTCAGGCGGGGCAGGGATAAAACGCTGAAGGCGAATTAAGGACGGGGTGCTCTCTTACGCTCCCTCTCTCTCTCTCTATCCACTCTTATCGTATCCCTCTCCCCCTTCTCTTCGCTTCCCTTTCAGAAATCAAGCTTTTTTTTACCATACCTAGCGTAGAAGAGATGGGGGTTTGCTTTTTATTTGGGGAAAAGTTCGAGGGGGTTCATATAGTGAGCCCTTATTAAATAATGTTTGTGCGCGCTCTCTTGTGTCGCACCTTGAAGAGTAAAAAGGGAGAATGTGATTAGGCACGGATTAAACCGACTTAATTTAGGGAAACGTTCAATACTCCCTCTCCTCGCCCACTCTTTCTATCGCTCTCAAGCTAAATATATTAAAACGAGAATTTTCATTAAATGACGAACAAGGCGAGCGTTATAACAAGACGATTTTCCCCCTTTTTGTTGGTTGCTTTATACCGCGCCGATCGTAGTCTCCTCAAAGCAATTTTTTCATATTTGAATATTAGTTAGTCGTTTAATTATAACGAGATTTATTCAGTAAGGATAAGAATTAGATTAAGTGCAAGATATTATACCCATGATACGCATGCGCAAAGGCGTTAATCTCATGATTTTTGCTCCGCGTGAGAAATAGTATATAAAGTTGTTTTTTAATCCTTCAGTTTTATTATATCACAAGACTTTGTGTTTAGTTGCTGCAGTTTCGATACTTTTATTTATTTTTAAATAAAATATAGGAACTGGTAATTTAGCATTGCCAGTAAGGCTGGTGGTTTCATTGATTTGTTATTGTTCACCTGTATTGATTATCTTTTTCCTAGCATGTAACTCTCTCAGGCACCACTTCGTGGTACTTTTTAATTCATAATGGAATACAATTTGTTATTTTCCACAAGATATATCTCCTATAATATATGTTGAAGGGCGTGTTTGTTGGATTGTGTTTTGTTCATGGAACAACTACTAAACGATAATAACCAAATTTGGTACGATTCTTCCTTACATCCTAACTTAGTGAATCTTCAAGATTTGGTCAACCGGGATTAATCAGTGCTGCCACTATAGGGGATTAACGGACTGACCGACGATAATAGGCGCTCACGCTGGAAGCGAACCGCGCCTAAAACATAAAAACATCTACTATAATATATTTTGAAGGGTGTGTTTGTTCATGGAACTCCTAAACGATAAAAGCTAAAATAATCAAATTTAGTATGATTCTTCCTTACCTCCTAACTTAGTGAATGGTCAAGGCTTGGTCAACCGGGATTAATCAGTGCTGCCAATATAGGGGATTAACATTTATCCATAAGATAACACGTACATATGACTTGCAAGGTATTCTTCCTTCAAGCATTAAAATACGTAAATATGGACCATTTTTTTTAGTTTTTGCTTTATTCGACGAATAAAACTCTTCACTATCTTATTCCTGCGAAGTTTACATGTTACACGGTCGAAGTTTTCAGAAATACGGTATCTGTTTCGAAATTTTGTGGATTTTTCGTACTCCTTCCGGGCGTTGCCAAGGCGGCCGTCATTGTTTCCTCCGATTCAATTAGCTTCAATGAAGCTTACAAATAAACGAAAGTTTAGCGTTATTCGCTTCGCACTTTTGTTTAAGCAACGAGACGATCGATGTTTATGGATAGCAACGTAAATAGATACTGATTATTATTCAGGAAGCGTTTATAACGATTGATGAACGTAATTGAACCTTCTTTCGTCTATTGAATACTGGAATCTTTCATTTTTGTAAAGTAAAATCATTATATTCTACATTATAATGTTTATTAACGTAAATAAGCTCACGTATCTGGTGTACATTTACCAGTCAGTGTTCAGTCATGGACAACTGTACGTTTCTTGCTTACAAGACATAAATGTAAACATTTCGTAGACATAATTACACAAGAAATGAAGCTGGATTTGGCGAAAGTGATATGATAGGAAATACAATTATCGTTATATTTGAATGCAATACGTTCGGAAACGGATTGTTACAAGCAAATATGATTAATTGTTAAAAAAGCTAATTGTAATTTAAAAAGTATGTACTATATAGGTATTTTAAAGAGTTTGTATGTTGTGCTGTAGTAGCTTCACTAAATCCGTTGAAATTCAACGGGAAATTCTGCTAGCATATTTATATAAGAGTAATGTTTTTCACTAGGTAAATGGAAGTTTTTGTATGAAGTATTACGGGATTTTACACACAGAAATATTAATTTGAACGTTTTTGAATGTATAAAGGGAAATGAATTAAAATTTTATGTTGATGGACGACCATACAATCCTTGCTCCGACGGCCATATCGGACGTTATCTAGCATTCCCATAATAAATAGCTGAGAGACCATCCGCGGAAAAATCCCCGCCTTTCCAATTTCCTTTTCTTTCAAGGTTTAATTTATGACAGAGACGCGTATCGGAAATTTGACGAACAAGAAATAAGCACCCACGCTCGTATGAACTCAGCCGTCACTTTTCCGAGGGCAATGGCAGGAATACCTGCCGTGGGAATTTTACTCCCTGCATTAATCATCCTCTGCGAGGCCTCTCGGGGGAGGAGAGCGAGAAGAGGTAGAAATTGGGGATAAAAATGAGGGGAGAGAGAGGATAGGAAGTAAAGGGTTAGGCCTTGACGTGGTGGAAGAGAGAGAGAGAGGTATGTGAAAGGAGGGAAAGACGGAAGATAGGAAAGCAGGGAAGACGAAAGTAGAGGGAGAGAGGAATTGACTGGAGGTGAATTTCTGAGCAAAAATGTATCTGTTTATGCTTATCAAAGATTTTGAGAGAGAGAGAGAAAAGAAAATTCTCGATATGGAGATATGCGGGAAATATGGGGAAAATGGAATGAGACGGTTGTATAGAGTGTGTAGCGCAGTTTTAGAGTACTAAGGCTTTTGAGGGAAGCAGAAATGAATGAGGGGGAGGGGAGAGTTTGGAGGGTACGAGGAGAATATTTATACGACTGGAACCGAATCCGGGAGAGTGGCAGTTTGTATCCGGAAGGCCTAGAGGGAGGAAATGGAGGCAGTGAGGAGAATGTAGGGAGGGAGATGAGAGAGAGAGAGGGAGTGTGGGAATGGGTTGGCGGATACGGCCGTAGGACCACTGAGGCCATGAAATATCCAATAGCACGGAGAGGGGGAGGAGCAAAGGGAGAGAAGGAAAGAGAGAAAGGTGCGTTAAAAATTGATGATTTCCCGCTATCTACCGGCACGCATGTGGTACTACAGCAGCGTTACTATGCTCTCCTATCTTCCTCCGCGCCATCCTCTTTTTTCACGTTTTCTTTATTGCGTCCTTTCTACTTCCCTTTCCTGTTTTATCTCTCTGTACTCCTATTCTGACTCAAAGTATTTCGTTGACTATCTTTCTCTCCTTTTTTTACGTCCCCTCCCTCTCTAAAACTCATCTACTGAATTTCCTTTTTTACTTTTATTTTTATCGGTATCCTAATATGTTTTTCCTTCACTCTTTTTGTTCCCTCCTAAGTTTTCTTCTTTCTTCCTTTTTTCTGTTATCTTTTCTTATATATATATATTCTTTGAGATCTTTCACATTTATTTTCTTCTCGTATTTTATTTTATTTTTTACTCATTCCTCTCATTCATTCCTGTTCTATCTCCAACTTATATTCTTCTCATACATCTCTCGGATATCCGTCTTTTTCAATTCCTTTCTGCCTCTTTGGCCCATTTCTTATAGTTTTTATTCCATTTTCCCCGGCTGTGACGTAATTCTTCCTTCTCTCCTTCCTTTCATTTCGTGCCTCCACATTAAAACGCTTCCCTATGCATGATTTCGGCCGGAGACGACGGGAGAGTCGGAGCGATACCCCCACCCTCCCTCTCTTTTCATCCAATTCGAACTTATCGCCCAACCTCCCGACATCCCATCCCTCCTCCCATCGTGCCAATCCTGTAACCCCTGCGTCACGCCCTAGCCCCATCTACCACCTCCAGTTCCACTTGACCCCTTTTTTCGTATAGTTACGGGGGTTTCCGAAAAAAAAGCTTCATTTCTCATCCGAGATGCAGCAGACGAAGTTATTCACGCTCCTTCTCACCGAGAGAACGAAAGACCGCGCCACCTTTAGAGATGCGCCAATTTTTGGAGAATTAGAAAAAAAATTACCCCAAACTTCAACTATCTCCGTACCGAATCTTCTGTAATACGAATGTATCATTTCTCACATAACCTACTTCCATTGCCTCCTGTCTCAGTGTCATTTTTATTCGCTTATTTTCTATCTCTCAGGAGACTTTTCAGTGCATGAAATCAAATGAAATTTTTCCTTTCTTGAACGTTTTCCATAAAATCTTTGCGAGATGTGCAATTACTCATGTAGTCGTTGCAGCGTTTAAGTAGCGTTTATACGCCAAATGAAATATCTTATCAAGTAAGAATTTTAATATAAATCTATTCTTTATTTGCATAGGTCCGTGCGTAACTCTTGCGTAGGAGTGGTTTTTATATGAATCTACATGGCTTTAATGCAGTCTTTAGCGAAACATGTTCTCTAGGTATTATTTTCAAATTATGTAGGATATTTTTTTTGCTACAGCTCTGTTTAGATTTAGCTTAGAGAGGCAGAGAGGCGGTGGTTTTAACCTTGCTATACGAATAGATGCACGTGATCGTAATTGTTACTTGTAGCAAGCTCATTATAAAAGGTTGTGAAACGTTGTTTATGAGCCGTTGTTAAATGAAAACGGAATAAAAATTGGATTGTACCTTTGTAACTAATATTTTACATAAAAACATTTATTACCTGAGTCATTAATCAGTCTACTAAATAATATGCTTCATTTAATAATAATATTAACTTATAATATCAGCGCTCATTGTAAATACAGCAGGAATGCGATGCTTATCAATTTAGTGTATGGACTCGAGGAAATTTAATATTGTATGAGAAGCTTATTTTAAAATATATAAATTTACTTCACTGCTATATTCAAGTATAGGAAGTGTCAATACAAAGCATCGTAAAAAACGATTTATCGAGATATCGATTTTGGTAGTTGATACTTGAAAATGTTTCGAATTAACTATCTGTTCTTACCATAAAAATACCGTTCGCCAGTGTTAAGGCCGAATAAAAAGGTGCAGGGATTCCATATTTGAAGTGATCTCCGATATCGAGCAGTCAACATATTGAGGAGTGAGGGCAATTGACCCTTGCTCCTTACGCAGTGTTTTATTCGCAGACTCTCGCGCGATTGCTTTCAACTTTTCATGTCAGTTAAACGTGATAACATTTGAGCTTGTAACCGACGTTTAAAATTAATTATAGTCCTCGACATTGTATGTTTAATATATATCGGAGGTAGTACCTACCATCATAAATTATCCGCGTCACATAACTGGTTCTGTGAAAACCATGGACATAAACATACACGAGTGTCCTAAGTGGATTGAAATCGATAGAATAAATTCCGATGAAGTCTCTTAATATGTATATTTTCCCAGTTCCATATACCCGCGTTCTGGTTGTTAGAGAGACTAAATAAAGGATTGCGATTTCATTTTCATTGAAATGCTTTCATTTTTTACCTCGAAAGGAAATTATTTGACTCGTGTCTCGACTCAGGGATGCAGAAAATCGTCCTGATTTAGTTATATGTTTACATTTCGATGATTCGTTATTTATAAGCTTCTGGGTTCTGTATCTTCCTAAACTCCGGCAATTTTGAGCGAAATACTTGCTTCCTTCGTTGCCTTTGATAAAATCAATAGACTGGTGGAAATTTCTGTGACATTTATCATACAGGATGGGCAAAAAAAATGGATCCGATTTCAAAATGAAATAACCAGGTAACTGTACAAGATAGCATTGAATAATAAAGAGGATTAATCTGGAAGTTTAGAAATTATTTACTAAATAACCCCTTTTGTCGTTAAAAATGTCTCAGATAATTTTACAACAGGTATAGCCAAAATTAGTTGCGTAATTCTGTGGGCTGTAATAAGCAACTGTACTGCATCGATTCGCATGTGTGCTCAGAATGATGGAAGACATTTTGAAAATCTGTAACAATGGAAATAACGATCTCTCTATTAATTGATTTTTGTTTCACACCTCTTAGTTCTTTTAAGTTTTTTAACTTTGTTATAGGGTATGTTCTTTTGTCCCATCCAGTTTATGAAATAGATATATTACGTATTTTTACAATGATTCCCGGTATACCATGATTTAACGCAGACTCCTTTATAAAAGAAATTACCAGAAGTGCCCGTTGAATTTCAACGGATTTAGTGAATCTAAAACATCGCCCGTGTAACATGTAAGCATCGCAGTAATAAGATAGTACACAGCTTTAACCGTCGAATAAAGCAAACCTGAAGAAAACCGCTCCGAATTTACCTATTTAGATGAATGAAGAAAATCTTACACTGGAAAAATCGAAAATTACGTTTAAAATTATGGGAAAATACGTATTGAATTAAGCTCTCCATCACTCCAAAAGTTTTATCGCTATATAGCCTATGTTACCCGCAGCATAAAATTATATACCTATACGAAGTTTCGTGACTATATCTTCAAAACGAAAACTGTAAGTAAAACAAGCAAGAACACAATAATCTAAAGAAAATGGATGAAGAAACGAAATGAATTAATTTAACGAAAGACAAAAAAGTAAGTAGAGAACGTTTAAGAATTACAGAGTGAATATTATCCTCCTACTATTAACTCAGTTTTCTCATCCTGGAGTTCTGTTACGAGAAAATGTTTTACATCCATAATACTTTGGAAACAATGAAACGATTTGTCCAGTCACAATTTGTGGAAAATCTACGTCTAATTATTTAAGTTACTTACGTAGTTTTAAAAAGAGTTTGCTTCGGAGTACTCTACGCCACACGAAAATATCATTAAAAACCATTTATTAGTAATAGTTCAGTTAAAATAAACAAATATTTGGTTGCCATGTAAACAAAGCAAACTCGCACACAGAAACTGAAAAACAATATTACGTTAAATATAAATGCATTGGACTCAAAACTTCGGCGACAGTGGGAGTTGTCAAGGTAGCTTATAATTGGTATTGTTATAAAACTGATGAAATCACGTATTTTTCTGATTCTAAACGCATTTTTACGCCAATTCTTTCAGGATTCCGATTCTGTCTTCAATAAAAATAAACGTTGTTCTTTCCTGCATAGAACCGTCCAAGTCCCAGGTTCGTACCATGTATATAAGTAATTTTAAAATTCAAATGAACAATAAGCTGCACTCATCCCTATGTTATTCAAATGGAGAAAATGAGAAAAGAAAATATTTTTTAATGTTAAAAAGGTCAATCAAATCGGTATAAAAACGTGACTACACCACTTAACTCTTTATTCTGTTTAAAATGACACATTTCTCTTGTTTCTACGGGCTGTAGTTGCTGAGTTATAAAAAAACATGCATACAAACACTTTATAGATATCTGCAGATAGATTTGAACTGCAATTATAACGAAATGGCACATTCATATATTATTTGTTAAAAACCAATTTTTTAAAATACGGTGTATTCATTTTTCTGAAGTTATTTGTATTCTGTCGATGGCTAGCACAAATGTTTTCGAATATAGTTTAACATTAAGATGAAAATATTCATTCTATCTTGCTGAAGTGCAAGAAAAATTCACACATATTATCAGATTTATGAAATAGTTGATTAAGATGGGTTTTATAGAAGACGCCGATCAATTAATAAATATTGATTCCCACTGCTAAATACGATTAAATTTATAAAATAAGCACAACTCGTTACGTGCCTAAAGAAATAGCCCTCGTTGTGTATTCGAATAAATATAGGTAAAATAACGCAATTTCTTCGAGGAGTAAGTAGCAAATGAGTCCCTGCAAACAAAATGGTCAGGTGAGAGAGGAGAGCGGTAAAAAATGGACGGAGAAGGAAAGCATCTGTCAGCAGGAACCCACGAACCCCCTCAGACAAAGAAGCAAACGCATGAATAAATTAAACCCCACGAAGTTTCTTTCCTCTCTTTTTCTCCCTTTCCCTTCCCCTCCCCCCTCCGGACTCCAATCAATTTTCAAACCCTCTCTCTCTTTCTTCCCCTCCTCTTCGTAGCCCCTCGCTTTCTTCTTCTTTTCATCCATTTCTTTTCCTTTCTTTTTCTCATCTCTCCGTCCCCTTTCCAACCCCTTTAGGTCCCATTTGCGCAGAGGCACGGACGTAAATGAAAAAAAAACGAGGCATAAATTACATGAACCTCCGCCCTAACTTCCCTCCGCCATTCCTTCCGGATTCACTCCACCCAGGTGGTATGGATGTAAGAGGCCATTTCAGTCCCTTACGGTATTGCTTTCTTCCTACTCCGCGTCCCAGAAACCGACCGCATCTCCTTCAGCTCGTTCCTTCGCCCTGGGGCAACATCCGAAAACCCTCATCTCACCCCTCACCCGCAGAGAGAGAAGGATCCGCCGTCTCACTTCTTATCCACCTAAACCCCTCGCCATCCAATGTCACCATACTCCGCGTGTATCAGCCGTTTCCTCGTCTACTATCCCGAGAGGCATCTTCTTCCTTTCCTCTCGCGTCGACTTCTTCCTCGGCTTATCTCTCCAACTCTCACTGCCCGATAGTGTTTTCTTCTCATTTTTCGGCAGTTTTTCCACCCCTCTTCCCTCCGTCCACCCCGCGTTCCCCTCGGTACCTTTAGGTGCGATGGGGTTGGTCACTTCCCGCCTCGTTTTACTCGCCAATTCCCCTCTTTTTTTCCCTTTTACCTCCGGCTACGTCCTCCGGAGGTGAAGTAGTTCCTCCTTTTTCCCGCGTTTGCTTTCCTTCGTTTTTTAAACTTATTTTTCTCGTTCTTTCTTTCCCTGTCTCAGGCCTCTTATTGTCGCCTTTGTTTTTTATGCATATTTTTTTCATCTCCTCGCATAAATTCTTCAACGCTTAATTGCGCTGTTTATTGCATTTTTTTTCGAAAAGGTTCCCGTTCTCGACCCTACTTTATTTGTTAAGACCTTTTCTTCATTTCGGGAAAAATGTGTATGCGCATATATTTGGCGGTTCATAAGTTACCTGAAATCTATTTCAAACGAAAAATTTGCAACTTTTCATTAGCATTCGTTTCAGGGTAAACTTTAATACAAACTTCTTTGTTAATTTTTGAATACTAATTTTATTTCGTCTGAGCTCAATGAATTAGCATGCTGGCTTTAAAGCAGATTCCCATAAATATTTAGACAATGGCAATTTTAAGAAAATGTCGTGCCATTTCGAATTCAACATAGACATATCAGCGGCCACCGAGTCGCGAATAATCAACCATTAATCTTAGGATCTCATATGTTTATACGGTTAAAAATTGGACACCTCATTTTCTACTTTTAAATTTGTTATTTAGACAGCTTACCCTTTGCAACCCCCGCAGAATCGTATATACGACAAATTAGAATAGGAATTGCTTTAACCGTGGCAATTTAATTGGACTCTCTATCAAAACGCGTTCGTGCATTTCTGTTTTATTGTTCGCATAATCAGCAAAGCTGCATCGTCTATCCGTTGCTTATTTGTGGGGAAACGTCTATAATGAAATTAGACCTTTGCAATCGTACTTCATCTGCTGCAGTATTCAGTAAAACATTCAAAACTCTTTTGAACTAATTTAAATTTGCTTGCATGTTCATTAGTCAGATTGGTTTAAAACATTTTTGAGCCTGAAATCAGCGAGAAGAATCGGACAGATTTAAAGTGCTAACGTCGATAAACAATTTGGACAAACATGAGAAACACACTACATAGATAGAATACTACCTCTAGAAAGGATTAAACTACAATGGCTTCGGATCCGGAACAACGTTGTCCAAGTTAAGCTCGGCGTTGTTAAGCACCCTGCTGTCCTCTCAGAGTGGGTGATAGAAGGTGGAGAGGGTGGGAAAAAGCGAGGAAGATAGGGAGGATGTGGGCGGAAGGGGGTGAGGGGGAGTAGAGGGTGTAGAATGGAAGAAGGATCGGGAAAAGGGGTGGCAAGTGCTGATTTGTTAGGGAGGGAGGAGGAAGAGAGAGAGGGGGGGGAGGGAGAATGGAAGCGGGGAATGAAGAGTAAAGAGGAAGATAAATAAGAGGAGCGAGTTTGGATGGGAAGGAAATAAAAGGGAGGGGAAGAGAGGGAGGGAGGTAGAGAGGGAGAGAGAGATACAGAAGCACGGCGGGGTGGGTGAATTAAGGAACGCGACGGAGGGCGTTTTCTGTTTTATTTTTATTTTCAGTGGAAATAGGAGAAAGATGGAGGGAGGCAGGGCAACCATGGGGATGAAGAGAAAGAGCGAGGGGGGAAGGAGAGGAAGAGATAGCGGGAGGGGGAAGCACATTGGGATGCTGCGGAATCTTTGTTGGAGTTGGAGGAAAGGATCGGGAGAGGACTGCGGGAGACGGGGCACGAATGGCAAGGAGAGAGAGTGAGAGAGAGAGGCGGAAGGAGGTGAAATCTCCCTCCTCCTCTTCCTACCCCCGCAGCCATGAAAAATACTCCCATGGAAAAAAGGAGGAGGGGTGGAGAGAGAAAAAGAAATTGAAAAATAAATGGAGTTGCGATAATTCCTGTGCCTCTGTTTTTCTCTTTCTCCCCTTCCTCTCCCGCCGGCCTTTCCCTCGCTCTCTCGTTCCCGTTACATTCCTTCCCTTATCCGGGCCCTCTCCTTCCACCTCACCATCACCTCCTCCCACTCTTACCGTTTGCTTCTTTCCCCTACCCGTTTTTTTTTACACAATTCACCCCACTTATGCTCGGTAAAAATATATATCCCGCCAACCAACCCCCACGAAAATTTAATTTCGTTTTCCTAACGCCGTGCTCCGGCCGATTCATCACAGTCGCCGCTCGTGATTTAAGGAAAATGTATGTGCAAGGAGAGGGAGGTGAAAAAGTGAAGGAGAGGGGAGAGAGGTCGAGTCCAGACAATAAGGTGGGAACACGTGGAAGGTGGTTTGCTTTGGAAATGAAGCGTGAAAAGGTTGCCGGCACCGCTTAAAGAGGAATCGAGAGGGCAGACGATGGTGGATGCGTGTTTTACGACGTCTTACGTTATTGAATCGGTTGTTTCGGACGTGTAGGCGTTTGGATGAATGCTCGAGAGATGTGCGTGCCCAGGGGCCATGGCTAAGGGAGTTGGTCCGAAGTAAAAGAGGATTACGGGAGATGCGCGCTCTCTCTCTCAGGGGCCGAAGACTAATTGAAATCCTCCGTCTTTAGGGATGTATGGTGGGTAAAAGAATGTACGGGGAGTTGGAAAGGGGATGGGAATTTCGTTCATGCATTGGAGGGAAATAGGTGTCGAGGTGTGTTGATTTACGAGAGGAGGAAACACATTGAAAACCTCTCTCGTTGAAATTGATTTATTTCGAGGTTACGAGCGTGCTGATAGGTTAAAAGGAGTTACCTATATCACGATAAGAACTTATTTATCAAGAGAAAAGTGAATGCTGTTAATAACTGTTGACGTAAAAATACGGATTTACACTATGCATGTTATAAGTTATAACTGTAATGTAACATTAATCTGTAGATACTTTTATGTTTTTTCAAAAACTAACATAATGTTTAGGTTGATTTTGATGCTTAACTTTCAAACTACGGTGGTTGGTTAATAATCTAACGTGGTTGTTAAAATTTAATATATAATTCGCAATAAATTTTACATATTTTAATTTTATTGGAAATTCTATCTGATCCGGACGTTTTTGTATTTATATTTCGAGTCTAACAATAAGTAATATTTTTCGATAGTTTACTCTATACTGTTATTATTTAAGCAGATTAAACGTTTGAAATAGACACCCACTACATTTCACCTTTCATATAATTTATCTAAAAGTTAGACGTTTCAATTTTAAGTGGAAAAATTATTTATGCATCCAAGCTCCCTAAGATTCACAAATTTCAGAAACTTTCCAAAATATATATTCTTGTTTTCGTTTCCATAGTAAACTTAAGGGAATGCACCAGTGTTTATAAGTTTTTCTCAAAATTTCGCTCGGCTATCAACCAGTGGCGTAGCGTACATGTAGCAAACCGGTGCAATGCACTCGGGCCTCCAGCCAAAGGGGCCCCCCAAATGACCGACATCCTATATGTTTCATGATAAAATTAATTATAGGAGCCCCAAAATCGAATTCTGCATGGGGGCCCCATAAAGGATTACTATGCCACTGCTATCAGCGTCTGACCTAGATCATTTTCTTCCCTTGGGGGCAGCCAGAGTCACTCAACATAACGAGCTGACCTAATCAACTAACTTCTATTTAAACTTTACGCTCAGTACAGCTTCCGACTGTTGAGTCGGAGGAAGTTGTGTTGCCGCCGAGGCACGGAGTGAGACAGCAAAGGAGACTGAGAGAAGGAGAGAGAGAGAGAGAGAGATAAAGTCAGAACTCCCGAACAATATGTCGTCGTTTGCTTTCTTGTCGCGGAAGTCGTCGGGAGCAATTCACTCGTCTCGCTTTTCGATGTCTCTCTTTCTCTTTCTACCTCCCTCTTTTTGAAGAACTATCGGAGTGTTGAACTACTTTAGTTCATTGCGACAAGCTCTCCGAATTAATGAAAAGGCTATTGTTTTGACTTCGTTCCTCAATAAACTCCAGGTTGATTAGGAGATTCTGGCATTGAAAATCTGTCGTAAGTGGAACAAAGTACGGGATGATTGAATGAAGCGATTCATTACGTAACACTGTTAAAAAATAAACTTTTCGATTATTATGACGTTTGTCTGTTATTCCTTGTCTCCTATCCTCGCAATGCGTAGTTTGTTGTTGCGTAATGAGAAAAATAATCCAAATTTTAAACGAGCGAAGATAATTTTCTTACTAAAGACAGATGGAAATTAAATTTTCCCCATCTTCACGATGATGTTTGCCTTTGAAATCTATCTGGAGAGCTTAAAGTGTTTAATATGTGCTGGTGCGGGAATTTTAAGAATGGGATGAGTTATAAAATAAAGGTTCCATAGTCAGCGTGGCAATAAAAAATCTTTCGGAACACTTTGTATTAATTTGCTCTCCATGATTTTTATTTTCCTCTCAAATCTTATACAGTTATTTTTAATTATCACAAACATTTTTCGGGAATCAGGATAGTTTTATAGACTATTTTTTAAATACAGGAAAATAAATAATTCGCTCTATTTTATCAGCTTAAAATCCATAGCTGAATCGGTAAATCTGCAAAGAAAAAGAATAACCGAAATTTAAACTGATTTATATCTGTTATATATTATCTCATATTTTGAGATCAGGTATCTCGTTAAACGTAGAATTTAACATATTTTTATTTATTACATAACCAATCACTTACTGTAAAACTAATACAATATTACATTTTTATCTGCGCAATATAATTCTGTGTTCCTATAATGGTCGAATATTTTTAAAGGGAGTTTCTGAAGTAATGTCTCATACCTTTAATCATGGTTCCAACTCGATTGTGGAATATTCAACTACGCTCACGTTGGCATATCGATATGTACTGTAGAGTTTTTCTTGTTAATTAGACAGGAAGAGAGAGAGAGAACGGCGTTAAATATTCTCTCAAAAAATATGGTACTAGACCCGAGTTATGACGCTTTGTTACTCATCTCCATACCAACGTAATTTTTTTGGAATAACGTATGCAGACGTATTCTCAATCAAAATCTTCGTCTTTTTATTCATTTCTTTTGTCTGTCGATCAGAGATTTCGATATGTGAAGCGGTCCACCAAAAACAGGACGCACATTTTGACGCAAAAGGTAAATATCGACGTCGGGTCTTTACTGCAAAGAGGATTTGGTGGCCATTCGTCAGTCTTATGTTTCGCCTCTATCTCCTTTTATCCCCCCCACCACCACATCTCTCTCTCTCCCCCTCCCCCTACATTTCCATTCCTCCCTCCCACAGGCTGAGCGCGCGGCAGAGGGAAATTTACGGTGCAGAGGGTTTGCCTATCCCATCGGAGCGCATGTCATGAGCAATTAGCACCCGAGGATTATCTCGTATTTTATGTGTTTTCGAGGAAACTTTCAGCCGAATTTCCTCCCCTTTCTGCTCTTTCGATGGCATAAAAGTTCTCTGAAATTAAGATTAAGCTATTTAATGACGTTTTCTTTCACGAGGATATATTTTTTTAATATGCATAAAATACCGCTTCGCCACATTTTTTGTGACGGTCTAAATTATATTGGTAGGATTAATTTCGTTTTATTTCCTTCGATGATGAAAGTTCCGACAGAATCGATCGATTGGTACGACATGTTTGCGTATTTGTACGTCCCTTTCGTTTTCATTCTGCTTAAAAGAGTGGAAGTTTTCGCAGTGGGGAGTTTTAGGTTATTTACAGGACAGATCCATTATGCATTGAAAGAGATTTCTGGAGTATTTTTAGGTGTTTTCGAACACTTTGTTAAATCTTGGTTTCGAAGTAAGTTGTACCTATGCAAAGAAATGTCCCTCGTATCAATAGCTATGATGATCCCATTGTAAAATGAATTTAGAAGATGAGGAGTATCAAATCTACGTTTATATTTCATTAATATTCTTTCGGTGCAACTCTATAGATATATTCCGTTAATATGAATATCCAAAATTAATGGACGTTAGCTATGAAAGTGACCAGAAATTGAGGTTATTTTTCGTGGATAAGTTTTAAAAAAGTAGAATGTTTGATCATTATTTATTATTTAATGTTAAAATGGAGCGAAATGTAGTAGTTTTATAAAATATTAGTGTTACTTTCGCGTAAATATAATAAAGAGAAAATCTCTTTTTAAGGAGAATAGAATAAATATTCTTTCATACACTCTAAAGCGATTGAGATACCGCCACCGTAACGTTGGAAAATACCGCTATCACTGTATTTAATCGACCCCTTCCCGTAAACTCGAGCAATGTGCGAAGAAAGAGTAGTGCGAAGAAAGAATAGGCTGCGACCCAAAAGAAATACCTTGGGCAATTTGTGATGGAGATTGTTGCGCGAGTTCTCTCCCGAATCACTCCGCCGCATTTGGTAGCAAAATAAAGACGACGAGAAAAAACAAATTACGAAAACACCGAAGAATCTCAGTCCGTGGAGTTTCTCCTATTTGTTTGCTTTGCGTTATCTCGACCTAAACCGGTAAAAATCGTCCGCGAGAGGCGCAAAGCTAGTAAACTTTCTCCGGCATTTCTCGGAAAAATTCTTCTGGCGCTTTCATTAGTAGTCACCGATCGTATCGGTCGCGTGTGATCGGTCTGAATAGCATTCCGATCTTTTGTGTTTCAGCTGTATCAGGGAGGTAAAAGGGGGTGGCGAAAGGAACGGGGTAGATGGGAGGAGAATAGGACAACTTGGTGTCTAAGGGAGCGGCAGGAGGTTGACGGGTTCGAGCGGGACGATCTTTTTTTTTCTTTTTTGGCGGCTTTCAGTCGGTCGATCGGTCGATCGGAGACTCTTTGGGAGGTCTCTCGGAAGGAGGATGCCATGGCGACGTCCGACATCGCAGACCGGGATCGGTTTGGCCTTGGAATCGGACAGAAGGCGCGTATTCTGATTCATTCGAGGCACGCGCCCCTCTCTCCTCTCCAGAGAAAGAGAGAGAAAGTAGTCACGCGCGCTTCTCTCATCCCGTTCTACGCGCCAGACCAAGACCTCCATCTCATATATACGCCGCCGCATCGCAGAGATGACTTCCTCCTCATCTGTCCCCGTCTCCCAAAGCGGTCCGGGCGAACTACTTTTTTCTTCTTCGTTTTTGGCCGTTTTAAAAAAAATTGCATTGTCCGACAGGATGGGTTCGAGGGTTTTAATTTGATATTCAAGGCGCGGTCATTTAAGCTATAATTTGTGATTCGTATTCTCGTCAAAAATGATATCCCCAATTATCATTCACAAGAGAAAGGCGCATTAGTTTTTTGTGTTATCCCGTGGATTGATGTTTCAATTCGTTTACCTTTTCACGTAATATAAATTTATTTCTTTATAATGCATTAAAAATAAAACAGAATCAGTTAATCTCGGTGTTTTGTTTTGAGGAGGAAAGGCTGAAATGTTGTTTATTTACCTTATAATTTAATTTTTTCGTCGTCAAATACAAAGTAATTTTTGCATTCGTCATTATTTCCTTCTGGATTTCTTTAATTGCATAGATTTAAACTAAGAGCATTTGTTAAAAGTAAATTTTATTGATTTAGTTATTTTTGACCTAATAGGTACATATTATAATAATGACCATCTTCAGTAAATTTTCGCCATAATTTTTTCTTTATCATTTCTGGGGGGTCAACAAAATTAGAATTTTTATTCCGGAAAACTTTCGTTATACAGGTGAGGCTCCTCCTTTTACGAAATATTTATTTAAAACTCTTCTTCTGTATGACGAAAAGCCATCCAAATTTACCAAAAATCACCTTCCGTATCTTTTTCGATCCAAATGGATGTTTGCCATTGGAAGGAGCCAGTTGAGGCGAGGGGATGGGCGATAGTGAGGGAGGAACATCGGGAGGGAATGGGAAGAATTGGAAGTGTATTGCCATTGTCCTCTCCCATCCTCTCTCCTCCCTCTCAGTTTGGTTTCCTTTCGGCGCGATAATCCAATTGCGATCGTGAATTTCAATGACGGATCCTAATCACTAGGAACCCTCCCTCCCCCATCCGCTGCCTCCTCTCTCCGCCCTATTCTCTCAACACTCCACCCATCCCGCCCTCGCTCGCTCTTCTGTTTACTCTAGAAGGACAGAGTGATGGGCTGGGACCGTAGCGAGACGAAGAGAGAAAAGCGATAGAATAAGAGGGGGGGGGGGGGGCACAATCGAACATCCTTTTCCTTGTTCCTATCGCAATCGTACCCTCTTCATTTCCAGGTTTCTTCTTCTATCCGTTTATATCCCTTTCATTCAAATGTTTACTGCCACCCTTCTAATCCGAGTCGACTTTTTACCGTGTTTTAGAGCCCGGTTCGTTCTCTTCTCCCCCATACTGTCTCTCCCTACCTCTCTTCTCAATGACATGACTGCGTGGATGAAACGTAGCTGCGCATTGAGGCCTCGGGTTCGATAGATGATGCGAGCTTCGCCATTCTCACATTCATAGCAAAAAAAACGCTTGAAAAATCTTGATACTCCAATTTTACCTTCTCATATACGAAGTATATTGAGAAGTATTGTATTCGCGAAAAAATTCGATCTCTAGATTTTGATGGAAATATACGTTTTAGGTGTAGCTGAGTTCGAAAAAGTGGTTTTCGCAATTCCGTCTGTCTGTCTGTTACTGGCTCTGGAGCCTAGACGGTAGAGCGAAAATGAATGAAATCTCGTACTTAGGCATTTTATCATACAGAGTAGAAGCTATGAAAAAATGGTTGACATTGCTCAATAATTAAGGAGAGTTTTTTCTAGGCATTTTTAACAACAATTTGATTTTCCCAAAAACGACTATAACGATTTTGATCAAATTTCGTACAATTACTTGAGTTTGCATCTTCAATAATACCAAATAGTTCATATTTATCAAAAATAATGAATATAAGGCTATTTTATTCTAGGCAACTTTAACAATAATTTGATTTTCTCAAAAACGGCACCAACGATTTTGATAACATTTCGTACCGTTACTTGGGTATACATATGCAATAATACTACATACTTCATATTTCTCAAAAACTGAATATAAGGCTAGTTTATTCCTGGGCAGCTTTAAATAAAATTGTATTTTCTAAAAAAAAGCCTCACGATTTTGATCAAATTTCGTCTAGTTATTTAAGTTGATGTTTATAACGATTCTACATAGTTCATATTCTTCAAAAAATAACTATATGACGCATTTGTATATGAGAAAGTTTGTACAATGTATGTTGTACCGATTTTTATATTAGTAGGCGGTCGCTCACTATCACAAATCGATACCGAATATGCGCGTCTGCATAAAAGGATACAGTCAATTCTGTCGATACACAATGATTATTGATTAAAAATAATTGATTTCGGCATTTTCCTGGGTGCGTCATTTTCATGTAGCGTCTCCAAGCCTTAAGCGAAGCCAAAGTAGTTCAAACTGAAACCTATAAATCCGCCAAAAAGAATCGCTTAAAGATTGATTCGTTTTTTAACCGTATCCGGTCATCAATACACTGCAACCGTTAAGCATAAAAACAAAATGGACACGGTGTTCATCGAAATACTTTTGTTATCGTGCCACTCTTCTCTCGCTCTCTCGCGCTCTTCTCTCTCTTTCCTTTTACGTCAGAACAAAATGTCACATCATCCTGACTCACCTCTCCAAAAATGTCTCTCTTTACCCCTCTCCGCTTCAAACTTTCTCTCTTACTCCTCTCCCGTTTCGCCGGTGTGATCCTCGTTTTCAGTCCCTCTCCCCATCCTTTCTTCCTCTCTTCAAACCACTCATTCCCTCTCTCTCTCTCCCTCTTCTCTACTCTCCCTCCCCTACCCTTTCCTCTCCGATCCACTCCTCCCTCCATTGTCAACAGTCGTCCTGGGAATTGATGAGTAGTGCACACAATTGAGACAACGGGGTTTTGCCGATTGGGATCGGCGCTCACGGTCATATTCCGAGCACCCCAGCGTCTCCCCCGCCTCTCGCTCCCTCATCCCGCCCTCGCTATACTGCGCTACTCTCACGACCGAATACGTGAGCGCGTGTATTTGGGTGTGTGTGTGCGAAGGAGGGGTGGTTCGGTTTGGGGGAGCGAAGGGTGAGAGAGTGGGTGGATGGTTACATGAGGGGGTAGTGTAGGGGGTTTTGGGAGGGATATTCGAGCGAGAGCGGCTCCGGTGTAGAGGGGGGGGGGGGAGGGGGGCGTGGCAATGTTAACAGAACCTCTGCGCCACGCCCGTGGCCCGTCAAACAGGGACGACGCGTGGTGCCCAAAGGGATCTACCGCCATAGAGGGAGAGTCAGAGAGGGGCCGGGCCTGTTGTCGTCCGCTCTAAAAACCATTCCACCCATCACCGATGAACATCGTCGTACACTCTTTAATGCGGTCGTGTTAAAATTTAAACCGGCCGTCAGGAAGAGTTTTTCCGCGCGACACCCATCCCGTTACCCTCTCTCCCTTTCTTTCCCCTACTCAAAACCCTCTCTCTTTCCCTATTCCCGCACCTCATCCCACGAAAATACCCCTTCCTCGTGATGGAGTGAATTATAATAACACGGTTTGCATGGTAATTCGAATGAACCATATTATTCCTCCGGATCGAAAATCCTTTGGGAGCATTACGGCGGAAATTGCCATCCGGCTGCGTGCCTTCGTTATTATTTCATGGGCTTATTTGGCGACGGTCGCAGCGGAAAATTAAGTTTGTATTAATTTTGATGGGATTAATAAATGGATGTCGTTTTACTCAGTTTGTTTTATGGGGAGGTCGATCGGATATTGTTTTTTAAATATTTGGCATCAAGAAGTAATGGAAGTGTCAATTGGAAGTGGTAGAAAGGAGGCTGTTCGATTGTTTTGTTGGGGCGTTTTTAAAGGATAGACAAATACGTGGTAGTTGTAATTCGAATGACAAATACACACGGAGAGCTGTTGTTTTATGGTATTTGGAGCGATTAAATTTAAGAAAAATAACTGAATTGTACAAATCTAATTATAACTCCTTATTCAAGAAAATAACATCATCAATTTTTATTCTTCTCGAGAGTAATGTAGGTGTTAACAAATCCGAAAAATGACGAGTAGTGAATTCATTTCCTCTTAATGTTTTTCCCAAATCAGTGGAACTGTTATTTTAAAAATTAAGCTGGATAATTATAGAAGTCTTTTATAGCATAAAACGTAAAAATATGGCCTACGGTTAAATTATATTTTCTCAATATTGTATTTTTACTGGGCCGAAAAATTTCCTTGACTTATGCGGTGAAAAGAATTATAATAAAATGGTAGTACGTACATCCTTGGCGGTGCGAAGGATCTTTTCTTTAAAATATTTTTTTTGCTTAAAGCGTGGCTTTGGAAATGAATCTCTTGAAGCGTTGTAATTTTAATACCATAGATTTTTTTTACTGTTATCTTTGCAAGGGACATTTATCGCTTGGATTACCTTTATTGTACACTTAGTTATTACCTTTTAACTCCAGTTGAGATTTTGTCCTGGCTGAAGTTAACATGTTAATACCGCTCGATGGAACGAAGGAAAATGCGTTTTATTACACCACGTTATGGTGGTATTCCATTGGCAGACTATATCTACGTATGGAGTTCAATTAAACCCTTTAATCAACACTACAGTTCCCATTGAACTAAATATTCAAAAAGGATTATATTTTTCCCTCGAATCGTTCTCAATTTAATTCTGCGTTGCACCTTCACTCTTATTTTTAAGAGCATTAATTATTTTTTCTTTCTGGTGTAATTTCCCGTCAAAAATTGTCTTAGAACATGAATGAAGTATTTAATTAACAGTAAAAGAGTTCAAGATGTAGACCTTAGCTAAGCGTCCATTAAATATATCTACGTAAATTAAAAAAATCTAAATCTCATCTTTAACATTTGATGAACTTAACAGATGAAATGTTTATTTAATGCCCTTTGCAATGGCGGGTAGGAATGAACGATGTCTTAGTTAGCAATTAAAAGATACTCAATAATAGAAATTTTATTGTATCTCCCGTAATGATTCCCTTCGTATTATAAAGTATGATTTTATAATGTACATTATTTTACTGTCATTATTGTAAATCATATTAATTTAACAATGTCGCAAAAAGGTAATTCCCTGGAGAAAAATTCAACTAAATCGAACAGTTTGCTCTTGGGTTATTCGCATTAATTCCTAAAATCTTGCACGCAGGATTTCAGAATGAGATTGGCATTTATTATTATAGAGATACCGTTTCTTTTAACTCTGCAACATTTCAACGCCAATCTCAATTATATCTCTCGTAGAAGGTAATCCTCACGTCCATGGCAACGCCGATGTAGTGCAAACCGAAACAATCTCATCATCCCTGACGTCCAACTCGATCTACTCATCCGGCTGAAAGGTAAACTTGCAGCCGTAATCTTGAAAACTGGTCCCTCTCTCACTCTTGAGAGAGGGATGAGGTAGGATGGTCCGCTTCAGCCTTCTCTCTCTCTCACTCTTGAGAGAGGGAGAGAGAGAGAAGGCTGAAGCGGACCATCCTACCTCATCCTTTTCCTCCTCTTCCTCTATTCCTCCTCCTCCTCCTCTATTCTTCCTCCTACCTCCCAGCGCTCCTTTATCTATTCTCTCTTATTCCCACACTCAAACTTCACAGGCATCCTAAAAGTCGATAGAGCCGTATATAGCCGACCACTTTTCCAAGTGCCGCACACTCACATCTTCTTCCTTCTCCCAACCTTCTATTTCCACCTCCCGGATCATCCTCGCAGGAATTCATCTCCACCTCCGCTCCAACTTTCAATCCCTTTCCGCCCCACTCCGCGATACCTTCTGTCTTTCGCTTCCCTTTACAATAATCCGGCAAAGGTACCGTAACCTTTCTCGTACCGCCCATCCATCCACCCTCTCTCTCCCCTCTCTTCCAACACCCTTCCTTTTCCGGTCCACTCCTTCCCTTCCTCCTCCCGTTCCTCCCTCGCCTCTTGCTCCTCGGAACGCTCCCCACCGCTCTCCTATTACCACTCAGCATCCCTCGTTCTCTCTCTTGAGGCACCGACATCCAAGTAAGGTGAACGAGGAGGTTGGCGAAGGAGGATTATAAAGGAGGTGGCGGGGATGAGAGAGGAGGGAGTCGGGGCGTGGCGTATGAGGTGAGGAGTGGATATATAGGGATGGTGGGAGGAGGTGGGGTGATCTGCGTGGGCGTGAGGTGCGCTTGCGGTGTAAGGAGATGTGTTTTCTCATGAGGTGAGAAGAGGAGGAGGATTAGGAAGGGGATAAGAGAAAATTGGAAGGTAAGGAAATTTGATGTGAGGGTTTTGGGAACGTGAACCGCTGTAAACCTCGCGGATGACGGTATCAGAGGGAGCGAGGGAGAATTAGAAAGAGTAAAGAGTAGTAGGGGAGTGAGTTTGAAATGAAGAGATAGACATAATTCCTGAAATAATCTTTTCTGAAGAAATAGTGAAGCGATGATAGATAGGCTTATTTTATGTTTGATCGCGATAATTCGATAAGACTCGTAGAAATTAAAAAAATAATCGAATGTCATTGTAAGATAATTCATCCCCGTAACTAGATATTTTAGCGCCCGGGGCAAACTACTAAATATGCACACTCTTCCCCGTCAAGAAATTATTTTCTCTAGTTTATTTATTTAGTTAGTATGATGCCCCGCTTGCCCCCTCCCCCCCCCCCCCCACTGAGATAATGTAAGATTGTTTATAATACAGCGAATTATAAAAGAAGTACACTAGCTTCTAAAAATACGAGAGGCTATCTCTTTATCCATTATAATTAAGGCTTACGTTAATATAAGGAATATGAGATATGATTAAAATTATTTTATCTTAGCAAATTTAAATATTAAGAGAATTCAAATGAGATAGATGCATAAAACAGTCTGTTCTGATATCAATATTAGGCACAGTTTTGTTTTAGTTTTCACTGAGGTCAACTCTCGTTCTGAGGAATGTTGACTATTTATGGTTGATTTTTTTATTATCCAGCGTGCTATCTGCCGTCGTGTTAGACGATTCGTCTCTCTTCTCCTCACGTCTCTCTACCCTCCCCTCTCTCTCATCCTTTTCCACCCTGAGGTAGGAGTCTAGATATAGGGGAGAGTAGTGGGTAAGTTGTGTGTGTGGGTTGGGTTAGAATTTTTCGGGTCAGCATAAGGGATACATCAGGTAGGGCTTGCGACGAGTGAATGGGTTTGCGGGTAAGAGGGGAGAGCCTCCCCTATCACATATATTTCTCTGCCTTCTCGTGGCGTCATAAGCTATATATTCACAGCTCACGTCTAAGGCTTCCTTGTCCTTAAAGACACCGCACCGACCAATAGCTGTATTTTCCATTTTGATCTATTGCTGTATCGCGGATTATAGTTCTCTCATTCCACATTGTTATTTCTGAGTGGACTGGAATTGTACTTATATGTTATTTTAATCATATCCTCTGTTGCAGCGATTCTCAATCCTTTTTCTGTCGATGCTCACGTGTGCGACACATTGTACATTACCATCCGCCGAAATAAAAACAAGTTAGGAAAGTGTACAACATCACAAATGGGCGCGTTTCGTGCAATGGAGTATTAGAAAGAAATTATATACCTGTACGTGAGGGAAATAGCGTTTTAAAGTTCATATATTCTTCAAAAATAATCCATTTTCTTCCTATTTAATAATATTGCATGCACGCGTAAGAAAATTAAACGTTTGTTTGTGAGATTGTTTATGATAGCAACAATGAAGAAGTAACCATGGAAGAAATTTTCTAAGTTCAACTCGATTTAAGATGTTTTTGTTTGATTTTCTCGATAACGACTACTTCTACGGTAAAAATGTATAGGAAAGGAAAATTCTCTTCCTTACCAGTCCTACAACTTTTATTTGAAAAATACGAGATATGACGAAAATTTAATTTTTTATCACCAGTAAAGTGGTACCCCTGATTGGCGTACGTGATTCATTTTCCCGATTTTCTTCTTATATTTGATTGAAAGTCCTTAATACCAAATTTCATGAAAATCCGTTCAGTAGAAACCGAGAACGAACATGTGGACGGACGGACGGACAGACCGACGATAATAGACGCTCACGCTGGAAGCGAAACGCGCCTAAAAAGCAAGAGTCGTGTGTAATAAGGAATAGTTTAAGCCTAGTCATTGTTTAATTGTTGTTAAAAATTACGCTATATAAAGGCAAAGACTCTCCTTAACAAACTTTATTTTTTATCAGTCATTAAAAATTTTGGCGACACACCTCCCGACCCTTCGCGACACAACACCATTATGTCGCGAAACACCGTTTGAGAGTTGGATAAAAGAAAGATTTCTTAGTGCACGATATCACGGAAAAAGGCATTTGAGAATTAAGTATGCTAATAAAATAACGGTATTGTCAAATCTGTAATACATAATAGATGCAATGGTGCGTCTTACCGTGAAGGACTATTAACGGAATATTTTACTTTGAGACATTTTTACAATTATTTTAAAATATTTGGTCATCACTGAACTGTAGAGTAGAATAGAAGTTTTAAAATTACTAGCGCGAGGAATTTATTATAGTTATTAGTTCATTCGTAATCTCGAATCCGTTGATCTAAAAGTAAAAGTGAACTAAATTTCTTTTTTCAAATTATAAGTTCCACTCGAAGCACAAATTAATAAAGGTTTTACGGTGGATATTCAGATAAGCTCATAATATAAAAAAGCGGCGGAATTATGTATATTCAGCTGAAAAATAGTAAATTCTTAAATAAAACATTTCTTTCGAACATTTAAACCGAAATAAAAACTTTCCGGAGGAAAGAAATAATTTCCACAACTTTCCCTGTCTTCAAATGCTCAGCCTTTATTATTTATGTCTACAAAAATTGCTTCCTCGAATAAATTGGCGAATTATCCGAAAAAAGAAAGAAAAGAAGCGGAAGAAATGCAGCTCCTGAAGACGGGAGACCTGCTCAGGGTATTCAGATCGTTGCTCACTCGTCGTGGGAGGAGACCGCTTCGTTATCGCATCCGGGAAAAAGGGGAGGAATTAAAGGGGGAAAATTAAGTAAGAGGAATGGGATGCGAAGAAGAGGGTGCAAGACGAGAGATGGGGGAAGGGGAGCAGAAAGCGCGAAGGAGAAATAAAAACGGGAAAAAATACAAGGCACAAGGATTACGACCTAAGAAGGGGAAAAAACAAGTTCGAATTTGGATTCGAAAGAAACAAGCGGGAAGAAGGCATTTCGAGAGTTTCCATCTTCTCTCTCTCTTTCTCTCGCTCTCTCACTCTTGCCCCTTCTCTGAATCTAATGAATTGCTAAAAGAGAGGCTCTGTAAATCGAAAAGTTTCTTCGGATTCTATCGGATTTAGGATCAAGGAAAAACGGGAAGGAGCAAATATGTTGGAGATTTGAGAGGGAAAAAATATAAAGGGTGTGGCAGTTTTGGATCTAATTTGCTTATTTTGAATCTCAGGAAAGAAGGGAGGAAATAAGTCTTCTACGTGTAATACGTAGCTTAATAACATTACAAAGTGAGATAAAGTGGATTATTTGGGAATTAAATTACGCCGATAAAAAGCACTAATTCCAAATTCTCAGTCATAGGACGGCAAAAGTTTTGTGCTCGTATTTTGGGTGAACACTAATCTTTCCTGAATAATTGGCAATGCAGTAATGTAAATCACTGACGGATCTCGGCCAAATATATATTTCTATTTTATTATCATGGATTCCTGATTTATTTTATTACGAATATAATATACTTCTGCATTTTATGGTGGATTTTGCGAGTCCGAGTTAAACTTTTCTTTTAGAAAATTGATATTACGTTATTTTAATTTATCATAAAATAAAACGCACCCATATTTTGTATATTTTCATTGTGCCCATAAAAATATTAACGAGATATGCATAGAGAAGACAGTATCAATATACTTTTTTATACACATATTTAAAAAATATTTTGGTAGACGTGTTAGAGGTATAATTAATTACAGGAGAATTTATAACCATGTTAGTGTGTGAATAGTAGATATGGCGCGCCATGGCGATACAATTGCGGATTCTCAAGCATAAATAAAATAGTATAAAAAGTGGCGAAGAACTTTTGCAGTTAAGGCAACAAGAAATTATGAATCCTACGCTGAAATATACCGTCATAACGGTGGGAAAACATCACTACAATCTCCTCGGAGAACATCCCACTACCCGAATAAGAAACTTGGTTATGTGCGTGTTATATCTTTATAAGTACTCGCGCGGCAGCGTTGAGGGCGGTTGGATCTTCCTGAGATAATGGATGAAGTGGAGAGGATCGAAAAGAGAAAGAAGGCGCGCGGGAGGGAGAGGAGAAGTTGGAGAGTAGGAGTAGAGTTGGGGAAAGGGATCGAATTTGTTGGAGCGGCATTAAGGCGAGTAGTCTCTCCGAGTATATAAGGTGTGAGCAAAGGGGAGAGTCTGTCCTCTAGAGCCCGATCCATCAGTCGGAGAAGGAGGTAAAAGCACGGGATGAGTGTGAGGGAGGGGGGGTCCAAAAACCAACGCCTTGTGGAGGGCCACCGCGTCACACAGGTTCTGCTACTGCCAGGGTTACGAGCTCGAGGTGGATGAGTGTGGGAGTGAGGGGTTGGAAGTAGAGGAGGTGGAAGGGAAGAACTAAAGGCGCGTAACTCCCAGGGCCACCGTGGTGATCTATCACCCTAGGCGGAGAGCCACACGGTGTTAGGAGATGGGCTGGAAGGAGGATGGTGGGTAGGGATTGCTAGGAGGAGAGATGGGAGAGAGGTGGGAGTGCTGGGAACCATCCAGTGCCCGAGTCTCTCACAGTGGCCCCTGGGAGATAAAGCGGACTCATATCTCTACCCACCTACGTCCCTCGCCCCTGCTTTTTCCCCACTCCTCTCTATCATTCGCCTCCTCCATCTTGCTTACATCCCTCACTCCAAGCTTCCTCATCCATCCACACCACCGCTCCATTTTCTTTTTCTTTCTTCTCTCATTCCTGTACGTGATAACATCTCATTCCATCTCTCTCTCTCTTCGTTTCAAACTCTTGCTCTAGTTTTTGTTCACTGTCGTCCTGTGTTTAGCCATCGAGTCACAGCCCTTCTCTATTCATCTCTCGTGTTTGCCAGAACTTTTCTTCCATTCATTTGCATTTTTACACTTCATTCCACGTCTTATCGCTTGTTCCTTCCACTTTTTCCAGTTTTGCTCCTTTTCTGCCTTTCTCTTATCGGAAAAATGTTTGCCTCTTTCCCCTATCTTTCACCCAATCAGCCCTTTCTGTCTTCCTCTCTCACCAACCCCCTCCCTCTCTTTTCACCCCTATTATTTATCTTACCATTTACCCAATTTTTTCCCGGAAACTAATTAATCTTTTTTGCTCCACCTGCATCAATTCTCTTAATTCCCACTTTCGTTGCTTTTGTCTCACCTTTTCCCTTCACCTAACATTTGTAATTCCCTCATTCTTTTCCAATATTCTGCATTGTACCGACTCGCTTTTTCTCACCCAAGTCTCCCTTTTTCTTCCTTCCTCCAAGGCCTAGTCGCATGGTCTTTATCCAATAAAATTTTCCCTTCCTACTTCCATTGCTCACCTTTCTCCTTCAAAAACTCAAGAAATCTCTCTCATCTTCGATTCGCGGCTCCTCTCTTTATCTCTCTTCTCCCTCACGTCACCATCTTCCGCTCTTCTGTTCCACCTAATCCCTACGCTTGACTGAACGCCTACCCTCTTTCTTCTTATGCTATCTTCTATTCTCTTTCTGTTTCTCTTCTTCGACGTCATATATATATAATTATAAAAGATCTCCCCCCCCCCCCCCCACTCGCTCTGCACTCCCACGCTCTTCATAATCCTACCTCTTTCTCGAAGCGGAACTCCCCTAAAAATGTTCGAGATGAAGCGTAAATTCTTCGACTGCTGCAAAAATTATGAATATTGGCAAAGAAATTTCTTCGTTTATTTTTTAACTTTCGACTCCAAGATCGGTTGATTTCTAGCTGTAATTATTTTGTTTCTTGTTTGGAAATTATTATTAAACTAGCAGAAGTGCCCGTTGAATTTCAACGGATTTAGTGAATCTAAAACATCGCCCGTGTAACATGTAAGCATCGCAGTAATAAGATAGTACACAGCTTTAATCGTCGAATAAAGTAAACCTGAAGAAAACCGCTCCGAATTTACCTATTTAGATGAATGAAGAAAATCTTACACTGGAAAAATCGAAAATTACGTTTAAAATTATGGGAAAATACGTATTGAATTAAGCTCTCCATCACTCCAAAAGTTTTATCGCTATATAGCCTATGTTACCCGCAGGATAAAATTATATACCTAAACGAAGTTTCGTGACTATATCTTCAAAACGAAAACTGTAAGTAAAACAAGCAAGAACACAATAATCTAAAGAAAATGGATGAAGAAACGAAATTAATTAATTTAACGAAAGACAAAAAAGTAAGTAGAGAACGTTTAAGAATTACAGAGTGAATATTATCCTCCTACTATTAACTCAATTTTCTCATCTTGGAGTTCTGTTACGAGAAAAATTTTTACATCCATATTACTTTGGAAACAATGAAACGATTTGTCCAGTCACAATTTGTGGAAAATCTACATCTAATTATTTAAGTTACTTACGTAGTTTTAAGAAGAGTTTGCTTTGGAGTACGCCACACGAGAATATTAAAAACCATTTATTAATAATATTTCCATTAAAATCACAAATATTTGGTACCCATGTAAACAAAGCAAAATCGTACACAGAAATTGAAAAAAAATATTACGTTAAATATAAATGCTTTGGAATCAAAACTTCGGCGACAATGGGAGTTGTTAAGGTAGCTTATAATTGGTGTTGTTATAAAACTGATAAAATAACGTATTTTTCTGATTCTAAACGCATTTTTACGCCAATTCGTTCAGGATTCCGATTCTGTCTTCAATAAAAATAAACTTTGTTCTTTCCTGCATAGAACCATCCAAGTTCCAGGCTCGTACCATATATATAAGTAATTTTAAAATTCAAATGAAAAAAGTTCAATCAAATCGGTATGAAAACCTTACTACACCACTTAACTCTTTATTCCGACTAGAATGACACCTTCCTCTTGTTTCTACGCGCTGTAATGGCAGAGCTATAAAAAAACATACATACAAACACTTTTCTTTATAGATATCTATAGATAAACTTAAATAGGTGCCTTTAAACAAGAATTCGAATTTTATCTTTTTGTGAAAGAATGACGATTTATCATTTCAGAATTCACTTAACGAATACTGTTTTTGAATGTTTTTATAGATTTTGTGTAGTTGTAATACTTTTGGTTCCATATTTTCCAGTAAATACATATATTACCACCGTAGTCGAAATATTAAATGTTCAGCGGAAAAATGCTTTAGGTTTAATTTTCCTTGGTTCACTGTTTCATTTACAAGGAGAAATAGTAAAAATATTACGCAACATTTGTAAATACTTTGGTTCCAAATATAGAGAAACATGAAAATTAAGTATCTCGTGAAACTCAACACACATGCAACCCAGCTTCAGTGAAGAAAAAAACGCAACCGCTATTCAAAAGCATGGGTCGTATACTTGCATCTTGCACTATAAATCTCAGTATTTTAAACCAATGATGCCTTCTCACATACGTCTAATAATGCCGGTTCAGATGAATAATGTATTTGAGGCATTTAACGTATGTGCTCTAGTTCTTATTTAAAAAACCTACAACTTGTCCTTCAGTTTACCAAGGACAGAGGGACATTGAGGAATAAAAACGCGGGTCTTCACGACTCAACTGTACTAGCCGCGTGACAAATGGAACAGCATGCCACTGGACAGCGCAAGTTTCGTCTTGAATACTTATGATGCCATTTCCCTCCACTTCTTGCTCCATCTCAAGAGATTGCATTGAATGGCAATTTATCAGGGTATCAGACCGCCCCGGAGAAAAACCTGGAATATTGTCTATACATTCCTCTCAAAGAGTTTTGACGAGTATTTCTTTCGGAAAATATCCGTTTTATTCGTCTATTGGTTTATTTATTTTTTTAAGTTCAAAAAATAAAAAAAACAGCCATTTTCGCTCGAACTACTCCCTCTTTCCCATCACTATCAAACAAGGTATCGGTTTCAAGTTTGCTGAAATAAAAATTCTATCTCGTGTATTGTGTGTATATTTTTTGCGTTCGACATCTTTTCGTCCCCTATCGTTTATATTTTTCGCGAGAGGAGAATTCTTTCGATGCCGACGTGACATGAAAGGAGGGAGGCAGAGGGGAACGAAGGGATGAGGGAGAAGAAAATAAAGGATGAGAGGAGGGGAGGTTAGAATGGTCCAAGAGGAGGGGACGAAGGAAATTTTGATGCAAGGTTTTTCGGGGAACTTAGGGAAGGAGGAAGAGAGGATGTGATAGAGGGGAGAGGTAGACGGTCGCCATTTTTATGGAAAGAGGTGGGGTAGAGGCGGAGAAATGTGAATTCTGGTCGTGGGTGGATCGTGGGGGGTGAGAGGAAAGGAATGAGAGAGGGGAAAGTAGAGTGAGGTAAGCGAGATGGAAGAAAGATGTGCCGGTTTTGAGGGGGAGGAAAGAGGAGGGAGCCGACTGGTAAGAGGTAAGGGGGAGGCGGACAGCGTGTGTGGGGGATGAGCTGGTTACTGTGGCAGGGACTGCCTATTGGGAATGGCAGACTTTTTATTTTTGGTCTGGAGAGAGATTCCGGTGGGTTGGAGGGAGTGGGTGGAAGGAAGAGTAGGGTGATAGAGGGCAGGCACGCGGAATGGAAAAGTGATGTTTGGCGGTCGTGTGGACGGGTCTCGACGGCCACCTGCGCCCCCCGGGCACTGATTCTTCTCCAACCCTCTTTCCCCCCCTCCCCCCATTTCCTCTCGTCTCCCTCCATCACGACCTTCTCCTGGTCCCTTTCTCCTATATATCTATCTTTCTTTTACTTCCTTCTGCTTTCTACTTCTACACCCAGTAATCCTACCAAAATTACTCTCCTATGTCAAAAAAATTCAACTCTACGTTCCATTCCATCCGTCCAGAATTCGTGATATATTCCTTAAAAAAAAAAGGAAGCCTTAACTCTGACCACGCATGAAATACGTCAGTCCCTTCTCTCACTCTCTCCCTTGATTTTTGCCATATGGATTTCAGTTACTGGAAATAATCCAATGGAAAGGGAGGGAAATTGAGAGAGGGCATGAGGAATGGACATCGAATTTTTCGGAAACCGAAAGGTATTCGGGGATACTACTGCATGGAGCTTTGGTTTTGAGATATTGCATACGTACGTCAGGAATTTTACGATTGGATGCCACGGTTTTTGGCTTATTCGGAAAATATTAGCTTACTTAGTATTTGATCTCCAAAGGGGCCCTGGATGTTATCGGTTGAGCCTATTTCTTTCAGTATTTTTGTCTGTGTAATCGTAAGATCAAAGTTATGGATGTTTTGTTATAAAATACGAGTTAATTTTTTATACCGCATTACAATCTTATCAAATCTTACGTTCTTTTACAATATGGATTAACAAACCGTAAGAATATTTTTATTAAAAATGGTATGCATTAATGTGCTAAGCATTGCGCTGTTTTTTATTACACATAAAGTACACATTTGCTGCACAAAAATACCTTGAGACGACATTTTTATGACTCATTCGCGTGAAAAATGAACATATAATAATTAATTGAGATGAAGTAAAGGTGAAAAGTACTCGAAACACTATTGCAACATTTAAGTTTCAATATTTATTTTTCATTTAAAAATATTTTTTGTAAATTCTATATTTGCTCATAATTTATCTTTTTACTATATATATTCATGAAATCGTTGTCTTTGAATAACTGGGATAAGTAGTTTTGGAGAATTAATGTGGTATATACTCAGAAACTTCATCATAACAATATAAAATTTTTCATCAACGGAAAGCTCTTCAACTACAATCAAATCGTTAATTTGTAAATGTATGTATGTATAGACTACATTACAACATTCTTATTCATCAACTTTTTGGATCTTGTTCAGTCAACAGTTAAATCAATAGGCCGTGTTCCTAGGATAAGATTTGATTTTACCTCTTTCCTGTGACTGAACACAATAGCCAGGATGTAACCTATAAGTGATTTAAGCAAAAAGAGGAGAGAGATTAGTCTGTAGCAGGATGAGACAAAAGCCTTTTACAAATGAGAGAAAAATATAAAAAATCTAACTCTTGCACCAGGAAAAGAATTGGAGTCATTAAAAATAGAGGAAGAAGAATGAAGGCGACTGAAATGGAATGTGTGTTGAGAAAGAGTGGAGATGGGAGGGGCACTCGGGACGTCACAATCCTAGTGATAGACGCACTCCAAACCCTTTCCTGAAAATATGACAAAGGCGAGGCAAATAAGGCCAAAGGTAGGGAAAAACAAAATGAAATAAAAGGAATATCGGGCGAGAACAAAATCCTCTTGAATTAGTCATTCATTCACTTCGGTGCCTCGAAGACGCCGTCCATCGTCTCGAGTGTCTTATCTTTTATTCCTCAGTACCTTTTGAAAGATGTTCTGTGATTCAATTTGGGAAGCGCCTCATTTTTCATCGGCTTGGAGAAATAGGGGAAAGAGCTCGAGAGACAGCGAGGGAGAGAAGGGGGAGGTTAAGAGTGAAATGAAAGGGTGAGATAGGTGAATTTTCAAGGAAGAAATGGCTTCCCGTTCTCCCTCGCATTACATTTTAAGCCGGTCTTGGATACTTAAAAGCCTCCTTCGCTCTCTTGTTTTCCGAGAAAGAAGAGAAAATAAGCTTCCTTCGCTTTTTTCTTTCCCCTCCCATATACCAAGACCCATGCATTCGACTTGCATCCGAGAGATATAGAGAGAAATTCGCCGGAACGATTCCTCAACGAGGGCGAATGAAAAGGCTCGTGCGCCCCTAAATAAAATTAGATATCTATCTGATAAGAAATGAATGTTATGGAGTTTTCTGTCGTCGACGATGTTCTCGAAATAAGGAAGCTTTAAAAAAAATCGCTACATCTTCGAAGATCAAAAGGTTCCTTTTGATACTGCTCGAAAACTGATATCGAAAAAGAGGAAGGAGATGAAGGAAGCGATTGTGCGTGCGTTCGCTAAAGATCCTTCGTGCCAATTCAGAAGCAATGTGCACCTCTCCGACTCCCATTTTTTTATATTTTGAAGTTAATTTTTTTACTTCCCGAGTTTCAAAGGATAACTCGAGCTCCATCCTACCGTCTTATGGATATGAATATTTAAAATCTCCAATCCGAGTTCGTACAGTTTTCATCTTTTATTCTTTCCTCCAAGCGCCTCGAACTCGAGTTTTCATTGAATTAGCATAAGTGAAACTCGCTCTCAAAAAAGAGTATAGGTATATTTTCCGACCTATTTTATTTCTATTGCTTTATAGTATAGATTTAATCACTCTAATATTTATGGGAATGAGATTTTCTATTCGTTATTCACTAAAGGGAAGAGATAAAATATCAGATGTTGATTTGGTTTGTTAACAGTTTACAATCTTGAAATAAATTGGTGATTTGTTTTTGTTCAGATAGTTTTCAAAGAAATTGTTCAGCTGATTGATTAATTAGTAAGCTCTAGTTTTATTTCAATGTCTCTGTATACTTTTATTCCGCATATTGAATAATTACTTGGTTTTTAGAGTTTTATTTACATAACGACGGAGAACATTGTTGATGATTCGAGTAAGCTTTCTTTCTTCGTAAGTACAGAGTACAATTTTAAAAGTCATAACGTAAGTGCACGAAATTTAAATATTTTCCTACGTTATATATATATATATATATATATATATATATATATATATATATATCATCATCATCATCATAGGTAGTCTGTCCGTTGACAGGTCCGTGATTATTCTAGGTTAAACTTGGTTCTCCATATACTCCTATTTTCCGCAGTTTTCTTCATGCCTTGATAGCTCTCTTTCCCTTTCAAGTCCTCTACTAGCTGAAACCTTTTCCTACCTCTTTCTCTTTTTCCATCCAGTTTTCCTTCTATCACTTCTTTAATCATGCACTCTCTCCTCAGGTAATGCCCAATCCAGTTCGCCTTCCTCTTTCTGATAGTCTGTATAATCGTTTGCTTCTCCTATTCTTCGTAGTACTTCCTCATTTTTCACCCTATCTGTCCATTTTATCTTCAGCATTCTTCTTCATGTCCACATTTCGAAGCTTTCCAAGTATTTAATATCATTTTTCCTTAGCGTCCATGTTTCTGCTCCGTACAAAGCTATACTCCATACATAGCATTCTATCAACCTCTTGCGGATTTCCTGCTTTATATTTCCCGTTAGCAGGAGTTTCTTTCTTCTGAAAGCGGCTTTTGCTTTTGTTATTCTAGTCCTCATTTCATCTGTACATTTTACTTCTCTCGTTATGATGCTTTCAAGGTATTTATAATCTGAAACTTGTTCTAATGGCTTTCCTCCAATACTTATGTTCAAATTTTCTTCTTCTTTACTTGATATTCGCATATATATATATATAAAATTATTTTCATCTTTGCTCACCGACAATTATATGTAGCATTGACGAAAACAAGGTGGGAGAAGAATATCAGAATTTTATAGCCGAAAATAAAAACCAAAGGCATTTACTAAACGACAACAGAATATTCACTAGAAATGTTGTACATATATGACGAAATATTTCAGATGTAAAAATGTGCTATTAATTATTTTAAATGCAAATATTAATAATCTATAGATCTATAACTCTTCCGTTGATATTTCAACTGGCATTACACTAGTATCTTAAATAAAATGAGACAGTATCGAATATAGCGTCAGCCATTTTTAATACAGTTTTATAACAATTTTTTAATATTGTATTCATATTTATGTGAGTGCAGACACGAGAGAGAATTTATAATGCTTTTACTTCCGAAAAGGAATCTCGAGATCGAATTGCCGCCAAATCCACACTCGATTCGTCAGAATAACAACAGGAGAAACACAGTAGCCGTTTAAATAAACAACACACGCAATTCACTCAGACAAAAGTATTTATATTATTTTTACGTTATGGTAACCAAAGAGCAGTATACGTTAATCTAAAAAAAATGTAGTTTTTACCCATCTGGCTATTATCTCGATGAATAAATTTTTCTCGACAAGGTTGAAAAATGAGAGCAATAGACAAGGATAAAGGAAGCGGGAGAGAGAAATTCGTTGCGTTCCAGTAGTATATGCACTTTCGCCCGGTTAATTTTACGACTCCGAGTGGACAGAAATCGAGTGAAAATATCGGTGGAATATTTTTTCACGAATCGAGCTTATAGAGGGGAGGGAAATGGGTGTCGATAGAGGGAAAGAGAGGAAACTAGAGAGAATTAAAATGAATGAGAGGGAAGTAAAGAGATAAAGGACGAGAGATTGAGAGAGGAAACGTGTGAGTGAAAACACTCCGAAATCCATTTGGAAAACGCCTGTAATGAAAACCAATACGGGCGGCGGGTATGAGGGGGCGATTGTGGCGTTAAGGGAAAAGAGAGAGAAAGGCAGCGAGAGAGAGAGAGGCTGTATTCATCCAAACACAAGCGGGAACCATAATTACAGGGATCCGGAATGTCACGTTTCCAAATACTCCCCCTCCTCCCTTTTTTCCTCTCTCTCTCTCTCTCTCAATTTTGGCGCGTGTACGGGAAAAATTCAGAGTTTTTTAAATAGAAATTTTATTTATTCATCTTTAAAATTATCTAAACGAGATGGAAATTGCAAAAATGGCAAACGTAGGAAAGAGAACGGGCGGATTTAAAAAAAAAACACCGAAAGAAAATAAAAACGCGTGCTCCAAACTACAAAAGAATGGTGGCACGCCACGGTCCTCTACTTCCGAGTTTTTTTTTTCAGCCTTCCATTCACCCAACATACCGCCTCTCAGAAGAGATGGAGAGTAGGGTGCGTGGGTGGAAGAGCGAGAAGGTGGAAATGGAGGGAACAAGGGAGGAAATGGGAGAGGTGGGGGAGAGGGGGGGGGAGGGAGGAAATGGCGGGAGGGGTTAAAGGAAGGAAATAAATAGGAGAAGGGATAACTGAATGGAACGGAGTGAGGGAGATAGCCAAGGGTAAAGGAGTGGGGATGGAAAAGTGGGAGAATTGGAACTGGATTGCCGTGGAAAAGGACGCGAGCGGTAACTCAGATGGACGTGGACAATCAGTTGAAGTTGCTCCGCCCGTAAAAATAAAACCTGTAAAAAAAGGCCACCGCTTTGCGGACCCTCACGTGCATACGATAAAGGAGGGAAAAGGAGTGAATGAGGGAGGGAGGGAAGGAAGGAGAAGGTTGGAGGAAGAGAGAGGGGTGGGTTTATAGGAGGAGGAAGAGGTGAGTGGACTAGTCGGTCGGACCGCTTGAACGGACGGAGCCAATGACAGGCAATGACATACTGGACTCGGGTCGGCTTCACAGGGAGGGAGGGAGGGAGGGAGGGAGAGAGAAGGGACGGCGGTGATGTGAATGGGAGGATAGTTTGGTGCGGAGATATAAGAAGGGAAAAAGGTCCTATTCGAAGGCTCGGTTGGTGTAACCTTTAGCGATGTCGACTGGAATGATGGCCGAGGTAAAGAATGGAGGACATCGATAGGGCCAGTTAATCGAAGTGCAATCGAGCGTTGATAATAGTTTAAATTTTTGCTCACCCTCGTAGCTACAGGCAACTTTGGATGTATAGCCGAGCAGCGAACTTCAATAAAATGGTTCCGATTTTGTTTGTTCAAATTTATGTGATTTGATCTAATTTTAGAATTTTATCGAACGTCTCTAAATATTCTTGATTTAGACTTTTGTAATGTCATATTTTTAATGCTGTTATTATCATAAAAAGTACTTCGTTTTCTAAATCAAGCAACAAATTAAATGTGTCTAGCATGTAAAAGACATGGAAAACTATATGCTGCTTACAAATCATAAATATAGCTTAATTCAATGTTCATCTTACGTAGAACCTAATTTGCTGTTTATTGGATTAGTTTGAGTACTTCTAAATTCTCATAAAATTATGAGATGAGTTGTATGGGGGAGTATAATAGAATTTAAAACAAATAAGAAAACTACATGCTTTGTTCGGTCATCAAAATTAATTGTATTCTGCGAAAAAAGTAATCGAGTTAAAATTAACGAAACTGGGCAAATGACTTGTAGCTATATATTTGGATATCAACGCTTTTGCTGTCTTCAATAACATTTTATACATTTGAGTTATTTAACTATTAAAGCATAAGTTCGCTTCCTATTTATGTTTGCGTATCCTAATGTCTACCTATCCCATTACTAAGGAACGTTATTTAATTATTAGCGTATCATAAGTAATAATAAAATGCTAATCGTTCTAATGTTGATCAAGTAGAGAAAAATCCTAGAATCGCTGAAAATTCAGGACGGAATCTGCTCGAATTTCACAGAATAGTTTTAGTATCGTTTAAACTTTTAATATAAAGATTCATCAAAATCTACTGAAGTTGTGTTGTGTATTGACCCATTAAAAGCGCTCCTCACAGACCAACAGATATGTACTCTTATTATAACCAATGCTAAGCTATAGCATCAAAAATACATTCCTCTGTTGAAGTTTCAACCAGTATATAAATATATTTTGAGATCTATAGCGGGCGCTTTGAAACAGGAAAATGTAGAAAGATGTAAATCATATTAATATTTTTTGGGGTCGAAATCTCCAATATGAGAAAAAAAACAAAATCCAAAGAGAGGAATTTACAATCTAAATCCTTATAATAACGTCCGATTATCATTCCGGTCGCTTTTTCGCTCGGCTGGGTCGTATGATTCCATCAAGTCGTTTTAATATAATTCCTCTAATGAAATCAGGAATTAATTAATAGGGAATTCAGACGGTGAAATAAAAAGTGCCTGGGCGAGGAATGTATAATTCACGAAAACCTTCGCCTCATCGGAAGGTCTCTTTTCTAAAAGAAAGCCTTTCATAATTCTCTCCTTTTCTCCGGCTCTCGGATTGAAACACTCGCAAATTGAGCACCGGGTGTAATTTCGCTCAAACTGACGTCTCCAAATAAAGAGATAAAAATGATCGAAACTTGACGTTTCGGATACTCGGAAGAGATATCTCATTGGCGGCGAGATAGAGGAGGTGAAAGGAGCCGAGAGGACTGAGGAAGCCGAGAGGGAGGGAAAGAGGAGATGGAGCGAGAGGAATGAAGAGAAAGATAGTGAGAGAGAGAGAGAGGACGGCAAAAGAGCAGACGGAGACATCAATTCAAGAGAATGACAGCTCCAATTGCGCCGCCCTCTTCCTCAAATTCTCCTCAACCCTTCTCTCTCTCTCGCCCACGCTCTTGCTTTCTCCCTTCCTTTCACTCCTCAACCCTTCTTCATCGCGTTCTCTCTCGTCTCCGGCACTTTTTCCTCTCATTTATCCTCATCCCGCGTCCCCCTTTGTCCCGCTGGCAAATGAACGCGCGAGATTGCGGGAAAGGGAGAAGGAGAAGAGAGAGAGGGGGGAGGAGAGAGATAGCGGAAAGAAAGGAAGAAAGATGAGCTTCGTCAAAAAAAAAAAGAAAGACGCGGGGAGGAAGGAAGTTATGGATGGGGAAATGGGGGAGGTAAGAGGTTTTGAGACGGGAGATGTAATAAAGGTGTTCCCTTCCTCTAAAGTAGATGGGATGTCAGATAATGAAATGCCTTGATTCGGCTTTTGTTTCCTAAAGATTGTAACGTCACATTTCCTGCAAATCGAGACTAATCGAGATAACGAGAAGGGAAGGAGAATAAAAAGCAATGATGAATGATTTCGAGTGCCATAAATCTTATTTCTCATGAATTTGAAAACCGCGACGTAAGCCGCAGCATTGGCCGAGCTTTCACGAATGACTTTCCAAAAACCTTTCCTCACTTTTCCCATTCGCTTCCGATCCGTCTTTGTCCTTCAAAATTCTCGGAATGGCGTTGCTGGAGGTAGTTTATGCTTTTATATTTTGCACCGCTAAATTTCCTGCTCAAATGAATCGGACAGACATTAGACGAATGGAAACGAGTGGAAACTGTAAATAGGGATCTGTTATTTTCTTTGGTGGAATTAACGGTTTTATTTCATGTCGCTTGTCGGAACGTGAGTTTAAAGAGTTAGATAGCGATTTATCAATTTCTCGAAAGAGGTTCGATGACAGTTGAATTATGTCCTTTCCTATTCAATTTGATGAACTCGATACATTTCCCGACCACGGTTTCGTGCATCTTAAGAAACATAAATCTAACAAAGAATTCGATCTGATAAATTGACCATGATTAAGATATACCTCCAGTCCACGTTATATTTAGAATGTATTTATTTGTCCTTCCGATAAATTTTAAAATGTTTATAAGCTGGTTATGTTCAGATATGCACTTCTATATAAAACCTTAAGCGTACGATATCCTTGCAGGTCTATCAAATCGATAAGGAGCCTCGTCATCTTTCCCTAGTCTTCACGCATGCATTATTTAGAGCAAATGCGCGCCGTGACGCCACTAGACGCTGTCATGTAGCGGATAACTGAGTCATAGGGATGCGTTCGTGTTCTGTAGCTGCCGTTAACCAATGTGCGATTCGCTCCTATTTCGTGCTCGTGAGTCAAACTATGGGATCAATTTGGCTTGCGTCAATCTTAATTTGTTGCTAAAAACTCTTCCAGCATAAAATGTTTACGCACTCCATTTCTTATCAATGAATCTGTTTAAGGCGCTTTATATTAGAATGAGACGAGTCTAGAGAGCATATTCTGAGAGGAGCGCGTGGTTGAAGTTAGAGGAAACGAGTAGAACAGAATTAAGGTTGCTTCGGAAAGTAGAGCGGTATATTTACAGGAATTACTAAATTTCCAAGCAACTGGAATAGAGAAATAACGAGTAACGAACATGTGACGACGTGGAGGTCAACTTAATTTTTAACTCAAATCATATGAACTCTATCTACATGCAACTTTTATTGCACAGATTAAAGATACAATTTTATCGGAAAACACGAAGCGAATGATAAAAAAGATTTACAAAGAATGGTTTTTTTGATCGATGATTTGTAAATCGGAGGAAGGTAACACATTCATTAATAAATGGATAATGGAGAGCTTTATTTCTTAATCAGTTTTAGTAATATGATAGCAGTGTTGTTGAATATCTCACATGCGTCTATTACTATATTAGAAGTTGAATTCCGCTAAATTATAATATGCACCTATACAGTGGCGTAGCAGAATCATTCTGCCCCCCCCCCCCCCCCCCCCCTCCCCTCGCCACGGACAAGTAGGAATAATTCACTTTCATACAGCATAAATTCGGCGCTTTTCATATCCTTTAGTATATTATATTAATTTTAATGAGTAAAATTTGGAAAATAAACAATTACACCTATAAAGGCAATTACATATATAAAAATACATGAAAATATTTTTATTTTTTCATTCTCAAGTGAAAAAAATTTCCATTGGAACACAATTTATAGCAGTTAAATACAGAAATTTATCTCTAGGTATTTTTTGTCCTTCAGGAGTTTTTTTCATAATAAAAATCTACACTGAAAGATCTGTTGTGTTTTAAGTCTATCGGAAAAGATCCGTTCGGTTAACAGGATCCATAACTCAAAATAATTGTTTTAATGTTGGGATAATTAATATTTTCAGAAATTTTTATTCTATCCGAAGGATATACTGACAAACCGATTTATCAGAATCTAAGGAACACCTCGCTTCTGAAAATCTTTTATTCTCTACGATTACATCAACGTTTTCACGATGAATACTACTAGAGCTACTTACAGGGTTATCGGTAGTTATAAACAAAATATCGATTATAAACAAATTACCGATAGTTTTAAACACTTTATCTTTAGTTATAAACACATTATCGGTAGTTATATACAAAATATCGGTAGTTATAAAGAAAACCGAACGGATCATATCAATTATATTTTAAGTATGTACTAAATTAGCGAGGAAAATAAAATTAGTTCTCAGATACCTAAATGAATCTAATGATAAAGTTATACGTTCACTTAAAATAAAAACGTAAGAAAAGAACAACCATTATCGGTGAAAAAATCAAAATATGGGAAGAGAAGGTGAGACGGTCGCTAAAATGGCCAAAAATTTAGGCGTTTCTAAATCTGTAATTTATAAACTACTGGAAAAGGTACATGAAGCAGAAGAAAATATGGTGGAGATTAATTTGAAACGAAAGAAACCTGGACCCAGAGTGCAGGAAGTGTGTACTCTATCCGACAAGATATGCGAAATAATTCAGGCAGGCTGCTCCTTAACGCAAAAAGGAATACAGAAAAAGGTGAGGGAGCAGAATATAAAATGCGCGCAGTCTACAGTATGTGCTAATTTGAGAAAGATAGGCATGAGTGGAAAACGTTTTAAAAAGAAGAGCTATAAAAGCAGCTCCAGAGGATATATCTAAACGACAAATATATTCTCGGGATATTATGTCCGGTTCATCAGGCAGGATGCTATTTCTCGATGAAACGGTTTAATTTGCATAGCACTAACAATCATGGACTAGCAGCCCGCTGTAGCTACGCTTGCAAATAATCTAAATAGTTCGGCTCTAGGTTTGATCTTCTTTGTTCCCTATTCATTTGACGTGTTTCCCTATTTAATTGTCTTTCTTGTACTCTCCGCTTCTCATCTACACGACCAATCCTATGAGCTTCCGCATCTCTTTCTCTCTCTTTCCTACAGTACTCTTCCTTTGATCTCTGGCCCCTCTTCCTTTCTCTGGCAGCTGTAGCTGGGCTTATAGCTCTCCTTTTCACTGGTCTACCCCTTGGCATTTTTAAATTTTCTGCGATTTTACAGCAATATATTAGAGCAATTACGTGATCACAGTGCCACAGAGTTACTCAATGCTAGCTTAATATCGCGGTATATTCAATTTTTTCTAAAAATATTTGAGAAATACATGAACATAATATTAATTAGTACGAGAATAGCCACAAATGATAGAAAAGATATTCTTTTGAAATGATTTCTTCCATCCTTTTATGCCTGAACTTTTTTCCAGTAGTTTATAATATATAGATTTAGATACGCCCAGTGCTGTAGTCGTAAAAAAAGCATACTACTAAAGTAAAACTTTGAGGGAGAGTTATTACCCTGTTTTTAAAAGCAAATTACGCGACTGTAATGTTACGCTGCCAGGATAAAACGTATGAGCTGTTTTTTTTCAGTCGACCTGTATAATTTTTCATAATATACGATATACGATATTTGTTCGAAAAAGTAGACTGTATACTATATTCAGTTGAAAAAAAGCAGAGGGCATACGGCGTATACCACCGTATACCATCCACTACAGCACTGGATACGCCTAAAATTTTGGCCATTTTAGCGAACGTCTCACCTTCTCATATCTTTATGATTTTTCATCGGTAATGGTTGTTCTTTTCTTACGTTTACGGGTCTATGAATCATTGGATTCATTTTCCTGCAAATTAATTTCATATTCATCGTTAGTGGTTATTTTTCTTTTAAGTGAACGTATAACTTTATCATTAGATTCATTTACCTGAGAATTAATTTCATTTTTCTCGCTAATTTCCATACTTAAAATACGATTGATATGCTCCGTCCAGCTTTGTATATAGCTACCGATAAAGTGTTTATAACTATCGATAATTTGTTTATAACTACCGATATTTTGTTTATAACTACCGATATTTTGTTTATAACTACTGATAATCCTGTATTATTAAACTACGTGCATCACTACACTGTACATTACCTAGTCTTGCATACATCTTACGTGTCACTGCGATGTTTTACTCTAGAAGACAAGGTAGAACTGGTCGCTGGCGGACCACTTTTTGTTTGAAAAAACTTGTCAATAATTTCGCATTATTTTGAAGGGAACGTTCACATTCTCGTTTAAATTTACGTTTTTGAGCACTACTGAGCTGAGTTGACATAGACATCTCAAAATATAAAGGTCATCATCCTTTATATTTTTAAATAAAAGGGAAAATATTTCACTAAAACACACTTCAATTAATTCACAGCACACAATTACACTGCTTAACTTACGAGCAAGAATGAGAAAATCACACATCAATGCAGACACTAACTTTTTCTTTTTTGTTGACGCCTTGGTAACTCTCAAATTCACCTAAATGCAACCACTGGAATGAATAGGGCAGCGAATTCCGTAACAAGTAAAATTTTGGTTAAGACAATGCAGGGATGCTAGTGAAGTCTCCACTCTCTCACTCACTCCAAGTACGCTCTCATAACATTGGTCAAGATCTTTCATCGTTAATATCTTTGGGAATGTTGTTTGTGCACTAGACGCATATTACGTGGCATATACGGTAATTAAAAACCGAGTGTAACATAGAAATGCTTTATGAAAACGGTTCTGTTCTACGTGTAGCATTTTATAAACAGACCGCAGGCGTGGGTGTGTTTATTCGTCGCCGTAATTACTAAAAGCCCATACGCCTCTTCCTCGGGCGAGCAGCATTATCAATTGGTTCTGTTCATAGGAGGAAACACAAAGCTTGTGTCCCTATATTCTCGTATAGTTCAAGCATCTTTTCTTTCATCTCCCTCTCAACATTTTTCTTTGTCCGTGAGGCCATTTAGCAATGGCTCGCTTTGTGCCCCCTTCGGCCCTGCCTCCCCCCCCCCCCCCCACAACGCGGGGGTGTCCGCTACGCCACTACACCTATATAATCTTTGGATTAATTATGATGTTTTAAAACATATTAATGAATTTTTATCCCACATTTCTCATTTCATTTATTGGTTAATTTCACTTTACAGCTATGTAATCCTACATTTTAATGGTATGCATAATCTTAATGTGCATAATAGCTCAGATATAACTTAATGTCAAGATATGACAAAATACAAACGATCCTCATTAAATTACGTTCAATTAAATTTGGATTTTGAGGTCAGATGTTTGTCACATAAATAATGAATAAAACCCTCATTGCATATTTATGAAGTCTAACGTTTCGAATTCCATCTCGTTAGCAGCATCAAACAAAGATTTATCTCTTGAAATGAATCGCCTGCTTTATTTTCGAACGAAAAGAAAAAAGTTAGCTTATCCTCATTTCCGAAGGCAAATTTTCCTCTTTATCTTTTCCATTGTTCCGCGAGTCGTTCTTTTTATTCGTCTTAACTTCTTGCGAGCGAGGGCGAGAATGATGGATTAAAATGAGAGGGAGGTAAAGGTCTTTTGTTAACTTCCTCTTTTGCGGCATCCTCACCTTTTACCAAGCTGTTCCCTCTCCCTCTTCCCACACCTCTCTCATTCTCTCCTTTTCTTCCCCCTTTAAAGTTCCTGTCTTGGACACACATCGCGAGGAACTCGAGCCGATCAATATTTCAGGAAAAGGTTCCTTTAACATGTTAACAGGTTTATAAGTGCTGTCATATCCAATGAGCGTGGAGTGTGAGGAATATCGAGTGAATATACTTTTTATCCGATGACCCCTTTTTCCGCATCATCTCTCGAGAATTTGAGAGGCTGACGTTTATCGGTCTTTGATGATGCACGTGACGACTTTTATAAGCGTTGATTTCAAAAGATTGTGAATGCATTTCTTTCTGTTTGCTTAACCTCATCTCTCCGACCTAAATGTACTCCTATGATTTTAGTGATATAAATGATACCATTAAGTTGCTACATCGAGTGCTATTTATAAGCGGATATTCATAAAACGAAAGTGCCGACAATAACCATCGTATTAGATATAGTTCTTCATCTACGATGGGTTTTGTAATTAATGAAGGTAATAGCTGTACCAGAAATGAACTCGGATAAAAATAAGTATTCCTCTAATAGTTACTCAACTGGTTTTTAACTCTGTGACGAATAAATGAGATACGCAGTTTTTCGTGACAGGTTTTGTGCTATAAAGCAGGAAATATTGTCTCATTCTCATCTCTCTATACGGCACTGCACCTGTGGCGGCCATGGATACGCTTTCTCCGTTTCGTCTTCTATTCCTCAGCATCCCACGATTGCTTTTTATTGCCAATAAACCTCGCTACAATCAAGTCCGTTCTCTTTACCGCGGAGCTGATGGAGTGAGACGCCGAAAACGACGCCGCGGCTAAACTTTTTTTCCGAGGGATTTCTCTTGCGCCGTTACTCCCTCTGGGATGAGGTTTACGACAATCGGAAAGTCCCTATCGCTGGGTCATGAACGCCTCAAGGTATATGACTAGCAGGACGAAGTTCCGGGTGTGGCTCTACCCCACTCCACTCTCTTCTATGCCCCTCTCCCACTTTACGCCCTGGTCGCACGGGCAATAACCGTGTAAGAAAAAGAGAGAGGGAAAGGAGGTGAGGGAGATAGCGAGGAATTGTATTCTTTTGTTCCGTGCGGCGTCTTCATAATCACCGCAGTGAAGATGAGCTCCATAAAAGTGGCTGCTGCTTCTTTCCTCCTTTCTTTTCTTCCTACGTGTATCTCTCTTTCCCCCTTCATGTCCTCTTCCCATACCCCTTCTCGTCGCGTTTTTCTTTTGTCTCACAAGTGAGTCTGCGTGGTGTCCTCTATGCGGCGCTGTGGTCGAGACGGTAGTGTGGGTTTTGGAGAGGACGAAGGGGGCAGAGAGAAGGGGAGACGAATGCGGCAACGGCCGCGAGGCGAACAAGCCTCTTTCTGTCTCCATGGAAACGGATCGTTTACTGGTAGGTCCGCCGTAGCTGTTTGCTGTTGTTTGTATGGTTAGGAGATTTGGCGATGTTGCCGTCGCTTTCCGCCCTCTACTGCCGCCACCAACGTCACTTCTTGGGCCAGCGAATTCTACCGTTCGCCGCCATAGTCCGCGGTTCTCATTACTGGTTCAGCGTGTTGCTCTGTTACTATATATACATATACATATAGACACACAGGGTGAGTCAAAATTATGTATAAAAACTCCATATCAATTAATTTTCAAGATGTTGTTAAGCTATTTTTATTTTGTTAATTTATTAAAATAAACAAATAATTGAAAAGCTAATTGTTTATTTTATCTTTAAAATGTACAACATTTTATTAAAATTGGTCATAATGTCAAAATATGGCTATTTAAATTGTTTATACATAATATTGACACCCTGATATATATATATATATATATATATATATATATATATATATATATATATATATATATATATATATTTATTTAGGGCAACTAGGTGTTGAAGGAAACCCAGTGAGCACTTACCGGAAGGAGAGCCGCTGGGGTATTGGAGTGACACATTTGTAGAAGTTATAGGAGCTTTCGGGATGATCCCTTCGTCAGCACAAGAGAGACACAACTGATTTGGCAGTGACACTGGGGTGAAGGTGTGGGGGTGGAAGGGAAGGGAGTGTGGAAAGGTCGGGGATTGGAAGATGCAGGGGGGGAGGGGAAAGAGAGGGTGGAAAGAAGGGGAAAAAATGTGTGTGTGTGTGTGTATATATATATATATACACATACACACTTGCGGAAGAGGGAAGGTAAATAGGATATGGTTGTGTTGTGTCCCTCTTATGCTTATGAAGGGATCATCCCGAAAGCTCCAACGTCTACAAATGTCTCCGACACCCGAGCGGCTCTCCTTCTGGTAAGTGCTCACTGGGTTTCCTTCAACATCTAGTTGCCCTAAATATCCTTATTTACCTTTCCTCTTCCACAAGTATACACACACACTCTCTCTCACACACACATATATCTGTACACCTTCTCTATCTTTGATTGATAAGATAAGTATGCGATAGTGCAAGGGGAGAGATAATGGACGCGTGCCTACGACTAAATACGGGGATAAAGATCGCTCAGGGATAGAGTTTGAAGGGAATGAGTTAAGCGAGAGAGAGATGGCAGTAGTTGGAGAATTTTAATGTCACCGTCGTCATTTCGTTAACGTGGGCCGTGTAAAATGGTGCGGTCGTGTGTAGTGTGTATATATGGGGAATGTGTTGAATGGACATGACCGCATACCCCTGGATGGAATATGATAATAAGAGCGTCTCGTCCTCGCTTTCTTAATGAATGCGGATGCTCTTCGATAATGACAGCGTTTAAAGGCAAGGATTATATAGGAGTCTTTAAGGACATTTCGTGTGCGACTGAAAATAATCCCCTCATTATATGTCGAAAAAATTCATGCATAGCCCTAGCAAATAATATGTGAATTACGAATGTTATTTTTGGTTGACCAGGAATCGTTCTATTTTTAAAGAAGTATTCGCAAAATGTGATATTTGATATTTAGTAATTAGAGTTAATAATGCATTTATAATTAGAAAGGAATGTTATAGTTTTTATTTCCTATCGAGTAAGTAACTAAAAAAATCCAGGTTGTTTCACATTTTTCCTAAGCGAAACAGCATTTTATCGCAATCTCGGCGAATATTAAAACGGCTTTAAAATTAGCAAAGCAAATAAATCATAGCCCTAGCGGAAGTTATCAGAAAATGTTTAAAATTCATGCTATCGGGAAGGAGTCGCGCCGGTATTACCTTGTCGGAGCATCCACCGCGGAAATTTCATATACCTCTCGCGGCGAGATAAACCTGGTAAGTATTCCTTGCATCCGCGAATACAGGATCATTACTATTCATGCAGCGATGTTCTCTCTCCGTGACCTCAAAAGTGAAGAGCGAATCGGAGCGACTCGTCGTGCTCCTCTCCCAGTTTTCGCGCCGTGCTCGGCGGTGCGAAGTCTGGAGCGTTGTCCCAAGAGTCGCCTCGTCGCGCCACGAAATGAATCGACGCATCCTTTACTAGCAAAATCAGCACCATCGATGAATAAATGACGAGATGGGATGAATCTTGAGGGGATTACACTTCGTTAATAGTTAGAGAGGTGCTCTACTTGGGAAGTCGGGGGAATCGCAGTCGAGGCCGCAGCGAGCGCGATATTGCCGAGGACAGCCATCAACTGATCTCTATGGCAATGAATGGATTTTAAATTCGAAAAACGATACGATCAAATTGACAATTCGTTGAACATTTAAAAAAAATGCTTTGACAATCTAAAATTTGAAAGACTAAAAATTGCAGTTTTATGGTGGGTATTTGTTTTCGTTGAGGGATGAGTTATTATCTTTTGAATTGCTTCTACGGTCTATTTGAATCGTTTAAAGTTTGCGTTTTTCTGGGTCGTGGAGTAACTCTCGTAGTGAAAGCTATAAAAATCGTAACAATAAAGAATATTTTTCAATATTAATGTAGCCTCTCCCTGTAGAAATTCTGGAAAAGTTTTTTTTGGCATTTAAAAATCAATTTATGGACGGACGAAGAGAAAAATAAAAGATAAGTAATGTGTATCAAGCGAATAAGATCAGAATAAATATGAATCATCATCATCAGAATTCATTCTACACTTAAATATAAATAAACTCAAATAGAATCAGCACCATTACCAAATTATCCAATTGTCAAAACTTTCTCATCGGTAAGTTATTAAACCAGACCTTGCATCCGTAAGGAATATGGCTCTCTTCTAAAAAGAAATTTTCATGCTCGAGAATTTCAGCCAATTTCCACGAACCTTGCGCTCTTTTCAAACTTTTGAGGGGCAATATTTTCAGCTCCGAGTCACAAATGATTAGCACCCCTTCCGCCCAACAATTCAGGGAGACGTATAATGAGTTTTTCTTCTCCTTTGGTTTCTTACCCAATTTTTTTCATCCCTCCAACTCCGCCAGTTCCTTATTTTTTAACCTCAAAACCTTTTCCGATAAAGTCGATCAGAGATCGCCCAGGAATTCCTCCCCTTAAAAACCTCTCCGCTTCCCTGTTTCACACACACACACACCCACACACAAACCTCTTCTAAACGCTGCCAACTCTACCTCCAGCTTACCTCAGCCTCTCTCACCTTCCAAACCCTTTCCTCCTCCTCCTACTACTTCTCTTCTCACTGCCTCTTTCGAAGCCGATAACCTCCCACTTCCGCAGAAAGCACAGCTCATTAGTGTGGAATATACACGCTCCGTAGAGCTTCTAGACTTCCACTTTCACGCTTCGAGGAAGCCATTTGTTTCCCGGCCACCTCTTCGCCCTCCCTTGCTACCCCCTTTCATTTCCAACCCCCGACGCTGGGGAGGGTTTGTTTGATACCCCTTTCTCCTCCAGAAACCCTTGCTTCTCTCTCTCTCTCTCTCTTCCTCCTTTACAAAACGGAGGAGGGATTGAGGATGAGAACATTTTGATGGTTGAGGTGAGGATGGAAAAGTAAGGAAGCGACTGCTGACCTCTCTCTTATTCATCTTTTTTCCCTCTTCAACTTTCAGCAACTTTTCTCAATCCTTCCCTTCCCCAATCCCTCTCATTCGTTCTTTGCTGTTCTTTCTCCCCCGTTTGGTTCTTTTCTCATTTTTTCATTTAAAAAATCTCTCTCGCCTTATTCTATTTTATCTAGCTTCTTTTTCTAATCCTTATAATCTACTTCTACTATAATATACTTTGAAGTGTGTTTGTTGGTTTGTGTGTTTGTTCATGGAACTACTCCTAAACGATAAAAGCTAGAATAACCAAATTTGGTACGATTCTTCCTTACGTCCTAACTTAGTGAATGGTCAAGGTTTGGTCAACCGGGATTAATCAGTGCTGCCAATATAGGGGATTAACATTTTTCCATAAGATAACACGTATGAATCCATTTCTTGAATTGCAAGGTATTCTTCCTTCAAGCATTAAAATGCGTAAATATGGACCGATGTTTTTCGTTTTTGCTTTATTCGACGAGTAAAACTCTATACTTATTCCTGCGAAGTTTAAGTACATGTTACAAGGTCGAAGTTTTCAGATATACGCTATTTGATTCGAAATTTTGTGGATTTTTCGTAATCTTTCCGGGCATTGCTAAGGCGGCCGTCATTGTTACCTCCGATTCATTTAGCTTCAATGAAGCTTACAAATAGACGAAAGTTTAGCGTTATTCGCTTCGCACTTTTATTTAAGCAACGAAACGATCGATGTTTATGGTTATCAACCTAAGTAGATACTGATTATTATTCAGGAAGCGTTTATAACGATTGATGAAAGTAATTGAACCTTCTTTCGTCTATTGAATACTGGAATCTTACATTTTTTGTAAGTAAAATCATTATATTCTACATTATAATGTTTATTAACGTAAATAAGCCCACGTATCTGGTGTACATTTACCAGTCAGTGTTCAATCATGGACAACTGTACGTTGCTTTTTCACGGGTTTCTTGCTTACAAGGCATAAATGTAAACATTTCATAGGCATAATTACACAAGAAATGAAGCTAGATTTGGCGAAAGTGATGTTATAAGAAATACAATTATCGTTATATTTGATTGCAATAAGTTCGGAAACGGATTGTTACAAGCAAGTATGATTAATTGTTAAGAAAAGATAATTTTAAGTTAAAAAGTGTCTACAATATATTTTAAAGAGTTTGTATGTTGTGCTGTAGTAGCTTCACTAAATCGTTGAAATTCAACGGGAAATTCTGCTAGTAATGAATATTTCCCTTCTATCACATCTTAAGGATTTATTCTAGCGACTGCGTTCAGGGTGAAAAACCTATTTTCCTCAGTATCTTTTATTATTCTCCATCAATTCATTATCTTAATATCATGGACTACGTGCTAAGTCCGTTTCTCATCTTTTCGTTTCTTCTTTTCGTTGGCTTTTGTTATATGCTGAGGAGAGTATTCCTTTGCGAGAGTCCTACACCGCTGAAATGGGTTCCGTTCCGGTGGGCAATAGTGCTTTTTCTTTAGAGGTACGCGGTCTTTCTGCAAGTGGAGCGGTTAGCGGAAGGAGAAATCCGCAGCGCGAATATTTTTGTGGAATTGTATTTCAACACTTAAAGCGCTTTCTTGGAAGAGATAATGGAATTTTATGTTCCATTCGTCGGAGGTGCTTTTATTTGAATTTGGTGATTTTTTTTGTCAGAGAAGCAATAATTTCCATTCCTTAACTGCAGATATTTTCTCTTGAAAAATTAAGCACTGTCTAATAAAAAAACTACAATCGTTCAAGCACTGTATTTCTTTCACAAATTAAATATTTTTTCAGAATTTTTGGCCTGTATAGAATTTTGATTTTGTTGCAAATTAAACCTTTCAAATTCCCAATCAAATTCAAACTAACTATGGAATAAACAATTAATTCCTTTCTCTATCTCGAGCGTCTAAAAGTGGTTACCCAGAGGCATTTCTTCGCTTTAGTATTTTTGCACGCTGAATTTGTTCTCCAACTAGAATTTTCAATAAGTCGATTTTTTAATCTTTCATTGAGTGCTGAGTTATCGAATATCGGGTGTATGCAGTGAAAATTTGCAAAATTAAGAAGTTAGTGAATAAAAAGAATGCTAAATTACATTTTGCATCTAGTATATTTAAAAAGCAAACTTACTAAATCCATGAAATTTACTTAAAGATAGTAATTATTATTATTCGAATGACCAAGTAAGCTTTTTTAATTTAATTTCTTTGTCTTTTATAACACCGTTGTTCGCCTTGCAATCAATCCTTATTCGCCGTTCGTATGCACCCACCATAACATGAAGACATTACGGTGGTCTAACTTGTAGGATGAGCCCTGCTCCCTACAACCAGGTCTGATCATTCTAACGCAGTGGATTCCGTACTGTGGGGTGCGCCCCTACGGGGGGTGCGGGAGTTAGTTGGGGGCGCAAAAGATTCGACATATACTTACTCTCAGTTTAACAATCATAATAATGAGACCTAAACTAGGCAGCCGCCGAATTCTAGCCCCCAAGTGACTAGGACCTATGGCTTACGTTCATGCTTTTCTTTAAGTGGTTATAATAATTGCAGTTGAAGATTCAGTAGGTTATTGTTTATGAAATTTGAGCATTATATAAAGGGAACTCAAAAGACTTTTTCTTAGGTAAGGGGGAGAGATGCTTTCTAAATTTTGTAAACCGCTGACATTTTCTTTGAAAAACAGTTATTAGTTATCAAGTGGAACTCGAATTTAATTTTTGCTCCATAAATATTATTTAAATATATAAATTTCGCTAACTCGCATTTTCTCGTTTTCCATAATTTTATAATATCCTGAAACAAGACTTATCACTAATTAAAAATATAAAATTCAATATTACTTGATTGACGATTTTTTCTCCCAATAAACTTCACCATTTTTGACAAATTATTTTCGGACAAAAATTTCATGCACTCGACTTAGGGTTAATCCATCGAGAGACCCACATATTCCCTCTTCCATTAAAATAAAAGAATCGGCTGAGGCGTCCCCATTTACAGTTTATCAAATGTGACAGCATCGCTGTGAATTACGTTCCTCTCGTTTTGCGTAACTGTCAATTAAACTAGTAACGAATTTTTTTACGCTGCATCACGCGTCCAATTTAACTCGATCCTCACGTCAGCGTCATTATACCCTCCTACTTACCCTACTTAAACCTTCACAACGTGCGTATAACCCCTTGCACTGTTGCGACTCGGATTAAACCGCGGTAAGGGTTTTAAAGGTACGCGTCATCGACTGTTCTCGTCACGACCGACCGAAGCGTGTGAGAGATAGAGGTCATCACAGCATAGACAGACGATAGGGTTTCATTTTTTCCTAAGGACCGACTTTTTCACTTCCCAGATGGCGTGTGTTAGCGGACGGAGGTGAGAGACATTGTCCACGGTATCGGATTAACTGTCATTAAGCCGTAATCCGACCAGTCGGCGAGAGTGTGTTCGCGGATCCAAAGGCCGTGCAACGGGTGGGGTGGTGTTGGATGGTGCTGTGTGAGGAGGGAGTGGGAGAAAGGAGGATCTGTGGGTGTGGATTCCGCCTCGTTGGTCCTTTGCCACGATTGCGTCCCTTCTCTTAACTGTAGGCCGCGTCTCCTCCTGAAACCGAAAGCCCAGCCTAGCATATAGGCTTTGCTATCCCTTGCCGTGTAGACTGTACATTCAATCCCTCCCGAGCCTATCCTGATTAACGTGATCTCTCTAGGATACAGACGTTTGGCCCGGTAGTTACCGCAGACGCCTGTCAACGAGGCAGGCTGCGTTTTGGTGTTTGTCCACGGCTAGTTTTGATTGTTAGGCGCATGGGCGTGCGCGCGTGGGTGTGCGCCGTGCGTGAACACGCTTTTGAAAAAATAACAATACGAGAGGCTGAATTTCAGATATTTAACTCTCCCCCTCTCTTACGCGTTTCCGCGCCATAGCGGGCGATAGTTAGACAAGGCAAACAAAATGAAACGTAGTATGGAATGATTTAATGGTCGTTCATCGTGAAAATTTGTTTTCGGCAGTCTTTTTTCTTTCTCTCTCTCTCTCTCTCTCTGGGTGCCTACACTTTTCTCTCTAGTTTTTTTTTCAGGATATTAATGTTGTTGGAGGCTCCACGCGATAATTAATTTATTGAAATTAAACGTTAATTTTTCTTACCGGAACCTGAAATCTATTCTAAATCAGGCGTACTACTCTGGTATTATTTCTATTTTCAAGTAGGTACTCGTTTTTGTAATGCGGCTATAAAATATATATTATATTTTAAAAGATAATGATTAGGTTGAGTTGTCTTTTCATTCTATATCGTTCTAAAGCCTCTCATGTTCGGAAATTGACAATTTGAAATCGAAGTATTTTATTTATTATTCAGCTTTTAGTCAGGCCTGATGGCGTGATTTTCGTTTAATTTTCTATGCTTGATATATATATAAATGTCTTTCATCTATTATTGGATTTGATTAAGACTGACCACATAGCAGCTGGTTATTAAATATGCAGTTGAAAATTGTATACCCTAAAATATATGAACTTTTACAATTTTAATTTCTTCAAAAGATTTGCAAGCAGAGAGAAAGAGGGGAATGCGGAGTGAATGGGGGATTAATACCTTTAGCGCTGATATTTCTACAGGGAAATTCTTGCCGCATAAGAGTCCGACGCGGCATTTTTCAGGGAGTTTGTTCACGTGTTCTTGCATGCCAATGAGCTTGGCTCGCCCCTGCAGTTTTTTCGCCGCTTCCCCTTGTTCTCCCTTCAGACTCACTCACACCATATTCCCTGTAATTTAGTTGCTAAATGGTCCAGCGTGTGGACTCTGTTTCACCCCCTCTTTCGTTCCCTCTCCATAACTGCCAAGGGCAAACCGAGCTAAATGAATTGTGACGTAGCTCGTCCTATGATTGCCGGGTAGGGCGAGAATCGCGGCGAATTTATGGATGCGACAGGTGTTTTGAATATTTCAGTTTGTCTGTCAATAATTCTGGGAAAGTAGTCATGTCCTACCTCTTAGCCTATTTGGATAGGTTATGACACAAAAACTTGGACAGTGAAATATACCGCAGTTTAAAAAACCCCTAGGGACACTTATTATACCCTATGACGAATATTGTCGGTTATGAAAGCTGATAATCGAAATGTTATTTTACCTGAAATTTCTATCAAAGCGTATTAATTTCCGATCGAGTGATTTATCTATTATTTCAGTCTTTTTTTTAAACATAGCAATAAATTAAAGGCCCTGGAATTACCGAAGTACGAATAAAGTAACGGGAAATAATCGGTAAATAACATCCAGAATAATAAATCGAATAAAGTTATATACCTATATTTTTGAAAACCTATTTCGGATAATTACTGATAATGACAAATAGAGAAAGAAAAATATGGATTAATATGGCTTTTGGGGATCTTGAAGCCACCTCCGGCATAAGTAGAAAAACATTTCCCTGTATCCTCCCTAAATGACAGCGTACATAGACACGAATGGGATTGTATATTAAATAAGAGTATGATTAATTACAATTTTAATTTGATATAAATGTTGAAATTGTCCTATTATACAACAAAGATTATTAACAGAAAAATATTATATTAAGTGGGAGGATTATCTCCCTGTTTCACTAAATCATAGATGATAAAAGAGTCATGCGTTTTGATAGGCTGTCTTTCTTTTTTTTTAGCTACTTTCCTTAAAAACAGATTCCGAACTAAATATATGCGTTGTTTCTTTATGTTCTAATGATTCATGAACTTTATTGTGTAATTTTCAAATCACAGGAATCACGTGCTTCTTTCCTTATTCTACTATCCAGTTTTTCAGTGTCGTTATCGTACTAACAGATTTTTTCACAGAGTTTTAATTCAAGAAAATTTCTCGACTCGAGTTTATTCAGGCTTTCAAACTTCTTTCTTTATATAGAATGTCCGTAATGATATCTTAATCACTCTCTACGCATATTAAAAGTTATATTTACTTTAAATGCTTTAAATCGATGTTCAGTGATACATCACTGCCTCGATGCATTTTAATTTCGCCAGCTTCACCGTCCTTATTCTATTACGTTTCGTTGATGCTGGTGTCTAATAATAAAAAGATAGGAAAAGTTGGTAGTAAGCACCCAAATGTCAGTCAAGTTCGTCAGACTCCATAAGATAATTTTCATTCGGGCAAATTTGTTTTGTAACCAAAAATGGAACTTTTGAGAAGTGGATTCGAGTCTAAATCCCCATTGGATTACGCTACCTCCATAAGTCTTATTTCCTTTCAAAACATTATAAAGTCCATTTTAATATTGTCTCGCTCATACTTTCACAAAAATCACAATGAAAATTGCTTTAATGACCACATTCTTAGACTTTCTCATTCGAGAGGGTTTCGCGGAGAAAATGTCACTTGAACTCCTGCCAGAGCAGCAATCACTGTAAGAACACTCCTCTCAGACGAGGGCGAGGCATAATAGCACTTCTCGTCGAAAAATTCTCTCCCCTACCCTCAGCTCCCTCTGCCCTGCCTCCATTCCGCGTTTTCTTCCACGCCTTCCCTTGCCCCCTCTTTTATCTCACCCCCTCCGATCATTCATTACACAGTACGTCGCACGCCCTTCCTCCATTCGGAACCACTTCATCCTCCTTTCCCTCCCCACACCACACACACACACACACACTCACCCTTCCCCCATTTTGCAGATCCAATATCCTCACACTCTCCCCCAAAAAACATTATCCCCGCCATTTCTTCCAAAGAATTTAAACTCTCTTCCCCCTTCCTTCGTCTCCTCTCCCTCCTTCCGACACCTTCCCTTTCCACCGTTTTAAACGTTCCTTTTGTTCAAAGACATCCCTCTCCCACCCTTCTCTCTCTCTCGTCCCGTCCGCCTCTCTCCCACTCCCCCTGTGCAACCCATCACGAACCTTTTTCCTCCTTCCGAATTGCACCCGCCGTATTTTTCCACTCGCTCGAATAACCTTCATTTCGGCGAACGAATCGAACTTCCTTCTCGTCCCTCTTTTTCTGTTTCGCCTCCGTGAGTTATTGTCATTCATACCGCGAGCGTATTATCGTCTCGATTATTGGTTGGTCCATCCGCGCGTTTTTTCGTCGTATTTAGGGAAGAGATTTCCTTCCCCTGCGACCGCCGCATCAAACACGGATGGAGATCTCGAAATTGTGAAAATCTCGTCGCGTTTTCACTCACACTTTCCCGCATTCCTCTTTCGCTCCCCTCCCGACTCTCTTCCCACCCGTTTCCTCCCTCTCAACCTCCTCTCTATATCTTTCCTCGCGCCCTTTTCCTTTCCACTCATTTGTTTCAAAAAGGTTCTAAAGACTTCTCTCCCACCCTCTTATCTCTTTCTCCTCCCCCTCTCCCCATCTCTCTGCATTCCCCGTTTTATTCTCTCCAGTCTCCTTCCCTTTATTTCCTCGCTTTCTTATTTTTCTTTGCCCCCTCCCAACCCAACCTCCCACTCCACTCCCACTTCCCTCCTTTTGCACATAGGGCTATCCTACAGATATTCCATCGTTCTCTTTCCTCTCCACCCTTCCTCTCTCCTCTTTCTCGTACCACTCCCCTCACTTAACTGTGAATAGGAGTTAATGGACGGTTCGAAATCTGCTTCACTCTGCCTTGGGTTTTTCCTCTTTTCCCTCTTTTCGAGCGTCTTCAAAAACCCTTCCCCCTCCTCCCACATCCCTCTTTTTTCTATTTCTTTTCTCTCTCTTCTGCCACTACCTCTTCCTCACCCCTTTCTCTGACCTCTTAAAGCTCTCACTCCCTCTCCTCTGTCTCGTCTCCTCCCTTGTCTTGGCTCCCGCTACTCTCCTACCTCCTCCTCCATCTGGCTTCCCTTTTCCTTCTTTTAATGCCTCGGAGCTCGATGTTTTCTTCCTCCTATTACCTCTCTTTCTCTCTTTTTCCTACACTGGCGTTGTGTCCTCCTCGTCTTCCATCCTTCGCTGTGTTCCCTTGTCGTAGCGTCTTTAGCTCTTTATCTCTCACACTCTCCGTCTTTTTATCAGTCTCTATTTGATTCCACATGCTGCAAATAATTTGCTTTGGCTTGTATTTTATTTCATTGAAGTCTTCCTTGCGCTCTTCAGAATGCAATTATCGATTTTTCTGCTTTCAATAGAAACGTTAAAGTTTTTCCGTCTAATTATCCACTGTCTCCGTTTTATAATATAATTAAAAGACATGGAATATCAATAAAAACAACGTTTGAGGCACGTAAGAAGATCTAAAAGAATCTAGAAGATCTAACAGTGCAACAGACGTTTAATGCATTGATTCACTTTATTACGGTATACATTAAGATTTGGTATCATGCTTATTAGTTGACTTTATGTAAACTTATAATCTGCTTGATGCTTTTGAACTTCTATATTTATAGAAATAGATATAGTTTCGTGAAATCACTTTCCTAAAATTAGAAGTATACATCTCAGCTCTTGATATATATGTCACTTAAAATATATTTGGAATTTCCTAAGGATCATTCTTCTAAGTAAACCATAAGGATTGATTATATTTTGCTTTTCGGAATAACTTAAAAATGCCAGTTCATTCCCCGTTCTTCGAGGCTGAGTTTCTTTGAGCGAGTCTGACATCGCTGCTTTGAGGGAGACAACTACTTCACTTCAACTTTTATCGAAAGAAGCAACTTTGAAAATGTTTGCTTCCCTATATAAGTATCCATATAATCCATAAATTCTATGCTTATTTCAACAATAGCTGTCACTCAACTACATTCTGGGAAAATACAAAAGAAATGCCTCTATTTTTAAATATGTATCTTGATAGATCTATTAACTATCGTTATCTTGTTATAAAAGTACATTTTGAAAGAATGTTGCTTCTCCAGATTTTGGAACAATCTTCAAAAGCAATAGTGCGATTGTAAAAGTACACAGAATTTCAGATCCATAAAATCCTTTATTATTATTTGAAGTGATAATTGTTTCCATGCAGTTTCTACAGAGAATGTTTCACTTCATCTTAATTTTTAAACCCAATCAAATGAAAGTTCTATTTTTTTTTTTAGTGGTAGAGTCAGGTTTTCGCACAGTTTCATTCCCCCCACGTTAAAGACGCGATTGTCACGTTCCACACTTCAACATTTGGGAAATTTTCCCCTCACCGTCGTCCGTTATTCTCACCTATTCATTCCCTGGACGGTTTTGACGTACGTCGGCAGATTTCACTAGTTTCCGAACGGGCATATCTCGTCCCGCTTCGAATGCACCTGTTCATGACTAAGCGATTGTCTGACCTTCTCAAGTGGTTACTCTTCCGCTCTTCACCTTACTCCTTCCCTCACACGTCATCTCCTCTCCCTCTCGACTTCACTCTCTCCCCGTCACTCCCTCATTCTTCTCCGACGATGCGAAACGAAGGGAAGGAGATTTTAAAGTTACGGCCCACTCCCTCTCTCTTTCGGAGGAGAATGAGAAGGGGATGTTGGCCTCTGGATTTTCTGGGCCCCAAGTTTTTGGCATGGCGGTCTTGAGGGTTTTGAAGGAAGCTTGCCTTCCTCCAAGGGATGAATCCTACTTTCAACGTGGCGTTTCCGAGCTCTATTCCTCCCTCTTCGTTCCTCTCCTCCGGCCCCCTCTTCCCCTCCATCAAGCCCGCCTCCGAGCACTCGCCTCACTAATGAGAATTTGTTGGTCCGAGTGGCCCTCGCGGTTGGGGCCGGCGGACTGGGAATTGGAAAGCCTGGAGAGTTGCATTGAAAAGTATAAGAAGCAGAGGCGGGAAAGTTGCCTCACTGATGAGGACTTGGAAAGGTCGTTTGCAGGGAAGGGGGTGGAGGGATGAAGAAGAGCGTAGTTAGGACGCTCGTAGAGGATGGATGGATATACGTTAGCGTCTCGGCTCTCTTGTACTCGTGGCTTCAGATGTGGGAATCAAATGTAGGTGAAGAGAGGTGCAATAAAGTTTATAATTCCGTGGAATTCGGCGATTTTTGTGAGGCTATAAATGACTTCGCTCTTTAAAATTTATCGAATACAACTAAATAATGTTAGCTAATATTTTCTTAATTTTAAGTTAAGTGAGATTTATCCGAATATCGCTATTTTGCACCTTTTCTCAGTAACAGCCTATCGTCCATCGTTATTGCATTAAGTTAATTTTAATAACTTATCAGTTTAGGTGTATCATATATCTCATATATACTATATCATCCTATATACCATGCTTGCTTTACGGTAATTTGTGTCTTCTATTTTAGGTTGAATAGTACACCTGCAAGTCATAAAATAACAACGTTAGTCCTAATAAATAAAGAGTTATCCGTCCACCCGTTTTAGTCTTTTGTTTTCATGGTGAGGATATTCTATGAGCCAATCATCACATCAAAAACTTTACTGCTCGGAAAAGTAGGTTTCAACATCTCCGAATGTTGATTAATTTCCATGTTATTGAATAGCTTTAAACTTTGAAATTGAAAATGAATTCCACGTCTATGATATCGCGTTTTCGAAGGCGCTCTACCATTCTCGTAAACAGAGAGAACTTCATAAGTTAATTTATGACGATTAGTCAAGAGACTTCTTAGAACTATTTCACCAGCCGCCTCTGGCAAAGGGGTTTTCTTTCGGAGGAGTGGGAGGAAACCCCGCATCCTGAAACAAGAAATACCATTAGGATTTTGCAGCAAAGAAAGTTTTAATGACTTTCTCTACTTTTCATAGCGCGGCGGTGAGGGAAATAAACGAGCGTGAATTATTCTCTCGCGCCTAACAAAATATTTTTTCTCCTCGCGTCACGTCCCCAGTTTAAATCTCCGAAGGTAATTCAATTTCAGTTATTAGTTGCACACTCTCCCGTTGCCCTGTTAATAAATTTATGACCGAAACACGCTTTTGCGGTTACCTCTCCCTCTCTCTCTCTCTAGAGATGTGTTTCAGTTGCATTATGACGTTACACAGAGGGGAGTAACAAGGAGGGAAGGGAGGAAGAGGTTGAGTTTTATGTTTTCGAGTAAGAGATGGAATGTTTTGAGATTAAACCTCGAGGGATTATAGGTAGAATTTCCAAAGGTTTGGTTGAGTGGCTGTTAGGTGGATTTCAGAAGCGAAGCGGTTGTACTTGACTTTTTATTCATTCCTGTATAGTATTAATGTGTGTGGATTTCATTCTCTCGCAACATTGTTTTGTTTTTTCACAGCGACTCTAAAACGAGCTCAATACTAGGTTTGAGAGATAGAAAAATATATCGCAAGAGAGAGAGAGAGGCTCGTCGAAGTGAAGATCATAATTTCTTCTATTCTCAAGAAAAACGAATTTTGTGTAGCCTGAAAATTACTCATTGTAAATGCCTTTGCAAATGATTTTTCATTGTGCATTAATGAAGAAATTTATGCTTATATCAATTTACAGAATTTATTCAATTTTTAACCATCGGTGGACACATTTGCAGCGTTTATTCGAAAGCTCCACGCGTAGAAATATCGCGCATGCTTTCATCACGGAGTTCCTTTTTTTCCTATCTGGTGAATATTCTTTATCCTCTTAAAGTGCTGATCGCTAGTGGAGTGATTATGAGTTCAGAAATGTACGAAAAGGTAAAAAATAATTCTGTCGTTTTTCCCAGTTTGAATAAATAATTTTTAAGTTAAGGTGAGAGTTCCTTTTTCATTTCGTTATATTTCTTCTTATCAGTTGAAAGTCATACAGTGGTGCAAAAATGTTTTTAAAAATACGCGTTACTGATGAAGGAGAATTTGTTGGCCATATATAATTTAGAAGTGTGTCTTTAAAATAAATCCATATATAGACCGCCAAAATATTTATTTATATGTCGTACGAATTTAGGAGGGTATTTCTACCTTGCAGTTGTTTCAAGAATGAGCATTTCAACATAAAAACGACCTCGATAATTGTATTTGTAGTTGTTTAATAGTGTATTTTGGACAAACTATTTATATATCGTATACCATCTTATTAAGCATCGAACATTTTCTTTTTTAATTTCTATATTATCCGATTATCAGCAAAAGTGGAGAAATAATCACTTTCAAATATTTTGTCATTTGAAAGGAGTGAAAAAATTGTATATTAACGAAGGAATGCTTGATTTGAATGAGCCAAGAAAGGAGATTGGTTAAAATTTTACCTACCATTCATTCAACCGGCTCTGATTTAATTCCATTTCCACAAAAAAAAATCACTTTAATTTCAGCCTCTAACATTTCTTGAAAACGCCCAAATCCTTTTCGATCGTTTAATTCATTTCGAAACTTTCTAAAAGGTTCATTTCCCTTTTCCAGTAATCATTATTTTCTCACATAACTTTAACCTCGACCTACTTCATTTCCCCAATTGCATTAATTCCATTAACCCTCTTCCTCTCATCACTTTTCTCCCTTTCTTTTCATCTCTTTTCTTCCTTCCTCTCTTCCTATTCCTCCCCCCCCTCTCACTTATTTCGCTTCCTTGCAAACACACACTATTACCGACTTAATGTGACCCGAAGAATTTGTTCCCAGCGATTGCAAAAAGGGCTTTTCCTTTCCCACGCCCGGGAGTCTGTTGCTCGCCCCACTCCACCGCAATTTGTCCACCCCATCGGCCCGCGTTATTCTGCTCGCTCCCCCACCCCACCTTCTTCTATGCTGCCCCATTCCCTCCCTCCCGTCCACTCCCACACCCTTTCCACGACACAACCTACCTCATTTCTTTCCCTTCCAAATTTTTCTTACTCAGTCCCTTATACTCCTCTTCCTCCCTCTCCCCTCAAACCTACACCATCTCCTTCCCTTCACTCTCACTCGCTCGCATCCTGAGAGGGCCCTTATTTTAGAAAGTTTAATTTCAGTCGAATCCACGGGGTCTTAACTACTTCATTGCGGAGACAAAAGATTTTCATTATAATTACTCCGGATGGGCAATGAGTGGGGACCAACAGTAGTGGGAGGGGCGGTGGGAGGAGAATGGGATTCGCTGAGAGGCAGAGGGGAGGGAGAAAAAGTGAGCGAGGGAGACTTACAATCAGAGGGAGTGGGAGAGGAAGTGAGATGGAAGCAGAAGAGGGTTCGAGATGCGGGTGGAGTCACCTTGCCGGAACGAGTAGAGTCGGGTGGGGAGGATGGGGTTGTTAGGGAAGTTCAACCCCCTTTATATCATTTATACTTCCAGCCCCTTCACTCCATCAGCCCCCTTCGGTCCGTTCCCTCGAACATGCGTGCGTTCCATCCCCCTTCGTCCGCATCCTCTCCTCTACCATTTCCCTTCGTCATGGATTTAGTCCGTCCCCTCGCAATCTTTGCGTGGGAGGGGGTGGGACCAATAAAAAAAGCCTTCCTGCGCCGTGCGTCTATCCGCGAGGTTTAAGTCTCCCCGTCTCCTGTTGCGTCGCTGAGATTGCCCCCTCCGGCGCTGGACACTCGATGCGACCTCTGCCCGACGGCCGGATGGCGCTGGGGTCATCCAGGGTGAAGAGCGTCTGTAAGTCTGTGTCTGATTGTGAGTTTGCGTGGCAGATCGCTCGCGGTTGGCGTCCGAGGACCTCCTGGGGTCACAAGGGATGCTTTACGAGTCGAACCGGATGAGGGATGTGGACCTTTTACTACTATTGGTACTTATGAGGAGAAACAGGGTGAAAATGAAAGATATAACTAGTCGAAGTGATGGGAGAATTTAGATTAGATAGTGAATAGGCTATGCATGAAGAATGTAAAAACAGATTTAAAACGATTTTAGTTTGTCTGAAAAGTTTGCGTCAATCGATGGAATTGCGTACCGTGATCGGGGAAATATAGTAGTATTAAAAGACATCAGTATTTCATTTGGTTAGATATATCATGGGAACGTGTCACATTGCATGTTTTGCGTTCGAGATCTATTTCCACTTCAGCAGAAAATAATCTCATTGATGTCTGATTTGATGAGTTTAACCTTTGATGAATAACCTATGATTAATATCGTTACAACTGTAAATAGAGATATGTGGAATTATTTAACAAATTTGGAGCATAACAAACTTGATTGTTTTATTTATTGTTACGGCGTCTGTCGTGCTACCTGTCTCTCCACGTGGAAAATTAGCTATGCAAGCAGGAATAAGGAAGAGGGAGACAACCATCCACACAAATTAAGATTTCACACCCCAGGTATATTAAAACAAAATTTCTTCTAATTTAATAATATCAAATTTTCCGCTTCTTCCCGCACTCCCTTCCGCCCCTAGCTGTATTCTTTCGTATTTCGATCCGGCCGTAATTCAAGCAGAAAATTATCCGGAGGGGGTCTTAAAGGAGTGTAGTCGGGTGGAATGTGGATGGTTGAATGAGGGGAGAGTAGAGAGAGCTGGAAGCTGAGAGGATATAAGGAGAAGTGAGTTAAGGTTGCGGTGGAGGGAGGAGTAAGCAACGAAAAGCGAAACGGAGAGAGGAGGAATGAGAGTTATTTCGCGGGGTGGGTGGGGGAGGGACGAGGTAGAGGCACGACATCGTGGAAAGGTCTGGGTAGGATGGAACAGACTTAAGCGCGGGAGACGAATGACGATTTCTGTCTCCGCGGGGGTTTCGCCTCTGCATGTGGTTGCCTCTCTTACGTCCGCTGCTACGGATCCCTTTGATTGCCCGTATCCTAGTTCTCTCTTCCCCCAACATCCACTCAATTCTCTCTCCCGAGGAGAGTTTCGTCTCAAGGCTCTTCCTCTCCCTTCGCCCCCTCTCATCCATCCATCCTTATATGTATCTCAGTCTCTCATCCTTCCTTCGTCTCTCGCCCTCTCTCCCTCAAAATTTTGACGCCGAGGAAGAAGAGAGGGTTCATGAAGATTGATCGACCTGATTTTTTTACTGGGATGACGCTGTCTTTGTGAAAGGGATATGCATGCGGCTGTTAATTTAAGTTGTCCAAGGCGAGGAGAAGTTGAGCTCTAAATTATGTTCCTCGTGGCAGAGAGCAAGGATTTTTCAGAGACATCTGCAGGCTTCACGGCGGAAAATCTAGTATTACAGTAGTCGGTTAAATCGGATTATTCATTGATACAGATAGGGATGAAACTGCTTAATATTTTTCTTTCTTCCTACCACAGTCCCTTCGAAATTGAAACGAAAAATATGTAAACGATCGATTAGCCATTCGTATTTTTCCTTTATTTTTATAGTGCTAACATATTGAAATTACTTAAGTGAAGAAGTACAGTTGTTCCGGTTAATCTGTAAAACATTGAAAGATTTTGAAGCTATTACTTTTACTATTTATGTTTCAATATATAAATCACCGCCATTAGTAGTCTGTCCGAAGACAATGTGAATAGAAGTTAAAACGAGCTCTTGATAAATTTTCACATATTTAACTAGTTTTATGACGATATTCAATAGATTTGCTATGCGTTCTTTAATGAACGAGACAAAATTTGAGTGATTGCATCATATCTGCCAACTGGGAATAACTACAATAATACACTTCGCATTGTAATCATAGCTTCATAAATTAGCTAAGTGGTTCATCAAAAAGCCATTAAGCGCTTCATCATCACAGTTGTTCATTTAGTGATGTGTGTCCAGGTGCATTTCAATCGCTCGGTTGAAATGGAGAGCATCATCACAACGTTTGTTCAAGTAATCCGTTGCTAAGGGAAAAAGCCGCGGCCATTGGTGAAGTGAACGAAATAAAACCTTGCTTAGGTGGCTTAATGCGTTTACTTTGCTACGCGTGGCTGGCGTCAGACAAGTACAAACTCCGTGGGAACACAATTTCTCCCTCTCTCTGTCGCCCGCACTTCACCTTTCTCTCGCCCTCAAAGGTGTACCACCCACTCCAAAACGTCCTTTCTTCCATCATCTCCAGCACCTCCTCCGGTTATCCTTCCTCTTCCTTCCCTCCCTTCTTCCTATTCATCTCCGGGCATTATCAAAGTGCGAGACTCCCTCTGATCTTGAGAGCGGTAAGTGTTCAATTACCGGTGATAAATAAAGCATTAAAGGAGGCGCCCGAGAGATGGCGGAGGAGTCGGTTTGCTTGGATAATGGGAATCGGAAGAGGTGTATATAGAAAGAGAGAGAGTGGGGGAGGGAGGAAGAGAGAATGGAGGGGGAGAGGTTGGGAATCAAGAAGCGAGGAAATCAGGAAGGGAATATATAATAGGAAGGAAATCTTTGTTGAGGAAGCATTGAGGATGAGTCCTTACGCGGATGGCAAAGGCATTGTGCGTATGAGAATGCTTAACGCGTTAAGCTCGAAGGCTTAAAGAACCAGGATTAGAGGCACGAAAGCGTCTAAATGTTTTAAGCTTTGTTCTTGTGGAATTTCGAGAACAGAAAAGAGAGAAATCGGCATGGTATTTTATTATCTTCTCCTGTCTTTATCGTTTCGTATTCTATGGAGATACGGTGAATGATAGAATGTAGATCTAAGTAGTGAAATTAAAAATCGACACAATCACGTTATTTTCGGAACTTCATATCCCTAACTTTGAATTAAAGTTGCATAATATGTGCTGTGCAGGCAAGCGTGGCTTTTCGGCGTTTGCCCGGAAGATTCGGTATTTCGGTTGGTGAAGAGACTCAACAGATTTACTTCGTATTAGCATGAACGTGGAATTCTCTGATATATTCCGTTTTAGAATTTTGATGTCATGGAGGTGTGGCAAGTGGCAGAAAGTTTTGCCTTTTTAAATTTAGAATTTAACAAGTTTTAATTTATCGTAATTAGATTTACAGTAATTGGTATTCAACCCTTCATGACATTTGTCGGAAGAACAAAATCTTTTCTACTTTTTGGTGAGAACTAAGCGTATATTATACCAACCTGCATTTAAAAAGACTTTTAAAAGTAGACTTTCTGTCGGATGCGTATCCCTAGGAGTTACCCGGGACCTTATTCTCTAGGTAAGTTAATTATTCCTAAGGGACAAATTGAATGAGAGATTTGGAGGAGCTAAGTAAGGAAGATGGCGGATATAGTGGAAGAGTGGAGGATGAGGTGTGGAGGAGGTCCTGAGAGAGCCTTAACATGGTCAGGGAATGTCCAATCCCAGGGTGTGCTCGGGCTATGTACGCCGCTTCTCTCAACCCCTATAACGGCTTAAAAGGATGTTGTAGATGGTCCTCCTCTCGGACCCTTCGTCGGCAACTCTTGAAGGAAATCTGTTGGGGGAGGTAATGGGCGTCCGAAGGGGCGTATGGCGGGGCGTGTACGGCAGGAAGGGATTGCGCGACACGAGTCATCCCGTAGCGCGGGGGAGATAAAGGGTGAGTGGAGTCCCCGTTGGGCCCAATTCGAGGTGGGATTATAGAGGATCGACCTCTTTTCCCTCCCTCTCCAAACTACCCTCTATAAACTCCTCGCAGATACGTATACACTAATTCACCCCACGCCAATCGTGAAAATCTCAAGGCGGTCCCTTCTACGCCGTCGTCTGGATGGGAAACTTCCTCATCCAGTAGATATCCAACTGCCTCATAAAAAAACTCGTGCTGCGCCTACTCCGCTGATTTGGTCATTTGTTAAGATTCGTACGATCTTATTCACGTTCTAGTATCTGCGCAGAAGATTAAAAAATCTTTTTCGCTAAATTTTTCTATCACCTTCGTGCACGTTACTGTCGAGGGCGGAAATCTCAAGGTATGCTCTATGGCTGTTTCAAATTTATTTCTTTTTGTGGATTCTCACGCTATGAAATGAAAATTGAGATACTTTAGTCGATTGAGTGCATATGAATTTTGCATAGGTTAGCATTCCAATACATATAATTTTTGCATTAATCATACTACAGCATCTAATATAGATTTCTTGGTTGAAATGAAGGAAAATTTCATTTCATGAAAACTAATTGGGTAATAACGTTTTAAAATTTAGCTATGTATTTTGACAAAAAACAGCTAATTTATGAAAATTTTTGGGAATATCCAAACTTCCCATTTTCATGTATATGACTGTAAATATAAAGTAAAAATCGGTCATTTGTTTAGCTTTTCCCATAATAAATACGCTGAAACTATACATAAACCCTGGAATAATATACACAAATTTCTCAATAGAAATGAACTGTTTTTAAAATGTGAACAGTTCCTAATCGAAATGTTAATATTTGGTATTCCAATCTCACCCCATTCATTCTCTAAGTTCCCATATTGGAGTAATAAATTTTTTAAGCATAATGGTTTATTTTATCAGACTTCTGTTCCATCTCAGTGCTTAAAACATCCTTCGAGACTATATTAATCCCCCGCTAGCTCTCGCCGCAACACAAGCGGCTCTCTCACGAAGAATAAACAAAATATTTAAAGAGTAAAAGGGGCAAAAGGAGGAAAAACACGGCCTTAAAACTTGAACTCTTGCAAGTAATAACCCGAGTTTGAGGTTACAGGCAGGAAGGAAGCAGGATAGAAACTACCAGGCAGCGTGTGTGTGTGTGCGCGCGCGCATGTGTGTGATGGATGGGTTGAAAAGGAGTGTCAAGAGGTGGGGAGTGAGGGAGGAGGTTCCACCTCGTCTTTCTGCCTCGGCGAGACCGCCGTCACGACCGCAGCAGTCCGCGCGAAGATTCCCGGGGAACAAAAGCCACGGATTTGTTGTCGTCGTCATCAACATTGCCGTGAAAACCATTGACTGAGCCTTTGTTGTGAAGCGTGTGCGGCTTAGAGAGCGAGGAGAAGAGAATGAGAAAATGGAATTGTGGACTAGCGCTAGGGAAGGGGAGAGAGAGAGAGAGAGAGAGCAATAAAGGGGCTAGGGAGGCTTGGGAGTCATATGGGGAGCTGGAGGAGGAGAGGCGAAAAGGGAGGAAAAGGTGCAGTGCGGAGAAGAATGGCCACGGAGAGCAGGAAGATTGCAATGGTCTCTCAGGTTTGTGCAAATGGATGCTTCAGGTCGTAAGAGATGACGAAAAAGTAGGTTATATCCATAAAAGATTAGGTTGAATGGCAACTCCTGCTGGCTGGCTCTCTATCTCATTCTCTCCATCTACTTGCGGGATCTGTTGGGCGTTTAAATCACCTTTTCCGGCGGATATTAATATCAATTGAGTTTCTACGTTTCTGTGTGTTGTGAATATGAGGGAAAAGAAATTACAGGATACCGAGAGCTCCAAGGAAATAAGGAGCCGTATTCCATACCTGAGTATCCAAAGGGATTGTATAAATAATGTCATTAAACCAAAGAGAAACATTCAGGATGAAAGAAGTTCATTGAGGTTTTATATCCGATTTATGATTTTAAATTGTATGTATTGCGTTTATGGTGGGGTTGAGAGATTATAATGATTAATTGCTGGAAAAAATAAAAGTTAAGGCATATGAATTAACGACAGCGAACAGGGTTTCACCTTCCATTATATTTTTATACGTTGCTCCCCAATATATTTATTTATTTGTATCCGATTCCAATAATTTAGCTTTTTCTTTCATCTATGCATACTTACTCAATACTGTGTAACAGACTCTCCTGCGATAGACTTTCCTAGTCAAAGTATTCACCAAACATTTTATTCCTAAAGGCTCATTGATTTAAAATGTTTTCGTTCTCTGAATTTTATACTTCGTCAATTAATTTTAAATTGTACGCGCATGACCTATGCATGATGTTTATTAGATAAGTAGATATAATCCTTAAGAGCACTTTTACAAATAATGCAATCTGAAAAATTTCAATTATTTTGAACAATTGGATATGAAATAAATACGCTTCATTTTATCGTTAAACTTCTTTAGAAAATGGAAAGGCGTACGTCACAAGTCTTTCTCATCGGAGTTAAATTATCTTAATGAAACGGAATGGCGAAGAAAACACTTTACTTTAATTGAGAGCAAGCAAATGATTCATCTATTCAAGGTTAATATATCACTCGGACAGAAGTTAAATATTTACAACTATTCATCAAATAATGGAGGATAAGTGACAAACTCGATAGTGTCCTTTTTAATCATTACTTGTTCTACTTTGTCGCAGGATATTAAATCAATGTGCGAATAGTGAGGGGAGGGAAGCGAAAGAAGGAAAGAGGAAGAAGCAAGTGAGAAGGGTGAGCCAAAAGTAAAAGGAGGATGAGGAAAGGCATTCTAGTCTCCTCTCTTCTCCTTCCATTCCTCTTTTTACTCGTTCCGGAGCCATCTCTCGAGCAAGTTTATTATTTTCATATTTTTCGCCTTTCCCTCGAATTAAAACCTCCTCTCCCGTTCCCTCTTTCTTTCATCTCGCCGTTTCCCCGGGACTCGCCACTCCTCCGTCTCTTTTCTTCGCCACCCTGCCAAGTCCTCACTCCATAACTCTGAAAAAAACCCCTTCGATTCTCTCTTCGTTCCCTCCACTCCCCCTCTCTTTCCCTCCCTCCCTCCCTCCCACACCAAACCCTTTTCCACCCGTTTGACGACGTTTAATCCTGCCAGTAAACACAAGGAAGTAGGGAAGAGAGAGGGAGGAAAGGGGGTCTGGGGAGTGGAGTGAGCAGGGAAAGCGAGGAAGGTGTAGGAGTGGGAAGGGAGAGCGTGGAAAGAGTGAGGTTGTTACCGAGGAGTCGGGGATTGTTGTGAGAGAGAGGTTCGGGAACTAAAGGAATCGGGAGTTGGGGAGGGAGTAGAAAAGGTTGATGCGAGGGAGGTTGGGTTTTAGGACCAGGGAAGAGGAAGGGGGAGCAAAGGGAAGAGGAGGGGAGATAAGGAAGAGGGGAGGGAATAACGGGGAACCATGATGATGGGAAGTTATAATCATCTTCACTTACATAATCTCTTCCGACGTTTTCCACGAAAAGTTTTCACAAAAGAGAGTTCCGTCCCTTTTCTGCTCCTCCTCCTCCTGTATCTCCTCCCAACTTCTTTCCCACTCCCACTCTCTTTTCTCATCTATTCTCTTAAGAAAGCAATACACCACTCTCTCCCTCCCTCCTCTCTTCCTATATCTCTTAAGCGTCTGCTTCATCTCCTTCCCCCTTACTCTCATATGCCTTTAAGATCAATCTCCAAACCCTCTTCTATAATGCTGGTATCCAGAAGACCGCAGCTAATTCACGGTACAAAAACCAAGGCTTGGCTAAGAGATGCTTGTAAACTGTTGCACATCCATACATGTTTATTTGCATTCATTATGAAATCAAAAAACACCCTATGAATGGTAGCGCGCTGTATTTCATTCACTCCAGTGCTGAATGCCTATCTTTTCCTCAGCTGGAAAGAATAGATAGAGACAATGGAGATACTCAAAGTCAGTTGTCGACAGACAGTCGAATGAACTCATTGAATCGGCACTTCTTTTCTTCCTCTGGAGGCGTAAGAATAATAGACTAAACTTTTAAAGTAGGCCCGGTGACATTCTTAGCTCTCTTTCGTAACTTTCGTTTATTTTTGTTCCGAGATCGCTGCGTGAGAAAAGTTGCCTGAAGGGGCCACCTCATCATTTTCTAAGAAACGTAGAAATTAGTACAATTATATCACTCGCCTATCTATCTCACACGGTTTCTTGCAGTCTTTGTGCATTCCCCTCCCTCTCCATTCGACGGAATTTCAAATCAAGCGTCCTTCGCGGCAGAGAGAGAGAGAGAGGAACAGTTGATACATCAAGACGTATAGGCGGCTTAATTTGGACCGGAGACTAGTTTGCACTTACTCACTTACACGAAGAGATAGGAAAGAAGGTTCGAGTTGAGCAGAACGACGGAGGGTAGGGATAGAGGAGGAAAAGGGCGAGGGGAAGAGGCATATAGGAGGCTCCGTAAGACGTAAAGAGACAAGGAAAGGAGTAGTGTGTCAGTATCTGAGAGGAAAGGAGGGAGGCCTATGGATAGGAGGAGGAAAGGGAGGGGAAAGATGGAACTGTAGTCTATTGAGGAGACGTGCTGATGGCTATGAATATTTCATCGCGTAGTCCTCTTTATACATTTCTCTCCTATTCCTCTCTCTCTCTCTCTCTTGTTTTTCCCTCTTATCACCCTCTCCTGCTTTCCCTTTTCTGATCTTCCGTTCCTCTGCCTCTTCTACTCCCAAGAACAGCTCTGTTCCAGTCTAATCCCTCTCTTCTCTGCCGATCCCTTCCTTTCTCTCCTCCCTCTTTCTCTTTCCTCGCTTGTTGCTAAATCCTTCAGACATTCTCTTCTTCTTCATACTAAAGGTTTATATTTCGTGACCTTCTGAGCTTGCAAAGAATCTCCTTAAAGTCGTAGTGCTTCGAATGTGTTTCAGAAAGGTAAATTTTGAGCAATCTGCTTGGAAATATCGAGCATCAGTCGAAGTATGACGTTGAGTAGTTTTTACTTTTTTTTAAAGAAACTCTCTGTACCGAGTATTCTGTATTTAAATGTACGGTGTTGAATATATATCTATGTATTTAATGCAAATGTATGCGAACGTTGTGACTTGACCGTCGAACAACGTTTCTTATAACTGTATTTGAAATAGTTCCATCAGTAGATTCTTTATTATTAAATATTTTGTACAATAAGCATAGCAGTTGAGGTGGTTCGTTTTATTTTCCAGGATTAAGTTAGCAGTTTATTCATCATTAATTTTTATAGTATTCAGAAGAAAAAAAAACAAAGATTATGGTTGGTTATCAAAACATCGTTAAACTTAGAGTTTCATATCGTCGTCTCATATTATAATTCCGCGAATTTTTCCCTAAGGTTTACGAGATACCCGTAATTAAAATCAGATAAAATTTACGAATACTAGGAAAGATCCATATTTCGCCCTGAAAATAAAGCCACTTATCTATCTATATATCTATATCTATCTATTAAACTTGAGGCGAATTCACGAGAAATTCTCTTTATAAATGTGGAAATTAAAAGTGTTTCTAGCCGTTTAAAAACATTTTCTATATTTTAGACGATTTTACTACATCAATGTTTACTTTATGCTATGAGTGTATTTCCATTTTTAGCTAAGATATACTAATATATGATATAGAATCCATTGTTGGCGAATTAATCTGAAACGAATAATACCGCTCAGTTAATTATAAATTTTCATCTAAGGCAGGAATTTCGAATCGGGAGAGCAATCAACCGATAACCAAATAATAAAGAAAAACGATGGTTCGTTTCATTTTCGCCATAACCACGTAGAAATAACATTCTCGAATCTGTATATAAATATTTTTTCAAGTTCCACATCGTGGATCCAATTAAGCTTTCCAATTTCTGCTATCGAACGCTGTATTTTCACATCGCTTCGGCCCGCGGCTACCCATCGTTCCGATTAGCCCACATAAGGTATAGAGAGAGAGAGAGAGAAAGAATGAGATAGGGAGAGAGAGGGGTCAGAGGCAGAAGCAAAACGAGTACCTAAACAGCAGAAGAGCAGAGGTAATCAACATGGACAACTACAGGTGTTGCGTTCCCTTCAGATATCTTGTTTTCACTTCATGTACGAGGTCACTGACTCTGCCTTCGCAAGAAGAAGAGAGGGATGGAGGACAGAAAGAGGGAATCGAAGAGAGAGAGAGAGATAAATGGAGAGTGAACAAGAGGAGAGGAAGGAAGAGAGAGAAAGCAGGTGAAAGGGAGAGAGAAAGGGAGCATGTTATGAAAAGGCTTTCGAACGTTTAGGTAGTAAAAGAGAGATGTAGAAATGGAGAGAGGTCGAGTGAGGCTGAGGTAGAAGTTGGCTTTTCATTTAAGCTCCCTTTTTTCCTCACGTCTCTCTCTCTCTCTCTCTTACTCCCTCCCTCTCTCTCCCTCCCTCTCTCTCCCTCCCTCTCCCTCCCTCTCCCTCCCTCTCCCTCCCTCTCCCTCCCTACACCCCCCTCCGAAATTCTCATCTATTTCTCCCTCCTATTCTCTTAAAGCTCTTGCCGGAGTGATTACTAAGGGGCGAGCTCGGATTATTTTGCGAGGGAGAGATAGGATGGGTCTTTAAAAAAAAAACCGCTTCTGCATCTCACTGTTGGGCGTTTCAATCTTCCCCCCTTTCACTCATGAGTATCGAACGGAGGCGTCGAGCAGTTTCGCCCACGGACGTGTCGATTATTTCTTCGCTTTTTAAAACGGGACAATCCTTCTAAAAGCGCGGGACACGTATCGGGTAATATCAAAATCCGCGCAAGCCAAGGTTAAAGGTAAAATTTTCTTAATACCCTTAAAATCGTAGCCTCGAGGATTATGGAAAGAGTTACGAATATTCGGTAAAGAATGTAGAACAGATTTGCCAAAATTAATTGTCACAGTACCAGAAGTAAATTTTTAACGCTACTACTTTATACTCTAAACTTGTCGATTTACATCACATCATTTTAAGTAGGAATACATTGCCTTTCGCCTTTTTATGATAATACAGTTTAGAATAGTTGAAAAGGAAAAATATACAATATTCTCAGACTCAGTCAAAGGAACGTCTGTGGCTCGTTATTATAATAAGCGGGTGATTAGTGACCTCGACAGAACGGCTCATCCTTACGGACTTCACGTTGCAAGGAATAAAATTTTTTTGACTTTTTCGCAAAAAATAAATATTACACTTCTTTACGCAGATTCACTGTATGAAAATATCTAAATGAACACCTGATGACGCCGAGTAAATGTTAATTATTTTTGTGTGGACTTTATAGGAAATTTTATTAAAAATTATTTTGTTCATTATAGATTTTTTAAATGTTTGTCTTTCAGCGAAGTTTGATTATGCGGAAAGTAACGCTTATGATTATTTCCCTTCGTCCTATCTCCGTCGGCACAAGCCGGAGATTTATGGTTTTAAGGCATTTTCTCTCGAGAATGTTCATGCGTATGTGATTAGTTTCCTATTCCTCACCGTAATTACCATTACTACACATTTATCCCCTTAAAAAACAAAGGTCCCATAAAAAATTAAATAACCGCATCAATCAATCATCTCTGCGCGCCTGGTCCAGTTTAATCTCGAGTTTCGCCGAGAACTTCCGCCACTTCGCTCATTTTTTTCACCTGTTACTCACGCAATTTCCGTCTTCCTATTCCGAAGGCGTTTTCCCAGGGAAACATTCGAACGGGGCGTGGCACCTTCTTCTGGTGACAGCTGCCACTCAAAGCGAAATTACGGCAATCGGATTTTATCCTCGTTCGGAATGGTTTGGGGTAGGTGGTGCGCGTATGGGGAGAGAGAAAGGGACACGGTGTGTTTGCACGAGTTACGAGAGTTTTAGGCCCCGTGACTCAGGATACGAGAATATAGGTGGTCTCTCTTTCTCCCACACACCTCTCTCTCTCTCTTTATCCCCACCACCTATTCTTCTCCACCTCCTCTTTTCTCACTCCGCATTCTCTCATTGGATGGGAAATGCCGGAAATGAAAGGGATATCCGACCTGCCGCCTTAACTTCCGTCGTGGGTTGGTGTAGGGGTTTAAAGAGGGGCGGATCTTGATGGCATCGACTTACGTAAAAGGGAACTTATGTGTGTTTAAGGGTTTGAAGAAGAGGGTTCGTCTTCGCGACCTTCGGTCTATCTCCGTTTTGAGAATCAGAATGCAACCCCTGAATTTTCCGACACCCTCCTTTCACAGACGTTTCCAATTCTGGCTGCTCCTGCTTCCTTTCCTCGCTAGAATCTGAAATGTAATGTCTATTACGTGTCTGTCAAACAGCTTGTGAGTGTGCCAAGTTGTCACTCAGGCGGAAAAGGGAGTAGAAAGGGCACGAAAGAAAGGGAAAAATTGAAGACGGAATATCAGATTCTTGCGGGCAAAAGTTGGGATCACTATAGTTGGTGAGTCGTGTTAAAAGGTGGAAAAAGATCTACTATGCCAATTATTCTGCTTGACCTATCAATTTTGCTTAGTGAATTTAACTAGGAACCTAATATAAACGTTTTCGGAAAGCCTTCCTTTATTTATAATGTAGTGAAAAAGGATGTACATATCTTGTTAAAATTGATAATTCACGGTCGCTCTATTAAAATATCTTGTCGATCACAAAGTAAATAGGAAGAGGAAACCGCGAATGGAAAATTATATAAAACCTTGTAGTATTATACACTACACGATTGTGTGGCTTTTCCTGATTGACAATCGTAAAGTTATGAATAGATTTTATGCTCCTTAGCTATTTTATACAGATATAAACCTATTTTAAATCAAGATTTTAAGAAGGGTGATGTTTTCTGAGGCCCTGCAACGGTTGTGTAGAAGGTTTTAAGTCGATGAAAATTTTTATTTAAATTTTCATTGATATTAATCTTGACCTAATTGTTCTGACATGCGTTATATCAAATCCGAGAGACACGAAAACGTTTTAACAAGACATTTTGTAAAGGTTTTACTCTTATGTTTTTTTGCTCGCGTCCTCTCCAGACCATTTCTCCCGTTGGCCAAATTCTCTGACCGTTCACATTTTAACTTGAGATAAATCTTTGACCCAGAATTTAACTTTTCATGTTTCATTTCTGCGCGATCTCTTGGCACATTTCCTTCCCTCTTATCCACGTTCGAAACGATTCCGCGGCTCCAGACCACTGAACTCGAGAGGGTGTCGAAGTGTTGAAGGACTAGATTTGAAAGTCAATATCCATTTAAATCTGAGAGAAACTCCTGAAACTCTTTTAAAAGTCGGAATTTTTTTTCGGTATGCTGTAGATCACATTGTTCCCCAAACTGGTTCGAGTTCTTTTGTCGCGACCTTTTTCATTTTCCAGCCTCTCAAAAAATAACTCGATTATTCAAGGTGGCAATATCTTCGAGAGTAACGCAATATGAAAAGGTGTTTTTAAGGAGGATGTGATATTTTTTAATATGCGGCTCGATTAATACAAAATTTAATATCGCATTGTAAGAGTTGGAAGAAATTAATTATAATCGTTACAGATTTCCAAAAATGAGATCGAAAATATAGATTTATATTTCTAAAGTTATTTTATTCGTATATTAATTTTCGATATTGGTCCGAGATTGCGATTGAAGCTCGAATATAATTTATTCATATTTCAGTAAATAACATTTCATTAACGAAAGTTCAAGCGTAAGCTGTATTTTTTCACAAAATTGAAATCATAGAATAAGAAATGAGATGGAAAATATCATTCTCTATAAACAGAATATGAATTTTCCGGGTTTTTCCCTATTTATACCCTCCGAATGATTTTTAAAAAAATAATACGGATCCCAAAGTTTTATTTTTTTAGCGTCACTGCAAAAATCAATTGAAGACGTTCCCAAAGCAGAATGTTGAAAGCCTCATAGACAGCTGATAGTAAACGAAATAGTAGAAATCAAAAATATAACTGAATCATTTAGTCAAAATAAATAATTATACACTTGTCTATTATATTTAGAAAAACGGTTGACACCAATTATCAATTTACAAAAGCAACTTAAAAGTAAAGCTCCAATACGACATCGAATTGGCCACGTTGTAACATACGCTTAAAGAAGCAATTGTAACTTCCCTGGAAATAGCTAGAAACGTGTGCATGCCGATGTTATGAAAACGTTACCTGGAACTATAGCAATTGCTACGGCTTTAAGAGAGTCTTCGGAATTTCTTTCTTCAAAATAGATTGCTAAGATTAACTGAAATCGTCATACATCCGTTAAACTTTCTGCAGAAAGACTTCCCATTTAGATCCATTAAATACATCTATGTATGACCCAGGTGCCGATGATCACGTCGAATTTCTGGGCATATCTGTAGATGTGAATGTACAGATTAAATTAACTTGCAGGCTATTTATTAGAGTCATCACCTCTAAACAAAGATTCGAATATTGTGAAATTTTGGATTAGAGTCCGATGCCCTAAATTAAATAAGTTTGCCTTAATATTGCGATGTAGCTATGATATTAAGCATTCATTTAGCCATTTGTATCATTTGCAATTTCAAAGATATTACTGAAGAAGCAGTAGCCATGCAAATGTTGTATGTGAATTATAAAAGCAAAAAAAAAACAAAATTTGAAAATTAGTTTTATATTTAAATACGATTTTACCCCAATTAAAAAAAAGAGAATCCGACAATCACCCTACGAATAACGTTTTTTTAAATCCGAAAAATCCATACCCTATCTATAAAGAAACTAATAAGGTTGAGTTAACAGCTTTTTTTAAATGTTCTCAGAGGTTTTATATTTTTTTATGACTTCAGAAATCTCTTTACCTTCCGCTGAATAGCAGGTTTTTTACGTTCTTTACACGCATTATTGTCCATAAATTATAACTACCGAATTTATGGTTCGGCTTCTTCTAGAATTGCGCCACGAACGCCTTGCAATCCTTTTCCTCAACTCTGCTCCCGGCATCCAACTTGGTTCTCCTTCTACCTTAGCGAGCGAAACCGTTGATTGGATTTATCGCTCAATATTCTCCACGGCCATTAACGACTCGGAAGGCCCATTACTCTCACAGACGTTCCCTCTCAGTACCCTAGGAAATACTGTTTCTTTGTCGCTTTCTCTTTCCCTCCCTTTACTCTCTTCTTGAAAGAATCGTCTACCACATACCCTTATTTTACACGTCTATGCCTTATAAAATTTATAATTTAAGATTTAAAGATACTCTTAAAAGATAATTTTACGACACAGTTCTCTATAATTTTTTGTGATTTCATACACTAATTTTAAAGAAATAAGAATTAACTAATTTCCTCGGGATATTGATTACGTAACCTTTCCATAATCACGTCATTTCTTCATCTGAGTTATGAAATTTTATTACTTGTGGATTTTAATTACTTTATGAAATTTCTAATATCAACCTTTGGGGATTGCTGTGTTATAAATCAAAATGAAAGCATTGAAAGTCGACTAAAGTAAGCTCCATGAATTACGACGTGGGTTTACCAGTAAATTACCTTCTGAAAATAATTGAAATGACCGTTTTCTTACCATAGAAAGATGAAAACTTAAACTCGTAATAATGTTTAAGTAAATTTATCTGTTGAAAGTTATATTACATAAAAAACCCTGAAAAACCATGAATTCCTTCATTACATGTTCTCAATACTATACCTCTCTAACCATACGTTTATTGTAAATTTTAACATATTCTTTAATGAATATGGAAAGTTAGTATAAAATTAGATAAAATATTAAAACTATTTTAAATGGGTGATACATCTGCAGGAAGACGGGACGGAATAAGACGTTTTTTTCTCACAGTTGGGTTTCGTATTTGGAGGAGGAAGGAGGTCCTCGCAGTCGCACGCGGGTGGTAAATTGTTCGTGGTTACATGATAAAGCACCGTAGTCGACTCGTCGTCTTGTATAAGTGTCGTGCTTGCTTGACGAGAGAATCATGCATGTGTCCGGCACTTAAAGAAACGCAAGAGAGAATTCGTTTAAGTTTTCTCTGCCGATGTGTGTGCCTCAGTCGACTTGTGATTGCGGACGCGAGACGACATTTCGGATACCTCGACTGTGTCATTTGGTAAGTCGGAATTTAACCGCCATTTCATTATTTTTTGTTATAATTTTTGAGAGGCAACATTTCAGCAGATAGTATATTAGCTATTAGCTATAAATGTTTGGCTGCGATTGGTTAAAAAAAGTTCAATTGGAGCGCTAATGTGTTTCGCACGAAAAATATTACCTCCTAGTCGAATAAACGATATTCGTTTAGGGGGATTTTCAACATTAAATGTTATATTCTTTAAGTCTGTTGTTATGCAGTTTCGTCTGCTTTCGGTAAAGATATCACTTCTATAAGAAATTTCCTCGGGCAAGGAGTGACTGATTCCAAGAGGTCGTTAACAAATCCTGAGGAGAAAGAGAAATAGAAAGATGGCGGAGGAGGTTAGGGTTTGAGGTGGACGGCTGGGGCAATAGGTGTTGCGGGCACGGTCCGCCCTGTTATTTATTTCCGTGCGGAACTGCGAAACAAAGTACATTGCTTAAATTACCAGGGATAAAAGGGGAAGAGAGGAATGAGGGAGATCGGATGGTAGTTTTGTGCGGGTAGGTGGCGAGGGGCCTTGGGGAGAGGAACAAGGGAAGAGTGGGACACGGTGGAAGTTGGAAACGAACGGGCCAATGGGAAAACAAAGTGTCCCCCTCAGCCCGCCCTCCGCGCAAACACACACGAGCCAGACATGTGCTTGTAACATCCTCTCCACATCCCTCTCACCTTTCCCCATCTTCTGGTTTTCCAATCGCCCAGCTCCACTGCTACCGAAACCTATAATCCCAATCGCGTCTCAGCCCTAACTCGATTCTTCTGCAATGTCTGGTGTGCAAATGCAATGTTGTCTTTGTTTCTTCATTAAGTCCTTGTCGTGCAAAGGGAAAAAGAATTTCTTTTCTTTGGTATATTTTTTGAAGCCACTCGCTATTCTTACACCTAAAAGTGAGCGTGAAAGTACGCTTATGGAAGATAAAGCTATCGTTTGAAAGAATCCTGATTTCGCCCAGGTACTGAATTTCGGAAAAGTGTATTGGTAATTTATGAATTTTTTATTCCAATTAATTTTATCTCTCAACTTATATTTATAAGTAAATTTGCATTAGAAACAATATTGTAAGCAACAATTTCCATCGTTTGGCAAATTAAAAAATGCCTGACAATTTGTTTAGTCATACATTTTGAGTCTTTCCATTTCTCTATCCAGCAATTTGCATTGCAACTGACTTAGTTATAGGTAATTGATTTTTCCTCCTTTCTATTTCAGTTATTATCCGTTCTAAAATATTGTATATTTTTACCATTAACAAAGTATATATTAACCTGTGGTTTATCACGAGAAAAAGCATTCAATTTATAGAGGAATACTCTTTCACTCGACGATTCAACAGAAATTCTAGAATATTTTGCTATCATAAAATAACGTACCTGAAGGGTTGTGATATGTATTATGCTTTAAAATATTTTAGAACGTATTTGAGCACGACAATGAGGAAATATATCAAATTTATTTTCAACATTTACTTTCTCGTCGTATTTATATCGTCATGAATGTATCGAAAGCGAAATCCAATTCGAACGTATATCAATGTCGTCTGACTCTAGTAATCTGTCTTCTCATTGCTATCCTAAAGCCCAACAATCTCACACTAACCTTATCTCGTCCCAATCCCCGGTCTCGCCGATTTTACCTCTCTCTCTCAACGTCCTTATCCCATCTCTCACGCACACCCTGTCCCATCTACCTCTCTTCCCTCAAAACCGTGCCCGTGGACCTCATTTTCCACGCCCCGCTTCTCTTCAAACCTATCTATCGCTGCTCTCCGCTTCACGATCCGAACCTCTTGATTGAATTTTTCCCCTTCCCTCCCCTCCCACCATCTGCCTCCGCCCAAATCGTGATTTCATAAATTGCTTCGAATGGACTGAAAAAAAAAGAAGAATAAAAAAGAGGGAGAGAGGATGGCTTTCTGGCTGTCGCGATGAACCGGGTTCACCCAGGCGAGAATCGTCGCCGAATGTGCTCGCGAGGCACGGGCCGTAATGCTCCAGCTACGAAAAAATGCCCGTTTTCCCGCCATCAGCCCCTTTGTCCTATTATTTTATTTATGGCACAGACGACGGAGAGCGTAAACAAACGAGAGGGAAAGGGAGTTTGGGATTGATTTTTTCTGGCTGAAAAAATAAGGAAAAATAACGAGGTTGGGAGGAATAAAAATGTGGTGGTTTTATTCATGTAAGGTAAATGAATTTCGCAGTAGTGTTTGCTCTGCGGTATCATTGTTTTTACTAAAAATTGATTATCCTATTGACTAGGACTAGAATATTATTATGGATTTTTTGTATACGTGAGATTATATTTAATATCCAATACCCCCATAGATTTTTAGCTTTTCATTTTTGCTCCGAATTGAAATTTAGTATTAAAACGTTTTTTATCCGCTTTTTCGATATTGTACTTTTTCTTTGACGTTTTTAGCATTTCTATTTATTTCTCTTCTTTAAAGATTCATTGTTACCATCAGATATCTTTCTCAAATTTCGTCACCAACTATTCTGATAAAACTTATGTACAAGTTTCCATACACCCCTTTAGTTTCGGTTTTACACTCTTCATTGGTTTAAATACATTTTCAATCATCTAACAGCGTAACCGATTTATTTTTTTGTGGAACTGGTAACGCAATATCTTTCTTCTAATAATTTAACGTTTGGATTAATGCAGCTGTTTTGTAATTTAAGGGGTTCTTCTGTCCGATTTGTTCTGCTCTCTGTATCGTTTTATTTTTATCTTCGCTTCTTAGATTTGCATGCCCATCATTTTTTGTAATCGTATATCTTGTTTTGATATTCTTTTTTCTCCACCTTTACCTTATTGCTTCCTTTCACTTTATTTTTATATTTCTGTTGTCGAATGAATTAATTTTAGAAAGTTGCCTCTGAAAAACATGATCCATACTCTTGTGGAAAAATAACGAAAACAACATCGTATTATCCATTTCCAAAGTTAAATAATTGTAGTAAATTTGGAATTAAGTACCTGCTTAGTAAATGGGGAAAGCCGGTTAATTTCGGTACACATCACAGTATCATATCATTATCCTTGACATACCCATCTATAGCTACGGAAATGAACGAACATATCCCTATATTTTGAAGATTGGAACCATTATTGCATCAAACATCTGGGATCCGTTGGCTATTTTTATCCTAATTCAATTTTAGTTTTATGCGAGTTTTATTTTATTTTTACGTGCTGGATTTTTTCCCCTTAATTCGAGGTGAATATAGTCATACAATTTCAGAATTGTTTGGATTTATTTGGAACTCGGAATATTTTTTAGAATGAAATAAAGGGAGCCTATTTTCAGGTTCATTTTGCATAAATCCCAAATTATTTCTTTCGGTTGCCGAAGATAAAGCGTTTTCTTCGGTTCAGTTTGGAAACTTTATATCTTCTGACATACAGCATACTTGTCAAGTTACTCTCTCTCTCTCTCTCTCTCTCTCTTATTTCGGGAAATATTTTGAAGCATCTGACGGTCTTACGGAAATTAAAACCTAAAGAGCTTTTCAACTGGATAATGCAAATCCACACAATATATTCAGATATAAGCCCAATTTAATGAAACATTTATGATGGAATGCTTACATTAAGTTTTTTTTATTTTCGTCCATTACTATATTTCTGCAGTTATTTTACTTTTCCATGCACATTATGTCCGTTTTATTTATGAAAATATATACTAATCTTCAGTTATGCATAAAAATTAATTTTCCTTAATACAAAATTTCTTTTACATTTTCAGGTAAGTTGGAGATCTTTTTGCTGAATTAAGATCCTTATAAAAGGAATGCATTAGAGTAAGTACCATAAATTGTTACTGATTAACAAAATTATACAAAGTTTCCTGAATAATGTGTACAATTTAAAAAAAATATAATACACGAGTTTTTAGTAATCTAACAATTTATAGTGTATGAAATTATATAATTTTTTAATCTTTTGCATTAGAAAGAATGCGTTATGCGTTATTCTACTTAGTCTACTTAGATTTAAATTAATAATGTAATGGAAATGTGTACTTCTACTATATTAGTATTATTATATTATTGTGTTGGTGTGTCATATAAGTATATTTTTAAAATAGGAGGCACAACACCTGGAAACACTCATTTTAAATTTTTAACCAGTGGACAACGTTTTATGATCATTTGTGCACGAAATACTTTAAAAGTGGGTAGTAATGAGGGAGCGTGCTGACAGTTCATCTTCCCTACGTATTTCAGCGAGTTGTAATTACTTCTTCAAAAAATCTCCTTTTCCTAGAGAGCGGATAATCGGCCTTTCCCTTGAAATCGCACTTGAGCACGTCTTGGAGATGAAAAGAGAGGGAAGAGGGGGAAATATATCGATTCCAAACCGGAATTCCGTTATTTCGAAAAAGAATACTGCCCGAAAATTTTCGGAGGAATAAGTTTTAAAAACTTTTTTCTCTCGTCCGTTCAGTTCAATTTTTTATCTTCAATTTCATATAAAGATAGGGATCGTTGCTCGAGAGGACTCGAACGTAATGATGTCTCCGGCGCTACGAACGTTTCGCTTCCATTCCATTCATTCGCGATCCTCGCATCTCCCTAACCCTCCTCTCCCCACGCCCCGATTTATCGCGTCTTTTCACCTCTTTGTTCGCGTCGTCGTCTCCCCCTTTTCCCCCTCTCGGTTCCTCATTCAAAAATCTTCCTTTTTGACCTTTCTCTGTTTCTAAATCTCAACCACGTGGGTCACCCTTTCTTACTCGTTCGAAGTCAGGAGGAGGGAGAGTTAAAATAGTGATTATCTTAAAAATAGCCACTTGTTAATGGTAATCTTGCATTTGAAGAAAAAATCGTGGCATATAGTTATGCGTTTACCTGGTGATTTGTCAGTTGTCCAGTGGTTATTTGTGACTTGTGAATTTTGGTGCTTGTTTGTTCGCAGGAAGTAAAAATATTTGTGCTAGATATTATTAATGGAAATTCTATTCTCCGTATTAGGATATGTTTACTGTGTTACTGAATATAATGCCAATGAAAAGGTTTCAATAAAACCTTTCCGACTTCCACACGTAGTCATTTCCGCTTGGCTATTATATTCCGATCCGGCTGAGAAAATCCACTTTTCCGAAAAGGTAACATTGACTCGTCACGTACTACTTGACCTTCGACCTTCATAGGTCAAGTCCTGGAAATATGTGAAAAGTTGGCACCTTTTTCCTGAAGGGCACTGCTTTTGCGCTTTTTCCGAATAGTGCTGTTTTTTAACGTTTTAATTCCTTATTGATTACATTTATGACAATGTGTGCTTTGGAATAGATGCCTATTTTAATGTATATTTATCAATACATATATAACCATCTTCTTATAGTATTCATCAAATACAACAATATTATATTTGTTCGCTGTGATACCTAATGGTGATATCTTGATATATTTTAGCTGTAAATTTTGCTAACATTGTTTTTAAAACTGGGGTCTATAGTTGTTCAGATATGAACAAGATCATTATTCCAATGTGAACAATATATTGGCGTTAATGATATTATCGAAATTTAAAAATGAAGCCAGGGGAAAATTCATTGAATTATAAGCAAAAGAAAGTAATTTAGATAATAGATTAGATTTTTTCGAATCGAAATTTCTTGTTGTGTGTCTAGAGAATTACCAATGATTAACATCAGTTAAGACGTAAGCATAAAAAAATTTTCAAGTATTTCTTTCGGTTCATTTGCTAGGGAATTGTTTATCGGAACTTTTTCGTTGTTTTTGTTTCATTCATAAGTTGTTAAAAACACATACATTTAAATTATCCCAGAAATTTTAGTTCAAACTTTGAATGTCAATCTCTCCCCTTCGGTATCCTTCAGACCTCCATTTCCTCTTAAGTGTATTTTTATCCCATTCTTATTTCTCTCTATATTTCGAAGGAAGAAACGAGATGAACATTACTGAATAGAAATGAAGTGAAGATGAAATAGAGATGTAGGAAGAAGGAAGAGAAGTTTGAGGGGTGCGCTTTAAGGTTGCTTTGTCAATAGATATTTTTTCGCCCATAAAAAAGGAACGATGAAGGAAATACTCATTTTCGCTCCTCATTTTTTTCCTTTGAGCGTGTGTCACACCTCCACGAGTTAATATCCAACGCCTGTGCTTCTTAGAGTGTGTGGGAGCATCTGAATGAGAGACAGAAAGTGAAGGAGAAGTGTAAAAGGGAAACTGGAACAATAAGGGGAGAGGGAGGTGTACGAAGGTTTGCGAGATTTAAATGTCGGCGTTCGTTTCTTGGAAAATGAATGGAAATGTGAATGCAGCGTGACATGAGAGGGTAGAGGATGGAGGAATAAAGGAGAAGAGAACAACTGAATAAGTGAGGATTGTTTATTTTTTATTCGGGCAAGTTTTGCAATGATATTAGTTATTTCACAAAAACTTTTCAACACATTTGAATATTATTGCTGCGGAAAATAGAGCTTAAAGGTTTTAGTTCAAGTGTGCGAAGGAAAAACCGGTATTTTTTTCTCAAGGGGAAAAGTAAAAGCGACCCATCAATGCAATACTAACTTTAAATGCAATTTCCTTGGCTTTGGGTAGTTTTAGGGACAATTCACGCGAATTTCTAATAAAATTTTACGTAAATGCATTCACTGATTTGGTTTCTTTACTATGTTGTAAAAATTACTATCCGTTTCTAGTTGTCTGAATTATTTTCGAGTAAACCTGCATTCCGTTACCCAAGAATTGATTATTTGTAAGTTTATCGTATCGCAGTGGTCGTTTTTTGGCAAAGGTATTGCTGTGTTCGATGTGGCTGTGAGAGCTTCTTCAGAAAACTCTTGATCAAAAAATGTATGCATCAGGAAAATATTTTCCAAGTGCATTGGGCTCGCATATTTTTGGTAAGAATCTGTATATTAAAATATTTCTAAACAATTATCAGCCTCCACATAAGTGGTGATGGAAAATAGGAAACTTTGCCGTGAATGAGAAATCTCGCCAAGGGGCAGGCAAGATATACGTGCGTGCGTGTGTGTGTGTGTGGGGAGGGGGGGGGGTGTACCTGTACCTAAGAAAATTACCGGTGAATCGGCGGGGAGGAAAACAGGGTTATAGCGAGGAGTTTGGAAAGAGTGGAAGAGGAGTGTAGATATAGGATAGGACGAGAGGGAAGAGGTTCGGTAATGACGTTAGGGCGAAGAGGGAGAAATAAGGGGGTCAGTTGAGTGAGAGTGTGAGTAGAAGGGATTCGAGGGGACACTTCCTCGAGAACGAGTTGGAGGTAGAAGAAGAAAGAAGAGAGGAATAGAAGGCGAGAGGGAAAACGAGAGAGAGAGGGGGGAGATGGTGTTGGATGTATGTAGGAGAGAGAAGAGGTTGGACGGGGAGATGAATGTGCGTAGGTGGAGGAAGGATGGAGAAGAGGAAAGGTTTTTAAAGGATTCTTTGAACAACGCTCGTCATCGGATGGTTTTGAGAAGAAAGAGAATGAGTGTTCTTCTGCTCGCACTGAGAATAAGGAAAGTGAGAGGAAGATTGGATTAGTGGAAAGGTGCGGTGAAGTGGAGCGGAAGTTGAGGGCATGCCGGAAACAGGATGGGAAAGTAAAGCGATGTTGGATTGGATGGAGGAAGAAGATTGGATGGTAAGAAGAAAGAAGAGAGGGAAGGAGTGTTGGAGAGAGAGAAGGGGATCTATTCCGAAAACAAGACATCCGAGGAAGCTGGAGAAGATTGATAAAGATAGACAACTAATTACTTACCTTTGACTTGCAGTTTATACCTCATAATTGAATTTATGAAATTAGAGTTTCCTCGAATCGGTAGATAGTAATTGATAGTATTTGAAAATTTACTTTGATATAACTTCGAGATTCTATTTCAAACTTAGCTCAAGCATATATTTGAGGAGATCTATTAAATACTTTTAAAATTAGATTTGTCTTTCATGAACTATATTTTTATTAAGGTACAAACAAATTATAATTTCAATCTTAACTTTGGAAAGCGCCAACTTAAAAAGATCTGATTTAAACAGTAACTAAAGAGTTTAATCTAGATACCGACTAGTCGAATAGTAGCGTGTTTCTATTTTATTATAAAAAAGTTTATTGGAAAAAATCAAAGGATACAAATTACGCTAATGGTACTTAATATGACCAGAATTGTAAACGTGAGCCCGATTGTGTATCTTCATCGAATACGGAGAACAAAATAAAAAAAGGAAAGCAGAGAATTTGATCTTGGAAATACGAATCTTGACTATCGAAGAACAACTCCCACGCAACCTATAATTTCATGCTCGACTGGAGACCTGTCTCTTCGAGTGAGTGGGACAAAATGGCGCTAGACTGTGGAAAGTGTGAGTCGATGGCGGGGGAGAGTGGGATGCGAGGGTGGGATGCTGTGAAGGTTGAGTCGCGGGGGCGAGGAAGCGGAAAGGTAGAGGAAGGAAGAGAGACACTCCGTTAGTCTCGTCTCCTTGAGTGCCAAGGGGAAGATAGAGAGACGAGAGAGAAGCGAATGGATGGGAGGCGAGAGGGAGAGAAAGGAGGAACTGTAAGAGGGAGAGAGCTGGATGCGGGTGGATCTGCGGCGCCGCGAGTAGTGCTGCGGGGGTGGCTTGTGTGGCAGTCATAGGTGGTAGCCGGATGAGAGTGGAAGGGGAGAAAAGAGAGGGGAGGAGGAAGAAAGGAAAAGGGGGCACCCTCTCCTCGTTACAGTACCACTCGGGACGGTAATTGCGTCTACAGGAAGCACGAGATCCAATTTGTGCGACCGAGTGGGCCTTTGACACCAGGGTCCCAACCTCCCATTCCGCTTTGCTCGAGGGAAGAGGTAGGTGAGATGGCGGAGGGAGGGATGATAGGGAGAGAGGGGAGAAGGGGTGGATGGGAGAGTGGAAGAAGACGAGGAAAGCGAAGTCGACGCAGTGCGTGCAAGTGGAGGAGAACTCTGACTTCCGGTACCCCTCTCTTCCTCCCCCTCAAGATTCTCGCTGGCCGGAACGTTGCCCTGCTTCATTTTTTTTCACTCGGGAGTAAGGAAGGTGCACCCATTCTATCACCCATAACAATGGACGAGTCGCCAAGATGCCGTCTGGCCTCCTGATACGGTGTCCATCCTCCAGCTCTCCTCGCTGATAAACTTCACTATCTTTGCCCATTCTTCCTCCCTCTATCTCCTACCCTCTCGCCGACATTCTTATTTTCACGGGAACGATCAACCCATCTCCAAACTTTCGTCACCCCCCCTCATCCTTCATCCTCGTCGCTTCTCCTTTTCTCCTACCGAACCCTTTCTCTACCTCTCGCTCTTTCCCACATCATCCCTCCGTATCGGATCCTCTTTCCCTCGCGCCCTCTTCCCTATCGCTCTCTCTCACACCCTTTCCGCCCCAGACTCTCTCACTCAATCCTTTTGTGAAGGGACTCCGACAAAGTAAGCCGCTGCCATGCCCCAATCCACTGCCTCTTCCGGTCGGATGCCTCCTTCCCACAGGATTCGACTCTCTCGAACCCCTTTACACACACGCGCGCACGCAAGCACACACTTTGGGAGGTGGAAGGGGACGGAATGAAGGGGTAGGGAATAGGGGCGTATCTCTCTCACTCGTTCTCTTTTGTGCAAAACTGGGGTTGATTTTACTTTTTATTGTCGAAGGCGAGTTCTCCGAGATCCTCGAATCTATTTCACCTCCTCTCTCTCTCTCGGATTTCACAAGGAAACTTGAGGTATAAATAAGGCGAGAATAGAGATCTCTTTGAGTGTCTGCGCGACTGGTAGAGTACTTCGACTCGTGATTATGACGAATTCTGCGACTCGGAGTTCTCGTTTCGGAAATCTGGTGTGCAGATTTATTGGAAAAACTTGAATAACGACACTTAAAGAGCGGATTTCTGTTTTCATATATTTTATTTAAATTGAGAACGAAGATATTCACAGATTCGCTTTTTACCCGATCCAATTAACGTGCTGATGAAAGAACTCACTTATATATTTCGCAGTTATAACTGTAGCAGGTGAATTTTTTCTGTAGGCCGATGAATTGTGTAATTATGACTAAGTTTCATTTACGTCGTCCGTTTTTAATATAAAAATTAAAGTTATATAGATAGGTTATGTGTTAATTTGCTGTATCTATCGAATTAAGTTTGTTCTTGAATAACCGAATCGATGAAATCAACACGTAAAAACGTATCACTTCTCAAACAAATACCATTTATTGAGCACGTGAATCTAGAAGACCGTTTATAAAAGAACAAAACGTCCGGGACATTTTTATTGTTTGCATAACCAAGTTCTGAAACAATCCCATAATATATCTCCCCTCCCTTTTTATCTCTTTCACATATATGCGTATTATAAGATTCGCTCTATCACTGCGACTCTCTTTGATCATCCGAAAAACCTTTTCGGTTCTGTTTTCTTCCTCTCCATCAGTGTCGCCAGCTTGAAAAGAAATATTAAAACACGCATGGCTCCACGCATCCGTATCCATACAAACAGTGTCTCTTTTTCTTCTTCCCGCGTGTCCACCTCACAACGAACCAGGGCTCCTACCCCGTTCCCTTCTTCTATCAATGCGCTCATCTTCCTCACTCCACCTTTTCCCTCCGACTCCACATCCCGCAGCCCAACCGAATATGGAACCGCACCCTGTCATCCATTCAACCGCATCTCTGGACTTCTCAACCCATTCACACTTCACACCTCCGTCCCCCTCGCCATCACTCTCTGCCCCTCCCCTTAAAACCTTTCCCTTCCACTTTTCTCCCCCATCTTCCCCCTCTTCACTGACGTGAAACTCGGAAAAACCCTCCATATTTTTTTTCGGCGCACGTGGAGGTGGTCAGGCGGCACTGAGCTTTATGCTCGTGTGTTTGAAGAGGTATAAATAAGGGTCTTAATATGGGTACACGTATCGAGTGAGATGGGTTTGAAAAAGTTTGGATCCGTACAAAAAGGAGTGCTAAGTGAAGGGAAGCGTTATGAGGGGGATGAAGAGAATTCGACGAGAAGGGATCAATAGAAGGGATTATTGAATGAGAAGGATGAACTAGATTCTTTCATTGATCGAGTGATTTTTTTTTTATTACAGCGGTGAGAGGAGGATACTAAAGTGTGGGAGGCGACTATTCGCCGTCACGTGTCGATTTGTTTCGCTAGATTCTTTTCGTTTTTTGAGCCATCTGAGTGATACTGAAAATTGATTTTTAAATGAGTTTTATTTTTTTAAATCTTCTGTTTTTCCTAAATTTGTTTTCTCGAAGGATAATGTGACAATAATAATGTTTCTATTATTTCTCAACCTTTTTTGTCTGCGTGACCCTATGTTCAGTTCATTTAGTTATGCGTCACCCCGTTTACAGCCCCATTATCTTCAAGTCACCTTTAAAGATAAATTGGGCTTTTCCTACCACATCTTTTTATTAATATTTTAGTGTATATGTGTGTGTGTGTGTGCATGTATGTTCTTTATACGTTTTTACACCGTTGAAGCTATCGAATTCAAAAGTTTCATGGGCCATCCTATGGACCAAAGGAAGAACTTGGTCTAGGTTTGCAGACTGTGGGTTCTCTTATACCCCATGGGGTCAACAAAATACTATTTCCATAAGAATTCATGGGAAATGGTGTGGAGAAACCCCAAAATGCCATGCAGCCCTTCACTGATGTGGATATAAATATACCTTAATATTAACTTACGATCAAGGGAAATGGCTTATTTTACGCAGGAAAGACTGAATATTTTAATTCTGTTCATGTTTTGTCGTTTTACATACTAAATCGCTCAAAAATTTCCTTTAAGCGCAAAATTTATCGGTTTAGATGACCATTTTCCAAGCGGCAACAAAGCTAAATTTCTTAATTGTTGTCCTCTTCAAAGGGAGATATACACGTAAAGATTAATGCAAGGAAAATCCACGCCCTGGCGCGCCGTAGAGGAAGAATAGCTAACGCCAAGATAAAGGGTACAAATGGATTCATGCCTAAATATAATTCATGAATACTTTTAAAATGAGTCAAATGATTTTTAAGGAATATTAGAACATTTTTATCTTTTACCATTAACATTGAAAGATTAATCACAACATAAATGGATACATCTACTTACATTTGTTCGGTAACCAAGTTGTTGTTTATTGTTTATGTTTTGGCTAATAGTATTGACATAATCCACATAATTTTATTGCCGCTTTAAAGCCTTCTGTGCATCTATCCACGTGAATATTAAGTAAGACGTTAATGCATAATTATATTAATGGTACAACTTTACAATATGTACAATACATAAAATAGTAACTTTTAGTGTAGCTAAGCATCGCATGCGTAATTAAGGAATGGGGAACGTTTGCCCCGAGCAATAAAAATCGTTTGCCACTTGAAAGAAAACTCTTTCCCGAGCGAAGCCGGCGTTTCAGCAAGTAAAGATATAATTATAGCATTTAAATAAGCACGCGTGTTTATTTTCCTGGTATTATTTATGTTTAGAAGCCACAATATGGTACACTGTGAATTTATCAAATGTTCACGTTACCGTGGGGTGTCATGTCATCCCGGTTGAGAACCACTGATCTATTATAAATAACTGCTTCTTACATATGATATATGAGGATATACATGTTAGAAGGTCTACAGACCTGAAATTTGGCAAGATGATAGAATATTAGATATAACTGACAAAAAATACAGAATTCCAAAAATTTGCAATGTTAGGGTAGTTTCTTCGACCCCATTTTTCCATACCAACCCATAAAAAAAGCATGGAAATTGGTACTACGTTATAGCGATTCCGTGTTTTAAGGATCCGTGTTATAGGAGTGTCGGTTTAATGAATATATGTTTTACATTTCAAATATTTATTACATTCAAGGTAAATTAACTTGAAAATAAGAGGCAAGCGAATCGAGCTGACAGATGGCATTGCCCCGTAAGAGACCTGCGGTAGATCCCTTAGTACTAGTGAAGAAGCAACAGATATTCCTCAAGACACCAACAGTGGTTTTCATGGTGCGAATACGCGTTACATTGTTGAACTGTTTCATTTAATAATTTTTATTAAAAAAAATGCAATACTACTATCTCCAAAAGCGAAATACCTCAATCATTTTTCTCTGTCCATGATATTGCATACTTTGTATGTAAAATATTTTATCGGTAAATTTTCACGAATTTCCCATTTTCGATTAAATACGATTACGTATTGTTGTAAATTATATTTAAAAGTTTTCAAGCAAATTTGGCGAACAAATAATTTTGTGCGTATATTCCCTGCTATATTTTTTTAGGAATTAACGACGTTAGTGAGGTCATGATAACAGAAACAGAAGGTGGTGATCTTGTTGATCCAAGGGATTGCACCAATCATTCAAAGGTCTGCTAATTTAAACATGTACAAAGAGAGAAGGGGAGCTTGTAACTTGCTCACACTAAGCGTGAGGGCGATTGAAGCCGCGTTCTCCTCCACGCCTCACTCGAGCTCGCCGGTGAGGTGGAAAATAAAAACGTGATGGTAATGCATACTTCAAAAGCCTCTTCTCGGTAGCTGGAAGAAGCTGGAATTATTGCTTTATTTATTGTATTTTTTAGCGCACAGAAAAGAAGGAATTGAATAGAGGGAATTGAACTTAATAGGCTACTGTTAAGAGTTTTTTCAATGGAAGATAGTGGAAATTTACATGTTAGGCCTATCATAAGTATCTATTCAATGAAATGTTATTTTAATTTTCGTTTATTCCATATTCCGGCTAAGTTAGAGTTAGGTATTAAATAACGGATGACTAGTTATTGCTGACGGAGTATATTTTACTTAAAGTTAAAAAGGGAAAAATATTAATTTTTAATATATCAGTAAGCTAGGAGTATTATTGAAATATTTAATTGAAAATCAATATTCAATCAAATGTGATTGTATTACGCCGAAAATCTAATCAGCGCCGTAGCCACGGCGAGGTTGGTAGGACATGCCGTCAAGTTTTAAATGCTGTTAAAATGTTCTTTTTCGGGGCCTAAATTCATTCAGTATGGCCACACAAAACTATTTATACACAGTTTTGAAGTTAGAGAATGAGAAAAGTTCCCAACTTGATCGGGAATCGAACCCGGATATCCCACTTGCCTGGTAGGGGATTTAACCAACTAATTGTAAGTTATCAAACCAGACTAATTCACTATTCTCGAATTGGGGTATTCATGGTGACTAAAGGGCTAACTCAGTAAACCTTACAACTAGATGTCCTCACTGAGACAGCGGAAAAAACCCTTACTGTATCTCACAAAGTGAGATGTCTGTCAAATAACTGGATGGAAAGTTAACTTTTATGCGTGAACTTTTTCTGTAGCAAATAAATTCACTTAGCATAAACTTTACGTTCAAGTGATAGTTTCTTCGTTTATGATTCATTGGAAAATTAAGTAATTTTCTAAGGTTACACAAAATAACGAGTGATATCAGTTTAAATTCATTACATCTATCATACCTCGAAAGCTATTATAATTCTATAATTTACTGCTCTGCTTTGCCAAATATCACTAGTGTTACTGCTTTTTTGGTGATATCTAAGCTCTTTTTTTTTAGCTTAATGAGATAACTTGCATGAAGCGTCAATATAAATATAATCAAGCTAGAATCTTTGCTGAGACAGTACGAGTTTAATGCCCTATAATTCAATTTTATAGGCGAGTAACCCGCTTAAGCGTGAATTAGGTTTAAAAAGAAAAGACAATTCCCCGTAAAGTGAAAAATGCCCCCACTGAGTAGTATCCTGGCTTTTTATTCCCAAAGCATCATTGGAAGAACGGATTTTTTTATCATATTTAAAGGCGTTTTTATTGTCTTCCATCGCCATAACATCTACGAACTCGGCGTCTTTCCTCGCGCCCGCGATCCCTTCGTTTTTTCTTTCCCTTCCTTCGCAGGATGTTTACAGCATCGTCCTTAACGGCCCTTTATGGGATCCTCCAACCCTTCATCTTTTCTTCCTTCTCCTTCCCTTACAAACCCAGGCCCCACTCAGCTGAGTGGATCCGTATTCTGTATAGGCGACGGTGACAACTCTTCAGTGAAAAGGAAGCCCAGTACCATATGGCAAAGCTAAGACCCCATCTTCTCCCCTCTTCCCGGAATCAAACTTTAAACAACCATATTTACGCTTTGTCTCCATCTGCATTCCAACTCCACCCTCTCCTCCTATGCTTCCACGTAGACACTTCAGACTAAGTTCTTCATCTTTTAGCTACTGGAGTTTTAAAATTGCGGCCAATCTGAATAAACAGCAACTATGACTGAATGATAGATGCGTTTCATGAGATATTTAAAATTTTAAGTTAAAAATTGTAAGCCACACTGTCTCTTATTGAAAACTTATTTTGATTTTCTAAGATAAAACTTATTCAATTACTAGCATTTGGCTAAAATTTTGGGGCTTGAAACACACAACTGCATACTTACGCTGCATGCAAATCAGAATATTGTTTAAAAGGTTCGATATATTTATCGGTAAAAGTTAATTTAGCATCCTCGAAATTTGAAAATATTGTTCCAATTTGATAGTAACTTGAAAGATACCGTAACACAGTAATTCTTCACTCACTTATACGTTATTTGGGTTATTTATGATGATGCGGTAACATTGAAGTACTACTACTATTAAATCTTGTATTTTTCATAGAGAATTTAGCTTTTCATCTTCGTTACTTTAAAGTGGCGTGGAATAGATTGTTATGAAACATAATGCAACTAGAATAAATTTTCGAACATAGTATAAAGAAACTAAATCGTTTTTAATCTTATACATCTCATGTCTGTTGTATTATACCCCCTTTCTCATTTATAGGATCCTATTGAAACAACTATTCCCTACGCACGTCACATGAGTCTCCCTATTCATAATGAAGCTAAGAAGAGGAGAGAAAATAATACCTCCATGCGCCCTTCACCATGCACTGTCTCAGTCTCTATCAAAGCACACACATGTTCATCTTGCTTTCCTCGTTCTCATCCAACACTTAAAACCTATAATCTCGCGAGTGAATGAGGAGGACTTTCTTTATTTTCTCTCAAAGGCGTCGCAGGTTGTTGTAGCATTGAATGGGAGAATGCGTGTGTGAGCGCCCGTTTGCGTGAATGGTCGCGAGGGGTACACATATAACACACACACTCAAGGAGCAAATGTGTATGCAAAAGGTCTACGATGGAGGAGGATCCAGCCGGCAGCGTAAGGGTTTTTTAAGGGAGTGGGAAAGGGGAGTTTTGAGGGAAGCAGCGGCGTTTGTGAAGGGCGGCTGAGGGAGAGGATAAGGAAGAGGTTCCGGAGGAGGAGGAGTGGGAGGGCAGAAGAAGCCTCAGTGCAAAGGCCGACCTGAACCACGGAGAGTAGATGGGCGGAGAGGAGCGGGAAGGGGGATATAGCGTGGAGGGAAGAGATAGAGCGAAGGAGGAGGAAGTCTGAGTGGAATTGAAGATTTGATTTACTCACTTTTTATGCAGCGCTTCCGATGCCTTACTCTCCCTTTCTACTTCACCTTCCCCTATCATCCACCCCAACCGCTCCGACGAGGAAAAAATCCCTCCCTATCCCTCCCACTTCCTCATTCACTTACTGTCCTAACCTTCCTAGCCTGCTTCCCTTCTCCTCATTCCGTCTCTCTCTCTCTCTCATATCATCCACTATTTCTCTCTATATCACCCTTCTCTTAACCGAGTTACAGACTCCTGGTGGTGATACCAAAGAGAATGACAGTCTACGTACCTATCTGTATTTCTTCCATAAATGCACGTAGCTTTTTAAATCTATAAGGCGCCAACTGTAATGTTCGTAATTACTAGGCGGTAAGTTCACTTTTTGTTCAAGACGGTTTTTACGGTTCAATCTAAAAAATGGATAATAGTTTGGCAGTGTCATTTTTTCTACTGCCCTATTAAATCGTTTCCCTTTCGTTTCTCCTATCTAGAGTTGCACTTGGTTGACTGGGAGTTTTCTTTTTGGTCATTCTTAGTTTACGTTTTCATTAAATTTTCGCTTAAACCCGGACGAGTATGCTGATTATTAATTTTTGTTGTCTTCCTCTTTATTTGTTTATTTCCTTCATCCTCTCCTTTGCAGTTCTCTCATTTTGTAAATGACTAGTTTTTATTTGCTTGTTCTCGTTTTGTTTTGCATTTCTGTCTTCACATATGTATTTTTTAACTTCAAATATTTTCTGAAAATTGTTTTGGATATTAACAGGCGTTTATGAGTGGTAGTGTGACAAAAGTTGAGATCACAAGTCGGTTTTATTATCTAGTCCTCGAAAATTCTTATCTATGATCTATGTGAGAATTTTTCGGAGATCGTAGAAAGTATGGTTCGGCTAGAGTGATTATTTTTATCTATAAATATTGCAATATTTCCCACGTATTCCTTTCCTTTTTATTTTCCTACTTTACCAAACCTCTTCATCACTTCCATGCCTCCCGTTCTTCCTTCTCTTTTGCTACGGACCCTAACCTTGTCCACTCACCTTCGAACCAACTCTGATAAGCTTGTTGGAAAACCTTTTCTTGCCCCCAGTATTTTTGTCGACGTGCCTACCGTTATCCCGATCCATACTTCCAGTTTTCTATTTTATTTTTTATCATTTCCCTCCGAATTATTTTCTTGGTCCAGCATATAGGGAATATTCCTTTCATTATATTTTCATCTTTTTTAAATCTTCTTATTTGACATGTACCATTTCATTCACTAAGTTATTTTGGCCAAATTTTATTATTATTATTTTATTAAAGATGTGTGTATGAAGACACTTAGCTACAAGATTCTTTCCTGTATTCATCCTTTTGACATTTTTCCCCCTCTTCTTTTTCCATACTCTTTTTATTCTAGTATTCTCGTCTTCCCCGAGAATCCCAAGGGGTCGTAAAGCGCTCCAGGAAGCAATAGACAGAAGTTCGCTATGGGGTCTGTTTATTTTTTGTATACCGTGCCCTACATTCACGGACCTATCTATTTCTTTTTTCATTCGTTCTTTCTCCTCTTCTAGGCGGAGGAATGGCGGACACCCCCTTTTGTGGCCATTCCCTTTGGAGAGGAAAAAATGTAACTTCGTTTCTTTTAGTTCATTGTGATTCCTATTCCCCGCATCTTTTCCCGTTGGAATCCTCTGGATGCCTTTTTACTCTTTATTTCGAATCTGATACTTTTACCACCGTTTTGCTTTCACTCGCATTCCTGAAGATTTCTCAAGTGTTATCTTTTGACCCAAACAATCGGTTCTTAAGATGTATTTTAGCATATTCCATTGAGGATTTTTGGTCCAGCCAATTTTTTATTTGTTGGACATTTTTTATAATCCCCAGTGTATAAAATTACTCATGAGAAATTTTTGTGATAATTAGGAGGTGTGATTATTACCTCCATATTAACAGTACCAAATGATGGGAATAAATGAATAATGCGTGCGAGCAGAAAAATATTGTATTCATTTAATTGTTATTGCTGTTATTTAGTCAGTTTTTATTGAAAAACAATTGAAATCATTTTGAATGTATTTCCTTCTAAAACCGCAACGGTTTTCCCGAGTTAATTTACCGTACTCGGAATCCTTATTCTGACGACCTCCTCAGTATTTAGTTATTATTTTACCAATTAAAGTATAATAACCACTAAATATGACGCTTGTAAAATCCCTTTTTAGGCGCGTTTCGCTTCCAGCGTGAGCGCCTATTATCGTCGGTCTGTCTGTCTGTCCGTCCGTCCGTCCGTCTGTCCGGATTTTCATGAAATTTGTTATTAAGGACCTACAATTAAATATAATAAGAAAATCGCATAAATGAATCACGTAAGCCAATCAGGGGTACCACTACTGGTGATAAAAAATCAACTTTCCGTCATATCTCGTCAAGTATTGCTCATATCAAAATATTTTTCAAATAAAACTTGTGGAACTAATAAATTAGAGTATTTATTTCCCTGTACATTTTTATCGTAGAAGTAGCCGTTATCGAGAAAATCGAACAAGAAAGTCTTAAATCGAGTTAAACTTAGAAAATTTCTGGCATGGTTACTTCTTCATTGTTGCTAACATAAACAATCTCACAAACAAACGTTTAATTTACTTACGTGTGCATGCACTATTTTTAAATAGGAAGAAAATGGATTATTTATGATGAAGAAAAGAACTTTAAACGCTATTTCCCTTACGTACAGGTATATAATTTCATTCTAATACTCCATTGCACGAAACGCGCCCATTTGTGATACGTTGTACACTTTCCTAACTTGTTGAATTTATGTAATAGTACATCGATAATCAAACTAAAACATATAAAGTGTAGAATGAACTGATGATCATTAGGAAACTATAGCATCACATTAATTTGACGGGATTATTTGTGGAACATACGGTTTTCAACACACCACCAAATTCTAGAAAGAATTCCAGAGCTCGCGGTATGGCATAATTCAACACACTATTTGTTCTATAAGTCATGTAAATAAAAAAGTCTGACCTATTTTCTAAAACAACTTATCATTGCGTCACCATTTACACAACGAGGTGATTTATCCCTAAATATTGCAGACACCTTTGCGTGGGATGGCCTGAAATTCGACACAATTTATATGTTTCGTTCCAACGTTCCAACGTTCCAAATATTTCATATTTTGACAAGTAGTCATGCTTGTGTTTCATCCGTAAAAAATGATGATAATAACATGTCACCTCGGATTACTCTTCCCATCTTTCTCGCCGCTCTGTAACGTATGTCGATCGGTCAAGGTATGGATGGCTAGTTCTCCCTTCCTCCGGTGAAAAGGTGTATATAGTATCTATTTCCGTCCGATGGACTTTCACTTTTTCTACTTTTCCCCCGATACAACGCCCTGTCGGTAGAGGCAGATGTTCCTACTCGCAATCTCTTCAGGTCCATCCACCCCTCCAAGCTGAGAAAAATTTTTTTCTCGAAAAGTATTCTTACTTCGCATCACTGATCCACGCGTGCGAAGTTTTTTTTTTATATCCCGCTACGCTGCCTTTCGGTGCATGTCGTTGGTTCGTTATCGGCAGTGTGAGGGCGCAGAGGAGGGGGTTTTCAGGGAGGACGTCAAGAGGAAAATAATATAGAAAAAGGGACGAAATTTTTTAAAGGAATTTTTTTTCTATTTTTATGCCTTCCTGCTCATCGTTCCCCCATCCCACCCGCTCCAACCTGTGTTTGCTTGGGTGCTGGATGTGCGATACGGATGGGTTTTGCGGGAGAGAGGAAATCTTTCGTCGAGGGTGTGAAGGAGAGGTTCGTAAGGGGTCCAGGCGCGATGGTTTTGATGGCTCTTCCCCTTGTGTGTTTGGCGGAGTCGTCTCCGCGAGGGGAAGAATGGGGGAGTTTATCCAAGGGGGAGCTCGGGTGATGGTCAGAGGTGAGAAAGAGGGATGGAAAAGCGTGGAACGATAGGGGAGCTTGTGGAAAAGAGGGGGGTCGAAGGGGAATTTGAATAGGTCGCGGCCAGTGGATGTGGTCGTACGCGTTGGCGCGGTCCATGCATAAACCTGAGAGAGGAAGAATGTTCTGGAACTTTATACGGTGCTTATTTATGTCTGGTAGCGTTAGGAAACGCGCTTTGTCTCGATTTATATCCATGAATAAAATATTTCGGCCGTGGAACGAATTTTTATGCTTGGCAATACTTTCACTTTTTTGTTGCCGTCGATTCAGAAATATTTTCTAAAAATGAATAAAATGAGTACGTATTTGTAGTTTTAAGGATGTATTTCTAATCTATTCATCCTGGAACGAAGAGAAAATTACCTTATTTTATGCTCTCTTAAGATTTTGCAGTCAGTCGAATACGTGATCATACTATACATAGTGTGAGATTTATCATCATCATCATAGGTAGTCTGTCCATTGACAGGTCCGTGATTATTCTAAGTTAAACTTGGTTCTGCATGTACTCCTATTTTCCGCAGTTTTCTTCATGACTTGATAGCTCTCTTTCCCTTTCAAGTCGTCTACTAGCTGAAACCTTTTCCTACCTCTTTCTCTTTTTCCATCCAATTTTCCTTCTAGCACTTCTTTAATCATGCACTCTCTCCTCAGATAATGCCCAATCCAGTTCGCCTTCCTCTTTCTGATAGTCTGTATAATCGTTCGCTTCTCTCCTATTCTTCGTAGTACTTCCTCATTTTTCACCCTATCTGTCCATTTTATCTTCAGCATTCTTCTCCATGTCCACATTTCGAAGCTTTCCAAGTATTTAATATCATTTTTCCTTAACGTCCATGTTTCTGCTCCGTACAAAGCTATACTCCATACATAGCATTTTATCAACCTCTTGCGGATTTCCTGCTTTATATTTTCCGTTAGCAGGAGTTTCTTTCTTCTGAAAGTGGCTTTTGCTTTTGTTATTCTAGTCCTGATTTCATCTGTACATTTTGCTTCTCTTGTTATGATGCTTCCAAGGTATTTATAATCTGAAACTTGTTCTAATGGCTTTCCTCCAATACTTATGTTCAAATTTTCTTCTTCTTTACTTGATATTCGCATAACCTTGGATTTTTCTGTATTAATTTCCATACCGTATTTTCTACCTGTTATCACTAGTCTATTTATCATTTTCTGGAGTTCTTTTTCCTTTGTTGCTAGAAGTACTTGATCATCCGCGTATTTCACTGTTCTTATAATCCTTCCTCCTATTTTGAAATCTCCCGTGCCTTCTAACGCTTCCTGCATTAGTCTCTCTCCAAATATATTGAATAGAATCGGCGATAGACAGCAGCCCTGTCTTACTCCTCTAACGATATGTACTCCGCTGGCGTCCGTATTCTCCAACCTGACCTTTACAACTTGATTCAGATATAGATTCCTGATCAGTCTCCTGTCTTTCCAGTCTACACCTATATCCTTTAATATCCTCATCAGCAGTACCCAATTTACTCTATCAAAGGCCTTCTGCCAGTCGACGAAACATACGCAGCAATGTTAGCTGTACTCTATTGCCCTTTCTGATATGATTCTCACTACACCGATAGCATCTCTGGTTCCTCGTCCTTTTCTGAAGCCGAACTGATCTTCCCCTAGCATTTCTTCGGCCTTTTTCTCTAGTCTTTTATTAAGAATCCTCGTGATGATCTTGGAAGTGTGCGAAAGTAGGGATATCGTTCTGTAGTCCTTACACTGCATTGCCTTTGGCTTCTTCTTTAGAGGGATCATTGTTATATCTAAGAAATCCTGAGGCCACTCTCCCGAGTCGTAAATCTTGTTAATTAGTTTCGTAATCACTTTTAGTCCTTCCGATCCCATGACTTTAAGTACCTCTACCGGTATTCCATCGCTGCCTGTAGCTTTTCCTTTCTTTAGTTCCTGTATCGCCTTTTCTACTTCGCTTTTCATAATACTTGGTCCCAAGTTGTCTTTTTCAATGCAATTCTCTTCTTCTAGTTTCATTTGTACCGATCCTGCCTGCTTTTTATATAGTTCCTTAATGTATTCTTCCCATACCTGTGCTACATCCTTTGGTTCTGCGACTATTTTCCCATCTGTATTAATAATTCCTTTACCACGAATCCCATTAGACTTCTTATCTTCTAACTCCAGTGCCCTAGCGTACATCATATCGTATCGTCCTAACTTCTCCATCTGTTGTATTTCCTCACATTTTTCTTTTATCCAATTTTCCCTAGCTTTATCTGTTACCCTTCTCATCTCATTGTTTATGCGTCTATAGTTGGCTCTACCTTCTTCACTGTTAACATTTTTCCATTTCCTTCTCTCATCCATTTTCTCCAGCATTTCCTTAGTGATCCATGGTTTTCTGATTTTCTTCTCTTGTTTCCCAATCTCTTTATTCAAGGTATCTTTGATGCTGGCTTTCACTTCCTCCCATTCTGTATCCACGGTCTTCGGTTTGTTTTCCAAATTTCTAAGGCGATCTTCCAACTTCGTGCTGAAGGCATCTTTCCTTCCTTTCAGTTTTTCTAGGTCCCAAGTCTGTCTGTCTCTTCTCGTTTTCCTTATTTGTTTCAGCTTTGTAGTTACATCGACTATTAGAAGGATGTGATCTGAATCAATGTCTGCTCCTGGTAATGTCTTAGCATTTTTTATGCTGTTCCTGAATCTTTGTTTTACTAGGATGTATCTATTTGGCATCTCATTCTATCTCCTGGGCTTTTCCATGTGTACAGCCTTCGTTTATGGTTGAGATTAATATAAATATGTAAATTAAATAGATGAGATTATTACTGTTATAGCAATATTTCCTTATTCGGCGACCTGGATTGTTTTATTTGATCCATAATAATAATTTTTAATAGAACGGTACAATTTTGTGCTTAATATAATCCTATCGCTGAATTAAAGTTACAAATAAATGACGGCTGATTTAAAATACACATTTGATCAAAATTAATTAGCAGACTATGGATCATAAATTAATAACAAAGTCATAAATTTGGATATTTTCGCCTTCTTTCCCTTTTCTTCCATTAAGAAGTAAGTTAAATGTAAATTTAATCTCCTTTAAAATATCTGCAGTTCAAATATCTTTGCATCCACGTTTTAATAAATCGAGGAGGAAAAAATGTAGCTGAAAACGGAACATTTTCTATTGTTTCCTTTCGTTGATGAGCGTTAGTCATACTTGCAGCAATTTTTAAATGCCCCCTACAGCCATGCGATCCATTAATTACTCTTTTTTTGACCGAAGCTAATCGGTGTATAAACTTTTATCGTGCAAACAACAGTTGCGTGAATAAGTTCGCGCTGGAAAATTACGCGGCGTTCCAAACTCGGGAGCTATTTTTCATAGTCGCATTATCCTTTTTACTCCCTCCGTGCCGTTTTCTACGTGATGCACTGCGCTCCCGCGGACGGGCTATCATTTTATGCGGCGAGATTAGCGGCGTTCGCGGTGTTATACCGAAAACGTACATCAAGCTGTCACGATGCAGGAAGTACACCGGTAAAATTTATCCCTCGCGGTAATATGCAACTCCCGCGGACATAACTCGTAGAAAAAAATCTCGCGAGACGTTTTTCCGGCGAAGAAATAAACGAGTTTTAAAAAACATTTTCTCGCATTCCTAGATCTTCGAAGTGGACGGAATGCAAAACCGAAGGCAAAGCGAGCGAACTTGATAGTACCGTCGGATTGAATACCTCGGAGAGGACGTAGAGTCTAAGGGAATATTCGCGCAATGAGGATATAAAGGTCTCGGGTTAAGAATTGAGTTCTATACGAGTCTTCGCGTGGGGAATTATCCTCGGGAGTCATGACGTGGCGGGTAGAAATTTTCTGAAGTAGACAAGGAAGGAGAAGATTTGAGTGGTATGTTTTTCATTCCTCGACGTGGGATGGAAGCAAATATGATGCCGGGAGGTGTGAGAAGGGGAAGAGGGAGCGAGAAGGAGAGAATGCTCATTGGAGAAAAAGAATTGCCAAGCGGTGGGAGTATGTGGGAATTTCGGCCATTACGCCGGGTTTTGGAGCTGGGGAGAGAGAACATAGTGAGAGGAAGGTTTTGGCTAGTTTGAAGAGGTAGAGAGAGAGAGAAAGAGCGGGAAGGGAGGTGGGCGGGGGAGGAGTTTTTTCCCCGGGGTTGGCGTTGGTTCTCGCGCAAATGGGGAGAGTAAACGGAGGTGACGTTGAAGGAGTACACCTGCAGTCCCTTTTCGCCTTCCCCGATGGATTCTCTAGCCCCTTCTCTCGCTCTTCCCACCCCCGGGTCCCCCGTAACACACCCCCACATAACCAACCTCCCGAATTTCCTCCTACGCTTCCCCCATTCCCCTCCCTCCGACACGCCATCCTGTCTCTCGGTAATGCAGAAAAATGGGCACTACGGAGAGCGCGGAGCATTAACTAAAGACGGTGCCTCGGGAGGCGTCGGGAGGGGGGGAGGGTTGGGCGGAAAACGCAAAAAAATCGCCCAGAAAGGTGGACGTTAAAATTTTTCATACTAGCATATGAATGGCGTATATATATGCTTCCCGACAGGCTGGAGGTATTTCTCGGTGAAAAAATAAGTGGACTTTTAGGAAAAAAATCCTTACGCTGCTGCATTGCTAGTGTTACGCAAGAAATTATTCGAAAATTCTTCATTGTGTCGCTGTCTAAGCTGATTTTTCTTTTGGCCTTATAAGTTTGATTAATAGCTTTGAGACTTTGGTTTAAAAATTTCGATTTAGTTCGATAAAACCAAAGTAATTTAGAAGTATAGTCTTGGTAGTTTTTCTTGCCAATCTTCCATGGAGGACCCTCTGAAACTCAAAAATCAGTTGCTTGCCGAAATGAATGGTTGGTCAGACATTATATATTAGGGTTTTCGCATTTTCGTTTGGAGTAAGGTAATAAGCATGTGTATGTGTAAAGTTGAATTTTAAATATGCATTAAATCTGTTGGAATAATTTTTGTGATATTTATTAGCTACTTCTTATCATTTAAATCATGTTCATTTTACATGATATAGATAAAACTCGTTAATAACGTAAGAACTCATAACTTATTCTTTTAAATCACCCAATGTATTTAACTCGACTCTTCCGTGCGCTTTTCCGATGTTATCTAAGCTTTAAAGAGCGAACCGCAGGTCATTAATCAAAAAGAAGTGTTTATCGCGGACATTGTATGTGACACATGGCTCCATTAGGGTTTAGATCCCACATAGATCTCAGGTATGTGAAAAGAGCAAAGGTGTTTAAACATTTGTTTGTTGGCATCCATTTAGATATGGTATGAATTGTACCCTTTTTCATTGTTGGCTGGGGCTAACTAAAAAGAGCAAACACTCCTTAAAAATTTACATGGCAGTAGAATTTTATTAGCTTGACGATAAAAATTCTCTGCGTCGTTAGAAAATGTTAGTAACAATTTTTTATGTTAAACTTACGACTGCTTGGTGTTTACTTTTACAATAGAACGCGTACACAGAAGTTTTATGACTATTTTTTGTTCAAGATACGTCATAATTTGAACAATTACAGGTACATATACAAAAAGGAAACTGCTTCAACTCAGAATAAAATTATAAAAGTTGAAATAAGGATGCGTGGAAAACGCATGTAACTGAAGCTGCTAAACGTCTCTTTGTAAAACTAACTGAAAAAAGTTTCAAACCTGAATTAGCTGGCTTATCTTTTAATTAGAAACTAATGAGCTGTGTAGATAATAATACATGTGCGTATATATGTAGTGAGCTACGACCTGGACATTATCGGTAAAAAACTTTTGTTGCTGAAATGCGTGTCCGACTTGTTCCATCGTATTTCAGATTATGATCCAACCTAACCTTCCCAACCCCATCTATTAGCTCACTATTTTTCGGGTTGTTGTCTTCCTTCCGCTTTCTCGGCCATCTCTTAGGCATGAGCAACTGGTTGGCATAGGTGGTGGCGTCGGCGGGTGGAGGAAAAAGAGAGGGAAGGCCGCTGTGGGGTGGCGGCGGATAGGCGTTCGGTCCCGAGTCATTATTGGGGTGCGGTCGGGGGATGAGGGAGGTATAAATTTTTACGAGGGAATCACTTAGCGGTGGTCGAGAATGAGGCGGCGCGGAGGGCATCCAGATAAACGATAATGCCGCGCAGACGAACGAGCGGGTTCCGTTTTGCCAACGCTGCTCTGCCTTGGCGGGTCAAAAAAAAAGGGGGAAAAATTGTGATTGCCATCGCAACAAACGGTGGGGAAGGTTTTTTCGTCATAGGTGCAGAGAATACACACGCGTTCTTTTTCGAAAGGAAAAGCGATGTTTTATTCTTCTCAAAGGAGCAGGACTGTTGTTTCATTTCGTTTGCCTTGGTTATCTTCCGGAGAAATTTAATGTTTAAAGAGAAGGGGAAATTGAATTTTATTCAGGGTAGCGGGAAAGGGAGGAAGTGAATACGAGGAAGAATATCTGAGGGAGAGAGTAGTGCGAGATAATTGGATAATGGAACAAAAGGCGTTTATATAAATAACTCTTTTGAGCGATTAAAAGAAATTTTCATTTTCCTTAGGGGGAGATCCCTCGAGATGATTACATTTGCGTTGATTTGCTTCGTAAACATATAAAAAACTGTGTAAGTAGTGTCCGAAGTAATTTATCTATCAGTAATAGAATAACAATATGGGCGATATATTATTGTCGTGCCAATATCGTATCAATAGGATTAAAATAATGATACTGCGCTTTGAGCAGATATAAAATGGAACTCGTATTAACGAAATTCACACACGGTTATTTTTAGTTAAGTTATTTAGGTTTAAGAATAACGCATTACTAGAATTAAGATCTGTATATTTTTAAGAAGCTGAGGAAGTTGGAATGACTATTTTAATTAAATATTTGTATTAATCCCATCAAAATCAGGGAATACTAATTAACCGAATTGTATTAATTGACCGAGAGAAATCAATGTACCTCATCCTCTGCATTATCATAGGTAGTCTGTCCGTAGACAGGTCCGTGATTATTCATGGTTAAACTTGGTCCTCCATATACTCCTATTTTCCGCAGTCTTCTTCATGTCTTGATAACTCTCGTCCCCTTTCAAGTCGTCTATCAGCTGAAACTTTTTCCTACCTCTTTCTCTTTTTCCATCCAGTTTTCCTTCTAGCATTTTTCTCCTCAGGTAATGTCCAATCCAATTCGCCCTCCTCTTTCTGATAGTCTGTATAATCGTTCGCTTCTCTCCTATCCTTCGTAATACTTCCTCGTTTTTCACCATATATGAAATATGAAAATAGTTTTACATGGATTGAAATTAACTCCTGATAATTAGTTAAGATTTTCTTCCAATAATTTATTTCAATACGATAACTCCCTTCAAAAACTAACATTTTATGCTAACGGCGCTTATGAGCGAACAACTTTCTATGAAAATTTTGCTTACTCATCCCGGTTAAAATAATAATACACCATCGCTTCATTTAGTCCTACCTAATATTCACACACACGCCTTCGTCTTTCCCTCGTTCCACACTCCGATTCCTTCTCTCTCCCAACTCCTCCCTCGCTACCTCACCACAAAACCGTTCCCTCGATCCCCTCCATGCTATCGCATCGCCTCTCCCACTCTCCCAACCCACACCACGCCAACGCTCTCGTTTCCAAGCTCCAGGGCCAGTACAGCTCCCCATACAACTCCCATGTGTTATGAGAAAGATAAATATCCTGCCAAAGGTGATAAAATAGGTCATTGAATCTAAGTGTCGCGAGCTATTACGACAATAACTCATTTTCCTGCGGGTAGGTGTTTTGTAGCATAATCTTCAGTATCTTTTTATCTCACGAAACAAAAATATTAGCTCAATTTTTTCCGTCATTCATGATCATTTGATCATCAAAATTGAAGTGAATAGCAAGGAGTTTATATTTTTACCAAATTAATGTTTAAAGGTAATAAATCTGAGAGTCAGATCTCATTTGCACTCGAATTAATCTATATAATATTTTTCGAATTTTGCTTTCCTCGGCTATATATAACCTCTAATTTCACATTCTCTTCTTGTTTCCTTTCTCCCTCGCTCTATACTTTATATCCAAACCTAACTTTTGCCTTCTACATGTTTCCTCTCTCCCAAACATCTATACTCACTTCTCTTGCGTGGGCCAAATCTTCAATCACATCTATTTCCCTCCACTGAAATTCAACCTCCCCTATTCCATTCGCCAAAAATTTCTAAAAAAAAACCCTCCGCTCAACTTTTATCAGATATACTTTCACCAAAACATTTTGCCACAGCTTACCACCCTTTCTATCCACCCCCCTTACTCTAACCTGTCATATAATCCCTGCCTCGCCGCTTCCTATCTTTCACGTCCAAAAATCCTCGTTAATCCCAACCTGCGCCACCTTTCCTCCGAAACTCCTTTTCGTCTTTCACCACCCGCTTACTAAAATCTCCCCTTCCTATCTTTCCCTACCTTCCCTCACGCCATTCTCGCCTACCGCTTCCCATCCAAAAATCTCTCTTTCCTCCATCTTGTCACCTATCTCTACCCTGTTCTTTTTCATTCGGCCACATCCTCACATCCCCATCTCTTTCCCCTAGTCTTCATAATCTCCACCTCTTTACACGATACTTTACTCCTTTACTTTTCCTTTTTCTCACCCTCTCTCTCTCACACCCCTTCCAAACTAGCCTTAACTCTTAAAAAAATCTCTTTTAAAACTCTCGCACTTCCCAACTATCTAGCCTCACCTATCGTTCTCCCTCCCTCACCGTCTTCTTTACCACACTACCTCCAGTTCCTCGTCCTTCTCTTACTGTCCTAACCCTTATGGTTTTTATCTCCCACTCCGGGAACGACGATTATGCCGTGTTTGTTCTCGGCCCAGTGTTCCTAGCGTGGGCGTCGCACGAGCGCTTCGGATCGATCCTCTCACTTTCTCTCCCACACTCTCGGGAGGAGAGAGAGAGAGATGGAGAGAGGATGGGATGGCTCTCTTTCCCCCCTCTCTCTCCCAGCCTCCGTCATCCCTCTCCCTTTCCTTATCTGCCCCGCAGTGAGTGCGTTAGTAGACGCGAGAGCAGGAAGCTTTTTAAGCGTGCGCACACGGCCTCTCTCCAGGCAGTAAAGGATATCCATCCGGGGAGGAGGGGGTGGGTCGGTGAGGTAGGGATAGGGAGGGTGAGAAAGAGGGAGAAAGGAGGGAGTAACGCCAGGAAGGGAAAGAACAAGGAAGAGGGGAGAATGGAGGTAGGAGGGATAGAGAGAGAGAAGCGTGCGAATGCGGTTTTTGCGGGACCGTCTCCGTTTCCCTCTCTCTCTCACACTTTACCCGGGCGGCGGGAAAAAGGGCGTGGAGTGTGCGGAGGATCATGGGTATGTGATAGAGGCGAGTTTGGCGAGTAAATGGATACATGCCGCGTGTCTTTTTGCATGCGCGTTTAGACTTCGGTGGAGTTGCACGCGTGATACAGTTTCCTATTGTTTGCTATCGAGTGTCCTCTACGTGACAGATTATGTCCGGTGGAGTAAAAGTGAGAGGAGTTGGTTGAAGAGGATAATGATTGATGAGTCCTTGAAAAAGGTTGAGTGCCAACAGTTATTTATCCTCGTTTTGTTTGATCAGGATGCGTGAAAGCGAGTTGATCTGAAAGAGGTGTTGTTGCAAGAATGTTTTCTCAGTATGTGTGTGTTTTTATTAGATAATTTTCGTTATCCTTGCTGATGGAGGCTTTTGCCACTGAATATTTTTATTTATTCCCTAGAAGAAAGTAATGCATGTATTGAATTTTACTTAAGTCATTAATAATTAAATTTTTATACATTTTAAAAATTGTCTATTATTTACCACATTTCTGGGTATTTGAGGAAGGCAAAAAGTAAGGCTCATCGTTTGATTGGTATTCGTTCGGTCATATAAAGTCGTTATAACTGCTTGTCTATGTATTTCCGTATAGCATGAATGGCTTGTATAGGTTACCTTACATATGAGTTTTCACCCACGAATGGATGGGAACGACGGTGGTGTGGGTGTAAAATGACACACGCAGTGCTAGTGAATCTGTGCGAGAAAGGAGGGTCGGAGGCCAGTTTAAGAACGGAGACGGGGAAAGAGAGCGAACAGAAGTAGGGATAGATGGCGAGGGAGCGTGGGCAGTGCCCGCTGAGATAATGGAGCCTGGAATATTTGCACAGTCGACGGAGAAATGAATTATAGGAGGACGTGGCGGACAAGGGATGTGCGAAAGCATCGGGTGAGATAATAGGGTTTTTTTTCAAAAGAAAACTGAGCAAAGTAAACTTTGACAATATTTCGTCCAAGGGAAAGAGAATGTAGAAATATTTGTAAAGTAGTTTTTATATTGTATATTACACATGCATATTTTTGTGACTATATTAATTTTAAAGTAATGCTCGTAGTGTTCGTGTTTACAAGAGATGAAAGTCATGCACTAGATATGTATAAAAGTTTCGTCAGTATTTTTCCATCGGTATAGTCTTAATAATCCAAATGAATACTGACACGTTTTTTAAGCTTAAATATGCACGCTACAACAATTTTTTGCAAAATAAACTACTCTAGTATTGCTATGGAAATTTTATACCTTACTATACTACCTAGCATATGCAGTAAGATTTCCTGGGTTTAGCTTCCTCACTCATTGCTTATCTCCAGTTGCTCTTATACTGCATAAGTAACATATCCATCATAGTTCAGGAAAAATGCGTATGAGCAAAACGACGGCTAAATTATACTCCTGAAGGTTTTCGATCTTAATGCGGGAATATAAGACTATATCTGTTTCTAATGTTAGAAATTGAATAATCTTTCATATTACCCAAGAGAATACGGAAAATGTCAAGCATAAAATATCAAGTCATTCTATTTTTTTGGCATATTAAAAATAATTATAAACGATGTGCTATCACACATAATTTTTGCCTAAGTTTAAAATGCAAGTTGATTTTAGCATTGAGAAAGAAGAGCAAATAAAATTAAAGTTACGTTAATTCTCAAATGTTTAAACCGTTCGAGCCCCTTTGTCGTATGTCACACACTAACGTGTTTTTCCTCGACATGGAAATGTTTTTGCCGGAAAATGAGTGGCTACGAGTTAAATTTACATCTTTTCACAGTAATGGTCCAATGATCCGATTGAAACAAAATTCCTTCATATTTTCATTAGCTATAGATTGATTTCCCTCCTATTCAGCGCCGTGCGCTTACTGCGGTGTTTCAAGACGTGCGACACTGACAACTTGCGTCGGGAGTTCCTTATAATGTTAGTTATAATCTTGGAAATGTTACGGCAAAAGCCTGCGCGTAAAGGTTTCAGAATGGGAGAAATATTACAGTTGAATAAAGTCAAAACTTCTGGGGTACAGGATAACAGATAAACGGAGGAGAATAGAAAGGGAAAGGTTGGTTCTAGGAACAGTAAGTATAAAATAAAGGAGCGTAAGTGGAAATGAGTGACAAAGCTCGGATGAGAATTCTAGAGACTGTGATGAGTCCAAGCGTCTAGTCTGGGTGGCTTAAAATGGAATTAAACATCATCCCATTGTATTTCTGAAAGATTAGCTGACTCAAATAAGTGAAGTTCTTAAAGTCGTAGAAAACATTTTTGTTTTTAGGATTTTAAAAGAGAATCTGTTTGCCTGTGCTATTAATATTAACGTACCATTTAAAAGACGGAAAATGATTTTCTAATACCTCAACAAAGGTAAAATTTTTAATTGTATCAAATCAACGAACCGTGTTTAATTCTTATTTATTCTACTTATCTCAGGAGCTAAATTATTTTACGGCTATTTCCAACTTCGTTATAATATAATATTTACTTATTTTATTTATCTCACTAGTAGAAAATTCTACATAAAGGAACGAAAATATCTGCCTCTTTATTAGCTATCTTTAATTTCGCTGTGTACCACACCATACAGGAACACGATTCAGACAGTTTTTCTAATCTTAATCGCTACTTGATGTTGATGACGAAGGCAAGAAAGGACACCGAACGCATATACGCACACGCTCACAAAACCCATGCGAATTTCACCAGCGTGGCATTGGGAGAGAGTCAAAATGGTGGAACGGGCCGGAGAGCGTCGTACAGTCGACATAAAAGAAAAACAGCTGAAAGGGGGGGGGCAAGCTGGGGCTAAAGGCGGTAGGCGAGCGTGTGGGGAAGGGAGGTGGGGAAGATAGCGGATAGAGATCATTTCGGAGCGATACTGACCGTTTATGTTCGTGGATCCTCACCTCCCTTCTCCCCTTATGAGGGTCGACGAACGCAGAGCCCGTACCCTTGTTTCGGGATGCCTAGCGACTCTTCCACCTTTTCACCTCGAGCGACTCATTCTTTTTTACCGTTTCCTGCTTTTCTTCGTAGTCGCCGGCTGGCCACCTGGGCGTAACCAAGGAGAGGTCCTCTGGCACTTTTCGGCATTAACGCTCGGCTCCGTTGCTCACCTCTTGTTAGATGGAAAATAACTATTATGTATGGGGAGAACGGGCTCTTTATCGGTCTCTCTTGCACTATCACTGATATTATTAAATATTATTTTCTGGATAAGTATCTTCAGCTGAATTCGTTGAAAAGTCGTCCGTTTTACTGAAAACGAGTGAACATAATAGGAAATAAACTTTGAAAGTCATGTCATTTTACCATTAAAATATCAAAAAACCTGTTATTACGTTTTCTGATTAACTCATAATATAGCCAATATATGTAGCAGTCTCCTTCCGTCGGTAAGATTTATTGAGTTACGTATTTGGATATAATATTGACTCATGATTCGATTTCACTGTTTTAACTATTATATTGTAAGTTAAAATTTCACTTTTACTTCTCAAACCATTGCTTTATTTTCTATGATAAAGATTCGCAGATTTCCTTTAAATGAATGAAACTGTGATCTTGGTTATAATTTATCCAAAAAATACACAAGGAATTCTATGCTTGACCTCTGACGTTAACGTGATGATTTAATTCTAAATGTAATAAATCCATGGCCTCCGTAATTTTTGGCTGACGATTACAGTACTATATATGTTTTGTAAACCCGCTCTAAACGCAACGTACAATGTTGTGTTTACTTTATTATTTTATCTTAAAAAAATCTACTAACACTGATATAAATGAAGTGTTTTTAACATTTCCACTCATTGATTGAAGTAGTTTTGTTTAAAAATAAATTGACGTTGGCAGTTAAGTGTTCTAGCTAATATTTCAGCTTGTTTTTTTCTCTCTGGAGGTGAATCCGGCGCTGTTTTTACCCTCCGATGCTTTTGTGCCTCAGATCCCGATATCATCCATTTAACTGCATTTTCATCGCCGTATTTACGCACGCGCACGCACCCAAACAATTCCAACTACACTGTTTCCACGTTTAGCGAATTTTATTAAGCACAGGAGCATCTAAAAGTTCACACAATCACATCAATCTCCCACATAGAATTTCCTCCCGTACATCCGAGAGCGGTCCTTTTTTATCCCAATTAACGACGTACAAAGGTTTAACCTTATTGTTCCACATTAATGGAAAACCTGTAGTTCTCCTCATCCCTCTATCCCTCAAGGATAAACGCGCTGCTCACTCCACCGGCGCCTCTCCCCGCCCCGAGCCTCCCTCCCACCAAGCATCCTATCTCATCCCTTTCCTATTACCCCACTTCATTCTGTCGTTGGACCCCTCAAAGGTTTCCTCCATCCTGCCCCTGGGGCTATGCCCCTCCTGTCCTCCCTCTTCTTCCTCGCCTCCACCCCCCCCCCTCTCCCACGCAGTGTCGCTACCGAACAAGGTCTTCGCCCCTCTACCCCACCTCTCCTCGTCCCAGCTTCCCTACGTTCGCTCCCCAACCACATTTTCCGTCCTATTTACCGCATCATATAGAACAGAGGCAGATAAAACTCAGTTTTAAATGAGATTTCCCCGGCATTTATCTCACATATAGTAGAACGGTAAATTCATATCCTTTTTGGAATCTCGTCAATCACTCCATGATTGCTTTTTTTGGGGTAGTGGATTTCGTTTACTCAAATGTCTGTCTCATCCCCTACTCCTCTTACTCTTTCTATCCCTGGGCGTTTTTTTGTTTTTTTTGTGTGTGTGTTCGGATATTTTAGTGGTCAATGAAGTTGTTTACGGGTATTTCTTACTGTGAATGCGCGTAAGAGTGGTAAGAATTTTCTGTTGAAAGTTGCGTACGAATCCAGTTTTCCTATATAAGTCTGTCATTTCGCTCCCGGCTGGGTATGTAAAAAATGTTTGGCATTGATGCGAAACCATTTCAAATTTTTTTCAGTGAAATAGCCTACCTTTGTGGAAGTTTATGATAGAAATTTAAACGCATGCATGTCTGAATAATCCAATATTTACGTGGCATTCCCCCAGACAATGTTCTGACTACGATATAAAAAATACATGATAAATTCTATAAGATAATTTTCTATGGATTCGGAGGTCTGCACATTTCGCTTTTATTTTTCGGCTAAAAAACTAATTATGACTGACTAGTTACTCAGTATAATTTAAATTAATATTTCCTTAAGCAAATGGCCGCGCAGGGAAACGCGTCCTATTTGAAGAAATGCTGTTCCTTTAACATGTTAAATGGTATCTAAAAATCTTACAGCTAAATAAAAACATGAAATTACATCCTAAAAATTTTCATTAAAATAATACGAACAAAGTTACAGATGTTTACAGTTAAGATACAAAACAATTGCGTTCTCCGTATAGATGTTAAATGACATTAAATTTGATGTAAAAAGAATGGAACTACATAAAGTTAAACAAAATAATTGCAGATCTTTATAAAAATAAAATTTTCGCGAGAGGGAGCTATTTGTAATCATAATAATCATCTTTCAGTTTGAAGCGTAACGCGCGCCACTTATCAAGCGTAGTCATTCATTATCGCTCGCACCCTCAAGAATGCGTGAGTTGAAAGGTTGACATTATTGAAATGTTTTCAGGAGAATGGCTGGAGAAGTTACTGAATTTCCAGGAAACTGGACTGCCAGGACTGTCAGCACCGTGTATCGAAGATTTTACACGCCTTGAAACAAAGGGCTCTAGTTCCAGTCAACTAAGTGGCGTTAATGGCTGAAAGCTATCAATCAGATTTATATTATTAAAAGCTGTATAATTAGCGTTACACCATGAAGACTGTGTTTTCATCTCTTGCAGAGAGAGCTTGCACAGTGGTTAAGAATATCTAAACGTACGGTGCTACGTACTGTCAATTTTGAAGGAATAAAATTTTAGGGGAATGAATGTGATATGAAATAAAGCAAATTGCACGATTTTATAAACTTCCAACCGCTTATATAACTTAAATGTAGTACAAAGTTTATTAAACCACGTTCAGTATGTTTTATTCCAAGTTACATCCATTCTCTTATTATGGAGTTCCACCCGATATCGGCAGTTTCAGCGAATTATTGAATAAAATTTTATCTACATTTGAAAGCATCTTTTCTTTCTGAAGCCCCCATGAACAAGCAATTATCATATCACAATACTGTTTAAACGATGCGAAACTAATTCATTTCCAGGGCGGGGAGGAAATCCCGTAGCGAATTATGGCAAATTCTCAAAATAACAGCGGGCAACAAGAAAATCACAGTCGAATCAACTCGCTTGTACCATGAAAGGTCGTAGTGTTAAAGTGCACGTTTCTCGTTATGTACAGATCAATAGCTTCTCCGAGAGCTTAATATTTTGTATCCTGACAGTGATTGAAGTTTCGTTTCGTGCCTCGTGTCATGAGTATTTAACGCAGTACGCACCGAATCATATTAAAGCCAGGGCACGACAACCAGTTTACGAACTTCAAATCACCCCATTGTTGTCTGAAATTCACTCCAAGAAAAAGTGCACGAGAGCCTTCGGCAGCTCTTTTGCAACATAGTGGAACATATAATATTGAGAATGTTGGGAAACAGTACCACAGTATTAAATTCGAGCTTCCATTCCTCAACGGAAATAAAGTAGGAAGCAAGTAATTCTTGAAAATGATGGTCATATCACGTATACATTTAGTGTCCATATCTTCCATAGAAAATTTAATATCTCAATGGATAACACCATTGTTTTAAATCTAAAGTTTAAACGTATAAATATATTTACAACCATATTATTAGAATAAAAATTTCAGGAATGTATTAATTTAGTTGTAAAATTTTCAGATCATTACTTATCTTGTTAACGGAATAGGACGCATTTTTTCACCCGTTTCGTTATATTTATATGTAAATTTAAAGTATATTTTAATTACTAGGTCAGGCATAATTTATGAAGAATGAAACGAGCTTAGGTTTCAACTTCTGCGTCTTTCAGCTATATTGATCGATTCTGTTTATTTTTCCTGTATAATTTTTTCCCAACTCGTACTTGGCTTGGAATTATCTAGAAATTCATATTCCCTCAGTAAATAAAAACTCCTATCTATTGGCCGTTCGCAATCCATCGTCCAAACCTCGTTGCTTTAGATTAAAATCACAGCAAAGACCACTTTCTTCTGCTCTCATGACTTCTCTCGACCTAGCTCCTCGTTCTTCTCCTTCTGGCTGTCACAGAAGGAAATTTCGGCCCGCAGAATAATGTGGCTCAAAGCCAAGTAAGTGTCTTAACAGAAGACCGCATTCTCCCTCTCCATCCCTATCTCTAGCTAGCGGTGTAGACATACTGTTGTGGCCGTTGGCGCACGCCTCGGCGGACTTACGAGGAGTTCGTGAAGTGTTTATCGCGCTCTCTCGGCCGTAATGATTTCCTTCTCCTCGTCTCCTACGTTTGCGGTTCTGCAGAAGATTATTTTCTTTTTTCTTGCCAACGACAACTCAATTACTCCGTTTCGGTCTTTTATTTTATTTCACGAATTTGTCGCCCCATGAAAAGTGCCTCACGTGGAAAACTGTGTCGATTTCTACTTCACTGAACTTAAAATTTAAGAATAAATACGGCACGAATGCACGAAGGGATTTTGGTTGTTAGCTCCCGGTGTAACATGGCTGTTAAACATTATCGACTGCTAGGTAAGCACAGCTATTTCTTTCCTCTATATCCAGTGCCGGAAAAAGACTTCAATTGTTGTCTGCCTATCATTCTCACATCACAATTGGACGTAGGAATGTCATAATTCCCCACCCTGCCTGAATTTAGCTTTTCTCTAATGTCTCTTGGAATCCGTTCAATTACCCGAAACGTTCAACAATGATAATTTCTTCGAATAAGACCTTCCCATTGCCAGTTTAAGTTCCTTTTTCTTTTAATTGCGTTCTTTATGTCGACCCTTTGTTTAAGGTGGTAGTTTATCCTATAGTTTATTGCACACGTAATTTTTACGGTTGTTTCCTCATACGCAGCACAACATTTTCGTATTTAAAATTTTAATCGAAACGTATACAACGGACATTTTCATTCGCATCAATTCATGTTTTCCTATTATTCGATTATATTCCAGTGATTATTACTCATTTTTTTATATCTGTAAAAAGGGTGTATAATTGATTCCAGCAAATTTTGCTGTTTTTTTGGGTCTCAACTTCTATACGGAATATTTTATCAAAACCGGTTTCGCAAAAAATATAAGGATAGTCAGGTAACCGGTTATAGTAAAATGTTTCGTGAGGAAATATATGATGTTTTTCAGTCTGTGATTACTGAGCTCATTCCACAAATTAAAGCATAAACTAACCCATAATAAATTTAAAATGTACTTATCATAAAATTATCGATTGTTTGACAGTAATTTTAATGGTATGTGATAAAAATGGGACAGTGAATTACGTAATGACATTTTCTACGTAATACATTTTTCCGTTAATCTAGAATAATTACAACAGTCATTCATAGAAGTTATAGCAGTTTTCTTTTTATTGTACTTTTAGCATTAAAGAATGAATTTACTGTAAAATTGTTAAAATTTGTGGATGGTCGAATTGCGTTATAGTTTTCTTGAGCAGATTTCTTTTCTGATTCCAGGGCTGGAAGTATCAAGACTCGCAGACGTGAGAACCCGACGATCGTGGCGTTGCGTGGTCGATAAAGTGTCGTCGTTGAGTCCAATGCATCAAACTGGCGAGGGTGCTCAACACGCCCAAACAATCCCGAGATATGAACTCAAGTGACACCGAAGACCCTATTTGCAAATTAGTGAAGAACTACAATCGTAGAACTTCGTCCTCTGTGACGATGCGATTTCGAATAGGATCGCATGAGAAATGGGACAACGGAAGACACTAGTGACAAACTCCTAACGTTGGGCTAAAAGGTTTCTGAGGAATAATTAGGGTTAAAATCCCAATTAATTTGCTTGGGCGTGCCTCCCTAAAGCGAATAAAACGACTGGATAGGCAGATTTTAACTAGCGATTCGGAACGTCATAATCAAAACTTTTACATCTCCGAGTGTCATCGGAAGTGAACCGTTGGAACGGATGGCGGGAGATAATTGGGGTTGATACTTTCGACTCTAAATCATCGCGAAACTGTTTCGTCTGTATACTCGTGCTTCTCCCTACCGTGTGTGTTTGTGTTTCCGTAATGGGAGTGCCAGTGATTCGTCGGGCTGTGGCCTTCAACGGCCCACACCACCGCATCCATAAATCCTCTGCTCTCCTCCTCCTGACGCTCACCTTACTCACCACTTACGTGCAGATGGCGGGATCGGCGAATGCTGGTGAGTACTTTTCTTAAGGAGATGATTAATTTAGAATTGTCGGCAAAGTAAACGGATATAACCACGCTTCTGGGCTCTATAAATCTGTATAAAACGCAATGATTTCAATTGGTTTTTTAATGGAAGTACAAAGGGAAATACAGCAGTTAAATTAAAACTAGCCGACCTGTTCTACATTTCGTGCCTATAAGGTTGGGCACGATGTAGATGAAGTGCAGGAAGCGTAAATAAATATTTTTCTTTGCAGTTAGCTTTTCATATTCGCTATTTCATTTGGCGAACTTTGAGCGCTGCCGCATTCTTTGGCATACTTTTGTTATCGAAGTATTTTCTTGAAATTTCTTTGCATTTTTGGATGTTGTCAGCAATTCCAGAATTTCCATATATTTTTCTAAGATTTTTAACAAATATTTCCTCTTATATTTGCATATTTCGACTGGCGAAAATTCTTTAAATTACCAAGCTATCTATTTTGAAAAGTTTCAAAGTGGAGTATTATAGAAATATTCTTGTTTTTAGAAATTTCCAAAATTTGGTTTTGGGACGTTAAGTGCTTTATATTTCTAAAACAAACCCACTTCAGAAAACATTTTTGAAAAAGCTCATCAGAAGCAAAACATTAATTTTTTGCCTCAGCCATTTGCAAGAGGGCAGTCCGTACATTTGGAATGTAGATCCTCACTAGACTCTCCCATCCGTGAAAACTTTACTCTATCTTAAATAATTTGGCTAAAATTCCATTTCATAGTTTTGATGATACCTAACTGAAAATCTATGAATTATTGGGAAAATCCAATCGGTTGAAAATTCATAGATAAATGAGAGCTATCTAATTCAAAAATAATTTTCCAAACATCTCTAAACAAAACAGATTGTTTGTCCCTAGACAGGTAGACAGAATTATCGCAATGTTTTTTATTTTGAGAAAACGTTCTAAAAAGCAAGCAGGAAAATTACGTGCAACGACTTTTATTATTGATGTTTAACTTGTTGTTAAATACCGAAACTTTGGACGCGATTGATACGTACAATAATTTGTAATATTTTGCAATTCATGCGTCGTTCCGTATACAGCGGTCGGATGTACTACCTGCAAATAACTCGTCTTGATTACGATTTTTCATAAAATGGTCGCATTATTCCGATTTATCGATGCGTCTAAAGTGACTACGTCAAACGTAATAATTAAAATGCACTTCAGTTTATTCAAATGATACATCGAACCTTGTATGTGGTACTGCCAGGGCCGGTCCAAGGCACCGGCGAACCGGGCGGCTGCCCGGGGGGCCAAAATCTTGGGGGCGCTATTTCGACCATCTATCTATGCATTACTTGCAAGTGACTAAGTATTGGATACCGATTTATATCGCCGAACAGGCTGCAATACTTATGAAATTCATTATTTTTTCCTTTATCTATAATCTTTACAGAGCGATGAATAAATTAACATTTACTTTGTAATTATCTCGACAAACATTTACGGTGGGGGACGCTACAGTGCTATTTCGCCCAGAGCGCCAAAATTATTCGGGCCGCCCCTGGGTACTGCTCGAGGGATAATTTCAATATTCTCTCTCTCTCTCAATACTTTCAACGATACCGTTGTTTGTGTTACAATTGACCGCTAGGCAACAATGTAAAGCAAGCTAACTAAAACACATTTTTACTTCAATACGATGGTCATCTCATGAGGATGATTTGATGTATAGATATTTCTGTTTAACTAACAAATAATTATAAATAATGAGTATTCTGCACCTGTACTAAAATAGATTACACATGTTCATAAAAAATAAACAATATATTCTGACAAGTTGTTTCTATGGTAAAATATATTTTTAAGAGAAACTACAACAGGAATATTGGGAAAATGGCGTTTCGTTTAATGAAAAAATGTCAACGATAAAATTATTTTTAATTGTAACTTAGTTGCGTCGCGGAATGTGATGCCCTCATAATCTGAAACGATACCATTAGGGTTACGTCGCATTTAGAATCACTTAAGCCGGAAACAAAAGAGTTCTCCAGAATTTTATGTCATAATGCTTTTAAAACAACGTTTAATTTTAAAAGCGTCTCTTCAAAACTGGCCACTCAGACTAGCTTTCAGAACATCGCTACACAATCTGCAAGAGCAATAATTACACGACTGGTCGGCTATTCGTCGAGTACGAAGCAGCGCTCTACCGGGCTTTGTAATGGATGCTCATTTGTAATCTTCTGACAGAAACTAAGTCACACATTAGTTCACGTAATGTTCACATTAAACCCGTCGCAGACAAAGTGTACATTTGAACGATAAATCTCTTATCTGGCACATGGAAAGCTCTCATTCTCTCACTCTCGGAAGATAAGTTTTTCCGTGCGCTCGTAATTAAACCCTTATTTATCGTCTCCATATCCATTAAGCGTTTATGTGGCTCACATTCTCCTACCAAACCTGGTTAAAAAAAGATATTCCTGAAATTTCGCGGCGAAAACTATGTCACATAAAGGCGGAGGTTTGCATACAAAATAAATGCGCACGAATAGTATCATGTCCGGCCACCTGCTGACTTACAGATTGGCAAATTCGCCTCCAGGTGATGCTCTGCCAAAAACCTCGCGAACCGTATCCAAACAGTTCTCCGTAAAAGACATTTTCCAATGGAGAATGTCTCCTCGGTGAGGAGGTGGAGGAGAGTGTTTATGTGTGTGCGGGTGGATAAGGCGGTAGTTTGGGTTCAGGGAAAAGCCTCTTCTGGATTTGAGGGCAACATCCTGTAAAGTAGGCAAAGGTTCGTACCGAACAGTGCAACAGGTTGCGTTGTCTGCAGGGCAGCTGCTCCTAACGCTTTTGAGAATACTCCAAATCGCTGCTGTATATATCGCACAAGGAGGAGAGTCGAATTGTTTGCAGCCCACCCCTTCTTTCCTCTCCGACCGACGTGCCTCTCCCCACATCTCCGTTTTCTCTTTCCCAGCCTCTATCTCCCTCCCTCTTATAGCTCTCCAAAACGTTCTGCGAGCTCTCGGAGTGGTCGTATGTTAACGTGGTGAAGTGACCGTTTTGCATAAAAGAGGACGTCCATAGAAAAAGCAAAGAAGGATATATAATACAAAAAAGTTCCCTTTTCTACGATTTTCGATGGGGTAGCACAAAGTTTGATGAGGTTAGTAAGCAGCCTGTTGGGTCTTAATCTTGTAGAGTTTAATGTTATTCGTGTTAGTTCATCTATACTCGATATTTAAAAACAGTGTGAAGGGATGGCGTTTCAACTCGTGAAAAAGAAAGGGGCAAAATTATAAATGTTTTATCCACATTCACATCAAATGAGTACGCTTAGTAGTCCAAAAGAGAAAATAATTTGTTCGTGGTATTTAAGTATATAATTTTAATATTTTACGGTCAAAATTATTGGTATGTTGCGGTTAACTAACCATGTTTTAATTGAACCAAGGCTTACGGCCGTAACTATTAATACAACATCAACTGTCTGAAAAATGTCTCATACTTTCTTCCTAATTAATTTCTAATATTTGTTGAAGCACGCCCTTGATTCCTTTAAATATCTTTTAAAAACACTAATATTGGGTGGGAATAAATATCATAAAACACCTTCCTTGACTTTGAAAACAATATACCGAAGAAATAGAACAAGGTATGCATGTAGCAGTGACATTAATTGCTATTAACACTCGAGTTTAAATTAGACGAATGAACAGTAGCGGATTTAGGCATTCTGGGGTCCCTGGCGCTAAGCTATTGGGGCCCCTGGCGCTGAGCAATTGGGGTCCCTGTAATCCAAATATATGCTGAAATCTCACCAAACAACTACCGCTTTATTTGACCTCTCTTAATGATCGCATTAATAAATAACATATCACAGAGAAAATAAAGAATTGTTATACGTCGTGTTTAAAATGATATATTTAATATTTCACAGATTAAAAATGAAAACAGTTTTCGGGGCCCCTTATTTCAAGAGACCCCTGGCGCAGGCCAAGTGCGACCCCCCTTAAATCCGCCATTGCGATTGAATTTAATTTTTGTTTAGTAAATGTAAGTATTATGATAAACAACACTCACATGCATACTTTACTTTGAATAAATAGGCGAGTTTTTTATTGATATTCAGAAGCAGTTAGTGAGAAGCAAAATAATTATAATCAATATTAATTCAGTTTCCGGAGTTTCTTTAAATTATGCGATCAAATGGATGATCACGAGGCGTTTGATGCACGTCATTGAGATTTAATTGAATTCAATTAGAACTTCCTTTGTTCCTGAGAGTATTAATTGATGGAGAGATCCCAATTTAGCGTTAAAATTGAATGGCCATTGCTGTTGATGACAAACAGAAAAGTAATGATTGATGTAGATCATTTTGGATTGTGAATTGCCATTCAGTACTTAAACACTGTAATTATGTTCATCACACTTGGAATTTTAATTTCATTTTTTTCATTTCATAATAATACTGATGCTATTCTTTATAAATCTCAAATATTTTCTAACAAAATATTAGTCATAACCACATTAACAGATATTATAATTTCATTGATTCGGATATAGGTTTAAAATTTTTAATAACTTTTCCTTTGTGATAATTTTCATCTTGCTCATCGGATAAACTTCTTCAACTTCCGAGGTTTAATCATTTCACAGCAATTTCTTATCCAATAAAAATCTTCCCTAATGGATATCATTCTGTAATTACGCTTCGATATTTGTTACTGATCATATCGAAAAGTGATTGTCTATACGTTTACCTGTAAAAAGAAAGGGATGTGAAAGAGATAATTGCAGAGCAAGGTGGAACAATCCAACCCAAAAAAGGACATAATGAAGCATAAAAGAAGCGTCTTTCCCCTTTTCTCGACGACACGCAGATCTAATAGGAGTTCAGTTTCTTTAATCACTCAATCGGAAATACGCTTCCTTTTTCTTGTAGAACGAAAAGAATCCTGATAACGGAAAAATATACCTTCCAAAAGGGCAGCGATGTTAAGTGGGAATAACGGGTTACATCGAGCGGATAATGGAAACAATATGAGCTTTTAGTTGCTTCTCTTATTGAAAGAGAGAGAGAAAAAGTGTGAGGACGACGAGAAGTTCTGATAGGAAGGAGGAGGAGGAGATAGGAGGAGGAATGGAGATTAGGGAAGGAGGATAAGGGCTTGGAGCCAAGCAGTAGCCGGCCGCCACCTGGCTTGCTTCCAAACTGTTTCGATATGCTAGCAAAGGTTCAAGGGTTGAGTGAAAATAAAGGAGGTAAAAAAAGAAGGAAGGAAGGAAAAAGGAGATGAGATAGAAAGAGAGAGGAAGAGAGAAGGAGCGAGTGAATGAGGAAGGGAGATTTTTTTGGAAGAGAGAGAGAGAGAGGTGGACCGAAAACGTGCCAAACTCTGAACGAGGAACCGTTCCACTTTTCTATTCCTTTACCTCTTGGGAGGAAAAAAGGAGGGAGGTATGTGTTAGAAAGAATGAGACGAAGAAAGAGAGAGGATGGTGATGGAAAGCATAATAAGTAAAACTTTTCCCATTCCTCGTGTCCGAGGAGTTCGAGAGGAAGTGGAGGTGGGATGTGGGTAGGGAGAGGACGAAGGGAAAGAAAAGGGCTTAAAAAAGGATTGTTTGAGAATAGGTGAGAAGTGGCGGCGAGATGCGAGACGGGTGATTCAGGGGTATGGTGGAGGATTGGAAAGGGCAGAAGAGGGCGATTGTGTAAGGGTGGAAAGAGGGTGAGGGTCGTTGAGGGGAGGGGGGCGGGAAATGAAAGGGACAAGTGGCGGAGAGAGCTGTGAGGCAGAGACGGTCGGGGTGGCGAGGATCGTCGGAATGCGAGTGGAGTGCAGAAGTTTCGGTAGGAAAGGGTCATGGGATTTAGAGAGGATGGGTTTTAAAGTACGGGAAAATGGAAAGAGGAAGTATGGAGAAGATGCAGGAAGGAAAGGAGATTGGAGACTAAGGTGTGATGAACATGGAATGGAATAGAGTGAGAGGTTTTATGATGGAGGAGTGATTGAGATAGTGTGCGCGGGATTGCTTAAATTAAGAGGGTTTCAGTCTATAGCACATGAAATTACTTTAGATTTTCAATGTTGGTGACTGAAAACCTAAGTTAAATGAGATGGTGATGAAAGTGTACCAGTTGGTCAAAGTATTTATCAGGAATCGATAATAGATACAAAGTGAATGATATGATTGGTGATAGTCCGTTGTTTTATTATTCTTGCGAGTGGTCCATGAATGCGAAAAGCTTGAGATCCCCTGATATAGATGGTTTCCGGTTGAGAATGACGAAAGTATTTGTGTGTAATCAAGTAAAGGGATACGTGGGTTCGTCGATTTTTGGAGCATTCGTTGGTTAGGGAGCTGGAGTGGTACGTGGTGGATGACATCGAACGGTCATGATGAGATGGTGGATTCCGATGACGCTAGAAAGTAAGGATTGAATGTCTAGCAGAGGAAAAATGGTAAAAGGCACGCAATAGAGAGATCTGGAGAGGGAACGGGCAGGGAAGTGGTGGGTGGGATGAAAGGGGAAGTGGTAGGGGGCTTAAGGATGGGCAAGTGGAGGAGGGAATGACGTAGGATGAAGGGAATGGGTCTGGCATAAAGAAGACGTGGTCCTTAGGGAAGAGTGTACCCATGAATATTCACGAGCTGCTAATTCGAATGACTAAACGATTTCTTTGGAGGATGTTCGCGCCAGAGGGCGGGAGACTTCGAGAGAGGAAAGAGATTAGAGGAAGAGTTTAGGTAGGAGAAGAGAGGGGTATGGGGGGAAGGGGCGAGGGAGAAATTTTCTTATTGGGTAAAGGAAGGGGTGGGAATGAAACCTGCTTTTAAAGGAGATGATGAAGAGGGATATTTGGACTCCTTTAATAATTTGGAGTTTAAGATCTTAAAGCGACATTAAGGGTGATTTCGGAAACGTCGTCTTTAGAAGAGTTGGTGTGTATTTTTCAGATGATAAACTCCAGTTTTTTTAATGAATGTGGTAATTTATACGTTTATCTTTTATGATTTTTTTGTATGATGGGCTAAAAACGGCTATTTCAGTTGTAAAAATGTTCAAATTCTGATTATCGTCTCTCGGCGTTTATGCTACGCGTGATTCAATGGATGATGATTTATTAAGAAGGAAAATGCACGCTAAATACACACTTTTGGCGTCCTTGTTTGCTAGACCTGCTCCTATTTCATCAATCTATATATTTTTAAATGAATCGAAGTATACGAATGAAATTAAAATAATTAACCCAAATGCATATTTTAATACATTTCATAGCTATATATACACACGCACACACACACGAGGATCATCATATAATTATTTGCAGCACTGCTGTCGTTTGGATGTGCATAAAGGTACACACCTCGCATTTTATATTCCCTCGATGTAGTCCCCAGCCATGTCGATGACACGTTTCCAGATGTCTGGAATAAGTCTTACGCCGTCAGCAGCGTCGTTTCTAGAGGTCTCTGAGGGACCGCCATACGCCTGCCAGGATTTCTTGATTCGCGCAGAAACGGATGCCTGGAAGGGGTTCTATCATTTTCAGGAAAAGATCAAAGTCGCATGGACTCATGTCTGGCGTGTATGGGGGATGTTGCAATACTTCCCACTGCCATTTGCGGAGCAGATGCTTTACGGTAGCGGCGATGTGACAGCGAGCGTTATCGTGGATGACAATGGGTTTACTCTGCAACAAATCCTTCCGTTTCCGGCAAATTGCTGGTGATCTTTCAAAAAACCACGGTAGTATGCAGCATTCACAGTACATCCATCAGGAACGGCGTGTTTAAGGAGGACACCCTCGTAGTCGTAGGCGGCAATCAGCATGACTTTCACGTGCCCAGGATCCTGCTTGAATATTTTTGGTCTTGGGGATGTTTGTTGTCGCCATTTAGCGGATTGCCTTTTCAACTCCGGCTGGTACGACCGCGCCCACTTTTCATCCACGGTGACGATACGTCGGAGAAACGCCTCACCTTCTCTCTCGTACCGTTCCAAATGCAACCTTGCCGTCCCCATACGCTGCCACTTCTGCAAGTCATTCAACATGTGCGGCACCACCTGGATGCGACTTTCCGCATGAAAAGGACTTTTGTCAGTATGACATGCACACTCGATTGTGAAATTCCAACCTCCACTGCCAGTTCCTTGCATGTCCATCGCCGGTCGACTTCCAACAAGTCGCTAACGGCGGCGACGTGGGGCTCGTCGGTCGCGGTTACAGGGTGTCCGGCTCCCGGCTGATGCTCTCCGCTGTTCCGACCACTTCGGAAAGCTTGTAGACACTTGGCGACGGTACGATACGGGAGAGCAAAGTCCCCGCATGCCTCACGAAGCCCTTTGTGGCACTGACGAGCATTTCGTTCACGGGCAGCCTGAATTTTTATGAAACAGCGCTGCTCCATTGTGGTGAACATGTTTTATTGCGCTCTTGTGGAACAGTAACACATACAACACTAAGAGCAACTCACACACTTATGCGATAGCTTTACACGTGGTACTGTGGTGTTCCCAAGAAGTGACTCTTCAAATGGCGGCAGTGTTGCCAGTAATTATCTGGTGCTCCTCGTATATTCTTTGAAGTTTCCACTATTTCAGATTACACATTTAAATTTTAGTAATTGGATGGCAAACGCACAGATAATGTATGTATTAATAATATGCCCACATAATCAGAACTTAAGTCTTTATAGAATTTTAACAAAAACTTTCATGCCTTTGTGTTACTGTCGCAAAACGCACTGCGCGTGGATAAACTTATCTAAGGAAACATCCTTTTCGTAGAACAATTGCCACCTTATTAGTTTACCCAAAGTTCATTATTTCACGAGAGATAATAACGGAGTATAGGGCACTCAAACGTCACGTTATTCGGCAAATTGAGTTTCATAGCTTAGAAGAGACCGTAATGGTTTAGAGGCCCATGAAAATGGAGATAGAAAGGAAAAGGCAGGGATTAGTAAGACGGGAAAGTGGTTCTCTCGTGGGGAAGAGAGTTGGAGCGACTAGGGAGTGGAGAAAGAGATGTTTTGGGGGAGGGGCAGAGAGTGAGGTTACGATTCCAACTGTGGGAGTTTTGCATATGCCGCAGGGATTGCGGCCGTGCGTTGGACCGAATGTGTGAGAGCAGGAAGGAGACATCGTGGGTATAGTGCAAGAACGAAGAGAGGGAGAGTGAAGGAGGGAGGGAAAACGAAAAGAAGAGGGAGAGAGAATAAAACGGGAGGCGTGCCATTCTTCCCTCCAGCGGTTGGAGTGCACGGGTTACACGATTGGCGTCTGGGATGGGATCTCTTGAAGTCTCCCATATTTGAGGATTGCGAAACTTTCCTTAAGGAACCTCTCGGTTTCTGTTACTCCTACACGTTCCATTTTCCACGGTCTTTCCTTTCACACATGAAATTTTGTTTTCTCCGTATATCGATTGAGAATCCCTTTCTCCATAAAGCAAAGTGATGCTGTTGTTCTTAGGTTTGCTGTGAATTAAAGGTACTTCACATGGATGGTGATTCAACCGCATCCATCTTATGTTAGTTTCACGTTACTTAATGGTACTCACGATTATAAAAACAATATTCATATTAACTTATTACATTTTGAATGTTTTTCTATTAAAGTACGTTTTTAGTTTGTGCTCACACTGTCTCTCTCTTATAACATAACGTTAATTGTGTTAGAATGCTAAGTGGGGATTAAATCCTGACTCGCTGTATTTTAAGTTTCGTCTCACTTTCTAACATAAACCCAATTGTATTTAGATCATACATTCTTTATTATTATTGTTTTACGATTTATGGCCGGAGAGTGTAGCATCACAAATTTTACGTAGCTGTTAATTCAACTAATACAGATGAGATCTCATTTTATTTTACATTATGCGTCCACAAAAGTTTCAGTGATGCTGATACATTTATCACCTCTAGAACAACGTGCTTATATCAGGAAAATATAATATGGACCTTTCTACTAAATCAATTTTAAGTCTCCTTTCGTTCTCATCAAGATGCTTCCCATTCCCACGAAGCTTCTTTTTCCGCAGAGTTCTTTACTATCAGTTCCTCATCAGGGTAACTTTTTGCACCCTCCAAAAACATTTTTGAAGGTCACGGAAATGCATCCATAAACTTTTTAAACGGAGAGTTGGCTCGCACGGGATGTATATCAAATCAGATTATTTCTAAAGACCGGGTTCAAACTGGATAACTTAGGCCGAAATACCATCTGCAACTAAAGTTCCACATCATATCTGTAGGGAAGCTTATTGAAATATTACAGTACATATTCTTGTCATATAAAGGGACCACTCACGCCGGTTTTTCATTGTTACGGACCAGCTTTTTTATCACATCGTTACTCTCTCCATAAGCAGTAAGGAAATAGTACTGTTTTCGTGGAATAGCTAAATAGAATTTAAGATTTCAACGGAAATGCACGTTCTAAAATCCCACGTTCTAAAATCCCCTGCCTGTGTAATAGGAATTCCTTTGGGCGTTGTAACTCAAAAACTACTTATCAAATCAGTAAAAAACTTTATATTTGAGATTATTGTTAGTAAATAAAGAGCTGATTATATTTCAGTTTTTTTCCTAATATCATCTTTAGGACAATTTATGTTAATATTTGTTATTTAATTTGTTGCATAAATATAATTTCCTTCCCTGAAACGCTTTCATAAAACGAACCATTTAAGAAATATGTACTTTGATTATAAGTCAAAATTTAGGTTTAGTACCTCGCTAAACGACACTTTAGTTTCAGCTGCTATGATGAAATTTCGTAATTGTTGATAGCGGTACCTACTCTGTCACGGGTAATTTTAATTGCGACAAAATTATTCCATTATCCCATATTTTGTAAAAAGAATTCTTGTTAATATTGACGGCGATACCATCGGTAATTTTAATCGCGCGTCGACATTTCAATATGAAAGGTTATTCGAAGTACTTTTTCTTGCGAAACTCATTCAAAGTGTTTGAAACTTATTCACAAGCGTTACTTCCGATAGTTATGCTTGAGATCACTCTTGTCGAGAGCAGCTTGTAATTACTATTGCGATCATATTCATTACTCTATATAGAGAGAGTCCTGTGTCAGGTACATCATATTTTGTAATTCATCCTCGAAAACAATAATTTTATATAATAATAGCCGTCGTCTGTTGGTTGGTTGGTTGGTCACGCTATGCAAACGCTAATAACTCGAGAAATAATAATGATAGAAACTCGAAATTTGATAGGGATGCTTGATTAACACTTTTTCAGGTGATGACGTATTTAAATCGCGAAAAAATTCCTTGGTTCGTCCCCAAGAGAGGCATTTCCATTTCCCATTACTTAACATGTAAAACGCGATTTTTCGACCTGCAGACTTTTATTCATTTGGAAATTAAAATTAGAAGAAATTAACAGACGACTTCGGATTTGAACCATTTTGAAGAAAAAGTTATAAAGTTTCTTATTTCGGTCGTCTTTTTTTCGCCCACAGTTGGAAATATTCCATGTTAAACGTTTAATTTGCATATTTTGTGGAAATCTCGCCATTTTAACGTGATGTTGCTATGTCGACCATTACTATCATTGTTACACCTCAATTGACTATTATAATAAGCTGCCTTGAGTGCTTCAATACGAGAGAGAGAGAGAGGAAGGAAGGGGAGAGATTGGCGTGTTTTGTGGAAAATAAATATATTAACGTAAATATAAAAAATTTTAAGTATCAACACTGTCATTTTAGAAAAATTGGAAATAAAAAGCATTCTTAAATTAAATTCTTTGTAAACCATACGTGCTTACGAATTTATATTGTTATTCCTCTAATTAATTTCGTAACAATGGCCAAAGTTTGGAAACGAATATAAATTAAAATTCAATTAAAATTAAAAGAACATTTAAAACTGTTAACAGGCAATTTTCGAAGAAACAACAGTGGATCTTTTAATGAATTGATTTGTTTTTATAAAAGGAATGTTGGTGCTTATTTAATACAGAGTACGTTCTAAGGCTTATAATCCATTTAAATCTAATAACAGTAGCTATTATAGTTTAAAGAAAGAACTTTATTTATTCACTTTACAGAATGAATTAATTTTAAGCTAGCATTGTCTAATATAAATGGAGTTACTTTGGAATTTACAGTATGTAAAGTGGAAGCTGTACTGAATTGACTCAATTATATATCAAAGCAAAAATCAATTTAAAACTATTGTAACCGTTTCTACGATAAACAATTAGTTTATTTTTTGTTAATATGGATCTCCAATACAACAATCCATTCAATCGTCAAGGGAACGGTTTACAATGTATTACAATTGATTTGTTTTTGTTCAGATAGTATTCAAAGAAATTATTCCGCTGATTGATTAATTAGTTAGTTTTTAATTTAAATATTTTAAAGAGTTTTATTTTAAATATGTAATACATAACGACGGAAAGCATTATTGAGGATTCGAGTAAGCTTTCTTTCTTCGTAAGTACAGAGTACAATTTTAAAACAATCATAATGCTAAGTGCACGAAATTTAATTATTTTCCCTACGTTATATATGTATACATATAATTATTTCCCGGTCTTTGCACACCGACATTTATATGCAGCATTGACGAGAACAAGGCGGGAGAAGAATAACAGAATTTTATAGCCGAAAATAAAAACCAAAGGCATTTACTAAACGACAACAGAATATTCACTAGAAATGTAATATACGACGAAATATTTCATATGTAAAAGTGAGCTAATAATATTTTAAAATGCGAATATTAATAATCAATCTATCTATAATTCTTCCGTTGATATTTCAACGGGGAATTACACTAGTATTCTTATAATTCCGCATTAGGCTGTAGACTAATTCGTGATCGCTAAGAGAATTTGAATACGATTTATTTCTTTAGACCGAAGAGGAAAGAAAATATAACATAAGCCTTAAGTGACGGCTCGTCCCATTCCGCTCACATCTCTGTCAAACGCATACCAGCGTCCTCTTCCTCTCTCCCCCATTCCCTTTTTCGCTTTCTTCTAAACATCTACCTCTCCTCCCTCTCGTCGCAAGGTGAGTCTCGAGGGTATTCGCTTCGGACTCTTATGCGCCTATTTTCACTTCCACGTCATTGACATCGAATCCTTTTTCCCGTTTCCGCGCTCTCTCTCTCTCTCTAAGATATTTCCTTTTCTTGCTTCCATCTGTCTTCTCAGAGAGAGACGCCGCCTTGTGCTTCGCTGCATTACATTTGACAGGGCTTTCAATTCATCAAAACTTGCTCTCTCTTTTTCCCCCCGGTACCGCCTTTCCCACACCTTCCTCCAAATTCCCTCGTTTCCTCCCTCGGCGTCTTCTCCTCTACACCAACGCTTCCTCAATTTTCCTCTTCCAGCATCTCAAAGTTTTTTTTGCTGTCCCCTCCCGCCTACCTCTTTTTCTACCTACTCCCTGTTATTTTTTCTCATATTTTCATTTCTCTTATTTGCCTGTCAGCCATTCCGACGTCAGCCTCCTCTCCCCCCCTCCCCCCGTCCCCCCCTCTCTCACCTCTTACCTGTCCATCCATTTCCTATCAATAAGTTGATATTTTTTCTGTTTCTCAAGTTCCCGTCCTTTCTCCTTCCATCTCTCGGGCTCTTTTTTCCCGTTCGCGTTCACAGCGTTATATCACCTTCCTTTCTATCGAACTATCTCCTCTCTCTCTCTCTTTGTCGCGCTCAAAACCTTTGACTCGCGCTTAAGCTTTTTCGTTCCTCGTCTCGCTCCGGCGATCATCTCACGGGCTTCCTGAATTTTATTCCTCGCGTCATCTCCACTCTCCGATCACCGCTTGACTTGTTTCCGCAGTTCGCGCAGTTATCTGGGACGTCAAAAACTAAGTGCATTTGGCACCCGTCACGCGTTCGAGGTGGCGGGCGATGAGGGAAAGGCGGTGTTTTTATTCCTCCCGAAGGGTTTAAGGAACAAAAAAATCTCGCGTGGAGGTCGGAATGAAGCGCGAAAGAAAAGAAACGAAGCGTTAAGATAGACTCTTTTGCCGAAGCGAGGCTATGAATTTCTAAAAATTGCCCCGAAAAATACAGCACGAAAATAATTTTTCGTTCTTTCCGGCGATTTGTATTGAAGGTTGATTTTTGCATTATTCTTTCCGGCTTTTATGATGCTTGTGGTCGATATTGGGTGCATCACATCTATCTTTCAGGTTCACCTTTAGCTGATTGTAGGCAAAGCAAGGAGAAACCTTTGCAGTTTTAATGTGTTAGTATACGTATAAGCTCTGTTTATTAATATGCTATTTATAAAGGTTTTAAAACACGCATTTTACACCTGATCCCTTTTTAAAACAAACGCGCAATATATCATTGGTACTTCATTTGGGGTGCTGTGGTTAATTTTCATGCAATGATCATTTTAATTAATTCATCGTTCATTTTTATTTCAATTTCAAGTCAATAATTGTAATACATTGTATTCCAAAAATGCTTGTGGTCAAACACACGCGAAATCCCCAATAATCTGCAAGAAAAATTACTTTCCAGAAAATGGAAAACGTGCACGGTTTTGATTGCAAAATGGCTGAAAACCTTTGAATCAGATGAACGCATCTAATCGATATGGAAGGCTTGTGTTTGGTTGTTCGGTAGAAAACACACACAAAACGCATAAACACCTATCTCGGTCCTTCTCTCGTCTTTTATATGCAAATTCTGCAAATAGAATCCAAGCCTCTCCCTCTCCAATCCACTCCATTAGCTACGAATTCCTCTATCTCGCTCTCTCGCACACATACACAAGACCCTAATACCATGATCCTCCATATATCAGCCGTACTGCCCCATCCTAGCTGGCTAAGTTTCTATACTTCACTATTCCGAACCTCGTCTATGCGATGAATTTCCTTAAATTGTATCTCATTTTTCCTTATATCTCCGTTCCATCTCATTCGCACTTATCAACCTCCATCCATTTCATCTTCCCTTACATTCTTCCACCATCCCTTCTCCGATGGCTTTATCTCTTTCGCTTTTTCGTCCCACTCTTCTCCGAAGTGTCGCACGTTTGCTTTCCCCGTCGCTAATTCCATCTTCGACTCGAATTTCCACCTGCTCCACTCTCACACCGTCCCGCAGATAATCTTTATTCCAGTTCTGTTACCCTTGTCACTCCCATCTTCGTTTGTAGGCTTGGACTGGGCGTTGGATATTCGCCGAAGGCGAAATAAGGTGCTTCATCCAATGAGTTGGTTCTTCGAAGCTCAGGATTTCCGTCAGCGTTCCTCTTGGCACGTATGATTTCTCTCTTTTTTTAACTTTGAACTTTCGTCTAATCCCGATTTTCCCGGAAACCTATGATAATATTCCGTTCTTCATCTCTCAGAACGATGAAACTTTAATATGTCTTAGCTTTAGTCTTCCACTTTCTTCTCGTTGCCTCATCGCTCAAAAAATTCTCTTTTTACGCAATATTTACGCTTTCTGACCTCTTGCTCTTTAATCACTCCACGAATCATACACTTGTTTATTTTTTTAATCCAAAAATTACATAAAACCGATTGTAGCTTCTTGAAAAATTTTCAGTCTTCCATTCCAAGCATATCCCTCGTTCCATCTTATATTAGAAACTAATAACGTCATCTTCTTTAGTAGTACTCTTTCACATTGTGATCATTATACTTCACACGTCGATATTCTACCGATCCTTTATTTCCGATGCACTTCTTTATCTCATTCGGATTATTTCATTAATGTAATTTCCTTCTTCTCTAAAGCTCATTTTATTCTTACTTTCAATCTCCCCTTTCTTCCGTTTCTCTCCCTTTTTTCGTACAACGCTTCACATTCTTGCCGTTTCCTTCACTTTCCCTCCGACGCAGCATCGCCCTCTTTCCTCCCTCGTCCCTTATCTCCCTCTCCTTAACTCTTCCTGGTCCTTCTCCCTCTAACCGCTCTTCCGCTCCATCGCAACCTCTTTCTTCCCTCCTCTACCTCTCTTCCTCTCTCTCTCTCGCCCGTTTGCTCCTCTCTTCCCCTCGCCCAGCTTCTCCTTCCACGTTCTTCAATCGATCCTGCTGCGCCGCAACGCCACAAGGCCGTGCCGATGCTCGCTCTCTCTCCCTCTCTCTCTCTACTCCCGCATCTCTCTTTTCCTCGGTCGCTCTCTTTTTTTTCTCCCTTATACAAACGTTTTTTTCCCCTGCCCGTCGCAATATCCCCTTTCTCCTCACTTCCCATCCCAACCTCCTTTTTACCTCTTTTCCTCTCTCCCTCCCTCTGTCCTCCATTCCTCCATAGCAATCCACTCGTTCTCTCCGCACCGTAGTTCCACACCGCTCGAGAGCGTGAGGTATGCGTGGGTGCGTACGAGGAGAGAGGACACCGAGAGGGAAACTGCGTTTACTCACTGCAGGTTCCCACTTCGCTCCACGCTACGGTCGGCGTGATCTGACGGTTATCGGGAGGGTGGCGTGACCCTTTCGATGGGAATGAAGAGAGAGAGAGGATAGGAGAGAGGAGGAGGGAGGGAGTCGGAGAGAGCGGCGCGAGGGAGAAGTGTAGCGTAGAGAGGAGGGAGGATGATAGAGATGAAGGGAAGGGATGATGATTTCCGCTTTGCACGGAAGGTCCTTTACGTGAATAGCTCAGCTGAGCTGTTGGAGTGAAACACTCCATCAGACGGCGGAGTAAAATTCCTGGAAATATCTGTTCTATCGCGTTGGAGTTGGGGAAACTGCCGCATAAATGGATATACTTCGCGCACAGTTTTACCTCCGCATCGCTCAAAGCGACTGCCTAATGGAGTGGATTCTCGGAAACAAAATCACAACGCGGCGTTTTATTGCGTCTTTTGCTATTTTTCACATTATGCCGAGTTAATTCGTCGCCTTTTTTTTTCATAATTAACGCATATTGTCGCGTTTAACGACTTTGAAAGTTTAATTATTTCGGGTTTTATGTCAGGAAAGATTATTCATCCGAAAACTTGTTCCTGTTTCTAAACGATATAGTTTAAATTTTATAAGCTGCCATCATGTACACTTTTAGCATTGGAGAAACAAACTAATATTTACTCCACTAATTCCTCTTACTCCTAATATTACACTGGAAAATAAATTAAATTTGCTTAATCCATTACAGTTTTATAATCTTGACTTCGTTTTAGCAAGTTTTAAGTTTAAACCATCTAGTTTATATTATATGGAGTTGATTTAGAACAACTATTGCTTAGTTATGATTCTAAAATTTAATTAATGCAAAATATTCATTATGTGATGTAAACCTATGTAATACAAATCCATTTTTTAAAACAATCTAAAGCATTAGCCAAAGATACTGAGGAAAATAATATCCCGGGCGATACGCCAAGAGTCATTCGGTACTCTCAAAACATCTGCGAATAGGGGACCCTCCGGCTGGTACCCTGCGAGAAATACGCTGTTTTGGAAACGGATGGAGGAGAAAGATAGATAGTGTGCGGAAGCAGAAGGGAAGACTTCGGAGGGAAGAGTATTCAAGTGTTTTAAGGGAAGGGAACGAGGAGGAGGTGGATTATGGAGAGGGCGTTGGTTTCGGTCGTGCGGATCAGTGTATTGCGGCCGCTCAAGGAATGTACTTCCGTTTGAGGAAGAAGAAGAAGGTGCCGGTCTTGTGAGGAACGCCCGGAATTCCTCCATCTCTTTCTCTATCTCCTTCAAGTTGGTGTGAAGCGACACTGGTACATGCACTGAATTCGGAAGGGAGATTCTGCGGTGGAGTGGCGGGCGAGGAGAAGGTTAGAGATGGAAACGGAGAGAGGGGGGGAGCAGGACGGTGGCGTTTGAAGGAGTAACGAAGGGAGAAAGAATGGAGAGCTATAGGGGGAGGAGATGGTGGGGAAGAAGGGCTGAAAATAGAGAAGAATATTCAACATAGGAAGCTATCGGAGGATGGAGGATGAGTGAGTGAGTGAAGGATTGGGAGGGGCTGTGGGTTGTTTATGTTGATTTTCTGCATCGTGCATCGAAGAGAGTGTTACCTTTTGCAGGGATTCAGAAAGGCATAGGTAATGGTAAAATGTACAGGGTATAAGCGATAAGAAGTAGATGACAAAGTGGAATAATAGATGATTCGCCAAAAGCTGCGCTAAAGATTTAACTGATCCGAACCAAATCTTACGTTATATTGTTAGTGTAATTAACCGTCAAAAATGACTAACGAAGTATTAATATTAAAATAATTGATGATATAAACCTCAACGGTTCTTTTCGGTCATAGGAACTGTTTTTTGATGACTGGGTTGGCTATTTTGAAGATAGGTTGGGTTGTTTTTTCATCATAACCCCCCTGAACTCCAGGAAAAGCACCATCTTACAATTAGCTGTGTTGATTTCAAATTAAGAACTTATAAATCCAAAGCTCATTATCAACATTTAATTAACCATACAAAATAAAAGCCAATTATTTTCTGTCAGAAATTTAGATGTCTTAGTAACTAAAAGATAGTTAATCTTCGGAATAGTATATATCGTATTTTATGATTTCCTTCATTTTATAAATTTTCATCTACTATGATTCTCTAATCGACTGTACATATATTAATTGAGTCGCACCCCAAAAGTGTAAGATTTTTTCCTTTATTCATCAGAATACCTTAATACTGACCGATTTTAATCATGTTTGCTTTATTCGACGGCTAAAACTCTATACCAGGGACGGCATACCTTTTTGATGCTGCGTGCCCAAAAAGGGAGGGGGGAGCAGTAAAATTTTCCCGTGCCACTGCGCTCATCTCTATATTTATTAAGTTTTTAATAATGTGCTTAACTATAATCTGTTATGTTTAAGCTATTATCCATCTTGTTCTACATAAATTGCTGATGTTACAAAATAATTAGTTAAAAAATGGAAAGCATAAAATATTTGTATATTAATATACATAAGAACGATAATAAAAATAACAACATTTTATATTACAAAAATTTAGTTTGACAAATCAAAGTTGATGTAAAAGAAGGCAAAAGTGCAACTTACCAAATAATAAATCCAATTAATAATTTCCTGAGTTCGATTTCTGCTGCTGTATCATAGATGAAAGCTGGATAATATCAGGTTTGTATTTACTGGTTTTCACTCACGTCAACATTAAGTCGGTTTCTTATATCTGACTTTATAAAATTCAGTGTCGAAAATAATGCCTCACAGGAATAAGTGCTTGAAAAGAGTTAAAATTGCTGTAGCTAATTTTTTACACACTCAAATGCCTTAGGAATACTATTCCAAACATTTAATACTTCGTTTTCTTGGTTCACACCCTTGGATCCCACCAACCGATCACTTTGAATAGCTTCTAAATGAATTCTTAAATCAAAAAACTTCTGCTTCCAGGTTGTATTGGACTGTAATTCAACAAGTTGCATTTCAAAATCATGCAAATCCATCCATTCAAACTTATACATATTTACATTTTCTAAAATAAAAGTGTCAGGATATTTGTCGAATTTCGCAATATCCTCGATTTCCCGGAATTGGGCAAATTTTGATGAAAATCAGTCTGATGTTGTATTTATTATTTCCGAAAAAAATTTCGCATGTTTTTCAGTTTCCACCTTTTCGTGAATTTTGAAATTGGCCACATACGATACCTTCTCAAGTCGGAAAAATATTTGAAACAGCAACTTTCAACATCACTCTTAATTATTTTCAGCTTATTTTCAAATGCTTTTATGGGATCAATCATAATATTAATCGTTTTTCCAAAACCTTGTAGCTTAATATTTAATTCATTTAAATGCAAAGAGAAATCTGTGAAAAACATCAGTTTAATAAGCCACTGAAGATCGTATAGATCTGGGAACACTTTTTTCGTCTCATTCATAAACATAACAATTTCATCCACACTCTCCACGAAACGTTCAAGAACACACCCTCGGCTAAGCCAACGAACGTTGTTATACCTAAGTAATCCTTTGTATACTGAATTAACTTAATTTAGTAGGAAATGAAACTGTCGCTTTTTATAAATCATTGGATGCAATATAGTTGACAACTTTCGCTACAACTATCATTACATCCCCGTGTCTTTAAGCCAGATTTAGCACACAGTGTCTCTTGATGTATAATGTACAATGCAATCCCAGCAAAGGGTGCCCAACATGTTTTGAAAATAATGATACAATACCAGAATTCCTACCAACCATACTATCGTAGGTGCACCGTCTGTAGTTTTGAAATATTTATCTGAACATTCGAAAGATGGTTTACAACTGCATTGCAAGTATCTGTTCCAGTAGTGGTTGCATTTAAAGTCACCAAATTAATTAGTTCCTCACGCAGTTCATCACCGCAAGGATATCGAGCAATAATTGATACTCGAGCTAATGACGTGACATCAGTGCTTTCGTCGAGACATATGGAAAAGTATTCACAAGAATTGATATCTCCCTTTAGCTGATTTCCTATATCGGTTTTCATTTTGATTATCCTTTCTTTAACTGTATTTTTACTCACCGAAATGTCTCGTGTACACTGGGGAATTTTTAATTTATCTGGAAAATCTTCAAAAAGAAATGGAGCACATTCGAGGCACGATTGTTAATGTCGTCTCCATTACTAAACGGTATACCGTGCTGAGGTATTACATTCGAAACCGAGAAACTAGCAGCAACTAAATTAGATGCACCTGAAATGAATTTCACAAGAGCACCTGCTTGCAGTTTTTTATTTTTTATTTCACGAAATATATATGCTCTCTGTTCGACTTTACTTTTTGGCTGAACCCACTTCTGTTTCGTTTCAAAGTGTCGCTTGACAGACGAAGTTCTGCACACTATTGTTTCATAACACAAGGCACATAACGCTTTATCCATTTTTCTAAGCATGCCGTACGTTTCAGTTCACCATTCCTGAAAATCTCTGTCACTCCCTTCTTCATATACCCAAAGATCATGCACCCAAAATCGCCTTGTCCCTTTCCCCTTCAAAAACGAATTTTCTAATAGATATTCATCCCAATCGTCATCGGAACTTGAAGAGCTCATGATTGCAAGGCAGCCGACGCCAGACTGGTCTGTCGTAATGTAGCCACAGGGCCAGACATGTCTGTCGTGGAGATCGGTTTGGAGGTCGGGTCGGGTCTGATACTGTTTCAGTGCAGCCACAGCGTACCGATAACATAAAAACAATTTTAGAGTAAATGAAATTTAAGTTGTTTCGTTATATTTGAAAATTAATATTGCAACTTGAACAACTATTGAGAATATTTGTCGTCTTTATAGATGTTTCAAATGTAAAAGTTATATGTCTATTTTTGTTTATCTTTTTTAGGTTGTTTTGCTTAACGAGCAATTTTCATTTGTTCTTTCGAGACATTTTATAGTAACTATAGGACATTTAAGAATTTGTTATTAGATTAGAAAATTAACTTAAGGTACAGTCAATTCTCTTTGTAATCACAAACAGCAATTAAGTTACAGTAGTAAAGAGAATTAATATTACAACTTTAACAAATATTGAAAAATGAATACAAACTGTTTACTTCGCTTACTTTATCTGTTTACCTAACGCGAACGGATAATATTTAAATATTTTTTTAAAAATTAAGTATGCAAAATTTATTTATTTGCCGTTAGATCAGTAAATTAATATTGCAACTTTAACTAATATTGAGAACATTTATCGTCTTCATTCATTGTTCAAATGTAACAACTATGATATCCATTTTCGTTTATCTTTTTTACTTAACGGGAAAAAAAAAAATTTGTATTTTTGGTACATTTTTAGGCGCGTTTCGCTTTCAGCGTGAACGCCTAATATCGTCGGTCTGTCCGTCCGTTCGCATGTTCGTTCTCGGCTTCTACAGAACGGATTTTCATGAAATTTGATATTAAGAACTTACAATCAAATATAAGAAGAAAATCGCAAAAACGAGTCACGTACGCCAATCAGGGGTACCACTTTACTGGAGACAAAAAATTAAATTTTCGTCATATCTCGTAAGTGTCATATCAAAATATTTTTCAAATAAAAGTTGTAGAACTCGTAAAGTAGAGTATTTCTTTTCGTATACATTTTTGTCGTAGGAGTAGCCGTTATCGAGTTGAACTTGTTAGAAAATTTCTTGCATGGTTACTTCTTCATTGTTGATAACATAAACAATCTCGCAAGCAAACGTTTAATTTCCTTACGTGTGCATGTAATATTATTAAATAGGAAGAAAATGGATTATTTATGATGAAGAAAAGAACTTTAAAACGCAGTTTCCCTCACGTACAGGTATATAATTTCTTTCTAATTCTCCATTTCACGAAACGCGCCCATTTGTGATACGTTGTACACTTTCCTAACTTGTTTGGTAAGCACACGGATTTTTAATTGTTTTTCATTGGATTACTTAATTACTTTAGGTACTTCAATTCTCTTTGTAATGAAGTTACAGTAGTGAAAAATTCATAATAGGGAGGAATTTGCCTTATTGAATATAAGATAATATTACAATAATAAATAAAATCTGATGTGGCCAACTCATGACTTTCTCCATATTTGGGGTATAGATATTTAAATTATTATGAATAGCATTATGAGGCAAAATTATCTTTTCGTATCGTAAAAGAATACAGTCGTCCTTACTGCCGTAAATTACGTATATTTTGAATATGTTTACAGAATTCACCGCTACATGGTGGTGGCGCTGTATACTGATATTAAGAAAAAGCAAAATATCTCCGAAATGGATGGTTCTACGAAAATTTGTTTCAAACAAAACTTGGAAGAAATATTATTCTCTACAACTTTGGTCCTTACGAAGTTTACCAATAACGATGTTTTTAAGAATTTGACGGAAACCGAAAAACCGATTATTTATAAATAATTCCTAAACAATAACTGCTATGGAAAATTGCTTGAAATAAAAGATATAGGAAATTATATTTCTACATTTTTTGTAATGGTCGATGTATACAATAATGACGTATTATCGGAGAAATATCGCAAAAACCGAATTGGGTTTCGAATAAACCTCGACTTCCGGTTAACCTTTATAGTCCAAAAACTAATCAGTTCTTTGTGCTCATGTTAAAGTGTTATATATGAAGTTTGGTAACGATATGGCATGTACTTTTTGAGTTACAGCGCCCACAATAACATACACACACACAGACATCATTCCGAAAATAGTCTAAACGTGTTCTAGGGACCTCAAAACATGTATTTCCGTTGAAATCTCGAAGGCGATTTTTTTCGTGATCACAGTACTTTCCCATTACTACGAATCTGAAAGTAAAAAGAATGAAAGCCTGCACGTCCAAATGTCCCTTTTTACGTGTTACCTTATGGAAAATGGAAATTATCTTCTGGAGTCGATCCCGGATCTTTGATTTCAAGTTTAATATGTTAAAACATTTTTATTACCATATTTTCCGCCGTATAATCGACCTTTGAAATCGAAAAAATTTTTCCTAAAACTTAGGGTCGACTTATACGCTGAACATAAAATTGTGAACCTTAAATTACAAATGAATAACATCGATATTTAAGAAGACCGTTGATCTTTCGGTGGAGGTGATCACTATTTTGAATCAGCTGTTCCAGTATTTACAATTTTATGACATTTACCGTATTTACCCGTGTTCTCCGCGCACATTTTTTCCCGAAACGCCGGGGAAAAAAAGGGGGTGCGCGTCTTACACGAGGATTTCTGAACAGGTTATATAAATTGTGAGTATCGATAGTAAATTATCTGCAATATGCTTGCGTCTACATTTATATTCGCGAAAGACTTCAAATTCTACGAAGTAGGTATACGCGTATTTATGCGACCAAGCAAACGTTTAAGTTACGCCCGCGCTGCAGGCAAAAACTCAAAAAAGTAGACAGAAAGAGTACGCTGACTAACTGATAACTATAGTTCAATGATTACTGAGGGTTTGCCGGCTTGAGAATAGATTGGTTCAAGTTTGGTCCTTTTCCTTCATCCACTTCAAGGTATTCGGAGTGGAGAAATTTTTTTGCGAGGAAAGATTTCATCGTTCGAAGGGAAGACGGAAATCCACATCTCAGATGTTTGGACTCGTTTATTCCTAACCTTCCAATATTTACTCACGAGACGACACGCGAAAAAACTCTTATATTCCTAAGGAAGTTCCCGTTCGTAGATGAACAAATATTTCGTGACGCTCCACATCGGCGCGTAATATTACGTCAAATACAGTGAAGTGAGGACAAAGTTGCGTAATATTACAACAAAAACAGTTAAGGGGTTAACAAAAGAGGACTATCGGTGAGATTTCTGCTAGTATCGTCATATAGAGATCATCCAATAAATTGCATCACGTAGAAGGGAGTAAATGCTTAACTTGAGGGGAACTTGTTTCAAAGAGTGGGAATCGGTGATTTAAAAAAATTTATTCTGGCTCAAATTAATTTTTTCCCTCCGAACCCGCCCAAAAATAGGAATGCGCGAGGTACACGAGTGCGAAGGTTATATGAGTAAATACGGTATTTTAGAAGATTTATAATAATTAATTTTAATACTGTATTTACTCACGTAATCCGGGTCCTAGTGTACCACGCGCACCCCTGTTTTTGGACCAGTTCAAGGAAAAAAAATAAATTCGTGCTTTAATAAGTTGACGTCTACGGTGGCGGAAAATTAGATAAAAATCAAAAAGTGTGGGGATTCCCCGTAGGTATGTTCTCTCCATGGTTCCCTCTAAGCTGCGCGACTACGCGGCCGCGCAGCAGTTTTTGAAGTGCCGCGCACTAAATTTTCCAAGCGCTCACGATTGTGTATATTTTAGAATATATCGGAACAGGACCGCGTCAAACCCCGGTGCATATCCGCGCACTATCGTCATGTAGGCGCGCATAGCGATATTCATACCGCCCATGGATGAAAAAAATTAGAAGGAACTATGGTTCTCTCCCGCATTGAAGGAGCATCAGCGGCTCACGATGAATATGGCGAATAGAGATACCAGATGCCAACTTATTCCGGCAAAAAGTGTAGGTAGAAACTGATAGTAAATTTTTAATGACAGAACTGCTTTTCTTGAGTAACAATAATAAACTTAAAACTCAATTAAAAGGTCCAGCTTTAATATTATAAAAATATTACGTCATCTCAATGTTGAAGATGCACCAACGGCAGTATAAACAGCGCATTTAAACCCTAAACGTTTCTTGGTTGTGTAGATACGCGTAAACTTCGTAGAATTCTTCGTGTTTTGCCAGTATAAACATAGACGCAAGCGTGTTGCAGTAAATTTACTATCGAAACCCGTGATTTTTAAAACTTGGTCAGAAATCTTCATGTATGACCAACATTTTGGGAAAAAAGGTGCGTGGGGTACACATTTGCGATATTTTATTGAATTTCGCCACCGTGGAGATCGATCGCGATCACTAGATATAGTTCATTTCGATAGTATCATTAGCAGCTGAAATCAATTGAATTATTTGGTGGGTCAAGCTCTCCAAAAATAAGTTTCTTAATGAGTGAAATTAAAACATCTGTCACATGCTCAAGAAGAATAGCACGGACTCGAAACAATATTTATATATATTTTTATTATTGTTTATTTCTGATTTGTTAAAACCTGGATTGTACGACTTTATGTCTGAGAACGGTTTCATGAGAAGTATTGTTAAGTGAAAAAGTGGGAGTCGATTATACGGCGAACATATGCCTAATCACGTATTTTCATGCAAAAAAGCAGGGGTTGACTTATACGCCGGAATATACGGTATATCATAATGCTATCCTGAAAATCACATCAAATTCGGTTCATTAATTTGCGAGATATTAAGCTTCAAAGAGGGTTACGATGACAGAGAGATCTGGGATATTATAGTAATAATATCTTTTACATTATAAAGGAATAAACACCGATATATATATATATATATATTTATATATATATATGTATATATACACACACACAGGGCCGTGCTCAGACATTTTGCCGCCTGAGGCGAGATATAATATGGCGCCCCCTGGCCTCGCTGGCCTTATGAATTTATTTTGATAGGTTTTCATTTATGTCAAATTTGGCGCCCCTTCGAAAGGCGCCTGAGGCGGTTGCCCTGTATATATGTATGTGTGTGTGTGTGTGCGTGCGTGCGTCACACAATACAATATATACCGTCCGTCCCACCCTGTATCTCAAAAGCCGTTCGTCTTAGAGACATGCGGTAAACTGCGTTTTGTTTCTGCAAGTTAGGAAGGTCATTAGAAACTATTCTCATTTTCATAAAGTCCCGGGTTCGAATCCAGGAGACTTTTATTTACCCGTAAGTTTACACGGGATTTTCGATTTTTCAGAGTACAAGGTTTCTTTCCTTCATTCATTAAAACACGTAAATATAGACCGATTTTCTTCGGTTTTGCTTTATTCGACGGCTAAAACTCTATACTATCTTATTTTTGCGATGTTCTCATGTTACACGGTCGAATCTTTCAGAAATACGCATTCTTTTTCGAAATTTTATGGATATTTCGTACTCTTTCCGGACGTTGTCAAGGCCACCGTCATTGTTGCCTCCGATTCAATTAATGCCAATTAAACCTTCATATCGGTGAAATAATAGCGTTACTCGCTTCGCACTTTGTTTAACCATCGAAATTATTCTGTAGCAATGTCAAAATTTATACAGAACAACATAAATATTTACGGATATATATTCAGTTAACTGCGTATGGGAGGCTTTTCTAACGATTCAATCAAAGCAGTTGAATCTTCCTGCCATGGTTTGAATGCTGGAATCTTATCTATTTGTAAGTAGAACCATTATATTATACATCTGTAATGCTTATTAACGCAAATAGGCTCACGCATTAATTTAAAATGAGAATAGGGACGTAAGTTATTTTTTTAAACACATTGCATGGTTATCTTCTCTTCATTGATATTCTACAAAAACGGTTGCATTGATAGTTATATAAAAAAGAAAGGGCATATATTTGAATAAAAAGAAAAACATAAAAGCTCGCGACCAATTACTGTGTAGAGAAATGGAGAAACAGGAGAAAAAAATCTGCTATGACCGGGAATACGAACCCGGGTCATCCACTTGCCGGGCGTATACTCTACCACTGAGCTACCTTAGCAGAATAATCCTGTTTCTGAGCGGCAATAGTTTCTTAGGTTTGGACTTTTAAAATGCAGATTTCTGACTGACTTCGCATAATAAATTGACAGTACAGTACAGCGAGATTCGAACCAGCGAACTTTACATTAAAATCCTATACCGGATAAATGCATTATTAGAGTTAAATGTTAATTATTGAGATCAACTTATTTTACATACTTATTAATTTTTTTATAAATCAATTGAAAATATACCGCGCAAACTAGCTAGTAATTTAAAAATGAAATATCTTCGGAGTGCGCGGCACACTAGTCCCTTCCTCGCGGCACATCGGTTGAGAACCACTACCATAGACTATTGCATTCACCCATGCGATTCAAGTCTCCCATCCTTATCACAGTTGCAGTTTCATTGTAAAAACAAAGAACACGGAGTCATAAATAATAGTATTAGCCATATTTCTATAAAAATAACAATATAGCGTTCAGCGGCATTAAATATATCGATTTTTACGCCCAGCTATCCCCATATCTCTCAACAATCTTCGTGCAGCAATAATGCTTTAATACCTTTGTGGCTTCTCCATCTACATAATATTTTATATTTATGTATTCTATAACTATTTATCATATTTTATTTTAAAATATGTGGAGTTAACAATGTATTAATACCATTTAGGTGAAAAAGCATTTTCAACGATTTTGTTGTTTCTGTAGCAGTAGAAGTTCCTTCCAGTCAGGAAAGAGTGTAGTGGGATCAGGTGCATGCGTATGTGAGAAGGTTTGTGCAATGTACATATATTGTACCGATTCCTCCTATTTCGTATTTGAAATCAGTATTAAGCTTATTAGAAACTTGTTCGGGTTTTTTATTGAAAGAATAAAATTCGATTATTTTAATGTCAACACGTTCAAGTGCCAGGGTCGCATCTCGATTTTGACTGTATTAAAAATGCAAACGAAATAATCTCACTCTCATTCACATTTTAATTAAGTACAAAAAATAAACTTCTGGAATCGAACCCTCGGTATTAACAATGGACGGGCACGCGCCGAGTACCTTAAGAAAGATTCTTCGACATCAAACAGTCCGTTCTTGAGTTATTAGCAATAATTCCTAAAAATTTTACACACACAACGGTATAAAGAGATTTATTCAAAATACAGTAGGAGGATGTTCTACAGTAGAATTGAATGGCTACATAACAAGTAATATGTAGTCTAAAATTAGATATTATTTCCAACGAAGATAAAAAAAACGCTAAAATGAAGTTTATAAAACATAACAGGTTAATATGTAGATGTTATTGTCTGAGAAAGCATCCAGTATCTAAGAATTATGCTAATATTACTACGATATCCATGTGTATCGAACGCATGATGTGCGTTTAAATATACCGGATGGGAGCGGGTTAGTGGATATTTGTGCTCTCTAAATTATCAATCAAATACAAATATAGTATAGTATAATGTTGAAAGTTACAGTGATTATGTGGATTGAAAATAAATAATCAAAGGAAGCGGGAAGTAAAACTTCCGTCGTAAACATCGTTGAAACAAAATTCGATTTTTTTAACTTCCACGTTCCTTTTTTCAGGTGGTTTTGATCCCCTCATCTGCATTTCTTTTCTCCGGTTTTTGTTCCTAGAAGTGACGCGGACCCTCTTTTTTTTACTTCAGCTCTCGAATAAAAAATCCAATTCCCCCTCTTCTCCGCCCCGCTAGTGGAAAAGGAGATAGGGCATGGCTCGCTTAAGGCGCCTTATGGAAGGGTGGGGTCCGTGCATGCGTAGGGGGTGAAGTCTTACGGCAAAACGGAGGGGGAGAGCGTTGGGCTGGAAAAGAGGAGGGACGGCGCGGCGAAGGGGATGGAGGAAGTAGCAGTTCTCTTCGGCTCCTTGCGGTTGGGAATTGGGACCCATTTTCCTTCTCCTCCACCGGGCAGTCGCATAGTTGGGATAACTCCACCGGACGAGATCTGATGCATTATAGGCGATCACTTATCTGAGCAAACCTCTTCCGCGGACCTTTTACTAACCACCCAACTCGCTCTTCGTCTTCCGACCGTATTCCCTTGACCGCAGATGGCCGTTCTACTCAGCCCTCTTAAACCACCGTCGCCACATCTCCTTACTCCTCCGTCACTTATGCTTCCTACCGCCATCTTTCTCTCCCCTTTCTCCACCCTTTTCCATCTTTCCGTACTCTTCCACATCTTTCCTTCCAATTGTCTTTCCCTGGCAACATTTTTGTCCTTTATCCCTCCCCCTCTCTCAACCCTCTCTCTCCGGTACCCAAGTCTTCTAATAGATGCCCTTCCCGTTGCCTGTTGTGTTGAGTGACCCTCTTGGGGCTCGTCACTTATAAAGGCCTATCTAATCTCCAAAGTTTTCATCGCCAATGGAAGTGCGCATCTCATTGGTTAAAGTGAACTTCGTAGTTTTGTCTGTCCTGTTTTCTCCGCGTGTATATCTCTCTTTCTCCCTTTCCTTTAAAGTCAACTGCGTTCCTTTTTTTATCATTTTTCAGGAGATCTGAATTATCTGGCTAGTCTGAAACAATGGTTGCGTTCGAAGTATGGTAATGTAGGAGAAGCGGTGTAGGTTTCCGAGAAGATCCGCCTTGGGTAGGTTCTTTCACAAAACAGTCCTAAATTTTTTGTTATGCATCCTCTTCTTACAAATTTACTCTATTAAATCAGCCAGGTTTATAGCTTCACCAAAAATGCAGGAAACCGAAATATATTTTTAACGCCTCTCTCCCGATAAAGCTCTTATTTTTTTCAATACGGTACATACTGTCAACATTAACGATAAATATTCTACGGAAGCTTTGTTTAACACATTTTTAAAAAATGCTGTATATTAATAGCGCATTGAAAATGTAAAGATGTACGTATACTGGCAGATTACTTTTACCTAGTAAATTAAACATTTGACTCATAATATATACTTCGTTAAATGATTTGTTTCTATTGTTTGTTTCAAAAGGCATTATAGTTTTTACAATTTCTGTGACTATAAACTCTTAATTTTATTATCCAGATTTTTTATTTCCCAAGTATCGTTTTTCCCGACCAACGTTAGTGTGAATTCATTTTTAGTAGAAATCATTAAGCACTTGGCACGGAGAATTATGTCAGAAAACACAAACCATTTTAGGAAGTTACACATGCCGTGGAGCGGAAAGTTTGTGTTTACATTTTGTAGCTTTCGACATTATTTTGAAGGAATCGGCGTCATCAAAGGGACCTTAGGCTGCGCCTCTCGCTTGGATTCTCCGCGGGAGTGAGAGTAACTGCCTTTGGGGCGTTCCTGTGGTGTAAACACGCTCCTAAGGTAGTAAAATGCGTCGGAATGCTGTTGCCAGGTCTACGTCGGGTCGGTGGGCCTAATCAATTTGATAGAGTTTAAGACCTTTCCTCTTTTATACACACGCTTTTTATCTCTTTCTCAGTCTTTTGAACGACTCTTCTATTCCGTCCTTTATTTTAGGTTTCAGAGACAAATTGGTGGGTTTAAGAGGTTCTGCTCATTTATTTTTGGAAGGGGAAACTCATTTGGTTTATTTTTTAGTGTTTACACGAATTAAACTACGAACTCCCCTTTGTGAAACTCCGTAAAATTTATACTTTGTTTGTTTTGAAATGATCCCCGTGATTATTAAAGGTTGGTCCTGTGATACACTCAGTTGTTTGCAAAGCGCTGAATATTAAATAGGAAATTTTCAATTAAAACAGCTATTTCTTAGAAAATTGTATTATCAGTGTTAGTTAAATACAATTAGGACACACTGCTACCTGTGTTGGCTATTGATAAAAGATTATTTTTGAATTCCATTATTTTGGATTTTATATCTAATAAATTGTTTAAGTCAGAAATAACTAAAATTTACATTTTACTGTCTTAAGCATTACTCAAACTTATTCACATTTATAAATTTTATTAACTTAAAAATAATATAATTAAAATTTGTGATAAATTTTCCCAATTAAAGACTGCCACATAAACACTGACCTAAAAACTACATCAACCTGGTAGAATAGCAAGAGATTGTACTCGAAATATTTTACAAAAATGTTTATTATTTCTTCTCAAACCACAATGTTATAAGGCTGAAATTTTCCATATATATGTGAACTTTTCTCATTTCACGAAATACATCGACTTCTCTTATGTTTCTTATATATTTTATTTGCGTTTCTGCATTTGGAAAAGTTTCCATAGCAGAAGTTATTAAAGCAACCAAGAATGTAGTGAATTTAATGGCTCTTCAGTTGCTGTCTGAAAGAGTTTAAGTTTCACCGCAAATATAAGAAAACAATTACAGCTGGAGTCTTTATACAAAACATGAAATGCGCTTCAGGAGCCGATAGATATTAAGATTCTTTTCTAACTTAACTTTAAGGTAATTTTAAATATAACCTCGCAGCTGCCGGTCAAAATCATGTCGGAAATTGACTGAATTTAATATCATCCGTTTTTATGCGCGTTTCGCTTCCAGCGTGAGTGCCTATTATCATCGGTCTGTCCGTCTATCCATCCGTCCGCATGTTCGTTCTCGGCTTCTACTGAACGGATTTTCATGAAATTAGATAGGTATTAAGGCCTTACAATAAAATATAATAAAAAAATCGCAAAAATAAATCACGTACGCCAGTAAGGGTTCCACTTTACTGGAGACAAAAATTAAATTTTCGTCATATCTCGTAAAGTATTGCTCATATCAAAATATTTTTCAAATAAAAGTTGTAGAACTGGTAAAGAAGAGTATTTCCTTCCCTATACATTTTTATCGTAGGAGTAACCGTTATCAATAAAATCGAACAAGAATGTCTTAATTCGAGTTGAACTTAGAAAATGTCTTGCATGGTTACTTCATTGTTGCTTACATAAACAATCTCACAAACAAACGTTTAATTTCCTTACGTGTGCATGTAATATTATTAAATAAGAAGAAAATGGATTATTTATGATGAAGAAAAGAACTTTAAAACGCTATTTCTCTTACCTACTGTTATATAATTTCTTTCTAATACTCCACTGCACGAAACGCGCCCATTTGTAATACGTTGTACACTTTCCTAACTTGTTTATAGTTGCGCTTAGTTTTTTTGAAAATCACTCTATACAAAAGCTCTCCTCATCATTCTACTTTTTCTTGAAATATTACACACACACACACATACATACATACATATATATATATATATACACAGGGTGTCCCAAAATGACCGTATAATCACGGGAATCCTCGCGAAATTTTAAAACGAAAATGTTCTATGTCCAACTGTCGGCAGACTCCTTGTTTCCTCAGTAAACGCGATTTAATTGAACGCGATGTGGCAACACTGCATGTGGGAAATTGTGGGTTTCATACGAATAAGAGCATATTGTTCCAAAATAAGTGTTAGCACGACCTGTTGTAGATAAACGACCGAGTATTAATTAGTATTACAGGCAGTCCCCGCTTTTTTTCGGTCCGCTTTTCGTCGCAGTTTTCAGGAGGGTAACCTCCCTTAAGGGGTAAAGGAGCTGCATGACGTTGCCGCTTGCAAGCGTCGCCAACTTAATGAAGTACTGGCAGTCCCCGCTTATTCGTCAGGTTACCTTCCTGAAAACCGCGACGAAAATCGGACCGAAAAAAAGCGGGGACTGCCTGTAATACTACTTAATACTCGGTCGTTTATCTACAACAGGTCGTGCGAACACTTATTTTAGAACAATATGCTGTTATTCGTATGAAACCACCAATTTCCCACATGCAGTGTTGCCACATCGCGTTCAATTAAATCGCGTTTTCTGAGGATCAAGGAGTCTGCCGACATTTGGACATAGAACATTTTCGTTTTAAAATTTCGCGAGGATTCCCGTGATTACCTTCTTATACGGTCATTTTGGGACACCCTGTATATATATATATGTCAGAAAAACACTACACCACTCTCCAACTTCCTCCTCGGGGAGGCACACCCGAAATAACACAACACGTCCAAGGGACTCCAACTTTATTTAAACCCGAATTACACCAGCATTCTGCTCTCCAGCAGAAGCTCTTCCACGAGCCAACACACGGCCCACACTACTACGAGTCCCGTCACACACTCTTCTCTCTCGCGTCACGTGATCTCTTAGTACTCTCCTTCTCCGTCCCGCTTCTGGTAGCACTTCTCGTGGCGGTCGTCCTCGCTTGCGTAACAGTCGGCCTTTCCTGACATCGGGGCCGTCCTCGGTCCCGGTCCGGTCTGCCTCCGGTTGAACTGCTCCTCTGGCGCTCGCGCCGTTCTCCATCCGCTTCTCGTCTTCTTTCCCTCTGCTGTCCGCGGCCTGGTCGTCATCTCCCTCGTCCTGGCTCTCGTCGGCCTGGTCGTCATCTCCTACTTCGCCTTGGGGGGGCTTACACCAGGGTTTCATTCGGTCTGCACTAAACACGGAATTGAACGCTCGCTGAGTCCTCTTTGCCCCTGGTATATCCATGAGAGAATACCTATCTCGAGCTAGCACTTCTGAGACAAGATACGGACCCTTAAATTTCGGAGCTAATTTTCGCGAACACCCTGTCGCTTGCGCTTCTCGTTCTACGATGACTAAATCTCCCTTTTGGTACACTCTCGGCACCTTATGTCTTTGATCGTAACGCTCCTTCTGTTTTTTCTGCGTCTCTGATATCTTTACTAACGCTTTTTCCCTTGCTTCGCCTAAGGTCTCTCTAGTCTCATCGAGTTCGCTTTCTTGCAACGCCAATATAACACGGTTTTGCAATGAATTCCTTGGGTTATAAGCAAACAATAGCTCATAAGCGCTCTTCTCAGTAGTTTTATTTGACATAGAATTCATGGCGAATTGGATGTTTCTCAAATTCGTATCCCAGTCGCCTCCATCCTCTTGTGCATACATAGTGGATATGGCGTTTGTAATGGATGCGTTTGATCGCTCTACTTGTCCATTTGCTCGAGGGGTAGCAGTCGCATTCTTTATATGCTTTATCTGGTTTCTTTCGCATAATTCTTCAAATTCCTTCGCTGTAAATGCCGTACCTCGATCTGTAATTAAACGCTCAGGACACCCAAATAAGCTCGTAATCTCACTGATAGCTTCGCACACTGGTTTGGTTTTTGTGGTTTTCACTGCCTTTAGTAGGATGAACTTTGTAAAGTTGTCTTGATACACGAGAACATACTCGTTGCCCCTTTTACTCCTTGGGAATGGCCCTAAGTGGTCCACGTGAACTGTGTGAAATGGGATGGCTACACGCTCTAAACTGTGCAACTGCCCCTCTTTTTTACCTCCCGGTCTCTTATGATAAGCACACTCAATGCAAGCTGCAATATATTTCTTTACCCTTCTTCTCATCTTCGGAAACCAAAAATATCTCTTCACGTGTTCTAGGGTTTTCTCTTCTGCGTAATGTCCCATGTCATCATGACTTCCCTTTAGAATGCGCCAAATAGAGTTCTTAGGCACAACCCAACGGACCCCACCGTCTACCTTTCTACAGACACGGTTGTCTTTCAGCACATAGTCTGTGTGGATCTGCCTATCCTCATTGGCGACCGCAGGTTGCTGTAAGGTACGATGTATTTTCTGGATAGCTACATCCTGCAGCTGCATCGTTAGTAACCAATCATCCTGATTTATTCGCAACGTGAAGATTTTCAAGTCTGCTGTATCCGGTTCCTCGGAATCTCCCACGGGATTTCGACTGAGGGCATCAACGTGACTCATGTTGCGTCCTGGTCGGTACTCGATCGTGAAATCATACTCTTGTAATCGAAGCCACCACCTCGCTATCCGCGGTAACAATTCTTTCTTGGACATGGTGGTCTTTAAAGCAGTCAGTAACAACTTTGAAGGGTCTGTTCAATAAATACATTCGAAATTTGTCTACGGCTTCAACTACTGCCAACGCTTCTAGCTCATAACTGTGATAGTTCTTCTCTAGATCTGTCGTCTGTCGGCTATAATATGCCACAGGTTTTTGAGATTCTCCTTCTCGACGCTGTAAGATAATCCCCGCTAGTCCATTCTTACTGGCGTCAGTGTGAACTTCATGTTCGGCATTTACATCAAACAACGCAAGTGCCGGACGCTCGATTAATCTTTTCTTCAGCTCTTGAAATGCGTTTTCTTGTTTCTCTGTCCACTCGAATACCGTATCTCTCTTCGTCAAGAGCGTTAACGGCTTGCTTAACGTAGCGAATCCTAATACAAATCTTCTAAAGAAGCTCGTCAAACCAATAAATTGTCGCACTTCGTGAACATTCTCCGGCCTTCGAAATTCTTTAACTGCCTGAATTTTTCTCTCGCCTGGTCGGATCCCATCTTTGGTTATTTCAAAGCCCAAATAGTCTACTTTAGTTTTGAAAAATTCACATTTTGATACTTTTAGCGCTAGCCCCAATTTCTTCAGTACTTGCAACAGTCTTTCTAATCTCTCTAACCCTTCCTTCACCGTTTTGCTGGGTATCAACAGATCATCCATATAGACTAGGACGTCTCCTGGTTTTGTCATTCGCACTACCCTTTTCATCACTTGATTAAACACTGCAGGTGCGTTTACTACTCCGAAAGGCATTTTTGTGAACTCGTACAGTCCACTTGAGGTGACAAAAGCTGTCAAGGGTCTCGTCTCTGGGGCTACAGGGATTTGATAGTATCCCGACGCCAAGTCTAAAATGGTAAAATAACTGTTTCCTGCAAGCGCGTCTAATTGTTCCTCAATGGCTGGCATGGGGAATTTTATTTTTTTCGTCTTCAAATTCAATGCTCTGTAATCGACGCACAGCCGGTCTTCTCCGTTAGCTTTCTTCACTAACAATGCTGGGCTTGCGTATTCTGATGTCGACTCCTGCACGATACCCATTTTCATTAACTCATCGACTGCCTTTTGCATAGTCGCTCTTTGGGCGTACGGTAGGCGATACGGTCTTAAATTCACAGGGTGGTTATCCAACAATTCTATCTCGAAACTGGCAGACTCTACTGTACCCAGTTCACTCAAATTTTTCGCAAAACATTCTCGATACTCATTCACCATTTCGTATACCGCATCCTTCTCCTCTTCAGACAGGTCGTTATTCAAATTTATTTCTTCCATTTCTATCCCGGCCCTCTCTTTGACATTCCGAACTTTGGCTTCGAAGTTACTTTCTTCCTCCTGCCCATCAGTCTCTCTCCTAATTACAAGTTTCTGATAGCTCTTCTCAACTCGAATCCCCGATTGGTCTAGGGCGCTTCGTCCTAGAATTATGGCATCGTCTTGCGAACAGTTTGGGACCACAAGCACTTCTACCTCAATGCTTACGTCGTCCACAACAAGGGTTAACTGTTTGGAGCCTATTACGTTACTTTTCCCACAGCCGAATCCAATCAGACTTTTTTGACTCGCAAAGTATTCTACACCTAGCTGTTCAGCGACATCTTGCCTCATGGTCACAACATCGCTCCCTAAATCAATGAACCCAACAACTTGTTCATCATTAACCTTTATCCATTTATAATATTCGTCTTTAATTTGGTCGTTCGGCACCGAAATTCTTTGGACTCGCCTTTTCATTTCCAAATTCTGTCTATTAACTTGGGTTCCCTGAGGGCATTCCTTCATCATGTGTCCCTTTTTATTGCATCGGAAACATCGCCTGCTCTGCTGTCGTTCTGGGCAATCCTTAGCCATGTGTCCCTGGCCGTTACAATTATAACACCTCGCCTGCGTTGTCTGCTTATTTCTCCTCACCACATTACCTTCGTTTGGCGGTTCAATTGGGACACTATAACGGTTAGCTAAAAACTGTCTTTCACCTAATCTCGCTCTTTCTGTAATACTTTCATAGCGCTTTATCTTGAGCAGTAACCCTTCAACATCTTTGAACTCACACAAAGCCAGCGACCTTACTAATTCCTTGTCACCTAAGCCGTTCAAAATGTATTTAATCAAGGATTCTTTATCTATGTCACCTCGTCGCGCTATCGCTTTCATGGCATACACGTATGACTCATAGGTTTCGTCGCGCTGCTTCTTCCTCTTCGTGAGACTCATGTGGACATCGGCCTGATCAGCTGTTGATGGGAAGCTATAAAGTAACCTTTCTTTAAAAGTCTCCCAAGAATACACTTCTTCCGCGACACTATTTAACCACAATTTAGCTACTCCTCTCAGCTTATTCACCGCATGAGTAAGCAATACGGAATTGTCCCACGAATACGCGGAAGCGACCCCTTCCACTCGCCGCACCCACTGTTCGGCGGTAAATCCTAAGGTCGTCGACGCGTCAAACTCGGGCAACAATCTTTCCGCCATGTCTCGGTGAGCAACTACAGTTGTCGCCATCGTACTACAATGTCCCGCTGCCATTATTTCTCTTTCGCGGTCTAACAACGCGCGCTCTCTCTCCAGCAACTGTCTTTCTCGTCGTAGAATCTCACGTTCAATGTCGTTATCGCTCGCCCTAGGCGCTAAGTGGTTCTTTGGTCGGGTCACAGAGGGCGTCGACATCGCTCTCGGTAGCTCAGGAAAGCTCGCTGCTCGCGTCAAGAACGCCTCGCTTACTCCTGTTCCCGCCACTGGATACGTCATTTCCGGTTCCCCACTAAACGCCATGCGGTCGCTTTTTTTTCGCTAATTTCGCTTTTTTTAGGTCTGTTTCGACGCTCACAACCCTAGTTATACTTGGGGTATTGTTCACTCGGGAATCACTTTTCTTTCACGTACTTACGGAGGGGTACAGTCTTCATCGGCAAACAGTCGGCTCTCTCACGACGTGCTCCTTTCCGAAAACTGGTTTTTGATCTTCTTATCCTTATCTGATCCCGATCCCGCCGCTGCTCTGTCAGAAAACACTACACCACTCTCCAACTTCCTCCTCGGGGAGGCACACCCGAAATAACACAACACGTCCAAGGGACTCCAACTTTATTTAAACCCGAATTACACCAGCATTCTGCTCTCCAGCAGAAGCTCTTCCACGAGCCAACACACGGCCCACACTACTACGAGTCCCGTCACACACTCTTCTCTCTCGCGTCACGTGATCTCTTAGTACTCTCCTTCTCCGTCCCGCTTCTGGTAGCACTTCTCGTGGCGGTCGTCCTCGCTTGCGTAACACATATATATATATATATATATATATATATATATATATATATATATATATATATATATATATATATGCTTAACATGCTCTGTAAACCCACTCCCCCAACTCATTCTTAAACCCCACCACTAACATCACCTACCCCATAACTTCCCTTACCAAGTACACCATCCGCAATGTCATCTACCTACTAACCTGTACCCAATGCCCCGCCTTTTACGTTGGCATCACCAGCAATTCCCCTCAACATTCGCATGAACGGCCATCGCAACATGGCCGTTCATACGAATGATCGTAATCTTAAATTTAATGTTTGTTTCACGGTGAGGGCCATTCGCGCCCTCCCGGACGACGCTTCCACCCCCAAACTCCGTCAATGGGAATTGATCCACATCTTAAACTCTTTCTCTTCTCCCGACCTCAGCCTCCGTTTAATATTTTCTTCTTTCCACCTCTCTCTCTCCCCCACCCCCCTCTGCGTTCTCCAATCCCCCGACCTTTCCACGCTCCCTTCCGTTCCACTCCCACACCTTCACTCCAGTGTTACTGCTATATCAGTTATGTGTCTCTCTTGTGCTGACGAAGGGATCATCCCGAAAGCTCCAACAACGTCTACAAATGTGTCTCTCCGACACCCCAGCGTCTCTCCTTCTGGTAAGTGCTTGCTGGGTTTCCTTCAACACCTATTTACCATAAATATCTTTATTTACCTTTCCTCTTCCACAAGTATTTATATGTGTGTGTGTAGGCCTCGTTAAAAATATAATAGATAGTGGTATTTTGTAAATGGATCGATGCAGAATGCGGAAATCCCAGTTCTCGGAGCGTTATTCCTCCTTTACGAGGAAGGAAGGCATCTTCTAGACTTCTGTAAGGAGCTTTAATTCTAGTCTCTTATGGGGACGCAGAGATGGGAGAGGGCGACCTTCCCTTCAGCCAAGTGACGGGGAGCAGGTGGAGCGGGAAACGAGGGAAAAACCACCGGAGCTTTCCAGGGGCACGCCGTAAATGGAAAAAACAACCACAGCCCGTCAACCCTTCAGCCGTGACCAGCCATGGCCTCTGGGGCTCGATGGGGGAAGTCTTCCGCCAGATTGGAGATTAAGGGCAAAAACCCAAGCCGCGATGGCATCTCTGGATCTAACACCGTGGGCGGGAAAGGGGATCGAGGAAAAGGACGGGAAGGAGGAGAGGAATAGAGGAGACGGCAGAGAGAGAAGAGGCGAAGGGAGAGGAGTTGGAAAAGGGGGAGGGTGTTTGAAGAGCAGCGGACCGGCTCCCGTGGGAGAAAAAAAGGATTCGGGAAGGGATGGGTAGATAAAAACTTAGGAAAAGGTGCGAAACGCTAGTTTATGTTGTTTTTCAGCCCCGAGGTTTTTTAAAGGAGTTTATGTTCGTTAGGGTCAAATCTTTTCCTATTGGGCATTATAAAAATGAATTCCTTTTTTCCTTACTCGAGAAGTGGACGAGCACATTTTCTTCCTTAGAAGTTGTCTTTTTCGAATTTATTTACTTTTTATGCTTATTTACACATATAAAAGAGAGTTTGGCTGTTGGTTAGAGTGGCAATGTTTTTTATGACGCTGAGATAGAGGTCGGATGCGCAAGGGTATTGTAGGTCGAGGAAGGGAGATCAAAGGCTATGGGGTAGAAATGGGATGGTAGCGAGGATGGAAAACCTTTATGTTTTTCGATTTCCCACTTTTTTCTCTCAATGAACAAGCGTTCAAAAAGCGCTATATACAAAGAGACCTGAGGCTGAGAAAGAGACTCTCGCTTAATTCAATTAATCGACTTCTTTTACTTTTCCCAAATAAAAAATTCTGTCACCGGCCGATGCCTTGTATAAAAGTAAGGTTTTCCTTTCTCTTCCAATTTTTTATTCGACGAGAAAGTTTCCAGTATCGGAAAATATTTTGTCTTTTAGCATATTATTATTATTACTTTTCGTGGTGATATATGCACAGTTGTGGTCTATTTTTAATCTCTAACAAATTATGTTCTTCGCGGGAAAGGACGAGCTTATGGGAATTATTTGAAAAATTACAAAAGCTACATACTTTTCTTATAATTTCAGATAGTCTTTAAAAATTAAAATTATCGCTTGAGAGAAAAACACGCTGTTCAGTATCATATAAAATGTTTTTGACAGTTGCAAATTTTAAGATACTTGTGCATATTTGCGACTGGGTAAATGCATGTTTTCCGATGTCGTCGTTTCTTGCTGGTTAGAAATAAAATTTTACACATTGAGGGGATTCTATTTAATGTACTGCTAGATTTAGAGGAGATAAGGATTTAACGAAAAATTTGTATAGGCAATTTCTGCCTCATTTGAGGTTACGATTAAGGGCATGTAATATTCAGAAACGCTGTAACATGAAGCTTTTTATTCTATCCGTTGATACGGAGACATCGAGCAGTTTGATCTAACGTTACACGCACCATTGTTTTATTTGGCGTATTTTATTGGAACAAGAAACGACGCGTACCTTGTGAAAAGTATGACGCGCTAAAATCTCCTGTTGCATTGTTTCCTCTTCCCTCATCCTTATTATAACAAAGTTGGATCCATCCAACTCCGCCGACACTCGATTGTCCTCCAGCCTCAAGGCATCCCCGATTACAGAGGGAGGAGAGCCGTCCTCCGCCTCGAGTCACCCTCTTATCTTGGCGCCCTACGCTCTCCAGACGGGGGTGGCGAAGGTTTAGGGAGGATAGGCCTCAAAGGACATCTCGTGCGGGAGGTGATAATGAGAGGAAAAGCCTTTTGAGAATATTTAGAGTGTGGACCCCCTTTCAAATTTCTGACGCGAAAAGACACGCTCACACAGGCATCCCCACGTCCATCCCTTCCCGCCATGCCCCCCGCCCTCCTCTCATCCGTTTCAGTGTAGGGAGAGCCTCACAGCGGGTGCTTTGGGTCATCCTGAATGAAATATGAAGTCCTTCATCCTGCAGGGAGGGAGGAAGTGAGAGGGAGAGAGAGAGAGAGAGATGGAGTTAGGCGCGGCGGCGTTCCAGGTGGGGAAAGGGTGGGAGGGTCGAGGGTGGTCCAAAGCCTCGTAAAGAATGCATCACCGTCTCTCCAATCTCGTAATGAAACATGGTCGGACCCGCACCTACGCCAGTTAGCGCATTATACCTTTATTCCTCGCCGCCCCGCTATGTGCCAGCCTCCCTTCCTGTAGCCTATGTACCTTCATATCACAATCCGTCTATCTGTATCCCTTTTCCCATCTCCATTTCCCTCTCTCTGCCTGTCTTACTGTAATTTTATTATTACCAGCACTATCCCTCTCTATAACTCCGTATTTCCATCTCTTTTTCACTGACACCCTTTCCTTAATCCCTATTAAACTCCTGTTCTCACTGCAAGGAACTTTTTATTGAGTATAAGCATTGAAAGTGACTTTTTTGTGCTTTTAATGTTTTTAATTCTTTCCCGTCTTCTTTATTACCTCGTCTGGCGTCTGTGTCCTTCGTGTATGTCATGCTTATATATGGAAATCTTAGCAGCGTAAAGGAAGATAAGTTAATAAGGTTTAAGTGTTTCAGAGTGAGAAATTACTTTTCTGAAAGATTTTTTCTATTGTACTAGCCTCTTTATTTAATATATATAATTATTTTTATGGATTTATGAAACTTATTTTAGATTAGTTAAAGCGAATTTTTTATTGAGAAACAAAAATGGCTTTTTTCTACAAACGAGTTAACAGTACAATCGATCCAAATAATGCAATAAATATCGTAACTTTGTTTTGGTTAGAATAAAGTTTTTATAGTTCAATTTATAATGATCATTTCCATGAAGTTAAAATATCTCTATAAGAAAGGAAAATTATATTTATAAATGAATATTACCGCAATTGTTTTATAGTCATTTGACTTGTATTCAGACAGTGTTAGAAGTAGCTCAGCTAAAAAATCCAAAATATACTTGCGTATTGGATTGATATTTCTCAGTAAACTTTCTTTATATATTGAAGACGCTTTATTTTATCTAAAACCTGGAAAAAATGTAATCTAAGTTGAAAAATAGTAATTCATTGTGAAAATAGAACACAGTGGAACGCCTTTATTCGCCTTCTTTTTTACGATAAACAGAATTAAATTCAAAGAATATATTGTAATATTATTAACTGCTCTTTATCGAATTGTCATAGCTGCATTCTTGGTGTAAAATTCAAAAGTTTTCTGAGTATGCGATTGAAGATATGGTGGCACAATTAACTTTTTGCGGGCGAGCACTGAATCAATTATGTGTTACAATGATCATTATCTCTATAATTTGCAAATAAAGTATAGATTCCAACATAATATTTTATTACTATATGATGTTTAATTTAAACGAAATTTTCAATATTCTAGTCACGAATTGTACTACAGTATGATTGTTATTTTTTTATATGATTGCAATTCAATCAAGTTTTTTCCTGATTTTAATATCTTTATCCGACGTCGTTTCCGAATATTTTTTGCTTGATTTAACATTCAGCTTCGTTTGAATCGATTGGACTACCATCGCCTGTCCGTGATGAGGATTGTCTAAAGATAGCGTTCTAGTGCGTCATGCGCCCTGAATGAATTTAAGTAATTCATAGTTACTATTAATCCAGGAACCCCTCGTTTCGTTGTAATATGAAACATACTCTTTCGTCTAAATATACAACCTGAGGCTTCCTTTGTTGCGAGGCGGGATTCTGTCCGGATTCGATCTTTTTCTTCGGAAAGAGAAAGGTCTATTATCGTGTTGTTTTACCTGAACCTCTCCCTTTCTCACTCCTCCCCCCCTTATCGATATAGGACGATGGATTTGAGTCCACGTATCAAAGGATATCGAAGGGAGAAAAAGGGGAGATAAATGAAAGAGAGGACAGGCGAGATGAGAAGAAGCGATGGGCTCGGGGAATAGGGAGGATGATGAGAGGGGGAGAGGAGGGGAACTGGAATGATTACGTTGAGGGGAAAACGACCAGGAGGGAAAAATAAGGGGAGAAGGTTGGAGGGATGAGGCACGAATAAAGTCTGTGTACCTGCTTCTGCGAGTGACGTATATTTTTGGCTCGCTCCATTCTCGACCCCGGAACTTGGGATTGAAAGGGAAAGTGAGGGAAGAGAGGAGAGGGGAAAGCGAGAGAGAAAAGAGAGCGGGGAGATAAGAGGAAGGAGGAGAGCAAAGAGGGAAAATATAGAAGTGTGACGCTGAAGGGCAGTACCGCTCTGATGGCTTAAAAGGAAAATTACCGGGAGATGAAGTCATCGAATGTTGGACTATTTTTAGAGTTGGCCTTTCATACCCTGCGGCGTAGAAAGGTTGCAGCGAAATGATATTTTGTGCTAGTTAGACCAGATGAACGGAGCTTTAATGGGAATTTCCTTATGATTTTTTTTTGTTTTCAAGCAGATTTCCTCAGTTGAAAATTTGAGCTTATAATCCGATGATTTTCATTTTATCAGGGTAAACCGAATTTCATGCGGCATTATCTTTGAGTAAATAGGATTAAAACATGATAGTAAAATGAATATGCGTCCTTATTGTTAAGGTTGAACATGCGTTTATCGCGCCGCAAAGGGCAGATATTCAAAGACGCGAGGCGAGGATCTTTTTTTACCAGCAAATATTCCACATTTGCATATCATGCACCTTTTTAACTTTCAGTGGTTCTTATATTATGCCTGCGTTATAATTTTTGGTTCTTAACCTACCTTTATGTTTATCTTACTCAAATTTACAGAATTACTTTTAATTGAAAATATTTTATTGCATTATTTCGATGAATGTTCCTTTTAGTGAAAACTTTCGAAAAACGGAACAGCCGCATGCATTCAACCTATAACGTAAAACATTCCGCTCGCTTTTGATGCAGTGCAATTGTTCAGCCTAGAATAGCTGGAGGCAGTTATAAAAATATTTGTCATTGTTATGTGTGTAATTTTTGGATCTGTCGGGGTCAGAATATGCGTCTGGAACCCTTGTAGCGGGTGCCTCGGCAGCCCGTCGTCCCGGTGGCAGTACATCCTACAGCCCTGGCCACATCTCTGCCATTCGCCTCCACCAATAATCTGCCAAATGCCAGTGACCACCCAAGGTCCGTTTATATACGCAATTATTCCGCCGAGTGCATCCCCCTTTACTCCCGTGTCCCTTTCCCTGTTCATTATATTTTTTGTTTCGCCCCTTCCGCCTTTTCTTTGTTTTCCATTTCCGTTCCGTTTGGCTCGAGAGTTGTTCCGTTTATTTTATTTCAACTCCAGGCACCACACAAAAAGAACTCGATCTTTTTTGTCAATCCCCCGAGCAATGTCCCCCGGTGGAAGATGGCGGGACAGCGGGTGGTTTTCCTTTTTTCCCTTCCCTCCACCGGTTATGAAACGATGAGGTAGATCGGTTGATCACATGTGGGCTACGGTTGGTTTGTCAGTTGAAAGGAAAAGGAATACAAAGAGCAAAAGAAATTTGTGAAAGAAATCGGACGTGGGCGATGAAACGACGAGAAACTAGGGAATACGAATAGATATATTTGGCGGGAGGATAAAAGGCAGGATAAGGGGACTTAGGAACCGTTGTGTGTGCCTTGCCAATGTGTACAAGAATTAAGGTAAACAAACTTTCAGGTTCTTTCTTGAATAAGACAAAGGTCGCGGGATTAAAGGTTTTGAGATAAATGAAGGAACCTAGTTTTTCAAGTCGAATTTCGCTCTCTATTATGGAATTAGTCACGCTTCAAAAAACGAATTGCATACTTCAACACGGAAAATTTTAAAAATCGAGCATTGCGCATCTGTTTCTTCATAACCTTGTTATAGCTATTGAAGGTATCTGAGATAAGTAATTTTTAGCGTGTTTTATTTTATTTGATTTTTTACTCTGTCTGTCTCGCTAACCGTCTATGCCAGGGATGGCAAATGATTTTTGTCTCGCGTGCCAAGAAAGTAATGTAAATCATACGATTTTTTTTAGCATGCCACTAGTTTACTCCTCTTAGAAAGTTCATATTTTATACAGAAAATATAAACTTACGCGTGCCAAATAAAATCGCAAGCGTGCCACGTATTTGCCATCCATGGTCTATGAAATCGATTAAATTAAAATAACAGGTAAACGGTAAAGGATCGAATACTGAAATATGCAGAGTGTATGTGATCTATAATGGCATTTATAATGTTGCCAGAGAATATTTTTATAGATATCATTGGGAGGTGGGGTGTGCCTTTAAAGTTTTCTAATTAAGATTCTGAGCAAATTTTTACAAATAAATGTTAAAATTTTCACTATGTATTTGGGCTTACCATCTATAATACCGAAAAGGAAAGTTTTTTGTCAAATCGGTGGCCTTCAAAATTTTCTAATTAGGATTTTGAGAAAATAGATATAGTAAATTAAAATACCTTAATTGAATAAATTGTTTTGTCATATTATATTAATAAGCCTTTTAAGAGTTTTTAGGTTTACAATTCAAAATAAATCTCAAACAAATGAAACGCCTTTTTTTGCGTCATAAAGTGAATTTTAAATAATTTAATTTATTTTTTAACTGCTTTTTCTTGAAATATTTAATTTATCTGCAATATTCAACGGTTTAATAGAGTGGAAATGATTTATTGAAAATGTTCACCAAAGACATCCAGATAACTTAAAGAACGAATTACCGATTTAAGCCTATGGACGGCTCTTTGTCATTTATTTAATTTCACCTCTTCATAAAATTACTTAATAAAGTTCGTGAAAATTGACAATGAAATTTATTTAGTATATTTTAAATAAAATTACGCAATTGAAATGGAAAATAATATTATAAATATGTAACACCTTAAATTGAAAACATTTGCAGCATTGCATTTCATCTCAAATTTTATTCCCTATCATTATGTTTCAAAATTTTACTGAAGATTCATTGCTTCTAGAAATATTTAAATGCGTACATACATTTAAATTTTATATTACTCTGCCAAGGAAGATTTTTCTCAGAGAAAAATAGCTTTCCTCACGCGCATACACCATCAAAGCGGAACGAACTATCTTTTGTTAGGTTTAACAGTAAAATATCTATTTCTAGTTTGCGACTAAGTAAGCCTTTAGCTTCATTTTCTCCACGCCTTTCTTTCATTCCTCCATTCTAACCACCCTTGGACTCAAATACACTTATGTTTCCCTCCGTCTCTTCCCTTCTTCCGAACCCAAAACTACGATCTCAAGTTACTCGAAATAAAGTCGCAATACCCCCGCCGTCTTTCAATCCCCCCGTCCTTTTGTACCCATCCGCACCCGCAACGGCTTGCTAACTTCCGGAGGAAGGAACCGGGTTATAGCGGGTAAGGATTGGGTAGGATAGGTAAAGGAAGAAATCCTTATGCCTCTCTCGGGATAATGTGAGACGGAAGGAGATTGAGAGTTGTATAGAGAATGAGAAGTCGGGGTCAGAGGGTCAAAATGGCAGAGAGCACGATAATAGGGTATAGCTGGGTAGGGAATATGAATGGGGTGGTTTATAGACCGAAGAAAGGGTTTGTTGTTTTGAGTGAGAGACGACTCTCCCGTCTCGAAACTTTTCCCTCCCGCAAAATTTGCTGATCACTTCTTTCGTCACCTCTTCTTGAGGCCATCTAAATTCTCTCTCTCTCTCACTCTCTCTTTGTCTCTCCGCCCTATACTAGCAATAGGCAGGGAAATTGAGTGGGGAGATAATAATGCGTTCAAATCGTGAAGCGAGATCGTTTTCTGTAAGACTGAACCAAACGGGAGTGTAAGTACTGCGGTTGTCTGGGGTTTACCTCCTAAGATTCTAACCATTGTAGTTACATTGAATAACGTGCCTAAGTGCGGGCTAGTGAAGGGTTTCTCGGAGGAAGGTGATTCTCCGAAGGAATGGAAGAAGAGGTATTAAATATGCGGTAGGAAATATGCGGGTGATTTGCAGGGGAGTTTGTGGAGGGAGGGTTGTTGAGAGATAGAAAATGTCCGCGAACGATCGCGCCGCGACGCCATCTGGCGGGTTAAGTGAGGAAGCAGGCGGAGATTCCGGAAGTAAGGTCAAACGGAGCGTTACCAGAAATTGAGTCAACTGGGTGAAAGAGGCTGGATGTGGGATTCCGAAATAATGAAGACTTTTATTGATGGCGGACGAGGATTGAAGGTGATAACTTCTTAATAGAAATGGCAATTTTAAGATGCGGTCTTCTGCAGTTTAATTCCGAGGTTCCTAAGAAATTGAAGCATTTGCCAAGATGTGAATGTTTTCAATATTTATTTTTGGCTTGGATAATATCTGTTTTAACGCTTAATAATTATTTAAAGAAATGTTTGTGATAGAATTTAAACGTTTTATTAGCCGTTTGTTCGTTATTTTTAGATTGCTGTTCTTCATGCAAAACTTCAAATGTGATGAATTTCGTTTCATTTTCATAGTGAAGCCAGACAAAGTATAATCGTAAATTAATTATTAAATTTATTTATCAGCTTCTCCCACATATTCGACTTTAATTTAAATTATTCAAAAAGTCCATCGGAGTGGTATACATTTGGAATTGACAGAAAGCTAATTTTAAAGAAGCACATCTTATTGGATATGATAACATAGTTTTAAATATCTCAATATGTAAGCGTCCAAATAATAAGCTATGTTAATCTGTGCGCAAATAAAGCACCGAATTATTTTTTTAAATTCCTGCAGATAAATATTCTCTTAGAAAATGAATGCACGGTAATCTTAACAAATTATTTTTCACAGCATTTTACATCACTTCCAGTCTTAGATGTTGGATAATCTCTATACGTTTTAAAGATTCTGAATATACCACTATCCCCCTTAATCCTATCTCTTAAGAAGATCCCTAGCTTCTCACTCCATTCCTACCCACTTCCTGGCTCAAGCTCCCCATGTCTACCCTCTCTCTCTTACCCGCTCTCTTCCTTCTTGATCCAGGCGCCATTGTCACCCTTCTCACACTCCCCGTACCCCCTCTCCTACTACTCACTCTTACATGTTAGGACCACCCGCTCCATAGGAGTGGAATGAGGAAGGGAAGGGTGTAGGGTTAACGACGACACCTTTCGACCGTTAACCCGACTCCGTAATCTTCTCACAGGATTACGCTTTACGGAAGCATGGGAGGAGGGGAAGAGGAGGAAGGGAAGGGATTATTTTTTTAAAGGAAGAGCAGGAGATTGTCTGGGGGTTTCTCTCTTCCACCAATAGACGGAGCCATCCTAGAACGCATCACCTTGTCCTATCTCTCCTAACTGGTTCGATTCGTCCTCCCCCTACCTTCCTCCGCGCTACAATCTCCATTTTCCTCCTCCAACTCTTCCGTGGAGAACAAAGGAGACTATGCTCCTGTATTTCTCTCCCTTCATCTCCTCCGACCTGACCGAAACCGCGTTCTTGTTACCTTTGGGGGTATATGGTGTTAAGTCGCTTCCTTTGGACGTTTCAAGTCTTTCGATCGTGAAGTACCCGCGAGGGAATTGCGTCGTGTGTATACGGGTTGTTTGCCGTGGAGGGAGGAATGTTCCGGAGAAGGTGGAAAGGTGAGGGTGCCTAAGAGAGAGAGAAAGATAAGTAAAATGATGCATGCGCACGAAGGAAGGTGGCGAAGTTGTGTAAGGGATTAAGGAGAATCGGGAATGATGGAGGAGAGGAAGAGTTAGTGGATTAGACGGTAACATGAGGAAGGCGAGCGACTTCGGGGAAAGAACACTGAGAGGAGGATATATTATATTCTCTTTGTGCTTAATTAATTAGGAAGGTGTTTTCAGATCCGCTTATTTATCAAAGGTATCATTTAATTAGTTCATAGGTGAAGTATCCAGTGGAAAATACAGCTTACAGAAATTACGCTGCCTAAGGTTATTTTTTTAACCAAAAATTTATTTAGGTGTAAGTGTAAAAAGTGTATTTCTCGCTCGCAAAACTTGAGGAATTTACCAATGTGGTACACACTCCAAGCTTTGTGTATCTATCAGCTTATTTGGATATTCTGATTTGTTCTTTGGTTTCCTCTACTTCTCTATGTATGTACTCAAATGTGCGAGGGAGAGAAAGGATTGGAATTTACTGAATTCGCAGACGCATGTGTGGTAGATGAAACTTAAAAATAATTCAACAGACGATCTGTAGCTCAGCTAATGTCAAGTAGGCAGAAGCGGATGATAGTAAAAATAACAAATGAATAATGTCTGCAGAAAACAAAAGTTTCAAGAAAGTAGGGGAGCTCGAAGACTTCCTTAATACATCGGGTGAGGTAGAGCCACAAGTAGGGCGAGAGAAAGAAAAGGAGCAAGATAGCAGGAAAGGATATAGGAAGAAGAGATAAGACTAGAAAAGCGAGAGAGAGAGAGAGAGCAAAGAAAAAAGCATGCACGAAGAGGAAGCGTTGGCAAAAAGGAAGAGCTGAAGAGATAGGACGAAGGCGAGTTCAGGGGAAAGAGCTGGGAAGGATGGTTTAAGGATGTCGAGGGCGAGTTTCGGAAAGGTTTTAAAGTGAGTGAAGAGGAGATAAGATAGGGGTGACGGGGGCAGAGAGAGGGAGGGAGAGGGGGATAGAGGGAAAGGGAGAAAGTTGAGTTAGGGTTTCGGAGCGGTAGAGGAAGAGGGAAAGAGAGTAGAGGAAGTGGGGTGGGGGAGATAGAAAGAGTGCTAGATTAAACGATAGAAAGAAAGCGTTAAAAAAGGCTGAAGGATGGACGTAAAAGGGACGCCTATTGTCGAAAATAAAAGTTCATGCCGGTAAAAAAATGTGTGCTCAACGTTCCTCTCGCAACTTTTATTCATTTCGTTTTTTTCAAGTCAATAACGGCATTTAAAGCGTCGAAATCCATTAACTTTTAATAATTCGGTTTTATGGGCACTTTGCTACGGAAGATCAATGAAAGTTCTCTCCGAATTGTAAAATGCGCGCGCGATCTTTTTTCGTGCCATTGTGATTAATAATAGTTTATAATTTCATACAACTACGATGGCGAAAACAATGTTACAGCTATAATTTCGTAAATTATTTTGAGTTGGCTAATACATGTTGAATTTCGGATGGAGAATTTTAATTTACTGAAGCCGACGCTAATTGCGTTAATTGCATTGCTTCCAGTATAAACCAATATCAGAAATAAAAAATTGGCTGTTATAACGGACATCCCCCTTTATTGATTTTTTATCAAAGTCAGGTTTATATAACATTAATTATTTTATTTGTAAATATTATTTTATAGGAAATAAATTACAAATTGATTCGGAGTGGAAATGATGAACAATATAACGAAGATTGCCTCTCATATCCCCCAGAGACCTTGGTTGTAATTAAATTGAATGAGTTTCAGGAAAATTTATTTTTCTTTAAATTGCTGCACAGAAGATGTTATTAAGCTGCCTTTACTTTCACTCTTTCCAGATTTAATGATATCTCCAAAAATATAATTTGAAATTCAGTTTTTATTATGAAATTTTAAAGTTGATATTGCTGTATCTAATTATGTTTGAGATTCTTTTAACTTTACCAATAGATTGCTTTTTGACAAAATAATTAGTTATTTTTAAATTACATATATTAATTTTTAAGGTTTTAAAAATAGTTTTCTTGTTATGTCACTCTAAATCTTACATTGCGTGTAACGTTTACATGTTTTTACTGTTTTGGATTATGTTTCACTTATTGCAAAGTAAGACCAAAGTGTGAAGGACAAACCATAACGGGAATTAATATAATTCGATTCCTGGTCATCACTTATATTGACTGCTGAAATTCGTAATACTTTTGAATGAGATCTTCAAATAAAAATTTCTCAAATTGCCTCTCCCATCACTTGCAAATCACCTGTCAAATTCAAGCGCCATCGTTTTTCTCATATCAGTATTGGTTCATCTGCGTTTCTCCGTGAACTGGAAATAAATCGTAATTCTCCTCCTGATTGAGTAATATCTCATTGCAACCATTAATTAATTTGATTACCACGAATCACATCGACCCTCTGGAATCGCGACGAGTGGGAGGGAGGGAGGGAGGAGGATTTTCAGCCACGTCTCCTTCGTCGAAATCGTATTCCAAGCGATCTTGTCTTTTCAATCCATTTTCTATAAGAGACGGCGTTCTCATTCCTCATCCTTCTGCCACCACTCCGCTTCCACAAGCACAATTTCTCGCTGAAACCGAAGATCTCCTCTCATCTTTGAGGGAATAAAAGCCATCACTCCCTTTACACAGATATCTTCCCCATCTTTGAGCGAATAAAAACCATCACTCCCTTTACACAGACTCACACAGGTACCTCTTACCCATCATACCAAGCTCTTCCCACACCTCTTTTCTTCCCGAACCTTCCTCGAGATTTCCACCCACTTCCCTCCTCAGAACTTACATCTCTGAGACACTTTCCCCATCTTTCTGGATGAAGACGTTCCCCCCCCCCCCCACCACCCTGGACTAGGGGAGAAAAACATCTCTCACTCCCCTCCCCCTCCCCACATCTCCGCTTTACTCCAGACCTCCGTATTCGGACCTCCTCTCTCTCTGCCACCCGACCCAACCCATCCCTCCTACCTACGCACTACCCTTCGTCAAAGAGCGAGCCTTAATTAAATACCTCGGTCGATGAACTAAATCATTTCTCCGGGAGTTTGGCTGAAAGAACGTGGATAGGAGGGTTGAAGGGGAGGGGGGGGGGAGGTAAAGCGAGGGTAGAGAAGCGAGATCGGAGATGGGAAACTGAGGGAGAGGGATGGTAGGAGAGGGGGAGTTTTAGAAGGGAGGGAAGGAGGTAGGCGGTTGGAGCCGAGGGATGAAATGGAGGTCCGGTGCGTCTTTTCATAGCGCCCTTAGCCTCCTTTCTACTCTTTCCCTTCTACTCTCTCTCTCTCTTCCCTTCGAATTTTCGCTCAATATCATCATCTTCCTTTCGTCCCGGACGGTTTTCATCCCGTTATAGCGGCTCGAAGGAGGCGTGATTTATTTTACCCTACGATGGGAATTTTTATTCATCCGGGATCGCGGGTTTTGCTGTGTCACGTCCTATGGGAAAAGGGAGTGTGGCGAGTTTTCCGTGGGGGGGGGGGGGCAGAGGGGTAGAGGGAAGAGCAGGAGGCATACTGGGAATATTTTTTAAAAAATTTAAAAGTCGGAAGGATCTCTCCGTGTATCTCTCTTCGCCGAGTTGGGAACGTCGATGTTTAAGTCTCATTATATTATCTGGGAAGGAGATTTCATCGATAAGATGAGATTAATTGTATTTCAAGGAAAAGAGGGATTTAGAAGGTTTTTGGGATTGCAATTAATTTGAATGAGGGGTTTCCTTTCTTTTTCATTTTTTATTTTTCTGGTGGAATTGTTTTCTGAGTTGTTATTTTTGAGATACATGACTTTGGAGACGATATCACAATTTTAAAAGTATTTCTATTTGCATCACTTCAGGACTTTTATGGTTAAAATTAATTATTACCTTGGCTAATGATTAACGGAAAATTTTTATCATTCATAAAATTCAATTTCTGTATGTTGGCATTGAAAATATTTTATACATAAGATATTATCCCTGCAATATTAAAACCATTGCGTGCACAGAACTTTAGTTCTCTGCGTTGGAAGTTTTTTCTTATTAACTCACTAAATTTTTACCGTTACATCTTGTTGAAAACTATTAATCCATCGATACAATGTGCCTCATTCTTGTAAGAAATTCATTTTATGTTTAATTAAGCCTCATTCATATTTCTCGAAGGTATGATCGTAGGGAATTTCTCTGGAAATGTTCTCTTGCTTCTTTCGTCGCTTTTTGTCTCTCGTTTTCTTGCTTTTTTCCGCATCCAATTAACCTTTCTGCCCTAAATTCCCAATTTCTTTGAAAGGGAACGATAATTGGTGAGCAGTACCATATTTATATTAGCGGGCTAACGTATTTGAATAAATTAAAATTATCATTACTACTACATTGAATTTTCATCAGACAAAATATAATTTGTTAGGAACTAAATATTGGATACAATCGCTTTAAGACAATTTCATCAATATAAGGTTCGTTAAGATGGTTTATATTGCTAAATGGCTCCGAGAAACGGAAAAAATGAGAAAGATACAATCATCTCACTCAAAAAAGAGTTAATTCAACTTTTTATTTTATTTTTTAATCATTGAACAATTTTGCATTAAAAAAGTTGTCGATTAAAATTTATCATGGTATATCAACAGATTTCTTTCTGAAAAGAATATACTACGTACTTTAAATACCCATTACTTCAAAATAGATGCAGATATTTTTCAGCTATAGATGAGTTTTATAAATGGAATTTAAATAATTTAAAGTAACTTTCTTCTATATTTAATTTTGATTAATTCTAACATTAATAACCTAAATGATATCTTTAATAGTAAAATTCATTTTGTAATCTTTAAAATGTTCTTTCGAATATCTTTTCGGAATTCCATTAATATTTATTACATACCAAAATTTATTAATTTATATTTTGATCTACTATACAACGTTCAACAGGTTTAAAAAGTTAAAAATATTCAGATTCTTGCATCTAAAACCATTATCTTCTATTATAAATGTTTGCCTTTAGTTATATCAAATAAATGGTTTCTGTCCGATCTAACAATGCCCTTTTGTTTCCACTTTTCTATTTCTCTACTTTGCCCAATCAGTAAAAATAACTTCTTTATTTGAGTCTTCGTTTTCCTTTTAAATGCTTTACTCCTCCTTCGGTCTTTGAGAATTATATGGCATGATTTCACTCAATTTATCCTTGGCTAGTCATGTTTTTTCCTTCAATTATTTACGCCACTGTCGCAAATCCAGTATTCATACCGTCGGAAAATATCGTTTTTTAAAATATTCATATTTTCTAAATTTTATATAAGAATATTTGTTGGATTACTTTTGTAAGAAATATTGGTGGTTAAAGACAATAGTTCATCTTAAGTGTACGCTCACTTCCTAGCGACAGTAGATTGCAATTCGCTAAGTTTATTAAATAGTCTTTATAACATACGTTTATTGGAAGCTAATTCCAAATTTTCTACTTTTGCAAGCTTTTATATGCGACACTTATATACTTAAGGTCATTTTATTTAGACACCATATTTTTATTTACAATTATTCAACTGATGTTTCATAAGAGGTTTTAGTATGTCCTTTCTTGTTACTCCATAATTCTCATTTTTTATTCATTTTGTGGTGCACACGAAGGCTTTTATTTTTCACAGGGCTCAGTAATTTTCTTAAAAGATACAAAACGAATTAGATCAATATTTTTGTTTTTCTGCACGTTGTTATTTCCTACTTTACACATCTATATACTATTTTCATGGTCATTTTTCTGTTTAATATTTTAAAATTTCCGATTGATATGCGGACGTTTATATATTACCAATTTGATTCCCTAATAAAAAGCACACTCGGATGAACCAAATTTTTTCCACCTTTATTTTTAATTACTCGACTACGGAACACCTTGATCATCTAACTCTAACTAAATTTGATGGCATCGCAAAATAAATTAATCATATCCGAGCCCACACCCTTTTACTCTCGTCCGCCCTTCTGGAATTCAACCTTTTTTCACATTCTGTCTCCATTTCATCCCCCCCCCCCTCTCTCCCCATCATCCTCCTAACTGCTTCCCATCGTCCCATCACCATCCTTTTTTCCATTCAACCCACCTCTCTATGCCCCAATGTAAGTATCCACTTCTCGCCTATCCTTCTCCCTCTCTCCTTCCTTATCCTCCCTCTTCCGCCTCGCACCCTACGTCACTTCCACCATTCCCGCGCTTCTGATGACTCCCGGCGGTCATTCAAGAGCCTTTGACCGAGAGAAAGGGAGCGAAAGAAATAAAAAGGAGATAGAGGAGAGAGAGAGAGAGAGAGCAATGGAGGAAAGGAACCGAGAGAGAGCAAATCCTTTTTAGCGTGCTGGGGGGTGGGAAGCAACGAGTGAGGTTGGGAAGGTCTGAGCGCCGGGCAATGTGCTTCGGAAGGCGGCCGCTGGGAGGGCGTTGGTTGGTGGGTGGGAAGGAGGGGGTAGGGCTCGCCGGCGGGGTCCCGTAATTAGCAGGCTCCGGATCGTTAGGGAAGGAAAAGCCTTTCAGAGGGAGCGTGGGAATCGGCAAAAGGAGAGAGGAGATAGAGGACGAACCGTTCCGAAAAGAAACTCCATAATAGAAAAAAAGGGCGGTGGGGTTAGGATAAAGAGAGAAAGGGGAGAAAGAGGAAGTGGAATTAAAAACATTATGTGACTGAAAAGGGATGAAAGAAGGGCTTGCTAAATGGAATGGAATTGGGGAGGGATAGAAACGGTTTGAAAAATAGGAGGGAAAAGGAGAGATTTTTGGATTATTCTATCGGCAACACGCACTCGGCGGCAGATATCTCGCGATATTCCTCGCTCTATACGTCCATTTTTCATATCCCTCACCTCGTTATTTCTTTATTATAGTCTCGAATCTGCGCTCTCCGTTAGCCATTGTTGCGTTTTTCCCTTTTTTATATTTAATGTGACTATATCCTTGTTATTCTTTTGTTTCATTCGGTTTCCATCTACTTATACTGGGTCTCCCTCTCCGCTTCCTTTCATGTGTTCCTTTTCCTCTGTGATTCTAATTTTTTTATTATTCCCTTTCATCTCTTCTTCCCTCATTTCATCCGGATAGCCACTCGCTCCGCTTTTATGTCTCATATTCATTCCATTTCTCGTCTTTGCCTTTTTCTCTACTTGCTTCATTTCCCTCTTCCTCTCTTTTTTACCGCTCTTCCCCTTTGTCTTTTCATTTATATTCCTTTTTCTTCCTTTTCGCCGGCTAAAATCATATTCTGAAACAATTTCATTGACATTCTACTCTTCTTGTTTTTACTAACCTTCAGTCTTGCTGTTTCACCTTTTAATTCATCCCTTCAACACTTTAATTTTCTCGCCATCATTTATCTCTTCATCGCTTCTCACTATTCCTTATTGTCATTTTTATTGAACTTCTAAACATTTAATGACCTCCTTTTGATGCCTACGTAGATATTGAAAATTACTATGGTTTAAATTCTCGATTAGCTATTTATTCATTCAACACATTGGAAATATATTTGACATAAATTAAATCCTTATTTTGTCATAGTTTTGACTTTCTTAATTACTTTATTTGTAGCTATAATTTATATTAATCAATCTTTTTTAATTAATTGGCTCATCCTTTTTATCACAATTTGTAGGCATAAAAACTGAGCATCCTTATATGAAATGAAAATTTATATTTTAAAATATCCATTTCTATATAGGTATATATTATATCCTTCAAGTCAGTCAGGTGGGTGACAGAATTTGCGGGTGTACCAGAATTTCTTAAAAATCTATATCTAAAGATTAAATATCCTATTGTGACCTCTGATCACCCTAGAAAAAATGTCTCTTGATAACACCCTGTTCCATACTCGCACGTATTTTATCATGGTGATCGAGCATTCGTACATAAGTTGATGCTTATCTTTGTACTCTTTTTGGTTACCTACAGCCACCATTGTCATCGATTTCCCTCATTAAAATTATGTTCGTTCTCTCTATGCGATGATCGCAGAGGACTATCTAAACGCTATTTTTTCTTTAAATTACACTACCATTTCTTCCTGCCGTTATTTTCATCAAGAATTTCTTAATATTTTATTTTCCCCAAAGTAACCTCAAAATCAAATATCTCCCTGTAGTTGTCTTAATTTTTCTGCAATATCGCTTCAGAATTCCATAAATTTTTACTCTCTCTGGTTTGCAAATAAATTTTGAAAGAGTTTCAACATTTGTCTGTCTCACACGAAATTAGAGTATAACATATTTTAAGTCGTTTTATTTACGCTTAAAAACGCGCGCTGGATTGAATTATTTTGTCTGATATCTGATTTCAGCTGTAAGAAAACAGGTAAAAATACAATAAATATTGTCAATCGCAAGATCTAGAGAGCTGAATCGTTCGTTATTTCTTTTAATACATTTTGAAATCCAAGCGCGGAGTTTAATATAAATTTTTTAATGATCGTGACGAAAATAAATTAAACCTCTGTGTTATCCTCCTGAAACGGGATTCGTGTATATGTAAATTAATTAGAATTTTATTTTTTTAATTTATGCATGAATTTTTACACTGCGATACAAGGAGATGAGGCAGAGAACGGGGATTGTCTATGTACGTTGGCTGATTTATTTTATGGAAAAGTCCCGAGGATTTTGTAAATTACATAACCCTCGTCAGCACTCTCTCCAAGCCCTTAGAACGTCGTGACCTGTTGAAAAACATTTTAACTACGATTGCATTGAATAGATAATAATAAAATTATTGAATCAACGAACGTTTTTATTAGAAATATTCGTCTCTTTGTTATCCGTTCAGCCTACATTCAGGGGGGGAGAACTTTTTTGATTCAGATGGTATCGTTAGGTGTGGAATGATCGCAGTCGTTGTTAGCAGGACGGGAGTGCGGATGAGTTGGCGAGGGAAGGCCATCAGCCAGCCCAACCACGCCTCTCTCACTCCTCTCACACTATGGGGCAGGCTTTCTCAATGGCCTCTCGTGAGCGCCTACAGTCCCATTCGATGGCTAATGGTAATCCAATAATCTTTCCCTTTTCCCCGTCCTCCCTACTCCTCCTCCTTTTCGCCCATTTTCGCTCCTCACACTCTTTTTTATCCAACACCTCTCTCGAGCCGCGCCATTGGCTCCATTGACGGTCAGAATAGTGACAAGTTTGTATCGATGCTCGTAATGTTTGTAAAAAAAACGGTGATTGGGAAAAGTTATGCCGAAATCGAGCTCCTACACCCCTCCACCGCCTGACCATCTCTCCTCGCCGCGATTAGTGGTAAAAAAAAGATAAAAAAGTACGAAGAGATAGAATCTGAGAGCTCCGTCACTTCGCCGATCCGACTAATTGAAATATAAACGCCCCGATAAAAATGCTCGTGAGCTAAGGTTTTCTATTCTTTCGTAGAACGATGTTTACTACCGGAAGCGCATAAAAATGAACATTTTTCTGGTTGAATTGGTAATTTGCGTCTTCACTCCCTTTGAGTAAATGAATAAACGATGGTGCTTGCGTCTAATAAAAAAACCTGAGGTTCATCGACCTTCGAAGCGGTGTACTTGCATGGTAAAATGAAAAAGATCTTTAATAAAAAAATAAAACTTCGGAACTATTCTGTTATAGCACCACCACTCGGAAATCTTCGGTTATAGCACCACAACTCACGAAATATTTTTGTTGAGATGCTCATGGGATCGTTAGGTAAATATTTATTTTGCGAGATTATGTATAGTTGGAATTTATAATTACAAGTAACCGAGGATATTGGCAAGCCTTTGGCTCGCTTTCTTTTTAGATTATAATGCCTTTTATATCGGGTGTAGCCGTCTCCGGGCGCTATCTCGCCCTTCGCCTCTCTGGAATGAAACTATCCCTCCCCATTGGCCGGTGATCTGGTGGGTAAATGTCGCCACAGGCAGATCAGATAATTTTTTGAGATAACCCTTTCACGCAAAACGAAAGCTTGGAAACCCAGGACTGATCTGCCTGTGGCGACATTTATCCACCCGATCACCGGACAATGGGGAAGGATAGTTTCGTTCCAGAGAGGCGAAGGGCGCGATAGCGCCCGGAGACGGCTACACCCGAGCCGAAGGCTCGCCAATATTTTCGGTCGCAATATGAAGCTCTGCCCCTAAACCCCCGTATGCCTCGGCTCGCTTTGTTTTCATTGTTATTGTTGGGTTAATAGGTTTCAAGAAGATGGTGGTGCTATAACAGAAAAGATCTAAAACTTCAATTAAATATGTTGTTTGATGGCTCCTTAATGATTAAGCATGACATTTTGCATTTTTTAATTTTCACACTAATAACTTTTCACGCGGATTCAGATTATTACGTATTTATTTTAATGTCGGTGCAATTTCCATATTGAGGTTGCCCTTATATAGAAATTTTTAAATAATCCGGGAAAAAAAACAGCAAAAAAATAGTGCATTCCTAAAACTTCCACTTTTCCCAAGAACAGTTTTAAGGAGACCCTAACGAAAATATGTAAAACGTCTCTTACGTCAATTTTTTTACGTTCTTACGGCGCAATCGGCGAGCACACGTCTCTTCCGCGCAAGAGCGCCTTCGTTTCAGGACCGATCGGACGCAAATGGAGATCCGGTCGAGGTTAGTTGACCACCAGTCCCTCCCCGCCATTAGGCAGGCGTTCTTGCGTGACTCACTGCTACGGCACCGCAATCACCATCTCTTCAAAGTCCCTCTCTCCCTCTTTCATACCCATTCCCCCTCACTCACCATCCCTTCTTTCTTTCTCTCCTTACTTCGCATTCCTTCTCCTCCTCCTCCTCTCGTCCGATTAAGGCCCGGGCGCCTGACGATTTGAGATCGCTAGAAACGCCGGAGTTGGAGTGGACGATGTGAGGCCATCGCGTTATCCCAAAATCGGAATCGTCTCTCCGCATTCACTCCTTCCCTCTCCGAGTGCCTCTTCCCGATGACTATTTTTAAGAGGTTGGACGGACCTTTAGGATGGTATGAAGGGAGGGGAAGGGACCTTAAAGGCAGCTTTCTTTTTATTAGGATCTATATCGGTCGGATTTGTGGTCGCAAAATGGCAGCTACTCGGTTTTTTTATGCTTTTTTGAAAGGCTTGAACAGAAATAACGAGAAAGAAGAGGACGGATATGTGGTAAGAAGATGGTAGGACGTAAAATAAAAACATGGGGTTATTGGGAGGTTTATTGTTTTCTGAGGTGCCATCTATGGAAGTTTTCCATTGAGTAAAAATCGCAAATACATATCATCAGGTGAATAATGCCAAGGCAGTTGAGAGAGGTGTGAAAAAATGATTAAAGAATTTTGTTTGAGATTTTTTGAAAAGTTTTGGCTCGATAGTTTTTATACTAGTCACTGTGACCGCAAAATATAACTAAGCTCTCACATGTGTTTGTGATCGTTATTTCTAATTTAGAGTCACATTTTGCCAGAGGAATGACTCGCATCTTCTGTTGTCTACACATGAGTTGTATTCGATAACCCACTTTTAAAGTATAGAACTACTCGACCTTTACATAAATATATATTGCTGTTTGAACTAACAGAAGACATATATATATATATTTATATATATCTACTATAATATATTTTGAAGGGTGTGTTTGTTGGTTTGTTCATGGAACTCCTAAACGATAAAAGCTAGAATTACCAAATTTGGTACGATTCTTCCGTACATCCAAACTTAGTGAATGGTCAAAGTTTGGTCGACCGGGATTAATCAGTACTGCCAATATAGGGGATTAACATTTTTCCATAAGATAACACGTATGAATCGATTTATTGACTTGCAAGGTATTCTTCCTTCAAGCATTAAAATACGTAAATATAGACCAATTTTTTTCGTTTTTGCTTTATTCGACGAATAAATCTCTATACTATCTTATTCCTATGAAGTTTACAGTTTACACGGTCGAGGTTTTCAGAAATACGCTATTTGTTTCGAAATTTTGTGGATTTTTCGTACCCCTCCCGGGCGTTGCCAAGGTGGCCGTCATTGTTACCTCGGATTCAATTAGCTTCAGTGAAGCATATAAATAGCGAAAGTTTTGCGTTATTCGCTTCGAACTTTTGTTTAAGCAACGAAACGATCGATGTTTATTGTTATCAACCTAAGTAGATTCTGATTATTATTCAGGAAGCATTTATAACGATTGATGAAAGTAATTGAACCTTCTTTCGTCTATTGAATACTGGAATCATACATTTTTATGTAAGTAAAATCATTATATTCTACATTTTAATGTTTATTAACGTAAATAAGCTCACGTATCTGGTGTACATTTTCCAGTCAGTGTTCAATCATGGACAACTGTACGTTGCTTTTTCACGGGTTTCTTGCTTACAAGACATAAATGTAAATATTTCATAGGCGTAATTACACAAGAAATAAAGCTGGATTTGGCGAAAGTAATATGATAGGAAATAAAATTATCGTTATATTTGAATGCAGTAGGCTCGGAAACGGATTGTTACAAGCAAATATGATTAATTGTTAAGAAAATCTAATTGTAATTTTAAAAGTATCTACTATATATTTTAAAGAGTTTGTATGTTGTGCTGTAGTAGATTCACTAAATCCGTTGAAATTCAACAGGAAATTCTGCTAGTATCTATATACCTACATATATCTATAAAATAAAGTATTTGTATGTAATTTTATAGCGCAGTAACTACAGCACGTAGAAACAAGAGAAAGGTATCATTTTAACCGGGATAACGAGTATGGGTGTGTAGTTAGTTTTTTATATCAATTTGATGATATATCATCATCATAGGTAGTCTGTCCGTTGAAAGGTCCGTGATTATTCATGGTTAAACTTGGTTCTCCATATACTCCTATTTTCCGCAGTTTCCTTCAGGTCTTGATAGCTCTCTTTCCCTTTCAAGTCGTCTATCAGCTGAAACCTTTTCCTTCCTCTCTCTTTTTCCATCCAATTTTCCTTCTAGCACTTCTTTAATCATGACCTCTCTCCTCAGGTAATGCCCAATCCAGTTCGCCTTCCTCTTTCTGATAGTCTGTATAGTCGTTCGCTTCTCTCGTATTCTTCGTAGTACTTCCTCATTTTTCACTCTATCTCTCCATTTTATCTTCAGCATTCTTCTCCATGTCCATATTTCGAAGCTATCCAAGTATTTTATATCATTTTTCCTTAACGTCCATGTTTCTGCCCCATACAAAGCTATACTTCATACATAGCATTTTATCAACCTCTTGCGGATTTCCAACTTTATATTTCCCATTAGTAGCAGTTTCTTTCTTGTGAAAGTGGATTTTGCTTTTGTTATTCTAGTCCTGATTTCATCGGTACATTTTGCTTCTCTCGATATGATGCTTCGAAGGTATTTATAATCTGAAACTTGTTCTAATGTCTTTCCTCCAATACTTATGTTCAAATTTTCTTCTTCTTTACTTGATACTCGAATTACCTTGGATTTTTCTGTATTAACTTCCATACCGTATTTTCTATCTGTTATCACTAGTCTATTTATCATTTTCTGGAGTTCCTTTTCCTTTGTTGCTAGAAGTACTTGATCATCCGCATATTTCACTGTTCTTATAATCCTTCCTCCGATTTTGAAATCTCCCGTGCCTTCTAACGCTTCCTGCATTAGCCTCTCTCCATATATATTGAATAGAATCGGCGATAGACAGCAGCTTTGTCTTACTTCTCTACCGATATGTACTCCGCTATGTCCGCATTCTCCAACCTGACCTTTACAACTTGATTCATATATAGATTCCTGATCAGTCTCCTGTCCTTCAAGTCTACACCTATATCCTTTAATATCCTCATCAGCAGTACCCAATTTACTCTATCAAAGGCCTTCTGCGAGTCAACGAAACATACGCATCAATGTTAGCTGTACTCTATTGCCCTTTCTGATATGATTGTCACTACTCCGATAGCATCTCTGGTTCCTCATTCTTTTCTGATCTTCCCCTAGCATTCTTCGGCCTTTTTCTCTAGTCTTTTATTAAGAATCTTCGTGATAATCTTCGAAGTGTGTGACAGTAGGGATATCGTTCTGTAGTCTTTACATTGCATTGCCCTTGTCTTCTTCTTTAGAGGGATCATTTTATATCTAAGAAATCCTGAGGCCACTCTCCCGAGTATATATGTATATATATGAGGCCAGCATGTTTTCTTATTCTAGGTGGCGTTAGATTAAATGTATCAATATAGCTTAAAATTCGCCATATAGCTTTTCGATTGCATTGCATAGGTGAGAATTCAAGCACTCAAAAGACGAATTATTAACTCTCACTTTGACTGTACAAATCTTAATGAAGCGCAAAATATCGATCAATCGTCCGATAAAACAAGCTCTGTACTTTACACGCTTCCTTGAAAAAATTGCCGTTATTTTTCCGTTCTCTGAGCGTTAGTCTAAGAATAAGAATAAACAGAGAAAAAATAAGAAAATCTTTACTATCGAACGTTATGGGAAAGGTGTGGAAGAAAATTTCCCTGTAACTCCCTTCTGGCTCTGATACTCCGCCTACCTCTTCACACTCCTCCTCCCGCCTTCTTCCAAGTTGGATCCTAGCGGAACTCCCCTGACATATAACTCGCTGATTGCAGCGAGAACCAATCTTTTTAGACTCTCCTTCTCTCGATCCTTCCCTACCTCCCTCACTTCCTGCATCGATACCCTTCCTCTCTCCCTCAGCGCCCTCCGTCCACCCGGGAGGCGACTACTGTGGCGTCGGCGGAGGCGTGGGCCTAAGGGGAATCGACGGAGAGTAGGAGACGACGGTTTGCCGGGCTGCCAGCTCCCGCTATGGGGAGGGATAGAGGGAGGATTCGAGAGGATTCCCATCACGCGCCCGGACGTGCCGCCTCCGGTCACTCTGGCCGCACCCGTAGAGCGGCGCCTCTCTCCTCCCCCTCTCCAACATCCTCTGCCGTTCCGGACTTCCTCCTATCTTCTACTCCTCCCTTACTCCTCTCTCTCTCCAATCCCCGACACGCACCTCCTCTCATCAGTTTCCGTTCCTTCTCCTCCTCCTACCTCCCTCTCCCCCACACACATACACAAACGTATCTCTCTCTCTTCTCTCCACCTACCCGCTCATCGAAATCGCACCAGCTGGACCATTACGCAGCGTGCGTACCAACGTCGCTTAATCTCTTTGGGGAGCCAGCCTCCTCCTCCGGACCCATCCTGCGTCTCCTTTCGCTGCTAGGCTTTACCCTCCTCCCTCACCGGACCTCTTGTGCACCATGGGGGTGGGGTTGTGTGGGGGGAGGGAATGGGGATGGCGATCTCCTTGCCAAATCCGACGCGCAACCCCCCCCCCCCCCCATCCCCTTTAGGAGGTTTGAAATAAAAAAAACTCGCCTCTATTTGTAGCTCTCTCGATTTCTAGTCTGCAGATACGATCGGTCATTTTGTTTCTTTAACGGTACTGAGAGAAGAATTAAGAGATCCTTTCAGATGATGATGTACGTATCTTTTATGATAGATAGCTTGCTAAATGACTGCGTAAATACTCACGTGTTAAAAGTTAAATTTAGCTCCAAAAATTCAGGAACATACAATTTTACTCTTCAATGATTTAAAAATTATGATGGTTATTATTAATAAAAGACAATACGTATTTGTTAAGCCGTTTAAAAAAGTAAACATTATAGCACTCATTTGAATAAATTGGTCTCGATGGCCTTATAAAATACAAATCGAGTCTACCGTCCGGCAGACTGTGCTTCAGTTTATCGACATATGTATATTACTAACTTTAAAAAGATAGCTTTAGACTTAAATTTTTTTATCTGAATAATTATTTTAGTCTATTTAAATTCTTCAATTCAAATTCTCAATAAATTAAAATAATTTTTCATTTAATTAATCTACCGGTGCCAACCGCGAGGCAAATTCAGATTTTAATGCCAATTTCGGTACGTTGAGTAATAATGCGCACATTTTCCAGGCTTCTCCAAAGAGTTCTTGAGACCCATCTTATTGGTGGAGTATGAAGACATATTGACATCGCCTCTCCGCACCACAACTCTAATTAACCACTAGAGAGGTATCATCATAAATTGGACAGAAGGGATCTTTCACGCTAAGCTACCGTTATTTCTCGTGGGACCATTCACTCGCTCGTCCTTTCAATTTCGTCATTCTCTTTCTCCATCTCTTTCCTCTTCCTCACCGTATAGAGACAACCACTCTAATTAAGATGCCGTCCGTCATCTTGAAGTATTCGGAGATGCGAATCGCATCTTTATTGGAGTGAAGGACATCTACATCTACATAATACCCTGCAAATCACCAGATTGGTGGGTGGCAGGGGGTGCATGATTGTACTGAGCGTTTTTAAAGCGAATATTTCAGGTGATACTGTTAAGAACGTGTCATTTTCAAGGCGTTCCTTTGCGTGCATCGTGTGGAAGGCAGAGTACAACAGAAAGAGACAGAAAAAATGTTGCAGTTGGCACCGAGCAAGCAATCACGAAATTCACGCCCGTTCTACAAATATAGAAGTGGTTATTCTGAGCTAGTTTTCCCAAGTCAATCATGTAGCAGAGGCTTCTGTTGAATTTCGTTAAAGCGATGAAAATGTTATTCATAATAATAATAATCAACCAAATGTATATATAAATTAATGTCATTTCAGATTAATTTGTTCTTAAATGAAGTCCTTCGGTTATGTCCAACGCATATACTTTCGAGATGGAAATAGTATTGCATCCTAAAATTTGCTTTTAGGTTAAGAGAAAAACACTTCATCTTTGCACATTTCAGTAATGGCCCGTATAAATTAGTGTAAGTGTTTTAGGCTATCCTTTGAGTTGTCTCTAGTATTCGAAGGAGCCGAACAATCATATTACTGTTAAGTTCTTCCCATTAACGCTAGAAACTAATGCCATTTATTATAGACTGGCAGAAGTACTCGTTGAATTTCAACGAATTTAATGTCTCTCTCTTCCCCCATCAAAACACTTTGGTTTCCTCCTTTCCCAGTCCCCGCCGTCCAATTACGTATAAGGAAGTAGTCGTTTACCACCTTTCTCACTGTGTATAAGATGTAGAGTTACCTGTTCTTTGAGAACAGGAAGTTTATGAGAACAGTTATTTTATTGAACAGTTTAAGCATCAGAACAGTTCGAAAAGAACTGTTCCGTTCTTTCTGACCCATCTCTAGCATTTAGCATTAGCATACAAAGTTATTTTGCTTTTTGTAGAATTAATATAAGACATTTTGGATTAAAAAGTAGCCTACGGTCTTCCTATTTGTGAAGAAAGTATCTGTTGAAAGTTTGAATACTCGAGATTTAACGGTGTGGAAATTTATAGATCCACAAACAAACAAACAAACAAACTTTCATAAATAAATAGGAGATAGTGTAGACTAAATACGAATAAAGAGGTTAAATATTTGAAAATCTTTTAATTATGGCTTCCTATGATCATGTTTTTGATACCGTACTATTATATTTAGGATCGTACCAGACTCGTTAAATATTTGGCGGCCATTATAACTAGTTTTTCTACGTCAAAAATTATTTTCAATGTTACTTTTCCACATTGATTTCTTACCGTCTATTTTCATTGTATAACATTACATCAAGCAAGAGAATTTAATTTTAAAATTATATATAAAACTTTGACTCCCAAACCAGGTTGACCAAGATCCAAGAAGGAATTTTTATTTTATTAGTTCTCCTTCCGGCGGGACGAATATTTGCCCTGCATACATCGTAGCAGCACATACATAATGAAGCAACAGAAAATATGGACTTTTACAAACACGTAAAATTTTTGTGCAAAAAACACACACCCTTCATATTTCATACATACGCCAACAGCATTTTTTCATCCTCGAGACCTCGCTCGACTCTAACTTCCGTATTTCATGGTAACGCAAAACCCCTTCCCTCTCTACCCATTACTCTTGAAGACCACCAACGTCCCTCTTAATCGCCTTCCCGACACTTCTCCAAATCTTTCTCGCTTTTCCTTTTATCTCTCCTTCCCCGAAAGCTCCTTTTTATCATTTCGATTCTCCCTCTACTCTCCCTACCCATTTCTCCACCCTTCCGTTCATCGTTTTCTTCGTCTACCCTCACCCCTTCTCCCAACCATCTTCCGTTATACTTCATCCAGTCACGTAAGAGCCAACCTATTTTGATTAATGGCATATATCTCGCTCGCTTTTTCTTAGCCTCTCTTTCTGTCTTTATCTCTCTTTCTCTCTCTTACAGCGTGGGAGGATGGATAAAAAAAACAAAAGACGAACTAAAACCCCGGGTTCTTTTTTGTTATACTTTAAAGTTCGAAAAAGTTTTGCACGTTATTTTTTGCCACTTAATTTTTTTCCGCCCAGAAGGTTGAAGGGGAAGATAAGAGGGGAAAGGGGAAAAATTGAGCGAAAGAAAATGGAGTTTCGTAGCGGGCCTCACCTGAGCGGCTTTATATACATCCTCGTCAGTGTGCCGTGACGTACAGCTCCAAGAAGGATTACCTCGGTTGCTTGGACGGCGCGGGTTCGTGTGAGGGAGAAAGAGAAGGAAGAGGTTTAAGAGGGTGGGAGGTAGGGAAGTGGGAGACGGGGAGAATAGAGGGAGGGAAGGGGTGGGATAGAAATCTCGTTACCCACAAATCTCCCTCTGCCGAGGAAGAAGAGAGGAAAAAAATTAGCATCGCTGATGCCTGGGATTTTGTAATGTATTCCGGTTCGGGTGGAAGAAATGGACTGCGGAAGAGGGGTTGGGGAAGAAGAGAGGGGTAGGAAAGATATAGAACGGATCCGACCAAGATTTAGCTCTGATTAAGAGTATCATCTGCGGCGATGCAAATGCAGGAAGTTGAATTCCCCCCCCCCCCCTCCTGCTTATTTCTTTCCTCTCCTCCCGCTCCTCCTTTTACCCCTTCCCTAATTCCGTATGCAGATTTTAACCGAAATTGCATTTGGACAGCTAAGGGGAAAATAAAGGCAAGGTTGCAGCATCGTTCGAAATTGTTAGATAATGAAAATTAGTGGGATGAAGCGTTGCTCAAAATTTGGCATAAGACTCTTCGCGTCTGAAATATTTTAGAATCTTGAAAGGAGGGTGGAGGTATACATCTGTGTCGGGGAATTAAAATTAAAGTCAAAACTTATAAATGAATTATCCTCTAGGCGTTCAGTTATAATCGTTCGCCGTTGAGAAAATAGATCCGACGTTAGTGTGTGATTAGTTCGAAAAATTGATTTTCCAAACAGTGGACGAAATTCTAACACCCCAACTGTTTTTCAAATCTTTTTATTGTATATAATTAAAAATTATGTATATAAAATATAGAAAAAAAACTTGTATAGCAATTTAAATTTGAAAATTAAGAATTACATCCATTTGCAAAACAGTTCAGTTTTACTCGTATCAGCAATACACTTTTTAAATACTGCACCGATGACGGCCATGCATTAGTTCTGTGTGTTTTTATAACTTCTGCTGCCATGGTCAATAAGTATTTGTGTAACTCATACACATCACAAAACAAAATGGTTTAACTTTAGATTCAAATTCATCCATGGGTGTGCCAGAATAATCTGAGAAATTTACAGGCGGTTGAGAAAAAAATAAATGAATATATGATGGAGCCTCCACTCCTTCAATTTTTACAAATACTTTTTTATTTTAATTACTCAGTTGATGTAGCTAAGATAAGCAGATTTCGTGTCAAAACGCATGCTTTTCCATGGAAACGGAGTCATGTAACTTCCAGCTCCGTGGTCAAGATGTGAATCATCCCTTGCTTATCTCAAGTGTGGTCGCGTCAACTTTAGAGGCCACCCTGTGCCCCTAAAGACAGCTTTGCTGATCCTCTCTGATAACGTAAAGTAGTTTGGCGTGGTTGCTTCCGATCCGGTTTCAGACGCACGGGTCTCCAAAGGGCGGATTTTGTGGGAAGGGTAGTTAGTGCAGTCAAGGATAGGATTTAAAAATCAGGGAGGAGGGAGAACGAGGGTTATATCTCGCTCTGTTCCTTTTTCTCAATTCTTTGTCTTATTATACCCTTCATACTAATTTACCACCTGTTTTTCCCCTCCCGACTCTGGTTTCCTTTCTCTGCCACGCTCATAATTGGCTCATCATCGGCTTTTCTTTTTCTCTCTCGCGCCACTTTTGCGGATGATGGCCGTTCCCTCCAGTAAGAACATTTCGAAAAAGCAACGTGATAATCCCATACCAAGGATTAATTATTTATCTCGGCTTTCCTCATTTAAAATTGCTCGTAGCTGTTATTTTAAAATATAATTTCTCATTTATATTCGAAGTACGATCTGTGATGAATAACTGATAAAAGGAGCCATTATATGTAACCAAACAATTAATAATCATACTTTCTATATTTTTCGTTTATGCAAGTTATTTGACGTATATAATGCCATAAAATTTCAGAAACTTTATATTTACGAAATGGAAAGCTCATGTTTCCATCACTAAAAATTTGTGATCATATATTAAACAGTGTCCATGAAAATCGTGACATAACTATTTAATAATCCATGTAATAATTTTAAAGAATATTGGTTCTAAGATTAATTCATAACTATCTCGACATTAATTCAAAGCACATAAATAAGAAAAATGGCAATAATACCGTTTTACTCTCCCAAACGAAATTTCACACCGCATTACTGGAGCAATTGAAAAATGAAATGGCAACCACAACACAAGTAGCGATTTTTTGAACAGCCTCAATCGCATATTAGGATACGAATAGCCCAAAACTACGCCGCACACGTAATTACTCTCCCCCTCGAGGGCTATGGAAAAATGACTCCCGTGTTTACTTGTTCAACCGTCATTGCCGTGTTGTGCTCAGAAACACCGCACTGTTTTTCGGCCTGCTCGCATTCCCCCTCTTTTCCACTTCCCTCCTCCTCCCTCGCCCCCGCTCATTCTCGTTGCCCCCGCTTCATTCTCGTTGCCCCCGCGTTTATTTAGGGTATTCATCCTTACAAGAAATCCTGCATGCCCCGACGCCAGTGACCCAACAAAGGGCTTAATTAGCGAAGACTTAATGCGTTACCGGAGGCCTTTCCTGGCCGGAGTGGTTTGTCCTGGAGTAGTCATGTCCCCTTCCATATTTCGCTTCTCGCTCCTCTCTCTCCTCCCTGCACCACCTCCTCTCTTCCCCTTTTTTAAGTGGGTGAGGTGAAGGGGAGTCAAGCATGTTTTTTCAACCCGTGTTCCCCCTCTCTCCCCCCCCCCCCACCCTTTTTCCAGTACTAACTCCATCTCTCTCATTCCCACTAGCGTTATATTTTTTTCCGAATCCTTTCCCTTTTCCTCGCAAAAAATACCCTTGTCTCCATCCACCCCTTCCAGGGCCTCCGAAAATTCCACTCATTTTTAGCATCTCTCTCCCCCCTTCTACCTCCCTCGTCATTCTGCCACTCTCCCCCTTTTTCCTCCTTCCCTTCGTTCCCTCATTACTCTCCCAACCCTACCTCGCATACATCATCACGCCTTCTTCTCTACCAGCGCCATGATTCACAATTCTCTCCTCCGGCTTCTTCACGTTATCTACTGTTTTTACGCCGGGTAGATTTCGGTTCGTTGTCTAATTTGTATTTTATCATTGGCTAATAAACAGCACTTAAGAGCAATTAAAATCGGAATATTAACCGAGTGAATTTCACAAAAAGTTCAATGCAGGACTCGTGGTGGTGGGGTGTACGTATATCGAAAAGCAATAAGCAAAACTGCAATTCTATGATTAACTGCCAGGCGGGTAGTATTTTTATATTTTCCGCGTTAATTCTGATGCCCAGGGGAGATGGGCACTTTATCTCACTCCCTGTTATCTAAAGATTAGCGCAAATAAAAATTTTGCCACCATATACTGAGAACATAAAATCTCATTTGTAAAGCGTGAAATATAAACTTTTACGTAGCAATCACTCCATACTTGGTTCAAGTTCCCTCCAACTTTATTTTGCAACGAGTGCTTACGTTTTGCGATTACAAGTGCGACAACTCACTAGGGTGTTTCTCTTCTGTACATGGAATATAACCCCTCATCAATATCTCATAATCGAAACCGAAATCCGGATAATAATGATTTAACGGCACTTCGATGATAATCGCGATACAATAACCCTTGTGACACACGTCATATTAAGATTAAAAATACTGCAGTTTAACCCCCTGCTGTTGTTTCCGTCACCTCTTTTTTCTCTCTCTCTCTCTTCATCCTTCTTTCTTTTTTCTTCTCTTTTTGGATGTTCTGCTAATTAGTGGCCTCGATGTCCGGGTACGTTCACACTTTTTCTCCCCTCTTCCCTGCCTCCCTCCCCACTTCTCCCTTATCGCAATCCATACCCTTGGAATATAACGATTGGTAGCAAACGTTTTACGTGAGAAGAGAGTGATATAAGGGAAGAAAAAGATAAAATAAACAAATGGAAGGAGGGAGTGTAATGGAAAGAGCGAGTAACGTCAAGAGTGAGCGGGCATAGCGATCGTGCGGGTTATTATTACGGCAAGCGGAATCTTCGTGGGAAAATTGAGGCGTAGGATAATGGCGTCGGAGATGAATTATTCTTTTGCTCTTCAAACATTCTCCTTGCACCATCTTTTTATTTCGCCTACATTCTTGTAGCATAGGCGACTCAAAAGTCAGTGTTAACGTAACCTTACGGTAGGCAATGCATGCGATGGTTATGCGAAGGCGGAATTAGTGTATTTTGCCCTTTAGTGTGTATTTCTTCCATGTTGGCTGACCCACATATTTTGGAGCGTATTTTACTGCAGTCATTTAATGAGGCTAGGAAATTCCGAACCATTTAACCTCTCTTGAGAAAACTTCACTATCTTAGTGTTCACGAGCACCGCTGTGATTTTGAGCAGTTTGATTGTATTCTACGGAAAATTTCTGACTGCACCACGTAGGATATACATATAAAATAGTATCGAAGAGCCTGGGATTAAATTTATGTCGCTTTCTTTATAAACGCATTTAAAACATAAGCCATGACTTGGAGGCGTGTTTGTATTTATTCGTGATTACTGCAGATTTTTACAAAAACGATCTATCTGTGTTTTAGAAAATAGTTCGTTGCTCGCTGCGTTTGAACTTTTATAAAAGGGAAACTAATTCCACATGTCATACGCGCAGTTCATTTATTGGTTTGCACTCTACAACCCAGTGTTTATCGGAAGGTTACACATGGAAAAGTTATAACCTAGTGGTGACGTTTTATTATTCGCTACTGGCGCAAATGGTGTAAACTTGGCTCCCCCAAAATGTATCAACGGCACTGATTTTATCATTATGCCGCGAATTAGGCTAATTTCTCAGCCGGCGCGCACGAGAAGTCAACCCTCACAAAAAACGATATTCATTGGGGTAATCTACGGCGCTTAAAACTTGGCGACTCCATCTCCTGGCACTCCTCTTTCGCCGGATAAAGAGGCAGAACAAGCGTTTTCATCCCTTCCGTCTCTTTTTACACTCTGAAGCAAACGCCCAACAGGAAAATACCGCTCTCCCGTTGACATTACATATTCGAATTAGAGAGAGAGAAAGAAAAAGGAAAAAATCGCAAACGGGTAAAATCTCATGGTACTATATTTTTCTCGCACCTGTATTCCCTGTCATATTTTTAAGTCATGAATAAATAGAATGGTGATGCGCATTTTTGTAACTGCAGTGTCCGTCACACCACTCGGAAAACTTATCTCACGTGAACAGGAGGACTGCGAGTCATAAACTTTTATTTCTGCTTCACTTTATGGTCTTAACGTTCGCGGTATTCGTATTTTTCTTCGAAAGGCCTTTACGTGTTGTTACATGCCTGTCCTTCGATGTGAAAATGAAATATCCATGCCTAACTGGCGATTGTTCTTTTCATACTGAATTTTTTAAACGCTACACGAGCGCATTATTTTTCTCTTGAAATAGCTGCGAGAAATTACAGTTGAAAATTTCGCTACTACCTTTTGAAAAGGTTTTATGTTTTGTTATGCTGGCTTCATGGGATAAAATGTTGAAACGTTAATTTAAATAGAACTGCTTCAATTATAACAATGCCGTGCGTCCTAGTCCACATGTGGATGTGTGTAGGTACATTTATCCTAGTCCAAAGTAAACAAAAATACATCGCATAATAAAGTGCATTATAAGCGCCAACAACGAAAAAATAATCCATTATCGAAGTCAGAATCAGCGACAACCTTGAAGTCAAATATGTTTTCATCCAACGTGAGAGACGCCACTTCTTCTTCCCACTTGATTTCAGCCCTTCATCGTTTAACTCTCAGCGCTGAAATCGCTCTCACCCTGCCCTAACCTACCCTCCTCCCTTTGCTTCCGTCACCGTAATTTTCGATCCGGTTACTCATCGAGTCGCAGTCTCTTCCCTCATAGAAAGTTTGTCTTTCAGACAGTTCTCCTCCAACCCTCTCCCCCGTTCCACGCCTCTCCATTCTCGCATTTGCATTTCAACAACCTACCACCTCTCTTTCCATGTTTCTCTTTCCCCCTTTTCTCTCCTACAATCCTTAATGTTTCGCCCCCTCCTCCTCTCATCCTTTACTAACTTCCTCATTATCCACTTCCCGCATTACTCGCCTCATATATTTTCATATACTGTTCCAAGATTTAATATCTTCTGTACTTCAAACGGAACCGAATTCCTTTTGGGTCGTTCGATTCCGTTGTATGACGAGTTTAACGTTTTTAATTTTTCAAGAGGAGCACTTCACGTGATAGCCTGGATAACAACATTTTTGTACATGCCCTTGTTAAAACCAGTATTTTTTTCTACCATGCCTTACAAAACACTTATCTTTGTATAAAAGCCCGCACTCCATTTTATATACCGAACTCTGTCACCTTTCAATTCCTTTAATCAAGCTCCTTTAGCGAAAACATCGTGTACTTCACTATAATACACTGCAAAAATCGATAATTAAAATTAAAATTAGATAAGATTAAATTAAAACCACCGAACTGTTTTTGCATCTAAAAAGCTTTTTGGGATATGTATCAACATCATAAAAAACGAATAGATTTTCTATTCAACTTTATCTACCGTATGAAATTGAAGTTTCTTGTAAGACACTGGCGAAAGGTTAGTTATGCATGCAGGGTTAGTGTGAGATGCACGTGGGTTTGCGTTATGCTTGGCGTATGTGATTAATTAAAGGGCACGTGTGATGTCTACTCCTTCTTAGTTAGTCTGCTAGTAGAACATAAAATATTTGGTATACACTTCACAGAGATAGCAGAATAATTAACATTCTGTTTGGAGGTTCACACGTCAATGCAACAGGATGACAGGATTTATCGCTGTGATAGATTGAGCACTATAAACTAGCTCACTGTGCTAGCCACTACGATTGCTAATATTTGTGTCTGAAAAAAAAATCAAGTTGGGATCTTGTTTGTAATTAGGATTCCCTGCGGAGATTTACGAGATTATCTCGTTAAGATCAGGCAATTAGGAACTGGAGATATTGTTTCGAGGAAACCATTTCCCCAAAAATTATGGATCAGCACAATGGAAAATTAGAAATTTAGATGAGTTCCTAACCTTCCTCTAGTTTTGCAGAAAGACTCTTACATGAATTCCGTTTCAGCTTTATATCCCATCAACTAGTCATAACTCTTAACAAATAAAATTCGTTCCACGTTCTGACTACATTATCACTCTTTATTCCCCGTCAGTTTTACAACTTTCGCTAGGTTGTTAGTCGTGATTTTTTTGCGTCAGTTCTACTATTCACACCCAATTTATTCCTACTTTCAATCTACGCTTACTTCGGTTCTTTCATCGTTCTCGTATTCACACTCCAATACCGTTTTCACTCTCTCTTCTCAACAAACCCCGCGGCTTTCATCAATTGCTAAACTCCATTCCCTTCCCTTTCTCAAACGCGAGTCCCGTATCCCCCGATCCGCGCTTTTCTCTCGAGGTACTTCTTCCTCCACTCCCCCTTTCCCTGTCCCGTCTCTGTCTCTTCCCTTCAAACTTCAAACTCATCACCACCACACCGTACCGACTCCTCTTGCATCCATTCCCTTTCCCGACCTCTGAAGATACGTCTTTGTCGAATTCTCTTTCCCTCTCTCTCTTCTTCGCTTTTCTCCCTCCTTCTGTCCCTCATTCCCCTTTCCTGGCGGCCACGGGTAGGACAAACTCATTACACGATGTTGATCCCCTGTAGACAAACAGGAAACAGTTGATATGCGTTTCCACGTATATTTGTTCCCATCCGTTATGTCTCCTCACTCTCTCTCTCTCTCTCTCTCTCTCTCTCTCTCTCTTCCTTCTCATCTCACTATATTTCCCTCTTTCTCTCCGTTTCCTCTCCTCTCTCTGGCTCTCCACTTTCCGGGGAATAACACGAAGCGAACCATTCACCTGTTATCTGTCTACCTGCACACACCTTTATAGGCCTCGCACTCGTATATATCTTGACCTCCATTTACACTTTCCGCGCGAGTGTTTATTGCCAACTGCCGCGAATTTACGCTTGCGTCAGCGGGTTCTCTCTTTTACAGGACAGGTAAGTCCGGCGAGGAGGGACCAATGGCCAGCGTCGCACGTTTACTGTTTGCTTTAGGTGTCCGCGCATATTATGGGCCAGAGCCGCGGGTCAGCGACGCTGTGGAAAATGAGAGAGGCTTTAGTTTTCTTTTTTTGAAGAGGTAGGGAAACAGAGATATGGGTAGTTTGGGGTGAGAGTACGTGCTGTATCTCACGTTCAACTCTCGGACCTCCTGTCCAGGTCCGCGTGAGATGTGTATGTGGTGGTTAGATGAAGAACGGGGAGAGGAACGGGAGGAAGCAACAGTCATGCACGGCGATCCTCCTAAAGGATTGACGAGGGTGCAGCAGGTGCAGCTTTGGATTTGGTGTAGGCTGTACTCACGTGCAGGAAGAGGATTGCGAGAATACTTCTCTGGTTATGTGTCGGATAAGCTGGCTGGAAATATGGACGGATAAGCATCCGCTTCTGGAATTGGTAAACGGTTTTGTCCTATCCTTTTCGGAATGATCGGGAATCGGTAGGAGGATTGTGTCGCTAGAGGTATTTGCGGGACAAATATTTGGAATCGTTCTCCTGCTCATTCTCCTCGCCCGCGTTTATGGCGCACGTGTGTGTGTGTGTGTGTGTGTGTGCACGCGGAGAAAGGTTCTTTTTCGCTTTTACGGGGATCGTAGGAGTTATTGCGCATTTCCATCCTTCGCACTATTCCCACGATTACCTCGAAAATCTCGCTATACCCATCAACGTCTCTCGCACCTGTTTCGCGCCGTTTGACGCAAGAGGGTGGATTTATTCGCCGATGATTTATCGTCCCGTGGTAGTTTGACTTTGTGTGCGCGTCGAGTGAAGGGGGGACTTTGGATGCGTGGGAAGAGTGGTCGATGGAGGGGAGGGAGGAGATAGGGGAGGAGAGAATTTTTAATTAAAAAAGTTCAATGACTATCGAGCTTGTTTTTTCAGAAATAAATTGGTTATTTATTTTTCCTAATTAAGTTAAAAAAGAATATCTTCCTTCCTTTAAAGTGAAATTTTTCCTAGTAGTATTCGGTATTACCGTATTTTATTACAAATCTTTTTAAATACATATAACTTCATCGCAGAATATTGCACTGGGTATCGTGACAAACAACTGACTCAAGGCCCTATGCACATTTAGAATTTTTTAGGATAGAAAAATTTTAGTTTATTATTAAAATTGAAAAACTTTTAATTTACTTTAGTTATTACTTCTTAAAACTGTCTTTCTTCTACCTTACTATTATTACCATGCATATTTAGAGCATAATATGACGTAGAAAGAAAGAAGCTTCTTTCGGCATGATGATGGTGAGTCATACCAATCAAATCGTTCCGGAACTCCGCTTTCAAATACTATCACAGCTCGTAAATTCAAAATAAAAACGTTAAAAACGTTAATGGCTCCTCAAAAAGCGTCATTATGCTCCCCTTTCCAAGGTCAATTCTGTTTTCTCGGAAGGATCTTTCAATTCCTTCCATCAGTGAAATCTCTTTCATCCGCCAATTAATTAGGACCCAATGGAAACCCAATAGGCATCCTTGACGTCGATCGGTCATTCTCCAGATATCCTACCCTCATTTCATCCCTAATCCGAGACCATTCACTCACTCCCAATACTCAAGAGTGAGAAAGAGAAAACTTCTCGTATCACTTTCTCTACCTTCCGTTTCCCTCTCGATCTCTCTTCCACATTTCCTCCGTGGTTATATTTTGAAAGGCTTCACCCCCACCTCCATCTTTTCCCTCTCTCTCTCTCTCTCTCCATTTTCTCCTTCCTCTCCAAGGTGCCACGCAAACTACTCAATATTTCGTCTCCTCCAATCCCTCTTGCGTTACCTCCTCTCCTCCCGTTTCCCCGATCCCTGCCTCCCTTGCCCGCTCTTCTAATCTAAAATCCAATAAGACAATTTCCCAAGGAGCAATTTCCACGGTGCTACGACTTCTTCCACCGTCTCCCTCTCTCTATTTTCCAGTCCCTCTATCCCTCTCTTCTCTTTCTCCCTAACACTATTTCTCCATTTCCTTTCCTTCGTTCGCAGACTAGAGTATCTCTCTCTCTCCCCACCCACTTCGGTCTCTATTTCCTCTTCCCTTTGCTATCTACCATTCTCTCTTTCTATCCGCCTACCTTGCTCACACCCTCCCGCCGGCGGAATGAGTGACACAAATATACCCTCCACGGTGTGGATAAGGGAAAGAGGGAGTACGGCCCCTGATTTCCTTTTCCCGCTCTCTATATTTCCGTCTCCCCTTCCCCCACACCCCATCCAAATATTTCCCTTTCCCGCTTTTCATTATCCCATTCCTTCCCTTTTATACGAGAGAAGAAAAAATCCTTTGGATTGGTTCTCGACACTAATAAAGAAATATAAAGGCCCTGGAAGGGGGTGGTATGATGAATGTGTTTCGATGCACCTCGAATTAAAGAGGGGAAATAAACCATTATTATTTGTTGGGAAGCTGTTGGACATCGTTGTAGATATTTTATAGCCCAGGAAAACGTAGCGCTTAATATTTATCTTAACCTTTAAAAGATTAAATAAATTAAATTTCCTATTCATTAAAAATTAATTATCATAATAATGATTCTTATTTATGTTTTAAATGTTTAAGGTAAGAAGACAGTCTGGAGCATGTGTGAAAATGTTAAAAATTATATAAACTATAATAATAAGAAGACAGAAATTTTCAATATAGGATCACCAGAATGCGAGAAAAAAATCGTACTAGGGTTTCAGAAGAAAATCGTGACGGTCGTATATTAGAACGTATATACTTGAAAAGTGAAAGTTTCGTTGTTTTCGTTTGCTGATCTATCTGTCAAAAATCTTAATTCTATTTGCAATAATTTGATTTACTGTAGCTTTTGCATTAAGATGATGAGGGAATCTATATATATTTTTTAAAGATGATCTTGCTGGAAATAATAGGTGACTATATTTTCGTGTGCCAACGTGTTATTATTATGGACTGAAAGCTTTTCAATCTTTGTTTTGAAACAAGACAACTAGGCTGAATAAGTTGAATGGATTGGAGGTTAGGCGGGCGATAGGAAGGGAAATGGGATGTCATCTTCATTTTGCGTTCATTAAGGTGATTGCCTCTCGAAACGATTTGGCAACTCGCTTTTATTCAGAGAGATTACGTCACTTATGGGATAAGTATGTATTATGAGAAAATCCGTCTCTCTTGATAAGACAGTTTTCGCTAAAACAAGGTTAAAACGGGAGAGGTAGAGTAAAATTGAGATCCTTTGACTTTCCGGTAGAATAAAAATAATTTAAAAATCTTTGTGCTATAGTTTATGGAAGCAGAGAGAGTTTAAATTTTTATTTCAATTTCCTAAATTTCTCTTCCTAGAAAAGACGCCACATCTTTTCTGGGAAGATGGTCTACATTTTGCGAAATTGCAAAACACACTCGAAGCTCAAGTGGTGGTGAAAATTTAATTCACCTCCATGCTTTTAACCAGCGTTGCATATCAGTTTCATATTTATAGCAGCATATTACTCAATTAATGGCTCGGCATCAAATATACATTTTTCATTTGTACAAAATAATTAATTTTACGACAAAATGTCCCCACTATAAATAATTTCTTTGCATATAAACGATAAATATTTCCATAGTGATAGAAGTTACTTATTCGAAGAGGGTAATAATGCATATTCGGCCAAATAAACAAATTGTTACTTTCGCCAGAGTGCGACTATGAAGACACTAAGGTCGACTTTAGTTTCGAATTCGGCTTTGCCCGACTGCTTCCTCAGCCGTCTCCTAGGCTGGGAACCATTCCCCGTTCTTTCTCTTCCCTTGTACGTTGCTATACCACCGTGTGTTAACGATTACTACCTCGAATCTGCATTACGCTCTTGCGCTAAATGTTACGTTGGAGTGAAAATACGTGTAGTTTTGCCCGTTAATGTTCATTGCCAGTCTTAAAACAACGCATGAACTCGCTCCATATATCGAATATAAACAATAAGACGTCTTCTTTAAGCAGTAAAAGAGAAGTAATCTTTAAGTTAGTAGTCTTGGTTTAATGCATAACTCATGTTTCATTTGCACGTTATATAGGCGTTTATTTCGCAAGGAGCTTATAACAATGCGTCGCCAAATAAAGGCATTGTTTAATTTCATGATAGATATTTTTATTCATAAAAACTTAATTAAAATGAATGTATAATGACGAGTCTAATGCTTTATATAGCTTGATATAACTGTTTAACTTTTTATTTAATTTTATTCATAGTATGAGATACTTCTTATTACATCATTCGATATTTTCATCACGTCACATTATTAATCTCTAATTTTGTGAACAACTCGATTAGAAATAAACTTAGAAGCCTCAAATTTCTCAGGATTTCAAGTGTTGATGAATATCTACGTTATGACTAAAAATATTTCGAAAAAGGTCACGGGCTGGACTCCAGATGATGAATGTCGTTTCCCATACGATAACACGTAAAAATCACATTTTTGGTTAGAAGGTTTTCATTCCTTTACTCTTTAAAATATCTTAAAATTAAGTTATCGACACGAAATTTGCGCTAAAACACGCCAAAATGAATGAGGATTCTTATTCTTACCGTCGAATACACAATCTCATGCGAATTCGCTCATATTTTGAATTTATACTCGAATTTTGGTAAATTTTTTAACATTTCAATAATAAGATTCCATGGTTACCGGTATTGTTGTCCTCAGTAATTTCCGTGCATATGCACTTAAATAAAGACTTAAAGATCGAAAATAAGATTAAAACTTGCTCTAAATGACCGATATATATGAATTTTATGCAAATAAATTGAACGCAGTATTCATGTTATTTATATTTTTTATCTATATTACTAAAATCCTATTTCTGGTTGTTTCTTTCTCTCTCTCTTTCTCTCTATTTAACGCTCTATACCTCAGCCATTTTTAATCTCCGGGAATTTCAGCCATATACATTTATTTTTTATCGAGATATTCAACTAATTTTCTTAATTTGTTATTAAAAACCAAACGCATCTCTTATCAAATGTATTCATTAAACTCATATTCAAAACATATTCTCGTTAAATTAATCTAAATCCAATAGGAACATGGTAGGAACGAAGAAACAGCGAGCATAGGGGGGGTGGGGGGGATGGCGAGCGGAGGTATATCTTTGTGCGTTAACAATGGGAAATATTCAAGTTCGTGTTAACTCCAGCTTTGTTGAAATTAAACGTGCATTTTTATATAAACCAAAGCGCAAAAACTATTTTTTTCGTTTCAGCCTAAATTTATATTTTAAATATATTTTGAAGTGTGTGTTTGTGTATTTGTGTGTTTGTGTGTTTGTTCATGGAACTCCTCCTAAACTGTAAAAGCTAGAATAACCAAATTTGGTACGATTCTTCCTTACATCCTAACTTAGTGAATGGTTAAGGTTTGGTCAACCGGGATTAATCAGTGCTGCCAATATAGGGGATTAATATTTTTCCATAGGATAACACGTATGAATCGATTTATTGACTTGCAAGGTATTCTTCCTTCAAGCTGTAAAATACGTAAATATGGACCGATTTTTTTCGTTTTTGCTTTATTCGACGAATAAATCTCTATACTATCTTATTCCTATGAAGTTTACAGGTTACACGGTCGAGGTTTTTAGAAATACGCTATTTGTTTCGAAATTTTGTGGATTTTTCGTACTCCTTCCGGGCGTTGCCAAGGCGGCCGTCCTTGTTACCTCGGATTCAATTAGCTTAAATGAAGCTTACAAATAGACGAAAGTTTAGCGTTATTCGCTTCGAACTTTTGTTTAAGCAACGAAACGATCGATGTTTATGGTTATCAACCTAAGTAGGTACTGATTATTATTCAGGAAGCGTTTATAACGATTGATGAAAGTAATTGGACCTTCTTTCGTCTATTGAATATTGGAATCTTACATTTTTGTAAGTAAAATCATTATATTCTACATTATAACGTTTGTTAACGTAAATAAGCTCAAGTATATGGTGTACATTTACCAGTCAGTGTTCAATCATGGACAACTGTACGTTGCTTTTTCACGGGTTTCTTTCTTACAAGACATAAATGTAATCATTTCATAGGCATAACTACACAAGAAATGAAGCTGGATTTGGCGAAAGTAATATGATAGGAAATAAAATTATCGTTATATTTGAATGCAGTAGGCTCGGAAACGGATTGTTACAAGCAAATATGATTATTCGTTAAGAAAAGATAATTGTAAGTTAAAAAGTGTCTACTAAGTATTTTAAAGAGTTTGTATGTTGTGCTGTAGTAGCTTCACTAAATCCGTTGAAATTCAACGGTAAATTCTGCTAGTGTGTGTGTGTGTGTGTGTGTGTGTGTGTGTATATATATATATATATATATATATATATATATATATATATACATACTTATACATATACATGTATATATATATATGTATATGTATAAGTATGTATATGTATATATATATATATATATATATATATATATAAACACATACATACTTATACATATATATATACACACATATACATACTTATACATATATATATATATATATATATATATCCCTTACAACTGCTTCCGTTCACTGCCTCGAAGTCGGCGGAAGGGAATAAATGGAGGGTAAAGAGCGAAGCACAGTGGTGTCCTCGGACACCGGTAGGTTCAACCATGCTGCGAAGTCTTTCTGCAATATCTCCGGCCAAAGTGAAAGAGGTACTCACCAACCCGCTCTGGGCCAGCGTGGTGTTTTAAGACCCGCAACTCCCCATGACATGTACACCCATAAAAAACGGCCCTCATTCTCCGGAGGCTGGATTGCCTATGACCGTGGCAGTGATCTGGAACAAGGCATGAAGGCAGAGGTTGCTAAGAATCCCCGGAGGTTAAACGCCCACTGCCACTCTTTCTCATCCTTACCCACTTCCTTTAACCTCAACCTAACTACCTTGAACTGCCGGACTTTGTCCAGAGAAGATAGACTTCAAGTGCTTCAAGAACAACTGGAGAAGATCAAGTGGGATATTTTAGGGCTTTGTGAGGTGAGAAGAAAAGGTGAAGGCCTATTGAAGTTGAAGAGTGGACATCTTTTTTATTACAGGGTAACTGACACAGGAAGAACAGGAGAAGTTGGATTCATCGTCAACAAAAAATTGAAGAATAATATCGTGGAAATGGAAAGTTCACCCGAGCGGGCAGCTAGACTAGTGCTTCAAATAAATACAAGATATCAACTTCAAATAGTCCAAGTTTATGAGCCAACATCATCATACTCAGATGAGGAAGTGGAAGACCTACCAAGAAGTTGGAGAACTGCACGACAAAGGAATCTGCCATCTAAAAGTGGTCATGGGTGATTTCAATGCCAAGGTAGGAGAACAATAGGAAGACGACATTGCAATTGGAAAATGGGGCTATAGAGACAGAAACGAACGAGCGACCGACTTTTAGACCTTGTTGAATGTACTAGTCTATATATAATGAACACTTTCTTCAAAAAGAGTTCCAATAGAAAATGGGCCTGGAAAGGACCCAATGGTACCAAAAACGAAATTGACTACATACTAGTCAATGAGAAGCAATTGGCTGAAGACTGTTCCGTCCTCAACCAGTTTAAAACTGGAAGCGACCATCGCTTGGTAGGATGCAGAATAATGTTCTTCTCAATGTAGGAAAGACAGAAGCTTATAAAGAAGAAGCCTACGTATATTATCAACACGCGTGCTAAAAGAACGAAAAGAAGAATTTCAGCTCCAACTGAAAAATCGATTCATTGTACTGGAAGACCAAGAAGTTGAATCACAATTAATAGATATTCTCAAGGAAACCGCACAAGAAATAGGCGGAACAGTTAAAAGAAATTTATTTCTGCTTACATAAATCAATATTTAAATTTGTCGCTAGATTAGTAGAAAATCGCAAAGTTAGTTGCATGTCGGTAAACACTAAAAAATGTCGCTACAGGAAGTAAGAAAGTCGTTAAATCTAGCGACAAAGTCGCTAAATTGGCAAGTATGGATGAGTCACGGGAGCGTTAAAACATCAGCGCCCTCTTCCTCTCCTCCGCTTTCAACACTTCCAACCTTACTAGATTTCCCTCTAGCGTACGGCAGAGGTTCGCGCCCTCTCTCTCCTCGCGAGGATCCTCTCACGGCTCACTTCCTTCGCTTTTCCTCGGGAAACATGCTTCTCGAGGATTTTTGAACGGAGTACGTCCCGAGGAGAGAGATCGGGACGATTGAAGAGTGCCCTGCGCAGATAGCTCCTCCTCCGCCGTTGTAATCCTACCTCGATCCGATTTTTCCTCTTCCTCCCTCCTTTCCTGCTACATTTAAGCAAGGATCGGGTTTTGAAAACAGCCTCCTTAACGCAACATCGCTCACTTTCGCATCGCTTCGGGATAACCCAATCTAAATATCGTAGAGTGGGAAATTGTGCATTTCTTTGACTTCTTCCGTTGGATGCACTTTTTCGAGAATTTAGCGTGTTGGTTGTTGTCTCTGTATTTCCGATGCTGTAGTCTAGAGAGTTCGTATATCATCGTCGTCTCTAGCTTTTCTTCCCTTTTCGGGAATGTAAGCTGGTCGGATGGGGAGAGGGAGTCTGCCACAAGGGTTTAAGATCTCGGCTGCGAGAATGGCGAGCGGAAATGGCGCATTGCGTTGTATAAATATCTCGACAACTTCACGGGGAAATATATGAGCTTTTATTTAATGATACATCTTTCTTCTCGCTAGAGAGAACGGGATATTGGAGAAAATATATCTACTGCCTTCAATTTTTCATGTATATTTTTTGTGGACTAAATATTCGAGAGTATTTGATACACTCACAAATTTGATTGACTGTTTCGAGAAAACGATCTCTGACAGCTGATAGACTATACTGAGAACGACGAATTGCGCGAGATTAATGATTTAAAGCAAATCTCCGGTTTTTGCGCTTTATCTCCTGATTAAATCCTTAACCCTAGGGTCTCATTTTTTTGCGAATGACATTGCGCTGATAGGAAATACGACAGTGACTAGTTTACATATGATTTCTGCTGGATAATATTACCTTGTGAGCAGTTTCTATAGGGGATAAATATTAAGCTCACTCGTGTATTTTTATTTAATGCAATACATAAAGAGTTGCACGTTGTAGTTTTGCTAACGTTTACATTTTTTGGTTCCATCATACAGACGTTAGTATTTCTTTTTTAAGCATAGGAAACCCGACCATTCTATTAAATAGATGAAATTTTCCTCATTCCCTGTGCGTCTCTGTTTGTCTAATAATATATCCTAGATACCAAAAAGAAACATTTCCAATTTGGAATTGAGAGATAGCTTATAAGGATCATGCTTTAACTTAAAAATGAACATTGAGTTGCAATCAGAGAGAGAAAGAGAGAGAGAGTTTACGAAATTATATAAATTATGTGTCTTATGAATCTCTTTAGAGGATCATCTATTGAGGTTAAAATATTTAAATGTAGGGAAGAGTGAATTATATTTATCGAAAAATAATTATGGCTGATAACCTTTCTCCGAAATACACGATAAAAACTAATTCCACTCTCATCATGTTTGACCATTATTAATTAAATATTCGCATAAATTGAATTTTCCCACCGATGCACTGCGACAAACCATAGAGATCCAACATTTCGAAGTACTCCAAAAAATTTTAAAATTCAATCCGACGGTTATGATTTTTCGGAACAGTCGCGATGGTTTCTGGTATTTATTCCTCCCTTCGCTTCTCTTCCCCGTCAGTACGGACGTCAATAATTTTTAGAGGACACTCAATCAACCCGCTGACGACAAAATTCGCGTTTTAATCTGACAAACGGAATTCCCCTTTCATCTTTTTTTCACATTTTTCTCACTCATTTGTTTTTTATCTCGTGATGTAGCTCGTGACAATCCATCTTGCAGTCACCGTGGGAGCAATAATGAGAGAGAGGGAGAGAGAGAGAGAGAGAGAGAGATTAGGCAGAGTGAGTCAAATGATTCAGAGAGCACTCTTCCTCTCACTATCTCTCTCTCAAACGCACGCTCGAATGCAAAAAATATATATATATGTACATTAAAGTCGCATCTTTTAAAACAAATAACGTAAAACACATTTCGTTCTTTCGGTACTGGCGTTCTGCGCAAAAAATAACGTCCGATTGATACATTAACCATCAAAGTTATATTGAAAATGTTTTTATTATTTTCCTCTCCGGAAAAAATCCTTTTTTGGGAAAAGGCCTTTCTCCCAAAAATGATGGAATACTTTCGATCGATCATGAAAGGAGCCTTTAAAACAAGGCCCAGCATCGATGGAACCCTTGTATGACCGTGTGTATGTGCGAGGAAAAAAGAAAGGTAGAGAAGGGTAGAAAGCAGAAGAAAAGAGAGAAAGGGAGGCGAAAGAAGATAGTCGAAGTTTATTTTTAACCCCCGAGCACACCGACCCACGTCCCTTTGTGAATGCCCCGTGCGTTCGTTCGTTGCGGCGTTCGTGGGTGTGGCCGGGGCACCGAGCCTGACCTCTGCCCTTTCTCCTTTCGTCTCTCCAACAGGGGAATGCAGGGCGGCGCTGGGAATGGAGGAGGGGAGGATCCCGGATGAGGCCATCACGGCGAGTTCTTCCTTTGACGCCAAATCGGTGGGACCGCAGAATGCCAGGTAAGCGCACGGACAATTATATCGCTCCTGTGCCTTATACTTTTCAATCTGCAGGGTCACCTATGAATGGGAAAGGATTCTGGACGTCCGAATGCTCGCTGGAAGTCCGTTTTAATGATGTTCGCCTGCAATTTTTTTGCGAGATAGATCGGGAAATTACTTTTATTTCGAATTCTACCCGAACGTTGGGATATATATGCTGCAGCACTACTTAAGGGAACGGATTAATTTGACCGACAGGGAATATTAAAATTTAAATTTTTCTTATACGCATTTATCGCTTATTTAAGGAACACCTGTAAAATACTTGTTATCCGTTCCTCAATTAAGTTCATATGCTTTGAAAATTCTGTTGAAATTTGTCAGTATATTTTCAAATTGTTTTAGTGTATGCCTTTCATTAACGAACACTGGAAACAGGAAAATATCTCATTTAAAAAGCCATAATGGTTATTATGGTAACGCGAACTTGAGGAATTTAAAACGCCGCAAAGAAAAAAATCGGTACAATATACATTGTACAAACTTTCTCATATACGAATGCGTCGTTATTTATCTTTTGAAAAATATAAACTATGTATAATCATACACATCAACTTAAATAACTACACAAAACTTGATGAAAATCGTCTGAGCCGTTTTTTAGAAAATCCAATTGTTATTAGAGTTGTACAAGAATAAACTAGCCTTATATTCATTTTTTGATAAATATGAACTATGTAGTATTATTGCAGACAAACTCAAGTAACTCTACGAAATGTGATCAAAATCTTTGATGCCGTTTTCGAGAAAACCAAATTGTTGATAAAGTTGCCAGGAATAAACTAGCCTTATATTAATTTTTTGAGAAATATGAACTATACAGTATTATTGAAGACGTAAACTTAAGTAACTGTACGAAATTTGATCAAAATCGTTAATAGCCGTTTTTGAGAAAATCGAATTGTTGTTAAAAATGCGCAGAATAAACTACTCTTAATTATAGTGCAATGTCAACCATTTTTTCACAGCTTCTATTCTGTATGATAGAATTCCTAAGTAAGAGATTTCATTCATTTTCGCTCTACCTTGTATGTTCTAGAGCCGCGAACAGACCGATAGAGATATGTACAGCATGGCGAAAACCATTTTTCGGACTCAGGTACACCTAAATCGTATGTTTCCATCAAAATCTCGAGATCGAATTTTTTCTCGTTTAGAATACTTTCTCAATATACTTCGTATATGAGGAAGTAATATTTGGACTATTGTTGACGAAATGAATTTGTTTTAACGGCAAGTTCTTTCATTGGTTTGAAAACTATAGCTGAGCATGTTTTCACTATTTTCTCAGTCCTACATTTAATCATTTGTAAAACGAGCATTTCAATTAACCAGCATCATAGAGGATATTTATTGCCTAGTAATTTACAGTGAAGGCATGTTATTCTAACTGGATTTATTACTGTGTTTGTTTCACCCGGTTACATGACTTTGTCGTGTAAATTTAGTTTATCTAAGTATGTCTAAATTTATTTGTTTATATACAATAAGATTCACATCTCGGGATCAAGGGACAAGATATATCCTCTTTCAAACATTGACAGTTTTTACTGGTGCACCCAAAGAAAATTTTGAAAAAAATAAGTTCATCAAATTTGAGAAAATAATTGTATAACTCTCAACGTCACCCATCATTTTTCATTGAAACAATAAACGCCGTGTGAATATTTAATCATCGTACTCTAGCGCAAATAATGTGTTGAAATTTTATTTAAACTCGAGCTTTCAAAAGGAAATTTTCACGATTTTTATTGTATGTAAACCTTAAACTCGTAAATTGCATTGATTCGAAAGTAGCATGTAGCCGCACGTATTATCGCACACAAACGGATGATTTTTGCAAAACAACGGATGAAAAGCTTACTCATAGTCTGATATAAACGCGAGAACAGAAAATGTATCCCTTTCCCTGTCACCCATTCATTCGCTAAAATTTCTCGAAAAGACTTTCACTTTCCTTGTTTAGTATTGAAAGTGCCGCGCCCTTTTTCGAAACTAGATTCATTTCACTTTATTTTTCTTGTGTAAACTATCCCAATTAAGTTCAAGTTAAAACTGATACTAGCGAAATGATTCTCTATTTAACGTTTCCTTTTTTAACTACATTTTAATTCAGAGTTGTGCCAACCAAGCTTTGTCTTGTTCCCTCTTCATAAGAGAAAACTAGAGAAAAGTGAATAACTGGGAAAATAACAGTGCATAGTGGTTTAGCATTATAAAAATGGTCCATAGCTACATTTTATTTGTAGTGAATTATTTCCTTATAAATTGAGAAACTGGCAACAATTATTTTCATTTTATAATTGTAATATTCTGTCTTACCTATTAAAAAACGAATACGAGTACAACCAAATTAAACATTTCTTTATTGTGTTCACATTCAGAATGGATACATTACACTGGAGTGAAAGTTAGTTTTTTGGATTGAAAGCTATCTTGTGGGTATTCATTTTGAAATGTCATGTGAGGATTTATAAGATTCTGCAGTTAATAAAAGAATTCTGAAAAGACTCGCATTATATTTTGTATTAATGCATAGTGAAATTTACTTTTAGAAGGCAAAATTATCACAGTATGAAATGCTATTTATCTATCACTTTTTTCTCGGCCTTTACATTCGACCTAAATTAACATTGAAGCGTGTGCGGGAAGCGGTCGACACGTTCAGCTTTGACCTCGAAGCTCGTAAGGTTGCACGTTTGCCATGCCCGTCTCAGTCGGCACCTCTGCTTTGATCTCCTCTCTCAACGGATTTGAATTCAAGCGCGCCTTTTTCTCTTCCCTTCTTGCAAAACGACATGTCTGCATTTAACGAGACGACTGGTGCCTGAAAAAGGCATTCCGGTAAAAAGATTGAAAAGGGAATGATACGATGTGTTCGAAATGCTTTAATGTATGGAATTTACGTACAACCCCAAGGTTTTTTCACGAATAATTAGTCATACAATGTGTAAGGAGAAACAGGAATTTTAAATGATTGTGCTAGCCGAGAAAGACGTATTTTTTTACTTTCCTTCTTAACGATACATTTTCCGTTGTCTTTATGAAGCCCTAAAGGAGCTTTTTTGGAATATTTATGTTCCACATTGCATTTTACATATTTGGTAATATAATGTTAATTAGCGGCAATAGAATTTTTAACCTCTAAATTTGGAGGTATGAAATTACTGAATCAAGTAAATACAGGGATTGGGCGACGGAAGCCCGATTTTTATTTCATTTTCATTTTTGAAAATAAATTCGAAGAGAGATTGTCTTTTCGTTTTGGAAGTTTAATCAATGGGACGGAAAAGTATACGAAAGGTATACTTAGATGTTATTTCTGTTGAATAATCGCTTTAGTAAAATTTCTTCCTGACGGTTCTTTTTCATTCCTTGGGTTTCTCGATAAAAACCAATATTAAATTTATTTTGAAGTTGAGATGATACTTTTCTGTCTTAACTTTTTCAACAAAGTTGCAAGAAATATATCTCCCATGTTTTCCAGTTTTTTTAAAATATCTAATAACCCCGGCATATAAGAAACATCTCCGTGTATACGTGCCAGAGAACGTAAAAGGGAAATGACAATTCAAATTTCATCTCTTAAAAAGTCGATCTCTTAATCTAATAAAGCAATTTTTTTGCGAGTTTGCCATCAGCCTTTTCCAATTCCAATCGCCACGGTGCACTGTGCACTGAATTCCCAAAAACGTGGACAAAATACAAAATATGAAGTTATTCTAATGTTTTGTTGAAATGTACTCATGCATTATCAAAAATGACCAAATAGTCACGGAGTGGCATAATTTAGCCAAGTGAATCAAATTTGTGAAGACAGGAGCGTTTGGAAGTCGGTTAATCTAATGCTTTCATTTTCAACACTTAAATGAACTTTGGAGGCCAAATATTCTACATTTGTTTGAGTACCAAAAGCGTTGCAATGGCTCTCGAGATTGCACATCAGGAATAGATCGAAACCTGTAGAATTCAAATATAACAACGGTTTGACCTTCAGTCTTTACGGAAATGGGTTATCGGCAATTTGAAAGGGGAGGAAGCGCGACAGGGAATTCAGAGTTATTGTGAGTTTAAATTGACCTACAAGAGCGGCTCGCCTAGACCCGTCTGATTTCTTTTCGCGAATATGTCGCTTAATTCATTCAAAATTTGAGCAAATGGAGTCCAGCTGCTACAATCTGCTATTTCAGGCTCAGTGCACGTCAAATACCACCAGGGACGCTCGCGCGTGATAGCGGACTCCGGACCCACGTGTGACGTCAGGTCGGAGTGATTCCCCAAGGGATTCAAAGTCTACCAGTTGTTGGAAATATCAATGTGTTTAATCAGTAAATGAGGATGCGATTTAAGTCCTGGGCAGGCACCATATAAGCAAAAATTCGTTGTCTGTGAAGCAAATGACAGTGACATATTCATAACATCCCTCGGTCCAGTGCAGCTCTACTTGAACACTCCCTCTGAATCAAGAACTGTGATTTGGCGAAACCCTAGACCTTCCTCGTCTCGGTTTTGCCCGCCCTTACGGGTGCAGTTTCAAAAATAAACAGCAGAAAAAACAGTCAAGGAACATAATTATATTAAAGGGCAAATTGTCTCGCTGGAGCCCATTAAAATCGCTATGAGCTAGGGAAAACTTATCAATGTGAACCACATCGGTAAAGTCTGTAGCGCGTTGAGTGGAACGTCAACACAAACGTTTTATCTGCGAAATAAATCATCTTCACCGCATTTTTGAGAAGAGTCCGGACATCACTACGTACAGTTTTGGATTATCAAACCTACATGCGTACATTAGATTTTTGGAATTTTTTCCTTCACGTCGCATACCGTTTGGATATGAAGAAGCGGCAAATGAGAACATCCGATGAAAAATCCAAGTTTTCTGCAAGGAAGAGCGACATTCAATCCCAATTCAAGAGAGAGATGGGTTTCCTTGTGGATGTGCCAAAACCAGGCGGCTCAGGCACAACCAATGACGGAAACACCGCCCGGCGGTTTTTCTCCAACCCTGCCACTTCAGCTGAAATTACAGATGTAGAACGCGCTTCGTGCCATGTCTAGTGGTTTCGAAATAGATGTCGTGGCTTTCCACGAGTACTGCCTGGAAACTGCACGTCGCATAATATCTGCGTATCATTGGTATAATATGCCAGTAACAGTATACAAAGTGCTGATCCACGGATCTGCAGTGATATCAGCTGCTCTCCTCCCGATAGGCCAACTTTCGGAAGAGGCACAGGAAGCCCGCAATAAAGACATAAAAAAATATCGGGAAAACTTTACAAGGAAATACTCCAGGTATTTGTGAATGAATTCAGTATCATAGCGTGATCGACAAAATAATTTTCAAGTGATGTAGGGGGTGCACAATGAAAAATTCCTTTTTCCCATTTCAAAGTAGCTACGAACATCGACCTTCTGCACAGGCTTCTTCTATCAAGTGATCCGGTCATATCTTCTCTTACGCGCCTCCCGAAAAAGAAGTAGTCCAAGCTCTCACACGAAGTCGCACAACTTTTGAAGGAACCTCTTCAGTCCCTCAAACCGATACAAATGAAAGTTCCATCGGAGTTTCCCTAGATCTCAGCGAATGTGAATCTGACTTTGATAGTGAATGATAGTCAGCCACGTGATGCGATGTGCTGTACAATACATTTCTAGCGTCACAAATTATTGTACTGCGAAACTTACGACATTAAAACGTTTCAGAATTTTATCCACCTTTTCGGTAATTTCGCGCATTATTGTGTCAGAAATCCCCACTGTGGCTACGCCCACTGTGAATGAACTCCGCGTCCCCGAAAACCCCCGAGTACCAAAATTAAGGTCGATCAGGCGGTACCTTTATTTCTCTCCACGTTTTTGGGAATTCAGCGCACTGTGCGGTGGCGTGTAAGGGAAATGCTTTGCTCGTGTTTTCATTATAATTTTAATACCAAAGTTAGTATATTGTAGGTTTTTCACATGAACATCCCAACCAAACTAAATCAACCATCGATTATCCAGTCAGCTTCGGGGCAAGCGTAAACCTATAATTTCATAAATAAATATATTAAAGCAATATTTTCATAAACTAGTTCATGGAGAGCGATATATGCGTTGAAATACCACGGTCAACCAATGGTACATGTGACGAAGTTATTTGCTAGTGCTGATCAGTTATCGTTTACACAGCGGTTAGAACTTATATCCGCTCTATTCCGTTGGTTTAAAAATGTTAAGCGCAGAGTAAAATCATTTTATATCATTACCATTACTGCACATTAGTTCAAAGACATCTTTCAAGATCCAGTTAGTACTATAGCAAGAACCGTTTCTAACTGTTAGTGAAATTATATCAATGCTAATTAGTGAATCGCAAGTTGTAGAGCCTGTTCGTCTATTAACGAGGTCATACAAACGCAGAGTCGCCCCTTTTTCCTTTCATTCGCCTCCAAAGCGCTTAGAGCCCCGCGGTAAAAGTCGACAGCTTCTGGGAATGTGCCACGCGATCAGACTAGTTTTGTAGAATCGAGCAGGAAGAGAAGGAAAGAGGTGGTATGTAAGAGATGGGGGTTTTGTCGGTCTTTTGAGCCGCTCGCGCTAATGACTCCTCAAGATTAATTGAAAAAAACGCCTCCGTGCGAGAAGTGTCGACGTTTTTTCCTTAACATCGAGCATTCGTTCTTGCCCTTCAATGGCGGATTTAGGAAATCAAGGGGTAAGATGAAGTGAGGAGGAAAATAAGGCAAGGAGAAGGGGGAGGGAGTAAATGGGGAATAATAAAGAGAGAAAGAGCGATGTGGAGAAGAGGGAGGAAGATTTAAAAGGGGTGATGAAAGAAAACGGTAAAGTAGAGAATGGAGAGAGGGAAGTATGAGAATTAAGAGGAAGAAGAGAGTTTGAGAGAGATGAGAGAGGGAGGGAAAAAGAATGGTGGGAAAGGGGGAGAGCAGAATGAGAGAGAAAGAGAGAGAGAGAGAGAGACGTAGCGAGTTTTTACTGGGTCTTTTTTCCAGCTCGAATTTTTTCTCTTGTATAGCGTTTCATTACTTCCCCATCCGTTCTTTATATTCATTTTTTCGCGTCATGCTTCTTTTTCCTCCGCAAAATCTTTTTCTTATTTCTCCTCTTTTCCTCTCGCTTGCTCCTTGTGACACAACGGAGTAGGTAAGGGGGTAGGGAGAATATAAGGGAACAGGGGAAGAAGGGGGGGGGGGGAGGCGAGGGAAACTTGTACACTCCTCGATTCTTTAATTGAAAAGATTTCGAGAGAGGGAGATAGTGGGAGAGATGGTAGGTGCTTTCTAAGAAAGGAGGCAGAAGGATATTTCTGTGGTGAGAGAAGACTTTCTTTAGGGAGGAGAGAGGGAGAGATAGGGTCTTTGCTGCTGCAGAGGAAGGAAATGAAATAAAAGGAGTAGTTTGGTTGCGCTGCTGAGGCGACTGTCTCTACATCACACGCACACACGCACAAACCCTCCATCTCTCTCTCTCTCATTCCATTCCTTTCTTTTTTCACTTTCGTCTTGTGGTCGGGAGCGTTTTCGGAGTCGTTTTTCTTTTTTCTCTCTCTCTCTGCCTCTTTTCTCTGCTTTGGATTTTAGTAAGTGGTCACGTGATCGTGCACTTCTTGAAATTGCACGTGCCTGAGAATGTTTAATAAATCTCACTTAAAACACAAAACCCACGCGATTTTGTATCATCTTATTCTTATTTCATGGTTATACGCAAGCGTCCCGAATTATTTCGTTTTAATTTTTTCCATGTCCCTTGCTAAAATACATTCGGTAATTTATCAGCACCTTGTATTATCCTTATTTTTTATGATTTATTTCTTGTTCATGATGTTAGTAAAAATATTCTGCGTACGAGTAACGCGAGTCAATAGCATATCTCAAAATATTTTAAATTGATGGTTAAATTCAGACTAATGATGTTCCTTTTCATTTCAAGGCAAGCACTAGTGTCGTATTTACTTCCATGGGCTCACATTTAACAATAACCGCTAAAACAAGAAAATCCTTAGTTTTAGGATATATTTGTAGACGTTGAATTTTTCAATTTAGCAGCGCTTGCTGCTTCACATACACAATTGATAGAACGTAATAAGTTCTGATCACGTTTAAAAATGTAACGTTTTATTAAATAATCGGTTGATTTTTCGGTATGCTTTTCACTGCTAACTGCTCAATGAGTTTCTTTTGGAACCGGATTAAAAAAAATCAGTCGCATTCGCTAATGAATGCAGAAGATAGAATGCATCAAATGAACCCCTCTTAACCACTAGAAAATATCGAAGAGAGGAAGGTCGTTAAAATTGATTCGATCTTGACTTCTGACCAAATTGCGTCTGAAGTACGTCATTATTTTTCCTCATTTTTCTTAAAATCTATAAGTTTAAAAAATTTGAATATTTTTAAATTTTATTTTAAAAACACCAATGTGGCACTCGCTTATCCGGTAAACCGTTTATACCACACAAGTAACCTTATGTGTAGAAGAGATTAATCTACTTTTTGTTTAGCTTACGATAATTTTGATGACGAACCACTTTCAGCTGTGAGGACAACTAATGAAAATCTTTTAACGAGTAATTATTTATAGGAAGGCCATGACAAGTCTCTCATTACTTTATGAATGATTCGTATTAAAATACCTCGCGCTAACATTTTAAGTATCGCCATGCGTCTTCCTTATCGAGTGAGCTGTTCGTATCTTCCACGCGCATTCGCACGCCGCCTCTCCTTCCCCTTTAAGACTCATCTTTCACTCTCTCTCTCTCTTTTACTCTCCTTTCCCATCGTCGCCTCATGACTCTCGCCATCTTCCTCCCTTCCGGAATAAGCCGTTCTCCTTTCGTGGTGGGCGGCGGGGCGTGCTCGTCCTCTCTTTCTATCCCTTCCCGTCTTTCTGTCCCTCTCTCTCCCTCCCTCTCAATCTCCGCATCGGCGGGAAGGGGCCTCCTTGGCAGCGGCGGTCCTCTAGCGCCCCTTCGCGCCTTCCTTAGGCCCCAGCTGACGCCGCAAATCGTTTACCAGGGAGATGCTCGGGAGAGTGGGGAGGGGGATGTTGCGTGGGAGAGGAATTGTGGAGAAGGGAGGTTTGGGAGGGGGTATGGGGTGTGGGAGACACGGCTGGTAACGGAGGGAATGGAGGGATGCGTAGACAAACGTGGGGGAGGGGGGGGAGGAAGAGGATCTTGGGGGAAGAATGAGAAATTTTCTTGCGGAGGGAAGATGCGATGGAGTTATATGTGCGCCGCAGGAAGAGAGAGGGAGAGAGAGAAAGCAGCAAAGGTTGCTCTTACAAAGCCCGAAGATGGAGGGTACAAAACCAGACAAGGTCACGGCCATGGGTTATTTCCATGTTTGCTTATTTTTTCTTCAAGGGAAGACAAATCCTTTAAAATATCTATCCTACGCAGAGTCGGATATTTCTAGTGAAATATTGAAATATACAAATTGCTCATTAGTAATAGAAGCGTGTTGATGTTCATGTGTAGCCGGTAACAACTGTCGACCTAACAATTTTTTTCTTCCTATTCTACTCTGATATTCTTGTAGATACTGGTATGTATTTCATTATGAACCTCAATACCGACGATAATTTAAGCTGACGCTTTATAGACTCCGCCAATGCTACATCTGCAAAATCTTATAAAAAACATTCCGGTGGTTTTTGAGTCATTAAGGGCGAGAAGGAATAGGCAAGCGTACTAACAGACAGGAACATGCCATTAGCGTTAAGTATCATGGAAGAAGTTGAGATAAAAATAAAACCGCCGGAAGAAAAATGAAATTTTTAGGGGCGCGAGGGTGAGGAGGTAGGATAGAGGGGTTGGACGGACGAAAGAAAATGTAGGGGAGATGTGAGAGGGTGAGGGATGAAAATGTGTTAGAATGGGAGTGAAGAAGAGTAAGGGGGAGTTAGCGGGAGCGAGAATACCACGAAGGAGAGACTGCGGCTATAAAGGAGGAAGTAGGAGAGTGGAGGTTGAGCGGAAGAGTAGAAAGGGGGAGAGGGAAGAAGGAGAGCAGAGGATAGTGTGTTATGGTTTACCCGTGGAGGGATTTATACGAGGCGAAGAGGAGATAATGCTGAGAAAGGGGGAGCTTGCGGTTGAAGATAGGGCCAGGGAAGATACTTTGTTGTATTTGAGTACTAGCAAAAACTGGACAGTTTTTTTTGCAGTTGTTAATTCTATTGTTATTTGCACATTATGTATAAATTTTCAGAGAAGATTGGGTTTCAAGAGTCACCTAAACCGCGACCGATGGAGTATTTTGCTAAGGTCGAAGTAAGCAGGAAACTTTCAATTTAAAATTATGACAATCGCAATACGTGTTTATAGTTTATGAAAGCTGAAACCTAGCTACACTAGCTTATACTGTAGCTGTTCATGGTTGGTTTAAAAAAAAACTTATTTTATTTTTCAGTTTTCATTGGAATGGAAAGTTATTTCTAATTTTTTTTAATGACACTATACTTTTGGGATGGTTTTGCATCAACGTTTCAGTACATTCAATAAACATTCTTCTAAAGAATCATTGAACCTGCTTATCTTTTAATTCGACACATTCCAACTGAAAATGTTCCGGTTTCAGTTGAAGAAACACTCGAAAGCAATGATTAGCTATCTAATAAACTTTAATTCTGTTAACTCACATCCTTCGGGAGGAATCGGGTTCGTCCCTGCTCGCCGAAGAACGTTTCAGAAATCACTCGCAACTTCGTTCCAGTTGCCTTACGGTGTTGATGTGATTATAAGCGGCGATAGCGAACGAATTTACACCGCAACAACTTCCAGATTCCCCCTTTCGTTAGAATTATAAAACACATTGGAGCAGAAGACACGCTGCCAACTCGTCTACTGGGAGTTAGTGTGGAAAGGGATGAATAAGAGGGGAAGAGCGAAACAGGATCGAAACTTGATGCTAGTCGGGATCAAGAGCGTGAGAGAGAAAAGACGGAGGAGGGAGACGTAGAGAATTAGTTAGGGATTGGGGAAGAGAAAGTGATAGAGAGAGGTAGAGGGATTAGAGTAGGAGACATATTGGGGGGATGGAGTGAGAATAGGATAGGAAAAAGAATGGATAATGTTTGACTAAAGTAAAAAAGAAATGCAATGTGTTAATAGAGATGTGGAGTAGGATAAAAGTGTAATGGAGGTGATGGAAATAAAGGAGAAATTCCTTTAAAATATTTAATCCCCAATCATTATTTATGGCAGGGGTGGGTAACCTCCGGCCGGCGGGCCGCATGCGGCCCACGAGAGATCTTGTGTGGTCGCGAAGCAGTGATGAAAACGAGATCCGTAAAATTTAACAAAAACTCATATTTTTTATCCAAATAAGGATAATAAGGCATTCAATACTGAAATGGTAATCTTAATACTGTAATTTAGAATTGATTTTCACTTATGTGATACCTTATAATCACTCAGTAACTTCAATTTAAACTCTATCAGGCCCACCAAAGCATTGACAACTTACAATGCGGCCTCCCGAAGGATTTGCCACCACTTATGCGGCCCACCATGTGAAAAAGGTTCCCCACCCTTGATTTATGGTATTGAATCATTGCATGTGTTTATATCAGGTATTGAAAATCGTTTGTTTACTCGAACTTTTCATAATTTAGGACAAATATAACATATTAATAATACAGATTCTCTGTTATTCTGATTATCACCCTCACCCATTGGTTCAACTTTCATTTTTCACACCAAATCTTGATGTGCATGCCCCGTGCTACAATATTTACCGCAAACGTAGTATATAAATTAGTACTGTGTTAGTTAATAAAGTAATGTGTTTAAATTACTTTAAGAAAATTTGGATTTTTAGTATATTTCCTGCTTAAAGTAAGAACATCTCTCTTTTCAGAAATGTTAAATTGAGTTATACGTTTTTCGCTTCTTCACCTTCTTTCAGTGAGTGAATCCCTAAGACTCTTAACAATCTTAAAGTCCTTTTCTCCACAGCTGTGATAATATTTAACCTCATTTTATTTTCCCGGCCGAAGGTTTGGGCGAATTCGGTAGATGCGTGCTTCATCCCGTTCTTATTCGTGAATTCAGCCGAGGCTTTTTCCAAAGGACGAGTAAATGCTCCTAAACGCGCCGCTTCCTTTATCCTGTCTCGTATGCATCCACCCATCACACACTCCCTTGAAGACGCAACTCCCCGTGATTCCTATCTTCTCCAGTTCAAAAGCGTCCTCCAAGGCATCGCTCCTTCCAGCGTGCCTCAAAAACGTCCTCCTCGAGCCGCTATCTTCTTCCTTCCGCGCAGCAATGGCTGACTTCCTCCGTACTCGCCTCCGCGCGACCGCCGCTGAATAAGATAGGCACCACGTGCTCCTTTTCCGCGTCAGCCTTTGTGAAGCGCTCGTTATCCGTATCGCTGAATATTGCATCGTTCTCTCTTCATCCCTTTAGCTTAACTCGCCGCACGGCTTAATGAATTGAGTGCTTTAAGACGGCGGATGGTCGTTTCCTTCTCCTCCCGTCTCACTTCCTCCCAAGGTTTGATGCATTGTTGGGTTGAGTAATTTATCGGGAGTATGTGTTACGGGATATGCGCCGCAAAGTATTTTGTTATATTTTCTCCATAGTAGGTTTGCCTACTTCTAGGTAAGGTCATACATAGTATATGGCATTAATGAATGAACTCACGAAAAATTAATCGAAGGCATTCGCTCGCGTTTGATTGTAGAACAACCGATCGATAAGTTAACCTCCGAAGGTGGACTTCTTTGTAGCGGGTATTACAGGATGATTTCCTCAGCCGTGATACGGTAAATGCAAATAATCTATCGCTTTTTTGTATAGCTGCAGTTTCTTGAACTTTTTCAGGTTTTTCTTTTAGGTTTTTCTTTTAGGTTTTTCTCGGCGGTTGTGAACCAGCAAGTAAGGTTTGGAATTTTGGCGAAGGCGCTGGACTGAATTATTTCCTGTTTGAAAAACTAGAAACTTTCCATGCCAACCCAACCGGCTTTTAAGACGCCTTCCTCTCTTTCTTCCATTTTTCTCCGTCTCTGCTTTCTTCCTCTCTGGCTCCCATGGCAACGCTTTTCTTTTCGCCACCAGCCTTTCCGCTTCTATCTTTCACCTGAGCCGTGTGCACGTTGGACTTTCAAGCTCCAGACATCTCTGCCATCCGTTTCTTCTTCCTTTCTCCCTCTCTCTCTTTTCCTCCTCTTTCTCCCTCTTAAGACCTCTGCCGCTATTGCTGCTGAGTTTCGAAAGTGGAGCGAACACTTCGGTTGCCACGGCAACGGCGAGTGCGCCCCGAGGATAAGTAGGGAAAGAGAGAGGAGGGAAAATGGTTTTTAAGGGGAAAAGAAGGTGGGTTTGGAGGTAGAGAGGTGGAGAGAAGGAACGTGTGCGTGAAAATCAGTGAGTTAGAAAGGGAAAGCGTTATGCTTAGGAATTTTTCGCATCTAAGTAGCGGTCGAGTGCCTTAAAATGTTATGAAAAGGAGTCCGTTTCGGTATTAATCGTTATTATGCGCTTGAAAAAATTCCACTTAAGAAATTTTTTTGGAGATAGAAAAGAAAATTTTAATATTGATTTTTATTGTGCCTGCGGTGAAAACATTCTCTAATCTTAAATAGGTGAGGATGATTCTTTCTGCTAACTTATCTCAGCTAACAATAATACAGAGAATAAAAATTGATAAACGAGAATTAAAGAAACTGATGAATTTCATGTGTATTTAAGTGGAATAAATATTATTATTATTATTAAAATTCTACCGATTATTTAAAAATCACAGTAGAAATTATTACACGAAAAAATTACCGTCATAGATCTCAAACAATTGCATCTCTTATATTCCTTCTAATTCTAAGCTTGTGAGTGTTGGAGGAAAAGTAGAAGCTCGGCATTAAGGATAATAGCGGTTTAAGTATTTGGTAATTTTATTGTGCGAAACATTCTTCGCCATTAGTGCATTAAAATGTGCAATACAATGTCGCTATTTCCGCTGGCATTTCTTGAAGCATTTATTTACGTCAAGCATTGTGAGGATATTTAATGGTCGTTCGAGATTACTGTGCGAGGAGGAAGGACGCGGGCGAGACGTAAATTTTAAGCTAAAGCAGTCGTTTTCCAGCAAGCCTGACTGAGGAACATGTTTACCTGTACACAGAGGTCTGTATTGTCGACAGTTTTAAGCACGTTTTTTTTTTATTCCTCTGGTTCATGTAAAGCAGAGCATATTTTTTTCTCTGGAGGTAAGGGCCGCGCGTGTGTTTGTGAGTGCGCGTGGATTTTTTTATCTCCTCCTGAAGTTAGGCACGAGAATTTTTTTCATAAAGTGAGTGGGGTGGGAATTATGAAAGGGATGAGTGGATGAGGAAGGCTCTAAGGGGCGGGAGGTGGAGGCATATGAACGCGAGGTTCTCCCTTTTTTATTCTGATGGAGTGGATGTTTGTGTGTTGCGGAGAGGGACGGAGGAGGGGGAAGAGTGGAGGAGGAGGAGAGTGGAGGGGGATGAGTGGGGGGAGAATGGAGGGGGATGAGTGGGAGGAGGAAACTGGGGAAGGAAGGGAAAAATTGCGAGGAATGAACAGAGAATAGACTGAACCCTTAAAAACCTCCCCTCTCCTCCATCCCCCTCCCTTGTTCAAGCTCCACCCCTCCTTTTGCTCGAGTAGTAGCCAAGGAGCGACTTTTTTCTCTCTCCAGTAAAAGAGGAGGAGCATACGTCTTTGATGGTTTTGTTGAGGGGTTGGAGGAATGAAGAAGGAAAGGAGAGAAAGAGAGAGTAAGAGAGATAGAAAGGGGATAGGAGTTCCGAGAGGAATGGTGGAGCGTAAGGAGAGAGAAGAGTAGGGAGGGGGAGGTTTGAAGGTGGGTGGGGTGGGGTGGAAGCGAGAGTGGAGAACATCGTTGGAGGTCGTCGAGAACCTTATTTCTTGTAGGCCTTAGGGGATGTGAGGGGACTTCTGTGGGTGGAGGTATGGAGAGGGAAAAGGGGTGCTGCGGCGGAGGGGGAGAGAGAGAGAAAGAGGTGGGAAAGAAGTTGGTGCTGTTTATTTCTCTTGCTGGATCCTCTAAAGGAAGTTCTTTGCTTCTCTATCTCATTCCGTTCCTCCGAATTTCTCTTTTATGCTTTAGCAAAAAGGATATTTCTGGTCTGGGTTTACAAAAATACAGAAATTTCGGGAAAGTTTATACGGAATAATTTTTGCGGCATTAAAATAGAGGAATTAAAATAAATGGTGCCATTTCAATGCTAATACTTTGTCGAGAATTTTAAACAGGTAGTTTGTGGCTGGAAATTTATACAAAAAACGCATTTACATGTCTGTGAAATCTATCAAAGGTATTAGTAATTATGATTCTTATTTTATAACATAAATACGAACGAATAGCGATGAGGATTTAACTATGGCTATAATATCGGGGTCACTCATGTAGACCCCGGTAATTTAAATTGAAAGGATTCCTATTTAAAAGGAAATTCTAATTTTCGTTTCAAGTGAATGTTTGTATAATGTGAAGGATGAGCAAAATATGTTACTTTCTACATTATTTCACGACACACTTAAGATTAAAAGCATTTCCGAGTTATGTCGCCTCTCCTAAAGTTTATTGCGCGTATATTTAATATTAACGGCGTCCTTTTATCTTCATTTTTCATAAGTATGGTGGAGAATTTCATTATGTAAATTTTACATAGGAAAATATTGTGATTTCCTTTATCATTTTTATTTTAATTTTTAGAACTGTCTAATGATTATAAACAACTAGCAATAGTGCCCGTTGAATTTCAACGGGTTTAATGAATCTAAATTTTCGTCAATGCAACATGTAAAAATAGCAAGAATAAAATTCTGCACTGTTTTAACCATCGAATATTTCTATATTATGTCTGTTTTAATTAATTAACCAAAATATCTCAGAAATTCCTTGTGAATAAAATAGTACCTTTCTTTCTACTAAAATAACCATTGCTATTAGTTTTAAATTGATTATAGCATTAGGATTTCAATTTCATTAAATAAGCAGAATTCTGGTTCCAAAAAATTGGTTCAATCTTCAATTGCCTCTGATAATACTTTAAATAGATTTTGGAATATAATATACCTCAATATCGTTTATCGTCTGCTCAGAACTCTTGCCTTCTCATTTTCCGAAACAACCACTTTCACCAGTTTTAAATTCATTTCAAACTTAGAAGAGAACTTGATTCAATTCAGTTAAAATAACCACATAACAAACTTCTTATTCCAAAGAAAATCCTTTTATAATATGCAATGTTAACCTAGAATTCATTCATTCTGAAAAGTGAATAAAAGTACCATGTACATATATTTCTTTCAACTAAAATAGCCACTCTTAAAAGATTTTAATGGATTAATGCTTTAGCATTTCAATTTCATGAAATAAGCAGAATTCCGGTAACAAAAAAATTTGTTCAATCCTCAATTGCCTCTGATAATGCTTTAAATAGATTTTGGAATAAAATGTACCTTAATATCGTTTAGCGTCCGCTCACCACTCTGGACTTCTCAGTTTCCGAAACAACAACTTTCAATAGTTTTAAAGTGATTTTTGCTTTGAAATATACTTGAGTCAGTTCAGTACTACTTTCACTTTACATACTGTAAATTCCAAAGTAACTCCTTTTATAATAGGCAATGCTAGCCTAAAATTAATTCATTCTGTAAAGTGAATAAATAAAGTTCTTTCTTTAAACTATAATAGCCACTGTTATTAGATTATGGATTATAAGCCTTAGAACTTTCTCTATTAAATAAGCACCAAAATTCCTTTTATTAAATCAAATTGCTTGTTAACAGTTTTAAATGTCCTTTTCATTTTAATTGAATTTTAATTTATATTCGTTTCCAAACTTCGGCCATTTTTACGAAATTAATTCGAGGAATAACAATATAAATTTGTAAGCACGTATGGTTTACAAAGGATTTAATTTAAGAATGCTTTTTATTTCCAATTTTTCTAAAATGATGCTGTTGATACTTAAATTTTTTTTATATTTACGTTAATATATTTATTTTCCACAAAACACGCCAATCTCTCCCCTTCCTTCCTCTTTCTCTCTCTCTCTCGTATTGAAGCACTCAAGGCAGCTTATTATAATAGTCAATTGAGGTGTAACAATGATAGTAATGGTCGACATAGCAACATCACGTTAAAATGGCGAGATTTCCACAAAATATGCAAATTAAACGTTTAACATGGAATATTTCCAACTGTGGACGAAAAAAGACGAACGGAATAAGAAACTTTATAAATTTTTCTTCAAAATGGTTCAAATCCGAAGTCGTCTGTTAATTTCTTCTAATTTTAATTTCCAAATGAATAAAAGCCTGCATGTCGAAAAATCGCGTTTTACATGTAAAGTAATGGGAAATGGAAATGCCTCTCTTGGGGACGAACCAAGGAATTTTTTCGCGATTTAAATTCGTCATCACCTGAAAAAGTGTTAATCAAGCATCCCTATCAAATTTCGAGTTTCTATCATTATTATTTCTCGAGTTATTAGCGTTTGCATAGCGTGACCAACCAACCAACCGACAGACTACGGCTTTTATTATATTAAATAATGGTATATTCGTAAATATATTTAATTTATTTGTTGAAGAGTAGTCTGAAGAGCTTTAAGTATCTGGAGATGTATTTATTTTAATATACAACAGTACCTAATTTAAAAAGTAGTTAGTGTTCATGCATCTAAATATACTGTTATTTTTCCTCAGAAACTGTTTATATATTATTTATTACCACTGTTCATTTTCAGATCTGATTTTGCATTAAATTACCGTCAAAGAGTCCTTTCCCTGAAATTTAGGACTCACGTTCGCGTCTCCAATAAACTATCCATTTCGCGTGCATCTCTCTGTGTAGTTTCGGCGTCTGTATTTTAAGCCATTGTACGTCATATCCAATAGCGCTAACTCCGTACTATTCTTCGATTCGACATTTTTTCGCCTTGTTGCCGATTCTAACGTTTTCATCTCGAAACTGCAGCTATTTTTATTACGCCCCAGCACGCACCGGCTTTTTGATCATCCGCTCCTTTTTAGCCCGAGCTCCTGTTTTCTGAGGCCAATTTGCTTCTGATGGAATTTTCAAAAGCGTACCTGCGTAAAAAATAATAAAGCAAGTTGAGGAAAGTTTTCTTTTTTTTTCTGTGTAATAAAAATTTTTAGGGAGGTTGGCGCCCCCGCTTTTTTCCAGTTGGGAGTCACGTTGGAAAAAAATCTTCTGGTATATTCAACGAAATGGAACTACATCACTTGAAGTTTATCGCTCAGAATTGCGCCGCTTTTGCACCCGCGGTAACGGATTTAATGCATTGCGATAGTGTTTGCACTTGTATTATTCGCATTTTGCTTCTTTTTCTACCTTGCGAAATTGCGATGAATGAATGAATTTAAGCAGCAATGGAAATTTACGATAATCTCAATTAGGATTATTGAGTTTCAGTTTGATGATTCTCAGGTAAATGTGAATAAGTGATCTTATGTTTGATTAGTGACGACGTTCATGCTGAGGCATTATAATAACGAAAAATATTGGCTTATTCGAATTAAAATTCATAGTAGGAAAATATATATATTTAATTATCCGGACTACTAAAATAATCCTAATAGCCATAGTTGTTCTATAGTGCTCTGCCATGCCATCTAGATCAGTGGTTCTCAGGCAGATCTGCCATTCGACCCCCCCTCCATGCGGATGTTCGGTCGCCGCGACCCCCGTGATTTTTTGAGACGTAATAAAAATATATAAAAATCTTTTTTCATATTTTTTATGAAACGCACTGAAAAGTATAAAATAAATTTTGGGTTCAAGAAAATATCTGGATCTTGGAAAATTTTCATTATATATGATCATGAATCTCTTTTAAAAAACACGTATTGAATATGTTGATTAAATTATTCACTACATTATAAATAGTCTGGATTATTCTTATTGTTGCACACAGATAACTACAGGAGAATTAGTCTGCTACGGTAGTTCGGTGGTAGAATATCCGCCTGGCAAGTGGAAGAACCGGGTTCGATTCCCGGTCATAGCAGATTTTTCAATTTTTTCCACATTTTCCAAAAAGAAATTAGTTCATGAAAAATTCAGATATCGCCATGAATTACAATAAAGACGAGAATTGTGAGGACTAAGAAAATGAGCAAAGCTATAAGTCTTCGTATTAATTAAAGTTTTATTATTAAATTATATTTCTTATATTAAATATAAATATATTAAAATTAATAAAGGCTTTATTTTGAAGATTCGAACACTCAATCAATCAAAAATTAGACATAACCTATAAATTAAAATTGAAGGTTTAATAGAATGAGGAAAAAATCAGTTGGCATAGCGAAGACTGCTCGAGACCCTCCCAAAATTGTCTCACGACCCCCAGTGGGGGTCGCGACCCTACGTTTGAGAACCACTGATCAAGATAGCGCGAAAAAGGCGTTGCCCTTTCAAACCGGATTTTATTTTAAAACATTCAGGAATGACTTTGACGTCATGAGTGGAGCTTGGAGATTTGGAATACTGAGAATTAAGGAAGTGCTCGTACGCATGGGAGGAACGTGGAGGGGGGAAGGAACACCGGACCGGAACGGGAGTCGGGTATAAATTAAGAGTGTTCAGATGAGGTAAGGTTGAGAGAGTGCGAGTGGAGCCTAGGTGTTGCGGTTTGGAGCCGAATTAAACATTTATCCGGAGAAGAGGCCATTATATGTGTGTTATGTTGCTGTGTGTGTGCATATGAAGAGAGAAAGAGGGAGATGGAGATAGAAGAGGAAGTGGGTAGCATAGGAAATGAGCAAACAGGCAAGAGGAATCGGAAAAAGAAGCTAAGCATGGGAGAGACTTGTTATGAAATGAGTGTTATGTGGAATGAGGAATAAGAGGGCGAGGGCGAAGTGTTGGAAAGAGCGAGAGGAAAATCGGACGTAAGTAATGAGAGGTAAATATTAAACAGGAGCCTATAGTGGGGTTTCGGATGTAGTGGATGCTGCTAATTCCGTGCTTTGGAAAAATTAAGCCGTAATTAATTAATACACTTTATATTTCGAGTAGAAAAAGGGTTTATTGTTTTTAAAGTGTGTAAATATGATTAAGACAGTAGCGATAATCGATAAACGACGAAGGTAAAGGAATTAGGACGATAAGAGCTTTTTTTGGTGCCGAAGATGAAGGAAACTAGATTTTGGATAAGAAATTCACGTTCGTCATCGGAAAACGAAAATTTCATTTTGTATTTATTAACACAATTCGTTCTTATACATGTACATCTTAATATTAATAACGCTTTTCGATTAGCATATCTTTTTACCAATTTTCTTGGAAGCAGATTAAATACGTCATACACACGTTAAATGTAAAAATCTCTCGCTGCGAATAATCCAAAAATCTTATAGCTGAGTATATTACAGAGGTACTAAAGAAACGCAACAAGAACAACACTATTAAAATCCCATTATATTCGCCGTGAGTTATCAATATGCAGTTTGAAAAAAATATCAACCGGAAAATATTGCTCTATAAAGTTTCCTTATCCTGATATTTTCTTTCGTCCGTTTCGGTCCTCGTCCCATTACGTTCCTGCTCTCCTGCCTCCCTTCTCTCTTCCCTTTGGTCTCAGTTCTCTCCAACCACTCACCACTATACTTATTTCAGCCTTTCCACTTCTCGCGAGAGAGAATAAAAAGAAAAGCGGGGAAATGAAATAAAAACAAACGAACCGGCTCTCTCCATCTCTTTCTCCCCATTCATCCCTCCCTCTCTTCTCACTCTTGAAATTCTATTATCCGACCGAGTCCTTGCTGCGGACATGGAACATATTACCTTGAATTTCCGACCTGACAGCGTAATTATCGAGGTGACTCGTGAGATGAAAGGCTCTAGCGTGGCGGAGTCGAGGGCTAAAGGGGGAGGTTAAAAAGGGGGATGTCGAAGAGAGGGGAAAGAGAGACAGGGACGTAGGCAGCGAAGGAGGTTCTCTAGTGTCGGTAGGGTCGGGGGTGGCGGATAAGGGGTTGGAATGGCATTGGGTAATGGTGTGAGAAGGTGAGGGATGTAGCAAGGCGTCTGGTGACGCGGACGGAGTTTTCTCTGGGTACGAAAGAGTGAGAGGGAGAGGGGAGGAAGGTAGGAGTTCTCCGCAGTGGGTGGACGGGTGGCGGAGAATGGTAAACTTTTTTGAGCGAGAATATAAGGATAAAAAATACAAAGTATTTGTCGACGTCCGAAAAATAACTGTAAACACACCCGAGTTCTTAAAAACAGGAAGAGGTATTTCAGAGAACGTTTTATAAAAGTTTATTTTGAATCCGTGTCGCAGTATTCAGCGACGTGGTCTCTTAATTAGTAAATTCAGGGAAAAATTACAATCACGTCGTGGGATTCGGATACATTTTTTGTCTTTTTCATTACTACGTGGTCGAACAAAATGTGGACGGAAACATAGCTGAGAGATAAATACTTTTTATATCAGCTTCAAATTCAATAATTGTTACTGACCTGTTAATATCTGGTAACAAATTAAGATACTTTGAAATTTAAATACAGACACAGGATATATGCCGATGTTTTTGTTTTGATCCTGTTATGCGCATATTTTACTATTTTTAAAAATTTCGTTTTTAACCCTATATATTTGCTCTAAATTTATAGTTACTTAATAATAACTCGTAGTTTATTTTCTATGTTGACAAATTCCACTTCCTATTAGGTAGGAGCAGGTTGCATTGGTAGTAATATCCATCAGATTCAATAAATCGATAAACCATTAAAACGTGTATTGGTAACTTTTCGAACTCACCCGTCCAGGGACGATCGAAGAATTACCACAAAAGAGAATCCTTGCAGTAACGCGAATGATCTCGGAAACAAAAAAAAATGAACCTAATACTTCAACGTCCGTGAGTGACTTCATCACATCACCTCCGGGAATGAGTCACGGCGTGATTATGAATTTGAGAGGCGTAGTGCTGCTCAACCTGAAAAATAAGAAGAGTCAGCGGGATGAGTGAGAGGAGGGAAGAAGGGAGTGAGGAAAGTTACTGAGGAAAGGAAGCTGGAAAAGGGAGAGAAATACGGCTTGAGATATTGATTGAAGAGATGAAAGAATTAGTGGGCTAGGAAAGGATGAAGGCATCAAAAGGAAGAGAACGTTGGTGGGACGAAGGTAGAGGGATATTGAGATAGCGGTATGAAGTGGGAAAGACGGCGGAGAAAATGGAACACTATGAGAGGAAAAGTTGGATTTTACAAAAGATGGTAGAGGTTTAATGAAAAAAGATAAGGAAAAGGTTGATAAAAACGAGACTCTGGGATGAAAGAGGCAGTAATGGCAAGGATGAGGGTGAAGAAGTGAGACATTGAGCAAGAAAGGTGGGAGAAAGTAAATAGATATGGAGGGGAATGATGTAAATGTGATATAGAGAAAATTTGTTAAAGTACTGGGTAATGGGATTGTAAAAGTAGGACAACTTATACTTAATTAAAGAAGTGCCTACTAAAACCATTTAATGATACATATAACTTAATGGTTACCTGTGTTACTCGCCATTATTAAAATGAAATCCATCGCTAAATCTCATAAATACACAAAGGAAATTCTGAGCTAGTACAAGGTCATGGAACATGGAAGATCAAAGACTAGGAGAAGTTTTGAATCAAAAATGGAAAGGTAAAGCAACAGGAAAATAAAACTGGGTCTAGAGCAGGGGTCGGCAACCTTTCACAATTGGGGTGCCAAATTCACGCCAATAAATGGTCTCGCGTGTCAGTAATACATTTTAATTTAATTAAATTTTTATTATTAAATTTTTATTATTTGATCACCACCGGCTTAAAAGGATCGCATTGTATACGGTACGCATTTGTATCTATCGGTCTGAATTTCCGTATTTTGTGTTCATTAATCACAAAGGAGGCGAGGGAGAACACGAGAACACATGAACTATGTGAGAACAGTGTTACAGAATTAGAATAAGCTGACTTTAAAGGTGAATAATTACTATTATACTATTAAATACAACTTTAGTTCACTAAATTTCCAAATATCTTTGATTGTACCACATACTTGTAACAAATACATAAAATATATTATTTTTTTCCCTCGCGTGCCATTCAAAATCACCTCGCATGCCACTTTTGGCATGCGTGCCATAAGGTTGCCGACCCCTGATGTAGAGGTGAAGTTTAAGAAGAAAGACAGTCATGAAAAAGGACAAACAAGCATAAAATAGATAAGTTTAGAAAACTGGGAGGAGAGAGCGAGGAGGAGGATTGGAGGTGGAGATAGAGATACGAGGAAGGTTAAGAATTAAATGAGTGAAACGATGACGTAATGAAGTTGAGGAAAGATGCGGTGGGTTGAACGAAGTCTGAGGGGTAGAGGCGGCGATTAAAAGAAAAGAGGTCTGAAGTGAAAGGCACCGAAAGGAAAAGAGATGAGGATGGAGAGAGGGAGATAAAGTTCGGGATCTGAGGAAGGTTTCTGATCCTTAGGTCTTGGCGTTAACCGAGATGGATCACGAGTTCGGTGAATATAACGCGAAGTGGGGCAGTTAAGTCGGCGGATAAGGCCGAATCGTAGAGAGGAATGGCGGTTGAGATGCGACGTAGACGGCGGAAGGAAACTACAGAAGGAGAGCGGTTGGTGGGCGGTATGTTTTTCATAAACATCAACCTTCGAGTACGTATCCACAAGCGCGTGTAAAGAGGGCGTACGTACTAGGGTGACTGTTTAAAGGGTCTCCGAGGAAGGAATGAAGGGACGGAATGGGACGGTTCGTGAAAGGAGGCAGGTCGTCGGAATGAGGAGGCGACGTGAGGAAGCACGTTGTTCCACCCTCCCGTCAGTCCTCCCCTTGCCCTTTTTGGCTACTTACCTCCTCTCCCTTCCCCGTCTTGTAAAGGGAGCAGCGGCGAAGTAACGCGGCGCGTAGGTGGAGTGGTTGTTGTGCAGAATGTGGTTCTCAGAGTCAACGCACGCCTCGTGAAATCCGGTGGTAGTGGCGACCTTTGGGGTTAAAGTCACCCTAAGCTCCGCACAAGTAATTTCGTTACGCTGTGCCTACGTCAGGATGTTTATGGTACGTCGATTGCGAGTTAAGCCCTCTCATCACGGAAGTGTGAGCGCATGCTGTACATATTGATCTGAAGCCGAGAGAGGGAGAGAGACACTGTTAATTTTAAAAGAGGTACTTGGACGGGTTTCTGTATGTTAAAATTATCTCTGTAAATCTCACACATCTTGCTATTAATCTATTGTTTATAGCCGATATTTTAATTTTCCCTATAAATTGTTTGATAAAGAATTTGAAGATTATATAGACTCATTAGAATAAGATTAAATGGTTTAACTCCAAAATTAATCTTTCTAGAAAATGTAGTATAACTTTATATAAATATTAATACAGCGGAAATTACGACAGAAATTATATGGAACCCGAATTCGCGTATCGGCAGTAATCCTACCTCTTAATAGTCTTTAAGCTGCATTCGTTCTTGTTTATCAAGAATGTTCACATGCCGGCCAATATAAAGTGACTTCAATTTATGATTTACTTTTCGCCGTCGTATACGTAGCCTAACGACATTTGGTTCAATCTCCTCAGTTTAATTACATGCGAATAAGTAGACGGCCATTTCTTTCAACGGAGAATACGACTAGTCAAAAACGTATCGATACCATTATATATTTATTAGACTCAAACATTTTCAAAGCACTCGGCCGTCGCATTTTGAATTAAAACTTTAATTCCCAAACATTTCACAAAAATCGTAATAATAGATTAAAATTTTTGCCGGAGAGAGAAAATCCGACGTTCCCGCCCAGTCAGTTTTATAACTTCGGAACTTAGGAGATGGGGAGCACATCTGATTAAATATGAGGAACAGCGGAAGCGGGAGTAAATGGGTTTACCGTCTCATTCTTGTGAATATGCGGAATAATAAGAGGGGGAGGGAGAAGGAGAATCTCGCCTGGTAGAGTACGGAATTTGTATAAGCAGCGAGGAGATGAGGCAATCTTCAGCTCCGAGCTTCCGCCGCCGCCGACGTCCGCGGAGAAGAGGATTTTGAATAATTCCGCTCTAGAATCGAGGAGTCATGCAAGCGGTTACTCGGCAAAACTGTTTCCCCTGGTGGTAATATTGTGAGCCAACCCAGTTTGTTAGAATCGGATCCGTATCAAAATTCCTCCTTTTCTTTCACCCTCTGCCCCTCCTATCCACTTTCTGCGTTATTCGCTCTCGTTTAGCAAATTTTGTCATTCCTACGGCGATTAAGGACACGGAACTTCTTCGTTCTTACATTTCGAACCGGAATCTATCTGGAGGAAATTTATCGTCTAAAGATCCATAGGAAAGAGTAAATGTTTTTATTTAGCAGTTTAAACAACTAGAAATTGCTCATAGTATGTGTTCTTACTAAGCTATTATTAAAAAAACTCATTTCTTCCACATTATTTTTATGAAAAATGATAGCTGCAATTGCATAGAAGTTTGCTCTTCTGTACTTATTTGGTAAATGGTATTAATCTAGATATATAACTTCTGTTTGAAAACCACACCAAGTTTAATTTCACATATGTTTAAGATGTGCGACTTTTTGTCAGTCGGTTCAGAATTTTATGAAAAGCACCCTTTTATCATGACCATATTTTATTCATACTCATCTTTAAATCAACTCTGTTGCTTGTTAAAAGTCGTTGGAACACTTCGATATAAACGCTTTTAAGAGTTGGAGCTTGATTTTCGACGGGTGTCGTACTTCCTCAGTCAATCAGTTCTATGACTGGATTTCTAAAAGTAGCAAAGTTTTGAGAATATATTTGTATAATTATCTAGGCGACGCATTTCGTGAGTTTTCTACAATAAAAAACTTTTTCGAAGATTTCACTTAATCAAAAAAATAGTTTGTACCTGTATAATTTATTCCAAGCGTCTTAGTCGCTATGGTGTAGCATCTTTTAAATGAAACTGCTTCTTTACGCGTTCGGTCGCGATATTTCTTTCTCGTGCCTTTACTTACTTCATGAGCAAAATTATAAAAAAATTGTGTCGTTAAATCAAACAATGTTTTTAATAAGTGTCCATTTCAAATAACCTCTTTCATCCTCCCAGCGCTTTCTTGGAAGAACGAACTTTTTGAAATTCATTCGGATTCCTGTAAACATTTACTTTTAAGGGAGAAGGGAAAGAGAGACGAGAGTGTAGAAAGGCCGGACGAAGGAATGTGGAAGTAAGGCATTAAAAAAAGACCCTTGGGTTTCTCTCTAAACATTTCTTTTTCTTATTCGTGTACGTTGTTTAAGGATTGGCGAGGTACTTCTCATCAGATCAGTCACGCGCTTAAGGGACACGCCTCACTGGATTTCCAATAACGGACTCCGGCTAAAGGTTTCTCTCTTCCCCTCTCTGTCTCTCTTCTCCCCCTCTCACTCTCTTCTTCTCCCCCCTCTCTTCTCTTTCTCTTCCTTTTTCTCTTCCTGTCTTACTTGCTATCCACAACCTATTCCTTCCTCTCATTCGCCCTCTATCTCTGCTGTAGTCGTGCGGCCTATTGTGATATTTCTCTCTCTCTCGCTCCTTATTCTGCCTTCTATGCATTTATTTTGAGCCATTTAAATTAATGGTAACACTTACAAAACGCTTCTAAGGAAATCGCATTGCTTTCGTCTTTCTTATTGGGATTCTCAAGCTGTTTTTGCAACTCCCTGCGTTTAGAAGATTTTTCGCCATTACATTGTTTTATCATCGTTGGATCTGTCATAAAGAATATTTTTTCTATCAAATATTCTATATGACAGATCTATCGATATAAAAATGTAATGGTATTCAAGAATAAAAAGAAATTGAAATAATGCTCTAAAAGACAATTTTATGTATCTCGAGAATTCTGTCGAATGTCGATTTTCCGCAATTTAATAACATTACATAAGCATGTCTTCTTCCGAAATTTCTCACCTAAGACATTCAACTTTTTTCGATTTTGTTTCTATATCTTTCATCGTCTCTTCTTTTACTCTCATAAAATCCATTCCTCCATTGGCGTCTTACGTCTTTGTATGAAGGTCGATAGCCATCCACTTCTTCCCCTGTCCCGTTTTCCACAACTCCCTCCGTCCCAATTTGCACATTTCCCCACTGTCTTAGCTTGTCCTTTCTTCCCTGCCATCCTTTCTCCAATCCCCACGCTCCATCTTCTTCCTCCCGACCTATCTACGTTTCTCCTTCCTCCTCTCTCCCTTGACGTCCGACGATTCCCATTACATTGCCTTTCGAGACCGCCCTTCCTTCCATTCGCCGGATTGACCCCCTCCACCCGTTTACGTCTCCGATCCTCTCCCTAGTCTCCCATCTCGCGTTCCTCTCCCTCTCCCCTTTCTCCATCCCAATCCGTCCTCCGGTCCCATTTCTTCTCAATCACAGGAAAGGGTGGAAGAGGGCACACAATCCTTTGGAGCATCCGAAGCAAGTGAATTGAAGGGATAGCGCCAAGTAATGGGCGGTCAAGTGAGTGGACGTGTCGTGGATTAGGACGAGAAGGAAAAGCGAGAGACTAGTAGAGGAAGGGAGAGTGGGCAAAGTGAAGGGGTAATGGTTGTCGTATGCGGAAGAGTCGGTGATGACGTTTAGATTGAAGGGACATTCTGTTATGGGTGTGCAGCAGGATATTGGTGAAACAAAAGCTGCCCTGTGTTTATTCAGTGTTCGGTGTCGGCAAAACGTATAAGCAAACAGGGATTGGGGGGGGGGGGGGGGATGAATAAAGATGGAGGATTAAAGAGAGAACGAAGAAGAAACATGCCGAAAAAGGCATAATGAAACAATCACGCTTAATATTTTCTATATTAATTAGTAATTAATCATTTCGTCCAATCATATTTTTATATTCATCGAATCACTTTTAAATCAGTTAATTAGATAAAATGCCTAAATTTTGCAAACATTTCATGAACATGGGTGACAATGTATTCCAAATGTTTTATTATCAATCACTTGATTCGACTGCGTTCCTTCATTTCCCATTAACCACGCTTTTTGGCGCTTGTTAAAGTTCCATCCAATAATTCTGACCGACAAGGTGATTTTCCAAATGCCAAGTGTGGTTCGGCCAAGCGTTTCTTTCTCACCACCCGCGCAAACACGCGCGCCAATACATGCGAAGGTCCGACTTTCAGAAGAGTAGTGGATAAAAAATAAATAAACCGTCAAATGGGATTTTTAGCGCAGCAGTCGCGCGCTGGCCGGGAGAAAGAGGCAAAGAGTGGAGTGAGGAGAGCGTTTTGAGAGGGTAAGTTGGAGATTGAAAGGAGCATCTCTCTCTCTCCGGGAGGTTTTTCCTCTTCGGCGGCGCGGGTCGGGCCGTTCAGCGTAGGCGCTAAGCCGCGACGGGAGACGTGAATAAAGGATGAGCTACTGAAGAAGGTTGGGATGAGAGGGAAAGAGTAGGGAGGAGGAAACGGGTGGGAGGATAGGGGAGTTGGAAGAGGAGGAGGGGAGGAGAGGAGAGGAGAAGTGCTCGAAAGCGACTTTTTCTTTCGTTTCGCGATGTCGGCGCGAATTCAACCGCATCCCCCTCGGCGGACGTTATTTTTTTAATCCCGCTTTTTTTATTTTCTCTCTCTGATCCTTTATTCCAACTCATCCTCTTTCTTCTCTTCTTTTCCTTTGCTCCCTTCTTTTTTCTCTCTCTCTGAACCCGCGCACCTCGAGACATGCAAATCCGCTCCGTGTTAGTGAGGCAGACCTGTTATTTCCTTTTTTTCTAGTGGGCGCTACTCCGTCGCTTCCCGCTCACGGTTAAAGAATTTTGCCACCTTTTGACTCGTTTCCTCAACCAATCTTTCGCCCTTTTCTTTTCTTCCGTCCTTTTCTCTCCCCTATCTTTCTTCTATCTCTCATCCTGTTCTCCAAACGAGACAAGACAAATGGCAGTCTTGAGGATTGGGGAAAGGAGAGTGGGTGATGGGAAAGAGTGTGTAAGGGTGAAGGTCTGCCGCCTTTACAGTGGCTGTTGTCTCATAGCAGTATGTCTTCCTCTTTTCTCGATTTCTTAGTCTCTCCTTCATCACCCCGAAGGGGTTTCCAGCCGTGTGCTAAACCGCTATCTGTTGTTCCCCCTTCCACCCAAACCGACCCGATGAGGGGGAGGAAAAAGATGTGTGTGCGCGCGAAATAAATTCGGCCGCACTAAGTGAAACAGTGCCCCCTTGGTGTTAAATGTGTACCGATCAGCTGCAGAGAGTGTAAAACGTGAGAAGGTTAGCGGGAGTCCGGCAAATGAAGAGAAAGGGCTTTTGTCAGAGGACAATGTGGTTGTGGCGTTTTATCTATAGTGATCGCATGGGTTAAGGAAGGCGTTTTTCCATACCTGTTTTTAGTTTCTCATACGAAGTATCGAGAAAGTAATGTTTTCGCGAAAAAATTCGACGTCGAGATTTTTACGGAAATACACGTTTTAGGTGTCGCTGAATCCGAGAAAGTGGTTTTCGCAATGCCGTCTGTCTGTCTGTTACTGGCTCTGGAGCCTAGGCGGTAGAGCGAAAATGAATGAAATCTCGTATTTAGGTATTTTATCGTACTGAGCAAAGTATACATAGAAATGGTTGACATTGATCAATAATTAAGAGTAGTTTATTCTACGCATTTTTAACAACAATCCGATTTTCTCAAAAACGGCTCTAACGGTTTTGATCAAATTTCGTACAGTTACTTGAGTTTACGTCTTCAATAATACTCTATAGTTCATATTTATCAAAAAATGAATATAAGACTAGTTTATTCTTGGGCAACTTTAACAAAAATTGGATTTTCTAAAAACAGGCTCATACGATTTTCATTTTCTAAAGATAACTAAACGACGCATTAGTATATGAGAAAGTTTGTACGATGTATGTTGTACCGATTTTTCAATAATATAATCAGATTTTGCCCCTATCGGTGTAACTCAGAAATGAGGAGCCGACAGTGATTAAAATACGTTGTATGATTTAAACGTTTTATCAAAATTGATCCAATTTATTTTTCTTTGATCAATGATTGTATTTTATTTCTACTATCGATGTAAAACTATTGAATTTCATGTTTCGGCTATATTCCTTTAAATTCAGGTGTGATGCATAATTCCATTAAAATTGTTTTTAGGTAAGTTAACAGAAAATTATAAAATTTAAAATTACGAAAATCAGAATTTATGGTAGATTTATAAATATAGTACATATAACCTTCCCGATGCATATCAAATAATAGTACAAGAAAATGCATCACATTATTCCTGAATTAAAGCTGCTTAACGAATGCAATTTTTTCTACGGTAGCAATCCCTTTTTAGCGTTCCTCCGGACCTATCCAGCTCCAGGCATTTTTACAACGTAATTCATTCGTCCTAATTATACAACACCTCTCAACCACCCGTCTCCTCGACTTCTATTCCCATTATTTCGGACGGTGCGTACCTCACCTAGAGAGTAAACCTGAAAGGCTGTTTTGGAGACGTAGATCGGTGCTTGTGTTCTCTTGGTTGTCCATCCGAGCAGCGTCAGGGTGCTAGAGGGTGAGGGCAGTGGTAGAAAGCTTGGAGGAAGAGGGTTAAGTGCTAGCTCCTCCACGTCATTGCTAGTTCCATCGCGTCCGCAGTGGACCCAACCCCTCCCCGGCCCTTTAACACCCCGCCCCCTCCCCATTACCAGCATCCCTTTGAATCTAGAGGGCAATAGGAGGTGGCACCCCTGATTGATTTAGAGCCCTGAATGGGAGTAAGGAAACTGTTTAGAGGGATATAGCGGGAAGGTGGAGGGAGGTGATCTGCAGAGCGTAAAGAGGAAGTAATGAAAGGAAGAGGGCAAGAACGGATGTAAAGGAGTGGGGAATGGGAGAAGTGCGTATGAAGTGACGGGGAGAGGAAAGAGCGAGAATTAGATAGAGCGTATAAATAGAAGGAGGAGCAGTCGGGTGGGAGAGGAGTTCAAGGGTTGAAGGGAGAAATCTCTTAGCGAGTGACTCCTATCTCCGTCCACACACTTGGTTACCCACCTTTCGTATCGGGGATTATCGCTGAACCGCAAGTTAACCACAGCTGGAAGTTGTTGTTCTTCCGGTCAAGAGAAGTCAACTATGACGTGGAGTTTTTCATTTTGATAAAGTCTTAGGAGAGCGATGAATAGATTGGACTGGTGGATGGAAAGATATTGAATTGCAATAAATCCATGCGATATTAAATGAGGTTAATACATTTAATAAAAATTATCAAGGACCAATGAAAGGACTAATATTGCAGTAGAAGAAATAACTCGATTACGAAAGCTTGGCCGAAGTCCGCTTTCAATGTTTCTATATTTATGTTTTCCTCTCACTACGATTGTGAAGAAACTAACTACGGCCGTTCATTCTAGGCGCGACCTCTAATTGAAAATTATCCGATCGAGGCAACAAAAAGAGCGAAGGAATTAGGGCTGATACATTCAAACAAAAGCGTAACACGTTTTTTTCCTTTCTCTCATAATCGCATTTATTCTTTATCCTCTTTTTATCCCCGCGTCGCATCTTCCCGCCGTCCTCAGCGGCTCACCGCGCGCAGCTCCCTGCCGCCCTTCAATCTCCCTCCCCCTCTTCCTCTCCCACCTCGTTCTCTCTCTCTCTCCTCCTTCCTCAACTTCACTCCTTTCATCCAACCCGTATTTCTCACGCCCTGTTCGCTTGACAGCTAAAAAAAAGGAAAAAAAATAGTCCTTGCCAAGTTTTTCCATTCTCATTTTCTCTCTCCCACCCTTCCTACCGACCCTTCCCTTTCCATTCCCTTCACCCTCCATTCTTCACCTCTTTCACCCAAGGTTTCCGTTTTTTCGCTAACATAAATGTATTTTTTCCCATTTTTTTACCTCCGCATTCTCTTCCCTCCTTTTCTTTTTATCCGAAAATCTTAGAGGGAGGCCGACGCCATTCAGCGTACGCTGCACGATATCGCGTGCCATACCCTCCAGTTGCCACGCACATATCTCATCACGGGGAACGCTCCCCCGGCTCATTTTTTCTGCGGGAAAGGAGATGGAATAGGAAGGGAAGGAGGAGACAGGGAATATACACGCGAGGGATACGAACCTGTTCATCGTCCCTCAAGACGCCTCTATGCCCATCTCTTCTCCTCTTACCACTCATTTGTTTTCTCTCTCTACCTCCACCCCTTCATCCTATGCTCCCTGCCCTCCCTCTCTCATTTACAGCTTTCCTCTCTCTCTCTCTCTCTCTCTCTCTCTCTCTCTCTCTCTCTCTCTCTCTCTCTACTAAGATTTCTCTCCTTCCCTTTGTATTACTCGCCACGTAATAATCTCTCCATCATCTCATTCTCCCCTTATCCTTCGTCGTATAAATTTTTTCCTGCCTAGCTCCCGATTGCTAGCTCTTGTTATCTTACCTGAGGGCTATCAGTGCGAATCTCGTGGCTGGATGGATGTTCCGCAGTTTGTGCGGCGTAAATCTACGTGGAAGATGGTTTCTTCCCCGCATTTGTATCTTCCTACCGTCTTGAATATAATGTTACTTGCTTTTTAGAGTGAGGGAAGGGATCCTGTATATTAATATTATATGTTATGCAGTATTAATTTGCAAAGAAAGCTCTAGCTCGTTTTAATATGCTGTAGTTTTACAGTATCATTTCTATATTATAGTCTAGTGATTTTGTAGTTTGCAATTTAAACGGAATTACTATGCGCTTTTAACGTCTACTATTAGCAAATGGGCCATTTCATAATGTACTTACTAAACACTTAAATCATAACTATTGTACTGTTTCAATTAAGTGAGCAACGAAATCGACCCATGTAGTTTTAAAGAAGAGCATCGCTTACTATTTTATTGAATTAAGAGGAATTTCTATTCCTGCAGAAATAGTAATGTTTGCACCGCGCACTCAGTCGACGTACATTCTTCATATTCTTTGTTCAAAAGATGAAACATTTTGCGACAATATCGCCCTAATGAAGATCTTTAGTCTTCTAACTCCTATCTTATTGTTAGTTGAACTAGTTTTACCTCATTTTTTAACTCTAACCTCTTCATCTCCTTTTTCTCCATTGTTCTTTCTATATTATCTCTCCCGCTGTAATTCCGATCATTTGATCCCTACTTTACACTTATCGCAGCCGTTTACTTATTCTTTTTGCATTTCTCTCTCCGCTACCTTGCCACGTCCACATCTAGAGAACGAGGTAGAGAGAGAGAGAGATAGAAAGAGACAATTCTCATTCTCCATTCCCCACCCCCTTCTTCTCCTTTCCCCTCCTCCTCCTCTCCTTAGCTTCTGAGGATAAAGCGAGAATGGCGCGCTGGAAATGGCGTGAAAAGGAGATTGGGAGGTATAAAAGGAAGACCCTCGGCGGCGTATTTGAGGGCGCAGGAGTCCGTATATGGTCGAATGTTTCTCCGAAGCTTTGATGAGGATTATTTTCGCTAGGAGAAAGAGCTAAGTGGAGCGGTCTTCATTGAGTGGGATGAAATACGCACTCCATCGGCTGTGAATAACGTTTTGGGCGGTGATTAATTTGGATTCATACTTTGCTCAAATGGGCTCGGCTATTTTAATATAGGCTGAAAAGGTTACGGGGTTTTGTTTAATACCCGTAGTATGAAAACCCGAGCTAAAACGCCACGCAAGAGGTGGGAAATTTTATTAATAGTTTCTTATTACTCGTTTTGTAATGCAGCAGCCCATTGTGGAGATCTTTTGACATTTCATTTGTTTGATTAACAGTTTAGACAAGTAAAATAATGCCCTCTCATCATACGCAGGGCCGGTTACCATTCAACAAATACCTGACAGCTGAGTGAAGGAGAAGTGCTTCAACTGACCAAATTATTGGGAGCAAAGGAATCACAGATGATGTTCTTTGCTTTTCCAAATGAAAATCTCGTAAGAAAAAATCTTTATCGTATCATGAACTCCTTTTCGCTCGAATATATTCCAACTTAAATGAAATGACCTATAGTTTCTACGAATCTGAAGAATTATTGATATAAAAACTGAGGAAAGATGCTTAAAAACTGCAAAACGAAATATCAGTGATTCAAAAGAAATACTGAATTCTTGGTTACCTATCTATTTTCTAGTCAATTGTAACTAAAGCAAGCAATCGAAAATTGTTTAAAACATACCTTACTTCATTTACGTTGCTTTAATATAATATTTACATTCATTTTCTTTCCTTCGTCGTAAATAATCGATTTCTTTACACTTGCGGAACGCTGCGTGCACGAAACGACAATAAACTTATTTAAGCCCGTTTCTTCGTAGTAGATAATATATTCCCTTTCGCTGACTAAATGCTGCGTGGGCACGGCAGAAAATTACACGTACATATTTACGTAATTATAGCAAATCTTGTTTAATTCAGTTGCTACGAAGTTTGTATTGGACGACAATAATTAAATTATTATTATCATTATTATCAATACAATGCAATTTAGCTATCTGCTAGGTGGCAAGGTGTAACAAACTATTAAATAAAAGCCATGCAAGAAATTTTCTACGTTCAAAGTGAATTAGAGCATTCTTTTTATATTTTATTGAAAACGGCTACTCGTTCGATAAAAATGCATTAAACAAGAAATATTCTACAATATTTGAGAAAATTTTTCGTATGACTAATGTTTTATGAAATATGTCGGAAATTTCATTTTTTGTTCACAGTAATGTGGAATATCTGATTAGGTTATGTGAATCATATATATATCATTTTCTGATTGCCTTTGCCCAGAAGCTCGTGGTGCCAATTTACTGAAAATCCGCTCATAGTTTCGGAGCTGAAACATGCCTAAGGACGTACACAACATGATCACAATGTGTTATTTTTTACTTTTTGTAAAGAATCCCTAAAAATACACCGAATAAAGAAAATAACAACAATAAAAAACAAATGTCCGCTGCTTCTACTGTGAGAACAATGGCGGGTACAGGGGGGGGGGGGGGCTTAGGTGAGTAATTATCCCCTCCCCCCCAAGATTTCTGAACATTAGAAATTAACCCCTAAACCTCGTCCTGCGTGCCGATGGCGTTAGGCGAGAACTATACCGTTTTACTACATTAATTTTGCTATACAGAAAGTTATATATTTCATTTTTCTGTATTAAAATGCGTGAATTACGATATTTTCAAATATTCTATTTTTTAATTCCTGATTACATCCCCCCCCCCCCCCCCCAATCATGGATAAAGCCTAAATCCGCCCTTGTGTGTGTGCACTTTATTCTCTTTTGGTGTATAGGTAGCATTTTTTTATTGTTACATACAGAAGCGCATTGTTATACTTTCCTGCACTATAGATAGAGCGGCAGCATGGGAATAATTAGATCGAAGGAACCTAATTTGAACTGTTATCAGTATCGATCAACTCTCAAAACCAACCCGTCACTTACTATCGTTAATCAATTTAGTTCCCTGGACTGAATATGCCCTTACGGATACGGCGAATCGGCGGTAATTAGAGATGACATGCAAAACAAATGAAGGCGGCCAAATTCACTAGATGCCATTCACGCGCATGATGTCATACATGATACGCGCAACGTCTACCCAACCATCTGACTCTTCACGCTCGGATTAGCTGGCTTGTTCGATATTATACGCCGAGCTTGCTTATGGGTGGAGGGTAACGAAACCGGAGGTCAATACTCCGGTCAAATGGGCATCGAACCTTATCAAAATCCGAGCCGTCAGCAACTCCAATTTTCCTCAATTATATTAACTCTCTTTTTCATGAATTTTTTTTCATGGAGACGAGATTTTATAGCTCAATAATGCTATCGCTATTTACGCGTATCGCAATACCTGCCGATGTATGTATTAGCGATAACAAACCTTCAGCTTAAGAGAGCCAGATTGTGAAGCTAAATGCTAATATGTGCCAATAGCAATTTAGGTAATTATAAAACACGAATTTTTACTGCGAAAATTTGTCCGAATGAAAATATAATAACGATTATAAACTTAATCTCAAAACTTTAATTTAAAATTGATTTGCTGTGATTTTACGCATTTAAATAAACTTTTAAACAAATATGTATATTTCAGAGGACACTGTCGTTATCTGGAATTAGCTGCGGAGATTGTGTCATATTGCACTAAGAAGATGTTTTTAAAATTCTATATCGGGTTAGTTCGGACCAATTCATCACAAAAGAAGTCTTATAGCAATCATGTGAAGCATAATTGCGCAACATAAAACAACTACTAAATATTATTTTAGATAATTCTAATTTCCTAACAATAACATGTTCTGTAACGAAAAATGTGCATGCGATAATTTGTAAAAGCTCTATCTGCAGATTGAATTGGTAATTTATCTCTAATTTATTCATCTTCCGGTAATGAGTGGCGTGACACTTGTGGCTCACGTTCCTGTAGTTGGCCGTCCTCGGTATATATTTTCCATGGCTTGAACTTTCCATTTTTCTAAATTATTAGTCTTTCTTAGAAGTCTTCTTAATCGGGATAATAACTATACATATATCAATAAACAAAAAGTTTACTCAGATATATCTGCGAGGAATCCAAAAATAGAGGAATCGCCACCCCTCCCTCCTCCTTGGGTTTGCTTTGAAACCCATACATAATTTCTCGACTGGGCGCCACAGATTAGGTTGTTAATATCACCACATGAATTGGGAAAAAACATAACTAGTCAGCCGTCTGCAGTGGCGGTCCCAAAGAATGTTTGTTTTCTTCCATACTCTCCTTTGGGGGGTTTCTGAATCCTCTCTCTATTAAGGTTCTTCCGAACATATTTTTAACTTTCGTGCTCATTAAAAAGATGAAAAATAGAAAAATTTGCTTTATGAAGAGGATTGATGTATATTGTGTAGAAAAAAGGTCTTAACTTAATTGCTGAGTTGGTAGGAATAGAAATATTGAGTTCAAGAAGTTGGTCGAGTTTCCGAGGAACAGCGAGATCACAGTACACTCTGCCAGAGTACGTTGCAGATGAAAAGAATGGGCTCTGCCTTCTGAGAAAGGAGATGGAAACGGTAAAACAGATGTTAAGGTGTAGGAATTCTAGTGCAGATCGTAGAAATAGGTGGAGCGTAAAGAAGGAAGTGAATAAAATATCGTTGCGTACAAGTAAGGAGGAGAGGAAGAGAAGAACTTGGATTTGGGACATGGAGCTAGAAGGGTATGAGGGAAAAGAGCGACCGCAAGGCAGCGGCCATCTTTTCGGTTTCCATAAATGCCCTCGCATCGGAAAGATATTGAACCACTGCAGATGTTACAGTGGTTCAAGGAGCGAGGAGCTTATAGCGACGTTCGTGGGGAAAGGGTATGAGGGGAATGGAAAGAAGGAGTAGAGAAAGAGATAGGGAAGGTGAGGGAGAAGGAGAATAGTTTCGGTGGGACAGAGGGAATAGGGACCTCTTTCCCCGGAACTCTTCTGGAGTAGTAGGTAGTTGAATCGGCAGCATTGGAAAATGTTTTTTTGAGAAGAGGAGTTGGGTCCATGGATAATATACTCTGTGACTCTTTTATTCTTTCTCCTTCCTGTTTCACTCTGCCCTACTCCCTCCCTCTCTTCGTATGATACCATTGCCGTTTTTCTCTAACCTTTCGAGCTGATTCGCGCAGGAATTGTCGGTTAAGAATAATCGTTACTCTTTAGGGATTCCTTTCGCAACATTTCTCAGCATATTCCCTTTCTTGGCCGTCGCGTCCTATTATTTTGAGAAACAAAAGAGTTATAGACCCTTCCTCTATATTCAATGGCTTTATGTGCTCCTTCATGATAAACTGTCTTGCGTTTAATGTCTTTTTGTCTTATTTTTACGACGGCTAAGGTAAGTGCGTAAAAAACAAATTGGGACTTTTGTATACGTTTATTCGTTAGGGTTGCTTTTACCCTGTGTTTTTGATGAAATGGTGGAAAGTTTTTTTTAAGTCACACGTTCTTCGATTTTTTTGGTTCTTTCTGTAAATTAGTTAAGGTTCATATTTTTTCCAAATGAAAAACGTAGTTGCGGGAATAAATCGGAGTATTCAGCAGTTTTCGCCACGTATCATTTTTTGAGATCCCTGGAGAAAATTTTAACGTTTAAGGTAAAATTTTCGTTTCAGAATCGCTTTTCTATGAGAAAGATAACATAATTATCATTAAAACAAAATGAATAAAATAATAAAATTAAATATAGGTACTAATAATCATGTCTGTATATAATAAAATTCTAATCTTATCAGAGCTGAGAAAACTACGTATAACCATTATTAATTTCCATGTGCAGTTTATTTTTAAATAATTAATGAAAAATAATGTTAAAATGTTTCACTCCATTTTCTCTGAGTTGTTACGTGGGAGTTCATCCCTTCTCTTTTAAGCCAAACAAAGCAATTAATATCTAAATGAATTTTTCAAATTAAGAACAAATTTACGATTAGCCAGTTGGCTTATAATATTCAATGTTTACGCTGCCAATTTAGGTATTTAGTAAAAGATATTATACAATATAGCTTGCTTCGGTTTCTTCTCTTTAAGTTTTGGAGACTATGGACTACTTCTTTTAAAAAATCTACATGATTTACTGCATTTCCACTTTTTCAATATTGCAGGAAACATGTAAACATTCGAGAAAATGAGTTTTACAGCTGCATCCTATGTTAAAAGACAAAACAAAAAATTAACTCGAAGTTCTAAAAGAAGTGATATTGCCAATTGTTTCTTACAATGCATCAGCCATACATAAAACAGAATATGTATTTCAATCCTAGATACTCAAATTCATTTATTTTTGTGAGGCAACTTTTCTTTCATTTTTATAATTCTACAATTAAACGCCGTTTTCCAAAAAAAGTTTTAAAATTTGAAAATATCGTGAGATTGAGAATTAAATCGACGTGCGGAAAAACATACAGCTAACACTCGAATTGCCACCTAAATTGCCGCGTTCTACCTCTTCGTGTAAGTGGTATACGGATGGGAACTTCTCCTAGTTGACCGGGTGCTCCCTGCGGTTCTCCCCTCGAGGGTAGGTCCGACATAGCTCCACTCCCTCCCTATCTCCAACCCCTCCCCCTTTTCTCTAATCCCACTTCTCGCTCTATCTCTCTCATTTGCGCCAGGAGAGACCTCTCACGGGCAGCGGTCACACTTGCGATGCGTCAAGAGCATGAAAATAGTTGAACATCCGCGTGGACGAACATTTCTAAGAGCAAACAGGTTCCGCACGTGAGTCCTCCAATTCCCGGTCACGCGCCCGCGGTTATTCGCTTTTTCTCTCCTCTTTTGTTTTGTTTCGCTCGCCGCTTATTTGCCCTTGTTGGGTTCCACCACCATTTCTCTCTCTTATATATTCTCCCGCGGCTGTTTGCACGTTCATTCATTCCGTAATGTGTGTTTTATTTAACTAGCATTCCCCTTCAGGTTTACGGAACGTGTTGATTCTTAACGCTATGTATATATAAACAAACATGTATAAAATATATATATTCGTACGCTCGCGTACACATAAATACATGCGTATGCATCGGAAGCCATGCATACTTAATTTACCCGACGAATTTCGCTAGTTTATTCCACACTGGGTTTACTATTGCTCGAGAGTAATGAAAATTAATATTAGCAGGTCATAACGTGTCAGCTAATAGCGCAAAAATAGTAATGATAAAGTATGAATTTTTGCAGGATGATATTGATGGTATTATTAATACAAGACCACGTAGCTTTATATCCTCACGATTGCATCTTTTTAAAAAGTAAGCTAGAGACAAAAACGCAGTGATACTCCAGTAACCGACCTGGCAGTGATAATTTATGTAGCAATTTATTCTCAGTAAATTTTATTGGACATTTCTTGACAACGAACTCGTAAACGAATGAAAACTCCGCTCACTTATCCACCTCCAATCATATTTCTCCTTTGCCACTTTCCCCGCCAATGCCAGTAGTCCGCTTTAACAATTCCACAGTATTACCTCGACGAAGAGCATTTTAATGCGTAAAAACGTTTATTTTTTCAAGGGATTAACTCTTAACGTGCCAGCGTTGGGAGAGAAGGGAGAAAAAAGGACGGGAGCGTGCTCCGGCAACCTGACAGATTTGCCGATCTTGAGCCTGATTAATCGCTCGAGCTTCGAGGCTTATCGCTGCAAATAGCATTTGTCCTTTTCTACGTCAAAATTTGTCCGTTTTGCCATCGGACCGATTGAATATGGATATACAGCGTGGTAGCCCATAGCGAAAAAAAGTATTTCCTCACCCTCACTCGTTGGGGGTACTATTGATGACGTGGCATTTTGTACTCCAGGGCTTCCTCCTGGTCCTATCTACCCTCCGTCTATCGTGCCATGTCTTACCGTAACGTCATGATGCAGCATCTGTTGACCATCCTCATGCAGCCAGATCACGACTGACCTTTCGAGAACGCTCTGGTCTCTTTCTCTCTCTCTCTCTCTCTCACACACACACACACACACACACACACTCTACGAGCGTCCCACGACCCCCGGGGACGGCGGTAGCGGGAACGGAGAGACATGGGCGCATCTGCTCCACGGTCGCGTTCGGATTTTTTTTTCGAGGGAGTATGGATGATGGAGGAGGATAAAGGGGAAAGGAGGGTGGGATGATAGGTTTCTCTGTAAAGTAGGGTTTGGAGTGGTTTCCTTCTAGAGCAGTAATACGAAAAATAGTGAGGAGGAAATTAAATAAATTCGTCGAATTCGTCACAAAGGAGGGTTTTGAACGATAAAAATATCTATCTTTTAATGTGTTATAGCTTTAAACTAATTTATAAGGCTTTTTTTTGGATAGGTACAAAAAAAAATTTTACAAATATTCTTAGGTTTTGAATGAAGTTAGTTTCAAAAATTGAGGAAATTTATTACGAGATTTCATTTATAATGCTCGTTATAAAGCACTTAAATGGATCAGTATAACGGGATATAAGATGTATTATGCATCGACACTGATAAATTTTAGACGATTTCATATTTGTAGTGTCATTGCTTTACAATTAGTAAGCAAATGCCAAGAAAAATAATAATACAAGTCGTTGGCAACGCAAAATATTTTCCTTTTTTACGAGGATAAAGCGATTTCAAAATAAGGGTAACAGTTTCCTTGCGTCACATTAAGCTGAAGTTATTCCCGTTAATACTGCTACAGTTCATCGTTCACATTCGCGCAAAGTATCTTCTGACTTCACTCACAACTCAATCTCAATGGAGATCAAAAGAAACATCAACCAAACGCTAGTGAAATTGGCGAAGTCTAGGCTCTTACCAAGAGAATAGCAGGAACTCCCCAACACCGTCTCCCGAATTTCCCCTGGTTCTCTCCGCTTTTACGATGAGTTAACGCTCTTTTCAACTCCGCGGCGCCGTGTCACAGTGATATGCGTTTCTCTTGTCCGAATTATAAGCAGAGAGAGAGTGAACCCTATGGGAGGTAGCACTCCACGCGTGCCTCACCACCTCTCCTCATTTGCGTCGTTCGTTGCAGCCGTTAAAGAGTCCGCATCTCAGAGGGAATTCGCTCGGTGAAAGAGCCCTCGTCTCTCGCTCCCTTCCGCGCCGAGACATCCAAAACGTTTTTCCCTTTTAAAACTCGCAAGAACTCTCTCACGCACAACTCTCCCACTCGCTTTCTTTCCCTTTCCCTGTGATCGTCACAGTTATGCTAGTGGAGAGACGCAGAGACGCAATCTAGCCTCGTCTTTCTCACTCACTCCATCTCAACCTAATGACCGAGATTTTTTTTTACCCTTTTCTCCCTTTTCTAATCTTACCTTTCTTCTCTCCTCTCATCATTTCTCCTCTTATCTTCAACATTCTTAATCTGTAGCTCTTCTACATAGTTCCCGAGTCCTCCTCCTCCTCCTCTCTTACCCTCGCTCCGCCGAAAAAGTCTCCCCAACACACTCTCTGTACCTGGCACTTGCTCAAGGCAGAACACCTGCCACCGTTCCTACGTGCGACGGACGACGGGATGGGGCGAATGGGACGTCTTGTTGAGAAAAGTTCTCCCTGTGAAGTGTTCAATTTCGCGCTTCACGGAAAACTTTTTGCTCGGTAATTTATGAAAAGGGTTTGTCCCTCGAACGTTTTTCGCAAAAATTATTCTCGGGATTTTAGATTGCTTATGTTTAGGACCGTTTTTTTAGGTTATTATGAGTTCTCTGTTGAGAATGCGTCAAATGATTTAGTATGTTTTGGTTTTGCTTTTTGTATTTGAAAACGAACAAAATATTTTGTGATGCACGCTTTAAACCATATGATTAGATAAACTGCAGAAGAAAAATTATAAGAACTAGTAGCTATACTCGGCCTAGCATATGCCGATCTAGCGGATCTTAAAGGTTCTTAATTAAACATTCATTTATTTATTTTACTTTCTTCATATACGTAGTATAGCGAAAGTAGTTTCATGAAAAAAATCGACAGAGATTTCAATGGAAATACATGTTCTGAGGTCCCTAGAACACGTTTAGACTATTTTCGGAATGTCTGTGTGTGTGATTGTGGGCGCTCTAACTCGAAAAGTACTTGCCATATCATTACCAAATTTCATATATAACACTTTGGTATGAGCACAAAGAACTGATTAGTTTTTTGACAATACCGGTTAACCGGAAGTCGAGGTTTATTCGAAACCCGATTCTGTTTTTGCTATATTTCTCCGTTAAAACATCATTATTGTATATACGATTGTATACAAATGTTATAGTTCTTACAACTTTTATTTGAAACAATTTTCCATAGCAGTTATTGTTTAGGAATTATTTATAAAAAATAATAGGTTTTTTGGTTTTCGTCAAATATCTCCTTAAAACGTCGTAATTGGTCATCTTCATAAAAACCAAAGTTGTAGAGATTAATATTTCTTCCAAGAGATTATTGGAATAAGTACCGTGTCTGAGTTTGCTGCACCGATCACTTTTGCTTTGATTATGTGTGGTTGTATTCGAGTAACAGTAAGTCTTGTACCATTACATAGTCCTCTCAATGGCATTAAGTTTCTGAGGAGGCATTCGGGCTGTACCCACGTAATGTTTACGCGGATTTCTTTCAATTAATTTATTAATAATAATGTGAATCGATTAATGGTGCAAATGACATCCCCATAGAAAACTATTCTATTAAAGACGTATTTTACTATTTTATTTCATTATTGATACATCTCCGTCTCTCTCTCTCTCTATCCCCCCTCTCTATCCCCCTCTCCCTTCTTTGTCTCTTCCCTTTCCCCTCTCTCTTTCCACCTCTCTTTTCCCCTCTCTTCTTTCCCCCCTCCCTCACCCTGCCTCCTTTTCCCATTACCCTCTCTATTACTACATTCCTGCATAACCCTTCTCCGCTATTTCCCAACTCCCTCTCTCTCACCTCCTTCTCCCCCTCTCCCCTGTTTCCCCCTTTCCCCTATTTCCCTTTCACCTCTCTTCCTTTCCCTCTCTCCTTTTCCCCTTACCCTCTCTTCATTTAAACTGCTTTAAAACACGTTATTTTTACGCTCGTAATCTATAGGTATAGATGTTCATACTATTAAAAGGCAAGAATCCCATATAAAAGCATTGTATCGTTTCTATGGTAGATAAAATTTCCCATTTTTATAAATTTTAAAATTTCTCGTTTTTATGCTGTTAAAATCAAATATTTAAGCTAATTCTGCATGAATTCGTATTCTGTTCTCAAAAATAATTATTTTCACTCTTTTTTCCGTATAATACTCCGGAGTTATGTCATAATTTTAAGTAATTTTAAAATGCAATTAAAAAATGCCTTGCACCGATTTCAATGCTTTTCTTATGGGGTAATAAATGGTTACTTGGTAACGGTAATCAATAAAGCATACATGCCTAAGCGTTATATATATATTCTAGTATTTTTTAATCGATAATGATGGAAGGTACGCTTATCAATTTTTACTTTTTTATGTTAAATCCGAATGGATATGTATGATAAAATATTTCCAGTAAATCTTTTACTAAACTAATCAGTTTAAAATTTCCGTACTGATTGAAGTCGTAAGATCATCTTTTCATCGAACCCAAAACTTGCTGAAATACCAGGAAATGGATACTGATGCCAGAGGATTCTATCTAAACACTTTGATAAGCTGGAATTATTATTAGTTTGAGTTACTGTTAATTTAATGGCGATTATAGCTGAGATGAGTTATACATATTTGTTCAATTTCTATTCAATTTGTGCCTTAGAAAACCGTGTTTTCTAGATAACATGGTTCTTGTAGATATAAAATATTCTATTGACACATTTTCTCCAGCTATCCATTACCATAATTAACAACGGAAAGAAGTGTCCCCACAGCAACAAATATGGCCGGTATCAATCTTACCCGCTTATTTTTTTCACCCTCCGCCCTCTCATTGAAAGTCCACCGGTTATGATCTCGCCAATCCTATTTTGGCATTGCTTCCATTATCTTTTGTTCTGCATCCCATTCTTCCCTTAAATCTTCTTCGACCTTTAAAAATCCCTTTCCATCTTTCCTTCCTTGCCTCCACTTCCATTTTCAGCCAAAAACCAATTGCCTCTCGGACCCATTGTGCATTTTCCCTCACTCTCCAACTCTTGCCGTCCCTTTCCTTGGGAACCTGCCCTCATATCAGCCTCCCTTCACATCCTCCCACCACTCTTCATCCCAGAGTGCCTAACATGGCTAATTATTTGCTGACCTTCCAACCGTGCCATTGTGTCTTGCGTGGAGGCCACCAAAATCCGGGGGCGGATGAACAAGCAGCCGAGTCTTTTCCTTTTACTTCCCCAACTCCATCATTCTCTCGTAATCGAAATGGCCACAATGGTCCCTCAGAGTTCTCCGAGCCCTGCTTCTTTTCCTGCCATTTATCTGACATTTATTATACTCTTCCTGTTTTAGCATACAATCGCACAAAAAATTTCAAAAAGTATAAGAGAAGGGAGAACTCAAATCTTCCATCTCTCTCATTCTGTTTCTTTTTCTGTCTTTTTTCTTTAAGCCTTATACCGTTTAAGCTGTCTTTCCCCTAAAACTCTGATTGTTTTAAAAAGATCTTTATCAAGAGTTCTTTTGATGTCGTCGGTAGTACGCTCTAAAGTAGGGGTCGGCAACCTATGGCACGTGTGTCACTGGGTGGCACGCGAAGAGATTTTAAATACAACCAACATATAATGACGAAAGTACACAAATATATTTTTAAAGAAATATACAAAAAAGAGTATGCCATACACATCTAAAAAAATCGGTACAATATACATTCTACAAACTTTCTCATATACTAATGCGTCGTTCAGTTATCTTTAACAAAAAATGAACTATGTAGAATTATTATAAACATCAACTTAAATTACTATAGGAAATTTGATGAAAATCGTATTAGCCGTTTTTTAGATAATTCAATTTTTGTTAAAGTTGCCCCAGAATAAACTAGGCTTATATTCATTCATTGAGAAAAATTAAATATGTACTATTATTGCAGACCTATACTCAAGTAACGGTACGAAATTTTATCAAAATCGTAATAGATGTTTTTGAGAAAATCAAATTATTGTTAAAGTTGCCTAGAATAAACTAGCCTTATGTTCATGTTTTGAGAAATATGAACTATTTTGTATTATTGAAGACGTAAACTCAAGTAACTGTACGAAATTTGACCAAAATCGTTAAGAGCTGTTTTCGAGAACATGTAATTGTTGTTAAATTTGCCTAGAATAAACTGCCCGTAATTATTGAGCAATGTCAACCATTTCTTCGTAGCTTCTATACCGTATGATAAAATGACCGGGTTTTACTTGTATGAAGGGTGGAACTAATTTGTAAGAAATTCTAGCTCCTCGAGGATGATTTTCAGACATGGAATCTGAGTTACTTTCCCAAATTGAAATTGATAGTGATGAAAATTTATAATACCAAATTTGCATAAGTATATAATTCTCTTGAAGGAAGAGATTTCGCGGCGATTCCAATACCTCCAATCTCAGGGTCTGATGTTTAAATATATACTATTGTATCCTGAGAAAACAACAACAACAGAAATTGATCTCGAGCTGCAGTATTTTGAGTTTCTTGGGAATGAGATGGAGTTAATTGATTTCCTGAGTTTAGACTTGTGGTTCGATAAGTTTCCATCTATGAAGGACGAGGTTTAAAAATAAACGAAAATCTTTGCTTTGATATTTGCTCACCTACTCAGTCTCATCTTCCAACAAAATTATCGCAAATGAAAAAATTTGCATTCTTTCTTCTGTCTGCATTTGGAACTAGCTACTGTTTCTTTAATTAAAGTTACACTTAATCCTGTTCGTAATCGGCTGACAGTAGAAAATTCTGAAGCTTGTCATCGTCTTCAATATACCAACTATCAACCAAAATTGGCTTCAAAAATGGAAGGGTAAGGAAGTCATTAAATATATTATATTAATTTAATTCTTTTCAAAACATTAAAAACTATTAATTTAAAAAAATCATGCTTGTAATTTCCGCCGAATTGTCTCATAAAAGGTTATATTTTCAACGCATTTTTAGATGGCGCTATTAATTATTAAGAAAATGTTTCTAAAATCCTTTCAATGAGAAGTTTTTAAAGTGTTTCATTAACAATTATTGAAGTTTTATTATAAATAGCAAAAAAATTAATGTTTTAACCTGTTTTTCTTAAAGTGGCACGCGAAGAAAGGCTCAAAGAGAAATACTGACAAAAGCGGTACGCGACAGAAAAACGTTGCCGGCTCCTGCGCTAAAGCATTAGGAATATGTAGTTTAAAAATCGGTACTACATACATTGTACAAACTTTCTCATATAATAATGCGTCATTGAGTTATCTTTAGAAAATGAAAATCGTATGAGCCTATATTTAGAAAATCCAATTTTTGTTAAAGTTGCCCAAGAATAAACCAGCCTTATATTCATTCATTGAGAAAAATGAAATACGTAGTATTATTGTAGATGTATATTCAGGTAGTACGATATTTGATCAAAATCGTTATAGCCGTTTTTGAGAAAATCGAATTGTTGTTAAAGTTGTTAGACTAAACTAGCCTTATATTCAGTTTTTGAGAAATATGAACTATACAGTTTTATTGAAGACGTAAACTCAAGTAACTGTACAAAATTTGATCAAAATCGTTAGAGCCGTTTTTGAGAAAATCGGATTGTTTTTAAAAATGCGTAGAATAAACAACTCTTAATTATTGATCAATGTCAACCATTTGTATGTATACTCTGCTCAGTATAATAAAATGCCTAAGTACGAGATTTCATTCATTTTCGCTCTACCGTTTAGGCTCCAGAGCCAGTAACAGACAGACGGCAATGCAAAAACCACTTTTTCGGATTCAGCGACCCTAAAAATGTATATTTCCGTAAAAATCTCGAGGTCGAACTTTTTCGCGATAAAAATACTTCTTCGTATGAGAAAGTAAAAATTCGAAAAGGTGGAAAGATCTAAAATAATCATCCCACGATCTGGCTAAAGAGTGTAATAAGAAATAATTATCGAACACTCCTTATCGCCGGAATCCAACTGATCAATGTGATCGCCCCAAATGCCTTTTTACTTTCTCATATACGAAGTATATTGAGAAAGTATTTTTATCGCGAAAAAATTCGATCTCGAGATTTTGACGGAAATATATGTCTTAGGTGTACCGGGTACAAGGTACACTGTACCAGAGTCCGAAAAAGTGGTTTTCGCAATGCCGTCTGTCTGTCCTTCTGTCTGTTATTGTCTCTAGACTCTATAGCCAAAACTGTAGAGCGAAAATGAATGAAATCTTGTGCTTTGGCATGTTATCATACAGAATAAAAGCTATGAAGAAATGGTTGACATTGCTCAATAATTAAGGGTTTTATTCTACGCATTTTTAACAACAATTTGATTTTCTCAAATGGACTTTAACGATTTTGGTCAATATTCGTACAGTTACTTGAGTTTACGTCTTCAATAATACCAAATAGTTCATATTTTTCAAAAAATGAATATTAGGCTAGTTTATTCTTGGGCAACTTTACAAAAATTGGATTTTCGAAAAAAACGGCTCATACGATTTTCATCAAATTTCGTATATTTATTTGGTGATGTTTATAACGATTCTACATAGTTCATATTTTTGAAAACATGACTAAACGACGCATTAGTATATAAGAACGTTAGTACAATGTATGTTGTATCGATTTTTACTTTCTCATATAAGAAGTATATTGAGAAAATATTGCTATCGCGAAAAAAATCGACCTCGAGATTTTTACGGAAATATACGTTTTAGGTGTCGCTGAATCAGAAAAAAATGGTTTTCGCAATGCCATCTGTTTGACTGTTACTGGCTCTAGAACAGTGTTTCCCAAACTTTTTGACCGCGCGAACCCCTTTTTATAATGACCCAAATCTCGCGAACCCCCTCCTAAAAAAAAAAATTTCAAGGATTATCTTTCTTACCTGCGTATAAATTATTAAAGAATATATATTGTAAATAGTTTTTATATTTATTAATTTAAGTATACAGTATTTATTATAACATAATTTCCATCTTTTATATATACTTTTCCGTTGCTTATTTGCGTGTTTGTAACCTTGTGGTTATATTAGTAGTAAGGGGTGCAGGGTAATTTTTATTTGCCTATTAAAATTACTAAGAATTATCATGAAAATTTGAGATTTAAAACAAAACCCAGAAGTATAAAATTTACTTTGTTTACAATTTACGTACAATATTATATCTCAACATTCGTCCTTGTCCCTTTCGTTAAGAGTGCATTACAATTATATTATCCGCCATGATATCGATTTGTGCATTGTTTAAAGAAGACAATGGTCTTCTATCAACTTATTACTTACAAAGACGAAGGCCTATACAGTCTCCGTTGTTACGAAAGGCTCTCTTCGTAGTGAATAGGTAGCGATGATTTTTATTCCTAAGGCTGATAAAATAGGTTTAGCTCCAGATACATTATTTTCGTGCTTCAAATAAATGTTTGATATAAATATTGTTTAACTAATTTTAATAAAAAGTAGTTATATAGAATTTGTTAAAAACTTGAATGCCAACAAGGACTAAATTAAATGATTTACCAAAAAACTTTGCTCGCCATTACGGATTTTTTTGGCGCGAACCCCCTGAGACATCTCGCGAACCCCCTGGTGGTTCGCGAACCACAGTTTGGGAACCTCTGCACTAGAGCCTAAACGGTATAGCGAAAATGATTGAAATCTCGTACTTAGGCATTTTATCATACTAAGAAAAGTATATGAAGAAATGGTTGACATTGCTCAATAATTAAGGGAAGTTTATTCTACGCATTTTTAACAACAATTTGATTTTTTCAAAAACTGCTACGATTTTGATAAAATTTAGTACCGTTACTTGAGAATACGTCTGCAATAATAGTACATATTTAATTTTTCTCAAGGCTAGTGTATTCTTGGGAAACTTGAATAAAAATTGAATTATCTAAAAACCGGTTGATACGATTTTCGTTTTCTAAAGATAGCTAAACGACGCATTAGTGTATGAGAAAGTTTGTACAATGTATGTTGTACCGATTTTTTACTTAATAAAGTTACGTAGTTTACCAATTAAAGAGCATATGCAACGTTTGATCCAGCGAACAATAATTTTTCGCCTATTTATCCTATACTTACCTCATGGATGAAAAAGATAATTCATGTTATTCATTTAAGACATTTCCGAGTCATCATCACGGCAATGTCGCCTTGTCTCCGCAACCACTCATCTCTACTTTCAGCTCTTCATTTCATTTATACACAATTCCTACATCTCATGGTCGACATCAGTTCTTCTAAAACCTTTTTCCTAGGTCGTCCTCTACCCTTCTTTCTTAAAACGTTTCCCTTGAAAATGTTAACTAAAAATTCATTATTTCGTAAAACATGTCCTATGAACTTCGCTTTTCTTCTCTCTATTTCTATAATCAATCTCCGTTTTTCCCTAACCTCTCTCAGAATGTCCCTATTTGTTTTTCTCTCCATCCAGCTTATTTTCGTCATCCTTCTCCATATCCATATTTCCATAGCCTCCCGACGATTTCTATCTTGTTTCGATATACTTATTGTTAGTCCAAATTTCGCTTCGTACAGTATACGCTCCAAACAAATGTTTTAGAAAATTCTTTCCTCTTTTCCATTTTCATATGCTTGTTTGAAACAACTCCTGGCATTTCCGAAAACACTGGAAAATAACATTTTTAATAATGTACAAATTTATATCATATAAAAGTTGAAGTTATTGTTATTTCAAATCTTAATTTTACGTACAATTCCGTGGTTTTTATAAAAAGAAACGAATTATTTTTAATTTCTTCTATTTATGTTCTTTATGTTTTATGGGATGAAAAACAGCATTTGTTTTTCATTAGCTACATTATTACTTGGAGATAAGCACTTTTCATACTAATTTGAATTATCTTTGGCGAAAAAATATTTTATTTACTCATGCGTAGTTTATTGCGAAATACAAGATGTTGCGAAAGGAACTGTCTACTTAATAATTCATACATACTATAAAAACGCTACACGGATTAAGCAATTTAAGTAGCTTTTACTTCTTTACATAATTACTGTTATTTATCCTCTCCTTCAATTATTTTTCTGTTAAAGCAATTTGAAATCATTTTTTCACATTCTTAGGTTTCTGAAAAATAAAATAATCGTAGGGAGTAATTTGACCCCTTTCACAGAAATAATGGAACAATATAATTGCAATTTTTATTTTTTATCCTGCACAGACAATTTTTGTCTCGAATTTCTGGAACTGAAAAATTTATGATACACGGAGCTTGATCGTTCTCCTTGGTGCCAAATTGCATTTAAATCTTCTGCATCGGTATTCAAGAGGAATCAATTATTTAAGTTCTAATAAATACTCTCCGCATCACCTTAAGCCCTCCAACTAATCACTATGATACTTTGAAAAGGAATATGAGCCAAAGAAGCCTATTATCGCCGCTAGGATTACATCCAATATTCCGGGCCAATTACTATCGTCTAGGACCTAAAATCGATAAGTTATCAGTGTAGTAGTGTGTGGGGGTCGTAGAACTTTTCAGGAGGTGAGTTATGGGTTAAGAGGTACAGGATAGCCGAGTCGAGTGCGAGGTTAGGATAGAGAACGATATCGAGGCGGCGCTTACGAGTTATGAAGTGGACTACCCTCCTAGAAAACACGTTTCTAATTCCTCGCATGAGTCTCTCCCCCCTTTCACTTCTCTCCCCCCTCTCCTCAACCCTGTGTTCCCCTCCTCCCAATCTACCATCTAGTCCCTTTTCATTTTTCCCGCCGAACTCCCGGACTCTCCTTCCATATCCGGTAACCCCCATTCCACCCCTTACTTTCCCCATCTCTCTTCCTCTCGTTCATTCCTTTTGTTCAAAACTTGCATCGTTCCTCTTTCATAACTGCCATCCTTCCACGCTACATGTGTTGGCCCCTCTCTGTCCTACGCGATTCTCTCCCTCCCTCCCTCTTCCATTCTCTTTCAGTTTCTCTCCCTCTCTCGTTCTCTTCTCCCGTCTCCCTCCATATGCGACCTCTCGTTTCCTCATCTGATGAGTCTTCCTCTATCACTCCGTGATCTACGCGCGCATCGCATTTTTCATTCCTCTCTTTTTAGGCGCGTTTCGCTTCCAGCCTATTGTCGTCCGTCCGTCCGTATGTTCGTTCTCGGCTTCTACCGAACGGATTTTCATGAACTTTGATATTAAGGATTTACAATCAAAGATAAGAAAATCGCAAAAATGAATCACGTAAGCCAATCAGGGGTACCACTTTACTGGTGACAAAAAATGAACTTTCCGTCATATCTCGTTAAGTATTGCTCATATCAAAATATTTTTCAAATAAAACTTGTAGAACTAATAAAGAGTATTTATTTTCCTATGCATTTTGATCGTAGGAGTAGCCGTTACCAAGAAAATCAAACAAGAATGCCTCAATTCGAGTTGAACTTAGAAATTTTCTTGCATGGTTACTTCATTGCTGCTAACATAATCTAAAAAACATACGTTTAAATTCCTTACGTGTGCATGTAATATTTTTAAATAGGATGTAAATGGATTATTTATGATGAAGAAAATAACTTTAAAACCCTATTTTCCTTACGTACGGGTAAGTATGTCATTTCTTTCTATATAATACTCCATAGCACGAAACGCGCCCATTTGTGATACGCTGTACATTTTCCTAACTTGTTTTAATCTCCGGCCTAACTCAGATTTTTCGATGAATAATTTTCCCGATCCGATTTGACGTAGTTCTCGAGTTATTCAGTCTCACTCTTTGAAAATTTTCTTCTGTGAGGACTATTCCCGCCCTTCTCTTATTTTCCCTTTTCTGTCCATGCGTTAATTTCTCCGTCTACGTTTTCTCATTGTTTTTTGATATACCCGTATGTATTTCCTAAAATCCGTTCTGCGGTATAATTCATTTTTTTCCACGTACAGAACAATCATAAATAGTTCATATTACCTCCCTAATGATCGTGATAGGAAATAATAGAAAATATCAATTATTTATATTTCGATATATAGCTTCCCTAGCGGAGCAGTTATTTATTGTTTTAAATTCAACTGGAGACTTCCTTTCGGCACGGGAAATATGGGGTGGCGGTAGAGCTCAGCTCGTAAATTTTATGTGCCAAATACAATCTATAATTTTTTTTCTTACTTTTTAAATCGTTCGAATAAAGCATATTACTCTTTCATTTCCTATCATGCGCGGGACTTATTTTTGACAGTCCAGAAAATATTATTTTAGTGTGAATTTTTGTTTACATGACTTTCTATAAAGTTGTATGTTAAGGAATTGAATCTGGATATTTTTAAAATACATGAAATTTCCGATAATTCGAGTTTATATAGCTATGGAAAAACATTTTAACATTTAGATTTTAACGTACAAAATAAAAAATAAAATTGCTCCATTTGACGACGGTCAAATTTGTAGATAAATTTTATTTTTCCGTGTGTGAAATATCTATCAGGTTTCTAGGATCAAAAGCGTTTAATTATTATTTATTATATGTTATGCGCATATATTTTCTGTGCTAATTATATTAACCTCGTTATAGAAACGTGATTGAAATCATGGAAAGCATATTTTTAATGATGGATTAGAGAAAAACAGCGCTACGTACTTGGTGTGAATTTAAGCCCGCCATGGTATAAATTGTACTACTGTTAATTATAATTAAAATTTGTATATCATTTTAACCTAGTTTATGGCATATGCATCATACGCATATCTACTGTCAGCTATAGAATGTCTATTGCAGTAATTCAGAAGAGTACTCGTATTTCCACCGTGTCAACGCTTAATAATTTTGATACGATTCAGCCAACATGCATTCATGTTACATGCCATTAAAAAAAAGCAGCTTCTACTACGAGAACAACATCGCAAGGATATTAGCGCAATTCACATTAAATTATTACTTTCTGAAATTCCCCTAGAGACGTTATTTCATAAATGAAATCGATATCGGAACTAGAACGGGTTCTTTGACTTTCGAATATTACCTGCGGGGTTGGGGACTGTTCTTTGCCTAATCGATAACCCGTGGCAAGGGTCCTTACTCCTTCTCTTCTCCTGTTCTAATCCCTCTTTTTCTCTCTCCCTCTCCGGCCTTCGCCGTCACTCGCGAAGATTTATATAGACTCCCTACCCCAGCTTCTACTCTTTCCGGTAATGCTTTTCATCTCGAGGCAATTTTCAGAAATCAATGGGACCCATCACTTCGTTCGACCATTGGAGCATTCAGGTGTTCCCCCTTCCCCGTCCGCTCCCTTCCCTCAGCTACCCAAGAGAGTGCAATGGCACAGGGGTCGAAGAGATCAATGAGAGGCAATAATGGGATCGGTAAACAACATTTCCCATCCGAGATTTTTAAGTAGTAGTTTTCTCCATTCAAGCATCGAATTTTTCGGGAAAAAAATGAGATCCCATATTTTATTAACCATGTCGATTTGCGATTTCATGAATATTAGTTATCCATTGCGCTGAGGAAGGCTTCGTTTTTTTAACCATGGGTTAGAAGGGTAGCTAAATGGCTTCTTCATGAGACGATTTCTAACATTAGGGAATTTGCAACAATACCATAGTATAAAAAAGTACATACGAAATACATATTTAAATGAATAATCGCCTACAATGAAAGTTTCTAATCATTATCGTAGTCTATGTCCAATAACAAAAGATGACTATCGGTAATGCAGGTTTATGAATGTGATACGGAAATGTCAGTATTCTGATTTCTTAATGAATATGAATAATTAAGATCAGACTTATTTTTCTATAAGTGTGTAATATGATAAAATTTACGCTGTAAATATAATGGTGAAGAAGTATAAAACATTACGAAAATCCATCGAAAATTTTTGTTATTATACTTGTATAGTAATATATTGGCACAAATCTCCATAGATTTTTAAATCATTGTAGTTTAGATTAAATATTTCTATTTCTAGAACATTTCCTTATTGTAGGCATTAATGTGACTTAATTAAAAACAATCTTTGCCTTTGTTTTATGCGAACATCAGACAACTGTGAATATAAAGACCATATTTAATTAAATAGGTAGGTTAACCTTCTACCATTTTGTACATTTTAAATGATCAAGTATGAACTTCATATAAATGGAAATTATTAAGAATAATTGCAAAATAACGTGAATTGCCATGGTGGCCGACATTAAAAAAGCTCTCGGAGAAGTGGTTAAATTTATCATCATCTGTACCCTCGACAAATGTTTAGTTATATTATGGAACCAATTTCGCATTCTTTCCTCCTTGCTCATTCTTTTGGGCTATTCTAACCGTCGCGAGTGACCCTGCATAGATTCCTCTTAGTAGGGAAAATTCCATCCGGCGAGCGGAATTACATGCTGGAGGGAAGGGATGTGCGGGAAGTGGAAAGGGATGATAGGAGAGCAACGGGAGGGATATTGCTATAAGAAAGTGAGGGAATGAGATTGCAGAAGAAATCGCACTTGGTGGAAATTCCTTGCCACGACCTCTCTCTCTCCTATTTTCCTCGATGCATATTAAGGCTCATTCCCGTGTTTCAGGTACTGCCGAAAATGACCGTGATTCTGTATTGGAAATTGCTCCAGGGAAAAACAAAATACCTAGTGGAATTCCTATTTCCATGCATAAATGACGTCTTTCGGCGGATGAACAGATTCTCCAGCCAGGAATGTTTTTTTTATTATTATTTCCTGTATTGCATCCCCAAACTGCAGCCGCCAAATTCAATTTATTCACCTGCTCCCTTCCTCTTCTCTAGATTTAAACGTACGGTGCCCTAACCCCTTCGATTCGCTTTAGATTCTGCACATACCTTCCACCAATCCCGCCCACACGTCTGTTTTCCTCTCCTCCCTCACCTCCGGACTATCAACTACCATTTCACACGTTTGCCGAGCCCGCATATTGTTCTGACATGTCGATCGGAATAACTTCGTTCGGCGTACCTGCGACATGTACACGTGACAATAGTCTGGCGGGTAACTTCGGGCGTAATAATATTTCGGGAATTTTTTGGAACGTGGATAGGATTGACAGAAAAGAATATTTTTTTCGGATAAACACTGTATCTGTGCTTTCGCAACACTTCTAGTCCTCCCTCATGCAAATGACGTTTAAAAATATACTAAGAGATGTAAGATTTTGTTGTTTTGTTAGTTTAAAAAATTTGAGCTTGTTTAAAGTTGGTAGGAACAACTTTTTATTTATTATGTGATGAAGTTAATAAGCTGTGCTAGCAATAGGAACATTTTAATATTCGTTGAGGCTACGGTTGCCATTTTCCTGTATGTTGAGGGCGCTAAATAGTTCTATTGTTTTTATTAACAATTTTCTTTATGTAAATTAAAAACAAAATTTCTGTAAATTATGTTATACCATTATTACTAGGAATGAAATTATTAGCGGATGAATGTCTGATTATCCAGTACATAAATGTTTCAGTTGTTTCCTTATCAGCTATTGCAATGTCCAAATTCATTATAGGGAATCCATGGCCGCTATGCCATTCCGTAGTGATTGGGAACGTGTAATTTACACTTTTTCTATATAAATTTTTTCCGCTTTTTTTTAAAGAAACGACGATAGCTACATACTGGAAGTATCATTCAGAATGCTAATATCAGGATAAATGAAATAAGCGAAAAATTCGGCTGCTAAAGTTAAGAAGTTGTGAATCGTTGCAGCGTTCTATTTTATTACTTCTGCATTCGCTTACACGTGTACTTTATTGGTAAAGTGCCATGAAGTAGAGGGTGACTTCTTACTGTAATCGAGAAACTAGACCATGTTTGAACGGATACCATCTTCTTTTTTCTCGAGCATATAAAATGCCGCACTGAATTTATTTTTGGAGAAACGGGAACTTGGCTTTAAACGAAAGAAGGGTAACGGAGAGATCCTCCTTTATGCCATTCTGATACGACGCCATTACCCCGGTATAGTGTCAAGTATTTCTTCAGGAAGTGTATAAATTGCGCATTTTGAGAGGACGAACGATAATATTTTTATTCCCTTCCAATTTTACCGTCCCACCCTCTTATGGAAGCGAGTCCTTATAACCTGACCCTCGCAATTTCCTTGCATATCTACCAGCTCTTACCTCTAAGACCTTTTTCCTATATCCTTCATCTTCCATCATCTCCCATTCTACTTCTTTTCCTCCCCATTTAGGACCTTATATCTCCCTCTCCCCCTTTTCGTCTGCCTCATTCTCCTCCGCCGACGCATCTAATACACACTATTTAGAGAAGTTTCCTGAGGGGATTGCCGCGTCTCCTCTCCCCTGCTGTCCTTTCCAAGCACTAACCCCACACACTGCCCCTAATTCTAGCCACAGCCTCCCCACCATCACCCTGTGACTACTTCTCTTACTTTCCTCTACCATCCCGCGAAATGGGACATAGCCATTTCGGGACTAGAGTCCGACTTCCTTCTGTTTCTTCTTCTACTGCCGACTCAAATGCCTCCTCTCTCTCTCTCCCTCTCTTTCCATCCTTTCCGTATTCATTCCCTCGAATAAAAAGAATGTCTCCTTTCTCCTTCCATTCCGTGCCGAAAGGAGATGGGCTGAGACATCGGTCTTTGTAATGGGTAGAAGGGTACGCGGGATAGCAGCAAGGGGAAAAGAACGAAGGGAGATACGGAGAAAAGGGGGTGGATGTGGTGTGTGGCGTGGGAGTATGCTGAATGGCGGGAAGGGTGAAAAGATGGCAGCGTAGGGAATCGTTGGAGCAAGAGGGAGAGAAATGCGTCTTTCGGGAGGGGAAAGGTTATATTACGGTGGAAGGGAAAGAGGAAAAGACGCAGAAAGTGGTGTACTCGGTTTCGATGAGAGAATGAAAGGGTGAAATAAAAGTTTAAGCGTGACTTTTAAGTCAGATTTTACGGATGGAATCTATAATTTGGAGTAGTTATATTTTTCCGTAAGGTTTGCGTGGCAAGTTTTGAGTATTTAGGGAAATAATGGATATCCGTAGTGGCGAAAAATATTGTACTCGAAAATGTTCTTTTAAACAAGTGGTTTTAGGCAGATACAAGAGATTCGTTAAAAAAATCGGCACAACATACATTGTAAAAACTTTCTCATATAATAATGCGTCGTTTAAGTATATTTGGAAAATGGAAATCGTATCAGCCGGTTTTTAGAAAATCCAATTTTTAAATTGCTCAAGAATAAACTAGCCTTATATTCATTCATTGAGAAAAATGAAATATTTAGTATTATTGCAGACGTATACTCAAGTAACGGTACAAAATTTGATCAAAATCGTAGGAGCCATTTTTGAGAAAATCAAATTATTGTTAAAGTTGTCTAGAATAAACTATCCTTATATTCATTTTTTTGAGAAATATGAACTATTTGGTATTATTGAAAACGTTAACTCAAGTAACTGTACGAAATTTGATCAAAATCGTTAAGAGCCGTTTTTGAGAAAATCAAATTGTTGTTAAAAATACGTGGAATAAACTTCCCTTAATTATCGAGCCATGTCAACTATTTCTTCATATACACTGGTCAATATAATAAAATTCCTAAGTACGAGATTTCATCCATCTTTGCTCTACCGTTTAGGCTCTAGAGCCAATAACAGACAGACGGCATTGCGAAAACCACTTTTCCGGATTCAGCGACACTAAAAACGTATATTTCCATAAAACTCTGGAGATCGATTTTTTTCGCGATAACAATACTTTCTCAATATACTTCGTATATGAGAAAGTAAAAACAATGTGACAGAGAGAGAACTTCTTCAGTCTAAGGAAGCGTGATTTATTGTCGAATAAAATGTAAAGCTACACAGCTACTGTGAATTTAAAGGATTGCTGAGCTTTTTTGTAGTTATAATAATGTAATGACTTAAAAGCATTTCAGACCTCTAATTTATATAATGGACATTCGCTGATATTTAAATGTAAAATTGTATTCACAATACTTTAAACAAGATACGTTTTCACTTCATATCCATAATAAATGACTAACTCGAGTCCCAATTAAAATAGACTATGATAGTCTTATTGAGGTAACCGTCATTCTTAGGTTTCTAGGCTATCGTTTTCGAATTTTCTTAGGAAATCATAATCTTATCCCCGTAAAATTTATTAAAGTTTCAAATAATATTTAACGAAATTCGTAATTGCGTTTGTACTGTAAAATTTACTTCAATTTAAAATTTGACGAAATTACCTCTATCGTGCAGAAAGGACTATTATTGATCGTAAGTTCGCGAAAAATTCCAATCCCATTTATATGCCATCACAGATTTCGTCGCTTCTACCGTTCCATTTAAACACGGTAGGGCACGTTACTTACCGTTCCGACTTGACGGAATTTCCGTAATAGGTTTTTGAAATAGGATTAGCAAGGCGTGGGCGAGAGATCGGCCGAAACAAAAGAGAAGACGCGAAAAAGGGACGCCTCGGGCCTGTTTCGCGTGTCCGCTCCCATACGCTAACGTCAACCCTCGACCACCCAGCTTTAAGTATCCCCCACTCCCCTCACCTAACCTCACGACCATCCTTTCCCAAACCCCCTTTTCTCCTTTATTTCAAGTACCTCCGGTGCAGAACCATCCAACATCTCTTTCTCTCTCTCCGCCCCCTATCTAACCCTACGCTCCTCTCTTCTTTCTCTCTCACCCAAACTCATCTTCGTGCTCGCCATAGCGGACCCTCTCACGGCGTCCGAATTGTCCTTCCACGGTCTCATCAACTCCGCTCCTCCCTCTCATTTCGACCTCTTTTCATCCCCTTCCCTTATCGCTCGGCTATACCCACTCCCACTATATCTTCTTCCTCTCCCTCTCCCTTCTCCCATCGGTGGACTCTCATACGGCCTCACCTCCCTAGCCCATCCACGATTCGCACCCTCCTCAATTTCCCGTCAAGGGCCCTCCTGGCGGAAGTCGAATTCCTATTTCCTCTGCGTGAGAGTGTTCTTTCGGCCACTCCTACATACCAACCCTCCTTACCTATCTCCCTCCCAACCGTCCCCATCACCTTTCATTTTTTAAATCGCCACTGTAGTGGAGGGATTCTTATTTTGGTATGGGATATGAAGGAAGGATGTTCGGTTAAGTGATTCCCAAAAATGGTAGAGGAGAATATAAAAATGAGGATCTGTGCTAGGTAAACGTATTTGGCCGTACCATATGTAGCGAGAATTTGATGGAAAACGAAAGTGAAAACCAGAATAATTCATTGAAAAGCAGGAATTTTATTATTTGAATTTGCCGAATGTCGTATGATGAATTTTTCTTGACAAAAATATTTTTAAAGCTTCATAATATAAATAAATGCGTGAATTAAGTGGAAAGTAACAAATACTTGAATAATCTTATTGAAAATCAATGAAGATGCAAGTCCGCTTAGTTAGATAATAAGACTCAAGCTTACTATATTGTCATTCTGAAATCCATTAATGTCTTACTATATTCAAAGCCACAGAAATTGAATATGAATTTCGTGAGACCTTACAAATACGTCTTGGTGAATTTACGTTCACATTTAAGAGCATAAGATTTTTATTACGTTACTTTGGAAGTTTAAAATTTCAATAATTTCATATTTGCCAACCAGAAATTCATAGTTATCTGACCAGTGATACCGTGCTTATTTACATAAGAAACGAATTAGAAAGCTGGAAGTAGCATTGGCATAACAGTCAGCTAATTGTAATTAAAAACTTGATTTCGACGTTACTAAATGACGCTTGAACTCAATTTCTTATATTTGAAAATAAAAGTTTTCACGTCTCCATTCTCTTATACCCTTAAACACATAAAGGATGAAATGATCCCGGTTCTTCAATCCGTCCTGCAAATCAACTTCAGCGTTTGCATTTGTATTTTTTATTATGCTCGCTTCTTTTTGCGACTCGAATGCCTGCTCTCCGCGATATTCCCGATCAAGAGAACGACAATAGAGAATATTTTCCTGTCTTCTTTATCTTCTTCTCATTTCTCTCTAGCGCAGGAATCAGGTGACGCACGCACCAAGGATAAGGAAGCATCAAGGGCCTCGACATCCATTCCATCCCACCCTCTTCATCCCTCTTGTCTCCTCTCTCTCTCTCTCTCTTTTGTTACTTGGGTTGCATCGTTATGCGATCCCTTACACAAGCGCGCGGGCACACACACACACCCGCGGAGGAATTTCGTTTCGACTGAGAGGAGAAGCCGTCTATCTGAGCTAACGACTCCTTCCGCGGGACGACACGAGGGGGCGAGGGAGGACTACTTCAAAGAGACCGAGAAAAGATACGGTAAATATATAAGAATAGGAAGATCTTTCGGGATGAGGTGAGTGAAATGGCTGGGCGAAAGTATATGGATGTATATAAGGAGGAAAAGGAAAAAAGAAGGATGGTGTGAGGATGGAAGATGAGTGCGACAGAAGTGATGTTAAGGGTCTACCCAAAAGAAGAAGTGAGAGAAGGGTTTTTCGGCGGAAGAGAAGCGTAACACAAGACTTCTTTGGGTTATGCAGGGAAGGGATGAGCGGAGAGAAAAGGCATAGCGCGTTGCGTGTGTTTTGTGTGTGGGCGCGTTCTTCAAAGGGGTGGTGATGGTCTGATAGCGGAAGGGATGGAAGAGAGATTGAGCGATAAAGGGAATGGGTGGAAGTATTGGAGACGAGAGCGGAAATCCGAACACTAAAAGTTTACATTTTATCGGAATTGAACGATATAATTAGGCTTTTTATTGATTTGACTTGAATTAGAAATACCTCCATGTTTGTTGGAAAAGTTTTGGAAATTAAGATCGCAATATGCCATCGATAGTTTTATGACTGTTTTGCCAAAAAAAATCACTGGTTAAAGGAAAAGCTTCGTAATTATAATTTTTAAAGTTAATTCGTTTAATAGAGTGTAACTAGTGCTGGTAATTTTTATTGTTACCAGTCATTTCAAAGTTTTTCGGTGTAAACTCAAAACAATAAGACTGTAAATTCAACTATATAAATCAGGAATCACTAAACTTTTTACTAAAAGCGTCAAACGAAGCTCTATATACCACTGTGCTAGATACTTCAAATGGCTGATCGTGTCGTTTACATTTCAAAGAATTCGTTTTGAGAATTTTTTTATTGTATTGTAAAAAAGTCTTTAATATTTGGTTATATAAATAGATACATAACCTAATAAACTCAACTCATGTCGTACACTACGAATATCACCGGGTACAATGAACAATCTCAGTGAAAAATACCCTGAAAAAGGAATTTGAAACATAAGTGTGTTTCGTACCGGTTACAAACTGAAATTTACATCTTCATCATGTAGGTACATAGGATAGATAAAAGACTGTTTTGCCATAAAACGATTACAGAGATTTGAAAAGTCAAACTTTACACAGTCGCTTTTTCCTCTCCTGTCATTCTTCGAGTCGGAGTACTAAATCTCGCCTTTCTTCTCTTTTCCTCCGTACCATACAGCCAACCGAATCCAAACTTTTTTACTCGCTTTAAGACATTTTCCACATATGCTTAAGTTTTATGGTACTTGCGAAGGAGGTAAAACGTTTAATAAGAGGGATTTTGGACCCTAAAACGAGGAACAAAGCATACACCTTTATCATCTGTCCTATCTACTTTTTCTTAAATAGAATATTCATTATCCTTTTCGTCTTATTTTTCGGGCAAAGAAATGTATTTGAAAAACTATAAATTTTTAAAATTTATATTTTATTTTTATTTTTTATAATAATCTGACGGATAATGGCATGGTTCGTTTTAGACATTACCAGATTACCAGATCTGAATATGCTTAAAAGATACCTTTGGCAAAACTTATTCAACAATTATAGGTATACTGATATATTGTTACTCCATGTTAATTTTAGAATGTTCTTTGATTATTAAATTTTAAACTTAATAGGGCTAACATGGATATCATCATGACTTTTAGGAATGTGATATATTTTGTGTTTTTTCAAGCAATTTTTTTCTTTTCAGGTAAATTCCAGAGCTATGCATTACTTCTTGACGTGGATTAATGCAAGTATAACTTTTTGCTTTTCTTTTTTATTAAGTACTTTTTATAGATTTCTTGCTAATGGATAAATATAAGAAAAAGTGTAATACATGAGACCCTTGCAAATCGTCGTTATTGGTCCCTGGAAAACAAAGCATTCTCTCATAGACTCAATGCCATAAATTGGGGTTGCGTTTCAACCGACCCATATCACAACATCAAGCATTACAGCCTAACAAACATCGTATAAAGTAATATATATATGGTAAAAATACTAATTTTAAATGAGTAGACGTTTCTTAATTTAAACTCGGGAACCAATTACTCGGGGGAGGTACCGATTACGTTGATGGGAGTTATGATGTAGTAATAATAATAGAACGAAACAAAGATTACCGCAAGCAATGATTAGCAAGGGACTCTTGTATAAACTAAATTCATAAAATAAAGCATAAAATTTCCTGCAAAACCGATACTGTACTTGATAAATTCTAGCGGATTTCATTAGAAGAAACGCTTTTTTCAGAACCACTGTTAGATATTTAACCATAAATCCAGTTGTATTATCTCCTTAACTCATCTTCATTTTTAAAAACAATACCCGTATAAATGTCCATTGCCAGGAATAGTCATGTAATCTATCTCTATAGAAAATTAGATTTTTATATAAATTGAAGGCTACAGTTATTCCGTTACGGTCTACACCCTTATCGATTAGTTTCTAGAATAGGACAGAAGTTCGACTGACTTTTTCTATAGTCCTGGAAAATTTATGACCTTCGAGTGAGGAGAGAGGGAGAGTGATAGGTGGACTGCTTCCAAAACAATTTCAAAGAAACGGAGGGAATGTGCTCCTTCAATAAACCGATTTTTTTATTTTCACTACAAGATATGTTTTATTAATAACTCACTTCAAGATAGAAATATATTTAAACAATCTATAGAATAAAACCCGAGTAAACGAAATTAGAAGAAATTACACTCGAAAGTTTAGGTTTCATGAAATGGCCAATTAAAGTTCATCTAATATAGGTATTGACAAGTTTTTAACATTTGAATAACATCCACTATATAAACATTGCAGTCAACCAACGGTTTCACTAAACTGAATTAACACAATGAAGCGCTCATTCAAATTCAGCACTTATTACTCAAAATCCGCGTTTTCCTGTCCACAAGCTTGAAGGAATACCTTCATTTCATTACAAGCTGAAGCTTTTTATTTAACATTTATACTAAAGATACAATTTATATTGATCAGAAAAACTGTATATACAAAGAAACAGTGTACCTTCAAACTATTTTCAATTAAATGTCTTACATTCTTGACTTTTTCACTGTTTAATTGAAGAGAACTTTTAAATAAAAATTTATAAATTAATTGAAATCCCATTAATAAAACGTCTGCGGCGAGGTTACGCAATTTGCACTTTAATTGCTTTTTCCTACGAATTCCAAATTAAGAAATAATCAAGTTCATTTTAATGGAGCGAGTGTCTACGAATAACACAACTTGAGTGGGGTCAGAAAAAAATGTAACTCGATTATTGCTGATATTTCTCTAACTTTTTCGTTACAGTGTAGTACGACCATTAAGTACGTTTAACATACTTTTGTTTAACGTCCAGCTTTAAATCTTTGTTATTTGTATGATCGAATTAATGAATTATTAACAAATAAAATTATTTTTTCTGGACGAATTTTTACTTGATTATTCGTTCGCTATTCAATTCAATTTGTTTATTCTGTGTTATCCGTATGTGTGCTGAAGAGGTCGACGGACAGTTTGCACATTTTTCTCCGATCAGTTTCTTCGAAGATTCTCAAAATGTTTTATATATATATATATAAATATATATATAGTCCCGTTAATATTTTACTTATCCAATCTTTATCTTAAAAATTTTCCTCCAACCATATTTCTCTATCTCTATATTTGCGATACTCTTGGTCCAAAATAGCCTTCCGTATTTCAAATACGGAATGGCGTATCGGAGCATGGAGGCGGGGGAGGGGGGGGGGGGGGGGAGAAGTAGGCTGATAGGTTGCTGGTGGATTTTCTAAGAAAATAGCGCAGAAATAGTTCGTGGGTCCACATGGACATAATTTCATCACTTGTTCAAGTTGCATTGACGGTTGGTAGTTGAACATTTTTTTTATTTTAATAGACTTTGATACCCCATGGGGTGGTGTGAAACACTTCCTCGGACAGGAAAAAATATTTATTCAACCCGCCTATATTTTGCGACACATCTACAGCCTTAAAAACCTTAATAAACAATTTGCGATCATGTATAATTATTGCCTTTCAACCCAATTTCATGCTGCATTTGAACGTTCGATATTTTCGGACCGCCAATAAGAGGTGTACGTATAGGGGGCGGACGCTCACACACAGAACACACGACGTTGAAATTTATTTAACTACCACGGCATCACCTCACCACGATCCTCAATATCGGAGGCCCTGCACCATCGATGGGGGTGCAATCTCGCGGGGAGTTTTTGGGCGCCGAAGGGGTTTGGGGAGAGAACCTCTCCCACAATCACCTCCTGCCCCTTTTCTCTTTCCTCTCGCCCTCTCTCCACCTCCCATTCCATAAAAGAGGGAGAGTTTACCGGGGTAACGTGGAAAGGGGAGGGACGGGTATTCTCGTGGATTGTCCGGCCGCGTACCCCACTCCCATCCAAGCGTGGGGAGGAAATATGCGGTATGCGACGCCATCGCTCGGTGGGTGGCGTAGGGGGTGTGGGAGGGAAGGGAGCGGTGGGTTGGCGGCCTTTCTCCTCCTCCACCTCCTCAATCGCACTGGGTTTATGGATATTGGGAGCAGCAGTCCCCTTCCTCGCTCGTTTCGCCTCCGGGGCCACTGCAACGGCACAATGTTGTCGGAGATCGATTTCCGTTGGCGGATCGGTTGGCCCCCCTCTCTCTCTCTCTCTCGTTTTCTCTGGGTCGCCGGTCGCTCCGTAACGCGGTGCGTGAGAGCTGCGCGCGGCGGCGCTTTTTTGTTGTGCGGACGGATATGGGATACCACACACGCACATACAAATAAGATATTGACAATAGGAAGAGTGAGTTTGAGAATTTTTACGGCGTTTTTGTGCGCGTGCGTAAATTATTTTCGAGGGCGGATAAATAAAGTTCGGAAATGAAGTTTTGTGGAAAAGAAGCGCTGATAATATAGGATGATGAGAGAAGATGAGATGAAGTGGGACATGTAGCCCAGACGAAAATATTTTTATACAGCATTTTTTAAATTTTTTAAACTTTTCTTGGTTGATGTTGATTCAGAATGAAGCGTCGCGTTGTTTTAATTGATGTAAGCTAAAGGCGGCGTGGGTTATTTAAGAAAGTATTTTTTAAGTGAAAATCAAGCGGAGTTACTAATATTTTTTAATTATTAAAACTAGTACATACGGTATAATTTCTTTTTGATATTATTGATGATTAGTTCAAATTAATAGTAAGATAAATATTTTCTTATAAGCGGTAATGCTTTAAATATCCTATAACCATTATGTCATTAAAACACGTATTTGTTATCACTAGTGGTCTTATAACGGACCATTTTTATACACAATTAGTCCCATAAATATACCAAAAATATTTTCTTCTCGAAGAAATTTATTCTTATTACTTTCATAAAGATTCCCCGAATGAACCCCTACTGGGCAGTCTCTCTTTATGAGAATATAGCGCCTATATCAGGAGAAATATTTCTCCAGGTAAGGTACCAAATATAAAAGCAAAAGTTTCTTTATCCGACGCGAGAAATATCTCATCAAATCGACAGCGGAGAAGGATTTGGGGTAGTTTGGACCAAAGAAAAGGACCACTTCTTCCCACCTTCTTTCCCTCCCGTCGAATCATTTTTCGCATTTCCTCACCTTCTCTTTTCTCTCTCTCTCTCCCCTCACCTCCCTTCTCCTCCTCTCCAGCTATCCTACCTATTACGTACGAGGACTGTCATTCATCTTCGAAATGGTCCAAAAAACCTTTTCCACTCTTCTCATTCTTTCCCTTAACCCCAATCTTTACCCTCCTAATCTCTAACTCCCCACATCTCTCATCACGCCCCCTTCTCACGTCAACACTCCCATAACAAAGACACTCTTCACAGCAGGATAGCTTCTGCTTCCATCTCCGCATCCACCCTCTCTCTTACTCTTTTCCTTTGCGTTCCCCATTATTCGCCATCTCTCTTCGCGTGCCTCATTTCTCCAAACCCTTCTTCCGTGCACCTTTTCACTCTTTCTCATCGACGAGCGCCTCGTTTTTCGTCCGTTTTGCTCCTCTCTGCGCCACCCGCAAGATAATCCATCATTCGTTACGTTGCAGTTAAATTCTTAACCTAGTCTCGCAAGAATGGTTTTAGCATCTATGTCGGTTTTTCGGCCAGTTTAGTTTTGTTGTGTTTTTTCTGCTTTCCGCTTTGTTCGTATGCGAAGAATGTCTTTTTTCTTCGTCCACAACTAAAAGAGAATTGAGATTTTCATAAGTAAAGCAGTTTTTTTTTAAAACGAAAAACCAATTGTATCAAAATGAATCGAGGGATACGATTTAAAAATGTATGTACCACAATTGATTAAACATGCTGTGAATAGCGATTGTAAAAAATAGTGGAGAATTGACATAATGAAAATTGTAAAATTATTACCTGTATATAAAATTTGGTGAATAGTGTAATCCAATAGCCATAAATATTTTGAGTAAACCGAAATGGCACAAAGTGGTTCTCCTTAAAGGTCAGACGGCGGTTTTTATAATCAGCGACGGCTAATTTGTTGCATCTGGTTTATCAAACGTTCTATGACAGGATAAAAAAAATAATTACATATCGTATGTCTTCAATATCTATAAAAATATATAATCTTTCTATGGCTGTAAGATAAGTACTAATTTCTTCAAGTGTTTCTTTTTCATTTTTACTATGAAAAATACGATTCTTGAACTGTCACGCCAGTAAAAGAAACTTAGGAACTCGGTTTAGTACGTATCATTTGCATTGGTTCTCCATATACTCGTATTTTCCGCTTTCTTCTTCATATCTTGATCTGTAGCTCTAACATAAGGTGGATATTACTGAAAGTAGCTAACTTGTATTTAAAATGAACTTATCTTAACCCACGGTTTTGCAGCAACGGGAGTTGTACATATTTGCCACTATTTAATGTCTATAAATTACAATATCTCGTAGCATGACTCTATTTTTGTTATTTTTATTTTCTTGTTTCAATTGATCCATTCCTTCTATAACTGTCATTTACTGCCTAAACGGGACATCTACTTTCATTGTTTACCAGAAAAATAACTAAATTTTTATTACCTGGAGGTCGTGTAGTACAAGTACTACATGTGGACCGCACAGTACTGCGATGGGTTAATTAAATCTTCCAGTCCCCTAAATAACGTGAATATGCTGCAATGGATCTACACAGCTCCCCGAAGAGAGGCGGCAAAGGGTCGAATTCGATTGCGCATGCTCGCACCCTGTTCAGCAAGGGGGAAAGCGCCAGTAATGCCCTCTAGGAAGGGTGATTGGAAGCGTCGTGCCGGGGGAGAGACGCTGAGAAAGATATTATATTTTGTTGAATTGAGAAGGGAGCAAATAGAGAAAAATAAAGGGCAAAGGAACGGAATCAGATGAATAATTAGTATGTTAGGTGGTGTATCTATGAGAAAAAATATTTTCGGGAGCGGTTGGTGGGTAGGCATCAAAGGTGTAATGTGCTAAAAAATGTATGCTGTTTTGGCAGAGAGATCGAAAAATCATTAGTCTCTTCGCATGTATTTCTATAGAATTCAATCCGGTAGCTTACAGCTAAGTTGTGAAAAAATTCTGCCCTATATGCCCACGTGGCTGTGACTATTGCTAACCTGGGGGTATATTTTGTCCGTTTCTGTCGATCTCTATATTATCAGCGAAATATCAATTCATGGACCCATATTAATAGCTTCGTTTGGTTGATTTTATTTTCTATTGCGTCCACCGTGGCAACTACGGAGGAATACTGAAACGTGACTTCATAAAATATTAATGGTAATTCCTAAGTTATACACTTACAGAGGGGCATTAATATTCATTGGGTTAAAATGTACGTTCCGAAAGGAAGCGTTCATTAGATTTAACTTTTACGTATACCGTGTTAGCGATAAATACTTATTTACAATTTAGAAAAGTTAACTATAAAATGTTCATTTTTTAGCATTTCCGTTTTGGTACCATTTTCTCTAAAACTGCTTGCCGTTTAAGCAAAAATATATTCATGTCGCCAAATTCATTTGATTTATATTATACTAGCAGAATTTTCCGTTGAATTTCAACGGATTTAGTGAAGCTACTACAGCACAACATACAAACTCTTTAAAATATATAGTAGACACTTTTTAAGTTACAATTATCTTTTCTTAACAAAAGTTCGAAGCGAATAACGCTAAACTTTCGTCTATCTGTAAGCTTCATTGAAGCTAATTGAATCGGAGGTAATAATGACGGCCGCCTTAGCAACGCCCGGGAGGGGTACGAAAAATCCACAAAATTTCGAAACAAATAGCGTGTTTCTGAAAACTTCGACCGTGTAACATGTAAACTTCGCAGGAATAAGATAATAAAGAGTTTTATTCGTTGAATAAAGCAAAAATGAAAGACATCGGTCCATCTTTACGTATTTTAATGCTTGAAGGAAGAATACCTTGCAAGAAATGGATTCATACGTGTTATCTTATGGAAAAATATTAATCCCCTATATTGGCAGCACTGATTAATCCTGGTTGACCAAGCCTTGACCATTCACTAAGTTAGGATGTACGGAAGAATTGTACCAACTTTGGTAATTCTAGCTTTTACCGTTTAGGAGGAGTTCCATGAACAAACACACAAATACACAAACGCACAAACACACGCTTCAAAATATATTATATTAGATTTATCTAAATATTTGAGAGTAATGGTAAGACGTCTATTACTTCTTATGAAACGGCAGCTTTATTCGTCTTATTTTGTTTATAAATCTCATTTATAATTTGTAAATAAAGAGCTTTATTAAAAATTTCATAAAAATTATGCGATTTTCATTGCTCCGTTTGCTTTTTTTTATAAATAGGAACGTAACAATTTGATTAAACTTAATTAGCACCACCTAATTCCAAATTTCGTAATTTAAGCTTAGTGGTGCCGCTTTGTGAAAATGGTTCAGGATACAACGAGGCTAGATATCATTATCGCGCTAATGAGATAGCTCACTAAATACACATCACAATTTGCTAGATTTATTTTTCTGAATTTATAGAATTCCTAGTCTATATGTATATATATATATATACACATATATATGTGTATATGTATATATATATAATGAATTAGCTACATTATTGAGAGAATGAGAGAACGAAGCCTTCTGTTGAGGCCTGTACGTTGCACGCACCAAGTTATTTTTCGAAACCTGTCCGAGCGATACAGCTTCCGACTTTCATTTTTGAACAAAGTACCACAGCTCTTCGTTGGGTAACTGATAAGGATAATTTATTCATGGCGGAGTACATCAAGCCAAATATAGCTACGCAAGCGAATATTCAAATCTGCACTCGGTGTTAGACTGGACGCGAGAACACAAAAATATCGTATAGAAACTGGGTTGATCGAGCCTCGGTGTAATAGCTTGACGCGTGAGAGAATGGAGAAGAACCGAAGGATATCACTTCAAAATATTCATACGAATATCCTGAGTTTGGCGCAACTAAATTAAAAATAACAAACCTTTATTCCCGTTAAATGAATTAACAAAACATGCGTTGGCTACACTCCTCACTGCATAGTGTGGTATGCGTATATAAATTTTAAAATGTATGTACGTTTTTATTACGTATATTGAAATAATACAAACGCCCACACAGGTACAAGTACCTACTTAAAACGTTTTCACTTCTCTTTTCTGGAGTTCCATATTTCCCATTAATTTCCTTCCACATTTACTTTGCCACTTTCGCGAGTTTTCAATGTAAATATAAGCTTAATGGAACGATTCCCTTCTCCTCAATATTTGACTCGCAGTTTACAACCCTCTCTTCTGGCGCCTTTTCGAATAATCTTCCACTTTCTTCCTTCCTCTCTTTCCTCCCTCATCCACTTATATTCCAAACCCACCCCTCTCCTCCTACATAGCCGTTATCTCACTTCAGCCTCCCGCCTCAACCTCCCCGCCTCGGTCTCCGTCGCCGTTGATTTTGACTGAGGCCCTTTTGCGGCCTCATCCTCTCTATAAATCCTTGATGGAGAACTCATGTTTGGTTCGCAGCGCAGTGGAGGCCGAAGGGGGAGGTTTTGAGCCTGCCAATCTCTCTTTACCTCCCTCCGATGTTTGGACCGGAGGGTGGGAGAGGGCGTGGATGGTGGATAGGTAAGGGGATAGAAGGGAGAATAAGGAAGGTGGTATGCGGTGGGAAGAGTGGGTGGAGAGGGATTTTGTCGGTAGGGGGAGGGAGGGGCTTAACGGGTCGCGAGATTCTGGTAGGGAACCATAGAGAGGGCGGGATTGGGATGGAGAGAGGGATGCTGTGTTAGATGTGGGACTGGAGCTGACTCCTATGGGTTTGAGAAGGAATATGGGGGAAAAGAGAGAGAGAGGGGACCGTTTTCCTTGCTCCTGAATAGGAGGAGTTTCCGTGGGAGAGGACTGCTGGAATATATTATGAACCCGAGGAGGTTTATTTCGCTTATTTTTTCATGAGATGTGAGCGACTTAAAATATGAATATAAAGCTTATATAAATCCTCGAGAAAGGACCAGAAGTGAGGTCGTGAATCGCACTCCTTCAGCTTTTTCAATAAGTAGGCGCAGAAGAATCGATGCGCGTCGTCGTATTTTTGTCGTCATTGGATTGTATTAGGTGTGCTTCAGACTCTGTCTTACGTAATTTTGAGTGAGTGTCGATTCGGTGGTGAATAAAATTATATATCTCCAAACTTATTTTAGTAAAAGGAAAAGGTAGTAATCATTATATAATTGATCATTTTGTATGTTTCAAGCATTCCAAATGTATATTTCTGTCGAGGATTTTAGTCTAAAATAAAAAAAGTCCGTTTTAGGGCTTGAATTTGAATTTTATTTGGCGAATGTAGTGATCATAAAGCTGTATATATCAAACGAATTATTAAAAGCCTTTTTGAATCCATATTTGCTTTATTTCCGTTTAATTGAACTGGGAATACAATAGAAAATAATTCAATTTAATAAAATAATAAATTTCTTCGTCCTTCACTCTTCTGATAAAATATTCAAACTCAACATCATGAAACAGTTACTTTACTAAGAAAAATTAAGATAATCTTAGCGTTTTTCTATTTTATGCCGCTCGAAGTTTCCCTTTTGATATTAAATGTTACAAACTACCACACCAAATAATCTATAATTGATGAGATCCATTAAGTCTCGGAATGCTTTTAGTAAGCACTCCATATTTTATACAGAGATATTTTTCAGCGCTAATCGAAAAAACTCCGATAGCACCGATCATTTGACGGTTACCTTTGTTTATTTTGTGCTGGTTAAACGGAAGGCATTAACACTTAAGGACTTATCGTCGTTTTGCACAGCCCTTAACAAGCCTTCCGCCGCACTCGATCACTCTCGTACCGGCATCTGCCTACCTCTCTCTTTCCCCGCTTCCCCTCCGCCTCCCTGTCACTTTCTCATCCTCCTCTAACTCCTTTCTCCACGTGACATTGACAACCGTGGTAACGAGATAAACTGACAATTATCCGCCTCGCTTGCGATGCAATTAACTGATACGTAGCCCTCCTACCGCCAGTCCTCAGCACCTCTGTCTTTTCTTTTCCTTTCTCCCCCCTCCTTCCACACCTCTCTCTTTCGCCCTCCACATCCGTCCCTCCAAACTACCGGTATTCCCGGAGCAGGCAGCTATGTCCCTTCTTAATTGGCTTGTTTGAATTATTTCCCCCTTCTCAGTAACGCACCCTTATACAACATCTCGCTCCTCCTGCCTTTCCTCTACGCTCTCAAGTTCCTTTATCTTCTATCCGCCTCCTTTTCTCCTCTCTCGGTTATCTCACATCACGTTATCTGGTTCACCTATTTCGCCTCTGTCATCGCTCGCTATTCTCCCTCCTCTTTTTTGCTCTTAAAACAGGAAATTCATCGGACCTATCTTGTGCAAAGTTTTTCTTGCCACACATTTACCTTTTTAGTCTTGCTTTTCTGCTATTTATCTCACAAGTAATTCCATTTCTAAATTTTTTCCTATCGAGCCAGTCATACTTTTACTAGTGTTATCGTTAGTGTTTTTCTGCTTTCTGCTCCTCCTAGCGAGTAATTTTCTATCATTTAATTTCACACATATCGTTGCGTATTGACTTTCCGTATGTCACATTTAGTTTACCACTTTATATAGTTTTTCATGTGTTGAAGTGTTCATTTTATAAACTTACTTTCAGAGGTACGCGGGATAAATTCTGCTGCTAATCTTTCCTTCATGATTTGAGATTTAATTCCGTTGCCATTTTAAATGTTCTTTCGGAAATCAATCGCTCAGCAAGAACTGGGTCAACTCCCGCCTCCCCAGTTCCACTTAATTGATCTCTTCTTTTTCCGACCTCCTTTGGGAATCGGAGAAACCTAAAACTCGCCCTTTCTTCAAACACTGGATCGAGTATTTTTTGTGGTATTTTAACTAAGCCCCCTAAGTCTTCAATCTGCCAGGTCTTCCGATTTTCTCCTTTATTCACCATAACCCCTCCTCGATCTTCCTCGTTCACTCAAATTGGGGGAAATGTTTACTTTTTTATCTTTTCCTTAGAGTTTCGGGGCGTGATTTCGGAAGGCGCTCGGGACATCTTTTCCTAAACGAAGAGTGGATAAGGAAAGCGCTTGTCACCTTGAGGCTTATATAAGAGTTTATGCCTCGAGTGATACCGTAACAAGTTTCACTCTTCTCCTTTGTTCCACGGAAACCATCTCACTCCCTCTTCTTCGCCCACCACTTGGTCGGATGAACCTATTTTTCTTTAATTCCCAGCTGAAGGGCATCCCTTGGATATGTTACATCATTCGCTACTCTCTACTACACCCTATCACTCGCCGACCCCATCAACAACCCTTCACTCTTCTCCACCCACTATCTCTCTCTCTCCCAACCCAACCCTTCACTCTTCTCCATCCACTCTCTCTCTCCCTCCCTCTTCCCCCCCCGCCCCTCTCTTTGCTCACTCTGCACAGCTTTTCTCACAATCCGTTTTCTCGCATTCGGATCACATTTATTTTCTCATTTATTTAGTACATCAACCTTTTCGCATCTCTTTCGTTGCTTTCCACCGTACATTCCCTCCTGATGGAATATGATCCTCATCACTGACTTCCCGCATATATTTAGAATCAATCGTATTAGGGTCTAACCTTAAAATTTTTAAGCCGATTTGAACTAGAGATGCAGAAAATAGTTATCGAAAAAATAACTTGCCTAAAATAGGAATATTGACCGGGAAAAAGAGGGAAATCAAGTTAGTGGTTCGCCTAGTAGAAGTGGTCTAAGTTTTATAGACTCAGAGGTCGCCTTTTCAAAACTTCTCAACGTCGTTTTTTCGAAGTTTCCAGCTACAATGGTTTTGGCTAGGAAGAGAAGAAAATTTGCTTATCGTTTCTCTTGTCATTTTATTTTTCTCCCTCTTGTACCGTCACAGATCCATATCTTTTTACAATCCACCTTTTTCTTACAATTTCTTCCTGTTTTTCATCCTGATTCCTCCCTCCTCCATAGCTCTCTCCATCCTCGTTCGCCTCTTCACCACTTCACCAGCCTCCCCGCATTCACTCCCACCCTCACTCCTCTCGGCCTCTCTTTCTCTCCCTCATTCATCCCTCATCAACAGCAATCCATTCGCCTCACCCTTTCCCTCTTCCTCTGAACTTGCCCGAAAGAGATAACGAGAGGCCTTTCCTTCCTTCTTAGCCCCACCCATTCCGATGTTTCCTCTCCTTTCCTACTCCCCTTCCCTTCCCTTCACTCTCTCCCTACAATCCCCACTCTTCTGAGCCCTTCGCGTTTGAAACTTTCCCTAACCCGTCAACCCCCTTTCATGTCATCCCTGTTTATCAAGAGTATCTTCGAGGGGTAAAAGTCTTCTCACTCACTTTCCTCATCCCCTTCCTTCCCCACTCTCTCCACACACCATCAAATGGATTTGCGAAACCGAGAGTGTTTGTTTTCCACTCGAAATCGTGTCTGAAATGAAGTACTTTTTCACCGGAGGGGGGGGGGGGGAGGGTGAGGGGGAGAGGGTTCGGAGATGGGAGTCGCATCGACCCAACGTATTTCTTTTGTCTTCCTTTCTGATTTCCTTTTTTTTTTAATGGCGCTTATTCGGACGAGTCTATTTCATTTTCCCTCGGGCTCTATGGACGAGATTGGTGTTGCACGATAAAACGGAATTTACTTTGAGAAATTAATTATATTATCTGTTAATTGCGTTTTGATTATTATCCCCATTTGCATAAATAATTTTCTTTGGTAATATCAGTTACGAAATATAATAACGCTATGTGTGATTATATTTAAAATATATTTGGATGCTAGCAGAAATTCCCGGCGTTGCCCGGGGAAATTTGGTTCAAATCCGATCGGAATTCTAGATGATACATGGTATTTAAGAATTTACTCGGCCGCCGTTTTGAATAAAACGGGCAGAGAGAAGCAAAAACCACGTATGAATTATTTCTGGGAGCCCTCCAGAATCGTACCAAATTTAATTCAAATCAATAGTAGGACTTGGGAAAATACGCGTCGTTTAATCAGTACTCGCCGTCCAATTACGGATAATGAAGTAGTCGTTTCTCACTGTGTATAAGATGTAGAGTTACCTGTTCTTTGAGAACAGGAAGTTTATGAGAACGGTTATTTTATTGCACAGTTTAGGCATCAGAACACTTCGAAAAGAACTGCCCCGTTCTTTCTGACTCATCTCTAGATGGCAATACATTAGCATACAAAGTAATTTTGCTTTTTGTACAATTAATATAAAACATTTGGGACTAAAAAGTAGCCTACGACCTTCCTATTTGTGAAGAAAGTATTTGTTGAAAGTTTGATTATTCTAGCTTTACGGCGTGGAAATATAAAGATGCACAAACAAACTTTCATAAATATATAGGAGATTGATCTTATACTTGTATTGCAAGTGACAAATATCAAATTTGAATTTCCTAAGTTAATTTACTCGGGAGTTAACGTCGAAAAACCAAATCGATGCCCGCCAAACCCCACTTAAATTTTTTTTTTAGATACACCACATCTTATAAATATTTTAGTGTATGTGTGTGTATGTTCTTTATACGTTTTTACACCGTTGAAGCTATCGAATGAAAAAGCTTCATGGGCCATCCCATGGACCAAAGGAAGAACTTGGTCTAGGTTTGCAGACCATGGAGTCTCTTATACCCCATGGGGAAAACAAAATACTATTTCCTTAAGAATGCATGGGAAATGGTGTGGAGAAACCCCAAAATGCCATGCAGCCCTTCACTGATGTGGATATAAATATACCTAAATATTAACTTACGATCACGGGAAATGGCTTATTTTACGCACGAAAGACTGAGTATTTTAATTCTGTTCACGTTTTGTCATATTACATGCTAAATCGCTCGAAATTTTCCTTTAAGCGAAAACTTTATCGATTTACATGGCCATTTTCCAGGCGGCAACAAGCTAAATTTCTTAATTGTTGTCCTCTTCAAAGTAGAGGAAGAATAGCTAACTCCAAGTTAAAGGATACAAATGGATTCATGCCTAAATATAGTCTATGAATACTTTTAATGTGAGTGAAATGATTTTTCAGGAATATTAGAACATTGTTATCTTTTACCATTAACATTGAAAGATTTATCGCGACATAAATCGATACATCTACTTAAATTTGTTCGGTAACCAAGATGGTTATTGTTTACGTTTTGGCTAATGGTATTGACATAATCCATGTGAATATTAAGTAAGACGTTAATGCGTAATTATATTAATGGTTAAACTTTACAATACAGTACATAAAATAGTAAATGTTAATGTAAGCATCGCTTGCGTAATTAAGGAATGGGGAACGTTTGCCCAGAGCAATATATATCGTTTGCTATTTAAAAGAAAACTTTCACGAGCGAAGCCGGGCGTTTCAGCTAGTAGCCTATATTTTAAGCTGAACCAGTCTAAAGATATGTTGCAAGTTTAATAAAAATTCGACCAGCCGTTTTTGCGTGATGCGGTAACAAACAAACAGACAGACAAGACTTTTTCCTAAAATATTTTTCCTAAAATATTTAGCCAAATTGTTTTCCTAAAATATTTTTTATTAGATTTCTTCGATGTAATCAACCGTTAGCTTGAAATCAGCGACTTCTCTTATGGGGACAATTTAAAAAATCCACAAATAATACCGGAATCGGACAGGTTTTTCATCCGTTTTAATGTATAAAACAATTGTATTTTTCTTTACAAGAGTATTTATGTCACTCATTCGAAAGCTTGATCATGTGCCTTCTTAAAGTTTAACCCGGCAATCCCTGAATAAAACTACGATGGTTACAATATTTATTTTTTGGAAGTAATCGAGTTTTCATATGTTTCCATTATATTTAAGACTAATGAGAAATTATGTACAAATGAACACTTCACCGTAGTCCTCTAATTCATACTCTGCAATCGTCAAACCACAAATACAAAATCGTCCTTTCATTCACTTTACCCCTTACGTGGCAAATAATACATTCCTTTAAATTTCGAATTTTTTTAAGCGTCGCGGAAGAAAATTTCTCTAGTCTGATCAAATGTAAAAAAATCAACTTCGAGCAACCGAATGGGGAAAATTTATCCTTATTTAAATTTTGCTCGTTCCGAATACATAAATCTGGTATCTTTCACTTCAGGATTTCTAAAAACAATTAAAATTAAAAATCTGTTTCCATGAAATATATAAAAACCGCGCTTTTCATGAGAAGGATCCATTGTATTATTAAATTATAACCGTGTTTTTAGCTGAGAATATGCTATAGCGCTTACAAATACAATTATTTGGGGATGATAAAAAAGGTTGAGATACTTTGGAATGCTTTCGTAAAAGAAAAGTAGGGTCCGTTAGAGGTAGATAGAAAGAGGGAGTGGACAGATACATGCCCCAAGCGTCCCGGTGTTATTGACAGTTTGAGCGGAGCGCCCTCTCGCTTGTTTCTAGGCTCCGGATCTCTATCTCCCTCCTTCTCCCAGCTTCCCTCAATGTCCTTCCCACCTCCCATTCTCACGAGCAACTCTCTGGTAAGGGAAGCGGACAAAGTCTGGGAGTGTTTTTTACGGAGGATGGCGATATGTTAATGCCAACTCGGGGAAGAAAGGAGAGGAATAGAAGAGTGCGGCTGGTTGGGTAAGAGTGGTTAGGGAAGAGTAAAAAGGGGAATAAGGTTCCGGTATCGAAGTGTGTATGTATATATATATTGCGGCGGGAAGAAGGGGAGAGGGAAGAGCAGGAATGCGATGTAAGGGTGAGAAGTGGCGCGAGGGCCTAAGCGTCGGACTGGAGGATGAGAGAACGATGGAAATGGTACGTATACTGCACGAAGGTTGGGGGCTGCTGGGGAATATGGAAGTAGGGGAATGAACGGTCAGAGAAATGGGAAGGGAATGGATATGGAAAGGGAGGAGAACCGCGGGCGAGAGAGAGTGAGAGAGAAGAGTTAGGGACGGTACAGGGGAGAGAGAGAGAGAGATAACGGGTGTTAGGTATTCATGGCGTGTTTTGGCGTTACGTTGGGTCCGGATCCAGTCCCGGGAAGTTGCTGTTATAGTTACCGGAGTGGATAGCACGCGCGCGCATACACACAAACACATCCGATCCCTCTTGTTTTTTGTTTTGCTTTCGGCTGGACCGGGCGTTTTTTTCTGGAAAAAAACAATTGATTTTATGGGGGAAAATGGCGGCTCGCCGAGGTTCCCCTGTAGCGCGACGGAAGACGGGAAAAGAGCTAATCGCACTTGGATGCGTGTTAGACGTTGCTCGAGTGCTTTTAAAATGTGTCTATTTTTGTTCCTCGCTTTATCTGGCATACATTATCGTAAGGAATGTGTCAAACGGAATCGTTTGTATTCTAGGAAATAATCCACATTAAATTTGGTCGCGGTGTAGTTTTTTTCCACAAAAAAAATTGGTCATTGCACTATTTAAGAAGCTTTTATTATCTACAAGTTATTACCCAATCTGTCTCTGTTTTGCGTGCTAAACCTAATTTTTCAAAGTGAAAACATGTCCCGAATATGCTAATTTGGTGATTGAAGCAAAATATTTATTCGGACGTATGAGCCTGCGAGAAGTGAATTGCGGTAATTAATGTTTATAAATACATATTAAAATATAATAACGTTTTATAGTGCAGCGCTGACGGTTTTTTGTGTTAGCAAAACTTTTGAGTTACTTTTGATGTTTGTAATTTAATATTGTATTTTATAATGAGAATTCTTAATGGAAATAATGTTTAATAAACCTCAATATTTTGTGATCGTTGCATTAACAGGCCATTTCGTTAATTAATGAATTTTAGATCCAGCTAATGAGGAAACAAATTATTTATACTATAATAGCCCAGGTCTGTTGGTTGGTTGGTTGGTCACGCTTTCACGACGGCCGATATAGAACGTTTTAACAAACTTCCCGAATAGGTAGAAGATTGAAATTTGGCAAGGATGCTTGACTAACATATTTTAAGGTAATGACGAAAATAAATCTCCAAAAATGTCCTGGGTTCGACCCCAAGGAAGACATTTCCATTTTCCGTAAGATAACATGTAAAAATAAATTTTTTGATGTGCAGGCTTTTATTGTTTTGGAAATTAAAATTAGAAGGAATTAACCTACGATCTTCGGATCTGAACCTTTTTGAAAAAAAAATTACAAAGTTTCTTATTCTGTTCATCTTTTTCCGCATACAATTCGAAATCGCTGATGGTATACGTTTAATTCACATATTTTGTGGAAATATTGCCATTTTAACGGAATGTTGCCTTGGGTACCAATTATATTGTTAGACCTCAAAATCCTATTGTTGTATCAATCCTTATGGGTATAAACGTGCTTTGAATGCTTTTAATACTAGAGAGGGGGGGAAGAGAGGTAGATGGGGTAGCGAGAGGGAGGGGGACAGAGGGAAGTAGAGGGGGTTGGGGAAAGAAGGGGAGGGGAGAGAGGGGGAACGGGAGAAATAAGGAGGGGGGATGGGGAGGGAGAGAGAGGGTGTAAGATGGGGGAGGGGGGAGGGAGAGGGGGGAAGAGGGAGGGAAAGTGAGGTAACTATTTTAAGTTTAGCCCTAAACCGGGCAAGGTAATTTACTGACGCGACCGGGCAACGTGAGCTTCTGAGGCTCACATTCATAGTCTTCTGAATACGTTAAAAAACAGCAAACATTCTATTACAATTCATTTATTATAAAAATCATGTGAAAAAGTTGTTAACAAACGTTTGCCATAAAAATATTCAATAATGCTGGAGTTTTTATTTCGTTTCACACTTATCACAAACAATAATTTTCGATCTGTGCTCATTACAAAAGTTTTTTTTTAAATTTCCGGCAAAACTGTTTTTGCATCCTGAATAGGAAGGAAATTGAAACCCACAGATACTACATGAGATAAGATGACTGACGTGACAAACAACAACAACAAAAGGAGACTGAGCCTTGCAGGGTCAAGTTGCCTGGGAGTGTGACATATCAGGTAATATTTTTTTTGCCAAAAATTACGACTTAATAGATTTCCGTAACAGTATATTATAGATAAAGAAGAAGTCAAAAAGTTACAGCGTTCCAGCACATTATCTTAAGCAAATATAAAAAAAATGTGACGTGGTGAGCCTCAAAGGCTCACCTTGCCCGGTTTAGGGTTAACTAAAGATAGCCCGTCAACAACAGAATATTCACTAGAAATTTTATATATGGCAAAATATTTCATATGTAAAAGTGTGATATTAATTATTTTAAATGAAAATAATAATTATCTATCTATAATTCTTCCGTTGATATTTCAACGGGCATTATACTACTAAGGATATAAAAACCGTATCGGTGAACGTTTTCCAATATTTTGAGATAAATACAGCAAATCACATATATTCATATTTTTTCTTTGATTCACCCGTATCTTATAATTCGCTAATCTCTTGATTTAATATAAATGAAATAATTGCTAAAGCTACACTTTCGTTGCATATTGTTATTCTAAACCTCTTGTTTAAAGATTCTATCACACAATTTCATTAAACTGTCAGTATACAACCAGTTACATCTGCAAGTCACCAGATAGATTGGTGGCAAGAAGGTACAAGACACCACACTCCCCATAAATCTTCAAATTTATTCTTAAATATTCTGTTATAATTTATTTTTCTAGGAAAAAAATCTCCTCGATACCGCTCCGTCATACAGTAAATCTTTCGTATTTTATCACTGCGGTCTTGCCTACATAGCTATATTAATTTATTCCGAATACTTCCTCAGCATGGGTTTCTGATCTATATTTTTCTATAAGTTTCATCATAGCGTTCGTTACGATAACAAATTCAAAATCCTTAATAAAGAAGTAACGCTATGCATAGGGTTGTAAATTTCTTTCACCTATCTTGCTGCCCTGCGCTGCAATTAGTGTAAGCAAACCATACTTTGCTCAGCTTATAACAAATACATTCAGAGAAAATTTTCGATTGTCTTGGAGTTAAGTCAGATCTCTTACTATCTCGTCTCTTTTGCAGCAATATTATCATAACTTTTGTACTCGTCGTGAAGTTTTCATTGATTTTGTTAAGGTTATGGACATTTATTTCTCGGAAAATTATTGCATACCGTAGTTAGAGATCTTTCAGTACTAATTTTATTGCGAACATGGGTCCCTTCTTATTTTAAACTTTTACCCGAAGAGATTAAAACTGCGGCGTAGTCGTTATAAATTGGTTTTGTTTAAATAAGCGTCCTTTATCTTGATTATATAGTCTTACATTGTATTGGCGGCTCTCTGTGAAAAATACAACATTATTTGGTAAATAGTGGCCGGAGTTATCGCCGATTTTCACCCTTCGTCCTCAGATCTAACAGTGGCGTGGATGTTACCCTAACAAAAAAAAACGAATTATTTTTTCTAAAGGGGTATGTTGTCCTATGCCTATCCCCTACTTTGTTTGCACACGCTTATCCTTTTCCTTCATGCGTCGTATGGTATTTAGTGAATGGTGGATATGAATGGACAGAGGGGAAGAGGGATACGGCGAAGCGGGGAGGAGTTGGTAGCTTTTGCGACGGGGCTTCTCCTGCTGTCTGGAGGATGGATGGCCGTGTTCGGATCTGCAAACATTCGTTTGATCTATGCATCCCCAGGACTCCTTTGACAAATGGTTGAAAAGAGGAACGAGAAAGAGTGTGAGTGACATCTGGCATCGCTAGATTGATCACAAAAGTCACGCAACGTCTTAGATATTTGTTTACTTTACGTGGAAAGCAAGCTGTAACAGTTTTTGTGTCAATTCTTTGATGTACAGAAAAAAAAATAGGCCTATTGCGTTCACGCTGTCAAATTATTTCAATCGGATGACATAAGGGAGAAAATACATTTTTATGCGCTTTACATTAAACGAAGCCTGTTGCATTAAAGTTGTAGGAAGAATCCCATTAAATTATTTCCCGCTTTAGATCTTTTTTATCGTATCAGTACTTATTTTCATGATGTACGTATTTTATTTTGGTTTCTTAGTAATTATAATGTTCATTTCAGCGAGTTCTTCTGACGTCTTATAGGTAAATATTGCAATATTGTTGAAACTGGACGGATTTAACAAAATATAATTACTTTGCCTTCAGTTACATCCATAAAAGTATTTATATGATAACAATGTATTACAAACAAATTATTTGTAAAGATCACAGCGTTATACAAATTGCTTAACAGAATTTTCGTCCAAATTTAAAAATATTGGTACTCTGCCGAACCTATCCAAACTACACTTCCGTTTCATTACTAGATCCTATTTCTGCATTGCACAATAATGGCCTCTGGAGAATTGCGCGGGAGAGAGAGAGAGGGCGAAAGTGTTCTATTCGCAGTCACCGTTGAGAATGCGTTCTCTCGGTTGTCACAGAGCTGCTCACGAGAACTTTTCGAGCACAAAGGCAATGGAAACGGCGAGGGAGGAGAGGGAGGTTGACGGCTCAGAGAGAGTGTCAATCAATCAAGGGGAGCGAGAGGGAGGCTTATACAATGGAGGGAGAGAGACGGGGGCGGCGGATAGGAATGGAGGCAGCCAACCCTGAGCGACGTCAGGTTACTCGAGCCAAGTACGCCGAAAAAGAAAACGCTCAATAGTTCAGTTGAGCATGCGGCCATTTCAACGGACGTGAAACGACGGCGATAAGGGCAGGATAACGTGAGGCGATGTGGAACTTAAAAAATCCACAAATAATACCGGAATCGGACAGGTTTTTCATCCGTTTTAATGTATAAAACAATTGTATTTTTCTTTACAAGAGTATTTATGTCACTCATTCGAAAGCTTGATCATGTGCCTTTCTTGAAGTTTAACCCGGCAATCCCTGAATGAAACTACGGTGGTTACAATATTTATTTTTTGGAGGTAATCGAGTTTTCATATGTTTCCCCTGCCAAACGATTCTAGCGGCTTCCAGGGTATCGATGTAAATGTAAATGTTTCCAATATATTTAAGGCTAATGAGAAATTATGTACAAATGAACACTTCACCGTAGTCCTCTAATTCATACTCTGCAATCGTCAAACCACAAATACAAAATCGTCCTTTCATTCACTTTACCCCTTACGTGGCAAATAATACATTCCTTTAAATTTCGAATTTTTTTAAGCATCGCCGAAGAAAGAAAGAGAGCATGCAACAAATTCATCGCCCGACCATAAACTATTAACTAGAAAGTTGTTGGTTTAAGAGTAAGGGTGAAATATGTTGCGGCGTAGCGACTGAAAAATTAGAACCTCAGTCGCTCCAAAAGGCGATTCATGATTTAGGTTTCGCGTCTCTCATCGGAAGAGAAGTTTACATAATCATATCATGCCGCTCGAAAGCCTGGCGCTTTGAATATTGTTGCGTGTTAGATTACACGCCTGTCTTGCGTTGCAGCTTTGAATGGATCTGGCGTTCCTCGCCCATTGATCCCAGCCCTCTCCTCCTCCCACCTCCCCCGCTGCGCCAATCTGCGTCGACACAACAATGGCCGGAGAGGCGATTAGCATTCTCTCGTTACTCGATCTTTCAACGCTGACAACACAAATTCTAGCGTTTTCCCCGCTTCTCCGCGCAACCGTTGAAATCTCTTTCGGTTTTTGTTAACCATGAAAATGGATTTGCCGCGGCGCTACTTTGCGCAAATGAAAACAAAATCAAATCAAAAACATATGAGCAACTTTTTTCAATTTGAGGCAGCTATTTTTCAAGAAAATCCCATTGCATGAAAAATTGGAATTGACATTTTAATTTAGTTAATGAAATGCTTTGCATCTAACCAGAAAAAGTTACAGTTACGAAATATACTCATTCGTGAGGTTTCAATAAAGCAGTCATATTTAAATTACAGGTCAGATATTTGTTTTGATATTCTGCCTCTGATCGTCACTCCTTACGTAACACAATTTGACAGGATTATGTTCCTTAAAAGCCGACTCATTATTTTTAAAAGACTAAAAGTAAAAATACTTCACTTAACTATAAATGAATGCGTCTTTTGTTAGGTCAATAAATCTGTATAATATACTCTTGAATGTCGCTATAGACTACAGTATACGTAGAGGAGTAGTTTCGGACTAACATCTAAAATGCAAGCGGCGTGTCGTAATAAGCTCGTTAGCCGCTCCGGTTCCTTCTTTTAAATAAAGCTATCGAACACAGGCAGTTTAGGTTTTACGACATCCGCGACTCAAGGACGTTAAATTCTGACCCGAGTTAATGAAGCCATCTAGATTTGCTTCCGTTGGAGATGATTTACTCGCTCCCTCGAGACAGGTACACTTTTAATATAATCCCGACGCGGGGTTCGAAAAAATAAATAAAAAGTCAAATGTGTTTAACGAACCATCAAAAATTAGCAAAAACGAGTAAGCGGTGAATCGGTAATCTACGCGCTCTCCCTTGAATTATCGTTTGAACGGATGAGAGCTCTCTCCATTGCGCCTCTAGTCAACTCGAGTACTTGAAGGGGAACGATGCAACGCTGCGGAAGTCGCTTTCGAGGAGGGAAGGGGCAAAAGAAGCGATAAAAAATCATCCCCTCTTCTAAATGACTCGATTCACGTGTCGGCAGGATCAAAGGGGCGAGGCGAAGTATGTGGAGAATTCGGCGTTAGCACACGACACGGCGTTTGATCTCAAGCCACTCCTCTCCATCGTGCAATCGGCAGAAAGCGTACGAAGCTGGAGAGGCGGAGGTAAAGAGGGTGGTTAGGTCGGAGGGAGAGAGATCGTCACCGCCGAGGCAAACTGTTAGCCGCTCCGTCGATTCCTTTGCGGAGTAACCGGAAAAAAGTCTCGCGTTTACTCCTCAGATTGACGGATGGGGATGACGGCTTCGGCCGCGCACTTCCTGCCTCCTTCGCTTACCTCCATTGCCTTTTATTCTTCCTGCAGAGCGATCGGTTCCCTTTTCCTAGGACGGTTACATAACAAGAGGGAACCACAATGCGGGTGCCCTTCCGACCCTTATTTGCGAGGTATGAGTGGTAGCCACTGGAGAGTGGGGGCGACATCTGGTCCTCATTTGTTCTTCGACTCTCCCTCTCCCATCTACTGCCGATACCCCCAATGTCCTCCCTCTCACCTCACCTCCCTACCCTCGTATTCCTTTCGTTCCCCTTTGCTTCCTTTTCTCTTCCTGTTATTGCCGTTGAAGCGCTGTCCTACTTGGGTTATTAGAACTTTTCTCTTTTTGTCTTCTCCTGAGTTGTTTTCCTTTCCTCGGGATATTATTTTATCTTTTTCTCTTCCATTTTCTTCTGAAATCTTTTCATTCTTATATTCATTCCAAATCGCTTTTCTGCAATTGAGTCCCTGTCTCGTAAATGAAGACAATGAGTTATCAATAGTTATCAATTCTCTGTTTTCTCCCTTTTAACAGTGAAGCACCTTATATTCTCGAATGCCGCTTTCGTCTCCGAGTCACATCTTCCTCTTTTCTGGCTTTCTGCCATTTCATTTATATGCCTATTTCCCATCTTTTTCAATGTTTATCATGTATTTCTATTTCCTTCTTATTACCATAAATTTTTTACCTCTCACATGCATGCTGTTGCTTTTCTACTTTCCGTTCGTCTTGTTCGTTTTGTTTTCCATTCCGCTCCTTATTCTCCTCGTTTCTACCGCCTCCATTATTCTTTTCATTCGGGAACCTATTTACCGACATCAGCATCGATTCCACCGTTCGTGATCTTCGGATCCCAAACCTTTCTCCCTCTCATCAGTCACCGTCCGGCTTTCGACCGCCACCTGGAGCTGTCACATTACTGGATCACGGAGAAGGGATTGGAAAAGTAGGCGGGGGAAGAAAAGGAACAAAAAATTCTTTCGATAGAGTGGAGGAGTGTGCCGGGGACATTCTGAGAATTGGGGAGCGAATACGGTCAGAAATTCTTCATTCTTTTTTGGCTGATATTTTTCCGGTTGTTTTTGTTTGAGTATATTTCCGGCATGGCGGTTTTTCTTCGCTTGTGTTTTACGTTACTTTTTGCCCGGTACGGCCTACAGAGGTAAATATGTCCATTGCAGGTTTTTTATTGGCTAAATATTGCCCTCAGTATCTCATGCCTGGTGGTTTTGCCAGAGGTCATGTTTTTTCAGGGCCGATAGCTTTTTTGCTCGTGTGATGAATCGTACCTTTTAAAAGGATTGATGACTTGAAATTAAGTTCCGCCATCCGATTAGATAACATCAGCGTTGGTCCCCGACATTTGTACCAGTCGCTCGTAGTCTATACACCAAATCTTACAAAAAACGGTTCAATGCAGGATTTGAAAGTAATTTCATAGACTACATTATTTAAAACTACGATAAATGTAATAGATCGCTCACTATTTTCAAAATTTTCTCATTTAGAATGTCCTGATAATCAAATGCTATATCTAAATTACATTTTTATCCCTTTGTTTAATGAACGTAGTTACAGCGGAAGCATAAGCAATTACAATTGAAGATGGTTCCTATGCAATCAAAAAAGCTATTTTCAGATGAATTTCATTATTTTTTAACTTTTATTCCTTCATTTTTGGAAAGCATTATGTTCTTCTCTAATCTCCTCGAACTTTTGTTCCTATTCTTGAAACGAACTGAGCGCACACTTTTCAGACAGATTAAGCGATCCTCTCCAGATTGGAATAGATCCAAACCATCTGTATCGTATATATTGTATATGAGCTTTTTTTCATTTAACGATTATTGCTCAAGCTTTGTATGTAAAAATAAAATATTTGAGATTTTACCTTCTCGAAAAGATATACATGAACTCGCCAAATTAGTATTATTATCTGTAACGGAGAAGCCAAATATTCTCCATTGCGCAAAAGTCATATTGTACATATTTTAATCTCTGAATGAAGTTTTTCCTGTGTACGCTCGTATTATAAATACAGCATAACATGCATTGATATCAAGCAAGTGGGGTCAAGTTGTCGTATTCGGCCATAAAGTGTACCTCGTCCCTCCCCACTCATCCTCCTATCCAACGAATCTCCCACACTTATCCTCCGAACCACCGACCCACTCACTATACGCCATAGGCATTCAACAGGTCCTCTTCTTCGCGTCCACCCATACGCTTCTCGAATGCTCCTTTCCCTCATCCTCCGCGGCTCGCCACAAGCGCATCCTTCTGCTTCCACCCACAAAACCCGCCTCCTGCTCTGCCAACTCCTAATTCCGCCATGGAGCAGTCCAAAAACCAACTACTTGTTCCCTTTGCACGACTTTGTCCGTTCAGTGGCTATACTGAAATATTGGAGTTTTTGGCTGTATATTAACTATTTTTCCACATTATTCTCTGATTTGCTGATGTTTAAAAGTTGACGCTACAATAGCGCTATTGACCAAGGGCCGACAACGTTTTTTGTTTGCCAGTTCTTATCAGTATTCAAAATTCGTGGCACCCTGCGCCTGCTACTGTAAAATTCACTTAATCCCTAACGTTTACGAAGTGCTACTTTTTACATAAGGCGACCCGCTAACATTCACTTTCCCGAATCCCACTTTCCCGAATATCATTTGCCAGAACATTACTTCCCCGAATATCGTTTTCCCAAACATCACTTTCGCGAATATCGTTTTCCCGAATATCACTTATATGTGAATTCACTGTTCTTCTGAGACCGAACGAAAAAGGGTTTATTTTGGAGAAAAACGCAAACATTTTCCTGAAGAGAAATAATCTTGCACTCAAAAGATAAGTTGAAGAATACAATTTTGTTCCACTCCCACAAATAAATGTATCACTATTATTATTATTGTGTATTTTTGTGACACTGATTTTGTAACAGAATTAATCAGTGTAAATAAATATAAAATTATTATTACTGTGGTGTTATTTGTCTGTGTAACTTTTTAGAAAAGTGAAGCAATTTTTCCAAGAAAATGATTATCGCGAAATTGGACTATTCGGGAATTCGGAGGAAGGATTATAAGAACAGTGAAATACGCGGATGATCAAGTACTTCTAGCAAGAAAGGAAAAGGAACTCCAGAAAATGATAAATAGACTAGTGATAACAGGTAGAAAATACGGTATGGAAATTAATACAGAAAAATCCAAGGTTATGCGAATATCAAGTAAAGAAGAAGAAAATTTGAACATAAGTATTGGAGGAAAGCCATTAGAACAAGTTTCAGATTATAAATACCTTGGAAGCATCATAACAAGAGAAGCAACATGTACAGATGAAATCAGGACTAGAATAACAAAAGCAAAAGCCGCATTCAGAAGAAAGAAACTCCTGCTAACGGGAAATATAAAACAGGAAATCCGCAAGAGGTTGATAAAATGCTATGTATGGAGTACAGCTTTGTACGGAGCAGAAACATGGACGCTAAGGAAAAATGATATTAAATACTTGGAAAGCTTCGAGATGTGCACACGGAGAAGAATGCTGAAGATAAAATGGACAGATAGAGTGAAAAATGAGGAAGTACTTGGAAGAATAGGAGAGAAGCGAACGATTATACAGACTATCAGAAAGAGGAAGGCAAACTGGATTGGGCATTATCTGAGGAGAGAGTGCATGATTAAAGAAGTGCTAGAAGGAAAATTGGATGGAAAAAGAGGAAGAGGTAGGAAAAGGTTTAAGCTAGTAGACGACTTGAAAGGGAAAGAGAGCTATCAAGTCATGAAGAAAACTGCGGAAAATAGGAGTATATGGAGAACCAAGTTTAACCTAGAATAATCACGGACCTGTCAATGGACAGACTACCTATGATGGTGATGATATATATATATATATATATATATATATATATATATATATATATATATATATAAATACTAAGGAAGAGGAAAGGTAAGTAAGGATATTTTGGGCAACTAGGTGTTGAAGGAAACCCAGTGAACACTTACCGGAAGTAGAGCCGCTGGGGTGTTGGAGAGACACATTTGTAGAGGTTAGAGCTTTCGGGATGATCCCTTCGTCAGCACAAGAGAGTAAACTATATATATATATATATATATACACACACATATATGCACACACACACACACAAGGCCTCCGAGAGCCAAAACGGGCCCAGCGGAAAACAACCTTCTGCCCCCCCCCCCCCTTCCGAGAAATATTTTTAAAATTATAAAACAAAAGGAATTATGAATTCCTGCAACACCTATGAAACGTACTTCAGCGAATTAAAAAAATATAAATTTTGATTTTCTACTTCGATTTTTAACTAAATGAATGTCACATCTAAGCGATAATAAATTTACTTAATTACTGGCCCAGATACACTTAAATGTTGGTAATTGTTATTTAAAGAAAACTATTTAAATCAAATACAGATTTTGAATTTCCGAAAATCTTTTGTGGGGAAAACCTATAAGTATGTACAGTTACGGGCCCCAACTCACTGCTCCGAATAACTGATTTCATCATTGCGTTTTGCTGCCATGACTTGCACCTGTGTATTACAAAATACGTATTATGATAGGAAAATCTTGTGACCACTCCATCTCGTGCCCCCAGAACCCCCGGGGAGTTCTCCCCGCCCTCTCGGTGGCCTTGTGTGCGCACACACACAGACACACACACACACATATAGGGCAACTAGGTGTTGAAGGAGTTGTCTCTCTCTTGTGCTGACGAAGGGATCATCCCGAAAGCTCCAATAATTTCTACAAATGTCTCTCTCCAACACCCCAGCGGCTCTCCTTCTGTTAAGTGCTCACTGGGTTTCCTTCAACACCTAGTTGCCCTAAATATCCTCATTTACCTTTCCTCTTCCGTAGTATATATATATATGTGTGTGTGTGTCTATATGTATGTATGTATGTATGTATATATTTATTTATTTATGCGAGTTGGAGATTTTGGTATAACAATACGACATCTTGTGAAATCAGACAATAGAGGTCGGTGGCGTGCTTATATTCTCACATAATTTTTATAGTGGTCACACTCGAAGATTAATTTCATTTGTATATCTACTTTTTATCTCATGTTACGGTTAGTTTCACTTTGTTAATTTTATTATTTTTCCATTGGCATAATAATACTATTTAGCCAATTTCCGCTGTAAAAGTTGTAATGTAAGCGCCACTTTGGAATTATTAATAGAATTTCGAAGGAATCGAAATGATGTAAAGAACCTTACACTCATATAAAAGTACTCGATTAAATCTTTAATCGAGTACTTTTATATGAGTGTAAGGTTCTTTACATCATTTCGATTCCTTCGAAATTCTAACAGATGTTTCAATGTATGTAGTCATTAATCGAATATAAAAATTACGATTTTAATTCAATTGTGTTAAGTTACTACGAAAAACATACGATATTATCATTCAATAAAAACGAGAAATTCTAACTCTTCATTTTACTGCATTGAATAAAATTCACCCTCTGTTGATATCAGCAACAGACGTACTCATTTACACTATGCTTGTCTTACCTAGTGATATCATACAGAATTTGTAAATAGTGCCGAATTTTCTTAACAGTTTTCAATATGAGAGAAATAAAGACAAGTATTACGAATGTAACGATTTACTGAAAAGGATGTCAATTTTCCCTTTCTCGTGCTTGTACCTTTAGTGGATGATAGAGAAAAAGAGAGCGTATATGCATGTCGTTACAGTATTCGTGATGAAGATCATACACGCTCTTTAAGGAGTTTGATGTTTCCTACGCCTATTTCTCACATTTACGTGCCAAACAGTGTCTTCGACGACGGAAAATGCAGTATAGTAAAAGAAAACACTTCAATATGAGAATGAGGAGACTTGAGAGAAAAAGAACATGAGAAGAGCCCGAAAAATCAGGTAGTTAGAAAAAGAAATTAACAAAACATGAACAGAAAGGAAACATTAAAAATGTAAATTACTCTTTTGGTATAACATTAATGAAAGTAGGCTCGATTTTGTGGAATTTACTCATAAATAAAAGAATAAAAAAACTTTTAGTGGAAGAAACAAAGTTTCTTCACTCTTTTAATTACTGCTTTGGTCATTTATATTTTAAAAGTTTTCCCAGATCCACACATCATCATTTTCATAGGAATATATTGTCATGAGCCTCGAGTTAAGGATGTGATATATCAGTCGGTTTTACAGAAAATATTTAGTATCTAATTCAATTGGCAGATCTATTTCTTGTTCTTGATGGACGATTTTAGGAAATATAGAGAAAATCGTAAAATACAAAACTTGTCGGCATTACTTTTGTACCCCTTCTCCTGAGGATGGCAGCTTTTAAAAGTTATTGGAGGTCTTACCGGCGACTTTTGCTTTTATATATTACGTTGGCTTTTTTAAATCGCAAAACACAGCTCACTAAACAGTGCGTTTGTTTCAGTTCGAGTTTTGTAAAAATAATTAGTAATTAAGCTCGTACATCAAGTGTTTTCTCACTATCATATGCGATAGCAATATGGGGGATTTAACGGTTTAAGGCTATTAAATTCTTCAATTTCATGGTGTCGTATAACCAAGGTTCGTATAATCTCAAGGCGGTATAATTCTCGAGGAGCCATAAAATTTTTCGTCATTACTCATAAACGGATACATAGGATGAGAACACGAAAACGAAAGGGGTGATGAATTTGGAGTTTTAAAATTCGCGCAGTTAATTCATCCGATATTCTCTTTATGTATTTGTTTGGGCGAATGACAAAATCAAAACAAAACGTGAACATTCGATCGACGTTATTCATGCGAAAATATCTAACGACTCAAAATTTGCTGTGTATACAGCGAATTGGGTTTTTATATGCAAGTTTATTCGAGAAGGTATGTTAATACGCGACATAAAGCCGCCAGATAAAATACCCGGGCTTCCCTTTAAAATTTTATCGTCTTTTCCTATCTATTTTCCAAGGCAGCCCATAAAAGTGGGGTGATGTTATTTTTGGTTGCACATACCATCAATTTGAGATTATCTCTCCCTCCTCGAGTTATTGTACCGAAAGTATTCTTCAGATACTTTTTTTATTTCGAGGAAATTTACAAGCACCTCCTGTGCCACCTGACCCCTTGAAAACACCATCCGGTCCCACCCCCTCGAAACCCTTGCGGTTCTTTCCCTTCTGAACCTTGGTGCATTCGTTCTCTCCTTAATCCTATTGTTATACAACCTCATCTCAACGCCATATTTTTTAAGGAGTAGTGTAAAAAGGGTTTTTTAAATATACGATGAAGTGTCCAAGACCTTTTTACGTTCCAAACTCAATATAACGCCTTCAATGGGGTCCTAAAATACTCCGTGAAATTTGGAATTTTTATTTCTTTTATAAGGCGCTCTTCTCTTTAAAACTCTCGCACATGTACACGTCCAACCCGGATAGGTACTATCTTTTTTCTTTTGCTTTACAAAGAATCAGCTTAGAATATCCCATCAAATGGATGTGGTTCTCGAATAGAATGGAAGAATCAAAGTTATTACAGCTGGATCTGGTAAATAATATTCTATGTGTAATTATATTGATAGTTTAGCAGCACGAATAGAATATGTTATGTGTTACAGGAGGAAATTAAGGATGATAGTGTAATAAAACACTTTTTTGAACCAAAAATGAAATTAGTGTACTACTTCACTTCCTTTGACACAGTATGAGTTTTATTATTTTATTATTTTGATACAACAATACTTGCATATCTAATCTAACTATATATTAATTTTACGTTGACGTCTTTAGACATTTGTTTACAATTTATATCGGCGTCTTTGTCGAGAACCGTTCGTCGTAAAGGTATGCGGTAAACGGCGTTTTGTTTCTACTGGCTATGAGGTCCCTGGAAAAATATTTTCGTTTGCTAAGTGTCCCGGGTTCGAATTCAGGAGACAATTATATTTTCCCATAAGTTTACACGGGATTTTCGATTTTTCAGAGTGCAAGGTTTTTTCCTTTGTTCGTTAAAATACGTAAATATGGACCGATTTTCTTCTTTTTTGCTTTATTTGACGGCTAAAGTTCTATACTATCTTATTATTGCCAGGCTTATACGTTACACCGTCGAAGTTTTCAGAAATACGCATTATTTTTGGAAATTTTGCGGATTTCTTGTACTCATTCTGGGCGTTGCCAAGGAGACACTCAATTGTTGCCTCAGATTCATTTCAATTAAACCTTCAAATAGACGAAAGAAAAGAGTTATTCGCGTCGAACTGTTGTTTAAGCATCGAAATTAATGACGCATAGCAACGTAAATATTTACGGATAATTAGTCTGTTGACTGCGTATTGGAAGCGTTTCTAGCTCTGTCAATAACATGTGTATAACAAACAAGCTCCCAGCGTATTGAGTTTTATTTTAATGTCCAATTAATTTGTTTTTTGTTTTGTTTCGTCGTTTGAATGCTGGAATCTTACGTTTTTATAAGTAGAACCATCATATTACACATCTGTAATCCTTATTAACGCAAATAGGCTCACGCATCAATTAAAAATTAGATAAGAATAGGGACGCACGTTACTTTGTAAACACATTATATGGTTATCTTCTCTTCATTGATAATCTAAATAAACGGTTGCATTGATGTCGCCTTTATAGTAGATCCTGTAAGAAGTTAAAAGCAGTCGTTGATAGACACTTGAAGTAAAGCAATTGTTTGTGAGTTCGTCTATAATGGTGCAACAGTAATCATTGGAACTAAGGTAAGGTAGAGCTATTAGCCCAGCTACAGCTGCCAGAGAAAGGAAGAGGAGTCAGAGATCAAAGGAAGAGTATTGTAGGAAAGAGAGAGAAAGAGATGCGGAAGCTCATAGGATTGCCCGTGTAGATGAGGAGCGGAGAGTACTAGAAAGACAAAGAAATAGGGAAACACGTCAAATGAAGAAGATCTAACCTAGGGCCTAACTATTTAGATTATTTGCATTTCATTTATTTCATTAATTATTCAATCAAAATTATTTCACTAAACTTTCAGTTTATTTAAATCGCGTTGAGGATCGGAGATCCGGGGCTGCCCTACTCGTTTATAAATAATTTTTGTCATATTTATGTGATATTTTGCTTCACCGTATACAACTCCAGAATTCCTTTAAAGTTGGGCTGTACTATATGAAAGGTAAGATATTTATTATGACATCCAAAAGTAATTGATATCTAGTTGAACTTATTGCTGTAATATCATGGGAAAATGCTTTGATCCTCACATAAGAATGGTGAATTATTATCTTATTCAAATACGAGCAGAAACACCCGGCCTTGTCCGTGGATATTTGGTTCAATTTCGATCGGAATTCTAGATGATACATGGTATTTAAGAATTCACTCGGCCGCCGTTTTGAATAAAAACGGGCAGAAAGAAAGAAAAACCACGTACGAATTATTTCTGGGAGCCCTCCACAATCGTACCAAATTTGATTCAAATCAATAGTAGGACTTGGGAAAATACGCGTAGTTTAATCAGTACCCGCCGTCCAATTACGTATAAGTAGTCGTTTCTCACGATTCTCACTATGTACAGGAAGTTTATGAGAACAGTTATTTTATTGAACAGTTTAGGCATCAGAACAGTTCGAAAAGAACTGTCCCGTTCTTTCTTACCCATCTCTAGATGGCAATGCATTAGCATACAAAGTAATTTTGCTTTTTGTGCAATTAATATAAAACATTTGGGATTAAAAAGTAGCCTACGACCTTTCTATTTGTGAAGAAAGTATTTATTTAAAGTTTGATTATTCTAGATTTAACGGTGTATAAATATATAGATGCACAAACAAACAAACTTTCATAAATATATAGGAGATTGATCTTATATTTGTATTGCAAGTGACAAATATCAAATTTGAACTTCCTAAGTTAATTTGCTCGAGAGTTATCGTCGAAAAACCAAATCGATGCCCCCCAAACCCCCACAAAATTTTTTTTGAGATACAACAAATAGCCTATATTTTAAGCTGGACCAGTCTAAAGATACGCTGCAAGTTTCATAAAAATTCGACCAGCCGTTTTTGCGTGATGCGGTAACAAACAAACAAACAGACAGACAGAGAACAATTCTGCAAACCGGTTCAAACGTCTTCTTGTAATGCAATATAGTAGATAATATATTTTGAAGCGTGTGTTTGTTTATGGAACTCCTCCTAAACGGTAAAAGCTAGAATTACCAAATTTGGTACGATTCTTCCTTACATCCTAAATCAGTGAATGGTCAAGGTTTGGTCAACCGATATTAATTAGTGCTGCCAATATAGAGGATTAACATTTTTCCATAAGATAACACGTATGAATCCATTTCTTTACTTGCAAGGTATTCTTCCTTCAAGCATTAAAATACGTAAATATTGACCGATGTTTTTCATTTTTGCTTTATTCGACGAATAAAACTCTGTATTATCTTATTCCTGTGAAGTTTACATGTTACACGGTCGAAGGTTTCAGAAATACGCTATTTTTTTCGAAATTTTGTGGATTTTTCGTACCCCTCCCCAGCGTTGCCAAGGCGGCCGTCATTGTTACCTCCAATTCAATTAGCTTCAATGAAACTTACAGATAGACGAAAGTTTAGCGTTATTCGCTTCGCACTTTTGTTTAAGCAACGAAACGATCGATGTTTATGGATAGAAACGTAAATAGATACTGATTATTATTCAGAAGCGTTTATAACGATTGATGAAAGTAATTGAACCTTCTTTCGTGTATTGAATACTGTAATCTTACATTTTTTATAAGTAAAATCATTATATTCTATATTATAATGTTTATTAACGTAAATAAGCTCACGTATCTGGTGTAAATTTACCAGTCAGCGTTCAATCATGGACAACTGTAGGTTGCTTTTTCACGGGTTTCTTGCTTTCAAGCCATAAAAGTAAATATTTCGACGGGGCATAATTACACAAGAAATGAAGCTGGATTTGGCGAAAGTAATATGATAGGAAATAAAATTATCGTTATATTTGAATGCAATAGGCTTGGAAACTGATTGTTACAAGCAAATATGATTAATTGTTAAGAAAAGCTGATTGTAATTTAAAAAGTATCTACTATATATTTTAAAGAGTTTGTATGTTGTGCTGTAGTAGCTTCACTAAATCCGTTGAAATTCAACGGGAATTTCTGCTAGTATAATTATAATTCAGATATCAGGACAGAAACGCTTCTTTCGACAATTCTAGGATAACATACTGTTTCGAAACATATTATCGCTTCTTTATATTCCGAAAATGTTACCTCTGGCCATATAATTTAATATAGTTCCCAAAGCAAAAGCAATGTGAAATGCATCAACGGGAAAATACGAAAATACTCTTTTTTCTCTATTCATTGGAACTAATAAAAAAAACTCAGTATGACCAAACCTTTCGGCTCTTGGAATTCTTTTGTCGACAATCCTTGAAGGCAGGCCTGTGCCATCCCATCGCCATTTTAGGACGGAGGCGAAACGAGGGCGCGCTTTTGGGAAAAGATCGATGATACGCGATGAAAACCGAATTGGAGGTTGGTGCACGGAATCGACTATCTCCCTCTCCTCTCTCTTCAGAAGGTACCTCCTTTATGACGCTTGGGTGCAAATTAAATTGGCCTGACTTTGGTACGTCCCCGAGCAACAGAAGTTAGGGGATGAACCCTCAAGAGACGACGGGTGAAGAGGAGGCAGAGAGGAAGGAATTGGAGAAGACGGGTCACAGATAGAGGGAGAAAAAAGGTACGCAGCACACGGATTTAATCGTGTTAATGGGCGGAAGGAAGAGAGGTAGGAGGAGGGGGGGAAAAGTCATAATCTCTGCAAGTAGTATGGGATTTGTGGAAGGGGGCTGAAATTATGGGCGTGGCTATTATTTTTTCCGGAAGAGAAACCTGCGAGAGTTGGAGGGGGATAAGGACGTGGAGGTAAAATGGGGAGCTAAGACAGCGGGATTTAGTAGCCCGAAAAAAGAATACAAATGTCCCGTGCGTGCGAAAATGGATGAAGAGGTATGCTCCCGTGGTTAAGTAGGAATAATAAGGACTCGGTTGCTAAGACGGGGATTAAACTGAGGCGCTTCCTGCTTTGAGAAATAGAGGATATTGTATGAAAGAGTAGGGTCCTAGCACTAGTTTTTTTATAAATATAAACATACTAGTTTGACGTTGCTGATGTCTGGGCGTTGGATAGCATGCTGATGTTAATCGCATTCGTGACCTAAATGGAGTAGAAGAATCCATAGTGTCAGATGAATTTATCCGGCATGTAGCGAGAGCTATAATTTGACTTTTCTTTTTAAATTTAATTTTGTCTTTTTTCTATGAACATATTGCATATCCTCAAATATATCGGAAGAGAATAGAAAATAATTTTTTGTTATTATATAAAATGGAAGGTGTTTTCAATGGAAAACATATATAGTGTGATGTTTTTCAACATTTTCAGTTAACCTTTCCGTAAATCTTTTTTAACCTCTATGACATCACTTATTAATAGCAGTGGCTCAAAATTAAAATTTAAAGATATTTTTATAATTTTAATATAATAATATTCGGAAAGATGACAGTTTATGCTCTCAAGCGGATTTAGCATCAAAATATACAGATTATTATAGCAGCATAAGCGTTTCTGCTGCAAAAAATAATGTATTCCTGAACTATTGCTTGAAAATCTGAGCAAAAATTACATTTAAATCTCTACTGCTGTTTTACTGATCAATTATGTGATGCAAGTCAATTCTCTCAAATCAAGCGTAATATCGACTAATCGCCGCTCAATCGTTTAACGATTCAGTTTTCAGCGGTGGATATCCGTCTCTTAAAAGCTCGCGTATCACCGGTCTGATAAGCAGCAATTCTCCTTCCAAAACATCCTCCTCCAAACATCCATAACGTACGCCTTCCTTCCGTTTTTGCGAGGAAAAAAGTTTCCTCTCCGAAATGCTCTCCCATCCTTGCCTTGGGTCCCATTCCGCGAGAGGCTCAAACTAGCCCTAATTAGGCAGTCCGCCTCCCTCCCTCTTTTGGTGTCGGGACTCGGAAGGAACAAAAAGCTTGTGCGGCCGGACGGCAAGCCGGGATTATGGAGGTGGACAAAGATGATAAATTGGATGTCTGCAGAATGGGGCGTATCGACCGTGGGGGAGAAAAAGAAAACAAGGGCAAAATAAAAACGAGGCAGCGATACACGGAGCCGGCGGGAGATTTGCTCGGCTGTAGCACATGTGCTTCGGGGGAGGAGGGAGGGGGGAGAGTGGCGGGGGAGAATAGTCCAATATTGCCAATACTGGCCGTTACCGAATCTAATCCCGCTCTGTCCCCCCCCCCCCCCCCCCCCCCTCTCTCTCACACACACTCCTCCATTCCCAACATCCCCTTTTACCACGCCTATCATATTATGGTCTCTTGCTAAAAAATATTTTCGCAACTCGCAAAAAAGACAAAATCCTGATAGGGAGATGAGGAGAAATGTCGGCGGGAATAAATGCCCATTAATTTTTGTTCGATTCTCAGTCTTTTCTACTTTTTTTCAATATAGAAGAACATTTTTGGTTGGATGAACTGCTGCTGACCTTATTTTTTGCTCCAGTGCCTTTAATTACGGCCTCTCCGTTAGAATTGCTTATACGCAGTAGAATCTCGGGTTCTCCGGTTGTGTATTTTGGCGAATGAATCATGGAAATCAAAAACCCCCAAGTTCAGAAAACCAATTTTTTCAGGAGACACTAAAAACTGTGTCGAGCCTAAAATTTAATAGCAATGCCAACAATATTTTTTAAATTGTTAAGGTCCCTATGGCAGTAGTTATCCATGGATATGGTTTCATCACATGCAACATGTACTCTACATGGCAATTTCACCGTTTCCTCATTTTCACCAAAATATGGACTTACGTTGTTTTTATTTATATGATTCAATTACGTTTTTATAACGGCGAATCTAAATTTGCTGCTGTTTTCATTGCATTACCGGGCTAATCACATGCGCTTCCTATTTTACTTTTTGGTCCAGAATATTTCAATTTATATTAATACATAAAATTGCATATCGAAGTCTCTGATGTGTGGCATTCCGTTTCAATGTTTCATCTTAATTAACTGAAACTTTAAAAGATTGTTTTTATTTCCCTATATTTTACATTTGTGGAACTGCCATTATAGCGTTGTTCGAATAGAATTTTTATTAGGAATACAACTCTTGAATTATTTCTAGTTATATTCATATTAATTAATTAGAATAAAAATTCATAGAAGAGCATTTATATATATATTTACACAATCGTATGGATCCTCACCCGCGACGTAGTTACGATGAAGTTCAGCGACGGAAAGAAAGTGAAATAGAGAGGGAGATTGAAGGAGCAATGTTCCCTCGCAAGGGCAACGAAGGAAAAGCCTTCCGGATGGTCGCTTTGCCACTGTTCTGCTGCTGCTGCTTTGAATAAATTAGCTGAGTAATAAGTTCTTTCACGCTCTTATCCTGGAGAGCGTTCACCGACGTCTGGCACCTAGGGATTTACGTCCACCCTGGAAAGTAATTCCCGCATTATTTACGCAAAACATAATGAAAGAACTCGGGGCTGGGGCGAGTTTTAGCAGAAAAGGGGGGTGAGGAAGAGGTGAAGGAGGAATGCAGATTATAGCGGACTAAGTTAAGGATTAGGTCGGGGAAGAGGGAAGGGGAGGAGAGGAGGAGGCTGGTATGGATGGGGGTGGGAAAGGCGAAAATGGGAGCGCAGGTGTCTCATTGATTGATGGAATCATTAATCATGGGGATTATATTATATTGGCTTAAGAGCTAACTCAAATAATGAATCGGATGAAAATAATGAGATTCTCTTTCCCTTTTTGCATTATCCCACGTAAAACTTTTAAAAAGCTAAAATGGGATTTACCACGGTTGGAAATGCGAGGGTGTTTTTATTAACATTCAAAAGAGGTTTTCCGATAGTTTTGTTTTAGATCGCCGTAAAAACGTCACTAAGGCAGTTGCGAACTTATCCAATTAGACTCAGTCGCGGTTTTGTGCTTGAAAATAAAATTTTTAACATAAAATATGTATCTATGAATAATAAAAATGAAATGTTTTGGGTTGTTGCATTTTAAAGACTAATTACAGGCTCAATCGACTCATTTCAGAATGTTTGTCTGTGTTTTAAAAATATATATTAATTTTCCGAGAAACGATATCGCTCGTTTGCACTCTTTTGATCTAAAAATTGAATTTTATCCTCTCTGCGTGTGTAAGCTTAACGAAATATGTAATTAACTTTCGTCGTGAAAAACGGAATTTATGACAAATAAAAGAGCATTTTGAATCACTATCTCTGCATTGTTTCCAAAGAGTAATAATAGTTTTCTATCAGGACACAATCTCTTATCAATTGCAATCGCAAATTACAATTTTTGACAGTTGCATTCGAGTCGAGCAAGCAATAAAAAGTCATTCGCTACTGCAATGCCAATTTATCACGATGAAGTACAGAATAAGTTCGAAACAAAATAATCTCAGGCTCGTTGCCGAAGGATTAAATCCATTTCAATTCATAAAATATCCGTCCTCGTTCCCAAATCCCCTTCAAACATTGCATCGCATGCTCCCCTTTCTCTTCGACGCAAATTCGGCATGGGGTTGTAAATTTGCGGCCGGATAGCATCGACGTCCTCGGTGCTACGACATGAGACCGGCAGTTCGACGTACGAATTCGCGAGCGTGTTTGCGTGTTCGTGAAAGGCACGCAATGCTCACGGGGCCGTCCTAATGGGTCCACGAGTGCAGCGGTGCGGCCGAGTTGAGAGCGTCGTTCGTACGTGTGTGTGTTAAGTGTTCCGGGAGAAAAGGGTGCAGAGAGACAGAAAACGGGGTAGCGCACGGAAGGGACGGAGAGGTGTGTGGGTGGACGGGCGGGAGAAACTAATCTCTGAGGGGAGGAGTTTCGGGAAGGGGGTGGGGGCGGGAGAGAGCCTAGGAAGAGAGTGAGGGGTTGTGAGGAAGGGGGGAGGGAGCTCGTCCAGGGTGGTACCCACCAGGAGCCGTCCGTTCGCTTCGACCCGCGGACCTAATTAATCCGGAAATCCTCTACCGCCTCCGGCACCCATGACATCGAGAGCGGACCTCCGATGTACAATCCCACGAGACTACCACTCCCTCTTCCTTCCTTCCTTCCCTACCTCACTCCTCCCTCTCTCTCTCTCTCGACCGACCCATCTGCGACCCGTGCACCTCCTGGGGAAAGGACCGCTGCCACCTCAGTATAAGCTCATTCCATTACCGATCTCCTGTCCTGCTCGTCCTCATACCCTCTTCTCCCCCACCCTCCAATTCACCCAGTACAGCTCTCCTCTCACCAACTACACCTACCCCCTACGTCCTCGGGCTTTGCCAGGTGAGGGTCAATGGGAGAGTGGATGGAGGAGGAGGAAGAGAGGGACCGGTATGTGTGAAGGGGGGGAACGATGGTCCCTAAGGGGGAGGAGCGAAATGTACCACTTGCTAGACCAAACCTTAAAATTAGCTCCAACCTGATCCCTCCTACCATATCTCTCTCTCGCTCTCTCCACTCCTTTCTCTTTCCAAAACAGCACTTCCGACAAAACTTGAGAAACTTAAGCGCTTTCGTCTTCGCGGGAAAGGGTCAGGGGTTATAAGTTTTACTTCGTTGATTACACTGCGGCTTGATTAATTTGGATCTACGTACCTTGTTTGTTGGGACGATATATATTTTTGATTCGAAGTTCATGCGTCGCTGCCTACAGGAAAGGATACATAATAATAAGCTGTGTTATGAAAGGAGGCGAATACATAAGCATCTAATATCGGATGGGTAGGTTAAGTTTTAATTGAAAATGGTCTCAGCTAATTGGATATTTAGGTTTTTTATGAACTGTCGTGATTATTCCCTACATATCGTTTGTGTCTAAAGTTTAGGCGTTTTAAACTATTTAAGGATTCGTTCCGTAATGCAATTACTCATTTGTAACAGGGGCAGCATGATAAACACTGATCAAATTCAAGCAACGTTTATCCATTAAAATTTTACTCGATAGCTAGGAAAACATTCGATTCAAATCTTTTATTCAAAGGTACGACATTTTGCGGATTTTAAATGGGAAAAGGTCATTTCGCAATGGAAATTTTTTCCTAGCATCGGAATGACTTGTTTACCGTTTCAGAAAAAGGTTTTTAAGTCATTTTTTTGAGGATGGCATAATCCATAAGCGCCTACTCGCTTCGGGAATTACGCACTGCATGAAAAAATACGCTTAACAACATTTTTTAGTCCCTTACCGTGTGAACCCACCTTCCAGAATTTTTTCTTTCTCCCTGCTCTCCTGGCACACCCTTTCGGCGCTATGGACGCACTTTCGAATTTTCCCATCCCAAACAACGCCCTCGTCCTCCCGCTCCTCTCTCTCTCTAACCCTTTTCCCTTCTTTATATACGTAGGAACCGAAATCGATGCCCGACCCAATAGGCGGGGGTGTCGGAATTTATATCCCCGTTGGGCACGCTAAGAGGGTCTTATAGGTCGCGGAGGAAGAGAGAGGAGTGGAATGGAGAGACAGAGAGGGAGAGGGAGGTAGTGAGGGCGAGGAAGTCTGAGGATAGAGAGAGACGTGGTTTCCCAAAAGCATCTGCTGGGACCAATATTAAAAACGGAAACACAAAATGTAAAAAGTTTTTACGCTCCGAGATGAAAGGGATGACAGTAAAAACGGGTGGGTTTATTTCCCTAACGTGCAAACTTTTTCCCCCTCTTGCGCTCCGTCCCTGTATCTCCTCCCCTGCCCTCCTTACTCCCACTTCGACATCTGCGTCCCCTTCATCCCCTTACCTCTCTCCTTCTCTCTCCCCCCCCGCCGTGCTCCAAGTGCCATTTTCTGTCTAGTGTCTCTCCGATACCTTAAGGTGTCCGATTTATTTGTTTTATTTCCGTCGAGAAATTTTTTGCACTTCCATTTTTTTTCTACCTCGCGGATAACTGTACGAGTTTCGAAAAATCACTCCCGACAAGGGATATAAATAAGATGGTTTGGAAACTTGGAAGGATGATGAGGCAAAATAACCATGAAAACGTCGTTTGATTTGCAAGTCGAAGATATGCGATACACTGAATTTTATTTTAACGTGTTTTTTTAATTTTAAATACGATATTTTTATAATGTATTGGAATAAATTACATTTTAGTAAGTAGCGTGAGAACGTGACGCAAATTTATGTGTTGCAGTAGTTATGAATTGTTGGTTAAAAATGGGGTTTAAGAAAATCTTAAATGTGAAAATAATTATGTCGAAGTAGGTAATGAAATTATAATTTTTAATTTATTTTGATAGATTTCCTATTCAGGTATCAGTACTAAATTTTGTTCAAATTTCTTTTTGTAAATCTAACGCAACGCCTTCAAATTTTTAAAAATCTAGAAAACTTTAGAGGGCTTCGGCTGGGATTCTACCAAACAAAAGCTAGTATAAAATATTATTCACATAATAAAATAGGAACTCTCCACTCCTCTTTAAATAGCAAAGAAAAGTGTCGTAATTGAAGGTGATGTGAGGAGGGGACGATAGGGAGAGAGTACGCAAGTGTGAAAATGCATCTCAGGAAAGGCGGAATACATCCATTAATAAAAAATTACTCTCGGGAAAGAACGATGGGGTGGCAGTGGGGTCGGTAGAGGTCAGAAGAAGTGGGGATGGAAAGGGGAAGGGCCTAAGAGGTCGTCGAAAGCATTGTTTAGGAGGGCGGAGAGGAAGAGTTTTCGTATTGCGTTCGGTGGTGTGGGTTCATTCGGGTACTGTGGAGAGTAAGAGAGTGAGGTAGGGGAGTGGGAAGCGGAGGGCGAGTGGAGGAGGTCAAGGGAGGGCGTCGGCTGAGGGGAGGAGAAGGTTTCCATGTAAATATGGATTAGGTAAAACAGTTGCGTGCCATCTGGTGCAAGGTGCACATAAACATTTCCCACAATCTTAATGGCCACCATCAGCGTGGTTTTGCATAATCCGACCCACGGGACGTAGGCCGAGGGGGTAAAGGGGACGGTAAGGTGAGGAGGTGGTAGATGGGAGGGGAGGGGGAGAGAGCGGGGTAGCGATCTTGCCTCCGGGGTCCGACTGGGCGGGTCCAGGGAAAGATGGGAGCGAAGGCCGACGGAATAAAATACTGAAGAAAGGGAGATTGAAGTAGAGACGAGGCGAGGGGAGAGTGTGGAATAACGGTTCCGGAGAGATGGAATATGAGAGGAGAGTAATCTTTATGGCCTTAATGGAAATGAATTGACAACGCCGTCTCGGTAAAATTAAGACTTCTTTCCCCAGAGATGTCTGAGAGGGTGCGGTGCGCGGGTATAATTGGCTCCTGGGCGTGTTTTGACATTCACCTAAGCCCATTGTTTGACGTCTTGTTACGTGATGGGTGAAGCTCTCGAAAAAATATTATTTGTTTGATTATTACTAACGATATATAATCTGGAAGTGATTGGTTAATTTAAATTTACGTCGTACCTGTATTTACTTCCGTTAATTATTACTGCCGATATGTGCACCGAAAATGGTCGGTTCATTTCAATTTAGCCTTGACTGTATTATAGAAAGGAGGTAAAAATGAAATTCCAGTTATGTCATTTTAAATAAAAATAAAAATATTGTTTATAGAACCATATTAAATTATTTTTTCTCTAAAACTCATCAATACAAATTGATTCCATCTGATAAATAGGACATTTATACAATAACCATTCCAGTATACTACGTAAGGAAGATGTTAAAGTTTAACGCGATTACTATGAAGAAGTAACGGAGAAGCAGATTTAAATATCATTGCGTAGCAAATTTCTACTGTTAATAAAATAAAAACTATTAACATTAAATCATTTTCTTATCCAGGTTAATAGTAATTAATAGTTGAATACAGTATTCTTTGTAATTGCCATTATAATTTGGTTTTGATATATTTTTTAGCATTTAAATATATCGATTAACATACGTAAGTACCAATGGTGTCAAATATATTTTATTTAGTCTCTATTAAACCGATAACGAAAATCAATGCGTATCATCTATATTATCACGAGCTGATATAATTTAAAACCTAGGAAAACAATTGTTTTTGTATGTATAATATTTTCTTATTCACTTACTGAATATGATGGTTATATGTATATCAAATTGACCAAAATTAATCTTATTTCGTGTAATGTGCAATTAGAGTTCAACCAAATGCAATCAAATCCTGAACGACTACAACTTAAACGAAAGTACCAGCACAACGAGAATTTTTCTATAACTCGGCTGACTTCCTATTGTGGCAAATCTTCACCATCATGAGTATATTTTTAGATTAATTATTTCATTAGTTTGAAGTTTATGTTCACCTCCAGTATGATTTAAATAACTATTTTGTTGAAAAAATCCAGTAAAGCTTTGTTTTAATATTTGTTTCAGTGATATAATTTTATCATTAGTCGTTAGGACGAATTTTAAGTACAATAAAGGAGTTCGCATCTAGCAGTCGTTCCTTTCTACGACATTTTTTATTGTGTTAAATTTCGTGAGTACCAGATTACTCTTAAAAATCATTAACAAACATTTATTACCCCAAAATTTTTCTAGTGCAACTTCATTACCATATATGGACCTGGGTAGTTTTTTAATACAATTAAAATCTAATTACATTAAAGAAAAGACTACTAATGATTCAACTTAAAAATAACCTTAAATTCATCCAGCAGTTTCCCTTTCATTTTACAGAAACCCAAATGTCGTTTTCAATGGATGTGAAATGCGCACGTTTCACTGTGAAGTGGGTGATGAAAGGAGCCGTGAGAGAGGAGAGAGAGGGAGGAAGGGGAGGAGATGAAGGCGCTTGATTTCATAATCGGCCACTGAGTATGCAGATGAAGGTCGTATGGTGGAAAAATGTCTAGAGAGATGGAGAGAAGGAGATGGGATGGCGGGAATCGTGGATATAATGGTGTGAGGAATTGAAAGATGATGTTGAAAGGGTCAAACGGCGAGAAGGAGAGAAGGGAAGGAATATAGAGTCCCTCTCGGAACATGGTGGTCCAGAACTCTTTCTCCATCTGACTTTAGCCTCCCTAGATCTGCGGCCTGTTAGCAAGCACTTTGAAGGGAGTTCTCAGGAGTAGATCTTAACATCTTCACCCTATCTGGTCCACCTCCAGGCTCCCACTCACTCTCGCTGAACCTCCCGTATCCCCCTGCGTCAGTCATATTTCTCCATTTATTTGTTTATTTTTCTCTTATTCATTCGCTTCTCTCCCTCATTCTTGAACCAACTTATTTATCTCAACTTCACTCCAATTGTTCTCAATATTTTCCCATGTTTTATTCTCTTTCTCCTCTATGTCACTGTTAGCTCTCTCTATATATATACATATATATACATATATACATATATATACACACACACCTTATATTCCTTTCTATTCTAATTTTCGCTGCATTATCTCTTTTATTCGTTCCTTTATATTTAATGAGTTTTTAAAAGTAGAATATCTTTGGATATGTTAGGTACATTCGTAGTTCGTCTTTATTATCATTCTATAGACCCCATATCGTTCAGTAATATATATATATATATATATATATATATATATATATATATATATATATATATCTTCATTACTTATTTCCTCAGTCTTTTAACGATACTATACACCTGATTTAATTTGTAAATGCTAGCTTACTTCTATATCTCCTACATTTAATGCCATCGTATCTATATTTTCCATCATATTTTCTTTATGGAGTATATCTGGTACTAGCATTTATTCGAGTCTAGTTATTTATATTTTTTTCTTTGATCATCCTCTGGTTTTTATCCACTGCTATTTTTCGTCTCTTTTATTTCGTTTTCTTTTCTTCCGAATTTCTCCGTTTATATCTATGCTCCAATTACGGACATCAAACAGCCTCCTCCGTCTACTCTGCATCTCCGTCTTTTCCTTGTTTCCCTCCTGCGGTGTCTCTCTCTCTTCACATGCATGTATTCTCTCTTTCCACGTTCCTCTCTCGCTCGATCTCTCTCCTCCGCTTCCCTTTTAACGTGGGTCGACCTTTTCATTCCTCTCTACTCCTCCAACTCGGAATTAAATTCGGACCCCAGTTTAACATTCAAATTGAATCCGTCGTGATTTGCGCCCTCCCACGCCTTCAACTTAACCTCTTTCTCTCTCTTTTCCACTTCATCTTCTCCTCTTTCCCTCCGTGTCTCCTCCCGCTTTCCTTTTTCTCTCCCCCCGCCCTCTTACCTACCCTTCCTCTCTCCCAATTTCCACCTCATCCTTCCTCATCGCCAAAGAGCCGTTTCATTCACAGGAATACGAAGCGAGACCTTCTGCTGCTCATTTCTCTCGGTCGGCCTGAAGCCATTTAGTTGGGCTAGGACGGAGATGGAAAGAGAGAGAGAGAGAAATGGTAAAACGCCGTTTACTTTCCGTGCGATAATCTGCGTGCCAGACGTGCTCAATCCAACAAAGTAGTAGCCGGTGGTGCGAAAGGGATTTCATGTAGTTTGAACGGTATTCATACCTCGCATTGATGGCGTTGTGTGTTTTCTGCGATGTTATTCAAATTGAGTAATTCAATTTACTGAAACCGCTAAGTGCCTCGATTTTTTATTGATATTACTCGTTAATTAAAGTAATAGCGAAAGGGCAATTGCATTCATCAAAATGGCTATTGGAATGAAAAAATAGCGAATTAAACGTTATATTAACTGGAACAACATAAGTGAAAGAATGTAAACTCTCTTCACTCAGAAAACTTTTATATTTAGCATAATAGAGGAAAACAACATCTGTTTTTTCATCTTTTAAATTTATTTTTACTACACCTCAGCTCTGACTACGTTAATCGTAAAGTAATGACGAATTATAAAAGAGGTTTATGGAAATTATCAACTCAACTTTCAATACTAAATTTTCGCTCTGAAAATCTTGAATTATTCGCACGTCCACTTGGTTAACACGAATTCGACATTTCAGTTGATAGAAACATCAGTACTGTAGAGGATCACATGATTTATTCTACTCTACTTACCTACGATTTTCCATTAATTTTAACAAAATGGATTTAGATTAAGTGATGATGTTGGGTCAAACACGAATTTCACTTATGTTAGACGATTTCGACCAAGCTTTTGACGTGTATAATGAACAGGACTTTTGGGTCAAGTTGTACCAAACCTACGCTCAAATTCATGCTTAACTATTCAATATAATTTCTTCATTGCAGAAATACATATATGCATATATTCGATTTCTCGTAATAATTCAGGTGAACCTTTGTTATCCCCTATCTATAAAATCCTTCACTATGAATATTCTACGCCTCGAGAACTGTGTAACTGAGCAATATCTGTAGGTCGTTCGTGTGAGCATCATGAAATATGATATAGTGGCGAGACGTGAGCTGAATACTCGTACAGATAGCATTGGGTGTTGCGTCCTGGTGTTCGGTGGAGCGGGGAGGGGAAATAGAGTGCGTGGAACATGACGTTGAAAAAAATAGAAAAAATTTTTTATGGCGGCAGATGAAACGTTTTTTATTTCGTTTGTCTCTCTCGATGGAAAAAACGACGTCTTCGTGCAGGAAATTAAATATTTCAAATGATTCCCGGAATCAAGCCGTGTCTGTGATGTAAATTCTGAGATGGCAAGTGCCAAAAAATAAAGTTTTTGATATGTAACGGTACAGTAGGAAAAGGAGTGCGATGTGCAAATATCGGGACGGCCGATATTTACCTATTTTTAATTAATTAAATTTTCCGGAAGTTTTCTTTTGAAATCATCCAATGAATGATTATATTTATGTAGTTATAATTTTTCGATTCGTCGATCATTTTTGGATTTTTAATCTCATATAATAGCATTTTCATAGGACTTAAGGGAAAGAGAAGAGATTTTGACGTGAAAAATTATTGTTCCAAAAATGCTTTAATGTGCTAATTTAGTGGCTTGTAACTTGATGCAGCATTAATTTAACTGTTATTTATAAATTATGGGATCATATCTTGATATTATTCCGAGAAGAAAAGTTGCAATTTGGCTTAATGAATTAGCGATGGCTGCCTTTGGATAAACACTTCGTTGAAACAATCCAAACCAATTAATACCAATATCTAGCAAACTCACTTTTTTTTGCCTGTTTTCAGCTTCGAGAAATCTAAACTCAAATGCGGGAAATTTTTGCATATATCCCGTTTCATCCGGATATCACGTTGTCCACCCTTTATACACATTTTATTCCTTCATCCTGTACATCATCCTCGAAAATCGCCTTTAGAAAAATGTTACTTATATTATTTAATTCTTTCCTTACCTTCTAACCTCATAAATTCAAATAAAGCTTCCCGTCCATCCTTTCATTTGTCCCTTCCCATGTTACCAAATCTCTTCCTCTAGCATATTTATAAAATTTAATGTCGACATTTGTATTCGAATCAACGGTAAGGTTATTGTGGTTCGGAATGGAAAGGGATAGAAGACATAACAGCACCCCTGTGACACATGTCTGCTCTAGTCTATCCAGACACGCATTTCGACCTTTCATCTCTCCTATTCTCTTAGCATGACATATACCAGTGATGACGAACCTTATAATTCCCGCGTGCCAATATTACTGAAATTGTCGAATCATTTCCGTCTCGCGTGCCACAAAAAAGTCCTCGATTATGTTTGCGTGCCAACTAAATTAAATTCGTGATCATGACATAAGAGATTGAAATTTGTGACCATAAAACTAATGTTTACAATAGTTAAATAAATAACACATGTTTTTGAGGCACTAAATCAGTACGATAAATGCTTTGATTTTCGCCTTCCGTTGGCGTGCCAACCAAAATCGTCTTGCGTGCCACTTATGGCACGCTTGCCATAGGTTCTCCATCACCGACATATACAGTAATACCCCGCTATACGTCGGAGATGCGTTCCTGAAAAATGCGACTTATAACGAAACAACGTATAACGAAACAAATACATATTACCATAAGAACTATGATAAAAGTTAGGGGTTACGTTCCCGGCGGATATTTTGTGACACATTTGATTCCCGAATAATATGTACATATCATACTATGTTACCACTATGTGTTTACCACTCATTTCTACTAGGGTTTAATATACATTTAATCGTAACAACGAGTAACCAATTGCAATAATAAATTCAGAAATCACCGAAAATAATTGTCTATAGTGTGATGGAGCACAAAAATTGTTTCATTACTTACACGCACACTGACACGCACTTTAGAGAATTTTCAAGCAGATTTCCCAATCCAAAGTATATCCAATATCTCATTAGATATCAACGCAAACGTAAACACACGAAATGTTAGACACAACTGTTCACAAAGCTCTCTTATAGCTGACTGTCACTCAGAAATAGGTTTTTACACATCGTCATTAAAATTGGGACAGTCTCTTTTATCCCCTCTGTATCTTGTGAACCACCTTACCCATCGTGATCTCTCAAACACATGGCTAGCAAATGTTTATTCCGAGTATGATTTTACACGAATTGATAAACATGAAATTAAATTAATTCATATAAATAATAATAAACATGAAATTAAAAGCCGAATAGAGGGTTTTTATTGTTATAGTTATAATTTATGCAACGCAATTGGAATTTCTGAAATTTTGCTTTTAGTATGTCACAAACGACGTAAATGCGAAGCGACACAACTTATAACGAAACATATTCCTTAATTGATTGGCGACGTATATGCGAAACAACGTATAGTGGGGCAACGTATAGCGGGGTTTTAGTGTATTGTTCTCATATTTCCTCTTCTACCCTTCTCATTCGTAATTACTAACGTAGTGTTAAATGTAAGAAGGGGCTATATATATACAGGGTGATTCACGAAGATATGGAATAAATTCAGGACCTGATTTCTGAGGTCATTATGAACAAAAAAGTTCATATGAACATGTGTCCGATTCCGAATAATTAAAGAGTTATGGCTGTTTGAAAATTAGAAAAAGGCAAGGCAATATCCGGAACTCGGGAGACAATTGCCGACCAATACGCGATGCGTTCTCCGCTACAGTGATTATTTGCTTGTTTATTTACTTATTTAAATTGTCAAATACGAACGTGCATATTATGAAAGTAGATTTTCAAAAACACCACCTTCGACTTCATTGTATTTCTCAGCTCGTGTGTGAATCGAGCTCGTTGCACACCGAAGTTCATCATGACTGTCTTTTATACGAGCCACAGCATTCAATACGCGATGAAGTAATGCATCCCATGTTTTCACTTTGGTATGGTACACAAGATCTTTCATCAACCCCCACAAGCAGAAATCCAAGGGATTTAAGTCTGGGGACCTAGCTGGCAAATTCTGTGGACCATTGCGACCGATCCATCGCCCAGGGAACTGCTCATTGAGGTAATCACTGCACGGAAACAATGAGGTGGAGCTCCGTCATGTTGGAAGTACATTCGAAGTCTTGTAGCCAGGGGCACATCATCTAACAGTTGCTGCAATTCGTTTTGCAAAAATTGTAAATAAATCTGTCCAGTAGGACGACCCTAAAAATGAATGGACCAATTACCTGATCACACAACATTCCACACCACACATTAACACTGAATCGGTGTTGAAAGTTACTGTCCACAGTGGCATGGAGTTTAATTTCCGACCAAACGTGGGAATTGTGTGTGTTGTTAACACCATTGCGGGTGAATTGAGATTCATCAGCCATTAAATAACAAAATTCCAGTCGTCCGGCAGGATCCCCAGGTTCGAGGTGTTGGACACGTTGCAAGTGGTATGGGTACATTCCTTCTTCATTCAATGTTCTCCATACTGTTGATTGCGAAACACTGAGGCGTGTGGATTTCCTTCGTGTACTAGTACGAGGGCTACGCTGTACCGCCTCAAGGATGTTCTCTTGCTCAGCCACGTCTTGTTGAACCACACACTCATATGGGATGTTAACGCTGAGATGTGAGCCAGTATCTCGCAAAGTTTGGAACACTCTGCTAATAACTTTTCGATTTGGAACTCTGCGGTTTGGAAAACATCGCTGGTATTCAGCGACAGCAGCAACAGCATTTCCATCGCAAAATCCATAAACAGACACCATATCGGCATATTCAGCACTTGTAAATGTAAAAGGCATCTTGAAAGTAACACCAACACGGTAACAACTAACAACGCTAATGTTGGTTCTTGCGGGCGCATGTTTCGACAAGCTACGTTCGGACTAAGTCATGGTTGTGCAGGAGCATGAGTTATGAGTGCGATTCACAGTGATGCAATGCTGAAAGTCTACGAGCAGCCATAACTCCGCAAATATTCTGAATCGGACACATGTTCATATGAACTTTTTTGTTCTTAATGACCTCAGAAATCAGCTCCTGAAGTTATTCCATATCTTCGTAAATCACCCTGTATAGTCTCATTTTCGCCCTCAATAAAATCGTTTGTCTGTCTGTCTACTCTTCCAAACTTTTTCACTCATTGCCAATTTCTTTAACTGGATACTCACGTTATCCTTACTCTTCTGAAACTTTTTGCGTTTCCGAAAGAAGAAAGCTGATTTCCTTTCCAATTCGCTAGTGTCGATTTTCATCTCGCGAAGTCACGTATGTGATTTATTTTAACTAAAGCTTTCAACTGCAAGACATTATTTCGTGAAATTCATGTAATCGAAGAAAGAGGATAAATTCCTAGTTAATGGAATTAGTATTCTGTTTAGTTCTCCTCAGAAGAAATTTGTAAGAAAAAGATCATTTTCTCAGAATTTTCGTGGATTTATCAGGAAATAGTTATCGAGCTTGAACATTTCCAAATTAATATGCCATTTCTTATTTTCCAATTTATTTACCTACCCATGTTTAAGCTAATATGGTAAACGAGACCTATGTTTATTTCTAAGTTCAGCATGTGCAAATGGAGCATTATTCTAACTTGACCCGCGCGGATCTTCATTTTAGGACTTACAAAGCGGGAAATACAAAGGAAACACGATCATCTTCTCATTCAATTTTTACCGCTTCCCAAAAATCTCATATCCCGCATGCCTCCGGGGTTCCTTTCGGTTTCCAAATCTTAATAAGAAAACTATGTATTGTTACGCTTCCTTTCAATTTCATCTTCCATATACGTCTCTCTCACTTTCGATTCAATTCTTGTCTCGTCTTCTGTCTGTTTACAAGCAATATGTAGAATGTTACGCAGGGAGAAAGAAGTGAAAATGGAACAAGAAGTACGTACATGGCACGAGAAGAAAAGATGGACAGTCAAAGAAAGTATAAGGGAGATACCCAAAAGAAGACAGAGAAACTTTGGAATGAATGAGAGAGGACGGAATAAAGAAGCAGACATCGAGAGAGCAAAAAAGGAGAAAGTAACTTTATAAAAGGAAGACGACAAAGGGAGAAGCTTTGGGCAAAGGAAAAAATAAATCCACAAACGGGAAAGGAGAAAGATAAGGGGGAAAACACATACGAAAACGAATGTCAAAAAATAATATCTTTATTCGACAGATAGAATAAAAGAGGAAAACGAATGGGCAAAATGCAGGAGGAGGTGGAAGATGAACCGAGTGATGATGAGGAGGAGGCTTAAATAGACGACAAAATGGAAGACGGGAGATCTTTGCACTGTGGACAAGAGGAAAGGATCAGAGCAAAAAGGGAGGCGCAAGGGGAGGAAGAGGAAGGTGGACCGAGAGAAGTAAAAGCAATAGGAGAGTCGAAACCAAGAATGCGAGAGAGGGGAGGAGAAGGAAGAGGGAAGCAGGGTACGAGCGTGTGTGGAGAGAGAGTTGGATGGAGCGTGCATTTATCATGTGCCTACAACTGAAACCACCGGTCGGCGGGACGTATTAATGATAGCCCTCGTCATTAGCCTCCCTTCGCCTCGCCTTTCACGGGTAATTCCAAATGCCCCGTTCTTGCCCGGGAATCCATCTCCCTATTTCCATTTCCTCCCACCTTTACTCATCGGATACACTCCCACTTCCCTCCCTCCGTGTTCTGTTCCCCTCCTTTCTCCCTCCCCGTTCAATATCTTTACCGATTCCGCTTGCCTTCCTCATTCTTCCTCCAAGCTACCTTCAAAAGCATTCCCACCCCAACTCTCTGGAACATAAATCATCCGCCACGGATACGGTGGGCGTTGCCATGGTGGCAAATACCCGATTGAGCCCTCAAGAATCACGAGGGCACCACCAGCCCCCTCCACCCTCTCTTTCTCTTCTACCACCAATACTCGTTGAACTGCCCCATCCCCTCACCCTTCACGTCATTCGGCTGCTTAAGCGCCAGTTCCGTTTAGAATGCAAGGTAGATCCTTTCTCCTCCATTGCCCTATCTCCTCAGAACCTCAATACAGTATCCTCCCCTCCGTATACCAATAATCCCACCTCCCCACAAAGTCCGTACCTTAGGCACCATTATTCTACTTCAAAGCAAATGGCCACTCTTAGAAATGACTCTTTTCAGCATTTTGGCCTTTCTCAATCCCTCACCTTCCTCTCTCATCCCACATTCCCTACGTCATCTATCTCCACTTTGGTTTCTCTATTTCCCACGCCCTCCCCCGCTTCACCATGATATCTCTCTTTCTCTCTCTCGCGTGCGACTATGGCTTTTGAGCGTTAGCCAGGATGTTGTGTAAACTGTTGATGAGATGATAACAGCCTCAGGTGTGTGTGCGTTATGTATGACCGCCTCATGAAGACTGATGGAAGCGAACAGCGGAACCAGGAATAGCAGCGTATATTGGAAATAAATCATATTCGAATTAAGGTAAAAGGATTTTGAGATCGGTTTTATGTCTTTGGCGATTGTGGTTAAATTTGAATTCCGAATGATCAGACCATCTGTCGTTTACAAATCTGTGAACATTTTATTCAAACAAAGTCTATTATTTCGCGTTCTCTTGCCAGACCGTACCCGATTCGTGAAATCGTCCCGTAAGTATTCACGTTATCTTTCACGGTAATATTTATAAACTTCACACATTGTAAAATCTTTTATTATTAATTTTCAGTTGGGCTAAAAGAGTCAAATTAAGTTCTATTGCAGTAATTATATCGATGAATTAACCTTCGTCATAAGTAATATATCTTTCTCCGTTGGTTTATTTAAGTCGTTTTAAAACCACGGAAAATTCCAGTTACAGATATAGTTTACTTTTCATGATTTTATATATATGTGTGTGTGTCTGCGTGCGTGCGTGTGCGCGCGTGTGTGTGTGCGCGCGCGCACACACATATGTATATACACACACACACACTCTTGTGCCGAAGAAGGGCGGATGCCCGAAAGCTCCAAGAAAAAGCCTTCCTCTATCGCATTGAACGTCCACAACACCAAGTAAGTGTCCACTGGCTCCCTCCTATCCCTGAACTACTAGTTGCAATCATATGTGTATATATATATATATATAGGACAACTAGGTGTTGAAGGAAACCCAGTGAGCACTTACCGAAAGGAGAGCAGCTGGGATGTTGGAAAGACACATTTGGCCTCACCAGCAATTCCCTCAGCATTCGCATGAACGGCCATCGCAACAGCATTAGTCTTAAACGATAGCTACCCGTGGCCGTTCATGCAACTAATCATAATCCGAATTTCAATGTTTGTTTCACGGTGGGGGCCATTCCCGCCCTCCCGGACAACGCTTCCGCCCCCCAACTCCGTCAATGGGAATTGGCCCACATCCAAATATTAAACTCTCTCTATCCTCCCGGCCTCAATCTCCGTTAATATTTCCTTCTTTCCACCCTCTTTCCTCTTCCCTCCCTCTGCATCCTCCAATCCCCGACTTTTCCACGCTCCCTTCCCTTCCACCCCCCACACCTTCACCCCAGTGTCACTGCCAAATCAGTTGTCTCTCTCTCTTGTGCTGACGAAGGGATCATCCCGAAAGCTCCAATAACTTCTACAAATGTCTCTCTCCAACACCAGCAGCTCTCCTTCCGGTAAGTGCTCACTAAGTTTCCTTCAACACCTAGTTGTCCTAATTATCCTCATTTACCTTTCCTCTTCCGTAGTATTTATATATATATATATATACACACACACATATATATAAAGGTGGCAGCAAGTTGTTGGAGGAAGCCCAGCGGACACTAACCTAGACTGGAGAGCCTCTGGGGGTGCTGAAGACAAGAAAAACACAAGAAATCACAAAAAATATCTGATGAGGCCAACACATGACTTTTTCCATATTTGGGGTATAAATATTTTAATTATTATGAATGGCATTATAAGGCAAAATTATTATTTCGTATCGTACAAGAATACAGTCGTCCTTATTGCCGTCAATTATATTTTGAATATGTTTACAGAATTCACCGCTACATGTTGGTGTCGTTGTATACTGGTATTAAGACAAAGCAAAATATCTCCGAACTGAATGGTTCTACGAAAATTTGCTTCAAACATAACTTGGAAGAAATATTATTCTCTACAACTTTGGTCTTCACGAAGATGACCAATGACGACGTTTTTTAGGAGATATTGACGGAAACCGAAAAAACCGATTATTTATAAATAATTCCTAAACAATAACTTCTATGGAAAATTGTTTGAAATAAAAGTTGTAGGAAATTATAATCTATATAACCTTTGTACCGAATTGTATATACAATAATGATGTTTTAACGGAGAAATATCGCAAAAACCGAATTGGGTTTCGAATAAACTTCGACTTCCGGTTAGCCGTTATTGTCCAAAAACTAATCAGTTATTTGTGCCCATACCAAAGTGTTTTATATGAAATTTGGTAACGATATGGGAAGTACTTTTTGAGTTAGAGCTCCCAAATTCACATACACGCGCGCGCACACAGACATCATTCCGAAAATAGTCTATACGTGTTCTAGGGTCCTCAAAACGTGTATTTCGGTTGAAATCTCGAAGTCGATTTTTTTCGTGATCACAGTTCTTTCCCATTACTACGTATGGAGAAAGTAATAATGATGTTTTTGCGGAGAAATATCGCAAAAACCGAATCGGGTTTCGATTAAACCTCGACTTCCGGTTAACCGGTATTGTCCAAAAACTAATCACTTCTTTGTGCTCATGCTAAAATGTTATATATGAAATTTGGTATTAATATGACAAGTTCTTTTTGAGTTAGAGCGCCCACAATCACATCCACACAGACACACACACATAGATCATTCCGAAAATAGTTTAAACGTGTTCTAGGGACCTCAAAACGTGTATTTCCGTTGAAATCTTGAAGTCGATTTTTTTCGTGATCACAATACTTTTCCCATACTACGTATGGAGAAAGTAACAACACAAATATGGAGCTTTCGGGCTGACACCCTTCTTCAGCGACGAAGAGACACGTACTTATTATTACCTCTCCATTTATTTAAGCATTTATATATATATATAATCTAAACAATTTTAATTGCTGAATTATAAATGGCTACTACTGGATCGAAAGAAAAATCGAGAAAAAAATTCGACTCGAAAAACATATTTTACGGGTCATTTATTTTAATCTTTTAACCAGATATTTTAATCCTTCAGAGAATTTCCACCTCTCTATATAGTATTCCATATAGATTCCTCCATAAATCCTCTTGTTTCACGCATTTTTTCCTCGCATCCAGTAATTTCCGACCGTTTCCCCTCATATTTATTGCTTATCGCGTTTCCAAAAACACAACAAGAGGAACGAATCCTTCCAAAAACAACCTTTCTCTCTCCCACCTCAACAAATAACCCTCCTCTCCCAACCCCACATTTCCCTTCCCGCCCCACCTCCTCTCCCTTTTATCCGCTTAAACACATTTGTCCTAAGACACACACGCACGCAATCATCCAAACCGCTTTAATAAATCTTCTCTATCCCTCTTCCTCTTACGTCTCTCTCTCTCTTTCGCTTTTTCTATCTTTCCTTCGAGAAAAATTCCTCGAAAACAACGCCCATTTCACCTGGGCACATTCTCACTTGAACCTCCTCACGGAGGACATCCTAAAAAAAAAAAAAAAAAAGAGAGAAAACGAAGCGTTATCAAAATAAATAAGAAGCGGTCGTGGCATCCCTTCTATCCTACTCTCTTTCCCCTACATTTCTAAAATCCCTCCTCTCTCTCCTTCCTCCCTTCACCTCGCCTCTTGTCATTCCCATTGTTTACTAGCCCTCCAGCGTAATTACGCCGGCTATTGCTCTGCGTCACGACTAGGACGACGGCGGTGGCCACGCAATTTGGCAGTTTCCCCGTACAGGGCCGGTACAAAAGAAAGGGACCGTGGGATGGAGATGGGGATAGGGGGCGGCTGAGAGGGGGGAAGTAAAGGTATAAAGGGGGGGAGGGGGGGGGAGGAAGAGAGATAGAGGATGGATCCCCTCTAGAGCCCCACCTGGTGTCTCCATGGCAACTGTGATGGAAAGGGGATGGAGGATAAGGGGAGGGGGAGAATGGAGTGAACGCGTTGCTTCCAGCGAAGGAGGATGAGGAGGAGAAAGGGAGATTAAGGAGGGAGAGAAGATGAAAGGAGAAATGGAAGAAGCGCAAAGATGCGGATAAGAGCTAATTTGGACGAACAGAAGAAGATGTGATGTAAGGATGTGTTAGAATTACGGGGAGCGCAGAAAATTATGAAAATGAGGATATAGGAGGGATACGGGGGAGAGAAAAATTGAACGAAAGGAAAACAGCGTTTGCTTGATCGAACGATTTATTGATACGTCGTTTTTCATCATTCTCGCGCTAATCACGACGATCGATGGATGGCGAAAGTACGCTGCGAAGAGGGGATGAAATGGAGGGGACGTTAAGAGCTGCCATAATAAGCAAAGAATGAATGCGGTTTTTAAAAAGAAAAGGGACGGAAAATATTTGGTGATATCAGAGAATAGATTTTCCTTCACGAAGTAATACGCGAAAAAGAGAATAGGATGATATATCACCAAAGCGAATAAGAATATGAGAATGGAAAACTAAGGAAATGGAGAGTTAATGGTGAAAGTGAAAGAGCGAGAGAATGAGATAGTGAGAATGGTTGAGAAAGAAGGAGAGAGAAAGGAGAGAGAAAGGAGAGAGAAAAGAGAGAGTGAGAGAGAGAGAGTGAGAGGTAGCGATGGATGAATATAAATGGATGGGATGGAGAGTGCAGTGTAAACAGGGATTCGGTGGAGAGGTGGATGGAGGAGGAAGCTCTGTTTGTGTGGAGGACTGAGCAATGGCATTATGGTATTAAGGGGTGGGGGAGGATGAGAGAGATAGGCATATGGAGGGAGACTAAACTTGGTCGGGATGGATTGCTGTGCGTGAGCTAGAGGTTTGCGGGATGTGGGAGTGAAGGACGTAAATAAGACTTCGTAGGTTGCTTTAGAGGCATTTCTTATTGCTTCACACTTCATTTAATGTTAAACGGGCAAAGAGAAGTTTCCAGAAGGACGTGATTGGTGAAATTATAAGGAAAATAAAATTTTAGTCATTTGTTGTCGAAATACTGGCGATATCTAAGAAATTCGGCATTAAAATCGCAAGTAGAATACATTTGAGGTGAGATTACGGCCAGATTGATTAATAACAATAAGGATGGCAATAAAAGTTAAAATACTCGTAGTATAATTACATGTATATAGTATTGTGATTCATATTATGAGGATTACGCACCGGCGGAATATGCTGTTACGCTTCTTTTGTTAGAATCCAAGCCAACACAAATTTATTAGGTACATGCAGCTAATTTTGCTAATTGTTCGTTATTATGTCTTCGTTCACGAGGACAAATGAAGAAAAATTGAAGGTAGATGCAAGAAATACTATTTCCTCCTTTAAGGTAAGAGTTTATTCAGCCTTATTTGCTTATCCTTTTTCAAATGCTCGTGATGAACGAAGATGCGATGTGCATCTACTTTTTATACCCCATCAAGGATGCTCTCAAATTGATCCTCTATTGTTTGTTATTACGCCCGCATACTTAAACTCATCTCTCGATTCTCCTGTCCTCAATCACACTCCTTTTGCCATTTACCATCGATCTCAACTTTCCTTACTTTCCAATTTCTCTTTCGTGCCCTTCATAATCTCATCTCTTTTCCATGCGTTTCACTAGTCCGTCATTTCCCTTTCACTCGTTCCTTCTGGCTTATCTCCTTTCCTTCCTTCCTTCCTCTCCTACTTCTCAGCGACGCGCATCTTTCATTCTTCTCCCCATCTTCCTTCTTCCCTTTCGCTTCTATCTTGTGTCTCTTCTCACGTTTGGAGGAGCATAACGCAGTCACATCCTCCATTGTGTTCGAGCTTTTGAAACCGCTTTCCGCGAATCGCTCCATCAAACCCCAGAGAAGGGTTTCGTGTGCAAATGGGGGTTTGGGAAATGGAATACGATCCTATGGCTGGCGAGAGGAAGGAAGGGCGGACGGTAGGGGTTGTTTGGGATGATGTTGCGAGGGAGGTGGCGTGGAGGGCGTTGGTGGAAGGAGAAAGAACGGCGGCGGCGCGGATCCCAAGGACGGGATTTCGGGACGGGGTCACACGGAGAAGCTGGCAAAAAGTTTCGACCCGCTCTGGTTCTCACTGCTCTTCTCGGAACAATCATTTTTGTTTATTTTTTCTACCCTTTCTTTATTGCCTCTCTTCCTCGATAAAAACGAACTCTCATGGCTTTTAAAATTAAATAAATTAGATTTGAGTATATCGTAATTAAAGCTTATCTTTACAATCGTAAATAATGTATTACTGTGCTCCTGATGAGTATTTACTCAATTTGCGTTATATATAAAACAATGTCAGTATGTTTTTGACTCTGTTAATTAAATGGAATTTAACCAGCTTCTCACGGGCTATCGTGCCAACATGTTTGCGGAATTACGACCAGGGCTACTTGCATCCTAAAACAGCCTTAAGCGTTAATGTATTTTTTATCGAGTTCCGCTGGTGGTGATTTATTTTAAACAATGTAGATAAACGAAATGATGAATTTACTAGTATGTAATTGTATAAGAAAGCAAACAAATGCTAAAATTCTTCAAAACCAATAGTAACTGAAATACGAAATTATTTAAGGATATATATATGTGTGTGCGTGGAAGCTTTACATCCAGTTTCTTAATATGGTTTTAATTCTCAATGGCTATAAATAAAAACGGAAATATCAGGAAAAATCGCCGTATGTCAAAACCGAGATACAAAATCGCCAACCAAGCCTGCGTAGATAAAAATGGATTTTTTAAATACTGTTTTGAAAACAAATTTCTCGAGGCTATAAGCTAAAGAAAAAATATACTGCAATATTACATAGGATTAAATATGGATGATAAGAAGTTTATCCTCGTAATTGTCGGTTTTCATGGATATTTCATCTACTGTACGAAGAACTCTTTAATAAACGTAATATTAAACTATTGTGTGCTATAATATAAGTTTTACGAAAATCCACTTATGTAGTTAGTCTTTATGATAATTACAATGACACATTAGGACATGATGTATTAACTCCTCTCTAACGACGTGTCTGAAGAGCATCTTTACCTCATTACCGAACCACGTCGGTCGATTCAACAGTCTCGTATGCACACGCGCTCACACACACACACTCACTCAGAGCTATCTTTTGTTTGTTTTTCAAAATGTGCCACCGGGAACTCGTTGCTCCCGACAATGACTCGGGACAATGGATCCCTTTAACCACGGAAATTCCACCCCTCCGCTTTTTTCTTCGCGGTGTTGACCGTGTTCGGTCATTCGTTCATCGCGCGCTTTGTGTGGCGCGAGCTCAGTTTGAGGACGAGGACGGAAAGGGGAGTCGGGAGAGGGTGGCCGGGATCGATTTCGAGGGCGAAAGAAGACTCCGGCGGCGCCTGTGTGTTCCTCGTGTATTCTCTCAAGAGGCTGCGTGGAATGTCTCGCAGGATGGTTGGCTGGCCCACGGCGCGCACAAAAGGCGAGGGTAGCACACACACACTGTTAAGGGGACGAGGGCCCTCTTGCATTAATATCACAAAAGAGGAGCCAGTGCAGAGGGAGAAGATGATGTATAATATGCAAGGCTTATCCTCTGAGGGCGTTCCTTCGCGTTTACAATGGGTTTCCCCGTTCTCGCCTCCTTCCTACCAGAAGACACCCTTTCTACTAATTTCGTATTTATTTGCTTCTCTCTATATGGTCAGTATCGATAATACATAGACGGTTGCCATATTCCAGTTATAAGGCCTCTTTTATATTCTCCTACTTCGTTTAGCAATGGCTTAAAAACGAAAAATTTAGATGTGCAAAGAAACGCAATTTGGTTTTTAAGTCGTCTGTGTCAGGGGTCCCCAAAATTTTTATTGAAAGGGCCACATTAGGCTTTATGTACGACAGCGCGGTCCACTTAAGACTTATTCAAATGACCTATCGGGCCGTGTTAAAACTTCAAAGAGCAAGTTTCGTGGGGGAGGGGGGTGGTTATCGAAAAAGTTCACCATTACAAATTATTTCGAAGGGGGGTGGTTGGGTTGGGTATGGCTGGCGGGCCGGATTAAATCACTGCGCAGGCCGGATGTGGCCCGCGGGCCGTAGTTTGGGGACCCCTGGTCTATGTCATTTAGATATTTTCTATTAACTGTTTTGTTTGAGTACATACTTTTCCATAAATTGGCCATCAAGATAGAAAGTGCAGAAGAATTGTAATCGAGTTTAAAAACTTACTGCAGGAAGAAACGAGGTTTGACAAAGAGTATTTAGTAGAGAGATAAATTAACGATATTTAATGTATGGAAATGAATACGAGTTGAATCATATATAAGGTAAAAATAAAAAAGTTGCGAAATACATTGAAGGTTAAGTAAACTGAACGCATTACCTACAGAACCATATAAACCCATACCGGAAATTTTAAACTATTTAAAAATAAACTCGATTAATTTCTTTAAAAGGCAAGTAGATTTTCGTTTCGTACCAAAAATTACGTTGAATCAGCTTGTATATTTAACCTGTCGCGTGATTTTTTTCTGAAAATAGTTTCATAGAAGACCTAAGTAGATAAATAACTTTAAAAAAATTAAAATCTTATATGTATTAGAAAAAGACTCGCTAAAATGGCCATCAAACAAAATATTTTAATAACGTCCGAAAAGAATTTTCTTCCCCTCATCAAGTAATATTTTCTAAGAGTGTTTATAAATTTACACTATTACCCTGAGAAACATAATGTTTGCTTCAATGTTTTCTTTATTTTTAAAGAAGAGTGCGTATGCAAGGATATAAGATGGCATTTCTCCTGCCGACATTTCTTAATTTCTCCTTTCCTTTATACTGCACTTCCTTAGCTTTGATGTGAATTTTTTTCATCTTATTATTAAGCCTATTGTCACTCGCCGAAAGAAAAGTTCAGGTCGGTTACGACTTACTGCCTCTCTCCTCTGTAATCCCTTTCCCTCTATTCTTTTTCTCATAAGACGGAGCCTTTTTCGGTTTCCTTTCAAATTCAACAATGCGTTACATTCTCTGCCACAGTTTTTGCACCATTTTAATTTTGTTTACGTTTGCAAGCAGCTTTATGTAAGTGAAAGATCTTTTATGACAATAATTCTGCGTCTCCGTATTCTTTGCCTGTGTCGGGAACGAAGCAAACGTGTTTTCACATCAAAGTATTCACAGTTCAGTATTATTTAAGACGGAGTTTGTTTTTTTAATGGAGAAAATTTCCCAAAGACGCTTTAGTATAGACCAGGAGTCGGCAACCTGCGGTTCCTGAGCCGCAAATGGCTCTTTAACGACTTTCGTACGGCTCCCGAAAACAAGATCCCTTATAAAACCTCAGAAAAAGAAATTGGCTTCGTAAATTATTTAATAGAAATTGCAGAAAACTTAAAAGTTATGGACGCATTACGTAGAATAAACTTTTATTTTACAATGATAATAGGAAAAAGTAAAACGGCAAGATTTAAGGGGAAACGGTTTCCCGTAGATCCGTCAATGACTGCGGCTCTTCTTATGTTACGTGTTATACATAATTTGAAAAAGTGGCTCCTCTTAGGAGAAAGGTTGTCTACCCCTGGTATAGACGTATGAACTGAATGGGTGCGATATGTTTGTGATCCTGTTACCTGTTGTACGTAAATTTCAAATTAAATTAAAATTAACTTTTAAATCGTTTTACTTCACATTGATAATTTCAACAATGATAAATTTAATGACTTTAATTAATATGCACGCCTTAACTAACAACTTATGAAAGATAACGGGAACATTTCTTTCCCTATTAAACATTAAAAGCTTTTATTTTATTTGAAATACAATGTATTTCATAGTTCGAAATTAGCAGTAGACTTGTATGGGTTTCTCTATCGATTTTTTTAAAAACCTCATGGAGGAAACGCATCGCGGTAATCTATCCGGTGGAAACAATTCATCTAGGCCCTTGAAAATTACCCCTTCAGCGTTTTTAAACGTTTATTTATTATGCGATCAATGCAACCAATTTCCGACCGTTTCCCCCTCCTCGTCGTCCCCGCCCTCCCATGCTTTCTCATTCAAACCCAATTCAATCCATTCACACACAAACGCTGAGGTCTCCTCCCACGAACCCCTGGCTACAAGTATTAGTATCCGGAGACGGGCGGGTGAAAGCGCCTCTATCTCTCCTCTTCCTACGTCCCTCTCCTCCTACCCACCCATCCCCCCTTCCCTCCAACCCACTCCTATGTGACCCGCCTCCTCCTTTTGCGTGCACGCCCACTTGCGTGTGTACACGCTACTTTGCTGCTACGCGATGATGCTCATCTTGGACGGGGAACAAAGACTCCCGACTACGGACGGATTGACGTTTGGGAGTGGTGTTTAAAGGATTCAATGGGCGAGCGGAGGGGGGATGGGGCGGGGGGAGGGAGGGAGGGAAGGTGGGGGAGGGGGGGAAGGGGGTGGGAGAGGTGAGACGCTCGTGCTGTGGGAACCCACCACGCACTCTCCTCGGAGAAAGGGTCCCTCTCTCTCGCCCTCTACTCCTTCCAGCTCACTCAAAGACGTCTCTATATATGAGGAGAGAGCGAGGGAGGAAAGCTCCTTTCTTCTCGCATGAATAGGCTCCGCGGGGATTGATTTAGTAGCCTCTCTCTCTCTCTTAGAGAGGCAGTGTTAGAGATGGAGAGAGGTGAAAGAGAGGATAGAGGTACCTTATCTTTTCTTAGTCTTTTTTCCTCTTCCCGATTGAGGCGGATGCCTACACAAGTGCCCGTTTTAAAGTCTCCGTGTGATCTATGGCCATGGAATAGAGACGCTTCGTCGTCGTGTCAAATGTTTTTTGTTATGTTTCCCAGCCGTTTTTTTTATTTATTTTGATTTTTTCTCGAATCATCTTTTGTTTGTCATACGACCGCGGAGTCCGCTGCTCTTATGATGAGTGGTGACGTGAACGATGTGTACGATTGTACTTCAGGGCGGTCATAATGGGGTTATGCGACAAAAAACATCTAGGAGATCGTGGTGGAGGAGTTTCTCTCGAGAATGCCTGTCCAATATACTACGCTAGTCCATTACTTTTCTATTTTAGGTGTCTCGTAGGAGGTAAACGACATGTTTAAATAGACTTCCGGTTCTTTGAGATAGGAATTTTCGTTGCTCATTCGTGTGAACCAGTGGGATCCATGAAATACGTATCCTCCGATGCCGTTTTATTCATACAGGAGTTTTTAATAGTCTTAAAGCTGTCTTTCTTAATTATAATTCAAGCGCATCAGTTATAATTTTCTTCGAGAAAATTCAGGTCGAATATAGAGGCCCTTTTCAAGTACATTTATCATCCCCCGAAGAAATAACTTTTAATTAACAACCGTTATTCCTTTTGAAAATAAATTCCATTTCGTATAGGAGAGAACACTTTATAACGCGTTCTCAGATGCCGTTTTTAACTAATTTTGAGTGATGATCTTAAGTTTCTGTGAGAGAAGAGCTGACATTAATTTGCTTTGTTGTGAAAGTGAAAAGTATTTTTTCCCCGCTCTCATGGAAAGGTAAATACATGCCATTCGTTTGAAGCAGGATCGGGCTCGAAATGTTTGCTTCTCTTTATTAACGTTGTTTGCCGTGAGGGTCTAAAACCCAGTAATTGGTTTTTAACACAGCTACAATAAACTCCAGTGATATTCTTGTGAATCTCGAGTACAAATTCCGCTTAATATCTATAAACAATCTTTGAACACTGTCATTTGTCAAATTTTGAGAAACATGAAAATTTCCATCCAATATTTCAAAAAGGATTATAAAGTGCATTTCATAAGATAGTCAATATTAAAACTTGGGAAAATGTTCGTTTACTTGATGTCTGATGTAGTGGAATTACATTCTTTCCAAATTTGTTGAATGAGAGGATTAAATTTCCATATAAAGGACCGATGCTATATTTGTTTAATGCTCACTTTCTTCACTTTCATTCACAATCACACTTCGAAAATTATTCGGCAATATCAAATTTGAACAAAACGTCCAACTACATCCAGAATTCAACAACCGTAGAAATTATTTAAAGCGCTCTGTGCATAATTCGTATGATTTGTCGCCGCCGCGTGTTTAAGAGAAACTGTCCCTTTAAACCCATTTCCATCCCTCAGGACTCTGTCTCAACTCTTCCACGAGATTAACAGCTCTATTCTCTCAACATCCTAGAACTCTCTTCCTCAACATCCGTTTACCTCTCTTCCTAATTCCTCGATTTTAACTACCTCCGGCTATCTCCCCATCTCCCTCCCTGACGTCCAGCAATCCTCCATGATGCTCACCCGCATGGCCACGCAACAACCTCTTTAAGCATAAAACACCTACAAAAGACTAGCAGCTGGTTTGGTGCGCAAAAGCTTTTGCCCGAGATTTAAGCCACACGTCCAACACATGCTACATAAACGTCCGAATTCTTGTTTTATTTTCAAACACCCCCATTCTCCTTCTTTCGTAGCTCGTCTCATATATCCACCGCTGTTAATAGTTATCTCCACCCAAAAATACTATCTCCCCTAATTTTTCTTTGGACCGAAGGATTTCCGAGAAACGGAGAGAAGGCGGGAACTCGAAGAATGGCTAACCAGTTGCTATGCTACGTGTAAGTAGAAAGGTCTTCATCCCTCTCCCCACTCTCTGCAGAACACGAGAAGGATTTAATCTACTCGGAGTTGTCGCACGAGTTTTAGGCCCAAGGCATCCTTATCCTGGGGCCCCAAAAGGAGCGATGATGGCTTGTTCGTGTCTATCTTCCCTCTCTCCCTCGCTCTGTTTTCGTACTCTTTGTCGTTCTCTTTCTCCGTCTGTTTCTCTCTCTTACTCTATCATCGCGGTGAGAGGATTTTGTGCTAATTAGTTAAGTAAGACACATTCCTCGCAGTACGACGCCGGAGGATGTGGGGGCAATGACTCCAATTTTTTTCAAGCAGTTTTATTACATTAAGGTGACTGCAAATCCCATATTAAGGGAGCAAATGCTACGTTTCTTTTCTCTTAGCTTTTAATTTAGAGCACAATATTAACGGCTAATCACAATGTTGTGTCTTATTTTGTTTAAAAGAGCGTCAAACATTAATGCTACGAAACAAGCTAATGATAACGGAGCATAAAAAAGCACTATTGATTCCTCTATCCAAAATAAATGCACACAAATAATACTGAATGAGTTGAACATTCCATTCCACAATGCGAAAAAATCTCAGAATTTGTCACGCTTCAGCAGCATAACAGCAATGGGCGCAGGGAGGTCTCCCTACCATCCATCTCTTGCATATTATGATATTAAATTCCACATGATTTTTCTTCGCTAGCACATTCACACGGTTAATCGCATTTCAGCATCTCCCCCTCGCACTAGTTCAAACTTCTGAAACCATTAACCCCAGCATTTCTCCACCATCTCATTCTCTCTTCCTCTTTCGTCCTCTCTTCCTCTTTCATTCTCTCTTCCTCTTTCATTCTCTCTTCCTCTTTCATTCTCTCTTCCTCTTTCATTCTCTCTTCCGTTTTCATTCTCTCTTCCTCTTTCATACTCTCTCTCCCATGGCAGCGTGCAAACCAAGAGATATGTATCAACTACCGTAATTTGTTGGGTTCCGCTATTTGTGGATGCGCACGCATCTCCAGGTTATCGCCAGATGCTAGAGGGGTTAATCGTAATGCGAAGTGAAAGAGGACTAATCATTCTCTCCCGCCCATTTACCATTTCCTTCAAAGTGGAACAATTTAAATATTTTTTTCTTCCTGTCTTCTGTCTTCACCTATTAACTCATTCAGAAAATACATATATTTTCCTCCTGTCACTCACCAATCTAGCGATTTGCAGGGTAACACGCATTTGTGGATCTGCCTTTTGACTTCTCACTCTTTCTACCCCATTGCCTAAAATAGCTTTTCAAGTATAGCTACATATGTTAATTCCTTTCCGTTTACTTTAATTGCAAAGGATAAACGGTATTTGTCTCGCCGTGTGAACTGAATTTCATATACAGATAGTGATAATCTTCACAGAGCGCCATTAGAGTTCGTTTATACTAGGGTGGCCAAACCGCGGCTTGAGAGCCGCATGTGTCGCTTTTAATTTACCATATGGCTCTTTTAAATATCCATCCAGAGGTGTGCCATCGTTTTTTCGCCACAGAACACAATGACATAGTGTGACTTGAGACGCGTTTGGGATGACTAATGGCCATGCATTATATCTTAATTGCTTCGGATTCAGGTTATGTTTTAATATTCGTAATTTTACGAACACTGAATGTGTCATACGGCCCTCGAACTTCTGAAGCTTGTTTTATGCGGCTCCGAGGGTAAGTTTGGCCGTCCCTGGTCTATATTCATTCGCACCATCTATCAACTTGGTTGATCAAAGGAGTGGCGATTGAATAAGACGAAAAATTAAATTACTATACGAATTACATTAATGAAATCAGACTCAACTTTGTGGAATTTGCTCATAGTAATATAACACAAAACTTTTTATCTTCCACTAAAAAGGTTTTTTAATAGAACACGACCAATTTCTGTTATTGGTTGTATGAAGTTTAAGATACGTTCAGAGAAAAATAATTTATTAATGGACTGTCATTAAAAAGAAAAAAACTAACTTTATTGTAATTTTTAAAGAGTCTAATATCTGAATGCGTGGTGAAATAACACGAAATACAACAAGTTTATACAACGACAACAACTAAAGAAAATATTACAAAGCATTAGAACCAATTTTGGTGTTTTTCTGTATCCAACAGAAGTTGTAAGGAAATCTGACCCTTAAGTGCGCTCGCGAAAGAAGCACTTTTAAGCACACAGGAGTTTTATCTGGATTTATTGAAAGAATTGCATTTTTTTTCTATATAGGGTAGAAACTTATGAATTAACCAAATATCTAATAGAAAATAGGAAATCGATAGTGGATTCGGTTAAAGATAACATATTGGTAAATGTTTGTCATGGTTGTTAAATAGTGTCCAGAAATTTATAGTGAAGAAATCTCATTCTTCAATATGTAGAATACGTTTTTTTTTAATGAAAATTAAAATATATTTATATCACTAAGCAAGAGTTTCTAGAATTAATTATCGATCATCTGGAAATAATCACTCTTATTCCTATATAACTGTTTTTATATCTATTCTGCCTTTCCCTTTCTTCTACCAGAAACGCCTGATTATAATATATCCCATCCCATCGATTGCTATATTTTTTTCTATTCTCTTATTACATGCTTTGCTTTGAACTATACTAATTCTTCCAGACTCGGAACCATTTTTATATGTTATCACATCTCCTGGTCAGGATTCTTATCTTTATGTTAATTTGTTTAATTATGTATATCTCGCTCATTTCAGGATTCGACAAGAAAAGAACGGTGGCGCGTGGTGTCCTAAGACGGTCATAAGCAGCGAAGTGAGGGAGTACCTCGAAGTGGACCTAACTGGTGACCACTTGATCACGTGGACGGAGACGCAGGGTCGCTTTGGAAATGGACAAGGACAAGAATATGCAGAGGCCTTTCTTGTAGAGTACTGGCGGGAATCCCTCGATCAATGGGTCGTGTACAAAGACTCCAGAGGCGAGAAGGTAAGGGAAACAGATTTTTATTCTATTTAATATGTATGTAATTATCCCCTGAGGAGATTTGGTAATGGATAGTTCATTATTATTCATTTTAATTAAATTATATGTACTTTAATTAGAGGAAAAATATAGAAATATTATATATATATATATATATATATATATATATTCCAAAAAGCTGCAGAAGAACTCACAGCCAACCGCAAAAGACTTCTCCGCAAACTTTCACTTCTTTGCACCCGCCACCTCCAACAAGGGTTACCCCTCCCCTTCATCCCTGCTGGTGAGTTCAACGCACCTCCCCCGCCCCTCCTCGCCCAAAGACCGTGCCTAGCGGACGTCTTGGGAATCCCAACCCCACCCCCACTGCACACCCCCAACAGGCCCCCCTTTGTTTTAAACCGCCAACAGCGGAAACCCCTTTCCCGGCAAACCCCCACCTCCTCAAGCACCCGAAACTCCCCCCAGCCAGATGACGTCCTGAACCTCTCATCCCACATACTCACCCCTGCCGAGAATGCACTTCTTTCGCGCGGCCTTTCCTTCTGCCCTACCACCAAATTTGACCACATTTCCCTGCTCGCCGACATACAATCCTTTATACGCCTACTTCGCCTCAAGGTCGCCCCACCCAAAACCTACCTCTCTTCTACCCCAGACGCACTCCCACAATCTCTTTCCGCCTTTAAACCCCCCTCTCAATATATCCCACCCTCTCTCCCTCTACACCACCCCGTCGAGCAATATTCCAATTACCTCACACACAGAGTCGCCCAGCCCGATTTTCCCGACCTCCTCGACCACCATGACAATCTGACGAAAGCAGAAAGACACGCCATCTCGACGCTTAAACGGAATCACCATATTGTAATACTCCCCGCGGACAAAGGAACGACCACGGTAGTAATGGACCGCTCCCATTACAACGACGAAGCCCTCCGCCAACTATCCGACCAAACCTTCTACCGCCCTCTCCCCTCCAACCCAACCGACCGTCATTCCTCTGAAATAGCCACTTATCTGCGATCCGTTGGAAAACAAGAAGGCCTTCCCGACTCCACCATCTCCGTTATGATTCCCAACAAACCCCGTACCCCTACCTTCTACCTTCTTCCAAAAATCCACAAACCCAATATCCCCGGCCGTCCCATAGTTGCCAGCTACAACTCTCCCACGGAACGCATCTCTGCCTTTGTCGACTCCCACCTACAACCCCTCGTTCGTAAAATCCCATCTTTCCTCCAAGACACAAACCACTTCCTTCAACGCCTAAAATCTCTCCCCTCTCCCCTCCCACCTAACACCATCATGACAACAATAGACGTCTGCTCCCTTTATACTAACATCCCCCACCACGATGGACTGTCCGCCCTGAAAAAATCCCTTGACTCGAGACCACCTGACGCAAGACCCTCCTCCCACTTCCTAACGAAGCTGGCGGAAATGGTGCTCTACAACAACAACTTTACCTTCGGAGGGCGCCACTACCTACAAATAAAAGGTACGGCGATGGGCACTCGCATGGCGCCCTCATACGCCAATGTCTTCTTAGGTGAATGGGAGGAACGTTTCCTCGACATACACCCCAGACCACTCCTGTGGCTGAGGTATATCGACGACATTTTCCTTCTTTGGACACATGGACCTGCCTCACTCCAATCCTTTTTAGAGCGCCTCTCTTCCCACCCCACGCTCTCCTTCACCCACCACTCCTCCCCCACCAGCATCACCTTCTTGGATGTCGACCTCTCCATCCGAGAGAACCAAATTCACACCAAAGTGCATCTAAAACCCTCCAACCGCCTCCAATATCTCCACTTCCACAGCTGCCACCCCCTCCACACCAAAGCCTCAATCCCCTACGCCCTAGCCCGCCGAGGACGGAGAATCTGCTCGGAAAGAGACTCCCTTTCCGAGTACTGCTCTGTCCTCGAAAATGCTCTCCTCCAACGCGGATACCCGCCGGACCTAATTCGGGACCAAATCCGACGGGCTGTCGCACCCAGCACCCCTAACCCACACTGCAACCGCCTCGCAACCCCCGACTCTACCCCCCAACTCACCCTAATCACAACTTTCTATCCCGGCATCCACGATACCCTAAAAAGTATCCTAAAGGCAGCCCACCCAATCCTCACTTCCTCCCCCAACCAGGTCTCCTTCCCCACACCCCCAATCCTCTCCTTCCGCAGACCTCCCAACCTTGCCAACATCCTGTGGAGAAAAGAACCTCCATCACCCACTCCTCTGCACCCTGCAGGGTCCCACCCCTGCCGCAGACCACGATGCCAAACATGCCCTATAAACCCACCCTCCAACTCATTCTCAAACCCCACCACCAACATCACCTACCCCATAACATCCCCTACCAACTGTACCACCCGTAACGTCATCTACATACTAACCTGCACCCAATGCCCCGCCTTTTACGTCGGACTCACCAGCAATTCCCTCAGCATTCGCATGAACGGCCATCGCAACAGCGTTAGTCTTAAACGACAGCTACCCGTGGCCGTTCATGCGAATAACCACAATCTTAGTTTCAATGTTTGTTTCACGGTGAGGGCCATCCGCGCCCTCTCGGACGACGCTTCCGCCCCCCAACTCCGTCAATGGGAACTCGCCCATATCCAAATCTTAAACTCTTTCTCTCCTCCCGGCCTCAATATCCGTTAATATTTCCTTCTTTCCACCCTCTCTTTCCCCCCTCCCCCTTCTACATCCTCCAATCCCCGACCTTTCCACGCTCCCTTCCCTTCCACCCCCACACCTTCACCCCAGTGTCACTGCCATATCAGTTGTGTCTCTCTTGTGCTGACGAAGGGATCATCCCGAAAGCTCTAACCTCTACAAATGTGTCTCTCCAACACCCCAGCGGCTCTACTTCCGGTAAGTGTTCACTGGGTTTCCTTCAACACCTAGTTGCCCAAAATATCCTTACTTACCTTTCCTCTTCCTTAGTATTTATATATATATATATATATATATATATAATATTATTATTATTAAGTTCGATAAAAATGACATTTTTCGAAGGATATGGCGATCATTGGAATTTTTAAATTAAGATTTATAATACAAAAATAACCGAGTTATATAAGTTGTCATTTTTTCACATAAACATTAAATTTTAATTGATATTAATAAAATGGCACTGAAAGTTTTCAGCAAGAGAATATTATTAAAATAAGGAAATTTTTTTTCAATTTGTCTACTTTGATCTTTATGTGCCATTTTCCAATTTTTACAATTAACATATGTCACTCTTATGCTCTCAGTAAAACTATATTTTCGAAAGGTAATTCCATTTGGAAAATACTAAAGGATTACAATAGTCTGTTTCCAGACTGGGATTGATGGAATTTTGAGTTTGAATTAATATCTTCCTCTACGATACCCTTTCTTTTTTATTATCTCCTTGCACCAAATTCAGTGAGTTTGCGTTTTGGACTCTTCCGGGGCATTTTCTAGAGGTTTTGGAATGAAGGATGGAAACCTTTTTTCCAGTTTAAGAGGGACGTGGAAGATAATTTGTCTTCCAGTCGAGAGAGGGCAGTAGGATAGCCTTTATGTCGACCGAACACGGGGTGACCCTGTGTAGCACCGGACACCGAGTGGACCATCGCAGGACAAGGGCAAGGCAAAGTAACACCAGCAAAAGTAGGTGTTTGCGAGAATCAAGCGAGGGGCGGAATGAAAAAATAAATTTAGGAGTTTTTTTCGGAACTGGGAGAGAAAGAGAGAGAGAAGGTTGTTGGTAGTTGGATCGGAAGGAATTGGATCCCATCGGAGAGAGTAGTGGGAGGGGTGGGCGTGTTCTGAAGATGGGGTAAAAGAGAGGTGTAGGCGAGAGAAATTGGTGAGGAGTTGGTTGTTGGCCGGGTTAGAGCTCTGATGTTCCGGGAGGAATATTCCCACACCCGTATTCGTTTGTATTTTCTCCTTCCCTCCCGCCGTCCCCATGTTCCACATCTAGGGAAGCCTTTTCGTGTCGCCATCTATCTTCTTGCGGCAGGAGTTCTTATTTCTTTCCCCCTTCATGCTCCGCTGTCCTCTTTTTACTTCCTTTCTTCGTTCTTCTCTTATTTCTCCTTCATTTATACTTTAGTGATGCGGGAAACTCGTTCCTTCATGGGTCCTTATATTGAGAGCATACTACGCAGTTGGAAATGCCGACTTTATAAACAATGGTGCTACATTTTTATTATTTATGTTCGTAATCTGTATTTCTCGGTTTGCTGATTTATGCAAGAATAACTAGCGAGTCTAATATTTAATTATATTTAATATTTTGTGTAGTATTTTGCTGGAATTATCTAGTCTGGATTTGGCCATATTTTGTTTATGGTGTTTGCATTCTTTTATTAATAGAAACTGAGATTTATACTGGAGTGCTTTATGATATTCCATTCCAGTCATAAAGTACTTTTCAGTCTGCGTTAGGTATCAAATGAACTTTGTGCGACTCTTGTATATTCCTGATATCAAAAGACGAAATGAAATAATTTAAAGAAAATTTTCATCGAGCCGGTAAGGGCAAAAGCAAAAGTTTTCATTTGAGATCTAGTGACGTCTAACATACACCGTTCAATTCACTTCATGTTGTCGCTCTTTTTTCTCGCGGTGATACCCCAAATAATTAACTCTCTTAAATCTTACTACCGCGTGGTTTTTCCAGCGTAATAATTCCTCTAATCCAGAGAAAGGCTTCCATTCGTCTCTTGCCTCTCCGCTTCTCTCCGCCACCTACTGCTTCCGTATCATCAATCTAAACTTCCGAAACCTTTCTTCCCTACCTACTTCGGTCGTTTAAACATTTCTATTTCTCTTGCTCTGAAAAACTCGTCCTTTAGAGTGGGTCATTCTGTCTATCTGGACAACCATCACCTGTTGTTCGGGACATATTTACTGTATAACTCTTCTCTGCCTGTATTCATTATTCTAATACTTTCTAGCGTTTATTATTTGTCATTGCTATTTATCATTAATAGTAAATACTTGGATAAGGCATACGAAAGTAAACTAACCCAAATGTTAGGAGAGTCCGGATCTTATAGGTAAGCTTATATAATTCGGAGAGCCGTGACATTGCGGAAATCCGTATTTGGAATAAAATAAGAAAAACGTTTCCATAAGAGTTAATACTTCAAATTACTCGGTGCAATTTTCTTAGGGAGCCTGTTCGAGCCGATCAGCGATAAAAATTCGAATTTTAATTTCCTATAATTTAATTTTTGTAATTAATTTAATTTAACAAAATGCCGAATGTGCAAATAATGGAATTATTTGTCGACAGTGATTCTGATGGTTACGATCACAAAGGCAAGCTTCTGAGAAAGAATCGACATGAAAGTCAATTACTTTGCATTAATTTGGGGACCGCAATATGACAGGCCCGTCGGTGTGATGCATCAATTGCACCTACGTTATAAACACCCTTCACCATTCATTGGTCACCTATGGCAAAGGTCTACGTCTACTATATCTCTCAATTAAATTATTTCTTTCATATCACTTTAGTAATCATCCCAACGTGCTCGCATATATTACTGAGCTAATAGTTAACTACACATTACCGTCAAAAAAGAATACAGGATTCTTGCAGATATAATTGTAATCTCTCGACTATAATTTTGCTGTCGTTGATGATAATCTAACGACCGATATTTATAATGTATGGATGGGATATTACTATAAGAACTGTTTATAAAATATTGGGGAATGATTATTGCTTAAATTTATAAGCGATCGATATTATGCCTTACTGCACTATAAAAACTCCTCCGCTACTAGCATAGCGCAAGAGGCCTTCTTCATGAAAGAGTGAATGTCGTGAATAAGCCAAGAGCTGTCATCAATATTTCAACAATTATTCTGCAGAGGAAACCGCGAAGTGCACGGTAGAAGGAGCGTATGCGAAGTTCACAATAAAACTCCCACGATGAAGGTAATTACAAAAGTGGTGATTAAGTTTTTAATATATTGTTATGGACCTGAATTCATACAGCTTCCTTAAATTGGTTAAATATCTATATAAATTACACATAATTAGAGAAATGAGGCATCCTTAAAGAGTTTAAGTCAATAATCGTTATTGTGCCTTGTCATTTCAGCACTCAAATTTTCCTCCCTTGAAATTATTCTCATTTACACTTTCCACTTCACTTCCCGCAGAGAATTCCCTCTCTCTCTCTTCAGCATCCTTCTATTAAATAAGGAGCAAAGAGAGAAAGTGGCAGAATGGCGAAAGTGAAAAATTCCTATAAGTGTAATCCAATTAAGCGTCACTTGTTGCTCTGCGAAGCCGACAAAAATGTGGATATTTCTCGGTTGCGTCTCCGGACATTCTCTCTCTTTCCTCCTCTGATGAAGTCCAAAACGAATTCATAAACCTTTCTTTTTTAGGGAACTCCTTGTTATATTTTCGCTCTCTTCCTTTTGTGTGTTATTTCTTTTTTCATCCTCTCTTTCCCCTCTGCCGTTCCTCGAGAAGCGAGACAACACTTCCCCGAAACGGACGCACGTCACTGTTAATCTTCTAATCCATCAACCTGCATCGCATTAACCCGGGCGCAGTATTTACCAACTCTTCCACTTCAAACTCTTTTAGGCCTTTCTTATTCACACTTTTTTTAAATTAGCGTGTCTATAATTCGATTTTTCCTCTAGCGGAAATTATATTTACCCAAGTATTTCTGTACGGCGCGACATTTTAAACTGCAATTTACTATTATCTTTTTTTTCCGTCTTCCTCGAGTTATAGAGATTTAGATATTTTTCTATGTCCTTGCATTAGTTTTCTCCACATACGTTTTCTGTGATCGCATTATTCTTCACCTGCCCGTAGTCATCCTTTAACATCCTTCATCATTCCATCCATCCTCTTACTTCTTCTGTGGTGCGAACAGCGTACTTAAACGCAGTTCCCATCGCATAATAACCTCCTACGCGATCATCAACTCTCTCGAATCGCGTCTCATACCAACCCTCCTGTAACTCCCCATTCTCCAGCGTTTACCACCCTCACTTCTATTCCTTGTCCTTCTGTCTTACACCTCTAAGACCCGTTTTTTCCCTTTTTTCCCTTTTTTCCATCCCCCCTCCGCCTCACAGGAGTGGCGCCCGCAGAACGGGGAAACGCCTGGCCATTGAGGCTCAAGTCATCCGTCTCTCCGGGATGAAGGCCGGAGGTTGACAGGAGCGTGCGTTGAAGAGGGTTGTGCGTGCGTCTCCCAACTTCCTCCCTCGCCTTCCTTCCACGTCTCCCCCGTATTTAGATGGTTATAGGATGGGGCGGTGCGGAGGCGGGATAGGTTTGACGCGGTGCAGAGAGGTTGGAATGGAGGTTTCGGAGAGAGAGGGAGGAGGAATGGTACTCGGAGAATGAGCGAGTACGGTGAGGCGTGGTTTCTTTTTTCTGCAGAAGGGAAAGGAGACAGCAGGTGCCGTTCTCTTACTCCTCTTTCTCCGCCCACCATCTCTGTATGGTTCGCCTCAATACTGTTCTAAGTTTTTTCCTTGTATATCTCATCTGCTATTTTCCTCCTCTTCTGCCATTTTCTCATTTCCTCTCCAGATTTATCTTTCTCTCTCTCTTTTCCGCTCACCCTCGATATGTTTTCTTTTTTTGGGGGATTTCATTCTCTTTATATCTTCTCCAATTCATTTTGTTTTTCTTCATATACGCAGTTTCTATTGTCGTATATTGTCTTTAATGTATATGCATGGACGTGGTTCTCTTGTAAACTAAAATAACAAGGCTTAATTGTGCGTTATTTTTATCGAACATCAATTTCCATTATATTTTACAATTGAATCAACCCTTTTCGTATCTTATATAATTTCATAATTTTTTCAGATAATTTTTAAGTTTTTTATTTATCTACTCCTCTTTGAGCGAGTCTTTCATCATTCGCACACAGAGTTACGTGCGATAGCTGTATGATTATCCCGTCTGATTTCATTGGCCGTACCTAAATAAACATTACCTATTTCCACGTTATCGAGAATCGGCTGGATTTAAAAATATTGTAGCCGAGTAACACATCTGATGCTCAAACGCTTTACAAGTATGCGCACTGATGCGCAAATGATCCACGTCAAAGGGAAACGGTTAATTTTAATGTCTCTCGCTTTAAGCTTTTGCTATAAAACATAGAAATCTTTATTTAAATTATCGTTACATCAACCCCCAATACGTTTAGTCAGCTGTCGTCGGTTTTATTGATTAAAATAATCGGTAGAGAAGATAACTGAGTTTTGGCCGTTGAACTAACTAGCTTCAAATTAGTCTATTCGTCTGTTTACTCCTGTCTGATTTTATTTTTACCGTATCAAATTTATTCAACTCTCTTGCCAACTTCCTTATCCCGCAGAAACGTTTTCATTGTCCGACTCTCGGTTTATCTTCGCAAATGGGCGATACTCTCGCCTCTTTTCCATTAACCTTTCCTTTTGTCATTTATTTCCTCCCGAGAATGCCCGCTCGCCCGCGAAATATTTTTATCCAATTTATATTCTAATTTCCGCAGTCTCACCGACTCTTGGAAGCTATCCAAAGTTTTCACGAGGAAAACGAAGAAAATGAACGCCTTTTCATCAGAAATCCGTTTTATAGAGGAATAGATGAGAAGAAAACTGCTAGAACCGAGTTCATTGCGGCTACAGCAAGATACAAACTACCTCGCTCGAACATCGCGAGATCAGTTCTAGAAGTGGTCTTCACGATTGGAACGAATTTTGTTTCAACGAGGAAGTTAGAATGCGAGAATATTTGGTTTTATATCGTCACTACATGACTCGAATAAGTTAGCGATGAAGATGTTTTGAGCAATTTCCTCCGTATTATTTAGTTGCGCCCACACCACTCTATAGGCGTGAAACCCACTAGAAACGCGCAGCACCACCTCTCAGGGAAACAAAATAAACCTTCCTTAAGCAGTAAAGGTGGGTTGGGTGGGACCCGCGATGTAGCGCGAGTCGTTTTAGAGGAAGAGGATGAGTCAAGAAGTTGCGAGGGGGGAGATATCGAATGGAAGAGGTGTGGCGGTAAACGAGAAGATAGAGGGAGGGGGGAGCGGTTAGAATGAGATAAATTCGAACGACCCACCTGACTCATTTTTACGACTAATTTGTGCTTTTTAGGGCCTCGCCATTACGTTTGATGATTATGACAGGGCTTTGCGATAAAACACATGCTCACAGTCGTGGAGGGGGAGAGGAAGAATTATTTTTTTGCGCTGTAACGAAGAGTCTCGAAGACGTATAAAAGAACCAAGCAGATAAAAGGTGCGTAGGTACGACCGTGGAGAAACAATGCGTAAATCATGCGAGAGATGACATCGCCCCGTTGCGCCACGCCGCGAGCCGTGTTCTTAACTCCCGCATTGCACCGATAAAATCGGCATGCGAACGGAACTAATTCCGAAATATGCTACGTCTCCGTCGTCTCATGCATTCCGCGATGGCGATAAGAATTTATGTCTTCCCCACGGTCGCATAAAGCCGGAATGCAAATTAACGCGAATAGAACTCGGACACATTTTTTCCAGATTTGAACGTCTTTGTCGAGATAGTTTTTCGTCGTTAAAATGTATAAACTTCGCCCGTTAAATATTTAAGTTTGATAGCTGGGAGCAAAATGGTCTTCAACTGATTTATATTACTACATTAAAAAAGTTTGCTGGCTATGGGAATTTGTATCCCAAGGTTCAGTTTTTCATTTTAAGTTCGGCATTTATTTTCGTAACTCTTCCACATTTATTTTATGTTAAATAAATTACAATTATTTATTTTCCCCTTATGGAAAGTTGACAAGCATTAATGTCTATCCTAACATTATTTCTTAATTACAAAGTCTACACTTAATTGAGATTAAACTAAGAGTTCTCTTATTTCGGCCCTGTATTCGAATTTGAAGGCATAGGTACTTACAAACATTCGAGCATCGATAACTCTAACCTCACGGTAAGACAAAAAGTGAGTTACCAAAACCAGTTAAGGTATTTCATCTTAACGCATAAATGCCAAAAGAAAAGTATCTACATAGACAAAGAAAATTCGAATCATCTAGGTTGTACGTTTTTGTTAAAAAATTTCTGAAGTCGATAATTTCTGAATCTACTCATTAAGCTGGGGAAGAAAAAAATACATAGGGATTAGTGAGGACGCCTCTAGGGTCTCGATAAACAAGGAGATGAGAGAGATCCCGAACTGGATCCGAAAAGTCTTTTTCCCACCTTTATTTCTCCTACCACTTCATCATTCGCCAAACGAAGAGGATCCTTGCGAAACACCACGCAACAACAAAATGCTATCTCTCTTTTCAGACGCACCTCCATCAGGCTTTCAATTTCCATAATTCCCGAAACATCCTCTGGTAAAATTCTCGAGGAGCATTTTGGTAATGGGATAACCCTCGTCGCGTGACACGCGCGAAACTCCGCGTGACGCGAGGGCATGAAATTATAATAGAGCGAAATTAATGATATTCAAAAATAAAAATTTAAGAAGGATCCGAAGAGAGCGAGGGGGAAGAGCGAGACGAGAGAGGCGGCGGGGTAAGACGAAACGAAAAACGGAGGCCGCAGTATATTTCAATTTTTCCCCCGCGCGAGAGAACGGGGTTGACATGGGCCAATTCGTAAAGTGAGATGAATATCTGTGAAGTTGGAACAGAAGAAAAAAATACGCGGAAACAGACGAGAATGGAATTTCTGAATTCCAGCATTTCCCACGAGAGGTAGAAAAACCTTGCTCTTCTTCTTCGTCGCGCTCCTTCGCGAGTCTCTCTCTCTCTCTCTCTCTCTCTCTCTCTCTCTCTCTCTCTCTCTCTCTCTCTCTCTCTCTCTCTCTCTCTCTCTCTCCTTCTCTGTCTCTCTCCTATATCCCTCCCCTCGTCCACGTCTTATACTGTTCCTTCCCTCATTGACCGGCTTCCGGGAAAGCCCTGCTGCGAAAGCGTAGTAACCGAGGAAACCGGTATCAACCTGAATGAAGAAAGCGGACGGGATATGGGAATGCGAGGGAACAGTAAGAAAGAACGGAGAGGGAGAACGGGGATGAGAAGAAATGGGGAGAGGAGGCTGCGGGAGAGCATATGGGACGGTGTTGGAAGCTGCGCAGAAGAAAAATGGGTGTTGAGGTGCTAGCGGATGGGGAAGAAATGAAAAACATGGGAAGTTGCCATTTTTGGGCACGATCTCTGTGGAGAGGGAGTGGGAAGGAGTGGAGAGGAAGATGGGAAGTTGGGCAAAATAACTAATATAGGATGGAGATTCCCTGTAAAACGTATTTCTGATGTGAGCGCCTTGCTCACCGGCGATCCGTTTGATTACAAATATTGCACGAAAAGTTACTTTGTATAGAGGCCTCTTGTAAAAAATTGGAAAAACAACTTAAGGAATTACGGTGATCACGAATATTGTAGCAGGGGATTAAGTCAAAAAGACACGTTTAAGTGAATTTCCTGGCAGGTGTTTGAACAGTAATTATTAAAAATTATGTTGTCGCTAATTCAGATAATTTATTTTTTATCGCCACGTATTATTTTCGAATGCTCTTGCCACTCGAAACAGGCAGAATATTCAACCTCAGATTCGGGTCTTTCTTTGGAGAACATTATTTAAGCCAGATTAGGTAACAACTAACCTTTTGGGCTTATTACCTGGTGTCGCGTTTATCTTAGTTCATTCTTATAGTCACTTGATATACTTTACGTAAAATGCAGGCAGTAAAAAGCTTATTCATAAAGGGCTTTTTATGGGATACATCTACTAGATAAGGAGCATGAAACTTTTTTACGTGACGGGCCACATTTGTACATTTAAGTGCTTCCAATGCTTCGGGGACCGTACGTTGCACCCCCTGTACGAGATTATTGAGAATGCTTTTCACTTATAGATTTTTCCTCTTCTATTTCCTTTCTTTTGAGAAAGTTTATGTTCTAGTTCTGCTCTCTTTGCACTAAGGGCTTCACTATTAATTGGTTGCGCTTTATATTGTTTCAACAGATCCTATAAAAACTAGCTCACGTAAAGGAAAAGTGCTAATTAATATCATTGTTCCTAATTTTCTACCACAAAAGTTTACTTTAGTTGTTTTAAGAAAAGGAATGTCATCAAAGAGTTCCTTCCTCCGAAATATTTCGAAATTGAAAATAATTAGTTTTTTTTTAAGAATCGTCATAAATAAGAATTTCAAATATACCCTATTTACGATCCTAAAAGTTTTTATCTTTATTAAATAACGAAAATGTATTTACTCCGGAAGTTAAAATTTTGCGTGTCATTGAAGACCTACATCTTGGCCAACTTCTGTAAAACTCAGTCTTAAAAGAGATATTTGTTGTCGAAATATTTGTTGCTTTTTTACTTTATCATATACGAAGTATATTGAGAAAGTATTGTAATCGCGAAAAAAATCGACGTCGAGATTTTGACGTCTGTCTGTTATTGCCTCTAGGGCAGAGGTTCCCAAACTGTGGTTCGCGAACCCCTTGGGGGTTCACGAGATCACTCAGGGGGTTCGTGGCAAATAAGTTCGTAATGGCGGCCAAGGTTGATCAGTTAATTTAGTCCTTGGATATTTTTAATAACTATACTACTATTTTGAAAAAATTCTGGATTTCGCCATTGCAAGCGATTAGTTAAAGGAATAGAAGGAGACAACGCACAAATTGATACTTTTGTTGAAACTATCACTGTTAACATAAAGGTTAAGGAGGAACGTTGAGACAATTATCCAAGTAAATTGTACTTGGTTTCTGGAAGCGGTCCGGAGCGAGTGCACGTTATGTAATGGACCGAAATTGAGCACACACTGTAGCACACAATAGGAAAAATTTCTATTGTGTGCTACAAAATGTGCTCAATTTCAGTTATCCTATACTTTCGCATTCTTTTCATGCCTTAAATCAATTGGTGTTTTATTCTCACGGTGTAAACTTACTCACATGAACTGAAGTTTTTCTTAAGTATTTACTTTGTGTTTTCGCGTACTAGTGTGTTTTCTGTTTGCGTATTTAGTTCGTGCATTGAATATGTATTTCCTTTTATACTCTTCGGTCATATTTTTATCTTTTTAAAATTTAATTTTATGAATCGTACTTAATAATGGATAAGTGGTTGAAAACGGATGTTGTTGTTGGAAAGACAAAAGAAACGTTGTCAAGATAATGTTGGAGAATCAATTATTAAGAAAAAAAGTACAATGATGATTATATAAAGTTTGATTTTACGTCTACTGGGGATCAAGATCATCCACAACCAATATACGTGATTTGTGACGAAGTTTTAGCAAACAGTAGCCTCAAACCATCTCTACTTAGAAACCTGGCATCCTACGCTAACTGAAAAGACAGTTGATTTTTTCAAACGGAAATTAGAAGAGCGAAGAAGTGACATTACTAACCTTATAATAAAACCAACTACTGCGTCGAAAATGCACTGGAAGCATCGTACCGTGTATGTTACTACAAAATTAAAATAGTAGTCTTAAATTTATTTGTTGGCTAACGACACGCATATTCTCAAATGTACGGTCGGAAAAATAAAATCTTGTAGACTCGCTTTGCTTTAGATCTCGAATTCCTAATTCTCCCATTTTTACTTTCTCATATACTAAGTATATTGAGAAAGTATTGTAATCGCGAAAAAATTAGACCTCAAGATTTTGACGGAAATATACGTTTTAGGTATAGCCGAGTCCGAAAAAGTGGTTTTCGCAATGGCGTACGACTGTCTGTCTCTTACTGGTTCTAGAATTAAATCTCGTATTTAGGCATTTTATCATACAGAGCAGAAGCTATGAATAAATGGTTGACATTACACAATAATTAAGGGCAGTTTATTCTATGCAATTTTAACAATTTGATTTGTTCAAAAACGGCTCCACAGATTTTGATCAAATTTTGTACAGTTATTTGAGTCTTCAATAATACAGTATAGTTCGTATTTCTCAAAAAATGAATATAAGGCTAGTTTTTTCTTGGCTACTTTAACAATAATTTCATTTTCTCAAAAACGGCTCTAACGATTTTGATAAAATTTCGTACAGTTACTTGAGTTTACGTCTGCTAAAATAATACATATTTCATTTTCCTCAATGAATGAATAAAAGGCTAGTTTCTTCTTGGCAACTTTAACAAAAATTGGATATTCTAAAGACAGACTCATACGAATTTCATTTTCTAAAGATAACTAAGCGACGCATTAGTATATGAGAAAGTTTGTACAATGTATGTTGTACCGATTTTTTAATATGCAAATAAAATTTACGCTGTTTTACTAGTGAAATTAACGCAGAATGCAAAAAGTACAATTAAAAGGTGGAAATAATAAATTTTATTAAATATTTTTCAATTAAGAAGGGATTTGAGACTACGGCGAAATGGACGTTTAAAGGAAACTCCTTAACGGTTAAGGAGTTTCCTTTTAAATATTGTTTAGTTAAATAAATACAAAATTGGTTATAACATATTTTCCTTAATAATTTATATGTAATCCTTGAAAATTTGAATTTTAAGGAGGGGGTTCGCGAGATTCAAATCTTCATAAAAAGGGGTTCGCGGGGTCAAAAAGTTTGGGAAACACTCTCTAGGGCAGGGGTCGGCAACCATTTTCCTAAGAAGAGCCACTTTTTCAAATTATGTATAAAACGCAATATAAGAAGAGCCGCAGTCATTGACGGGAGGGGGGGGGGGCGAATCTCACCTTAACCTTGCTGTTGCTTTACTTTTTGGAATTATCTCTGTAAACCAAACGTTTATTCTACGGAATGCGTCCATACGTTTTTAGTTTTCTGCAATTTCTATTAAAATAATTTACGGAGCCAATTTCTTTCTTGGAGGTTTTATCAGGGAGAGTTGCTGTTGGGAGCCGCACGCAACTTCTTAAAGAGCCATTTGCGGCTCAGGAGCCGCAGGTTGCCGACCCCTAGTCTAAGGCCTAAACGGTAGAGCGAAAATGAATTAAATCTCGTACTTAAGCATTTTATCATACAGAATAAAAGCTCTGAAAAGATGGTTGACATTGCTCAATAATTAAGGGAAGTTTATTCTACGCATTTTTAACAACAATTTGATTTTCTCAAAAACGGCTCCAATGATTTTGATCAAATTCCGTACAGTTACTTGAGTTTACGTCTTTCATAATAACAACTAATTTATATTTCTCAAAAAATGAATATAAGGCTAGTTTATTCTTGGGCAACTTAAACAAAAATTGGATTACCTATCTAAAAACCGGCCCATACTATTTTTATTTTCTAAAGATAACTAAACGACTCATTAGTATAAGAGAAAGTTTATATAATGTATGTTGTACCGATATTTTAATTGGCCCAACAGCATCTCTGTTTGAATCATCTTAAATCTCCAGGATATTGAAAAATAATTCTCGTGTTCGAAAGGGTAATGTTCAAGATAGCAACTGAATAAACGTTCACTCAAAAATATTATATAAAAACAAAAACACGAACTTTCTACGCGGCTCACTTTTTCCATCTCGACGGTTTCACAATGTTGACACGCGAGGAATTTAATCTCTTCTTGGAGTGATCTCTCTCACCTCCTCCATCTTTTTCTTTCACTCATCTGGAAACAAGCAAGTGAAGTTTTTTTTAGGTATAGCATGTCGCGTAGGCATTATGCAGTTCCAGCGGGAAGTGATGGTAGGTGCAGAGATGAAGCGGGACGGAATATGGAGGCAGGACAGAGGGCGCTACGCTAATTAGAGGGCGTCTAAAGGAAAAGAGGATATTCATCATCCACGGTGCGTCGCCGCCGCGGGAGAGGCATTTGAGAGAGGGCGTAAGCACGGAAAGATCTTTAGAACCGCACCGCCGCATGCCCGTCGTATCTGTCAAAGTGAAAAAACAACGCTATTTAGTATTCGCGCAACATTGCGTATTGTTTTTATGGTACGGCCGGATTTTCTTGAATGTTATAAAGGAAAGTTTCATTTCAGTAAGAATTTAGGTCAACTAAATAAGGGCAATTATTCCCGTTCAAAAAATCAACCTTTGGCGGGTTTTAAGTGTTAGTTAAATTTTCATTCGTATTTTCGTCATCAACTCTCTTTAGAAAGCTTGAATGAATTTTCAAGCATTTACTTAACATTTATTAGATGATTGGTACATCTGCAATTCATTATTTCATAATTAAATTTCGAACACTCACAAATGTTATGTAGTAGTCGTGAAAATATTCATACGGAACTTATCATTCATGCCTTTTTGTTTTTTCTTCCTTTTCCTCTTAAAAAGTAGTAAAGTTGCTGTAAACCTCTATCACTAAAATTTCCTTAACTTCTTAGAAGTATAAAAAAGGCATTTTATCTACAGTTTTACCATCTTAATTCATTTTACAACCTACACAAACTCGAATGAATAAATAAATACGCAAAATGTTATTTATACGAAATTCGGTCGTAGAAATTATAACAATTTGGTTTGATATTCGCCAGCCTTTTCCCATCTATTGACCGGTAAAGGCTTCCGACAGATTTTTTCAGTTTCATCTGTTGTCTGCCTCTCTCCTCCAACTTGGCACTAAGAACTTACTGTACCTATATGCCATATCTATTCTTCCGTTTTCTTTTTAGTCTCTTGGAGTTTTTTTTTGATTCTATGATTTTAGGTTTCCAACGCCCATCAGTTCTTCATGCAGAGATATCCGTCCATTGCTAATTTAATGCCTCTCCTACTTTACGCCGCAAAACCCGATATTCTTTCTTACCCAGCCCTTCAGTTTGCGATCTCGTGGGTTGATCCTAAGGATGCATATCCCATCCGTTGTTTGTAAGCGTTTGTGCTCCATGTTTCACGCCCGCGCGTCAGAACGGCCATAACACGCTGTCCATACAATCTCCTCCTCGCTATCTGTCCCAATCATTACTTCCATTAAGCTCAGCTACCTTTACACCCTTATTTCTCCTACCTATCACTCTTCCTTCTCCATACGCAATCCTTCCCTCTCATCTCGGAGATTTGACGTTGATACCGGGGTCGAGTGGACCTCCGAGTCGCCAACAATACGGGGTAGAATGGAGCGGGCGAGACGAAAAGGGAGAAATGCGGGAGGTAGAAGAGGAAAATGGAAAGGGCTGGATGCAGAGAAGTGAGGGATGAAACGGGATGTAGAAGGCCGGTGCCCTCCGTGTGTATACACGCTTACACACACGAGCAATGAGTAGCGGTGAGATGGAGGGTGACCGTGGTCTGTTCCGCCGTATAACACGGAGGACAAAAAGGTTTTGCGGCCTTCGGGACGATGGAAGTGTTGGAGGAGGAGATAGGGAAAAAGGGTTTCCGAAAGGGGAGTGGAAGCTGAGCTGGATGAATAGAGGCCATGAAGAGAGAGAGAGGAGAGTAAGTGCGAGGGAGGAGGCATTGAGTGGAGGGGTTCGAAGGAGAGAGAGAGAGAGGGCAAGGTAGGAAAAGGAAAGAGGGATGTTGGAGAGAACGAGATAAGGACAATGGAGGACGGGGTGAAAGAGTGAGATTAGAAGCATGATGAAGAAGATAAGGGTGGGGTAGTTCCTGAGAGGAGACAAAGGAGGGAATTAAGAGGATGAGAATGGCGATATTGGGAGAAGAGAGGAAAGACGAGTGGCTACGAAGAGATAAAAAGAAGTAGGTAATAGGAAGCAAGGAGATGATCGAAACACAAAAGGAGTGAGAGATAGGAGGGTGAATTGGAAAGGAAAACGCGAAATGCGTGGTTACGTAATGGTTAGGCCTAAAAATTGTCCATGTATCAGAATCCACTTATGACATATCTACACTTCGGTTCGCGGCTGACAGAGCATGGCGGAACGCGGTCTTGAAGGTTTCAGAGTAATGGCTCAATTCGAGAAAGAAATATATCACGTAACTTTCTTTTCGACATAACATTTCGCTTGGTTAGCAACATTTGTCAACGTCGTAAGTTGTTAAGGCCATTCATGCGATGATTCAAACGAAGGAAAGAATCAGTATGAATAAAGCGAGAGAATCCATGTGTCATGGCCATGGTATAGACGAAGAATAAGGCGTTGATGAATCGAAGGCAAGGGTTGTGGAGAATATATACTCAGGTGTAATAAATAACATCAGCGCATCGCATCTTCAATTATCATTTAAAGGACGGCCCTTAGTGTCAGCACCGTCAGTGAAATGCGTTTCATTTAAGTGTGAACTTCACGTTTACTTTTAAGTATAAAAGTATCTTATCTAGCTAAAATTTCATTTCATATGTTATAATTATGTTTAAACATTACGCAATAGATAAGAAATTGTCCATATTCATTGGCTAAGCGCAATTAACGTTTTCAACACAGCCAAACAGCAAATTATTTTTCTCTTTCAGAAAAACGAACTAATAGAATATTTAGTAATCGGCTATGAATTTTTCCTTTTTTAATATTTCAATTAGGTTTATTAAATTTAATCAACCCTAAGTTTTCAATTATTAATTCTGGTGAAAGTATGGTTCATTAGGACACTAAATTGGTTGGTTTGAAATTTGATCAGTATGATAAAATACTTCTCTCCAATTTCTCCTTTTCATATTTCAATGTTCCAAACACTTCCCTTCTCACGCCAAACCGTTTCACTCTTCTCTTACAAGCTCCTGTTTCTTATGAGCTTCTTCACCTTCCTTCCTTCTTATTTTCATACATTTCCCTCAACTTCCTTTACTTAGGTCTTGACCTCCCTGTCTCGTTTTTCTCTTACTTCACTCTGTGGCATTATCCATAATTATTTCCATCTTACCTTTCGCTCTATCACAGTGGGAACATTTTCAAATCAACAGCTCGTTCTGCATGATGTAAATGAATATTTTCATCGGAGTTCATATAAAAACTAACAGCTAAAATAAGTTCCTGTAAAAGAACTTCATCTGATGAGCACTTCCAACGATGTACAAAATATCGATCCGAGTATTTTAAAAACTTCTATGGGGGTCTAAATCTATAGGGACAGTCCAATGTTTGTTCTTTATTATAACTGCCTACGAGATTTTCAATCGGGAGCTTTAGATGTGTTTTTTGAATATTAAAACCTTTAAGCTTCATAAAGTCAAAGCAAATAAAAACCACAAGTCTCTGATGTGGTTGTAATGGATTTTCAAATTTTAATCTTAATTTCATGCTCTTTCACATTTTTTCAGATATTACAAGATTCAAAGCCTGGATTAAGCTTTGGACCCCTTTGATGTGTTTTATCCTTTAACGGAAAGGAAAACGTGAACGCTTTTGAAACATGATATTTTAATTCCAATTTTCCTATGATGATAAGGTCATAGATGACATACCAGCTACTAGTATTACTTCTGCGACAGTGCTTTTATTAAATAACTATAAGTCTGCATAAAACATTAAAGCATAAAATATTGCATCATAAAATCAATCTTTTTCTATACCCTGTTAAAAACATCTGTACAACATACATTGTACAAACTTTCTCATATATAGGTATTAATGCGTCGTTTAGTTATCTTTAGAAAATGAAAATCGTATGAGCCTGTTTTTAGAAAATCTAATTTTTGTTAAAGTTGCCTTACATTCATTCATTGAGAAAAATGAAATACGTAGTATTATTGTAAATGTATACTCAAGTAACTGTACGAAATTTGATCGAAATCGTTATAGCCGTTTTTGAGAAAATCGAATTGTTGTAAAGTTGCCTAGAATAAACTTGCCTTATATTCATTTTTTAAGAAATATGTACTATACGGTATTATTGAAAACGTAAACTCAAGTAACTGTACGATATTTGATCAAAAGTGTTAAAGCCGTTTTCGAGAAAATCGAATTGTTGTTAAAAATGCGTAGAATAAACTACTCTTAATTATTGAGTAATTTCTACATATACTGTGATCAGTACGATAAAATGCCTAAGTACGAGATTTCATTCATTTTCGCTGTACCGTTTAGGCTCCAGAGCCGGTAACAGAGACGGCATTGCAAAAACCACCTTTTCGGATACCTAAAACGTATATTTCCGTAAAAATCTCGAGGTCGAATTTTTTCGCGATAACAATACTTTCTCGATACTTCGTATGAGAAAGTAAAAATTAGTATTAATTGCCATTTTTTATGAGAGTTGAATTTCAATATTTTCAGCTACGTATTCCACATGATATTTTGACAAAACTTCGTAATATTTTAATATCTCAGATGGCTTATTTCAAATTCCAGTGTTTCATATTTTCTCTAGTAATTACAGAGGGAATATTTGCTTTATAAAATAATTAAGCAAAAGGTTACACCAGATCAATTAGAGATTTGAATATTTAAAAGCCTTTCATCAGAGAATTGAGTATAGTACAGTGAAACACTCTAAAGCGGACACCAGTGGGACAGAATAAAATGTCCGCTATATAGAGGTTTCCCTTTTGGAGAGGTCAACGTACGAGGTTTGAATATCATAAATACAAAAAGCATACAAATTGAATATGCACAGTAAAAATACATTTTATAAGTTTTGCATTGCAAAGTTTTGTCCCACTACTGTTATTTTCACAATCACTTTCGATATCAGGTGTTTAAGCACCAACTCTCGGTATTTCACCTTTAAATTTTGTAATATCCTTTGATCTAGCGGTTGAGCAATAGATGTTATATTGGGGGGGAAACCTTGTTTCAGTATATTGTAATTTAATCTTGGGGACGCATGCTGCATTATTGATAAAAAATCTGATGTGGCCAACACATGACTTTCTCCATATTTGGGGTATAGATATTTAAATTATTATGAATAATATTACGAGGCAAAATTATTATTTCGTATCGTAAAAGAAGACACGTTCTTGTTGCCGTCAATTACGTATATTTTGAATGTTTACAGAATTCACCGCTACATGGTGTTGGCGCTGTATACTGGTATTAAGATAAAGCGAAATATATCCGAAATGGATGGTTCTACGAAAATTAGTTTCAAGCAAAACTTGGAAGAAATATTATTCTCTACAAATTTGGTCCTAACGAAGATTACCAATAACGATGTTTTTAAGGAGATATTTAACGGAAACCGAAAAACCGGTTATTTATAAATGACTCCTAAACAAAAGATCCTAGAGAAAATTGTTTCAAATGAAAGTTGTACGAAATTACATTCTCTACAACTTTTGTAAAGAATTTTATATAAAATAATGATGTTTTAACGAAGAAATATCGCAAAAACCGAATCGGGTTTCGAATAAACCTCGACTTCCGATTATCCGTTATTGTCCAAAAACTAATCAGTTCTTTGTGCTCATGTTAAAGTGTTATAAATGAAGTTTGGTAACCATATGGCACGTACTTTTTGAGTTAGAGCGCCCACAATAACATACACACACACAGACATCATTCCGAAAATAGTCTAAACGTGTTCTAGGGACTTCAAAACATGTATTTCCGTTGAAATCTCGAAGTCAATTTTTTTTATGAATACAATACTTTCCCATTACTACGTATGGAGAAAGTAAAAAGTAAAAAGCAAAATATCTCCGAAAAGGTTGGTTCTACGAAAATTTGTTTCAAACAAAACTTGGAAGAAATATTATTCTCTACAACTTTGGTCCTCAAGAAGATTACCAATAACGGTGTTTTTAAGGAGAAAACCGAAAAACCGTTATTTATAAATACCTCCTAAACAATAACTACAATAGAAAATCGTTTCAAATGAAAGTTGTAGGAAATTACATTCTCTATAACTTTTGTATAGAATTGTAAATACAATAATGATATTTTAACGAAGAAATATCGCAAAAACTGAATCGCGTTTCGAATAAACCTCGACCTACGGTTACCCGTTATTGTCGAAAAACTAATCAGTTCTTTATGCTAATGTTAAAGTGTTATAAATGAAGTTTGGTAACGATATGGCCCGTACTTTTTGAGTTAGAGCGCCCACACTAACATACACACACACAGACATCATTCCGAAAATAGTCTAGACGTGTTCTAGGGACCTCAAAACATGTATTTCCGTTGAAATCTCGAAGTCGATTTTTTTCATGAATACAATACTTTCCCATTACTACGTATGGAGAAAGTAATAAAGTAACTTCTATTTGTCTACTTTTTGTCTGAGTCAACCATTCCTTCATAATATCTCTAGTCATCCAAAATTTATCGTTTGACTTTCATATGACATTCAATTTGTTTGGATCTATACCATTAAAACACCTTGTCTTCATAGATTTGCCAATAACAAGGGGTATTTTACGAGTACCCATCAAACTTGTACACAAAAGTTTAGTCAAACGTTTCTTCGCCACTTTACCCCCTGCACACATTTCCCCTTTGACACAAGTGTTTTTCCAGAATTGCACGAAAAAACAAACCTGTTTTATATGCGTTCCAAATGTTTTCTGCAGAGTATGATTCGATTATTGACGGCAACTTATTTTTCCACTCAAAAACTTCCAAATTTACGTCTGCAGACTCCCCATATATTGCTTTGATGGAAATATAGTGCTGTCCACTAAATTTATCCAACCAGCCATTTGAGGCTTTAAAGTCAATTGCATCGATTTCCGCAGCTATTTCCAAAGGTTTTGTTTGTATCTTAGGTCTCGAGATCGGAATTTTTGGACTCGCACCCGACCAAACCACTCAAAAGTCAATTTATCCACTAAACTACCTTTGCCAATACAAAACTCACGATGTTGTTTTCTATTCCAGTTTCCCCGCCACTGTTTTAACAAAGCATCTTTATTTTTATGATGAGTGCTGATGATGTTTTACTTATTTTGAAATGTTCAGCCAATTTACGGACTCCGCACTTTTCTTTCCTGTAAAACTCCATCACTTCCACTTTTTTTAAAAATTTAACTGATTTTGAGACAGTCAACGGTTAAAAGTGTCTAAAACAGGAAAAAATCTAAAATTGGAAAAGCTTGAACGGAGAAATATCGCAAAAACCGAATCGGGTTTCGAATAAACCTCGACTTCCGTTAAACCGTTATTGTCGAAAAATTAATCAGTTGTTTGTGCTCATGCTAAAGTGTTATATATGAAATATGGTGTTAATAGGACAAGTACTTGTTGAGTTAGAGCGTCCACAATCACATACATCCTTCCACACACACACACATACATCATTCCGAAAATAGTCTAAACGTGTTCTAGGGACCTCAAAACGTGTATTTCCGTTGAAATCTCGAAGTCGATTTTTTCGGGATAACAATACTTTTCCCATACTATGTATGGAGAAAGTAAAAAACTCTGGCAGTGTAGGGGGGAGGACGGGGAGGGCGAACAAGTAAACTTCATCAAATATAGCCGATATGGGTGTCTATCTACTCGGAAGTAAACATAGATTTCATAAAATTGTAATTTAAAACGGAAAACATTGAGGGAAAATATACCGAATACCCTAAGACCTGGGGAAGAGTCATAAATCCTTCTGTAAGGGGTGGGAGGGAGAGAAAAAAGAGCCTTCACCTCCGTCTCTACCATCACTGTTGCCAATTCGCTCTACTGCTCGTTCGGAACTCGTAATTCACCGAAATTCCAGTATAGTGCTCGTTGGCCTTGCAGTTTTATTGACCAGGACTGTACATTATATCCAAGTTTTCCTTTTAATTTTACAACAACTTTAGTAAAGTCCTTTTTTAAATTTAAATACATTCTTTAACATTTTCTTAGATAAATGAAACATTATAACAAGGTACCTACATTCAATTCAAGAATAAATGTTTATATTTAAATTATGTAAATCTATTAAGTGATAACGATGAAAAAAGACCATAAAAATAATTTAATAATATTAAATAAATTGTTTATTGTATATCCATCTTCGTGGCCATCATGGGCATACAGTAATACATAATAAAGAAATGTGAGTTGCGAGGTAATTCCGAGTCGATAGATACATCGCCTATATCTGATAAAGTTTACATGCCCCCTGTCCCCGTCCTCCCCCCTCCCTATTCCTGTAAACGAAATGTTTTTGGACAAAATAAACATTGGACGAAAAGTCTTTGGACGAAATACCCATAGGACGAAATGTTCTTAGATGAAATGTCTTAGGACGAAATGTCCTGGAACGAAACCATGTATAAGTGCAGCACACTTTCGCCTCAAAAAACTGTAGTGTACCGTATTCACTTTCTTCAGAATGACCTAGGGTGGGCTTCAGGTCTGACTTACTTCGCTTATGCATTTATAATGTAGAATAATTAAAAATATTGTCTTGGAGAAAAATATGCGAGAAGTAACACGATAATACTGTTTTTAAGTAGGTACTGAATGAGCTACATGATAATACAGTTATTATATTTGTATTGTCTTTATGATAAAATATTATAATATATTATAAATAATTACTTGCGTATATTATGCAAAATATCCAAAATGTTAATACCAATTCGGAGACGGTAATGACTTTCCTCACTGGCGTATTTTTTTCGGCAATAATGTTGCTGTCTAATTCGTAATATGTATGTGGTTTCTCAAGTAATACAATGTACGTAATATGTGCATACATTGTTTTGAGCCAGCCCTGAGCGTCCTTTATAGGGAAGTTGAAAATACAAAAGTCCGCGTCCGTATTGGAGAGTGTCCGTTTTGGAGAGGTAGCTTACCGTGTAATTTCTAATGTTTCTGGCCGGGACCCTAAAGTAAGTGTCCGCACAAGAGGTGTTCACTTAGAGAGGTTTCACTGTATATACCATAAAATAATAAAATTCGTTCGGATAATGAACAAGGAGCTAACGAAAATCCCTGCTTGAATTCCAAACGGTCACATCAACGGGAAATCCAATGAATTCCGTCGCCATAACCGGGGAAATGAAGCAATAAATAAGTTCGCTTAGACTATATAGGATGTTTGTCGTCGAAATGACTTCACTGTCACATTCCCGTTCCTTGCCTCCATCACGTGCTATCCGCCATTCACTCTCGTGAGATGATCCGTCAATGACCATCACGAAATACAAAGACCAGATCGTCCGCACTCGCCAAATTGCCACTCCCGGCTCTTTAAAGAGAGAAGATATGACTTCTCAGTCTCCTGTAGCTCCACCTTTCTATTTCTTTCTTCTCTCATCTACGTCTTTTCTTACCCTCCGGACTTTTTCGCTTCTTATCTGATTACCCTATAAGGAAAGGAGAGAGTTTGTATAATCGTGTATTTCTCTGGTCCATAGCCAAAGTGAATAGCGGGGGAAGGGCGGATAGAAAGCGTCAAGAGAGAGAATCTATGGAAGAAGACTCGGCGTAGCAGGCGAAAGGAAGGCTCTAATTGCGGCCTTAGAATGTCCTGTATGCCGGGGTCGTTTGGTTGGTGAAATGGAGGCGAGGTGGGCGGAGTGAAGGAGGCGGCGAAGATGAAAAGTCGGACTAAAGGTCGTTAAAGATAGCAGTGCGGAACGCCTTAAGGAGACATGCGAGACATGAGCAAGGAGAGGTTGACGGGAAATTCATCAAAGGGACTACGCGATCTTTAAAAAGATAATGGCAGACACTTAGCGTGCGCCGTGTGCTGCGAGGATTGACGTTGTGTTGTCGGTGGATATCTTGAGGGCTTGTGTAAATTATGTCACACAATGAATAATAATTTAAATGAACGATAACTTCATGAAAATAATATTTTTGTGCAATTTTCAGATTGATCATTATCTTTATATTATTATATATTCAAAATACATTCTTGAAGAGTCAACTTCAATTTGTTTGGTGCAAAAGGAAAGATGCGGTTTTGGATGAAATAGTCTAAATTGGTCTCAAGTGAGTTAAGTGCCAAATGCCCATCTAAAATATAAAAATCTATTGAAATTTTCATATTCGGAAGATGAAAACGGTATGCAAATTCTATCGTGAACTAATACTGTATGAGACATATTTGGAATGAAATTCAATTCAAGAAAAGGAATACTTGAAGGTATTTACAATTAAAGCAATTTTTAAGACTTTCTCTATAGATGTTTTAGAGTTGAAAAGACGTATAAATTAACGCAATTTATTATAATTATCCGAGTTTTGCGGGGCCACAGGAAAATCTGTTTAAAGCGACCTTTTATAGTATAGGCATGAATATTTAATTATTCATACCTTGTAACTATTTATCAATATCAAGAAACACTTCATGAAACACTATTTAACTTTTCCTGCTCAATATTTTTTAGAAGCTACCTGAATATTAATTTTCCAAAATTATTTTTATATGAATCCAAAAATGTCCTGGACATATTTTACGATCGTCTCAAATAGTAAAAAAAATCAGTCAAGGGTATGGAAGGAAATGTGGAGCTCATTCATCTTCCTGACTCAATCTTTAGTGAGTCTTCCGCCGAGAAAAAGGAAGAATTGAAGTAAATCTCGCATTTTAAAAAAGAAAGGAGCACCCAGAATTTCCCATTACAGCCAGTGTGAAGACGGTATTAATGGGTCGACCCATTCCTCTGGCGCTTCATCACGCCCCTCCCATTAACCGAATGTCGTCGTCTCATCGTCCCTCCTCACTCCCTCCGCTTCTTCACGCGCCCTTAAGCAACTCATGATTTCTTCCTTCATTTGTTTTTACCTACCCCGTTTTCCATCTCTTGCCCCGAGTCTTCGCCTGTGGACCACGGTAAAGAATACCAACGCAAATCTGACGAAAAGATGCATTAAATAGGGTCGAGGTTTCGTTGAAATTCATTTAATGTTATTAGTAATCCTTTTGATTTTCTATCCTCGGAATTAATTTATTTATTGGGAGTTAATATAAAAATCACAGTAAAATTATTATTGTATTTCATTATGAAGGGCTTATCTAAATTGAAAAGTAAAGTAACTCGAGGGAATAAACCCATGTTTATCCAAAGGCATTCCATAAAATCTATACTATACATTCCAAGCGTTTCAAAATCGCCAACGCCAAATAATTCTATCATATTTTGCCGCGTATAATATTTCCCTTTTGACAAAATAAAATACATAATGCCATGTAAGCGCCAGTTGCTTATTTACTTTATATATATATATATATATGTATATGTAATATATATATATATATATATATATATATATATATATATATATATATATATATATATCGCTGTGCTTGCAGTAAAATAAATATCCAGGTAAATTAAAATTTATTATCCAGTCCCTCTGTTGAAATTAATTAACGCTTTTTAATTTCGTGAAGCTCTTCTGTATCATTTGGCGTAATAGATTATGGTATGATAAATTTTGCTATTTCAGAGTTTCCTAAATTTTGTGCACCAAACGGTCGATTAATGATGATGAAACAATTTAAACTAATTCAGTGTATGCATCACTATGGCATGAAACTGTATAAATTAAGAAGAAGCCCGCTGAAACCTGTGTAACTGTACAAGAAACACAGTTTAGTTAAGTTTAAAACTAAATGAACGTCATTTTGACAGATTTCCCTACAAAGTCTAAGTGTAATGGTGATTTTGAGAAACTCCAGTAAGTATCGTTGATGTTGGCTACGAAGGCAACATTTGATTACCTGTATTTTGTGATAGGGTAAATAATACAGCCTAATAATACTAAGCATTTGTATACGAAATGTGCTTGTTTCTAGTTCCCATTTCTTTAAATTTCTTGTTTTTCTCGTTGGAAACTAATTGTGCATTAGAGATTCATTAACCTTTACTATATTATTCAAATTTTAGTTGTACACATATGTACATACATCAAATTTTAAATATTTATTCGAAAATTTTCAAATTTGCATCTCCCATCATTTTAGATGATATTCGCATCATAACACCGAAAAAGAATTCTTGTATATCACTAGCGTGCAACTGTTTGTCAGTCCATTAATTACTCTTTTAACAATTAAATTGGCTTCATGTAATGGGAGCAAAAAGCTTTGATGGAACCCAGCGGATCAATACGTTTCAACATAATGCTCGGAAATCACTTCGGTAAACGGAATGGAATTGCTATGCATCACGAGAGCGCTTTATATTGGTAAAGAAACACACATCGAACATTTCCACAGGTATTTGATTTAACTTGGCCCGCTAATATTGATAGCCTACGACTTAATGAAACAATAATCATTTTTCCAGATCTTTTGTGACATATAAGACCAAAAAGCGAGGTACATACGGCATTTTGGAACGCCTTAACGAGCGCTAAACTCAACATTTTTTAAACTGAATAGAATTTGACTTACATCGTTACTTATTGGCATCGAAGTACATTTAACTAACTCTTCCAGTGTTGTAATTTAGTACTAATTTATAATTCACGTTTATCAATCATTGTCAGTAAAGCAATGCAATATATTCTATTTGTTACTGAAATAAACCAACATTTGCTTTTCAAACATATCACATTTGTACTTTGTATCCTTTTTATGTTTTTCCAACTTAAATGTTAGAGATGATATATATGAGGATACAACCCTGTAGTCAGGAAGCTATCTATTATCTTGCCACTATCGAATGCGACTCTTTCGAAGAATGCCACGTGGTGAGTCAACTTTTCTCCCATTCCTTCGTTAGGGCTTCTTTTACCAGGCGAGTTATACGAAGTTATACGGCACTATTCCAGCCGTCTCATTAATCACCACGAAGATCGTATGATAAGCGATACTACCTCATTTAATACATTTTTCTTATTTAATTTTCTATTTAATTTAACGCTCTGAAGTGTCAAAAGTATTTTATTATGTTTGAAGTGTAAGAATTGAGTGATTACGGCAAGCTAATGAGATTATAATTTTTTCCTTAAAGTATATGAATTAATTATAATATTATGACTGTGAACTCTTTGTAAATTATAGTTCTTTTTTTTAACTATATCAAATTATACTCTGTTCAGCGAGAGAATACCATGCGCAAAATACCAAAATCACGTTTATCAATCATTGTCAGTAAAGCAATGCAATATATTCTATTTGTTACTGAAATCAACCAACTCGTTTGCTCCCCCCCACCACCTACCCCACAATACACCACCATTGGATATACACACTATACTTTGTCCGTCTGTACGGCCTCACTCAAGTCTACACGTGTTTCAACCTGAGTCCCAGCAGCTTCGCGAGAATTGGCATTCTCTCGTTGAACAGAGTATATATGAGTCTCGATGCGGATCCTTTCATTCTACAATTAACGCATTTAAAAAATAATGCATCTAAGAAATACGTAAATATATAAAGTATTACCTATCTCAACATTAGGCTGGCTAATCACTGTACAGAAATTATGTCAACACGGTGTTTTCACCATCTATATCAGGGATGGCAAATGATTTTTGAGTCGCGTGCCAAGAATGTACTGTGAACCATCAGATTTTTTTTCGCATGCCACTAGTTTACTCCTCTGAGAAAATTCATGTTTTGTATAGAAAAAACAAGCTTACGCGTGTCAAGTAAAATCGCCTGCGTGCCAGTTCTGGCACGCGTGCCCCGTATTTGCCATCCCTGACCTATATTTAAAAATATCAAATTAAGCCGTCGAATATACTCTTCCAACAATAATTAGATTAACTTTATTTCAGGAGTTGACCGGAAACAGTAACACCTACTTAGTGGTCCGTCAGGAATTGGAGCTTCCGTTCATCGCCAGCAAAGTGCGTTTCATCCCGTACAGCGTTCACCCGAGGACAGTATGCATGAGGGTCGAGATCTACGGATGTATGTGGGATCGTAAGTATTCATTAATTATGTATTTGCTCTAGTGCTATAGAGTTGTACATGACGCATTACTAAACTACCACGAAAGTCATTGAATTTCTGAATTAACTGAGGAGCTTGAAAATTTCCATTGCAGATATTTTCGCTGAGAAAAATGTCTAAATAAGATAATGGAAAAATTTTAATCTCCTTATTCGATTAGCATTTTCAAATCTGTTAGTCATTATTTTACTTTAACTAGTATAATAGCCCGTCACAAATGACAGATTTGGATGAACGATGATTTACGTCAACGATTTAAAAAAGCTAAACCATAGGACAATACATACATTACACTTCTACTAACGATTCCCATCATATTATATCTTACATTTTCTACGATTTTCTAATATTAAATTATTTCACCGCTGCGATTTAACTCATTTAACGATATCGTAAAACAATTTCTGACAAAGGAAATAAATATATCAATTAAAGACAACATTGACAATAATCTCTAATTTATCGTCAATTTACGTCTAATATCTTAAAAAATAATTCATATTCGATTTCATTTACATGAATGAGATGAAACTGACCGCCACTGACTTCCAATACTCTTTATCACAGACAGAGGTTTAACTCCTATCTTTACTAATTGAATTTTGTTACACATATACTTTTTTATGTTTCTATTACCGACGATAGTTATTTGATCCATAGATGACTGTAAAAAGCAGTATCTGTCCATCTTAGATGCAGCAATAATGCGTGAAGTGTTCATGGCAACAAAATTCTTCCCTAGAAACCTTCGAAAATTTCGCAATTTTTGCATGATTTATTAAATGAAAAAAACGTACTTATCTAATAGATTTTCGTCCGTTCGTAGATAATCAACTTTTTCAAGGAAGTATTGGAAAATTATTTTTAAATTAGACAGCACTTATAGAATTATGAATTTCCCACCGATTGTATTTTCCAAGTATTTCATAGATTCCCACTAAGTGGGGTTTCAAATTCAGTAATTAAAAACACTCCCGAGTATCTGGGGGAAAGATTCATCGAAATAGAACTTACCGCTGCTAAGTTATTTGCCCTAATCCATTAAACCATCATCAAGGAATGATAGAATGAGATAGGCTTTTATTACAGTAGGTGGATACGCAGATTGAAGTAAAAAATTCAAACAAATGGCATATTACCCTTGGAGGTCAACTACCTATTTCTACTGTAGGACATAATTTACTATGAAAGTATGCTTATAAAAATTATGCAAAGAATAATACATCAGAAGTAATAAATAAAATTATTCCCCATCGTAATCCAATTACTACAGGATAGGTATTTAATCCTTGATAAGTGCCCTCTTGTGTTACATCCCGTCATCACTGTAATATTGTTAATACATTTACTACTACTCCTAGTAGTAGTAAATCATTAGAAAAAGTATGGAATCATATTACTATTCCTGTTGTTAGCATTATAGCTCCAATAGCTCCTGTTAAAGGTCATGGACTTTGATCTACTAAATGATAAGGGTGATTATTATCGGTTGGCATTAGTTTACTCCTCTAGAATAAAGGGTACTTAATACAGCAAAGACATAAGAATGAATAATAGATACAGCAGATTCTAATACTAATCAAGCAATTTGAGTAATTAATAAAATAGATAAAATTGAGTAAGTTAATTTTGGTCCTGTATTTTATAATAAAGTTATAAGAAGATGACCTGCAATTATATTTGCTGCTAAATCGTTCAGCGAGTAGCGTATATGCTGAAGCGTGAGTACACTTGTAGATTTATCGATCGCTTCGAAAATTAATCTCACTAGGTAAACACGATAGTGTGATAGGTTCGTGCTCCAATTGCATCCAAATAAACTAGTAATTTACCTGCCGTTGGAAATCGACGTTTGGCAACGATATAGTTTAAACGTACTCGTTTTGTTAGCCATTGCATCACTAATACCACTGATGTAATTTTTAACTTGGCCATTAAGGTAGGTAACACTTAAAACACTTTTCTTTCTCATTTCGGGTTGATAGAATCTCTCCCGATATTTTCCCCCTTTGAACACCATCAAACTAATCTTCCTGGTACATCGTTAAAAAAAAAGACCGATATTTATTAATGTTGCGACGATCGCTCCTCAAGGTATCATTTGCCTCTCGTTATCACGTTAGTAAGGTGTTGAGGAGGCGTCACTTGGGCCGCCTCAAATTGGCAGTCCAATTCCTTATCTTCGAGACCCTTCCTTCATCCGCTTTTCTGTATATTATATTCTCCGCCACACACCTCTCCCTCTTGCCCCGAGAACTGAAAACCGGTCCATCGCCACGGCAATCCTCATTTCTATTCGCCTTTCCCCTTCCCAGCAACCTTCTCCCCCCCTACGCTACAAAAAGACTCGTATTATGACACGCAACGCCATTCATCCAAAATGCCAGTATCACAAGCCGCAATCAGAAAAGAACAAGAATTCGGTTTCTGGGTTTGGAAATGAGGGAGGAGGAGCGAGGGAGGAGGAATGCGGGAGGTTTTCAGCTGAGAACTTGTATTTCTTACGCATTTGCCTCGCTGCCGCGATTAAATAAATGCCCGATGATGTAGCTGTTTTTAATTTCAAAGTACGTTTCTCTCCGAGGATTAGGGGAGAGAAGGAAAATTAAGGATTAAGGAAGTTAAGGATTTAGAAAGAAAAATAAAGTACGCCTTTAATTCCCGCAGACGTTTCTCCGTATAATGAGGTAAATATCACTTTTTCAAAGAAAGAAGCCGAGCTTTAACCCAGTTCGTCTTATTTTCCCCCCTCTCCTTTCCTCCGCCAGCTCCCCCTTCTCGTAGTCGTACCTTCCCTCGATTTTTTTTATTTTCAGATTGGAAGAGCGATGCTTGAATAACCATAATTATTTGCTCTTCTCACGGCATGCTCCGGCGCCATTTATTCAGCTCCTGCTCTCGCTGCCGCCGCCGCTGTCTCATTATGCGTCCTTGTTTGAACCGGGGAACAGTTTCTCTCACTCTTGCCAATAGATGTCTTTTTTTAACCTTCATTACCTCGGAAAGGAGTTATTTTCTTATTCGCTGAAGGAAGGAACGCGTGGCGCAGTTTTAATGAAAAGTTTAAACAGAGATGAAAGGAAATTTATAAAAAGGCGAGATTTTTGTTTTGATCTCGTAGGTTATGTGGGAAAGAAATTCTATCGAATTTCTTAAGACGAATAGTATGTGATAAGGTTCTGAGAAGTAGTAGAAGAGTGGAGAAGTAAACCGTTGCATTACAGTGAACGAAAGATAATTAACGTCTTGACTTAAAACTCGCGTAAAATTCTAAGTGGAAGTAATTTCTCTGCTAAACACGCTGCACGAGCCTCTTATACGTAGACCGTGCTTTTGGAGGCATTTGATTGCGTAATATTTTATTGATGAAATGAATAATAGATTTACATGGAACTTTATGATGTTTTTAGTCTTTCGGAAATGAAGCATATTATATCCACCTGAGCTCAAGTTAGATGTGTTAGTGTATTAAGTTCAGAGCCATTAATGCAATCATTAACAAATAGTCGACCAATAGATACAAAAATCACTTACAAGCCGGTTATAACAAACTTTCTCTCCTGGACATAGAAAAGCGGGCTTGTATTTAGATTTTTAATCGGGTAAGACTTGCGCAAGCCTAAGTTTTTTCCATTCTGTCCTATTTTTTATGCTAAATTCGCCTTCACTCTCCACAGCTGCACGGTCTTCAACACTTTGTTCTGGGAACACTTGAAACCCACAGTTATAAACATAAAAGTCTCATCGCGGATAAAACAAGAAAAAATCTCTCCCTCACTATTCCTCTCAACCCAAACCGTAGTTGTTTTTTTTAAATAATTCCACCACCGCTCACTCCTCCATCCTTTCCTCCGCAATATCCTCCTGAAATTACTCATGCATTCTTCATGCACACGGCCGGAAATTCCTCTCTCGCTCATTTCAACCCCCATTGAATTATTAATACTAATTTTCCTGCATCGTGATTAAAACCTTAAACAACCTGCCTCATCTCTCTCATCCGCTGTTTCTCTTCGGTCTTTTCTCTCTTCCCTTCTTTCCAATTCTCCTTCCTCCTCATCTCCCTCCTTTTCTTCCAACTTTCATCTCCTCATTTTTTGTCCTATTCCTCCCCCATTGGGACACCGTTGCAGAGCCCTATGTAATCTCGCCCCTTGTGAGCGACCTTGTTAGTCCACCGCATTCTATTTTTAAGGCGCTAATTTGCTTCCCCTTAGCGCTCGGACCATCTCCCGGCCGTCACTACACCACTCCCTCCTTAGGGGTAGCACTTGCCCTCCTCGTGAGGTGAGGAGGAAGAGCCTCCCTTTCCGTCTACTCCCCTCCGTACTCATTTACCTTCTCTATCCATTGGCCTCACTTTAAACCCTGACGCCTCATTAATTATTTGTATGCCGTGTCGTGGACTAACTACAACCCACCCCCTTCCTCCTTGCCCTAGCTTTATAACTGTCCTCTTCTTAGCTCGTGAAACTCACTCCTTACTCCTCTGCGGACGTCTGGATGGTAATATAGGAGAGGGATAACCGAGCTAGGCGTGACCGGTAGACGAGGCAGGTTCTCTACCTATTTCTCCCGTCCGTCGCGATGAAAGAATTGAGTGTTGAAGCACGTCGCGCCAGTGCAGGATTGCTTTGCCTGATGCTTGACTTACGACGCGTATTGCTGTTGAGAAATTCATTTTATACGAGTTGCTATTAAAACGGGTAATAAATTGCTTGTATGTATAATTCACTCGATCAAATAATCCAAGATTTCATGTCTTGTTTTAAACTACATACAATACTCCAAATACGAAGTTAGGACTAAGAAGTCAGATATAAAAAAATTGTCAATTCTTCAATTGGAGATTGAGTGTTATGTCTTGAGTTATATTTCGTCAATTTTAAACGGCGTTGTAAAACTTTTTTATATAGAAAGTTGCTGGTATCGCGCCGTATAGCTCTGAGTCGCACCTAATTACCTCATTCATCTATAATAAACTCTAACAACAAGCATAAGCTTTCCGTGTTGGAACATGTGCCCCCCGCAAGAAAACGTCGTCATTCCGAACAGACTTTAGTAGCTTTATCTGTACTCTCACGGAGTCCATTCCTCTTAACCACAGCGGTCCGTATAGAGTGCTCCTTTTAACCTCTTTTCACCTCATACCATCCAATCCCTTCTCGCGCACCTCTTCCATCCGACGTTTCTTCTCGCTTCTCTCTCCCTCTCGTTACTAAACCAAATGAGGGAGACGTAGTCGGGAGAAAGGGGTGTAGAGAAGGAGAGAGCGAGATGAGGGAGGGCGCGTGGTACCGGAAATTTCTGAAGCTAATGAGGCACGGCATCAGCAAAGCACCTCGCCATATAACGGTCTCAAACCTGCTACCTCTCTTCCTCCTACGCTTCTGCTTTTCCCGCTGGGGGGAGGCGGAGATGAAGAGGAGGTCGGGTCGAGTGAGATGGGTGGATTTAGCAGGTAGGATCGGGTGGGGGTGGAGAGGGGGTCGAGTTGCGTCTCTTATCCCTCCACCACCCTTCTCCCACACCCCTCTACTCTCTCTCTCTCTCTGCATGCGTGTTTGTGGGCTGCGTCATGGAGTTATCTGCCCGGGAAGGGAGGGGGATAATACGCGAAGGAAGAAAGCGGCGAATTAGAAAGGTTAGGAGGATTGGTCGGGAACGAGGAGAGGGGGGAAAAGCTGGGGAAGGGAACTTAAGGTAGCGAAGCACGCGTGAGTTAAGGGAAACAATAAAGCATCTCCCATGTAAATTAGTGCTACCGCCACTTCCTTTCGTGCGCGAGAGCTGATGAATTTAGCGTCTCGTGATTCCGATGAAATTGGAAGGATCAGAGAGTGCTCTTCGCTTTGGGGCACGTGATGGAGGCGAGGAGGAGAAAAGGAGAGAAGGGTCGTGTATCCTTTCGCCGGGAGGTTGATATATAAGTGTTTGTGCGAGTGTGTTTGAGATGAAATTGGCCGGATTAGTTGTGTGCGCGCGAGAGGTTGGGAATGAACACGGTGACGCTTTCTAGGATGTCGTCGGGCGAGTCTGATGCCCAGCATCTGTAGTGGAATGAAATAGGTCTCGAGTAAAGAATTCAGAGGAATGATTTCTCATGAGTATGTCGTTGTTATTGAAATTCATAACATTCGTTTGTTTTTTTACGTTCGATGTTTAAAAAGAGGCAAAGTACTTTAATGCAGAATTTACAATTTACTTCTCTTAGCTTCAAGTGCTAATCTTTTTCATTTTCTGCGATAAAAATAACCGGAGAAAGTAATATTCTATTTAAAAAGGAACGAATTGTTTCCGAATGTCTTTTATTCTCATCTGGATTAATACATCATTAACTCTATCAGCAGAGGAACTTTCAACTTCCTCTGTTACTTTGAGCTATAAAAATCCTATGAATTCAAAAGGCGTTGCTTAAGGAAAATTGCAATCATCTCTCTATCGATTTTTTCGCAAAGCTTTCATGCAAATGGATTCCAAGTAATCTTTACAATTTTGGCACAAAACTCGTGGGAAATTGTCTCTTTTCTCCGAGTAATCCAATTGAAAACGTTCAAACTGTGTATGCTCATTACTCGAAACTCTTTCACCTAATAGTTAAAGAGTTGGCAAAAATTTTATAGGAGGTAGGACATCCCGGGCTTGCAAAAAGAACAAAGGGTAAAAATAACAGCCCAAAGAAAAGTTCGAAGATTTTATTAAAACGGAATAACATTGAATTCCAAAGGAGGGTGTGTTTAGTGAGAGGCGAGGGAAGGTAGAGTTGGTCTCGAAAACGAGGAAAAGGTAGGGATTGGGAGAGGAAAGAAACTGGAGGGAAGGAGGGTTGAAATGGATCACGGATGAAGCGATTAGGATCCGTCGCGTCACAACTACAGAAATTCTGCGAATGTCCTCTTACTCGTACCCATTCCGTCTTCACTCCCTATTCACCTCGCTCTTCTAAATCTCCTTCCATTTTCCTTCTAAAACTTCCTCCCATGCACCTCTCTCCATCCCCCAACGCTCCTTTTTTCCTGTCTCTCCCTCTCTATTTCTCTTTGTGGTTCCGTGTGGCCGATCCATCCACGCTAATGACGTGGGTGGGTCGCAGGCAGAGGAAGGTTTGGGGGGGGGGGGGGGGGGGGGAGAGACAGAGAAGAGTTGAGCTTGTAGTAAGAAGAGAGAGAGCAGTGGGAGGAGATAGGGAGAGGGCGTTCGGGCGATGGACGGCCGGACAGGGGAACGGGAAAATACAAGGGGAAGAGGTATGGGAGGTGGGGAATGGCTGAAGGGAATGATGGAGGAGAGAAATGTTGGTTTTCATCTGCTGCTACCGCAGGACTCGGCCCCAACGCTGTTCCCGCAGAGCAAAACTCCGCAATGTTCCATTTCAGTAGCGACCTCTTAGTTTTCCGCAAGGCATTCAACTCGTAGATGAGGAAGCTGACCGGAGTTGATGTGTATTCAGTTTCTGAGGATCCTATGAGGTGTTGTGCGCTTAGTTGTTGGTATAAGATTATTGTTAAGCCTAAACGCGTGTTTCGCTTTAGCGGGTTCAAATATTCTCGGCCAATACATTCCAGGAGCATGATCAGGCAATACGAAGATCAATGGCCCGTATGGAAAATGTTACGAAACGGAACGCTTGTATTGGTAGTGGAACGTAAATTTTTACGAAACGGAACGCTGTTATAAGGGACGGTATTTCTAAATGTCTGACGAAACGGAGCGGTATCATCGGCGCGTGTGACGAGCCGGAGCGGCGTTCCGGTTCACTCCGAGCACTGATGAAGGTAACGTCAGAATTCAAATGTAAACACACGCATGATAATGTATAGAAGCAGTATTAGCCTCGCATGATAGCGTCCGAGGCTTTTTTTCGTTTCCAGCTCACTCTCTTAATCTTAATTTTCCACAACCTCTAATTCCATAATAATCAAATGCCAAATTTTGACGAGTATACTTCATAAGCAACTTTTGGAATTTGGAAAATATTTTTCGTATTTCCTAAAAATTTACTTATCTAGTGGCAAAAAGCTATAGAGGAACAATGTAAGCAATATTTGTTTAGCTCTAAAACTGGAGGATAATCGAAAAACTGAGGTTGATGAGCCCGAAATTATTGCGCGATAGATTTAAATAGTTTCTCACGTTTATTAATTATTGGACGTTTATGTCTACTAAACATTTCTCCGAGTTATGAAACTAAAGACACTTGTGGAACATATATAGACAATAAATCTGTCACTATAGTGCAAGACCTCCATAGTTATTATCTTAAATTAGGAATTGGATTTTATTTCGAAAGAATCGGTTTACAGAATCAAGGAAATAATTAAAATTGTTTCTCCTTCTTTAAGTGCCACAGTACTTTGTGATTCATTAGTAAATTTCCACAAATTATCCCTATATTTTTCTTTTAATTCCCGGAGTGAGGTTTAGTGCTGCAATGGCTTCGCCGTTTAGAATCGGAAGGTTGTGACCCATACCTCGCATTGAGTAACGATTTGTTTAATCCCTCCCTTCCTAATCTCTCTCTCACTGAGTCATGATAAACTTTTCCTCCTCCCACTCGTTCCTCGCTCTTCGCCCTCCCCTCTCTCTCTCACGAGTGTCCCGTCCCTTTGCTCAGATAGCGCTTCATTTGTTTGACGGGGCGTGTAGCACTCTGCTTTGGGATCAGGAGTGAAGTGGGCACTGGAGGGATTATGGGAGGCCATTTAGAAAATGACGAGAAGAGAGACGCAAGAACACATCCAAGGCTAGGGGAAGTATAAAATAGAACAAGATAAAACCCCCTATGACGAAGGACTGCCTCAGTAGTTTTTATTTATCGTTGACTCTTGTGTGTAAAACATCGACAGGTTTATTTCCATTCAAACTTACTTTTTATTGGAAAAAATGCAAGCGATTAAGAATAAAAAAGAGTAATCTAGCATTATTTTAACAGACTCCCTTTATCTACATCTGCATAATACCCTGCAAATCACCAAATTGGTGGGTGGCAGGGGGCGCAGCGCACCAAAGCCTACATAACTTCTCTCGCGGGAATTACTCCTCTGTTATGATCTCGTACGGTATTTGGGAAAAACGAACCCTAATATCGTTCTGTCCTACAGTCGATCTCTCGTATTTTTTCCTCGTGGTCGTGCCTACCCGTGCAAGTAGATGCCTCTAATATTCTTGAAACCTCCTATAATAGAACTTCCGACTTAAATTTCTCCAGAAGCCTTAACCTAGTGCTAAGTCTGCGGTCCACTAGTGAAATCCAGTTCAACTCCTTAAAGAGTGATGTGCCGCTTAATTTTTGATCATATTTTTGATTTACGAATCTGGCTGCTCTACGTTGGATTCTTTCTAACGTACCTGTTCTGTGCTACTTAATATTCTGCCTACGAAGTACAATTTCTTATTGGCTGCGCCATGACCCTTCGAATATGTATGTTCCACCATAGATCACGACAAATGGTTACTCCTAAATATTTAACGTATTCCGCAGATTGGATATTCAATCTATCTATTCTGTAATCCTAGTCTAATTCATTGTTCTTGCCCTTCCAGAAACTCAAAAGGGAACATTTGCCGTGATTAATTTCGATTTTACAATCTTTACTCCATGATGAAAGGGCGTTTAAGTCTTCCTGGAGCGATTTTTGGTCATCCTGACTCTTTATCTCCTTATATAAGACGGTGTCATCGGCAAAAAGTCTTATTTTGCAGCGAACTACCGAGCAGATATATACATCAGGAATAGTAGTGGGCCTATGACACTTCCTTGTGGAACACCTGATGCGACTTTAACTGGGTAGGAAGATTTCCCGTCGATGACGACTAACTGTTTTCTATCGGAGAGGAAGTCTTTTATCCAGCTCACGATATTCGGGTTTATGCCGTACTTTCCTAGTTTTCTTATTAATTTCCTATGGTGTACTTTATCGAACGCCTTTTTAAAGTCAACGAAAACGGCGTCAACCTGAGTTTTTTCTCTCCGCATTGCAACAAATCATTTACGAACAGGGTGAACTGCGTTTCACATGACCTACCTTTCCGAAACCCGTGGGGCTTTTACTTATTGTTAGCGAAGAACGACCATCTAAATAGCGCGGAATAGAGCTAACGATTATATGCTCAAGAATCTTACACGATAATGACGTCAAGGAAATCGGTCTATAATTTTTGGGGTTCTCTTTATCAGCGCCTTTGTGGATGGGCGTTACGTATGCTAGCTTCCAGTCTTTTGGAACGGTACCATGTGCAACGGATTTTTCGAATATTATTTTCAAGTAAGGTGCGATTACCGAGGCTAGCTCTTTCAACACACGCGCGGGTATGCCCTCCGGCCCGGGAGACTTATTTTGCTTAATCGACTCTAGCTGGTGCGCGATACGTTTCATCTTCCATCGAATTTCCCTCATCATCCAAAGCTGGTTCCTCAAATTCGTTGCTCACCGAATTAAACGCTTTCTGAAAGTGTTCATTTAACAAGTTCGCTTTTTCCGCGCTATCGTGTACTACATCACCTGCCTCCGTTCTCAGTGACGCGTACGACCAAAATGCTTTCGGATTTTTTTGAAATTATTATTCAGAACATTCCTTTTTTAGTCATTATAACCTTCTCGCATTGTTACTCTAGCTCTTGACCGCGCTTCCCTATATTGATGCCGCATCATTGACCTTTGTCCCTCCGTGACTTTAGCAGAATTACTATTTAAGCGAGGGTGAAGTTTTCTTTGCCGTCTAAGTGCGCATCTAACTTTCTGGTTGTACCATCTTGGTTCCGCACTATCACGTTTGTGTTTATGTGGAATGAATTTATCCGTACACTTTCGCATCATATCCCTAAACATGCACCAGGATTCCTCTGCACTAGCGTTGATTGATGCCTCGCAGAAATTAGGGAATTGCGTCTGTGAAAAAGATCTAAAGTTCGAGAAATCGCCTTTTGCCTTCTAGCCTTAGCCTGTTTCTCCACTTTTAGCTTAAATTTTACGTACACGGCATTATGATCGCTTATTCCTTCTTCCTACGGTCAGGGTAGTTCATTACGAGTAAATCTAAAATATTTTTCGATCTCGTCTGACACAACGAGTGTTTAACTAAGGGTTCTATCAGTGCTTCGCATGATTCACGCTCTCTACCACCGGGATCAAAACAATTATGATTCCAGTCTATTGAAGGTAGGTTGAAATCTCCTCCAATTATAACGGTCCTTTCTTCATTTTTCGATATTACCGTTGCTCCTTGTTTCTCTAGATTATGAATAATTTCTAAACTTGAATTGAGAGACCTATAAAATGCGCAAATATTTACTATTGTACAGTCGCTTCCGCTAACACTTCACCGACCACTTTGTACTTCGACGTCGCTAATCCGTAGTGGAAAACATTCGTATGCTTTGCTGACTGCTATAAATACTCCACCTCCCAACCGGATGCTACGATCTTTTCTTAAGACTCGATAGTCTTGAGGGAATATTTCCTGACTTGCAACTCGCCCGTGAGCCAACTCTCAGTACCGATCACGACATCCCTTGATAGGATGGAGAAAATAATTTGTTTATCGGATAAGAAATTCGCGGAAAATTTTCATTTAAAACATTATACAGGATTTTGGTAAATTGGCTGTAATTCCGATGAAATCATTATTTTGTCACTGTGTGAAATATAGATCAACTAAGACAATACGAAATAATGTTAAGACCTGGACTCCCCCTCAGGAGAGCGGCAGCGAGGGGTTCGGGTAGGAAGTGAACTGATTTCGCCATATGGGTGGAATTTGATGGCATCACAGAGGGGGAGGAGAGTAAGGGAGTTCGCGTTGCCCTAAAAGCTAATGCATATACTCTTTTTTCCGGAGCGGAAATGGAAGGTGGAGGGAGACCTTAATGTCGACTTGGAAAAAGAAGCTGAAGGGTAAACAACGGCAAATCGGATTAAAACAACGAGGCGGAAAATTGTCACATGTGCTATCCGGGGGTTAATAGGTACATTTTATTTCTCTTATTTGTAAGATAAACTAGAACTTAAAATCTTCAAAGAGATACTTAAGTCTTAAACCTTTCATAATTAGTTTCTGGCCAGTATTGGTACTAGTCCCTAGAGAGAAGTGCATTTTTGATTGAAAAAAGAATATCCTGTAACCTGGAATGAAATCGATCGGTTTTATATTCGAATAATTGACTGAATCCCGGTAATTATTATTCATTTGTTATTTTATTGCCTAGTGGACAAAGTATAAAAAGACAGCTTATTTTTTTTACATTTGCACTGCCTCATCTCGAATATTCACTACTTTTTGTTCTGTCCCCTTCGGAAACATCCATTTGTCTGGGCCAGATAGAAATGAATACAAACCAACGACTTATTCGTGCCTCTGGGGCTTAGTCGAAGTTCAGTAAAGCTTTTGACCGCGATCAGAGGCTAAATTACCATATGAAAGAATCCATTAAGGGTGATTAATAATGGTCTCTATCGGAGTTATACGTCCAGATAAATACAGCTGTTTAATCGTTATTTTTTCCGCAATATTCATCGTATAAGTTTTTCCTAGTTTTTTAATGCAACTCAATGTATTGGAGAACGAAACAATAAAAATGCAAAATTTTATTTCATTATAATTTAGATTCATGAAATATATCCTTAAATATACGTTTTTGTTTGTCAGAATTCTAAAATTTAAGGATGTATCATATACATACACACATGACACGCACTAATGAATACTCTTTAAACAAAGTAAGAGGTTTGATATTATTTAGTGACTGTTATAAGAGTGATACTGTAGCATAAACGGCAACAAGTTAAACAGAAAGAACCCGGGGCTTTACCCCCATTGAGAGAGCAAAGGTCATGTTGGGTCAAGTACCTTGTGTATATTTAAATCCATAGGTTAATGTGAAATGGGTGAAAATAATCGGTCAGAGAGTTTTTAAAAAGTTTTCCTGCTCGCACGTAATAGACCTACAAACGTCGCAAATCACGCGTACTCAAATGAGCCTCGCACTTATTCCTCCAGTTTAAAACCGCATTCCGACGCCGCTACTCTAGCGCTCAGTTCGTTAAACCCTCCATCATCCGGGCGGAGAATTCGTTGCGCACGGTGCATCCCCCTGCCGAAATCCCTAATACAGGAAGCCCTTACTCCTTCCTCAATTAACCGCAGGATATAAATATCCCAGCATAGCTTTACGTGATTTGCATTCCGGATAAAAATGTAAATAAATGAAAAAAAGACTCGGCAGAAACGTTTACGAGAAGAATAAAAATTTTTATCTCGTCCAAAAATTTCTGCCGTATTGTGTATTTTTGTTATTTGCGATCCGAACGCGTGTGATCCAACGACATCTCCACTTTTTCTTCCTTCACCCGACCCCTCAGACGCTCATACCCTTGGCACGCACAACCTCACCCGTTGCCGCTGTCGAGGTTCACGAGCAGCCTGTTAAATTCCGTGATTGGCGGGTGAGGACATACGGCGCTCTGCAGCCTTCTCCCTTCCCCCCCTCCCCCTCTCTGATCTCCCAACTGCGTTTTGTAAAAGAGCCGCTCGTATGCAGTAAGCCATGCTAAGCGCCTGTCACGAGCGAAGACTCATCCTATTCCCGCTTCAGCCTTTCCAATCCCACTCCACCCACTTCTCCCCCTCAACACACTCGACACTTGCTAACTCATCTCGCGCTGTTTTCGCTTTATATTTCCCCCGCACCATCCTCCATCTCATAATCTCACTGTTCACTATTTCCTACTCTCTTCCTCCTCATCAAATCCCTCTCCCGTCTCTATAAAAACATTTCTATCCTCCCATCTCTGTCGTTTGTCGATGGGCACACGGTCACCTCATTCGACGGTGCCTTTTCGCGGCGCCGCAGCCCGGTCGGAAAAGGGGGTTGGCAGATGCGGCTCGGAATCGGGTGGTAAGTTTTTGTCTAGTATGGCGGAGGTACCTTTCTTCCCTCATCCAGTCTGCACGTCCATTCCTCCCTCCAATGTGAACGCGCGCATGGGAGTCGGGGGCGGATGCGTATTGGGCGGGAAGAGATGCGAGAGGTGGTCAATATTGGCACAAAGCTCGGTCCCGCCTAGTTTCTTTTTAATCATTAACTCGACTATGACGGTGAAGGTCTTTCTGATACGAGTAGTTCCTTCCGAACGATCCTTTATTCCACCCAGAGGCAATTATGGGGCGTTTTATTCCACGGAGTTATTTCCGTCTCTGTGTCTGCTTTTTTACGACCTTTTCCTATCACTAGTCATCCGTGCAGACAAACATTTCGTGAGCGGTACGGTCTTTTATGACGGATGATTTTAGCACTTAAGAATTTAACTCGTTTCCGTTTCTCGAAGAACATGACAAGAGGAAAGATACTACCTTCTGATGATTCGCGTTAGTTTGAAATTCATTCGAAGAAATCTTTTAGTCAAATTCAAGCCATTTTTGTCGTTGACTAATTTTATATTAGGGTAACCCGAAAATGGCAATGGAGTATATTGTTTTCATTGAAATATTGAATACGCTAAAAATTCATTAATAATTTTACAAACCCTTCTATACTTACAGAGCTTATTCAAATTAGTAATCATCCCGCTAATCTCTACTCAATTTAATACAAAAATGTCGTGAAAAAATTTAGCAGAAAGTTTCATATGTAAAACGGAGTATTTTAAAAGTAATTTTGTAAGTGTAAAAGGAAATTATTGGCAATTTAAATTACAGAGGATTTCAATGAGATTTTGTTGGAAGCCATCCCGAAATTTTAGTTTTGAAAATATAATTTTAAAAAACAACAGGATTAACTTTCAGTCGTTTATATTATTAATAACTTCCTCCGAAATTTTTATAAGCTTATTATACATACACCGAAAATAAATTTCATTAAGTTTATTTGTACTGTTTCGGTTACGCTAAAGTTTGTGGCTACATGATTAAATTGAGAGTTTATTCCTAGCTCGGGGCTTGGAATTTTTTCCTGCTTATTTACAGTTTCATTTCAGTTCCACTTATTATAAGGCCAAACAATAAAAATAAATAACGTCAAACCTTTTAATATATTGATATTACGAATCTAACTCGTGAATCTAATTAAATTACTCAGGTTTCTGAGGATTTGATAATTTTAAAGAAGACCATTAAAAAAACTTTTACTAGGGCGACTCGGTGATGAGAAAATGAAATTTCATGATTTGAGTCCAACTCCTCGAAACACCGTGGTGATAATAATCTTAAACAACGCAAGTGTATAAAATGTTAAATAGAAGCAGTCAGAATAACAATGGCGATAGAAAGAAGAGAGACCATTTTATAGGTCCCTTTTGCAAAGTGCCCAAAATTTAATATCCGCGTGGTCCAGGGGAGGTCCTTCTAACTCCGTCACTCTTTCTCTCGAGTTCTCAGTCCAAATGAACATTTCGGACACAATGGACCAATGTACACGCATTCTCATCTCCCGCATCCAGACAGTTCCACAGTTTACCCTCTTTCTTTTGCCGTCCCAAACAAGCAGTAAGCTCCCTTGACTCGACCGCTAAAGCACCTCCCTTTCCATCTTTTTCTGCCTCCTCTTCCCTCCCTCGAATCACCCCCTCTATGCAAACCCCCCTCCCTATTGCAAGGCATACCCTCTTCGCCGAGCATCCGCTTCCTCCCAGAAACCCTACCGCGGGTCCATATCCTCCTATCTCTTCTTTGTCCTTATGCCGACTCCAGATGGACCTGCTGCTGTGAGACAGGCTCCAGGGAGAGGGAGAAAGAGGATTTGGGGTCTCGGGCTTGTTGGGGGGATGAAAAAAGAAAAGAGGGAGATCAAAAAAGGAGAGAAAGTAAATAAATAACATATACCCACACGCGCACACTAGTGACATCTGCGAGTCGTTTTTTGTCCTTTTCGGAACCTTTTGACGTCGGATCGTTATGAGGGAAAGAAAGAGAGAGGTCATAAGAGAGCCTACAGGAGTGGATAAACATGTCCGAGTTTTTTTTTTCTCCCTCGTGGAGAAATTCAATGCCTCCGAGGTGAACGTTTTGTTCTGTTCAGAAATGTTACATTATCTTTCCAGATGACTCAATGGCGCTCCTCCATATAGACCGTGCGAAACGGTCTTTTTACATTATTCGTGGATATAATTCCCTTTTCCCGTACCTTTCACTCGTGCATAATTTAACACACAATTCATTATTCAACTATAATTTGTAACTTGACGTAATTTAAATTCAAATATAAATAAGAATATAAATTTAAAAATCTCGGTTACATTTAACAAAATGAAATCGCGCAGTATTTTTCATTTAATGAATATGCTGAAGACTCCATTAAAGTAATTAAGTATCTAAAAGAGTATTTAAGTTAAATTATTTTTATGGGAAAGTTGAACATATTATGCTATTAACAGTGGAATAGTCGGTTGTTAATAAAATTGATAACGGCTCCCGCAATTTAATTAACTGAATAATTTGATAAACGTTTAAATTGTATAATTAGGTATTATAGATGAAGTACTTATCGTCAAATCCTCAGTGTATTAATTTTTGTATTTTATGCTTGGAAACCATGAGAATGTATAATTTAAATATACATACTTCAATTCAAATTCAGAGCTGATCGAAAGAATATTTTTCATGAAAATCTACACTCGCGAAAAAATCTCCCATAAAGAATTTTCTGTTGAAACTTTTCCACCCTCTTCCATATTAAATTGCGAATTTCATCGAACCTTCCAGAATTATCCGAAATCCGGTTTCACCTTTCTCTACTCACTTTTGTGGCGCCCACCGCACTTTATATCGATGGGGCACGGAGGTATATTCCCATTCCTTCTTTTCTTTTAAATAAAAAAATGTTTACTTCGTGAAAGTAAAAAAAAAACATTTTCCTCCGTTCCGACCGTTCCGTCCTTCGAAACCGAAGATCGCTCTTCAAAACCCCGAGTTTCTCATTCCATTTCGCGGAACTTCTTCCTTGTCGACTTGCTTGCACACTCTCCCTCCCCCCCTTTCCCCTACTCCCCTCTCACCCCTTTCCCCTCCGGAGACTTTTTGAAGTGTGTAATCACACTGGAGGGCCACCATCATCACGAGGGAAGCCTTCTGTCGGGTGAAGTGCGGCCAGGGAGGCGGAGCGAGGGAAAGAGGAGGGTGATGTGGAGAGGGCTGCAGAAGTGGGGGTGGGTCTTGAGAGTGGGAGAGAGAGGTGAAGGATGGAGGTAGAAAGGGAAATGGAGAGTTTTGAGGTCGGAGTGGGAGGCGGAAGAAGAGATGGTTTGAGGATGAGAGGAAAGGAGGACGTGGGATAGGGGGGGGAGGAGGGGAGGTTTGGAGGAAAATGAGAGGTTAGACTAAATAAAGAGAGGGTTGTGAAAAGAGGAAAAAGTGAGGGTAATGAAACAACTGCGGGTAGAGAATGGAAAAGGAAACGGGAGGGAACTAAATATAGAAGGGCGGAAAAGGAGAGAAAAATGCGTGGAAATTAAAAGGAGGATGAGCAAAGAAAAAGGACGCCGAAGAAATTGGACGATATACTTAACCAGGATTGAAAGGGAGATATAGTAACGGTTATAAGTGCTGTTCATCCTATGAATCAGTGGGTAAGTGAAGCTCGAAATAAGGAATGAACCGTAAATCGAGTCGGTCATTTTTCACCTAATTTTCATGTTAAACCTCCTAAGTTTCATCACGTTATATTTTACATTCAAATTATCCTTCTTGGCGATTGTTGTGGAGTCATTTACTTGTTACGTTTTTCAACAGTTTAAGCCATTAAATGCTGAGGGAACTTAAAAAAAGCATAATAAATGAAAATTTCCCACCAAATTTAGAAACAAAGAAAACGCATCTCCTCTAACAAAAGCGAGAAATCCAGATAACAACTAATATGAAAATTTCCGATACCTACTCGATCATGGATAATGCGCATGGGAAACTACAGGCAATATCGCATTCTATCTCTCTGCGAACAGGTTTAGAGACAATCTTTTGCCATTCTCGTTGGGAAAAGAGGTTGCTTAAGATGTTAAGGGCCATAAAAAGCGAAGGCTAAGCGTGTAAAAGTGTTTCTCAGTTTATGTCCGACGTGTTTCCGAAATGAGAAAAAGAAACACCGAGGGAGCGAGAAATACTAGAAAAAGGTTCATTTGATGAAAGAAGGATTCCAAGTGCATTTTCCATTACTTATCCAACAGCCTATAAAACGCCCGACATTCATCCCGTAACCCTTCTCGTTATCATCCCTCTATCGTCTGCCGACCGACGAACTAAAAAAAGAAGGACCTCATTTCTGTTCAACCTTTATCCAAACCTTCCTTCAAACCCCCCCCCCCCCCCCCGTATCGCGCTATCGTGTCCCTCCGGTACTCCAGTCCACTGCCGCCGCGTCTCAGTCGAAAACAATCTGGAAAATAGCATTTGCCGAACGATCCTACTTCGATTGTGGGAGTAGTAAGAGGGTGGGGAGAAGGCGCATGAAGGGTGAATGGAGGGAACATTTTCCCCTGGAAACGTCACTCGGAAATAAAAATCAATTCCGACGGACTTGAAACACTCGAGAGACAGATGGAGGAGGCAATATGAGCCCTTGCCGCCCTCGCAACCTGACGTCAGTGCGAGTACCGTTTTTTTTTTCAAGTACTCGGAGACCTCCAATTCGCAATTTCATGTCCATCGAAAACCGCCAAAGATGAAGTCACCGTAAAATTGATTCGAGTTCATTTTATTCTCTCCCTCATACGGCTTTTGCAGACTCCCTTTATTGGCTTTCGTTTGTTTCACGCTTGTTTGAGCAAGAAAAAAATTTAATACGTCGGTTGGTAATATTTTTTTTACGGGTGGCCTAACCAATTTGTGGTATTAATGAGGAATACATTAAGAAAAGTTTTTCCGTTCAACGTTGGCGTATCTTATCGTGATCCTCAACGAATACACGGAGTCGTCTGTTCGGCGAGCTAAAATGTAAATTTAGGTGCGAGAAAATAGAGGTAATCTGTATCCAAATGAAATTTTGTCGGCTTTAGAAAAATGAGATTTTACCCATTATCCCAGTTATATTTACTATTTTAAAATATAAATTGAGATCACTGTTACTTGGTCGAGTAAATTAATCCTAATATGCTGAAAATGGGTCGGGTTATTTATGATAATTCTTTAGAATTAATGACCACGTTCTATCTTAATTTTCTAAAGTTGCTTTAAAATTCCTTCTCTGTATTTTCTGGAAGATTTCGCACGCCACGAAGTTTTGTTGTTCAACTAGATAAAAATTTCTCCTTACGAAACAATACAGCCGTTTTATAAATAAAAATAGTCTTGACCTTTATCATAAAGTGCTTTTTCATTTATCAAACAGAGAAATATAAGCCGTTTATTTTGAAAGTGGTGTGTCCACTTTTTCTTGTTTCGAGATATATTAACGTTTGCATCTCAGTTTATTAAAAAATAATGGTAAGTGCTAATACCATGGTTTTATGCTTATTTTGATCGCAAATAGCAAAATTTATCAGGTAATTACTTTCACAAGACATCAACCGACAGAAACGATGTTTTAGTCGACCGTAAATGGACTTACACCATTTTCAAAATTACTAACTTTTCAAAAAAGTGACTTGAATCTTAGTTATATTTGGATTTAAATTGAGGCAGGCTACTCTTTTATAATATTAATGAAATATAATAATCTATGATATTAAATTTATTAATTGAGAATTTACACAAGAGAACTATAGTTATATTAAATATTTTTTATTATTAATTTTTAAACTCAAGGTTTTTAAAATAGTGATGGTGTATAGGAGGTACATAAGGTAATAAATCCATCATGTCCTTATATTTTACTCATGTAATGGGCGGAATATTTTTGTACGAAGGTGACAGTTGTATTTTATAAAAATTTCTTGGTCTTCCTCGTTTCGGTAACAAATCTAGAATTTTAAATTTCGCATCTGGTGCCAGTGATGTTTTATAATACATTTTATAAGGTATTTTTTTTGATAATCGCATCCACCATATTTACAGCCAATTTATACTTTCTCCATCAGTATTTTTTACTCTCTTTAGAACAGCTTCTTAAAGAGGTTCCGAGGAAAAAATATCTTCACGTTTCATTTCATGTATTAAAAACTTTTTTTCGGCATTGTGCTATTAATTTGTAATAATCCAGAGGGGCATACAAAAAATTCGTTTTTCTTAATGCCATTTCTTTAACACCAAAATCGCGATCGTTAGGTAAAAATGAATGCCCTGACAATAAAAATTTATGGTCAATAATGTCTATGTTATTCTCGGGGGATTGGACAATTTTCAGCCATGTTAAAGCCAACTTCAAATTCCAATTTTGTCCAGTACACATGTCGCTATATGCAATAACATGTTTTTGAGTTGTAACATTCTGTAAGTGCTTCAAACAACAAGGTGCTATTTCTTGCGAACCCTTGGATGCTACAGTTTCGTCCCAAACGTACATATTAACTTCTTCGTCGTGAAAATTATGGAAGCCTAGATTGAAAAAACATACATATTACGCTTATAATATGCAATTGAAACCGATAGTTTCGGATATGGTAAAGCTTTCTGTAAATCGAAAGAGAGAGCGAAATATTAGTCAGGCATTGTTGATGCCATTTATTTATCTTCCTGTAAAGATTTTCTAGCTAATTTGGCACATCTTAACTGGATCTCATGTTCTTCTGTAATTTACGGGACTTACTCCACTTTCAAAATAAATATATTGTCAGTTCCGTTTCACAGCTAAACATCTGCTGACACATCTACATCGATATTTAATTGTTTGACTGTTGATATTGTTTTAAATAAAATCATCGCATCAGCTGCTATCCATAGCCTACTTTAACTCTATTTTTTTTTAATTGGACTTACACCACTTTCAAAATAAACGGCTCATATAAAGAATAGTTTCTCAAGAGAATGAAAAAAATACTCTTGTAACTTTCGTATTTCAAACTGCGGTTGCGGATTCATAGAACAAGACGTCACGTACGCAATGAAGGTAACTTTATGATATAAGGACAAGCAAGAATGGCGAAGAGATAGACGGCTGGCAATTGAAACAATGAAAGGGTAAGGAGTAGGAAGTGGGAGGCAAAAGGGCAGATACGAGGCCCTAATTTGTCATAAAAGTTTACATATTTTCGTCTTTCTTTTATTCTAGTCCCTATCTATAAACATGGCTGTTGCATATAATATAAGTACAACTTCAATCATATTACTCCTTATATATATATCGTTTAGTTTCAAATACTCCATTATGCGACACGCGCCTATGTGTGATACACTGCACACTTTTTCAAAACAAAATTACGTGCCGCTTAATCAGCTATAATGCTCAATATGATAGTTTATGGGGTTATCAATATATCCTCCCTTCTTTGGTTCTATACTTTCCTACCAATCTAACCATTATATTTATCTCTAGTCCCTCTTTTCGTTCGCCCAAATTTAATGTGAAAATTTACTTGACGAAACTTTTTAGATCTCTTATCTCCCATTCGCTACGTTATTCTACGTCGTCCACCTCTTTGAAGTTCACTTTTTCATCTTACTCGATATTATTTTCCTATTTCACTCTTATTAAACAATTTATACCATCCTCTCTCTGTAAACACACGGTGTACTTCTAAAAGTTCCTCTAGCTTTAGAGAAATATCCCATTCTATTTGTGTTGATGCTCTTTATTTTTCATCTTCCACTGCTTTATGAAGACTACAGTTTCGAGAGGGAATTTCTCTCCGCACTCCATTAAATCTTTAGTCTCCTGCTGCCGTCTATTTAATCCACATATTTTTGACATTCTTCTCGGAAAATGAAAATTCCGGAGATATTTAAAGTAATAATATTGTGACGCATCAATTTAAATCTCTTTGGCCGGTGTTCGCCACCTTCGCATCGTGGAGACGTCGATGGAATTTCTGATAACACGAATTTATTAGTTGTGTGTATTTAAATTCGTGTATGAGACAGAGCGATAATTTCTTCTCACAAAAAGCATTTTATTCATTGTAAATCAAGGCAATGAAAGTCATTTATTACAGATAGAGGAGGCATTTGTAAAATTTAAAAGGAGAATTCTTTGCAAACTCAGAGCCATCATAAAACATTGGTAACCCATCGAGAACAAAATTATAGAGCTAAATTACCAGCCAGGCGTCCATTAAATATCAAACCTTTCCTCTTTCATTACAGAAATGCCGGAAAGGTTTAAATGGGTAGCGATAAAAATCAAAGCCCATCCAACGCAATAAAAAACTCACACCCCATCATTTACATAATTCCTTCCGTACCCTTCCACTTTCCGTCTTCCTCCCTTTCATTCCCTCTTTTCCTCGTTCTTCGTTTCCTCTTTCTCCCGTCACTCCTCTGAATTAAAAAAGCACTAAATAAATACTCCCATATCTCTTCCTCCCGCGGGTCACCCCTTACGATGTCTTTAGGTCTCCGCTCAAGTGGGTTTGCTTTTCACTCATGATGTCCGTTCAAGAGAGACATGTCCGACTGTGCGTCGAGAAAGAGCTAGAGAGAAATGGTCCTCTCGTCCGGGGGAGGAGAAAGGGGTGAGAAAGTAACCTCCACATCTATCACATCAAAATGCTGGGTTATCCAGCCGTTTGGTTTTTACGGGTTGGAGGGATGTTGCTTCTGTAGGTTGTAAGTGAAGATTAAGGTTTTGGAGGTAGGTCTCTGGTCCCTTGGCCAGCTAGTGAAGGAGGGTTCGAAGCTGTGTAAGCTGTGGTCTAGGGACGACTTCGGGAGACTCTCTGTATACCCTTTTCTATCTTTCCGTTTTGAAATGTTTTGCTTTCTCCCTTCACTGTATCCCTCCATCCCTCACCTTAAATGAATGGAGCAATGAAAGCTTCGCAGCGCTATTTGAGCGGACTCGGGAAGTTTTCGAGTAGTTAGACAGACGAACCATCGAACGGCATACGAATCGAAACGGCCGTTTGCCTAGACTCTAAGATGAAGTGATTCTTTTTGCTTTTATATTTACTTTTGACAGCACACCTTCGTCAGTATGACTATCGTGTGTCGTTTATGAAACTTTTGTCTTGTACAAATATTAATCTCAAACATTCAAATTCAATTCATAGGAAATATAAACATCGGAAAGGATTTCACTGAATTCCCAAAAGTCGTACTCACATTTAATGGTAATTGCGATAGTCCTCACTTTAAACAACGTTGTTTTATTTGCGAAAATAGCAATCTTTAATACATGTATTCTTTAGATTACATTCATAGATACGAAAAAAAGTCCTAAATTAATAATTTATGTTGTTACAAATCACGATGCACTACATATACGATGTTGTTAAAGGAGGGTAAAAACATTACTTCAATAAGTAACGGAAAACAAGAAATTTATTCTGCAGATGAAAAGAAAGAAAAAATGTAAACCATAAATAACGCTGAAATTAAACACGATTGAATTTCCAAATGCAGAAGAAATGACCAACGCTCATTAAGGTCCTTTTTTGTGAGCGAGTATCGGTGACATGTATCCTCGTAGATAACATCCTTTGACTGCAGGTACCTGTGCAACAACCCGAAGGTACATACATTTAGCAAACGCGTAGGGCAAGCTTCGTGAGGCTAACACTGTTTACCTCACGCGCGCGTACGTGAGCACACTCCAATTCCGCATCTCGCATTTTTCCCTGCGCAAAATACGACATTAACGCCAGTTAAGCGTGTCGAATTCTCCTGCCGTCCTCCATCTCTGTGTCCACAAAGCGAACTGGAATCATTGTGTCATAGCCATTTCTCATTTTTAACAAGGGCGCTCGTCGTACGGGTTTGCCGGCATTGGACAATTTGCAAAAGGTAAGCCTGTCCAAATGTTTGAACATCTTTCGAACTTTATTGGGAGAAATTCTTACCCTCTGTATTTGCATCTCGTTCTGCGACGTGTACGGAATTTAACTATGCAATCATCACAGATTTAAAAATGCATTGTATCATAGTATTTTTGTTGATATATTCAGTTTGATTTTTAATAATTGTTTAACTATTCATTTTCTTAAGTTCGAATAAGTACAAAAAAATTGAATATATAAAAAAAGAAGAAAACCTTTCTATATTTCACATTATTTATTATATTTGTTTTAAATAATAATCTAAAAACTTCATTTTACGCTAATGTGTTATTTGTTATTTCTATTTAAAATATTTTTCGATACAGTTACATTTAAATGTACATCGTGATTAAAAGGTATATTTAATAAATAAATTTCACCAAGTTGATTGACTTTATCTAAGCAGTAAATCTCCACCGTTTTATGTCGCTTACGTCAAATGCAAGATTGCGAGTTAACTTGTGAACTAAATCGCTGGTGATAATATCTCTCCTAATCTTCAAATACGTCACCATCTATACACCACATAAGGGAATTTACTCATTCAAAGATTAATCCTTTCATTACTAGCGTCGGCCCAACCCGAAGGGAAGCTTAGCCGCATTGGTCGCAAGTTCGGCTTCGACAAAGAGGGAGAGAGAGACATAGAGCGTACAGTATTCGTAATGTCGACGACGAATGAGTCGTCCATGAGGGAGTTGTAACTCCACAAAGTTTGTTGGTGCTGATTCTCCCTCCGCATCCAACTTCTCCTACCTCTCCTTACCTCATCCCACTCAGCGTCTCCACCACCACCGCCTCAGCGCCTTTCATTAGCCAAGTTCTCTCAGGGTTTAGAGGGCAGCGGTCCGTGGGGGTTGGTTGGCAGGGCGTGGCAGGTTGGAGGAGGTGAGGGGGAGTAGCGGAGGCAGCGGCGGATGGATTGGGTTGATGGAAGGACTCGGGAAACTCCGCAAGTGGGGAAGAAGAGGGGGAGGGAGGGAAAGGGGTAGGTTGGATGAGAGGGAGTTGGGGTAGAAAGGGAGGGTGAAGTTAGGGAGGTGGAAACCAAACGGCTAATACGAGCACGCCATTACGTGATTGCAGCACCTCCTCCGACATCATCTGATGCGTTTATAATGAGCTTAAGAGATCACGTCACGGTCCAATTACGTCTCTCGTCGTTTTTGGCAGACTCTTCCCCCTCTTCCTCGACACGAGATGTGATTTGCGGTCTCTAATATAGACACGCGAACTCCACTTTATATACACCTCTCGTTCCCTCTTATTTCTCTCCTTCCACTTAATACAAGATAGATATCTCTTTTCTCGTTTCTATTAAAGGCGTTAATTTCAGGACATTAAGCGGCCTGTCGTAAAAAAAAAGATTTGAGCCCGTCGTTCCGTTTTATTCCATTTGTTGCGTGAAGCGGGCGCGCGAGAAGGTTGGTTTGGGTATGAAAAATCGTTTCTTCTTTAATTTTATCGTTTTTTTTTCACACCTTCCGTTCCCTGGGTCCAACGCCACCGGAACTCATAAATAAGGATTGAATCACTCAACTCTTGGCAACGGAAGTAATGAAAGCCGTAATTATTAGGGATTCCTATTATTTTTCCGCCTTTTTTTTTATTAATTCTGGCGCAGTTTCAACTCTCGGACATCGGCCATTTTACAGGGGGTAATGAATAAAAGGCTAAAATTGAAATAGCTACGGATAAATAATGAATTCTCGATCGATTGATTCTGAATTTATCTATTCTAGGTCGGCGAACCCAGTCGACCAAGTCGATTTGTTCCGCTCAATTGAATTTGTTTCTGTAGGTTTTTTTTTAGTTACTTTTCCTCTACTGCCTTAATGCTTCGTGATTTAATTAACGACGAAGTTGCTGGGAATAGAAGTTTTATTGTCTAAATACTCCCTTTCGATTAAGCGGATACTAAGTTTTATTCACTACGAAATTTACTGCAATATTACTGAATGAATTTTCACTTTTGTAATATCTCCTAGTTTCAATATCTATTTTGACTGATGCATTACATTATCAAACCAATTAAAAATAAAATGACTGCATTCGAAGTAAAATAAGGCGATTTTTGCGAAGAAATGTACTCAGTATCGTGTATTTGTTAAAACCCACACTTTAAAAATTCAAGTTGAACTCTTTCGACGCAACATAAATGAAATAAGCACTAATCCAGGCGAGCGATGTTAAAAAAAAGCTGTATCATATTTTTGCTTAGATGGCTCTTCGCTGAATCGTTGATTTCTCAGAATTTGTCTGCTTAGATGGTTTTGGAGGTGAACAAAAAACTTTTTTTCCCACGTAAAAAGTACAAATATAAATAAATAGAAAGTGCTATTCGTATTTAACAGTGATAAAGTATATAAAATCGCGTTGGACTGCTTTTCTTATAAAATTGAGTATTTTCCGACTAAAAATCAATTTCATACGCGAAGTATTGGTGCAGATTAAATTTGCTTGTTAATAATAACTATCATTTACACCATTTTAAAGAGGAAAGGTATGACACTGATTTTGAGAATAAGGTTTTTCTATTAAACTTGTCTGCTATATCTTAACTCACTCCATGCAAAGATAGGACGTTGTAAATTCGTTGAATTATTTTTTACCTTGCTGCAGCCGAGCATTCATTCGTCGAGCGATTTGTGTCCGTGTGTGTGGAAAGAAATCATAACTCTTTAATCGCGTTTGTAGAAAATTTCCTTTTTTTTTGATCGAACGTACCCCGCGCATTAAAACGTGCGACGAACTCGGATAAAATTCGCCCGTAATTTCACGGGCGAATCATTTGCATATATGTATATTTTCCAATTTTCCGTTTACGAATTCCCCGTCCCCCCTTTTTTTTGTCGATCGCCGCCCACACGTTCGTAGTTTACTATTCCATCACCGTGTTTGGCAATGGCCCCGTGCCCACCATCTCGTCCTTCTTTCCATTCCCCATTTCTCATTTTTTTCCTTCGCCTTAATGTCGGGAGAGGCGTACGGCGCTCTCATGTACTACGTTATGCCCCAGGAGATAACGTAATGCGCCCTAAGTACATCCGTAATGGAACATTCCGAGGTTTATTCCGCTCCTCCCTTTTATTGGACGGTCGTAAACTGTTTCGGATTGCCTCGGAAAGGTAACCATGGGGCATTTCCTGTGTTCATGTGCGGTGCCCGCAGCATACAATCTCACTCTCCCCGAAAAAAAGTAAAATACGATCCCAAACTGTTTCTATGATATTTCGAGTCCGAATATTTATCAATTTCTATCGCCGCTGGCTGTTAACGTAATGGTGTATAGATGCAGATTTTTTTACACTCGGACTGCCATTTAATCTCGAAGATTATCACGTGCAGTGGTGGTCATATTAGTTACGAGCTTTCGATGGAAAGCACAGGTAGTCAGACAAAATTTTATTTTTAACACCTAAATGCGTATTTCTATCCCAAACGCAATTTTTATCCCCTTATTTTGGACCCGGATATAGGGTTTAAAGATATTTTTATTTCAAAATACAATAAACGACACTTTAAGAGTCAATTAACGATTTACCCACTATTTTAAAAACAAACTCGTATTCATTTTCAGGGTGTTTTTATTTCGGTGCTATAAAATAAAAAACCCGAATGTTACGTTTTGAAAAAAATAAACTCCGCGGGCAGTAAACTATAATGGTGGGCTGTGATGATATTTTACTGATTAATAAAATGCAGACGATAGTTTTCCGAAAAATAAAAAACATATCGCCATCCGAAACAAACTTCATTGCCGCTTTAGCGGACCGATGTACTCGTATAAAATTCTTTTATTAGGAATAGTAAAATTAAAAATAAAAATCGTAGCGCATTTGTGATTCTGTCGAGAGTCGTAAAAGCACGTACTGCTTCGGAGCAATCACCCCTGTTATGTTCCGTCAACATTTTGTATCGCCCCGTGAACATCTGCGACCCGCCAAGCTCACTTTTACACCGTTTGCCGTTGGCTACATTGGAGACACTAAAACGTCTCCTCCAGCCCCAGCCATACGTGCGCCTCACACGGGCCAAGTCCGCGTTAAAGGTAATTTTAGATTTAAATTTCATTGATCTCTCCCTCACTTATACAAAATTCCCGACCTTCATTAATGCGAAGTCACGCAGTGTTTCTACACATACCTAAAATTGAAATCCATAGTTATACTTCTATTCTAAATTTAATTTCCGATTGTTTATTCGAAAAATTTCTCCTTGAAAACCATTCTGAGAACATTCCTTGTAGATAAAAATCACCCCGTCAAGACGATTCCATCAAATCCACCTTTTTCGGTTTATTATTGCAAGAAAAATATTTATAAAATCGTTTAACTAAGAACGTCAATGATGTACTAATAGCTTATAGCTTATGTTATCAATCCCGTACTGACAAACATGCACATGAATAAAGGTGGAACAAATGGAGAATAATTTTTGTACGTAGGATGGAGTGAGCAGGGAGATAGCGGAGGTTGGGAGGTGGGGAAAACCCTCCCTCTTTTCCCCTTCACGTCGTAAATCTCCATTAGCTCATCCGCGGGGAGTTGTGAGCGGCGGAGGATGTGGCATAGGGTTGGAGTGGGCTATATGGGGGAATTGGGCAAGGGGAAGGTATGCTTGGGTTTTTGGATGGGTCGGAGATGGGGCGTACTTATGGTCGGAACCTCTTTGTGGAAGGGGAAGGAGCGGTGAGATGGTCCAACATTCTTGGAAGCGAGGGAGCCAGAGGGGAATGTATTGCCCTGCGTATCCAAAACATTGGTTGGATCCTTACTCCCATTTTCCACCTGTATTCACTATATAAGAGATCCAGTTTTTTTGTATTCTCTTTAAATCGCACACGCCCAGTATAAGCTGAATGATAATAACAGAGAAGCATTTGTTCCTCAATTCTTATATATTCTACCTATGTATATGTTCTTTATGTTCCACATATTTCACCTAAATACCACTAAACTTTTAAAGAAGTGCATATACGGAAAGGCCGTTTTTTATGTAGCCTATTATGAAACCGAATCAAAGTTTGATTTGGAAATTACGACTGACAAGATTTTTTTACAAGATTAATTTATGTTTAAAACAATATGCTTTCATTTAATCGATTTTTGTGCATTAAGATTTCAATATTAAACATTTTATGATCGAATAATTTTGCATTCCAACGAACTCGTTTTTTAATTAATTTGCCGTCACTGGTAGAGTGACGATGTCTGCGTCAAAATTCTCCAAATTCTGTTGATATTGTGCTATGAATTCGTCTTTGTTGGCATTAAGCTCATTTTAGAAGCCTCTGGTATTTATTTAAATAACATTGTGCCATAATAGCAAAACAAAATTGTCGTTTTAGTGAATTTGGCGAAACGTGTAGCATGCTAAATTGTGAATCTTTAATATTGACACCATGTGAACGTATAAAATTAATTGTGCATTGTCTTTCCTCTGAATTCTATATTGTAATTCAGCTAAACAAACAATTTTTAGATTAGTGAAACTTGTAAATGGTTATTAAATAGCAAATTAATCATTCCATTTCAATTAAAAATATCCTCTTTTTAATCTCAATACATGCAACGATTCATCCACATGGATCTTACCGAGTGAAGTGACTATATACCCGCTACTAAGGTGAACTACCACTCGTTTTATCCTCGAGGAAGAAGTTATTTTTGTTCTTTCGTACATGAAGTTTTTTTCATTCTCTTGCGAGTGTAATAAGAACGACGCATAATATATTATGCAATGCGCCACATTAAAAAATTAAATATTTTCTACGCGGCTGAAAGGAATTCCATGTAGTGCCACTTTTGATATTAACCTTTTCATCCGTCTTCCTTCCCGAGAGTCCGTACGTTCTGTTAACCAAACTCCCGTGTCGCGCCCATTTCTCGTTTTTTTTTTTTTTTTTTTAACAGGACGAGCGCTGCTCGTTTGGCGTTTTGCTCCACCAGATCGCTTCCGTGTACGTTCACCTCCAGCGCGCAAGCGTACGCACACAAAAGCCCTCTCCCGCTCCGGTTTATCGATTGCCTCAATTGCAGATGACATGGAAAATCTAATCAAAAAAGTCCCAGCTGTATTTTTGTCGTTTCGGGAATATCGCTCAGTTTTCATAAAGCGAAAACATTTCCTCCCAAAATGTGAAACGCCTTTATAAAATATTCCTAAACCTGTCACGTCAAAATCGTGGCGTAAAAAATATATTATTATCCTCTTTCTTTTTGAAGGAGAGCATTTGAAAATTTGTGTATTGATACTTTTTGGTGACACTTTTGCTCGTAGTTTTATGCTAGCTGCTTTTAAAATGATAAGATTCTGTGAAACATTGTTCGCTTGAAGTGGAGCGTTTCGAATTTTCCTAAAAATTTCAACGGTCGACTTTTCCTCATGACTCTTGAAACGCACCACGTCGAGGAATTTTAGAATGGTATAACAATGAATTTACCATATTAAAAATACAATTGACATTTACTGTGCATTTTCTAATTTGACATAATTTAGTTTTATAGGATGTTGATTGTTTAAAAATTTATTTGTTCAAAAGCCTCGTTGAGTTTTCTTTCAAAATTAGTATGTTCGCTGATTTAAGATTATTTCTCTTATTCTCATATGATTTACCGCTGGCCATATCACTCCCCCCACACGCACACACACACGCCTCTCGCTCTCTTACTCTCACAACCTGCTTGCTTATCGTCGTTGTAACTTCCTCGCAATAGGACGGGTTTTCCTCCACGTCCTTCATCTGCTTGCTTTCACTTTTACTCCCCTACGAGAGGCTGCTCCTAACCTTTCTCGTTCGTTCCATCTCTCTCGTATCTCTCCGAACTTATTTATCTCTCTGCCTACATCTCTCTACTTGCTTACTCTCTCTCTCTCCATGCTCCCTGCAAAACCATCTCTTTCACTCTACTTGTACTACCTCCTTCCCTTCCTCACTCTCTCTCACTGTATATCTCCTCGAATGCGTCTCTCTCTCTATCCATTCCTTTCTCTTCCTCTTCCTCTTCCATTCTGCCGGTGTCTTTTTCCCAATTCCTCCCACTCTCTCTCTCTCTCGGCCCTCCGCTCACTCCCCAGTGACTTTGGCTCGTTGCTCCTCTAATTGAAACGAACGGCCGGTCCCCTCTCCTGCTTGCCCCCTTGGCGCCATACCTAGTCCCTGGACATGCATCGAAAGTACCTCGGTCGGTGCGAGGAAAGGGGTGAGACTGCCGGCCGGGGAGAGATGGAGGAAAATAGAGGGGAGGGAGAGGTGAGTAGGGTGAGAGGACGGTTGCTGGTATACGAGATTTGGAATGGGAACGAAAGGGGGATAGGCGCCGTTCGGAATGGTGAGAAAGGTGAGAGGGTTGAGGATTCCGTTTTGGTGGCTAGGAAGGGCTAATCGTCTGGTTTCGCGCCGCTGCTGTCCACGTCGACACGGTAAACCGAAAAGTCGCCGCTCGATTGTGAAAGGAGGTGAGGGAGGAGTGAAAGAAGGGAGAGACGGAGAAGAATCGTGTGTGATGTTATTTGTTAAGGAAAGTCGAGACCTTAAAAGTTTTAGAGGACGGATTCGTCGAGTTTGTTGATAGGTTTGAATCTATTGTGCGAGGTGTGAGCGAGAGAGGGTCACCGATGTGAAGTTGAGGGCGGAATACTAATCTGTATGGTTTGCATCCGAATTGCATAGGTGTAGGTCCGGATGTGGAGAGGGAAAAGGCACCCGTCAGGATATTCTCCGTTTCAAATGAATTCTCCTCGCTTATTCAGCGGTTGCATTGACTTCTATTGAAAGGATCCTTTATAAAAACAAAAATTAAAGAATATTTTACTACAGTAACTACATTTGTATTTTAATGCAATTTGTTGTTGCTTTTTTTGTGAATTGATGTAGTTTCTTTTTGTAAACCGTGAGGCTTTTAGCAATGTAATAAACTGATGGGAAACGTTTTATTATCCCTTACATATTGATTTCAATTTATTTTTGTCCGTCTCCTGATGTGCGACGGCATAGCTGCGAAGACATTTCATCTATATGTACGCTTTTAAACATTTTTTACTGTTCATACCTAACGCATTTACAAGCAACCAATCTCCATTCTCAACATTAATTTGAATTGAGCGAATAGAAAATATTTTACTTGATTCTCATCGGTTGAAAATTTAATAATCCAGCTGACCCGAAGAAAATGAAATAATGCTACCCATTGAATAGCGATCTTTAGCATTCTCCCAGTCCACGAATTCGAATTTGCAACGCTTAGCTTCCTTAACCAGACGTAGTCACCAGTAGTCTGGTAGTCCCAAGCTCAGAATTCTAATATCTAATCTCAGATAGTGCGAATGGTGCCATGTCTACCTCTTCAAGTCGGAGTAATTATGGTGGCACTCATTCAGACGTTGCGGGTGGCAATGCCAACCGCCGCAGCGAGAGAATGTTACGGGTGGACGATGGGTGTGAGGGGAGAGATGCACCCCCCGAAAGGAGAAGACAGACAGACCGTGGACGAAACTAACCCTGTTATCCTTATAGTCATACGATCAAAAGTCTCCTCCCATTGCTAACCCCTTCTTGCCCGCTTCCACTCCCTCGTCCACCGCGCCCTACCTCGACCAATCCACAATTCTGTCCTTCCACACCTCCCTGTTCCCTTACTCCCATCACCACCCCTTTTACTCCCCTCACCATGTCACCATATCCCTTAACAAGCCTTCCCTATCCCACTACTCTCCCCTCCCTCTCTTCTTTCCCCTCCTCCCCAGGCCTCAGTTCTTAATTTCCCGTGGGGGATGTGAGTGGGGAAACAAGCGGCTTTGCCCGGGAGGGAACAGAGGAGCTGAGTATAACCGCTTTTCCGAAGCGCGCTCTCCCTTGTTGTGGGAGCGAATCTCAAAATTGCCCTCCGTGCCCAACCCTCTCCTTCCTAACAGCACCACATCCTCTCCTCCCTCATGTAGCTTTCTATACACCCTCCTCCCACCTGCCTCGCTCCTTCAATTTATCTATGCGCAAACGGTCTAGCATTCTTGATACGGATAAGTTTCAGATGGATCGCAAAGGTATACGGGAGGAATTGGAGCTACTCACGCAAACGTCCGAATACAGGAGCAACGGTGTGTAGGATATGAGCGGTGTTATTCGCGTTCCTATCGTCGTTTCTTTCTATTTCTTGACCTTGTTCGGTTTATATTTCTCGACCTTGTTCGGTTTCTATTTCTCGACCTTGTTCGGCATTCCCTGAGTTGGAGGAACATTCTTAACTATTTCTTGATTTTCGCAATGGAGAATACGTATGGCGAAACTACCTTCGTACGAATTTATTTTTTGCTTAAAGAAAGGATTAGTAGTTTAAAATAATTTAGGTGTAATAAAATGTTTGTGTATGAACTTATGGAAATTGTCATTGATCGTAGTTTTTCATTAAACGCATAGAGTTTAAGAAAAAAAATCATTCTGAAAACAAAATAATTCATGCTTTGCTGTATCATTGATGTATGAACTGCCAATGAATATATTCTAATAATTATATGAATTTTCCTCGCAGTGTAACATGTTATCCTCGTTTTAATTTCGCAGAGGGCATAGTGTCTTACACTTCTCCGCGTGGGGATGCCCGGAGTCCAGAGGCTGGTCTCGAAGACCTGAGCTACGACGGTGTGGTGGACTCGGCAATGATGAAAAGCGGACTGGGTCAATTAACTGACGGACTTTTTGGTGCTGACCATTTCACGCCAGACCTCAAAGGTCAAGGTGCTCAAGGTAAGGCGAAACGCATCCTACACCTTGTAATGGCATTAAATTTAGATATTTTTAATGTGAACGTCATATAAATTCTCCTTATATGAACTATTCTCTTTGTCGCTTTATTTCTTTTAGAAATAGTGACCACTATTTCAACTAGAAACAAATCATAATGCAGCAAAATTGCCGGTTCAATCTAAATGTAATTCGGGTGTATATAGAATATAACTTATTTAAGCTAGATTTTGTATTTTTGATGATACTGTCTTCTTTTAGATGATAACTCCACAATGGTCATTGTATTTAATACAACTATCAGTAACGGTGGATTTTTTGTACTGCAACTTAGTTAACCAGAATTTCGTTATTTGCACTTCACATTTATTGTTTTATCTTTCAATTAATTTCCTAAATCCTTTTGGAAGTGATATTGAAAACTTGAAATTGCACTATATTATGAAATATGGGCGATATCAGCCAGCGACTCTATACATTCCACCCATTGTTTTATTTCATTATTTTACACCCAACTTTTCGCATATTCTAGGGAACCGTTGGGTGGGATGGCTCAACGAATCACGCCCTGGACAGCCGTTGGAGATCACGTTTGAGTTCGACGCGACGCGAGAATTCTCCACGTTACACCTTCACGCCAACAACATGTTCACGCGAGGTGTCCAAGTAAGTCGGCGGGTAGTAATTCCCCCGTCACATTTCATCCCCCTCTCCACTAAGTCCCCGAACGCCGCTCCCAGAATTGGTTTCATCGTTCCTCTATTTTTCGTCACTCTACCTTTCACCTTTATAACCTTTCCAACCCCACACACCACGTGAGTATTTTTAACGCGTCCAGACATTTTATACTTCCATAATTGTTCCATAGAAAGATTTTTACCTATTATGAATGATTTTACATTTGTAAGAATTGCAAGACATGTATAGTATATATATATAGTATATATATATGTATAACTACATCCACACAATAACCTACAATTCACCGTAAAATTGGATGGGAGGAAGTTCAAAGCACCAAATTTCGTAACAAAACCTCACTCGCAGGCTTAAATCTCTAATTGTCCTAGAAATAATAGTAATGGCATATTTTTAAAATGAACATTTATTATAATAATAGATGATTTAATTATGTGGGATTACTACCTTCAATCTCGTACCACTAAATTTATTTATCTACCTCCTGCTTCAGTTCTGAACGCGTAAAATCCTTTGAACATTTTAATCCTAACTCTCGCAATGCGCGTTTTGACGCTAAACGGCATGGTTTGCCTTTGGAATCAGAACAATATTTTGTCACGAAATATGTAAATTGGAGAGCGCAATGGTAGTGCGTCATTAGATAGCTTTATACGTTTGGGTGCGTGTTAAAAGTTTCATTTCAAGTAGTGCTGCGCGATATTTGAAAGAACGGAACAATTTTGCTGGATATTCGAGGAAATGGATGTTTTTAATGTCATGCTAACTATTTAGATGCAATAATTATGGCTCTATTGGCTTTTGGATAGTATCACGTCAGATATGAATCTGGTTTTCATACGGTGCAAATTCCGGTGAGGACGTAAAGGTTCAGTAATTGGATCTAGTACCGTGAAATTACAATTAAATTCGAAGTTTGTGTAGAATATATTAATCGCGCAGTAGATTTTTTAACGGCAGAAGAGATTATTAGCTTGCTAAGGCCATGTAATATAAGGTTTAAATCATTTCTACAAAATTATAATAGAAGTTGAGTCCGTAGCCAAAATGATTCAGCATTTAATAATATTCATATGACAATCTTTTGCTTTAGAATCTGCTACGCAAAATTTTAATGGGAAAGTATGTATTATATGCCACATAACATATAAATTCAATCGCTTTCCATAATATGTTTTCAACAAATTTTAGATTTTCTAGAGTAATGGAAACGCTTTCTTGGGTTAATAATCAACTCGAATTAATTATCTGTCTTAAGATAAAATTGTAATTTAATTGTATTATTTAAATCCATGAGAAAAATTACATTAAACACACGGGAGGGTTCGATGGATAAATGAATAAATGTTAAAATGCGCGAAAAAGTTCCAAAGAATTACTTACTACCTAAAAGAAATCCTGGATATGACGGTGCATTGAAAGGCAAGAAGAAACCAGAAGCTGGCACGCGCTAACAGGAAGAGAGCCAAGCCATCCCATATACACCGCTTGAAACGTTTGCCAGACAACGATTAGGTCACCTCCAAGTTGTTGCACGATGCATGTTAGGGCGGATAGCATAAGTATTACATTAGTATAAATTTATGTTCACAAAATGCTATGGAAAAACTATATATTTAGATAACAACTGTTCATTGCTTTGAATAAAGATAAAGACCAAACTTTTAATAAGTGCAAGTAAGAGGAAGAAATAAAACGCAAACGAACGGTAAATATGAAATGATAGAAGACGCATGTTGTTGTGAATAGAACAATAGATGAAAAATTCTCGTAATTAGTAACTAATCGATGCAAAAAAACTTAACTACCATGATGAAATCGGCTAGTCACGAAACGGGAAAATGGCGCATCTGTTAAAGAGAAAAAAAGGATTTTGGGATAATTGAAATTAAAAGTAGAAACGATGACGGGTCCATCTTTATCTCACAAAATAGAACTACCATCATCTCTCCATTCCACGACCCTTTTTGCATCGTTTTCTTTTTAATTCTTTTTCGTTTTTTTATCCCTTTCCTCCTTAAGCTCCACCGCGTATCCTGCCTCAAAGCACAAGTTTTCCCTCATAAATAAAACACGGAGTTCATTTCCAGTCTGTTTCTTCCGTTTTTGCAGAATGTTTAGGGAAAGTGGGAAAGGGGAAAAGGAGGTAGGCTCAAGTCCCGTCCTTGCCAGCGAGACGCGGACCTCTTAACTCCCTCTAGCCTCGCTCGCTCGCATTCCCCTTATTCCTTCCCCGACCACACCCCTTTAAAACTCCTCTTTCTCCTCCTATTGCTCTCTTCTGCGTGTTTTCCGCTGTTGTTGGGGGTAACCTACTCAGCGAAACCGCAAGGAAAGCAGGAAGGTCCCTTTTCCGCGCGGCATTTTTCGAAAAAGATTGTGGAGAAAGAAAAGGGCAGAGGGAGGGGGGGAGGGAGGACCGTAATTTTTTCATTTTTTTTAACGTCTCGATTTTTTCTCGGAGCTTCAAAATGGGCAAAAAGCTCGGAGTTAATGAGCTGATTTTTTCCACAGCGGTGATTTTTTTTCGGGAGCATTTTTTTTAACGAACGTAATTCCTTTTCGGTTTTTTCTCCTCGTTTTGTTCGTGAACGGAGAACTATTTAACGTCGACTCAATTAGGTACGATAATTTAGGGTCGCACGTCATCACGCAACAGCCGTGATGATTAGGGAGTATTAATTTCAGTGTTGCATGTCTGTCGAGAGTGAATTTTTTGTGTTTATGCGAAGTAACTGATTCAACGCATCTCAATATTGAAAACGAGTGATAATAAATTTCATTCTTTATATTTCAGCACGTTATCATATATTCCTGCTCAAATTTAAATTATAAAACTACCGACATTTAATTTTCTACTACATCTTTGAAATTTTTATTAAACTACTAAAAGTAAATCAGGTATCGCCTCTGTGTTCACTAGTAGTACGAAGTTTTTGCCCTACTTTTCACTCTGTTAAGGCAAGCATATGAGCATTGAGACCATCGAAGAATCCGTTGAAGCGCAATTTCTTCTAAAGCTAGTTGACAGGTCAACTTGGCTACGGTTGGTAACGACGCTCGCTACGCTCTTACTTCTTCCTATAAGTACCAATCAATTGCTCCATTTCCTCCTCGGAAGCCTTTTTCTTTCACTGTTATCCTTGAGTGCCACTGCACGTCTTGTTTCACATTTACTCGTCCAAAATTCTCCACCACCTAACTCCTTCCCACCTCCACCTCCCTCTTCCACTCACCCCATCGTTCCCCATTTTTCTTCGGAGGTGAACCTGCACCTCCGTGCCTTCAACCCCCCCACACACACACACCCAGTACCCAGGTCCTTCCTCTCCCTCTCCAATGGGCGCCGCGACGCAGGCTCCTGCAGGTTTTCCAGGTGAAATTGATGGCGCCAACTTTCCTACGTCTTCTCTTATCCGTCTTCCCTTACTTTTCGCCCTCCTGTCCTTCGCGATTCCTACCTCTTTCCTACACCTTATCCTTTCCCCACTCTTCATTTCCTCTTTTTCTCTTTATCTCATAAAGTTGTACAGTCCTACGGGACCGTAAAGTTGGGTTAACGATCCGCCGCAGTGCAGCAGGCGTGTACGAAGCAAAGTAGATCCAGCCTCTCTCTCACAGAGTATCCCCTTCCCAACTCCCTTCGTATACCCCACCTCTTTTGCCGGCCAGCACCTCCCCCCCTCTCCGTTTCCTTTCTTACTTTCTATCTCTCTCATTGCCTCATTCTCATTTCCCCTTCCACTTTAGAATTTTCCCATTCCCTTTATTGCTTTCGTGCGTCACTTGCCGTACGTTCTTTTTCCGAAGACTAACCTTCGGACTGCGTGAATTTGTTGAAAGACAAAAGGTTTATTTCCTTCTACTCTCTTGTGGCCCGAGTGCTTTTCATTCGCCTTTTCTATTGTTTTGCCAAGGGATTTTTATTTTTAAAAGGTTTTTCTGGAATCGTCGAATCTAAGGAAAGGTTAGAACAAAGTCAAAATTCTGAAATACTTCGTTTTCATCGCAGTCGGATTTATTTTTTCCATTTAAGGTCGAGTGTATTTCGTTGAGTTTGTGGGTGAAGTGCGTTTTAAACTCATTTTTGGCATTTAAATTTCCAGTCTAATTTATCTTGATTAAATTGGGCATTTTAAAATGATTTAACAGCCAAAATTTATCGGTATAGACATTTTATATTATATATGAATTTCCAAATATGTCACCCGGGAGGACTTCCTTAGATACCACATCGGTGTTGACCGATGGGGTATCTAAGCGCGAGATAACTCAATCTCTGTCACTTTGCTAAAATTACCACCTCGAGTTTTACATCTTTAAATAAAAGAAATATTTCATCTTCGAAGCCATTTCTCCTCTTTTCTCCTCTTTTCTCCTCACACGTCACTTTCCTCTCTCGTTTTATCCGGATCTGCGATAAGAGTCGCGTCCGAGGCGAGGTTAAGTGCCAAGTGGGAGTGTGGAAGGGGTTAGAGGGGTTCGGAGGGCGTCGGTCACGGGAGGACGATGAAGGACGCCAAGGGCGGGATTGGAACCTTTTTCAGGCTGCGGGAGGAGGAAGGACGAAGGATATTAGTAGGGGGCGGGTGGTTACCGAGAGGGGGGGCTATTGGGGGCTCGCATCCCCGTTTGAGCCGTGGAGGAGGGGGGGGGGGGGGGGGTTGATAAGGGATTACTGCCTAGCCGACCGACGCTTACAGAAGTCGCACTCCACTCTTCCCCCTCCCCCCTTCCCTCCTCCTCCATAAGACTCTCCGCCAACCACTCCAGTTTCCTTTGCTGACCTTCTCCCCCATTCCGTCCGTCCTTTTCGAACAGAAGAGAACACCTGCCATTAGGAAAGTGGTGCGGCTACATAAGACCTTAAGGAGAAAAGCACTTTTAATTCCCCTCGTTCTGTAATTTTTTCTGCCCTTCTCAGTTTTCTTTGGAAGACATCAGAGTGGCACGTGGGAGCTAAGGATGTAAGCTTCTATATAATTTTTTTATGTAGCCGTATCTGTGGGCAATTTCGTAGCCGCCATTCTTGAATTCTGGTTTTAAACATTTTAATTGTCTTTCTAATGAAGTTATCAGAATCCACAGGATCCATAAAGACTTCATCTATTAAACAACGAGCATATAAGAATTAAAATTATATGCAAATTATTGTTTTAATGTTTTAAAGGGGCGCTATTTTTATCGCATGGATCATAAGAGTTCAACTAAAATATGTATATTCTTATCGGAAAGTGTTGGCATTCTCTTCAAAGAATAAATACAAGACAAAGATAAACTCTCCTTTCAAAGTTTCTCAGGAATGACGCCTGTGGTTGCAGTAAAAATTAATGAACGACAGTCACAGTGTGGTCTTTGATAGGCTTTTCTGAGCCCGCGGGGGAAGAAAGGGGCCTTTTCCTGGGATTTAGACTAGTTCTTGTATCCTCCAAGAGGTCTTAGTGGTCTGCTCTTGGGCTCGGAGCTTTGTATGGCCGTTTCCTTTGTGCGCCTCCTTTTGAGCACTCCTCTAAATTCCTAAAAAAAACTGACTTTCATAAAGCTGTGGTAAGGCGAAAAAATATAAGATTCTCCGGACGAGTAAATTTATTATAAAAGAACTACCGAAATAAAGCTTATTGTAACTACACGCGAAGTTTTCCAATAAAAGAGCTAAGAAAGAATTGTAAATCGACGATAAATATTACTTAAGGACTATTCAGAATATTTCAAGTTAAAATATGTGGCTACGAACAACGCCTGAAATTACTTTAAATGCAACGAATAGAATCCACCAGAATATTTCAGATAGCCGTCTAAAAAAGGTAGAATAAGACGGTATCTGATAATGATATTTGAAACACGTCCAGCATTTGAGGAATTAGGATAAAAATTCTCAATTACGGGTAAACAAAAGTAAAAGAAAAATAAGCATTTCAAGACTTAGAAAAAACAGTGTTAAAATTTTTCAATAAAGATTAAACAATTTGCTTATAAAGACGCTGTTAATGTTTCCTTCCACTTTCAGGTATTTTCCCAGGCCCTAGTGTACTTCAGCCTGGAAGGCGATCGCTATCAACCGAGTCCACTTAAGGCCGAACCGCTGCAAGACCGTGGGTCAGAAGCAGCCCGAAATATCTCCATACCGTTGAGGGGCAGAGTTGGACGTTATGTTCGCCTACAGCTTCATTTTTCAGCACGGTGGATACTGTTGAGCGAGGTTACCTTCGATTCAGGTAAGAAAATAAGAACATCTCCCAATTTAATGTAGGCGATTCTGAAAGCGGCGTGGTAATTATAACTTTTTTTTTATTTCGATTTGCTACAGGTATAATAAAAACTGCTCTCTCGTTATGCCGAGAGTACATTTCAGGAAGTGACAGCAATAAATGTACGGCAAGTAATAATAGCAACGGGAAAATTGAAGCTCGGCTCCAATATCCACGAGACGGAACGCTAACTTTAAATACCGAATTATACTGAAAATAATTCTTATATTAAAAAGAAAGAGCAGATTGAAATCTATTTAAAGAATTGAAAAGTTAAATATGTAATTCGAAATAAATATTTGTAGAGGAAGACAAATTTAATCATTCGAAGAGACATTGCTGAAGGTAATACACGCGAAATAATTCCTTCCTTAATGGTTTGCTAGTCAGCGTTAGTAATAAATCTCAAGTTATTTCCCTCCATTTAAACTCGATTGTATGAGTCAATGTAAACGCTAATTATTTTCATTAAAATTTCTCCTTAGAAATAAGGACAAACTGATTTTCGACGAATTTGTCTGTTACCGTTCTTGGGATACAGATGACGGACAGGCACTTGGGAAATTGTGTAACATTCCTGAATATACAAGGTATAGGCACCGTGATGGATAATTTAGACAATGCGACTTGCAATTTAGACTCCGTTACTTGATTTTCTGTCGCCGCAACTGCCAGTGAAGTGCGAATACACTTAAACTCGAGGCGCAAACGGAGATGGATAAGATGGATACTTTGCGTATCGCCTCTCCTAAACTGAGCAAGAACCAAGTTTATTGAACATTTTTCTAATTCAAGATTTTGATAACTTTTATAAGATGTTCGTTTTATTCAATCGAACCACGAAATATTAACTTCAATTTTTACTGCTGTAGCTCCATGAATTCCATATTATTAAATTGCACCGTTGCCAAGGTGTACACCATTACTTCTCCCAAATAATATTGAAGTGAAGATTGAATATTTTCATCTCTTCTAGACTTTCTGTATTTAAAAACTTTTCCAAGTACACAGAGGATAACTTCTGGAAATCAAAATGTTTTGTATGTAAAGCTGTATTCACGGAAAGTACCTCAGGGAAATTAAGGTTCTCGACTGATATATATAGGCAATTGAAACTGGAAGACCACATCTTTAAAGGACAAGTATACATCCAAGTTTTAAAGTTTTGTTTAGAACTTGTTATTTAAGAAATAGGACTACTTGTTATTCAAGTCGCAAAATAATGTTCAGTTTCAGGTAAAGTTTTGATAAATGAAAAAGAAATATCGTTTTCCTAGAAAAAGATGAAAAGTTCAAGGATATTAATTGTGAAAGACGAACAACCAACGAACTGGATAATAATAGGCACAAATTTATAATTCTACACCGAAATCGAGAATTTAAAAGTGCCCAATATTTCCTTGTAGGAAATAATAACAGCATAACGTAGGGAATCGACTTTTCCGATACTTGAAATATTTCAAAATTTCACGTAAATTATCTTAAGAAAGACCGAGATATATACTTTTCAGTATGAAAATTTATATTGAATTTAAATAAAACGTCATATTTTTTATGAATAAAACTCATTTATTTATGAGGAAAAACATAATTGGGAACTATTGCGTACAGAGCGAGGAAAAGTTTCGAAATAAATTAATAGGATTTATTGCGGTCGCAGGATGTATAGCTATACTCATTTTTTCCTCCGTGGCAATAAATCGCCGTTGCAGGACCAAAAATAACGAGCAAAAATTTATTGAACAACATACTCCTCCGATTGGAAAGCCAGCAATTCATGAGGGTGAACCTTTAAAGAAGCAAAGAAAACACGGCCATTAAACACGAAGAACAAAAAATCTTCAAAGATGCACTTAGAAGTAGAAAGGAATATTCAAAAAGTTGAATCGATCCAGAAATGCCTAAAAGCGATCTTTCTGTACTGTTCTTGCACTTCTACCCACACGCCATCATAGCATTTCTTGTATATGTACTTGTAACTTCAACTTGCATGAGCAGCAACTGGAGCAAGGTGGCCATAAATCCTCTCCCAGTACTATTCCCAGACAACTACACATTCCCTAAGGATTCCATATAAGAGCATACCTATGTCTCAACTGCAATATACGTGCGGCGTGTCCTACGTATCAGTTAAAAGGAATAAAAAATGGCAAACACTTAAGTAACTATGCGTATGCTTAAAAAAATACAGTAAATCTAGAAAAAAGTTTCGCATTTTCCTAAAATATATTAAGTATCTCTACTTTTGGGTTCTCCTAATATAATCATATCCATGCAACGTATCATTGCGGAAGACGTATTCAGCATACCTGCCGACTAATATTTTTCGCATTTTGGTGCAATCGAACTTTTTGCCTTTTATTATTTCAATAGTAGGAAGAGTTTTTTTTACTGTTTCCTAAAGCTTCTAATTGCACTCTTTTTGAATTGTTATTTTATACAGAAAGAAAATTAGGACAAGCAAAGTTCGTATCACCTTTACTTTTCATTTCGGCCAGGAAAGTCGACGCGTCCATTTTTAAAAATCTGATTTCATATGTTCGCGCGCACACAAACCTTATATCCCGAGGCAGTGAGAGGTATAAAGAAAAAAAAGCAAATCGTCTAAGGCAGGTAACAATAAAATCCTGGGATCGCATACCGTGCGTGGATAAAACCATCCGATTTATTTCCCTCTCTCCTCTCCTTGCGCGCGCGCGCGCACACACACACATACATACAGCTTATCCTGTGAGCGAACGTAGGTCTCTCCGGGCAAAGTTCCAGTCGGCCTCAAGACCCTTTTATGGAAGCGCCGACCTTGCGCCTTTACTCGAGCGGAAGATTCAATGCGGGAAAAAGACTTCTTGCTGTGCTGGTGCTGCGAGGAAGGTCTGGGGCAGGAGGTATGGGCGGAGAGAAAGGCATAAAAATTTAGGGTATGAGAGAGAGAGAATAAGAGATGGAAGAGTGCGGACGAAAGGAAATTTTAAAAATCGAAAAAGTAGGTACGTAACCTTGTTACGGGCCCTTACTCCCTCACCAGGGTGCTAAAGCCTTCTCTCTCTCTCTCTTCGTAGCTCTCAGTCAATCGGTCGACCCGGTCTCTTTCTCTGCTCGCTGCGATTTTACTCGCGCTCTAATAAATTGGTTTTGTCTCCTGCTTCCTCTCTCACTCCCTCTCTAATTCTGCCACTTCTACCCATTTCAACCCTTTATACAATGAGGGTTTTTTCCTTACGGGAGAACTGAAGAAAAGAGGAAAAAATCGTCCTAAATTAAATCCGACGAGCTTTTCGGGATGTGGGTCAAACCGACGATATGTACGAATCTGTTTTATTTCTCTCTCTCTCTCACACACAATTTTCACTGTAAATCTCTCCCTACTTTTAATTCGTTCTTTGTCTCAGGTGATACTATAAAAATGCCATCATTATTTTCCTCGAGGCCTGAGTTAACGGGTGACTCTATCGTCCAGTTTGTCTTCGCGAGGAAGAGAAATGCGATGGTACTTATCTGTAGGCAGAGAACGTACGGAAAGTTCTTTTTTGAAGAAAATCTTTCGTGCATGACGGAAAAAATCATTGTTTTATTTTTCGATCAAAAACTACTTCAAATCTAAAGAAAAATGAATAAATCTAATCGTATATTAAGAAGAGTTTAAAAAATTAGCTTTGGTTATTTTAAACAAATATACAAGGTACCTTTGATGGAATATGAATCAGAACAGCTTGTAGTTTTTGTGCTGTATGGATCGAAATATTTACACGTTGCTTGTATGCGTAGATTTTCGTGTTTTTTAATCGAAAACTAACAATAGAATTACATTTATGTTATTTATTGAACGGCAAAGGTAGAACAAATCCAAATACTGAAATACAAAAAATCTAGCGAAGCCGCTTAATAAGGAAGAAAACAGTCATTTGAATTTTCGCGTAAATGAATTCGTTAAATAGCTCGCCCACTACAGTAACCCGGATCATTGTCATCATAAAATGTTGTAATCAAAGCCTTAAAAAATTTAATCGACGGGGACCTTCGATGTGTTCTCGTGAAGCTTCGTTCCTTTTCTCCCTGCCTCCTCCCATCTCCGCACAAACATCCATTCCCGTGGCCGCTCCCTTCAATTCCAAGTTCCGCGGTTATTGGTAGGTCCGGACATCCCTAACACGCGTGCTATCCCAAGAGCGCCATCGAGGTTTCCGCAGTGGAAACCATCGAACATCAAACTGTATCCACACACTTAATTTCCCCATCCTATGCCAGGTGTCTCATCCCCTCAGCAATCCCCTCTCTTCTCACTCCCACTCTTCTCCATGAATTCTCAATCCACTGGGCGGCATTACCTCGTACCATCGATACAGCGGAAACACGATAGGTAGGGTACTGCAGTCAGTGCTCTCTCTCCCTTTCTATCCATCTTGCTGCCTCAAGACTGATTCGCCAAGACTTCGGTATCGGAGTTTTTGACCCTGGTGAACTCAGCTGCAACGCGAATCGTGGGTATGATTTGCTTTGAGAGCATCCCTCCGCTTGCGCCTCTATGGTCATCCGGTGCACTGTCCCAATATATGCCAAGCCGTTAATTAACGAGGAACGGTTGCATTCCCCGACCTCCTACTCCCCCTTCTCCCCGTATAAACTCGGATGACACGATATAGCAGGTCGAACCGCGCATGTGCCGTTTGGCGCGGTTCTTCGCTTCCGTCAGCCAATATGGTGGACAGCATTTCCGCCACTGCATCGCATTGAGTTTGCGTGAGTGCTTACTAGGCTGCGCCGATTGTTTTCACCACAGCGGTTGAGATTAATCCGATTTAGCTCTCTAGCGGGCTTTCTGGTGTTGGTGTTTTCGATTGGCCTCCTTTAATTTGTCGCCATATAGGATAATGAGATAGTTTCATTGGTTAGTCGGAACTCGCACTAAAAGGTAATGCACAAGGGATTATTTGCAAGCTTTTAGTGCATAAAGTCACCTACTGAATGACGCAAAATTAGAAAATTTTTATTCATCTCGTCTCATTATCTTACCCATTATTAAGGCAACAACAAATTTATCGTAGAATAATAATAAATATAAATAAGGTTTATTAAATATATATTAATAGATAATATAAATTCATTGAATGTGGAATTGTTTTTAAATAAGCTTGATTAATCACGTTGCAGCAAACTAGTGACCCTCAAACCCGCGAACAAGTTTATACTTTTTCCCTATGAATTTTTCTGATTTATAAACCTGATTTGTACCAGTAGATTAATGGTGCAGAAGAACTATGTTTATACATTAGCAAAATTTGTAAAATAGTTTAGCCACTTGCATTGCTGAGCGGTTTAGCAGTCTTTGGATTGTCTAGTTTTCCTCTAGCTGAAAACTTATTTGGAGTTGCTATGAACAAATTTGACACTGAAGTTACTAAATAATAAGAGGAGCTGCTGCGTTTATGACAGGTTGTGCAGAGATATCGTCTTTAGCATTTTTCCTGTCTATTTTGTAGACGCAGTTATTCTCACATGAAATACTTAGTCAATGGAAAAGTTCTAGAAACGTCCGTTAAACTTAAGAAAAAGAAAATATCTTTAACGGCCACTCCCCGATGATATATCTCCTACATCCTCCTGACTACGTTACTGTTATTTTTTCTTCGGATCCTCTTAAAACGTTCCGTTAATCAGTCAATTCCTTTTTTGCGTAATTGAGTCTTAAAACCGAAACTAGGAACGCATCCCACCTTCCTCTCGCTCGAAAACCAACGTAAACAAACTCCATTAAACCGCGTTCTCCGTCTTTCCAAAATCTAGCCAGAGGGCAGGCAAACCGTCCCAAAAAAGACCTTTTCCTTAATCAGGTTAGAATCCACGTGACACGTCGCTTTTTGTCCCTTTGTTCCTTTTTCAACCCTTTATCCATTCCCTCGGTCCACTTTTCCACCTCTCAACCCCCCTCTTCCCCTATATATTACGTCCTTCCTAAATCTACTTTTTGCTTTGGAAAAAAATATCCGACTCCTTTCAAAGAAATTTAGAAAAACGAAATGATATCCCCCAACCCCTACAAAGTCTCAAGAGGCTCGCTGTCTTGGGAGCGTTACCACGAAGCCCCTTCCTTATCCCACCTCCCGTTTCACTCGCCGGTTGGAGAACCACGAGGATCGGTGTGTGTGTGCAGCCGTCTCCAGCTAGAGATGAGAAAGCGGCAAACCCTTCGCAGAGGGAAAAAAACCGAAGGCGATGAAGCGCGTGGGGCTCACTTTGTGATTCGGGGTTGTCGTCGTTTCAGAGCGTGACTTGGATGGGCAAAGAGTTTTTGGAGCAGTGCGACGGAGGTTTGGCGGACAGGAATAGGGAGGGAAAGAGGGTGAACGGGTGAAAGGAGGTAGTTTAAGATGGCACCAAGATGAGACGACCCGACTATCACTGAATTTGGTACGGTTTAAAACGGACGGTATTATCTGCACCGTTCCAAAGGATACGTCTCGAGTATTTTTTCTCTCATTTTTTTCGCTGGCACGCCGCTTTCCTATTTATTTTCGTTTGCTCCGTTTTGAAACGAACCGCGTTGTAACTCAGTGACTTGGTCCTTTGTAATACTTTAATGGTCAATTTTTAAAAATTCTTTTAAATCAGAAAAATTGAGCGCATTTGTGAAAATTTAGAGATGAATAACGGAGAACGGTCGTATTTGCGATAGACACTCCGGATCCATCGCGTTAAGTATCGCAACTCTTTCGAAGAAATTCGAACACTGGGGCGTTTTCATTCGGAAATTTTTACGAGGCGCTCATCAGCGATTCATTCGCTCGCGACTAGGATTCGATTCGTTTTCAAGGCAACGATTTCGCGTTAACGCTCGGCTACGAGGATCTAAAAGAAAAGATTTTTTTTTAATTAGAGCAAAGAGAATTTCCGAGTATCGCCCAAGAGAAGTTGTTTTCGGATTCATGAGCTCGTTTGTCTGGATGCCGGATTGAAACGCAATCAAATTTCATTTCCTTTCGACATTGGATACCTGCATTTGCAATTACCGTTTCTCTACGGCGCCCTTGAAACGAGGAATTTGTTGCGCCCCTAATTCGATTTTTATGCGGTGCCCTAGGAGTCGACCTCTATTTCATTATTACGTTCGGTAACGGGTTATTTGTGTTGTGTTTGTCTTTGTAAAATGCCAAATAGATTTAATAAGTAATGCCATGCAGAAATAGGTACACACGAAATAACGAGTATGTTTTAAATTGAACATGGTTTATTTTCTGTCCCACTAATATTTTTTCTGTTTCCCCAAATAGGGGCGGCACAATATCGGCCAAACAATGATCAAATCACTTTTAACGAGTCTATTCAAACAAACGGAGCAAAAAAGAAATGATAACCTGGATTCAGAAACGCAATCAAATCCTACGAATTTGTTTCTGGGAGGATTGACTTTCCCAATATCTTTTTATACACATTTTCCGAGTTCCTAACATGCGTACAAGCTCGCAATTACCATTCGATCTAGATTGATGATGGATTCGCTCTCTCGCTCTCCTGCAGTTCAAAACCGTGGGGAAAAAAAATGCGAGCTAACATTTTCAATTCACCGTTGCGCTGAAAATGGAAAAATCAATTTTTAATTATGTTCGAAAGAAATAATAATTTGATTTAATTAATATAAAACGAATCCATCGAGTTACTAATTAATCAGTTTCATTTCCATTCATACGAGCAAATTTAATGGTTAAATTTTACTCCTTGATGTTATGTTAGATGTGGAAATTATTTAATTTTAGATGTGTCAAAGACCCGCCAGTTTCATTGGACCTGCATTCAAGATTGATTTATGTCCAAATTTATGTGGATGGCTTCCAAATGTGAATTATACGTACCTTACATTTATACTGGCAAATAAAAGTACATTAAGATTGGTAAAAGCAAAGATTCAATCATTAGCTTTATGAATGAATTGAAACTTACACCTATCCAATAAAATTCTAATGAAAGATGTTAACTAGGAACGATCAATATTAGGAAAATATTTTAGCAAATACATTGAAACACGTCAATCTGTTTACTGTCGCAGAAAATTGAAATTAGTTAACTTGATGGAATATAAAAAAATTTAATTTTATGTCTACTTATCCGTACATTCTTGAATCCAGAGAGATACGTATAGTTGCCACCGTTGAAAAACGCAGTATATTTTGAAAAATACGTAGTACTTGGTGTAATAATACGTTTGGTCTGCGAAGAGAATTCGCAAGGGATATTTTGAAGCATTGAAAACACTAAGTTAATAGGATTCAAGAATGATGGAGTATATATCCGACAGACGGCGCACATCTACGCGAGATGTCATTTATTTACCACTTCATTTGACGTCTTCTATTTCAAGTCGATATACGCTTGCTATTCCAATTAACTCCAGAATACCCGTTCTCAGCCAATATTCCGCTCCATCTGTTCATCCCATCAAAGCGATTAACACCAATAGGAATATACGGCTGTTAATGCGTTTAATTTTATCCTTTGAAACAAAGCATTTCTCCTTTAATCTTACTACGAATAAATGATGTTTACTCCGAAGTTTATGCAAACACTGCACTAAACATAAATGTCAGATTTCGCCTTTATTCGAAGCCAGGTTGTACTGAGTATAATGTAATCTATATCCTGAAATAGATTGAAACGAATACTGTGCATCTTTTCAGCAATTTCTGCTTTTGCTATAAAACGGGTGGAAAATGATTTTTGTGTCACGTGCCAACAAAGTTATGTGAATCAATGTTTTCGCGTGCCACTACTTTACTTTTTCTCTAAGGAACTTCCTATTTAATGCAGAAAATATCAGCTTACGCGTGCCAAGTAAAATCGCACGCGTGCAACGTATTTGCCATCCCTGTTATAAGCTATAGAAAGCACGTACTATCATTCCGACCGTATTTATTTCTCTTTCTAAAGCATGGGATGTGGAAGTTCATGTAGCCTTATAGTGGCCAGAAAAAATCTTGAGTGGCAGCACTAGAAGGGGGGGGGGGGGGGGGGTTTGTAGATTTGTTTGCTAAAACAATTATTAGTTTTTCTGTTTTTTTTTATAATGCACATTTCTTTAAAAGTTTTTTTCAGAGTATTTTTAATTCATTTAATTCAATTTACAAATTTTTCTTTTCTTTTTTATAATACACATTTCTTTAATAAAGTTTAATTTTTTACAAAGTATTTTCAATTTATATAATTCAAAAGATCATCAATTTGTAAATCCTTTAATTTTTGTGGATGATAATCTGATTTCATCGGTCAAATTATACCGGTATCAATTTTTTGTGAATGTCATTTGGGTGAAAAGTTGTTCGGAAAGGTAAGTACTTCCAAAAAGTGATGTCATTTTTAAATCTCTGACACCTGGATATTTTTCTCGTGTAATATAAATATTATGAAAATTTTCTTGTTTTTCTTTGAAAGCACAATGGGCTTAAATATCAGATTCCAATTCAATAAGCTCAAGTTGCAAATGATCTGGTGCGGAATTATAGTCCACAATAAACGGGTTTGATAAGATTTCAATTTCATTTTTAATTTTTAGAAGTACTGAAAAGCGTTCTTTGAACTCTTGAATTAAAATATCAATATCCCGTGCAAATCTTTTAGTATCCTTCTCGATTAATATGATGGATTTTATAGATTCAAAATGATCATATTTCTTTTCTCTTAGCTGATTTTGAAACAAATTTAACTTCCCAATAAATGCGTTGATCAAACGATACATTTCAGATATATTTATATCTTTTCCCTGCATTTCCAAGAGAAAAACTTCTTCGCCGAATTCATTGACGGGTTTTCCTTCTGCTTGCATGAAAAAGTTAATTTCCTCTCGTAGCTCGAAAAATCTTTTCACTGCTTTCCCTCTGCTTAACCAACGAACATTTGTGAAATAAATAACATCAGTTCCTTCGGCTTCCTCCACATCTTCAATGATTTCCTTAAATCTTCGATGTCTCAGAGCGTTGCCTCTGATGTAATTAATGGTTTTGATGATAATATTCATGATATGCTCCATATTAATGCACTTTGAACATAAATTTTGTACGTGAATAAGACACGTGCAAATCGCCTATTCAGCACACGGGAATTCTTGAAAAATAGTTTTTTTTTTTCAGCAACGTTTCTGCACCAGTTTTAGAACCTCGCATGGACGACGCTCCATCAGTCACAATTTGAATATGATTCGATGAGTCAATTTTGTGTAGCTGCATTTCATTTAGAACCGCATCACAAATGTCCTTTCAGGTTGTGGAGTCATCCAAAGCAACTACATTCAGCAATTCCTCCACAACCTCGAAACTCTCTTTTACACCTCGAATAAAAATTGCTAATTGAGCAGTATCGGTGATGTCAGTACTTTCATGGATACACAATGATTACTTGGCAAGATATGAATATATATTTAAACAAATAAAATTAAGACAATTGAAAATATTTTGGAATTTATTCTCTCGAAAATGTCCGCAAGTACATTAAAAATTAAAATCATTCAGTGTGCCGCACGAAATCGTGAAAGTGGCCGCATGCGGCCCGGTGGCCGCAGTTTGGACATCCATATTCTAAAGCATTAGGAACTGTCCTCGTCAAAAATATTATGGTAAAATAATCATAATAGAAACCAAGTGTTACAAATAGGATCTAGTTCGACGTAAATTACTTTATATAAAAGCTATAAATGAGTGCAGTATGTTCAATAACAATCCAGCATGAAACTCATCTTATTCGATACGAAAAAACCGCGCCGAGATTCATTTGTGACTAGTTTTATAAGTATTAGCTAATGTAATAACTCGCTGTTATATGTTGCAATATATCCGAAGGAGACCAAAAAACCATCTCATACTATTATATCCTCTTCGCATATCTTTCGTCTAAATCCATACCTTTTTCTCTTAACATCTCTGCTACCACTCTCTCGTATCACTCCTTTCCTTCTTTGCTTATTTCTCATCCAATCCTCATCGTTCCCTACTCCCTTTACTCTCTAAAACTCGAAAGAAGAATGAGAGGTAGAGAGATTGAGAAGGAGTCCACGAGGACAAACGAAAGTGAAGTTTCGAACGGATCACTCGATCACGTTCGCGTACAAAAAGCGGAGTCTGCAGATAAATAATTGAGGGACGCGCACCTGAGCTTATCTAGAAGGAAAAAGATGGATCCATCCACGTCCTCTCTCGGGACGAGAAAGGATCGTTCTATGGTTCGTGAGAGGGAGAAAATGAAATTGGGATGTATTCTTGTGTGAACAGGAAAATTATGGAAAAGGTCCTAACGTCTTTTTATTGCATCGATGTTTGCATGCGAAACTTCCTAGAGCATGTATTCCTTTGGTAGGAACGATATTTCGACTCCCTTAAAAAATAATATGCGTCATAGATATCGCGCAAACTATGGCTGGAACTTATATATTGCGTTACAAAAGTGATCTAAGGTATGATAAATTTACTTTTAGCTCCGTTTACATTATTAAGACTAGGTCAATTCAGACGGATGGAGAAACTTCCACGATCTAGTTACATATTTTTAAATACAAAGTTTCATTCTATTTTAATTCTTATATTTCGTTGGCAAATGATTTAAACTAGGCCCCCTGTCCTTACACGCTACGCGTCTCGCATTTATCTTCGATAAGCTCTGCCTTCGGAAATGAGAAGCACTAGTGTAATTTTCACGGCAATATAAAAGAAATAGAAATAAAAAAGTCCCTCGCTCTGACTCTCCCATCGCCTTTTCTCTCTCTCCTCTCTTTCACTTCACACTCCCTTTTATCTTATCCCAATCCATTTACATTATAATAATTATAATATTATTACGTTTAAAATCATTATTTTTTATATAATAAGAACCAAAAATGCTAATTTTTATCAACGATAGTATATTATTAAAGTTGCTACAATCGTTACTGATTTTGATTAGAAGTTTATTTGCGTACACGTTCATTTGTTTTATATTTAGACGAAAGTTTTCATGAAAATGTTTATCGATTTTTGTTCTTCGTGCGCCTGTTTGATTTTAAATTAAGTGAAAATGTTCTTAAAACCGATGTACAGAAATGCCAGTAACTCGAATAACTTTTTTGTGGTTCCAGTTTGATCAAAACTGAAAGAATCTTTAAAACTGATGTAGCCGTTTTCAAGTTATTGGACGTTTTTTGAAATACGAATGCATATTACGTCATAACATGTAAACATTTAACACCGCGAAATTATAAATAGGATAAAGCTAGCTGAAGCACAATTTATTAGTTACGGCACAAAAAATTTAATACTACGTTAATTTTGCATCTGTAGTTAGACTGAAAGGTTTAATTAGTTCAGTGAAGTTCTACTATAAATATTCAAACAGAGAAAACTTTATTTGAAATCTAAGGTATTAGTATGTCAACCAATTAAGTGATAACACATTTTAAACATTATTCCGTTTTATTACGGTACAATTTCAGAACATCGTTGCTTTCTCGTTGAGCCGCCAAGAGAAAATTTCGATTTTTTCTAGTTTCTAATTACTCTGCTAAAATTCTTCCTTTACTGAAAGAGATTCAAATTCTTGGACAACGAAAGTTATACCTCCCACATTTTTCATAATGCAGGCAGCGGTTTTTGCCTCTCCCCATTCCCGGTTCCCGCAATAAAAACTCGCATTTCTCAAACTTTTAATTGCGACAGTATTAGCATTAATGAGCACGGGATGGAATGACTCCGCGATCGCTTCATTCCCTCCCAGCATTGATGCGTACCCTAAATACTAATTGAGAGCGGTGATGAGGATTTGGAAAAAGGGGTCAGGGGAAGGCATAAAAAAGGTAAAACATTTTCTTCCTCCCTCTTTCCTAGGAATAGGGGACAAACGAAAAACAAAATATAAAAAGGGGACGCCGCCACAGAATTTTCCTTGACGATGTGACGCCGGATGGTGCAAGGCATCAGAGCGGAAGTCCCGAAATTTCGTTCTTCATTTTTTATCTCGATCCTTCCCTCTCCCTTTTAGGCCCTTACTCTCTCCTTCCTCTGCGCGGCAACTTCTCTTTCGTGTTCTTTGTTTCCTCTTTTTTTGTCCGTCGTCCCGTGCAAGCGCGAGATGATGACTTCCGGAAGAGGAGCTAATTAAATCTCGCTAGCAGAATTCCCCCGGGTAAGAGAAATGGGGATTTGAGAGAGAGAGAGAGCGTTCTCCTCAATTGTTATTCTCACTACCGATGCGGTTAATTATCCCCGATTTTTTCGTCTTTAATTCGGACACTATGTGCCGGAAGAAATGGTACTGCGAAAACAAACGACGCTCACTCTTTCTCGATTTTTTCGCTTTAGTTTTCATCCGCTACTACGTTTTTTAATACCTTCAACCTTCCCTCCCTCCGTTCGTTCCAAACTTTTGAGCAGTCACTCATAGCTACATTATCTACAATCTCTGTTGGAATGCCCAATATCTCTTGAAATTGATACTAATTACAGTAGAGCTTCTGAAAATAGCATTTAAAAATGGTGATGTAAGAAATGTGTTGTCGGTATTCAAAAAATTCTGTCGTTTTTAATTAATTGCCTGTTTATAACTTCTAATACCTTTAGAGAAAAAAACGCCCTTTTCATTGATCCTTTGTATATAAATATCTCGAATGTTATCTTCATTATAATTACGTAAACTGTATACTTACTTCATTTCCATGAAATGTCTTAAATTTATCTAAAATTTGAGAACAAATTGGATAATATAAATGGAATGTTGTTGCAATGAAATTCGATTCTGGTAAATTAATTCAATTAAAAATATATTGTAATTTAAATGCGTTTTTATATATTTAATGCTCAAAAAGCCTTAATTATATTCGATGGTGTTTTTTTTGAGAATATACGCCCATCGTGGATAAAATAAATTCATGCAATTATTTAGACGGAAGATTGCAAGATGCGTTTCCCCCTACATAGAAACATATCATTCTATTTAGTATACATTATTTTTACGAGTAACCCTAGTTCCAGTTCCACTACAATGCAGATAAACTCGGCGTAGATCCTTTACTTTTCAACGTGTTTTGTCAACAGCACTTCATTACGAATAAATTTATAGGAAGTATCCCATAGTAGTAATGGAGTTTCATTAGCAGTTTCGGTACCGTTCTGCATCTAGAAACTCCGTGATATATCTATTATTTATTCTTTCGTTGCAGTGCCTATTCAAGGAAACGTGTCCGAGGACGTTCTAAAGCAGTATTATCTCCAACAAGATAGTCCTGAAGAGCCTGACGAACCTAGAACCGGAGGTGAAACAACACACGCTAGGAAAGAGATAACTCCAGGTAAGTACGAAACACTTGAATATGCAAATGAAACCTTGTGACTTTTAGCCATCCATTATGTCAAGAAGCACAAATATAATGCCTTAATTACTTTTGTAAATTATAAAATCCAACTTTTGAGTCAAATTTTGTCAAATTTAAGCTAATTTTTTTGTCGGTCCTTCTAAAATAATACTGAATTTCGTCATTCATACCGAATAGTTCAGATACCATTAAATGAGAAATGTATTTGTGTCTATAAACATTTTCCGTTTTACCTAATCTCTTCGCGCGTTAAAAGTACAGGGTGTCCCGAAAGATTTTTAGCACAGTTTTTAAGATTTAGCTGCAAAAATCTAACAAGCCTATACTTAAATCCAACTCCGGCCACTCATCTTCACCTGGAGAATGTGAGAATTAAAATAAACTTATCGCAATTGCAGCTTACTACACCCAGGGACATTTGGTCTTACGGAACACCATACTAATGTTTTATTGATATAAACCTGACCAAAGAAAATATAAAAAAGCAACTGTACTAATAAATGTAACAAAAATAAAAATAAATCCAAAAATTAATAACGTTTTATCTTTGCTGCTCAACCGTAAGACCTGGAAGTAACGGTACTTTCGGGACACAAAAAGTGATCTGGCATAAAGCGATATGACATACGAACTATCCTTTCTGTATCAATAGCTACTAGCGCCACCAGCAGCAACCACCAGGCCTACATTGGTCTTATCACCGGCGTCTTAGCGGTAGTTGCACTCCTCCTCGTCTCCACCGCAGTCCTAATGGTCCGCCGCAGTCGAAAGAAGGGGGATGCATTACACAAGCATACAGCACTAAAGGGAGCTCACGGCCCGCTCTGTTCCTCGACTTCCTCTGGCACGGGCGTAGGAGGAGTCGGACTCGGAGGTGGGCTGACAAGCGATGGGCTAGGTGTCATCGGAGGATTCGCTTATGGAGGAAGCGGAGTCTGCGGCATAGCCGGAGGGACCGGGAAGAGGGTCGGTAGGGCTCCGAGTGGCGCAACCGTGGGGCCGAGCGCATCAACGATGGGGAGGACAGGAAGCGTGGGAGGTGTCGGAGGAGTAACCATCAACATGAGGGATCTCAAGATGAACATGAACCTGATGGGGACACCGATTGGGAATGGATTGACGAGGTCCATAAAATCGAAGGGGAAGGGAAACAGTGGAAAGACAGGCGGCGGCGGTGGAGGAGGCGTATACGGTCATGTGGCCGTGGGAGAAGAATCTGACAGCGAGAATTCATCCGTGTACCACGAACCTTACAAACTACCAGCTGGGAAGCAAGAGTACGGTTGTCTGCTTAAGAAGGACATCTCTTCGAGCAAGAGTGGAGAATATACAGGTAATATCTTTGTATATGGTTCTCTATTATTGTCCCAAGTTTCACTATCATCATAGGTAGTCTGTCCGTTGACAGATCCGTGGTTATCCATAGTTAAACTTGGTTCTCCCTCCCTCCCTTTCAAGTCGTCTACCTCTTTCTCTTTTTCCATCCAGTTTTCCTTCTAGCACTTCTTTAATCATGCACTCTCTCCTCAGGTAATGCCCAATCTAGTTCGCCTATCTCTTTCTGATAGTCTGTATTATCGTTCGCTTCTCTCCTATTCTTCGTAGCACTTCCTCCTTTTTCACCCTATCTGTCCATTTTATCTTCAGCATTCTTCTCCATGTCCACATTTCGAAGTTTAAGATTATATATATATATATAGATATAAACTCAAGTTTAAGCTTAACACCTATCTTTACATATTGATATAGTGAAAAATATCAATGGAAATTAATTTTACAGAGTGATATTAATATTACATTTGAGATAAAATTAGAAATTCTGCAATGAGTTTTGAAGTTCAATTGCAACTTCACAAACTACACACGAGCCAAATATGTCCGTGAGAACTGAGAATATTGACGCTCTTCCGCATTCTTTTGATGCTCTTACTATTCAGATAAAATATAACAAGCGTGTGTACACTACTTTTTAGACAAAGCTGCCATATTAACATTTCTCAGTGTTTTTTATTTTGGTGTAGCATATATTCAAGTTAGAAAATTCTTGTTCATCTAAGTCACGCGAAACAGGTTTGAGATAAGTGTAAGTATTTTCTATTCAATGCAAAGTCGAAGAAGAAAAGGGAGCTTAAATGATATATGCCGTTTACTGAATGCTATTATTTTACTTTAAATTATTATTTTTCGTTTATCCCATTATAATGAAAGCCTTTGTATGCCATTCTGTCACGCTGTTATTGCTGGGGGCAATTGTCCTGCGATTATGTGTACCAAATTAGACTTAAGATATGAAATAGCATTACGGGTTTAGCTAAAAGACTATCTTGAGTCGTTCAGATTATAGTTAAATTGTAATGACAGCATATTTATACTGTTTAGACGCGCGTCAACAGCATACGTTGTAACTAAAAGAATAATTGATGTATTTGCATGTCCAAATTATTGGACAATAATTTTATTTTATACAAGAATTATTATTTATTAGTTTCAATATGGAAATATTGTAATTCTGATTTTAATTATTGTGCGCAATTTCGCTTTTCTTTAAAAGATAGTTATCGATTTTATTTTCAGCTATATTGTGTGTTGCGTTTAGTTTTCTACGATCTGAGAAATTATTTGATTAACTTAAATCAACGTTTAAAGTGTTGAATTATGATAATAACGATATGATTGACATTTATTTTCTGAGCAAAATTTTGGCAATGTGCCATATTTATTTACTTTATTTTCAATTAACGCTTATCTAAGGGTACATCCAGAACTATTTTAATTTAACACTTAATGCATGCCCATCTGTTATTTTTGACGAGCAGTTACACCATTTATACTGAATGTGATATCTCATTTTAAACGGTATTATATAGGAAATTATGCTATTGCACAGTTACACATAACACAATTTAAGGAAAAGATAGGAGGTTTAAAAATTTATAATTACTTGAACGGAAAATAATAAGATGTAGAATGTAATACTTTAGTGACGACAATGTCCATAAATATTATTAACCAAGTAGTGCACTAAGAAAATGTCGTTTTTTTATATAGAAACATTACCTATAACTCGATTCTGTCTTTAGATAATAGTCGCTCCAATAACTCTCGATGCGAGAATTTCAAATAGAAACCACCTTATCAATGCTTCCTCGAATATACAAACAGAAGGCTGTACCTTCCTTTTATGAACGGAAAAATTAAGCGCCTAAACCCTGTAGACGCAATTTTGACGAATCTCCTATATTGTTGACCTTTTTCCCTAGACCTTTTTATAACACGTCGATCCCGCGGGTTCGGTGACCACCAACGCATATACGCACTAAACCAGTCTGAAACCAGGAAAAATCGGCAAAAAAAACACAAAAGAAAAGCGCAAACGCCGCGGCTCCCGCGAGAATGAAATTCATCGTGACGGGTCGCCTCTCGCCATTTGCTTCGGAAGTTGCCACCGTGACGTAATTAAACTCGGATTTACAGCCCCGGCGAGGAAAACCGTCCCTAGAGCATGAGGTATTTTTTCGGCCATACGCTTCGGATATGGTCGGGGAGTGGGGGTGTTGAAATAGGGTAGGGCGGTGTGGAGGGAGAGAACCGAGGGCGTGATGAAGGGCGAGGTGTGGGCGGCATAGTAGGTCGTTTGTTGAAGGTATAGCGCCCTTGGGGTGGCGGAGAAAGGTTTAATTGTAGGTGGAATCAGCAGCGTGAGGTGTGTACTCTTTCGCTCGACTCCTCGTGCAACGAAGAGGGCGAGTCGAAATTGAGGGGAGGATGAGAGGAAGGCGGGAACAGTGGATTTGTTTTAGAGGCTGGAAATACCGAGTCGGAGTCGAAAAAAGGGATGATTCTGGAGGGGATGCGAAATGGAAAAGGGCGAACGAGGTTGGGCGGTTAGTGAGGGTGCGCAGGGAAACCTTTAGCGAGTCCGTGTGTACAAACAAGCGTCCTGGAAAATTGGGAGCTACTTCACGCCTCAAAACTACGCGTTTTCGAGGGAAAATTTTCTCGGAGACCGTCGGAATGCTACACTTTCTCGTCTCACGGTCAACCCTTTTTCAGCTGACGGAGTCGAATTTTCCTCAATGGGGAACTTAAATGTGAGCCCGTTGAAGCGACAGCAAAATTGTTTTCTTGTTTGTCTTTTAGGGAAAGAGTTTTTTACGTGCCGGTCGTGTTTGCTTTCCGCTACGCCGAACTCGTTTTGTACGACTTTTGAGATAATTGTCTCTCTAATTTCTGAATATCTGACTAGATAGTTCCTATTTCCTCGTGGAAGATAATTAGGATATTTTGATTTTGTTTTAATATTTCCTTTCCTATTTCGTAATAGCGCCATGTGTATTTTTTTATTTTACGACCTGCTGATTCTCTCTTGCTTACGCGAATTGGGTATCTAAGAGGTGGCGCGGCGCAATGAATAGCTTAAGAAAAAGTCACTTCCTCCGGTAATATTTATGATGTGTATTTTCAAAATTACGTGTATGGTTACATAGATACATAATGGCTATTTAATTCACTAGTGTTTTTGTAACCCTCAGAATGTTTCCTTTAAAAGAAACACTTTAAACAATAAAAGTCATTTATTTTAATTTCTCAGATTTCACCAGCGTGAACAGCTTCCAGGACGAGGTGAAATTCAACTCCCCGTCTTTCTACAACCTGACGCCGCCTCCCCCTCCGACTTCGCGACCTCCACCTTACGAGATGCAGAACAATTATACAGCTGCCGGGAAGAACATCTCCGGGACGACGACCATCCCCCCAACCACGCCGGCGGTCGTCTCTAACGGAGCTCCCACCACAACTGCCACGACCGCGCCCGCCGCCACCACATCCAACACGCCCCTGGAGAACTACTACGCTGCCACTGACATAGTTAAGGTAAGAACTTTAATACTCACTCTTAATTTTTAATACCAAATTTCTGTGAAATAATTACATTTAGCGTAGGTGAGGGGCAAAATTTTACTGCCGGTAATTTTGAGAATTTCGTGATTTTTGTCCCGTTATTTAGGCAATTTCTAAATTTTATATTGTTGACTCGAGGACTATGAAGTTGGCAATGATACGTTTATTACTAATAATAAAATTTGACTTGCAATGAAACTGAAATATGAGCCATCGTAGGAATGGGTAAATCCATTGAATTTTGTCACTCTAAGATACTTTAGTTGGCAATGATACGTTTATTACTAATAATAAAATTTGACTTGCAATGAAACTGAAATATGAGCCATCGTAGGAATGGGTAAATCCATTGAATTTTGTCACTCTAAGATACTTTAGTTTCATAAGATTTTGTCACAATCTTCGGTTTTTACGCTCTCTCTCTCTTTCTAAGCAGGTGTGGTGCAGATTTTATATTTTTCATTGAAATAAAAAAGATAATCGATTTGTACGGTAATTTTCTTAGCGTAACATTTCTTATTAAAACTACCATTCTGCGACAGTAGATATCGAACTTAAATTTATTGTAATATAAAAAGGCTACTTATGGACGATTCATTTTAAAACAAATGAAAAATTAACGGAAACAGCGGATAACTGGAAATTACCTCAAGAAGGTGACACGTAGATTTTTTTTTCATTCTGCCATAAGAACGATACGTTCTTTCCCCCTTTTCACTTCCATACTTTTCCCTCAAGAGAAAACGCATCAACCTGTATGGGATAAGAAATGGAACAAACACACGGGATATGTCTACCTTCCTCTCTCTCTCTATCCATTCCGACCGAATCCCCTCTTCACTCCTGTCCCCCTTTCTCCCCCTTCCTCCCTCCTTGCGCCGAAAGACCTCTCGCTGCCTTTCTCCGTTTTGGGAGAAGTACCCGTTCTCTCGTAGAGCGCGCGCTATCCCACGGAAGCACCTTAATCTATGGACGCGGAGGTTTTCGCGCGGAAAAGCCACCCGTAGTACATCTCCCGCCCATTTGGGGAGAAACGTTGCATAAGCGATGTAGAAAGGAGTCGGGCGATGGGAGGGAGAAAGAGATATACACACGAAGGGAGAGGGGCCGAAAGGAGAAAGGGCGCATCCATTCTCCCACTGGGAATATATATGTATAAACGTAACTCCAGTTGTCCATATTATTTCCATTTCCCCTCTTCGAGGCATCTTTCTTATTTCTCTTTGGAAGAGAGAAATGGAGACGGGGGAGCGAGCGTATGGTCTCTCAGAAGGAGATTTTCGCATGGTAAAAAAGGAAACACTCCCGAGGCATATTCCATTTTTTTCCTCCTTCATTCGTCATTTTTTATTATGTTTTCGGCCTCTTCTTCCCCACTCCCCGTACCTTCTGCCACACACTAAGGGAAACCAGCTCAAATCTCCGCCTCCTATATTTCATCATTCTTTTTCTTTCCCATCCGCCCTATCGAGTTTGGCGACGGATAAAACCGGGCGGGTACCTTCGTGTGTGTGTTTTCCTCCCCTCTTTTCTTTTTTTTCCAGGGGATCCGTGCTCGCAGAAGGTCGCGAGAGATTTTCGCGTGAGGAAGCGCACTCCGCATTCGCTTTTTTCTCCCTCTTTTTTCCGCGCTCGTGTGTGTTCCTTTTTTTGCGTGCGCAGAGTGTCGGGATGAGGAAGATGAATCAACTCGGGTGGATTTAAGGAAGAGAGGGTGAGAGGGAAAGGAGAAAAAGAGAGATGGTTAAGGGGCAAGACAGAGGATTTTGGAAAAAAGTTTAAGGGTTCCTTTCTTTTTAGGTGTTTTTCGAACGGGGGAGGGTATATGCCGTCCCGGAAATGGGAAATCGTCAATGTTTTACTCTGGACCGTGCCTCTTTCCGTGAGCTTCGAGTTCCATTTCCTACCCTACCCCCCTCTCCCTAGGGTCCTGGTTGAGGCGGCGCACCTTTTGCAGTGTCACGTGAGAAAACCGCATTGCGAACACTTTCTCCCCATTCTAGCCTTCTTCCTCGAATTCCCTATCATTCCCTTTTCCTATTTCCATAGCTCTCTATATCTCGTTTCGGTTACATTTCTGGCTTTTGTTTTTACAAGTCGTAATTCACATATGTTATGTGCGCCTTTTCGGATGTTGCACCCTATCGATAGCACCAGCAGCTGCAATACCGTAGTCATTTTATTTCTCGTTATTTATTTTAGTAGCTATGATTCCTAAGTGTCCAAAAGTATATTTCACCTTAATTTTTTATTTAAATCGCATTATGTCCACGGTAAGTCTAGCCAGTCATCCATAGCTCAATCAGATCTCAACACTTACTTATTCTATGGACGGTACTGCATTAACATTCTTCTTCAAGTCCGAATTAGTATCCCGAAAAAGTGACTATTATTAAATAAATAAATATAACTATTATATAAATGTCCTTTTATCGTAAGAAATGCATTGGTATTTGTGAAGTACATTTTATATGTTTGTTAGAACTGAGTTAATCATAATAGTTAATAAATTTAATTATTTTTCCAATAGAGAACAATTTAGAAGTAGATAAGCGAATTTTTTAAGCTCTGAACAATGGACAGTCTTATCCTTATCTCGCATAAAGGAACTTGATATCAACGGCAGTATTGTATTTCACTTTTAATGTTTTCTAACTTGTTTTCTTTATAAATATTTTGTGGAAAATTTTTAGTTTCCGTTATTTTGTTACTCTATAAAAGTAAAAAACATACGAATGAACGAATATATAGCACAATTAAGATTTCAAGTTTCTTTACCAAAATCATCTTATTTACTCAAGTTCACAGTGCGTTCAGAGAATGATTTGAGCGATGAAAAAGCAGAAAAACTATAAATTTCGATGTACTTTCAGCATAAATGTCAGGTAGCAGACATTGCTTCCCATTCATCTAGCGAAACGCGAATGAAAAATGATTAAAGTCCTCGTTTTACGACCGTGTCATGTTTACGATCCGTGCCGGAAATATAGCTTTCAACCGAACGACTATCTTAACTAAAGTAGGTCCACTCATACTTTCTTGCGCAAAAGAATATGCCTTCCTCGTCCATCACTGCACCGAGACTACAAACTTATTCAATTTTTATAGACATCTTCACTTTACGGCGGGAGACCGGTAATATTGCTTTCGACGAACGACTATTTCAACCGTAATGGCTTCGTCTACCTGCCTACCTCGCCGAAAACACCGCCACGCATTAAAATTCCCGAATTTGGTGCGTTTCCTTCAACTCCCAGTGGAATCATTTCCCATTACTCCGCAAGCCTCTCTCTATTTCTCTTCCCGCCAACTTCCTCCTTCCCTCAGAGTTCCTCCCAACCTCCCACTCCGTACTGCCCCTACGTATCGTTCCCTCCCTCTGCCACCCCCACCAAGCTCCCAACGCGAGCAGCAGGTGCTCTGCTCCGGACCCGGGATTTGCCGGTGATCCTCTGTCGGCTTACGTCGCTGCATTTTCAGAGCGTCGGACGCAGCTGCGGGAGATACCCAGTTCCTATCCCCCCGCGCTCCCTTCTCTTCCTCTCCGATCCTCCTTCCTCCCGCGGTATTCCTGTACGGCACTCGCCCAATATCCTCCCACCGCATCTCTTCCTCCTCGCATCGGATCCATTTCGAAGACGCCGGCCTCCGCACGCAGAGTACACAAACAAGCTTAGGAGAACGTGTAACAAACCAACACACACCCTTAAGCACTGCTCCTTCTCCCCCATCCTCCTTCCTCTCGCCTCTCTCCGTTCTTCCATTTTACCTCGTCATCTCTTTCCCCAACTACATCTGAACTTCTTAACGGCGCATTAATGATAGCGTTAAATTTTATTTATTTTTAACCACCGAAATGTTGCCGTTTTTTATGTTAAATAAATTTTTGTATTATGAAATTCTATTTTCCTATTATTTTAGTATATTGAGAACATCTCTTTCTGCATTCCTACATTTCTCATTTTACACCTTATATTTATTGTCCTTAACTGATGTGTTCCTCCTTCGTCCATTTCGTCGTCCGCTTCCAATTTCTTCCCCTCCAGGCTTTACTCGGATACTTCTGGAACTCACAAAAACTGCGTTTGAAGTCGTAAATATACATTCGGTCCAGCTTTCTTGTCAATATATCTTTCCTTTTCTCATAGGGATCCTCACTTTTCTTTTGAGCCGTAGTTTCCTTTACCCGGACAGCCAGAAAATGGCGGAGTAAGGTTAATTACGGACATTCTAAGACAAATCCGATGAATAAAGCGAGGGACGATGATACCCAGTCGTAGGAGTAGCAGGTTGCTCCCTCTTTCCGGAGGACATTTCCAGATTCAATATCTTTCTAGAAAGAGGTTGAGATTAAAACTTCCGTGCGTAGCAGATCTATTTTTCTATATATTTTACTAATTAAGGCTACGAAAGAAGTAATTAAGAGGAGGAATAGCTGTATAACCTATTTTATTAATAATGAAAATTAGCATTTTCCCCGAAAGTTTTGACTATCGATTTTCTACTGTAAATATGTAACCCTAGGGAATGTATTACCGCGTGTAGAACTAGAACGGACAAATACGTACATATTGATATCAAGAGTTGGAACTTTAATTCTCAATCAGGGTATGTTTTTATGTTGCCCATTGCAAAATTACAGTACTAAGTCCAAAACCGATTGGCTAAAGATGGAAGTTATCCGAAAACCGAGCATTTAAATAGGTGAAAAGGACATTTTATTTATAAAAGACAACGATTTTCAGAAAAGCATAAGTACATGATAATTTTTCAGAAATACTACTTAAAGTAGTAAAAAATCTTCCTTCATCAAAAATCCAATCCCTAGCTATTCAACTTCTGACGACAAGTAAATTATCATATAAACCCTTGTCTCTATATATAAATTTATAATCAGAAAAGCGTAAGCTAAGATAAAACAACGAAACCACCTTCTATATTTTTAAATTTTTTGTTTTCCTTAATTCCCATAAAATTTATTTTACAATTCGTGATTGGGCTATCTACAATTATACGTCGTCCAGAAACTGGGAAAGAACACCTGAAACCGGCGATCTCCAAGTCCAAGATTGCCAGTTTTGGATTTCTTACGATATTTTCCTTCCTCCGAGTTAATTTGGGACTGAGGGTATTAAGTCAGCTGACTATAAACAATGGTTTACCTAATTAAACTTTTCAGAAACATGTGTTAGGATGTATCTCAGTGCATTGATGTTTGGCTTCTTCTTTACTTCTAGTATAAAATGCAATGTACCTTGCAAAAACGAATAAATTTTACTTTTAATATCCTCATGTTCGGCGGTAAATCAATCAGTATTATAAGCTGTTGCATTAAAGGATTACATGTAAAATATTCCGCGTCCTACAGCCTATAAATATATTACAACGGTTTAAGGGAACGGTTTCGAATAAAAAGTCTGGCCTCATTATCTCAGGTGTTCCCTCAAACGAGCGTAATTATCTCTTCCCTTCGCCTTCTCTTTCCCCCAACTTCCTTCGTTTTCCCAACTCTTCCATTCATCCTCTTCCCTTTCGCTAAGGGGCGCCCCCTAGAGCTCAGGGTCTTCCTTCGGAACGGCGATTAAGTGGAATCGCACTTGGCTCTCCCCAGGGTACGGAAATAGAGTTCAGGTTTTCGGGTCGCGCTTCTTTCTCCCTCCCTTACCGTCTTCCTACTCACTAAATAGAAAAAAATCACAGAGCCATTGACTTCTTTTAATATATTTTCGATTGCTTCAAAATGGACCGATTGGAATAAAGACTTCTGTCGTTCAGCCGATGATTCTATTTCCCATAATATTTCTTTGTGAAGAACTAATCTCGGTACAGTATCGAATTTTCATTGATTTTTTAAGATTTAAAACTAGAAATATAATGTTAATATAAATCATTTCCCTAAGCCAGATTACGAGTTAAGGAACTAATACTTACACCTAACGATATATAACGTTACCACGTGCATATAAATTATCGTCAAATAACTGGTCCATGATGCTATAATATGCATGAGTACCTATGAGATTTAATTTTCCAGTATTAGTATCTAGCTAAAATTCTCATCAAAAACTAAAACAAATTCAATGTTTGGTCAACGTAATATTTATAGTGAGTAATCTGATTTACCAGTTTTGATATTTTATAACTTAACCTTAAATGACTTTTTCCTCCACAAAATAAATGGTTAAGATGTGAAACTGACAAACAATGCATTACAAATCCAAAAAACGAGGAATGATTAACAAAGAAAATACGCCTAATATCGCGCGAATGCCCGTGTTTACAGGGTCGCTGGAGCCTTAACCTTTTTATTCCCATTGAAAATTTATACCTTTTCGATAAAAATCCAGGATTTTTTTCAATTGCCCCTCCGTTACCATTAATTGGATCCGCTCGGACGACTGGCCGTCGTTCATTCGATAGCGTAATGGGATGAGCAGAGGCGCGTCAGGCAAAGCCGTCGCCGGCTAAACTCCCTCCCCCTCCCTCCCTACAATTGACCTCTCCCTCAAGTGGGTGTGCGTGGTATTCTCCCGGTTTAGTCGTCCGGGAACTCGCCGCGTCAACGTCTAACCTGTTGGTCGGTAGGCAAAGGGCGAACAGCGTACGTTTTCATGGGCCTTTTGTTTGGGCCAGTCTACACGGTCGGTCAGTCGGTGAGAGAGACGGGTCGACGACGCGAGATGGAGTGAAGAAGGGATAACGCGGACACGACTGGAAAACGGTGAGAGGAGAGTCGCGAGTGGGCCGTTGGTGAAAAGGGAAGGGCAGAGAGTGTGTGGGTGGGCAGACAGGAGGGTCGGGGGGAGGAGGGCGGCGGTGGCGAACCAAGAGAGGTTGGGGACTCGGGAGCTAGGGTCCGCGGATGGTCTCCCGGGAGAGGGCAACTTGTTGCGCAGAGTGGAAGGGATCAACCACGGGGTTCGTGAATGGAATATAGGGTTAGGATAGTCAGTGAAGTTATCCCCATATACATTTTCCCTTTTAACATTCGGTTCTGCGACCAGGGTGTATTTTCTCTTATATTGCGGTTTTGTTGATATGGTCGAAAATCATAAATGGAACAGCTTTGTTTATGCAATTCGCTAATGGATTATTGTTTTTTACCCGCTATTTGGAATGAGTTCTTTTAAATACCAAACTTCTTTTACGTTCCTTTAATAATGAAAATATTTTGCTTCGCTTAAATAACTACTAATATTTATCCTTAATGCACGAGGTACTAATACTAATAGAAATTTTTTTCGAGCCAAAAATAAATATCTGTCGATTAACATACACCGCATAGTAATCAAAAAAACTAATATTTAGCGATATCGTGGAAATATTAATAATTTTTCCGATTTATAGGCTCGTCCCGAAGTGCATTACAAATATTTCGTTTAATTTGCTTAACTTTCCCATTTCATTTTTCAGACCGAGCGGCGAGAACAGCACTTCACGCCTGGAAAGTTCACGCCCGTCAAAGTGCCAGAAGGAGAACCCCTGGATGGCGACAACCCGCTCTTCGAGTTCCCGAGGCACAGGCTAAGGCTAGTCGAGAAACTTGGAGAAGGAAGCTTCGGAATGGTAAGTCCTTTAAAACAAATGTCATGTTGAATCGTTAATTAAGGTACTGTCGTCATAGACGAATGCTGCTGTCCCAAACTAAATTCGTTGTTTGCTGCGTCAACCAGCGGTGACGTGGACCTACTTCTGACAAATTATAGTTGTACCATTTTCTATCTAAGCTAGTATCTAATGTCGGCAATTGTATTCCTTGATTTGAATGTATTTCTAAAACTATAAGTAATAAATTCTCAATTTATTCGCAGTAGTAGCTAGAAAGATAACCACCAACATCTTTTATTTTCAGTTATAATAATATTTTGCTATGGATTTATACTTTCTACACATTGATTCCTAGCATCTCTTTCATAACTGGCTGCATCTTAGATAGGATATAGGAGGCGATAAATGTTTAGATACTTCTTGAAGTGCTAGAGACTTTAAATTTGGCATGATGAAAGGTTGTTGGATACAACCGATGGAAAAATTCTGAATCTCAAAGTTTTCCTTTTTCCCGGGTTTTTATTGTTTACTCTACCCCATAAGGGAAGTGTGGAAATTGGTACAGGGATTAATAATAAAACTGCATTTTTAAATTACCTAAATTAAAGCAGTTAACTCTGAACAAAAATACCTCTATGGCTGAAAGAATGAGGTTTATTATTTTTTAAGACCAATTTCAAATATATAAGGAGTTTCCATAAAATTGTTTTTAATGAATAAATTAATTAAGAAAAGGTTTTTTAAAAAATAACTTTTATATTATGCACTAAAAAGGAAAAAATATATTCTTATTTATTTATCGTTCGTGAGTGCAGCTGGTAAGGAGGAACAAAATTTACAACAATTTCAGTGGAATAAATTCCTTCTTGCTCAACAATGTTGGTTTACTAAACTTTGTTTAGAACTTTTGTAAAAGTTATATGACGTAAGATAATAAAACCTGTAAGGCGCCATATAACTTTTACAAAATTTCTAAATAAAGTTTAGTAAATCAACATTGTTGAGCAAGAAGGCATTTATTCCACTGAAATTGTTGTAAATTTTGTTCCACCTTACCAGCCGCACTCACGATCGATAAATAGAAATTTACTTTTTCCTTTTAAGTGCATAATACAAAAGTTATTTTTTAAAAAACCTTTTTTTAATTAATTAATTTTTCTTCTTAGTCTCAAGCAATGAAATTTCGCATTCTTCCATGGTTTCTATAGGTAAGGGTGAAGTAAAAATAAAAGTTATTGGTAACAACACAATCGAAATAACAACAAACCGAAACACGAGAAATTGATCATAAATCCATAAAGTGTAAAACTCACACAATCTGCGAAAGAATATTTTGTAAATAATATTTCAAGTTATATTTTTTGAAAAATCTACGTAATTACAATTTGATGTGAAATATGGCAATTTTCCAAGTCGTTGCAAATTCTTTTAAGACTTTTAAATTACAAATTTTATCTCTAACTAATTGTTGATGTAACTAAAAATGTTAACATTCACCATTCAAGCCCTCTAAACCGGTATGACGTAGCATAATTAAAAGTGTAAGTAAGTTAAGAGCTCTATAACAACCCGAAACAAACGAAGACAATCGAGTAACTACATTTACGAGTGTCAGTATACTTAATTATACGTAAGAAATCGTTGTCCTATGCCTTACTAGTTCTCAGTTATTAATTATATTAGAAAAAGTGTCAAACTACGAAGTAGTTTACTTTGTATAAATATACGATGTAATAAACAAACATTTCTTCAGTTTTTCGTAGTTCCAATCTGTGTGTGTACGTCGCCATCTATCATCCATCGGACAAGCTCTGATTTTTTGATTATCTACTAGACGGTAGGAAAAGAGGGGCAAAGACGAAACGCTAAAATTTGCATATAACTGTCATTTTAATGGGATATATTAGTGATTTTGAGTTATTAAAATAAAAATATATTTATCCCAATCTCATTAGTTGCGTCGGTGGCGTCACCGGATGTATTTGCACCGTCTCAGAAGTAATGAGAATGAAATTTCCAATTGTCTATGTGGCAACACTGCACCATTGTTGTGGCTACTCGCGTGTAAGTGGAGGTGTTTGTTGCACAACAAGACCAGTTTCAGTCTGTTCGGTGGAGTGCGACTGGCATTATCGCTCGTTTTTCAAGGTCGCGTTCAAACACCGCGTCACGCCAGAAATGCAGCGAAATATCGAGCAACGATTTGCCGTCAAATTTTGCGTCAAACTCTACAAAACTCCTTCAGAAACGCTTGAAATGTTAAAGAGAGCCTATGGAGATGATGCTTTATCCTCAGCACAGGTTTTTAGGTGGCACAAGTCTTTCAAAGAAGGCCGAGAAAACGTCGAAGATGACCATCGCTCGGGAAGGCCGTCCACATCGAAAACCCATGAAAGTGTGTCGAAGGTGCGTTGTATGTTGGCAAAAGACAGGCGGTTAACGGTCAGGATGATTGCAGACGAGGTAGGCATGAGTAAGGATTCTGTTCATCGGATTTTGACTGAAGCGTTAGACATCGCCGCCTCTTGGATCTCGCATCACGTCAACGCCCCATGTCACAGCGCGCTGTCCATTAGATAGTTATCGGCGGAGAAAAAAATTCCAGTGCTCCCACATCCACCCTACAGCCCAGATTTGGCTCCGAGCGACTTCTTCCTCTTCCCGAAGATTAAATCCAAGTTGAAAGGTCAACATCACGGGACGGTAGATAACATCCAAAAAGCCACGACGCAAGTTCGGAACACCCTAACCGAAGAAAACTTCCAGAATTGTTACCAGGATTGGCAGAACCGCTGGAACCGGTGTGTGCGTTTCCAAGGAGCATACTTTGAAGGAGATCACGTTTAATTGTAGTTAAATTCAATAAAAGAATTTAAAATAAATCATTCTCATTACTTCTGAGACAAGCTCGGGCAATTGCTGTTAAACGAAAGAGTATTTACAAGGAACGTCGTTATAAGAGCTACTGAATAGCTAAAATAATATTATTGAGGTATAAGACTGTTTTCCTCTTCATTTTTTAAAACTATTCCTTTGTTTTCATTTGTAGCCCTCTCCAATCTTATTCAATTATTATAATTTTATCATTTATTTGTTGGTTTTATTTTTATATTGTTTGTTTTCAAAGGCCGTTTTAAACGGGCTCATTCGTCTAGTATCTCTCTCTCTCTCACTCTATATATATATATATATGTGTGTGTGTGTGTGTGTGTATTTGGGCAGGGGTGGACTGGCGTGTCGACAGCCAACCTGTCAGCTGAACATTTTTTATACCGCGAGTTTTTTAAAATTCGTTTCCTCAAATTTTTGGCGGTCCATTTTTGCCGCGGCCCACCGTTTTTCGATCGGTAAACTGCCGAGACAGTTCACCCCTGACTATAGTCAATGAAATTTTTTCAAAGACTATAAAGTCCATTAAATTTTTTAAGGACTATTGTCCATGAAATTTTTAAAGACCATAGACATTGAAATTTTTTCAAAGACTATAATTATGGTGACCATATTTTCCTAAGCAAAATTCGAGACACATGATCCAACAGGATTTTTTCTGATTTGTGAATTTATTTATATGAAAAGTCCTACAAAAGTATAAAAATTAAATCATATATAACGAATCGCCACTATTGAAAAGAATGAAATAACATGAAAAAAGAAACGGATAAATACAAAATTCAGCAAAACTTTTTTCCTTTCAGTTAATGCAATGGTCGTCGATGTCTTTTCCGATCCCCAGAAGTTGCTAGTAAGCGAAAATGACCTCTCGATCGCAGTTTTCGTAGCCGGCAAAGAGATGACGAATACGTACATTTTCTGCATGTTCGGAATATTAATTTCTCACGATGATAATCTTTAAGTACACTCAACTATCCCTGATCTGTAGATACATTCTCCTTGTACCATTCGGCTAGCAAGTTCTCATTAAGGTATGAATTAAGGACACAAAGCTCATTTAAAAAATCATGATACCGACAGTGTGTGAAGAGCACATTCGAAAAATTCTGTCTTCTCCACATCATCCCATTATGTTTTTTTTTCCAAGATTTCTCGAAACTATATAAATTAAACGTTTAACCTGATCGATTTCGATCTGTAGGCGGAAAAAGATGAATAGAATAAGAAACTTTAGAATTTTTCTTCAAAATGGTTCAGATCCGAAGATGGTAGGTTAATTCTTTCTAATTTTATTCTAAAAAAAGGGTGAAAGCCTGCACGTCTAAAAGTCGATTTTTACGTGTTATTTTATGGGAAATGAAAATGTCTTCCTTCGAGTCGAACTCAGGATTTTTTCAGAGATTTATTTTCGTCATCACCTTAAAATATGTGAATCGAACATTTCTGTCAAATTTAGAATTTCTATTTCTATTCTTTCTCGAGTTGTAATTCGCCGACAGATGCGCGACCCATGCAATAGCGTGACCAACCAACCAACGGACGGACAGATGTGGGTTATTATTAGTATAATTTCAATATTTTTACAAGAACAACTTCCACATCAACTGGAAGAACGTCAGACGCGTTATTTATACAATTGTTGCAAATGTGTGCCATGCAACCGATCCCACAGATATCCGATAATTTTCGGAAAAGATTCCTAGAAACACGTTTTGCATCTCCAAAGTTAGTATTGGTATCATCAGCATGTATGCCAACAATCTTATCAACAAGTCTGGTGTATCTCAAAGCAGAGAACAGATAATGATTCTATTGGTCACTTGGCCTCACTTTGCAGGACGTCAAGTTTAAGAATTTTCATATTAACTCCGGTATTTTCATGAAAATATCGTACTAGGACTGACAAAACTTTTTATCTTTGTGGTTAGATGGATCTATCATAACGGTGAAACGCTAAGTGTGACCCAATTTCTGTTGAGCTTATGCAGCAAGAACGTTTTTTTTCACAGTTGCTTCGCTTTTTGTTCATGCTGAAGAAAATTTAGGTTCAAACAATGTGGAAATTGCAATCTAAAGATCTGAATCTGTGATTGTGTTTTGCGGTGTGATATGCAGTTACCGATTCCTTTGCCACAATCTCCATTTTGACAGAACAAGTTTGTATAAAAATTTCTCCATTCAAGATCTGGAAGCTAAAGAGCTGACATCTAACTGATGTTTCTTTCATTGAATATGTAATTTGATTTCAGATTTCCAACCGAGAGCAACGTTTATCATACTACTACATTGGGTGTCAAAAGTTGTGTGCGGATTGTCACGTTTCTTTAAAAAAGAATATTCCTTTCGCAAAGCCTCCTTAAAAGTACACTTTCATTTCTTACCCTTTGCACTCACTTTGACTAAAATTTTGTAATGAAATAATTTTGAACACATTTCAAGCAACTCTGAACTACAGGCAAGGTAGCAATAATATTGAAAGGTTTTCCGTCGTAATCAACTCTTACTGCAGTCGATCAACTTAGCTTTGTTGTCTAAATTAGGCAGGTTTTTATATTAATGCACGCAGTGCGGTGTTCACTGGCTTTATGACTAGAAACTTCGCTTCCAATCGTCGCGCCGCGCCGCGCCACCCGTGACGTACACTAGAGTCCTGCACGGACCGATTCTTTGGAATTAATTACGGGCTCGGGCTTTAAAAATCATGCGAGTCGCGCTGGTCCTCCGTAATGTCTCTTGGACCGGGCCTGCAATTTCTTCGACATCGTACGGGCCGGGCTGGGTCCGAATTTGTATGGGCCGGGCCTAGAGAAACAGGCCCGTGCAGAGCTCTACCGTACACACACACCTACCCATACATACTACGTACCTAGCTATAGGTACATCGTGCGGGATATTATGCGCGCATTTTCGTGCGCGATATTTTTTGAGCCTGTGTTCTACATTTTTTGTGGCCCTAAATATTTCGTCATTTTCTGAACTTAATTTTTTTTGTAATGCTTACTGACTTGCTTTATTCAGTTACTATTTGCCGAAATAGTGGAATTTTGGGGCATTTCTATGGTTTATGGAGAAAACGGGACATAAACCTTGAAATCGCCAGTCCCGAAAAATTCGGGACGCTTAGTCACCGTAACTATACTCCATAAAATATTTTCAAAGACTACTCCGTGAAATTTTAAAAAAACAGTCAGTGAAATTTTTTCTAAGAGACCATGACATTATTTGTAATATTATAACAAGGCCCCACCGGTCCGGGGAGATATTTTTTTACTGCGACTTTTTAAAAACTCTGTTTTCCCAAATTTTTCGCCAGTTCTCCCTTAACTATAGTCAATGAAATTCTTTTAAGGCCATAGTTTTACTTTTTCAAAGACTAGAGTCTTAACTTCTTAAAAAATCTTTTATATGCATTCGTACGAAATTTATCTATTTTGGGGTACATCAGTTTTTGTTCCCTCATATCTCTTGAACAATGATCGGATCGTAAAGAATGTTACATTGATTGAAAGCTTACGGCTTGTAGATGGTTTTTAGACCATAAACAATTTCTTATCTCATTTAGAAGTTAAACTGTGAATGTTAAAGCTTTCCAAAAGTCTATTTGGTTGCGGTGGCTCTGACGGTGAGTCTGGGGACGTTTTAGTGGCAAGGAATTGAACTACCACAAATTTTGAACTTTTTCATAACACATTTGACAACTAGTAAACTGTAGAAAATAGAGCATTGGTTCGTTTGGGAAAGTAATTTTATTCCTCACGCTGCGTTAGATGGCTTCTGGGTAGAAAATTATCTTCGAAATGTCTCCTTCCGATCCGAAAGTTGTCTTGACTTCGGTAAAACCCATAAAAATATTATTTTCTAACTTCAAACCTAATAAACAAAGAGGAATATAATTTCACACATGTATCTGTGGTTAATCCTTCTTAATAATATATGCACGCGAATTCGCTTTGATTTATAAATAGTTGTATGCTCACATTTGACAAAATTTTATAATTCATACTAGCGGAAGTGCCCGTTGAATTTCAACGGATTTAGTGAATCTAAAACTTGGATCGTGTAACATGAAAGAATAAGATAATACACAGTCGAATAAAGCAAAAATGAAGAAAACCGCTCCGCATTTACCTATTTAGATGAATGAAGGAAGAAAATAATTATTAAATTAAGTTCTTCCTCCTCCCAAATGTATTATCGTCATATAGCCTATGTTACCCGCGGGTTAAAATTATATACTTATGCGACGTTTCGTGACGATATCTTCAAAACGAAAACTGCTATTAAAACCAGCAAGAATACAATATTCAACAGAAAATGGATGAACAAAGGAACAAACGAAATGAAGTAATTTAACGAAAGACAACAAAGTATTTAGAGAACGTTTAAGAATCACTGAGTGAATATTATCCTCATACCATTAGCTCGATTCTCTTGTCCATGAGTTCTGTTTCGAGAAAATTGTTTATATCAACAATCCTTTGGAAACAACGAAACGATTTATCCAATCATAATTTGTGGAAAATATACGTCTAATTATTTAAGTTCCTGATTTTCCCAATAGGACCAATATTTTACATAATCGATGCGCAATTTCCCTTTATATTTCTTTCTCGGGGAGCAATGAAGCTTCGTACGGAAAATCTCTTTAAAGTGTAGACATGCGCGTGCACGCGCGTGCAACAACGATCGTTTCCTAAACTTTCCGATTCACCTCCTGAGTCCGTATCGACTCCTCGCGGTCACTCAGCCGTGTCACATCCACGATCCCGCTCCGATTTCTTTTTCTCGACTGCTGCCGCTCCTCCGTGGCCGTTCGGAAGTCCCCTTTACTCGGTGGGGAAAGAGGGGAGACTGGAAAAAATGTGATACCCCAGACGAAAGGAACGATATCCACCGGAGCGAAAACAGACTATTCTCGACATGACTGACTGCACTGCCCGCAGTTTTATTGCGTGCTATTTCCTAGCTCTTTACTGTAACTCATCTACCTTGGAGCTCTCTTACTGCGGTACGTAAACAGATAATAATGGCCGTCAAAATCCAATTTATTCGAGAGGAAAATTAAGCAGTTCTTCGAAGTTTGTTCGTTAATTGGCGCTCTTTCTTTCTTGCAGTTAGTTATTAAAATCAATTTTCCTTTATATACCACAATTTTCTTTTCCTTACGGAGTAATTTTTTTCATTTATCGATCGCATAAAAACTGTAAAGCTTTAAATACAATAACGCACAGTTTCTCCTAAGAAGTAAAGTTAATACTTTATAATTCATCAAGTATAAATTTTAAGATGTAGTCTAAAAAATTGCTTAGTTGTTTGCAATTTCATTCAAGAAAAAATCTATTGAAACTATACCTACACTTAATAATCAATTTAACAATACGCTCTTATACTGATTTGCTTTGTATTAAATTTCGAGAATATAAACAATTAGTTCAGCAGAATAATCGTGCATCTTTCGGCTATCAATATGGAATAGAAAATAAAAGCACTTTCAATTAAAGTCAATTTTTAAAACACACCGTTACCGCGTGACCCCAGCAAGTACCTAGAAGCAACCTCTTCAGTAAAGAGAATATACCAGCTTCTTTAAACAAGGCATGAATTTCTCAAGTAAACTACGGCTCAAAGCAAGCCTCGAAGCCTCATGCTTTGAAGTTATCCTCTTTTTGATGCATAATTCCTCTGCTCATGCATGCACAGGCTCCAGCTGTACGTAAAACCATGGAAACCATTAATAAAACCTATCCCCTCATCCGAATTCCCCCAACCTTCCTTTCATGCTTCCCTCTCTCTCTCTCTCCCCCTTTCACCACCCTGTTCCCTTAAAAAAAATCTCGCACCGCACCATATTCATACATAGGCACACACAGGCCTTACAAAAACCGTGATACTATTTTATGGACGAAGTTTCTCATAGCGCCCCTTTCCGATATAATTATTTCCCCAAATCTCCCCAGACCTATAATTCTTCTGCTTCCGATTTAATCAACATGGGGATTAATTTTACGGTCACCTGCTGGCTTTTGCTTTTGTGTCCTCCCACCCTCTCCCTCTCTAAAAACTTCCTTGAACGCGCGACCCCTTTTTCCCCTCAATTTCTCCTCCCCTTCTTCATTCTTTTTCTCCTTTCTCCCTCTCCCTAGCAAATTTTTGCTCTTTTCTTTCTCGCTACCTCTCCCTCTAACCGATTTTCTCACACAGAACGTAGGTGATTCCACTTCTTAGTCAAGCCGGCCTTTAATATTGTCCCTTTTCTTTGCCTCCCACTGTGTTCACGGGAAGGGTGAAAGGTGCCTTAAGGTCGTAGATATTAAAACCCGTAAACTTCAACTCCCCATCCCCGTCTCGTTCTTTCTCGCTTCCCATCTTCGGTCCATAAAGTCTGCCAACAGATTCACCTCCTCACTCCCTCGCCTTATTTTTTCTTCTCCCTTATCTCTCCCACGCTAGTTACATAGTTTATCCTCTCCCTCCTTACCTATTCCTCAAATTCTTCAACTTATTTTTCGCATGTGTTGGTATGTTGGTATATAAGTCCAGAGAGATACGTTTCCATTGCTTCAACCAGTGTTTTTGTTAAAAAGGTGCACCCTATACACATTCACAAATCGTTCCATAAAATTGGCTTTTTACCATAAAACAGCGCATATGTTTGCTGGATATTTGAATCGGATGCACTGATCAGGAGTCGGACTGATATATCTTTCACTTTCCAGTATATTTGTTAGAATGTTATGAAACTCTTCTTGTGTGATGAGTGAAACATCAGCAATTCATTGGTAAGATCACTTGCTAATCACCTTATCAACAAGCAAACTCTGAACCGTTTGCAGTTAAGGATGTATTAAACCGTGGTCCGTTTCTGAGGTTCTTTCTCGCTTCAATATTGTACTCCCACCATCTTAGTGATGAGATTTGCATGTTTATTCTCTGTTTTCATTATTACCTTTTAGATTGTCTTGAACATTATGTATTTTTCTGCAAATATTTCATGATTGATTTTGATTTGTTCCTTAACAAACCAGTTGCTTCTTAACATTGGTGCCCCTTAAAAGCTTAATTAGTGAACTTCATACATGTGGATAACAATCTTAATAGTCGAACTTATTGAACACATTTAGAACTGAAGCATACTTCCTTATCAACGACGCTGCGAAATTTTCAAACAACCATCGTCTGGAAAATAAAAAGGTTCCAACATAAGATTAGTAGGTGATGAAATACGAAGAAGGATTGAGTTGTTGTCTGAGGTTGAGTATTGCGATTTTTCCGTAGTGCGTATGAGGTTGGTCAACTAATAACTATTAAGCCCCCTACGTAATGCAATTCTTCAAAAAAGAAACTCAAACCCAGAGGGAGTGGTTAGAAAGCAAAGAGAAGGAGGGTATCGGTTGTTTAGAGGGAGGGAAAGACTTTGGAATAAGCTTTCTGGCGCTCCATTTTCGCAGCGTGAGAGGGGGCCGTGGTGTTAGGGTTCGAGAAAACACAGTAGGGGAAAGAATTAGGTAGAAGAGAGAGGGGGGGGGGGGCAGGGTGAGGGGAGGGAGATTGATACACAGTGAGAGTTGGGGGAATTACGAACTCCAATAAAAGTCACACCTGCAGAGAGACGCAAAGGCGTCGACTGACGTTTATTTCCGGCAGACGCTGCCTGGCCGCCATCAAGCGAAAGCTCCCTGGCTCCCTGTTTCGCGACACCGTATTTTTACAAAGGATGGAGATCAGGGAGGAGAATGAGAGTGTCAGAAGAGAAAGTCTGCCTCTCTGAAGATATTGTATCCAATAGTGGCAGCGGATACGGTCTTAGAAAATTCATGAACGTTTCTTTTCAAAACATTAAATCCAGCGAGAGTTAGTGTTCCAATAAAGAACTTTATCTATGGAAAATAAATTTAACCCGTATTTAAATAGATGTGTTCAAATGTATAGGTGGAGTTAAAATTCTTTTCATTTCTGTCATGTATGTAGTTGAATTGCTTCAAATGAAGACCTACCTGCCTAAAGGTGAAACAAGTTCTGTCATATCAACGCGTAGTGATATCATTGGAGGAGGAGTAATATCCTAGAGTAGTGGTACCCAAATAATGTCATGCCGAGTTTTTCGATCCTGCCCGCCATCAGCTTAAAAATTAAGGAGAAAATGTAATGTAAACAGAAAATAGTAGAATTTCGCCATTTCTCTCTATTTTCATAATATTACATTCATTCAAAGCAAATCAAATAATATTGATCCTTACATTAACTCTTTAATTTCCTTTAATTATTATTCAACTGCATTATCGACTGCCTGTGGTCCGCGATGACTGCCGATGTTGGTTATGTATCCCTCGAGCTGTAAAGTTTGTGTACCAGTCTTAAGAGGAAAGTTGCGTATTGCTACTATACAGCTAAATACTTAACAAGTTTTACATTAAATTGATGAAATACAATCGTCTTTATTTTTATCAACACAATACATTAAGAAAGATGTGCGAAATTTTTGTTTTCTTGAGAACCGTCGCTTATCGGATAGTTTTTTTATCCCAACGTTTCATTCCTTTTTCGGATCAACTTTTTGGAATTCTTCCGAGAAAGAAAAATAAGGGGAGAGGAAGCAAGACCGTTTTCATGGAAGAGAAAATATTTGTGGTTCGCAAATGATAACAAAAAACCGTCTGGAAGAGATCATTGTGGGATGGCGGTGGTACAGGAGGGAATGGAAGAAAGAAGAGCTTAAAGCGTTTGGGATAGAAAGAAAGCGAAGGTTATGGAGCGAGTGGTCTTAAGCCAAAAGCAAAGCATGTCTGTCTCTATTTCTCTTCTTCCTCTCTGGAACTGTCCCGCTCTCCCTCTTTTTTCCCATCTCCTTCTCTTCATCGTTTTCCATCACTTACCAAGAAAATGGTTGAGAACAAAGCGTGCGGAAAACTGACTGAGAGGAACATATATGAGTGTGAGGTGGATGAGGATGAGAAGAAGATGGAGACGAGCACAAATCCATTACAGGACTTCGCTTGGATTTATTGCCATGACGCTTTACGAGACGCGCTAGACACATGTCATGAGAAAGATGGGGGAATTCTCGCCGAGAAAGGAGCGCCTTGCTTGCACTCTGTCACCGCTTCACGTCGATCCGTCTTCTCTTCCTCTCTCTTCCTTGCTAAACCACCTTCCTTTCGCTGCCTTTCTCCTCTCTCCAACACCACACTCCTTTTCCGAGTCCTTTTACGTCTTCCTTATCATAGTGACAGTTACCATAGCTTTCTTTTTTATTAATGTCTCTCTGTACCGTAGTTAATAAGCGAGAAATAAAAGCCTAAAAGAAAATATCCCTAATTAGCATCCAATTTCAAGCTTTTATAAGATGCATTTTGTTGTTGTTGCCTCAAATATCATCTCGTCAAAACATCAAATTTTATACTGCAGCACAACATTCTCCGTTTTTAAAGCAATACGACAGACGTGTTTAACATGATCCATTAAATCAAAATTTATTTAATTTACAAAATTTACGATTTTCAAAAAACAATGTATGCAACATTATTTCCAATCTACAATCTACATTTTGTGGGCTTAAGTAATCATTGTCGGTAACCTACAAACATCGGCATATTTTTAGGGACGCAATGTTAAGACTTGTTGTATACTCGGTAGCTGGCTCAAGCGCAAACCGCGACTTACTTTGGAAACATTCAGGAAATACATTATCTGCCCAATATTGCATAAAAACAAATTAACCCTAGCGGTAAATAAAGACGGACGTACTTCACAATACAACTCTACAGTTTCCGTAATCTTAGCAACTCGGCGTTTATTGCCAAACACTGTAGCCTCCCTCTCACCCTCCTGAATTCTTTGATCGCATCTTTGTCCTTTTCTCACCTATCCCTCACCCAGCCCCTTCACTCCCTCCTCCATCAATGTTAACGTTTTTGACTGTCCAACATTTCGTTTCTACCCCAGTACCCTTTTATAGAATAAGTTTTGTGGTTTAAATTTCGACTTTATACAACATTTCGATTCTGAAAATTTCTCTATTAACTCTGTCAGCCTTCAATTTGCATGCTTTTGATTTTTCTACTGAAATAAATGATAAATACTTCATTCATGGGCATGTAAGTGCATAAGTAGCTTTTTATTAACTTCAATTTGGAATAATCTTATTTATGTGATGACACAATTACTGGCAATATCAAATATATCATCAAAACTGCACGTATATTGTTAGAGATTGATGCCGTTCTGTATTTAATCTTTATTAAATTCAACAGTTCCTTGATGTCCATAGAGTTTTCATTCTCATATTTCAAAACCTGATCGCTGGACCTGCGAGATGAAGTTATTCGTACTGAAACCGCATTTGAAACGCTTTATTTCCATCGGAAAATATTTTATGAAGTTATACAAACATTTTCATATTGAATGTATACGAAACTATAAATAAATGGCTGTATTAATTACATTACAACATTTTCTATCATAACATTGCTAGGTTCATCTCTGCGAAGCCGAGGCGATCCCAGACTATGGCACATCCACTTTCCACAAGAAACTAGTGATCGTAAAATCTCTATGGAGAGGATGCAACGATGCCAACAAGTAAGTCTTATTGGGTTAATTTAAGTTAACAAAATGAACGAAAAGTGTATTTAAGGGCTTTACTTTATACAATACTATATAGCTGGAGTGCCCGTTGAATTTCAACGGATTCAGTGAATCTAAAACTTCGACCGTGTAACATGTAAACATCGCAAGAATAACAATAGCATACGACCGTGTAACATGTAAACATCGCAAGAATAACAGTAGTACACAGTAAAGCAAAAATGACGAAAATTGCTCCACATTTACCTATTTAGATGAATGAAGGAAGAAAATCTTGCACTGTGAAAAATCGAAAATTACCTGTAAGCTAACGGGAAAATAATTATTGATTTAAGCTCTCCCTCCCCCAAAATTTTTTATCGCCATCCATATAGCCTATGTTACCCACAGGGTAAAATTATATACTTATGCGAAGTTTCGTGACGATTTCTTCAAAACGAAAACTGTTAAGTAAAACCAGCAAGACCAGAATAATCAACAAAAAATAAATGAACGAAGGAACTTACGAAATGATTTAATTTAACGAAAGACGAAAAAGTAAATAGAGAACGTTTAAGAATCACAAAGTGAATATTACCCTCAGACCATTAGCTCGATTCTCTCATCCACGAGTTCTGTTACAAGAAAATTCTTTACATCAACAATACTTTGGAAACAATGAAAGGATTTATCCAATCACAATTTGTGGAAAATTTACATCTAATTATTTAAGTTAGTTTTAAAAACATCTTGCTTTAGATAACTCTACGTCACACGAAAATATCATTAAAAACTATTTATTAGTAGTATTACAATTATGATCAACAAATATTAGGTTGTCATGTAGACAAAGCAAACTCGCATACAGAAATTGAAAAACGATATTACGTTAAAAATTTTTCAATATAAATGCATTGAACTCTCAATTTCGGCGACAATGGGAGTTGTCATGGTAGCTTATAATGGGTATTGTCATAAAACTGATTAAAATCACTTATTTTTCTGATTCTAAACGCGTTTTTACGCTAATTCGATCAGGATTCGGATTCTGTCTTCAATAAAGAGAAACATTGTGTTTTTTCCTTCATAGAACCATCAAGTCTCAAGTTCGTACCATGTTTCCAAGTAATTTTAAAATTCAAATGAAAAATAAGCTGCACTCATCCCTATATTATTCAAATGAAAAAAGACAATATTTTTTAAAATTAGACAGGTCAATCAAATCGATATAAAAACCTTACTACACACACGTACTTGTTATTCCGGTTAAACTTATACATTTCTCTTGTTTCTACATGCTGTAGTTGCAGAGCTATAAAATTACGTACAAACACTTTATTTTATAGATATATAAGATATCTTATATATATTTTGTGTGTGTGTATGTTCTTTATACGTTTTTACACCGTTGAAGCTATCGAACTCAAAAGTTTCCTGGGCCATCCTATGGATCAAAGGAAGAACTTGGTCTAGGTGTGCAGACCGTGGGGTCTCTTATACCCCATGGGGTCAATAAAATACTATTTTCATAAGAATTCATGGGAAATGGTGTGGAGAAATCCCAAAATGCCATGCAGCCCTTCACTGATGTGGATATAAATATACCTAAATATTAACTTACGATCACGGGAAATGGATTATTTTACGCACGAAAGACTGAATATTTTAATTCTGTTAATGTTTCTTGGTATTACATGCTAAATCGCTCGAAATTTTCCTTTAAGCGCAAAATTTATCGGTTTTCCAGGCGGCAACAAAGCTAAATTTCTTAATTGTTGTCCTCTTCAAAGGGAGAGATATCCAGGTAAAGATTAACGCAAGGAAAATCCACGCCGTGGCACGCTATAGAGGAAGAATAGCTAACGCCAAGATATGCCTAAATAAAGTCTATGAATACTTTTGAAGTGAGTGAAATGATTTTTAAGGAATATTAGAACATTTTTATCTTTTACCATTAACATTGAAAGATTTATCGCAACATAAATCGATACATTTACTTACATTTGTTCGGTAACCAAGATGTTTATTGTTTACGTTTTGGCTAATAGTATTGATATAATCCACATAATTTTATTGCCGCTTTAAAGGCGTCGGTGTAACTATCCATGTGAATATTAAGTAAGACGTTAATGCGTACAATACATAGAATAGTAAATGTTAATGTAAGCATCGCTCGCGTAATTAAGGAAAGGGGAACGTTTGCCCCGAGCAATAAAAATCGTTTGCCACTCTTTCCCGAGCGAAGCCGGGCGTTTCAGCTAGTATAAGATAAGATTAACTCCAATTTTGTGACTACCACATTTACTTTAGTATTTAACTTATTATTTTTATGTTAATAAATCTTACCAAGTGCTAAACGGACGATTTTTCTCGACATCAGACCCAATATCTCTCTATACCTATTATAAAATCGTAATCGTAACGCTCTAATTTTGTGAATAACTCGATTAGAAATAAACTTAGAAGCCTCAAATTTCTCAGGATTTCAAGTGTTGATGAATATCTACGAAATGACTAAAAATCTTTCGAAAAAGGACACGGGCTGGACTCCAGAGGATGAATGTCTTTTCCCATAAGATAACACGTAAAAATCACCTTTTTGGTTTAAAGGCTTTCATTCTTTTACTCTTTAAACTATCTAAAAATTAAGTTATCGACACGAAATTCGAGCTAAAACACGCCAAAATGAATGATGATTCTTATTCTTACCGTCGAATACTCAATCTCATTCGAATTCGCTCATATTTTAAATTTATACTCGAGTTTTGGTAAATTTTTTAACATTTCGATAATAAGATTCCATGTAGGGATTGCAATCCCGGGATCCCGCTAAATATCCGAGTCCCGAAATCCCGGGATTTTTATCAAGGAAATCCCGGGATTTCGGCATTTATAAATACTTAATATTAGTCATTTTTGCGCTGAGATTCGCTGTTTTGACATATCAATGGTTCAATTCTATAGCGAGACTAATCTGAAAATATTATTATAGTATTTATATTAATTGGTCAAAGAATTATCAGGCATTTTTCGGTTTCAAGCTTATGTATAAATGAACCGAAAAATTTTTGTTAACGAATGAGCATTCACGATCCTTTGCTTCGTCGTTCGGATCTTCCTCGGCTTCTATACACCAAATTAGTTGGTCCGACGACTTCCGTCAAACATCGTCTTTTAGGTCAGTAGTTTCCAAACTGGGGCGTATAAGATTTGGCTGATACAATATCAATTTTGTCCTAGTCGTTAGACCTACGTTGCACCGCTCTCAAATTCCTTGCTTATCTTTAGGCATTAATCCCATTCATACTCGAGTACCCTCAACGAATCTTCATTTCAGTTTAGTCCGACTACATTTAAGATGTTTTTGTTTACGTTAAGGCATATTCTAATTTTACCCTCGAGTTCCCATAGTACCGCTTTGGTGCTCTTGAGCTCGTGCTGTATCTCTCATATACTCTTAGCGAATTCGTATCTTCTTTATTGGTTGTGTGGCTCCGAGATGTCTGTGAATATAATGTAGTATTTTTTCATTTTTCTTTCTCAATGGGTTCCAATAGCATCGCACTTCGTAGTCGAAAATCTGCTCCAGCTCTAGTGAGTTGAAAATATTTTCGCTCTTGCAACGGTTGGAGAAAGGTTGGCCGGGCACGTCGGTATAAACAAAAGGAACTACTCTCTCAAACGCTTTGCTCACATTTAAGATAGAACGCTTGCTACGGCTAGTTGGTGGCATTCTTTGGTGTTGCTCGGCCCAACATCTTCGTCGCTGTTCGTCCCTTGTGCTTTATAATATAAGTGCACCTGATTATACAGTGAAAGTTTAAATTGAATTCGTTTTCGTATAATAACATACAGTAAAACCACTGGCGTTTTATTAGATAAGTGTGTTTTATTATTATTGTTTCACTCGTGTTGCTGTCTTCTACCTTCACTTTTTACAGTGAAGCAGTTTATATGCGTTATGGAAATGGGATAAATAAAACATTAGTTTCTGCAGCTAAAACCATGGTTTTAATATTTTTATAAAATTTAATAAAACGGGATCGGGATTGGAAATTTAGAATCCCGAAATCCCGGGATTGTGAAATTCCTCCGGGATTGCAATCCCCAATTCCATGGTTACCGGTATTGTTGTCCTCGGTAATTTCCGTGCATATGCACTTAAAGAAAGGCTTAAAGATCGAAAATAAGATTAAAATTTGCTCGAAATGACCAAAGATATGAATTTAATGCAAATAAGTCGAACGCAGTATTCATGTTATTTATGTTTTTTATCTTTATTACTAAAATCCTATTTCTGGTTGTCTCTCTCTCTTTAACGCTTTATACCGCAGCCATTTTTAATCTCCGGGAATTTCAGCCCTCTACGTTTATTTTTTATCGAGATATTCAACTGATTTTCTTAATTTGTTATTAAAAACCAAACATACCGAGGAAAAGCGAACAAAGGGGAGGAGGGGGTTGGCGAGCGTCAGCGACCCCCCCCCCCCCCAGTATGTAAATAATAATGTTAAGTTAGCTTGGATTATTTTTCAAATACAAGTGGCGACGATGTATTTCGTGATATGTATCACTCTTTCTTCGCATCTCTATTTGAACTCCACGACATTTTTTATTGTTAACTTTCAATTTCCCTCAGGCAAGAGTTCCTCCGTGAGACGAATTGGTTAGCCAGCGTAAGAGACGTGAACGTGGCCCGAGTTCTTGGCGTCTGCACGGCTGACGAACCATTCTGTGTCATAGTGGAGCATGCAGAATTCGGAGACCTACCCCGTTTCCTGCAACAACAGGCAAGATTAGCGGCTGCTGGCGGCGCAGACACCAACTCCATCACAAATGGAACGGGACCACTGAGGTACGTATACCCATTTAAAATTTTCTGTACCCGTGTTTTCGATGTTGTAATATAAAAGGGATTTTTAAAGCAACTGGGGGCTCTTGGTGATCCGCGAAACATTCAAATTGCGGAGACACTCAAATGCATTTGCTGCACCAGTCGTATAATGGAATACATATATCACAAAAATGATTTAGGAAGCAAATTAACCATAATATGTTACTACAGTACTTCTGGCGTGCAGTTAGATGTTTACTTATTTTATAGGAAATAGAATTAAGACTGCGATTTCCCGGAATGTAACGTCGACGTATACATTACGACTATTTTAATGCATTTTTATAACTGCATTAAATAAACGATTACGTATACCACAGAGTGAAAAACAGTATCTTTCGAACTGCCACATTATAATTCAATCTACTCATTATGTAAATAGAGATAATTCTGATATTCTTCCCAGAATCTTAGGAGCTATAGTAAGACTGTTTCATTAAAAATTTCCGCTGACTCAAATTTCAACCATAGTACCTACCGGATTTAAGCTACACTTTTATAGAGCGTCGGTAGCCATTTTAAAAGCTGTACAATTCTCCCTCATTGTAAATTGTAGGAATTAATAGCAAATTCCAGGAAAAAATTGTAAAGTTAAAATTGTGATTCCATTTAATCTACAATTAAATAAAGGTATTCTAAATTTGAGCATTTTTCAAGTCTGATAGGAATCAATACATAGAATACGTTATCTTCTATTTCTGCAGCAAAGCAAAACATTTTCACCACTATCGATTGTATTACCGAATTGCCTCAAATAACGCATTTCTTGTTATATTTCTTGCACTTGGAAGAGAAGATTACGGCTCAGTATGGACGGCAAAATGAACCGCAACGGCAAGAGATGTTTTCAAAACCGCCAGCTCTAATTTTCCTCATCCAGACTCCATCGTTAAGTTCCACGAACCTTCCAAGGCATTTTATTTAGACGGCATACAATAACAATACATGACCATAACATAATATAAAAACCCTTCCTTCCTATTTGATCGCTATGTTTATCTTCGGTACCGTCGCAATCATTAATAATCCCTATTCCAAACACCGCTAGCAATTTCGGAAACTCTCAGAATCCTCTCGCTCTCACACTCTTAAATCTCATTCTAACCCTTTCCGCGCCGAAATCTCTCTCCCTCTCTTCTCTTTTTCCACGAGGAAAGGGATGGGAAAACTGGGAGTTCAGCCGAATTCTATTTCGCTGGAGGAGAGAGAAGGCCAACTCCACCCATTTTCCCCCTCCCAACACTCTCTCCTCTCCACAGTCACTACCCCGACCGCCAATTACCCTAATCGATTTGCTGCGCGAGAAAACAAAATTTATATTCAGAGTCGTTGATCCAAAATCCCTTTGATGCGTGGAAGGATTCCCTACTGTCGCACTCTCTCTCTCGCGCACACAACCCCCCTCCCCCCTCCCCCCAACCTTTCTCTCTACATCTCTCTCGCACTACACGCTTTCTCCATTTGAGGAACTCGCGGCGCGAGATAATTTCGGATCGAAACGAAAACACGGCTCACGGAGGACGCTATAGGGCTGCGAAAACATTTCCAATGGCTAGCGTGTCAGCGTCAGCGTGTGTTGGGAGGACGTGGTTTGGACGTTTTCCTCTTCCGCCGTCATACTTTACGAAGATCTCGCTTCCTCGTCTAGCTGACCGGGATACATTTTCCGCTCCGTAATAATAGAGTACTCGATGAAACAAAAGAATGCTCTTTCCCTCCGTCTAGCCCGTTCTGCTAATGCAACTTGACCGCAGTACTCGTTTTCCGTTTCCTCAAAATTACGACGATTTGCGTAAGTGTGCATTTATTTTCGTTTCGTCTTTGTATGCCGGACCGGTCCAACTTCCTCGTTTATCTGTATTCTCGACAAAGTGGTATGGTCCGAGAGCTGCAGTGATTAATCTATTTTGTGTGGCAAAAATAAACGAAACCTGGAAGTAAAAATGCTGCTTTGGCGTAACTTCGCGGTTGCGATAAATACATGGCAGAGTTTCGCTTCGTGTGTGTTGCTTTAACTTAAAAATTATGTATCCTGTCGTAGTGCGGGTGTTTTACTTTTTATGTACGAGTACACGCTCATTTTTCCTTTCTGTTCTGACTGGCGCTTGTGCATTTTTATTCCTGCAGTTACGGCTCCCTCATCTACTTGGCCACTCAGATTGCGTCTGGTATGAAGTACCTGGAATCGCGGGACCTAGTACATCGGGACCTCGCTGCACGGTAAGTCTTTCCCGCAAACAACGGGAATAAGTTATCAGAGTGCGGGCAATCATGGGAAGGACTGTATTCAAGTAAATTTATTCTGATATTTCTGGATAAGAAATAATTAACGACTGTTTTCTCAAATATTACGAAGAAATATTTTATCTTTTATTAATATAACAAAACCGCCGTGTTTGATTTTACTGCTATAAACATTCCCAAAACAGTTTAATCTCGTTCCAAAAATATTGATTTGATGCAGGCTTATAAAATTTTCAGTTAATAATTTGGTAACCTCTTTGACTCGCTACCTCTCGGTAGGATGTATTTAAACCATGGATTAAAATGACATCTATTAATTTAACCTAGATACTATATCCGTAGGTACTGCTAATAAAAAAATATTTAGGCGCTTACATTCGGTCCGAAAAATATTTCCAGAGGATGAAAATGAATAACCTATAATTATTTTTTAAAATGTGTTATTTGGTGAATTAACTCATTGAAATCCTTCTACTTATAGTTTTAAACTAATATCAATTAATAGTGTATGGCCTCTCAATAATGAAATCTTTAAATAATTTCTCAAAAAAGAAAAATACCTAAGTTTGAACTAGAGAGCTTACTGGTAAATATTTACCCGTTCCCAAATTAGACCTTAGAAGAGTAATAAAAACGAAAAGTTTGGCAAAACCCTTTGAGATTGAAGGTTTGAGATCAAAGGATATTCGGTTCTTCGAAAAATCTTTTAATTGTCACCAGATGCCGTCTAGGAGTATCTTTATTATTTCCATCTCTCTCATTCATTTCGCCACCACATTTCCTCTCTTTTCATCTTCCGCCCGACTTCCTTAACACACCTGGTTTCATATATAAAGCAACTGAAGGTGAAGCCGTGCTTTTGTGGTTCTGAAATTGGACCTCAGAAAAAATCTTTTTATACAAATTCCTACAAGGATTAGCGTATTTACTATCAGTTTTGTTTGTACTTCTAAGGACTTGTTTGGGAGAATGTTCGCGAAAGGAAATTATATATTTTGTAATTTAATCTATGAAACTACTAATTTTCAATTTCCTTTTTCGTGAAATTTGATATGGTTGAATAGAATACCTGCGTGTTTGGGAAACCTCTGCACGTATTTTACAACCATTTCCTAGATTTGAAATCAAACAGTTTGGGTCCGTATTACGTTAGTGACTGTTTGCTGGTACCGTTCTGATTTCCTTGATCAAATTTCCCTATACCTATTTTTTATGATACCCCATTAAAATAATCGTCCAATTCAAAATATTTTGCTCTCCATAGATAATTGTAATAATAATGACGTGCTTTCAAACTTTTCAATTTAAATATGATTACTGATTAGCAATACTATTTTAGAGAACTAAATCAGAATAGGTATTAGCCTAGGAATGACTCAATTGGAACGAAATATATCGGAGCCCAAAAATAAAAGCTTGCTTTCTTTATACAGCTTAAATTCCTATTTTATGAAAATATAAGTTTCTCTAACAAACTAACTTCGTGCTCTTCAATCTTAAATATAGCACACACTTCTAAAGTACTTCTGACGGATTGGCCTCGTAGGCTTTTAGTATATAAGGCCAGAAAATTTTTCGTCTAATGGCAATCTATGCGAAGCGCGCTAACGACGACTTGAGAGATAGGCTTCTGGCGCGCGTGTGGTCCACTTACGTGGGACTTCCTCAGTTTTCAAAAAGACATTCTCCTTGCGGTGTGGGTGGGTGGGTGGGGGTGAGCGTAGAGGGGAATGGAGCGGAGGTGGGCGGCTGAGAGAAAGATGGAACGAAAATAAAAACAGTGGAGTGGGGGAGAAAGGGAGACAGATAGAGGGTGTATATTTAGCGGAACGGAAAACAGATGCGCAGCGGCAAGAGATAAATCTCGTGTCGGCGACCGCCATAGCTGCTGCCTTGGGTTTTCCAGGGGCCTACACGGCGCTGGCATATCCACTGCGTCATTTTTTTGTGAGCCCGTATTTATAAAAATCACTTTTTTATGCCGCCATTTTTATAGGCTTGTTTTATGTAGCCATCGGCTTATGTATTTCTTCCTCTTCTTCGCCCCCTTTCTTTCCCTTCGTTGCTTAAGGGGCCACCTGATGCTCCATCGGAGTGGTTAAGCTTAGCGGCTAAAGCGGGTAAAAAATCGCCCCTCCATTGAGAATCGTTGGAATAATTATACTGATAGAGAAAAAATTGTTTCGTCTTGAACCAAGTAAGTTTTGCATCGCGAATGATCGGGAGGGGATTACGAAGAATTGGGTAAAAATAGAACTCAAGTAGAAAAATACGAAATATCTTTCAAGTAAACATCAATTTATAGCGGAATAGAACGACAGGTTTGTCGGCTTTTCAATGAATTTGAATCAAGTTGTATACTTAAGAGTTTTCATTTTTAAATGGAATTTTAGATAAAATTCCCTACTTCAATATAGTTATTAAATGCCTGAAGACACCTTTTTCTATTAAACATTTTAATATTTCGATCTTTTATATTACTGGACAAGAATCGCTTTGATATTATCAATATTTTTAGAAATCGAAGTTGAAATCCAATAAAAAGAATGTACAGTAGAAACTTTCCGTTCGCGGATTTCCTCTTCACGGTCAAGCTTTTGAGGCACAACCTTTCCGGGTGCGGAAAAAAGTAGTGCCCGCATTGCGACTTAAATGACACTTTGGGATATAAATCATGATTCTTAAAAAAACGGGACTAAAGTTGGAAGCTTCAACAAAGCGTTACGAGCGATGAAAAGGAGAGAATTGGGACGGTTGGTAACCATAACATGCATAAACATTAGCCAGGATATTCATTGAATTTACTGTTTTTACGATTGCGTTTGCGGATTTGCCGTTCACGGAGATTTTCCGGAACGTAACCCCTTCGAACGACTAGGTCCTACTGTAATGTAATAGAAATTGATTTAATTTCCTGAAATCTACATCAAATGTCCTTCGTTATAATAAATAATCTGCCCACAGAGAAACTGGATTTTCCATATCACTCCATCCTCCTTAACCTTTCTCATTTCCTATTGGTTCTCCCCTTCTCCCATCCAATACCCGAACCCTATACCTCCATTTCTATAACCTTGTAATCCCGTCGTAATAAACCCCGGACCCGGTTCCTCTCCTTTATATCAGTGGTATTATCATCATTTCCTCCAAGTGTTTATAATTATTACACTGCCGTATTTTATCCTCCTTAACTATAGTTATAATAATAATAACATAGTAATTTCCCCATAATTTAAAACTAATAAAACCATATAAATGGAGATTTATAAAATTGCACAATTTTCTGAGTCTATTTTAATAAGCTTTGATATTTGAATTACATTCAAAACAAATAATATTGTTAAGATAAGTATAATTGTCAAGTTTCGTTTTTAAAATTATTCATATTAAAGGACAATAGTTTTTCAATCAGGAGCAGTAGCAAATGCCTCATTCTACATTTATTCTTACAGGAATTGTGTCGTTGGCAAAGGATACTCTCTGAAGATAACAGACCACGCCATGTACTGGAGCAGATTTGAAAACGACTACTACGTCAGCGATACCAAAGCAAGGCTCCCTATTAGGTGGATGGCTTGGGAAAGCCTTTTACTAGTAAGTAAAAACCTTACCTCTGGCACGGATTTTTATGAAAATTAGAGTATTTTTGCCCGCAAACGAAAAATCTTTCGAATACAATAGTGTAATCTAATTGTAAGTATAACTTTTGCCTACCATTTATATCCAGAATTAAATCGGATATTTTAATTTTATTCATAAATTCAAGCAAAAGTTCCATTATTTCAAAGAAAAATTCGATCAAGAGGATTTTAATTATTGATTACGAGCCTAACTCGGTACAGTTACACTAAAATTTGGGCAGAAATAAATTTCTAGCTTGTTTGATTATACTATTCCTATCCTCAGGGTCTACACAGCAGCAAGAGCGACGTGTGGTCATTCGCGGTGACGCTCTGGGAGATCTTGATGCTCTGCGCCCAGACGCCCTTCTCCGAGCTCACTAACGAGCAGGTAGTAGAGAACTCCAACCACTGGTACCAGAACGACGGTCTTCAGCGCTACCTGACGAAACCTCCCGCCTGCCCCAGAGAGATATATGACCTGATGGGAGAGTGTTGGAAGAGGCACGAGGTCGACCGGCCGAGGTTCGGCGAGATTCATCTTTTCCTGCAGAGGAAGAACCTTGGTTACGTCCCAGCGACCGTGTGATGGAGGGGGCGGAGATCGGATACCTTGATAAAAGGCGCCGCCGGAAATGAAATAAAAAAGAGACGAGCAGGAAGGGATTGTTCCGAGTGAGATATCGACGCGAAATTAAATCCTCTCAGTATGAAAAATAAATCCTTCCACAACGAACGTGAAAAATCGAAAGTGAAGATTAAAATAAAAACGATGAGGCGAGAAGTGGATCTTTCCGATAACATTCTTCGTAAGAACTGTTAAAAGATTTTTCATGCGGCTTGTGAGAAAATTTCTCTCCCGCATCACTACTGAAGAATTACGGAATAAGGGATCCATTTTTCCTCTTTCATAACTTCTACTTCGGAGCAATATTTAAAAATAAATGCGGAGGATCAAAAAAGTTGTTGTAAAATTTTATATGTAAATACTGGGATGCAGGGGAGAACGGACGGGGAGGTTCGGGAAGAAGTCTGGCGGGTATAAGACTGATAGTTTGGATGAGTAAGGTTTGGTAAGTGATGTATAAATTCTCACATCCTCTTTGGGAATAAGTTTAGAAAGGGATGGTCGGTGGGTTGATCTCGGAGAAAGCTTTTTCCTTATTAATAACACAAACATTTTAAAAATGTGTTTGTTCTTCGGCAGAGATTTTTCTGATACAGTTGCCGATATAGCGACGGGGAGATTTCTTTGGGGGTACTTGACGACGCGCAAAACTTTCTCGATTTCAATAGTTTACGTAGCATATGTAATGTTGTAAGAAAGTGTAAGAAAACGGTGATCTTCAGTGGTCACAGGTGACTTTTCAGAAAAAGGACGCTAAAGGAAAAGTCTTCCTTTCTTTTGGACGCTGGCTGATTCTTGTAGCGTACTTCCTGATCGTGCCAAATGTATTGACTTCTTTCGTTCACTCTAGTGTCTTCCGATGGTCGTCAGGGAAAAAAAAGTGTGGTTCTCTTCATCTGTCGGCGCCTGCGATTCAGAAATATTCTAAAACGTGGAAACGAGAGAGGTTTTAGGAACTTCGAATCGCCGGTTCTATCCGATAATAGAATTAATAATTAAAATTATTATTAAAAAAGCTCAGATGTGAAGGCGTGTGGATAGTGAAAAAAAATGATCGGAGGGTGTCTCAACTGTCTATATTCTTTTAAAAAAATCTCTTTTTTAATCCTCTCTCCCTATTTTCATACGCTCAGTTCTTCGAGAAATTTCGATGACGTGATAAAAAAATAAACGAGTGGTGTTTGTGTGTGAAAGGCCTATGAAACTTTCGTGCAGCTGCGTTCTGCGATATATATTTGTGTGTCGGCACGAATTTATAGGAAGTTATGGGACACGTGTTGATGTTTCGTTTTTTCGCTGCGATAATCGTTCGAGTTTTCTTTTGTGAATCTGGAGAACAAAAGAGTGTGATTGAATCATGTGTGAACCTTCGTTCCGGCGGAATTTGTCTGGGAACGGATGGTTATATAAATATTACGGGGTCATGTTAAGAAGATCTTTATTGATAACCAATATTTCTTGGACGCAAATATGCAACAAGAGTGACAGTCGGTTCAGCTTCTTGTTCGCTGGATTTTAATCACGGACGATCGTAGTCCTTATGTGACCCTGTATTTATTTTCCTTGAATGGAGTGACGATTCACGCGCTGTATACGGAGGCTGTATCCTCGATTCGCGAAAGGGCCGTGCAGGACGTGCATTTCCGTTTTTATCGAGGTATATCTTCAGAGGAAATTGACATCTTTAGTGGATAAGAGGATGTCAAGTTTTTTGATCATTATGGGATTAGTTGTGATCTTTAAAGCGTAAAATGTATAAGAAAATATCGGGGGGAAAGCAGCGGTCGACAAAAAGGCGGTGTCCTAGTGGAATTGTTAATTTTTTCCAATGTCGTATTTATCATTGTTGGGCTTCCTAAAATTGGCACGAATCCTCTCAAAAAAATAAGTCATTGAAAGTGATAATGAATCCAAAGCACATTAAAGTGTTAGTTGATAACGATCGCGCATTCTTGGTCTGATCGAATCATTCGTGAAAAACATTAATCGGCCAACAGCGTAGCACTGGCGACGCAGAAACCGTCATACCTACCTGAAGCAGCGACAAAATAAAAAAGATCCCACCGAACGAAGAGAGACGGCGGTTAACATGTGAACGAGAAAATGATTTCGCGTTATTCTCGGGAGAAGCTCGGACATTACAAGGGTAGTAGTTAGTGAATTGTAACCATTGGAAAAAACAAAGGTTCGAAGGTATTCTTTGGTATACTCTCTGATTTCGTCGGTGTGTAAACTTTCATTTGTTTTTGTCGGAAATCCTGCTCATGAACAAAGGACGATCGAATTTATGCAAAAAATATTTTAAGTAGATTTCTCCCGCGTTATAACAAATACTTTCGTGACTCGTGTCCCCCAAAAGCTTGGTAAATCAGCATAGTTTAAATTAAAACACTTCAAAAATTTTGGCTTTGTTAGTCTTTTATTTTTCGTCCGGCTGCATTCTTTAAAATGCAAAGCGATCGGGAAGATGTTTTGCAAGCGCTTATTCAAGATGTCATTAACCTTTTAAAAGAGCAGTTCTTGTATTCCGTAGTTAAGTGTTTTTAGAGCGAGAGGTGTGCTACAGAAAGCGAGACTCTCACATTGCCATAAGACAATCAAGTGCAGTGAAAAAAATATATGAAAAGGTCATTGAGACGACCTTAGGAATAGGAAGGACTCGTTTTTAAAACGAGTCTCAACACCTATGTCCATTTCGAACGAGGCAGTTCAGTCGCAATTTTTTAACTCCCTACAAATATATCGAAATATGTACTGAATTCCTCTTCCATTCTTTAAAGTCTGATGTGTCTCCGAGGCGATTTCGTACCGCGAAGGAATTTCTAATGAAGGAGGTGGTCAGATTTTCGTCGCGACGAGTTAAAAGAAATAAAATCGGTATGTCAACTCGGAGATCTTTGGTGGTATACGTGTATCGGGAACTCAAATTATCCGCGAGGTTGAAAATGTAACGTAAGAAAAAAAATCTTGGATGGCGTAGAAGACGTGAGAAATCCTTTCATTTTGACTAAATTTTGAGAGGTCCCTTAAGGCCTGACGAGGGAGCGGTATTTATTCATCTGTATCTGTTGGAATATATCTAACATTATTATTTACACCTGGAACTCTATTAATAGTGGAGTAAAAAACATTGTTTACGACTACACTTTTTTCCATAAGTGGTGTAGATAGATGTAACGTATATTTTCCTTCCCTTTCTTTGATATAAACTTTTTAAATGGCGAAAAAAAGTTTCTAAAATTTAAAAAAGTCCACTTTTAAAAAGAGGAATATCTTATTGAAAGATATTGGCTGTATATAAGAGTTAAAGATATCGTCTATGTAAAAAAAGAGCATTCTAATGAAATAAAAAAGTTCTATTCTCATTAAACACGCTACGAAAGTGGCCAAACAATGCTCATCCGTGTACTAAAAAAGCGTTCTAATACTGAATCTTTTGTTAATATGTGCACATTTTTATGTCATCCAGTTCACTAATGAAGGAAAGAGTAAAAGATTTTTTCTAAAAGCTTAGGTTACACAAAGCAGGTGTGTTCACAGCATGATCACGGCAGTTTTCAAGTCTTTCCTAATTTATATCGATTGTGTGGTGAATAATAACTGAATAAATGAAGAGCACTTTCGGGAGAATGTTAACAGTTAAAAAAGGTAAATAGATTTGAAAATTATCCTATAGACATATCAAGTTTACATTTATTAATTTAGGTAGCTCCCAGTAATAAGACTGTAAAAAATACTACAGTTGAGTAATGAATGCTTTTTGTATTCCTTAATGTCGATAATAAATGTGTTGGCTTCTGAGTTGTATTTTTATTTCCCTTATGAACACTACCCACGTTTTAATCCCATAGAAATTATCCTCAATTCATAAAACCAAATGCTTCTGCAGGAGATTACACCCATGCAAAAGGGATACAAAAACAACTAACAGAATCAAATATTTTAATATACCTAAGTTCCAAACGAATGTACTGGATTCGCGGGAAAAATGATAACGGAAATCGACTGCAGTTCATTTCATTAACCAACATTAATTAGGAAAAGGTGATTGAAATTTCTCGGATATGCATTTTTTGAGAATCGTTTCTGCGTTTCTTACTGGTCGAAAAAGTAATAAATATTTCATGGAAACGAATTAGAAAAAAATCTTTTTCCCAATGTTTTATAACTGGCTTCGTTTTTGTCTGATAATGAACTCATCTCTTTTAATAAACTTTCATTCTCGACCAAAAATTAGTCGAGACGATAATTATAAAACCCTGAAAACATTACGCTGCAAAAATTAACCTATCTCCAAGCATTATGAGTCGAGAGAGAGAGGGAAACAACGAACATGAGTTTCATTTTTTCCCCCCAGAAACGGACAGAATTTTTCATTACGGAAATAGAATGAACTTAAATTCTTTTAATAAGCCCTTGTCCGAAATACCTCTAGTACGTTTTTTAAAAAATTATCACGGTTGTATTCGCTACATACACTAGCAACGGAAATTCAATCGCCCCCCCACACCCCATCCCCCTCTTCAAACGCCCCTCCGGTCATACAGCCATTCTGAAACGAACACACACAACCTCCCTCTCTCCTCCTCCTCTTCACCGGCAGGATCACGTGTTCCATCCCAATAACAGCTCCCCCAACCTCCCCTCCACCTTTCCCCTGCAAACCACTTCCAAAACCTTCCACCAGGTTCACTCGCGTTTTTGTTCTTTCAACCGCCCCCCCTCTCCTCCCCAACTCATAATCCATCCGAACGAACTTTCTCTCCTCCTCCCCGCCTGCTCGTAACGCCCGTCCAGTTATACATTAACGGTGATGAAAATTTTCCTACCTGCCTCGCTGCGTCGATGTAACTGGCCCAGTCCGACATCCCGCGCTAATTAATAATAGTGTCCGGATGTCGATTCCAGGCGGACAAATATGTAATAGCTGCGCAGTCGTTATGGTTCGAGGCGGGCACTTTTCCAAACGGCAGTTGTGTGTGGGTGGCGGTATTGTTGTAACGATGCCGCTTTCAGTGTATGTTTCTATAAGGCAAACTACGTTTTCCATCAATTCAAAGGCGCCGATACAAGCTTTCATTGTCATTCGTGATTTAATAATTATAATTACTATTAATTGATTTGCGATTTAATTATTATAACCACTATTAATTGATTACTGGTATAAAAACCTTTATCGATACATTACAAATGTCGTTCGCTTTCACTGGAATCTTGGTTATTGCCGGCGATGATTCTTGATGTTCATAATCAAGCGGATTCTCATTATTGTTATTTTTATTCTCAATCCGAACATTAACGTTACAATCGAACATTTATTGGCGAAAATAATGACGATGAATCCGAAAGACAAATTCATTAGAACCGATAAAAGAAGAAACTGAACGGAAATAAACGTATAATATCCATTTATTTTCGAATAAAGCGATTCTAGTTTTTCTGCGCTTCAGTATAATTGAAAATTATCATTTAATTCGCCCAAATTGAAAAAAACTTAAAATTTTAATGTGTGTACCACAGTTACTAGTAAGAAAGCGGTTACTACATAAGAAGCCCAATGGCATACCAAGTTTCCCAACAAAGTATAATTTCGATCTTCCGTAAATAAAACTTTCGATAGCTGGAAAATGTTTTCTCAGTACCAATTAAAAAAATAATGAATACCATTTGACACGATTATTACATATGCATACATATTTCTGTCGGATTTCCTAGTCTATGGCTTAAGCATAATACAAATAAGTCGTGCTTTGTGTGACACCCACCTCTGTTGTTTAACGCCTATCGCACGCGCTTCCTCCGCAGCGACCGCAGAGTTAGTTCAGCGTCGGCTGCGACGTCAGCACTCGGCAAGATTTGGAAGTCGCTGAGCGACGCGGGAGAGAAGAGTAAAGACGCCGTAGAAATAGAGACTGTACGGTGAGAAAAGAGAATAGAATGACAGTAGGGTGGGAGAGAAGTATAAGGCCGATGATAAGGTGAGAGCGGAGGTTAGAACAGAGGTGGGGTGGGGAATGGAATCACTACAATGGAGTCGGAAACAGAAGTCAGCGGTGGCGCTGTTGACGGTGAGGGCGGGACGAAGAAGGGTTTTCCATCGTCGCCGTCTCTCTGCAAAGAAGTTCCGAGGTTGGGTTGGAGACGGGAGAGAGGGAGTCGCTGCAGCGTCGTGAGTCGGAGACGAACTGAAGTTGGCCTTTCCGCTATTGTATGCCATTAAAGATGAAGCTGATTTAGCAAAGAGGTAAACAGCCGAGACTGATAGAAATGTCGAATAGAAAATGGAGGGGTAGCTTAAGGCAAGCTATTGGGGTATAACAGAGTTAGGAATACGAGGGAAGGGAGGAAATGGAGAGTTATTGTATGAGATCTCCCCCTTCCCTCCAAATACGACGCACGCGGAATGATCACGAAGAAGCCACTCGGTTATATTCGTGATCGTCATGGTAGCTCGAGCAGTTTGTCAATATTTGTATTTTATAAATCACTCGCAGTATCGACCTGCATCTAATATTCCGTTTGCCTTTCCGCACGGTGAATTCCGAATTAAGTTAGGTTAACTAATAGCGGCGCGTTCGCACAATTTTTTGCATCACAAAGCGTCCCTTCCACTGAAGAGTGTGCATTTAGTTCTCTAATCCTGGCTTAAATGTGACGGTTTCTCAATGGATAATTTAGGACGAATTGTTATAATTGAAAATGATTGCTGTAAATATAACTTTAATTTTCTAAAAGTGGAATTGTTTCGTCTACCAGGCTACAGTTTAATTGGGATTGAAGTTCTACGGTCAAAAAATATTTTGCGCAAATAGGTAAATTGTATTTTTTTTAAATTGTTAAATTTGTGATATTTTATTCCATAATAGCAATGTTTCGTCATCCTCTAAGGATTTATAGTTTAATATCACCAATTATCTTCCTTCAAAGCTATCCAATTCCTTTAAACTGTACAGAAACCGTCTTCTTCCTAATTCCTTTTTTTCATATTTCCTTCAACGTTACTTTTCTCCTTTTTTTGTCATTTAGAATGTATTATGAGTAGCGAGAAAGAGCTATCGAGTAACTTGATTTGGAAACAAAACTACATAGTTGCTAGCCCAGTAATTCCCAAACGTCTTATAAATTCTTTCAAAGACTTCCACCTTGAAAAAAGATTTTATAGTTACACACACGGATATCACAATCAGAACAAAATTTATTGCCGTAATGGCCTACCAACATTTCTAAATCTTTGATTCATTTTCTTCACAAAGTTTTCTGCGGCATCCAAAAAATAAAATGAGGAACCCTGTCTGCAGATTAAAATACTGTGACAGATGAAACGAAGTAGGAAAGGAGAAAAACTTTTGGACCCAAGAAAACAGGTAACTGTTACTAACAATATCAGTATTACAAATTAATACAATTCAACCAAATTGGATGAATTTAAAATTAACAACTCCTCTTCGGATTAATAGAAATATGAGCAACAATTGACTCCATCCTGGGTTTTCTTTAAAGCTGGGACTACTAAGAATACAGTACTCCAAAACTGAACTAACAAAATTATATGAAAAACAAGACAAACCTTATAGCAGCATTGATATTAAAAGTGGTTATTTTCACAACGGCATTGATATAAGATGTATATTATTGCTTCATGTCTTTCATTTAATAGAGAAAATATAGAACACTTAAGTATGTATGTATCGGCGGTGTTTCTCAGATTGGAAGCGCTATTGATAGACGGATAACAGCCCTCCCTTGCCTCTCTCCCCCTCTACTTTACTCGAACTAGACTCGAGCCTATTTCTAAGTGCCGATATTGTCTCGGTAGGGGATCTAGCTAAGTGTCTTCCTTCCAATACTGTGTAAGCGGGATCGAACTCCGCGTATCAATGCGCGTGCGCAAGTTGCAAGAGCTAGAGACCGGAAAAGCTTTCTTCCTTCAGAGTGCGTCAACGCTGCCGAAGAGAACTTAAATTTTATTTAGCATAACGCAGATGAGACCGGTATTGGTTTGGGTAAACGTCTACCCAGTTCCCCCCCATGCCCGAGTTTTTGCATGCCTAAGAATTCAGCAGAGCAGGAATATTTCATAATATTATGTTTACAATTTTAAATTATAAAATTAGATACATTTATTATAATATGACGACAACATTTTATAACAAGTATTAAATTGTTATGGGGTATTCCTTTTCTTAGTTGATGATCGACTTATTGCCGATGAATGGAAGCCCACTTATTTTTTTGACGACATTCAGTTACTAAAATCTTTAGTGTGTAGAATCAGGTGTTCTTAAAATATATGTTAGCATAAATGCCACAGGCTGCATTTAATATAGATTTAATGTTAACTAGTGACACCTGGCCTCGGCGTAACTTAAAACGGAAAAAAATTCGACTTGCAAACCCTTGATACCCCTGGTACCAATACTTCAACGCGTCCAGAGTTAGTCAATAGTGGGACGTGAGACATTCGGTTGGATGAAAAAATATTGAAAATGTTACATAAAAATATATTTATAACGTAAAATAAAATTTATATTATTTTTAATTTTATTTTATAAGTCATAGGTATTGATAACCAATATATTTAGATAAAGTATTTCTGTAAATATTGTAATGATTACCTCAGTTCATTGTACAAAAATGACATTATTTGAATAGATAGCAGAAAATTTTCGGTGCTTAAGGATCTTTAAAATATTAAATACTCTTTATTCATATTATTGACGTATACGTTCTGTCATTAAAACATGACCAGATTAAATTTAGCTTTTCTAAATAAAAATAATGCATTCCAAGTTACATCCCTTTGTCCGTGTGAACATCTTTATCAAATAATTTTTCTTGAATTCGTAGAAAAAGTTGAGCACTTTCGATGTTTTCCCTCTTTTCAACGACAACTCTTCAATGTGTGCTTCCAAGCTTCATCATGCAACAGAATATCTTCCCTCTGATATTTTTTTTTCACTTCAATGTTTCTCGAATATCGCCATTCACTGTATCACAGTATTAATCTTCAGCCATTATAACGCAAGGTCGAAAATGCTGTAGTCTTCTACGAGTATATTATTAGAAGATTATATACCAGCGTGTTAGAACGTATTTTCGAGCAGTTTTTGCTTTCAGTGAATGCGGTATCCTCCTTTAACCTGAATGTATATAACAATTTTCGGTGTACATTTTTAATTAAAACTGGTAGGGCAGCCCCGGATCTCCGATCCTCAACGCTATTTAAATAAACTGAAGATTTAGTGAAATAATTTTTATTGAATAATTAAAGAAATAAATGAAATGCAAATAATCTATATAGTACGGCCCTAGGTTAGATCTTCTTTCTTCCCTATTTCTTTGTATTTCTTGTACTCTCCGCTCCTCATCTACACGGGCAATCCTATGAGCTTCCGCATCTCTTTCTCTCTCTTTCCTACAATACTCTTCCTTTGATCTCTGACTCCTCTTCCTTTCTCTGGCAGCTGTAGCTGGGCTAATAGCTCTACCTTACTTTAGTTCCAATGATTATCGTGGCACCATTATAAACGAACTCACAAACAATTGCTTTACTTCGTGTCTATCAACGACTGCCTTTAACTTCTTACAGGACCTACTATAAAAGCGACGTCAATGCAACCGTTTATTTAGATTATCAATGAAGAGAAGATAACCATACAATGTGTTTACAAAGTAACGTGCGTCCGTATTCTCATCAAATTTTTAATTGATGCGTGAGCCTATTTGCGTTAATAAGGATTACATATGTGTAATATGATGGTTTTACTTACAAAAAGGTAAGATTTCAGCATTCAAACGACGAAACAAAATAAAAAACAAATTAATTGCAAAATTTGAAATAAAACTCAATGCGCTGGGAGCTTGTTTGTTATCCACATGTTATTGACTGTTATTGACACAGAAACGCTTCCCATACGCAGTCAACAGAATAATTATCCGTAAATATTTACGTTGCTATGCTTCATTAATTTCGATGCTCAAACATCAGTTCGAAGCGAATAACCTTTTTCTTTCGTCAATTTGAAGGATTAGTTGGCTTTAAATGTATTGGATGCAACAATGAGAGTCTCCTTGGCAACACCCGGAATGAGTACGAAAAATCCTAAAAATTTCAAAAAAGATGCGTATTTCTGAAAACTTCAACCGTATAACGTATAAGAATGGCAATAATAAGATAGTATATAGGTTTAGCCGTCGAATTAAGTAAAAAATAAGAAAATCGGTCCATATTTACGTATTTTAACGTATGAAGGAAAAAACCTTGCACTCTGAAAAATCGAAAATCCAGTGTAAACTTATGGGAAAATATAATTGTCTCCTGGATTCAAACCCGAGACACTTTAGAAAACGAAAATATTTTTCCATGGACCTCATAACCAGTAGAAACAAAACTCCGTTTACCGCATATCTTTACGACGAACGGTTCTCGAGAAATACGCCGATATAAATTGTAAACAAATGTCTAAAGACGTCAATGTAAAATTAATATATAGTTAGATTTAATGAAGTAGGTACTCATTTTACATCCGTTTCTAGCAAAATGGTAAACACGGCGTCTTTTTACGCAGATTCATTAAAAATTTAAATCTGAAACTTCGTCAACCAAGTCGTGTAATGAAGGAAATCGACACATTGGAATTCATACTAATCAAATTCCATTAAGAAGAGAAATCAAAAAATAATTTAATTGAATATCTCGAGATGAACATTAATATTTACCCATGTATTTCAATTAAGAAAAAAGTTTATGAAGACTTATGCCAAACGTCAAGTTGAAATGTACTCAAGATCAACATACAAACTTGCATTACCGTTCAACGACCTATCCTAGCAGAAACACAGCATTACAGCAGCTAAAATTAATTAAATTAAAGCAGCAATGCTGTGGGCATTCAATTGATCCCATTATTTCACCGTTTGCTAGGAATTCACAGCGCAACCAGACAGACATGACTATGCGAGCATTAAGCTTTGTGTTTCTAATGGAACGGGAGCCTGGTTTCAAACGTACGATAAGTCAGCGAAGGTGTATTGAGAAGAGAGAGAGAGAGAGAGAGAGAGAGAGGGGAGAAGAAATGGGGCGAGGCGGTGGTTTGTTGAAGGCTTATGCGGAAACAGTGTAATGTGTGTTCTGGAGTCGTGGGAGGGTAAGAGTTCGTATTCGCACCGTCACCTAAGACGTACTGAGCGACATGTGGCCGAAGAAGCGAACCGCCGACGGCGTAACCGGGTAGGGAAACTTGGCAGCGGCACAGAGGAGACCATCACTCGCACCCACCCACCCACACACACTCGCACAAATCGCCGCCCCTTCTCTCACCCACGCTTACTTCTCTGCCTTCTCTCCGCGAGAGGAACCGCAGAGGCGCAACCAACTTCTCCTTGCGTGCCCCTTACCCGCACCAGTTCCCTCCGCAACCCCTGCCTAAAATCCTTTCGCGGATACAGAAAGCCTCGCACGCCTGCCTGCTCAATTTCTGCTGTATACGCTTCTATGCCCCTGCCTTCTCGTTCCCTCTTTACTGCATGTTCCGCCATATTTCTCCTTTCTCGACTTAACCCCTTTATTCCTTATTGAGCCTTTTCTTTCAGATTCGTTTTAATTATTTTGTTTTTCATGTTTTCCTTATGTAATTATTTCTCCTACAGTTTTTAAAGGCCTCTGAGTTTAGACATTAGAATCAGGCGCTTCGAATAAATCATGGCATTGCCGGCCTCGGGTGAAGGGGTGATTAGCTTATCTGACTCCCAATGCTAGGGCCGCAGATTTTAACCCTGACCAGCATGTAAACTGTATGTTTATTATATAAGTGAGAAAAAATAAAAATATACTAAATAAATACAACTACTTTTTTACAACTTTACTTAACTGATGGCTTCCAATAAAGAGAGACAGGATGAATTACAACATAAGAAATATTTTCTACCAAAGAGATTTTTACAATCAATGCTTGACGTTTTGCGATAGAATTTTACCTTTTTAACTATATTATCATATTTTTTGTTTTGCATTATAACTCCAAGTCTATAATATTTTGACACATCTTTAGAACTCACCATTTCCTAAACTATTTAGTATATAATTATTTTATTCCTATTTGATATTCCATTTTCTAAAATTCAATACGCCATTTATAAAGTTTGCTTGAAAAGCATGCTTCCAACGTGCAGTAATGCCAACGGTCTTAATCTCCTCAAATAAACAAGAATAACTCTCATTATATTCTTTACACATTTTCCGGGTTTGAATTTTTATCCACTCTTCCATACATAATGTACCTACACGCACATACTTTCACACGCACGCTGTCTCGCACATATAGCTTGCGCACCCTTTTGCATTTTAAACCTAGGTTATTTTCTATTCCCATTTCCTAACTTAAGACTTCATTTCGCTCCGTCCTTTTTATCTCTGTCGCTATTTAATCCTAAGGCGGAACTGCACCGCTTTGTAACGCGTCCCTCCTTCCTCCGCACGTGTACCCTCCAAACGGTAACTGCCTCGGTGGTTTGCGGCGCCGATCTCCTCGTAATATCTACCACAAAAGATGCCCCCGTCGACTCTCCTCCAGAACCCCATTGATATATTATAATATGCCCCCATTTGCATCCATCACATTGGAACCTTACGCGTAAGTTTCTTCCGGATTGTAAACCGTGGAATTCTGTGAGACACTAAATACACAACTTGAACGAAGGGGCGTCTTAACATCACAGAATTTATTTTCATTCTTGGGCCATTTCCGATTTTATATGCTTAAGAGTTCCTTGCCAAAACGGAGTCACTTAGGAGAGTAAACGGAAGATGTCCTAATGGAATCCATCCAAATTCCTATCGCGCAAGCAGGGCTTTGAAGAGACGGACACTGTATAAAGGTATGTCTTTACCAAGAATGAATGTTCTCTCAGCATCATATTTTTATCTGTCGAAGGATGCAGCTCTCTCTATATATATACACGCACGCACGCACGCACACACGCACGCACACGCATGCACACGCACACATATAGTATATAGTTCCATAAAGATAAAATATTGTGGGATTAAATATTAAAATATAGACGAGTTATAACAAGAGCAAGTTCAAAGTAACTGTTTCATGTCTCTCACGGCAGTTAATAGTAGTAATATTTTCTGAAGAAAAATCCAGTACACGAATAATTAATAACGAAATGAAAAGGAATTTATTTACTGGATAAACAAGTACAAAACATACGGTACCTTAACTCGTTGGTATAGTAGTATCATTCCGTTCGCATTATTCAATTTTAATTAGCCCTTCTGTTACATTCCTTTAATCATAACAAGGTTTAAAGGGAGAAAAATAAACTCCTCGCAACAAGACTGTTCCACTCACCCGTTAAAATTTTTTACGCTTATCTTTTACAGAATGATGAGAAATTGCGTCTCGAATTCTCGCCCCCACCATCTTTTCCTCCGTCTCATCTTTCTTCTCGTACCTTTTTTTTTCTCCTACCCTACTCCACCTTCTAACCCCGCCGAGCCAAATCCTCACAAAAACCCCTCCTGCTCGTCAAAAATAAAACCTTAAAAAAAACGACTCCAAAACCTTCCCTCACTTTGCTTTGAGACCGTCCCAAGTCTACGTAAAATTAGCGTTAAATTGTCGTGGTTTGGAGTCAGCCGGGCGAGTAATTCGGCGTTTCCGAGTCGCGAAGTCGTCAGGGGGTCGGGGAATTATGAGAAGCAGGCCAGGAGCTAGAGAGAGAGAGAGAGGAAAGTGAAGTCCCGTGTGCTAAAGCGTTGCGGCGACGCTGTCAGCGTATGTCACGTGTGTGAAGGGAGGGGAGAGAGGCTGTGTGTGTGTGTGTGAACTGCAGAAGGCGAGAGAGGAAGACGCGGGAAAGTTCAGAAGATACGAGTTTAGCTTACGACTACGCGGACGTCAAGTTTTCTGGCGAGACATTTCGAGTGAAACGACGCGATAAATTTCAGACCGAGCAAAGGATGCCGCAAAGCTATTAAAAATCTCTGCTCCTTCACTAAAAACTTTTGACTGATTGGCACGCGCGCGAAAAAATGTAGGACTTTTTTTCTTTGCCCCGGTTCTCAATACTAGTTCTGTCGCGATCTACGGTGCTTGTTATTTGGAACTTGCGTTTTTTTTTTGTTTTTGCTAATAAAAGGCTTCAACCTCAAAGAGGTGGATATAATTAGAAAGAGTTGGATTTTATATTAAACACTCGTGCGCCTGGAAATAAATTATTTTTCAAGCTTTGATATTTGATTTTTCGATTATGCTTATATTCGCACTGTTTCTTTATATGATTTACGATAACTTCTGCTAACTTAAGAGCCAATATGCGAGAAAACAGCCCAAAATGTGATTGAAACATGGGAAAGTACCTACATAAGTAATGGAAATTACTTGCTCTAGATCTAATTCGCATTAACCTTGCATTAGACATAAAGACCCAACTGCGTTAAATCAAGAGACATATAAAAGTGCAGCAATTTTATTGATTCAAATATAAGAATGAAGGATTTTATTGCAATTTACGTCGATCATATCAATTTTTTATTGCATTTGATTTAGGAGCAAATTCTCTTAAGAGCAAATCTATTGCCTAAGATAAAATTCACTATCAATGGAACTTCTTTGGCATCTCCTTCCTGCAATAGTGCCTTGCCTTTTAATTCTCTGAAAACTTTCGCTAAGATACGTGCTTATCTACAAAATTCCGTAGTTAGCTGCATACTTATCCGCGAAAATTGACCACATGTATAATTTTTACCGACTCCTTTCCCGTCTTGTCTCCCGCTTACGGCAATGCCTCAACGCAGTTTCGTCCGCGACCTTCCACCCCCGCTCCGGTCCACCTCCCCTATCTCTCTTCATGCGTAAGAAAATCGCACGAGCTGTTGCTGCCTCATTCCACACCATTGACCTTAGCACCATATGCAAACCTATCCCATTCCTTTTCACTCCCCCGTTTCACTCCCTTTCCCCTTACGCTTCATCCCCCCTCCACTCCGCCGCTTCATTTCTCTGCTGCACCGGAATTACTCATGCCTCTAGTAAACTAATCGAAAATTTTCCATGCAATGTAACAAGGTACCTTCATATACTGTTCATTTTACTAGACGATCCATTATTTGCTTTTTCTACTTCTAATTTTATACTTCTTGGACGGAAATTTTGCCCATCATTCGCGAAGGGCTAATAAATCTTCGTCCCAACCAAACACGTTTATGATCGCAAGGATCCACGGTGGTTGAAGCCGAAGTTCGCGCCTTGCTCAAGAAACAAAGACAGGATCACACGCGCATAAAGCACCTCAAACAAGTTGGTAGGGATCACGCGGAAGAGTATTTAATACATAGAAACAGTCGTAAGTCTGCAATAGACGAAGCGCGTAAGGAATTTGACGCCCACCGATCCACAATACTCACAGTTTCACTCGAAAAGGACTCGAAATAAATTTGTCCGTACGTGCGAGAAGTTCGAGGAGGTCAATCCACAGTATCTCATCTAGTTATAGACAACGGTGAAAGTGTGCGCGACACTCTTATTAAGGCCAGTATGTTAAATCGGTTCTTCGAAAATTGCTTCACAATCGACAGCGGTCATGCCATTCATTTCCCTACTCGTATAGATTCAGATACGGCGAAATAGAAATATCCGAAAACGGTATCGCTAAATTGCTAGATCAGTTCAATAAAAGAAAATCGCCAGGGCCGGAAGTCATACCTGTGTTCATTATAAACTCGCTAGCGAACGAATTAGCTCCGTACCTTAAGATCGTATTCACAAAATATCTAAATGAGGGAGTAGTTCCTTCGTTATGGAAAACAGCCCACGTTACACCTGTACACAAAACAGGAAGTAAATTAAAAGTGGAGAACTTCCGTCCTATATCAATGACATCAATCTTCTGTAAGGTTTTTGAGCACATTATCGGTAGCTTAATAATGCGATTCCTCGGAAGTAAGTTGCTCTGAATAGAAACCAGCTTGGTTTCCGGAGAGGCAGGTCATGCGAGACCCAGCTCTACTCACACATGATATTGTGAAAGCAGCGTACAAAGGAATAGGGTTAGATGCAGTACTTTTAGACTCTAGGAAAGCCTTCGACACCGTTTCTCACGTGAAAATAGTTAAAAAATTAAAGGCTTATTCAAATAACGAGAAAATTGTAAATTGGATTGCTTCGTTCCTTTCGGATAGAACCTAGAGAGTAGTTCTCGATGGAGTTGCATCAAACGTAGACAAAGTGACTTCCCGAGTGCCTCAGGGAAGTGTAATCGGACCGCTGTTATTCTTGATATATATATTTATATATAAATACTAAGGAAGAGGAAAGGTAAGTAAGGATATTTTGGGCAACTAGGTGTTGAAGGAAACCCAGTGAACACTTACCGGAAGTAGAGCCGCTGGGGTGTTGGAGAGACACATTTGTAGAGGTTAGAGCTTTCGGGATGATCCCTTCGTCAGCACAAGAGAGACACAACTGATATGGCAGTGACACTGGGGTGAAGGTGTGGGGGTGGAAGGGAAGGGAGCGTGGAAAGGTCGGGGATTGGAGGATGTAGAAGGGGGAGGGGGGAGAGGGGAAAGAGAGGGTGGAAAGAAGGAAATATTAACGGATATTGAGGCCGGGAGGAGAGAAAGAGTTTAAGATTTGGATATGGGCCAGTTCCCATTGACGGAGTTGGGGAGCGGAAGCGTCGTCCGAGAGGGTGCGGATGGCCCTCACCGTGAAACAAACATTGAAACTAAGATTGTGGTTGTTCGCATGAACGGCCACGGGTAGCTGTCGTTTAAGACTAACGCTGTTGCGATGGCCGTTCATGCGAATGTTGAGGGAATTGCTGGTGAGTCCGACGTAAAAGGCGGGGCATTGGGTGCAGGTTAGTATGTAGATGACGTTGCGGGTGGTACAGTTGGTAGGGGATGTTATGGGGTAGGTGATGTTGGTGGTGGGGTTTGAGAATGAGTTGGAGGGTGGGTTTATAGGGCATGTTTGGCATCATGGTCTGCGGCAGGGGTGGGACCCTGCAGGGTGCAGAGGAGTGGGTGATGGAGGTTCTTTTCTCCACAGGATGTTGGCAAGGTTGGGAGGTCTGCGGAAGGAGAGGATTGTGGGTGTGGGGAAGGAGACCTGGTTGGGGGAGGAAGTGAGGATTGGGTGGGCTGCCTTTAGGATACTTTTTAGGGTATCGTGGATGCCGGGATAGAAAGTGGTGATTAGGGTGAGTTGGGGGGTAGAGTCGGGGGTTGCGAGGCGGTTGCAGTGTGGGTTAGGGGTGCTGGGTGCGACAGCCCGTCGGATTTGGTCCCGAATTAGGTCCGGCGGGTATCCGCGTTGGAGGAGAGCATTTTCGAGGACAGAGCAGTACTCGGAAAGGGAGTCTCTTTCCGAGCAGATTCTCCGTCCTCGGCGGGCTAGGGCGTAGGGGATTGAGGCTTTGGTGTGGAGGGGGTGGCTGCTGTGGAAGTGGAGATATTGGAGGCGGTTGGAGGGTTTTAGATGCACTTTGGTGTGGATTTGGTTCTCTCGGATGGAGAGGTCGACATCCAAGAAGGTGATGCTGGTGGGGGAGGAGTGGTGGGTGAAGGAGAGCGTGGGGTGGGAAGAGAGGCGCTCTAAAAAGGATTGGAGTGAGGCGGGTCCATGTGTCCAAAACAACACCTAGTTGCCCAAAATATATATATATATATATATATATATAAAGTGTAAAGTCATTCTCTTCGCGGATGACACCCTTGTGTATAGTGAAATCAACACAGTAAACGACCAGAAGACTGCAAAGGGACCTTCAGGCTATTACGGAGTGGTGTAAAGATTGGCAACTTGACCTGAATATAGGGAAATGCGCCGCAATGAATTTCACGAGTTCCATGAATTTCATCCGTTACCCGTACAAAATATCTGGATCAAAGCTAAAATACGTCAATAGCTACAAATACCTAGGAGTCACATTTAGTAGCAATTTATCTAGTAGGGAACATATCAAAACCGTCATAGCATCGGCAAACAGGGTTCAAGGGCTTTCCTCTAGAGTCCTGCGGGGATGCCCCTCTAATGTGAAGGTAATCGCATACTTTTCCTAAATAGGATCCGTCGTTGAATACTGTTGTGCCCTCTTTCGAGGAGGGCCTAACTAGAGAGCTCGCAATGGTTCTACGTAGGGCGGCTAGATTTGTAGAGAGAGAATATCGGTATGATGCGAGTGTATCAGAGATCTTGAGGGACCTGAAATGGCAGACGTTGAAGAGTAGAAGAATTGAGTACAAAAGGAAACTATTAGAAAAGTTTCAAATCTCCGAATTCGTTGAAGACGTACGCATGCGGCGTAGTTGTACCCATCGGTGTTAGTGATCGTAACGTTAGATCAGAGGGTACGAGAAAATATGTCGAAAAAATCGCTGGAACCGAGAAATACTACAGATCCTTCTTCCCAGACGCGATAAGACAGGTCAACAGAGGCATTGGAGTTCATTAGGCCCTGTGACACCCCCTGCCAAACACTTCTGGTGGCTTGCAGGGTATTCATGAAAATGTACTTACGCTGGTTCTGTTGCCCAAAATGCTAGGCAAAACTGAATGCTGGATATCATTCAGGCAACATTTACAGAAGGAAATATATCTGAAAGAATAAAGAAATTTCCCATCCGATTCGCTCTAAAGGGAAATCACGATCATTCAAAAAAAATCAACAGTACCTATCCACTTTCTTTTACCACAATTATATTCTTTTCCTATAAAAATAAATCCCGTTTTCTCGAATTGCATGAACAATAGTTTGAAAATTATGTAATCATGATTTCTCGTTTAGTGGAAAGAGAAATGCGCTCCACTGTTGTATGTAGTATCTGCGTAATAAACCGCCTCGTTGCACTTAAAATCATGTGACGACACTTTACCACCCCAGCTGAGTCTCTAACCGTCCGGATTTCCGGGATTTGTCCCGTTTTTAAGTCTGCACCGTAATATCCCTAGTGAAATCGTCTTTCTTTTAACATTCGAACCATTTAATTTGCAGTAATGACAGTATTATTTCGGTAATTTGTATTAACATGATGAATTTCATGATAGATTTTGAGATGTCATGATAGATTTTGAGATGATACTGTGTATGCCCTGTTTGAAGTTCTAAAAAAAACCATTGGAACAAAGTTATAACCAGGCAACGCAATAGTTGCTTATAGGGTTGCTAGATGTACTACGTTTGGTAGTAAAGTGTTACTTTTCCGCCTTCTTAGATTAATTTTGTACTACTTTTTGGATCTTTTGGAGAAGAGTAGAAACTGCTCAGAATTTTCACCTTTCTTCATCCCTCCAAATCTGTCCTTCAACAGCGATTTGCTCATTACATTGTGGTTCATCGACGATGAATGAATCGAAATGACATCGCGCGTTTTTAAGGCAAGAAGAATCGAAGCATCTTTCGCTGATAACTTGAGTGGAGACCTTAATCTTCAGAGCAAATATATCTTTGTTTCAGATAAAAATCAATGAAAGGATATTTTTTTAAAAATGGTGCAACAGCTTATGCAAAGTTGCAAACACTAAAATATTCAAATACAACCGTTAAGTTACAAAAAGAATTACTTTAATTTTATTCTACGGCGGTTGATTATATACGTAAGTGGTTCAGAAGTAATGACTATCCTTCGTCAACTAAATGGTTAATGCTTAAAAGTGCTGAAGATATTCAACACGATGAAATCCGAAAATCGGCAGAATTTTTAATTCCAGAAATCGCTGCAAAGGATTCTTTGTTTGATGAAACGACTGAATTGATTTGATTCCTTAGAAATGCCTCAGAAAAATTAATGCATTGATTTGCAGTGAAATGTACGAGAAGTTGCCTAAAGACAATAAATTGCTTAAGCGAATAGGTTCAAATGCAAAATATATGTAATTACTGTTTTGTAAGATAATATTAATAAATTAAGTTTGTAAACTTATAAGTAGTACATTTCATAAAGGAAAGTCTTTTTCGTAAAAATGTACAACCTTTTGTATGAAAGTGTCTGGGAACCCTACTTATATAGCAAATAAAATTCAAAAAGTTTGAAAATTGCACGTTGCTCCGGTTTTGCTTCCCCGGAATCTAGTCTCCTCTACATGTCCCAACTCTATTCATGCAGATCGGAAAACTGTAACAGTAATCCGGTAGGGAAGTACTATATTCCATCGTGAAGGGTTTTACTCGACACATGGTGAAAAAATAAGAATAAGACGGGATTGGTGGCGGGGAAGTGGTAATAAAGGAGAGGGTCGGGGAGAGGAGCGTTTAATTCTCTCCCTAAGGTCCAACACTTTCCGCCAAACTGCTCCCACTCAATCATTTCCGAGGGTATTCTCTCCCCCCACCCATACCCCTCCCCATTAGCCTTATACCTTCACACCCCACCCCTCTCCCATACACCATCTCCCTCCACCCTCTCCTTCCGTAGGAGCTGCCATCACTTCACAAACGATTCGTTTCTCACGGATGACCGCTCTTTCCAGATATGAGCAACAGATGGAGGGGCACTCAGACGCAAAAGCATCGCCGGTTGCGGCACTCCGGAGTAATGAGAAACCGCCCAAGAGCGCCATTTAATTTATAAATGTGTTATCGGTGGACGGATTTCCAAGGAAACAGAAAGAAGGGATGGAGAAATTTCGGTTTTCGGGTACAGGTCGAGACGTTGCTATGTTGCTCACAGCGCTAATTTGTAACTGTCTGTGGGTCGCGGATGCACGGCAGTCGGTTCGTAATTTTTCTCAACTTTTTCTTTAATAATTTACTAATGTGACTACATTCAACCTAATTGTAGCGCCATTATGCTTAAATGGAGATTTTGGGTGCATAAAATATAAATAATTGGACCAGTTCTAACACTGGCCTTAACATAAATCAAAGAGTAACATTGAATTTGCAAAAGAAATATTTTCCGGACTAAATAAGTTGTACTTAAAGCTGTCTACAAGTAATGCGTAAACTAATTTACGCAGAATTTGTAAAACATAAATTAACGTTACTATAGCTTTTCAGACGAAAAATTAAACTCAATTTGAATATCTCCCGAACCCACAACGCGCGTCTTGCTTTATTTTAAGCTCAATTCCACTATAGCGCCTCTATTTCGTAACAATAATCCAGTGAAAATGGTTCCAAGGTCAGCTATTAGTCCAAATTGCGAGTTGCGATTCTTGTTGGGGGTTAAGCTTTACTTTTTATTTCTCGTCGCCGCGTCCCAATTCCCGTTCTCGATATCCTACCCTTTCTAAGCGCATCGCCGATATGCGTCAAAACGTAGACAAAAAGAAAACAAAAGGAGATGTAGCTGCATATCTATCTCTGTCGGAGATACCGACGCGACGCCTAGCGTGCGAATTAGCCACTTGCACATCCCATTGGCATTTTCCGATCTATCGAGTACTCCCCGACGCGACACACCCTCAAGGCCTCGCTACAGCAACACTTCGCGCGAGAGAGAGAGTAACAGAGGTACGGACGACGGGAGGGAAAGTCCTCTATTTGCGCGTTATCGACATGCTGAACGGGCTCGGATTAAAGCGAAAACACTTGGGAAATCAAATGGTAGTGTTTTCCGGATGTGAACGGAGCGTAGAGAATGGGATGGTGGGGAAGAGAGGGTGCGATGAGGAACTGTGGGAGAGATGTAGCGAGGGCGTATAAAAAAGATAAATAAAAAAAGCAGTAAAGAGCAACTTTGGTAGAGTGTCGACTGATCTCGGATTGGGAGAAAAGAGAGGGGAGGAGTAGGTAAAGGAGGAGAGGGCACATGAGTCCGAGGTAATGGCCTGTGAAAATAACGCCGCAGGAGCGCTATCGAGAAAGTTGACGGGGAAAGAGAGAAACAACGTACGTGAAGGGGTACGTCGGCTCGATATAAGAGCCAAAGAGGTGTGAGGGTGGGAATATTGAAGGCAAAGAAGGGCAGCAATACGGGAAGAGGGTGAAGGAGGGAGGGAACATCCGTATATTGTATTTATTTCGTAAGTACGCCGCGCTTGGAGTGACTGTACCCAGGGCCGGATTAAGCGGTACGCAAAACACGCAAGTGCGTGGGGCCCAGAGGACAAGAGGGCCCACCGGGGACCGAACGTGCCTCGCCTCGTTTCGCCCTTTCCAAGTGTGGCCGCACAGATCACAAACCTTACAATAACTTTTTTTGGGTGGAGTCTTAAATGTGTTGTGCTTGGGGCCCATGGGTCTCTTAATCGTGCATAAAATTATTAGATTACGCTCCTGACTCCCAATCAACTCCAAAAACCATAATTTTTCCTGTTAATCGAGCTGTTCTTTCTTCTATTTTCCTCAAATTGTTGGAATACTACAAAGCATCGGCTTCTTCGGCATATTCTATTAAAGGAGCGTGCAAGCTTTTTATTTAAACATTAAAAATTACGGTTCCCGGTGGGCCGAATAACGGTTTTCAACTGAACTTATTACCAAGTTTTTAACGTTTAAACGTCAACATTAAGGTTTGATAGTCATAATTTTTATGTAAAAGAATATAAAATTGCCAGTATTAAATATAGGTCGATTTTTTAAAAATTGAATACACGCGGGTCTCTTAAAACTCTTTTCGGATCCAGTTCGACAAAATGCACCCGAGGAGATAAAATGAAAATATTTCACCTGATGTTAGTCGAAAAAATAGCAGTAGTTCCAACAGGATCTACAAAACGATGCGAAAATTTTACTAAAATGACAACGGAACCCGGTGTTCCCAGGAGGTTACGCATCAAAGTACTAACCGGGCCCTACGAGGCTTAACTACGGTGATCGGACGAGAACCAGTGTTTTCATCGTGGTAATTAAAAAAATAATAAGCCGTCTTTATTAGGTCGATAGTTAGACAATGTCAATTCTTACATAAAAACCAAATGAACACAGACATCCATGTCCTAGGCGGGATCCTATACAGGTGACGCTCGATTTACGCGCTTTCATTTTACGCCATTTGTAATTAACGGACAAATAGCATCCTATTTGCGCCACCGTGCTCGTTTATACGCCTTCGCTAACTTAGAATGTGAAGTTTCACGGTAAATCTTCAGATGTGGTCGTCCCAAGAACACTGCGCAGCCAGAATATTGCAAGCTTTATTTATATGTTGCATAAACATGAAATTTTTTAATATCAGCATGTATTTTAATAAAATAATGCCTAGATTATATTTGTTTCGTTCAGCACTTTTCCTTTATTTTTACTGCGTATTTGATAAACTCTTAAGTTTATATGATCAGTGGCGGCTCCTATGACTTTTAACTGGTGGGGATAGCCACAACATTTTGTCGTAATTTTGTGTACGCGCGCGAACGTCATTTTGGTGCCCCCAGATTACTATTTCGAATTTTTCACAGGACAGTGCAACCTAAAGAAAAGTTTTAAAAGGACGCTTGCATGAGAAATTTATGACGCGATATTTGCATTAACATATACAAGGAATAATATTAAATACAGGAATAAATTAACTACTGACATTACATCACCTTAAAGAAAGATTTTACGGAGGTTTAAAAAGTTCTGAGAGGGATGAATCCCACCATCCCCATGGTAGGGGCCGCCACTGTAGGTACATGATCAAATAGCGGAGGAAAATTAATGTTGATTTACGCCATAATCCTAAGAACGAATCTATGGCGTAAATCGAGCGTCGCCTGTACATACATATGTATAAAGGTGTTCCGCTAATTTTCCCCACTCCAAAGTGTTCCACCACTCAAAAAAGCTTGAAAAACACTGCTTTAGAGCAATGCTTGGCAACCTTTTTGATGTGTCGAGCACCAAATTGTAACCTAGAATATCAAAAGAGCACCACTATACTACCATAAGAACAGTAATAATGAATAAAATCAAATCAGCGCCCAACTTATTCTTAATGCTGTTAAATACGTTTCGAACTAAAGAAGCCGAGCAAATCTAAAAAATTACTTCTAAGAAACGGAATTTAAAGCATTGCAGAAGAGCACAATCAAAGCTTCCAAAGAGAACAGCGGTGCTCGCGAGCACCAGGTTGAAAACCTTAGAGATTTAGAGAGAGAGAGAGAAAGTTCACTCCCACCAATCTAGACCAACGCTTCACTCCCTCGATGAACCACATGCTGAAACCACTCCTCCACTTCTCCATTCACATCTCACCCTCACTCTTTTTAAAAGTTCTGCATTCCCTTCCCACCTCTCACCTCCACTCAAACATCCTCTCATTCGGTTTTTTTTACTATTCTTTTCTCCGTTCATGCGTCCCCCGTCTCACTAACGCCCCGTGGAAACCATACCACCCATTCGATTCCGGCGTATTCACTCCCTCTCCCTTTTTGTCTCTCTCCCTCCCTAACCACCTCTAAAACTGGCAACTTCTCCACCCCCAACCCCATCTCTCCTCCCATTTACTCAGGAGAGGTCGCCTTTTAAGGGCTGAGAATGAGATTAGAGTCGGTGGGGCAATTATTGAGTATTCACGCAGCGTTCCTCTCTCTTCCCCATCCCATTCTCCTCTTCTCCTCCCCACCCCCTTCTCCCCATAAACTGCCTCTTCTCCTCCATCCACCCCTTCCTCCCTTTTGATTCCTTTCCCCATTTCTCTCTCTCTCTCCTTGGGGTGGCGCTTCCACCCCCTTTAACCTCCTCAGAAACCCTTCCACTTCACCCTCCATTACTACCTCCTTTATAGTGCTCCTCTCTCACCCCATTTTCTCCCTTCCCTCCTCCCCCAATCCTCCATTTTGCGCCGCCAACCTCCTCCTCCTCCTCCTCCTGACCCGAAAGCGTCCTTTCAACCTTAAGGTGGTATCTGGCTATGCATCTCGTGTTCTTATGCCTATTCTCTATAAAGCGGATGTTTTTCTATCGATCAAAGTTTAAACTTCCTCTTCGTTCTAAGAGCGGCGATTTCTGCTTGGGGGAGTAGTAGGATTAATCGTTTGTGACTTTTCAATTCTTGGTCTGATGCCACCAGTTTTACTTTTTTGTTGCATTCAGTAATTACGGTATTTATTTCCCGAGATTGTATGCACAATTAAACGCTCTATTTTAATAAAGTAGGCATGCGGCCCTTTTATTAATACTTTAAAACTTTTTTAAAAAAAGGGGATATCTCGGGGATGGCAAATAAATAATAAATAGTCCACCTAGTTCGCAAATTCCATTTTCATGATTTAATTCCATTAACTGTATAATTATCCGATAAAAAATGTCGTTGCTTACGATTACTGCTAGGAGATTTTAAATCAAAGAAAATTCGTTGAAGGTACACTGACGCGCAAATAGAACCTGACAAATTAACTGAATGGAGTAAGACGTATGATATTTTACATTAAACAAAGAGAACATCCATTGGAAAACGAACGTTTAATTTACCATCTATGTTCAAATGTGATCATTAAGCTCCAATTCGACATAACTTATTCTAGTCCTAGGATTTCTATGTTCGAGCCTTTTTTAACATTAAAGTATAGATGTTTTAACTCTAATCTCGTATTGCCATTATTAATGAACATTCTGAATAAGAAAAAACAAATGAATTGCTCTGCCGAAGAAATTTTATGCATTTCTCGAAACTGAAATTTAGAATGTGCTCGTAATTTACTGTATTAACATAAAATAAAATCAATTAATATCGAATAAAGTTCACTTGAATTCATTTAAGCCGTGATCCAATCTTATTTTCCGATCATCGCTACCGTCCACAGAACTAATCTCAACTTGTAATCTGTTTAAGTTGATTTTGGTACACAGGAGTAGTCCCAATCAACACCATGCATCCCATCAAATCGGTTTAATCAAATGTTCTCCATCTGCCGGAACGCTTAGTCAGCAAGACGAACTGCAAGAGTAACATTTGATCGATGCTCGGAGGAGACTCCCAACCGAACTCTATTCAATTCGCCCGAAGTGCTGGAGTAGGTCCACAGAGATGTTTTGATAATAGCCCTTTGTGTAGAATGATCTCCAATCATAGGAGCGCGTGCAAACGGAAATAGGATCAGCATCGAATTTGGACTCTCCGATCTCAGCTATGCATATACGTTAGTATTCTTCCTGATGAATACTTCTTTTTGGAAATGCGATTACGTTAGTAATTTCTGTTTCAGTGTGACCTTAATAAATGAAACATTCCACTTTAAAGTAAACTTAGACAATCTACTCAATGAATAACGCGTTTGTTTCAACAACCATATGTTCGAAATTTACTTTATAGATATGGAGAAGAATGCTGAAGATAAAATGGGCATGCTGGAGATACTAAGAATAGGAGAAAAGCGGTATGTATAGAGTATAATCAATATTAAAACAAACTGAATAGGGCATTACATAAGGAGAAAGAACACAATTAAAGACATGTTAGAAGGAAAACTTAGGGGAAAGAGAAACCAATAAATAAAGACGGTAGAAAGCGACAGTATGGGGAGAACCAGATCCGAGTATAATCACGGACCTACCCACGGACAGACTATGATGACATAAATGTTTAAATCACAAATATTAAAGGGATTTGTTCACCATGTAAAATGAAATGTTTATAGAAATACGTAATACCCTAGCTATGCGACTAATTAAACAGTTGAAATTCAATAGAGACATCTATGATACATTTTGCCTAATTATAGTTATACAAATGTATCGAGGAATGACTGATAAAAAAGCGTAGGCTTTGTTGTTAATCAAAAAACAGTAGCTAAAAGGAAAAACACTGGAGATCTTCTGCACACGGATGGCAATTTTACGTAAAATTTCTCTTTGACGACGATTCCTTTTGCTTTGAAATGCAATTCTGCCTACATCGAAACATGAAGCTTGACATCTAAAAAAGCTCCCCGCTCCGCCCTCACTCCACGAATAGATCTGTAACTAATTATTCGACTGTCATTATCGATTCTCAGGATTTTTTTCCCCAGAGAGTAAGTTTTGACGCCATTGTGAACGTGCCTCGCCAATCTTCCTCTCCTATTTTTATTTTTTTTTACCCGGAGAGATCGATACTCATTACAAGTGCTGGATCGGATCCCTCCCTTAACCTTTTACTGCCCCATTCGCAATTCCTCTCTCAACGCCCTCTCCATCCCCGTACTACCCTCAACCCCTAACACTCTTACCCTTTTTTCCTCTAGCCGTGGCAAAAGGGTTATTCCGTTTAGTTAAGGGACGGATCATTGTTTCTCTTCCTGGCTCTACTTCCCGTTTCGCCCCTCCTCTTCGAACCACTTACCTTTTAGCCTCCGTCGCACCCTACGGACATGGCATTTTCGGGTTACCAGAACCCCTTTTCCAGCCATCTTCCAACCCCTTTCTCCTTCCACCTCGCACCAGTCCAATCTATGTACTCCCAAACTCATTTTTCCCTACTGCGGCACCCCTTTTCGCCCTTACTAAATCCATTCTCCTATTTTTTCCTACTAAGTCTCTTTCTTGTCCTCTCCCCTCTCTATCATTCCCATCGACTATTACTAACTCTGTTTATTCGCGCACGCGGTGTTTTCTTTCTCTTATTGTTATGCTCCTATTCCCCCGGAGCAAGTATTCGTACTTATTCCACCTTGTTGTTCTTCCCATTCCCTATATTGATTCTTGTCCTCACACCTTAAGGCTTACTTTTATCTTCGTTTCCCTCTTACGATGTTTTTATTTGTATTTCCGCCTCAGTTTATTTGTTCAGTTCAATGTCGTCTTAAAATATTTCTCAGCAACCGTTTATGGGGAAAGTCGTGGTTATTTATGAAATTTATAAATCTCTTTAACGTAAAACAGAGAAAATATGTATAATTTAATTTGAAGTATCGAAATATTAAACATTTTTTAACTATGAACATAAGCAATCATGCGTTTATAATTACTCAGAACAACGTAATATAAATACACGATGATATAAAACCGTCTCGAATATTGTAAAAGACTTCTTTAATTACATCAAGCCGTGCCTCCTAAAGAAGCATTACGTAATTTATGAATCCTTATATTTATGTCGTTATTTTCCCCTGGATGGATCCAAATATATCTACAAACTCACAGTATATACCTAAATCTGCATAATGCAGTTTTCACCGAGTGAAAAACACAGGCCAGGCTAAATTAGTATCAACATCAAGCAATGCTAATTGTAATATAGATCAAAATCTGTTAAATCGATTCATTGTTTGCCTTTCAGTTTCGTCTTTATAATAACTTTTCTTTATCCGTTTAGCTGAGGGCTCTCATCACGTGTTAACCTGTTTCAACGTTTTCCCATATTTTCAAAATCTTTTTTCACTTTTTATATTTCAGGATTTCTCACCCCTCCTCTTTTTATTTTCGTCTCTCGCCCTTCTCATTTAACACTTTTTCTGCTTTGTTTCCTTTGTGCCATTGTCGTCAGTTCCGCTTTCGCACTTTAGTATCTGCAATTGTTTCTGCTTTTCATCTTTTCACCTCTTTTCCTCTTATCACCCACTATACCTTTTTCGCTCTTTTCCTTCCCTCAACCTCATTTTATTCTCTCTCTCTCTTTTCACCGCGACCGCTGTCTTTTCTACTACTCGTTTGAAACCCTTTTCCTCATTCCTTCATACCTTTCACCCCTCTCCCTTCCAAGAGGATTTTTATACATGTATTTTTATATTTTTTTATCCAGCCGTCTGCTCATTTCTCGGCCACATTCAGGGCACAAGGGAGCTTGATTGTGCGACGGGGTTAAAAAAAAATAAGAGGTTTTGGAATGGGGTGGAGGTGAAAAGGAGAGGTGGAGGTTAAAGGGAAAGAGAGGGTTGAGGCGGAAAAAGAAAAGGGTCTCTCTTTCCTTTTGCTCAGCGTGCACCCTCTTGTTTCACCCTCTCTCTCTCTCATTCACTGACATCGCCCCTCTTCAACTCTCCTCTCTTTCCAATCCAAATGAATAAAGAGCACGCAAGTGTGACGAGTGGTAATCCCACGTTTTATGGCTGGCATTATGTTTTCTTCAACTTTTCACGATGCAATTTATTATTTATTTTCATTTTTATCTACCTCTTCGCTGTTTCCCTTTCCTCTTTCGCTCTATCAGTAGAGTACTCTCCTTTCTTACTCTGTCCGTCTTATTTTTCTCATACTTTCTCATATACGTATTATATTTTTAACGACCTCTTCTCTATTTCTTCTTAAATCTTTTTTCCTACATCACAATTTCTTTCACTCGCTGAAACTTCTCTCTTTCCTTATTTAGCCCTTAACTACTCACGTGTGGTCTTGTAACGTTCTTACACACAAGGTCTCAGAGACCAAAATTAATAGTGGTCAGATAAATGATCACAAATGAAATTGAATGGTATAGTACCACTTAGGCAGCACTGTATTATATTTTTATTCCACTGAATCCATGAAAAACAATTAAAAACTTATATACTGAAGAAAAACATTTTATTTTTTAAGTTAAAGTTTAAAAAATATTTTAAAATGTTAGTTTAAATTAAAAATTCTATAAAATTCTTACATAACCTGTCAATAAAAGTTTAGTTGACATACCAAATTAATAATAAAATAAAAATCACACTTTAAATTTAAAAAATAACAGTGAAATTTAACTTTCTCCGATGCAGTTCTTGAAAGCTGGTTTACTACACTGCAAATATAACATAAAAAACAAAGTTAGGCTGTCTTCCTAGACTTCTTAGAAGCGCAAGTGGAACAGAGTTTACGCTTTTCCAGCCGTTGAGGTTGAACTTGACGCTACATTCCGTTTTTTATCCCTAAAAATCGATTCATAGACAGCCTTATTTCCCGGCTGATTCTGAGATTCTGAGCACGCCTCTGCATTTTATTGTTAAGGATTTTAAAAAGTTATATCTTGCAATCTTCATATTGTTCGCATACAAACCATGCAAAATATACACATTTACACCGCAAACACCCACTGTGCGAAAAAATACAGCAAGTGGCCACCTCTGTGTCCTGCGGCTGCAAGAATAAATTGAACATTTTTCATCAATAGAGTCCACGTCACCTTTGTTGGCATTATAATATTGAATAATTTCAGGTTTGTCCCCATCTTGGCGTTCTTCGTGATGTATATATGATGCAAATATGACGGCTTTGCGTTTCTTCGGAACGTAAGTAAGCCAAGTTATATTGTTTGTGAGTCCGTATAAACTACTTTTCTCATTTCGTGATTTGCTTGGCAAGAAAGCGGCTGGAATTTCTTTTTATTTTTTTTAGTGTTCCGACAAAGGTAAGTTTGTTCTTCTTTAGTATTTCAAGTAGTTCCATAGATGCGAACCAATTGTCAGCTGTTACATTCCGATTAATTAAGTTTGGCTAATCGGAATGTAGCCTGTGTTGGGATTGTGAATTTTCGTTCTTCTGTTGATAATGTTTTACTATCTACCCTTTTCAGCATAAATATAAGCATTGTAAAAATATCCATTCCTTGCATCTGTCATGCACAATACTTTCAAACCATACTTATGAGCTTTCTTAGGCATGAACATTCGAAATTTACAGCGACTCTAAAAGGAATTAGCATTTCATCAATGCACGCTGAAAAACCAACATAGTATAATTTTTAGCAATTGCTAATTAAGTCTGTGAATAATTCTGACAGAGCAGCTGTAAGTTCTTCAAGCTTTCGTTTGCGCCTGTTACGGAAATCATCAAACCGTAAGCTGGTCAATAAAAATGCAACTCGATTTATATTAGTTACATAGCGAAAAATTTCCGCCCCGTGCCATCAGGCGCAAAAATAGGGCAAGTCTTCACGATTTGTTTTAATAACACAGTCCAACAAATGAAAAGTTTTTTTTGTTTCCTTTGCTAAAATAGGTGTTTCTTATAGATATTTTTGTGCTGAATACTAATCTGTTTTTAAAAGTTTTGTATCACGTATACTTTTTGAGAAATGAACATAGTTGTGTTTACGATAAGAAAAGTGAAATATGCCTTCTCTTACCTAAAATATTTTGGCTGATGACTTCGTCTTGTAGGATGACTGTGGAATTTCTCGGATGAGACACCAACAATAATCAGCTAACATGGAAGAACTCCACTTTCCTTTATATCGTTGTTCCATGGTGGAAATATCTTGGTGGAACCTTTCTCCATGTTCGTCACGGATCTCGCCCAAATTGGCAGGAAAAAAATGCAGATGGGAATCCAGATAATGTAATTTAAGGGACATATTACAACCTAAATTATGATATGCCTGTAGCATTGCTGCCACAATATTTTCATAATTTGAAGACTTCACTTTTCCCAAAAAATTTTCTGTAATCTGCTTAAATCCAGTCCAGGCAGCACGTTCCTTCTGGTTTAAAGATTCTTCAGATTTTGTGTCTGAAAGTAGTTGCCTAATTTGAGGGCCAACAAAAATGCCTTCTTTCAGTTTGGACTCGCTAATCTTCGGAAATTTACTATGGAGGTACGGAAAACCTGGACCATCACGATTCATTGCCTTCACGAAGTTTTTCATAAGCCCAAGCTTTATGTGTAATGATGGCAAGTATACTTTTTGTGGGTTCACCAATGGTTTATTTTTAATATATTTTTTCCTGGCATTAAACATTCATGATCAGGTCACTGCTTAACCACGTAATGATCCTTTTTCGCTCTACTATCCCATTCACAGAGAAAACAACAGTATTTTGTATATCCACTTTGTAATCCAAGAAGAATTCCTATTACCGTAAGGTCACCACATATTTTCCATTTATACTTATCATAATTATTTTTTTCTAAGAGGGACTTCATATCTTTATAATTTCTTTCATATTGACTGAATATGCAAGTTGGATGGATGGCTTAGTGAAGAAGTCCAGCTTTCAAGCTTATTTTTGATGAGTCAATGAAAAGTCGCCATTCTTCTGGTTTATGATCTTGTCCCAGGCATTTCATTAATCCATTTACATGGTTACAGAAAGTTAGTTCGCCGCATTCTGAGAAAAAGTTAATTTGGTCTTTTCGGCGGTTCCGAAAAGCAGTTACTTTGGTTTCCTTTTCAAGAAGATTCCATCCTTGAAGGCGAGAGGCTAAAAGCTCTGCCTGAATTTTTGATAGATTGAGATCTCTGACAAGATTGTTTAACTCTGATTGAGTAACTAAATGGGGGCTTTTTGAATCATCAGCTTCAAAATCTGTATCATAACTATTTTTTTCTACAAACATCGGCTCTTCATCTCTGCTCTCCAAATCTGAATTTGTTGGTGGTCTTGGCACTGGTAAGTCAACAGAATGTGGAACTGGTCGAATAGCTGATGCAAGATTAGGCACAATTTCACCATCATCACGGAGTACATTTACATTTACATTTACATAAATACCCTGCAAGCCGCTAAAAGCGTTTGGCAGGGGGTGTCACAACACCAAGTGAAGTCTAGCTAATTCCTCTGTTGGATTTTCTTATCGCGTCTGGGAAAAAGGATCGGTAGTATTTCTCTGTTCTAGCGGTAATTTCGAGATATTTTCTCCTGCACTGTGATCTAACATTACGTTCACTAACACCGATGGGGACGACTATGCCTCGTACGTCTTCAACGAATTCGGAACTTTCAAATTTTTCAAATAGTTTCCTTTTGTATTCAATTCTTCTACTCTTCAACGTCTGCCATTTCAGATCTCTCAATAACTCTGATACACTCGCATCATACCGATATTCTCCTTTTACAAATCTAGCCGCTCTACGCTGAACCATTTCGAGCTCTCTAGTTAGGCCCTCCTCGAAGGGGTCCCAGACGGCGCAACAATATTCCACGATGGGTCGTATTAGGGAAAAGTATGCGATTTCCTTCACGTTCGAGGGGCATCCCCGCAGGACTCTAGAGGAAAGCCCTTGAATTCTGTTTGCCGATGCTATAACGGTTTTTATATGCTCTCTACTAGACAAATTGCTACTGAGAATTACTCCTAGGTATTTGTAGCTATTGACGTATTTTAGCTTTAGTTCAGATATTTGGTACGGGTAACGGTTGAAATTCGTGGAGCGCGTGAAGTTCATTGCGGCGCATTTCTTTATGTTCAGATCGAGTTGCCAATCTTTACACCATTTCGTAATAGCCTGAAGGTCCTTTTGCAAATTCTCCTGATCGTGTATTGTGTTGATTTCTCCATACACAAGTGTGTCATCCGCGAAGAGTCTAACTTTACACTTTATATTATCCGCTAAATCATTTATATATATCAAGAATAACAAAGGTCCGATTACACTTCCCTGAGGCACGCCGGAAGTCACTTTGACGACGTCTGATGCAACTCCATCGAGGACTACTCTCTGGGTTCTATCGGAAAGAAACGAGGCGATCCAATTTACAATTTTCTCGTTAATTGAATAAGCCCTTAATTTTTGCACTATTTTCACGTGAGAAACGGTGTCGAAGGCTTTCCTGAAGTCTAAAAATACTGCATCAACTCCTATTCCTTTATCCGTTGCTTTCACAATATCTTGTGTGAGTAGAGCTAACTGAGTCTCGCATGACCTGCCTCTCCGGAAACCATGCTGGCTACTGTTAAGCGCTTCTTTGCTTTCGAGAAATCGCATTATTGAGCTACCGATAATGTGCTCAAAAACCTTACAGAAGATTGACGTCAACGATATAGGGCGGTAGTTTTCCACTTTTAATTTACTTCCCGTTTTATGTATTGGTGTAACGTTGGCTGTTTTCCATATCAAAGGAACTACACCCTCATCTAAAGATTTTCTGAATAGAAGCTTAAGGTACGGAGCTAATTCGTTTGCTAACGAGTTTATAATGAATGCAGGTATGGCTTCAGGCCCTGGCGATTTTCTTTTGTGGACCTGACTTAGTAATTTGACGATACCGCTTTCGGATATTTCTATGTCGCTCATATTTGAGTCTATACGAGTAGGGAAATCAGTGAAATCACCGCTGTCTATTGTGAAGCAATTTTCAAAGAACCGATTTAACATACCAGCCTTAGTAAATGAATCGTGTACACTTTCACCGTTGTCTGTACGTAGAAGAGGTACTGTGGACTGACCTCCTCGCATTTCTCGCACGTACGACCAAAATTCTTTCGAGTCGTTTTTGAGTGAATCCGAGAGTGTCGTGGATCGGTAGGCGTCAAATTCCTTACGCGCTTCGTCTCTTGCAGATTTACGACTATTTCTGTATATTAAATACTCGTTCGCGTGGTCCCTACCAACTTCTTTAAGGTGCTTTATGTGCGCGTGATGCCGTCTTTGTTTCTTGAGCAAGGCACGGAGTTTCGGTTTCACCCACCGTGGGTCCTTGCGATCACGAATTGCTTTAGTTGGGACAAACGTTTTTAGCCCTTCTCGAATTATTCGCAAAATTTCCGTCCAAGAGTCATCTACGCTGTTACTATTCGCAAAATTGATAAATGTCGCTATTTGGTTTGTAACATAATTTTTTAAGCCTGGGAGATCTGCTTTACTGAAGATATAGACTAATCGCGTTGGCTTATATATTGTCGCAGGGGTGTATTTGAAGTCGGCAATTACTATTTTATGATCACCTATGCCGTCGTCGATTTGTAAGTTTCTAGTCGATAGTGGGTGGGTAGTGGCTAGCAGATCTAATATGTTTCCGTTTCCGTTGTTGTCATATCGCGTCGGCTCGTTGACGATTTGCTCTAGCGAGTTTAGAGTGAATGCTTCAATTAATTCACGACAAGCTTCTCTATTTTTTCCACCACTAACATAGGTTACGGATTTCCAATCGATCGATGGAAGATTGAAGTCTCCTCCAAGAATTATTACTGGATCGTTCTTTCTCCTAGCTATCACCTGCAATGTACGACTGAGTTCTCTAATGTTCTCGACTCCCGAGTCAGGTGGGCGGTAAAATGAGCAAAAAAATAATTTTTTACCATTTCTCGTACGAAGGGAGCACCATATCGTTTCGCAGTGTTCGCTGACGTTAATCTCCTCTAATTGGCTTGATATACTCTTTCTGACGGCGATGAAAACTCCGCCTCCGACTCTTTCCCTCCTGTCTTTGCGATACACCACGTAATCTGGTGGGAAAATCTCGTTAGAATTAATGTCGCCCGATAGCCAGCTCTCAGTTCCCAATACAACGTCTGCACGATGGCTTTTAACTAAGTGGCAAAAATCGGCCTGTTTCCTTCGAATGCTTCGGCAGTTCATAATAATAATTTTTATTGTGTTTTCTACGGATATTTTCGTTCTGGATTTCCCCGCCACTTGATCTAACAATTTTATTTTTCTACTTCTCACTCTACCGCTATTATTGGACTCCCTACGGTTAATGTTGGCGGACTCTTTTCTAACAGATATATTTGTGTTATCCTCTTCTAACCTAAAAAAACCCTAGCGTGTTCAAAAACCCTACGCGCTACCGCATCCGCTGCCTCGGCCGTGTAGTGGACACCAGAACCGTTTAGGGGTACCCTACATGAGTCCAGCACCGGCCTCAGGTCAACGAAGTCCACTCCATTGCCCCTACAGAAGTAGTAAATACAACTACTCTCATTTCTCGAAATCTATACGTGATACAAAAATTTTAAAAGTAGATTCGGATTCAGCGTAAAAAAGCTCAGAATCACCTAAGATTTTTAAGGGAACAAAGATTGTGTTTAACAGTGTTATTTTTACGCATCTGACATGGAAATATTTTTCGATTAAAAAAGCAAAGAAACAGTCGCAAACGCGACATCGCTCTTTTAATCAAAGTAAGATATATCGGTGTAAGATTATGATTCTACTAGAGAGATTTACCTTATTTTATTCTACGTAATAATATTGAAATATTTTCGATGTTAGAATATTAACCTTTATTATATTTTATAGAATTGTCGATATTGAACTCAATGATGCAGTTTATATAATTATCCTGGCAATAAATATCGTCTATACCTATTACAACATTTCTTTGAAGAATAAAAATCTACTTTTGTTTTCAATGTGCAAAAATAATTTTAATACTTAAAAGAATATTTGATGAAGAATAATTCACTGGACAACAGAAAAACACTTATTTTTGATTATTTGTTGAAAAGTTATTGCATTTGATGCGGCACAATGCGTGAGCTGAGAAGACTACGGATAGATTACGTCGCAGCCTAGCGGTGGTTATAGCGGCGACGAATCTAACCGTGGACTCTTGGAGCCATGTGCATCTAGGTGCTTCAAATGCTAATAACTTTTTAACAAATGATCGTAATTCAGTTCTTGAAAAAGTGACTTAAAGTAGGGAAAATAAGCTTCAAATAAACGCTTACAAAATTTTTTTTACGATTTCTTTTCGGAGAGTTATGTCATTTTCAATTTCATAAATTTCCGTTTTTTCCCGTTTTTTCACAAAAATGTCAGAGTTTTGTGCTTGTGGCTTCTACAGTAATTTATTTTTGAACTGATGCATTTTTTTATTCATAGTAGCAACCTTTTGGAGTAATAAGCCGCAAATCAGATTGCGTTATCATTTTTTGTTGCCATCTAAGAATTTTCGAGAAAAAATCGACTGAAAAAATAGCTTTTTGCAATTTAAAAAAAAATGGAGGGTGATGGAAAAAAACGGATTGCGGATTTGTTTTCAGCGTGCCGAAATCATAAAGAATCACCCTTCAAAGTTCAGGAAACAAAAATGCTGTCGAACAGTGTAATTGGCTGTCAAATATAAGAGACCAAAAAATGCCTCCATTTCCGTATAGTCGGTATCACGTAAATGAGCTGACGTTGGGTTCTTGTATTTCATTCTCAGATCGCAATTTTTTTCATTTGCCCAACACGTTTCATCATGTTTTCATCAAATATGAGATTCCAAATATAGACCGGCTCTGCGGAATTTCCAATTTTTGTAGCGGGGCGCGAACCAAGAAGTTGAATTATGATATTCTGTTGCAACGTCCTAGTCTTGCGAGCGTAAAATGTTTTAGCACTCCATTTATATTTGTTTTTGCCTTGGCTGTTTGGTGCATCCCTCATTGTGTTCTCGCTCTTCTTCGCTTTCTTCATTATCCGCATCCCTTCCCATATTCAATTCGTCGTCATCCATATCATCATCTGAGAACTCGTCCTTCTCATTTTCACTTGCTGATAAATTGGAATCTCCATCGTGGTCAGAATTTATCCATTCGTCATCATCTAATCCTTCCCCTTCACTGTCAACATCTTCATACAGCCACTTTCTAATAGTTTCTTCAACATCTGGATCAGTGATTGGTACAATAGTTTTTGATGTGCACGGTATATCGATGTTTATTGAAAAAATTCAACAGAAACTGATGGTATAAAAAAAAATAACAGACACACACATTGGTTCTCACAGACCAAGATGTATCTACTGGTAAACTGAAATATGATGCAATCGCCGAAAAAACGTTGATCAGCTGTACATAGATGACGCCATTTGAAGGTACTATTGGCGGGAAATCCTTAACGTGCACAAAAAAGTTTTACAACAAGATTCAGTTTTATTATGGTCTATCAGACTACATGTGTGTAGTTAAGGGTATACCCAAATGTACTTCCTCGCTACTATCTACTTCCCAATCCTTTCACGCTATCTATCTATCTACTCCTCCTCCGCTCTCTCCATCTTGATTTCCCTTTCCCCACGGTTCTCACTCCTCAATTCTCCCTCCCCTCCTACCAGCCCCTACCTCTCCCTTCTTCCGAACTTGCTTTTTTTGTCTTCGTCTTTTTTTTTTTTTACTCCTTCCCTATCCTCCGTCCATGACTCACCTCCCCCCCTTCCAGTCTCTCCCACGCGGCAGTCGTAAATCTCGCGGGACCCATTGCTTTGAACCGTTAACAACGAGGATGGGGTGGTGGAGAGGGGGATTGGGTTTTACCTCTCTCATCTGTATGTACATGGAATTGTGATGTTTGAGTTTTGTTTTTTGTTTCCGTTCCTTTATTTTTTTATTGTAAAAATTTCCCATATAGGAAAAGGGGATAGGTCACTCCCCGCTTAGAAACTCGGTTTCAACACGCATAAAAAGAATGGATGATGAAGGCACCCGGGGCATTAGATGAAAACGCGGAGCCTTTTTCGTGTATAAGAATTCGACCTACGCGTTTTAATGTGAAAGGGAAATTTCCCGTTAAAGTGGTAGCTCGGAATGCATTTTAACCTGAAACATAAGTCACATCAGCGGTAAAATATTCTCCTGAGCAACTACAAGGTTGCATTCTTCAGCACACTGCATTTCAATTAGTAATATTGCAATATGTAAATAAAATGTAAAATTCACATTAATCTAACATGAAAGGGGAAACATTTTAAAGACACGTTATTGAAAATGTAAGCTAGTGTCTACGGTGTAGCATCGTAAACCCGGAGTGTCATGCTGAAAGCAACGGTAGGTCCTTTTACTTCCTATCACTGCTAAACGTTACTGGCACTTTGGGGGGTTACAGTGTCAAATATACGTAATGCAAATGTTCATTTTGAATAAAGTACATTTCTTTCACGTATCCTAAGAGTTTTACATTTATTTTACTATATCCTGTATTTATTCGCTGTAGGAGCACCCATCACATGATGCGAATAAAACATTCTCCATGCCTTATCGATTTTCCAGGATTTCATTGTGCGTCATATTCATAGTCCTCAGTTCTCTTTTTTCGTTTCTTCTAGCTGTCTTACCGATTTTTATTAAGTAGAACACCCGTCCTCTCTCATTCCTAGAAGTCTTTCTTCGACAATTAGTATTCTTTCAAATAAGTTTTAGAGAAATCGCCTTACAGCTGGAAACCGATCGAAACAATAGGCATTTCCAATAATCTACTATCATTGACATCAGTTCTCAAATTGGAAAATTTGACAACGGGAACATTAGTAACCGGAATAATCTAATCAGATTTTAGCGCTTTTTATTTTGAAATGGCGCATATGTTTTCGTTCTGTCTTTCTGTGCAATTGATTAAATGAAGATATCAAGTAAACGGTAATCAACAGAAGATTGAAAATTTCAGGGTGTATGTGATGCATAATGATATATATTGCGCTGCCAAATAACGATTTTGAGGAAATCGGTGGGTGGAATTGGGAGTCCTCAGCATTTTCAAATGAAGACTCTTGAACACATGGCTTTATATAGGATGTTAAAATTTTTAAATTATTGTATAAATCACTTTCTGTCGTATAATCATATTACTGTTTATAAAGAATTTTAAACAATTCCAAATAAGCCTCAATAAATAAAACGCGCTCTTTTATATTACCCGAGTATATGAAGCTCTCCTTTTTAAAAAGGGGGAACGCTATGAGCTTCATTTTGTATCAAGTGGAACGACGTTACCACTCATTTCGAGCAAATATTGGCATACTATTGATGGCGGCCACTTTGAAGGCGAAATTCGCACTTTTCACACACTTTTTATGGGTGTTGTTGTTAACTAATGTATCGGTTGGATTTGATTCCTAATTTTAATTGGCGTAGCCATTTAATTTAGCCACTTCTGTTGACGTAACTTTTGAATCAAATTTCACGAAGTTTACGTTTTCGAGGGAGAAGAGGTCGAAGTTTCTGAAAATTTACATTAGCATTTTAAGAAAAGCTTTTGGAATATGCCTTTTCAGTTCTTTTGTAACGTTTTTTAGTTTTAGAAGTGTTGAATGATAATTTTAACGAAACTTCTATTTTCCTATAATACTCCTTAATGAAGTATGGCGAAATCTCATTACCTGGTCTAAGGAACTTGGTTTATCATAAAGACACTAAAACACATTAAATACTAATGTAATTCGTCTTTCATCATCAAAATTTCCCACATTTTGTTTGAGAAATTTATTGCCGTTGTTAGTTTTTTCCCAATTAAATCAATATTTGCTGATTAAACAACCTATTAATCCGACTTCATCTTACGGCATCCTGTTTACATAGCTTTAAATTTTAGCATAGGTTCTTGTAGCGCATGTCTATCAATCTGCAGATTTTAATCTGCATAGCAGACGATTAAAAAAATATTTTTATTAACATGGGATGGGTTAAGCTTTGTTAAACGAAGACAACCGCACAGTTTAAAATAACTTTGTGTTGTTTCCTGTCATGTGGAATTGACAAAGTTATTTTACACCATGTGTTTGTCTTTATTTAAAAAGGCTGAACCCATCACATTTAAATATGGAGTTCCACGAAGCCTCGGCTTCTTCAGTAAAATTTAGTTTTTAATTACGTCAATTGCAACTCAATTATATATTTTACAATTTTAACCTCCAGTTTTTATTTATTTAGAAATTCCTACCGTCTATAAATTAACTACATGTTATTCTGGGTAATACAGTTTGTATGCGCGAATGCATAAGACTAAATACAACTGAAGTTCATAATTTTTCTCCTCTATAACTCAATACATTGTTTTTGTTTTTCAAAATTGTCTGAAAAATTATCTTAGCTTTATTCTAAAAACATGTTCGCCTCCATCTTTCTATTATAACCATATGGAAATTTGTCAATTTAATTCATGTATTTATTGATTAAAATAGGTTTTTAATATTTTTGCTCATACTACATACATCGTTTCTATAGGCAAAATATATCAAAATTTCCAGCCCATTAGCCAATGACTCGGCTAGAATATTGAATGTTAAGGTCTTAAACTAAATCCTTTCCAATTTCCTTCACAAAAGACTAGAATCGTAATGGACGCTTAATTTCGGCAGCTTCCTCTTCAAGCACTCTGGAGGGATTAACGCTCACTAATGACCCGAAAGGATCGCCATTCCTTACCTTCCAATTATTTTTACACCGTCCCTTGAAATCGTTCATTCGCTAAACAAGAAGATAGCTACCGTAATACCCTCACTGCGTTCCAAGCATCTGTATCATTATATTAACCTGCATTTCATCAAATAGGTAGGTGGCAGGGAGTGCAAGCCACCAAAGCCTAAAAACTCCTTTAATAGTGGTGCTATGTTTCGCTTATTATCACATTTCGGGCTCCCCCTTTGGTCTCTTTCTGCCTCAAGTATGTAGCCCTTCTCATGTGAACCCCATATATAATACTTGCAGCGTATTCTACCTCTAATCTTAATATTGATAAATAAAACGTCTCTTATATCGTTTCTGAACCATTCCGTAATAATCTACGTATAAAAGACATTTTGTTGGTTGATCCTCAAACCTGACGTATGTGCATATCCCACAAAAGATTGCGTAACATACTCACCTGCTTGGAAATTCAGTCCATCGGTTGTGTTCGAAATCTCTTTGTTCTTGACTTTCTATAAAATACGACAGCACTTTTACGGTAATGAATTTCAATATGCCATTTTCTAGGCGGAAATTGCTTTCAAATCCTTGTTTATCTCTCTATACACCACTGCCGTCTACGAAAGGTCTGATTTTACCATGAACTACCGCGCCGATACCATTTACGTACATTAAAATTAGGAGATAGCCTAAGACACTTCCCTATAGAATAGCTGACGTGACGTTAATGGGATATACGGACTTTCCATCAATTGCTACTCTCTGTTATCTATTTGAGAAAAAATTTCTCTCGCTCAAGATAACTTTCGGATTGATACGGTATTTTCCTATCTACGTCATAAATTTCTGCGGAGGCACAAAAAGCCGAGCTGTGTTTCAGATGATTTTCCTTTTCGGAATACGTGCTTTCTGAAGAACAATTACCTAAATATCGCATAATAAAACCAAAAATTATATGCTCAATACTTATATTATACTCTGTTCACTATCTAAAATCTCTTGACCTTGAATACGGGGAGTACGCCACTTAGCGGCAGCCAATAGGAGACGGTTCGTTTGGGAAGGTAGTGGGGAGGAACTCAGTCTTACTCTTGCCCTCGAAGCGTTCACATCGGTCTGCGTTGCCATTTCTACCGCCGCGCCGTTTCCTTGCTGTTGATGTGGAGTTCTAAGTTACTGTTAATGTTATTTTTTGTTATTAGTTTTGTTGTTTTTTTACCCTGCTGAGTTCGTGATCTGCAATGACTAACAGGAGCTAAGTTATGTTATTTAGAAATTGTGTAGTATATCAGCTGAATACGAAAATCCGCAAGAGTTGGCAACGCGCACCGGTATCTGTCCTCCCGCGCGAAAGTTGTGAGGGGCGATGGAAGGGGAAACGTTCGTGATTGGCTACTTGCTCTATGAAGGTCAAGAGACTTACGAAAGTGAACAGACTATAGTAGAGATTTTACCAAACTATACTGGCGTGGCCTATCCATATCTGATTCCGAAAAATATATATTCACTTTGAACTTTACCCAGTTTTAGTGTGTAATTATTATTCCTACACTTGCGACTCACAGGATTCCTTTCGCGCTTGTCTAATTACCTTGACTTTTGCTGCTATGGCCATCCGAAGCATCAGTGAACATTTCCACTATGAAGATGAAATAGCTCAGCACACAGAATGTAAAGTATTGTTAAGTTATGTTTCTGCCATAGTACATTTGATCTCTAAGTATTACTGCTGAATTGTTTTTGTACAAACTCTCTTGTACCATTCTTATTGTGTCCTGGCATAACAGAATGGCCACAAAAATATCAACCTTAAAAATTTAATAATATTCTCATGGCTTCGGTAACCTTGACATCATTAACGATGAACGATGAGTTTACATTGAAAATGAACTTTTATTTATGGAGAATCACTTATTTCGTGGACCGAGAAGGGCCGACTTAATACTCCTGTTCTGAAAATTACCAATTTCACGTCATTGCACAAAATAGGTTCATGAAACATGGGGTATACCCTGGATGGAAAGGTCAACAAAATTAATAATACTCGGAACTTTGACATCTCTATTGCATTTAAAAAGTAAAAATAGAAATCATTAAGTTTGGTTATAAAAATGTTACGCAACCATTAACGTTATAACAATTTTTCATATGAAATTGTTGCATCGTTCGCGTTACAGGAAGAAGTGTTACAGATTAGTGTGAATGAGAAAGCAGCGCATTTTCAAATGTATAACTCCTTCCGGTGTATAAAAGAAAATTTTAAAGAAGGTGTTCCATAAAATATCGAGAAAAGAAGAATTAGTAATCGCTGTACTCGAGCTACTTGAAATACATATTTTAAAAATACATGTATGGGTTAACTCTGGAGACAAGTTTGTAGGCAAAACGTAAATATGTTGCTTTACCTAGCTACGGGAACTAACTAGAGTTCGATAATTTATCGAATGATTCGATTTTTAGAATAAACTCTCGAATATTTTCGATCTTCAAGTTTTGCTAAACGATTATTGAAACGTTTACCTTCACGTTTTTGTACGTCCCGAAACCCCTTAAAACTGTTTTCTCGAAGAACCACGAGTAACCGAAAGCACTGACGCGAAGTCTTCCCTTCGGTGATCATATGTTATTCACGGAACAAGAAAGTTTGAGAGATTTCGCCCGTCTAGCAATTTAGATCGGATGCAAACGCGGAGTTAATCCCAGGTATCCCATTCCCTACCTACTGCCTATCCTTCCGCCTCCGCGGGTTTCAATCCTTTTGCAATCCTATCCAACTAACAACCTGCTCATTGTGTCTCGCTCTCTCCATATATGCTCCCGACTGCGTAACCACCTTTACCCTCCCGACCGTCTATTATTGCCACCAACCTCCCCCTCCCCCCTCCCTTCAGCCTCTACTCCCTCCCTCATCTCCCCCCCCCCCCTCTCAACCGCCACTTCCCCCTTCCTCACTCGCTTTCCAGACTGCCCTTTAACCTTACTCCGTGCTGCTAGGTCCTTCGGGAACCCTCAATTATGAATGAGGCTAGATGGAATAATTAAAGTAGGCTGCGTGCTGTTATTGCATGAAGAGAGAAAGGGAGAGAGGATAACCGTGAAGTTCTCTCTCTCTCTGGAACAACTTCCGACCCCTTCCGCCGCTCTGCCCCCCCCCCCCCACCTCACTCCAATCTACTACCCCCCTTCCCCCCGGCCTCCCTCCACTGACCACTCCATCCCACATCCTCTTCTCATGATGCATAAGCCAGGTTGCCCTTCATCGCCTCTCCTAGCAAGGCCGGAGATTTTCCTGGGACGGTTATATTTCGGTAACACAAGTTCGAGATCGTGTGTCTAATCTACCGCGATGGATTCTGGCTGATGAAAGAAGCAGGTGATTATATCTATAAATAGTGAATACGCGATCTAAGCCCATTGGAAATTATGCCTAGTGTCTTGGGAGACGTTTTCGTCAACTCCCTCTATCTTTTTCTTTAAAAGGGTTATTGGGAAGGAAAGCGAGCCGAATTTAGATTTTATCAAATTTAAACCCCTTGTTAGGATAGTAATTTCTGCTAGAACGGGGGGGGGGGGGGGGGGGTAGAATTTTGGACCTCGAAACGAAGCCGTTTCAGAGGTATTCTAGCAAAGTGTGAATTGGACGACTGCCATCTTGGAAACGCAGAGTTCAGCTAGCTGGAGACAATTATTTTAGAAGTTTTAGCACATCCGATGGAGTCTAACTTTTAAAATATCAAATTCCGAAACATTTGATTCAGAGGTGATTATCTCCAAGAAACAGCGATTGATGCGACTTAAAAGAGTATTCGAAGTAAAGGAAAAATCTCCTATCTCAAATCGTTAGATAAATGGTACACAATATAATTTATTTTTAACTTTCACTTTGCATTTTATTTTCACTACATTGATCATCAAAAAGCTTGTATGTTCCGGATGATATTCCATGAAATGCACAATGATCCATTTAACATCGTGACTGATTACGGTCGATAATTAAAAAACCTTAGCTTTATGCCGTCCTGCTGCAAACGGAGAGGCAGGTCAATTAGCCCTTTCCTCTCGCCTTTACTCTCTCACACATTCGAAATGAACTCGCTTATTAAAATTCCATTCACTTTCTGGGAAATTTAACAGAGCCATCCACGAAATATGATTTTGCATCATCGCAAAACCCCTTCAAATATTTATTCTCCTCCTCCCATATACATGCCCGCACATACGCACTCCCGCCCTCTCTCTCTCGCATATTTCTACCTTCCCCTATTCGCCTCTCTCGCGCACATACACCGCCAGATCGTACGGGGAAAAAAAATCAAGCCGCGTTTTTTAACTTTCCCTTCCATTTTATTTAGCGAAGCCGATCATCATCAAACATCCTTTCAATTATTCAATCCACTCGCTTCAATGATCCAGCACAATGATGCTGACTCATTTAATATTTGAGAGCCTTTGGGGAACGGGAACATGGATTTGGAGAGAAACAACATGGGTACACGCTCGGTTTTATAGGAAGTACCCGAGTACTTGAAATTGCGCGGGTGTTTGTGCGTGCACGTTATTTGTCCATTTGTATGAAAATGTTCAAAAATAGCAGTTGAGAGACGTATACTGCACAAAGGAATATAGACGACCTCTTGTCTTTCCTCCAAAATTTTGGTGTTTTGTTGGTTTTCGGCAGCGGACAAAGGCGGAGGGAAGGAGAATCCTTTTTTTTTTACCGCGAGGGGGTGTTTGTGTTGAGGTGAAGGGAGCGAGGCGAGGGGTGGATTGTTGCGGCAACCAAAACTAGCTATTTCGTAATTTTCCGATTAATTATTCAAGATTCAATTAGCGAGAGCCACGTTTTAGACGCTTCCGAAAACTACTTCCCTTTTAAAAAACCTAGTCCCTTCCTACTCCGTACCTCTTCCAGAAACCGGAACCCCTCTATAGTTTCCTATAAATTCCGTATTTAAGAATCAATTAATTTTTAAAGTACAAAATGTTTACTATTCGATTGAGTCATCTCAACTAAATTAACGAAAGGTTTGAAAGAGAATACCTGTATGTCTCCCCGTTCTCGGTGGTTCAGTTTCTGGAGATCCCGCAAAAGTCAATTAATTAAAGTTATGAAAAAACTGGGGTTCTGTTCCCGCGTCTACTAGAATTTACCATGGCACTAGTGTCATTTTTTTAGATGATTTATGACAGACAGACAGAGAAAGTACAATATAGAAAGTAAGGAAAGTGTTTACTTGTATATACTGCCTTCGAACCATGGAAAGATTTTAATACGGCACGGGCATAAACAGGGTACATACCTTTCTAGGTGGAGTCGATTTGGGAAAATCCTTCCAAAAATGGGCTTTCCTAGGAATTATGGTGTGGTTGCAAACTCTTAGTAAAACTGACATTCTCAGTGAAACAATAGAAGTATGAATTCGCTTTGCGAAACATGACGCCACCAATGGCGAAAAGTCACAATTGTGGAATTTCCAATAAGCAAAACCGCGAAGGGTGAGGTATATCTGTTTATTTTTTCCAGGATGTTCCTAATTGTGACATTTATTATAGAGTTAAAATTTTGGGTCTATTCTTTTTTGTTAAATAGGATGCTTCCCAGAAATAAAAACCAAAACCGTTAAAGAGCGTTTTAATTTACGTACACCAATAAAGTGGTAAAATAAATTACTGTTAATAAAACCTGGTAGCTGAAAATTATGAAGTAATACAATAAGTGTTAACATTCGGCAATAATGTGGATCGTTCTTTATTTAACGACTAAATTATGAAAAATACAAAAATCTACAGAATATACATGCACATTTATTAATATCAATTACTATTAAATGAGTTCATATTTTCATACGTTTTTAACTCTCCATGAAACGTTTAATAGACGAAAATTCGAATTCAAAGCAAGAATGCAACTCCTAATTTTAATTTACATTAGTAGTTTGCAAGCCTCAAATAGTATTTGGCAAGGGGTGCCATTACTCATCTCACTAGTCTGTCTTGTAGCCTGTCTTATCGTGTCTAGGAAAAATGACGTACCTCCTGCCAAGCTCGCACGCCAGAAATTACGTCATTCACCCTACACTCACTATCATCGAATGGTACAACTATTTCGTACACGCCTCTATAGAATCGGGGCGATTAAACTTTTCTGATCGAATGCTTTAACTCAATGCGTTCTATCACTATGCAATGCACCGTAACGCATGTTTATCGCCGAATTGCCTTATTTACAGTGTTTCATCAACGTGTCACGGGGCAGTCCTATCTAGTCAATTGTTAGGATAAATCGCCGCGTTTTTATCTAGGTAATACTATCATTAAATCACCGAGTCGCATAATCAATTTCTATTTTTCTATCAGCAGAAAATCTGATTTTATTCGCGCTAGATTTCTATTGTAAACCACTGTGCGACGCTGGAAACGAGGAAAAAGGAGACTCTTATGATCATTTCCGTTTACCCTAGGAAAATTATTGCCGGTAAAGGAAAAAATATCAACTAAAACCCGATAGGTGACTAGCGAAGCGGAGAAAATGTAATTTTTATCAACCCGAAATTAATATCAGCAGAGAGCATGGTATTGCGGCGCGATTTCTCACTTCTGGCTTGCATGCATGTGCACCGCATTGTGAAGTTAACTCCACGAGATTCACGGCCGTACGGCAGACTAAGAAATTTCTGAGGGATGGGGGGGGGGGGGGAGTGGGGAGGGGGAGTGGGGAGACATAGAGCCACCTTAATCTCCGAGAAGTCTAGTGCTTGTTTGCGCAAACGCGTGTTTGGGCATTACGACGGTAAATACAGCGCAAATTGGACCGAGCTTTCTCCAAAATTGGTATGAACACCGATCTTATTATTTTGTCCTATCAAAGTCGAAAAAATGCACTACAGCAGAGAAATTAGCGTGTATACAGAAAAAACAATTTATGAACCGACTGAAAATAAAACAACGAAATAATATTTTTTTTAAATCTTTCAGAAATAACCTTGAAACGAACTTACTTAATCACAGATATGGTTTGCAAATCAGTACTAAGCATTTAAGACAAAATCACTTTCACAAAAAATAAATCCTTAATTTTGTAAAAACTAATGTTTCTGAATCATGAACAAATAGGTAATAGAATGGGATTATATAAATTCATTAATAGATATTCTTGATGAGAGTCATTACAAATTTAATCTCATTTTAAATAACAAAATGAGTATTGCTTTAATAAATTATTAACGAGCATTATGTAAAGTATGTTAAAATTTTTGAAATAATTCGTTATGCTGCCAGGAGGAATCTGTAAAATTAATCTCTTCTGTTTATTGTGAGGAATAGGAACCTCTTGGGTATACAAATGCACGGAAGCAGAGATTGCTTGTTTTCCATTTATAAAGGATGATAAATAAGCATGGATGAGAAGTTCGCGATCCTTAGGAAACTGTGTGCTCTGTTTCAAAATTGCATTCCACTTGGGGATTAGATTGAAGAAGATATGAATGGCTGTTCATCAAGGCGAAAATCTCTTCTTACGAGGATTAAACGTGAAGCTACACGTGACACTTAAATGGATGAGAACATGCAAGGATGAGATAGTTGCCCGAGATGCGTATTACAAATTTAATTATATCCTTGCCATATAAAATCCATAAGAGTTTGTGTTGATCATCTAGGCGTTCTATTAACTTTCAAATATTCATTTTTGTTTACGTATTTTTAACTTACACAAGTTAAAAATAATTAATTTAAATTGTTATTTATAGGCAAGGATATGAAATTTTAGATTAAACCTAAACATACATAGCCATTATATTTATTGATCAGAGCGTATCAGTTTCTTTATTTAGATTTTTATTAATATAATTATTATAATTCACTGTATTTTAATAGTATGCCATTAAATATCTAAAATAAATGAAATTCTATGACTTTCCAATTATAACTTAGATACTTTATCTGAATTCTGCATCGAAACGATTTGCGTTTTATGGTTTCCTGTTAATTAACGGTTTCATAATTATACATAATACCTGTATCATCCATTTCTACGACAATAATAATTATCTTTTAAATTTAAGTCCATTGTGGTATAGTAACGGAAAATTTCTGAAATGTTGAAAAGAGTAGATGAAAATTTCATTTCTGAATTTTATCTACTCGGTATAAAACTTTGAGCCGTCATGCCCGGCCATGTTTTTTATTGAAATAAATGTAGCCTTTGCACTCGTATTTACATCATTATTCATGATCAACTAACTCTTGATTATGTTACCTATATATAGGTACATATTGGGAAGATTGAAATATACGTTTAAACTGTTTCAAATGAATTTGAAATTTAAAATTGATTTTGTTCTCATGGCCTCGCCCCCCCACCCACCCCCCCTCACCTCCCCCCTCCCCCCGGAACTCTCTCACACCTCCCAGTTTGGGAACCACTGTTCTACGAAGGGATGAGAAGAGAACCGAAATGAAGAGGCTAATTATTCATTGGACAAAATCCATCATTTTCAATCCAAACCATTTATTTTACTTAGCTTCCATTTCGCAGGTATGAGCATTAATATTAAACGTAATCTCTTTAGGATTACGGTGAAATATTTTTGTTTCGGGGCGGATTACGCCCTCGGTTTATTTCGCGAGAGATTGAAAGTGCCTTGATACAATTTTTATTTGCCTTTTCCCGAAATGAAATATTCTTATGATAAATTTATAATGAACACGGGTCAGCGAGTGAACTCTCTCGTCTGGAAGAGAATTCATTAAAAGCTAAATTTCCTACAACATTTATTAGCTCGCACTACGTACACAGTTCGCATTTTTTCGCGATATTTTCCTCTAAAAAATTGAATTAATTATCGTCACGAATCGTATTTTCCTTGCTGGATAATAAAAATTTACGAAAGAGGTACACTTTTTCGTAATTTCCGTCGTTTCCATGCTATATATATATATTTGCGTGATTCGCGATAAATTTAAACGCCGATGTCAAGGACTCGGTTTCAATAAATATCACAATGCAAGAGGGGGTACGAAAATTCTCTCCCGAGAGCAACACGTCTCGCAAAGCGTATAAAAAAAATCATCGCCAATTGTCCGTAGTACAATTAGTATGCAAAATATTGAAGGAGAATAAGCAATAAAAAAGTAAAATCGAGCGCGATTGCAGTTCCAAGAAATTCAATTACCGAAACTTTTAATGCCGCCATTAATTAGAGTTCGAGAATTCGCCTCGTGTCGCTTACTGTGGAAAATTCCTTCAACTTTCCTATACTCCTACCCCCTCGCAAATCCTCCCTTCGCCGAAATCATCATCCTCCTCTCCCCTCATTGCCTCTAGAACTCACCCGCATAACGTATGCCTCATTTCGTTCGCCTCCCCTTCCCCTACGCTATTCTATTCGAAAGACCCTTGCAAGTCTTCTCTCCACCCCGTCTTTTCCCTGAAATATTACCGAACACCAAAGCGCAGCCATTATAAAAGGTTTTGAGTTAATTCCGCCTAATCTTGCGATTTGAAAACACCGACCGGTTCCCTCTCTCCCTACCTTCCCTCCCTCGGTCTCAGCTCTTACTCCCTCCCCCCCTTGCTACCACACTCGCACAAACTCCGCGCGCAGTCGAGGCTAGCAGGAATGAGTTAAGTCGATTTCATATATTCTCTCCCCCATCCGCTTTCCGCGCGGGAGGAGTGGGAGGGGGAGGAGAGGGGGTGGGGGGGGGTGGTCGGAGAATTTCTGGGTTTATGCTTTGCTTTAATCCCCCAGAGGCCCTTTTCTGTGTGGAAGGTATGTTTGCTGACGTTTTCGCAATCCGGCGTAAATTGAGGATTTCCGTTGACTCAGGCCTATCTCTCCCCGAATCCTTCGGACACTTTTGTAATTTTCTGACGCGCGCAAAGGGATCGTATTATCGCTTCCCCTGTAATAGTTCCTCCAGCTCTCACTCTCCTCCCGTATCCTTTGAGAACCCTTTTTCGCACAACGCGGGCAACGGAGGAATGCCAAAGAGGGAACGATTTCACCTGTGCCATTAGGCGGAGGGAAATGCGAAAATGAAACAATTTGCCCTCTGAATCTTATTCTCAAAAAAGCATTGGTGTTGAAAATTCGGGGGACCATATACTCCATCTCAATGGTTACCTGAAAATATTTTCATGGTTCCTTTCGTCATCCGCATTAATACATTTACATCAATTACCTGCAAGCCGCTAGAAGCGTTTGGCAGGGGGTGTAACAACACCAAGTGAACTCTAACTAATTCCTCTGTTGGACTGTCTTATCGCGTCTGGGAAAAAGGATCTGTAGTATTTCTCTGTTCTAGCTATTGTTTCGACATTTTCTCCTGTACTCTGATCTAACATTACGTTCACTAACACCGATAGGGACGACTATGCCGCGTACGTCTTCAACGAATTCGGAGCTTTCGAATTTTTCAAATAGTTTCCTTTTGTAATCAATTCTTCTACTCTTCATTTCAGATCCCTCAATATCTCAGATACACCCGCATCATACCGATATTCTCCTTTTACAATTCTAGCCGCTCTACGCTGAACCATTTCGAGCACTCTAGTTAGGCCCTCCTCGAAAGGGTCCCAGGCGGCGCAACAGTATTCCACGACGGGTCGTATTAGAGAAAAGTATGCGATTTCCTTCACATTCGAGGGGCATCCCCGCAGGACTCTAGAGGAAAGCCCTTGAACTCTGTTTGCCGATGCTATAACGGTTTTGATATGCTCTCTACTAGACAAATTGCTACTGAGAGTTACTTCTAGGTATTTGTAGCTATAGACGTATTTTAGCTTTAGATCAGATATTTGGTACGGGTAATGGTTGAAATTCATGGAGCGCGTGAAGTTCATTGCGGCGCATTTCTTTATATTCAGGTCGAGTTGCCAATCTTTACACAATTTCGTAATAGCCTGAAGGTCCTTTTGCAAATTCTCCTGATCGTGTATTGTGTTGATTTCTCCATACACAAGTGTGTCATCCGCGAAGAGTCTAACTTTACACTTTATATTATCCGCTAAATCATTTATATCAAGAATAACAGAGGTCCGATTACACTTCCCTGAGGCATGCTGGAAGTCACTTTGACGACGTCTGATGCAACTCCATCGAGGACTACTCTCTGGGTTCTATCGGAAGGAAACGAGGCGATCCAATTTACAATTTTCTCGTTAATTGAATAAGCCCTTAATTTTTGCACTATTTTCAAGTGAGAAACGGTGTCGAAGGCTTTCCTAAAGTCTAAAATTACTGTATCAATTCCTATTCCTTTATCCGCTGCTTTCACAATATCTTGTGTGAGTAGAGCTAATTGAGTCTCGCATGACCTGCCTCTCCGCTCTCCGGAAACCATGCTGGTTTCTATTAAGCGCATCTTTGCTTACGTGAAATCGCATTACTGAGCTACCGATAATGTGCTCAAAAACCTTACAGAAGATTGACGTCAACGATATAGGGCGGTAGTTCTCCACTTTTAATTTACTTCCCGTTTTATGTATTGGTGTAACGTGGTCTGTTTTCCATATCAAATGAACTACAACCTCATCTAAAGATTTTCTGAATAGAATCTTAACGTACGGAGCTAATTCGTTTGCTATCGAGTTTATAATGAATGCAGGTATGGCTTCAGACCCTGACCCTTTTATAGACCTAACTTAGTAATTTAACGATACCGCTTTCGGATATTTCTATGTCGCTCATATTTGAGTCTATACGAGTAGGGAAATCAATGAAATCACCGCTGTCTATTGTGAAACAATTTTCGAAGAACCGATTTAACATACTAGCCTTAGTAAAAGAATCGTGTACACTTTCACCGTTGTCTGTACGTAGAAGAGGTACTGTGGACTGACCACCTCGAATTTCTCGCACGTACGACCAAAATTATTTCGAGTCGTTTTTGAAGGAATCCGTGTCAGATTACGTCTGTAACAATTTATTTTAGCTCATGGAGCTGCTAATCCAAAGTTCACAAAAATACACACATTTTGTATAAAATTCCTGATGAAAGGCGTCATAGGAGATTACGAATACGGAGTGAATGTGTCATAACCGTTTAAAACAGTCGTTTTAAGAAGCCTTAGCATTATTAAGATTTCTCGTTTCCAAAGTATGTAGTTGCAAAAGAAAAAAGTGTTAATAATAAATTATAAAGTGATAAATAAAAAATAATTTGTAACCAATGAATATTGAAATTCCATGCTTTTCGTTTAAACGTATTGTGAAAATTTTTCGTAAACTTCCAGAACTAACATACGTGCTCTCCTCTTAATTGAATGATTGAAGAAACGGAACATTAGTAAAATTCTTCACAAAATTCGGAGGCACATCCAAGCACTCCAATTAAAAGAAATAATGTAAAGGATGGAAACCTTAATTCTTCAAATAAATCCGTTCCTATAAGAACCTTTTCAATTAGAAACGATGTCTCCAATCTGCATAGAGATAGTCCTCGCACTTACAACACAATCGGTTCCTGAAAATCGCGTCCTAGGTCGAAGCCCATTTTTCCATAAGAACAGCGTTATAAGGTGGTGTTACATTCCTTACTCATCGGCCAGATAATATATTTTCGCAAATATTATCCTTAATATTCTGCAAAGGCAAATATTTGTCAGTATAACTTATCTAAGATAGGACAAATCACAAGTAAAAGAACTGTTATCTGCAATTAAGACAGGAAGAAGTTCACACGGAAAAAAATATTCGCTTTCGTTTACACTAAGGATTTCTAAATATGTTCTATATACACTCTCATCTCATTAATCAGTGATGCTCAGCATCCAACATTTTATATAATAATAGCCGTCGTCCGTTGGTTGGTTGGTTGGTTGGTTGGTCACGCTATGCAAACGCTAATAACTCGAGAAATAATAATGATAGAAACTCGAAATATGGTGGAGATGCTTGAATAACACATATTCAGAGAATGACGAATTTAAATCACGAAAAAATTCCTTGGTTCGTCTCCAAGAGAGGCATTTCCATTTCCCATTACATGTAAAAGGCGATTTTTCGACGTGCAGGTTTTTATTCATTTGGAAATTAAAATTAGAAGAAATTAACAGACGACCTTCCGATTTGAACCATTTTGAAGAAAAAGTAATAAAGTTTCTTATTCCTTTCGTCTTTTTTCGTCCACAGTTCGAAATATTCCATGTTAAACGTTTAATTTGCATATTTTGTGGAAATCTCGCCATTTTAACGTGATGTTGCTATGTCGACCATTATCATTGTTAGCTTCAATACGAGAGAGAGAAAGGAAGGGGAGAGATTGGCGTGTTTTGTGGAAAATAAGTACCTATATTAACGTAAATATAAAAAAATTTAAGTATCAACAGTGTCATTTTAGAAAAAGTGGAAATAAAAAGCATTCTTAAATTAAACTCTTTGTAAACCATACGTGCTTACGAATTTATATTGTTATTCCTCGAATTAATTTCGTAACAATGGCCGAAGTTTGGAAACTAATATAAATTAAAATTCAATTAAAATTAAAAGGACATTTAAAACTGTTAACAGGCAATTTTCGAAGAAACAACAGTGGATCTTTTAATGAATTGATTTGTCCTTATAAAAGGAATTTTGGTGCTTCTTTAATACAGAGTAAGTTCTACGGCTTATAATCCATTAAAATCTAATAACAGTGGCTATTATAGTTTAAAGAAAGAACTTTATTTATTCACTTTACAGAATGAATTAATTTTAAGCTAGCATTGTCTATTATAAAAGGAGTTACTTTGGAATTTACAGTATGTAAAGTGGAAGTTGTACTGAATTGACTCAAGTATTTTGGGTACTTTCCTGTTAACGGGAATACCTCAAAAAATAAACACGTATTGTTGTGATATGTTACGACGTATTTGTTTGTTAACAATGGGTAACAACGGGGGAATTACTTAAAAATCACATTTTTTTGAAACTTATTTATTAATAAAAGCAACATAATTACTAATACAATCTAAATTTATGTTACTAGGGGGCCAATATGTCTTTACCGCATGTAAAATAGTTGGAAATATGTCGCTTTCTTTGTTATGTTGACGCCACATGAATTCTTCTGCTGACAGACTTTCGTGTTGCATTTCCAAAATATTCTGCGCAGAAGTAAAGTTTCATAATATGATCCTTTTTGCACATTCGCCCTTTAGATGAAATACCATGGCCTTGAAGCAAAGATACAGCTTCTTCTTCACTCTTCGGCAAGCTCCACGAATTCATCATTAAGGGATCAACGTAAATATCTTAAAAGAGATTTGTTACGCATTGTTAACAAACAAAATATCACAATAATACGTGTTTATTTTTTGAGGTATTCCCCATGGAAGAAATAATAGGAAGTGCAGCTTCGATCTTTTCACGAATACCTATAGATGTCTCTGATGGTTGCGCCTGCAGCGATCCTATCGGTCAATGTGATTCTAAAAATACCCATTCCACAGTCATTATTCAAACCACGGAAGAGATAATTAATTATTAATAATAATAATTAATAATATTAATTAATAATAATAATTAATTATTCTTCCATTAATCGAACTGTTCAAACCAGTTCGTTGGAAATCGCGCGGGAAAGTGATGGGGTTTTTCAGCGTCGTGTTTTTCTAATTGTTGAAATGGAACGGAATGCTTATTGTGCAGCATATTGTTGCAACAATTTTTACGGTTGCAGGGTAGACAAGAAGATTTCGTTTTTCGGATTTCCGAAGGATATTTCGAGGTGAGCTTAAAGAAGAGATACCGCATAAAACGGAATACTTGTGTTAAATTGAGAATTACGTGTTTTTGTTATTAGTCTTGATGCCCATTTCTGCTTTATAATTTAGGGCAAAATTTTGCCTGAGGGAGGATTTAATGTCTGCGGATATCAACTGTATGAAGAAGTATAGGGTCTGCAGTGGTCATTTTACAGATGATGATTTCAGCAGCAGATTCCCTCGGCCTCTCCTAAAAACGAATGCCGTTCCTAGTGTATTTGAAGGTATGAAAACAAGTTTGAGTATTATACATGGTATACAGTGAAACTTCGATTTTATTATATACCGGTTTTTCGAATTTCGTTAACTTAATCCTATTGTATTCTATTTCTTGTAGATGAGCCGATGGATTCTGAGGATGTTTTACATTCTCCCAAAGCTCACTCAACACCAAACCATCTTAGTAAGTTTTAGAAAATTTTAGCATTTATTAATTTATACTGTCCACTTGCCTTTACCAATGAGTCGCCGGAACAAATATTATTGTTATTTATGAATATATTTCTATCCGGAAAAGAATGTTGTGTTTTTATAAATGTTGTATTGTTATTCTTTACGTTAATAAATAAAAAATCTTACACCCAGTTGTTCTGTTTTAATTTGAGTCCTAAACTTATGTTAAATACGTCATCTAGCTTCTTAATTCAAATGTACCGCCAAAACCTGGTCTGCCGCTTGAGTTTAAATTAGACGCGCTTCAGTTCGTATTGATCGCTAGATCGCTCTGCCGTCAACGTATTACCATTGTTCTTATGGGAGCTGCGCTTCCTATTATTCTTCCATGGTATTCCCGTTAACAGGAAAGTACCATTTCAAAGCAAAAATCAATTTAAAATTATTGAAAGTTGTTGTTTCGGAAACTGAGAAGTCCAGAGGGGTGAGCGGACGCTAAACGATATTAAGGTACATTTTATTCCAAAATCTATTTAAAGTATTATCAGAGGCAATTGAAGATTGAACAAATTTTTTTGTTACCGGAATTCTGCTTATTTCATGAAATTGAAATGCTAATGCATTAATCCATTAAAATCTGTTAAGAGTGGCTATTTTATTTGAAAGAAATATATGTACATAGTACATTTATTCACTTTTCAGAATGAATGAATTCTAGGTTAACATTGCATATTATAAAAGGATTTTCTTTGGAATAAGAAGTTTGTTATGTGGTTATTTTAACTGAATTGAATCAAGTTCTCTTCTAAGTTTGAAATCCATTTAAAACTGGTGAAAGTTGTTGTTTCGGAAACTGAGAAGGCAAGAGTGCTGAGCAGACGATAAACGATATTGAGGTACATTATATTCCAAAATCTATTTAAAGTATTATCAGAGGCATTTGAAGATTGAACCAATTTTTTGGAACCGGAATTCTGCTTATTTAATGAAATTGAAATCCTAATGCTACAATCAATTTAAAAATAATAACAATGGCTATTTTAGTAGAAAGAAAGGTACTATTTTTTCACAAGGAATTTCTGTGACATTTTAGTTAATTAATTAAAACAGACAATATAGAAATATTCGATGGTTGAAACAGTGCACAATTTTATTCTTGCGATTGTTACCTGTTGCATTGAAGAAAATTTAGATTCATTAAACCCGTTGAAATTCAACGGGCACTTATGCTAGTTTTATAAGAAAAGTGTAATATCGCGGACTGGCAAATAATATTCCGCGGACCCGCGATTGAGATACGGTAGTTTTTAAATTAAACTGGAGGTATATATCGGTTTGGGATAGATTTTCAGACGATCATGGTCGGAAAAGTAAAACCGATACCTCAAGAAAGAGAGGAAAGCGAAAGATTTTTTATGATCTCATCCTGTAGTGGAGTTGGAGAGGGAAAGGGAAAAGAAAGCATCGGAATTTTTCGAATGTACTTCATACATGGAAGTATTTTCGATGTATTTTGATTTTAGATCGCGTTATGTTTTTATAGCATGACGTGTCATTACTTATAAACATTTCCGAATTTGCCTTAAGGCGTGAAAAATCGTTTCGACAAAGTCCGGAGTATGTTCCTTAATTAGAAAAGTAGTAGTTTCGGAGTGTCGTAAAACAAGGACTGCCTGTATTAGCTTTGATGTTTTCCGTAACAGATGACGTTATTCAAATAACTCAATGATATAATAGCAAAAATTATGTCCTGGGCATATGGTACATCCGCGTATTGGTTGATTTTTCTCCGTCGGTGGCTGATCTGGATCGAAGTTCAAAAATTTATAGAATAAGGCTGTTCAAAGAAATCCATTTTCAGAAATAGATTGGTATTTCAATTGCTACGCTTACAATGAGGTTGTCATCCATGTTTACCGATTGCTGCATGTGATAGAACAATTTCTCTAGTAAGATCATAGTACGTTGCATAGAAACCACAGTAAGTTTCGCAACGTCGAGATAACGACGGACAAACTGAACCTAATTATTCTTAGCGTTGTCAAAATTTTCACGCTCACTAACTCTAACTCTCCATTTTTTCTCTATATTTTTCCAGGCAAGTTTAGACTACCATAATTTTGTGATGAAGTTACAAATTTAACCAGGCTCTGTATCCTTCCCATTTAATTATCAATGTCACAAAATTTAATATTACTTATCGAACATCTCAATTGCAAAAACTCATCCATAGTTAATCGCTTATAAATTATGAATATAAAAGCAGTAAGATCTTGAAGAACGGCCATCGATTTTGAATCCGAGAGCTGATACATGTTACTGAGGATTTTCTTTCCGTTACTTGCTCAATGATATTTTAGGATTAAAAATAATTTACGACAAGTGAATGATCGACGAGGCCGCCCGTGTGCTAGTCTCTCATTTGCCGTCCTTATTAGGCGTTCTTTACAAAAATAAAAAAATCACCTTATGGGTTGATAAATTTCCGTAGCCAATAAAAATGAAAGAATATGCGGTATATTATAATACAATCCGCATCACTGTTAAAAATACTGTACGTGTCTGACGATAAATCGCCCACCCTCGTCGTTTGGCCGCCCTTTTGCATCGCACATACACAGTGCGTCTAAAAAGTAATGAGACTGATTTTATTGCGCACCTTGTGATGATGATATTATTCCGCTAAAGGTGCTGTTCATTCGTCGAGTCTTCCTCTTTCAATTATCGCAAACCGCATGCAGTTCTGTTCAGTTGTCGTCGAGATAAGACGTGTTTCGTGAGCGTCTGTTCGGTAGCATCGTCTTTCAGAAATGGAAAAACGTTAAAACATTAAATTTTGTTTTAAACTTGGAAAAAGTGCTTCCAAAACGCACGAAATGTTATAGACGGTTTACGGAGATGAAGTCTTGTCTCACGCCCAAACTTTTCGGTGGTATGGCGTTTTCGGGAGGGTCGATTTAAAAAAATCAGGTATCTAAACGATGCTCATCACATTTTTCGATTCGATGGGGATTATCCACAAAGAATTCGTGCCACCAGGGCAAACTGTCTATAGCTAATATTATCTGGGTGTGATGGAGAGTTTACTGGCGAGAATCCGTCGCGTTCGACCACACCTTCACACACGGCAGGCTTTTCTTTATTCCCCAAATTAAAATTGAAGCTGAAGGGGCGAAGATTTGACGCAATAGAGGACACCCAAAAAGTGGTGACGGCAGAATTAAACACTGTAGATTCAAGCGACTTTTCAGACTTCTTCAAAAAGTTTTACCAAGGTTGTATTAATTTTATTTCGTCCCACGGGGACTATTTTGAAGGAAATAAATAAAATAAAATTTATCTACACTTGCGTTTTTATTTAGAATTTTTGTCTCGTTATTTTTAGACGCACTGGGTACATATGGCGTGCCCCTGGATGATCGATGAATTCACAATAGGGATTTTGTTTAAGCTTCGCCGTATGCAAATTTCGCCAATTCAATAGATAAAGTCGTGAGTTATAGATATACAGTGCGTGAAACTGCTGACAGCGTGTGAAGGTATCGTCAAAGTTTTCAAATCAAAACTTTCGAAATCAGTAACGTAAATGCACGTTATCTTATTCTAAATAATTGAAACGCAGACGTGAAAGTGATTTTATCTAACCACAGCTTTCGATGAAGTTGAAAAATATGGTTGGTAAGCATACAAGGTTCCAATTATTCTTTTCCATGTTAGTCGACCCGTGCGTCACGTAGAGCCTTTTTTTAAACGAGTCACGAATATTAAAAAGGAAAAAAATCCAGCTATTTCATGGCAGACATAACTTCAAATGAGTATTTGTTACATTTTCCCGATCGTGGCTTTTGATATTTAACCGAATAATCCTCCACGTCTTTCCAATTTCGAGTTTATTCCCATCGCTCTCTCTCTCTCTCTCTCTCTCTCTGTCGATTGTTTCAGAAACTCCCTTTGATATTTCAAAAAAATCCTGTTGAATGCTTCGCAGCTATTTTTTTTACCAAATCGAATTATTTCAACAATGAATAAAGAGGATATAGAGTGAACGAAAAAAGGAGGACAGAAATTTCATTATTCAGGTCATCTTTTTCGAGCGTAATTCTTGCGTGTTGCTACATAGAACACTTTTTCATAAGAAAATCCTTCAAATGTTTATTGACCCTATATAAAACAATCACGGAATTATTTCAAAGTGCCAGTTTTTCCTTGGAACGAGATTCTTTTGCTGCGCGAATAAAAATATAGACTGTCATAATATTTATTCCGCGAACAGAGAGAACCCCGTCCCCGTTGACTTGGATTAAATTTGCCTTTTTCGTTCTTATTTAGTAAAATCTTATTAAGAGTGGGTCACAGCTACTGGTGTTTATGATTCATCATTGTTTGGGGAGAATTTATCTATTGCATAAACCGAGCGTATTTTTTCGTCATAAATTTATCTATTTTTTAAAATTATTGTGGGAATTTTAACATCCAAACAATTTTTTCACGGGATTCATTATGTTTAATGCAAATAACGTTAAGAAAGTGTTTATTACGTTGATTACGGAAAACGCTAACGCAAGTTTAAGTAGCATTTATATTATGGCACTTGAAAATACACAATTGTTAACAGCGTGTAAAATAATTTTGTAGAAAAAATATTCTCGTTGCATATGACAATGAATAAATTTTACTGCCAGTTAAGTTCGGTTAGCCGACAGATTATAAGGATTATAATTTCATCCAAGAAAATATAGCTCCGGCAACATTCAAGAAAACCAATGCCAACTATACATTTTGTTCATATTCATTATTTTATCTGTTATAATTCACGTACCAAAATAAATTCACATGGACTTTTTTGATTGAATAATTCTACAATAGACATCTCTAGGGTTGGTGATAGGGCTTATGTCTTCCTAAACAATCTTTCGATAACTCTTGTATGACATTTATCATTTAAATTCCTAATGTCATTTTTACATCTGGAGCCGGTCGAGATCATAGCATTTACAAAAATTTTAAGGTCTAATCACATGAGTCTCAATGCTTCATTACCGATAAAGTAGTTCGCAATACTGCAGTGTTTTTCAACCCGTCTTGTGACCTAATGGAATGTCTCGCAACCCAGCGAATGGTTAGGCGACAAATATAAGTCCAGACTTGAGTTACCGTTAACTCGCAATTAGAGGCAATGTTATACAATAAAATATTGGAATTTATCTATCAACAAATTCCTTTCCTCATAATTTTTATACATTTCAGTTAATTTTTTCTCGAGTCTTGCAACCCAAACCTTAAAAATAAACAAAGCAAGAAAATTGCTATATTTAGCTGCTTATGTATTCCGTCAAAGATAAATCAGATTCCGAGTATCGAACAAAGTTTTAATGTATTAATGGCAACTTAAAATACCACAGACCTATGTTGGGCGTGTATGTGTACGCGCTCGCCCACTCGAGTTTGCACAACTGCTCGAAAAATAAGGAAAATTCTCTCCCTAACCAATCAACTGATTGAAAATCAACGCTGCTGCATAAAAAAAAGAGAAACGCGAAATAAAATAATGATGGAAGAGACTGTAAAATACAACAACGCCTGAGGAGAGAGATGCCGAGAGTGTGTGTGAGAGAGAGAGGCGGAGAGGAATGGAACGATCCGGTTCAATTTGCGAGCGTCGCATCCAGGAAATTAAAAAAAGCGAGGATCACTCCGTGATAGTCTTCCACTTTCATTTCGTTCGACGTTGGATATTTTCCCGCGGACCACTCGATTACAGTACATGTGAGACATATGGGGTAGGAAGGGGCGTGGGGCGGATGCTCGAGGAGAAATGCCTGCTCGAATACGGGGAAGGGTGGAAAGACGAACGAAAGGGGAGGAAAGAAAATGGTTTTTCTTCCCAACCCCCTTTTATTTTTCCCTGTCGAAGATTTTTCATATTCCCATCTCGCTCTGCCGCCATCGATTTCCGAGTGGCGGTTTATTAAAAAATAAAATATCTCGGCGAAAAAAAAAACACCGCGCGACGGCGACAATAAAACGTTTCTCCCTTTTTAGAAATCGACAAAGGGGCGAAAGGAAAATGAGATTCGCAGTGAATGATTCACTCTTTCCCTCTCTCCATTTCGCGGTCCCGCGTTTCTTTCGGTCTCCCGGTGGATTGGGAGCGGTCGGGGATGATGAACAAAAAATAAAAAAGAAAAGCGAGAAGCAAGAAGAAAACGTTCATGAAGGTTTTCATTTTAAATAAAAATGAATACGACTCTTTCGGGAAAGAAGAGCTAAAAATAACGCTCTCGGAGGAAAAAAAGAAGATGACTCGTTCCATACCCGCCGCCCTCCTTTTGCCCATCCTCTCTCTACATCCGGGCGTCTGCTTCCTTACTCCTACTGTCCTCACTCCCAACATCAGACTCGCATCCCACTCCTTCCCGCTCACTTGCCGAATCACGGAATCTTCTCCATGAGAGAGCGAAGAGAATCTCGAGTTCTGGAATATCCCTCCTCCTACTCGCCACCCTTTGTAAGGGGTGTCCTCAAAATGTATTTATTTTGAAATTCGTGCTTCTGTGTATAAATATTTTTGCGCGAAAGCATTTACTTTATTTACCTTCTCTAGCTAGCTAGCTACTACCATCCCTCACTCCGCTCTTCTCTCACTCCTCAATCAACATTCTATTTCTCTGTCTACTCTCCCGACTTTCTCCTCAAGATTTCAACTTCACGTCTCTCACCCCATTTCCCTTTATCTTGCTTCTTGGTCACTCCCTCCTTCCTTCTCTCTCTCTCTACCAACTCCTCACCATCCTCCCTCTCCCTTCATACTATTACATCATCTCCTCCTTCCATTTATATCCCGCTCACTCCGTCGCGCACTGATTTTATTCCATCCGGTACCCTTTTGTGTGCGATATCAAATTGTGTGTGGGTGTGTTGTTCATTCCACTTCTGTGTCAATGAGAGATGGATGAGAGAAAGAGAAAGGGTGGCAGTCTCTCTCTCTCCAGTCGAAGAGACGGATAAAATAACAAAAAGGCGCGTCCCGATTTCGTTGTATTTTTTCTCTTTTCTCGTCCCCGACGTTCATTTTTTTCCATTTCCCTGCCCAGTCGTATTCTTTCTCCAGTGTATGTTATCCCGTAAAGCCTTCCTCTGTATCTCCCCCACCGTTTTCCCTTGGTTCTTTCGTATTCACTTTGTGTACGCCATTTGTTTCAGGTTTAATTTTTTTATCATCCTCGTCGTCTTGCTCATTCTTATAACATCTCCTCGCCAGATTCTCTGCGATCGTATGACTTTCCCTCTCCTTCCCTTAGTCCGTTTTATTTTCTGCGCCTGCAATCCATTTTCGTGTTGTTTTATGAAGTTTTTGTATTTTTAATAAAATTTCCTGCGTCAATCGTAGCTTCGTTTACCTTTCACATACAGTTCTTACAAAATTGTCTTCGCAACGTTCCCCGTTCTATTTTTCTTTTATCTGCCACCAGCACTTTTAGTCGTACCGATCGACTTCGTTTTCCAATACAATAATTCCGGTCACTACCTCAAATGTGATTATCCAGCGTTTTGATTCGCATTTTTTAAATGTTGTGTCCTTTGATTAGTTACGCTTCTTTTATACTATATTACACTCTACGTGAGAAATTAGTAATCTTATTTCTAACTCCTCATACGAAAATTTTTGCATGCAGGGAATGCTCTGGTCAACTTCGACGTTCCTTTCATTTCCGTTTTACAGGAATTTCAGCCTGACTTTATCATAGATCCGGCGAAAGCTTCAGTGTTAATGGATACATTTTTATCAAATATATCTTTCTGTCCAATACAAAAAATCAATTTTCGATTTAAAATATCAAAAACATTTTAAGTTCTGTGGAACGTATTCGTCAAGTTCTCTTTTTCATTTATAGCAACGCGTAAAGATAGCCACATTAAATTCTGTGTGTGTACAGCAGAAAATATATAATCAGGGAGCGAGGCTGTTCTGCGCGCACAGTTGCGTTTCAATCGACGCGATGATACATCAAATCTTCGGAGAAATTACTACGGATTAAGGGGATTTGGGAGTAGACGTATGATTCATCGTATGCTAGACGGAACAATATCGGTTTCGGCAAAGAAATGATGTATTTTCGATAGATAAGCTCAGGATCTCGATTCATTGAACTAGTTACAAATGATATTTCCACGTCGCACAGTAAATCTTGCTGTGAATGATGGATTTCCTTCCTTTATGAATTGAATTCGCTGCTGAGGATATTCAAAATTGCAAGACGAATAACAATGGAACTCTCTCTGTGAATGATGAATTTTCTTTAAAAGATAGTAATTTTAGTCTATTACTGTACGTAATCAGAAAAAGGTGTGCTAAAGAAACATCCAATTCTGATATTCAGAGAAAAACAAATTGCAGCTCGAGGCCAGGTTTATTTTTTTTTAGAGGAAATGGGAATGAAAAAGAGGAAATGGGATTGAAAAAATTGGGTTTTCTTTCGAGTATAATTGTGAAAATGCAGTTTCAATTATTAAAAATTATTTATCATAAAATGCTGTTGAATGTATGTATTCTTTATGTGGAAGGTTTATCAATTTGTTCAGTTTAATTATTGAACATTTTAAGGATATTTCCTCTATACTCGAATTTTTGAAAAACCGTAGAGTGTAAATAATGCAATAGCTTGAAAAATAATAAAAAGACTCCCTAGCGGGGGGGGGGTAACTTTTTTATATTTTGGAGTAATTTAATGAAATAATCGAAATATTTGTGAGATAAAACTTTAAGAACCCCGAAAATAAATTTCAATACCAATAATACAGTCTCAAACATAATATAGAACAGAGCAGCTATACTTGTATATAATGAATCAAGCGAATAAAATAGTTCCCGAGATGAGTCGTGCCTCCGAAGAGCTGTTGACACTGATACCGCAGAGAATCTATGGCAGAGAAACATCGAGGAAATAATAAAGGTGATATCTAACGCAGCATATTTTTTCCGTTTCACCGGTTTATAATTTACGTAAACACCACGCAATCCACAGCTTTCACCGCTCTCGTCATAACCCATAAAACACACCATTCTATTTCCGTTTGCAAAAATAATTTACTCTCTAGAACGCCGATCCGATGGCGAAAGTAAGGGAGGGAAGAGTGGGAGGACGGGATCCTTTAATCCTACATTTCCCCCTCTTATTCTTTTTCCCGCCAGCCTTCCGAGCAGGGAGAGAGGGATAGAGGCGGAGAGAGTAAAGAGAGTGGGAGACATGGGAAGAGATTCGTTCGAGGGAAGCGCACTCGTAAATCAGGCGCCCGCGAGCTCCTGATCCCTCGGATTTTGGTGCCGCGACGTAGCAGGGGATGTGTGATGGAGAGAGAGAGAGAGAGAGAGAGAGAGGGAGGGAGGGACAGAGAGAGAGATAGTGGGGGGAGGGAGGGAGAGAAGCGGAAGAGAAGGCCTCCTCCGCCGCCGGGGGCCGAGCAACGCAGGTGCTGGATCTTTCAGGCCATCACTCAGGTCCAGCTAGGAGGCACCCGACCTATTTTCAGTGCGGTTTCGGAGTGAGCGAGAGATAAAGAGTAAAGGAAAGAGGGAAGAGGAGAAGAAGAGTGGGACACGGCGTAGGTGATATCGAGTCATGGAAGACACAGGAGTCGAAAGACCCAACCCAACCCTCACACGCTCCCTCTCACCTAACTCTTACTCATCCGTTTCTTCCCCTCTCTCTCTCTCTCTAGTCCCACTGGGAGAGAGTGTGTGGATGTTTTGGGGGGAGGAGTGAAGGAGGTTTAGGATAGGCAATATAGTAGCATCAGCGGCGGAAAGAATGCGCCTTCGTGAAAGGAGGAGGAAGCGGGGTGTGGGGGAGGAGGGAAGGTCGGATAAGGGGAGGTGAGGAAAGGGGATTACAGTAGTCCGGAAGGGCATGCGTGGGTGTTGGAGTGGGTGGAGAATAAGTGAGAGTGGGGGATGAGAGTGTGAGGATACGGGGGAAGGAAAGAGGAGAACGTGTTTGCGTGCGTGCGCGTGGGAGTGGGATAGAGAGGGCCACGAAAATATCGAAGACTGGAGCCGCGGAAGAAGCGTGTGTCGGAGGAAAAGGAGGGATGTTGAGTATAGGTCGGGGAAGTGGGAGGGCCCCCCAACGGTTTGGTTTTTCCCTTACGGTTTTGGATTCGATGGAAGTATCGAAAGGAGTGCGGTTAGAGGGGGTGTGAGAGGAAGTGAAACGTGAGAGGGATCCGGGGATGAGAAAGAGAGAGAGAGAGGCTGTAAGAGGAGGTGGGAGAATAAAGATTGCGTTATATGAGAATGGATTCGCGCGAGAGGGTTATTTACGGCGGATAAAATGGATACGTAAACATTGGTCGAGAAGAAAGAGAGAGAAAGGGCATTGGGGGAAAAGAGTAACGTATAAAATAAAGGGATGAGTGGGATCGGATGGAGGTAAGCCGGAAAAAACGGGAGAGGAGAAAGTTTAAGAGGGAGAAAGTGAATCCGGAAAGGTGAGTGTATATAAGGGAGCTCCTGACGTACGAGAAAAACAGCGGAGAAGATAACGGAAGTGTTTGCGGATTGAAAAGCGGAACATTACGAGGAAAATGAAATAAAATTTAGTTAAAGAAACTTTCCGGAAGGTAGTCTTGTATTTTATCAAACGATGTGCACAAACTGAGGGAATAAATACTATGCCATTAAATACCATTATAATCTTATCCTCGTGAGATAAAAACAGGCGCGAGAAGAATTTAATTGGAAATAATACGAGGTTTCTCGACGCGTTAAACCGGAAGATGTCCAAAATATTGCTCTGGTTAGCTTTGGATAGAGAAACGCTTCATGAAAATTCTTCATCTTTATAGTTCTTTTGTAATTAATTTCTTACAGTTGGTCTACAGAGACGGGGGATGCCGAAAATATTGAGTTGCTCGAAATGAAGATTTTTAACCACGAAAATGTTAGTTCAAACTTCACGAGTTCGGCAGGTATTGGCAATCCAGTCGAGCGCAAGGAAAACAGCAAACTTATATATCTATGTTAGTGTTGTGTAAGTGTCAATTTATGTATGCAAGGAAAACAAGTAGAGAATTCGTATGGAAATAATGGGAGAAATTATTCCAGGCAGATTTAAGAATCTTGAGGACTAAGAGCAGCGTGTAGAAAACACGAAAACCTAAAAGGAGTTCCGAGAAGTAAAGACGTATAGATGGGTTTGAGTACAACATGGTATCTGAGTGTTAAGGGGAAGAAGAGGATTGTGAAGTTAAGATACGAGTTTGGGATGGTTTGAAGGGAGGACAGGAGAACGGCGAATGGAGAGAAAGGGCGAAGAGAATCACAAGAGATGGGAAACGTGGAACAGGGAATAAGAAAGCAAGACGTGGGAGGAAAGGATTGGGGGAGATAATAATGGTACACGTTGGGGGTGTGACAAAGGATTCGAAGAGGGGGGTGTAAGGATTGGAATCGGACTGGGTTTTCATATCCGAGTCCGTAAATTCATATTGGAAATGTTATTCTTTGATGTGTGTACGTGGGCGAGAGAGAGGGAGGGAGGATTCGATCGTATTCCAGTGGATTTCCTCTGTCAAGGTTTTTAAATATGTTGTTTGTTTGTTATGAATTTACGTTATCCTTTTCCCTCTGTAAATCCATCCGTAGGCTTCCTCTCTCTCTCTCTCTCGCACTCCACCATCCACGAGTGAAAAATATACGAAAAAATCGGGAGTCTGGGATATATTTGGATTTGGAAGGGGTGATAACAGTCGCGCAAGATCTATCGTCCGTGATTTCGGCTCTGAAAGTGAGATTTATATTTCGTAGCTTCGGTTATTTTGGTACTTTGCATACTGTGAGTGCTTTCGTACGCGATTTACTCGTCCGTTCGATTAGGATAAAGTAGATTAACGTCGTTGTAAAGTTATCGAAATATATTCTTCTTGCAGTTACTTGTGTAAACTTTATACAGTTTCAAAACTATAAATAAAACTATTTGTGCATAACTTTACGTGCGTGCTCGCTATGAAAAATAAAGACGTAGCAGCTCTTACAGGATAGGTCTTACAAGGACAATAAAAAAGTTTTACGTATATCCTTGCCTAGATCTTTCTTACTGGGATATTTAGTAGGTGAGATAAATTCTTCCTCGCCTCTGATTTTTAGAGAAAACGACATGAATTAGAGGCACTGTGAATAAGTACGATAGAGTGATCTCAAACCCTATGTTTCGCCATTTCAAGAAGATTCCTCTTACCGATTTTTATGAGAACACTAAAACTTCCCAGTTTACGGCTAGAGAGACCCGAAATAAAATTATAATCTCTTGCTTTTGGGTTCCTACAGCCCCTGCAGGCTATGTTACCATATCAAATTCGTCACTGACCCGGAGATTTCCTAATCTGACCCTGAGATTTCCTAATTTAATCCGGAGATTCACACAGGTGAAGAAATTGAAGTATGTTTACTGTTTATAAATAGATAATTTTGCTGTGACTGTCTTAAAAAATTTAAGAACTCTCCGCAGGACATATTATAATTTAATGTAGTACAGATTTACGCTTTTACTAAATCTATCCTCATCCGTCCATATGTTTCTCATCAAAGAGAATACAATTTCTACAAAGGAATTACTGACGGGAATACATAAAATCTTTTATATAAGCTTCGACAATTAGGTAGAAATACTTCCCATCATTGAATATTGCTACCCATTTCTTGTACTCCATATAGTGAAGTGAATTGGTATTTATAGTAGGCAAAATAATGCTCAAGATTGTTTACTTCATCGTAAAGATTATTTTCATTTAAGTTTAACTGCTGCGAGGACATCACTGTAACTTAATTTATATTGTTTTAAATTGTATCTGAAATCAATATATCTATTTTCATAAAAAATACGGGACAAAGTGCGTCCCGTATTGATTTCACACGGGACGCGATACATTTGGGGAAAAATTCGCCGAAAAACGGGACGTCCCATAAAATACTGGGCATGTGGTCACCCTAGGAGTCTCTCTCTGGTCCGGGTATGCTGATGACCCGGAGACTTTTACCCTAACCCGAAGACTCGGAGACTAGTCCAAATACAAGGAGACTCCGGGTCAAACCCGGAGAGGTGGCAACCCAACCTGCAGGTAATGCAAGAAGAGCTATGGAAAGCATAGTCCTGCTTTTTTGTATCTTTTTTTTTAGAACCTTACCATATTAAAGGATATGAGATTTGCATTATATGCATTATTTTATTCACGAGTACCCTTATATACCTACACAAAAATTTTCGAAGGTAATTTAAATCTGATGCAGAAAGGCGAAACACTAGCATTATTTTGATAAACGAGGCATTACCATTTTCTATTTACGTACAAGAAAAAATACAACTCCATCATTAGGAGCTGTGAAATAAACGAAAAATTTATTATACTCTCAAGTAAAATAAAACTGTCCCGAAAGGCTAGAAAAAATATACAATTGATCCTTCACGTCTACCGGCCACTCAAATAAATATATCCTTAGACGCAACTACCAAATGATTCATCTGATTACTTCTGCGACGGCCATAATTCAAACATCCGCACTTATGTTTTTCAAACTCATTACTGGTTTTTATAACCACCCTTTTCACCATACACGTCCGCCACAGAGCGCAGCATTAAATCTCCTCACCGGGACAATCATGGGCGAATAATTCACGCCGCAAGCCTTTCCGCACTTAGCCACGCGATGATTATTTCAAACAGTCGCGTAAAATATATATATCTATACGTAGTATATATCTCTTTCTCTGGCGTCGCAATTATCGAAACGCATTTGTCCCCCGAGCATGGGAAAAGAACAACTGATGCACCCGCCCATTCATCACCGGCGTCGAGAGAGGAAAGAGTGGCGAGAAGAGAGGGGGGGGGAGAGAGGACGGAGTCGGGGGCAGAAAAAGGAAAATCATTCATGCGAGCTGTAAAAGAGACGCATATAATGATATATGCCATAAGAGGGTGTGAAGGGAAATTGGGGAGATATGGGGACGAGGACGGGACCCTACGCAAGATCGAGTGGGTATTACAATTCTTCCCCCCCCACCCCCTTTCCGTCTCCGAGGGTGTGCGCCTGACGCGTGAAATGCCCCTCGGGCGCATAACGTAAGGCAATTACAGACTTCGGGGAAAAGGTCTCTCTCTCTCTCTCTCTCTCCTTCCTTTCGGTCACAATTCTGAACCCTATTGCCCTCCTCCCTTGCTAGCCAACTCGCTGACTGCCAATTCTTCAGATGGGGACCGATAAGCACTCCTCTATCCATACCATCTCTCCCTCTCTCACGAGAATTCTCTCTCTCACTATATCTCACACTCCTCGGTCTCCGGAATCCATTCTTCCCTTCGATTGCTTCCCCCCTACTCCCTTCATAGTCCTATATATCGCGTCATTTCCTGTAGGACTTCCTGTGTGTGTGTGTTCGCGCGCGTACTTAAGCATGTGTTCAGTGTCCAGACTCGAATATAACCGGAGATGGAGGACGTTCCTCATCGATCAAGATATTCTAGGGGCGGAGAATATGAAGGATGGTCGGAGGGGAGGGATAAGAGTAGGACGAGGGAGTTTTTACGGGGTAGAGGAGTTGAGCACGGAGATCGTTCCGTCTGCGAAGCGTGGGGAGAGGATGAAATGGAAAGGAAAGGGGTGATCGGTCATGAGTGGAAGTCGCTCGCCAAGTAAGTGGCGACTGTCCAAAGAGTAGATGCACATTTATTTCAGAGCTCGAGAGGGAAGTATCGACAATATTGGTTGTGCTGGACTGATTAGTTGGCTAATTTGCTTATAAATCTCTAGAAAAGTCGAGTTTTTCTCCACTGATAATCAGAAGAAGATAAATTTCACGGAAAGTAGAAAAAAGACAACTTGAGCGCTAGTCCTAGTGCTAGGACTATATATATAATTTCTATAAAGATTGGGTAATTATTAGATCCGTGGATCATAATCGGACTAAATACAGAGGGATATGTCACCGAAAAGGCCAAGTTTAAGGAAGTGAGGACGAGTTGAGTGCAAAGTGGGTTATCTGGGGTAAGATACGTTGGGGTAAGAGAGGTATGTAATGGAGTGGTAGTGGTGTCGAGAATATGCGGCGGAGGGGGGGGAGGGGAAGGGGGGTGGAGGGGGGGATAGAATGGATGTAAAAGCTGAAATAGATAGGATTTTTGCGGGCATTGAGGCGTCGTGCGGAGAGAGAGAGGGGGGGAGGGAGAGGAGGCGGTAAGCGATAGATGGCGAAAGAGGGGGCAATGCGTAGTATAGAGGGAAGAGGTTCGAACGAATGGGAAAAGAGGTCCGATTCGGAAATGATTCACCGGCTTTCGCGATGGAACTCGAATAGCAATGAGGTAATCATGGCGCCTTGAATCATCGATGGGATTCCAATTTGGGCATTCCGCCGGTTGGGCGAATCGGACAATGGGTCCGCGGGGGAGGGAGTTTGAGGGAAGTTTTAAAGGGGGTGGGATTGAGGGTGGAAGAGGAGGCGAGTGTATGGATTCCTCTCCCTCCCACCCACTCCCATTCCCTCGTACTTTTTCCTCATCCTCCCTTGTCCGAATTCCCTCCCCACCAATGCAATCCTCTCTCTATCTCTCCCCATCCCGGTCTCCATTCCACACACTCTCGCAATGCGTTCCACCCATTTCAGTTGTCCGTTGTTCGTTACGGGCCTTGTTTGGCGCGGGAGGTTTCCGGAGGGTTGGCATCACAGGGGGGTTCGGAAGAGGAGGGAGTGGGGGATAAGGGTGTTTTTTAGGGAGGGAGTGTGGTAGTGAGTGGGTTTAAGTGCGGGGGTGGGACAGATGAGACCGCTTGGGTCACCAAACTTTGTTACGCACATTTCCTCTTCGGTCTCTCCTCCCCCCACCGCTTTCCCTCTCTCCCCCTCCGGCAGAGAGTACAAAAAATGGCATCGGAATTTTATTTCCCGTTTGATTTTTCGACCGCCGCTTACTTGGGGAAAAATGTTATTTTTCCCTCGTATAATCCTCCCGTTTGTTTGGTCCGATTTTTTAAACCCGCGTATGATCAAATGATCAATAAGGATTAAAGTACATAGGGAAGGAGGAGCGTCGCATGCGTAACGAAAAAAACATCGCTCCGCGATGGAGTAGTACTGAAAAACATCGATCCGAGCGTGATGCAAATAATTCGCGCAAAATATAAAATTTAATTTACTTTTTATTCGCCTCGGGCATTTCGTGAATGCCTCCTTCCTCAATTAAGTGGAATCAAATATTCATTTGAAGTTGATGTGCACGTCGAGGTCGTTTTTAGAGGAGATTAATATTTCATGACATTGACAATGCTACTCATTTAATGAATGGGTATTTTTTCGTGTGTTTAAGTCGAAATGTTTTGAATCTTATACACAGCAGCACGCATACGTATGTAAATATCTCCGAATCTAAAGGAAAAAATATTAAACGCCGACCAATTAAGTTATACTGATTTGTCGTTGAAGTTACAATAGCAGTTATCGGAAAACTAGAGTCACACAGAATGGTGAGGTTAAGAAAGTTAGAACCCCCCAAGAAGTATCCGTCCAATATTTGAAAGTGCTACTATCAGTGCTCAATATTCTGGGGTACGCAAGGGAACGGCGTTCCCTCACTTATTTCGGAAGAAGTTTCTAAAATCTTATGAATAGAAAAATGTTTAAATTACAAGAATTTAAAGGATGATGAATGTCTCTTGCGGGGCAGCTGATTTGTACAAGATTGTTTTCTTTTATTTTACAGTTTCCAAGTTACTTATCCTATATATAATTTCGGAAGTGTCCGCCCGTCCGTCCGTCTGTCCCCCCCTCTATCTCGAAAACCGTTTGCCGTAGAGATTTGCAGTAAACTGCTTTTTGTTTCTACAGGCCAGGAGGTCCCTAGAAAACTATTCTCACTTTCCTAAAGTCCCGGGTTCGATTCCAGGAGATAATTATATGTTACCATAAGTTTACACAGGATTTTCGAGTTTTCAAAGTACAAGGTTTTTTTCCTTCATTCGTTAAAATACGTAAATATGGACCGATTTTCTCCCTTTTTGATTTATTCGACGGCTAAAACTCTAAATTATCTTATTCTTTCAATGTTTATACCCTACGCGGTCGAAATTTTCGGAAATACACAATTGTTTTAGAAATTTTGCCGATTTTTTGTTCTCCTTCAGGACGTTGCCAAGTCGACCTTAATTGTTGCCTCTGATTCAATTACCATCGATTAAACGTTCATATTGACGTAAAAATGGAATCCTTAATTTAGTGAGATCATTGTACTCTTCATTTTTGCTTTAATTAAAGTTTTATTGTTATAAATATAACAATGGATGAATTCATTAAGATAATGATTTAACTCGAGAACATTCAGTAAGATTATTTTCTAGGACTAGGAAGCGTTTATCATAGATTGTGGTAGAAAAGCATATTTATTTTTTTAAATACTGTATCTGAGTATTCAACCTTTTGGAAATACCAAATGTTTTTGTTTTCGTGACTGAAGCGACCAACAATCACCCTGTCAGTGGAAATACGCGTAAGACTCTGTCATTTCATTACGAAGGCTTTGGTGAGGAGGAATCTTCCTAAACCCCGGTAAGTTTATACTCCGCATTATTCTATAATCAATTGTTTCAGGGCTTACTTTTTTAATACGTTCGCCTGTCTTTAGTGGATAAATAATTATTTTTTGTGGCGTCGCTTTTACAAGAGTTATGTTTTGTGATTAATTAAGTGGATGACATTTCCTGTAAATTACAGGAAGTTCACATCTTTCTCTTCCCAATATTTGCTTTCTTTGAGGTGTTAAGACGCAGTTTGACTCCCGATCTTAGGAGTTCTATTCTTCTTCTGTTTCCTCATTTCACATCACTACAGTTTATGCCTGTCGCGTAAGAATCTTCCGATCACTAATCATTTCAATTTAGTTACTGTGCCGCATCAATTTACTCTCTACCATAACTTATAAAATACAGATTGCTGATTACCTACGGATAACATTTTTTTAAATATGCGCACACTGCCTTTCCCTCAGTGAGATTCTAACACGCAAACCTTACACTGGGAGTCAAATATCTAAGTATCCTATACTGTGTAAATTCATTGCTAGAGTACAATATGAATTATTAACATCAACTTATTTTACAAACATTATTTTTTTATGAATCAATTTAAAATTAAACGCGCAAATTTTGCGCGGGCTCAGCTAGTATTTATTAAAGACCATAGATTTAGTTTTGTTCTGAGTGGTTAGATTAGGTAAGGTTAGGCGTTTTCTTTCTTATTTTCCTACAAATTAAGCACTGGCTACTATCCAGGTAAAGTGATATGTTTCAGATTCCACAAAAAGTGTAGATCCAGTTCCATATAACATTTACTGTAGACATGATGTTAAACAACAAAATTAGATAGAAGCCAGGTTTGTTTTAACTCATCCTACTCTTAACATCGCCCTCAGACGAAATCCTGTGTACGCCACTGAGGCTAATTCCTTATCAAATTTAAGTATCACAGTGAAATCCAACTTGTTTTTTTACTTCATGTCACCTTCTAAATACAATTTAAGATGAGCTCGAATATTATCCTGAATGTTTGTATTTACCGAGCGAAAAAATATTAATCTTATATTGTATACTAATAACTTTATTTAATAATTTCAATAAGCGTATATCAGTCAATTTTGTGTGGCGCCAAAATGTAAGGAAATTGATTCATTTGCTACTAACAAAAGATATATGTTAGAGTGTTCATCAGGCAAACGTGTATTAATGATCCGTTACATTAAAGCAGTCCCATGCTTATTTTCATTTTCAACATTTTTCAAAATAAAAAATCGACTAAGAATTATCTTTGGTATTTTCCATCGTTATCTCCAATAGCCACAACAAGGTTATAAAAAAACCAGACGCGCAATTGGGCTAAAAAAGCAACCGTCTTCAGTAGTAATTCATCTTCTCTGTTGATTTTCCGTTGCATTTTTTTTCATTTTCTCAGCGTCACCTTTAAAATTATGATAATCGATAACAATAATTATTCCATGGGTTTTTTAAAAAAATCTATTATTGGCGAGTCATAATCCAGAACTTCGTAGCCGAAATGTACGCTTGGTTGTTTTAATTTTGTGCAGCTATCCGAGATACCCGAATTATCATTCCCAAGTGTTGATGAATTTAGCAAAGCTACGCACGCTTTTCCTTCTCTACTGTACGCGAGCTAAAACTTAACCGTCTAAAAAATTCTTTCAACTCGCAGAGAGTACAGCAACTACTCTTTTCTAATAGGTGCAACATATTGGAAGCTTTCATTTGCCGAGGACTCCGGTAAAAATGGCGTGGGAAATACTCGTGCATTAATCAATTCGGAACGTAAAAAAGGGGAACAACCACTTTGCGACGTGACGCTGGAGTAGACCGCCTCCGGGCGTTCTCCCCTTTTGCTCCCCCTGACTTCCAGCAACCCCGGTCTCCCCCTCTCTCTCTCTCCGACTCCTCCCACCTGCGCCAAAGCCACAACGTATGAACGTTAATCATTCTATATATTATTTCGCGTAGGGAAGGCGTTTGAGAACAGAGTTTTAGGGGTGTGAGTAAGAGCGCGTGGTAAGCAGAAGAGGGTGGAGAGAACTGCGAACACCGAGGAACGTGGAAGAGGCCACATGAAAGGGCAAACGAAAGACTTTGTCCCGATCCGTTTCGATGGCAAGTTTTACGCTTAATAACCAAATCGCAATTGTTATTCGAGCATATCACCCCATCACAACGGTAATTTTTTTGCGAGTCCCAATTAAAATTTAAATGCCTGTGGAAACTTTATGTATCCTTATACGATATAATCCTCCCTTTCGTGAAGGGCAAAGGTCAAAATCCCGTAATCCTCTGGCTCGTATGAATTTCTGTAAAATTTTGTGCAGAGTTACTTTTGTGGCATGTTAAAGGTGGAGTTGGAAACAATCACTTCCGTTAGTGTACATTCTGAAAGCATTAACAAGCTTGTTTCATTTACCATTTGGCTGGCATTCATGCTTCAAGTTTTAAATCGTTAGTGCATGGGTTAGTTCTAGAAGACTCATCGCGTTTTAATTTTATAAATCTATCCTAGACGGCTCAACCTTCATATTTAAAACGTTCGAGTACCTTAAAACAGTTACATCGGTTACAGATCTATGTTCAGTGCAGATTTGTGCTTCGCTTTTGTTCCTGAACTAGATATGCGCCTGGCAGATTCATGCTACGTACTCTATAATAGTTTGAAGGTCTTATTTTTTAAGTTTCAGTGGTTTTATCGAAGTTTTAAGATAATATTTGTTCTTTTGTGTTATTTTTGACAGTTAGTCTGTTTCTATTACACTTAAAACATGGATATATACAATATAGCCAAATGACAGGCAACGCATTTCAAACGTTTTATTACCAGATGTTTTTTCCTCTGATCCCATTCCGATGCTGGTACTAAACATAGTTGCCATTTTGGCGACTTCTTCCTTTAGTATTTAGCGACATGTCACTAACTTTGCAATTTTCTACTAATCTAGCCACAAATTTAAATATTGCTTTATGTAAGCAAAAATACATACAATATACATCATACATTAAGCAATTTTATTGTATGACAGCTTTATTAAAATCTATATACCTAAGTTTTAATGAATCGTGCAATACTAGTGTAATACCCGTTGATTTATCAACGGAAGAATTATAGATAGATAATTAATATATTCATTTGAAATAATTAATATCACACTTTTACATATGAAATATTTTGCCATATACAACATTTCTAGTGAATATTCTGTTGTTGACGGGCTATCTTTAGTTGAACTTAAAATAGTTGCCTCTCTTTCCCTCCCTCCCCCCCTCTCCCCCCTCTCACACCCTCTCTCTCGCTCCCCCTCCCCCTCATTTCTCCCCCTCCACCACATTTCTCTCCCTGCCCCCTCTACTTCCCTCTCTCCCCCTCACTCTCGCTCCCTCCCTCTCGCTCCCTCCTCTACTTCTCTCTCCTCCCACCTCTCTCTCATATTAAAAGCATTCAAAGCACGTTTATACCCATAACGATTGAATTAACAATATGATATAGAAGTCTAACAATGGAATTGGTTAGCAAGGCAACATCCCGTTAAAATGGCTAGATTTCCCCAAACTGTGTGAATTAAATGTTTACATTGAGAAGTTTCGAACTGTAGGGGGAAAAAGATGAAAATAATAAGAAATTACATAATGTTTTCTTCAAAATGGTTTGTATCCGAAGATTGTAGGTCAATCCTTTCTAATTTTAATCTAAAAAATCTGATGTGGCCAACACATGACTTTCTCCATATTTGGTGTATAGATTTTAAAATTATTATGAATAATATTACGAGGCAAATGTATTATTTCCTATCGTAAAAGAAGACACGTCCTTGTTGCCGTAAATTACGTATATTTTGAATGTTTACGGAATTCACCGCTACATGGTGTTGGCGCTGTATACTGGTATTAAGAAAAAGCGAAATATATCCGAAATGGATGGCTCTACGAAAATTAGTTTTAAACAAAACTTGGAAGAAATATTATTCTCTACAACTTTGATCCTTACGAAGATTACCAATAACGATGTTTTTAAGGAGATATTTAACGGAAACCGAAAAACCGGTTATTTATAAATAACTCCTAAACAACAACTCCTCTAGAAAATTGTTTCAAATGAAAACTGTAGGAAATTACATTATCTATAACATTTGTATAGAATTGTGTATACAATAATGATGTTTTAACGAAGAAATATCGTAAAAACCGAATCGGGTTTCGAATAAACCTCGACTTCCGGTTATCCGTTATTGTCCAAAAACTAATCAGTTCTTTATGCTAATATTAAAGTGTTATATATGAAGTTTGGTAACGATATGGCACGTACTTTTTGAGTTAGAGCGCCCACACTAACATACACACGCACACAGACATCATTCCAAAAATAGTCTAAACGTGTTCTAGAGACCTCAAAACATGTATTTCCGTTGAAATCTCGAAGTCGATTTTTTTCATGAATACAATACTTTCCCATTACTACGTATGGAGAAAGTAAAAAGAATGAAAGTCTGCAAGTCGAAATGTCTCTTTTTACGTGTTACCTTATGGGAAATGGAAATTATCTTCTCGGAGTCGAACCCGGGTCTTTGATCTCAATTTTAATACGTTACAACGTATTTTTATTATATCATAATGCTATCCTGAAAATAACATCAAATTTGGTTCTTTAATTTGCGAGATATTAAGCTTCAAAGAGGGTTATGATGACAGAGAGATCCGGGATATTTTATGTATAATTTCTACAGTTACTTCCCCAGTTACGATATTTTAAAGACCTTTTATACTAATTTTGAAAGATCTCATTATAATTTAGGTAGAATAATACATCATAAAACGCACTTAAATTACAGAAAAAACGATTTCCATTAAAAGAAGGTATAATTCTCGATGGAGAAATTAGACCGATTTTCATTATGATTATTGAACGTCATAAATGAATCTTACCTTTTCATTTCAAATTTTAGAATAGAAACTTAGCAAGATTACTGTCACAAATTGTGACTCACAATGTGTTATAAAGCATGGAGAGGGTTGCCATAAGTAGATGATCGCTTCTTATGCGTGTATATCCGAGCATTTGAAGGTGGTACATTAATCCTCAATCATTTGCGTTTTTAAGTTATTCCCAAAATCCAAACGTTTTATTCCCCTTATTAAAAATTCAGAACGAATGCTTGCTATGCGCGGATATATAAAAGAAACACCGAATATGACGCGGAAAATCTCCCTGCGTGTTATACACGGGTATTTACGGTATTTTATTTTTCTACTTATAAAATAAGCTGGACCTATAATAAATGTTAATATCTATTCCATTTTTTATTAATAAAATGCTTGCAAAAATTCTCCCTTATTTAATACTAATAATTAAATATTATCTTAATTTATATTCATTTATAAAAGGGAGAAAGTTTACAAATTAGATTAATTATTATTATTTTAAGTATTTATGCACTTTTATTTTTAACGACTTTTTGGTGACAGTTTCTTTGAGTTTAGCGACTTTTTAGGGTGGATTTAGCGACATTTTCAAATTTATTCTGGCAACTATGTTTCTGAATACGTCGAGTACAGTGGTCATTCTGGAGGTGATTATAAAGAGTGACAATGAGTCGAACAATAATCGTGAAAACATCTAGTTTTCATGCTTCAGGTTACTTAAACAAGAAAAACGAAATGGGCTTAACGGCATCTTTCTCTAATGTAAGTGATCCCAAACACGCAACGAAGGACAATGATTTATTAAGTATTGAATACAGCAGCCTATAATGCTTATATGTATAATATTTATAAGCAACCAGCCTGATTCAAAGTTCAAAGAGCAGGACATTTCTTATAGGGATTGTTGTCAGTTTAACTACTGACATAAGCAAACGTCACAGAAGCCAAATTCAGAAAGTTACGCAACTAGAACAATCCACCGACTAAAGCGTAGCATCGCGTTCTTCAAGGACAAGAAAACTAGATACATGTGCGAGTTCATTTGTCTATAACATTCAATTTTTTATGTTGCGATTGTATTGATGCAGATTAATAAGTAGTTCTTTCATTATCAAAGGTGAAAATTTTCATGATCAAGTAATTGTGTTTTTTCCTACGCACAACTTTGTAAAATTGTTAAAATCTATTATGTTAAAGGTTGAATTAGAAATTCAGTATTTCCCAACAAATTTTCCATATATAATTATTTCTTTAGGACATTTTAATGATAAAATAAAATAAACAAAACCTTTAAAGTCGGGTCTCACAGTTCAAATTAATTTGATTTTTTACCCGTGTACTTAATAGATATTTCACTGCATTTAATTGGGATTACAGTATGTGATAAGCTCGTATATATAATGTGTTTATAAAACCTTACTGTGTCTCACTCAACGATTTACCGAAAATTTTACTAAATTATTCCTTACAGAAAATTATATTTATTTATTTTTTCAGATATGCAATTCGCAAAATGTAACCAAATCACCAAGGACTACATTAGAAGTTTTCTATCCTATTTTTATTCTAGTATATTTAGAAACACGTATATTTTTACATATTGAAGCCAATATACTCTGTGAAAGCATAGGACTATAAATTTAAACAAATGCAAATCAACATATTTAAAAAAATGATTTCATCCGATTTAATACTTTGCCCTTTAATTGATTAAAATGCATGCGGTTCAAGCGGTCTGTTTTTATCGTCCTTTATTTTATATTGTCGTTCTTTCGCAATAAAATAAAAAGGACTTTTTACGTGCGCCGCATTTGAGTGAGATAAAAAATTGAAGCCATATCTGGATGGCACGTGACAAAAACGAATGATTTATTTGAATGATACATTTTTGGATTAATGGCGATCTCCATTTCGGTGACAAATTGCTAGCTTAGAAATATCACAAAATTGACTCGTATGTTTGATATGTGATTTTTGCGCCGACGCTTATTTTTGCAAATATGAACCTTCAAACTAGAGTATGAAAACATTGTGGATAGTTTTAAAACCGATAAAAACAATTAGCAATTTCTAAAATTCCATCTAAAAAATAAGTCATATAGGGAAGAAATTGAGCTTCGTTAAATTTAATTAAATTTATCTCCGTGTGCATGTAAATACGTATACATAACTCATTTAACTTCTTAACTTACTTTAGCTAAACGCAAAGCTTAAGAAGTTCATGATGTTGGTTTAGTAAACTAATTAATTTTTATTGGAAATGGTAGGCTCCATGAAATCTCTCATTTCCAAGAAAATATTAATATGCTTGTATCCAATTTTGAAATTATATTTCAATATTCAATTCTGTACTTACACCTTCAATACTTCATGAATATTTATTGGCAGGTCTGACATTGACTTTGGCTTAATTAATAATGATCGTGATATACTATAATGAAGTATTGTTTTCTCCTCAGTTCAATGGCCATAATTCTTTTCCAAGTCAAGGAAACAAGCTGTAATTGCGACCCAATAACTCACTTAGAGCTCTCACTCAAGGGCGACACTAAAATTTTAAACTTTTTTCCCTCTTTCCAGCGGGGCGTGGGGTCCCATGGACATCTATTGGGTTGTATAAATCATTTCCTCTTTTCCTGCCTCCTTGCCGAAATAGTGGGGAGTCTTGTACCTTAAGCTTCTCCAGTTCCTCTCCCATATTCTTGTCTTTCCGAAACTTGTGCATACTTTGCGTCTCTCTGTTCACGTCTTTTCATCACCCTCTTTATGGATTATCATTCTATTTTTTTAAATACTTAGTTTTAACAACACTTATCATAGCAATCCCTTGATCCACCTAACACCTAAACCTTTTTTATATAGAATGTCACGTATTTATGTAAACATTTGTATGTTTATGAGAAAATTTTCTGTCGCGTGATGAGTTTCCTACGTTCCCATATAAAATTCCGTGGACAAATGTATATACGGCATTTCGCAATTCTTTACATATATTACATTCAGACGAAATTTGATTTTTTTAATCGCAAATTTTAAGCAATTAGCCTTTATTGCATTCCTATTTTATATCCCATCACATCCCCTTTGCTGTAACCCGAACGTAAATTTTAATATCTCATGCTAGTGTGCTTGGTGTGATCGAACCGGTAGAGGGGCCAGTTCGACTTGGACTGAGGACAAGGGAACGAGATGCTGATGATTTAATGCGAGCAATAACGCTCTATCGATCGATTTGTGGAAAGCATCGTCCATCTAGAGCCACTTACGAGGTATCGGTCTTCCTAAATGTGTAGCATGGTCCCTAAGGCAACCTACCTACCGCGCGAAGGCCTTTGCTGTAATTTTAAAAGATTTATTATTTCGCAAGAACGCGAATCAATACCAAGAAACGTTTTTTATTACCCACGTAAACGTCATTTTTATAAATGCACGTTTAAAGAAAGTTATAAAGTACTTCAAATTCTCCCGTTAGTTGAAGACACGTGGGGTTTTTCTTCCTTACTTAAAAGCGATACTTTACATTTTACAGTAGATTTTATTAAATTTCTCCTCCAATGAAAATTGTCCAGTAAAATATCCTCTCCATAAAAACTTCGACGTAACCGAGTGCTTGCGATCTCTTCAACCTCTTCCTCCAAATTTAAACAAATAGGCCTCGATGCGAAAGGGATAGCGCGAGAAAGAAAATCATTCGTACAAACGCTGAGTCATCCACAATGCAACTTTTCCATCTCAGTTCGACTAAATAAGTATGGATGTCTGTCCGCACGAGTGTGACTCAAGGCGTCGAAAGAGGGTGGCGGGATTGCGATGGAGAATGAGAGGGGAACGTTATAAGGAAGAGAGGGGAGTGTGGGGAAGAAGAAAATGAAGAAAAGGAGTCCCGAAGAGCCGTTCATTTGGGATTGTATAGGAAGTAGAGGGGGAGGGGGGGTAAGGGGGTGCAGGGGGTTGAGAACGATGAAAGATGTTTGGCCGCTCAGGGAGAGAGCATTGTGCGAGATGAGAATCTATTGGCAGGCGAAGCGATGACGCTGGAACCGTGGGAGGGAACATTGTCGAAATTCAAGGCGCTGTAACAAATACCGACGCCATTTTCGGGTAGGGAGAAGTCCGCAAAAACACACCCGAGCATAGAAAGAGTCCTTATTTACTTTCCCGATCCGTCTCTTCGCTCTCTCCGCTATTCCAAGGCATTATTCGAGCCGTCAATTCGCTCTCTCCCTTTTATCCGCCCCTACACCACCTCACCTTCTGTTCTCGCTTTTCCAATATTTTTCCTGCCCTAACCCATATGTATTCCTTATCTCCTGTCCTATGTCCCCTCTCCGCGTACCGCTTACTATTTCACTTTTATTCACTTCCACCCTCCGATTGACTATAAGATGGAAAGACCATGAGCAGATATTAACACTAATAATGCCCCAGACGCACATTTTGCATCATCAAGTTTTTAAGCATTGCTACCACGTTAATTATCCAATGGAATAATGTGTTTACAGATCTTTATGAAATAGCTAAAGTCGATAATTGGATAAAATTTCAATCACGTGTTTGTTTCCTGAATATAACATTACGGTTATATCCCAAAAATAACTGAAGAGAAATTTTAATGAATTTTTGTTTTGGCAAACATCCAACATTTCTAGACATTGTTATCATCAATTATATAATGGAATATGATAACCAATCACAATGCGGTATATATATTAATTTTGTTGTGTGGTTTCGTGTGTCACACGCCAATTCCAGCAGGAGGAAATCATGTAGGAGAAATTGTATTATATTAAAATAAAGTGAAAATGCGCAACAAATAAAATTATTGGTAAAAGTAAACCCGTCCCATGCCCCACTGGGTGCAGCAATATGGAGCGCTACTGCCATAATCTGTCTCAAATTTACCGTCTATATTTAAACCTACTATATTAGTAGCATAACTTGCTTGCATTTGAATTGAAGAAAGAAACAAAATAACTCAGCGCAGAGCAGTTTTCTAGGCCGAAAATACTCGGCATGCAAAGGGCTAAGTACTTTCTAAAACGGTGTGCAAACCAGTATGCGGAATAATAACTTGAAAAAGGATTTCCTTCCATTGAGCGGCAGTGAAGTAAAGTACGAGTCTCATTGAAAGTAACATCAGCGGGAAGGGTAATTCGTACAAAATTGTGTTGCTGCAAGTTACGGGAGATTTTTAATTTTAATTATAAGAAAAAGCATTCGTTCTGTACATGAAACTTTGTGAGTTAAAAATTTTGGGGCCACTAATTATATTTTTACTGATCAAATTTACAGTTGGTGAAAGCTCATCTTTTCCGTTATCTTATTTCAGTTCCGAACGGCGCTGATCGGTGCAGAAATTCATTAGAAAAGTAAGAAAAATGTCCCCGCAAAAATTAATGGAAATTGATTTGCTCTGTTTGTTTAGGCAGTCGATCACACCACGTCCATTTTAATTATCCATAATTCGAAAAAAAAATAAAACCTCAACAATTCTTCACGCGCTCCCGCCATGTTCGTTTCTTAATGACACGATGCGACAAGAGAAACCGATTATAGGCCTAGTCCGCCGAAATGCTTTTCCGTTCCCTCCCGACATGTCCATTAGAGTTTGCCTAGGTGCAGCCGTAAAGATCCCCTTAAAAGCACGGGAAGCCACGTGACTGGCACTCAACAGCGTATAACGCATGCGTGCTCTCCGTCCTCCGGCATATTAGAATTAATAATCTCCCGTCGAGCGCGTCGCCCATAAATAATGCGACTGCAGCCGGGATGAGAGAAGCGGGGATAGAGGGAGAGGTGGAAGAAGGGGGAGTGCGCTCGCACTCCGCGGGGGCGGAAAATATTTTCGGCCCTCCCGCGGCGAGGGTTGGAAACTCGTGCGGGAGCACGCAGTGGAAAAAGCTTCCCCGCGTTAAAAATGTTTTTTACGCGGCACGAGACGAGCGCTGTATCCCACGACTACCTCGTCAACCGTTCGCTTTTTTACTACCACACGCAAGGAATGATTTCAAGATAAGCTACGGCCGATAAACATGTGGATTTAAGTGGGAGGTGATGTGAAAAAATCGGTGCTTATGAAGAGTTATTCCAAAAATGCATAATAATTTATAACTGATTGTGAGGTGCTAATTAGTTTTGAAAAATGTCATATGCAATGGACATCAATTATATGAGTAACACTCGAATTTTGTCCTTAGGATGTTACATTTTTATACTCTTTTTTAGTTTAAATGTAGAACATGGGTGGGGAACCTCCGGCCCGTGGGCCGCATGCGGCCCCCGAGAGCTTTTTTTGTGGCCCGCGAAGCAGTGATGAAAAATAGGTCCGTAAAATTTAACTCATATTTTTAAATCCAAATAATGATAGTAATAAAGAATGTCATACTGAGATGTTACTCCTACATACACTTAGAATTCATTTCCACTTAAATGATACCTTATAATATCTCAGTAAATTCAATTTAATCTCTAATCAGGCCCACCAAAGCATTGGAAAGCTCCATTGCGGCCCCCCGAAGAATTCTCCACCACTTATGCGGCCCGCCACGTTGGAGAAGTTCCCCACCCATGATGTACAACATTATCAAGAGTTGGCAAGTTCAATAAACAGACTATCTCAAACATCTTCCTTCTCAGTTGAAGTATCTTACATACTCAAACTTGTTCATTTGAAATACAGGTACACACACACTAGGGATGAATACCGGTATTGGAAAACCGGAATTAATACCGGTATTGAATTAGACACATAATACCGATATCGTGATTTAAAATACCGGGTTTTCGGTATTGGAAAGTGTACATTGTGGGATCAGTGCCAAGTTACGAAAAATGTATTAGTTCCCTGTGTGAGTAGAAATAAAATGGGAGGATTCTTCCGAAAAGTCACTCCGACGGATCGGTATGAGAGTTTTATAATATTACCTAGTTCGATGAGAGAAAACGATTGGATATGGTCTCGTCTTCCTGAAATGCGTTCCTGAACCCTTCGGTCCCGAAGCGTGGTATTTTTTGACCTCAGGTCCACAAATTGACTCATTATTTTCATATCAAACACATAATTTGGTTTATAAATTTATTTTGTGTAGTGTAATCCTTTCTTCTTACTTTGCCATTATTGTTTATGGAATATGAAGTTTTCTTTTCGAAAAAAATTGTTTTTAGCCTGGGGTTGAAAAATACCCCTTATCGGGATGGGTGTCACCGTTTTGAAGAGTGCTAAAAACGCAGTTATCTAGTTATAACCTTATTTTGAAAGCAAGAGTGTTTTTGAAAAGTCCAGATTTATGTAGTTGTTGAAATACTCATATCTTGCTTTTGAACTCAGTTTGATATTTTGTAAGAAAGAGGGTTTATCCCGTTAATAAAGGATTATTATTATTATTAAAATAATATACTAAATGATTATAAACTCTTCTCCGCACAAAACCGGTTTCAATACCGGTATCAGCAAAACACCAGTATTAAAATTTGTCGGTATTATTTCATCCCTAACACACACACACAAGGATTGATAAAGTAAGCGGTTCAAAAACCTAAGAGATGGTGCAAATCAATTAAAAATATATAGGCTTTTTTGAGCAATTTACGAGTATACAGAAATTTAAAATTTCATGCTGGAGTCGTTATACCTGAGAAGGGTTAAAGCGCGCTGCGATGTAAACTACTCTAAAAATTATAAGTATTTTTAATAGTGTACTAACGATAAAAAGTTACTTAGTTCCGTTCCTTAATTAGGAGTTTTTAGTTAAAGTATAGTCCCGCAATTTTTATGAGTTTTGGGGAGAAATATTTTACATTTTTGAAAAGTCGATTAAAAATATCTAGATGCTGTGAGTGACGATTAATTACCGAAATTTTTTCAAAATGTTTTCTACATATAAAATCTAAGAAATTTCATACTAAACCTTTCAGATGGCATTATTTCATCATCGATTGGATATTGTTCTTTATTTTGAAATTTCTCCTGAACTGTATTTTGCTTCGGCTAACTGAAACAGTGGTTTTAAATCGAATCATTCCAATTTCCAATAATGCGAGCTTGGTTTTATAAAATTTCGCTCGTTTAATACTACTACTTCAAGTTTTGTCGCTAAAATCCCCGTATATTTTGTGGGCAGGGTGGAATTTTCATCTTTAAGCGAAAACACAGCTTTAGAGACCGAGACTAAAGATTAAGACGGCATGTGGGTCCTCCCTTTGGTATTCCGATAACGGGAAGATATCTTTGCACAAAGGTAGGCGACGTCGCAGCTGCTGTGGAGATCCCTTTGTGCGAAAGACATGGGGGCTGCTGCCGCGCGCAGTCCAAAAAAGAAAATGGTTCGAGCGACTCCTTCCTTATGGAATTTTGAAAGTGCTCTCATCCAACAACTGCATGAAAAAAAATGTCTATGATCCTTTGTCCCAAACTTAATTCATTTCAGATCACTCCGAGTGATAGTAAACTCTGGTTTTAAAGGGAGACATTCATGCGTCAAACGTGTTCAAAGAGTATTTGGGAGGATATAAAAGGGATGGGCGAGAGGCGCAGATAGCTAGTGGGAGGAGCCTCATCACGTTTATCTATGCCTCAGAAGTTTCACTTTTCCTTTTTTACTATGGTGATAGTACGGCTAAAAACGAAGAGTAATTAATTAGTTGCTTTCATAGAGCTCCTCCGATAAAAGTTGGGCACCATGTTTTTCACAGCTGCACTAAAATAAGAATAAGACTCCATTTTATTTTTAAGTGACAAATCCTCTCTGTAACCTTATACGCATGTTTGGTATACAAGCTGGGTCAACAGCAACTTAAATATAGCCAGCTAATCGGAATAGAAATTGATGGGATGGATACACTTTCATAAATGCGATGAAATAATTCACATGCCGGGAGTTGTTTTTTGTCTCTTATGTTTAAGCAGTCTCATCTCCCCTTTTGTAAAAGGATCACGCACCTTTTCCGTTTCAATATGCTATTAGTCTCAATTTTAAAAATCTTCCTCTTTCGTGGCTGAACGTGAATATAAATTAACTCCTAACTAAATAAAAGAATTAGACGATTGATCCAAATCTATCGCTTGGGCGATCGTTACCGAATCAGCAGCATCGGAAAAAGGAGTAAACAAGAAATCCACTTTCACGATTATTGGTTTAAAATTCATGGATTCTCCGAACGCAAAACTTTGCGCCCTCGTAGCCCCTCTCTCTCTCTCTCACTTGAAACCAAAACCACACAATTCCCGCATAACTTCTCCCTTGGTCGTACCGAAGAGGAGAGTGGAAGGGGAAGAAATCTGATGGATGGTGGAGCATTGCGGGAATATCCAAATGCACACACATTCTAAAGAGTTGAAATTCCGAAGCCATTCGAGGTCTCTAGTTAGATTACTCCCTCTCAAAAAAATCCTTTCCCTACCAAACGCATAACCACGATTTAAGCACGATCCCCTACCCCTTCATACTTCTCAACCCTTTTCTCTTTCCACCCTTTCTCTCGCCCCTCCCTCTCTCTCTGCATAACCCTTTTAACCCTTATCGTCCTCCATTTCCTTTCTCCAGAAGGGAACTGGCGGAGGAGGAGTAGGCATTGTTCGGGCGGTAAGCAGTAAGTGGCATTTCTGCCTCCGAAAGCGAAAAGAAAACCTTTCCCCTTTATGGGGCTCCTCCCCTAACCCACAGTAGCGCCCCTCTCCCGAAAGTGTTTGCAAGTGCCATAAGGTCTCTCTTTCTCTCGATCCCTCCTCTTCTCTCCCTTTTCTTTCACTCCGCCGTTTAGATTATCGAGGCTAAGACGAGACGTGGTATCGTTTCAGATTCGAAACAATCAATTTTCTCCATCTATGGGGTTTGGCCATTGCAAATCTGTGCGTTTAACTGCTCTCCTTTATGTCTCCATAAAACCTTCTCCCCGACCACTTTACACCACTCCCACTATGCACTGCCGTTCTAATGAGGGATTCGATCTCCTCGTCTTTCGCGAAATAGTCCTTTTTAAAAATTAAGAAATCTCCTCCTCTTTAATTTGGAACGCGAGAAAGGTTGCGTTTGTGCGAATTTTAGTGAGAAAATACGTTACTCGTGATTAATTTATAGGATCGTTTTTAACGAGAATGTGAAATTGTTAAAATATAGGGAAGATGTAACTTTTTCTTTCACATAGCCTATGTATCGACAAAATTACCCATACGATAAGACTAATTATAACGTAACATTAGAAAAACAAAGACTGAGGAGGTATTACTCTCCTTATCCATAAATTTTCGATCTATAAAATACTACGAGCCCCTGCCCCTACGCGCGTCAACTCCGCCCTCTGCTGTATTTATATTAAACTAGGAGTTTCGCTTCTGGCCGCTTCTGACTGCAAGATTCACTATTATTTTTAAGCTAATTTAACGTGAATTTAATAAACACTTGAAGGTTAAATTCATTCATTCAGACTACATGTATTAAAATGTAATTATTTCTCATTGACAATCATTATATGTTATATTTCTTAAAACATAATAAATGCTAATTTCATCGACAACAGACATTATCCAAGTAGATTCAATCGTTACTGATTTTGATTGAAGTTTCTTATCGCGTTCGTTTATCTGTTTTATATTTAGACGAAAGTTTTCAGGAAAATTTTCAATCGAGTGTAATCATTCATGCGGCTGTTTGATTATAAATTAAGTGCATATGTACCGAAAATCAGAGGCCAATAATAACTAACTCTAACAACTTTTTGATATGCTAAATTAGGACAAACTAGAATATAAACATAAGATGTGAAAAACACAAGTTAAATAATAGAATCTACAGAAAGAATTTCTATTCTGTTCCGTGTGAAATAGTGCATATTTCGCTTCGAAGTCTCAAATATAAGATTTATAAACATTAAACAAGATATTTCTGCCGATTACCTATTATATGTACAAATAGAAAAAGGAAAAGCCCGAGGAATCGAACTCTGGTCTTTGTCTTACACGGCGAACTTTCAAAAATTTCATCTTCAAATTTTAGTATATACTTGTTATACTAAGCTCTCGCCAGACAAGATGAAATTTTTGAAAGTTCGCCGTGTAAGACAAAGACCAGAGTTCGATTCCTCGGGCTTTTCCTTTTTCTATTTGTACATATAATAGGTAATCGGCAGAAATATCTTGTTTAATGTTTATAAATCTTATATTTGAGACTTCGAAGCGAAATATGCACTATTTCACACGGAACAGAATAGAAAATCTTTCTGTAGATTCTATTATTTAACTTGTGTTTTTCACATCTTATGTTTATATTCTAGTTTGTCCTAATTTAGCATATCAAAAAGTTGTTAGAGTTAGTTATTATTGGCCTCTGATTTTCGGTACATATGCACTTAATTTATAATCAAACAGCCGCATGAATGATTACAATCGAACAAACTGAACAGGTAGCGAGAAAGATTGTACATATATATATTATTGCTATAGAAATTTCCACATAATTCATACCTTCATAGAATACGCAGAGGATGGGGATGGTCTTTCTCATACTATCTCAGTTCATCCAGTAATCATTTTTGAAAAAAAATATCGATTCGGTAGCAATTTTCTTTTGAAATCGAGGCACTTTAATTTTCCTCGGCTTTTCGGGTAATAGGTATTTACGTACCTGTGCGCATGCGTATAACTATTTTGCTTCATTTTCATTATGAATGTTTTCAACTCAAACGATGGCCCAAGCAAACGAGTATTTATTCGCTGGCGATCTTAAAAAATATTGTTACTGTTTCTCAGTGTCAAAGTATGAACATTATTCTTCCAGTTTTCTTGCAACTACCAGTTTTCATAAAGCTTTTGACGCGACTGACTCAAGATGTACACCTCGCGTATAGAATGATAAGCTTGGAAGGATGCCATACATTCCACTCGAAATCTCTGGAAATCTGGTACGCGTGAATAATCGTTTCACTCTAGAGAGAAACTCGAAGTGCAAACAATGCACCGAAGATGCTCGACTCAACCGTTAAGTATCATTTCATTTCTGCTCTGCGAGCTCGCTCCTTCGTGAAAGAGCTTGACAAGTTGATGATTGGTGCGGGAAATTTTTGGTGATATTTGACTCCACAAGCTTCTCTGTTAATGCCGAAACAAGTATAAATAAACCTCACAAAATAATGGGAACAATCGTTTTCCTAAATAAATTTTCAATATACTTTCTCCAACAATGCTCTAACGTCTGTTCAGGCGCTACAATTTGATATTTGAAGTACAGTAAAAATAACTATAGACTCTGTGAATATTACTTCAAACTAGAGGAAGTGCCCCTCTAAAATGGCGAGACATAAATTTAAATGTTCTCGCGTTAAATCATAAATGTACTCTTTCGTACGTATATTAGGATTAAGAAAACAATAGAAGCTCGAGTTCTGATAACAATATGGTTGCCAAGGCATCAAACGGTTGAAAAACCAAATTTTCCCCAAATATGGTATTTAAAGGATAAATCTGAGCGATAAGAATGAGAATCATTGTTTATTCTTCTTTAAAAGAAGTCCCAGGTCGAATGTTGTCAATTTTTTCTCATTTTAATTGGCAAAAAATATGAAAGCCTGCACATCGAGAAACCACTATTTACGTATTATCTCACGGGAAACAGAAATTATATCCTGGAATCAAACCCGGATATTTTTACAGGGCATTTTCATCATTGTGCGATTCAAGAATTCCTGCCAAATTTTGATTTTCTACCCAACCGGGACGTTTGTTAAAAACATTTAAAAAGAATTACACAAAGTGACAGAAAAAGCGTTTTAAATTGACAAATAATTCATTGCGGACATATATTTTGTATTATTATGTGCCTTCAGAAAAATACAATCAAAATATTTAATGTCTCGCTATATCATTTGGCACTGAAAAATATTTCACGTTTTGTTTTCATCAAATATCCATCTTCAGAAGAAAAATGTATATTCCTTTAGTAAGTAAAATATATATTAAATAATCCAGATTTATAGTGTGATCATTCAAAATCTCAAGGAAACAATTCCATGATCGAATGCTACAGGACCCTAAAAATTTACCGTTTTTTTCACGTTTCCGCAATATACTACGCATCACCTTTGCGGTGTTCGTCGTTCATTTTATGACAACAGAGACTTAGGTTGCTTAATATTTACAAAAAAAACCGCGCGCAATTTTACGTCTTATATAACTTTCCCATTACGACTCGAGCAATCCTTGGATGAACGTGATATATCGAGAAGACGGAAAAAAGCGTTAGAATTAGAGAGATTGCGAGCGGAGCGGGAGCGAAGACAATCCCCTGTTCCTTCCATCGGGTATAAATATCACCGGTTGAAGTCATTCCGAAGTTTTCCTTCTCCTCTCCTTACCCCTCCCGAGCGTCTCCTCTCCCGTCCCTCAGACCGAGGGCGGTATTGTCAAGACCTTTTCTTGTTCTTCGTTCCGAAACCTCCACATTCCCGCAGCAAACCTCTGCCTCTCTCTTTCTCTTCATCCGTCTCCCTTTGAATAATGAATTCGAAATTTCGCGAAAGCCTGGTAGTTTTCGTGGACGGAGGAAAAAAGTGAGAAGCGGAGCGATAAAGGGAGGGAAAGGTGTAGGGTGGGGGTGGAGGACGAGGGAGGAAAGATCGGAAAAGAGGAAGGGGTTGAGTCGAAGGGGTTACGGAGGGAGCGGAGGATATGAGGAGGCGTAACTATAGTTAATGGCCGGGCATAAAAGGAACCGCGGGTGGAATTCGGAGGAGAGAGGCGAAAAGACAATGAGTGTTAAGGCCCCGCCGCCTGTCATTCTTGCGAGACCGAAAAGGAGAGAGAGAGAGAGAGCGAGGGATGGATTTCGGAAGCGGAAATGAGGGTAGAAGGCCCCTTGACGGGTTTGAATGATAATAAAAATTCTGCCGGCGGAGAGGAAGGGTTTCGTGAGAGAGGGAGATCGAAAAAGGAAAGTTCTACTTCTCTCTCTCTCTCCCTCCAGTCCATCTCCTTCTCCCCTCCAAAAACTCCTCCTCGCGCAGACTTCGATTCTCTCCCGCTGGTAATTTATCTCATCGCGAGGAATGGAACGGAGGGAGACGATGGTTTTTTACTGTTTTGATCCGAGAAGACATCGGGAAGGAGGAAGTGAGGAGGTGGAGGAGGAGGAGGAGGAGGGTGTATGCGTCGTGAAATAAGGAGGTAGGGGAAGAGAGACCCAATTTAGGACTTCTAAACATTTTCCTTTTGCATAAGAATACAGACCGCTCTTTCTCTCTCGACTTTCTGTATGTGTTTAATGTATGTATCTATTCTCTCTCCTCACAGCCCCGTCCCAATTTCTAACCTCTCCAACCCATCTTTTCCGCGTCCTTTACTTCTCTCTCCCCCTCTCCTCACCTACCCCTTCTCTCTCTCACTCTCTTTCTCCTTTTTTTCCGAGTGTTAAATTTCCCTGTGTACAATTAAGTCTTCTCGGGGGAAAAATGGGGACGTAGGCGTTTTCATTGTTACGTCAAACGTTCACCGGCGTCATTAATCATTTTCTGTTTGAGGGAATAAAAAAAGGGGTTTGCGTAGAGGGGGTGGAGGTGTTTGATTTTTGTAATGAATGTGTGAATAGGGTCCATTAATTTCTGCGGCTGCGTGTGATGAAGGGAAGGAATAGGTGAGTTAGATTATACGTTTTATCAAGATTTTAATTCCGAAATCTTTATTAATGATGTCTACGTTTTTTTTTTCACCCAAACTTCCACGCCGAGGATTAATTTTATTCTTCTAAAGATTAGCACGTAGGGTGTATGTGTGAAGGGAAGGGTGGCGAGGAGGATGAGGGAAGCTTTGGCGTCTGTATTTCTTTGGGGCTCCCATTGATGGACGATATTTGATTGGATTTAACACGCTTAGGGAGGTGACTAGTCGCTATATATCATCTCTCCCATATTGAGTCAGTCTGCGCAAGAGAAGATAAGGAATCGGCTGTCGTGATTTACGATATATTTAGGCTATTTTATTTACTTTTTCAGCGGTCGAATTTTTTATGCGTTGCTATTGATGTGACCTGTTTCTGCCTCGCTCGTGGTCACAGTTTCCGCTTTGTTTGGGGCGCTTAGTTAATCCTGCTTTTATCTTGAAAAACTAGCAGATACGCCAGGGTGATCGATTTTGTCCGTGTTACGTTTACACTAGCTAGCGTCTTTGCGCTCACGACATGAGAAAAGCACGGAAAGCTATTTTTCGGCTTTCACACCATGGGACTAAAGTAAATTAATCTTGTAATTCGTCTCCGATATTCGGAATATGTGTTCAAACCGAAATCGTACTATATTATTATTTATTCATAGCGGTGTTTAAAAAAATCTATATCACCAGATACGATATTTTTTTACTATTTGTCGTCTTTCTTTCGTTCATTTGTCACAAACAGAAACCACAGTTACCAGACGCTTTTAACTAGACTTGGTAATGATAAAAAGCTTAATTTTGAAAGAATTGGTTGCTCCACGATATAAACACATTTACATTTTTCCATAAAATTACGATAAAAAGTTGGTCAACAATATTCCGATAATACGCGATAAATTCAGGGGAAAACTTTCTTTTTTAATATTCGATAAATTTATTTAAAAATATATTTCAGCAGGTTTTAACGACCTTTCATTATGTTTAATTATCAAAGTCATCCAAAACAAACGGTCTCTCTCTCTCTCTCTCTCTCGATTAATTCGTAATCCGAACTCATGATTAGGTTGTTCTCCACTTAAAGAAGCAATCCTATAGAGCCTATCGGAGTGAAAAATCGCTCGAGAGGCACCTCGAGAGAAGATTTCTCTAATCGTCGTGCTTCTGCAACGATTATTCGGCTATATAACCTTGATGAGGGGTAATGGCGTGCATCGAAAGTTTTTCTCCCCGCTATCTTTTTTTATCACGCCGATCGCACGCACGCTCGCACACGCGAACGCGCAACGCCAAAACATCAAACCACAGACAAAGCATCCGGCTGATTAATTGTCCGGGAGAGAGGGAGGGGGGATACAAGGCCATGCCCGGGCTCTCTCTATACGTGTGCGCTGATGCGGGGTTGGCAGGGAGCGGTTTTGGTGCGTTGGTGATCCCGTTGTCAGTCAGTCGGCTGATTGGGATACAGGGAGGAGATTTTGATGGAACGTGCTTAAATGCCCTTCCACCGCAATCCCAATCGTCTCTTCTCAATTCGCTCTCTCCCAACGCCCCCTCCCGCACCCCGATTGCCCTCTCGACAGTACGGCAAGCCTAACTCTTTAACGTATCAGCCGGGAGAGTGGAAGAGAGGATGGCAACAGAAACAATGCGTGTTCTGCGTGTGTGCTCGCGTTGGACTGTTAATGCACGTTAAGTTTTGGCTTCTCCGTGGCCGAGAGATAGAGAAACCGACTGGCTTACACGTGCACGAAATTCGATGGGGTAGAAATTAGGTGTGTTGTTGAGCGAGTCCATCCTCTCTCTCACTGTGTGCATGAGTCATTTACAGACTAGAGTGGCAAAGGTATGCGGCCGTAGTGCTTGCAACGGTACAGGAGTGAATTAGGAACGAGAGTCGGGTCACGAAGGGACTGCAGCACCTTCCTCCCCCTACGAGAAGGTGGAAATCCTCCTTCCACTCTTGAGATTGTCGTTCATAGGATATCCTAACTGCGAATACTCTTTAAGTTTCCGCCCACTCCGCCCTCCATGGAGCTAAACGTGCTCGGAGCGCGACATATCTGTTTTCGGTAGTGTCTAAATATTTTCGGATAGCTTGTTGGCGTAAAAAGGAGAAGTATACATGTAGACGAAGGAACTTTGGCACCGACGAATGGGAAAGAAGGATCTCTTGAGGTGAAATCGCTAGAGCATATACATGTATGGTTATTTATGCCTCATTAGTAAATTTAAAACCTGAGTTAGCATAATTACAAGACGCCAAGGGTAGGTGACAACGAGTCATAACAACACGTCCTCATTAAATTAATCTTTAGCAGCATGTCACACCTTAATAATAAGACCATATCTCTTTTGCTCCTAGCTATTTCTTTCGCGAAATCCACCCTCACGCACATTACCAACAGCAGATACTACTACGAAATGAGTATTTTCAATGTGATTTGGTGCTACTAAATTCTTCTATGCTTCCAGTCATGCCATATTCTTCAGTAATTTATCGTCTGAAAAGTTATAATGCAAGTATTGCTTCTATAATCGTCCTTTAAAATGTCGGACCGCTCTAACAATAAGATGGAAAATTAAGAGATCTATAGTAAGCCCTCGACTATATTCCTCAATGCGCAGCAATATTCAAAGATTGGCCTGTCAAAAAAATATGTAATTTTCTTCGAACATTGCTAGACACTTCAGTAGGATTCTTTGTATCTGACGTGCTCCTTGCAGGGAATGTTGCTACTCAGAGTTAATCCTATATATTCCAAGTGGATTACTAATCAACGCGGAACATATTTATAGGCGAAGAGTGAAGTTCTAAAGCCGTGTGAAACTCATGGCAATGAATTTATAAATAATTACTTATGCGAATCCTTACATCGTTTCGTAACAGGGCTATGTCTCCTTGTAATACTTTATGGCTGTTACCGAGATCGATTTCGCTATACACTGTAAGCCTAACCTTAGTATTTGTATTAATCGACAAATAATGAATGCAAATCTGTAATAAGTGTCCTAAGTACGCTTACCTGTGGCTCATCGTAATCCACTGCGATCACTAACTACGCATTGGGTTTTACCTGGTACGAACAACGTAACCAATTTATATACAGGGTGTTCATAAATGAACATACCAAAAATGTTGTTTGCAAAAATGGAAAAATCAATAAAGAAGTTTAGTTTAATTTTTCCTTTCATTAAAAAATGAAACAATGGATCTCTACGTGTCTTCCATAATTCGCTATTATTAATCTAATTCTGTGTTCGAGTCCAGCGAAAACATTTTCCAGAACACCGAACATTTTATTCAAATATTGGTTGTTTTTTAAACAAAAACTATTTTAAAAAATAATTCTGGAATAACGGCAAAAATTACAAAATGAATTCTTCTATTTATTATTAATTTTTGCTTTTTATCAGGAAACAAAATAGTTATTCAATTTATTTTTTAGTATTTTCATTTACGAGCCACCTAAATTTCTCAAGTGTTACCCACGGAAAGCAGCGAATCCGGAAATACTGTTTGATAAATGTGGCAATCAGTGAACTGAACAATTTACCGCTAACTATATCGCCAAGTAAATGAAACTAACCGAGTCTCACGTGAACGCCTTCCCGGAAAAAGTTTGATTTTCTACGAAAAATTAACGTACTTGTAGCTATATAAGCATTGAACCCGTTGCATATGGATTTCGAACTTATTGTTAGTGGACGAGAGAATGGCAAAAAAAACATAAACGAAGTTGCAGGAGAACATTTGTTTCACAAGTGAAACATTCATTGAAATCCGCAATGAATTATTTTTAACGGAACGGAAAATTTTCCACTAAAAGTGTGATCGATCGCTATCAATCTTATTTTCAGAAAAATATCCACGCCTTTCTATTGTGAACATATGTTGAAACACACAAAAAATATACATCAGGATCCTTCAAATCAAAGAGAGAACGCATAAAACTGATGCATTGGGAAATTTTACTGTAAGGTCTTAAGTTTCCGGTAGCGATCGATTTGGGAATGCGACAAGTAGTAACAACGAAGAATTACAGCTGGCACCGATTTGATGACAGCTTAGAGGAAATCGAGCTTTTATCCGCGATCCGACTCATTTTTCCCTTCGATCCCGTGATAGCTTCATTTCCGTCTCTTAAGAGGGGGAAAAAGAAAGAGAGAAACGTAAACTCGCATTCGCCTGAACCAATAATAGAAGATATTTTGTAATGAATGCCGTGAGAAAAATATTACTTATATAGATGAGAGAGAGAGTCAACATTTTAGCTCGGGGAGTACGTGATGAATTGTTGGCATCGCGAGTGACAAATGAATGAAAGCGTTTTCAGTCATGGCCATGGACTTCGAAAACCCGCTGATATTCCGTTAGTTGACATTTAAATCCTAGCGCGGTAGAGAGAGAGAGAGAGAGCACCCACGGGTGAAATTAGGCCATTAATAAGTCTGGTGATATATAATTTGACATCGTGCGTTTGGTGGGATTGCAGCCAATCAATCGGAGAAGTCACGACTTACCGCGTTGACTCTTATGTTAGATTCGGACGAAGAGCCATGATACCCAATCAATGTGTTCTGTTTTAACCTCGTATTGCTGTAAATGAACATGAGAATACTTCGTAGCAGCGCCATTTAAATAGTTTTTGTTCGAAAAAATATTTTGGAAAATACTTTACTTTGACTCAAAGCTTGTTTTTATTTCCAACATGACTATAAAATCAATTGACGAGGCCGAGACTTCGTGGAATTCATAGAAGTCACAATAACGTTTTGTTATACGCATTGCCTTATTCGTATTAACGATACATCCTATCCTTTTATGACTATAAAAATGACGATCCAGTGAATTGATATTTTCATTGAACACCAACAGTTGTTTCTTTATAGGAAATTAGTAACTTTCCGAAAGAAAATATATAATCATTCCTAGGTGTTTAGTTAAACTCGCTTTCATTTGTAGCGCATCATATAGTTTAAAATTGACCAATTCAAGCTTCAATTGAGTTGTTTCAACATCTTCGTTCGCTAATATGAGAACTCATCTGATATTTCCATTACAAAACAAAACGGAACCGTATATTGCTATGCCTGTAGTCATCAGTACTAATTCAAACCAAATATTTATTAATGTCAGGAGAAGTAAAAAATCAAATTAAGGAAGCATGCCTTACGATATTAATCAACGTCCGATATCCCTCCTTTTTGATGGATGAAATATCTTTCATCAATAAAATCAATGTATAACCAAACTTTATCTCACTCGGAAAAGTCTTTGTGAACGAATAATACCCTCAATCTTTGGGATCTTAAAACAAGAGCCGTTTCATCCCATCTCTCTCTCTCTCCCACTGAAGTTCAATGAGAGAACTAATGGAATTACGAAGGATATTTCTTTTTTTCAGAAGATTAGAGAGCGCGTTTTCCATCCCCCCTACCTTCCCAGACGAGCTCGTTCAGAAAGACTTTTCGGTACCAGTGCAAACAATCCGCACTTTTCCCGTCTGTCAACGAAACGAATGTATCGGTAATATCGCGCAGCAGACGGGATGGGGAGGAAAAGGAAAGGGAAAAAAAGAGGATACTCCTGCGCACACTTTGGCGGCGGAAGTTTAGCTATAACCTATAAGAGAGAGAGCTATAAAGAGAGAGATTGATAGAGAATTGAACGAGAGAGACTATGGGAGAATGCGGCTGCCAGGAGGAGGGTATGAACGAAATAGGAGTAAAGGGAGAAATGGAGAATCGGTAGAAGAGATACGTACTCTGGAGACGGAGGTGAGGGAGAAATAGAGAGAGGCAATGGGAATGAAGGTGGCGGGGGAGAGAAAGAAAGGAGAGCAGGCGACAGGGGCGGAAGGAGTGAATCGGCCGAACGTGGATAGGCGGAGGGGGATGACGAGGAAGATGGTGGTCGGAGGGTGGATGAAGTTGGTGCGTACGATTGCTGGGGTTGGAAATCAATGGCGCCTGTTTCCATTCAATCGAGGATTAATTAAGCCCAAAGCACATACGGGCGTGCTTGGACAGCATAGAGAGGACACGGGAGTCGGAGAGAAAGGCAGAGAGAGAGAGAGAGAATAGGATGAAACCGGAGGCAGAGGGGGAGCTCAATGCGAAGGGGGCGCATTCCGACAAACACAAAGCTTTTCCAAAAGGGAATTGCTAATAATGTTGTTTCAATGTATAATTTATTGCTGAATGACTGGATTAAGTATTCAGCTTAAAATAAAATAAGTGATAAAGAATTGTAGCCCTCGTCGGGGATAGCAAAAAACTTCCTGGAGTGAGTTTATTTTTTATTTTGAAATAGACAAAAGACCGACGTGAAATCTGAGATTTTGTTTTTAAAAATTTCACCTATAACTTACGTCGGGCATATACTGTGCATGAAGATTTTCAAGGAATTCTATTTATACTGCTGTTACATAAAAATGTGGTGGTATTAATACATATATATACGTATATTGTGCGTGCATTTTACAGAAAGGAAAGCAAATTCTAAGCATCTGAATAATTAAAACTCTTTTTTCGTTCAATAATATCAACGAAACAGTTTGAAACAACACAAAAAAGTCATTCTGTAGTTCCCTGCGGAATCAATCACATTCCTACTGAAATTACAGGTAAACCCTTCATTTTAAACGAAAAATAGAAAATAAAAATAATAGAATTTTGATGTAACTTTCACAGCTGAAGTCAATACAGAAAAATAATTCGATTTCATCTGCCAAATAGCTAATATTATATTCTAAAATTCATTAAATTTCGAAAATAGAAATATGTTAAATTTGGCAGAGAAGCACGAGTTCGGAAATGATGAATTTCGGACGATATTATTTTCATGAATAAAATTCCCTCTTGCCTTCTGTATCACAATGCTCTTTCAGTAATTATTCCACGCAAAGCTTTCCATAAATATGTAATTAGAGAAGGAAATTATAAATTTGTAATATATGGAAGTACAGGCGGAAAAACCAATTAAAATATCTTACGCTGTATTTTATAAATCCCTCATATCTCGGCCGGGTTAGACTGGTTGGCTGTGTACCTGCCTTCTAATCCAAAGGTCGGGGGTTGGAATCCCGCTTCGGGCATGGATGTTGTGATCATCATCATCATAGATAGTCTGTCCGTTGACAGGTCCGTGATTATTCTAGGTTAAACTTGGTTCTCCATATACTCCTATTTTCCGCAGTTTTCTTCATGTCTTGATAGCTCTCTTTCCCTTTCAAGTCGTCCACTAGCTGAAACCTTTTCCTACCTCTCTCTTTTTCCATCCAGTTTTCCTTCTAGCACTTCTTTAATCATGACCTCTCTCCTCAGGTAATGCCCAATCCAGTTCGCCTTCCTCTTTCTGATAGTCTGTATAATCGTTCGCTTCTCTCCTATTCTTCATAGTACTTCCTCATTTTTCACCCTATCTGTCCATTTTATCTTCAGCATTCTTCTCCATGTCCACATTTCGAAGCTTTCCAAGTATTTAATATCATTTTTCCTTAATGTCCATGTTTCTGCTCCGTACAAAGCTATACTCCATACATAGCATTTTATCAACCTCTTGCGGGTTTCCTGATTTATATTTCCCGTTAGCAGGAGTTTCTTTCTTCTGAATGCGGCTTTTGCTTTTGTTATTCTAGTCCTGATTTCATCTGTACATTTAGCTTGTCTCGTTATGATGCTTCCAAGGTATTTATAATCTGAAACTTGTTCTAATGGCTTTCCTCCAATACTTATTTTCAAATTTTCTTCCTCTTTACTTGATATTCGTATAACCTTGGATTTTTCTGTATTAATTTCCATACCGTATTTTCTACCTGTTATCACTAGTCTATTTATCATTTTCTGGAGTTCCTTTTCCTTTGTTGCTAGAAGTACTTGATCATCCGCGTATTTCACCGTTCTTATAATCCTTCCTCCGATTTTTAAATCTCCCGTGCCTTCTAACGCTTCCTGCATTAGTCTCTCTCCATATATATTGAATAGAATCGGCGATAGACAGCAGCCCTGTCTTACTCCTCTACCGATATGTACTCCGCTGGTGTCCGTATTCTCCAACCTGACCTTTACAACTTGATTCAGGTATAGATTCCTGATCAGTCTCCTGTATTTCCAGTCTACACCTATATCCTTTAATATCCTCATCAGCAGTACCCAATTTACTCTATCAAAGGCCTTCTGCGAGTCGACGAAACATACGCATCAATGTTAGCTGTACTCTATTGCCCTTTCTGATATGATTCTCACTACACCGATAGCATCTCTGGTTCCACGTCCTTTTCTGAAGCCGAATTGATCTTCCCCTAGCATTTCTTCGGCCTTTTTCTCTAGTCTTTTATTAAGAATCCTCGTGATGATCTTCGAAGTGTGTGACAGTAGGGATATCGTTCTGTAGTCCTTACACTGCATTGCCTTTGGCTTCTTCTTTAGAGGGATCATTGTTACATCTAAGAAATCCTGAGGCCACTCTCCCGAGTCGTAAATCTTGTTAATTAGTTTCGTAATCACTTTTAGTCCTTCCGATCCCATGACTTTAAGTACCTCTACCCGTATTCCATCGCTGCCTGTAGCTTTTCCTTTCTTTAGTTCATGTATCGCCTTTTCTACTTCGCTTTTCATAATACTTGGTCCCAAGTTGTCTTTTTCAATGCAATTCTCTTCTACCAGTTCCTTTTGTACCGATCCTGCCTGCTTTTTGTATAGTTCCTTAATGTATTCTTCCCATACCTGTGCTACATCCTTTGCGACTATTTTCCCATCTGTATTAATAACTCCTTTACCACGAATCCCATTAGACTTCGTATCTTCTAACTCCAGTGCCCTAGCGTACATCATATCGTATCGTCCTAACTTCTCCATCTGTTGTATTTCCTCACATTTTTCTTTTATCCAATTTTCCCTAGCTTTATCTGTTACCCTTCTCATCTCATTGTTTATGCGTCTATAGTTGGCTCTACCTTCTTCACTGTTAACATTTTTCCATTTCCTTCTCTCATCCATTTTCTCCAGCATTTCCTTAGTGATCCATGGTTTTCTGATTTTCTGCTCTTGTTTACCAATCTCTATATTCAAGGTATCTTTGATGCTGGCTTTCACTTCCTCCCATTCTGTATCCACGGTCTTCGGTTTGTTTTCCAAATTTCTAAGGCGATCTTCCAACTTCGTGCTGAAGGCATCTTTCCTTTCTTTCAGTTTTTTTAGGTCCCAAGTCTGTCTATCTCTTCTCATTTTCCTTATTTGTTTCAGCTTTGTAGTTACATTGACTATTAGAAGGATGTGATCTGAATCAACGTCTGCTCCTGGTAATGTCTTAGCATTTTTTATGCTGTTCCTGAATCTTTGTTTTATTAGGATGTAATCTATTTGGCATCTCATTCTATCTCCTGGGCTTTTCCATGTGTACAGCCTTCGTTTATGTTTTCTGAACCATGTATTAGTCACTACTAAGTCGTTATTAACACAGAATTCTACAAGTTTTTCTCCTCTTCGGTTTCTTTTCCCAAGTCCGTATTGACATTTTCTTCTTGTCCTTCACCAACTATGCTGTTCCAATCTCCCATTATTATGCAGTTTACCTTTCCTCTTCCGTCTTCTTCGTAAATCTCGTTAATTTGTTCATACATCTCCTCAATTTCTTCTTCTTCATGAGTGGACGTTGGCATATATACCTGGATTATCAACATGTCCACTGGGACTGCTTTTAGCTTTATTGCCATCAACCTATCCTTCGTTACTGTTATTTTTGTCACGCTCTTCATCATATCTTTCCTAAGTACCAGAGCTACTCCCCTTGCCCCACTATTTCCTCCTGAGTAAACTACCGTGAATTCTTCCGAGTCGAACTGTCCTTCTCCTTCCCATCTAGCTTCGCTCAGCCCTATGATATCAATCCTATTTCTTCTCATTTCTTCTTTCAGGTTCTCTAGCATTCCTGCCTTCCTCATGGTTTTTACATTCCACGTACTTAAGCGTAAGTTACCTTCGACAAATGCTTTCCTCAAGGCAGTCCCCGCCCGGAGATCCGATTGGGGGACTATTTTACCTCCGGAATATTTTACCCCGAGAGAACTCATATTGTCCAACCATATAATCATTACTAGGGAATTTTAATGTGGTAGTTTCCCTCTTGCTTTCCACATCGCAGTACTGTAGCCGTTCCAATCGTCCCGATCACGCCTACAGCTCTATTGGATATAGACCCAGCCAACATAATTTGTTTTCGGCTCTATACCATACTGACAATACTGCTGCCTACTGTCAGGCACCGATGATAGCTTTTTTTTTTTGAAAAACCTCCATTCGCGGGGTTTGAAAGCCGACACGCTAACCACTACACCACCAGTGCATATGCTGATTTGTATCTTTGTCTACTGTTAACATTTCACTGTAAAGTGGCGTACACGCTGTATGTGAAATTATGTATAAATAAAAAATAAAACGAGATTAAAAAAGCGAACATTTATGCAAGATTTAGAAATGGAAAATATTGTTATGAAGATCTTCAAATTAGGATAAAAACAAATTAAACCCACAATCTAAATATGTTTTACCGAAGTTTAAAGCAACAAAAGTGAGATTTTACAAACTTTTCAAGCGCAATGCACTTCTCATGTAAATCTGTATGGACCTCATCATCCGATCTATCATTACTCCAATATATAATTTTAATGTGCTTCGGATAACAATTTTATTTTCATTACAAGCCTTAAGAGTAAAACTGAACATTCTGATTTCAAATTCAGTTTGTCAATGTTTCTATATCAAATGTTTTTCGGCGAATGAAAAAAGCTGACGTGCAAGTGATTCAAAGGGATTATAATTCGTAAAAAGAAATCGTAAGAACGGAAACCGGATGTGCTCCGACTAAATCAGAAAACAAATTTCCAGCATAAAAAATTCCGATAAAACGCAAACATTATAACCTTCACTGATGTTCTTATTGCGTGATTTCATCACCCTCGCTTCAATTCATGCGAGGAGCGGTTGATGCTGTCCAGCGCTGGCGGCTCCTAAGCAGCTACGCTGTTTGATTGAATATACCCCTATAAGGGTGTGTGTGGAGTTAATTCGGCCCTAGCCCCTTCACTGATACGAAATTGTCCCTATTTCTACAATTGTGTCAATCCTTTATAATGTCAAAATATACAATTTTCATTAAAAAAAATTAAATTGATAATCGCAGCTGGATAATTTGCATAAGACTTTAGTATTAAGAAAAACTCCTTCACCAAAGAATAACCGAGCTAGTCTAATAGCTGAAAATAAATTCTTATATCAAAAGTTTCATTGTTATGGCAATTGGGAGACATTTAAATTTCCAATGAATTGTTTATTCCGTTACCGTAATTTTATTTTCCTCGCCATGAAAAATTGATGTAAAAGATGGACTTCGACTCATGATTTTTTTCATCTTCTAACAACTCTATGATTATTTTGACACTTCTATTTACAGAAAATATAGTCTTTCGCTTGGATGCCTGGCAGCTGTCTATGGAGTGAATGGATGCTGTTTTGCGAGTCCTATGGCTAGAAATGTTTTGCCTCGGGGACCAATAATTGATCGCAAAGAGTACTCCGAAAAACATTGTTTCATCTGATATAGCAGCGGAAACAATATACTTAAGGTAAATGTAGTTTATGCTAAAGCAGCAATCGAAATCGAGAGTAATGCGGATATTAGCGGATTTCTAGACCCTATTATCCGTCTTTATAGCCATATATGCACATTATAGTAATTGCTTTTCCTGTAATTATAAATGAATTTTTTGATGAAACAACTAAACTGGATTATTTCGCATGCTTACATCTCTCTTAAGCTTTTATAGTATAAAGCACGTAATGCCGAATTGTAATCCTATATAAGCATTCGTGATGTTCGCACAAAATTAAATATTTGCCAAAGTATCTCACTACAGGGTCTGCCAATATAAAAGACCGTATGTTATGCGCTGTAATACCTATAGTTTTAAACCGACTCTAATTTAATTTTCGCATATTTGAATATGTTTAACTATCATTTTTAAGGTAAATTTTGAAACCCATTCCGCTCTCCTCGTTTAGTATTATCATGGAAATAAACGGGTGATACAATTTTTGTTAATATGGCTATTTTACTTAATTACAAATTAAGGCAATGTTATCATCAGACAAGTCAACTAAATACAATTAATTACCTATACTACTGCATTTTTAATATTATGTAATTAAATTACAACCTTAAAATGTAGACATTTCACCGATTCTGCTCATACAATTAAAAATATCTGTTACCATAGAAATAAAAGCTTGAGATGAGGAATAGAACGGATCCTTTTCTCGGTTACGAATGCATAGGTCAATAGTGATGTTCATTAAAGCGAAGGGTTGGTGCAACGGCACCACCTTCCATACGCTTTCAGGATAAGAATGCTAAATTTAAAGCGCGAAAAGCGAGTGTTTAGTGCTGATTCTCTACAGTTAACAGAAACAACTCACTAGAGCAAGAAAATTCAGTTCGAAAATACATTCAGTCGGTATTCACAAAGTTCACCTCGCGTTCAAAGATTTCGATCAAAACGTCATGCCTTTCACAGCCGCGGAGCTTAGTGCTATGGTGACTCCTCGTTTTCCCCGTAAACACACCACCTCCTGCCCCCCAACCCACGCACACACTCTCCCCTCACCCCTTATTGTCTCCCGGAGTAATAGGGGTAGCGAGAGAGAGAGAGAGGTTGATGCGGTGCCCAGATGCAAAGCTCCGAGAAATCAAGTTAACCAGTTTGCCTTTCCGCAAACAACAGCAGATGCTTTATTGATTAATTTAGACTGTTTTCCCGTCCATGCTCTCGTGTTTGCAAGAGGGATGGAAATAATAGAGAATTATGGAGAAAATGCATTGGCGTACGGAATGAGATTTTATTCTAATCGGCAGAGGCGGTGAAATAGAAGGGAATAATATCGCGGGTGGCTCCAGTGAAAGAAGAAGGACGGAGGCATGGTAACTAAGGAACAGGAAGAGAGACGCAAAAATAAAGGTTAAGCTGTAGAGGAGGATTTAGTGCGCAAGTTAGATTGTTGTCGCTTCCGTGCTAGATTGAGATTCGGATGTCTTTTGGGAGAGTGCTGTCCAGCTGCCTCCCTTCCACTCTTGCCTTCCCTTTCTCCAACCTCACCCCTTGCCTATCACCCTCTTCACCCTGCATCTTTACACTCAAGCTTCCTCCTCATTCCCTCCGACCTTCCAACCCCTTCCGTCTTCCCTCTTGTCTTCCTCTCTCTCTCTCTCTCCTTCCCAATTCCCCCTCCCTCCTCTATCAGCCTTCTCTCTCCCTCCGTGAAATCTACGAGGCTCATCCTTTACACGGCGAAAAACGGAGGAATCGAGGAAAGTGGCTCTGCCTTCCTCCTATCCGGAATCTATGACAACGAATTGCCCCTAGAACCAAGACAGAGTGCGGGATGGACAGGGATGGACAGGAGTGGACACGGCCAACGGCAGTCACGGATTGCTTCATTAATCAAACGTCCTCTTTCGGTCCAATCCCCTACGGATTGTGCGCGCGTGCGTGTGTCTGCGAGCGCGAGAGTGTATATACGCGCTCACCGCGGTTGTTTACTCTCGCCTTTCTTACGGCTTGGGCCTCTTTTATGCGCTGTAATCAATTTCTGGCCGAGCTGCACGCATTTTCGTAGGATCTTATTTGGACAGCTTCGGAGCTTTGCAAACAACTTTCGCTTTTTTTGCGTGACTGGCGGTGATTATTTCATGTCTCCTGGGCACGCTCCAATTTGTTAAATTAATACCGGGGCTCCATCAATAGGCCCTTAGCCCTGCAATTATTTTTACGAACCGATTAATAAATCTTTTTTTTTTGATAGTCGCGCAAGCAAGCAAGTGTAATGAAAACGGATTCAACATTTTTAGTTTCAGTTTATCCAGGAAATTTTCCTTGAAAATAGTGGAGTTTCATTGCTGATATACGATAGATGCCATTTATCGTTATCACCTTTTATTTCTATCAGCTGTTTATTGTAATCAAATCAGAAATTCCGAAACCAAATATTGAAAAATGAGTCTTCCGTATGTTATTATCGGCAGCTTTGTTTTACAAATTCAATGGAGCCCGATACGCTCATATCAAGCAGAATATAACCACTTTCGAGGAATTCCTTTGTTTTTACGTTCCCTACCGCTCCTTTTACTTATATATTTATGTTATTTACATAAAAAGAATAATTCACAAATACGCAATATATGTCTTAAAATTTTAATATAAATATTCGAAGATAATTGGTTATCGTGGGTTTCTCTCAGTAACATTTTTCGCTAAAGAAAAAGCATTTTTAATAATAAAAAAATAGAAAGGCAATAATATCCAGACATCTCAAGTCCCGCACCTTTAATCAGTTCGAATTAGTTTCTGAAAAGACTTTCTATTTCGGAACATTGCGAGAAGGCCACATCGTTAAAAAATAATTCGCCACCGCCTCATTCTTTTTATCCTTTTAATTCCGACCATTGATGTTTATCTTTCGCCCCCTCTCCCTTTTGATCCGAATAAATTCCCACGACGGATATACGCTCCGCATTATCTCTCCCCATCTCACCCAAATCTTATTTCTTTTATTTTTCGATGCCCTCAAGAATCTTCGCCCACTTGTTTCAACTTTTTCATCTATTTTTTTCTCTCTCTCAGTTCCCGGATTCCCATCACTTCTTATCCCCTTTCCGAACTCTCCCAACTTTTCCATGAAAGATACCACCACCACCACCTTCTGCTCGACTCCCTCGCTCCGTCTCCCGAGACACCTCCCCGAAGTTTCCGGTTTTTCGCCAATATTTTCTCAGAACTCAAGCTTAATGTTCTATTTGCGGCCAATTGGCATTCTGAAATTTCCCTTAAAAAAATACAAGCGATATTTTTTCGCCTAGAGATGCTATAATTGCGATTGAAATTCGCTCAATTACCGACTCAATATAAAGTAAGTTTAACGATAATAAAAAAAAACTTCTTAAATTCCACATAAATTTATTTTAAATGACCAAGGTTTCACCTGAGAGAGTTGCTCCGCAACGAATCCGTGGTAGTTTGAAATATATTTACGTGGAACTTACAAAGCTTTTTATTTTCATTGTTATGAAGCAGCTCCACCAAGTTATGCGAGAAACTATTATAAAAGTAATATGCTGAGTGATATCTGTCCTTACTCCACGCTTCGGTGTTTTAACTACAGAATTTTTTAGAAAAGCATGATTTTTGTATGATCTATTCTAACATATCACTTTATTAACCAAAACAAAACTTTTTGTACTCTAGTCAATTTTTAATTAAATTCAATCAACGGTCCTATCTATTTTAATAAAGTGGAACATATACCAAGTGATATTTTCTCGCATTTTATTCAATTCTTAATTAGCTCAGAAGCCTTCACATCAGGTATAAAATTGTGCAGTTTTTGTTTCTCACCCTATATTTAGCGTTCAAATATAATTCCAGTGTATCAATTTAAATTACTAATGGTAATTTATAGATGATAAAATGAACTCCTATAGTAATGAAGAGGTCGAGTATTGCGCTTTTGTACTACTAAAGTGAAATTGTTTTATCAGTTTCCATTCCATTATAATCAGTACCTCTAATTTGTTTATCTATTTAGCGTTACTAACGGTGGAATGATACAAAAAGGCACATTTTACGCAATTGCTAAGTTTTATTTTAAATGGTAGCATGTTACACACAAACAATAATTTACGGGCTGAAAGTTTATTTCCGTTACATCGAAACAAAATACTCTAGCATTTATGATTTAATTATTTATACCACACACAAAAAGAAACTAAATATATTTCATAAACGACTAATGAATAAATATACAGCGCAAATCAATGAGATGTTTCTTTTGTCGAAACGGAGTTCAAAACCGTGTACTCCGAATATCTAGTTTTTTCAAAGTACAAATAACTAAAACAAATTACATTTTTTCGCCAAGCAAATTATCATTAAACTGAATGTCAATTAGGTTTATCAATCGAAATTTATCGATCGATCGCGCAGCGTCCTAATTAACCAGCCCCTCGAAGCAGCTAGCTTATTGTTAAAAACGCCGTCATTTCCAAAAATTCGGCCAGTAAAAATAAAATTATCTGACCCATGTCAAAAAAATATGCCCGTAAACCCCTTAGCGGGAAAACTAATTTCCATTTAACCTCAAATGGTTTCCGTTTGTAAGGCCCACGCTAATGAAATTTCACCTGCAAAGGCTTTGTGATTGTCATTGAAGCCCAACTCATTTTTATCACTTTTCCGATAATTCCATTTTTTTAACTAAACAAACTCTTTGAGCGATTCAATTTTTTTTACTCCGTTCCTACGTAAAACATCCCGTTTCCACGGGGAAAAAATTTCAAATGAACAAAAAAGAGAGATGATATTTTTAACTCATACCGAGAGAGCGGCGAGATGGAGCGAGAGGGGGACAGAGAGGTGGAAGGGGAGGAGAGGTAGACGGAGAGAGGCTATTTGGTTTCCCATAACCCAAAACTCTCCATTTTCCTCCGGGAAAAACCTCTCCAGGGTCCATCGCCTCGAAACGAACGTTGGAAAATCATTTTCTGAACTTCTGTTGCCTTTGGGAGGGGAGGGGTTTGGAGGGAATGGCGGTGGTCTGGGTCCCCCATTCCACCAACTTTACGCAAGCCAAACCCTTCGGCGTTACACCGCACTCTCTCTCTCTCTCTCTCCTCCCATTCCAACCCCCATCCCTCCCACCACCATCACTGCCTTTCAACTCCTGCCCATTACATTTCAATCACTCACCTACATCCACCAACCCCTCTCTCCCTCATTCCTACCCCTTCTTATGCCTCCATATATCTCTGCGTTTCTCCACTCTTTACCGCTCGCATTCCGTTAGCCCACGTCCAATAAGCATCTATTATTTTCTCATTCGCTTGCGTTTGTTTTCTATGAAACTTTATTTGATAATAATATGATTGGCGAAAGAATGCCGATTGTGTCGATAGAATTTGAGATAACTTACACAAATGATTAAAAGAGCTTATATAGGTATATAAAAAAATGGAAAAACTTGCACAAACATTTTACCTGCAAAGGTAGCCGCATTCATCGGAAATTTATCGATGGTCAATTCGGACATTCTTCAATATTTAAACACGCAAAAAAGGACCGACTTCGAATTAAAAAGTCCCGGTGGTTTTACGAAAGCAACTAAAGAATTTCATAATATGGCTTTCTTTAGTGCTACTATCGAGTTGAAATGAGTATCGCAAACATTTGTGGGAGCATAACTGAACTCTCGACTTCACAATAAAGTGACAGATTTCCTTATTTGATTAAAGCTCAGCCAACGACCATTTATGAATGAACATTTCGGACTATGGACGCAAATCAACACGGCATAGATAGATTTCTAATTTCTCTTACCAAGAGGGTGACGGATTCTCAGCATAAATCACCAGCTCGCGGAAGATTCGATAATCTATGAACTAAGAAGATTGCAAACACGTATTCCGTCTACCCCAACTATTCGGGCGGAAACCTTAATTCAATTTGGGCGGTTTTTGGTTAACATCTCCCTCCATCGTTGCTTCCCCTTTACTCCTTATTTACTCCAAACCATCCTTTAATAAACTCAACCCGTTTTCTCTCTCTCTCTCTCTCCCTTATTATCCTTGTAACGCTAAAATAAACCCTATTCCACACCTCTTCCTTTACCTTCTCTTTCAAGCAGCACCTCTAACCTCTCACTCCCTCTTCGCTCACCTCCTCCTCCCTTCTAGACACCCGTCCTTCCTCTCCGTTCCCGAAACCCTTTCTGGCTTCACCCTATCCATCCCCCTGTCTCTAACCCCTCTTTATTCTTTCTTCCTTCTCCCCCCTCCCCCTCCCACTCCTTTTTCCACCTTCCCCCATCTGCATCTCCAGACTCCCTCGGGACCCTTTCCTCTATCTCCCGATTATTCCTTCCCTCTACCCTTTATCTCCCTTCCCTCTCCTCTCGGCTAATCATTACGAAAGCCCCCTCCCCAACAATCGCTCAACATCAGACCCCCTTTTCCCGGTACCCTTAGACCCTTGGTCTGTACTCCTCGCCATACATAACGCTCGAAGGGGTATATGCCTCAATCCTCGCCCATCTGGGCTCTCCTCGTTCCTCCTGCGTTTGCCTATGCGCCCCCCGCCCTCTCTATCTGCCGCCGTGTTTGTACAGCATCTCATCCCTGCCTTACCAAACCAAGGAAGACTGGCTGGAGGAAATAGAGCGAAAGGTATGGTTTTTATGCTATGTTTATCGCTCTCTGTCAGTCATTGCCTCTCTCTAATAAAGAAATTGTAAAAGACAAATTATCGTCGTTGTATGACTTTTTGAAATGTACACCGATTTGCAATGCAACAGTTATCAGCATCTAATATTATGAAAATCTCTCTTCAACTATAATTCAGGTAAACTTCCAATTATGATTCTATACGACTTATCTTTTATTTCCACGATGCTCAACCTCTACCATTCTAAAATTCGCAATCCGAAATAAAATCAATAAGCACGGTTTGATATGTGACCGTATGATGAAACGAATCTAAAGAGACCGCCTTCCATTCTATCTTCGCACTGTCAAACAGCAAGATTTTTCTATAATACAAAACGCTAGTAATCAATCACAGACTTCAAAAATAGACCACCAAATTAATCCAATTTTAGAGGCATTAATCAATAAAACTCCACAGGCATAAGCACCCTTACGAACGTATAGTATTTTCTGACATTCCTTCCATCATTTTAATTATAATTAATGTGTAGGTGCATTTCTAGCCATTCCAAAAATCCTGCTTTTAATTTAAAAAATGTGAGTATATGGGCTTACTAATAACAATAAAAATAAAACCATTTTACATTAAACTTTTTATAAACTTTGTCGAATTTACTAAACATAGCCACAGAAAAATAACGCTAACTTCTACGCAAAGGTAGAAGTTGCGAAGCTATTCTATTCCTGACTAAGAAAAACAATTTACTATTAAATTTAAATCTGGATTTTGAATTGTAATTTTTCTATTTACTCCAACAACGTAGTCAATTTTAAGCACCTTAACCCTGAGATGACAAGTATATCATATGTCGATGGAGAACGAGGGCTAAAAATAATGAAATAAATGGCTTCCAAATCAATTCGAGGCTATACCATATACAAAACAAGTTAGGAAAGTATACAGCGTATCACAAATGGGCAATGGAGTATTAGAAAGAAATTATATACCTGTACGTAAGGGAAATAGCGTTTTAAAGTTTTTCATTCGTCATAAATAATCCATTTCTTTCCTATTTAAAAATATTGCATGCACACGTAAGGAAATTAAACGTTTGTGAGATTATGTTAGCAACAATGAAGAAGTAACCATGTAGGAAAATTCTTTTAAAACTCGAATGAAGTCATTCTGGTTTGATTTTCTCGATAACGGCTACTCCTACGATAAAAATGTATAGAAAATGAAATACTCTTCTTTACTAGTTCTATAACTTATATTTGAAAGATATTTTGATATGGCTAATATTTTACGAGATATGACGAAAATTTAATTTTTTGTCACCAGTAAAGTGATACCTCTGATTGGCATAAGTGATTAATTTTTGCGATTTTCTTATTATCTTTGATTGTAAGTCCTTAATATCAAATTTCACGGAAATCCATTTTGTAGAAGCCGAGAACGAACATGCGGACGGACGGACGGACAGACCGACGGCTCACGCTGGAAGCGAAACGCGCCTAAAAATCGAGCCAGCGAGACCGAATTCACAAATCTCATTTGAACACATCAATACGAGCAAGAAAAATCTATTCCTAATTATTAAAATTCGATATTTTTCGACTGCCAAGTATTTCGGGAATCAGTTGAACGCGTAATCCAATGCTCAAGTTCCAATTTTCGCTACGTTGGATAAATCACACGCAGTTTAACCTCTCCTTTTTGCGTTTGCCGTAAATACTCAAATTAATCAGTATTCAAAGCCTTCCTCATTTTAATTTACAGTGATAATCAAACACGACGGTTATTCCAATTTAATAGCGGCGACGTCTTTTCGCAACGGAGAGAGATCTACGTTGGAATGCGAAGCGGTGGATGAGAAGATGTGGATGGAAAAGGGAGTATTTTTTTTTAGAAAAATTGAGATGGAGAGAAATTGGCTGGAAAGATGATGCAAAAGGAGATTGGCGGTTCTGCGAAGCGACTGTATGAGATACTGATCCATCAACATCTACGATACATTTGATGTGCCTAAATGAATTAAGCATCAGACGGCTTTCGATATGAGCGGAGCCCCGGGGAATCTCTTTTGCTCGTGAATTGCGTTGCTCTACTCGTCTAAATTACATGTCACCCGTAAAATCCAATTACCTAAAAAAGACATGTGGGAACGAATTAGTAATTTACACGCACTGCTGTTTGTGCGTTTTTTATATTCGTCAATGTCCGAATTCATTGAATTACTATGAATTATTGATATTTGAAATGGGTGTGCATACGATGGAATTGTACGATTCACATGCTTTTTCTATTTGTCATTATCAAGGTACGTAATCCTCCATTTTCTACCTTACCTTGACATTTCTAAACATGACCGCTGTTGCAATAACTATCATCTTCGTCTTCTACGTATGGAATTTTTGCAGCAAAAGAACAGTTTCTATTTGACCCGTAACGGGTAATTGATATACGGCAAAAGGTAGGCGATGTCACGACGTCAAAATTACACGGGTTAGATAGAGTGCCTCCCATACAGACGGGACTAAGGGGAGGAGCGAGCAAGATGGAAAGAATATGGACGCATCGTCCAAAGAAAAGGGTAGCTAGTAGGAAGCAAGGGAGGAATATGTTCGCGGAGGGGTTGGACGGGATGAGGGAAGAGGAGAGGATGTCGCAAGGGTTGGGGTCGGAGAAAGGGATTATGGATCTGGCCCGTAGGGAAGATATATCACGTTGACTCAAGTCATCAGAATTGCGGCCTCAGTGATTAACGACATGAAGGAGGGTGGGCGGAGGAAGAGAGGGGGAGAACAGAAGGGGGTGTCGGGATGGATATGAGAACTGCTAGGGGGCCACTTCCCTCTCCTCCTCAAACTCACCCCTATCCTCCATCCCTCACCTCCACCCCTCCCTTCATCCCTCGCTCCCTATTTCCCGTCCTCTCTCCGCGTATTATCATTCACAGCTTTTCCCTACCCCCCTCCTCCCCCCCCCTTCTCCCATACCCTTCACTCTCTCCGACAGCCTCTCTCCCCTTCCCCCACCTCTCAATTGGCATCCAGTCCTCGAGTGTAAACATGCAGGCAGCCTTAGATTAGATTCCAACGTGATTCACCTCAATTTTCATGGGTCGTTATGAAACTAATTTGCAAAGATGGTCGACCATTCTCTAAACACATTTAGAATTCTTATGTGTTTCGAGAGTTTAGTACGACGGGATTCCCGTCCTCGCTTATGGGCACCGGTGGTCCCTTTTTGTTCGCCTGTTTAAGTGGTTACTGTAATTCTTGGAAGATTAAATATTTAAATTACTCGGGGTAATATTTCGGGCGTGTTTGTGAAATAAGAATTCTTTGTTTAAAGTAATTACTGAATCGTTTTTAACGTACTCAAAAGAAATTTATTTTATGGGTCATAATTCCAAAAATTCTCTTGGGGGGGGGACAATGGAAAAATTAAACGATACATTTACACTGTTACTTTAACTTACTTGAAAATAGCTAATTTACATTTTAACAGCGCAATTTTTCTTGACAAATGGTTCAAACACCGTAAGCTGAAGCTGAAACTTCGTAGTTTTCCATAAAAACGAGGAAATTAGAAAAGAGAGCACCCCAGTCAACATCAAGGGACTGCTTCTAAAGCGATTTTGCTACTGGATTATGAATCGCGATCGCGATGTAAAAATATGGCTTCTCAATCTCAAACGTGTATATGTATCCCCGAGTGTAAGGACTGAAGTCCTCGCAACGTGATCCTCACACTGGAGGTGCAATATCACAGAAGTGCCTATCGTAATAAAATCAGTAATTTATTGCTTCGTGTGTTTAAAGGTTATACAATAAAATTCGTTATACTAGGTTATTTTAGAAGGCTTCATAGTCGTTATTTTTATGGCATACTATCGTATATACTTGTAAATACTTGAATTGATAATTTTCTTAAAATTCTTCATAGAATTAGGTGCTACTAATCGATCAGAGTATCTCAATGGCCAAAAAATATAGTATACTAGCAGAAGTCCCCGTTGAATTTCGACGGATTTAGTGTATCTAAAACTTCAACCGTGTAACACGTAAATATGTATTGCAGGAATAAGATAGTACACAGTTTTAACCGTCGAATAAAACAAATATGAAGAAAACCGCTCCGTACTCCCCAAATATTTTTTCGCCATATAGCCTATGTTACCCGCAGGTTAAAGTTATATCTGCACCTATGCGAAGTTTCGTGACGATATATTCAAAAAGAAAACTAAGTAAAACCAGTAAGAACACAATAATCAACAGAAAATGGATGAACAAAGGAACAAACGAAATTAATTCATTTAACGAAAGACAAAAAGGTAAATAGAGAACGTTTAAGAATCACAGAGTGAATATTATCCTCCGACTATTAGCTCTCATCCATGAGTTCTAACAATATGATGAGAAAGTTTTTGTCAACAATACTTTGGAAACAACTATTTACCCAGTCACAATTTGTGGAAAATCTACGTCTTTTTATTTAAGCTATAGCGTAGTTTTAAAAACAGCTTGCTTTGGAGAACTCTACGCCACACGAAAATATCATTAAAAACTATTTATTAATAATATTTCAATTAAAATCAACAAATATTTTAATGCCATGTAAACAAAGCAAATCGCACACAGAAATTGAAAAACGATTTTACGTTAAAATTTTTCCCACATAAATGCATAGGACTCTCAACTTCGGCGACAATAGGAGTTGTCATGGTAGCTTATAATTGGAATTGTCATGAAATTGATAAAATCAACTATATTTCTGATTCTAAACGCATTTTTACACTAATTCGATCAGGATTCGGATTCTGTCTTCATATAAATTTACACTTTGTTCTTTCCTGCCTAGAACCGTCCAAGTCTCAGGTTCGTACCATGTATATAAGTAATTTTAAAATTCAAATGAAAAAGAAGCTTCACTCAACCCTATGTTATTCAAATAGAGAAAGTCAAATAAAAAAATATCAAATCGGTATGAAACCTGACTACACCACAACACTTTATTCGGGTTAAAATGACACCTTCCTCTTGTTTCTACGTGCTGTAGTTGCTGCGCTATAAAAAACATACATACATACATACAAACACTTCTTTATAGATATGTATAGCTGTATAGATGTATAGATTATACATTTTATTCGAACTTTTTTATGGTTTAATGGAGCTTTTTATAGTTGTGAATTTCTCCAAAAAACAACTCAATCCTCTATTGCCTCGGTCTTATACGAATTCATAGTTGTGGACAAACTCGAAATAAAAAAACGTACTAAGGAATTGACTGCCTGAGAAGTAGGCTGTAAGAATTTTTCCGAACGTTAAAAAAAGGGAAATACAAAGAACCACGAGTTTCAAGAATTTTCTTTTCTCCTTTTTCTAATTTTATCAAACGCCAACTTTTTCCAACAAAAAACGACGCGAGAAGAGGTCCGAGAGAGGCAAAAACAGAAGAAAGGTAAACTCGGAATAAAAAAATCGCGACGCCCGGCGGATTGCAAACAGACTGCAAGGAGTAAGAGGTGAGAAAAATTGCTGTGCGTCCCTGGAGAGTAGAGACTGCTGGTGGCGGCTTGAGCTTTTCCAAGAGGTGAGAAGGGAAAGAAATTAACCTGGACAAAAGAGTGTGGTGCGGGTGGGAGAACGGGTGAAGGAGAGATTTTATTACTGGCCCCTGTACAGAAATTTTTAACCCTGAAAGACGGTTTTCAAGGTAAAAATAAACAATTGGTTCCTCTTAAAAAGGCGAGTACAGAATACGTGTTATAATTTATTTTGAAAACAGAAATAAGAATGCCCGCATAAACTAGATGGGAGATTGAATTTTATGAGGCTAAATTGGCTTACTTAATGGAAATTATTTAAGCAAATGATTATGGAACAATTTTTTGACTACCACACTAATGCCAATAATAAAAACTGATAAATGTATAAACTTGTGTAACTGCCCGTAAAAAATGGCGAGTAGACATGAACGAAATATTAAATTAAAATTAAGGCACTACCCTTTCTCTCCCTCCCTCTTTCCCTCCCAATCTCTCTATCGTTCTCACTCTCTCATCAAACTTGATCTCTTTCAGCATGATACATATGAAATCCTACGTACAAAATGATATCAGAGAAAACAAAAGACGAATGGAAAATACACACGCAAAGTACGAACCGTATAAATCTCGCATTTATGTTTTGCTTTTATATAAATTCAAAATGCAAATGATTTACATTTTACCCTCATCACAGTGTTAACATAATGAAATAAACACTCCTGAAATCGAACCCATGTTCATATTAATCATAAAGACATGTCTGAAATGTGCAAGAGATAAAACCCGGTGCATTGCGCGAATTTTAAAGGTCCCATGAATCGATGACTTCCACCTCCAAATAAATATTCGCGTTCAAAATAAATGTTTACGCCGATTGAAAGCGTATTTTAAAACAGACGGCGAGAAGATTAATTTAATTTCTTGATGTGTTATTTGGTTCATATCCGGAATATATACAATGATTATCAATAACTTATGGTGTAAATAAAAATATGCGACTCCCATCCATGTGTTGAATCAAATTGAGAAAGTAAACGTTCTTGTAATGGAACTCATGACGTTACTATAGACCAGTGTTTCTCAAATGGTGTTCCGCGGAACCCTAGGGTTCCGCGAAGCGTAAATAGGGGTTCCGCGAGAATAACAAGATGCAAACTCGAAACCGTCTTCAGAAGGGGAGAACTGTGGACCGAACCCTTTCTTTAGAATTATAATAACGATCCTGGACCTGGATTTTAAAATAACTTGGTATATCGGGGTTGTCAAAGCATTTATGCTCGATGGGATCTTGCTTTAGGTCAGTGTTTCCCAACCTTTTTAGAGTCGCGGCACCCTTAAGTGACTTTTCAGAATTTGGCGGCACCCCTCCCTATCCACCGTCAGCAATAATCGTGGTGAAGTTGAATCCCTAACCCCAATCTCCATAGCGCCTTTCATTTCGAAGTGCCTTTGCGACGAAATGAAGTTCGACTTAACTCTGGTTTGCATTTTTGAAAGCCGACAATGCAAAATAAGGCTAAATATGGGAAAACAGAATATTTTTTTGCGGCACCCTTCAGAACACTTCGCGACACCCAGGTTGGGAAACACTGCTTTAGGTAGTAAGTATTGGAATGCGTATTTGGAAAGGTCAGATTTAAACATCCGCACCATGGCATCTCCATTTTCGTCACAAGTTCTGTATTCAGCAGGAGCGACCGCATACAATGTAACTTAAACGGTGGCGACATTTTATGTTATAATTACCCTGTGTTACAATTGACTCCCCTACCTTTTGAAAAGGAAAATACTTCTAAACCCTACGATTTTCTAAGTTTAGGAAGTGAAATCGGTCATCGCAGAGAGAAAGCCGTATCGCTCTCCTACAACGATGGTGTGCTATTTCCGTAATAATTAATGAAGCTGGTTAGTATTTTGGTTGCAAAGTATTTTTAATTATGTGGTTTTATTTGCATCGATTTGATTTTTTATGTGAAACTATTTTGATAGAAAAATATCCTCAAGTTCCAGATCTTTTCATCACTGCGTGGGAAATCTTCACTCAGACATCGCTTTCTTAAGGAGATGTTAGTTTGTATTTAATGAATTGTTATTATATATAATATATTTAAAATAAACTATTTTTATAGTAATTTCATTTAATATGAGAGTTTTATTTCTATTATTATTTATCAGTTTTTTGTATTTCAGGACAATTATTTTTATAGTCAGTGTCGGCATTTTTCGGTTTTGCTCGTGCAATTATCTGTTAAACACAACCTCAATTGTCCTTAGTCCGTATACCTATTGCAAATATCTTACACATTTTTTAAATTATTATTTATTTATTAAAATTCTTATTTTTTAATTATTTAATATTTGCAGAATTTTAATTTCATTGGTTAAAAGAAGAAATTTTAAAATACAAAGGAAGTGCTTCAAACACTCCTGTTTTTAAGGAAACCAGTAAAGAAGATCTCAAGGCAATTACACCTAATTATGAATAATTAAGCTGTTCTGCTGCCGCTGGTTATGGAGTACCGCAGCAAGCTGTTACTACAGACGCGATAAGTAATACCTCCAAAATACCCTCAAACAATAAGAAGCGCAAATATGACGAGTCCTATTTGTCATTAGGATTTACAAGCAATTGAAATGAAGATAATCCCGATGCCCAGTGCATTCTATGTAACAAAATACTACCTAATAGTTCTTAACACCTGATAAATTACGAAGACATTTCGAAACAAATCACTCGGAATACAAAAATAAAGATATTGATTTTTTTAAGCGAAAGCTTAATTCACTAGAAAAAAGTAAACAGTTAATGTTAAAAACTCTTAAAACTGATTCCGAAAACGCTACAGAGGCATCCTATAAAGTAAGCTCTCGTATATCTCTCGCCGGAGAAGCGCACACAATTGGGAAATCTCTCATAAAACCATGTGCAAAAGATATCGTAATGTGTATGTTAAATGAGGTTGAGGCTGTACCGCTCTCAAGCAATACTGTCGCACGTCGAATTCACAATCTTGCTATTGATGTCGAGAAGGAGCTCATTTCTAGGCTAAGCATATGTTATGCATATTCATTATAGTTAAACGAATCCACCGACGTTGCATCTCTTGCAGTTTTGCTTGTATTTGTGCGTTATGATTTTGATAAATTTATCGAAGAAGACTTGCTTTTATGCGAAATTTTGCAAACCGATACGACAGGTGAACACATATTTAATTGTATTGATCATTTTATGAAAACACATGGAATAAGAAGCTGGGGAAAATGTGTTGATGTCTGTAGTGATGGGGCCAAAGCAATGGAACGGTATCTAGCACTGTAACACGAATAAAAACTGTAGCATCCAACTGTACTAGCAGTCACTGCGTTCTCCACCGGCACGCACTGGTAGTTAAAAATATTTCTTCCTCTCTTAAACATGTGTTGGACGAAGCAATACAGATAATTAATTATGTAAAAACACTACCATTGCAGTCAAGGCTATTCAAAATTGTGTGAAGATATGGGTAGCCAGCACACAGCCCTGCTTCTACACACGGAAGTCAGGTGGAAAATGCTAGTTAGATTATTTGAGTTGCGTCAGAAGCTCTCCGCATATTTGCTGAATGACAAATTTCGGCTTTCGCATTGTTTAATAAATTTTTCGTGGTTATCAATAGTTGCGTATCTTGCAGACATCTTTACAAAACTAAATGAAGTAAATCTATCGGTGCAAGGAAAAAATGTAACTATTTTCAATGCGAAAGATAAAATTTTGCCATTCTCCAGGAAGCTACAGTTTTGGATTTTGTCTGTAGAACAAAATAATTTGGATTGTTTTCCAACATTCAATGATTTCCTTGAAGAAAACAAATGCAAACTTGAAGAAGAAATTCAGAGCAACATTGTAGATCACCTTCGCAATTTATACACCAACATCAGGAAGTATTTTCCAAACATCAATCACAACAATAACTGGATTCGAAATCCATTCAGTATAACCGAGAAACCAGAAGGATTATCTGCACTAGATTATGAAAATTTAATCGAAACCACTTAAGATGTCTATTTAATACAAACATTTAAAGAAGTTTCTCTGATTACATTTTGGGGCAGCTTATATCATGAATATACAGACTTATCAAGACTGGCAATTCGAGAGTTATTACCATTCGCGAACACATACTTATGCGAAACTGGGTTCTCGAAATACACAGCAACAAAAACAAAATACAGAAATCGATTAAATGCCGTGCCTGATATGCGACTTCAACTTTCCAGCATTAAACCAAATATAAGAAGAATTTGCCAAAATAAGAAGAAAACTAATTCTTCACATTGAAAATTGCTAACGTAATGTATACAATCAGTCGGTTTTATTTATTGTTCATATTATATCTATTGGTTTATAATAAATGTTTTGTTCATATAAACGATTTTTATCTTCAAATATATGAAAATAAACAAAATGTTGATCACGTGACCTATTTTTGTTATTATCTTTATTTGTGCTTTGATTTTCACCTTATAAACAAAATAATTGTTTGGGGTTCAGCAACTTTTCTTTCGAGTTGCAAGGGTTTCGTAGCAAAATTAAATTGGAAAACGCTGCTATAGACATTGAACAGTAAAATTTAAAATTGGAAAGACAAAGTAAATCTTGAAGGTATGATTCACATGTGATTTACCAACCTGCCTCTCTATCAAGTGGCGTAACTATCCTTCCATTGATCGATGTGATAAATCAGAAAGTGAGCCCCTAACGCTTTGATAAATGATAATTATTTGTCACCCACCCAATGTAAAAAAAATAAAACATTTGCTGCAATATTTCGTCGTTTAATTACGCTTGTTTACATTGATAAGTTTATGTTTATGAGAGATTAATGCAATGATTTGACCGTGAAATTATAAATCACTTTTCACCATTTACTTTTTAAAATAACCAAGCCGGCATAAGTTATTTTTATCAGAGATGGCAAACGAAAAAATACGTTTCGTTACGGTCAAAAAAAGATATCGTTTTTTGTTACGTTTTTTTCGTCACATTCGAATCTAAATTTCGTTTTTCGTTGCGTTTAACGTTATAACAAAAAATTTTAGTACACGTTAATGAAATCGAGCTAATTGTCGTTTTTTAAATATATGTATACATAAACGTTTTTTATATTCTGAATGTTTGCAACCTAAATAAGGATTTATACCAATAGAAATTGAATTAAACTGCGGATCAATAGTAAAAAAATATATTTCTGATTGGAGAAACATATCCTCTGCAACATCAATGACAACAGAAGAGTCTTTAGGAAGTGATATTTGACAAAAACTGAGAAATGACATGAGTAAACCCCCCACATCCGGTTTGCCGTATGATCAGCCTAGTTTAAGCATCAAGCGTCAAAATAAATTAAAATATTTATAATTTTAGGGTTGCATTGTCGATTGTGCACATCGAGCGACCTACATGCCAAATTTCAATTCCCATCTCATCTGCATCAGCCCTAGTTTTCGAGGTGGAGTGACGTTGCAATTTAGATAATTTATCATCTCCTTAACAATGCGTTCCACAAAAAAGAAATTGACACACAAGAATTTTTTAATAATTCAAAAATAAAATCTTTTTGCTTTATAAAATAGGCGGCCTTAAAAGGAAAAAACAAGAAAATTTTAAAATTATTTGTTCGTTATAAAAGATTTTGGTGTCATTCTTTTCAATACTGTTGCTTTACATACCATTTACGTAGTAATTTCGCTTTGATATGAGGTTTTAAAGGTTGGGATTCGTTAAAGAATGTGTTTTGCTATTTACTTTATACGCAAAATCCATTTACTTCAGCTTATAGAATGAGATTCTTACATAAATGATATGTAAAATTATAGTAATAACAAGTATATAAGGCCAAAATCTTTTATAACCAACAAATAATCTTAAAATTTTCTTGTTTTATCCTTTAAGGCCTCTTATTTTATAAAGAAAAAAGATTTTAATTTGAATATTTTTTAATTCTTACTTGTTTTCTTCTTTAAGTTTCATTTGTTTATTTTTTATATTTGTATATTGTTTTGTATATATCCAATGTAAAGGCCATTGTGCTGTTTTTGAACTAAAATAAATTAATATAAATAAATAAATAAAAACGAATAACATTCAAAGAAAAATAACGAACATAAACAATTTACCTCAATCGCTTTGATGTCAAAGTTTGTGATTTGTGGAACTTGGTGACTTCAAACATATCTAGCGCTTGTAGGCTCGTCATTTTAAATCACAAATCAAATAAGATGAGAAACGCGGTACCGGCATTAGCTTACTCTTTTCGATAAGCACCAAATAGGACCAATTACTTTACGTCCCTTCCGAAGGATGAAGCGTTGATTCGCGTGCTCTCCTCTAAACACGAAAATGGGGGGCCGCAAGATCTATTGAAAAAATGCAACTTTCGGTGGTTTTCAACTGGTATGCTCAGCGTAGCAGGCAAACGTACTCGCCACTACGCCACGGCACCCCATTTCGCAAGTTTTGAAATTTCGATTATACTTTTCTACCCAGAAGCCATCTACCGCAGCGTGAGGAATAAAATACATTCCCAAATGAATCATCTACTGATTACGGGTTATTAATTGTTTTATGAAAAAGTTCAAAGTTTTTAAACCAATAGTGAACATTATTGAGGTATAAAATGACATAATATAAATAAGCTAAAATTCTCGCACAATTAAGCGTTAAATGACATCTCACGGTGAAATCCTATTTCCCACTATCATTTCAAACATAGGAGGAAAGAATGATTTGATTATGTACCCAGTAGTTCAATTTCTTGCTACTAAATCCGTATTTCCCACTATCATTTCAAACATAAGAGGAAAGAATGCTTTGATTATGTACCCAGTAGTTCAATTTCTTGCTACTAAAACGCCCCCAGTCTCGTGTGCAGAGCCACCGTAACGAGATAGACTTTTGGAAAGTTTGAACATTCACACTTTTACTATATGAGATACGAAATTGTTTATGGTCTAGAAACCATCTACAAGCCGTAAGCTTTCAATCAACGAAACATTCTTTACGATCCGATAATTCGTTCAAAGATATTAGGGAACAAATTTGTCTACCCCAAAATATATAAATAAATAAACAAATAATTATCGGACGAACGCATGTAAAATATTTTATAAAAAGTAGTAGAACATATAAATTTTAATGATTTGACAATGGTAAACGTGTACCTACGTTATTTCAACATAACGGTAAAATTTCAAAAACTGATATATTAAAAAAATAATTTTCTACTTCCATTAACCGTTTTCAGCTAAAAACTAATCTCTTCACATTTGAATAATAATTCCAAATATAAAATTTTATTGATTGTATCATATTTCCAATATAAATACTGACAATGATGGTGTTAGATTTGGTGTATTTAAAAAATTATAAAGTTATAATAAAAGTATTCTACAGGACTGGTTGATGCTAGAAACACGACATGAAAATACATTTGTTGTAGCCATGACCCATATCAGGGATGGAAAATTATTTTTGGGTTGCGTGCCACAGAAAGTAGGTACAGTGAACCCACAAAATTTTTATTTCGCGTGCCCCTTGTTTACTCCTTTTCTAAGAAACTTCGTATTTTATACAGAAAATACAAGCTTACGCGTGCCACGTAAAATCGCACGCGTGCCACCTTTGCCATCCCTGACCTATATTATCAAAATATTTAGAAAACATTTACACTAAAATGAAGGTGGAAAATTCTTTATTTGCTAAGGAAACAACTTAAAATTAATATTTTCTTCTTTTTCATATGGTTATATGTTTAATGGAATAAGATACTAATTTAATGTATCAATTTTAATATAAATTGTTTATGTCGTTTACAATCTCATTTCAATGACTAACATTACTGAATAAGTTTTTAATTAAAAAATAATAGTAGCGCTGAATTAATGAACTATTTGGTGGATTGATTTAGTCTTATTGTTAGTCGTCGCCCACGCCTAGGGTCGTTCCTGTGTGCAACTCCGTGAAAATATCGAAATAACGGTTTTTGTTTTTTCGTTTTTTGTTTCGTTTTTCGTTACAACAATTTTCGATATTTCGTTAACGTTTTTCGTTACGCTAATAAAAAATAATTTCGTTATTCCTTTATTTAGTTACGTTACGCGTAACGTTTTCCATAATTGATTTTTATGGTAAAGCGAAATTTCAAAATTGCGTCACCAACAGGTGAGAAGTAACACAGTTCACTCTACAGATGTTGACTTATTTCAGAAAAAATTAAATTGTTAATGAAATAATAATACGCTTGGTTTGGGAATTAATTAGCACAGACATAAAACAGTCATAACAAAAGTGCTAAAATGAACGCAAAAATTTTAACGACACCCAAAGTTATTCGATGTGTTCAATTCACATTGTCCAAAGATCCCCTTTATAACATTTAGTAATTTGTTTGCTTCTAAATTCCGAATCAATCAGATTATGAAATTCTTTCAAAAACGGATATTTTCCCTCTTGTTGTAGAAACAAGATGCATATGCTGGTATTCAGATCGTTATATAATTTTGATAAGTTAACTTTAAAGGAATTATCCTGTACTCAAAAGAAAAGTATGTAGTGTACATACGTATACGTTAACGAATTTTATGTTGATAATATGGCCTTAATTCGGTGTAGTTTTACGGAAAAGTCAAAAAAGCAGCAAGAAATGATCAGCCCAAACTGATGAAAGCATTTTCCCTTATTTTTTAAAAGATCTAATATTATTTGTAAATATTCCCAGTGTACCAAAATTTCTAACAATATTTCATCGATTAGTGTTTATGAGCTATTGCTGTTCTTTTGCAATGGCTACACACTTTGCCCTTAAAAGGTTAATCTGGTGAGCCAAGAATCAAGCCCAATCCGTGGATTTGGTTTTCGTGTGGAAGTGTTTTCCAGGAACAGGCAGTGATTTCGAAACGCTAAAATTCAATTCATTTTTATAAAAATTTTATCAGATGGAATATCATTTTCCTGCTATGATCAGCAACTGCTTAGCGATTATTTTTAAGGAAATGCAACTTCGTGAAAAACAACGCGAATGCAATATGTTTTTCATACAGATAATTAGTGTTTAATTTCATCTGCAAAAGTAAGGTATACTATGCAGATTGATGATTCAATTCCGGCACTCGAATAAACAACCAAACGAATTTTTCGTGAACGATAAATATTCCTGAAAATTATTGGAAAGAGTTGCTCGACTAAATAAATTTAAATTAAAAAAGGCGGAGTAATTTTCCAAGTTCCAAACGCGGAATTCATACATAATTAAATTATCATCAACGCGGTTTTATCCGAAACAAATAAACCTCAATAATTTTGATATACATTGATTATTATCGAGGCTGAATTTAAAATCGTCTACTTCAACATAAAAATGATCCCATGCTATACAGTGTGGACATTCAAAAATTTATAGAAAAACCTAAGTTGTCACCGCTGAAATTCCATAATATTGCACTATTTTGCTATATTTATTTATTATATATGAAATTAAACGCCTACATACAGCTACATAAAATTCATCTCTCAATAAATAGCAGTAGTATTTGATAATTAATAATGACAATCAACGCAAAAAACTAATGTAAATAAAATTCCAGCTATTTTCCTTTGTCTAAGTATTACTTATTAACTTTATAATTTAATATACACTAAATGTTATAGTGCAATTATATAAGTATAAAGAAACTAGTTTTAAAATCAATAATATTAAAAGCGAGAAGTGAGCACCATTTTTGCGTACTTCTTTTCTTCCATTTAAAAAAACATTTCGCCTCACTTTATCAGTCCCTAGAGTCGTTTTCTAATTTTAATTGCACCAACGTACCTCTTTCGTCGTAGCTTTTTACCGCTTGCATCTCGCAAATTAATTCGATCCCTTGACGAAATTAAAGCAAAAAAAACTGCTCGGAAACATCCGCCGATGCTTTTTTTTTTCAACCACGACCTAAAAATACCTCTGCGTTTGCATCTTCTTAAATTAGTCCAATGGCGCGATCTTTCTCTGTCCTCTCACTTCCTTTGGTCTATTTTTGGGTGTCTTGCATTTCCATTACTCTGCAAGCGGGTCCCCCCCCCCCCCTCCATCTTTTACTCGCACCTTCGACCTCGCGAAGCCATCCTTTTTCCTTCTTTCGCTCTTTTCCTCTATTTTGACCCGTCTTTCCCTTACCATTTTTATTTCCATGCATAATTCTTTGTTTCGAGTTGGGCGTAGCCTAACGCTTGAGACTGAACAGAATCAAGACGGTAAAAGAGAGGGAGGAGAGTGGATGGCAGGGGGAAGAGGAGGCGAAATAAGAGAAAGGGGAAGTGGGAAGGGAGGAAAAGGGAGGGAGAAAGAGGGGAAGAGACAGAAGCTACTTGAGTCGACGGAATACATTTATAGGACATGATGGAGGGAAATGGAGTGGGGGTGAGTCTAGGTTTGTAGAACGCTGCAAGTGCATGGAAATCAAGGGGAGAGATGGTGAGTGGTGTGGGGAAGAAAGAGGAAATGGGTTTTCCGCGGGAACAAGCAGAGATAGGAAAAACAAGAGAGTTTGCGAGAAAAAAGTGACGCAATCTACGCGTTTCCCCTTAAAACTCCTGTTGATTTTGCAGCGTTTCCTCCTCTTTACTTGTATGGGAGTGATTTTTGGTGGAATCTCTCCATGAAACGATTACCAATTTTTCGACACATTTAGTTGAACTTATTTCAGTAACAGCACTTATATGTACTACCGTTTCAAATATTTTTTGTTTTTCGTTAAGTATCAAATAATAGTCATTTGCGGGTACATAATTTTTACCTGCGTTCATAATCGAAAATATTGAGATTTTACACTTTTAAAAGAAACAGGAAATTGTTTTAAAGGCCATAAGAAACGTCTTTTTACGTCCTTTTCTGTTACGAATGTCTCATTTGACTATAAGAAATGAAAAACTCCAGTCCAAATTAAAAATTTTCAACGATACTTCACATCCTGCCTTGTGGATTTTGTGAGATAATGACAGAATGCATAAAATATTTTATTAATTACTATACTCTTGTCTGATCATTTCAGCAATGAGATTTATATTTTGCATACACTTACGGCTTCCGTATGTCCCCGTGGTCACCGCAAAAAAATCGAAGTCTTAAGCAAACCGCCTTCAACTCCGAAGTTCTCAAATCCCCGTTAAATTCGCGAACAAATTGATCTCCAGAACAAGCTCCGCCCAATAACGTTATCAGAGCTAAAATCGCTGCGTTGAGCCGCTCGAGTCTCCGCCGCCTCGGAAAGTTTACAAACCCATCGGTAAATAATATAGCACGCTTCCGAGGAGTCTCTTGTTAATTCACGCTCCGCCGCAGGAAAACTTCCCTCCCCCGACCAACAAGTCCCACTCCGATGTCATCAAGCCTTAACCCGATACGCCGGAAGTTGCTCGAATGAAGGATCCCCTCTCCCCCACAGGTCCTCAACTCGGGGGCTTTCGAACCGAAGTCGAGTTAAAGGTGCATCTGGAGGATGTGTGGGAAGCGGGAGGGTAGGGGTGACAGGGGCGTGTGGCGGCTTTGGCTGAGGCGGGAAAACCAAGGCCGCCTCCGCCGATTTTAATATGCAAGTTTCCTCTCTGCCACGTTTCCTCCATTTCCTTTCCCGTAGTCGTATTCCCCCCTCTTCCGCCCTTTACTTCATTCACTTCCTATTTACCCCCTACCCTAACCTGCTCTATTTTTTCCGCTCACACGGACGCTCGCCCCATGTAACATACATGAGAAACGACGCAAGGGGCTGTCTGGAGACCTCGTGGGAGCAGCCACTCCTCTCCCCCCTCAGCCCTTTACCAACTCACGCTTCCACTCTTACCTTTCTCTCCCCCTCACTCTCCCTCTCTCTAGCGTTTCGCTCTTCTTTCATCCCCTTTATATATTCCGCCATTCCGCACCGTCTGAACCTCGCTGAACGCACGCCTCCTGACAATCTTACCTCGCCTTTGAAAAACCACTCTCTCTCTCTCGCTGTTCCTTTCGCGCACGCTTGCTTTCTCTCTTTCACTCCTTGCATTAGTACACTTCCTTCCGTCCTACCACGTTTACTTTTCTCCGCATTCACTTATAATCCACCAGGCGTCCATTTACGCGCCCTTGATTCGGCACGACTTTTCCCAGACATTCGTAGACGTCTCGCCTTTTAACGCGTCTTCGTTAAATATTGCTGAATTAAATTATAGCAAAATAATTTCTCCGTGTTCTAAGTATTTTGAAATAAAACAACAGTATTTCGCGCGAAAAGTCTTAAAAGTTCATTTCATAAAAATGTCTAAGCAGGTTCACTGTTTCGAAAAATAAATGCATAATGACTTATGTATCTCCTGATTTATGACTTCATGTATATAAGTACCTTAAAAAGACATTTAAGAATAAGTATAAGTAAAAGCTAGAGGTAGAAGTTTACGATATCTCTTCTTGTTATGGTTACTAAAACATTTATATTAAGTTCGTTTCTTCGATTTTGGCTGATGTTTGTTATGAAGATGCCATGTAAGTACCGCGTTTCAGATTCACTTATGTGGGTTTTAACGATAAAGTCTACAAAAATAGCAGCTTAATTGAGTATAAGTCAGTCAACGGCTACACAAGTCATGCCTCCATATTGATGGCTACACACACTCCGACGTCTTGGTTCTACTTAAGATTTGAAGAATCTAGGAATTCTCGCCATCGTTCTTGTATCAGAAATTCAGCGCCACATATCGCTCGAGTACCATTTTCAAGGACACTTTTGTCCATTATACTACGTACTGTATGTTTTCTTGAGGTCTTTTCCAAAAAGAATCTTATATTCCAAAGCAGTTTCCTTGTTCAAAATCCAACTTAAATATGCACCTCTCACGTAGTTAGCCCATTTATTTAGCTTTCAGCTTCTCATTCCTCCGGCCCTTCCCTCATCCATTCTTCCTCATTTCCTTTTAACAGTGCATTTTGTCAGTCTCCCCTCCCATACCCCAGAAAAGCACCATTCCCATTCACTTTGACCACTCGCGAGTTCTACTTTCTTCGGCCCACTTGATGCAAAAAAAAAGCCATCTAAAGACTTCTACTACCCCAGCTCCCTCCCATCCCTTTCCACTCTTAAACCTCAGTCTTCCCCCACCCCAATCCCACTTCGACTCCCCAGTCTTATTTCCTCTTTTGATCTCTGCCTCGCGACTGAAGGGATGAAAAAAAACAGACTGAAAAAGCCAGCGGCTGAAAGTCTGGAGTGCTTCTGCGGGTTTTTCTTTCTACTTCTCTCCGACGGAAGGATTTCAGAGAAAAATCATTTCGCCGGATATCCGCGGAGAAAAAAATTCCCAATTATTTAAGGAGCGAACAGGGAGTTTTATTTTAGACATCCGCGGCTTGAGACGGCTGGGTGCATTATTGTGCTCCGTCCAGGATGGTGCCTAGCCGGTGTTTCGTTAAGCATCAGATCATATGAGATAAAGTGGAGGTAGAATTTGTTTTTAAACAGTTTAACCGTTTTTTCTCTTGTTTGTTGAATAAAGGAAGGATAGAATGACGTTAGACTTGTTTTCATCACAATTTCACGAAAAATAGCCTCAACTAGACCAAGCAAGGAAAATAAAAACATTAAGGTTCACTAGCCATTGGTTAAATGCTGTTTCGTTCGAAATTTTTTCCTGAAAGTAGCGATCGTTTGTTAGTTACCTAACAAAAAATAATTTCCAATTAATTTACTCATACAAAATATAAAATAAAACTTACAGGCGCTTTTTATGACATGCAAATGTAATAGTTTACATTTTCTTTCTCATTAATTCGATCAATTTACACGCTAAAGTGTGACCCACATGTTTAAGTAAAAGCTGTCAAAACCGCTTGAATGCCTTTGAAACCGTTTAAATAGGAAATTTTCTATAGCGCGAGAAGAGAGAATAGGAAAAAAATATTTAGGGCATATCGGAATTTCCAAAACCGTGCGCTATAAGCACGCTGGCGCTTTGGTCCGACTAACATGGGCGTGTGGCGAATTTTTTTTAAATTTTCTGGTCTATTTCGCAACGATTTCGCGCTCGGCGTAACACGAAGGTCGCGCGTTACGGTAGTTGTGCCATGACCCAAAAAAACTGATTTTGCACCGTAATTTTTTCCCAATCCATCCACGTTTCCGCTATATTAGACAGTTTCAAACGAATGTCTCGAAATAAATTAGATATTGATCGATTTTGCCGCGAGCGATTTGACCGTCCGAAGAAATCATACATTTTATTTCAATTCCTTAGCCGTACAAATGGTTCTGTTTAAGCGTGCATTTCGCTCGAGTATAATGAACTCATTCCCGTGTTTCTCTTATTTACAAGTGCACCATTAATTAAACGTCGAGTGATTTAAAGAAACGAGAGAGAGTTTTTCACTCGAGCATCCGCTCGCGTGGTTGTTTGCGTTGATCCAGCGGGAGAGAACGTCTCTAGAAGCTCTATTTTGTTTGCCCTCGAGTGTCGAGGAAGCAGTCTGGAGTGTTTCTGTTAACGAAAAATGTTTGAGAACCCGCGCTCATCCAGCAAAATAAATGAATGCGCACTAATCTTTCGGGATGCTCGTTAAATACTCTAACAATCATTATTTACGTTTTACTCTTGATTTCATTTTTTTACTGTTCCGAACCTTAACGAGGCAATTTCTTAAGAAAGAGCTCACCGTGAACTTTCCTATTTTCATGCTAATGAAATGATAATTTCTTTCTCCAACCAGCTCTGCAATGCATTTAGGTGTTCGTAGTTAATTGCAATATTTTGGATTTTCAATTTGCAATTTTATTTTATTTAGTGAAGTCGAAAAACCGTACTCAATGTGTTTTATGATACTTTATTCTTTAAAAAAATAATATTCCTTAGTTAAAAAATTATCGTAATTGCAAAAATAATATCTTTTTGGTTTACATACCAAAAGCAAGAATTCTGAGCGTGAAAGCACTTCCAAGATTGGAATAATTTACGTGTAAAACAAAAACGTTTTTCTTACGGTTATTATTTCCTTTTACTTTATCCGTCACATAAATGAATTTGTACATATGCTAGTCAAAGATTTACATTGTTCAACAGTAAGGTGCTACTTTAGATATAGTGACAAATTACATCTCTTTGCTATATATTTAAACTGGTCTTAAGCTTCAAATGCTCCTGTAATGATAATATGTATTCGCGACTAAAAAAGGATTTAATCCTAATGTTTACCTACAAAAGATTCGCAGGTACAAAGAGACAATTTCAGAAAATTTATGTCTTTACTAGAAAACTACAAAATTTTTTATTAATATGCTGAATTAACGTATTAGCTATTTACAAAAATTAAGTACAAATATCTAAATATGAAATATGAATATATTGATCTTAAAAGTTATTATATTCTTCAATTTCGAAATAATGGCAGGAATTATTTAATATATTTTAAATAAAAATAAAAAACAAAATTTTATGCCACTTATACTGCTTCTATAAAAATATTATCATATGTTAATCAAAATCTACTTAAGGCTAAACCTACCTAGAGTTTAGGTAGTAATGTGCCACGCCAATAAATTATTAATTCCTCGTTTTGCAAAGTTTACAAAAGTGCGTTATTTCTACTCTAAACATCTGATATCAAAAGTATGACACGGAATCGAATGTTTTCTCCCATAAAAATGTTCCTATTCCATTTTGAAATGCAAATAAATATTCTGATGACAATCAGAAGCAGGTGGACAAGGTCGATTTTTTATTAATTCGCAAATATAGTACCATTACCGTCCATCGCCTAAGATATGATGCAGCTTATTAGCACTTCATCAATTCCGGAATCCGACTCGCTCAATGAAAACACAGAAATTCCCTTTTTACTGAGCGCGCACACCTTTATTTAAAAAAAGAAACTCACTTCGGAACCGTTAGTTTTACGTTCTGTTGAGGCGTAATGAACTCCTGCAGCTACCAATCGTAAGAAACCAAGTGGAGCGGAATCGAGAGGTGAAGGGGGCGGAGGGGCGTAGATGTGAAAGAAAATGAAGGGAGAAGAAGAGAGGTTGAAAAAGGGAAGGAGATAAAGAGAGAGGAAGAGGGTGGCGGGGCCAAGTGGAAAGCTGCGTTGCGTTAGTTTGGTGTGAACGCCCATTTACCCCGAAATAGAGGGAAGGGGGGCGGGGTGCAAAGCGGGAGGCGTGGAGGGGAGAGCGATGAGGGTAGAATTAGAGGGACGGATAAAGGAGGGGTGTGGGTGCAGTGGAAGAGGAGGGGGCGTTAAGAGTTGAAGGGCTTTTCGAGCGTGCTTTAACCCTTGCTTCGTGTTACTTCCGGTTCTGTGACTTCCCACTCCCTCTTATACTGTATCCTCCTCTTCCCGTACGCGAACGGTGGCGCCACCCAGCAGAGGGGGGTGGAGAAGATTGGAACCACACAACTCCAGAGGAATGCGTGGAATTCAAGTAGGGTTCAGAAAGACGAAGATGAAGGGAGGGATGGAGTCTCGTCCGGCTACGAGGGTCAAAGCGAATTACACTCCGCTTGTGAGGGAAATGTTCGGCGTCGTGGAATGGTGGGGGAATAGACAGTCCCTTTTTTTCTAATGAAGCTGGAGGCGATCGGTAAAAAAACAAAAAGACTCAAATGGAATGTTTGTTTCGGAGGAATAAATACCCCAAATGCATTCCTACGTCATTCGATATGGATCCGAGTTTCGGCGCAACTATGGAAGCTTTGAATATCATGAATACATTTGGTCACTTCCTTCATTTCCGGGTTAAGTAATGCTTTTAGTTGAGCAGGGCCATTAATTAATTGGATAAATTTTAAAACTTGTGAAATCACACCCATCAAGAGTAAATATTGAATTTGGAGCTACATCAAAACTGAAGTGATTTTTAAGCATTGTAAACCATTATCTGACAATGTAAATTTTAAAACTTTTGTACTGACACTTTTTCCGATTTTAGTGCTGATATTTGCTTCCCGATAAATCAACCGTTCATACATCTACATCTACATGATACCCTGCAAATCACCAGACTGGTGGGTGGCAGGGGGTGCAGCACACCAAAACCTACCTAATAACGTCCCACCTGGGAATCACTCTCCTGTTATGATCCCGTATGGTTCTTGGGAAAAACGAGCTCTGATATCGCTAAAATGTTTTCATATTTCGTATAGTTAGCATTTAGCTTTTATTAAAAATATAATATCTAACATTGAATATCCATTTAAAACCAACATATATGACTAATTAGCCGCTTTAATGAGTATTGTTTAACGACAAAAAAGTTCCTATGATATTATATCACGCTTATTAAAATAATATAAAATATCCGTAAAATTTAGAATTTTATCTTAAATAAAAACAAGAAAAAACTAAAATAGAAATATGGCTAATGTACTATGTGGTTATAGTAAGCCAATAGACGACGAAAGCACGTAACATCGTTAAACAGACATTAAAATTAATTGGAACGTCATAATGTGCACCTCTAATAGTTTACTGTTAACTGCGATTTTCGCAGCTAAGACAGCGGGAGTTGCTCCGGAAGTGGAAATACTTGCTTACCATAAAGAATAAACCGTAACAAAGCTGACCGGAAATTTAAACTATTTGTCCGACCATTGGAAGATTTTCTTCCAATACCACACATGGCTCGAAATAGAGGACAAGAATGACCTCTCGTGGCTCGAACCCTTCACCTTCTTCTGAATCTCCTCTCGAACTTTCTACATCACGAGCCCCTAACCTCCACCTTTCTTTTCAATCCTCTTCTCCTCCTCTTCTATAAATTTGCGAATAATACAAAGCCCTCTTCCGAATCCAATCTATTTATCTCTTGCCATATAGAGATGCTTTAACTTCCTTATATACCTCTCTCACTTCAACCTCTCCCCCCCTCTTAAATAAATTACCATAATGGAAAGATGGGTTTTATGAGAGGTTTGCGGGTGTGAAAAGAAGGAATGATGTGATGGGGGTGGATGAATGTGTAGCGAAGAAGAGAAAAGGAAGGATGAAGAAGGGGAGTGGCTTTTAAGGGTGTTTGAGAGCTAGAAGCGCTGAGGAAGGTTTGGGAAATCTGAATGGAATTTCGATGGAAGTGGGAGAGAGAGTTTGGAGGTTATGTAAGAGTAAGGATGGCGGGAACTGAGGAGGTATACCCTAGGATAGTGATGGAGAACCTATGGCAGGCGTGCCATAAGTGGCATGCAAGATGATTTTGGTTGGCACGCCAACGAAGGGCGAAAACCAATCGAAGAATTTATCGTACTGATTTAGTGCAGCAGAAACATTTGCGTTATTTAGTTAACTATTCTAAACATTAGTTTTACCTTTACAAATTTCAATCTCTTATGCCTTGATCACCAATTTAATTTAGTTGGCACGCAAAAAGAAACATGGACTTTTTGTGGCACGCAAGGCGGAAAAGATTCGACAATTTCAATAATATTTGCACGCGGGCAATAGAAGGTTAGCCATCACTGGTCTAGGAAGCAGAAATAAGGCATGGATTGGGAAGGGCGAAGGACGACATTTTCCCCCCAGATTACGTGATATGTCGCAAAGACAGGAGGGAAAGAGTCGGAGGTGGAGTTTTTATCGCCGTCAGAAACAGTATCTCAAGCCAACTAGAGGAGTTTAACGTCAGCGAACACTGCGAAATGATATGGTGCTCAGTTCGTACGAGAAATGGCAGAAAGTTATTTGTTTGCTCATTTTAACGCCCACCTGACTCAGGAATCGACAATATAAGAGTACTGAGTTGACATTGCAGGTGATAGACAAGAGAAAGAACGATCCAGTAATTATTCTTGGAGGAGATTTTTAATCTTCCATCGATCGATTGGAAATCCGTAACCTATGTTAGTGGCGGAAAAGTAGAGAAACTTGTAGTGAATTAATTTAAGCGTTTACCCTAAACTCGCTAGAACTAATCGTCAACGCGCAGAGACCATAGGACAACAACGGAAAAGGGAACATATTAGATCTGCTAGCCACGACCCACCCGCTGCTGACTAGAAACCTACATAGGTGATCATAAAATAGTAATTGCCGACTTCAAATATACCTCTGCGACAATAGATATGCCAACGCGATTAGTCTATATTATTCAGTACAGCGGATCTCCCAGGTTTCAAAACTTATGTTACAAATCAAATAAAGACATTTATCAAATCCGCGAATAATAACAGCGTAGATCAGGGTTCCCCAAACTTTTTATTGAAAGGGCCACATTAGGCTTTATGTACATACGACAGCGCGGGCCACTTAAGACTTTCCAAATGACTGATCGGGCCGTGTGAAAACTTCAAAGAGCAAGTTTCGACCGTCCAACTTCACCGTTAAAAATTATTTCGAGGAGGGAGGGGGGGGAGGGGGTTATCGAGAAACTTCACCGTTACAAATTATAGATGGTACCTAAAAAACGAGTTGGCGATCGAATGATACAATGATACATGAAGAAAATTGCTGTTGGTGAATACACAAAAAAAGAAATATATAAGGTAAGGCAGGCGGGGCGAATGTGGCCCGCGGGCCGTAGATGGCGTAGATGATTCTCGGACGGAAATTATGTGCATCATTCGCTAAGGGCTAAAAACGTTTGTCCCAACCAAACCCGTTCATGATCGCAAGAATCCGCGGTGGATGAAGCCGAAGCTCCGCGCATTGCTCAAGAAACAAAGAAGGCATCACACGCGCATAAAGCACCTCAAAAGGTTGGTAGGGATCATGCGAATGAGTATTTAATATATAGAAACAGTCGAAATTCTGCAAGAGACGAAGTGCGTAAGGAATTTGCCGCCTACCGATCCACGATACTCACAGATTCACTAAAAAGTGTCTAGAAAGACTTTTGGTCGTACGTGCGGGAAGTTCGAGGAGGTCAGTCCACAGTATATCATCTACTTACAGACAACGGTGAAAGTGTGCACGATTCTTTTATTAAGGCCAGTATTTGAAATAGGTTCTTCGAAAATTGCTTCAGAATCGACAGTGTTCATGTCATTGATTTCCCTACCCGTATAGATTCAAATATGAGCGACATAGAAATATCTGAATGTTGTATCGTCAAATTGCTACATCAGATCCATAAAAGAACATCGCCAGGGCCGGAAGCCATACCTGCGTTCATTATAAACTCGCTAGCGAACGATTTAGTTCCGTACCTTAAGATCGTATTCACAAAATCTTTAGCCGAGGGAGTATTTCCGTTGATATGGAAAACAGCCCACGTTACACCTAGACACGTTACTCCTATACACAAAACGGGAAGTAAATTTAAGTGGAGAACTACCGCCCTTTGTCAATGACATCAATCTTCCGTATGGTTTTTGAGCACATTATCGGTAGCTCAATAATGCGATTCCTCGAAAGTAAAGGTGCTCTGAATAGAAACCAGCATCTTCAGAAGAGGCAGGTCATGCGAGACACACTCACACATGATATTGTGAAAGCAGTGGACAAAGGAATAGGAGTAGATGCAGTATTTTTAGACTTTAGGAAAGCTTCGACACCGTTTCCCACGCGAAAATAGTGCAAAAATTGAAGGCATATTCAATTAACGAGAAAATTGTAAATTCACCTCGTTTAAATACGTTACCAGGGATAGTTTTTCATTTTTGATTTATTTATTTGGTATATAAGAAATATATTACACAGGAAATATATAAACAATAGACAAAATGATTCCTAAATGAAAATTTATAACATCAAATATTTAAATAGTAGACCTCGCCCATTTCAGTCCTTTCTTTGCAGCTGAACTCTCAGCTTGCTTAGTAGATGCAAGTGTGTTTAGAAAGCGCATTCTAATGAATGTTATTGTCCTCACGTAAAACATGACAAGATTTTTATTCGCAAGTGGAAAATTTTCTTGAAATATCGTCGTAAGTGATCCTATAACTTATGGGGATTTTGTCAAATCACCACCACGAAAATTTTCAAAAGTTATTTCAAATAATTTTACCGTAACAACCAACTGATCAGTTGGCTCGATTAGACCACCTTGTGAATTTATTTGAATCCAACTAAAGTTGGAAAATACATCTTCCTTTATTTGATGATGCTGTTAAGTTGGATGACCTAAGTTGCAGACGTTTTTCTTGCATTTAAATGCAATATATCTGGCAAGGTGCCTTTAGAGAGGTGTAATCGGACCTCTGTTATTCTTCATATATATAAATGATTTAGCGGATAATATAAAGTGTAAAGTTAGACTCTTGCCGGACGACACACATATGTATGGTGAAATCGACACAATACACGACCAGGAGAATTTGCAAAGGAACCTGCAGACTATTACGAAATGGTGTAAAAATTGCCAACTTTACCTGAATATAGAGAAATGCACCGCAATGAATTTCACGCGTTCCATGAATTCCAACCGTTACGAGTACCAAATATCTGAATTAAAGCTAAAATACGTCAATAGCTACAAATACCTAGGTGTAACTATCAGTAGCAATTTGTCTAGTAGAGAGCATATCAAAACCGTCATAGCATCGGCAAACAGGGTTCAAGGGCTTTCCTCTTGAGTCTTGCGTGGATACCCCTCGAATATGAAGGAAATCGCATACTTTTCCCTAATACGACCAGTCGTTAAATACTGTTGTGCCGTCTGGGACCCTTTCGAGAAGTGCCTAACTAGGGAGCTCGAAATGGTTCAGCGTAGAGCGGCTAGATTTGTAAAAGGAGAATATCGGTATGATGCGAGAGTATCAGAGATCTTGAGGGACCTGAAATGGCAGACGTTGAAGAGTAGAAGAATTGAGTATAAAAGGAAACTATTAGAAAAGTTTCAAATCTCCGAATTCGTTGAAGACGTACGCATGCGGCATAGTTGTACCCGTCGGTGTTAGTGAACGTAACGTTAGATCAGAAGGTACGAGAAAATATGGCGAAAAAATCGCTAAACCGAGAAATAGTACAGATCTTTTTCCCCAGATGCGATAAGACAGTCCATCAGAGGCATTATTTAGAGTTTATTTGGTGCTGTGAAAAACTCTGCCAAACGCATATGGCGGTTTGTAGGGTTCTTATGTAAATGTAAAAAGGAAGTTGCAAGAGGAGTGGGGGATTGAGATGAAGTAGAAGTGGAGGTTACAAGAGAAAGGCGTACGGGGGATGTGGAGATGTGGAGTGGTACGGGGAGGTCAATGTGGAGTTATACTGGGAGGCCAATGTTGAGGGGTACGGGGAGGCCAATGTGGAGGGAGTACTGGGAGGCAGATGTACAGCTGTACGGGGGTGCGGCCGAAGTGAAGGGTTAATGTGGGTCGATGTGGAGGACTACGGAGGGCCGATGTGGAGGGAGGCAGGTGCCAAGGTAGAGGGAGACGGGGGCCAAAGGACTGGGAGACGGAGGACGAGGGGGACGAAGGACATGGGAGATGGGGGAAGAGGGACGTGATATAGGGTGGATAAGGGTGATGGGGTAACGAGGGTAACAGGGACGAGGGAGGAGACGGGGTCGAGCAGGATAGTGATCGAGGGAGACGTGTGATGAGGGGCGTGGGAGAGGGAGATGGGGACGAGGGAAACGGGTGACGAGAGCGTGGGAGAGACGGGGACGAAAGGCGGGGGTCGAGGGAGACGGGCGACGAGTTGACGAAAGACGGTGGACGAGGGAGACGGGTGACGAGGGAGACGGGGACGAGGGAGACGGGTGACGAGGAGACGGGTGACGAGGGAGACGGGGCGAGGGAGACGGGGACGAGGGAGACGGGGACGAGGGGGACGCGGGAGACGGGGACGTGAGAGACGGGGACGTGGAAGACGGGGACGTGGGAGACGGGGACGTGGGAGACGGGTGACGAGGGAGACGGGTGACGAGGGAGACGGGGACGAGGGAGACGGGTGACGAGAGAGACGGGTGACGAGGGAGGCGGGTGACGAGGGAGACGGGGACGAGGGAGACGCGGGAGACGGGGACGCGGGAGACGGGGACGAGGGGGACGCGGGAGACGGGGACGTGAGATACGGGGACGTGGGAGACGGGGACGTGGGAGACGGGTGACGAGGGAGACGGGTGACGAGGGAGACGGGTGACGAGGGAGACGGGTGACGAGGGAGACGGGGACGAGGGAGACGGGGACGAGGGGGACGCGGGAGACGGGGACGCGGGAGACGGGGACGCGGGGACGGGGACGCGGGACACGGGGACGCGGGAGACGGGGACGCGGGACACGGGGACGCGGGAGACGGGGACGTGGAAGACGGGGACGTGAGAGACGGGGACGTGGAAGACGGGGACGTGGGAGACGGGGGTCCAGGGAGACGGGGTTCGAGGAAGACGGGGTTCGAGGGAGACAGGACTGAAGGGAGACGAGACTCGAGGGAGACGGGACTCGAGGGAGACGGGGGTGGAATGAGGAGGCGGGATCGAGGAGGCCGGGGTTCGAGGGATACGGTTGAGGTTGGGGACGGGGGACGAGGTGGACGGGAGTCGAGGGAGTCGGGGTAGACGGAGAAGACTGACGTGGGACGAGGCAGGCTGGGGTCGAGGGATACGGGGAGGACGGGCTACGTGGTGGACGGGAGACGTGGTGATGGGTCGAGGGCGGTGGGGATCGGGGGGCGTGGGTCCTGAGAGACGGGGGTCAAGTGTTGAGACGGACGAGGGAGGCGGTTTCTGTGGGAGGCGGTTTCTGAGGGAGGCGGTGGTGGAGGGAGGCTGGGTCGAGGTTGGCAGGGTGTCGAGGTAGGCGTGGGCCGGGGGGACGGGACGGGGGACGTTACGGAATGAGTGCTTGACGGTGTTGATTGAGAGGTTGATGGAGCCGTGGTAGAGAGGTGAGAGATGGTGGCGGTACAGAGAGGATGTGTGATAGTAGGACGTGGACGGATGAGATTGGGAAGGTGGCTGGTGATAGTTTGTCGAGTGATAGTGCTACATGGACAGGTGATGAGTACCCTGCAAGCCGCCAGAAGCGTTTGGCAGGGGGTGCCACAACACCAAGTGAACTCTAACTAATTCCTCTGTTGGACTGTCTTATCGCGTCTGGGAAAAAGGATATGTAGTATTTCTCTGTTCTAGCGATTGTTTCGACATATTTTCTCCTGCACTGTGATCTAACATTACGTTCACTAACACCGATGGGGACGACTATGCCGCGTACGTCTTCAACGAATTCGGAGATTTCGAATTTTTAAAATAGTTTCCTTTTGTATTCAATTCTTCTACTCTTCAACGTCTGCCATTTTACATCCCTTTATATTTCTGATGCACTCGCATCATACCGATATTCTCCTTTTACAAATCTAGCCGCTCTATGCTGAACCATTTCGAGCTCCCTAGTTAGGCACTCCTCGAAAGGTTCCCAGACGGCACAACAGTATTTAACGACTGGTCATATTAGGGAAAAGTATGCGATTTCCTTCATATTCGAGGGGTATCCGCGTAAGACTCAAGAGGAAAGCCCTTGAACCCTGTTTGCCGATGCTATGACGGTTTTGATATGCTCTCTACTAGACAAATTGCTACTGATAGTTACACCTAGGTATTTGTAACTATTGACGTATTTTAGCTTTAATTCAGATATTTGGTACGGGTAACGGTTGGAATTCACGGAACACGTGAAATTCATTGCGGTGCATTTCTCTATATTCAGGTAGAGTTCCAATTTTTACATCATTTCCTAATAGTCTGAAGGTCTCTTTGCAAATTCTCCTGATCGTGTATTGTGTTGATTTCTCCATACACAAGTGTGTCATTCGCGAAGAGTCTAACTTTACACTTTATATTATCTGCTAAATCATTTATATATATATGAAGAATAACAGAGGTCCGATTACACTTTCCTGAGGCACGCCTGAAGTCACTTTGACGACGTCTGATGCGACTCCATCGAGAACTACTCTCTGGGTTCTATCGGAAAGGAACGAGGCTATCCAATTTACAATTTTGTCCTTAATTGAATAAGCCTTAATTTTTGATCTATTTTCACGTGAGAAACGGTGTCGAAGGCTTTCCTAAAGTCTAAAAATACTGCATCAACTCCTATTCCTTTATCCGCTGCTTTCACAATATCATGTGTGAGTAGAGCTAACTGAGTCTCGCATGACCTGCCTCTTCGGAAGCCCACAATCACATATACACACGCACACACAGACAGACATCATTCCGAAAATAGTCTAAACGTGTTCTAGGGACCTCAAAACGTGTATTTCCGTTGAAATCTCGAAGTCGATTTTTTTCATGATCACAATACTTTCCCATTAATCGAATTCGAGATTTCAACGGAAATACACGTTTTGATGTCCTTAAAACCCGTTCTGACTATTTTCTCGTTGTCTCTGTTTGGGATAGGAATTTTTCGAAAATCCGATAGTTTCTTAACTATTTTGATCCCTAGAACATGTTTAGCCTATTTTCGGAATGTCTGTGTGTATGTGATTGTGGGCGCTCTAACTCAAAAAATACTTGTCATATCATTACCAAATTTCATACGTAACACTTTCGTATAAGCACAAAGTGCTGATTAGTTTTTGGACAATAACGGTTAACCGAAAGTCGAGGTTTATTCGAAACCCGATTCGGTTTTTGGGATTTTTCTCCGTTAAAACATCATTATTCTTTATAAAATTCTATAGAACGGTTATAGAGAATGTAATTTCCTACAACTTTTATTTGAAACAATTTTCCATAGCAGTTATTGTTTAGGAATATTTATAAATAATCGGGTTTTTCGGTTTCCCTCAAATATCTCCTTAAAAACGCCGTTATTGGTAATCTTCGTGAGGACCAAAGTTGTAGAGAATAATATTTCTTTCAAGTTTTGTTTGAAACAAATTTTCGTAGAACCAGTCATTTCGGAGATATTTCACTTATTCGTAATTTCCAGTGTACAGCGTCACCACCATGTATCGGTGAATTCCGTAAACATATTCAAACTATAGTAATTTGCGAAAATAAGGACTACTGTATTCTTTTACAATACAAAATAATAATTTTGCCTTATAATGCTACTCATAATAATTTAAATATCTATATCCCAACTATGGAGAAAGTCATGTGTTGTCGAGACCTGCCAATCAGTCATGGGTTAGGAAAGATACCGCATCTTCTTCATTATTTGGAAAATTATAACAATGCATTATAACAATGTCAACCAAGTCATTATAACATTGAAATACCATTTGGGGGGAGAACAGGATAGTAGGTACCTCGATTTTTTTCGTGATCTTATGTCTAATTACTCTACGCCCTCTTGAATTTTTACCTCTTTCATGTTGCCTCTGCTCTAGTGTTAAATTTTCACGTCGCTTTGTCTGTGCTTCCGTTCGAACCATTTTTTCTTTTTTTCCTGTTGACTTAGAAGATCCAGTATTATCCATCTCTCCTCAAAAGTTTTAAATATCGAAAGTATCTAAAATTTAAATTTTAAATCAAAACAATAGAACTTTGATACCGTGCTTACCGGCATTACCATTATAATTATTAGAAATAAAATATGTTTTATTATACCTGTGTGTATCTTGAATACTCTTTTCCAAATCGCACTCTTAAATACTTCGACTGAACCAATAACAATCATGTAATCTGTTACATGTGTTCGCTTTGATGATATGTTGTTTTGTATTGCCTATTTGTTATTCAGTGTTCCTAGTGACTTGTTTGTTTATTTATTTATTTATTCTGTCACCATGCTTCTGGTTGCTATTTGGCTTCGGACATCAACCGACAAATTACATAATGGTTGATATCGGATAATATATTTTTGGAAACCAGAGGTGCGATTTTCTTTTCTTGACCAGTTTTTGGCTGGAATTATATGTTCGACGGAGCTAGGACTCCTATTTCAGATCAGTTAAATATTTGGGAGTTACGATCCATTAGCATATCTCGTGGGACACACACATTCGCTGCTGACAAAAAGCTGGCCTTTATGGGGAGAATAGGTCGAAGTAGCTCGGAAAAAGTGAAGGAAATATGTTTCTTACTCTTGATTCGTCCACAGGGCGAACGTAGGACTCAGCTGTGTGGGATAATTCCGAAAAGGGACTAACTAATGAGATAGAAAAAGTTCAGCGCAGGACAGCTAGATTCGTAAAGAGGAATTACGTTTGTAAACAAAGCGTAACGTCGTTAATAGAAAATCTGAAATGTGCTTCGTTAGAGGAACGTAGACTGCAGGCTAGATTTATACTGCTAGAAAAATATATGTCGGAGGGACTAGCGGATGAGATAGATATTGTCCTAAGTCCGACATAGTATGTATCTCGGAAGGCAGGACAGAGAGGATAGGATCCGCGAGATCGATCGTAGGACAGAGATATAGAGGGTCGTTTTTACCTAGGACGATAGGAGAACATAACAGGAAGAAGTAACGTAAGTAAACTAGGGGACATCTCAAATATTGACCGCAAATCACAAACGTAACAATATCCCATAGACCAGTGCTTCTCAACCTTTTTTGCTCCATGGCACACCTTTATGCATGCTTAAGAACATCGCGGCAAACCAAACAACACCTAATTAATTTCACTGCGTAAATACTCATTTTTAAAGATAAAAGCTAGGGTAACAAGTAAAAGTCGCAGTTATATTAGATTGTTAAGATTGGTAAAGCAATAATTGTATAATTTTATTGTAGATTAAATATATATATAATTTAAAAATAAAATATCTTCGGAGTGTGCGGCACACTAGTCCCTTCCTCGCGGCACACTAATGTACCGCGGCACACAGGTTGAGAACCACTGCCATAGACGATAATACATAGATGCTATTGACATTTTTTCGGAGTGGCGATTAAGAGAGTTGAATACCTTAGGTAAATTTTCTTATATAATCATTAAATCATTCACGAAGAGTAACTGTATTTTTTGTTCGATAGATTCTTCGTATTTTTATTTTTGCTATTTACCCGGAATTGCTAGAATTTACGGCCTCCAAACGAGGCAAGTGAAGAATTAGAGAATTTCGACCGATATGTTTTAAAACGTACCTGTTTGATTCCGAAACAAAAGATAAGGCGAGAGACGGAAAAGGGATGCGTGGGAGAGTATCTGCAGACAAAAAAAGGCATATTGCGAAGTTAATTGTGGTGAAATACGAGAAAGGCGGCGGTGGTGGGAGGGAGAGAGAGAGGGAAAGAGAAACGAGGAGTTGGGTCGGAGAGGAAGCAAGCGGCGTATCAGATGGCGCAAAACTGAAAATTTCATTCGTTTTAATTTCCCAGAAACATATTTTGGGAAATAGATTTCCTTTGTTCCTTATCTCCTTTTACATTATTTTTGTCTCTGCGTCCATTAATTATAAAAGTTATATTTCCGTTAATTTTTTAAGAGCATCACGGACCGTAATGTTTTTCGGCAATTTCGCAAAATTCCATGGAGTTCTCATAGCGGTCTTCGGCAGAGCGATAAATTTCCGCCAACGTATTCCTCCTATTCTAGAGTGTTATCGAATGAAATACAAGCGTATTAGTCTAATTTTTCACGTCTCGTTTATTGCGCGATTCACTTTCCGCGGATTATCTTTTTCGAAAGCGAACCGAATGCCTCCTATCACTTTAAAGTTAATCAATGTAGGTTACGAGAATGCATGTGCTATTATGAAAACCTTTCAATGGAAATCAAAGTGCTTTTTTAGTAAAAGTTCTACTTAAAATTTCTACAAGCAAGAGACGCGTAAGGCTAATGGAAAAAAGAAATTTCGTTAAAATATACGAAGGACTGAATGGCATTTGTTTTACATTTCATTTATTTTTCAGAAAGCGAGCAATTAGGTTAATTGCACGGATATCTCCAAAGTAGTCGCTTTTAAGGCTACTTTGTGCAAGAACAACGCTTTAAATCAGTACGGAGTCAACAACAATCTTACTTTGTCTATGAGCTGAGGTGTAAACAATCCGTGTTTCATTGGAAACCATATAAAGATACAAATAGAAACCAGGTCTCTCACTACAATTGTCCAATTTACATTTATTACCTTTATAAATATGCAAATACGATAGTTCGCCTTTTAAGCTGTGTGGCATTAAATTTTACAAAGAGCAATACAATTTCACGAAACAAATTACTTTTTCGTTTGCGTAAGACGAGTAACAAAAAATCTATCCGCATTTTCGTATTCAATTATGTCCCGACGTAAACATCGGCTAATTTAAATAAACCTTTATATTTCCTTGAAATTTTTCCTGCCTCATCTCTGTGCTCAATTATATTACGCGTGCCACCGCGACAAAGATAAAAGCTGGATAGATAAAAGCCGCATGCGAAATCTGATTCATTATGTATGCCATTTTAGGCAAGACTCCGGATAATTTGCCGAATGTAATTTAGGGAAACAACTACACCAAAGGCAATATCCATTGGAATTATTATTTTGTTTTTTTTTAACAAAAAAGTTTCTGCAGTCACGTTACTAAACAGTGAGATTTGTGTATAAACAAATAGAACCAATTTTGGGATACAACTTTGATTGAAATTCTTATGCAGTGTGTTTGAGAATATGAAAATTGAGGAACCTAATATTGCAGAGTCCCCAACGCAGTTTATTTTAAAACATTCTATTTCACAGAAGTTTCGTTCAGCTGCGAAAATGAAATTTTTTTCCTTTCTTTGAATTAGGTCGGCTTTATAAGCGTGTTTTCTAATCAAGCGACGACACGGTGCATTCGACATATTGTGCCCGCTAACAAGCTGCTACGTACGGGAGAAACGCCTAGTCGCAAATTCTGCCAGGGACAAAGTTTTACCTTAATTCCCCAAATTGCGAGGGGGTAGTAAACATCGTGAAGTACGAGCAACCAAGCGTCACTCGGACGGGAACCTATATCATTCGATTAGCGAAGCATTATTACTCTCGGTAAACACACGCTTCGGCTCGCAATTTCGAGAAGTATACACATCCCACTCCTAGATACTGTAGATGCATATTTCAGGGGCAAACTGTCTCGAAGGAGAGACGCCAACTACGGAAGTCTTTTCGTCCGCTCTTCCGCCTCTGCTCCCGTTCCACCGCTATTCCGGCTCGGAAAGGAGTATCGAGCAAAGCTTTAGATGTTACCTATGGTGCAGTGCAAGTTGGCAAAATAAACAAAATAGAAAAATACGAGTGTCGTGGTAGGAATTCTGCCTACGATCCCTTTCTGCTTTATTGCAACCTCTTGGAAGCACCTCTCTCTAGGTAAAGACCGCGGAGGTGTTTCGGAACAGGGGAGGATGGAAGACCTGGAATAAGACGGTAGAGAGAAGCGTGGAGGAAGAGAGGGGGAGGAGAGAGAGAGGACGCGGCTGAGTTTTGGGCGTGTTCTCGGGATTCCCTTGGCACTTACGGCCCGATTCAACGATGCTCTGTTATGCGTGGAGTGTAGCAAGGAAAGCAGCGGGGGCGGCGGGGGTCGTCAGAGATATGGGGATGGGTGGGTCGGCGGAGGAGGAAGGCACTCCGCACGGTAGGCCATAAAGCCAGCTGCCTTAATCCCCAGGTGCCCCAACACCCAGCTACAGTGTTTTACACTAATTATTAAAAGGGTAGAGGAAGATGCGTCGAGGGACAGAGGGAAAATAGGAATGGGTGCTCGCGCCGGAATTGATGGGACAGTCCCGTACGGCGTAAATGGAAAAAAAAGGCAGACTCGGAAATAGGCGACGCTGGGTGCCATTGCTGATAATATAAGGGAACTCGGATATTTTTTTCGGCAGTTTGGTAGGTGCGTTTGCGGGTGCGTCGGGGCGCGAAATGGAATGCGCGAATTGACCGTTTTGCGTGCGCACTTGCGAGGAGATTTTTTCTGTAGAGATATAGGGCTGGATGGGGGAGGGGGGGGGGGGGGGAGGAAGAGGAGGTCGCCGAAGGTGGTTATGTTACGAGGGATTAAGGGTTTCCGGTACGCGTGAAGGAGGTGACTAATGTCCTCGAAGGCTTCCTCTTTCCCCTCTACGACTATACTACGTGGAGCTATTATAGCGCGGCATAGTTTTGAAGCCGCCGCGGAGTTAACTTCGTGGGGACGGCATCAATCTTCCACTTGACTGCGAGTAAAAAAAAAAAAGCGTCAAACGCCCTCGAAATAGTAGTTTTAATAGTTACGTAGGTATCGATTTATGCGCTCGCTTTCCGCATCAGCTGCTGTTCGTTTTGAAGGGATTAAAGACACGGATCGTAAATTTCTTGGTTTTATCACTGTCCTACTCAAAGCTTTGACATTAAGTAGAGGTAAATCATAAATATTAATTGGTTCCATTTACGAGGACATAACAATTAAGCACTTTCTTTTGGGTAAATTTATGGCGACTGCTTCCAGAGGCAATATTTTGGTGACAATATAAATTGTGTTTTCGCGCCGTCGTAGATTATTCTAGGCGAAGTGTTTTTAAAAAATGTTCCTGAAAATATTAACGCTGTTGACTAACTTATGGGATGCTAACGTGATTTTTTATTATTTTCCTATATACATTTGATGTTTTTAATTACTAAAAGTATAATTAGACAGTATATTAATTTTGCATATATTATCCATTATACATTCTAAATGGAATTGTCACCGGTTTAAGGATTCTCTTGCTCACATGTATCTGGTTCCATAGAAAATAGATATCTTCTATCTTATTTATCTTACCACAATTAATTAAACTTTGCGAAACACTTTATTGATATACATCGAACCTTATTTATCAGGAGGATATCTGGAGGATATATAATTTTTCATTAGCATCTGAATAAAAAATCAAAGTATATATTACAAATATTTTTATGGAAATGGAACGCTTTCTAATGAACTTACTTGCTGATGCTTTGTTCTTCTCTTTTGCCATACTTCCGGAATTCCGTGCTAACGCAAAGGTCAAAAGGTCACGCCCTGAAATTTGGTTCGACCACGGTAGTTCATATGTATGTACTTTCCCAAAGGTAAAACACAAATTTTCCAATTAAATGTTTATTCAAAGTAAAAAGTTTAGCTTTATCTACATAATATTATCAATTTTATTATAAAAAAGAAAGAAATACTCAACTTACTCTGATAAGTACACGAATTAATTAAACTTCAATTTGGTATAGTTTTTATGCATTTACTAATTGAGAATATATATCAATATCATCTCATTTAGGCGTGAATAAAATGCTTATTAAAAACCGTACTTGATTTCCCTTGGGTATATCGTCGATGTAGGGAAATTTTCCGCAATAAAATCGTGGAATATACTAACCAATTTAGGTAATGATTTTTTGAAAAATCGCCTCGCCGAACTTTATGGATGCCAAAATTTGGGTTAGGGAGCATAATAGCCTACGTACCCGCGCCTCTGAATCATCTCGGAAATAAAAAGATATATGCACCATGACATGAATGCGGGAGTGAGTTTTCTCGGGATAACAGTCGCAGTCAGCATGCTAACTGAAAGAAGTACGACCCGTCCCATTTGCGTGCTTTCGCGTTTTACACGCGGCAATCCATTGAGATTCATAAGCATCCTCCTCCCCCTCCCCTTCATTCTCCGCCGGACTTCCTCCCCTCTTCTCAAACCCCCTCCCCCCCCCCCCCCCCCCACACATACGCATTCGCAAAAAACTTCCGTCTTTTTTTTTCTGGGCGGGTAGTCCCGGGAGAGAAGAATGGGTGCGATTTCGCAACCTCCGCGAAAGAGCGGACGGAGAAAGGGAGAGAGAGAGAGGAGAGAGAGCAAGGGAAAAGTTTTCCCGCGGAGGAACAGAGAGGGAGAGAGAGAGGTGGTGGATAGAGGAAGAGCAGCGAACGGTGTGATAAAGGAGGAGGGGGAAGAAGCAAGCGGGAGTGAGCGGGCGGGAAGAGTAGGAGGAGGTGGTCACCAGCTGCGGCTGTGTACACGCCCAAATTAGTTGCATTTCTCTTTAGCGGGTAGTAATGGAATGAAGGGATGGGGTGGGCGAGTGAAGGGTGGATGGCAGTCCATAGTGGGAGAGGAGGTCGTTGGTAAATGGGAAGGGGAGGGAGTGGGGCGGGAAGGAGGAAACGGAGAGAGCGGGTTGGAAGCGAATACCGACCTGCACCTGAGACTCCGTGAACGACGGAGCGAAATAATCAGATTAATACCAGAGGGATAGGAAGAGGAGGAGGAGTAGGAGGTATGAGAAGAGTAGGAGGAGCAAAGTAGTGAAGTAGGAGGAGTGAAAGGGAGAAAGAGTTTGGGTTACGAATGAACAACGGAAGAGAAGCGAAGGGGGGGAGGGGGAGGGAGGTAATTGCGTCGCTTTAATCTCGCTTCCCCATCTTCCCAATCTCGATCATATTCGTTTGTTTTTACATTATGAAGCAACGCCGAGGGTGGAAGGGAGGAGCAGATTTCACATTGATGCCTGTCGTAATTGTAGAGAATCGTAATTGATTCTCTTAAGGCATTTTTTTTGGAAGCGAAGGGCTCGTACAAGGAACGGAATTTATTGCTTACTAGCTCGCATACGAAAGGATTTCATAATCTACAACGATGCCAACGCGCGAATAGCGTCTCCATTAAAGATCGTTTTTATAGTGCGAGGTAAACTACTTCGCGAGTGTACTTCCAATTTAATCTGATATAAGATGATTGCTTAAATGATTTTTTCTCTGAAGTCAAAACTCGAATATCGTTTAAAGCAATGTACAAACGAAGACAAAATTAATGGAATTAAAGAACTCCCTTTGGAAAAATTACTTCGAATATAATTGAGCCTCTCCTTTGAAGTCGACGACTGTGTACAGAATCATCACATTAAGCAGTCCCTGAACTGAAGCCGTGGCAAAAAATCTTAACGAAATTACTTTTATAAACTGTCCAACGCTGGTAACTTCTTCATATGGTTCCATGGATTTAGGAAGTCTCATATCCAATCTCTTAATGAATCCACGACCCTCTCCTACTTTAGTTCCTGGCAGAGATTTTTCAAAAGCAAGGAAATATACGAAGGAATCTATTAAATGATAAATCCGGTGTCTGCATAAATGTGCTCATTTCAAACCAAGAAAACCGGCATTTCCCCTCACTGGATCGACTTTGCCGGTCCGGCCTTCTGTCCTTTGCCTCGAGGGCCACTTTCTAGGCCCTTCCACCCTCTACGAATCACTCCGAAAGTTTTTTCGGGCAAATTTCAAAACAGCCTCCCCTTTCTTGTAAGATCTTCTCCCGCACCTCCTTCCGAAACCTCCCTTCTGGCAAGACCAACCGGCGCACCACGTTTAATCCAACCCCCTTCCCCCTTCTTTCCGAAACTTGCTCTCTGTTTCTCTGCCGCTATCTTTATCCAGCCCGCTACACTCCTCCCCCCTTTCACCCTCCTCTCCCTAACAACCCTTAAAGGCGAAATAGACGGATTAGCCGGTGACCCAAGTTGGCTCGACATCTGGTGATGGAAATGAAGCCGCAAGTGATGTCCGAGGAAGGAGACGGCGCCTCGGATGCGTGAGGCATGGTTGCGAGATTGAGAGAGGGGGGAGATTTAGGAGGCGAAGGGCAACCACAGTGACGAAAGGGAAGCGGAGGAATGGTGAAGACAATAGGAGAGGGGAAGAACGAGATTTGGAGGATAAGACAAAGCAAGATGGAAGAGAATGAGAGGTATGATCTTCTGTACTAGGAATTGCTTGGAAAATATAATAAAATCTTCTGTACTAGGAATTGCTTGGAAAATATAATAAAAACCGCAAAATATATTGTATTACTATTAATTGATAAAACAGCACAAAGGAAACGATTCGGTCATGCTTTTGCATTCAGTGATGTTCGTAACTTGTCAAATTTCGCCCCTTTAAACTAACGATCCTGGTAGGCGGTTGAAAATTCATATTATTATGTACAGATGCAGAGGACAAAGAAACATTAAGAGCGAGCGAATTTTTATCTTTCTTTTTAGGAACAATGAATATATCACGAATACTAACATTTGGTCTTAGTTAATATGAAAACTATATGAAACAAGCTTTTTTTTGGAAAATATCGAAGTATCTACTCCACTAAAATACGTTGCAGCCAGTCTGGTGCTGTAGGAAACTACATGAATTGCTTCGTGGAGACACGAGCAGTGCGTGCAAGGAGAATAACCTGACAAATCGTCTGATGTAATTGGACGCTAAGAGAATACTGGTCGAGACAACGACGTAACGGGTAGCAGAGGACAGCGACGAAATCGATGAAGGTGAGTGGGCGAACAAGTAGAGGAAAGAAAACCGAAGGACGATCACAAGGGGGAAAAGGAAGGAGATAAATTGTTGGAGATGAAGCACAAGGGGACAGAATGATTACGTAAAACACGAGATATCAAGGAGAAAGCTGAAGGGCAATCTTCTTTGGTGGACTTATGGAATAAGAAACTAGGAAGTAAGAGGGGGGGAAGGTGAGGAAGGACGCTGTTATAATTAAAAATATAAACAAGGTCAGAAATATTTTGTGCAACGCAGGAAGGTGAAAGGGATGAGGAAGAGTAATTGATAACGCGATGAACGGGATGTAGAGAGATGGGAGGAACGCCGAAAGAGAGAGAGAGAGAGAGAGAGAGAGAGAGAGAGAGAGAGAGAGAGAGAGAGAGAGAAAAGTTGTAGCATATTATAGGGTAGAGATACAAGGGAAGGAGAAGAGGGTTTCGTCAGGAAATGGTTTTCCACACTAAAAGGCGTGGATGATTAATTACCTCGGAGCGTGATTGATAGCCTAATCTCGAAATATGTTTATGGATCAATGGGCCCCGCTGTTGTGCTCTTCTTATACCTGCATGTGGCAACTACGAAATAGTTTAGTTTACTCCGCTTGGAAGAGACGAGTTGATACGATATTTTTTGGCCTTTAGACAAAAATTAATGTTCTCGATAATGAGGCGATCACTTTTTTGTGGATAAATTGAGTGCCTACCTTTTGTGCTTACTCTCCGTGAAGTTTACCGGCTTAATACGCTTCACGCGCGGAAAAATCCTGGTTGAAACGAAGTTATTCTCCATGTTTATCTATGTACATTTTATCTTAGGTAGTTGTATCCTAGCTGGTTAAATAGTCACCTTTAAAACATTGCAGTTTTTTGCAATGAATGCGAAGTGTATACAATGCTATGTTACCCAATTTGAGCTGCCTTTGGTGCGAAAACTAGTAAATATGAACAAACCACCTTATACACCAAAAAGATCTTTTGGTGTCTAAGGTGGTTGTTTCATATTCATATGCAATATTTCCAAGCATAATACAGAAAATTTCGCGCAAATAAAATGCGGAAAAATTATCACTTACCCTGAAGAACTTTTGAAGAGCAAAACTCGATACATATATTCTCATGCCTAAAGTGAAAATATTTCTTAAATACATGCTCTAACCAGCATATTTTAGTAGTGATATGTATTCGCATTAATAAATATCGCAAAAATCGAATTATATAATAGCTTATGGCCATCATCTTAATTTTTAATACAAATCAGCCTCGATGCTCCCAAAATGTTGAATTTCGAATCGAATGAAAATCAACAACACGTAACCTTGCGTTTCCTATCGATCGTATATTCCCCGCCAATTTTCCACGATGATAAAGGCGATGATTTCGCATAGAATGAAATATAGTGTTCGCACAAATAAAATCTATTACAATATGGCGCAGATTTTCATTTTCAGGTGCGACGATAACATAAATACACGACGCAGAGCCTGTCCGTCGCGTTTTTTTGGCAGCCTTGAAACCATGACGAATGAGTCCGCATTATGGCAGTTCTAACTGATTCCATTAATTCCTTCCCAACATTCTCACGTAAAGGTTCGCGACGGTTTTATCTCGTCATAAACGCCGATAATTAATTATATACCTGTTCATTTCCATCCAAGTTTGAAAGGAACAAAACAGACGTCCGATATTATCGACCGAAACACCTTTAACGGCGTTTGGAAGAGGGGGACGGTTAAAAATTTACACTAAATTGGATCTTGGAGACCCGTTTGGAGCAATTAAGGCAAATTTCTACGGCGGAAGTCATCTCGAAGAATGTGGAGGAGGATGACACGGAGGAGACGGAATATAAATAGCTCGCAAACTTCTCCCTTTCCGTATCTCTCTCTCTCGATGGGAATAAGACAGCAAAGAATAATGTCCGGATATAATTTGGCCATGGACGCGACAGTCAAACGGAAAGGGTTTGTTATGGCATTCACATAGAGATGAAATGGAGAAAAGAGGGGAGAGGAGGAAATGGGTAAGGAGGAGAATGGGAGCGTAGTGAGGAGAAAGGGGAACAGGTCGTGAGAGGGAGAGGTGGTGGGGAGAGAGGACTTACGGGAAGCCTGCGGATGATGGGGAAAGTGGAAAACGTCTGCGACTCGGGAGGACGACGAAAATTAAATCAAAAATTTTCTTCCTTCCCTCTTCCGCCGAAGTCCCTATTTACTTCCGTCTTTCTTATTCTTTCCCTCCCCATCTATACTGTCTTTTATCTCCCGTTCTCCTCCTCCATTCCCTTCGCGGGTTTTTTTATATCTCTATCTTTCCTCGTCGAATATTTTTGCCCTCTTCATCCTGGCCATCTTTCTCCGCCCTCTTCCTTTCTTATGCTGCTTCCTCTTTAGTATTCTCATTCCATCCTTCTGTCTTCTCTTATCTTATCTTCACGACCCGCTCTTGTTTACTCTCCCCTGACTCCAATTTTCCGTCCATTTTTGCACTTTCTCATCGGCCTTGTCGCCCCTTTTCGCCTCTCCTCCTCCGATACCGACTCTCCGTTTTATTCACCTTGTCATTAATTTAATCCACTTTATTCAATCTTCCAATGTTTCCCTTGCCTTCCCATTTCATTAGATTCTTCCTTAACTATTTAATTCTACCCTCTTCCTACTTTTTCGTTATTTTCCTCCAGAGCTGCTGGCATGAACGATATTTTGGACCGGAGTGATTTGAATAACATTAATGTTCCCCCATTATTTTTCGTCTGATGCCGCATATTTTTTTTTTACAATGTCCATAACTATCCTCCTAGGTTCATTTTATTCATTTCCTATCTTCTTCACCCTCGCTGACTCCCTCCTTAACCTTCTCTCCCCATTTATCGTAATTTTCATTCAACTCTATTTCCACTATTTACCTCTACTTTACCATAGGTCCCGCCTCGGGTGTTGTCCCTTTCTCTCGTACAAAATCTTTCACTCTTCCGCCCCTGCTATCTCTCCCAACGCTTCGCCCCTGCTCCCGAATCTACCATCGCGTCACCCATTCCACCCTAGGCATCCCATCAAATGGTGGGAGTTTTCCATCTCCACGACGAAAAAAGGGGAGAGGGAGTTGTAGGAAGAGAACTGAACGAGAATGAAGAGAGAGACAGCGGGAAAGGTCTTTCGCAATGGAGGGGGTAAGGAAAAAAGAAAAATGCGCGTGAGACAGGTTAATGAAAAATATACATTTATGCGCGGAAGCTGGCTTCCAACTTCTATCCCCTTCTCTCCTTGCCCGTCCTAAATACCCTTTCGCTCGATAAGTCCTTTTCTCTTATGCGTCTCCCTTTCCCCCCCTCTTAATCCCCATCCCTCTCCCTATCTCCCTCCTCATCCCCTTCGGTTAACTGAACTCCTCGACTCCCCATCCCACCCGCAAAAAGTTCTTTCGGCGATGTTGGGAGACGGGTCGTCCGAAAATATGACATTCAATTTTAGTCGCTTGCTTTAATTCCAAGTAAATAAACTGTGAATGTCGCTAAAAAAAGATAGGGAGCGAATATTCTTCTGTTTTTATCTTTTGTTTTAGTCTAATTTAATCTCGAAATTCTTTTATACGAAATTTGTGTATTCGTTCGGCATACATCGTCAACTCATTGGGTTTTAATGGTTAGTTATGACCTCGCCCACAAATTAAACTAACTCGTTTTCAATGAAATCGATTAAATGTTACTCAGTAATAGCAAGATGCTTAAATTTCCTCGACATCTTGCTTAACAGAGAAAAAACTTTGGACGTTAACTACCCATGAAAAAAAGTAATATAAACTCCTATCCCGTTATGGTAGTGCAAGAAATGTGGATCGCCTTTTTTCCTTCTTCAATAAATTTCGATATTGCTCTGTCCTAACATCCTTCCCCCCTCGCTTTCCCTCCTTCCAACAGTTTGCTTGGTTTCGTCATAATTCCCTCCCATGATGCCCGGCGGCTGTTTTCGAAGGAATCCCGAAATGGAATGTTTTAGTTATTTTTCTTACGTATCCATTCTCTACTTCCCCCGTCCGTCAAGGAAACATTTCTGTAACACAATTACATATCTTGAATTTTGATGTACCTCGTTTCATCCCTTTATCCCCCACTCCCTATCCTACTCGATACGGAGGAAACATCCGTATGGCAATCCCGCGGATTTTCTTCGACGGATCAGTGACTTCGTTGTTCGGGAGGAGAGAGTTTCCATGCATAAATCAATCCGACGGCTTGTCTCCGTGGAATATAAAAACGGCATGAAGAGGAGGGGGAAGAAAGGGTGAGGGAGTGGGAGGAGATGGAGAGAGAAAATTAGAGGGCGAGTTTGGAGGTCGGAGCTTAAAAGGCTTATAGCTGTATATGCTATTCTCTCAGTCTTGTTCGCGAGAATGTGCCACATGTCCTAATAGGAGATAGCGTATAATACGCGGTAATAAATAACGAAGTGGTGACGTTTTTTCAATCGCCGGCTCGCATCGTATAGCACTGTAGGAAAGAAATCATACAATGAAGGCTCAAATTTCCGGATTAAACTAACGCCCAATATAATGGGAATATGACAATTGTCTCACATTCACAATTCAGGGTAGTATTTTACTTCGAAACGGATCCTTTCCAAAGTATTTTGGATCGTTGTAGTTATCCATTTAAATTTGTTCAACTATAGCAAACTTTATGGGAAGACGTGTGTCATACGGTGTACACTGCTCGTATTTTATTTATGTGGAACGTAATAGACTGCAAGACTACGAGGTAAAGGAAACAACGCACCAAATTCACAAAAACAAAATGTATGATTTAATAATGTATATGCTAACTACATAAGCCATCACTGAGATCGGCTTGGTACGCACGCATTTTGCATTAACCCCATTCGTGAAACTGAAACTCCATGCGTCTCTTGTATGATTTTTGAAGGATGTCAAAAATTTCTGCTTTCCAAGATGGACAAAATAAGTACCTGAAGCCTGGCAGTATTGCATTTTTTGAAATTTTACCCCGGAGAGAAATTCAATTATATATGCTTCATAATGAAACAATGAAAGGCTAAAAGTTGATTTTAATTAATGGAAATATTTACGTGTATCCACTCACGAAATAAAATTTTTATTTCCGATGTATTCTATCGTAAATTAAATTTTATTTATTGTATGAAATTTCAAAGGATCGAACCCAAACGCTTCTAGAAAAGTAATCAACCCATAGAATAACATTTTCGGCTGGAGTTACTTCAGTTTTTTTTTTAGCAAGCATCACGGAATTAAATTGATTTATAAACAAAATTATAATTTTTGACTAATTGTATTTTGATATGAGATCTATGGCGGAATTATCGATAAAACCTAATTTAATATATGAATATTTCTATAATAAAGTTTTAAAATTATCTAATAATTCAATTTAATAAAAAATTAAATTATGATGCGTCAATTCAATCCAGCTTATGGAAGGGGGTATGTTCATGGAATGTTACCAGCCAACATTTTAAATTTAACGATAAATGACTACTGCTCCAAATTAAGCTTAGTCTAAGAACGTATCTTTCGAGTTGTACATGAAACTTTAACGCATAAAATTACGTGTTGTCTCGTTCTAGAAAAACACACGCCGAGTTGAACTGATGGAATCCCGAGCTTCCCGCGGCACACAGGTCTCGGCATTCCCATCTTGGCACGAGAACCATCCAGACTATTTCCCCAGCATCACGCTACCCGCCGCTATAAACATCACGCGAGATGCGTCCAATTCATTACAAGCCCCTTTTTATTTCGGCGGAACAACTACCAGGAAACACGTTCAAAATATTTCCATATTTTTTAACGAGACGCTTTTCTTCCTGCATTCTTCGTAGCAAGCATAAATATAGACGCTCTGAGTTCCCAACTCAACGCCATGAATGCGAGGGTTTGATCCTCGTACCTTCCGCTCCCAAAAGAGGGAGAACATCCCCCTGCGGGGATTGAGGGAACCAATCTCGGTTTAGAAGAAAGGGACCAGTTGCTAAGAGATTTCATTTTTTTTATTGTGTTACCTCTTGGTATCAATCTTACGAAACAGAAAAGGACGGATAAAAAGACGTTTTTATTCTTTTTTGGGGCATTAGTGTCACGCCACGACGATTAAACAAGTCTGATAAGAGAGGCGTTGCACCGGGTGGTCTTAGGGATCTTTAGAAGGGAAAAGGGTTTCCCTAGGCTCGTATTATGTTTCCATGCAAGATAACGGGATGGGTGACCGAGGGGTCGTGTAGCTAGAAAAGAAAAAACGAAAGGACGCACGCACGCACGCAGGTAATGTCTTTGCTTTGGGGTGTGTCATAAGGCCCCACTTGTCCTGGATCTCTAGGCATACTTAGAAGACGCGAGAAACCGTGGAATGAGGAATCTGTTAATCGGAGTGGGATATATGAAGGGAACAATCCTTGAGGTGCATCACGAGATAGAGGATGGGTGGAAAGGGAATGTAAAGGATAGCGTCGTTAAATAGCTTAATGGTTACAACGCCTGCTACGGCTTTAAAATACCGGTATTTTTTTACCAAGAATACGTTTTCGTTTTCATCGTCGAATATATCTTTCTGGGATTCCAGTTTAGGTTTCGGTGGAGAATGAGCCCTCTTTGTTTATTGTCCTAACAAAGGTGATGAGGTGAAGATAATTGAGTAGGGTTTGTGGTAAGTAGGACAGAGGACAAGATGGTAATCTTGAAATGAGTAAATAAGGTAGCTGGATCGGCACGTTAGCTATAGAGCGCTAAATTTTTCAAACATTTTCTCCTTTAGATAAAAATTACTGGCCGGACTATATTATATTATAGCCAAATTTTTGGAAATTAAGTTGACACTTTTAAATTATGGTACTGTTCCAAGATAAATTTCAAGTAAAACGATTTTGAATTCTTAATTGTACGACATCAAAGGCAAAGCTGTGATATTTAAGTAAACATTTGATCCTTTATACCATCTTCCTCACAACGGTAATAGACTGCCATTGACGAAAAATAAAGAGATTTTTATCAAGACAATATTCAAGAGAATAAGAAAACGAAAGCTTTCTTCGTGGCTGTCATACCGAAATTGCAATCTAGAATAAAACCACTGTAGAAGTAAATGACGTTCTTTTTATAAAAATGCTATTCAACTTTTTTATATACGTTAGAGAAAAGGTACCCCTAAAATATATCTCTACATCGCTACATATATTAAAAACGTAGTGGTCATCATCATCATGTGTACGCGGGAATGAGTGCAGCTTATTTTTCGTTCGCATTCTAAAATTACTTAGAATTATCGTACATCGTACTCGGGACTTGAACCAAACAACGCCTAAAAAATGAAAATTTATTTTTCTATCGTCGATTTTACGAACCGTGGCATGGAAAATATATTGGAAAATGTCTCAGATTCGATTATAAGTTTAGGCGAGATTTTCGATTTTTCAAAGGGCAAGGATTTTTTCCTTAATTCATCAAAATACCTAAACATGGACTGATTTTCTTCGTTTTTACTTTATTCGACAGCTAAAAAAATACTATTTTATTCCTACGATTTTTACATGTTACATGACCGCAATTTTCATGAATAGGAATCATTTTTCGAAATGTTGTGGATTTTTCGTACTCGTTCCGGATGTTGCCAAGGCAACCCTCATTGTTGCCTTCGATTCAATTAGCCTCAATTAAACCTTCAAATAGACGAAAGAATGGCGTTAGTCGCATCAAAATTATCGTTGTACTAACGTCAATCTTTATACATGGCACCGTAAATATTTACTGTGTATTATTTAGGAAACCGTGTGGGAAGCATTTAAAACGATTGACCAAAACAATTGAATCTTCTTTCATCATATGGATACTACCTTTTTTGTAGGGAAAATGATTGCATTCTGCATTTTTAATGTGTATTAACGCAATTAGGCCCACGCATCTGGTTTACATTTACCTGAGCCAGTGTTCAATCATAGACAACTATACGTTGGCTTTTCAGAGGTTTCTTCCTTATAAGAGAACAAAGTCAACATTTCAGCTTTATTATTTTTGATAATTTGTTATTAAAAATGAAACATTCCGTATCAAATACATTTATTCCACTAATTTTGAAAACATATTTCACTTAATACTATTTATCTAAATCCAATACATAGTTGAAACGAAGTGACTGCGAGCGAAGCGTGCTAAGGACGGTTGGCGCGCGGGAGCGAATTATTATAAATAAATTATTATAAATTTGTGGGTTTAATTGAAAACTTGTCAATGCAGCTAATTTAACTCTACTACAGTAAAATATTACGATGCCACCGAAAAATCTTATACTAAAACAAGAGTGGAGGATCCAATTATTACTTTCTCCATACGTAGTAATGGGAAAGTATTGTATTCATGAAAAAAATCGACTTCGAGATTTCAACGGAAATACATGTTTTGAGGTCCCTAGAACACGTTTAGACTATTTTCGGATGTGTGTGTGTGTTATTGTGGGCGCTCTAACTCAAAAAGTACATGTCATATCGTTACCAAACTTCATATATAACACTTTAACATGAGCACAAAGAACTGATTAGTTTTTGGACAATAACGGATAAACGGAAGTCGAGGTTTATTCGAAACCCGATTCGGCTTTTGCGATATTTCTTCGTTAAAACATCATTATTGTATATACAATTCTATACAAAAGTTATAGAGAATGTAATTTCCTACAATTTTCATTTGAAACAATTTTCTATAGGAGTTATTGTTTAGGAGTTATTTATAAATAACCGGTTTTTCGGTTTCCGTTAAATATCTCCTTAAAAACATCGTTATTGGTAATCTTCATACGGACCAAAGTTGTAGAGAATAATATTTCTTCCAAGTTTTGTTTGAAACTAATTTTCGTAGAACCATCCATTTCGGATATATTTCGCTTCATCTTAATACCAGTATACAGCGCCAACACCATGTAGCGGTGAATTCTGTAAACATTCAAAATATACGTAATTTACGGCAACAAGGACGTGTCTTCTTTTATGATACGAAATAATAATTTTGCCTAGTAACTCACTCATAATAATTTAATTATCTATACCCCAAATATGGAGAAAGTCATGTGTTAGCCACATCAGATTTTTTTTCCTTGTGATGAACTTCATTCTATTAAATATTTACTTTAAAGACATTTATTAAAAGACTTTGGAAGTGAGAAATAAAAACTCCTTGTATCGGCCTCCTAAAAATAGTACAAATACGGCTATTTTTTCAAACAGTAACCGCGACTTTTATAAGCCAATAATCCTATTTCAGTTCGCAAGTGACAGCGATTGACAAAATTGACAAATTCGCATATCAATTCTTGCAGGTTTCCGATTGCGAGATCCACGCGAGAGGAAACTACAACAGGTACGTAAGCCGTTTCGAATCAAAGAAATTTTAGAAAAAAAAATGAAGAGCGATTAACTCTTAGGGATGTCGTTTTATGATAGACTGCCACGAACAAGCGATCTGGCAGAGAACGCCATTAACCGTCGCACGATGCCTTCTGCCCTTACGCTTCACCGTACCCCGTCGCTGTTGATTTTTTGAAATAAAAAAAGGAACCAGTGACACACGGCGGACGGAGCGCTCTTTACCACCCAATCTCCCATCCCTTCCCCCACCTCTCCTCCTAGCAGCTTTACCCGGTAAATGCCATCGATGCTAATGAGCCGTCGTCCGTCAGAGTTCGATTTTCTTTTTTCTTTTAAATCTTCGTTTTGTTCGACCCGATATTAGGCCTGACAGTGACAGTCCCCTCGGAGGTGGGAGCGGTAGACGGAGGGCGGCGGATGCAGAGCCCGAGAGGGTGGGGCCCTCAACAATAGACTTCCCTATCAGCTCCGTGGAAACGTGATCAAAGGGTCCCAAACTTAAATAGGCGGTCCCTTGATGGGAGGTGATTAATAAGACGCGTGTGCACCATCCATTCGAGTGGCACGGTAGATGGAAGGAAGGATGGTAGCGGAGGACTATTAAATCTCTTTTCGTAACCGTCCAATTTTTTTATTTCTAGGTTAAAGAAAAGGTCTCCATTGTCTCCTTTTTATCGTGTGATGCAGGCTTAATGACGTGAACGTATTGATGAAAACCGTTTTCTAAATCGTGGTACCGGTCGACGCATTAAGTTTTATGATAAAAAAAATAAGTATTACGCGGTAAAATAATAACCGCACTATTTATTATATTTCCCAAAAACGTTATATGGCGTAGAAGTTGTGACCAAATAGTTCCCGAAATAATTTTTGTGGATTTTGTAGTAACTATGCGCAGTTGGCGGCATAAGCCTAAATCAAAATTAAAAGTTTGATCACTTGTCTTAGGGATCTCCAATAGCTAACACAAGTTTATAAAAACATGTTAATTTCGGCTACAATGCAAACATCTTTAGTGGAATATGAAAGTATTGTGTAAACAGTAAATTTAAATTTAGGGCCCTCTCAAACCCCTCCATTTCATTCCGAGATAAAAAACGCAGTATGTGACCACTGCGAACGGGGATTCGAACAGAGTGAAGCGAGTTTCAAAAGCAAATGAGGCGACCGGAGAAGGACCGGTCCCGCGACAAGGGATGGAGAGCGTGAGGAATGGGGAGGGGGTAATTGGAAAATCGAAACCAAGCGTGGCTAGCCATAAACCGGTATGATCTCAATCAACTTAATTCATATCTTCAAAGACTGCAACGTACTGATAGTGTATATAAACTCGTTCAGTTAAACCTAATAATAAACAAGTAAAAACCTGAAAACTAATTCTTCCAAACAGCTATTATAAATTTTATTGCCATTAGATATTATAAGAGCTGACGGAGTCATTCACTTTGCTTTCTTGCAATCCAATCCAAGTACGAGTAATAAAGACTGCCATATTCCATAGAGCTTATAAGTAATCCTCGGCGGAAAATAAAACGTTAACATGACAAATCACGAAAAAGATACTCGACAAAAGCAAGAATCCCAATTATTTCCCGAAAAATTCGATCATTCATGCTGGAGTAATATTTTCTTTAACTCGGAAACGCGTTCGCTCATTTTCTTACACTCGGGCGTAGCGTGGGAAAATCTCCCGAATAAAAAAGCCAAAAGGCACTGAAGCCCTCTCAAAACCCCTCTCAGCTCCTCCATTTCATTCCGAGATAAAAAACGCAGTATGTGACCACTGCGAACGGGGAGTCGAACAGAGTGAAGCGAGTTTCAAAAGCAAATGAGGCGACCGGAGAAGGACCGGTCCCGCGACAAGAGATGGAGAGCGAGGGGAGTGGGCAGCACAACTCTTGGGAAAGGATTGAAAAAAAAAAAGGCCTTCGGAGGCTGGGCGAGAGAGTATTGGAAGCGGTGTTTTTTCCTCCGAGAAGATCCTCGGTTCGGCTATTCCCCCCTTCCTCACCCTCTTTGCCTTACCTCCATCTCCCCCTACGCTCACCCCACCCCACCTGTGTCCGTTCCCAGACGCCTCGCTATCTTCCGAAAAACCTCCACTTTTACTTTCCCTAGAGCCGGCGACAAAAGATTTAGGGCTGATCTGTTGACACGGTAACCGAAGTCCCGACTGAATTACTACCAAGGAGTATAGAGGGCGCAAAAAAAAAGAAGGGGAGGGCTAAAAGAGTGGCAGAACGAGGGAATGGTGGGCGAAAGAGTGGAAGAGGAGGAGAGAAAGGTAAAGGTGGAGGAAAGGATATACCAGGGTGTATCACCGGTGAAGAGAATGAGAAAAGACTTTTTTCCTCGAAATGTATTGCTCCTCCCGAAAACCGCAGTTAATTTCGTCTTATTGTTTTATTCATTGAACCGTTTTCGTTGGTATAGAGCCCTGCTCAAAAGGGCTGCCTCGTAAGAACTTAATATCGTATGTAAAAGTAAAATGAAAAAGTCTTTACCTGAGCTATTTACTGGTTTTGCTGTCAATTTCAACAGTCTACAGACTGTTTGTTCCTTTGGCCTTTTGTCGGGTCATGAAAATCGCCTAACTTATGTTTATTCTCTTTATTTAGCAATTACTTTCACCTTTACTAAAACTAATGAAATATATCTTTTCGTAAAAAAAATACTTTATTTTAGATCGATGTTATAAATGATCACGCCACAGCTACCGGAATTTTAACCACTCCGTTCAGTATTTTACGTAAACTCAATTATCAGACTTTTTAACAAACCTTTCCAAATTATAACTTTAAAATGACAATTGAACCTTCCTAACTAATAATGTTAATCATTCGCAATAATAATAATTAGTCCCGATGTAAACGTCAAACTTTAATTTGCCATAAATATGAATTAAATTCGTAGGATAAGAACTCTGAATTTATTAATTCATTACATGAGAAAATGCGCTAAGCAACTTTAAAATTTTACACTGTCATATACACGGGCGGACATTAACTGCTAATGGTACGGATCAATAATTACCGTCAACTTGCATTTATATTAATTTGATGGGCTGGTAGCTTCCATTGCACTTAAACATTATAAATTTTAAATGAAACCAGTTAACAGGGAAATGTTCAATTCCACGTAACTATTATTAGAATTCACGCAAAATTCCTCTATTTACCCAAGTTATTGCCCGAATCAAAAACTGTACAGAATTAGCGGGAAGTTTTTGAAATATATATAAATTCACATCAGATGTTGAACAGTTCACTTAAATTCTTACAAATTAATTCCGTTATTACTTATCTAGCCGGCAGCTAGTCGCCATCGTATTATCTAATCAATTATACACGTAACTGTAGTTCTCTTGCTAATGTTATACCAAGTTTATTTGGGATCCTAGTAACAGAGATATTCTTAATGGAGGTTATACCGTATAGAGTAATAGCAAATCTTGCTGGCCCTAAGTTGTTAGAGCAATTCATATCGAACCACCATTTACATGATAGTGCACCTATTATGTAAAAGCTTATACGAAGCGACGTGTAAGGAAAGATTTCACGTACATGATTACGAACGCAAGTTTTGATAGGCGAATTACACTAAGCAATACTACTGATATCGTTTTAAAATATTTTTGCCTGATGAATTGACGATCCTATTAACAAAGAAAGATTTAATACAGCATAATTATATCTTGTTTAAACTTTTTCCGTGTCCCGGAAATGTCATTTTTATCACTACGAAACAGATGGGAAAAGTTCCTTTATAATCACGCCGGCCATTAAGAATTTTAATGCGGCATCGTATCGTTTTTTCACACTCCCGGCGACCCGTTAAATTTTGATTTCGTCCTCTGGAATGCGACGCGGGTAGCTATTTGAAAGTGTTCTCCCCCTCCGGTGATTGATCACTCCTGTAGACCATCCCACCTGCCCAACTCCTGACCTGTTAATAGCGCGCCGATATATATTCCATGTTCCGAGATCATATCCGCCTCTGCAGTCACCGACACGCAGCGATACCATTTGCAATCAATGAGCGCGCGAAACCTTTTGGGAAATTTGTCGACGGTCGATGCGGACTCGGCGACGAAAGGTTTTTCCTGTTTACTTTCGATCTCTGATTTTTTTTCGCAAAAACTCCCGTTCCTTTGAGGAACAAATCTCTCGTCGACTTTTACGGAAAAAAGGGTCCGAAAAGCAAAACCTGTCCCATCCTTTGAGAGAAAAGTTTTTTTTTTAAAAAAAAAGGTGCGAGAACTTAAGGTGTACCAAAAGAGGGCTGTTAGATGCTAAGAGTTTCCTTTCCGATCTCAGTAGAGACACGGGATGGAAAGGCCTTACCTGGCTCACGGTGAGTAGTTTATGCTGTTACCGAGATCGCAGATACGCCTAGTTACTCGATACGGAGAAGGGTGAATGGACAAGAAGCTTTTTCTTCTCCACGAAAGTTAAGTATTTTTTCGGAGGAATGAATGACCAAGTTGCTTTAAGGTAGTATGGAAAGAAACACCGCCTTTTCCGAGCTGGCGTCTGTTCTTAAAGAATAAATTGATGCTTGGCAACTTATTTGATTGAATGATTAGTGAATTTAAAAAAACACATTCGTTGTAATATGTTAAAGAAATGAAATTAAGTTTTTAACCTAACGAAAATCACTTACTATTCTTCTGGATCAATTTATCTGGCTTTGGAATGTTAACTTTTTCAAAAGGATTTCTAAGGCTAATTTTCAATACATATCTGAAACTAAAAGATCCCTACTATTCAAAATATTCTATCAACATTAATTTATTAGCACTAACTCCTGCACGGCAGAAATTTGCGATAATGAACATAATTTCAACGTTGGGTAATAAAAAAACCACGCACTCTTTACAAGAATATGAAATTATCAAAACCAAACTTGTTTATTAGTCACCTTTCTATTAAAAATTCACCTGTACATGGGATCCTCGCCAATGTTCATAGCATACAAACACGGCAGGAGTGGAGATAATTGAAATAATTATAATCAACAAATGACGATAACATTTTCATGCGTTCGTTGATTCAAATTTGACGTGCGTGAATTGTAAAGCATGAGACTATCCGTATTATGGCTGACTATTCAAGCTACGCAATGCGCGACGGCGTAATTTCGTCTTTCTTGGATATAAATACGCCCACCTCCGGCGATTTACGCATTTTAACGAACGAGGTCTTATGACTCCTTAATAGGTCTCGAAGTTTTATGGGTTATTATTCCAGTGGAGAATACGCTCGGTACTTTGACGTTTCTGAAGCAAAAGTTGGTTTCGCAGAAATGATCTCAGTGAATGATAAAGGCGAGGAAATGGCTAATTATAAAATAATGAAAATGTTTTAATCAGAATAAATCCGAATTAATAAAGTAATTTAACTGACGCGATGGTCTATATTCTGCACTACTACACATTTAATAAATGACTATCCGTAGTGCCTTTTTTCGCAGTGAAATTTCAAGTTAAAATTTTGTACTGGCATAACCTACCAATGTAAGTTATTAATGTTAGTGTTTTGTATTATTAATTTGTCTTTATGTCTGGCTTATAATCTCAATATGAACTCGACATGTGGTTGAAAGATCGCTTTATATACGGAAAAGATTTAAATCCGCTCAAAACATGCCTAAAGTTAGATTTGAAGCATAGAAAAATCGGCATTCCTATTTTATTTCTTCGAATGAAAGGTTATAGGAACCAATTTTTCAATATTACGTTGTGTTTTGGGATGTAATTTTTATCACATCTAACATAGAACTCTGTAAAATGTTCTCTAAAATGTACAACATTGCAATTGATGGTATTAAAAAATTACCGGTTTTCATTGTAACATATAATTTGAAAACAGAAAATGTACTTTGAACGTTACTTGAACTAAATCGTTAGGTTAAATAAATGCAATTTTCCCTTCCTCACATCCTACGCTGAATGTTTTAAAGTCACAGCTTCCCTAAGATTAAAGCGGAAAAGAAATATTTTTTAAAAATTTTCTTGAGGCTAACGGGAAAACCGAAAGTATATAACACCGACATTTAAAAAAATGTTGATAATACGCCGAAATTTACGCAATTTAAGCACTGTTTAGCAACATCGAAATCCCAAAACATTACCACGGGGTGTATCCTCGAGTTATTAAATTTGAATTTCTGACTGTCATCATTCGCATCATTTTTCATCTCATATGTATAGCCGTTTGTTAATAACTGACACGAGTGATGTAGATCGAATGTAATCCTTTACGGATTTAAAAAAAATGACCGTCCTTAGTCGCGCGCCGAAAACAGCATGTGGGTTAGGGAGAAAGAAAAGGCGTTTTGCTCCCCTTCGCATTATGCATTCTTAAACGACCGCCGCGGAATAACAATGGAACTTGGAGGAGGATGCGGGAAGGAATGTTCCCTTACCCTTCGGCGTTTCAGAAAGGCTGCTTTGTTTGCGGTCGCCGCCAACTGATGCTCGCGCAGTGTTGTGCATTTCATTGCATTCGTTCTGGAAGAGATTTCGTGATGATGACTTTCAGTAACAAATAACAGCCTAGGTTTGAAAGGGCACGGTTGTTCAGAATGATAGATTTCCAGATACGATTGTATAAGAATCTAAGTCTTTGGTAGTCCCTCATTCTATTATATTACACATGGTAGCCCATGTTCAAAAATTCAATGCGATCGATATGAAAAGTGTTAGTTTATTATTTATTATCATTAACACCAGGCAACATTACCTTTCAGCATGAGGCTTAACCTTTTGGAATCGATGCGTCGAGTCCACGCGTTTTATTAAATGAAATTTATAAGGTATCGGCAAGAATAGGTCCATTGAAAATTTTGCATCGTTTACTCTTAAGCACCTGAAAATTTCGAATTGATTTTTTAAAAATTTATTGTTACCTCAGAAATGCATTGAACAGTTTTTTTTTCATGGAAATGGTATCGTTATGCATTAGGTCATATTTCGCAATTTGCAGAAGCTTCTTAGCACTTAACCGCGTTTTTTGAACACGGAATAGGCTTAAGAGGATACGTAAGTGATCGAAAGCGATGAGAATATCGATTACGAAGCTATAAAACGATGCAAATATCCTTCCATAACGGAACCGTTATCTGGAAAACGCCACCAGATGGCTTTACTCTCGTATCCACTCTTCCCTTCCGCATCAAAATGTTTACTCCTTTTTTCCTTTTACTTTTAGATTTTCACAAGTGAATTATAATGTGTTGTCTATCGTAAATTCTTCAAGTCTTAACAAAAGGAAATAAAACTATTACCAAGAAAAAATACCCCGAGTTCTTATCATGTTAACAGATAGTAAGAAAAATTGGCGAAAAAAGTAATTTGCAACAATGAAGACCTTCGATTATGAATGAAGTAAAACTCTAACTAGAGAAATGTATTCTTCAAATTTAACTTTTCAAATAAATCCATGTAAAAAAAATCACCCTGCACATCGAAAGAGCTGCTTAATACCGTATCCGTGAAGGTTTCGAGGGATGTTAAAAAAAACAATTTATAAAACTTCCATTTCACCCTCACTATGGCGCTTTTCTTCGCCCGTCAACTCGGCCAGAAATAAGTCTCCGACCCCCCATCTACCTCTCTTTCACTTACAGTTAGTCTGCCCAAAGCATCCCCAGACAACAGCGACTCCCACATCTTCCCTATCTAACCGCCGGGTCTCGACTTTTCCTATTGTCCTCATGAAGAGAGGGAGTGAAACTCCATTTCTCTTTTTATTCCTCCCCTCCTGACCCCCGCTCTAACCTCAGGCCAGCTATCGGTGGCTTCCCATGACCCCCTCGACGCGCGGCACACGACCCTCATTTAGTATTTCCTCCATTGCCCTAGTCCCTCATTTTTTTATTTGAAGGTTCGAGGCGTGGATGAAGTTGCGTCATCCTTCCTCCTAGGCCTGAGTGGCCAACATTTTCGAGTTAGCATTAGTTATTTAAAAAGCGCTCTAAAATATTTCCATCTGGAAAGCAAGTTCATATTATTTATCCTCCAATATCGTTTAAATTATGGTGAATTGATCAGCATATTCTACAGATGTGGTCTTTTTATCTGAAGCGGACTTTTTTCTCTAATGAATCCTATTAGAGAAAGAAAATATTTTAAAAATTTCAATAGATTCCACGTAGTAAATTTAATAAATATTAAAGGGTACAATCTTAAAATTCAAAATCATGAGAAAAGATATGAACCAAGACATTTACTTCGTGTTTTGTGGACAATTTTTAGGGCTAATACAAAAACGAAGTCAAAAGCATTGTAACTCCTGAGATCTGCTTAATAATAGGCGATCCTTTCCCAATATTTTTAACGCGCTATCATAACAATCCAGTTAATGACGCATAATGTTACAATAACCTGACGCAGAATCAATCCACGAATTTCCCAGCTATTGCTTCGTCAAATAGCGACGCGAATCGTGAGAACGCGACCAGGTGCCGTACGTTTAGGTCGCTTAATTCGTCTCAGTGGAAAACTGAAGCCAATCGTACGCCGTATGCAGGATGAAGTTGATGCGCTAGTTAATAAGTCGAATTTGAGCGAGACGCAATAATTTGGCGCCAAAGTGTAATCACGGCAAGTAGTGTAGGACAAATGGGAAGCGCGATTCGCTAACATCCTATCCTAAATGTGAATCTTCATTGTAGTAGTATAAAACGTTGACAGGAAAAAAGAAATGCCTAGAGAAAGAAAACTTAAGCGGACACACACGATTCCTAAATGGGAATCTTCATTGTAGTAGAATAAACGTTGCCAGGAAAAAAGAAATACCTAAGAGACAACCCTAAGCGGACACATTTGCTCTCACGCTAGACGCATCAAGGAACAAACGTTCATAACCACAATGCGGCAGCAACTATGAATACTAGTGCTTTTAGTGATAACGGTAATGGATGCTGCGGCAATCGATTGTCAAAACGTGCCCACTGCCTAGATTCCAAGCCATTTCTAAATTAAGATTCTAGTTCACTTTAGTTTCTCCCAGCAATAATTCTGAAATTTCCTAATACCAAAACTCGGCGAGACGTAGCACCGATCGAGCGCATTATCTATGATGAACGAGGAGAGAATTTTTTAAGCTGTAAACTGACGTTTCCCTACCTTAGATAAATCCTCCGTCGTTCCTGCAACTGCTGTTCCACGACGAGAAGTACCTCTTGTGTCACACGTCCCAGCAGGACACAGCCGCAGTCGCAGCGACGGACAAGATGAAGGAAGCTTGCTGATCTGCGGAATTAAAAATCAACGTTATTAGTCATATCATTACGTAAATGCTCACTAAATGATTACGCGGGAGTGAGATTATCATCATCCATTTGTGCATTTCTTGCAAAATTATTTTACTTTCATCGAAAATACGCATTAATTTTCAGTAAATCTAGATCTGAATAAATTTTTAATTAAAAACGAAAAATTACAAATCGGAATATTTTAATTTTGCTAAGCATTACTTCTTAACTGACGCAACAAAAGGAGTACTTACCGTATTCACGGCTGCGCCCACCTTCCCTTCGTCGCATCGCGTCCAAACAACACCACCACGAACGCACTGACTAACGCGCGGGACTCAAAACTACGCTTTACAGGAAAATGATTCCGGTAGTCTTACGACTTTTGCCGTTGGTGAGCAGTGATTGGCCGGCGAAAACCGTGGGGGTGGTGGTGGGGGGGAAGAACAAGTGCATGTCTCATCGACCTTTACTGTGGTTACGTAAAAAGCGGCCAAACCGAAGGTTAACACAATGGGAGTTGGGCGATGCTCTCCTGTTATTTTTTCCTACGCATGGCGAGGATGGTTAAAAAGGGCTGAACAACCTTTTTGCGAGGAGGCCCGCGGTCGTAGTTGCCAGTGGTTTGCAACCGGACGCATTGGAAGTTGCTTCTGCTTCAGCGATTCGAATAGAGGTGCACTTCCGAACACTACGGCAGGTGTGGGCAATGCTATTCTGTCGAATGCCACTTTTTACAGAAAGGTCTGACTGCGCGCGTGGATCTATTAAATTCATTTTATCTACAAAGTTTACAAAATATTTCTTTTTTAGTAAAAGATATCGTGGAAACGACTCACAATCAGTAAAGTTATATTATGGAATTAAATTAAGACAAAAGGAAACTTATTTAAAAATTACGGGGAAAGTCCCCTGCTAGCTGACGCTCGCCAAACGCCCCACCCTCATTTGCTCGCTGTTTCTTCGTTCCTACCATGTATCTATTGGATTTAGATTAGTTTAACGGGTATATGTTTTGAATATGAGTTAAATGAAAATATTTTATAAGGGATGTATGTTTGGTTTTTAATAACAAATTAAGAAAATTAGTTCAATAACTCGATAAAAAATAAACTTAGAAGGCTGAAATTCCCGGAAATTAAAAATGACTGAGGTATAGAGTGTTACAGAGAAAGAGAGAGAGAGAGCGAGAGAGAGAACCAGAAATAGGATTTTAGTAATATAGGTAGATAAAAATATAAGTAACATGAATACTGCGTTCGATTTATTTGCATGAAATTCATATCTTTGGTCATTTCGAGCAAGTTTTAATCTTATTTTCGATCTTTAAGCCTTTATTTAAGTGCATATGCACGGAAATTACCGATGACAACAATACCGGTAACCATGGAATCTTATTATTGAAATGTTAAAAAAAAAATCCGAAACTCGAGTATAAAGTGAAAATATGATCGAATTCGAATGAGATTTAGTGTTGGACGATAAGAATAAGAATCCTCATTCATTTTGGCGTGTTTTAGTGCAAATTTCCCTTCCATAACTTAATTTTAAGAGTACAAGAATGAAAGCCTTCAAACCAAAAAGGTGATTTTTACGTGTTGGGAAAAGACATTCATCCTCTGGAGTAAAACCTTTTTAGAAATTTTTTTTAATCATAACGTAAAAATTCACCAACACTGAAATCCTGAGAAATTTGAGGCTTCTTAGTTTATTTCAAATCCAGTTATTCACAAAATTAGAGCGTTACGCATCATGATGACCATTACGATTTTATAATATTATTTATTATGTATATCTTTTGTAATATTTCCGTGAATTAGTGTGCCACATTGCCTCTTCGCTCACCTTCTTAGGCACTCACAGCATAAGCTCTATCATAAAAATAAAAATCTATTCATAATACATCGAAATTTTACCAGAAAATATTTTGAAACCAGAAATTTTTCACACAAATATGAACATTTCTACATTGATGGAATGAATTACCCGAAGATCCTTATCCGACAGGCGTAAGATGTAATAATTGGAAATGCGGAAAAAGGTGAAAAAAATCTTCTATGACCGGGAATCAAATCCGGGTCTACCGCTTAGCCGACCTGATATTCAACCACTGAACTACCGTAGCAGACTATTTCTCCTTTTACAGGAGATGTTTTCTTGAGTTGAGACCGGGCTAGCTATCAACCAGTCCAACGGATTTCTTCAAGAAGATACATAGAGGAAAACCTCGAGTTTAGGACAGTTCGGCACTACCGGTTCAGCGACGGGACCATTCGGCGATGGGATTATTCGGCACCGGACAGTTAGGCGCCAGCCGTGTTCTGCACAGCACAATTCCAATATATTTTGGAGAGAAGGCGTCATGATAATATTAATATTGCAACTATTAAGTTACTGAATCTATTACGTAGAAATAAAAATGAGTATATTTAAGGGAAAATAGATTTAAATTAAATTTCGCAAGAAAAAGTACACGATAAAATTAGACGACGAAAAATCATCGAATAATATGCATAATGATTTGCACAATTAATTAATTATATCAATGTTAATTTAATACAAATTTTACTGTTAAGTTAAATTAGCTGACTTGATTTCATCGAACTAATACTGTATAAATAAAAATGATAATATTTTTAAATAATTAACTTTCAAATTTACTTTCGTGAGAAAACGTTCAAAATATACAACGAATGACTTCACCGAATCAATAACGTTTGCATAAACATGGCTATATTTAAAACGGCTTAACTTTTAAATCAATTTACGTGAGGAGCTTTGTAATGTATTAAGTTAAACAATAGTATTTATATAAATGGAAACATTTAAAAGTAATTTTCTATATATAATAATAACAAAAAAATACAATCATAAATGATAGAACTATTTAAACACAGTATACAGCCAAAGTTAAACTTGCAGCCTCGAAATCTAACTTTAAATTTAATGTCCTCTGTAGATATTTATAATGGTTAATGCAGTTTATTTACATCTTTATGCTCTAAGAGTTTTCATTTAAAAAAAGAGCACGACATGTCTATATCTGTGAGTCTTATGAGTTCAAACAACGAAGAAAAAGAAAAATGATACGCAAAACATGAAAACAAAGATACATTCTTCTGGTTAGGCATACCATTAATATGTAAGTATCACCAGCGAATTATGATGCATATCAGTTCACTGAATCAACAAAAAACAGCTATGAAGTCAGTTTCTCGAGATAGAACCCACTATATTTTTGTTTATATTTTGTTTATGCTCTAGGATTTACCATTTCATTTTGCGAGTTCACTCGCATTGAGAAACGACCATAATTTTATTGAATGTGTTATGGGACATGTAGAAAAAATGAAGCGCTACATAACCACAATTTAAAGTTTAATTAACAGGGAAAGCGCAAGGAAATAAGTTACAGAGGAACAAAATATCTCATATATATTGTGTTCCGGTTCAAATCGTATTATAAATATCTGTTTATTCTGACTCATTATATACTCCATCTTCCTACGAATCGTACATACTGTTGAGTTAATGTTTCGTCTGTTAGAAGAAAAATGTTGCGTTGAAGATTAAAGTTATGCACGTGAATGTATGGAACATGAACCGAAATATGATTTTCATTTTTAACTCTCTGCTCTTATAAAATAAAAAATGGTTAAACATTGCTTATAATTTAGTATTAGAATTCTGGTGTGTTTTTGGGGCTTAAAAATACCGAAAAGCTATACGGTACAGTTGATCCATGCTTACTTTTCAAGTAGATTATTCAATGCAACTATGAACCATGCTTACAGGCGAGTGATAAGGAAAGAAGGCTCCTGTCTAACGGTGGAAGAAATGATGTTAGGTCAGGTGTCTCTCGCAGATAGGAAATTTTACCAGTTGCGAGAATCGCTTGTCGAAAAGTACCCCAGATAATTCTATGATTGTGTTAGCTACTTAAAAAAAATACAGGTGAGATAAGACCCTTGCAGCTTTGTGAGTGAGGGATTCGGTAGATAAAATTATAATACGACCTCCCAAATACCAAATGTCAGTTACAAAACAGCACAGCATTAGCGAATCATCGACATTCCTTCCGCGTGACAAAAATGCTGTTCCAGACTTGAGATATAGACGCGAGTTAATTGTGTCGATGTTTTTAAAAGGAAAAATAATGTTATTTTACGCTCTCTGTGGTGAAGCGACTGCCTCGCGATTTGGTTGGACCCGCGCTTCAATAACATCGCAGGGAAAGTCTTAAGTACAATTTAGTGCTTAACATCAAAGTGGTTCCGCATTGGTCAATTTGTCCCAGGTCCCGCACGTGTATAGGGGCAGCTCTGACCGCGGGAAAGTGTGGAAACTCTACGCTTTCCTTCGGAGTTGGTGTGGCCTGTGTAATTTTATTTTGGCTATAAGAATCGGTTGTTTTAACACAACAATATATGATTCATTATAATAGCAAAAAATTAGCTCTTGTTTGCGCTGTTTATTACTTTTATGTCATAAAATGTGAGCAATTCAGACAACGAGGAAATTGTTTTCTTAGTATCTAATTTAACTTTATATTTTTCGAACTTTACTTTCAAAATATGTACAGTGGCATTCTTTGTGAGCATAAATTTTGCGATTATAAGAATACAAGCTTAAGTACTCGGCTTTGCCCGGGCAAACCCATGACTTCATATCTGACAAACTGGAGAACTTTAATCTTACGACTAGGGTAATTGTCCGTCAAAATTACAGGTAAGAATGAATGAAGTATGAAAATTGTGGTATTTCCCATTCAATCTCCATTTCTCTCCTCCTCCCTCCCATTCTCCTCTCCCCTCCTTCCCCACCCTCTCTTGGAAAAGGGACGATAATGAGATTATCCTCTCTCTCCCACATATTCTCCAATTCTTCTTCCCTATCTGTTTCCTTCTCTCACTCCCATTCTTCTCCAATCTCCGCTCCCTCTCTCTCTCTTTCCCTCCCTCTCTCCCATTCTTCTCCTTCTCTCATTCTCTGTCGTTTCTCCTTCTCACTCTTCTCTCAAAATTGTGTATTGTGTTATCTACGTATGTCAGCATGATATATATATATATATATATATATATACATACACATACAGGGCCGTGCCCAGACATTTTGCCGCCTGAGGCGAGATATAATATGGCGCCCCCTAGCCTCGCTGGCCTTATGAATTTATTTTGATAGGTCTTCATTTTTGTCAAATTTGGCGCCCCCCTTCGAGAGGGGCCTGAGGCGGTTGCCTGGCCGCTTCACCCATAGACACGGCCCGTGTTAATCAATTAAAGAAAATAAACTCTCCTAGAATCGATTCAGTGATCTTATGGTAGAAGATGATTTGCCTAAATGGTGAAATGATAGGTCCCAGTAAGTATATCGTTGAAAAATAGTGGAAATCGCACTAACCGTTCTTCTCAAATTGTTTTACTAAATGTTACTCAGACGGGAGCGTTATAGACAAAGTAATGTAATCCCAAATTCCTAAAACAGTGCTCCACAAAATTTTTAATTTATTTTCCGGTTCGTTCTATATTCGCGGCACACCCGATCATTTTCTATGAGATTGCGTGGAAGAATTTTGTCACCACATAGTCCACAAAATCTGGAGAAATAATGATAATTCGTTTTCGTATAATTCAACAATTCTTTTATGACTCTCGCCTACTGCTCACCGAGAATTGAGTATTTACACTAATTTGAATACGAACACGTTACTTTTGCGTTTTATTAAATGAAACTCGACCGACGTCAAGGAAATGCAATGTTGCAAGTTCGTCTCCCTTAGAATTTAATCGTCTCAAGTGCCTCATCGTATCTTCGTTTATTCAAGGGCTGCTTTCTTTCTTCATTTCATTTTTAAAATTCTCCTCAGATGTACATGGGCATGATCCAATACTGTTCTTTTCGTCCATTAAAATAACACGGGAAAGTTAAAAAAATTTGTTAACATAATTGCTAGGAGAACTGTTTGCCTGGTCAAAAATTATGAAACCATGTTATTCTTCCTATCACTTGCATGATCTGCGGCACTGCCACAAAAAATCAGCGAGAGAACATAATTACAACTTATACTTTCGGTGATAAAGATTCGAAAATGTGCCAAATATGCAATTACATATTACCTGTGAAGTACCGATAAGGAATGTATTCAGAGATTTAAAATCTTGAATTTTTAACACGTAAGTCTCGTATACAAAGGAAAATGTACACTTGAACTCGAACCCTGGTACTCATGAGAGAAACTAATGCTTCTTTGCTTTTCGGCTAGAAAATACTGACAAAAATTTATCAAATTTTGGCATATCCGGTGGCCGCTGTGAGCGACAAAGTGTTTCAGCTAAAAAAAGTCGAATTTTCGCATTAAAAACAAATTTGCGTAATGGTTTGATGCCTCTTCAAAAATCGATGGCATGAATATAAAAATATATTCTTTTATGCGTTTTTTGGTCAAAGTCTCGAGTTTCTACGATGTTCATAAGTAATTTTAAGATGAAAATAAATAATACACTATGCTATTCTAATGGAAAAAATAATTGCTCCAGGATTCGAACTCAGAATTTTGAAATTGGAAGCAAACATAACCCTTGACCATCCTCCAGATGAAAGTAGATCCCATACAAAATTTTTTTTACACTGGCTCTCGCGACGTCCGAATGGATAGAGGATAGACAAACACTCTTCTTTATATATTAGATAGGAAGTACCCCATTAAAAGTTAACCAAATAGATGTGCATACCATTCCTCAATGGCATAGGTCGTCAATCTGCGACTTTCTAAAGACCTTAGCGCCGCTTCTTAAACATATTCATTCTATCGAATAAAGCACCTGGAACGACATATTCGCTCTCGATCGAAATTCTTGTAAGTGTACGATTATTTATAAAAGCGCCCTTAAATATGAAATTCTTACTTTAATATATACAACTCTTAACTAAAAAGCATATGAATATCATCGTAAGAGGAAAGAATGTGCTAAAACATTTGTTTGGACCGTATTGCTTTACGGAAGCGAAAATTGCACTATAACGAAACAGGGTAGAAATCGTCTGGAGGCTATGGAAATTTGGATACGGAGAAGAATGAACAAATATGGAAGACCTGAGAGAGGTTGGGGAAAAGACGAGATTGACTGTAGAAATATAGAGAAAAAAGTGAAGTTCATTGGACATGTTTTTCGAAATAATGAATTTTTAGTTAACATTTTCCAGGGAAAAGTTTTAGGAAAGAAGTGTAGAGGAAGAACTAGGAAAAAGCTTTCAGAAGAACTGATGTCGACCATGAGATGTTGTTGTGAATAAATGAAACGAACAGCTGAAAGTAGAGACGAGTGATTGCGGAGACAAGGCCACACTGCCTTTATAGAATGACTAGCAGAAATTCCCGGCGTTGCCCAGGGAAATTTGGTTCAAATGCGATCGGAATTCTAGATGATACATGGTATTTAAGAATTCACTCGGCCGCCGTTTTGAATAAAACGGGCAGAGAGAAACAAAAACCACGAATAAATTATTTCTGGGAGCCCTCCACAATCGTACCAAATTTAATTCAAATAATAGTAGGACTTGGGAAAATACGCGTAGTTTAATCAGTCCCCGCCGTCCAAGTACGGTTAAGGAAGTAGTCGTTTCCCACGTTTCTCACTGTGTATAAGATGTAGAGTTACCTGTTCTTTGAGAACAGGAAGTTTATGAGAACAGTTATTTTATTGAACAGTTTAGGCATCAGAACAGCTCGAAAAGAACTGTTCCGTTCTTTCTGATCCATCTCTAGAATTTAGCATTTGCATACAAAGTTATTTTGCTTTTTGTACAATTAATATAAAAAATCTGGGATTACGGCCTTCTTAATTGTGAAGAAAGTATCTGTTGAAAGTTTGATTACTCTAGCTTTAACGGTGTGGAAATGTATAAATACACAAATAAACAAACAAAGTTTCATACTCTTATTCGTCCGTTTTTTCTGAATTTGAAAAAAGCGGATCTTCTTGTTAATTCGATACCCTAGCCCTGTTCCGACAGAAATAAGGCTTATAATTTCACAAGAGACAGGCAATCGTACACATGGTTGACTACCCGCCAAGTTTGACATGTCAGTGACCATTGATACGTATACTTTCTCCCGCGTGATTGATAGCTGACGTTCCTATCCTGATAGAATGAAACCTTACGTTCCAACTAGTGATGGGACGCCTGAAAAAAACGAACGTTTTTTTCGTTTTTTTTGTGACGTTTTTGAAAAAAACGTCACGAGTTGAAAAAAACGTTTTTTATTCGTATTTTTCACTGTCGATAAAAATAAGTATGTAGCTATAAGAGCATATTCGAAATATCCCGCGCTTTGTTATAAAATGAGCATCGAGTGAAACAAAAAAGCATCGAAAATTCGCTCGACCTAATTTACGAGTTTTTCTGTGTGACTACTTGTGTAAGTTGTAATCACAACAAAAACGTTAAAAATGCCTCTTAAGGAAGATCCCGTGAAGACGTTTTTTGATACAACTAGAGATAAGTATTCCAAAACCAAGTATCTATGTAAATATTGTAACAAAGGCTATTCAAATAATGCTAGTAACATGTGTATCCATGTGAAAAATTGTAATAAGATTCCTCAAGAATTAAGGGCAACTTACATAAGAAATGCAACATCCAAGAAACGTCTGCAAGGTATTTATGATTGCTTCAAACTAAGAGCACGTTCCTCTACAATATTTTAATTATTTTTGTTACAATAATGTGCATTTTAAAAACTTTTTCTCTCCTGTTTTTTAGGTGGTAAAGCAATGACTTCGTTACAGTCCACTACTGTTACGGCTGTCGTAGCTCAAGGAGTTGTTGCCTCATCTGATACGAGTAAGCCTCAGTCTTATTCATCCGGATTTGAATTTACAACACCATTGGCATTGCCGCCTCAAGAAAGACCAAGCAGCAGTAGTAGCTGTGAAATTCCAAGTGTTGATCTTTCCTCACCAAACACAACACTGAGTTCTCCTTCACCCGATGGTTCCAAACTATCATTAAACTTGCCACAGATTTACAGTGTAATACTGGCCTATGAGGTAATTCATTTGTACTGCGACTTGCAGAAAATCAAGATGCGATTGTGTATTGGAGAGCTTTAGAGAAAAGTACACCACTTGCCAGATTAGCAGTGAGAGTTCTTTCTATACCTCCAACCTCAACTGCTTGTGAACGCACGTTTAGCACGAGTACTTTTGTTCATAACAAGAGGAGAAACCGTTTGCTGCAAGAGCGCTCATCAAAGTTGGTGTACCTTAAATATAATTTGAGGCTTCTTGATTTTCATATTAAAACTCCATCAACCCCTACATCAAATCCTCCTCGTGCGAAGCCAATACGCCGTAGATATTTAGTTCCTGATTGCACGCGGGAAATTGATGCATTTCATTCATCTGGGTCAGAGGAGCTTGATCTTGATATTGAAGAAGAATGTTCAAATGAGAGCGAGGAGGATGAAGGTGTGGAGCCTAGGAAGAGTAACACAAACTTTAACTCTCTATAGAGGGGGGTAAAATAAAGATTAAGAGTCACACAGAAGTGAAATTTAGCGTAAGGTGTAAGGGAAACCCAAATCTTCTTCAGTGGACATTATTATTGTATTGTGCTAGCTTATTCCCTCATTTTAGGTGCAAAATGAAGATAAATGACGGTACAGGGTATTGAATATCAGATCCTTTTAACTTGTTGTATCCTTGTTTATGTAGCTTTGTCTACCTTTTAAATATGTACCTATTTATAAAATAAACCTTTGCAAAATATTTTCATTATTGCTTTATAGCTGTAAGATTTTCTTACCTAAATCATCAGTCCTGCAGAAGGACTTTTGTTCTTTCCGATTTTAAATTTTTTTCTACATAATATTAATTTTATTTATATTTGATCCTTGATTAATGTGCATTTTATGGGTTTAAAAAAATGTTTTTATTTCCATTAGTTAGTCTCATTAACGCAAAAGTTGCAAAAAATGTTTTTCTACCTCGGCGTTAGAAAATGTAGACCATGTTCATGCACCTTTTGTTTTTTTTAGCAAATTTGGGAAAAATGAAAAAAATACTTTTTTCATAAAAGACGTTTTTCTCGAATCAAATAAAACACCAACTTGAAAAAAACATTTTTTTCAATCACTAGTTCCAACCAATAGAAAAAGAAAGTATTTCCATGTACGATCGTTATAATCCAATTAAGTAATTTGACATGCAATAAAAAAACATCCTAAATCAGGCAACCTAAATCTTTTTTTCTTATTTAGTGACATTAATATCTACCTACTGTTTCCACTGTCGCGTCGAGGATGAAAAGCATTTTTCCTAGTGTGTTTCTCGCACCTTAGTGTAAGATAAGTTTTAATTCATAGCGTAATGTTAATCGAGTTTTTCTTTATTCTTTGACTACAAACTACAAAGTTAATTAAAACGAGACTAGCGGTCGTGCCAATACCTATCATAGGCCGTTAATATCACTCCATTGCGTCAGGAGGAATCAAATATAAGGCGAGAGAGTTTTTCCGACCGATGACAAATAGGCGATCTCAATGACCGCCCGGGAAAAATAAAAATGAAATCGGATTACAATCTGTCACATAGAGAAGGGTCGAAATGATTAATATTCATACGGAACTTTTTGCCATATGGGCGCGGAAAATATTGCCCCTCTTTTTTAAAAATATTCTTCGGGCTTATTTTGAATTATTCTTGAAAATTGACTGATTTATGGATGATTTTTTCGTTCCTGACAGAATAAATTTTCTTTTTTTTATGGGATTCCACGGATTATTTTTGGCTTTTAATTTCGCAAATAAATAAATTGCGCCATTTACCTCGAAAGAACTACTGCGACGTCTATATATTCCAGCCGTAAATCTAACGTGACCATCAATGAAGGATTTATTCGAGTCCACCGTCAGCATTTAAATAAAATTAATATTTACACGACTTGTGATTGAAATGCTTGGTTTTAAACTAATGACTTTTTTAATTGTCGCAGTTTACGCGATGCAAAGAACGGTATTATCAATTACATGCAATCTCTATTGTCAATTTTAGGACGCTATCAATGGAATCATTTAATCCTGTAGTGTGATCGGTATCCAAAACTGTTAATTCTCCTGCAATCATTATCGTACGCCTTGGAATAGAATCTGTTAATTGCTTGGTTCTGTAATTGCGCATCTTAATGGCAGTTGGGATTTTGCAGCAGATTGCCATTTTTGTATTACATCAGACGCAATAGTAGTACCAAAGAAATGCGTGAGATAGCAGCATTAGTCGCGGTCAATAGGCCCCCCCCTCGAATGCTTCCAAGATAGTTGATCCGGTAAGCTAAAGAGGGCAGGCCGACTAATACCCGTTCCACATGCTTCTCAATAGTGCCAGTAGGTGGCAATAGCATGAAGAGAAAATACCCGGGGTACACATTTGAACCTTGTTAAAGCTTTTCTGAAAATACAGCAAATTTTACGGGTTGAGAGTAGAATAATACATTTATGTTCATTATTGTAGATAGCATTTGTCTTTATTAGTCAATTTGTTTGGCTATATAATTTTTAAAATTATTTTTGACGTGGAAAGCCGTCTTGAAAGAAAGGATAAGCGAGGATTTAAATGATATCTTACCGATTGTAATAAATCCTAATTGGGAGCAATAATGTCTTCAACAGGTCTATTAATACAGCAATTTCCTTATACATATCTTTTAAAGTTATTGGATCAATCTGTGAAATTTTTAAATGTGTATATGTAAAATGACAACTCAATTTGTGCTAAGAATATACGCATAGTGAAGAATGACATTATAGCTATATAATTTTTTTTCTCGCATTAGCCGCTCTACAATTTCCGCTCAAAGCAGAGTAGTATAACTGTTCTTTGAACTGTTATCTATTGTACATTTTCAGCATCTAGATTATTATAAACTCCAAATATTCTAATTGATGGAATGGATGATCCTAAGATCTTTATGCGACAGCCATAAGCTGGAAAGAAGAGAAATGTGGAAACAGGTGAAAAAAATCTGTTATGAACGGAAATAGAACCTGGGTCTTTCACTTTTCGGGCGGATATTCTACCACTGAACTACCGTACCAATTTTTTCTGTTTCTTAGGTTGGGACCGTGCTGAAAAGGAGAATATGTCTGCTACGGTAGTTCAGTGGCAGAATAACCGCCCGGCAAGTGTAAGACCCACATTTTCCTCCAAATATTATGTTTACTAACATTTTCGATGGATTTTTCGAATTAGTAAAATACTGAAACATATGTAGCGTTGGATATAATATGCGAGTTTTTTTTGTTTTTTTCTAGATTTAGTCCTAATAACGAGGTATAAATTGTATTATTTACTGTTATATTCGGTTAACATACGTGCTTCAAAATTGTAGGCCAGAAGAGACCTGACAAAACGACTTATAGTGTGTAGAATTGTTCGAATTTCCCGGTGCGTTCGTGTGTCATCAGTCCCAAATGATGACGACGTTAAACTATAGTGAGTTCCGTATGACGTCATGGCCTATGCACATCCCCTTATAAGACATGACGTGAAAGTCTGTGGATGGGGAAGCAAGGACGAAGACGATCACACGACAGCATGCGAGTTGTCCTAAATCCTCGGGTCTCGGCAGCTCTTATCGCTCAGCCTGAAAACGTGTGCGCAGTAGGAGGCCATCTCCTAAGCCATTCACCTACGATATTCCATTAGGCCCGTCTCTTATTCGGGCTGAATTCCATCCAAATCAGTCTCATCGTTTATCGAGAGGTTTTCTCTCTTTTCTCAGGATATCCTCACGCGAGGGACCTGGACACCCGCCTAGCATGTGAGCTGACTTATGCTATCTAACAAGACGATCATTGAAGGGGATTCACCAGGCCATATGAAGTATTGCACGTGCGCCACAAATTGCCCCACGTACAATCGGGTGTTGCAAAGACTAAAATAGGCTGTTCATTGTTGAGAAAGCGAGACGTGTGAACAGAAACCTTTTATTACGGGAAAAACGGATGTGAATCATTTCTACGCAAGTGCGTTACTTTCCTTGTACATGCCATCAGAGGCCCTCATCGTTTAAATTATTATTTTAGAGCATTGCCAACCTGTAAAAGTTTCCAAATGTTCATCGTTAGGTATATAATGTAAATCTATGGTCGATTATCAATGGTCCTAAAAGAAATGTTTGGATCATATATTAAATCTATAACTATGCTATTGTTAACTTTAATTCTGCCGGTAGAATAATATTTTTGCAATTTATGGTTTTTTCAATTTCATGTTGTGTAATACTTGTCTAGTATTTCTAAATAGTCCGTATTAACAATTGCTGGCCTCTCTTTTCGACTTGTTCTTTACTCGATCGGGGCCAACCGCCTTAGAAATTACGCTACATCATGTCGCAATTAGCCTATTGAGCAATCATTAATTCAAAAAGTTCGATACTATTAATTTTATGTATAGGGAAAACGGAGCATGCATGCATAATTTTAAGGTCAATGTTGTCACTGTCTATAAACGGTTTCTTTGTATTATTTTGTTGGTTTAATTTGTTATTGTCGAACATATTTCGTCAAGTTACCACTGAAATTAAACCTGGGAAATATTTACAAGATTGGTCATTTTAATAAATGTTAATTTTCTATCATTGAATTCCGTCTATCGTGTCCACCGTCTTATATTCCTAATTTTTCGTTAACTTGGGATGTACTGATTAGACTCCCCGCCCTTCTAATAGCATCAAAATTCTTAAGAGGAATTTAATATCATGCGCAGAACCTCGTACAACATTGAGTGAATCTCAACAATATTCTCCGATGACTGCAGCTAAAAAGGGCATCTCGTGAACCCTCCGATTCGCGTGTCCCTTTGACGCCCAAAGCATTCAACAAATCTTTATTTTTTAAACATTTAATTCATTAAGGGCACGACGAACAAGAGGTTCATAAGGATGTGTTCGGGGTTTCAAAACACGCGGGTTATTGTCTCGTCACAATAAGCACAGAGGATATTATGTTCCGGCCAAGAAAAAAGGAAAATGCTAAGAAAAAGGACCCAATGAACGTTTCTTTATTCCGTTTTTTAATGGAAGGAATGGGTTTAGCGCAGTTTTCATTTTACTTCTAAAATAATTACAGTTGAATGACAAACTCCCAAGGTAAATCCAATGAAGAAAAAGACGGTTTTCCTTTAATGCTAAATATGCTTAAATTCGCCCCGAATCAATATAAAAATTTAATTCTCTACAGATTTGTAAAATATTCTACTATGAGAATAAATTATTGTTGTGAACATTTCCGTAATTATCGTCTCATGATCTAGGTCGGAATTTTTTTCACTATGTCTCACAGATTTCAGACCTGGCTAAAGATTCTTAGAAGCTATATCAAAATTATGTACTTTTTACAAAGAAAATATTTTGATTAAAAGAAATCGGAACTCTTCTGTTTGAATGATTGCATTAGGGTATTTGCATTTAAGCTCAAGTTGTATTATCTAGTTTTCTCTAAAGCCAGGACATTTCCGGATGCTATGGAAATAGAACTGCTCATGTTTTTCATTGGAATGTGCAATCATAAAAGTGAATATTCAATTTATAAATCAATTGGAGTGCATCTTCGGACTGCAGAAATTTCATTACCTTCCTCATCTCTCAAAATGAAGGGTTTCAAATTCATGACTTCCCTTGCAGTTGACGGGCAGATATTTAAACATTTTCTATCAACGTTATATCACGAAACTAACCGATGCGATGCAAACCGGCAGTCTCCTGGCAAAGTCTCAGCGAGTAAAAAAAACGCAGGAAATACTTCTCAAATCGTCCATTGTTGCACAAGGACTGCTGTGGTAATCCAAATCTTTTTCGGGCAACGGAAACACATTCATGTGCCGTAGAAAGAGACCCAAAATGTCTCTAAATGGCCTCACGAATCTTTCTATTTTTCCATTATCTCCTTCAAAAGAACCCGGCCTTTTTGCGAAATGGGCTTCTCAGGTGAATTTCTGGGATTGCGGTAAACCATGGATTTTTTTTTTTGAGGCGATGGAAATAGGACGCCTTATGATGGCTGCTTAAGAATTCGATTAGGTCCGTGACCAAAAAGAAAACGACCTTAGTGAAGGAAAGGTGGGAGGGTCTAGAAAGGGTCCGAGTAGACCATTCGGGTTGCTGCCCACCACCAAAGGGACATGCTCCATTGTTTGGGCCGCCGGGTAACCATGGAAATTGACAAACAATACTTTCAGAAAAGGCGGCGTTTTAAAAGGGGGGGAAAAAGAAGAGAGTGGGCTGCGTGTCGCAATTCATCATATAGTAGATTCCAATATTGGTCCGGGAAAAAGGCTTTGTCGGGTCGACCTTTGATAAATTTGTTTTTTTTTTTCGAAAGACTCCTTTGACACGGGTATATGTTTATTGGCATTTTTTCAGTGTGTTAGAAAAAAGACGAGAAAACCGCTCTTTTAATAATTTTTGTCGACATATGCAAGAATGAATGCGTGAAAATTGTCCCAAGGCTATTTCCCTATAGGTAATAAAATGTACACATTGCATTTGGAGTAACTGATCATGATTGAGCACTGTCATTTTAGGAGTTTTATTTGCAAATGAAACCCAAACTCGAGAAAAATTATTCAACTTAAACAATATTCATCTATATCGGCCTAAAAGTTCTTCAAAATATTTAGGCGTTAAAAATTCTCATCTAAGTTTACATGGTTTCAAAATGTTAAGTTTCAGATAACATATAATCAACCATAAGTTTAAACAACTTCATGACAAATAAAAGATATTAGTGTATGTTTTATTGTTCGCTTCGCAGATGATAACGTAGTATGTGTACTAAAATTGATCTGTTTATATTTGGATTCTTCGTTTTAGTTCATACTTTAATACTGAGCGTTCTTGTTAATACTTTGAATAATGTTTTGCTACCGGGCGTACGCCTGATTGTTGCATCGATTTGGCAGCAATACAAATAATAAAAAAATGTTAAGTATCTTGTTTTCAGAATGATAAAAAATAAAACAAGTGACGGTATTTTGATATCCTCGATTTCTGTCCCTATCATTTCAAATTCCGTGTCCGTACCTATATGAGCAGCTTAGAATGATATTCCGAGTTAGGCCAAACTTCTATCGTCAAGTATTCGCAAAAAATAATATAAATATTTCTATAGGCTGCAAATTTGATGCTCGAAAGGTTAACAAAAAATATCTGTACTGATTTGCCTCATTTAACGAGACAGTAACCCCACATTTGGTGCTATTTATGGGCAACAAACGTTAAGTTTTGCATGAAAAAATGGTCACTTTAAATGTATTTTTTCGGATGAAAATTACCTTCACGGAATGTAACATTTGCTCGCGAAGGAGAATTATATTCTGAAATAATACTAATGCTAAATAATAATTATATACTGAAATAATTCAACGTATTATTTAAACAGAAATTTATCACAGTTATAAATCAGAAGCCTTCCTAGTACAAAACGGGAATCGCTGAACGATTCATGACTTTGTATTAACTCACTGATTCGTTACTTATTTCTATTCACACATTAAAACGCCGTAACTTGCCGTTTCGCTAAAAATGTTGTTTTTTCCCCAGAAAGATATACGACACCGCTACCCATTTCGAATTTTTTCACGAAAGTCGTTAATAACTGTGAATTTTCTACCGTGCCTACGTCTACGAGAGAGGTTTCTGCCCTCAGCGTGGAGTTTTGGGTTTCGCTTATCTCCATCCTAAGACCTTTCCTTCACCTTCCCCTGAAAGAATAAATTCCCTCACCTGCTCCCAAGAGGGTCAGACCTTTATCTCAAGCATAGGAAAGGTGTCAAGCTACGACGGCCACCGGAGGTCCAAAATTCCCACTTCTGCCGACGACTTCAGTTTCACGCCGCCTCTATTTTCTCTTTTACCACGAGATTAGCCATCCGTAAAGTTTTCGCTCGTTAGGGAAGTGTTCCAGAAAATACTCGCCCCAATACATCATTGTGGATTCAGTCCCACAAAATAGGATCATTATCCAAATATTTCCTCGTGTCCTTCAAGGTTGTTTACGCTCAAGCCTTTTTGGGGGGACGATGTTCGAGTAGGTTGGGAAGTTTCTCGTTTCTCCTCTAAAACAATTCTTTTTTCATTCCGGTCTAAATCATTCGCGTACACGCAGAGAAACTGAAGCCTTTTTTCCTCTCCTAACGGGAGAATAATATGTTATATTTTTTCTCGGTCCAGATAACACGTATCTATGTCTTTTAAATTACTGAGCAGCCGTCCGTAAAATTTGCATAATTCTCACGAAATTTATTGCAGCGTTGTTTTAACACGCATGTTAATACACAGTCGAACTAATTTTGTAAGAAAGGAATGTCAACATCTGCGTATTACACTGTAATTAACCGAATCGGTTGGCAGAAATTCATATTATCTTATTAAAAGTGGTTGACTTCCTAGCAACATGTACCGAAAGATTCATTTTCTTTTAAATACCACAATATCGTTATTATGTTTTCCTTAAATATAAAATTAATAATGTATTTATATTTATATTTTTTAAACTCCCTGACAGTCACTCTTGTTAGGACATATATTTAATTGCATTTGACTTTTACTTAAATGATCTCCGTTTTTAAGCACACCTAATCCATGATATTTTACTTAAGATTCAGTGGCAAGGATTGGATAAAATTTCTTCCGATCAACTTTTCTTATCATTTATATCGTCATCCATCCAATGGATACTATTCCTGATATATATAAACGATATCTGCTCGGTAGTTCGCTGCAAAATAAGACTTTTCGTTTAATATAAGGAGATAACGAGTCAGGATGACCAAAAATCGCTCCAGGAAGATTTAAACGCCCTTTCAGCATGGTGTCAAGATTGGAAAATCGTAATTAATCACAGCAAATGTTCCCTATTGAGTTTCTGGAAGAGTAAGAACAATGAATTAGACTCGGAGTACAGAATTGATAGATTGAATATCCAATCTGCAGAGTACGTTAAATATTTAGGAGTCACCATTTGTCGTGATCTATCATGGAATATGCATATTCGAAGGATCGTAGGCGCAGCTAATAAGAAATTGGGCTTCGTAGGCAGAATAGTAAAAAGTAGCACAGAACAGGTACGAGAAAGGTGTTATTTATCATTGGTCAGATCTCAGGTCGAATACGCTTCCAGCATATGGGATCCGTACGAAAAGGGACAAATACTTGAGTTAGAAAGAATCCAACGCAGAGCAGCCAGATTCGTAAAGCAAAAATATGAGCAAAAATTAAGCGTCACATCACTCTTGAAGGAGTTGAATTGGATATCGCTAGAGGATCGCAGAATTAGCGCTAGGTTAAGGCTTCTGGAGAAATTTAGGTCGGAAGTTCTCTTAGAGGAGGTCTCAGGAATATTAGAGGCACCTACGTACATGGGCAGGCACGATCACGAGAATAAAATACGTGAGATCGACTGTAGGACCGAGCGATATCAGAGCTCGTTTTTCCCAAGGACCATACGGGATCATAACAGGAGAGTGATTCCCACGAGGGACGTTATTAGGTAGGTTTTGGTGTGCTGCACCCCCTGCCACCCACCAGTCTGGTGATTTGCAGGGTATCATGTAGATGTAGATGGAAGAAATGTCTCTAATCGACCATTCCACTCATCTCTTTTTCGTGTTTCCGTTAACCAAGCATCAATTTTCTATTGCCACATTAACTGCATTATTTTATTATTCCCAATCTCATATCCTTACCACGACGCTTTCTTCATATTATCCTTATTCCGCTCTCTTCAAATCGGAACCATTCATCCCACTCCTACCCTCTCATTCCATCCTCCCTCCCTCCCTCCTCCGTCTCACACTTTTCTCATTCTTTTCTCTCTGCCTTCTCGATTCTTATCTACAGTAACCCGCTCTCACACCCCTCCCACCCGCTGCTAAGACGGATCACCTTGCTCTCCGAAAAGACCTCTTCGCATTTTGGAGTGTTGGCTGCGGAGGTGGTTTGGGGAGTGGATGCTATTTGTTAACCTCCCGACTCTCTACGCCGCCTTTCTCTTGCATACATACTTATGCTAGTGAGCGAAGTCAAATCGATCTACTTTACCTGACATCTTAGCCCAATCGCTTTCATTTTTCCTCGCGTATTGATTTCTTGTTAATATTACCTTCACCGCGTTGCTATTCCTGTTATTACACGCGTTTACGTACAAATACCTGAGGCTATGTTACGTGTTGCGTTAAACAAACGGCGCTCTAGACATGCGACGCCTGATTAGCAACTATTATCGTTTAATTACCGTGAAATATTTAATTTAATAAGTTAAATATTTGGCCTCAATATGTTGGCTGTAAAACACCCTGTTTGACCCTTTATTGTTCAACTTAGAATTTTTGTAGTACCGAAAACTATTTTTAAAGTTCACGGTAATATTTTTAATTAGTAAAAACTTAAATTTGTTGCAAAAATCTGAGGCAAAACCATTGTAATATTATATTTATATTTCTTTACGCTCTCCTGTACTTATACAAATTGTGATAAACTGTTTGGGCAGTTTTTGCCAGGCATATATGCTAACCAATAGAGCTCTAAATGAATCATTCTATAACCTGGGCTAAAGCATAATGATAAATACGGCCTAGTTTTCATTTTTCTCTAATAGGCTCCCTATAAATGTATATAATCTCTAATTTTGCGCACAGCCTCTACTCCTTTGTTAATTTTGTAATTCATCGTAAAATCAGAAACGTATCTTCTAATCATTGCTGTTATTTATGAGGATATTCTTCATTCTTTGCTCTTCAGTGTTGATGCATTAAACATTATCAATCTCTCCTCCTAGTTGCACCATGCAACTTTTTTCTGTTATTTTTCTTTCCTCGCCTTAAAATTTAACCAACATACAAGTTTTTCATTAATCCTTCAGGATTTTTCTGAGTTACAGCCATCGTAATAAGGATATAATTCCTTCCTATCTCAAAGCTATATTATCACTTTCTTTGCCTCACTTCCAATCTAAGCCTTCCGTTGCCCCCTCGCGCTCTGCAACAGCAATCAATCAATTCTTAACACCTTTCATCTAAGCATTCGAATGTTTTTAATCTCACCATCAAAAGCTGTAAGGAACACGTATGGTTTGAAATACGGAGTCACGAGAGCTTAGGCTAAAATGTTATGCTGATAGTGGACACGATTTCGGTTTAATGGAGTTCTTATCGTTTGGACGCACTCTTGGGTCTCTTTTTGCGGTTAAAACTTAATAGGGTTCATGTTTCTCAAGCATTCCTTCTAAGCATTTTCCCACAATCTCGTATTCACGAAAAATCTCCATTGATTTATGAATAGGCGTTAAGTGGGGAAATGTGGTATTAAGGCTTAAAATTTTCATTTACACATAAGATAAATTTACATAACCTCGTAAATGATATCTCAGAAATTCCGTTTCTTTATATTTTAAAAGATATGATGTATTGAATGGATATATTCTTAAAACGTTTAAAAAATTTATTTCAGGTTTTAGCGTCATTGTGGGAAGTTTGCGCAGTCATACCTTTATGATAATGTCATTTTTTTATTCTAAATGTGTGTTACATTTCCTATCATATAAGTTATATGAATGTATTAATGGCGTAACTATGTCCGTTATTGTGTAGGGTGGATAGACGAGCTTATACATGGCCAGAAGAGCCAGATCCGTAACTAAAGTTATAGATAAATAAATCACTTATGGGATCCAATTACTTTAATTCGGACGGACACATGTTTTTGCAGTTACGCCACTGGGATAAAATAAATAGAAACAAATATATGTAGTTCGTATTAATCCGCACGTTACTCTATTACGAAAACATTTCCAAGGAATAGCAGATTGAAACTTTTAAAGGGCTAGGACTGAGTTCCATGGAATTAATGAGTTCACACAAATTTGAACGGTACCAAATAAAATAGGAGACACCCTTACCTTACCCTCTGTTGACGACCACTTTCCAACCAGAGAGCGTTCCTGATGCAACTCATTGCCGTCGCTATGACAATTGATTTCATGGTGAAGCACACATCGTTTGCTGGATTTCCAGTTACGGTCGAGGATTACCCACTGAAGCTCGCTAAAATAGTGAGAGTAGTTTATTGAAATTCAGTTCGTCGTAGTTTTGAGGTGAGTGGTGGAGATAAATGCATTTCGAAGAGCAACGATTGTGTTCATAGAGGTATAGGAATGACTGAAATTGCTGAGGGAGTGGAACGTGGACTGTAACCGGCAAATTCTAATTCTCACGCAAAGGCTAATGGTAAAATATTTTTCATGGTTTTACGAGAGAGTTTTAATTGACCTCCGAGAAGAATCCAACCGATAAATCAGGTTAGCATTTTTTTTTGTCACTGGACTTATTAATCCCATAACATAACATGGCCATGATTCGTCTTTCGGGTATGTAATGATTTAGGAAGGTATTCCAGGATGGTAACGACAGTTGCGTATTAGTTTTTGTAAAATTCGTTACTTAACACACGAATTATCTCCCACTATTATTTTTTAATTGTTAAGATCAGTATCAGAGCACTGATGTCATAAAATTTGGAATGCGCTGATGGCCATGATTCCATAAAAATGTTTGATCATAACTCTTTACATTCGTGACGTGCTGTAATATTATATTACCATGGAATAGATTCCAAATACATTTACATATTTTCATCATGTATTGTATAGATAATTTTTAATAATAATGTTATCCCTTGGGAAGTTCGTTTTTTATTTCATTTCTCATATTTAATAGTTTGCGTTAAACATTTTAGTAATATACGTAAAAACAAATGGAAGATTAATTATTTGCTCGTGATCTCTAAAATATTGCTATCCATGAATTAATCATGCATATGTGTTTTTACACTCAGGTGAACAATGCATTCTAAAACAGTAAAAATCAAAAGTAGGCCGAGCAATGAACCTAGAGCAAATGTTTCCTCGCCTCTGTTGATTGAGTGCGTAGAATTTAAATTGTAGATCGAGAATGACATTTTGTACTCTGTTTTTAAATCTCGATGCATTGACACACTGAATACAAACGAGAATTTGATGTGAGAGTGTAAACATTTCATCGAATTGCATCCCGAGACAAATAACTGTAAATCTTTAATTTGTTTGAACAGACGGTTGAAATAAACTCTTATTTATCATTGAACATTTTTCTTGTAATGCACTACAAAGTTTCCCGATCCCCTATAAAATCATTATTTATTAACTAAAAAATATCCGTTTTAGTGTACACCGTTTGACACGCTATCAACAATAAAAATAGAGCGTCAAAATCCAAGATTATATTTTAGAAGTTAAATTCGGTTCAAGTATAAGCACTAAATTACCAAAATTTTCAAATATGTATGTTCTTATTTCTCCAACGGCCATAAAAAGGCACTGGAGACACATTTCGGCTACAATACACCGAAAGTAGATTCTACAACAATCTACTTTAGCTGGTATTTCATAATTTTCTTATGACAACTTCAAATGATTAAGACAATTGATTATTTTTTCAATTTTTGCTTATTCCTAAATTTATTTTTTTTCCGCGACTTTTTTATACCATAGCACATTTTAACTTCGTTCACGTTTTTTTATACGGAGTTATCATTTGTTTCCCTATATTCATTCAATTAATTCAACATATACGCGGTAAAATGAAGAACGCGAATATTTTAACGTGAACGACTGTTTCGCATTTGCTCTAGATTCATTACTCGGTCTACTTTTACTTTTTACAGCTTTAGAATTCGTTGGTCACCTGAATAAAAAAACACACATTTACGATTAATTGATGGATAGCAATATTAGTATAGATATCACGACTAATTTTCCGAGAGAATAAGTTCGGTTATGAATGGATTTTTATGGATAATATCCATATATGGATAATATCCATAAAATTTTAATGACCTCTTTTTTATGCATTTCAGTCATTTTAGAAACTTTAAAACTAACTACATAGCAAGTAAATATTTTAGGTCCTAGGTTATTCTTTTTATAATTTAGTGCCATACAATTTATTTTTAGTAAAATATGTTAATTTATAAGTAGTCATTACTGATGAGTGAATGAAAGATAATTTTTCTATACATTGAATAGGACTTATGCATTACCTTCATTGCAGAAAAGTCCCTTCATTAATTCCAAAATTCTGTATCCAAATATCTTCCTGATTTTGAATCATTTTCATCCACTGGATTGCCGTGGCACTCAAACCACTTAAGGAGAACACCACTTTGCTCACTAGGATAAGTGCCGCAGTTATTTTCTGATTCCAAGAAATTTTGGTGACAAAATCATATGGCTATACCCAGTGACTCATCCAGACTTCCTACGTTCCACATCTCCCTTATTCAGTGGGAGTAACTTCTCAACTTCTTACATGCGACCATTTTGAAATAGTGCTTTCACCCTCTCATTCTTCATTTTTCATCACCTATATTTTTTAATTATAACTCATTAATTGGGATTATATTGAGTGATGGTAAACATATAAAAATAATCTTATGCTATATTACTTCAACACATCGTTTTCCAATAATTAATTGTTTTGCAGCCTCTGAAATACTGAAAAAAACTAAATTTTGTTCGAATAACTGCACATATTTTTAAAAATTGAAATACCATTTTATAAAATTTAGGATCATCATGATGAAAAAATTAAAGAGATACCAATAGATTGGAAGGCATTTTCACATAAAAATTAAAGATTAAAAAAAGCAGAACATTTATTTTATTCCTCTTTGTACACACACAGTCACTCAATTTATTTTACTCATTGAAGGTGATAAGGAATTGGTACAACAATTCTGCAAGTGATTCAATAATAATGGTGATATGTAATTTGTTTGCGACAAATCTGATTTACACAACTTTAAATCACCATACCAACCGTTACACCTTATTTTCTTAAATACAACACAATTTTATCTCAAATGCTTGCTAAAAAACGAAAAGCATACACTTACCACAGCCCGTCTCCATGAAACTCATAATTTTCTGTGAACTTTATACACACTTAAATTACCTCCAGCACACAAAGTTTTGAGCTTCACGCAAGAATTGAAACGATAGGAGAAACTTTTAGGTTCGATGACATGTTAGGTGAGGATTTTTATTAATGAATATATTGTGAATTGCATATTTTCGCGCAAAATTTACACTGCAGGCAGTCACTATGCCCTCTGATAGGCTTAACACAACACTGTAGTCCGGGCAATGTTGATAGCTCCCATTTTTATTAGAAAAAGGGTTTTATCACCAAGCAGTGGTTAAGTCAATATTTTTATTTATTGTTAACTGTCACTTTGTTCAAATGCATCGGCGATATTGAGGTTGACATCGATGCACTTTTTCCTACTCATTATCAATATACTTTTAGAACCTAAATAATAAAAAAGGTACATTTCTTTATCGAGGCTGAAAATTATTTCGTGAAAAGGACTTTCGTCACTACATAAGAAATATCTCTGCCGCTACACTGGTAAAAGAAACGCAATTGATAAGTCCAGCCATTGGACCTAAGAGGTTTCATCTTTGACTAGTACGCACCTAAACGTTTCAGTTCATAAAAAAATCTATTTAGTCTTCATCCAATGCATTAAATAGAACCTACGTTTCACTACGGAATCATTTTTCTCATTTAGAGTTATTTACACATACATCGATTGTTTTTTACTTTTGTTTAGACTGTCAGATACATTACCATAAGAAAGCGTTAGAAACACATCAATCGGCGATAATATTATTCTCTGTTCATTTTCTCTCAAACTGGAGGGTGAAATGTTGTTGTGGGATTCAGTAAAACGGTTCTACGGTAGAAAATATATTTGCAAGGTAAAAGTGGTCACCAAAAACAGGCGCACGCACGCACACACTCGCACACACACGCACTCACAGTGTACTTGAAAAGTTGCTACATACTTCAGTTCACGATTAAAATTTACACACAAAAACTGCCGTTTCGGCACGTTTTTCAATACCCGAAGAGAACCCTCTCCTTTTACCTTTTTCACTTACTTTTGAAAGAAAAATGGGCTAGAGAGTGAGCAGATATTTCTTCACTAAATATCGCAGGAGCTTAAGTTTACACGAGAGTTTCATATCACAAGTTAGAAAAAGTAGTGACGTCACACACACGACGTTGCGTGACCATTAATCAATCATAAGTCTTCTTCGTCGTCTGAAAAAAACGATTCGTTTTCTTTTCCTCCAAATATAACTATCTCCTTATTTTTTCTTAAATCATTGGTCAATCCCCCTTTTCATTTTCTCAACAACGAGAGGAATATAATATTTTCTTTATTTATTTGCTATCATACACGCTTTGTGCACCCTGTAGAAAAAGCTTACTGTGTCGTTGATTCGACTTTCCTGCCGGTTAGTCCGAAATCGAGGACGATCTTTTTTGAAGAGACCGACTCCGACTCGCCTAACACGAAAAAATATATGTACACGCATAATTTACAAACTTCTCTCCGCCTCAGAAAACACCACTAGGAAAGAAAAATTGTCTCCCTAACACCTACACTTATTAATATTATTATCAATTTTATTACCAATCCTTTTTTTTATACATCTATCGTATGTGAGCATATATTTCCTACTCTTCTGACTCCTTGTTCGCTTACACAAGTGATGGGTCTTTCAAGTCAAAGAAATATAATCCCTACCACTTAACCATAGCGTCTGATGGAAGAAGGAACTCAAACAAGAACAAAACGGCCTGCGATAGTGCTCTACAAGAACAACGGGCACAGCAAGTGAGGGTGACATTTTCATAATTGACGAAAATAAGATAATCGGATGAGTTATTTACACAACACCTCCATATATATATATATATATGTATGTATATATATATATATATATATATATATATATATATATATATATGTATATATATGTATGTATATATATATCCACAGACACGCCAAATAAACAATCGAGAGGTAATCACAATCGCACGCACTCTCTCATACACACATCTCTTAAGGTGATTATCATAATTTTTATTACTACCAGTTAGTCCGCCCATTGTAAGGCATTCTGAGAAGTGATTGTCCTCTGGTGATTCTCTTTGAAAAGCGTAGATCCATTCTCTTTCCATACCCATTGCGCCAAAAAGTTTCTTTTTTTTGCTATTTTCTCCTCTGTCTAGGTCCGGAGGAATAACTTTCCGATACATCCCCCTCCGATGCTGCTTAAGTCGGAGCGTATCCGAGGTTTTTCCTCTGCAGGAAGAGGTGTATCTCCCTGAACGAGGGTCTCTCCACGTCGTTTCGCCTCCAGCACTCTCCCATGAGATCCGCTATGTCCTTGGAACAATTTGGAGGTCGCGGGAGAGGCACGAACTGGGAGTCGTTCTCGACCAGCTGGTGGAGGTGCTCCACTACCTGGTCGTCTGTCAGACCTTCGTATGGCCTCCTCCTGGCTAGGGTGAGAATTTCCCAGAGGAGGACGGCGAACGCCCAAACGTCACTCTTTGTGGTGTATTTCCCCTGAGAGAAAGGGAGAGATAGGTGAGAGAAAGGAAAAATGGAGTTGGATTCGAATGAAATCACCTTCTAAAGTACTAGGTAGGGAAATGGATAAGTAGTGCCTTGAGTGTTAAAGCGAGCTATTATTCAAATAAAACATTGAAAATGATTTTTCTGATGTGACCAAAGACTACTATTTTTAAAAGGGATTATTAAGTCAAATGACGTTGTTGATAACTATGACCATTAATTAGCGGAGTAAAACATGTCACTTCAAATGCAAAATGATTCTCCAGTTGATTCGCTGATCAACGATTACAAGTAGCTCTTGGGATCAGCAATCGAAGAATGGGCATTTTTACAGTACGTTGCTTTGTATTGAGTGATGATAGTAGGTTAGGTTTATCTCGTGATATGATTTTACTAATACGTATTTAGTGACTACAAGGGAGAGTGATTTAAATGCAGAAACTAAATATACAATTTATACATGAAACGAACATCTCTTTTGTGTCACAAAAAATTATAAATTGATCATGTAATCAAAAACATAATTGTTAATTATGGAGGTATTGTACAAATACAACAGAACCTGTTTTCGTATCCATGTTCACAAACAGAATTATATAATTGTAAGAAATATTATTACAAAAATAAATCCGGATTCCAAATCTAAATAGTAACGGAAGTAATAATTGTTAAATCAATATAGTTAAATTGATTTAAAAAATTACCAGGAAAATCGATTCCCATGCCATCCATCGTATTGGTATTGCCATTTTCCCGTCGACCTTATAGTAATCACCATTGTACACCTCGTTATCAGTTCCGAAATCCGATATTTTGATCTGGTACGCCTTCCCGACCAAACAGTTCCTGAAAATAAATTTGAAGCATGATTATTTCCGACAGTAAACATATATAGAATTAATATAGCGTCCTCGTCCAACAGTACAAAAGCGAGTACATGCACCCAAAAGGCGAATCCACACAATTCCACTGACATTTTCAAAACCTTTAGAAAAGAGATTAACTGGAAGCTATTATTTCGAACCGTTTTCACACGCCATATTGGTATTTTGATACGTCACCGGGAACGTTTTATCAATTAGCCGCTTCAAATTAATTGGGATCCCTTTGACGAAGAGGGGGAATTTAAGAACGACTCACGGCCTTTAAGCTGTCCCATGAAAGTGTCATTCCTGGGCGTCAGGAGACGGGCCGAGTCAATAACAATATCCGCAAGAGAGAGAGAGAGAGAGAAGCGGCTGACCAAAGAAACGCCAACCCCTATAATCATCCTATTACTGCTGATTGGACATAACGGTTGGGGCGAAAGGGGAGAGGAGACGGACTGTGGACCCTTCCCTTCGCGTCCGTTTCTCATGAAGTAAGCGCTGCGCCATAGCCGCTTATTTCTCAGAATCCTTTAAACCCTTAAAAACCCCCTACCCCCATTCTCTCGTGTTACGTTTGCCCGCCAAACGAGAGAGCCGCAGACCTCAAACGGAGGGCTGTGTTGTCCTGATCATCTGGTTATCGAAGGGATGAAATGCCTCCACCCTCTCTTTTCCGTGAAACCACCCTTGAAATTCATAATTTGAAAAATATATGCACCGCTCGTCGGTCGATATTTTCAACTGTATTAATGTAATACGTGTTTATTAAAACTGCAAATACATTGTCTCAAGCTTTATCTTATTCTTTAAATCGCAGGTAAAATAATTAATTTGCAGTGTGATAACATAATCCATACAATAATATCTCATTAGTGGTCTTTATCCGTGAATCAAGGCTGTCTTTTCATTTAAAAACGTCGATTTCAAGTTCATAGTGTTAGCGCTGACGGATTTAATTTTCATTCGATTTCTTTCACTTTTACTAAATAAACTTTCGGTATACAAGTCTTCTTAACATAACATTTAAACATGTCTTGATCATGTGGATAACTCAGATTATCCGCAAAGACGACAAAGAAATTGTTTCGGCGTTGAATTTAAAGGGGTAGTGCAAATTAAATATTCACTCCTTTTAGTTTCCGTTTTTCATATAAAGATAAGGAAAAGTTATAGGTCACTGAGCACATTTCCCTTTAGAGATCAGGATCTTCTGTGGTAATTGGAACCAAAATTAAATAATCCTTTTGAAAAATATCGTCCTATTTTTAAAAAAATACAACATGATGTCTTTCGCATTTAAATCTCTCCGAGCATTAACACTAGGGAATTCTAGCGTGTGATGCAAGCTCTTTTTTTTGTCATAGCCTCCATCCATCTCTAATCCTCTCTATTTTACACGCACTGATTAACGCATTATTCTCCATTTCACCTCCTCCCTCGCAGAGATGCAATCCTTCCTTTCTCTTTGTATGTTCCCCTCTCTGCTTCTCTTTTTACTTCTCTCTCTCATTCAACCTCGAGATGCACACATGCGTAAACCGTATCTTCAGAGCACTGCGGGCTCTTTTTTTTATATACTTTGCCTCTCTCTTTGAACTACTCAGCCGCGGGCAATCCCACATCCCCTCGGGACTGCGAATAAAAAAGGAAAACCATAAATTCCCCTCTGTACTTCCCTCCTGTTACCGCGATACTCGGCGCAACCGCCGTGCTCTCCGAGACACGGCTCCGAGCACGGAATTCCTCAAGGTTTTCCGCCGCGGTCCTTGTTTTACGGCGGGAAATATTCCATGAAATGAAAATAATGCTGTTTTCCCCCATGCGGCGTTCTTTTGCGATAAATCCGTATTCTCGTCAAGTCGATTCAAAATTCGAAACGGGGAAAATACGCCGAAGTTGCAGAGGTGAATGTGACTGTTTGACTGAAAGAGATATCTCTGTATTTTAATTGTTGCGACCTAATTAACGGCTCGGCAGAAAATAATCGGCGTAAATTGCAACCTCTATTGTAATTTGAAATTCTGCTATTAATTATTTCCCTTCTAATTCCGAGATTATTTATTACTTTTAAATTTCCTTTCCTAGCCGTCTTCGTGAAACCCGAAGCATAAACGATTATTTCATTACATTTGAGACCAAACTAGAAAGACAGACAGAACCGAAATCGATTACTGTTCTACATTTGGCTTAAAAAGTTGTATTTTACGGTGTCACCATTTTGATTGACCCTCGTAACTTTTAAAATGTTCAAACGACCATTACTTAAATTATGACAGAGATCGCGTATAGAGAAAATTTTCAGACGAGGTAATGGGTTACTCTTGACCCCATCGAACTTTATCCATATTGCAAGACCTTTTCTCGTAAATTTCAGAAGATGCACGAAACGTGCTAGCATGTTTCTTTCATCCGTCATTATGGATTCATTACTTTGTCTGCCGACCGAAAAAATAACATTTCTTCCTCCTCATTTTACAACAGCAGTAACATTTTTTTTATAATTCTCCAGGACGTAAGACGAAGCTAACTTTTATTTTTCCTTTCACCTTGAGCCAAGGGAGTGAAGCGAAGTGCCCCATCCTCTCTTACCCTCTCATGCGCTCCCAAGTCCTCACGCTAGGGACCACCACATTCTCTTTACGGCGCCCCAGGGCTCTTACCTTTCCTAAAAAACCATGCAAGCCAGGACCTCTTTTTTCTGCCTTCCGAGAAACCCGGTAATGGCGCCTCGTGGTCAATATTTTAAAACCTTTCCTATCCTCCGCGTACCTACTTCCTCCCCTTTCCAGAATGGGGAGCGTAGAGGCTTTAACCATTGCTCGCGCGTCTCTGTTGCTACTAGGAGGCGATAAAAAGGAATGGAATACGTGCGTGGGAGGACGCGTTTCCGGTTCGATGTTCGTATAGCCTCCTTTTTTCTCCCCACCCTGTATAACTCCCACAGCCCTACCCATCGCAACAACGAAAGGAGTTTATTTCTACCTTCTTATTTCCAGCCCCCGTGCTCCCTAGCTCCCCCTATCTCCATCTATACACCTTTGCGAGTAATAACGAGTACGGGGAATCATCTTTCTTACCTGGTTGCTAGGTCACGATGCACGAAGTTGAGCGTCTCTAGGTATCGCATGCCAGACGCAATTTGTGCGGCCATGTAGAGGAGGCAGTTGAAGCTGAAACAGGAGAACGTACTATAAGTGACAGGTCTAGTTAGTTTTTTTTACATTTGATGGCAGCTACTGTGAGGTTGACCTGGAATCTATATTATAGTCGGAGTAGGATTCTTGTTTTCTTGTCTGCACACTTTTGCAGCCACTCTCCAGAAGTAACAGAAGGTAATTTCCGAGTAGGCACGAGTTTGAAATTTTGCAGGAATGCATGAATCATGCATTAAGAGGCAATACCAAAGAAAACCCCGAAAAAAGATCCAGTAGATAATTTCTGTTTCCAGGGAGATAACACGCAAAGTGCGATCTTTCGACGTGTAGGCTTTCACTCTTTTTCAAATTAAAATTAGAATAGATTGACCTATAATCACCGTACTTAAGACTGTTTTAAAGAAGAATGTACTGGGTTTCTAATTCTTAAAGCCGATTTTCGCCTTCCGTTCGAAATTACTCACATTTAATGAATATGTGACAAATTTCGACCAACTATCGTGCTTTTATCGATGAGTCTCCTGGACAACGAATATTATTGTTGAGTCTCGAGATTCCTATTAATGCCTCAATATTCATACGTCATACGATAGAAATACGAAGCAATTGCGAGCGAGAGGGAGGGAGATGGAAGGAGGAATGAGGAGGGGGGATACGGCAATACATTTTTCTTTCCCGTATTAACGACGGGAATATAAGCTAAGTTATTAAGTATTATAGATATGAAATTTAAAAAAATAATATTCAATAGACCTTTCAAGCTTCTCTGAGTTTATAAGTAAAAAATTATTAAATGAATGGTAAAAATATCTCCATCTTTATCACTTCTTCAAACTTAACTGAGTTTATTATTCCATAGAAAAACACAAAAAATGAAAAACGAAGGTTTTAGTCACGTTTGAGCAATCATGTTTTGCTCAATTTACACACAATACACGATGCAAATGATTATAAAAAGATATGCACCTAGTATAAATGAGGAATACAAGAAATATATTATGACCGTGAAATTTTAATATGCAACAAATTTCATTCACATATTGATATCCTATTAAGTATCACGGTTTAGAAAAGGACCATGTAATTTAATTATAGAATCTTAAAATAAAAATAATAAAAAAACATCAGTTAATTCTGCCGTTTATATGCGTATACTCATTATAATTTATACTTAATCTAAATGTTCACAATTGAGGTTTTTTCCCACAATTATCTGGAAAATTTTTATATTTCTATGCTTAATTCAAACCCGAATTTTGATAACTTTTTCAATTTTGTGATTAAAATTTTCTAATTAGATGTAAAATTTAAAAAAATATATCTAATATATTGCCATATTTTGTCCCCTCATCAGCCGTAAGTTTTATGTTTACCTAAGTGTCTTGACTCCAGCAAGGTGGTGCGTTGGTGGTGGCAGTGTCTTGGCAGCCGATCCTTCGGCTGGAACGTGTGTCTTGAGGAATTGGTTCAAGTCTCCGTGGTCCAGGTACTCCATGATGACGCATAGAGGTTCCTCTCGTGCGCATGCGCCGAGCACACGAGCGATGTTCGGATCTTCAAGAGCCGCCAATATGCGAACCTCCCTTTGGAAGTCGACCCTTGGAGGAAAGATTCATATAATTACTTCATGGGGTGATATCGGAGAATTTTAAACCTCTTGGACATTATGACAGAAGCAGTTCCACTAAGATAACAATAAATATTAAATTAAAAAGAGAGAAAATTAGCCAAGCAATATTAGTTAATTTAGTCGCAATTTTAAATGGAGTTATATGTTCATCATTAGTCACAATGTTAAAACACCGTTAATAGTGATTCGGAATAATATCTGCTAATTTTACGTGTAATTTATGTAGAGAAAAATAAACCTAATTAAAAACTAGTTCGAGCGTAAATCCTATCCGAAGTCCCTAAAATTCGAGTCGCCGCGGCGCGGATATTGACTTTCAAAAATTTCAGTTCCCGAAAATCTAATTGAAAAAGAAAAACCGGCGTGGAAAATAGATCGGGGCCCAAATTAAAAGCACTTAGTCACGCCCTCCTTATCTTTTCCCTCTTTCCACGGAATTACGGCTCGGAATTTAATGGATGACCGCACGATAACTTCGATTACCGGGGACGGCGGGGTGGAGAGAGAGAAAGAGAACCGAACAAAAAAATCTCTGGATCGGCCGAAAAAACTTCCCCTCAGCGAAAAGAATTTCCTCCGGTTCACTCTTCTGGCGAAGAAACTTTGTTACTCTCTCCCTATCTCTGTCCCTCTCTCTCTCTACCCCTCACCCCCCACTCCTCCTTATCCCAACCCAAACCCCATGTACCTCCATGCGAAATTCTTACCCTCCCGAATCGATCTCCTCCTCGTTTTTTTCCTTCCGTTTTAAAACCCCGTTCCTTCCTCCAACTCTCAAACTCCCGACCGCTAATTTTTATTCCCCACTCGTTACGTACCGTGGGAGAAAATCGTAACCCTATGCGAACTGCTTTTAGGAAATTTAGTAGACGAGAATTATCGCCTTCCCCTCAGTCCACCCTTTCTTCGTATTAACCCCTTTTCGCGTCGCTTAAAACCCTTTCCTCTCTCTCTCTCTCTCCTTCTCAGATCGGCCCGAGAAGAGAGAGAGTGAGAGAGTCTTTATGAATTCGTCCCGACGTGAATAATGAAGCCAGGCCCGTGCCATTAATTTAGCAGACGGTTGTACCTTTGGAAGCGGGTGAGAGTCTTAAATTTTAGCGCCCGTGAGGTAGTGGCGTTCCCGAATTCATTCGGGTTTGAAAGGATACGACGTATCCGAGGTAGCGAAAGAGGTGGCGAAACTTAAGACGTTGCCCCCAGCTCACCTCTCTCTCTCTCTCTGAAGCGAAGGCGGCGGGTGGTTCGAAATGGAGGCTCTTTATTTTTTTCTTTCTTTCGAAGGTGAAGAATAAACGGGGGAATTGCCGGAGTATATTATGGAGGACGATGAGGATAGGGTGTTAATTACAGTTGGGCGGTGGTGTGAGGCTGAGAAAGGGAGTGACGGAAGAAGGGCACCCTCAAAACCCTCTCTCACGCCCCCTTCTTCCTTATCATTCCTGCCCGCTTTCATCTCATTCTCCACTCCTTATTACAGCTCCAATTTCACTTCGGTTGTCATGCAAATCAGACTGTTAAAACGCCCGCGTCGACACGGCTGAAACTGACGAACTGCAGTTAATGGAGAGTCGCAAGAGGCGAATGGAAAATTAAAATTGAATTGTTTTTCCGCTTAAATGCGCAGATAGATGGAGAGAGAGAGAGAGAGAGAGGGTATAATTTTTTAAATTCATCCCCTACTATGTCGTTCCTACTCCCCTTGAAAAATACGCACAATGGCTCAAACAAAAGTCGTTTAAAATACCAAAACGGCAAGACAGCGAGGATCGGAAAACAAATCGGAATAGCGATGGCGATAGAAAAGGAAGAGTTCGCGAAAATAGTAGTGAGATATTCCGAAAGTTCAGAAAGGCAGAGAGGAGAGGGAAATGGTAGAGAGGGCGCTCCGTTATTTTCTTGAAGGTAAAGGAACGTCAACAGCTTTAATTGGGTCCCAAGCAGAATACGAGAATAAGTTACGCCCTTGTCACCTAGACGGAGGGAGGATTTCTTACAGAAGGAAAATCATTTCGGTAAAGAGGGAAAAGGAAGGGAAGGAGGCGAGTCAAAGATATTATTTTAGAACGGATACGGAAGGAGAATTTTAATTCCCGTGCGTCTTCGGAGTTTGCTTCTAGATGGAAAAATTAAAATGTTGTTTCCGTTTTTGCACTCCGTTTCCTCTCTCTTCTTCCATTTCCTCCCTTCCACTCATCGCCGCGTGGTAAATACGGTCGGGAGAGAGAAAGAGAGAGAGAGAAAGAGGAGACGAAAAGGGAAGGGATTGCGGGGGCGTGTGCGAGATCGACGACCATTGGAGGACTACTTGAAGCTCACCGAAGCGGAAGCTTGGGAAACACGTCACAGGTGGTTGACGCCGCCGTAAATCAGATTCGCGTTAATTGGGTGCTGCCTCTGAACACGTGCGACAGCTTCTGATATCCCAGAGGGCTCCGCGAGGCGTTGATTGCGCTATCAAAGCACGCTGTTGTAGTGTTTTTAATTAAACCGCCCTCTCCTACTTGATTAAGACTGCTCCCCCCCCTCCCCCTCCCTTACTCTCTCTCTCTCTACTCCCGTCCATTTTAAACTTCCCCTATCCGGTTTTGCATGATGTCTTTAGGAAATGCTGACACTTTTCAAAAGTATTCATTTGATGAGCCCGGATATATCCGGAGCGAGTGTGTTTTTACGATATGAGAGAACGGATGTATTTTCCGAAACTGTGAGATATGACGGAGTGTAGCTAGAGACTGTGACACGAGAGCAGGATGCCACTACAACCGAAAATTCTGAGAAAAAATTTAGGAGTAATTCTGAAACTTTATTCTTCAACCCTTTTATTCACACATTTATGTAGTATGTGTATGTATATGAAATACAATATAGTTTTATTACAGATTAGTAGCAATATATAGTTATGTCTTTGTGTTTTATATACTGTTTATTTTGTAAGCCTCATGTCATTAAATAATCGTTTGAATAAGGTAAACGATAATTTGAGCAATACAGAAATTCTGTTAACGGTGTCAAATTTTAATAAAGGAATAATTCAGTTCTTTGGAAGATTCTATATTTCCTGTGCTGCGCATATGCACATGATATTTCAATATCGTTCTTGCAAAGTGGTGCACGTGGGTGTTCATATTTAACACGCAGTTTTATGCGTTTAATTAAGAAGTGCACCAATAGCAACACTCTTCGGTATGTCAACTTTCTGCCCGTTCGTCTCGATAAAATATTTTCCTGATTCAGCTGCGCCACACAGTCAATGAGCGTGAAGGCTTCACCGCAATTTGAAATTCTCATATCCGCAATATTGCTTTTCGTCTTCAACGGAGAAGGAAGTAAGAATATTGCGTCTCTCCTTTCGGAAGCCGTAGGGAAGAGCAACTGCACAGGTTGGACCTTGAATGGTCGGGAATGAGTTCTTCCTTACATTCCCAACTGGCTTGAGGGGCCATTCTAAAACCAAAAACGAAAGAACGTTTCTATTCTCCCGCACTTCCGCCTCTCTTTAATGCCTTTCGTCCTTTTTCCTCCGCACAGCATCCACTGAACCCTTTTTATCCCGCGTTTCTGCTCCTTTTCCACAGAGGAAGCAGAAAATGAATGCACTAAGATGATAGGAGGATAGGGAGAGATGATTTTGTGGTGGCGGCGTTAATAAAAATGATGGGAGAATGAGATATTGAAAATAAAAAGTGAACGAAATGAGGAAAAGTAAGAAGGAAATAGGGCAGCACAGTATAAGGGTAGGCGTACAACTCTCTCTCTCTCTCTCTCTCTATTTCTCTCATCCTTCCTCTCAGTTATTGGCGACTCAGCTGTCCTACCATTGTGTATGTCGCGTTCTCCACCCCATCCGAAGCTGAATGGACAAAGCATATCCTCGCATGTCACCAAACGTCCCTTCTCCCCACCTCTCCCATACTAAACATCCTTCTTATCCCCCCTTTCCTAGATCCCCATTCCTAATTCCTCTCCTTTTAACCCACCCCTTTTCCCTTCCCATCGCATCATGGCAATCCACCAACCGGCTCGAAAGCAATATGGCGGCGTTTTATGCGAAACGAATACGCGTATAAAAGTGAAAAAATATAAAAAAGGGCCCATTCGGCATTTTAGTGGTGGGAGTGACACCTGGGCCCTCCACGGAAGACTAGAGGGGAAGAGCTTTAGATGGGAAGCGGAAAGAGGGGGGGGGTGGAAGGGGGGAGATGATGGTGGGGCAAGTTGTGGCGTGATTACTCCTCCCAAACCGTCTTCTTCCTACTCCTCCCCCCCCCCCCCTCTCCACCATTCCTCCAACCTTTCCATTCACGATACTGCCTCAAATTATAAAAAAAAGTTCCAACCCATCCCCTATACTACGCCGCCCCTACGAGCTATTCCCGCGCGTTCAAATCCTCTTGAACTACCTTACCTCACTCCCTGCAACTATCGCACCCCCTTCCTTTCCTCATCACTCCCCGGCCTCCCCACCAAACTCACAAAGATCCTCCCCTCTCCCCTTCTTTTTTTCGTTCATTCTCCTCTACTTGCGCGACCGGTCCGAGCCATAAATCACGCGTAATGGTCCTCGCAAGATCCTTTTATTTATAGCCTTTTTGTTTCATGCGCTCAGAAATGACACTTTTCTAACTTCCCCTCTCTCTCCTTATTCCCGGGACCCCGCGCGGTAACGACTATGGACAAAAGTTATTATCGAGAATTGTAAAAAGTGAAAACAAAGAAAAGAAAAATGTCTTATTTTATTGTTTTTGCGTCCTTTCAAGAATTTATTTGCTTTTACAACGCTCCGAAAAGTTCTGTTTACTCTCCTGCGAGCGCTGTTAGCTCGCCGTGACATGATCTGCCGCGGTGGTGTAGGCAGAAGCGACGACTTTCTTGTTCATTCTGTGAGTAACGCCGGTTTCTTTCCGTCTCCTACCTTGAATAGCGCCGTTTTTCCACGAAAGTTTAATTGCTTCGGATCTCTTTAAAGAATGGCGTGTGGGATGTTTTTTTTATCCCATCCTTGTTGCTCGAACTTCACGTTTTGCAGTGATGCTCGGGATTACATTCGTGAGGCTTAATTATTAGGAAGGCAATGAAAAAATCCAGTAGAACCCCTATTGCAATTTCCGAAGAAGGTAAAATGTTTCCTATTCCATCGTATATGCTATACATAATTTTATGCCATTTTCATAATCAGATTAGCTATAGTACTGTGATCATTATAAAGTCTGTTCTCTTAGCGTATACCTATTACTCTTACTCAAAAATGGATTTTAAACTATATTTCTACACAACGCAACCTGTAATTCGACATTCTTTGAAACGAATGCTTGCACAACTGAAGATATAGTGTATTTCTTGCTAAAACAATTACGATTAAGAAAAGCAGCATAAATCAAAGGTTCAATCTTGGGAAGAAGGCAATTTTTTAAATGGAATACTCTCTTCGGAATATGAGTAAGATAAGTTATTCAATGCTATAGTTCCCATAAAAACTTACGACATGATTGAAGTAGTCTCCTTTTATTTTTTGTCAAACTTTTTGCTCGTATTTGGAAAAAGGAATTCGAAACTATTTTAACGACTTCCTCGAGCCCAATCCATTTTGACGCATTCTCATGAAATGCTCGGAATTCAAATTATTCTCCCTCCTCTGAAAACGCATGCAGATTCCAACCGATGCATTTTTCAGTTCATATTGCGTGCGTATCGTGGAATCAAATACCGTATTCGACTTTTTCCTGCAATAAAAATAAACCGCAGTATGGGAGAGATGCTATACGATAAATAAATCCACGTTCGTTTCCCCCGCTGCCTCGGACGGACAAACGTATTAATGCGAAGAGTGAGAGACGGATGTCGGATGACTCCGCAGACGCACGGACGCAGAACAAATAGTTTTTTTGCGATGTTCGGGTAATATTGCTTCCCAAGGGTTGACGTCCCTTTGTTCGATATACCTTGTATTTCCTCCTCTTCTCTTGCTCTCCGTCAAAGCATTGTTATTCCCGTTTTTATTTATTTCCAGATCCACAGGGACATTTGTATAACTCTAGGCTCCAATATTACCCTAGAATGCGATAGGTGTACGCTGATGTCTGAAAAGTCGCTGGACAAGGTTAAGAAAGGAATATTGGGAAAGCTAAAGCAAATGGTTCCTGTCCTTGCTAGCTTTTGTAAACGACTTTTGTGGTTGTATGCCCAAGGATCTGAGAATTAATCTGCCACAGTTGTCAGGGTTAAGGGATTGGGGGGTCTCGACAACACGGAAGATTATATTGGCGAGGAAAAATGTTACCGCAGAAAAAGCGAATTTCTTGAAAGGAAAATGCAATTTATATTCCGAAAATAAAAAAAATAACCACCATAGATCCATACGATGATAATAGTGCATCATGAAATAATGCCAAATGATGGTAAAAAAGGTCTCATATACCTTGTCAATAAATAGATCTTCACGAAATTATTGTCTAAGCAAATCTTTTAATTTATCTAATCACTAATATTTTAATGGAAATTTAAAAACTCAAGCAATTTATTTAACAAACTTCGAAGTTAACAATGTTTGCATGCATTCACCATATTTATTTACATACTCGATATTTATCATGTGGGATGTGTGATACTGAATACATTGTTACCTCAAATTGGCGAAGATCTCACACTTTTCATAAATACCGCTTCGCACTTGAAAATACGAGTCGTCTTAACCATCCTCTCTCTCTCACTAGGATTAGATGGAAGAAGAGACTATAATCTCAATCTCGCCCAAATAAAGATGCATATCTATCTACTTTTCTCTTTAATGATTTTACAATTATCTTAGCTCGAGATTTTTTTATCAATTGAAATTTCACCGAGCGCTTCCCCTTTCCTCGTCTTATGTTTTTATTGCCCTCCCTTCCGGCAATTTTATATTAAAGTCCCGTCCGTCCTTAGCATTTTCACTTTCACCTTTTATCTTCGTCCCCTCCCCTCCCCCCACTCCACTCCCTCCTCTGCAGACCACGTTCTCCACCCCATTCTGACTCTTCAACTCCCCTCTCTCCCTTCCCCTTACTCCACTCTCTTTCCTCTCTCCGTCTCCACCCTTTTCCAACCTTACGGGAGAGAGGAAGGGGGGGGGGGGGGACCCGTCTCATAAAAAAAACCTTTTTTTTCTCTCCACGCATCGAAAGTCACGCCGCGCTTCTTGTCAACCAACCGGCGAGGAACGCGACAGTAATTATCAGGAGTCCAGATTTATGCGCAGGTCGAAAGTACGTGAGCTTGCATATAATTTCTCCCAGGGTCCCTCCATCCTTTCTCTCTCTTCTTTCTCCCCCCTCCCATTCACTTTGACTACGCCCCCTTTAGGGTACGGAAACCGTGGAACGGGCGCCATATTACTTTTTACTTCTCTCCACACACACACACACTTTATCCTCCATCTTTCTTTATTCTATCTCTTCCGACGCCCTTTCTCTCCTCATCCTCTTCCAGTGTGCATTCATTCCTCTTTTCATATTTCATCTGCATTATTCTCTGTCCCTCCTCGAGAGAACGCCTCGCGCCGTCAGGAGTCCATCCCCGAGCTCCTCCTATCGTAAATCTTAAGCAGTCCGGTAAGACGACTCGTCAAACCAGAATTCTTCCGCTTTTCATTCGATCTATTCCTCTTCGACTCACGCAGTCATACAACACGACCGGCAAAAAGAAAAAAATTAAACTTTTTTTTTATCTCGACGCGCCTTTGCGCGCAATAACCCATCCGCCGCTCCCGGAGGCGGGATTCTTTCCTCAACAGAAGCGGAATACAGCAACCGGTTGCGTAACAATTGATCTACGTTACGTGCGCTCCTCGGAGCGCAGCTGCTGCCGTCTTTTCTTCACGAGGGAGCGTCGAGGAACGACACGAAGCGGAAACGTCGAAGACCTTCGGATTCTTTTAGAAATCGGACGAGAGAGAAACGGAGATAGCGATCTGCGTTTAAATAAATGCGCTCTCTTGATTTTCGAGGCGATCTCTTTCGATCGCTAATGGGATGTCAAAATAATAAAACCGGAGGGTAATTCCGAAAGGTAATCGCGAGAAAAATAAGTGATCGGGTAAAAATTGACCGTCATTAGTGAAGTCGTTAAACCACGGAGCTGCGCGATTCATCTCGATTTTTTCTACAGAGATAGGATCGAGTCGCGCATTTTTTTTTATAGGATGATGAAATATCGTTAAGAACTGCCATAAATTAGAGGTACCTACTAATGGAACGTCTAATATGAATTATCGTCAGCAAACGCACGGAAAGGCTTCAATGGGAAATTTCATTAGATAGAGATCTAGGTAATTTACTTTTTTTGAGAACACCGATACTTTATGGTTTCGTAGACAAACCTAAATTTCTTTCAGAATTATCACACTATTAATTGCCTAACTTTAGATTTTCTAATTTCATAACATCATTAGATGACTTGCGTCCCATTACAGTAACATAACTCACTGCACTTTCTACAGGCGTAAGTGTTGATATTATTAGGTTCTCCTGGGAGTAATTACATCAAATACACCATTGTATGTCGAAAGATGCTTACAAGAAATGTAAATAGTCCTCACGCAAATTTTAACCATGTAACAAACCCCTTTTTCACATAGTCTTCTAACGAAACGTCGAAGAATCGAAAACCTTGGGATATTTTCAGCGCACGAGCTCGTAATTTACAAACGCATTACTTAAGAGCCTTGATGCATTAACCGATGCCGCAGCACTAAAGCGAGGTCTTGAACCCCTTTGACGCCGAGAAACATTTTTAAAAAAGTGTGCACGGGGTAAGAGTGAGACACTCTCCACGTAAAGGCAGCAAGGGAGTAGAGAGAGAGAGAGAGAGAGAGAAATGGAAAGACACCAGGAGGGTCCTCAACTCTTTTTCAGCCCTTCAAATTCCATTAACAGACCGCCAACTCTTCAACTCCACGCAAAGTGCACCCAAAGAACCCCAGGGAGAGAGCGAGAAAGAGACGCGAGGGAAAGAGAGATCGAGAGAGATCGGTGGAAAGGGTCCGACAGACTTCAAACCCTCAAGAACAAGAAAAATTTCGAGCGAAAAAACCAAAGGAACGGAAGGTTTCCGAGGAATAAAAACACACGCGACCTTTTTTTCACCCCAACCTGAGTGCTGTTCTTTCCGCTTTTAAAGGTATAAAAATAAAACGAAACGGAATAACCCTCACTTGCACAAACACGCACGCACGTGCGCACTAATCGACCACATTTTCCCCCCCTAAAGTACGTGAATGCGCGAAGGTGTTGCGGGAGTACGTGAAATGGATGGAAAATAAGACGGCAGAGAGGTGAATAGGTTTGAAGGAGAGCAGAAGGCCAAAAGCCCCCTTCTCTCTTTCTTTTTTAATTATTTCCAAGCGCGATGTTGGCTGCTGCTGCAGCTGCCTACTTAGCTGAGCACACATCTACATTGCGAGGCATACGAGAGGGAGCGGTACGGGAGATGGGAGTGGGGAGCACTCGAGCCCTGAGGCGCGCGCGCTGAGTTCACGACGAATAAGTTGGTGGGTCTTTTTATGCCCTCCACTTGGATACCATTCTCTCTCTCTCAATAAATGAGGACCCCTCTCTCTCTCTCTCTTTGCGGAGACCACTTACGGGAGCGAGACCTGAGAATGAGCGAGAGTTGGAAGAAGTTGATGGAAAACAAACTTGCCTTTTTTTTTTAAAGTTCAATATTTTATAAGCCTCTCACGCCGCTGCCTCTGCGCGACACTCCGCGACTCCCAACCGTGCGTGCTATCAGAGACGCGTGCGCACGCTTGTGTGTTTGTGTGTACATTTTGGATGATATGTTTTTGGAAGAAGGCTTCGTCGGTTTTAAAGGTTAATACCGGCGTTTTATCTAACCGGAACTTGGGAGGTTGGGGAGGAGGGCCACTCAAAGGACACGACCGCGGGTTAGGAGATCCGCTGTACATATTTGGACATCGTTACGGGCGTGGAATGGGGAATCTCTGCACGAGAATTTCTAGAAAACATTTTTATTTTAACCCATACCATCACGTAGCCCATTCGTCGGCTTATAACGGATTGTGGCAGACATAGTAGTAATATTATTGAATCCATCTATTTTCTACGGTCAGAGCATATAATATAGTGCAGGAGTTATGAATTCCAAGACTCGTGTGTCCAATCTATTTTTAAATCAACTTCATTAAAATTTTGTGACTCAGTTTAACATACTTAAGAGACCCTTAAACTATAAAAATTGACTGGTTGCCATGTTTCTGGATCTAAAAGTATGCGCATCAGCAACTCCTTTCTCGAAAGGCGAATTCCTTCTCTAACGATACAATGCTTCCAAATAACGAGATAAAAAAGAAGGAATTCCTGAATTTCTCTCGATTCTGCAACAAAGCGAAGCATGGCGAGAGCTGCCTTTCAGAAATCACGACCACTTATGAAGTTCATCGACACCGCGTCAGAGCGCGCTCAAAAAAAAAAAGCCTCGGAGGCGATTCAGATCCCACGCAAACACATCGCCCCACATCACGTTTCCATCATGGTACCAGAAACTTTAAATTCATTTTCACCTCACGCCTCAATTCCCGGAAATTAGCCACAGTCTTGAGTTTGATAGCGTTCTCGGGGTGTGTGTAAGAAGGAGTGTGGGCGAGACCGCGCTTCCCCGCCAACACACATCCATTCCTCCCTCGGATCGAAATGTTCTCCTCGAATTTCCAGCGGAGCAACAACTTCTCGGCTCCTGTGCAAGATTGGTAACGGGTAAATTGCCTCCGCGCCCGAGGCGAGACATCCTTTTGCGGTGCGAGGCCGCGAGAGGGAGGCGCCCTCTCTGTTCCGAAACTCAATAGCGGTCACGCGCTGATTATACACCGCGAACAAATGAGCAGAGACCGCAATGGAGTGTGTGATTGGCGGAAAGATTCGGATAAGACGAAGAGGGAAAGAAAAGAGTAGGCGGTGGTCAGGGAAGGGTGATTTCACGAAACGGTTTTTGTGACTCAATCGAATGAAATGCCGCGCCTCTTGAGATTGTCTTGCACTGGAAGATTGTTATACGTCCGATGGATTGTCTCGGAAAATTTCTTTTTCCAGCGTCACGAATTTGATTGGCTATATTTTTTGCGAAACGGCGAAAAAAAGAACGCTGCGTAGCCCATCTTATTTTTTGGGTCGTGATCTAAGAAATCCATCTTGAGATAATATTGGAAAAATATTTTGTTTTTATACGAAATATCTTCTCCCACCTCTTGGAAACGTAAAGTATACTTTGAGCAGCAAATTAGCCCTAGCTTCTTCGATTCATGCAAATAAATTCCATGATATTTTCGTAGTATATAGACGAGAAAAATAATGTTCATGAGCCTTTAAATTTTGTATACACAAGATTCATGAAGACCTATAAATGTTTCACATTTCCAAAAAATCAATTTCCTATGCCACAATACAAATATGTTTTCTTAACTGTTGCTTTTAACAAGAAAATAACTGTTCAGTAGTAGAATAAAATTCTACACTGCTTGACTTCGGCCCTCTTCAGGTACGCATAATGCTAATGCCGCATAAATTTCACATAAATGCACACTTGGTGCGCCTTCAAATTTGGAACGCTTGCCCTAAGCCAAATTTAACCGAAAAATCTCAAGTTGCCGACGCAAAGAGTCTAATAAAATCCAAATTTATTCATTAGAGAACTACGTGAGCATGTAATATTTCACTTTAGGCCCAAAACCTCCCCGGAATGGAGCACTGTTAAGCTAGGCACAAATAGAATTTTAACCAGCGTCTTCCACGCTCGAGACCGAGCGAAATAAAAAAATTAAAAATTCACATAGAGGTCTATGGGGAAGGGGTCGATGCACTTACTTTTCCTTTTCCGTTGCGTTGTGTAGGAGGAACTTGACGGCCACCAGTCGTTTCCCGAGAGAAGTTGCGCTCCCGTACTCCGGAATTCCATCCGCCTCCGCAACGTACACCTGCACGGTCGAGAAAAAGAACAAGTTAAAAGGATAGAGGAATAAGAAGAGCCAGTCAAACAAGATTTTTTCCCATAATAATTGACTGGGAAAAGCAAAGGTTATTAAGCGGGAGATGGGGATAGGTATTTATTCGCTTAGATTTTTTCATTCGATCAAATATATATATATATATATATATTCATTACGCTGCTAAAGAAACTTCTTTCAAACCTTTCATTTTTACGGTTCGCTGCGTTCGATAGATTAATGATACGTCCGTCTCGCATTCTTTTCAATTTAACATTCGAATGTGGGAAGAAACCATATCGCTTGCTTTTTAAATGTTCGAGCGGAAGAATTTTCATTATATGATGCCATTAGTGCGGAATGTGGAATTAGGAATTCATTTTTTGCAGTGGTATACTCAGTATATTTACTTACTATTTTTAAAGATTCAACTTAAACGTAATATAACGGGAACAATATACGATTTTACAATTCATAGTTTAGCATGCGAATAAGTCGTGTGTTATCTAAATTCTATTACAATATGGAGAAATGTAATATCTCGTCAAATTGACTACAGGTAATTACTTTTGTGAAACACATTATAGAAAGAGATATAAGTGTTAAGTCGTTAGACATTGGTAACTTATATTAAAAGGATGCGGAACTTTTTCAGAAATTAAAAACGAAATTCATCTATAAAAGATTGGTTCACACCAAGCTTACACAACGCTGCATTAGAAAATGACACAAAAAACACGTAGAATTCAACTAAGGTCATCGCAGACAAACAAAACGCGGAAAACTTTCACGAGCGTTATCTTCTTTCTCGAGAGCAAGCCTTCCCACTCATTTCCTTTTTTACCCTTTACCTCGCCGTCCCCTTGGCGCAATTAAGCTCCCATTATCTTTTATCGCCGCGCTATTTTTTATGTTTTCCACACATCATTTAGCTCACGTTCCCCCGCTACCCACAAAGACCTTTTAAAACCGAGCTGCCGGAAAAATCAAGCGCTCGCTTGGCAAGGATTGAATCCTACGCAGCCTTCTTTAAATGTAATACCCGCTTCGCTCTCTCCACACGCCATGTATGCGTCGATATTTTTCATTCCCTCTCTCATATAAAACCCCGCCCACGAAAATCGTCCCATCCACTTCTTTTCTTTTCTTACATACAAACAGCTTTTTTCGTTTTTCTATTATACCTGTGGCAGTGAGTGTTTGTGTTTGTGTGTGTGTGGATTCAACTGGTTTTTTTTTCGTCCCAGCGACTAACCCCATGCGGATAGGAAAGATGGCCTATCGGGTAGGGAGTGCGCGCGAGGGGAGATTTTGTGAGGAAGGCGTGATGATAGAGAAAGGGTGGGTGAAAGGCGGGGTAGGATGGGGTTATAGGGAAGGAGGCCAAAGAAGAGGAGGCGGTGACGAAACGTAGGCAGAGAGGAAGGGTTTTTTTAGTGGGACGGAGGGTTTTGGAAGAGAAAACACACGAGACGGCCTTTTTGATTCGTGTTTATGTTGAAGGGATGGGAGAAGAGATAAGGAAAAAATGAGGCCCCTCGGCTCTCTTATTTTTTCCCTGTAATTTAAAAAAAAGGAAACACGGGGGCCTGGGTGCCGCGCGGTGAAGAGTCGGTCGAGAAAAAGTGGAGTGGGAGACGGAGGAGGAGGAGGGGATATATGAGCAGAGGAAAGCTGTGGTGGAAGGAGAGAGTTTGTCGAAGCCGACATGATATCCAGCGGGAGAAAATAAAATAGTTTATCCAGCCTGGAGAGAGTCGTGGAAGAACTCCGATATTTTCTCCGTTCTCTCGCAGGGCTCATAAGCTTGAGTTATGAATTGAAGAAAACAATTCGAAACGGAGCATAAAAAATGCAAACTCAAGATGGAAATATGGTGGGAATGATTTGAGTCGGATTTTTTATGTTTGGGCATTTTATGATGGTATATCGCGTCAGTTTCGGGAAATAGAACTGTTTAAAACCCTTTTTATCACTTTTTAGAATACGTACTTTTTTCTTGAGTATTTCACGAGCAGGTACGCACAAAGTTATTTTATGCAATGGCCTTAGGTGTACTTAGTCTGCCTTATATATCTATTTAATTTCATTAAAAGAATAATTTAATTAAAGTTATCAGCCGATACCAGGCAACGAAGAGATTCATGATAGACAATTATTAGACGTTTATTTAGAAATACCATTAAACTCTTTAGCGATACAGTTCATATAATGTGTTACCCTCCACGATAATGCTATAATCAGTTTATTTCTATTTAACTACAACTTACTTTTAACGCTTATAGTTAATTAATTTTGCAATCTAAATATACGAATATTAATAGATGTAACGTTTTAAATATTTTTACTGCGTTTACGAGGAAAATGTAAATTTCAAATTTCAACATCATTGCTCTGCTTAAAAAAAATAGAAAAATATTCTGGCGAGGATTTGAGATTTAGATCATCGGGGGAGGGGGGATAAGGCGATTTTAGCCTCCTCCCGTTCGGGTGTGGGCGCTCGATATAAGAGATAAGGGAATGGTTATGTTCAATTGGGCGTTTCCCTTCTCCGGAGAAACTGTACCCTCTCTTATGGCAACTGATGGGTGAGCGGGTGTGAGGCAGAACAGCCGCGCGTTCCTCCAGGCGGCTGAGGAACCAAAAGTTAAGTGCATTACATAAAGGGATCCTTCTTCCTCGTACTAAAGGCATAGTCCTGCCATTGTAGAGTTTCCATCTAGCTAGGTCTTGTATCAATAAAATGGGTTACTAATCCAAAAATAACTGCTTCCGGCGTTGTGGAACGTACCTTAAAGAAGTGGATTCATCTTACCGATTGTTTGCAAGTATATTTAATGATGTTTTAGGCATAAAAATTATTAGCGAGTGGAAATTTCATTACGTTTTTAATTTTTTTAATTATAAATTTTTGTGGCTTTCCTTACAGGGATTGCTAGCTTCAAAAATAAGATTTATTAAATGTTTACTGAATTTAAAATTATTATATCGACTAAGGAAAATCATTTTCAACCGACATAGTTTACTTATTTTGCCATATACGACATATATATTTTACACTGCAAATGTTCTAGCCTACGAGTAAACACTAAAGCTCAACCAGTAGAGTAGCGATGTCTTAAAAAATTAACACTTAGTACAGTTAGCGGTTTAAAGTTTATTCGCTAATTAAATGAATGGAAATTAAATGCATGGAGCATCATTCATCATTAAACTTGCGTAGTATTTATTCTAGTTCGATATTTGTAGAATTTGATTATTGGACCTCTTTCAAATAGTTAAACTAAAAAATATCCCATAAATGAGAATAAAGAATAAATGGGCATAGAATAGCATACCGTTCCGAAGGCGCCGTCTGCAAGTTTGGAGAGCATTCGTAGCCTGTGCCTCGGGAACTCGGGGACTGCTGTTTGCTCCAATCGCCGTTTGAGAGCACTCAAAACTTCTTGCTGACTTGGAGACTGAAGTGAATAGACATAACATAAATTAATATCAGGGACGAAAGAAATAACCTTACCAACGCGAAAATAGGCCATTGAAATTGATGTCATAATATATGAGGTTCTGGAGAAATATCTTTTAAATTTATTTTTGAAAAACCTGAGAGCGTTTATAAGCGTCTAACATTTTATAAATAGGCTTGAAGTAATTTTAACCTTGGGAAATATAATATTACATTCACTGCTTTATAAGGTAAATTCTAAAGTAAAAGTAGTTAAGTGCCTTATACAGGGACTTGCATTAATTACGAATATAAGATATAATCATACGTTACATTTAGTATTTATCATTAATATTAACAGTTAACGACCAAATAGTAGTATAAAAAGTAGTTAAGTAACTTATGAAGTGATTTGCATTAATTTTGAGTTATATATACGAGGCAATTATACTTTACATTACTTTATATTAGTAATAATAGTTCATCAACAGCTGATACTCTAGAAATATATGGAAAATTTTCGGTGAGGATATTATTCTCTACGACTTATAATGAAAACAAATCACTAAGAACAACATCTCAACGGACTACGATATTATGTTTCTTATCAGCACTTGTTTAACTCTCTCATGGGGCAGGATAGAAAACACTTCTTATTCCCGTATCAACTCACAATTCCGATTAAATGGCGCGTGTTCTTCCGTTTACGCACGGGTTGATAGGAAGGGATCCCCAGGTCATCAACGAAAGAGAAGCGACTCCCGTTATGGGGGGATTGAGATTGCGATACAGCGCTCCATTTTGGAGATTATTAATAAACACCATTCATGCTGTTAAAAAAAATTAGGACATAATAGGTGACCCAGGGGTTAAGAAAGCTGACTCCAATAAAAACACAACAACGGTAGACTGTGACAGACTGGATTTTGTCAAATAAAAAATAAAGAGATTGCTTATTCGTTTTCCGAAGAAAATAAAGATATCTGCTTCCGTCATATTCATCAATGATCTCGAAAAATTTTCTCTCCCGCATTATTTACGTTGGATTATATACCTACCGAATCCAAATTCCTTCCGCTCCTTCTTTCACCCCTCCTCTCTTTCTCTCTTCATCCCTCACTCTCCATTTCTCTCTTTCCATATGGATCTGACGTCTTTCTTTCTCCCCTTTGGCAGATCCTTTTATTTTTTCTCTCGCAATCCCTCCCTCAACTCTCGACATTCTGCCCCCAAACTTCCCTCCTCCCACCCCCTTCTCCCATTCCCAACTTCCTCCACCCTTTCTGCAATTTTAATTACAGGGCTTTTATGCGGACTTATAACTTCACTCCCCAACACCCAAGCTTTCACTCTAGTTCTCTCTCCTCCTCCACACAACTCTCCTCCACCGTTACCGCTTCCATAACTTCTCCCCTTCCCCTCCATCCCACTCCCCCCCCCCCCCCCTTCCCGTCCTCTCCCCCCCCTTTTCAGCCGTCTCCTATTTCCTATTCACTTTCCTCCGCCTACTAACCCATTCCAACTCCCCCACTAAACCCTTTCTCTCACGCTCCCTTTTAACTCTTAAGCCCGTGCTTTAGCCCTCACCTCCCCCAATCTCCCTCACTCCACTACGTCCATTTCCCTCGCCCTTCGCCCGGACACCCTTTCCACGGCCTTTCCTCAGCCTCCTCTTGCGAGCCCGCTGGTTCATAGGACTTACGTCATATCGTGCCTCCAGTGAAAGATGGAGGGCGAGAAAAGGGGAGGAGGGAAAATACTCGAGTTCACAGAGGAAGGAAGTCTCGGTTCTGATCCTTTTTCGATTCCACTCGAGGAGAGAGAGATAAAAAAAGCCGTCATTAAAATGTGACGCGACGAAAGAGAGGAAAGAGGGCTTCGGGAAAGAGTTAAATGAGGAGAAGGATATTTGCCTGGAAATGCATGTACTGCACGGGTTAGGAGTTTACTTTTTTTTACTCGCCTCTAAAAAGTCTTAAGAAAAAGTCGGAGATTACGTAAGCTCGGGTTTCGTTTTTTTCCTTTATTTTTTCGCGTTTATTTATATTTTAAAAGCGCTTAAGGTAAAATTCTCCCAACCGTTTTGTTTTCTCTAAACCGGTTTATCTATGATCTTTCATAAAACAGAAAATATTTATCGTGTACTTTCAAAAAATTGCACAGGTTTTGACACTTTATACACTTGAAAGAGGTAAAAGATAAGGGGCCTATCTCTATTTATATTTTTTATTTAACATTTTAGTAAATTAAATCTGCTTTGGTTTAATTATTCACGCAATAAATCGAATTTATGTATTCGCTTGGTATAAAGAAGAAGAAGTCATCCATTGCAAATGTCCTCTTAATACCAATATTTAGTAAGCATAAGGATGAAATCTGGCCCGCCATTTGTCATCCAAATGACGGAAGGAACAAAAAAAAAATCTCCACTCCGACGGACCTTAGCAGTCGAGCCGATTCTTTACCTCCACCCCTTTTCTCTCGCTCTCCAAACTCTCTCTTCTCTCTCTCTCACTCGCGGCCACAACATTTCCTTCCTCTTCCTCTCCGTAATTTTCTACCCACATCCTTCCCTTCCTCCCATTCACCTCCCCCACACCCACACTCCCGGCGTCCGCCTTACTCTTTCCTTGCCACCCCGTAACACACCAATCTCCTCCCTCCATGGGCCTCATAACCACCCCCGCCTCCCCCTATGAAACCTCGGTTAAACCACCCCCCTCTCCCCCCATTCGCAGCACCCATTCCCCCTTTGCCATATCCCTCGCCGCACACAAAACCCTCATAAATAATATCACAGAGGATCCAGAGGAGAAGTATAATTCCGGTGAGCCAAAATTCTCCCTTTCCTCTTCCCTCCCTCCCCTCTCCCTCTAGCGCTACCGCTCTCCCTCTCCATGTCCCTATCCTTTCTCTCTCTTACGCCAGCTCCTCCACCCTCTCTTCCTATGCCACCACCCCCCTCCCCCACTCCACTCCTATCATCTCCTTTTTCCCTCGGGATGCCGCAAGTACCAAGATATTCCCTTGCGATATTCCTACCTTTAACGCGTCCGTTTATTTTTTTCGGTCCCCATTTATTTCTCTCCGTTGCGGTTGTCGCCGAGGCCTTTTCCGAGGCCACTACCGAGTAGTTTCCATGTAACCAGATCGATTTTTATCCTACTTTCGACGTGGTCTATTCCTCTTTTTATGAACGTTTGCCTCTTAATTTACTCCTAGAACCGTTTTGAATGATACACAGCGACGATTGAGACAGGAGCAGCAGATGGGAAATGTTCTTACATTACACCGAGATGTAAAAGAAATGATTCGCCGGCTGTGTTAAATTTTATTTTCCCTTTATAAAATATCAGTGTTTAATTAGGGCTAGGCAAACTAACCACGGAATTGAAACTTGTTATTACTTATTAGACTACTCTTGTTCCTTCCACTCCCAAAGCCCCTATAAGAGCGAGGTCTTTTTTTCGACCCTGCGCGTAACGTCCATTCCCATCTATTCTCTCTCTCTCTCACGCACTATTTCCTCGCTCCCTATTTCTCTTACATTTTCCCTTTCCATTTTGCCACTCCCGCGGGAGTGAGATAGAGATTAGAGAGAGAGAGAGAGAGGGTGGCAGGGAGCGAGAGTTGCACTTTTGGAGTGAGAAGTAGCTATGGAATGAGGAGAACTGGAAGAGGTTCGTTTGCGGGGTTTCAGCAGGAGGGAGGTAGAGAGGAGCTGGAGTGGAAGGGGAGAAATTAGCAGGAGCCGACCCGCGCGAAATTTATCATCATTAGCCTAACGGTCCGCCAGTTCTATTAATTGCGCACGGCTTCCATAGAGGGCGAGAGAAAGAGAGAGAGAGAAACGAGAGAAAGGCGAGAATGTGAGGGAGAGAGAGAGTCAGATGGAATATGTTGGAAAGAGGAGGAGTGTTATTTTCGTAGAAGAGTTTGTCTCGGGAGAAGTATGTTTGTGTGTGTGCTCATATGCGCAAGTATGAACTCACATATTTATTTTCATTCGTCCTTCCAGAGACGAGCATCAATAAAATGAAAATCGAAAATTACTCTCAATGACAGTGATCCTCAACCAGAGTGACGCGACGCGAGATTTATTAACAGAGCGACGCTAATATTGAATAAAGTCACAGTATGTATATATATATATATATATATATATATATATATATATATATATATATATATATATATATATATAAGTATATATACATCACTTTTATTCATTTTGACTTATAACAATAAATAAAATCAGGAGGATACGCATGTGTGGTTCTTTAAATACGTGAATTTTTACATGCTACGGTGTATTGGGAGCCCAATTTATCTTTAAAGATGGCTTGAATATAATGGAATTAAAAATGGGGTGACGCAGACTAGAAAAAGTTTGAGAACCACTGCTTTCTAGGCCAAGTGCTACTGGTTTTGGTTGACTGTGAGGAGATGGAGAGAGAGGGAGAGAGAGAGATAAGGAAGAAATGGGATTGCGAGGTGACGTCGCTTGCGCTGGGAACTAAACGTGTGTGAGAGTAAGTAAAGTAGCCATCCTCCCCTGGTCTCTCAACTCTTCCTCTCTTCTTTTTAGGTGTGTCGGGAGAGCCGAAAGGAAGATGAGGGAGGGAGTTTGGGCGGATGAGGTCGAGCGACTAGAAGCAAACAACTTCTTCTTCCCTTCACACGAAGTTCTTACCCGAGGTGTCCTCCTCGTGTGTATATCCCGGCCTTACTTGTTGTTTGAAACATTTAAGGGCGTAGGAGGAGTTAGTTAAGGGAGCCCACCGCTCTCTCTCTCTCCCTCTCTCTCTCTTCTCTCTCTCTTCCCTCTCTCTCTTTCTGCTCTCTCGCCTTTGTCGGCAAACTTAAGACCAAAAAAGGATGTCGTCTCCTGCATTTTGCGTGGGATCTCGAAAGACAAACAATCCGAGCTTTGTGAAGAAATGGAACCAACATGTTTTCTTCCTTATTGAAATTCTTTTGGTATTCTCGGAATCTCTTTAATGTTGATACGGTTGTGGTGAAAAATTGTTATTTTCAATCGAAAAAATCTAATTAACAATTAATTCGGTTGTATTTTACGGTTTATAGCATATAACGACAACGTCTTACAGTCATCATTTTTTAAAATTAGATTTAAAAGAAATTAAGCTGACGAAAAATACAAATTAAACAGATGCTTCATACATTAAATTTATTTTGGTTTGTTTGCTATATTCCTTGAATCAATTGTAATTTTTTGTTACTTAATTTAACCAGCCTTTTTAATAATATGCGTGAAATAGGAACGTTTATTTGCTATTAGCTTAGTAAACACTCAAATACATGAGATAATCGCATACATATTCAAAAATTATGAGAAAAAATAGAGATCCTATATGAAATTTGAGAAGGAGAAAAAGTCTTCACTTGACCAGGAATAGAACCCGAGTCTACCACTTGCCGGGTAGATGTTTTAATAAATTAACTACCAAGCCAGTCTATAAGAATATAACTGCCGTAAAAATATCTGGGGCATTAAAAAACTGAGATAAATAGTTCACGATAAAGCATATTGCAAACGTGCCAACTTCTCAGCTACCAATTATGACTTATGTACCTTTTTTCCTTTGGGCTCGTCCGTAGACCGGCTGCACCTTGAGGATGATCCCTTAGAGAAGATACTGTCCCTGTCGTTTGGCATCGTCGTCACTGGCAGTGTCGTTGCACCGACGGAGGCCTCTGGGCTAAGTAGCGGCATGTTTCCCAGCTCAGGAACTGCGTAGTCATAAGAAGTGTCTACAAAGAGCAAATTTAAAAAAAAACAATTAAAATGAAAATTACCCTCGTGGATGCCTAAAATATTAAGAAGACTTAACTGTTATAGACTGATAAAAACAATTTATGCTTGAGTGGTTCATTTCAAATAAAAGTTTAAAATACGAATTTTTACGCCTTATATAATTAACCAATCATACGATTTTTACTCAACTTTATACATAAATAAACAATATTGACACAAAGCTGTTCCAATGAACATCGTTACTGTCATAAAAATCCATCGCAGAAATAGATCTCAAGCCAAAATAAGAGACGCAAAAGCCAAAAGATCATTCCACCTATGAACTTCATAGTGTGCTGACATACTAAATAACCCTTTCAATTTTCGAAACCGACTACTGAGCTAAAAAAAGAAGGGCTAGATTTTTCGGAAGAATGTAAAGAGAGAGAGAGAAAACTCATCATTCCAGTTTCCAATTTATTCAGCCCATCAGGAAGAGAGCGTAGATGATACCCGAGGGGGAGATAAGGGATCGCATCCGTGCCATAATGAAGAGTAAGGATGGTGGGGGGTTTGGATGTGATGTGGCGGTAAAGAGGGTGGGGGGGGGAGGAGGAGACGGGATAGCATGTTTCAGTGGGGGGCGAACACCTTTGGGACAGGGAGAAAGAAGAGAGATGGAAGAGTAAAAGAGGAAGGGTTCGAGATGACATTTCGATGGGAACTCCCTCCTCACTCACTACAGGATATAGCGTCTTGATCGTGCACGTATGAGTTTGTGTGGGCGCCGGGTATTACAGCCTGAGCACGAGCTACCGGACGTCAAAGCAGGAGAACAGACGGACGTAGAAGTCCAAGGTGAGCACGCTGGGTGAAGCTTATGGCCTTTGATGTCTCTTCCCATAGCCCCGTCCCTCTCTCTCTCTCTCTCTCGTGGGCAAACGAGGTGATGTTGGGGTAAGCGGGGAGGCAGCCGGTGGCAGTCGCGGTAAATGCGGACACGGGATCTGCACCGGGAGTAATCCTCTTTGCCTCTCTCGGGCAAGCCAATTACGTCCATGTAGAGAGATATTTCCCTCAAAACATTTTATGCGACGATTCTATTGTGGCGGACTCGGGAATGGGAGGATTGGAGGGTGGTTGGGAGCGAATGTTTTGGGAGAGAAGTGATTCTACATTTTCAGCATTCGATAAACGTTTGGTAGAGATATGCCTTTTGATAGCGGTAACGCAATTGTTGGGGCGGCGCGTCGTTTTCTCCCTGCAAAGTGGATTCTGCCGCCGATGAAGGTGCTTTTGTTAGCTGGCAGTTATTTTTAATTTAAAATTCGAATATTCAGTTTCGATGTATCGTTTTCTCTCTTTGCATGCTATGAGAGATGCGTCAATTATTTCATTGTAAATATTTTCATAAAACACGAATTTAACTCGAGTGGCAAAAGTAAAGCACATACAGCAAGGACAAAATAACTTGTACGGGAAAGGTGCATTCCAATATTTTTAACGTTTATTTCAATACTTTGATCGCTAAAAACAGATATCTACTTAGATTCATATACCTAGAAACATGCTGATGGCATACTGGAATTCCAAAGGAATTAAGGACTAATTTCCCTAGAGCAACTTCTATAAAGTAAATCCATAGCAGCGTCACTTATTATTGGCTTTGTCTACTTCATAACGAATTTTCTCCGATGATCTCATTTCCCAGAAGCCTACTCAAAGGTTATTTCCACACCAGACTCAACTACATAGGAGAGGATGAGAAGGAAAAAAAACTCATCTCGTTTCGAATGAGAAATGCTTTATTATGGCGCCTTGAGCCGGGATATGAAGGAGAGAGGGTGTTTCAAAAATAAGTCCCGTCCACCTTAACAGAGGAAGAAAAGTGCGCCTCCCATTAATAAGGATGAATAACGGTACCGAGGAGAACCGGGAGTAAATTAAACGTCACTCAAGGGGCATTAATGGAAGAAAAACAGAAGCGGACATGGGTGCTCGCTAGAAGGAGCATTGATGGAATAATCATCGTGTTTGAACAACCGTATTGTCGTTATATATAAAGTTTCGGTCGTCACCTTGCTCTCTCTCTCTCTCTCTCTCTCTCTCTCTCTCTCTCTCTCACACACTCTCTTTCTCTCTCGCTCGCTCTCTCCAAAGCCGGTAAGGAAAAAAAGAGAAGTTGGCTCTGAAAGAGGCTTCCGACCGCTGGGAGTGGTTCTGGGAAAAGTACGATCAACCCTCCGTCGACCCGCCCCGCGTCCCGGAGTAATACGTGCCGGAGGAGAAGGATCCATTAGCATTTTAAATGGGTGACCTTATCGGGAAGTATATCCAAAAAGGTTGGATTGATTGGAGTCATCTCGAACCATTTAAGATTTTTCAATAGGGCTTGCGTCGAGGTGGAAAGTAGATGAGGGGTCAAATGTCTATTCAAAAGGCAGGTACGCCTAGATGTACATTTTTTAATTGAATGCTGGCACATCAGTATACTTTGATGGTCGATCGATAGGCTGGAAATACATTTTGAGTGCATTTTATTCAGTCGGCGGATGCGGTCGTGAAATCGAGTCTATCTAAGATAATTATTAAATAATGGTGTATAATATAAGCTAGGCTGATAGTTGGGTTCCAAAATGAAATCGATAATGTAGTGTTATTTTCAACAAGATCTTTGGTTATTAAAGGAATGGATTAGTTCGAATAAATTAAATCACCAAATAGAAAGCTGCGTATAGGAAAGGTTAATTGTGTGTAATTTTGTATGGAGACTTCTATTATAAACAAGTGAATTTGAAAAGTATAATATAAAGAACCCTAACAAAATTCACATCTTACTACGTTTTATTTTTTAGCGACGGGGAAATAATTTTAATGTTATGTAGGATACAAATCAACATTAAATGAATGATATTAATAAGAGTAACTAATTTCATATATAATACATGTCTAAATTGTTGTCAGTGCATAAAATGCGTAACTTTAACGGAACCAAACAGCTTCGCTTGATTTAACAGTTACATAACTGGCACATATTTATAATCAGTTTTTAATTTAAAGAATGAACTTACTGTTACCATATTAAAACAACGAATCCGAACAACATTATTTCGTTTCCTTTGAACATTTTTAATTTGTTAAAGCTAACAGACCTATATATATATATATATATATATATATAATGAACAGATTGAAAAAGAGCCAAAATATACATGAATGATAAAACAATTCCAGCAAAAAAGAACACCTCACCTGATAGGGGAGCGGAGCACTTGTTCAGCATGTCCTTCATCTCCATGACGACGGTGCTGTAGCTGTAATAGGGTGCGTACTTGAGAGCCTGATATGGCTCCTGGTAGTCGTCTAGTTTGTCCATAAGGTCGACGACAACACCGCCCACGCTTCCGCGAGGAAGTGTGGAGGTGCTCGACGTCGCCGTGGTCAGGGCGCTTCCTCTCGGCTGGTTGTAGTTGTCGTCCATCAGAACGAGGTCCTTGATGCCATATGGACCTGTCTGAGCAGCGGCTGCTGCTGCACAAGCGGACGCCGATGACGCCGAGGCCAAGGAACCTCCCTTCTCGAGCCCAGCCAACTGGTGGTGGAGAGGCATGGGGTAGCCAGCTCCCGTGGGCAAAGGCGGCGGCAGTGCCGCGGGGGGCGGAGGAGGCGCTTGGGAAGATGGAGGAGGCGGAGGCTTGGAGGCCAGCGGACTGCCGAAGCATTTCCTTTGCCTGTGCCTCGATATGATGAGGAAGATAGCGACAGCCAGGAGCAGTATTACTGCGGTCAGCACGCCTATGATGACCGCCATGTAGGTCTGGTCCTCCTGTCGCGCCGTGGAAACTGGTTGGAGAGAAACAAGGAAGAAGGTTAAGATGATGAGAGACATGCGAAGATTTCGAGGTTCGGTAGTTTCGAAATCCTAAGAATGCAAGCGTTTGGAATTGACCTAACATTTCAGAGTTTTGCTGTGCTGTGTTTTTAAGAAACCATAATGTCATTAGAGAAGTTTTTACTTCACAAACAATTGATTGAAATACTGGCACAGGGTGAATGAATTTGGCAAAGTTGTAGATATATTGAAGGATTTCATTAGTGCATACGATTCCATATCTAAAGACAACGAAATTGTTTTAATACATATTCATATAGATAAAACATTGCCATGCTGCATAGCTGAGTATTTCATAATTATAATTATTAAAAAATACCTTCGTAGATATACATTAGTTATATGTAATCTAGGTTAATTATTCGATGAAGGAATCTGTTTTCATCCATGCTCTTAATCCAGTAAAAACATTTAATGTTTCGTAATAATTTAGCATCCAGCGAGATGGATAATTGCACAAAAATATTTTAAGAAACAACAAGTTTTCTCCACAACATAATTTCATATCTAAATTTGAATCAAACTCTACAAAGAAAAATTCCCATCCAATTCTAAAAACATTGTTACTCTCTGAGAGATGCAACGAGCTATCACGACAGATTGACGCCCCTTTTATTCTCGTGTCCGACACACGCCCTCGCCAAACAAACGCGAATTCATCGCATCATTTGGCAATCAGGGTTGTAATTTCTGCGGAGTTAAAATTTTCGCTCAGTCGCTCCGTTAACTTTAATACATGAAAAACGTATTAATGCGCGGGAAACTACTTTTACGCTCGCGGAACGCGCCATAAAGGAAGAAACAAAAAAAGACAAAACAAAGCGAGTCGACTCGGGTGTTTGACTTTTCCAGCGCATGCCTAGGCAAAAGCGGTCGCAAACAAAGGCACATATTGACCGATTATGGGGGTCTTTTGAGTGAACCTCCGAGTCGTGTTTGGGAAAAAACGGAATAACAGCTGCCCTCGACACCCTCCTCCTCCTCCTCCTCTTTAAAGCGCACCATTACTATCCCGCCGTCCAAAAATCCATCCTCCAGCCTTTCCCATCACCGTCCCCCTTTCATTCCCGCGAGGTCGCTTTGATAATGCTCCCGTAATTGAATTCTATAGTTACCCACACCAAGGGAACCGCGCCGTAACTACCAAAACCCACACCCCTTCTATTATTACCTCCCCCTCTCTCTTACACCCACCATTCGCATATCCTCCCTCCATCTCTTCTTCAAGCCCCACCCCCGCGCTCAACTTTCCCTCCCCCATCTCCGCCCTATCCATTCCACCTTTCCTCCCCTCTCCACTATACCCTCACGCACGCCCTCTTTCCGTGCCATCTATAATGGATACGAATGATGGAATCTTTTTCTTCCCAAAAAAAAAAAATTTCTAGAAAAAAATGACGGAGCGAGAGAGAGAGAGAGGAGAAAGAGAGCGATAGTAAAAACACATCGAAGTTTACTGCCACCTCGGATGCTACCCCTTGCGCTCGCGTGCGGGGGAGTTGAGGGGGGGATAGATGCGGAGGTTGAGGGAGAAGGGAATCGATATTTACGCCATACACCTCGTCGCAAAGGGAGAAAAGGATAGGCAGGCAGGTACTCTGCGGATGGCGCTTAGACCACGTGGGGATCTTTGCAAGGACCTTCGGGGAAGCTTCCCCCTGCTCGTCTTCGCTCCACCGGCTGGTTGGTACCAGAGGACAGTGGGCTGGATATAGGACAGGGAAAAACCCTCGGAATGGGAGAGAGGAGGAGAAATCGAGGGGGCGTAGCGCACGGTTTGGAGATATAGGGGAAAGGTTTTCGAACGTTAAAGGGTTTTAAAGGACAGGAGAATGGAGGAAGGTATGGTAGTAAGCGGTGGGAAAAAGGGTTCGAGAGTGAGAGAGAAAGAGAGAAGGCGAAAGGGGCTTTTCGCTCGGCCTATAAAATGCGAGGTGGAATGGATGCATATGCGAGCGGAGGAGAAAGGTGCAGTAAAAAGAGGCGGGTCTTTATGTAGGAGGTATACGCGCACACGGGAGAGTATCTCTCGCACACGCGCCAAGCTCCTCTTTTACGAGTTTCGAGGGAGGTATCCCTAAAGGACTAGGGAAATACCCCAAGACGAAGAGGACTGCGGGGTGGAGTTGGGGTTGCGAATGGGTTATTCTTTTTTAAATAATGAGTTGTCGACTTTGTCTGGGTATTCTGGAAAGAGGGGAGAATCGATAAACCAGTTGCTGTGCAACTTGTCTTACCTGGCAACTCCTCTTGAGCGCTGTTTGATTCCTTCTCGACGTAAACGTCGCTCTGGACTGGAGTGTCCGCTTCAGGGAGCGATTCCACTGAGAAGTTTCCGTGAGCCACCTCTGTAACAAAAAGTCAGAATATTGTGAAACGGAATAGTACGAAAATACTTCTCGAAGAAAAGAATTGAATTTGCAGATAGTGATTCAATAAAAAAATCTGATGATTACTTTGCAAATTAATCTTTCATAGTCATTTCTATAAAAGCTTTCGTTGAAGCTAAAGAAATTGGAATGAAGTCCACTGACATTTTTCATAAAAATGGTTCATTATTTGGACTGTCTATCATCCGTAACTCATGCACGCGTATAATCAAACACGTTAAGGGTATAGTCAAGAGAAATTTAGGGAAATTAAATATGAGGTTACATGGTCTCCAATAGAATCATGTTGCATTTAGCGAGTGTAATAGACAATTGATTAAAATAAATTAGTTGGATAAAATGTACATATTGATATACTTAATCATTTCAGTTATTATTATTATGAACATAAGATTTCATTAGCTTCCTCCTTTTACCAATTTATTTTGCAACAAGTACTGATGTATATGCGATATTAAAATTTTAAGCCCGACCTCTAAAAAAAAAAAGTATTTCATTTGCAAAAATTGCTTTATCAGGTTAACAGCTTTACAGGAGAGGCGTGACTACAGATATTTCTTTTAAAATGCATGACGCAAAACCTTTCCATAGGAAAAATATTATCTTAGAGCAGGAAATATTAGAACTATCAACTCACAGTTAATAAAACAAAACATAGCGAACTTCTTCAATAACCCAACCATATTTAAGAGCACGAACTGCAGCAAATATCTCGCCAATCTATTAAAATGCATGCGACCCGGACTGAATTTACAAGACACGTTAAAATAAACAAAATAGAGCGACGCGACGCTTTGCTTTTCCTCCCACATTAACAACCTCCGGAGGCCGACAAAAACAGGTTATAATTATAATAAGAGCCCGGAAAACTTAACACACTTGAGAGAGAAGGAGAGAAAGAGTGGAGGATGAGACAGAAAGAGAAAGGGTAATTGTTAAAACACCCCGCAAAGACTGCCCTTCTTTTGTCCCCGAGAAGAATGGACGAGTGTAGGCGCATGAGGTGGGGGGGGGAGGCAGAACCAGGTTCCTCTTAAAAGTTGAGGCAAAGGAGCAGAACGAAAGGGGTTGAAGGGGGGGGGGGGGATGAGGCGAGGGAATCGAAATAAAGGGGTGAAAAAGAGGGGGAGCGCCGGTGGCGTCAAGGAGAGAGAGGGAAAAACGTAGGGAGGTAAGCGAAGGAGAGCGTCGGGACACCGCCTGCAAATCGATCCCAAGGCGCCGCCGGAGGGCAACGGTTCGCCCCGAGGACGCAGGGAGGTCAACGAGTTGTAGAGAGGGTGGATGGAAGAGGCAAGACGCCCGTATGTATACAAGCAGGAGCAATGCGTGTTTGCAGTGAGTCAACTGGGATGAGGGAGAGATAGAAGGGGGAGATGGAGGAAGAGGGAGAAAGGAGGGCGGAAGGAAGAAGGGGCCAACTCAAACAACGTAGTCTCTACTCTCTTCCCCCCTCCTGCTCGGAAAAGAGGGGTCTCCCTCCCTCCCTCCCTCTCTCTCTCCAAATAAAGGGTGAGGAAAGATGATGTGAGGGAGGTGGGAGTCGGACGCAGGACGGGTGTGCTCGAAAGTGACAGGAGCCTCAGGCCGAAGGTGTTAGAGTGGACGGGTTCCCAAATCGCAGGGCGTTAAAAAGGATGAGCGAACTGAGACATTTTATAGTGACTAGGATTATAAATAAGTAAATTTTGATGCATCCATAGTGGGGCGATTTTAAGTTCATGCGCAGGAAGTAGATGGACGAAGGGTGAAGGTTTTACTCGTGAAATTACGGCCTACTCCTTGATTATTTATATTTATTTATAGCAACTATTTTTAAAGCAAAGAAATATAATACATTTTACGTGTTACGTATTATTTATTATCATTTGTAATTATTAAAACAAAACCTAAAGTTCAATAAAGAACGATTGCGCGCACATTTAAAAATTATAGTGCATCTCAATTTACCGCAAATTATCCTAATTTATTATGTAAGTTTCACTAATTGATTTGGCACTAATCGCTGCACGACAATCAGCTTTCTCATTGCACTTAAAGGTAAACTATTTTTCGTTGCACTCGTAATGAATAGATTTCATTCCCCGTACTATCCCTAAGCCAGATTACCCCGAAACACGTCTAACAAATAGGTAGTGGTACGCAGACAAAGTAAAAACAGCTCATTAACCTCTTTAAAAAAAGCTCCCCGGAGTACGGAAAAAAAAATATTGTTGTCCAAATCGTTTTCGAGGAAGAAAATCGTTCCTCCTACATCCGCGAGCATTTGAAAAAAAAACTCGAATGAAAAAATAACACGTCATAAAGGGCCGTAAGAGACGACTCATTTGCTCCTTCATTATTAGCCCTCGAGGGAGACCGGCGAGGAAAAAGCAAGGAGAATGGGCTGAAAAGAAATTCTTTCTCTCCACCCTCTCTCCTTCGCTCGCTCAGATTACTCTGAAAAAGTGACGATGCTGAAGGGGAGCAAATATTTAAAAAGCTTAGGGAATGGCATTTAACGCAGAAAAAAATTAGAAGAGGGGGACGGGGGTGGGAAGAGACTTCTTCTCCACGCGTCGTCAAAATACCTCTCCTTACGCGGAAGCAGTGAAAGGAAGGGGGAAGAGTTTAAGCGGGCGTTGCGGATGGAAAGGGGAGGAGGAGGAAGATGGAGCAAGGAGCGATCCTAAGAGGAGGAAAGGAAGGTCGGAGGGAGTGGATAGGAGTGGGAGGAAGACGACGAGAGAGGGCCCGGAGAGACTTTCACCTGGAGGACAGCCCGAAGGGTGCAGCCCCCAAAGACTCCGGATGCCGCATTGGAAAATTGTACCGTCGAGTTAAGTATGCGAGAGGGTTAAAGGTGAGGAAGCCAAAGGATTACACAAGGGTTACCTGGTAGAAAGGAAGGCGAGGCAAAAGGAGACGAGAGGTAAGAAGATGTAGGAGAGAAGGAATTTCGGCGTAGAGAAAGGTAGATGAAAGGGAGAGGATGAACACAGCGAGGTAGAGAAATACTATAACATGATGGGCGTGGAATGGTTGACCTCAGAAAGAACTGGAGGGGGATGAGATAGGAGACGTAGATGGTGGTGAAGGTAAGACCATTAAATAGAGAAATACTGATATTGCCTGAAGTAAGCCGCATTTAAATGAATAGAATTCAGCATTAAATTCGACTGCTATAAAATAACCCCGTAATGTTTTAATGTCAAAGGTGATGGCATTCTCCTTCTATCGTAATTCCATTACATAAAAATTCAAAAATTTTGGTAGGGAATTTGATATGTAATTCAGTTAAATCCAGCGTGGTGTGAGATCAGATAAGTTGAAAAATTGTTTCGAAAAAATGCAATCTCCTAGTAATTAAGCCAATCAGAACCGTACAAATCGGGTAGATTTCTAACATGCCACAATACCGTTGCTAAATTTCTAAAGTGGAGAAAATAAGATTTATAAGAGACAAAATAAAAAGCATTCGAGATTTTACTAGGGCAAGAGATGAAAACTGCGAAAGACAGCATTTCATCAGCATCAACAGATAATGTATTTAAAATTTTAATATTATGAACAGGTCGAAAGGTTTCAATCGGCAGAGGAGGGAGATGAAGTGGCAGTCAGTCAATATTACAATGACGAAAGTGAAGAAAATGGCGTCTATACATAGATTCAGATTTTCAGAAAACGTAACATTGTAAATAGAGTAAAACAAGTTATTTTTACCAGCACTAGTAAAAATATTTCGTTTGTGGAAGTTTAGGAAATCCTAGTAGAGAGTTCAATCTTATATTCTGATGAATAAGATATATAAGAATAAATACGACGTTAGGCAAAATCGCACGGGAGATAGAAAGTATACACAGAACCAAAACTGTGATGGGACAGTGAATGTGAGAGAAAAGTTCACACTTTCCAAAAAAGAGGATAATAACATAAAAGACGATCCGGAAGATGAAAGAAACGGTAGCTAAGGGTGAGCCGGTGAGAAAATCCCAGAGAGAGTTAAGGGTCACGTCGAAAAACACAAGGGAGAGTCAAAGGAAAAACAAAGAACGAAGGCGCAAAGGTAGAGGCGAAGCATCTGCGAGGATTAAAAAAAAAGAGAGGTAGAGAAAAACGCAAAATGATGGACAAATAAGGAAAGACAGGCACAAAGACAGGTATTCGAGAGAAGGACGATGGGAAAGAAAACTAGGAGTAATGGAATGATTTGCGAAAAATATTCGCCGTGGCTGGGAATACGGCAACCGGTGTGTGTGTGTGTATATAGCAGTGTTTCTAAACCAGTGTGTCGCGACACACTAGTGTGTCGTGGACGAGGTCCTGGTGTGTCGCGAAAATTTAGGAAAAAAGTCTCAAATTTCACATTAATTTTTTAAAAATTGTTAATCGACAGATTTTTATTTCTTTTCGTTTATTTTGTTAAATAATGAATTTATTTATACACATATAGATTTCGTTGTATGTACATACTCTGAAATGACCTCGGTCATATTTGTACTAATTTGATGTTAACAAACAAACATTTTCTTATATTTTTGTTATATTTATGATGTTTTATTGTTAAATAATGAATTTTAAGTATTTTTGTTATGTTTTAACCAAAAAAAATTTACTTTTTATATCATGGTGTGTCGCGAAGTGGATCATTTAAAAAGTGTCGCCAAAGCAAAAAGGTTGAAAAACACTGGTGTATGTGTATATATATATATACACACACGCACATACTGTGTGTGTGTATTTTTTTAACCTCGTCCTCCGAAAAATTCTTTCCTTCAAAATCCGCCTCCTTCGTTCCACCTCTTCCCGCTTGCTTCTCAGGGAACCCTTGTTTCACGTCTCTCTCATCCTCATCCTCCCACCTCACAAAGATCTCCTATGCCTCTCTCTCTGTCGCAAGTTCCTCTCTATAAAGTCTCACCCTCGACGCGCGGAAGAACAAACACAAAAATATGCGAGAGGATGAGGAAATTAAAACTAAAGCGAAGGACTGGAGGAGGAGGAGGAGGAGGAGAGAGAGAGAGAGAGAAGTGGTAGTGGAGAACGGAAAGAGAGGGAGATTGAGGAAGGGTGAAGAGAAAGAGAGAGAGAGAGTAAAGGAAGGAAGGAAGGGAAGGGGGCGGGTAAGAGAAAAAGATGAATATTTTCGTACAAAGTGAAATAATAAAATCGGAGGATTTTGCTAGCGGTGGAAGGGGAATAAAAAAAACTAGGGAAAAAGGAGTGAGAGGGAGTGGAGAAGGAGTCGGAATGAAAACGTAGGATGAGAGGGAGAGTAAAAAAATAAGCAAAAACAAAAGAAACGCTTTGTGCGCCGCTCTGCGAGGAAGAGGAAACGGAAAAGGGGATTCTTTAGGGGGAAGTAGAGAGTGAGTGAGAGAGAGAGAGAGAGAGAGAGAGAGAGAGAGAGAGAGAGAGAGAGAGAGAGAGAGAGAGAGAGAGAGAGAGAGAGAGAGAGAGAGAGAGAGAGAGAGAGAGAGAGAGAGAGAGAGAGAGAGAGAGAGAGAGAGAGAGAGAGAGAGAGAGAGAGAGAGAGAGGGAGAGAGAAGAGAGGGAGGGGGGAGTACCTACTCTCGCTGTGGTGAAGCGTAGGCGGAAGAGAGGAGAGAGTGAGAATTCCTTTCATAGCGGTTTCTCCACATTTTTATTATTAATATTAATATTTTTAGCCAGTGTAAACGTAAGGAAATAAAAAAAGAAAGTAGATGTAAAGGTCTGCCGGTTTGCGCGGAGAGGGCGGGGGAAAGTGAGAGAGGGGTGGGGCAAAATAAAAGCGGCTGGAGGGAGAGAGGAAAGAGATGTGGCGATTTTAATAAAAATTCTCGGGCGGACCCAGGATGACGGATCAATGTTAAGGTACGCCGAATTTATTTAATTTTATTATTAGCGTGGAAAGGAATATTAATAATATATATATATATATATATATATATATATATATATATATATAAAGCAGTCTCCCCTTCCTCTATCATTGCAGTCCGAGTCTTCTTTTCCTATTTTTTTCTCCCCCTCCTCTACAGTGGAATCCCTGTTGCGAGGTATGGCGGTCTTGTTTCCTTTTCTGACGGGGAGCGAGGAGGGTGTGTATTATCCAGAGGGGTGGGGTTGGGTTGGCGCGTTTCCCCCTCTGTTGTGCACTCGCCATTTAAATGAAGCGAAAGGGAAAAGTAGTCAACCCACCGGGGCTTGTCGGCGCTGCTGGAATAATTATTTTTTCGGTGTGGTTTTAGAGGTTTTTACAGACGGCTAAAATATGTCTTTCCTCCCATCCCCTCCCCCTCTACATCCATTCGGTCGGGCAGTTGTTATGGGAATAATTTTTATCGTTATCCGAACACATTGGTCAGTGTCACAGTTTTCTTTTTCTCGAAAAGTTGCGAACGCGTGGCTTGGCAGTGCATGTCATGGGGTGATAATCAGATTCTAAAATTAGGACGGATTTTGTTTTTATTTTTCGTACATTGGTTTGGAATTGCGCATATGCCTGCAAGCAGAGTTTTCTTTCCCGATGATAATTCATTATTTTTTTGACAGAGACATGGATTATTACCAGTTATTTGAAGCTTTAACAGTCAAAAGGATACTTGCTCATAATGGTCATATTGATATAGATAATAATAATTATGGGATATCAATAAAAATAATTTCATGTACAAATGCTTCACTGAATGAGATTTTGCTTCATTGATCAATCCATATGTGCTTTAAATTGTTATTTATTTATATATTATAAGTATATTTGAGGGACTTGGACTTGAATTAAATCCCGTATTCTATAAATGTTTCGTTTTTTTTACTTAAAATGCCTGTTTACTTGAGGATGAAATTATATCTGTGCACGGCTGTTTCAAAGCAGAAATAATTTAATCCTCTTCTAAACAGGTTACGGTATTTTCCGATTAGTTCGTACGCAAACATTTCACTGCGTAAACGCATAGGATGCTTGTTACGGACATATAAAAATTCTTAATTTAATTTTAATCATTAACCGTTTTCAGGACAAGTGAACGAGGATAAGGCACACAATACCATGTCATGCACCCATTAAGTTATTATTCGTAGGATTGAGATTGTGAAATTGGCAGGAAAATTCAAGAGGGGGAAAGGTGATTACATGTGCACTTAAAGAGAGAAAAGAAAAGAAAGGATTAGGGAAACTGAAAGTTTAAAAGGCACGAGGGAATGAAAGAAACGACGATTTAAGCGCCGTGGCAAGATCTGGAAATGACGACGGGCGCGAATGCAGTAAAAAAATTGGGTATATATATAACGTGGAAATGAAGGAAAGCCTTGAGGGAGGAAAGATGAAGGGATTGAGAAACTGGGAGAAAGGAGATGAAAAACGGACGAGAAGAGACGTAGAGAGTGTGATAGGAGAGGAAATGACGGGAGGAGTCAACGTGGAAGTCAGCTGGAAATGAAGAAGCGTAGAGGCTGTGGGAAAGCGAAAAAGGGCTAGGATTGAGCACAGGGAGTGATAGTGAGCTGGGATAGGTAGCTCCGGGAGGAGGAGGAGGAGGAGAAAGGCTACTGGGGATGAGGTTTCCAAGGAGGCAGGGTTCAGAGGGAAGAGGACATGGGAAGACGGAGGGTGGTTGGTAGGGGGAGATAAGGAAAGAGGAATTGGGTGTGGTAGTGTGTAAGGCAGACCTCTTTCCCTTTACCTTCTCCTCTCTGCTCGCTATTTCGAGAAAGGGACGAGGGTTGGGAGTTTCTTTCAGGCGGCACTATCTCGAGGAAGCGAGATACACAGGCCGCCTTATTAAAGATGAGGCTGTAGAAAGGCAGCAGGAAGAGGCGAGCGGGTTATATAGGTAGAGGAGAAAACTGGGAATGGGGGAGAGAGAGAGGGGGGGAGGAGATGTTGGAAAGGGATAGGGGGAAAAGGGGTGAGAGGTAGATAGGAAGAGAGGACTTCATCAAAGGAGGTTCAGAGAGAGAGAGAGAGAGCGCAGGAGGGGTTGGATTACTTATAAAAAATTGAACGGAGGGAGAAAAAAAATGACTCCGTGATATGAGATGCGAACAGTCGTTAGGAGGTCGGCGGAGAGAGGCAGCTAATTGTGCGAGCGAAGGGGACATGTGGGTTGGAGCGATAAGGCGGTAATAAAGTTGGGGCGAAATGTGGCAATTTAATGGAATTGCGTAAAAGTTAAGAAATATGCTTACGTAATAAAATCTCAGTCAATGTTTCGCTGAGATACGGCGACGGCATGTAACTATCAACGCAAAGGGGATTAGGAAAAACCAAAGTGTGAGATACATCTCTATCGTTTGCTTTCGCGAACCGAAAATCCGGTAAAAACAGCGTGCTTTAGCGACGAACAGCTAGTGAATATTCTTTGTACTAAATTTTTTTCGGGAGAATTATTTTAAATTGTGTTTGGATTGTTTGTAGCTTAAATGTAATTTCTTAAAAATTTTACGTGTTTTTCATCTTAATTATTTAGGAAATGTATTATTTATGTTAAACTAGCGGAATTGTCTAAAACTAAATGAAACATGTAGACATTACAAAAATAAAATAGTACGCAGTTTTATCCGTCGAATAAAGCAAAAACGAAGACAATTGGTAGATATTTGGGTATGATGATAAAGGAAGGGAAAAATCAAAAATTACGTGTAAACTTATGCGAAAATAAGGTACTGGTCCGGTTATCCTCCCGCAAAGGGTACTATCCTGTTTTGGCCCCGCAAATATTTTTCATGGTAAATATTTATTGTTAAGAGGCTCATGGGATCGCTATGTAATATTTTTACCATAAGCTTGCTAACCCATGACTGATGGGACTGTCGCGACATATATAAACCCGATCACCGGACAACGGGGAGGGATAGTTTGGTTCCAGACGAGGCGAAGGGCGCGGCAGCGCCCGGAGACGACTATCCATTAAAACAAAGCGAGCCGAACCAATGTAATTTGCGGGGGGATAACCGACCAGTACCCGAAAATAATTATAGAATTAAGCACCCCCTCCCCCCAATTTTTTTATCACCATATAGCCTGTGTTATCTGCAGGGTTGAATGATATACCTATGCGAAGTTTCGTGAAGATTTCTTCAAAATGGTGTATATCTATAGAGAAAAATCAAAAAAACAAAATTCCACTTATTTATATATACAAGTCAATATACAAAACAAAACAAAAGTCTGAACATAACAAAAACGAATACTGTAAGTAAACCGAGCAAAAGCACAGTAATCGACAGAAAATTGATGAACAAAGGAACAAAGGAAATGATTTGATTTAACGAAAGAAAAAAGTAAATAGAGAACGTTTAAAAATCAAGAACTGAATATCATCCTCCGACTCTTAGTTCGATTCTCTCATAAATGAGTTTTGTTACGAGAAAATTGTTTATATCAACAATAATTTGGAAACTTAAACGATTTATTCAATCACAATTTGTAGAAAATCTACGTCAATTATTTAAGTTACTTGCATAGTTTTAAAAAGAGTTTGCTTTGGAGAACTCTACGTCACAGGAAAATATCATTAAAAACCTATTATTAGTAATATTTCAATTACCTAAAATCAACAAATATTTGGTTACTAAGTAAACAATCAAAATCGCTCACAACAATTGAAAAGCGACATTAGGTTAAAATGTTTCCCAAATAAATGGAATGGACTCTCAACTTCGGCGACAATGGGAGTTGTCATGATAGTTTACACTTTGCTTTATACATAAATTAGCGGAAGTGCCCGTTGAATTTCAACGGACTTTGTGAATCTAAAACTTCGGCTGTGTAACATGTAAACATCGTAAGAATAAGATAGTACACAGTTTTTACCGTGGAATAAAGCAAAAATGAAGAAAACCGATCTACATTTATCCATTTAGATGAACGAAGGAAGAAAATCTTGCACTGTGAAAAATCGAAAATTAGGTGTAAACTTAGGGGAAAATAATTATTGAATTAAGCACCCCCTCCCCCAAATTTTTTATTGCCATACAGCTTACGTTACCCGCAGGTTAAAATTATATATCTACCTATGCGAAGTTTCGTGACGATATATTCAAATGTGCGGAAATCACAATTCGTGGAAAATCTACGTTTAATTATTTAAGTTATTTGCATAGCTTTAAAAATCTACGTTTAATTATTTAAGTTATTTGCATAGCTTTAAAAACGGTTTGTTTTGGAGAACTACGCCACACGAAAATATCATTAAAAAGCGTTTATAAGTAATATTTCAATTAAAATCAACAAATATTTGGTCGCCATGTAAACAAATCAAAATCGCACACAGAAATTGAAAAACGATTTGACGTTAAAAATTTGCCTATATAAACGCATTGGACAATGGGAGTTGTCATGGTAGCTTATAACTGGTATTGTAATGAAACTGATAAAATCAAGTATTTTTCAGATTTTAAACGCATTTTTACGCCAATTCGATCAGGATTCCGAGAATAAAAATAAACTTTGCTCTTTCCTGCATAGAACCATCCAAGTCTCAGGTTCGTACCATGTATATAAGTAATTTTAAAATTCAAATGAAAAATAAGCTGCACTCATCCCTATGTTATTCAAATTGAGAAAATTAAAAAATAAAATATTTTTTAAAATTATAAAGGTAAATCAAATCGCTATAAAAACCTTACTACGCCACTTCACTCTTTATTTCTGTTAAAATGACACCTTCCTCTTGTTTCTACGCGCTGTAGTTGCTGATTTAGAAAAACATATATACAAACACTGCTTTATAGATATCTATAAATAGATATGGATTAAATCTATTATTTATGTTAACGAGTAATTTCAATCACGCTGTATGTTAAAATATTCTAAAGTTGACGAAGATTTTTCTCACATTTTTTATATGATTATTAAACCAACTTGCTCAATATACGAGCTTTGATAATTAAATTACGAATAATGGCCATTCAATCCAAATTTTCCGAGCTAACACATCTAAAATAACACAAATTCTGCGTAGAAATTATGAGTCAAGCGTTTGCTCAATGAGGCGTCAATAACGACGAGAATGATGATGAAAAGTAAGAATTTCCAAGAGGAGAATAAAAATGATCCAGAACGAAGAATAGCCAAGAAAACACTGGGATAGAGAGCAGGAAACCCACGCCAATTTTAGGAAAGCGTCCTTCGGTGCTGGAGTTATGGGTGAAAGTTTTTTCCCCGAAGAATACCGTTTAGAGAGAAAATGCACACGTGTACACAACAAAGAAATGGCGTGAGGACTGCTTGTGGAGGACAGAGGGGAGGAGGTGCAGAGGGATAGAGGGTGGAATGGAGCCAAAGAGTTCGCCGAGACGACCATCTCGGTACTAGGTTCCCTCCAAAGTTATGCCATGATATACGGAGAAAGTTCAGTTATTTGCCTTGAGCGAGTCCCCTACATTGTTCAAACAATCCCGTGGTTAGGTTTTACAGATGATATGGCAAAATAATTCGTAGGTTTTGTAGGAAGTTGTGAATGATAGAAGTTGCCCAACTGTTTGAAATAAAATAGCGGCATTATACGCGCCAAACCAAATAATCTACTCTAACGGGAGTAAACTGATATGAAGTAAGGAGAGTCTTATGGATCGTCCTATGGCTTTATTAAATAGGATTTTAGGATTTTTTTTATCGCTTAAGGTATCATTGATGTACTTAAGGTATGAGAGTTATTAGTTTTATTATCCTGCTCCGAGGCCTCACCTTTTATGCATCTTAATTTTCATTTAAAATTCAACTAAGCAGGAACTTGTTTTAATAAATTTCTTCAATACAAACTCGCAATATAACGTGCACATATTTCTTTAAACTAATACACTCAAGAATTTACGTGCATTATGTTATTTGCCATTCCTCCATATATATATATATATATATATATATATATATATATATATATATATATATATATATATATATATATATATATATATACATACATACATACACACACACGGCCGTAGTGACCACTTTTGACGCCCTGGGCAGGGGATTTTTTGGCGCCCCAAAATGATCCAATAAAATGAGAAATGCATATTTTAAAAGGAGTATTTAACCCGTTTTTGCCCGAATTAATTTTTTTCTGAGAATGTAGATAATTTTAGTCTATTCTTATTCATTCTTGACTAGTTAAGTGAAATATGCCGTTTTTTTTATTTTTTCGAATATAGTATTGATGAATTTCGATGTTCCAATATTGGAACACTGGGCATGAATGGGTATAGGAGTTTTAAGATACATTTTTCAGAAAATAATTGTAAAACACATGCTAAAATTTTAAAATATTTTATTTTTATTAGAGGAACTGGATAGTAAGTGACAAAAAATATAATTCCATCCTTCTTTTAAATAATTGCCATCAACAATTTACTCAATACATATAAACAAATATTTGTAAACTTTTACTTTCATTCATCATTTAAGAAATTTTTATAATAGTTCACCTTGTTATTTCTTCACATTAGTATTTATAACAGTTTAACACAACACACATTATTATTAATAACAAATTTAAACTTTAGTTTATTCAGTATGGAATATTTTGAAACAATAATCATGAAGATTTATGTTACATTTTTCACAAGCCTTCGTGGTATTTTTCATACATAGTGCACAGCGATTCTGCTTTGTAGCTGGTACAATCCAATGGTCAACATGATCAAAACGAACTTGGGTTGGAACTCTGGAGGATATTTCTTTCGATGAAGAAGGACGGCCTCCAGATTTTGCTGGTGTTCCAAACTTTTTCAGATATATGTTCACAATTATCCTTCTAAAAGACAAATAGTCCAAACCTGGTGTGCAGTGCTTTCTATACAGTTGCCAAACGTTATGTACACTTGTATCAATGCAGAACACAAACACTGGCCACCACCACTTCTTTGATCGTATTCCGATGCGATAATTATCAATATTTTGGTCCATCCGGTCGACTCCCCCCATATATTTATTATATTGCGCAATTACATACGGTTGTTTCACTGGTAATTTTCTTTTCTCAGTAGATATCCATCTGTTTGCTTGTCCTATAGGTTCAACAGGATCCACAGTGCTCACAATCGTTACTATTCTGTCATTATGCCAAGTTGTGACACAACAGTTTGTTGTTTCATCTGTGCGAAATTCATACGAACCTCTTTCCTTTTTCTCCATATCAATTTTTGAAGGGATAGGACATTTCTCTATTCTGTTAGTCATAATTGTTCCAGTATATCCTATACCCTTTGTTTGAAGATGGTTAACTAACTTCAAAGAGGAGAAAAAACGATCACCATAAATTTTGAAAGAAGCCTCCGGAAGCTCAGATATAAGATCAGTAATAACAGATCCTCCTAATCCCAATTCCATGTGCCCACGGTTGGTCTGCTTTCCCTGATACAGCTCAAACTGCAATAAATAACCAAGACGTTCACAAAGACACCACATTTTGAATCCAAAACATATAGGTTTTCCTCGCAGGAATTGTTTAGCCCCATGTCTTCCAAAATAAGGTAGCATACTTTCATCTACACATAGGTATTCCTCCAATTGTGCATAATTTAAGTAGCGTTCATTTAGCATAGTTAGAAGCGGTCTCACTTTTACAAATTTATCATTATCCGAAAGTTGTTGGTTATTTGCACAATGAGTATACCGTTTGAGCAATTCGAACCTGTTTCTTCTCATTGCATTAGCTACTGCAGGAATGTATGTCTCCGAATCCGTTTCCCACATCATTCTCCATCTAGGGATATTTAAGTATCCAGAAAATATTAAAATTGCGACAAAACATCTTATTTCATCCGAACTGGTATCGAAAACATGGTCTCCCTTCTCCTGTTTTGCGTAGAGCATAAACATGTTTTTCAAAAAGTCGCACACTTCACTGTCAAAAAATAATTCAAAAAAGGAAACAGGGTCCGTAATTGTATAAACAATATTACGTGAAACTGAAAACGGTGGGAAATTTGCCAACAAATCTTTACACACCCATTTCCTTGCCACAGTTTTTTTTAGAACAAGTAGCACCTTTTCTGAGTTTTTTTATGCAGTCCTGAGTATCTTTTTCTTTACAGTCATCAACTGTATCTTGATTCTCAAGATCACTATTTTCGCTATCATACCCAATGACATGTTTATTACCATGACGAACAGCCATTGAAATTGCTATTGCCTGCAGTTGGCGTCCACTTAGGTTGTTAACTGTTCCACCTACACCTTCATCACCACTATCTTCTTCACTGTCTAATCCATCATTTGGAGGAGTGATGAAAATATTAGCAGCCATAAAATCTTCTTCGAGCTCCTCCAAAATCTCCGAAACAATAAGAAAAGGTGATAAAATATATTATTTATATAAATACAAAGTTATTAATGAAATATAATTTACATATGTTACTAATTTTTATTGAAAATTGTGTAAAGGTAAAGTAATAAATTCATATGCATATGAAGATATGTTTATTACGTAATTCAAGTTCGGGTACCCATTCGTGCCCAGTGTTCCAAAATTGGAACATCATCACTTTATACTAAATAAAATGTAGCTATAATAAGATGTGTTAACTCAGAAAACATGATCATATTCGGGAACAAGGTAACTAAAATTATACAGAATATTACTTTGATTAGAATATTATAAATATATTTTTAACTTACCTCTTTGAAGACATTTTGCAGACGTAAAAACGACGAAATATCCTAGATCCCCTACAACCACGTTCATGTCTTAGACCAAAGTGATTAACATTCAGGACTTCCTACCATTTCAGTATATCTCATTCATGCATTAACTTCAGCATTTGTTACATTGTAGCGACACCTGAGGAGAAATATACAATGTTCCAATATTGGAACAGTGGGCAAAAACGGGTTAAGTGAAATAAACAATCATTTCTTTTAAGAGTTATTTTTCAGGCTTTACTAGCGGCAACCATTGATTATGCAATTGAAATCTATATTTATAACAGTTTATTCAATAGATGGCTAGACAAAAAAGTCTTTCGTAATATGTAATTTTTGATCTATTTCAATTTACAAAAAGAACGCTCTCCAGTTGAAATTGATGTGACGAATTTCAAGAAAATTCTCAGAAAATTTACCATATTAGGAATAAATTCCAATATTTCTTTCTGCGTAATTTTTACACTTTTTTCTGAGGCTGATGTTGTTTCAAACTGCAAACTTCTTCGATTAACTCGCGTTCATCCACATTGTTTTTATTACCTACTAGCAGCATTTTCACAGGAATTTATGATTTTATCTTCGGTCATATTATATAAAGCACAACTTAAAATTTTCTGTTGTTTCAGGTTTTGAGGGTGCTTCAGTTTCCATCGCGTAATGAAATTTCCTTTTTCTTTTTCTTATTTTCGAGAGCACATCAAGTATTCCTTTTTCATCGTAAAATTTATTTGCCCATTCCATATACTCTTCCAGTCTTGACGTTCAACTTTTTATGTCTGGTACCAAATCGCAGATCATGTCAGTCGCTCTAGCTACAGTTACAGCGGCACCCTGAAGAGATTTAGTGAGGTGGTTGATTTTCTGGAGACAATCGTCCCAAAATAACAAGAAAAATATAAATATGTATCTGTTTATGTTCATTCTTTAATTTTATTATCACCGTATAAACTTCCTTCAATTGTTCTTGATTTTCGGTGCCTTTTCTCCTTTATTCATCCGAAGTTTCTATACCTTTGCAAAAAATTCCCTAATTTGACGGTTAGTTTTTTCAGCGGAATGATAACAAGCTAAATTAAGCGAATGCTCTGTACGTGGTATGAAACGTGCAAGAGAGTTATGTTTGCAACCGTTTAATTTACCCGTCATATTAGGAGCATTTTCATACTATTGAGCTATCATATTTCGTAAATCCTGTTCCAACATTTGGATTATTTCTGGCGTGATTTCGTCTATTTTTCGATTTCACGGCAATAAAATCAATAAAGGCCTCCTCAATAATTACTTTTTTATCGAGAACCCGAGCGAAAATTCTGCTCGGATAATGCAATGCGATAGGGCGCACACATTTTTGGGGACGAGGGTAAATAAAAGAAATTACATTCAGAGCGTAAAAAGTAGAGGCAGCCTAAAAGCCGCCAATTAAGTTTGCACACCTTCACCTATGACTTGGTACAGTCATAGAACTTCAGCTGAGTCACAGGTTCGCCGTTATAAGTTGCGAAGAGATCGAAAAAACAAAATTGTAACCACATTTTATCAAGTATTTATAAAGACTTCTATTTGGCGCCCCCTTACGAGGCTGCGCCCTGGGCACGTGCCCCGGTTGCCCCGCCCTCATTACGGCTCTGTCTAAATACACACACACATACATATATCATTCTAGAGATGACAATCCTCGGCGAAGAAAATTAAACGCCATCGCCGGCACTGCACGCTTTTCAACGCGCCCCGTTTTTTTTTGTTATGACCCGCTCCGACAAAAATTGCACAACACCCCCATGTTTCCAGTTTTTAGGAAAAACACGTTTGAAGTGGACTTTTTTTTTTAGAGTTATGAGCGGTAATCTTTATGGGGAGATGACGCGGCAAACGCATCACAAATTTAAAATATGGGAGAGACATAGAGCGGAAGGGTAAAAGAGATGTTTATGCATATGTAACGAGACGGCAGAGGATGGGTGGGTGGCAAAAGAGAAGATCAAAAAGGGAAAAGGAAATGGGAGGATGAATAATTTCGGACATAAGAGTGGAAAATGGGAGGGAGGGAAGGAAAGATAGAGAAAATCGAGGAAAAGAGGCGAAAATAAAATTAAAAAATAAAAGGAGGAAAGACAGAGAGAATTACAAAATCGATGGAGAGGATAGATGGGCGACGCGGATGGAGAAAGAAGATAGAGAGAGAGCGGAGAAACGGAAAGGAACGACGAAAACGGATTAAAAGTGACGCGAGTTGGACGAAGAGAGAATTGAGGAGAGGACGACGAAAAAAAACGGGAAATAATGCAATCTCGGAGGAGGAGGAGAAGGAGAAGAGGGAGGAGTGATGGAGTCGGTTAAATGGATGCGAGAGAATGGGAGAATTAGGCAAAAGGGTCTAAAAAGAAAAAAAGATGAGAGGAAATGGATGCGGCTGGGCGAGGGAGAAGGACGTGGAGAGATGAAGCGTCCAAGAGGAAGAGGCGGCAAGAAAAAGAGACCAATGGATCATGCAGAGCATGAGAGACAGTGCCATTCCGCACTCAAATCTCCCACTTCTTAGGATATGCCCTCTTCATATATATATATATATATATATATATATATATATATTATATATATATATATATATATATATATATATATATATATATCCCCGTCTCAGTACGCCGCAATGACGCGAAATTAGTATTTTATGCGGGTGTAGATGACAGAAAGGGATGGGTTTATATATATAAATAATATATTATATATATATATATAATTATATATATACTATATATATGTCGTTGTAGATAGGGAAAAGAATAGCGAGATGGTTAAGAACCGAGAGGAAGAGGAATATATGAGTGGGTAATGGAAATTCCGAGTGGCACGCCGGAGAGTATAGGGAGAAAGCAGATAAAGAATGATGTGAGGAGGGGAGGGGGGGAAAGAGGGACGTGGATCGCAGGTAGGACCAGGTGACGTCATTACCTGCGTCACGGCAAAAAAAGGTAGGGAAAGAGGCAGAAGGGAAACGCGGGGCGTGGGAGGTGGAAATTTGGGAAGAGTGGCAAGGGAGGAATGGAGTTAGGGGGGAAAAGGGAGGAAAGACACCAGCGAGGAGTTTCGAAGAGGCGCACGGGGATATCCAACTGCATGGGAGATGGCGGTAGGGAACGGGAAGGTAAAGAGGTGAACGTAAAGGAGAAGAGAATCGGAAAAACGGAAGGAGGAAGAGAGAGAGAGAGTATAGGTATAAAAGAACAGGACTCTTAAGAGCATGCGAGAGTGGCGCCACGCAAAGACGGCGTAAGTAGAGCGAATGAAAGAGATAGAGAGAAAGAGAATATAGAAAGGCAACCTTTTCACTGTTAGGGAAAGTGGATGATGCGTAGCATCAATAAAAGCGAGGAGGGGGATGCGAGAGGAGCGAAAAGAAATTGGGAGAAGCTGAATGGAGGGGAGGAGAAAAGGGGAGGAAAACTGTAAACCAAGCACGCGTCCTTTCATTTTTGCGGAATGAAAAAAGGCAACGTCGAAATGAATAAAAAATGAGAGAGAGAAAGAGAATGTCTGGGAGATGGTCCGACCGAAAAAGAGGAGTGGGTGGAGATGTTTCTCCTCTTGTGTAACGGAAGCAAAAGGAATTGTAATATTTGGATGCATGCATGTCATTCAAATTTCATATGGGTCCCACACAGGTAAAGAAAAATATACAGCCAATCGTTGAAAAATGTCTCTTCGGAATTCCTTTCGTTTGAGAGGTAAACTAAAAAGAGGTATGCTTGGCGAAGAAAGCATTATGAAATGAATAAGTAAAGGAAATATTTTAAAAGTAACTTTAGTACGGAGTCTTCCTTGAAATGTATTATTCTTATAAAACTGTTTTGTCCCTTAAAAACCAGATTGGTAAAAATAGCTTCACATAATGTAGATATTTCCAAATTGTTTTAACTGCAATATCAGAGCAAAACTTCAAAGGATTTATTTCAAAGTTTTTTGAATGATCTATTCAAGATATTTTTGGAGTTATTCCGACGGCGTATGTGACCAAATATTGCCGGCTAATTTCCTTTTTTAATATTTTCCATCTTTTTTAAACGACTTTGCCTATGAGATTCGTAATGGGCATCATCATCTCCCTAGCTCGTAAAAGCCATGCATTTTAATGCTCTTTCGTCGTCGGCTTTAATTACGAGTCGGCATTTTTTTCTGCTATATGCCATTTCTGTGGGGAAGGAATTCATACGACGCAATGCATAAATGGTCGAAATCATCATCAAACTCCATTAAAGTAGTCACGATCGCCAAAATCTAATTCGAAATAAAATTTTTAAAATTTGGAATGCGGCTAAATTATATTACCATAATTCCTGATTCAGAATTAAATCAAAGATTTCGGCAGTGAAATTCGCATTTTCGAAAGATAAACTATAAAATGGTGGAATATATACTAACATAAGCTGACTCCATCGATTTTCCTTTTAATGGCTTTACGTAACGATAGGAAGGGGTCTTATAATGACTGACTCATTTGCCGTAACTGCATTCATAAAAGCCTAATAATCAACCTTCGCTCCGTGATATAGCTCCTGTTATGACGTAGAAACTATATCTGGTTTATGGCCATGCATTTACTCACTAGGATACGATATTGATTTTCTTGAGAGGGGAGGTCAGCAAAACTGTCTAGGAATAAGTTAAAAGATTAAACAGAAAAAAAAACATCTTCCGTTTTTCATTGAGCAGACTCAAAAGAAATACCCGATTCACAGTCGATTATATCCGCCCTGATACGAACAAAGTAAATTTATAATTTTATCGTATTCTATTCCACTTACTCAAAACCTTTATCTGAATTAAATTAAATTAAATGAAATTGGTTCGAGTGGGTGTGAATATTCGAAAAATAAAGAGTTCATTCGGTGAGAGAACTGAATTTTGGCAATTTCAAACTCACCGGAGTCGAACGTGACTTCGCTTATCATGATCCACTTTGCAGCAAAGTGGAGAGTCAGCTTGACGAATCGCCCGACGCGGTGATGTAGCTTTATCGAGATATTCCTGGAGTTTTCGAAGATTCTGTCCTCGATGTAAGTGTACGTGATTGGCTCTCCTGGAAAGTGACGTCCTCCAATACTGAAAGCTACAGTAGCCTCGGAGAAAACCTGCGAATTAAAAAAATATGTAATTCGTAATCAGTTTTATTTAAATAGCTTAAGAAAACATATACATTACATTTTTACGCATCAAATAATGAAGTTGTAAATTTAAAATGAATAAATTTTGTAAAATTGATTGCGACAGTTTTAAAGCTATGCATGATAATTCCAATTCGAGAATTGTTATAATATTATATCTGTTTTAGAGGCTCTTTTTTATCTTTTAAGTATACAGATAAAAATAATTTTTTTACATGTAGATGTAAAAAAATAATGAAGATATGGCAAATAAAAATTCCAAGCGAATGTCCTTGTAATAATAAAAGATACACCGGCTACGAATTTTTCCCGCAGTTGTAAGACAATTTGTTCCATATCTAAGACAGCCCAGCAGAAATATCCTCTTCATCCTCTAAATAAATACGTTTGTGTATAAACGAGGACCAACACATGCATCATCAACGTGAGAGAAACGAACACCTCAGTTTTCTTGCAGCGCTGAAAACGACCCGTCAAAACAAATCATCTTAGGAAACCGTGAGCAATTTCCCTCCAGCCCCGTGCTGCCATTCCCCTTTATGCGGACGCGACAACAAGCTATCCGTCTCCGAGATGGAATCTTTTGATGTCTCCTCAAGAGAAACCCTTCCGAAAAAAAAATAACACAAAGAGCTCAAAAATCCGAGTCTCGTCTCTTTCTTCTCAAAACCGAGAGAGAACGACCGGAATGCCAGAAGATTTCTTTTAAAAGGGTTTACGCTCCATAAAAGAGACTTAAAAACCTCGTTGCAACTTTCGCGACTGCCCACCTTACACCAACGCATCGTGGGGCGGCATACGTTCAAGGGGACGAACCCATGCAATTCGAGAGTTTAGGAAGCCAAAGATTTTTTTATGAGTAACACGTTTTTCCCCCTTCCTCTCGGAATATCCCACACTTCCTCCTCCGCCACACGAGGATCCTCTTGCCGATCGTAAATTATTCACTCCCTCTCTACCTCTCGTTCCACCTTTCTCTTCCCCACTCCTACCTTACCCTCTCTCTCTCTCCTCTTTTTCCCCCGCCTCTCCTATTCCTTTTTTCCTTCTTCCCCCTCTCTCTGTCCTTCCATTTCTCTCTTCTCCGTCCATTTCTCTTCGTATTTCCACTCCATTCCACTCGCTTCCTCCATTACCGTTAGCCTTAACAAAATTCTGCTTTTCATCCGCGACCTGAGGTTATGGACGCAGTTTGTACCTTCCCTCCCTCCCCCCCCTTTCTCCCTCTCTTTATCTTTCCGCCTCATCCTCTCTCCCTCTCTTTTACTTACACACGCGTTCGGACCACTCTGGCAAACTCGCAGCCGCTCTGATTCATTCGGGTATTTCTGGAACCCGGTGGAAAAAAAATTGTAAGGCATTCCACGGAGGCAGGAGGCGATAATAAGCAGGCGTCAAATTAGCGTGCTGGGGAGGAAGAAGGACGCGGAAGGAGAGAGAAAGAGAGAGGGAGAGAGAAAGAAAAAAAAACACCCTCGAGTGACCCTGTCACCCTGCTGTCGCCCGGCAACACTTGCGCGCCGTAAAATGAGTCCTCCTTTTTGTTTTGTTTCGGTTATTCCTCCTTGTTTACGTCGCCCTTGACAAGTTAATTACGATCTTGAACGATGAGTCGGGAGATGAATCATTCCTTTCGCTAGGCGACGGTGAACAATAAGGAAAAAAGAGAAATTTAAGAATCGAGGTAGAGAGAGAGAAAGAGAGATAGAGAGAGAGAGAGAAATTTTGCACTGTGTATGCGTATCGCTCCTACATACGTGTATAAGGAGGCATATATTTTGGCGGATATGAGAGTTAATTCGGCCAAGTGCCACAAATAGCCTTTTCCTTGTCGTGCGATTTGGTATTCAAATTGATAGCCCCTAGTGATGTGTGCGGCAGTTTTATCCCTCCGACTCGATGAACAATTTTGATATGCAAATACGACATATACGGCAGCCAACATTCGGAAAAGGCGTTTTGTTAAAGTGTATTTTCATTAAAACGAGTCAGGAAAATGCGTGCCTGCCTCGTAACACAACTTTGGCGGATTTTCGCGGAATTTTCATATTGTGATAGTAACCTTGCGTAGAACATGTGCTGGCCACATGGATAAACAGGAAAGTTGTTTTACTACGGCTTTTACGGGAAATATTTTTCTCTAATGTATATATGACAATTTATTTTTTCGATGCATTGTTACGCTATTTTCGCACTGTTTTATAATCACCGACTCTTTAATCAAATTTATTCAAGATTATTCGAGGCTTAAAATTCAGCAGAGTGGGGAAACTAAGAATAAATACATTGGGTTCTGATTGAGGTATGATTCAAAACAGTATAACACTAATTTAATTATAGGTTCGAATGAATCACACATTATTTTTATTCTCCAGTATTTATGAGGAAATAATTACTGGAAGAGAGCTCGCTAGAACATGGGTTGCCAACATCGTGCTTGGGAGCACCACTGCGGCATTGGGAAAACTGACAGAGCTCTTCTGCGATGCTTAAAATTGCCTTCGCAAGCACCAGGAATATAGTTTTTTCATTCTAATGCAAAACACCTTAGTCATAAATTATAATTTGGCTTATTTTATCTGTGGTTATTACTAATGCATTCGCATGATATTATAGGCGACAGCTCGATGCTCGTCACCCTGAAAAGGTTTGATGCGCTGGGCTACGGCAAATACTAACATCTTATGAATTGAAATGAGGTGCCAAACAAATGATACCATTTGAAATATTTTATCTATTATCACTCAGTGAACTTATATGATATCTCAGATGTAAATATTTGCCTTGGCAATCATTGTAATAAATAGCTAAAATATCATGCTGTATATTTTAAGTTATCAAAATAATCGTTAAGAATATTTCAAAATAAACTTTTATAAAACTAAATTGAATGATTTTGATAAAACTGTCTGTTAAGATTCATCATTTTCTTCTCTTGTTAATTCAATTTCACTTTCATTGTTTATATATCTCTCTCTATCTATCTATTCTCTCTATCTCCCTCTCTCTCTCTCTCTTTTCCCAGTCTTATATTTGGAGTTTCAAAAAGTTCCTTTAAAAAAATACTGTTTTCCGAGTGTGAAAAATGTTATTTGCGACCAGAACGCCCTCGAAGTTCGTCCTATACAATAAATCAATGGGAGAGGACGAAAAAAATGCCGTGCCGCGTAATCCCTCAATCTTGATTAATGAACGCGACTCGTTTTTAAGCCTAATTGACCGATGTTTCAAATGCCACCGTATAATTTTTTGAAGTTTCTGCTCGCGACGGTAACACATTCATAACAAATTGTATAAATTTCGATGGATTAAGTCAATTTTTCAGCGCATATGGTCCGATTCGCTTTAAAAACATTCCTCGCAACAAACGCGTGTCGACGAGATTGGAAAACATAGGATAACCTTTAATGAAACGAAAATCGATCTTTGGGGATTACGCCCCGCTTAACAGTTAATACTTAAATAAGGTCAATGGAATCATAACGCGTTTATTGCGTCACAGAACGCACTTGCGACGAATGACCTCATATCGCCAGCTGAAACGAATCCGACGGCCAATTACTCGATCAAGATGTCCTCCTTTGGAGATGGGATCTTATACGAATATCTTTCCACTGTGTGAGGAGATATCTTTATGCAAAACAAAGAACGGACGCGTAAAAAATTCGACATTACGTAAAATGTTTCTTCTCATTAATTCATCTACGGATTTAGCCGAGCCCGCCAATAAAGGGAGGCAAATTTAATTTTCAGCATTTTACATGTTAGAAAATTAACAAAAAATCAAAGTTCTATTACAACTGATACTGAATTAACTATTCAGTATTCCTGAACACGATTCGATTTTTTGTTTCCGTTGGATGAAATATACATCAGAGGAAAATACCGTTGATTTTTACCGAGCATCTCCACGACTCAGTTCGCTCTATTCAAGATCTTGATCGAACATACCTTCTCTCATGCAGCAGCTTGTAGTTTTTGCTGTTTTTATTATAACGACACGGCGTATATCTAGGATCGTGATGCATCGAGTCTCTTCCCCGTAACGGCACCAATATTGCAAAAAATCCGTGGCCCAACAGCGACGGCGGTAAGTGAAACCCCACCTCCCAAGCTCCATCTGCCCTCCCCCTCCGCGATCACGCTACCTCGATACAATCATCCATTCACTCGACGTGTCGCGAACATAACGTCACTCCGTTTGGCGGATCCCAGTTCGATGACATTTCCTGCCGTCTCCCTTCGCCACCCAACTCCTCCCTCTCCCCCTCACACAGCCGATTTCCCCTTCCATCCCATCAGTGCATTGTGTTCTACGTAATGGGAGCTCGGACTTGTGAAGAGCGAGATTCCCCGCCAAATGGCCGCCGGTAATCACTCTCCCCTCTTCTCTCCCACAATCCTCCCCCCCCCGCCCCGTTTTCCGCTCTCCGCGTAATACCCTCTCCCCCTCCTCATTTTCGCCTCCCCTAACTTTTCCCCTTATCTCCCCCCTCCCTCATCCGAAAACCCTTTTCAAAGAGCCCCGAGGCCGGATGCGAGCTTCTACACAAAATCGCGGCTCGTCCGCCCATCGGCAAGGCCTCACGGCGCCCCGCATTAGCGCCTCCCATTAAGTCTCCATTCAATACTTCAATGGGAGTTTTGTGTGTTCCAAAAGGGAGCAAGGGTACCACTCTCTGTAGTTGCAGTCTGAGTGCGGGTGGACGCGGAGAGGTTGGGTTGGGTTGTTGGAGGGAGGGAATACCCATCCTTGACCCGGAACCAGAAAACCCCCTTTTCCCATCCTCCCTAAACCCCTCTTTTCATCCCTCTCTTCACTCGTCTTCCCCTACCTATTACCACCCTCTCGACCTCCCCCTCACAAATCGTCCTCCCACCCCCATGGTAAAAAAAACTACTCCATTCCAGCTCGCCTATTTTTCCCTGTACTTTTCCACAAACCCCCTACTCTTCTGCCAGCTTATCATCTCCCGCGACCTCTCTACAACAAAGTCCCTCACTAAACTCGGTCCTCCCGTTATATTTCCCCATCATAACGTCTCTTTCCCCTTCCCCTGAAAATAATCACCCCCCTTCATGAACTGCCGTCATACTCTCTCTCTCTCTCTCTCTCTCTCTCTCTCTCTCTCTCTCTCTCTCGACTTATCTACCCTTCACCGTAACTTCAACTTTAAAAAAATGTATTTTTTCATACTGCTCCCAATTCTCACCATTCCCCGTTATAAACCCTCTCGTCCCCATCCCTCTCTCTACCTCTCCATTTCCTCTTTATTCCGCGTTCAACTCGCTGCACTTTTATCCTCCTCCTCCTCCTCCTCTTCTCCTCCCTCCATACCTCCAGGCGTGTATACCTCCCTCCGCGACACGCCCTCTCCTCCGTTTTCTACCTCTCCCTTTCAATCTACCGACAGTACATAGCAGTCGTGGGACTCGTGACGGCTGCGTGATGGGTTAAAGGGAGTGATAGATGGTCGTACACTGTTCGCTCCCCGTATTGGTTTTTCCTATATCGCTCCGGATGTTGCAATGAGAGAACCTTGATTCGCCCTCGAGCGTCACCTATTAAATGCTCGGAGCAGGAGGAAAAAAATGGGCTCCGGCTTCCGATTTCGAGCTACATCTGATTTATGAAATGTTTTCCTCGGGCAGGAAACTATTTAAATGATCGAATGGGCGGCGCTAACAAATCCTTGCTCTCCGAAAGTTTCGACGTTTCATTCCCGCTCCTCGATGACGATTTTCGAGCTTTGTTTTATGCGTTTATATCGCAAACATTTTCATTTTTTCCCGATGGCTTTTCTCGACCGCTAAAATGAAAACATGAATATCTTTTTTCTTGAGAAAATACATCGTTTTTTTTATCGATTTAATTTTTAAAAGACTACTGGTAGCAATTTAGTGTCACTATAATAATTACAGTAATTATTGTAAATGTGGCTGGGATCGAAGTTCTATAACGATTAAAATTTTATAGTGGACGAGTGTGCATATGCTATTTATTAACCCTTATGTAAAACTAGATAATCTCCACATCTTGTCGATTAAAAACATTAATTTTATGAGCCTGATGAAATATTCTCTATAGATAAATACTGCAAATACAATTTATGAAGCGTAATAGGAAATAATAAACTGTATTGCTGATTGGTAAATAAATCAAAAAACTAATTTCAAAAAGTATTTAATCCAGGTAACGACCTCTAGCAGCCATGGAAAATATGACAATGTTGATAAAATGGCTTACTATACACACAAGAAAAAATTGGGAACGCTTCGTGAAGAGAGGCAATGTAATAGGTGCAGAAAGAAAACAACAAGCGAAATTATCATCACATAAGCACGAGATATTGCTACACGGGGGAAAGGATAATCTCATGTTGATAGGATCGGAATACGGAGAAAGGGAGACAGCATTAGGAAGAGTAACGCAAAATCGCCCGCTCAAAGCACTGGATGTGGACAGACGTAGTAAAGGGAGAAACCATTACAAAAATAAAATAATAGGATCAAATGGAACGATACTAAGACACGGTCTGGCGAGCAATCTAGAGCACGGCATTGCTGCCCGCTCCCCCTTCCCCGTTCCGAAAGATGGAAGGAATGGAAGAAAGTTCAATTTCGGAGAAAGGTCCTTCCGAAGATTTCCTATTTCTATGGATCTCTACGCCGTAGTGGATTTGTAATGGAGGAGGATAAGCGAAAAAAGTTCGGGATTTCTGGTTGGAGGGAGGGAATTATGTTAGCGGCATGGGAGGGGAGGAGATCGGGGTGGAGGGCGGGGGTGGGGGAGGGAAAGAGGAAAGGAGGGTAATAAACTAAATTAAAAAACGAGCGAAATAGGAAGAAAAAGAAGGGAGTAGAAGAGAGATAGGGGCGGAGAAAGGGAGACGGGGAGAGCGAATGGAAAAAAGGAAGAAACGACGTTAGTAGGAGTCGGGAGTCATTAAGGTCGTTAGGGGAAAGTGGCGGTGGAGAACTTAGCTCCTGGCCCTCTAAGGGTTCCCTTTTTAACCTCATCCCCAAATTTTCCCCTCCTTTCTATCCCTACCCATCTGTGCCAAAAACCTAATCTCTTTGTTCGCGGACTACTCTTAAAATTTCGCATATTGTTGCCGTCCTTCTCTAGATGCGCACGCAGGCACGGATAAATCGCTCTTAAAGCTAGGATATCAGGCGGTATATTAAGTTTTCATTTATCGACAAGCTTTATCTAATTTTTTTAAGTTCTCGTGAAATCTAACTGATCCAGAAAATGAGAAACAGCTGTAATTTTGACATCTTGGTTGAAATTCCTCCGAAAGATATATGACGAAGTGATTCATATTTAATGGATACGGCATTCTATATTTAAACGCCGTTTTTTCGATTTAATAACAGATGTATCCATGGCATTCAAAAAACAAATTTCTGCGTAAAAACTACCTACGTATCTTCTTATATGTGAAGAAATGTGTCTGTCTGTTCTCTATGAAATCGGACACTGCGATGGCCAGCAAAACCAAATTTTTCATGGAATACATTTTCATTCAGAGGAAGGTAGAGGGGCTATGTTTGCATCCAATTACAAGGTCCGGAGCCCGATTACAATAGCTTCTATTATTTCCATTAAATAGCATAGTGCAGGGATGAGTCGCGTGCCAAGAAAGTAATGTGAACCATCAGAATTTTTATTCGAGTGCCACTACTTTACTACTTCTCTAAGAAACTTCATATTTTAGACAGAAAATGCAAACTTACGTGTGCCAAGTAAAATCGTTTGCGTGCCATTTCTGGCACGCGTGCCACGTATTTGCCATCCCTAGCATAGTGTATATGTATTTCATTTGTATCACGGGGGCCACCGAATACGTCAAAAGTTGGTAGCGTTTCGTTAGTATTTTCCTTTCTCTCAGAATTACCAGGATTCGAGTGCAGGTGCAATTTCTTCCTTTTCCATTTTCACATAAAAATAGCGTGGGGAAGAGTATACCGTATTTTTTAACTTTGAATTTTAAATTTATAATCATCGTATAAACTCGGACTTGAACAAAAAAAACTCCTAAAAGAATAATATTATTTTCATACCATTGATTTTCAAAGCTACAGCAAATCGATACGCTGAAAATCTTTGGCGCACGCAGCGGCCACCGTTTACGCTAAAACTTGATACGGTTTTGTTATTATTTTTGATCTTAAGGGCAGTGACTAGTTATTTTTTTCGAAGTATCAGGGTTCTGGACTTCTCGAAAAATAGAAATCTGAATAACAGGAGTATGAATTAAAATATTTTATGTAAAACTTGTGCAGGTCCGATAAAACAGTGCTTTTTTAATCTAATCTTCTTTGTCCTCATATGATACTGTGACGTGAATTGAATATTTCAAATAATGGTGTGTGACTTTATTTGCAGAGAAGAATATAATATGTTTGCAAAATAACTGCAGTTGTCGCAGCTGAGTATTTAGTTTCACGCAAACAGTAATTGCCTTTGACTGGCTTATCTAAAATACTAGTATTTTCAAATAACGAAAGTAATTCCAACAGCTATTTATATTAGAAGGATGGTCGTTGTAGAGGTATGCGCTGAAATTTAAAAACATACATAGTTTGCGCTGTTATTTTAATAGATTAAACTAAAACGTGCAAAAAACGACCGAAAGTATTTCACGGGAGAGCGAATCTTGCAAAAACACGCAGTTTTCGAATACTCTGGGGACAGATGCTAAAAAATGGCTACCAGTCCATTTAAAGGCCGAAAGTCGTGGAATCGATTGTGTCAATTTATTTGGGGAACCAATCACGTAATGTTTGATTAGCTGCGTTTTCGCAGAACGGAGTAATTATTTAATTAACGGTATTCGCGGGATCCCTCAATTCGGGTAATTTATTTGGCGGTCACGGGGCGTGAATAATGGACTTGCGGCCAGTCGCTTATTCAAATTCCGCCCGCGGTATGCATCCACATCGAAAATTAAACATGCAAGAAAAAACGAACAAAATGCTCACCTACAGCATACAAGAGCTCGCGAATGGTGACAAGTGATTTCTTTCGTTTTTTTTCAAATTTGCTTTCGTTCGATTTGTGGAAGTGTGCACACACCTGATTATTAAAATTTAACTTTAATGCGTTACAGATTCATAAATATATATGACGTCAATATATAATCCACGATGCGATCAATGTTTTGGGGTTCGCTTAAATATTTTATACCGTACTGTTCCCGACCCGGCTGTAAACACTGAATTTTATCAGGTCCAAAACCGAGTTAGTATTTCAAACGAACTCTTTAAACAGAGCTCACCTTTTACGATCCGGAAAACATTTCGTCTAGATAAATTATGAGTCTAATTTAAATAAAAAATATTTTACAATTATCTATCGCGATTGCCATTCATAAAGATCCAACTTTATGAAATTATAACCTTAATACCCTATTTGTAATTAGATGAGTTTTAGCAAAAGGTATTTGAGCTAAATCCATGTCTTTTGTCTTCTTCGTGACCTTTCTTTAATTGTGCTCAACTTTCTCTTTTACTTCCTTCTACCCTTCGCACATGGGGACCTTTTTGTCCTCATTCATCTCCTTTCCTAGACCGCCCCCCCTCTCTCTCTTTCTTTATCAGTTAAATCCTTACCTCTTCGGACGGAGAAGCAGGAGAAATTCTCGTTCCGGGAAAAGAATCCCATTCATTTCCATTTACGGGCTCGGAACGAAAATTGGGTTACGCTGGAGTAAGGGAGGGGGGAAGAGGGACCTGACTGTCTTAGAAGAGAGAGAGAGAGAAAGCAGGGCAAAAAAGGGGACAAGGAGCGGGTTAGGCGATAGAGAAAAGGATTCGAAGAATGAAGAGCAATCAAATAGGAAGAGCAATCAAATAGAAATGAAAAAAAAATTAAGGTGAGAGAGAAAAGAGGTCGAACGGCGGTAAGAAGAGAGATGAGGAGAGAGAAATAGGCGAGGGGCCAGAAGACGGAGGTAGGAGGGACTTACAAATCCGGGGGAGAGAGGGGGAAGAGTAAGTGAGGTGAGCTGCGGATAAAGCCGAAAACCCTAAACTAACCACTTGGGGGATCCCGCATTGACCTTCTCCGTTGCGGTTTCGGGGGTGATGGAGGATGGAAGGAGAGAGAGAGAGATAGGGGTTGGAGTATCTCTTGCGGATGACCCGCCCCACGAGGGTCGCTAATGAGGATTCATGGGAACTCGATCGCCATCGTTGTCGTCGGAGAAGTCTCTTCCCATTCAAACCCTTCCTACTTCCACCCTTCTCTCTCTCTCTCTTCACCTCGGAGAAGTTCTTATCTCACTAGTACAGGGATCTGCGAATCTCCCTCAGAGGTTCCCGTTACGCTTCCGTGGGTAGAGAGGGGAATATTTCTCGACTGGAGATTAAACAGCGCAATACCACGCCTCATATCTCTCTCTCTCTTCCTCATTGTACATGCACCTTCTCCTCTCTTCTTGCCCGGAATTCAGTGTGGGGATAGTACATCATATTAGCATAAACCCGTGTCCCGAAAATCCGCGCGAGTTATTGGAGTTGCTAAATTAATATCGATAGAAAACCGAACTTCCTGTGACCGCCTAAGGATTTCTAAGTTGAATATCTTCCGCAAGAGACCGTTTCCGTAGATTTCAATATATGTACTACTAACATCCCGACGGGGTTTGGAAATATAACGATTAACTGCTCGTGAATTTTTCCGCTCGCGGCGATGATTAAAGGTGGTCCCATGGCGACGGTTAAATGTTCTTCGTTTAAATCATGGCACTTAAAGACGAACTGGTTCGGCCAAAGAGCCTAAAATTCGGTGGACGCGTTAATTTGGTTGGGAGCACGTTGTATTTTACGCCTATCATTTAATTATAGATTCAAAAACTTGGGACCAATGTTAGAAAATTTTCGGTTGTTGGAATTTTGATTGGTGAAGAGTTTTAGTTGCGCCAGCCGCGTTGCAGACGTTTGTCGTTCTACGGCCGACTATAATTAGAACCAAGTTAAAATAAAAAACATTTGCTTACGAAAACCAGGCAAAAAATATAATTAAAAGCATAGTTTACGTCGGGGCGCCACTGATATATCAAAACAAGGGTGACGGATACCCAAGTGTCTCAATAAAATTCACGAAGAATTTCTATAAATCTAAGCTATACATTCAAAGCGGAAACCTACCCGTAAATAAATATGACTTCTCGAGAGGCGGTTATTTTTGAACAGGGCGAGATGATTTGAAGCGTCATTAAGCCCAGTTAACGAACGAAACATTTTTTTTCGAGAACGGAGAACTCGAACTCTTTTGAGAACGCTCGATATGAATAATGCGACTGAACGAAAGTGACGCAACTAAAAAATGATAATACGAAATAAAAACAATCGCCAAGGTATTTCATTACTCAGAAATCACGAATAAAAATCCCCTATGCGAACAGCGCAGGCTAAATGTATTTCGAAGGCATTATTCTGTGTCGTCACAAAATAGGTGATTTCTAAAACTAATATTACTAAAAAAACGGCATAATACATTCTCCAATCAATCAAGCAAAGTTTCGGGTCTCATGAAATATGGATGTCTTTTCGATTCAGCGGATGGAGTTCGAAGAATTACTGTGGTTTGAGATATACTTATCATGAAACTTCCTGGTCGTTTTTCATTTGAAAGGAAAAGATTGATATCCCAATTATTTTGGTAAATACCAAGAATGCGTAAATCTCCGTAAATGGCAATCAAAAATTACATTAGTTTATTTAACTAGCTTTGCTAATTCAATCATTTTTCCTCTCTATCCTAAGGTACTAAAATAAATAAGGTATCCTTTACTGCAGAGGTTTTCAACCTGCGATACGCGTACCCTTAGGGGTACGTCGAGAGTTTTGAAGGGATACGTAAAAGTTTTCAAGATTATAATTTTTCTCCTTACTCTGTATTTCATGCATGACTTAGAAATCAAAAGTTGCAATATAACAACTAAGAATAATGTCATGAATTAGACAAATACGCCAAAACTGTGAATTTAACTTGATAAACGTGGGTTATCTATGTTAATACTAGTGTCATTCATTTCATTATCACTTTAAATGTACTTGGGAGTACGTGTCCATAAAAATTGCACTAATACGCGACAATTAAAGATAGCTCTAAAGGGTACGCGAGTAAAAAATGTTTGAAAAACGCTGCTTTACAGTAACAATTCCACGCAGGGAAGAACTAGGCTCCGTTTTCGGTGCGTAACAGGCCATATTAATTTCGATTTCATGCTTTGAATCTTAAATTTTAAGATTTTATGACACCACAGACAACAGAAGGAAATATTAACGCAGAATTACTGTTACTCGATTCTCTAAGTACACAGCTTAAAATGAAATTCACCGCAATTTCTCAGTTTGATTGTTATGACAAAATGAATCTAAACAGAAGAATGATGGAAATTTTCTAAGTTTTAAGTTGTAAGACACTCGGCGGTATAACCGTGTTCCTCAGGGGTCACCAAACTTTTTACTTTAAAGGGCCACATGAGTCTTCATGTACAACTCTGCGGGCCACATACCACCTTTCAAATGACCGATCAGGCCGTGTGAAAACTTCTAAGAGCATGTTTCGTGATTTATTTTATTCTGTAATATGTCATACGCCTGTATTAAAATTATTTTACATCTAGGCACTCGGAAAATATCGTTTAGATTTAAAAATATATCTCTAATTAAAACTCTTAAACGTAAATACACAAAACTTAAAGAAATTGACGGGGTAAGGTAAATCACGTGGGCCGTAGTTTGGGGAGCCCTGGCGTACCCAATCCCACTTACCCACTGGAGTACGTACATGCAATTTTTTCTAAGGCTAAACTTTATTATTGCTACAAACGACAAAATCCAAAATAATGAATCTGTAGTCAATATGGTGGATTTCTTCAAGATTTCTGCAGAATGCATTGGGTGTGAGGAAGAACCGTGGTATAAGCTACGGCGCACTACATAAAAATCATTCACGAGAAAATGGAGCCCTTAATTTAACAAAATATTTGTTTTTTTCCTTTCTCGTATAGGTTCAATGTCCTATAAAATCTTTATAAAATCCTTTAATAATAAAAAGTCGATTTTCATTTGATCGTGGTTTTCTGAGGAGAACTCCGCGTAATAAATCCTGCAGTCTCATAGGTACCATTTCAGTCCCTTTCAAAACGAATTTCTAATCGTGATCTCTTATCAACGCGTGATCGTAAAAATAGATCAGAAGTCGTTTTTTCTCCTACGAAAGGAAAAATTGATCTGACCCATTTTAACCCCAACCTTCTTTTCCTTTTTTTATTTATTTTATAAGCCTCAGCTCACATTTTTTCCCTGAAATGTGATCGTCGAATCGTGCACAAAGTGTATATCTCTTTCCCTTAAAGACGATCGGCGCGTGCGTGGCTAAAAGGGGAAAAGATCACGGACTGGAGTCACGAACCCTTAGACGCCCCTCCTAACTCATTCTCTTAATGTGAGTTACATATCCTTCTTTATCCCTCTCTTCACGACGCGGGAGGAAGATGCGATCCATAGTGCAGACCCCACTGTGAAATGATATTCGAGACTCCGTGATCTGTGTATTCCGCGAAGGTCAAGCACGAACCACGCGGAGAAAGCGAGGCGTGCGAAGGAGGTCAAAAGGCAATAAATTCTCTCCGCTGCTTTCGTTCCGATCGCTGGAGCATAGACTTCAAGTACGAGACAGGAGTATGGAAGATCGTATGGGATCTTTTAGGTAAATAAGGGTGGACTGGCTTTGCTCTCTTCATTGGATTTGGTCAATATTAAACAGCCAAATTTGAAAATCTAGCGGTCAAAGGAAGCACCATGTTTTTATCCTGCAAAAAATATATTGCGGTAAAACACATTACTTTTTATTTGAAATTTCAGAATTTCCGAAAAAAACTTTCAATCTCATAATAAAAAATAACTTTTTTTAATACGAAGTAAAGTGAATGCAGAAAGATTTCATCCGTTACATTTTATATGTACTCCTTACATGACTCATAATAAATCTAATTATTACTAGCAATATATTAAGGAAGAAGTAATTTTGGTCTCTTAATATTGATCGCATATAAGGCAGCGTCGTTTTCGGAAAAATAATATTTTTACTTTCTCCATACGTAGCATAGGGAAAGTATTGTGATCACGAAAAAATCTACTTCGAGAGTTCAACGGAAATACACGTTTTGAGGTCTCTAGAACACGTCTAGACTATTTTCGGAATGATGCCTGTGTGTATGGATGTATGTGATTTTAGGCGCTCTAACTCAAAAAGTACTTGACATATTAATACCAAATTTCGTATATAACACTTTAGCGTGAGCACAAAGAACTGATTAGTTTTTGGGCAATGACGGTTAAACGGAAGTCGATGTTTATTCGAAACCCGTGTCGGTTTTTGCGATATTTCTCCGTTGAAACATCAGTATTGTATATACAATTCTATACAAAGGTTGTAGAAAATGATATTTCCTACAACTTTCCTTTGAAACAATTTTCCATAGCAGTTATTGTTTAGGAATTATTGATAAATAATCGGTTTTTTCGGTTTCCGTCAAATATCTCCTTTAAAACGTCGTTATTGGTAATCTTCGTGAGGACCAAAGTTGTAGAGAATAATATTTCTTCCAACTTTTGTTTGAAACAAATTTTCGTAGATATTTAAATTATTATGAATAGCATTATAAGGCAAAATTATTATTTCGTATCGTAAAAGAATAGTCGTCCTTATTGCCGTAAATTATATTTTCAATATGTTTACAGAATTCACCGCTACATGGTGGTGGCACTGTATACTGGAAATTACGAATAAGTTAAATATCTCCGAAATGGATGGTTCTACGAAAATTTGTTTCAAACAAAAGTTGGAAGAAATATTATTCTCTACAACTTTGGCCTTCACGAAGATTACCAATAACGACGTTTTAAAGGAGATATTTGACGGAAACCGAAAAAACCGATTATTTTATATAATAATAGCCGTCGTCCGTTGGTTGGTTGGTCACGCTATGCAAACGCTAATAACTCGAGAAATAATAACGATAGAATCTCGAAATTTGGTAGGGATGCTTGATTAACACTTCTTCAGAGATTGACAAATTTAAATCGCGAAAACATTCCTTGGTTCGTCTTCATGAGAGGCATTTCTCCATTTCCCATTACTTTACATGTAAAACGCGATTTTTCTACGTGCAGGCTTTTATTCATTTGGAAATTGAAATTAGAAGAAATTAACAGACGACCTTCGGATTTGAACCATTTTGAAAAAAAGTTATAAAGTTTCTTATTCCGTCCGTCTTTTTTCGTCCACCGTTCGAAATATTCCATGTTAAACGTTTAATTTGCATATTTTGTGGAAATCTCGCCATTTTAACGTGATGTTGCTATGTCGACCATTATCATTGTTAGCTTCAATACGAGAGAGAGAGAGGAAGGAAGGGGAGAGATTGGCGTGTTTTGTGGAAAATAAGTATATTAACGTAAATATAAAAAATTTTCAGTATCAACAGTGTCATTTTAGAGAAATTGGAAATTAAAAACATTCTTAAATTAAATTCTTTGTAAACCATACGTGCTTACGAATTTATATTTTTATTCCTCGAATTAATTAAGAACTTTATTTATTCACTTTAGTTTAAAGAAAGAACTTTATTTATTCACTTTACAGAATGAATTAATTTTAGGCATTGTCTATTATAAAAGGAGTTACTTTGTAATTTACAGTATGTAAAGTGGAAGTTGTACTGAATTGACTCAAGTATTTTGGGTACTTTCCTGTTAACGGGAATACCTCAAAAAATAAACACGTATTGTTGTGATATGTTACGACGTATTTGTTTGTTAACAATGCGTAAAAACGGGGGAATTACTTAAAAATGACACTTTTTTAAAAACTTATTTGTTAATAAAAGCAAAATAATTACGAATACAATCTAAATTTATGTTACTAGGGGGCCAATATGTCTTTATGGCATTTAAAATAGCTGGAAATATGTCGATTTCTATGTTATGTTGTCGCCACATGAATTCTTCTGCTGACAGGCTTTCGCGTTGCATTTTCAAAATATTCTGTCGCAGAAGTAAAGTTTCATAATATGATCCTTCTTGCACATTCGCTCTTTAGATAAAATACCATGGTCTTGAAGCAAAGATACAGCTTCTTCTTCACTCCTCGGCAAGCTCCACAAATTCATCATTAAGGGATCAACGTAAATATCTTAACGAGATTTGTTACGCATTGTTAGCAAACAAAATATCACAACAATACGTGTTTATTTTTTGAGGTATTCCCGTTAACAGGAAAGTACCATTTCAAAGCAACAATCAATTTAAAACTATTGAAAGTAGTTGTTTCGGAAACTGAGAAGTCCAGAGTTGTGAGCGGACGCTAAACGATATTAAGGTACATTTTATTCCAAAATCTATTTAAAGTATTAGCAGAGGCAATGGAAGATTGAACAAATTTTTTTTACCGGAATTCTGCTTATTTCATGAAACTGAAATGCTAATGCATTAATACATTAAAATCTGTTAAGAGTAGCTATTTTAGTTGAAAGAAATATATGTACCTACATGGCACTTCTATTCACTTTTCAGAATGAATGAATTCTAGGTTAACATTGCATATTATAAAAGGATTTTCTTTGGAATAAGTAGTTTGTTATGTGGTTATTTTAACTGAATTGAATCAAGTTCTCTTCTAAGTTTGAAATCCATATAAAACTGGTGAAAGTGGTTGTTTCGGAAAATGAAAAGGCAAGAGTGCTGAGCAGACGATAAACGATATTGAGGTACATTATATTCCAAAATCTATTTAAAGTATTATCAGAGGCAACTGAAGATTGAACCAATTTTTTGGAACCGGAATTCTGCTTATTTAATGAAATTGAAATCCTAATGCTATAATCAATTTATAAACTAATAACAATGGCTATTTTAGTAGAAAGAAAGGTACTATTTTATTCACAGGAAATTTCTGTGAGATTTTAGTTAATTAAATAAAACAGACTTATAATATAGAAATATTCGATGGTTAAAACAGTGCACAATTTTATTCTTGCGATTTTTACATGTTGCATTGACGAAAATTTAGATTCATTAAACCCGTTGAAATTCAACGGGCACTTAAGCTAGTTTATCAATAATTCCTAAACAATAACTGCTATGGAAAATTGTTTCAAAGGAAAGTTGTAGGAAATATCATTTTCTACAACCTTTGTATAGAATTGTATATACAATACTGATGTTTCAACGGAGAAATATCGCAAAAACCGACACGGGTTTCGAATAAACATGGACTTCCGTTTAACCTTCATTGCCCAAAAACTAATCAGTTCTTTGTGCTCACGCTAAAGTGTTATATACGAAATTTGGTATTAATATGTCAAGTACTTTTTGAGTTAGAGCGCCTAAAATCACATACATCCATACACACAGGCATCATTCCGAAAATAGTCTAGACGTGTTCTAGAGACCTCAAAACGTGTATTTCCGTTGAACTCTCGAAGTAGATTTTTTTCGTGATCACAATACTTTCCCTATGCTACGTATGGAGAAGGTAAAAATGTTTTGGCTGCTGAAGGAAATATATTTACAAGTTTAGGATGTCCTTGATTACATTTTACTCCTTTTTCCGCCTTGTTCCTCAAAAATTTATTTGGTGCTCTGGAACGGAGAAAAGGAAGAACATTCGTGAACAGCTTTATAAATTACTCTCACTTCGGAGGGAATTAACCTCACTTCCCCAAAAAGGCTTTTTGTTCGTGTAAGAACGCAAGCATGCAAGCGTTCCGACATGACTTTTCAGCAAGTAAAAATGGTTCATAATTATTAATTTGGTTAGATAGGAAGTAATTTCTAATCTACAATTATTTGATATGACTATCCTTTTGCCTACACGTATACGCGACATGAATTTTTCATCTAGACGGCGCAAACTTGCTCCATAGTGATATGGTCTTTACATTCTTAAACTTCACACTCACTGCATTTGGAACTTGATGGTAGCGAAAGTCGTTTGCTTTAAATATACACGTGAGTCGTTATTTATTCTTCCTTTTAAGTTGTACCCCAAGCGTGCAACTAAAATCGGAATTTTAGATTGAGCAGCGGTCAATTACTAGGATATTACCTATCGTCACATCACTAATAATGCTCTCATAGAATAATAGTCACGATTCATCTCACTGATACCTATCTATATAAAATATATTTTTTATTTCTGGACATAAAAATAATTCCTTGATGTTGAATCTCCCTTATCGCACTGACTAGACCAGCGCCCCAATCTCAAAGACAAAATTTTAGGACTGGATTCCAGGAGATGTGGGCATGCAGCAATAGGTAGAGAGAGAGAGGGGCCCGTCAGATCCCATTAAGAATCGCCCTCGCAGCGTCCTTTCCCTCTTTCGAGAGGGAGACAAAAATGAAAGTCGACACGCGTGGGGAAGTAGCGGTAGTCCTGCGAGGACCACTCTTGGGACGGTTCCATCTTTCGGGTTATTCGAAATCTCCTCTCGGCCCACGTCGTCTGTATTCCTACCTCCTTCCCCCTCTCCCCGACGGTGTTTCCTCCCCGCGGCGAGGGCCTTAACTACCCTTCGTCAGTATATCACTTTAATAACATCACAACCTCTCTTTTCCGAGGGCACGATTTTCTCCCGTATCTTACCCATCCTTCCGCTCCTTTTCTATCCACCTGCATCTTCGTTCCAACTCCCCGCGGATCCTTAAAGTTATACACATTACGTTTAAACCCCCGTCTAAGATTCCTCAAGATGCATTAAATCTTCGTGGAAATAGACCTACGAAAGGGGGGAGGATGGCGTTTGTCGGGAAATGCGTTAGGGAGGAGGGTGGAGAGAATGCGTTTTTTTCATGTTAGGACCACGTGATAAGAGTCACCAGGGACACCTTCCGAGAGATACGGAGATGGAACACATTGTCGCAATCTACACACCACTAGTTAACTGAGGGTATGACACGTTTTTTATAAAGCTCCTTTGGAAATTAAAATTAAAATGTATTTTCGTAGTTATCTAAAGCGGGTGATTAAAACTACAAGTATATTGGAAAAACAAATCAGCAACGTTGAGACTTTTGTTATTGCCAAGTATATGAATTTCTACAATCACAAATGAAAATGACGAAGCTTTGAAACGAGATTTTTATAAACACCTAGATAATCAGAGTCATTGTTTTGGTTATTAAGCAAAGCATGAATTACGATGTATATTAATATTTACGAATCGTAATGAAAGTAAGACAGGTAAGTTCTCTGTGCGCAAGGATACGTAATATAACTCCCAGGCAAAGGTGAGGTGATATTCAGAACAGAAAAAAAGTAACTGCTAATGGATACAATATATTCTCTCTTTTACACACAGATAACTGAAAATAGTTTTTCCTCTTTACGAGGCTATAATGGTTTTGGAAATACACTTATAGAAGGTTAAAAATACTCACTTCTAAAAACGGGCACCATTATTTTAAACGAGACGACTTATTTCTCTTACATAATTACTGTTTGAAAATCCCTAAATCCCGAAACAAATTCCTGCTTTGTGCGGCTACGCTTTCTGAGAAGAAAAAATCGCCCGCTCCCCATAATGTAGACAAATAATTCTGGACCAACTGAGAGATGTTTACCCAAACAATGGTTATTTTTGCCTACACTCGACGGAGAGAATTAACTCCCGACTCGAACACAAAAACGGAGACTCACCCCTTTCTCGAAACCATCTTCTTATAAAAGCAAAGTCTAGAATTATAGAGAGAGAGAATGCAAACTCCGAATTAATTTTCTTCCTTTTAATTGCGTTACCATTATTCTCTTTCCCTCAGATGGAGCAGGTATCGCTTTCCACCCCTTACCGCGCGCAATCCCATTACCTTTTTTTTATTAAACACTCCTTAACTCGTCTCCTTCCATCCTTCTTTAATATCCGCGCCTTCCTCTTCTGCCTCTTTCCCTTTCCTCGAAGACGTCCTCCTCTTTAAAACTCCTAAAACCATATCGAATTACTGTTACTATTTTCTGACGCTTCACCGCTCTTATCATTACCGCCATCCTCGCCCTCTTCACTACGCTTCACACCCCCCTTCTCCCATAAAAGGGAAAAGAGGGACTGAGGAGCAAAGTAGATAAGACTTTAAAGTGATCAGTTAAGGCTTGATACGGAGGAGGAAGAAGCACGGAAAGAAAAACGACTTAATGGATTAAACGTTTTTTCGCAAATCAAATATTAATGATTAAAATTAATGAAAACGAAAATGGATCGAGTTTGGAAACGGTCGAAAAAAATAGAAGGTTGGAAAAGAAAGTGAAAGACTTAAATACGAGAATAAGCAACTATGGAGGAAATAAGTTTTGGGATTAAAGGCGAGAGATCTGGCTTCCTCAAGGAATGAATAAAGAGTTGCTAGTAAACAAGAAAAAATGTGTGATCTCAATAGAGGGAAAGGGTCCCAAATGAATGTTACGCATGTATAAAATGAAAGGAGATACAGAGCAGGCGAAGAGATTGTGGAAAATGAGTGAATGCGGAAGAAAGACGGGCAGAGTGTTGCGGCGAAATATCGAAATACCGAATGGTAGAAAGAGAGACGGATGGAAAGCTAAGCGGTGGAAAACGAGTCGAGGGAGGAGGAGGAATAATAATACTCGCGCCAACGCGTTTTTTAAAAATATCCCTTCTTAAAATTCAGCCTCCCCTTCAATATCCCTTACCTTTACCTCATCTTCCTTTCTCGCCAACCCCAGTCCACCCTCCCGAAAAGCTGAGGTGTTTCGTATTTTCCTGATCCTCTCCTCCATTTTCCCCTCCCTCCCTCAACTCGCCCTTCACAATTCCTTCCACAAACCGCGCCTTCTTATTTCGAAAAATCCATTATGTTTTATTGGAAAACGTGATTTACATCTGACGTCTTCCAAGATGGTGGGGGAGAAGTCGGTGTTGAGTGGAGGAGGAGAATGGGGGAGAGGAGTGGAGGGGCACTTAAGAAGTATATGGAGCGGAGTGGTGAGGGAAACGGTTTGTTCGGCGTATAAGACGGTGTCGGAGTGTAGGGGGTGAGAGAGGAGAGGATGGAAGGTATATCGGTTACTCTTCCTGGAGCAAAGGGAAGGAGGGGGAGACGGAAGAGGGAAAGGGGAATTTCCCCGCCCCCTTTTTTTAAGGAAAGGGAGAAAGAGGGGGGAATGGAAGGAAGGGAGATGGATGGGGTGTGGGAACGGAAGGGATATTCTGAAGGGAAATATTGATGTAGGCGTTTTGCTCGGGAAAAGAGGATTGGAAAATGGATATCGCGACGAAAAAGACGGCACACAAGAGAACGGCTATCATAAGTTTTTTACAGCTCGATGGACACATGTAACAACCGGCGAGATATTTTGCTAATGCAAATAGAGCGCGGAATGGGAGATATCGTCAATTTTTGCACGAGCGGCCATGATTCACGCTCGATTGATGCAAGAATTTTGGAAGTTTCTAGAGAGATACTCGCTAGTTTTAAACATATTTCCCCCCCCCCATTTCGAGTTGAATAATAGATTAAATTACGTGTTATTATTTTAAACTAAAAATCAGAGATCGCGACGATAAAAATGCTATTTATAATGGACTTCTCACTTTTGTATTAATACTACAAAAAATAATACTTATAAAGATAATCCCAATTATCATATATCTAATATCTAGGAAATATATATAGTTTCTGGGTAACTTGTTATTGTTAGGAAATAACTTAATCATTGGTTTAAATGATTGGATGAAATTTTTTAAGCAAAAAATTATTAATTAAACATATATATCCAAAGGACTGAAAATAATAAAATTCAAATAGCGCTAAAATAACAGAGCGGCCTTATTTATCCAATAAAAGTGGATATTCTTGAACGCTTTCGAGTAGTACTACTATTACCACGAATTTTATGTGGTATCGCCCGAAGCATTTGCTTCACAAAATGGCCGCTTTAAAAAAAGTCGTTTCGAAAGTGGGAAATGAGAGGGAGGAGATGCATCGTCGTGTAAAGGGGAAGCTGCGTGGGCGTAGGAGAGAGTACGTAAAAGGAGGAAGAGAAGGAGACTGATGGCTCCCTGCCATATCAGCAACATCGCAGAAGAAGCCGAAGAGGAGTCGCGGAGGGGAAGAAAGAAAAAATTATGACGGGAGGAAGTTAAAAAAGACTTGAGTGAGGGAGGTAGGTTTGGTTTTGGAGAAGTGAAGAAGGTAGAAAGAGTAAAAATATTATAAAAATGTTTCCCTTGAGTGATGGCTTCGGAGGTGACAGTGAGTGGGTTCGTTTGTGTTTTCTTTAGGGGGAGGATATTGAGGTACGATATGGCTGGAGGGATGCGAGCGATCGCGGTTTTCGGTGCAAGGATCTTTTTTTTTTTTTAAGTCTGTGGAGAAGGAGAACTAAGACTTCTCAGTAGAATGAGACAATCTCGTGTTGCGTGCCTCCTTTGAGCTACCTGAATACATTTTTTAGGGGACATTTCTGTCTACACCCCCCTGATCTTCCATCTCTCCGGCATTTTTCGTGTAAAAAAATGGTGATAAAAACGATCCGTTGTGTGAAGTGCGTTCGGGGGAGGAGGAGGAGGGGGGAAGTGGGATGGAGAAGTGTGTGGTGGTTAGAGGAGGCAGGCACGGTTTTGGTGGGGGGTAGGGAGTGAGGATGAGAGTTTTGGGAGAGAGAGAGAAGAGATGAGGGTCGGGGCAGATGAGGAGGCGGGGGTGAGGCTTTTATAGCCTCCAGACTTCCGGACGTAAGGCTCGTTTTGAGGATATGTCCAGAAATTCGATCAGGTTGGACATAGAGGAATATATTAGGGGATGATTTTGTATGGATTTTAAATGACAAGGAATAGGCAAATATTTTAAGAAAAAAATCTTTAAAGAATCTTGTTATACGTTATAAGTAAATTACATGGCAATTGTTGCGTGATGTAAGTTGTACCCGGACTACGTTTTTTTTTATTAAAAAATAGTCTACAAAATGTGATTTCTTTTGCCACATGTCGAAAAATGTCTAGCCATTAAAATTATCACGCCAAATTTTTAAGTTAAAAATAATTACGTTCCTCGTGGTCTACAAATATACACTATTTTTGAGGGAAGGTTACTAATATTTTTGGGATTTTTCTCGATATAACTCAAATCATACCATTTCTTAATTTAAGAGATTAATATTTCAACTACTACTATGTGACGAATATCGCAGCAATACAACTGAGTACGTCTCTCGGATTTATGGAAGGAGAAAATATTCAGTGTCACAGCAAAGATACCGCAGATATTTTTCACTCAACCACAGCAAACAAGGCAATACGAATTTTATTATATACACTCTGGCTACCCGGCGTGGATATTGACTCGAGGGAAGGACGGGATTAGCCTTTTCGATGCTGCCCTCCTCTTCCGCCTCCATTCCGGTTCCTTGGCTAACATCAATGTCCCTTTGAATTTCGATGCTGTCGGAGACAATGGCTCGGGGTAGAGAGGAAGGACGGAGTGTAAGGAGCTAGTTGGAGAGAGAGAAAGAGAGAGAGAGAGAGACCTCCCCAAGGGAGATTACCCTCTCCCTCTGACCACTCCATATTCAGGAGACGACTTCCTCGCAGAGGGTTCCAGTGAAAGGAAGGGTGACGGACTGCTTCCAGTGTTGCAGAGCGTAAAAGTTACTTGCTTTCGGGAGTGGAAAAGTCTGTTTTCACTTCTCACTAGGCTTGTTTCACTTAATCTTTTTGGATCGAAATAACTAACGAATTCATCTAACCACGCAACGCATTATACAATCGCTTGGAAGTTATTATTATGAAGAAAGGTAATATTGAAAAGAAATTGATTACGAGAGAGGTTATTCCTGTGCATATAAAAATGTTGCATGCGCTACAATATCCGGAGTATTTGGGAAAATAGTTATTTATCTATACCAGCGTTTCTGTATCGGGCAGACTCGACTATTCACGGTGACGCAAGTTATTAAGAGGGAAGTGAATATTTGACAGTTATAACGTTTTGGCTTATAAAAATAATTGAAATAGGAGAATACGCATGAGTGCTTCTTTAAGTACGTGGATTTTTGCAAGCTTTTCTATGGTAGGAGCCCAATTTATCTTAAAGGTCGAAAAAAAACAATAGAGAACCGTCGCCCTAAGCATTTGTTTATGCGAACCGAAATTTGTAATTCCGTTGTTATTTCAATTCAGCATTCCTCCGAATTTCAACGATATCTGTAGCGGAAAAACTACATCTTTATAAAATTCGTATGAAAACTGAAGTTAACACCTCACCTTTCTAAAATTTATCGTTTAGTTTTAACCCTCTGTGCTCTCCTAGTTTCATTTAGGCTATGATTTACTTCACGAATTTTACTGTTTGCTTAAAGGTAAATCGAACTGTCAACCTAAAACAAATTAGTCTTAGAAACCGGCGATTAATAAGCCGACGAAGTATGGTAGTATAGAGTGTATGATGAGCACAGCCCTTTCCATGGAGCACTGGAAGCTGCTATTCATTTGACTCAGGTTGAGGCGAGAAATGGCGATGAGAAAATGAAGGATGAGGATGGGATCGAAAACCGAGGTGAGCGAAATTTTTGAGGAAAAGCACGGATTTTGCCATATTGCTATAGCATGTGTGACGTAAAGGGATCTTGTTGGCTGCTCTTTTTTTTGTGGAACAGACACTACGGAAACCGGGACTAACGTAACCCAACTCGGGCAATGCCTCCGACGCAGCTAATTTCCGCTTCTCCTCCCTTTAGGCACTCACTCCGCTGCACAATCATCCCTGCCCCTTATTCTCAGCAACCGCCCCCGATGAATACATATTCTCGCCCTGCTCCTCAGCTCCCGCTTCCAATACACCACTCATATTCAGCCTTCCCCTCTCTCACCCTCTCCCCTCTCGCACGATACGATATTACGTATCCCCTTTCTCCATCCCATACAACACTCTCTTCCACCGCATCCCACTCTCATTTCATCTTTAGCTCTTTTCTGTACCTTTAGAAAACGGAAGTAATATACTTTACTTCGCTTCTTTCTTAACGAAAATTCGAATTCGGCTACATCGCAGGCGCAGAGTGAAACCTTTCCAACTCATCCCTTTTCAGTACGTCATTGGAGAAAGAGTGGAATAGGGAGAGAGAGAGAGAGAGAGAAAGGAGGACTCAAACGGGGGAACATATTGGATTCATAGGGTTGCCCATCGAAATAAAAAAAATCTGCGCGGAAAAATGTTGAAAAATATTTTCCCGTCTTTTATACATTATTTTCTCTACGTCCGCCCTCCCTCATCGTGAAAAATCATCCTTATTTCTCCCTCCCACTTCCTCTTGTAAAATATCCTCCATTTTTCGATCCCTTTGCCAACTCCTTCACTCCCTCCCTCTCTCTCCCAGTTCAAAACCTGCTACGGCGGGTTCGTTACTCCCTTCCAGTACCTCTTCATTTTACCTCCCCTCTACTCTCCAGAAACACTTGACGCGTCAATATGCAGAGAGTTGGAAATACGGAGGGAGAAAGAGGGAGGGGGAGAGATGAGGAGGAGGGGGGAGGAGGAGGGAGGAGGAGGGGAGAGGATACTATCTATCCTCGGCCGTAGAGCAAGGGGAAGGAGACGCTCACCAATAGACCCCCTCCCCTCTTTCCCTGCGGAAACTCCACTTCTGATCCAGAGTGCGGGATGGTCGCCAAGGGAGACGGGAGAGGAGTACTGGAACGCGGGATCAAAAGAGAACCGGACCGTGAATCTGAGGAGCCTTCTTAGCAGTTTTCAAATCCACTCTCTTTTCCCTCCTCCCTCTCGCACCCCTCGCTCTCTCTCTCTATCCGTCTCCGTTCTTCCACTTCCCTTTCTCTTCCTCTCTCCATCTCTATATCTCGTCGTCCTCTGTGCGTGTCGCTCCCGTAAAGATTTTGACCTGGATGCGAATGGATATTGTGAATCCTTTTTGGCGATGCTTCTAGTGGCGAGGGAGAGTGGCCAATGGGGTTTATGTCGGGAGGTTATTTCACAAACACATCCAAGCATCGATTTTCACACGACACACATATCCGTAGATTTTTTAAAAATTTGCTAGGGTTTATGTACTCAAAGGTATGTCAAGACAATTTTTTTAAATTGCAATGCGTTTCTTTTTTATATTGGAATTAAAAATGAATAACTTGAAAAATATTTGATTTATTGTTGAGCATTATAAAAAGTTATTTTTATAATCAATTCTCCTGCTACAATAAGGAAATTGCTCTGTAAAGCATTGCTTCGTGGAAAATCTTTCTATTTTTTTCAAACCCCAAATTGCTGCGTGAGATTAATAAAATCTGCAAAGATTTTTTTAGCATATATAGTTTTCGGCAAAATTAATGAGCAGTCATTGGATGATGAATATAACTAGAATAAATAATTCTCCTGTGGTAAGAACATCATTCCGTCGCTAAAGTAAGCTATACGTTATGACAGGATTCTTATCTAATTGTAAGTTAGTTTTCTTCGTTCAATTCCAAATAATTCAGTACATAATGACTTTTTGGAACCTTCACTATATTATTTGCGCAGGACAATATTTTAGAGTTCCTTTTTCTAAAAAATACTACCTGTGTGCCTCTATTATTATCATAAATTAATTAATTTAGAGGTGAATAGTACCCAAAAGCTGGAATAGGTCTGGTTTAAAAAGATCCAAGAGGGCCGTCTGGAGGTCGTGTCCTGCGCAAGATACCGAAAAGGTCGTTGTTCCTCAAAACGAGAAGAAGAAAAAAAAGGTTTTCCAAAGGGACGGGGATAAAGGAATCCCTTATGAGAGAGTACAAAAGAAGGGAGGAATAATAGTGGGTGAGACGAAATGACGGAGAGAAAGAGTGGAGCTTAAGTGGAATCGAGCATTGGGATATAGTTTAGAAGGAAAGGACTTCCATATTAGGACACGCCCTTTTGGAAACGGTCGAGTCGATGGAGTGGGTCAGTCGTGGAGAGAAAGGGGAGGAAGAGTCACTATCGAAAGTGTACTCCTTGAATAATGGCCTACATTTCTAAAGGCGTGTCTTCTTCTCTCCCTTTCCTAAGCGCCGGCATTTCTTGCTTAGGTGGTCGTTCTTCTCCCGAACGCGTGATTGATAACGTGTGCCGGTGACTATCCTCGTTGAGTTGAATGGCCTATGTTCGGCGGTAAATTAAGATTACATTATTCACGGTTAACGCGTGTTTAGTCTAGGTGCATGGAAGATTGATGGCGTGCTCGTCATTCCACCATACAAAAGGTTATACTGCTTTAAACCACCCTCCAGTTTCGCTCTTGTGACATAAGCGGTCATAGTTAACGCATGCAGAGTTTTCCATTTCAGAAACCTCTCACCATAATGTCTTCGTGTTTAGCTGCATTTTAATTGATTCTTACTAAGACTTTTAGGTCAAAGTTCGTTGAAAATCTGGACATTTTTGCTCTCCGCTTTCTTTTAAACAGTTTATACGAATATTCCGCAAAACTGTATTAACTCTATGCGCCGAAAATCATTATCTAAGAGTGTTAGATTATTCATGCACTTCATTTACCTGGACATCTCTCGTGAACTGGTTGTTGCAATAGATGTGGACCGCGGTGAATTCCCTGATTCTGTCGAATTCGAATTTTATTTCGATCGGCTGAGCACCTCGAGTGTCATTTCGCCAACCAACCCATCCTTGGCCTGGAAAGAAATCATAATGTCAACATTTAAAATAAAAGGCGTCATACATTTTTCTAATCAATTGTATATAGAGCAATACATCGTTAATACAAAGCCGGTCAACAAAAATACTTCAACCCAATGTTGGCATATATTTTTTTAATTATAAAAACCTCATTTTAGCAAACCTCATCATTACAATCCATTAAAATCCGTTGACATAACGTAATTACGGTCTTTTTACTGTATAGCCACTTGGCTCCCTGGGGAGGAATTACAAATTTAAGGGGAGGAATTGGGGAGGAACTGGGAAAGGATGTATTCTGTACACTGTGTACTCGTATAGATAAATGAAATACTAGTATGCCCCTATATAAGGGCGATAACGAATTAACATTTCATCAAAAACTGCTGCTACTGGTTGGGCTGGGGGAGGAATTGGGGCAGCCTGGGATTGCAAGGGGAGGGATGTAACCTGGGACATTGAGAACCACTGCTGTATAGGGTTTTTAGCATAAATACAATCTTCTCCAATGAGTTATTATTTAGACCAAAAATGTACATTCAAAATGAAATTATATGAGATTTCTCTCATAGAATTTAACTGTCGCATAAATGTTTTAAACAGTTTTGTCCAACGTTCCTCAACAATTACTGAGAGCAGTTACGCAATACAACAGGTTTGTAAAAATCAAATTAATAAACGCGTTAAATGTTCCACATGAGAATTTTTGTTGCAAAGAAGAGACAGAATAATTTAACCGTATGTTATAACGAAGAATAAGAAAGAAAATACTATGCAGACTGAAGGATAATGTTACTCGGGTACTTGTGGAATTACAGAAGATTCTAACAATTTAGCGATGCCGAGAGGGAAAGTGTGGAGAGTAAAGGGAACAAACTCGTTTCAGTATCTTCGTGAGTGGTCTCCTTTATTCCCATCAAGTGCGCTCCAGATTCTAAGGTAAGAGGCTTCTCTCTGGAGCATGTGAGTCAATGTTGAATTATTGGCTTTCCCGCCTTCCCGGATCCCAGGAGAGACCTTTTAGCTCCTCTTCCTTCATCCCACAAAAGGGTTCTGGAAGTCTTGAGGGAAGGATGAAGGCACACTCGAATCAGAATGAAAAAGACGTATTCAGGAGCCTTCTTATACCACTTCGCCTCCAAGGGAAATACAACCATTACTCAGCCAACGTGTAAATAATCCTATTAGAACGCTTTATGGTCTAATATTATAGATAATTTGGCTTGATTTTGGAAAGGTATTATCGAGTATTGAAGCGATTTTGTCTACAGGTCTAACGCTTACCAAGATACTGTTTCGCCTGTGAATTGACCAACCATGATAATGTGAGGAAATAAAATTTCAATGTTATTAATTACATTAATGTTTAAATAATTACAAAGAAACTATAAAACATTCATGTTAACTAGTATCGGTTACAGCAATCATATGAAACCTTATTCGTAACTATAAAAATGTTCGTGCAAGAAAGGAGTGTGTGCGCGATACAACAGTATCGATGACCACATGAGCATTTCACTTAAAACACGACAATTAAAGATCACAAGCTGTGTTAACATCATTCGATTACATTTCAGATTAAATATTTCTAAAATTTATTATATTTATAATTTAATCAATTTATTTGATAACGACGGAATTCAGGTTAACACGATTAAAGCTAAAATATAAACCGATTCGCAATTACAGTTTTACTAAAAGAATCAATAAAGACTTTTAAGATTCGTTTGAAAATGCATCAAATACTAACATAAATACTGATGAAAATTCATTGTAGCCGAGGGGATATATTAAAGTCCATGTTCAATCTTACTACGCGTATCACTTTATAGGAGATTTGCATGGGGGTTCGCCTAATGTATAAATTACAAAATCCAGTGGCATTGTGGGCTCACTCACCTCTCTCGTAGTCGTAGTATCCCATTTTGAAATTCTCCGGACCAATCTTCCCATCAGTAAGTTGCCCCAGGCCGCGGCGGAGAAGCTCTCCGTCCCAGAATCCGTCGTAAGTTGCATCGAAAAACTCCCAGCCGGAGCCTCGCTTGTCGCCTTGAGGCATCGTGTAGCTAACGATTCCGTCTGCGGCAAACACGGCAAGTGAGAACAATTATTCTGGATTAAGTTTACGGGATTACTCGATGCAAAAATAACAATTAACAGATATTCATACGTAATAGAGATGTGTAAATCTCAATAGAAGTACGTATTACTAATAAACAATTTAATAGCTTATATGAAAAATCATACTCATTGAATTTTATGACCGGTAAATTTTACATTTTTAAGTATTTTAAGTTATTCTATAACACTTAAATTACACAAAACCAAAGTAAAGGAAAAGCCACAACATTTATATTTTATTTTATATAAACACTTAATTGGGGAATCGTATCTGATTTGAATGTCGATAATATAAAATGTATTTATTTCTGAATGGTGTTTAGATGATAATTACCGTTCCAGTAACATCCGTATATTTCAACTCTCATGCACACTGTCCTACGGTGATAACTGTAGGGAAGGAAGCGAACCCGGCTCGCCCACACAGGAGGATCAAGCGTTCTTTTGGCCTCCAGATAAGTGTTTGCATTTCCTTGGATCACCTGCAGACAAAAAAACAAAACTTCGTTAATAGATGCTTACACTAAATTTTTATTTTTTGATCTAAAAATAAGTCAATAGGTCAAAATAAATTACTATTAGATTAAAACAATACACATTTAATTAGAGGCAGTATTTGTAACTGAAATTGGCCTTCCTAACTACTATTAAAAGTAGGAATTTTAAATTTATAGTAATAGCGCTCTTTTCTTATTCAATAAATTAATCGAGTATTTCGCCGTAAAACCTTAAGTATTTTGCAGTAGCAATATAATACTCGTGCAATTAGAATAACACGAAAAACGATAGGAAAGAACACACGTAAGTATACCGTGTATCGCGTGGGCAAAGAAAATCTCTATCTAAATCTAAGAGGGTCCCTAAGAACAGTTAAATTCTTGTGTGTTTGAAACCTCGTCCCTCCACGGCGTCATAAAAGAAATCCATTTTTTACGGCATTCATTCGTTGGCGGTATAAATATAGTGTCACGGTAAACTCGATCCCTCGCGAAAGACAAACAGAAACTTTTTACAGCGCTAGTTCTCTTATATCTTCAACGCTACATCTCAAAACATTTTGATGGCCTAAATGATAATCATACCTCATAGTTTCTTTTCTGAATATGCATGAAAAAAGCGCGGTACACGTCTCTCGACCTTTGAATAAGGATGTTAAAATATATTATGTTGTCACTTATTCACATCCTTCCCCTCTATGTTTCCTTCTGCCCGCGACATTCTCATTCTTTCTCCCCCTCGCTCATTAAGCTTCTCCCTTCCACTCTGAGCACCTAGCAAGCAGCACGCTCCCTCCATCTCACCTCCAGGCACTTCCCTCTCCCGTGGTTTTTTAATATCTTTTCCCGTTCCTCTTAACATTTTCCTCCTCCTAGTTTTACGCCATCTTTCTGCTCCCCTCCTCTCTCTCTCTCTCTTTTCCTATCTTTCCCTTCCTCACAAACACACACGCACGCCCTACTCTTGCAAGTTCCCTGCCAAAGACCCACACGCGCACTCGGTGTCCATAACTCATTCCAAGAGTCACGCAACTCCATACTTTCTTTAAAAACGTTCTATCGCAGGAAAATTTTTGGAGAGATCTTAAGGAATAGTCAGAATTATTACCAGGCCAAATGTTATTGTTTTTTTACTTTAATGCGCAGGTATAAATTACAGGGCGGTATAGACTTTTACAAACGGGAAACACTAAAGTACTTTCAGAATACAAAGAACAACTTCTCGCTAACGAAAAAAAGATTTTGTTGGCTCTAATTTATCACAAGTTGATTTCGATTACATCAATATTCCAATATTTTGAATGTCGATTTTTATTGTCAGCGCATCACGTAGTTACAACAACTGAATTTCGTCTTATGATATTTATCATCAGATCCGGCAAAGTGGTTTTCGGATAGGATTACGATATCAAAAAGTTGATTTTCCTCCTTTAGCCGATACGGCCAAATTTCTCAGAGATTACAAATTCCCATTAAAAGATCACAGATAAGATCTGCTTGCGAGATTATTATTAATTTTTAATTCTGAGAAACAAGGAGGAAAATATGAAATTATAAACTATCGCATCGGGATCGATTCCATGCAAATACGTCAGTTCCGCTGACGGAAACGGAAAGAAAGCACAAAAAATTTTAAAGCGATTTTTATGTTAAACTTCAACTTTCGGGGAAAATTTTGAAGGTTTTCTGTTTTAATTCCGCCTCCACCTCACAACTCCCTCCCATTTCCGAAGGTTACAGCAGAGAGCCAACGTCTCCACGTCAATACGACCTGCGCCGCATATTTCAGCCGGAGCCAAGCCCCGCCGCTCCCCCAGCCACACCCCCAACCCCTCACTCTACCCTCGACCGTCCGTCGCTTACCATAACCCCTTCACATCATTTATTTCGGCTCTGCACACACCTGATCATTTTTCAAACGGAGACGTCGTTGAGTCAACGTCCAGCGGCACCGTCCCCTCGCCCATTTGACTTAGGACACGCGATGACAGTGAAGCCTCACCCTCGAAACGTTTTGCATTCACATAGGGAATTTTGTCGGAAAAGTTAAAAATTTGGTACATCGCGCACTTACACTGAGAAAATGTGACTTATTATTAGGTATTACGGATTTTTAAAATAGGTTTTATCCTCCTGTTTAATACTGGAAGTTTAAAATTAGCCCAAAGCATTTTTTTTGCTAAAAGAGTATAGAGGAAACTTAAAATATCACTATCGAACAATGACAATTAAGAGGAATATTGAGGCGTCAAGTCACGTCATAAGTAAACTCATAACTACGTAACAAATTCTCAATTTGAATAATTGTCGTGTTGGAAATGATTTATGTGATGAAGATAATGATATCATTATGATACAAAAACAAACGAGTGAAATCTAGTTGGGAAAAACGTATGAAATAAATCTTCGAAATAACGTTTGTGATAATTGGACGAAATACAATATAAAATAAAATATTTATCCATTCGTGTATTTTCAAATGAGCTGTTTTCTATATACTCCATTCTCCCTGGACAGCTCATGTGCGCGGCAATAATTTTCTGTCCCGACAGTGCTGGAACACGCCTCTCCTCGTCTACAATAGTGCCATCCTCCCAGCCGCCCATCCTCTCTTCTCCACCCCATCTCAAATAACCAATCAACAATCCTCTCACGCGATGCTTGTTCTTCAATGCAACACGTCCATTCAAATGGGTTAGGTCGTTTTGCTCGTCTAGGCAATAAAAGGAACAATTTGAGCTACCGCTGTTGGGCATGCGAGCTGCAGCTACCACGCACCGCTTTTAATCTACATTTTCCCACGTGAAGTAAAACTTGAAAGTTGATGAAGTACCCCACCGCACTAGAGCAAAATTAATAATGAATGTTTTGTGCTTGGCAATTTCGTAATCCTCTAATCTGAATTCTTGTCGTTTTTTTTACGACGTTGATGGATGGCAGGATAATGGCTACCGCCTAATTATTATGTCGAGGCACGGAATTTTTTTTGTTGCATTTATCAAATATATTGGGTAGGGATCTAGGCACGGTATTCAATTACGAAGTATCATTTTAAGCATTTTGGTCATGTAATGCAGATAAATCACCTTTGTAAGATACAGAAAATGTGATTTAAACAAAATTCTGAAATCGCGCTAATTTGGCCATCATTCAAATGAATAATTGGTGACATTAAGTTAATTTTAAAAAGGACAATTTTACTTATTCTATCCATGGAAAGAGAATGAAAATAAACAGAGATGTGAAATTACTCGACATTTCAATATAAAAAAACTTTATGCTCAGTTTCATGAAACAATAAATTTGGTCTAAATTTAAAACCACGACAGTAATGTGCCGTTAGGACGTTTGCAACTGGTTTGGTCGTTTAAGCAATATAAATTAACACGAGTCATCGACACACCATTTATAACATTTAACCTAGTGCGTACTATAAGAAACATTTATCCTCCTCGTTCCCACAGAGTCTTATTGCTGTTTGTTTTTTGTCTTGAACGGAGAGAGAACATAAACCTTCCTCCTCCTTGGTATCATGGCAGAAGGGACCTACCAAACCTGTCAACCCGATTTCCGTCTATCTTCTTCCTTCTCTCCCTCCCTTTCCCTTCCGTCTCTCCTTCCTCCTCATATCCTTATAACTTCCCCTTCCCTCCCTCTCTCAATCTCCCTCACTACCTCTCTTCCCTCCACAGTTTCTAGCCCGTTGCCATCGCTCATCTGCTTGGCGTGCGGTCTCGTGCGAAGAGGCACGAGGTGGTGGCGGGAGATGGAAGGGAGGGCGGGAAGGAACGTAGTAAGTCGGGGGACATGGAAGGAAGTGGGATGTGAAGGGGGAGGTCAGAGTGGACGGGGGAAAATAGGAGGGTTAGGTGAGTGAAGTGAACGTTTTTTGGGGGAGAAATCGTGGCATTGGTATGATTAATGCGTGGAAGAGGGGATAGCGATTGAGGAGGGGGGGGTAGAAGGGGTATCAGCGGAAAGGAGGATTGAGGGCGGATGTTGGCGATCCTTCCTTTTTCGCCGACGTTCTTCTCGTCGAGGGTTGACAGCGTCGTTCGTGGGAGGAAAGTTACCTCAATCTCTCTTCCCGAGCTGCATGGGATAGGTGAACACGAAGAAAATAAAAGGCGATGCACGCCAGACAATTTTCTCTCCTAATAGGAAGACCTGCCACGTGAAAAAGGTACGGGCAGGTACGGAATTCTTAAAAAAATAATAAGAAAGAATCCTAAAGATGTCCGTTTTCCTCGCTATTATATGATGCGGGACCTTCTTTCTTGTTTATTTATAAAAATGTCTTCATTTCTTGCTGGGAATCCTTCCAGTCTGCTGTGTGGGATTTTGGGTAGTTTGTCTGTTTTTGTGTTTCTTTCCCTGCGATGCGACCGCCCTACAAATCGAAGAAATGGCTTTCGTGATATTCTATCCCGCTCGCTAGTGCGTCTCTTCATCAATTTCTGGATTTCCCTTGACGTCGATTCGATTACTTCAGACGTCCAATTTTGATACATTTTTCTTGCGATGCGGTTGGCCAGTTGCCGTTTCGAAAGCCTCGATTTTCTCATTACGTCTCGGATGTAGTTGGCCTTGTAGCCAATCTATGTTATCCCTTCGGTTAATCCCCGTATCAGCTTCAATTTTCTTGATTGCAAACGAATAGGAAAAATTGCCGAATGATCTTTTAAAAAAAAAATGCTTCAGTAGTTAGAACGAATTCACTCTTCCTCGAAGATTTCTTACTAACCTTCCTTGCTTTGCCATTTCCAGTGAATATTTTAGCACCATAGTAACACTTCTAAGGCTTATTTAAACTCTCTGCTGATTCATTCCCCTACTTTTAAAATCTCATGAAAATGATGATATTTTCCTCCCACAGTTATTTAAATTAAACTGTGCCTTTGTGAAGAGTATTGAAGATCGTAGTAATTTTTTTACCGGTGAAACTAATTTATTCAGATTACTAAATAATTTCTGCACATGCGCGATGCGATCCACCTGGAACGGTGGTTATATGATAACCTATCCGTATACAACGACATTAGAGGAGATATTGGCCCAGCTTCGGGCTTCGGTGCCATCTATGATGACGACCATGTATTTTTATGCATGAATATCGGGATTCACAAGTTAAAAATCATATGCGTAGCTAAGAATAAACCAAAACTCTCCAGAAACTAAACTTATATCGATGAATTTAGTAATAGAAATAGAAGCGTCCACATGTATGTGCTCCGACGCCTCATTTTCTCACACGGATCCTCGCATCCAACGAGGAAAGAAGCGGAACGAATTACTCCCAACTTAATCCCTCCTCTCTGATTAACGACCACTCGTTCGAGGATCCATCGCACAATCAGTGCAATCACGGCTCTTTGTCTCTGTCCTTCATTTTTCCCTTTACTCCTTTTAATCCGCAAATCCTCACTTCACGCCCGTCCGTCTTGGATGCAGTCTTTTTTTTTTCGCCTCGGCAAATCCCCCAACAATCAATTCCCCCCACCACTCCCCCCTTTTCCTCTTCCACCAACCCCTCCTTCCAGACACGGCACTCTTCTCAAATCCTATCCCTCTCCATCTCCTCCATCTTTTCCCACTCTATCGGAGCGTAATGAACACCGCTCGTCCGATATTCTCACGACGCAATGAAGTCGCGTCTCTTTCTTTCTCTCACGAGGACGAGATCTCTCTTCCTTACGAGAAAGGTTCCGGCGTGGAGATGGTTCTAGGCGTGAGGATGAAGGAGAACGAGTAGATGAGGAAAGCAAGAGGGACAGGCAGAAAGAATGAGGGGGACAGAGGGGGGAAGGGGAAAGAGCAGGGCAATGGAACCAAGAACCAAAAAATAGAGAGAGAGAGAGATAGAAAGTTCGCGTCTCGCGATGTCTGGTCCTTACAAAGTTGACCTTCGGGTCGAAGGAACATATTCCACGTCAAGGAGCATTTGGGAAGGGATGTAAGAGGAGGAGGAGGAGAGTAAGGTGAGGGAGGATTGGTTGCAGAGGGAGGAGAAGGAGCGGGAATAAGAGGCGGAGGAGATCGTTCGTTACATGGGATCCCAACTGCTAACGAGGGCGCACTCTTGGCTGGGCTTAAACTGTCTGCCTGGCAAATTCCCTCAACTCGCGGGGTTGGAAGGAGGAGAGAAAGAGAGAGAGAGAGTTGGAGAAGTAGATGGAGGAGGAGGGAAAGAGGGGCACAAGTGTAAACAAGTGAATCACTGCGTAAGAGGCTTGTTTCTGTGTAGATTCACCGATCCGTGTGCTTTTTGGAAATGTTACAAAGAGGGAGATGCGCCCGTACGAATAGTTTCGAGGAAAGGTTCGAGCTGAAAATAGTTTTGACGAAAATGTTTTAGTATATTTCCTCATGTGGTCGATGTAAATCTTTGATGGTTTTTGGAGGTCCAATGAGAAAAATCGTAATGATATTGGAGGCAGCTTTTAAATATGAATGACAAAAACGATGTATTCTTAATGCGCAGGAAAATGAATTTTAATGACATAATTGAATGATTAAATAAATCTAGCAATCCGGAAGACCGTCATTATCTCCAAAATTATTTAAAAACCTATTTCAGCGTGGTGTAAGGAATGACAGCTAGAAATCAACCAAAAGAATAGCCGCGTGGTCCATTTTTGGAGAACCAAAAATAGCTCGCTACATGTTACCTAATCGTTTGACAGAGTAAGGATTCCCCTTTCAGACTCGGTTAAAGATTTAAGAAAATTTTGTAATTGTTGATAACGAAGAGTACGCTGCCAAGGGTGATTTAATTGCACATCCATATTTTGTTAATCACAGCAATAGCTAACAATTTTCTTTATTTATTATTATTTCAATGAAAATATTATTGAAATCGTTTAAAAATTATTCAGGTATACTTGGGACCACGTTCAAAACTGACTTTTCATGAAGTTAAAATTTCGTCGCCCTACATAAAAGATAATATCATATTGCAGATTTAAATAAAATATCAACATATTGTTTATGGTTTATTTGTGACTTTTTTTGCTCTTTTTAATTTACGTGACAAATACAAATATTGTATGAGAAAATATTATTTGTCGGACGATTAAGGTACAGTTTTATCTTATCGATAACATCAAGAATTTGGATTTATATTTTCGTCTTCAAATTCATAAAGATTTTCTTGAATCGTCGTCTTTAAAAAACATCTTTGATCAATTACACAACAAATTCAACTTCTGAATAATATTCTTCAAATGCGTTTATTTCTTTCAATTACGGATGATATTAAAATATCAAGAAACGACTAATTATTATTAATATTTTTTGAATGTGCAAAGGAAGATGATAAAACTGATTGGAAAGTGAGCTCTTACAATGTATTCGAGTAAATAACTGAATGGTACTTCTTATTTCCTGCTTTACGTAATCTTTGAACAGCTTTTTACCAGAATCTGTTATGCAAAATATGGAAACCAAATATTGATGGATTGGATACCAAGCTCCATGCACTAGATTCAACTTAATAAGGGAGAAGAATAATCAGAGAAAGTACACGTTTTCAATTACGTATAAAAATATAATAGTAGAAATTAAAAATTCACGTTTGAAATTAAAGAAATATGTAAAAATATTAATAATAATCTATTCGTTTTTAAGAGAACCATTCCGGAACCAAAATTTTGACACCATTGTTCCGGTACCATTTTTCCGTCCCGGTTCCGGATCCAGGAACCGGAACCACTTTGGAACCGCTCTGGCTAATCTAATCATTTCAGATAGTGACAATGCATATTAGAAAAAAACACTATGAGATTCATAAACTCAAAAATAATTTTCCACCTTCACTCATCCATAAAAGATTTCTAAAAAATCTCGACGATGCGCAAAATAGTAATCATGAGAATTTTCCAATTACAAATGATTATTCTCCGAAAAAATGAACATGAAGCGGGACAAAACATAACTGCCATTCTTTCGCAGGTAACGACTCATTTACCATTCGGCGTTTCATCCTTTATTGTCACTAAAATTATTCATTTGGGCCTGCAGCTACTCAAAATCCCCACAAATCATATTCCGACCGACCCCTCTCTTCACCTTCTCTCCTTTCAACCTCCTCCTCTTCCTCTCTTCCCCTTATCTTCTCTCGCCCTGTGTTGTGCGCGTTTTTTGAGCACGCAGCAGGAAACGAATGTCGGCTTCCAGTCCTTTCGAATTCTTTTTCCTCTCTCATTCCACTCCCCTAATTAGCGGTCGGAATGGAATCTTCTTCTCTCCCTCCCCCCCTCCCCCCCCCTCCCGCTTCGCTCAGCCTTATGCCGCCGTCTCCAGGGCGACCGGAGATAACCCTCCTGTCCCCTTTCCAACCCAACCCAACCCCTAACCTCAAACCCCGCGCCGATTCATGCGCCCTCTTTCCCCCTCCTCTTCCTTTAAGCTACTCCTTTTCCTCCTTTCGCAGATGCTCCGTTTTCATTTTTCTCTCCATGCATCGCTCTTTTCTTCCATCCTTTCCCTTTTCTCCCGTCGTATTTCTCTCTTATCGATCTCCTCCCTCCCTCATTCTCAAACATTCCCTTGAACGCCCATCCCACTTCCACAAGCGCCGCACGAATGAAGACACTGCAGAAAGGGGTGAGGGATTGTGGGCGTGAGGAAGAAAAATACATAGGTGGAGTTATATCTGGCCCAATCTCGTAAATTTCTAGATGGATTAATTAGATCTCCGTCTGTTCGGAGGGAGAGGACGACTTCTTATATTTTCTTTTATGTTTTTTTTACTAGATGTGTTTCGTGGGCGGACCGGAAAAGGGGTTTCACGGGTCGCGAGGGCGGAAAAGGGTAGGGGTTGGTTTTGGAGAGAAAATGGGAGAAGGGGGGGGGAGGGGATTGGGCCGGTGAGGATGTAGGAGATCGGGGAAATAAGCAGATGTCTTCGCGTGGAGGGTGGAAGAGAGATAGAGAGGAGGGGGGAGATTTTGGATGAGAGATCTTCTTCTTCTTCGGGATGTTTTTGGCGGAAGAAGAGAGAGAGAGAGATAATAAAGGAGGGCCGATGGTGCCCTCTGTGGAATCGGAAATGAAATGAAAGCGGATAGCTTCGACGAGCAGGCGACGTCAGAAAACTGAGGATGACAAATGATCCGAACCTGTGCGTCTGAGTTTTAATATAGAACATAAGGATGACAAATAATATGGATGTAGCGATTGAGGAGGGGAGTAAAGATTAAGGAGGGGTTTGCAATTATGGGATGGTGTAATTACGAGAGGTTTTGTTGTTAGAAGGAAGAATCTTGCGTGATTGACGGTAGCGTTTTGGGATAATAATGCGAGATTAATTATCGCGACGAGTGACGCATGAAATTTGGATATGGGGTTTGGCGAAGAATAATTAGGAAGGATCTACAAATTTAAATCAGGAAATGTTATTTATTATCCTGTTTAAAAGCAGAGATTAACTATTAGAATTGTTGAAGGTTTACGAGAATGCCTAAAATAATATATTTTAACAAGATGAGATTCGCTATTATGAAAAATTTGAATTTTTACTTTTCTAACAAATTAAAGTGAAGTTCAGAATTATGTTATACGCAATATACTGATATACGATTACTATTACGTCTTATAATAATACATAATAATAATAATAATTGCACTGGAAAGCTAAAATATTTAAATATAATATTTTTCTTATAATTTAAAAATAAAATTTGACTAGATTCTCTTTTTCCAAAGAACTTTCAGAAAAAAGTTAGACATAAGTTGTGATATACGTATTTTTACTAACATGGGAGAATAGCTCAAATTGTTCCAGAACGCCAAATTTTATGTGACATGGTTATGTTAACCATTCATCGCAGTTACTTTTAATTTTCTCAATATATTGCATAATAACTTTTTAGAAGTGCTAAGAATTTCCTGTTTGATTTGATTATCCACCTCATGATGTGTGAGCTTAATCAATGCATACATGTTGGAATTACGCTTGGTCGAAAATAATCCGTCTAGTATTATCCCTCTCGTCATCTTCGCTATGGATTCAAAAGTAAATATTCCACACTTACAAGGTCGTTACACCAAAATAAGATGCGGAGCTTGCCAGTAAAACACAGCACTCCTAGCAAAAAATCTGCAGTGCCACCCGCATAAAACTTACCAGCGAGAAACTCGACCTGATGAAAACTACTTGTCGCGAAATAAAGTCGGCTTTCGGATACCCACGCGGAAAGGGAGAAGAGCGAGAAGGAAGAAACGGAGGAACTCTGGAAGATCGAGGGAGATGTATGAGAGAGAGAGAGAGAGAGAGAGAGAGAGAGAGAGAGAGAGTGAAAAGCGGGAAATGGAATAAAAAAGTAAGAAAGGATTCTTAACGCGGAAGAACAGAGACAGCGAGGGAGGTTGAGAATCAGAGAAAGGAGTGTTACGAAGCGTGGGCGGATGAGGACAAGGGGCAAATCGGAGTGGAGCGAAAGAGTGTGAGACGGAGGATCAGTTAGAGAGAATGAGAGGGATGATGTGGAGGGAGGGGGAAAGAGAAACGTCACAGGTCGTGGGAGGTTTGACGCCTGGCCCCGCGAAAGAGGATCACGGCCTGGAAGCTGTGCGTCTGCTCCCACGGTTGGGTGGGCGTATACGAAAGAGCGAGAGAGGGGCGCAACCTACCCACCGCCACCCCTGAAGGGCGAAGGCGAGAAATGCAGAGAGAGAGGGAGGAAGTTGGCGCACTCAGTCGCTCTTTTGTTTCGACTGGATCGCTCAACGGTTCGCTGACGTGGGAGGGGAATAGGCGTCTCTCCCGACCTCTCCCTCCCCCCTTCCCTCCCCCCTCTATCATTCCCTCTATCATCTTCTCTCTCTCTCTCTCTGCTCTCTTTCGGGATGGAGTGATTCGACAGAGGAAAAGGACCGATTGGAGGATCATTGCGCTCCAAGACGCATAGGGACACGAAAGGGCTTTTACTTGGGTAGGGATGGAGGGGGTGCGTGGAGAAGGGGAGAGGGGGGTCGGAGTTTTAGTTATTGGAGGAAAACGGTGTAACAGGGTGGGAGGGAGTGAAAAGAGGTGTTTTTAGGCGGCGGGAGGGTGCGTTGGAGACGGTTAGGAGGTCTTCGCATTAGAAACCGAGGATGGCCCGTATAGATTCAGGGGAATAGGTTTCGTAGATTTTTTTTGACGTGATGGGTTCCAAAAAGAGAGTTGATGGTTAAATTTTCTTTTGAGAATCAGCGATTTCCGTTGTTTAAGACCGAGTTTGTGTCTACGGTAGTTTATGTTACGAAACTTTTAGCTGTGGTGTCGTTTTATTTTGTATCTGACGGAACTCTTGCTTTATCATCGGAGACATCTGATACAGCCTAGCGATTAGGTATTAACCCTAGTAACGAAATTTTAACTTGAATAAAAAGAGACAATCCTACGGGTACTGAATATGAAACCTTGGATTTATCATTTTGATCACCAAATAATGTTTAACTTCGAGCAAAGTCGTTTATTTTCACACTATTTGATTGTTAGTAAGAATAACCATTTTATATTTTTAACGATGGATTATATGTTTAATCATTTATGATTTATGCAATACAAACATAAATTCATGTTCGGCCATTTTTAAGCAATAATTTATTCACCAACTCTCTTTAGCGTAATTCTGGAAATAAAATTCATTAATATTTATACTAAAAAAAATGAATTTATGTGAATATTTTGGAACTATTTCTTTGGATTCGCTATTGGAAAAGAAATCGATGAGTTGTAACGAGATCGGCACTTCAATTCGGTTGCCTCCCCATTGTTTCCTTATAAAAAATGACCTTTCAACTACAGAACACTAAGGAAAGTACTGATTGTGAGCATGACATTACAATAATCTGTGGGAATAGCTATTGAACATATTTGCACGATATAAGGGAAATTCTTCGTCATCGCTCGAAATCCGAAAGGAATTCGTTCCTCTTTGGCGAATTTTATTTTATTTTTGAATAATAATATCCGATGACCTCCTGAGCAGATTACGAATAGCAGAGGCAGCATCGCCTCCCTTCCCCATTAAAACCGTTTCGCTTTCTCTCCCGACTCCAAAAATGATTGCAGGGTTTCAATATCCCCCTTTCTGTCGAAAAATACGGTGCCATTCGAGGGAAATGACGCCGTTTTGCAGCGAGTGCCGTTGATGGCCTACTTAAGTCCGAAACGACGCAAAAATTCTTTCATTTGCTTCCACCCGGATTTCAAAGAATCCTGAATGATACCCTTTTTTTTACTGGCGGCTGTATTCTTTTTTATGTCACGCGGAATGAATCGTTTACGCACGGCTAATATTTTTTCACGATATGCGATAAAAACACATGATCCAATCGTAAAACATTGTTATGCATGAAACAAAAGGACATATTGAGCAGGACAGCAATTTAAATGTACCATTAATAGAACTAACGTAGACTCTCTGAATTTCTGTTTCATATTTTGCACGGTCGCATATACATGCACAGGTACCATCATAATAGACGCGCGAGTTCTTTTTTTTAAAGAATTTTTAATAATAATCCATATTTGGATAAAGACTGAAATACAAGGAGCATCATCCACTATTTATTATAATATCTTTATTTTGGAAAACGCTTTATAACTTGACGTGAGAAAGATATATCCTAAGGCCGCTACTGATTCATGTAGACGAACTTATTGTTAAGGCGTGCTTGAAAAATTAGAAGAATACCCCCTAAAGCATCCTTCTTTCTGAGATATCTTGTATAAGTTTTTTTTTAGAACAAGTCCAGGCCCTTTCACTTTTATCTGCCCAATTTGGTTCCATTTGGTCGCTATGAGAACGGCCGGTTATTTTTTTATTATCATTCGGAGATGAATCGACACATTTTCTAGGAACTATTCGACTCGAGATGGCGTTATTACGCATTCACGTCGCGGGACGCGTATTCTTTTTCCCCGCCCGACACTTAATCGGAAGTTCAACGCTGGGAACTGAAGCGAGAAAAGAGAGATAATGAAAGCTTTTCGTGGAAAATAATAAGAAAGGAAAGAAAAATTTGGTAATAAAAAAAACACCACCTTCCTCTCATCTCTTCCTTCTCTCTCTCTCTCTCCGCTCTATTCCTGCGTAAAGTGGTTGTCTCTCAATTTGAAGAACCTTTTCCCGTCTCATTACCCTCTTAAAGATTTCAAACTCTTTTTCGGCGCCGGAAGTAGCGAGTCTCCTCTTGTCACAACTGCTATGTTTTATAAAAGAGAGTTTCCCATTAGGAGTGTCAAGGGATCTTTCACGGAGGAGGAGAAAAAATATATCCTTCGGTTATAATTCCCTTTTATCTTCCCCTCCTATTCCCTGCTTCCACATCCGCCAACTCTTTCCTCTCTCTCATTCACTCCCTACTGCGTCACCGTATTCTCTCCGTCTTCTTCGGAGGAGATGGTTGACGCCCGCTGTCTTCACACTCCGCGACGTCTCCTTTCCACCCCCACCCCCCCAGAATTCCACACAAATGCACGCACGCACACACAAATACACGCGCGCGCACGCATTCACCCCTTCAGAGGCAAACCCCTTTTCTCCTTTCTCGCGTCGGGTCAATAAGGCAAGAATGAGAGGGGTAAAAAAAACACACAATCTCTCGTGCCCGCGCCATCTCTCCAATAACACTCCGTCACGCTTCGACAAAAGAAGCGAGACGCTCGAAGCTCAAAGGAGTCCGTGTTAGCTTCCATAACTTTTTTCCTTATGGAGATCGTAATGATTTTTCCGATGAGGGAGTTCTTTTTTACGTTGTTTTCCTGTGATGAAATCATCCACTAATAACTGAAAACCTGCGTAACTACAAACTCCCTCCCCGTTATTAACGCGTATTTATAATCATGTCCTGTGGCGATAGGAAAGAGATTTAATAAACGCAATAAAACGAACACAAATGAGATTAATAATGATAACTTAATGAAATACAATGAATGTTATTAAATGCCCCTTTTTAATTTTTAGTTTTTTTAAAACGCATAATAATAGAATTTTGGAGGAATTTCAACGAGAAGCATGGAAATTAAACATTCTTCTTAAACTAAAATATGATATAATAAGTAAAAATTTCCACTTAAGTATCAAAATATTTGATTTGTTTATTTATAAGAATAAGGTAAACCCTTTCCGGGATAATTTAATGCTCTGATTTAGGGAAATTTAATTCGTCCACTCAGTCATCTCGGTAAATTGAAGAATATTCTTTCACAATATACATTCTAAACTCGTACATTCCACGAGTTTGACCAAGATAAGGCTTCATTCGCATTTGGTCAGAGTCGCCGTTTGTTTTTTTTTTTACTGCTTCTAAATGGTCGTTTCGATTCTGTTTTGTTCCCTTTCCCGTTGTTCCAACCTCTCCTACCCTCTCTCTCTCGCATACACTCCCTCATCCCGAGAGCCACAAATCCTTCCTCCTTTCGGCCTCCCTCCATTGGAAGTGGCTTCATCCACTTTGCGAAAGAAGTAAGGGAAGACTAACCCCAATCCTCTCCCTATTCTCCAGTTCATAGACTTGATCTCCGGCGATTCATACCATCTCACTCCTTTTCTAACCGTAACAAAAAAAAGTCAGACTGGATATATTTCGCCTTCTTTTTACTTACTCCTATACGAAGTATACTGAGAGTAAGTCCTCGGTTTACGCGATAGATGAGTTCCTAAAAACCACAGCGTATATCGAAATCGCGTAATATGGAATCCCATTTTCCCATATGCCTAACGTATTATAGAGGGGATACCTTCTTAACTGACGAATGTTGGAAACAAATATAAACACGAAGAACTTTAAATGCCCCAAATTAAATCCGGCCGAGTGTGCCTTAAAGATACATGTTTTTATGCCTGATCTTCAATCCAAACACCCATCAACCTCTCCATATTATTCATTACTTGATCTCTACTTTTATTTATACTACTAGCTCTTACTGGTGTCGCACTTTGAGCACATTCACGAATTTTCTTTTGATTAATTTTAATTGATCTTACCGTTGAATCAGCTAAACCGAGCATTCTTGCAATTTCACTTGGACGTTTACCGGCATCATAAAGCCTGCACACTTCTAACTTAACTTTTATATTAACACTGCCTGCTTTTCTTTAGCGAAGAGGCAAAAACTCTATCCTATGAACGTTTTCCACTCATACTGAGAGGGGTCAGTATATTCTAACAATTACAAAAGTTCAAATAATGTTCAACATGGTTTTCGCGGGAGCAAAACCAACTAACCGGAACATGCTCCCACGAGTCGTATTAACATGACGATAAATATTCTCGTCGAGAAATCCGATCGGCATTTCCATATACCAAATCGCGTTAAAGCGAATTCCGCTGGTGTAAATCGAATTATGTTCCCTATTTTGTCGATCGCGTATAAGCGAATCCACGTAAATCAAGTTCGCGTATAACGACGACGTACTGTATTGGAAAGATCGTCAACTTTCCATTGGTGATGTTTTCGACATAAAAATTGGTTTATAACGTTATTCTTTTGTCTTTTATTGATCACATTTTTGAGGTGTTTATCTGGATTATCCTAGACATGGAGTCAATTAGAAAATCTTATTTAATGGAAGAATCTATTGAGTGTTTATTAATTCCTTGCTTAAGTGTTTGTGAAGGTATTGAGCTAGAATCCGATGATGATTCAAATGCACTGGAAGATTTAGCTGCTCGTGAGATTATTGATGAGAATGACAGTGTTAATGAAGACACTCAATATGAAAGTGGTATACATTGCATTGTTGTAGATGAAATTGTATTTACTTAGGATGATATATTAGGTTATTCAGGTAATAGAGAATAATTTACCGGTGATTTTGAACCTCAAAATGAGGTTTAAATGTTTTCAAAACTTTTTTCAACGAAGAATTAGTAGAATTGATTGTGCGCGAAACAACTGTTTCGCAGAACAGCATATAAACTCAAAAAGTGTACCATTTCCCTCGCGATCTAGAGTAGGAGACTTGAAACCGGTCACTACGTAATATGGTCCATATTATAGAATGTATATAGTTTTAGACCTTTTTAGGGGAATCCTTACTGGAATAGTAAAAAAACACTCTCAGATCATATTTTTGTAAAAATTCTTTTTCTGCGACTCCAATTTTCCAGATTAGCCAATCAGTCCCAGCTTTATCCTAAAAACAAGAGTGCGGTGTTTTGACGTATCCTAGAAACTATCAGCATCACGAGAAATATTTTCATGGAGAAATCCGATCGGCATTTCCATTCACCAAATCGCGTTATAGCGAATTCCGCTCGTGTAAATCGAATTATGTTCCCTATTTTGCCGATCGCGTATAAGCGAATCCACGCAAATCGAGTTCGCGTATAACGAGGACCTACTACCTCCATCCTTCTCAAATGACGTATTTTTTCGGTTTTCCTTCCATGGATATCATTCTCCCCTCATTTTTTTTTCTTACGTTCTGCTACTTTCTGCTCCCTTCTCTTTTCAATTTTTCTTCGTCTTTCATTTTTGACTCTCCGTTCGATGGACCCCACTCGCATAAAGCCTCTCTCCGAGGCCATCCGTCTCATCTACTGATCCGCGGATCTACTTAATTCACTTTTCTCTCCATCAGTCAGATTTGTGGGATCGCTAAGGCTTACTTTCATGCCTCCACGCGCATCGTTTTTGATATTCCGCGTTTTGCGTAATTTACTCCTCTTTGCTTTAGCAAACAAGCGACGAGGAAAATGTTTGCCGAGGTAGAGCGATAAAGTTTTATTGTATTCATCCCATGTAGATTTTGACTCCATCGACCTCAATCGCTAGTAGTAATAAAAGTTCCTTCTTTGCTTAACGCAGGCTCCATGAATATTTTAAAATATTTTTATACCTATATTACACACTCGTAAAAGTGAATAAATCTTTAAAATGTATTTATTTTATGGTTGATATATTACAAAATTTCCTATTTATTAAATTATAGTATAATTTGCGTTTATATTTAACATATCGTCGCAATCTCTATATCTCGTAGGATTTTAGGTAAAACTGTTAGGATTCTTCTTCTTCTTCTTAGGATATTCGTTCTTCTTGTTCTATTTCATCGAAGATCGGAAAAGATTACGGAAGACACATCACGCAATAACCTCCTCATCATTGCCATAACGAACGAACATGTCTCGCTTCGAGGGGTGCGAAAAAAATAAAATCATACCGCTTTGAAATTAGCGAAAGCTACTATTACTACTTCTAAAGACACGAAAAAAATAAAAAAACAAGCCGTTTTCTTGTCTTTTTATTCCGAACCCTTCATTTGGTAATCCCCTCGTGCCCCATTCGTGGTCACATTTCTAATTGGCTCCTCACGCAATGCGTTCTTCTTTCTTTTATTTTTCGCTTGAGCATCTTCTGATCCTCACTCTCTCCCTGCCTCTCCCCCAGCCTCCTCCCCTTCCCCTCGTCTCTCCCGCCTGACCTTTTCTCCAGGCTGCTTTCACGCACGAAGCGTCCGTCGGAAACGATCTTCGGCACGAACCAGATCGAAGGACCATCTCTTCAGTATGTGTGTCCGTTCCTCCGAAGAGGGGGGGGGGGAGAGAGGAGGAGTGAGGAAAAAGAGGGAAGAATCTCTAAAAAAACACACGAATCGGTTTACTCTTCTATTTCGAGTGGTGTGGGAAGAAGAGACATGGTGGCGGAGAGATTGAAGTTCCCGGAAACGTGATATCAAATCATTTATTCCGGATCCAGATGGAGATCCCGAGCAGCTACCCCAAAATCAAACAGCGTGGTCGAATTATAGGATTGTTTTGTAATGGCTATTTTGCTGTCGAAGGAAAAGTTTAGCCTTTTTTTTTAAATGTTATTTTATAACGATCACTTAGCTTTTCCTAGAATGAAACCTAAAATTATAGATTTGACGATATTGAAATCGTATTGGGTGGAGAGTAAAACTTTGTTAGGAATTGCAGCGGATCCGTGATTAGATCAAAATAGCAGCCAGCGTGAATATTTAAATGGTTTCGACAGGGATAAGCGATAAAGATTTTTTTAAAATAAATTTTACAGAAAAAATATAGCTTCAAGTTCAATAATGTTTTGTCTCGTTCTTTTTTTACTTACTTAACTACATTATATTTACACACGGTCCTCCAAATTAAATGGATTACCAACTTTAGCTGACATAAAAAATAAAAGTCTAATCCAGTTTCCTTAATGAACAAATCATTAAATTTTCCCGCAGTATAAAAAAATAATGAAACCCGCACGGAGCATTCCACGCTAAGTGCTTAATAGCGAACTTTTCCCTCATTTTTTTCTGAGCGACTTTAATTTCATTTAATCTCGTTAAGCATTAGCTCCAGATTAAACTCGCTTCATACTTTCCCTCGAAATAAAAAAATATGACGCTTTTGGCAGCGAGAGAGCTACACACACACAGACACACACACTCTCTTTGTTCCCGACACGTCGCTAAAGGGCACGCAAGTCCCAATTCCCTTTTGCTCGGCATTTACCTCACCCCTTTCCCCTACACTTATCCTGCTCCTTTCCTCCTTTTCCCCTTCCCCTTAAATCCCAACCTCGCAACAAACTCTCCTTCCACTCTCCACTTATCTGCGGCACATGCCGAACCGACTCCCTCTGCCGGAGTAATCGCACGATTCCCTGGCGTGCCGAGGAAAATTCCATTTTTTTTTTGTTAACTCCGCCTCCTGGAGGTGGCACCTTAAACTGGAAAACCTTTAGTGTGAGTTTCGGTTTTCTTGATGTGATCGAAAGTTCTCCCTCCCTCTATCGCTGTCTCTCCCCTTCGATCTGTGCGAGAGTTTTGAGGCGAGAGCGGAGAGGAGAAGAAAAGGGTTGCAAGAGGAGAGAGATGGAGCGCGTGGCCGTGATGCTTTAAGACGGCGGCTGTACATTGTAAATGCGAGAGATTTGAGGAATGGCAGCGCTACATGCAGACGGAGCGAAGGTGTCGTTGAAACAATGGAACGTGAGAGTGTGGCGCAGAGTAGTGTACTGGTGGCGCCGTGAAAGATGGATTGGAGCGCGGTGAAAATGGGAGACGAGGGAGGAAGAGGAGAGAATAGGAAGGAGGGAGGGAGTTAAGTAGTGGGAAGGCGGATGAGAAAAGCTTTGTGGAGAATGGCGTGTGCGGGAGAGAGAGGGAGAAAGAGGATTGGTCAATGAGGAGAGAGATTAGAAACGGTACAGAAGGGGAAGAAGTGAGAAAGGGATGAGGAAGAGTAAGAGAGGAAGGGAGGTTAGAGAGGAGACAGAGAAGAGAGAGTGAAAAGAAAAGGAGAGAGAGCGGGGATAAAGAGATAGAGAGAGATGCGGGAGAGGGGTTTAGGACAGTTCGGCACGACCGATTCGGCATGACCGGTTCGGCGACGGACTATTCGGCACCGGACAGTTCGGCGCCAGCCGTGTTCTTCTGCACGGCACAATTCCAATACATTTTGGAGGGAATGGCGTCGTGATAATATTAGTACTGCAACTATTAAGTTACCGAATCTATTACGTAGAAATAAAAATGACTATATTGAAAGTTAACTTTGGCTCTATACTGTGTTTAAATAGTTCTTTCGTTTATGATTGTATTTTATTATTATTATATATAGAAAATTACTTTAAAATGTTGTCATTTATAGGAATACTATTTTTTAACTTAATACATTACAAAGCTCCTCACGTGAATTGATTGAAAAGTGAAGCTGTTTTAAATAATGCCATTTTTATTCAAACGTTATTGGTTCGGTGAAGTCAAATCAGCCGCGTTAATTTCATTGTTGTATATTGTGCACGCTTTCTCACGAAAGAAAATTTGAAAGTTAATTCATTAAAAATATAATAATTTTTATTTAAACAGTATTGGTTCGATGAAATCAAGTCAGCTAATTTAACTTAACAGTAACATTTGTATTAAATTAACATTAATGTAATTAATTAATTGTGAAAATCATTATGCACATCATCCGGTGATTTTTCGTCGTATAATTTTTATCGTGTACTTTTTCTCATGAAAGTTAATTTAAATCTATTTTTCTTTAAATATAGTCATTTTTATTTATATGTAATAGAATCGGTAACTTAATAGTTGCAATAGTAATATTATTATGACGTCATTCCCTCCTAAATATATTGGAATTGTGCCGTGCGGAACACGGCTGGCGCCGAACTGTCCGGTGCCGAATAATCCCATCGCCGAATGGTCCCGTCGCCGAACTGTCCCTTTCGGGGGGCAGAGGGAGTAAGAGAGAGGGAGACATGAGAGAGGACTAATGGGGCAGTCGGAAAGAAAAGAGGGAATTAAACTATGCTAAAAGGTGATACAAGGAAGATAATATGAAAGAAATTGGGAAGTTAGAGAAGTACTGGGAAAAGGTTAGAGATGAGTAAACAAATGTACGAATAAGTGTAAAGGAAGGGGCGATAAAACCATAAGTGTTATTCATGAATATTATTACGGAAATATAATGAGCAAGTCGGAATAGATAGAATATTTCAAACGACCGGCATTTCTCCACGTATTATTAATTCCTTATTATTTATGTTATAGAATAAAACATAAATGATAAGGAACTAATAATACGTGGAGAAATGCGAGTCGCTTTGACTATCATAAAGAAATGTGGGAGATATTACAGAATAAGGTAACAAAAGAAATGCGAGGCTCGAACAGTAAATAAATGAGAAATAGTATAAAGTAAGGGACGCGGTAACAGGGCTAAGACAAAGGAGGGGGAAAAAGCTAATATAACTTAGAGGAGTTGGTGATTCAGACAAGGCAAGAGGCGAATTTGGGAGGAGGAAGAGAGAGATAGATAGATAGATAGATGAAGTCTGTTGAGAGCGGAGAAGTGAGAGAGGTAGTTTGATAAAGGAAGAAGAACAGAGAGTGAGAGAGAGGGCGGAAAGATAAGAGGGAGATGGAGATAGTGTGTGAGAGAGAGTTTTGTGATAGAAGTTGGAGGAACAGCGGAGGTAAGGAGCGGGGTCGCGCTCAGGAGTAGGAGTTGGATGAATTGAACAAAGGGGCTGGAATGAGAGTAATTGATAAAGGAGCATAGCGGTACCGTGTGGGGGAAGGGGTGTGAGGTGACGGGAACGCCGAGGCGAGGGGATGGAAGAGGAAGATCACACAGAGTTGTAATTTGCGCGCTCCGAATGGGGAGAGGGAACGGAAGAGAGAAGGAAAGGGTTTTATCTCGAAGGAATAACAGCTCCCACGGAGTTTACTCTAGCGGAATGAGTGGCTGAGATGGCGACGAACGTTTTCATAGCTCTTATTCGATGTTTAAGGTCTTTTATTTTTCTTTACCGCGTTTCACTCCTCAGCCCCCTCTCCCACCCCTCTCTCCCTAGCTCTGGTCTCCTGAATGCGCGTCTGTGCGAGTTTTGGGGGTGCGTTCGGAGTTTGGTTTTGTTTCGAGTCCGACCCTATATACGATAAGTCCACCGTCGGAATGAAAAAAGTCGTCTCTCTTTTTATTTCATTTTTTTTAGTTGGGAGGCAGGCTACGGTAAAGCTTTAATGCGAGGGACTCCACATGTGCCCTTTATTTTTGGCGTTTTGAGGGTTCGCATTAAGAGGAAGTAAAGGAAGGGAAAGGAGAAAGAGGGGGAGAGAGGTTGGGACACTGTAGGAGAGAGAGAGAGAGAGAGACGAAGTGCGGTTAGCAGAGGGCGAAGGAGGAGTTTTCGGGTACTTTTAACGGCTCTCTTGAGTTCTTTCATCGATCGCTTCGTGTCCCTGCGTTTAAAATCTCACGAGATGGCCTGTTTCTTTAGATTTAAATCGTAGAGGAGAATTCGGTGGAAACCTAGATTCGTGCACATCGCTTTATTTTCGGTGAAATTAGGCTCGTTAAATCAACGGCCATTTCTCCGTCTCTTTCGGTAAAAAGCTGTCTCTCCCCACGTCCCTGAAGGAGATTTATGTTTTTTTACTGAATTCCTTCACTCGGAAAGAAATGTTTTGATTGGCACCTCGAAACGGAGGTAGATCCAAAAATGAAACATTTAGATTAAATTGTCTGTTTTGGCATTTCCAATCATACGGGGATACGACGTTTGAATTCTCTGCAGACTTAATTCGTTTATATAATAAAAAACGAATACTTTTTGTTTTATAAATAATCCAAATTGCGTGTTTGTTGAAGCGACTCTTATCCTAAAATAGCATTTTAAACTGGAAAACATGACGCATCTTGACGAGATAATTTCCTGTATATGTCCTGTTCATTTTATTTTTAAAATGACTACATCATTACCTGGAGAAACATTTTATAAATCCATTTAAAACAAAGCAGCTACGTTAAACTCAATCTCAGGAAAAATTACTTCTCCATCGATTTTATAACTGTTTATTTTTAATATTCCGCGCTTTTCAATATTTAGGAATTTAAATCCAATATTGAATTCATACCATGCACTCTTTCTATACGTGATCCAATGCCAACCTGAATAATATATATATATATATATATATTTCATAATGGCAGCCAAATATAGCAAATACTCAAATGGATGTTCTCTTTAATCCTAACGGTTTCATTATCAATCTCTTCTGCAATGTTTACATCGTTATACTCGACATTTGAAAGAATATTCGTTACATTTATTAAATTATACGCAAATTTCATGAAAGAATAATAACTCTGGCATGATTTGAATAATTTAAAATATTACAATTACCAGTGGATACAAAATCACAATTTAATAAGTTATTTCGAGCATCTGAGATAAATAATATATAGATATATTGTATTTAATTATTATTAAATAAGAATTCTTATATAAAGGATTAAAAATCCTGGCGAACATGTAAGTTACGGCTGCAAATATTTTGAAATCTAACGTCTCCACCTAATTTTCATAATTCAACCGCTTACTTTCGCATTTATCTATCATTTTTATCCATAAGTTCTCCACAATATATTAAGCGTGCCCATAAGGTGTCTGTTAGATTGAAGACTGCTAAATTGGTAAAAGGTGGAATTGTAAACACAAGTGAAGTGAACGTCAGGGCGAGGGAGTGCTGCGGGTGGAGGAGTGGGAAGGAGAACGGAGGGGATTCGAGACGGAGACGAGAAGAGGGATTGGGGGGGGGGGGGGGGGGGGGGGGGGGGGGAAGACCGAATGATCGATATATATTTGGAGCTGGACGGCAGCCCATGTTCCTCTCCTCCCTCCCCCTCTCTCAATCCCCCTCCCACGCGCCTAAATCACATTATCCCATACCCACGCACTCCCCCCTACTCTCCTCCGTCTTCCTCCCTCTGCCTAACTCCCACCCCTTCCCCCGGTGATCGACGTTTCCTATTTCTTCCCGAAAGAGAGCGAGCTGCTCGGTTGAAGTATGCCCTGGATCTCGCGGATGTATCAGTCTTCGTGTCCGGCCGATGATGGATTGTTTTAAGCATCCTAAATTATACCCTGCGAATGACGCGAGGATATAATTTTCAAAAAATTTGTATTACACGAGGAACGGTATTATTTTTTTCTTAAAAATGAGAGAATTCGATTCATCGACGATCTTCTGCTGGCTTATTCGTAAATCTGTCATTGTAACCAACCTGTAATTTACCGAATTAAATCTTATGTACTTTATTAACTATTAACTAGGCTTAGCAAAGTTAGATTCAATTTATCTTATTTGCTCAAATAAGCCCCTCTTATTTTGCCTATATTTAGACTCTAATACAGGGATGCGGATCATTTTTCGTCACAGCGTTGTATATGTCAGTTCCAAGGCTGATACAGATTTTCGAACGAGAAGAAAACATTAATTTTCATACATTACAAGCTGAAATACATGATTTATTTTTAATTAATTTTAATTAAATCGTGTTTAAATAATGACTGGAAAATTATGCGAGGGAGAGGATAGTACTCTATGGAGGAAGTTGCACAAACAAACACGATGTGATATTTATTCATTCGAACGTAAAATTTTATTGAAAGTAATAAAAAGTAGCTTTCGGCGTATATTGTTCAATTACAGATTTGTAATCAGCGATAATCAATCCTTTGACTAGGTCGTGGTATTGTTACTTGGCCACTCTAAATTTTGGTATTTACAATAATTTAATGAGCCTTCAGTTATAGCATTTGTATATTTAAAACCATTCTTATGAACCTTATCACTCACGAAGTGTGGACCCTTTTTTTTTCTTTCAAGATGATTCAGAACTCCGTCTAATAGTACTTGAAAGACAAGACGATACTACCCAACGAATCTCTGACGAAAACGAGACCAAGAAAAGTCCCGCGGGAAAGGACCAGGACCCTGACTTCGACTGCTTTGCTTTTTCCCCTATCTTTCTATCTTATTTCCTCAATCTTAGGGTCGTAAATCATGATTGTGTAGGACCTAACCTGTGGACTCGAAGTGGATAAAACCCTCGAGATCTCGGAAAGAGAATACGGAAAGGGAGGAATGGAAGAGGTACCCTCGGAACGAAGAGACAAATGGTAAAGCCATTGTTTTCGATTTCCACGACCTCTAGCCTGAGTTCCGTGATTCCCTCCCTTTCTCCGCATCTGCCCCCTCTCCCTCCCTCTACCTCCACACCCCCTGAGGTGTATTCCTCTCTCAGACGTCGTATTGATTACTGCTCGGCTTCCCCTAATCCCATCCCTCACTCGTCCCGTAAAGAAGCTTTACCTTAGGCTAAAAGTAAACACGGCACCAAGCTAAGAACGATATAAAATTCACGAAAAATACTTTCAGTTGATTCTTAACGTAAAATCGTCCGTATGGATTAATAACTGCTGGAAATTTTTTCAACATAAATTTTGTAAAAAACGTCTTTAAAATTTGACGAGATCTTACCAGCAAAAGCAACATTTCAATTCCTTGAGAAGCGTTCTTCATTCATTATTAAGAGGAAACTATGAATAAAGAACAATTGCAGTCGTATCTTGTATTTCTTGCGTGCCAACATCACGAGGCCTCGGTGAAATCAACTTTTCATGTCGCGAAACACGTCACACACATTTTCCTTTTGCTCCGAACGCAAAGTTAATGTATTCAAGTTTTGCTCCAATTGGACATTACATAGATTTTTAAAACTGATCCCGAAGGAATTTATAAAACCCATTCATGTTGTGCCCCATCTCTTGGCCTGTGTTCTTTTTTACGCTTGCCATCGATACAAATCTCATTTTCATAACAACGCCGATGGAACACTTGTTATTCGTTACCGCCCAAGCTCCCACCCGCGGCGCTGCTAGGCAACGGCTCCCGACGGGAGGGAGGGAAGGGTGGAAAGCGAGTGGGAGTAGAAAAGAGGGAGAAAAAATATGAGAAATGGAAAAGAAATAATCGAATGTGCCCCTGAGATGAGGCGCAACAATGACGAGTATGGGGAACGAGTATAGAGAAATCGGTTGGATATTTTGGGAGAGGATCAGGGGAGGTACAGGCAGGGGGTTAGATGAGGCGGAGTTTGGGAGAGGGGGAGCTAGGCGATTTGGCGATGGAGGGAGGTTGAAATAAAATGGATGACAAATTATTCCTATTACTTCGTTGGCCACGCCCCCATTCGAATCTCGATTTAGCCCCAACCCTCTACATAGAGAGAAGGAGAGGTAGAGTGAAATATTGATGTGTGTGTGTGTATTCGGGGAAAGAGAAAATAAGGTATGAAAGAGAGAGGGCGTGGAGTGGGGTGGGAGGGATTGGAACCAATCTGTTGTTGTGGCGTTGGCGTGGGTGGGCGGGAAGGGGTGGGGGGGGTGCGGTGGTGTTGATGGTTGGGGTCGGATTCTTTTTGGACGCCTTATTGTCACGATCCATTGTCATGTGTTCCAGACATGTATATTTTATCATAAAAACGGATATTTTGTGTCCCTTCACTTTTAGCCTTTTAGGCCTCATTTATACAGGAACGATAACATTTTCATTCCAAATATTTACCTCCGCGTTGCTTTGTTGTCGGCGCATGCATGCGTTGAAATGCAATTTTCTAAAAAAAAAAGTGTAAAATGTTTCCAGGGGGCATTAAAATTTTGAAAGCGAATTTTTATAAAATATGTCTACTTTTCAGGTTACTAAAATATTAGTTAGCGTGATTGGTATGTATGTATGTTGAAAATATTCATGAAACCCAAGGCTCCGGTTACTCCTGACTTCGGTACACACTAGCCATTCATTTATTGCTTAGTTAATTACTCGTCTCAAACAAATTAGCAAGGTCTCTATATAATCTCATGCATTTCAGTTCGCCTTCTCCCTATGAATACCTTGTCGGTTCCTCGAAATTCTCCAATCGCTCTCGCATCCCATGCATGGATCTTAATTAGAATAAATCGCCCTACCCTCATCGCCTTTTCCTTTCATTAAGAGCATTCAATCAACGGAACCGTATCCAAAAACTTCCGAAACTTCAAACCCTCTCTCTCTCTCCCTCAAGAGTGGCGAGCGAGTTTGCTGGTCTAGGGAACGAGGAGCGAGGATAGGCACAAAAGGCGCAAGTCCCTTTTCTGGAACTAAGGAGGTACCAACCGGCGATAGCGCTTACCGTGTCCTCCTATATAACACCCCTTCCATTCTTCCCCTTCCTTGTTTCGATTCCGAACCCCTCTTCTCTCCTTACACCCTTTGCTACTTATTCCTTTCCGCCACACTCATTACATCGCAAATCCCCATTCCGTATCATTTTCCCCTCTTTTTTCTCTTTTCTCGACCTGGTTGGGCAGCAATCAATTTGCGTGCGGAGAGAGAGAGAGAGAGAGAGAGAGAGAGAGAGAGAGGGAGAGAATATGAGAGGGGGAGAATCGATACCCTGAATCGTTGAAGGAAAAACGGCCCAAGTTTCTCGCGTGACGAGTGCACGAAACGCTCCCTCTCCCTTGGCAGACTTGTCTACCCCGCTGGTCATCGGCAGAGTTCGGCGACGACAGGTCTACGGGCTGTGCGTTGCCCAGGTAACCAAATTAGCGTTCGGGATTTTTAAATACACTCCTCGGGGGAGCTTTGTGGGAAGTTTTACGAATTTCGGATTTTGTGTGTCTGCAAGGAGTCCCAGGAGCGATTTTCCTCATTGTTACCGCGGTATAATAGTAGTTATTACTACTTATTTAAACTTAAATATTAAAAGTATACCTGACAAAATATGTGTCGTAACTAGCAAACCACATTGTATTCGTTTAAAGGGACTTTTCCGCGATCTCAATTAAATTTCTTTTCACTTTAAATAACTCGCTAAAACATAGGTATACATATACGTGAGAAGCATTCAAGCCTCAATTTTATCATTAATATGGGCATATATAACTTAAAACTCGTGCTTTCTGATGATAAACATTTAAGAAAACTAAAAACTGCATAATCAGTTTTGCGTCATGAATAACAAACGCAGTAGTCCTTCCGAAGCTCGTTAATGCAGGCGCGATTATTTCACAAAATAATTTGATTTAAACCGGTACTACGGAGACGGAATATGGAAGCGATTGTTTAATAACCTCTCGAAATCTCCGGTTCAACGTTGCGGGAAAACACAAAGAAACCTCGTTTACAGTCCTTCCCTTCTGCATTCTTGCCTTCATTTGTAACCTCTCGGAGATCGAAACTAATGAAATTCGTGTACATTGGTGGACGCTAGGGAGAAAGGTTTTGGTAGGGATGGGGGGAGAGAAGAAGTTGTCTGAAGTGGTTATTTGCGGGGTTGTTAGGCAGGAGAGAGAGAGAGAGAGTCAAGAGCCGGGGTAGAATTTTGAGCACTCTAGTGTTCTTGAGATACAAATGTGGTTGAAATTCGACGAAGCGATCACAATTTTGCGCGGACTTCGCAGAGAATCGATGGAACAGCAACCACGGAGTGTAGCGAGAGATGGTTTGTAAAGGATAACAGAGAGGGAAATAAAGCAATTTGAGTGGCAGCGATAGAAATAAAGATAGGAAGGTCCTGAGAATTATATAAAATATTCTAGGGACTGCAGATTTTATGATGAAAATAAAATAAAAAATCCTCTAAAGATACAACGAAGATTTTACAGTTTCGGTGGTACTAAAAATATCGCGATAGCCCTAGTTACGCTTCCGAAACACAAACAGTATTAAATATATATAAATTTCGCCAACATTTTTCGGCCTTGATAAATAAAAACCAAACTCACCTCTTCGCCTTTGATGTCCCGATATCGCACCCACTTTCCGAGTCTAGGACGCCAGTATTCCAAGAGATAAGCCTCGGCGAACTCTTGACCTTGGCCGTTGCCGAAACGACCCTGGGTCTCGGCAGCCGTGAGCACGTGCACTGAATGGAGGTCGATCTCAAGCCACTCCTTCGGTTCCTTAGTGACCTGCTGCTTAGGACACCACGCCCCGCCGTTGCTCTCTGTCCGTATCCTGCGAATGCGAGTGAAAAACATTATGAAAGAGTTTTTTACGTAAAAAACACATCGATGACAGTCGATTGCTCTCAAAGTTAGATAATTTTTGGCATAAAATTCCCTGGACAATTTATGTTGTCATGATTCTGAAAGTTGGTAATGTAGAAACAAGTAAAATTTCATTCATAATTAAATAATAATTGCGTCTAAATATATTTTGAACTTTTAAATCGGCAACTTCTTTAAATGTTTCTTGAGTAATTAAATTAAATAAATAAATATATTCTGTACTTCAGATAACGATAAAAGGTTCAATTTCGAATCGCCGTATTATAAACAATTTAAACACCCATCATTTTTATTATTCTCCTTGATTTTTCAAAGAAAATCCAAACAGTAATTAGCACGATATTTTTCATTTTCGATAAAAGTTAAACAGCACATAGGACGTTTTTCCATCAGCAACTTTCCCCCTACGAGGTATATTTTCTTGATAAATTTCCTTGGTAAATTAAATATACCGTCAACGGCCACCTTCCTTTCTTTGTACAACAGCGCTTAAACGCCCCGCTGGCTGCCTACTGCCTGCCCGCAAATCCTAGCCCTTCGTCCCCTCGTCTACCCCATCCCCTCCGCTGACCCCTTGACCTCGCACTTTCCACCCACACTCTTCTGCTCCATTCTCGCCTCTTCTCAGCCCCCGACCAGTGTCCGCGACAGGAGGAGGAAGGGAGGAGAAACCTCCGATGCGGCGGCGGCGGAGGGCTGTGTTAATTGTGTTGCATACGTAACAAGGGGCGAGTGTCGGGGGCAGGGCGGGCCGCCCGTCGTCACGGAACTCTGCTCCTGACGCTTCGCTGGCTTGGTTTGTTTAGGGAGCACGGAGGAGTGAAAGAAAAAAACTGGACTGACAAAGGAATGGACATTATTTTCATAGGTTACGGTGACTTTAATCAGTGTTACGTGATTGGGAAAGCTTACTTAACGGACTTCTCATTTCCACTGTTGGTACAACGCTGAGGATTGTTCCCACTTGTTAGAAAGGATGCGAAAATGAATTTGCAGCCGTTGATGAAAAGTCAAAATTGTGTTCAGTATAAAATTTTTATACATTCAAAATAAGCATTTATCAGACGTAACATATTTCGTTAATGCACTTTGGTTATAGAAATTAAATTAACAAGAATTTTCATCAACAGATACTAAAGGCATTTGATTTCTTCAACAAATTATATGTATAATGTTATTTTATTTTACTCCTGAAGCTGAATTGAAATAAAAACTTTAGACAGTTATCGCACGAGCGACAGACTTGTATTCGTTATATGTATGTTAAAAATAATAAAAATGTAATTAATCTGACTTTCACGATACTCTTTCCTAAAACTATAACTAACTCCAGAAAATGGGCAGTGGTTCAGATAGTGATTAAGACAGATTTTATTAATCTCTCATATCAAATAAATATCCATCTCTGTGCATGTATAGGGTTTTTATGGTCGACGTATAAATTGGCACACGTTCGTATAAAGCTCTTAATCAAGAATACGTCCATCAGATAAAATCCAGAAAAGAATGACCCATTTTTTTGTGAAAGTATTCGCTTAACTTCTCCCTGCAGACAGCTTAGAGCGAAAAGAAAAATGAAAGGATATTTAGGTAACAAGAATCTTTAGCATTTGCAAAACATCTGCGCGCTCGGTATATTTCGATGATATTTCGCGTTTCTCTCTTTTTTTCTCTCCTCGAGGGTGAAAGGAAATCCTTTTGATTAATTTGGTTCCTTGGGAAACAAACGCATCTGGCGCTACCAAAAAGGATCATTTATTATAGTTTCAATCTACTCGGTCGTCTTCGTGGACCAGACATCACTTCTTCTGACGCGAGGTCTTTGTCTTCTAGGCATCTCAAATATTAACCCCGCATCTTTTGAGCCAAACTCCGGATCTTACCATCATCCAGAAGAAACTCTTTTTTCTCCGCTTTCTCTCCAGCATGGGAGAAATATATGTATATCTCGAGAAAATATCTATTTCAGGGGAAAAGTATCCCAAAATGATTGCCGATATACTTTTCAAAGTAGAAAAGAAGAGGAAATATGTCAAGAGAGATTTATAGAAATAATACGGAGTGCATTACTTACATGAAAATTTAAAACGACTTCAAATTAATATAATTTTTATTATATTATGGTATATGTGTATAATTAGAATATTTGTCATTCCATGTTCATCATAATATTAAAACATTGGTAACAAATATTAGCATATAAATCGGCACAATTTCATACTATTCACATTAAAATCGAATTTTGCCGTACCTTTTCAAAAGTTTTGCTTTAATTTACACTGAAATGAATTTCGTTATAAAATTCTACTAATGCTAAATAGAAAACGAAAAAAAATTATACGATATTAAAAGATTAAATCACATTCATTTTTCAAAAGAAATACCATTATATGTATTTTAAAATATGCTATCAAATTGTAATGCGTATACCAACAGACTTGTAATGAATAACAAAGATGTTATTCCTTAACAGATACTAATCGATTTAGGTCAAAATCTACAACATTATAAGCAAATTAAACATTGAAAAATCGTTTATATAACTTTATGTATATAGATGATGGGAAATCAAATAAAGAGATTGAAAGCTCTCACTAAAATAAGATACCAATATCTATGGCGATAACATATCTCACTTATTTAAAATTACATCCTTTAATTTTAACAGCTCAATATTGAGACGGTCTCGACGTCTTAAATCTTCCATACCGTTCTCTCTCTCACACTGATACCATGGTATACGACGTATCAGGAAGGCACGAGAGCATCTTCCTTGTGCCACACATCTCTCTCACTTCTCCCAGCTCCAAAAACCTCCCTCCGCCAGCCTACCTCTTTAGATTAAGAGGAAGGAGGATGAGAGAGATTTATCACAAGGGAATTGATTCCACCCACCCACCACAGCTCAGGAGGAGTGAGGGAGAGATAGAGAGAGGGGAGGTAAGGAGGATATCCTGCCAGGAGGCCCCTTGGGGAAGATTGCGATGTGGAGACGGAAAGACGGGAGTAAGGGGGAGGGGAAAGGGGTGGAGTGGTGTAAGAAGGATCAGAGGAGGCGAAGTAAGAGTCAGTGTGAGGCAGAAGGTTTCGACTCGAGGGAGGAGGGGGAATGAGAGCGTTGGATTTTCTCGCATGGAGGTATATATAAGGGAGGGAGAGGTGGAGAGCCAAGGGGTGGGATTGATGACCGTAATGGCGGCGGATGGATGAAGGGGCCCCAAGAGGTAGGGGTTGAAGGCGTTTTCGCGTGGGGAAGGGGGATGACGTGAAAGGGTTGGCTGGAAAAGGGTTGGGCGATGGAAAGAGGTTGGAGACGGGGGTAGCGCTTACGATATTCGTGGTTTTCCTAGAGCGACTCCCTCCACACCTCTCTATCAAACCTTCCTCCTCTTCATCCTCCTATTTCCTTCTCTTTTACTCTCTCTCTCTCAGACTTCATCCTCTTCCTCCTGATTCGTTTCGGTTCGGTGACGGTTTGCCATTATTAATGAAAGCGGGCGGTTGCTGTCGGGCCATCGTTTTTACGGAGGTTGGCTGCGTCGGATTTCTCAAGGGCCTCTATAGTGAGGGGAAAAAATAGAACTGTAAATCCTTATTAATAATATCTCCGGAGTTATTTATAACTGTTGGATCCCGTAAGAAAGGAGCTGCCGATTTTTTCGTCGGGTGCAGGCCAAGTTTGAGGTTTTTGCGTGGGCCTTAATAAAGGAGAAGTTGTAATTAATATGGCTAGCGCTTCAATTTTTTCCAAAATGTAGGTATGAAAATTAATCCTTGGCTTAAAATCTGTATGTGAAATTCCATTTAAGATATCTGTATAATATATGGTAATTTTTCTTATCCGTGTAATTTTAAATTGTGCCATGAAAGATAGACAATAATTCATTACTCTCATAATTCGCTGCATGAAGTTGACGAGTTCTAACGCCCTCTTCTAAACGCCAAATGTTTGCATTCAATCTCTCCTGTCCTAGTCAGTTCATCACCGTTTTTAAAAACTACCTTCAAGCTGGACGGGACAAAAAATAATTTCAGCTTCAATATCCCAAAATATATAATGGGATTCCCATGAAAAGCTTTAAAACTGCAAAAAATATTATACTTGTTGGATAATTATTTAAAATCTTGCATAATTTTAAAAGAACATAATGAAGCTATTTTATTTTTGAAAATTTCAATTAGATGAAACGCTGATAAATATTTGAATAACTGAAATCAAAGGCTAAAGCAAAAAAAAAAAACTGCTAGTCACGGAGAAAAACTGCGTAAATGATAACCCTAACCAAAAATGTTCACTGGAACCTTGCCAAATCGCTATTGCTGGCCGCAGTCGAACGACAAAAGGGAAAAAATACCACTCGTTAATTTTTTACTTTTTACCAAATTCAATCAAGTGAAACTGTCTGCTTAAGTGGAGAGATCAGCAGATTGAATAAAAGTCCACAAAACTGCAGTATACGCTCATTTTGTTCCAAAAAAAAGCCATTTTGAATTCAATACGTGAAATTAATATAAATGCAAGCAACGAAAAGAGGTCCAATTTATGATATGCGATAAATATGCTTTAAAAAAATTAAAATTTTGGCTCGAAAAATTAAAACGATGTAACCAGATAGCTTAAATATTACAGAGGATTTACGTAGCCATAGGATATTCGAATTCCTTTACACCACCATCGGCAGTGTCCGCCGTGAATAAAAAAAGATAACGTGAATTTGTGGAGGAGATATGCCAAATTGGTGACCTGCCGCATTGCGCTATGATTAGAGTCCCTATTGCCCTCTTTCTTTCGCTTCGCCGGTGATCAGCAATCACATCGGAGTTTAATTCCTCCCTCTCACTATCTCTATCCTGCACTTCTGAAGCGGCGAGAGAGAGAGAGAGAGAGAGGGAGGGAGAGAGTGTACACAATTCAAACTCCACCAAAACAAACAGATGGATTCAGTCTTGCAAATAAGGTCCGCCTCAATGCCGTGACCTATACTATGAGAGAGACCTGTTACCATCGATATTTAATGATTGGGTTCAGAGTTGTGTGAGGCAGGTCTACGCTCCCCTCACCCCCTTTCTCTCTCTCCTAATATGCCCCGAGGCTAGCTGGAGTCCTGAATGCCCCTCCTCTCAATCCTCCTTCCCTCTCTAGCCATTCCTCCTCCATCGCCCTAGACTCGCAGATTAATAATATCCACGGCGACCAGTGGATATTAACGGAGGGCCGTGCCAAGCACGCGGAGGGCACAGGAGTGCCGTCATTGGCCACTGCATAAATCATACTCTCCCCACCCAACGCTACAATTCTCCCTCCCCCCCTCCTCTCTCCCTCTCGACGTCTACCTCCATTCACTCCCTTCTGCCTCCATACTCAAATGCCTTCGTTCCTATGTTCTCTTCTGCTGTAACGACTGTGTGGTAGAGAGCGGAAAGGAAAAGAAACGAAAATAAAAAGTGGAGAAAAATGAAAGTTATTCAGAGAAAGTTTATAAAAAAATTTATATATTATGAGGTTCAAAAAAAGGACGAAAAGGGATCGATTTTAAATACGAACCATTAGCTCTTAGTATTTATTGTGATAAAGTTGTGGAATGGAAAATAAATAATAAGATAAAGTGAATTTAACAGATAAGCAGCGCGAAATGTGGCTTCCTTGAGCCAAAAATGATCGAAATTTATCTTTGATTGTTTATAAGAAATACAGAATAAATAAAATTCAGAAATAGCGATAACTTGTGTTTATACGTTTGTGTTTGCATTCCAAGGAGGAAAGTAAGTCCATAGGAGCAAGACAGCAAGAAAATAATAGAGGAAATGAAAGAATTAAAGACCACGGTTGATGCACGACCTAACACGTAAATTACAAAGCGAAACGTCAGTTTTTATGACCAAGTAGCGTTTGTCAAGAGTATCAATCACTTTAATTAAGGTAAGCCCGGTTATATTAAGCATTACACATTTGAAAGATCTGTGTAAGCTACGTAGAAATAAAAAAACTGCTTTATATTTCTTTTGGAAAAAACAGGTGGAAGTAAATATTATGATATATCGATGTTTCTGAAGCGTCTCGTTGCTGCGAATGGAAATATGCCAAAAAGGTTACGCACGATTTAAACATGTTAAGGGTGAAGCTTTCAATATCAGTTCTGACTGAAATGAATGTTGAGTCTGGCATTAAGCCTTTTAATCAGACGAAGGTTTTACTTTTAAATAAAATGTTTGCAGCAAGTGTGAACATTTATGTCGGCCATAACTACGAACATTATATAAATTAATAAGAAACGTGACATTTCTCTACAGTAACTTATATGACTTGTAACGGCAGTGTAGAGAGTGTGAAATAGTAGGCAACATAAATTTTAAAATTTAAATATTTTGAAAGGAAATGATTCAAGCTTAATATAGAATTAAGATACGTTTATTTCTAGAGGTATGCACGTAAAAGTGATCGGAAAAAATAAGATTTATTATTATTTTAAAAATTATTCTCGCGAGTTTTCGAACAATTTATGAAAATTACATTATATTTCATAATGGACTAGATTGCAACGGAATAAAGATTTTCATCATTAACATAAAAGTGTGTGGTTCACAAAGGAACCCCGATAAAATAAAAATGTAATTAGTATTACCACAATTGAACTTTGAGAGTTAATATCAAGTCCATTTCGTTTCAACATGTATAGATACAGAAGGATGATAATGAAAATAATAGCTTTTCGCAAGACCGAATATGCTGCAAGCAAACGCAAAAAAACTTCGCTGCATTTCCGCACCTAGTCTAATCTCTTGACGTCATACCCGACGAGATATTCCTTGCTCTCCTTACTCTCCCCTCGTCTTAATCTTACAGTCACTGGTTTTAAAACCTTCCCCGTCATCTACTTTGGAAAAGGCCATGCGACGATCCTCTTTCCGAACTTAAGATGGCAGTCCTTCCTTATTTTCTACTTTGCGCTGGATGAGAGGGATTCGACGGAGATTTCGGATGGCGTGAGTAACTTAGGGGATGGCTGGTTTGGGAGAGAGAGTGAGAGGATTGAGAGGAGACTGGACTTCTCTGAGGGAGAGTTATGGAGAGAGAGAGAGAGAGAGAGATGGGGAAGGAGAGAGAGGTGAGGGAGTGGTACTGGAATGAGCTGTGGAGTGGAGGCTGGATGGAGAAAGGGAGAGTGAAGTGGAGAGGAATCGGAAGGGAGCGTGTGAGGGGGGAGAGGAGATAAGGCAGAGAGGGAGAGAGAGAGATCTCCCGGGGAAGTCCAAACTAATCACAACTCACTGGAGAACGCAAATCCTGTTGCGAAGCACCAGAGCCCTTCTCCCTCTCCCATTCCATCGAAACCCCATACCCGATGATGTGGAAGGGGTCGGCGCCTTACTGGTTCTTTCCGCATGCCGTCTTATAAGAATCTGCTTGCTACCACACTGCCGCTGACCTTTGTACTACGATAGTCTTTTTACGGTTTCAATTTATGTGATCGCGAGTTTATTTTTGCGAGGATTTCCAGCTCGTGTATTAAAACGCATTTGGCGTCGGAAAATAATTGCAGTCGCCAACTTTACCGCACTAAAACATTTTCGGTCGGGAATTAATTTTGAACTATGTGATTTCCAGTAAAACCATTACGAAAGCGAGACGTGTCTTATTGGCAATGTTCACACTAAAATATCCACGTAGACTAATAAGAGTATTAATAAGAGTACATTTTTACGAGTATTCGTTAGAAAATGCGGTATTCTAAAGGTAATTAAAATAATTTAATTGTGCATACAATTAAATAAGCTTTTATTTGTGAAATTCATGAATGAAATTATCAAGTTAAGTGATATATCTTTAAAAAATGCATATGTTAAAATTAACGACACGTTCAACTTTGCATCTTTAATTGATACAAAATTAGCCGTTTTAACTCGGTACAAATTCTACGTGACAAATTTCAATAAACGTTAGCTTTGTTTATTTTTAAAATCAATGGAATACAAATATTCAATACAGAGATGTAGGTACCTCAGACATATTCAAATAATAAAAAACGAAAATTCAACATTAAAAGTAAAAACTCTAAACGTGAATTTCGCCGAATAGTCCAAGCGAAATTTATCGAACCGGCAGGAATTCGATCGCAATAATCGACACGTTTTATAAACTCGTCGACCTAATCGAATTAATTAATTCCGATAACGAAGTCACACGTGCGTAAATAAGAGACACGTAGTGGGGAAAAAAGTTCCAATCTAGCCGATCGCGAAAGATGCCGTACCTAAATTACATCATTCTGACGAATGCTTCCAATCGGTGGTAAATACTAATTGGCACCCAATCAAGAGTTGCTCGCACGCCATAACTCCAACCTTTTTTTTTTTACCCACCATCTCTTTCATTGGAATTCGCCGTTTCGCCTCTCTCTCTCCCTCTCTCCGTCCTTTTTCTCCACCCCGTAGCAATCTTGATCCAACGCTGCTGCACCTTTCCCTTCCTGTCCCGCTCTCCTATTCTCCGTTCCTCCCATGTACGCCGACCTAACCAGCCACCGCATTCCAGCTCTTCCATGGGTTCACGAACCACTCCGGCGGTGGGATTACTGTTTCCGCAACTATTTGCCCGGCCCAGTGTAACATGGGCTGCCACACCAAATATCTCTCTCCTCTAATGCCCATCCGCCTGTCCGTCCTAAAAGTCTCTCCTAGCAGCTCCTTCTACTCTTATCTATCTCTTTTCCTTCCTCCCTCCACCTCCCTCCCTTTCTCTATAGCGGAAAGAGGGTATGGCAGTTCATTTACTCCCACGCGGTTCGCTTCGGCTTCTTCTCTTCATCTCCCCTCCGCCTCACTCCACCCTTTACCGCGGACTCATTTCTCCCCTTTTGCTCGCCTCTCTTCTGTTGCCATCCTACTCTGAGAGATCTAAATATAAATAAAAAGCAATGCACACAAACGCCCATATATTTTAACTTTCTTGATAGCCCAATCGCTCGGACGGTTTGAGTTGAGCCACGACGCTGAAGTGGTCAAAAGCTTTTTTGAGAAATGGGAATACACGCTGCGTCAGATGGATTTCTTGGGAAATAGTTTCTAGGAAATATATATGCATTTATCATCCGGAATAACATCAGATTTAAATTTCACGTTTAATTATGAAGGGATTTGTTTAAGTGGGTAGCATTGCTCTCGCGTAAAATTAATTGCGAAGCGTACGAATGAATTATTATTTACTTATTAAATAAAAATTAAATGCAGAAATTGAATTAAAGAAGACAAAAATAGTTACACCGTCAAGAATTAACGGTGTTTTAACTAATTGTAAGACGTGAATGCTTATATTCATTTCACAAGTAACAAAGTCTGGTCCAAAGTCTTGCACAATTTATTTAAAGTTTCAATTCCAAAATAATTGGCCAATCAAAGTCTTCATTTGAAAATAATAATCGCGTTTATTGGACTTATAAAGATAAATCTATTTTTATCAAAATAATACAGCTGCAAAAATAAATGCAGATTATTTTATTAAAGAAATATTAACTACGTAATTTAATTTTTAACATTTTCTAAAACATCTGGGAAAGCGATTTATAAGGATATCTCATGCACGTAATTTAATTTAGCTAAGGATATCTCATGCTATTTAATTTCCACAATCACATTTCTTAGTTTTCCTGTAATACTTTGGTTAGGAATATTTCTGAACGAATTAACTCATCGGTTTATTAATTCAAATTGTTTTAAAAAATATCAAGGCGCGTGAGATGCTTCGTTACACTGGTAAATTTTTAAGGCAAGGCATGTATACACACGCATACTCGCGCGATAACGGTTACATTTAAACACGATTGCAATACAGAAGTTTCAATAAATTGGAAGTGTTTTTCCCAGTTACATGTTAATAGGCAGTTTTTATTTTTATTATTCCATTGAGATGTCAATGAAATTCCTCGCGCAAATATAGAACTCCTTAATATAACTTTTTAATTATTTAGGAAACTGTAATCAAAAACTCGCTCCCTTCGCATAACACAAGAAACTAATTTTCGCAGCCTTTAATAAACACGTCTCGCGGAAATTATTCTTGCTCGTATATACATATATATTTTTACGGAAGGTGTTTTTTTCTCTATTCCTAGAACTTTTCATAAGCTTATATCTGCGACTTCAAAAGACCTGTCGTTATTTTTATTTCTTGCGATCGCCCTTTTTATGTTCGAATTTTTAATTTTTTCTGTCTCTCTTTCTGTTTTGAAAGGGCAAGCGAACTATATAGAGTGAGCGAGAGAGAGAGAAAAAGGAAATAAAAAATAGAAAGAAAAACGAGTGGCGAGAGAGAGAGAGAGGGGGGGAAATAAAGAGCAAAAGAGAGAGAGAGAGGTGGATTTTTAAAATTAGGTTTCCCTCCCCATCCCACCTCCAACCGCTCTCTCCGACTTCAATTTATGACGTGGACATTCTTCCTCATTCCCCCATCTGCCTTTTTTCATGTCCGTGTTCCATAATTTCTTTCGTTTTTCTTTTTTTATTTTCGCTTTCCTTTTTTGTAACTCCCGACTCTCTCTCTCTCTCTCATTCCGTGTTCCCTCCATAACGGTATTTCATTTTCTGCCGAGCTCGCTTGTTTAGTCTCGGACTAAATGCAAAATACGTGGACGAACTTGGATCACATAGCGAGGAGAGCACGTAGGGTTAAACTTTTCCGTTTCACTCTCGGTGTTGTGTTATTTTTTTAAAGGAAATCTCATGCTTGTGTTCGCGTGTTTTTTTCTGCAATCAGAATCACGCTGTTTTTACAATGAGGGAGTAGGTTTATCTACGTCCGAGTTTCGTTCTTTTTACTTATACATGAATTAAGGTCATGTTGTATATTTTCTTCACCATTCGTTTGAATGATTGTTGCAGCAGTAATTAACGCGGTTTAAATTTAGTATGCGTATATATTAATCATCAACAAAATTTATATGTGATTCGCTTAATACTTATAAAATAGATAAAATATTTAAACCTTATTAAAGCGAACAGTAACTGTGGCAGTAATATCCATAAACCTACTTAATGTTTAACTTACGGCGTTATTGAATGTTATCCATTGATAAAGTATCTTCTATATCTATATAATGCTATGCCATATTTATACATCTAAGATTATCATTTCAGTTTGAAATATTTGTGTAAAACATCACAGTTTGGTAGGAAAAATTGACTGAAAAAATGAATTGTTTTATCGATTGATAATTTAAATTGAGCTCTTTTCAATAAAGTTAAAATAAAATTAATGTTCTCCTTTATTATCTCTTCTTTTCACTGTTACCCGTGATTTTCGTTGGTACCGAATAAATAATGGAAATATGAAGAAGATATTCCTGAATTGAAGCACATCGATTCGTCTCCTTTAAAATTATTCAAATCATTAGCTTAACCTCCTAATTGACTTTGACAACATTTTCATTCTGAAACTAACATAAATTAATTAGCAATATATTTCAAAAAAGTTTCGAGAGAATGGAGTGATTTTTTTCAGTTCTGTTTTATTCCACTTTAGGATCGCCGCACGCTAACAAGCGACTGATCGAAGAGAAATTACTACCTAATTAGCTCCCCTTACAACCGCATACAACATATATTGCGGGAGGACATAGAGATAGCAGGAAGTGGGAGGTAAATATAGAGAGCCATTGGAAGAAAATCTTTCCATATACGACTGGGAGCGTCAGACAGCGGAAAGGGAGACGATGGAGAATGCTGGGAATGAGAAATGTTGGTAAGGAGAAGAGAGAGAGAGAGGGTTTGGCCTGTTGGTTTGTGGGTGCCCGGGTGATGTTAGGCAGCTAACAGAAAATAACATAAATAAAAATGAGCAGCAGGATTACGAAAGGGTTGGACTACGGTGAATTCAAGTGGAATAACATGGAATTTTTTCTTTATTTTCCTCTCTCTTCCTCGATCACCTGTGCCCGAGGCCCGAATTTCTTCCGGGACTAAACTATCACTTCGCTCTTGTTCGACCCATATTAGGGGAAGTGTTGTGGGAGAAATGGGACGGATGAGAGGGGAGAGATGGGTTGTTGATGAAAAAGTTTACGAAGAGAACGAACCCGCTGCGATGATAGGTTCCATATTCGTAGGGTCGAGTTGGTAATCGTCGATTGTCCGGTTGTTTCGAGGAGTTACACCGGGACGAGTTAAATTAATTTTGAGGATAAAGACTCGTGGGCGAATTATGAGAGGTGATGGGTTCGGCGATAAAGTTTATAAAAAAAGAGGTCGTTATAGAGTTGAAGGAAAGACCCCGATTAATTGACCAATTAGAAAGGCAGTCAAGTACGTCGGGATAAAACATAGGCCAGATATGGAAACGAAATTAACAAAAATGACAACATTTTTTATATTTAAGCACATATTTTCTTAACAACTCTCCTATATATATATATTGCGATGTTTTTTTCTTGATCAAGTCGCATTTAACGAAATTTTCCGTTTTTTCATTTTAAACGCTTTGTAGGATTTTTATTAGGAAAAATATCTTTCCCTTTTTTAACTCAGGACTTAACGTTACTTTCAGAGTTTTTATCCGCCAATGACGGTGGCATTCATACTTGCGTTAAGGTATGAAGCGGCAGTGTAATGCTCGCATAAATAGACCTCAATGTATTGCTTTCGTGCGGCTAAACAGACCTTCCCGTGCCTAGAGTACATCGTCTTGCATGAGTTACTGTATTGCCGCTAAGCCAATAAACATTTCCATCGACCTAACTCTTTCAAATCAAATACTGTAAAAACATATGACAGCAGCTGTTCAACCGGTTTATAAAACCTCCATCCAAGTCCAACGAAATAAAAAAATTGCAACGATAACACCCCCTCCCCCCAGTTAATCAAATATATGTCCTCCCATGAGCCAATAAAAAAAATACCCTCAACCGAGAAGTTATTCCCTAATGAACTTCGCCAGCGACACAGAAAGCCGTGTACGCTGACGCTTCGCGATTTTTTAAATGTAGAAACGAATGAAGAACAGAACCGTAAATAAATAAAAGAAGAAAGAGACGGGAGAGTAAATCCTTACATGGGTACGCGGACACCATAAATTCTTAGTTTTTTCTCTTATAGCGTCACGGGAACGCGGCGGGAATGAGGCGGGAACGGGACGGGAACCGAAGAGGTAAATGGAAATAACGTCGGGAGACAGGACTGGCCGACACGACTATGTTTCAGTTTTTATTTTATACATTTTTTTTTGTAACACAGAGTCCCTGTATCTCCCTCCCTCTTCCTCCATCAGCAAAACGTAAAGCGCATTTTTCCTTTGCTTAATGAACGAACCTTCGTCGGGGAACGGGTTTTCCGTTCGTTATCTGAACGAGACTCGTTCTGAGGTCAAGCGACGGAGGCAGGCAGGTAGGCAACGTGGAGGAGGAGGAAACTGTTGATGAGGGAAAAGGAAGGAGCGGGAGATGAGGTGACGACTACGCCTGAAGATCGAGTGAATAACTCAGGGAGTTATTTGGGTGCGACATGGTCGTGAGTTTTTGCAGTTGAGGAGGAGCGGCAAGATCTTAGACAACTGAAACTATTAGCGAAGCTAGTGAAATTAAAACTTTGTCTAATACAAAAGCAATGTTTTTTTGCTGTGATAACTAAACGTAACGCTAACACTGCCCCCAAGTTTTAATTTTTCGGAAGAAAACCTATGATAAAAAAAATGTAAAGTTACGTTGAAAACTCGAGGGTATTTATTTTATGAGAATATTCTCATTTCATTGACACAAAAACTCATAGGACGCAATGTTTTATAAAAAATCAATTGCAAAAGGAAAGAATGAATAACTTAGGATTTTAACTTATACGCCTCTTAATTATACGTTTTGCCGAAGCGAAAGAGCATTTAGAGGGAGAGAGAGACATGGACGTAGTGTGACGAGAGTTTTCCTGAACATGATTTTTTGTATCGATATTTTTAAATGTACAGATTCGTATCAAAGAGTTATTAAGAATCTGTAATTTTCCCTTTGGTTACCTCATGATTGAACCTTTTCCGCTGGACAGAGAGAGAGAGAATTCCTTGGATCGAATCGTTCCCAACAGGTACGAGACGAACAAGACCGATGTCTGTGCCACTCTAGGCATACAATTACAAACGGAGGATGCAGTGGTCAGGAAGTGAGCAGGAAGTGGTAGGGCTATAAAGATTAGAAGAGAACTGTATATAAAATATACCATCAATCAATGTCTCCCGAGGAATTATTGACTACACGTCTGCAAACGTGAGAATTTCCATATACGCACAATAATTAGTTTAATTACTATCCCTTCACTATGAAATAAATTACGCTTGAATTACGTCTCTATCTTTCGTTGGCAACAACAGTTTTCTTAAAACAAATTTTAACTTCCAAGCCCGAGCTAAAATCAATCAATAAATTTTAAATTTTACGCATTTATTTTATATAAGTGGTTGGAAATTTTGACAAGCTTTTATGTGAAATAAAGCTGAATATTATATGTTATATATTATATTATATATTATATGGGAAATTGTGAGTTCAAATGTAACTGCAAAAGTAATGCAAGTAAGTGATCTGATAGCATTTTTTGCATGATTTATCTTTGTTTTACGCTCGATTCATTAAAGATTACGCACCAATTACGAACGAGGTTGGATGTGGTTCGCCAACTGATGTTAATGTAGAACGAGTCGAATTTTAATAGAATGTTTATTTTATTACTCACGGCCAAACTTTTATCGCATGAAGGTAAACATTTTCAATTTAAACTGAGATAAAATTCGCGCATTTATGTATCCAAGACTCTACTGTGGATTCCAAGATGTTTCTAATCATGATCGCTACAAGCAAAACTATTGATGCGTACTCCTAAATGACTCGCATTTTAAAGTATATTTATTTTGAATCATCAGGCCAATGTTTCGCTATGGAAACCGGTTTGACAGACTGACATGTGAAAAATGACCGCCCATCATCGCTTTCATTTTAATCTCCGTTACGTGTCCCCGCCTACTATAATTAGCCGTGAATAAATGGATTTAAAAAAAAAGAATATCTGACGAGGGACGATTCTTCGATGATGAAAGATGACAGCTGATAAATTATAACATGCTATCATAGTAATCGATGATTAGGCCAAAATAAAGGTAATCAAAAGCTTTACTAAATGTTCTTGTAATCAAAGAAGATATTTTAGTGAATGTTTTATAATATTACGTGTCAGTATGACCTCGTGATTTTTGGCCAAACTTGGCATTTATTTTCTTTAATAAACGATTAAATTACATAGAAATTTATATGTAAAATAAATCAGCACGGACGCATAAATATTACCTCACACTTTTGGATCTTTATGATCCAACATCAAATGCGCGAGTTGATTTAATTCAGTGAATGAGTTTCGGTATTTACTTCTTGGGAGGTTATTTGCGATAAAATCAGTCTATCAAAAATATTCAGCCCTGACGATTCTTGCACAGCCTCCGTTCAAGGATAGATGCTCCATTAGGGACTATTAAAATATCTCATATTTAAATTGGAGCCTATTTGATTTTTTTCGACGTAAATCGTTTCAAAACACATCTAGTTACACAAAAACCCTCTCGGTCTCCATTATATTTCCATATATGGCTAAGAAGTGTCAAGAAATTCCTAATCTTCCCAACGTTTAAAACGCCAGATGGCCAGTTTGCGAGCGGGGTTGAATACAGGGAAAAGGAACGCGAGAACTCTCCCCCTCCTTCCGTTGAAAGGCATTCCTTTGACCTCATACCGCCGTCGTTCTCTCCCAACCCTCCTCATCCCTATCGGAATTGACCTCGGTTCCCAAAAAAATACATAATAAAAAAACATACGGAGTGTGACCGAATGTCCCGGCGCCGTTTACGTTATTCTTTTTATTTTCGGAAAATACGGCGTGTAAATTGCCGGAGTTTACGTTCGGGCCGGTAGAAGAATGGCCTCGGGTGGCACGAGGAGCGTATCTCCCTTTTTTTGTGGCTCGGGTCGAGAGATAAAAAGAGGCGCGGTTTCTTTCCAAAGGGTATGATAGCGTGGGTAGGGATAGAATGCCTCCCGTCATCGGAGGCGCACGTTCCCACCGTTTTTCCCACCCCCGCGCGAGGCCTTAACACTAGAAGAGGGATAAGATGGTAGAGAGAGGGTTAGAGGGAGAAATAGATAGGAGATAGACGGAGAGAGAAATGAGAGGGGTAGATATGGGAGAGATAGAGAGAGAGAAGAGTGGGAGATAGGGGAGAAAGGAGAGATGGGGAGAAAAACGAGGGATAGAAAGGATCTTATAGCGCGGGGGTGAGAGAGAGGGGGAGGGGGGGAGGAAGAGACAGCACCACGCCTCCCACACTACCTCCATCCCCGTAGCCCCAACCCACAGTAATGAGGCGGTTCTTCGCCGCCGCTTAAAATTACAGGCCGGAAAGGAGGCGCGCCTTCTTCTCACTCGCCCTCCGACTCCCTCCCACCGGTTAGCGCCACGAGGGCAGTTGAGGAAAGTTTTGGGCGGAGTTGGGTGTGGACGAGGGGCTAGGGGAGGGGGGATGGGGGGAGGGGAGGATGGATGAGGGTGCGAGCGAGAGATGGAGGGGGATGGAGGAGAGAAAAAGATGCAGGAAGGATAGGCGATTAGATGGGGAGGGTAACAAGCACGGGTGAATAATAAAACTTAAGGAGGTGGGAAGGTAATTTGAGGATGGAATTGTAAGTGGGAGTGAAGGAAACAGGACGGGGAGAGTTTTTGGGACACAGTGCGTGCGAGTAGAAAGTCCTGGTATCTGAAATGTCCGGACAAACGCGTAAATAAATGGAGAAATCGCTTTAAGATTTCCTCTCTGGGTAAATAAAGAGGATCGTTTCAATAAAGCGCATAAGCTCGGGGAGTCAAAAGTTTTAAGTTGGTTTAATGCTTAGATCTCTTGCGGCTAACTTTCCGATTCTACGGTAAAGGAGCTTCCGTGTCGAAGTGTTCATGAAATAAATGCTGCATCATTTTCTTCTTCTACACTGCCAATCTCAACGTGCAAACTTTATATAGAGAGAGGTACATGACTCAGAAAGGAAAACTATTTGGGGAGAAATGTAGGGAAGAAAAATGTATACACATTTCCGTACGATTTAAATATCCTTATTCATTTTGTTGTTTAAGTTAAAGGATGTGTAATAAATGATAGAAATCAACAAATAACCAGGTTGTATTACTTGGAGAATCAATTTTAAAACAAAGGATTAATGAAGAATATGGATCTACCTGTGTTGGAACTGTGTGTGTTGCTACATATCCTATCTAATTGTAAGTTCCATATATAATCGATTTTTATTCAATATACATGAATAAAGCTTGAGGTCCTGGACAGTTTCTTGCGCGACCAAAAGAACGTTTGAAAGAGCTTATCGCTTTACCATGACAGGTAATGAATTAAACAAAGGCGTTCCACTTCGACCACTCATACGCAACTAAAAAAATTAAATTAAGAAATATTTACTTTTTTACTGGTGTGTCTCCTTTAATGATACAAATTACTTTTATAAATTACTATGAGCTATGAAGAGAGTTAAAGGGGATACGAGGGAGCAGAATACGCTACGGGAACTTGAACGAAACGTTCATGGATTTAAACAGTCGTTATCGGAAAAGGTCGAAGAATAACAGTGAATGAATGATTTTTAGGGAGCTCAGTGAGAGTGACAAGTAGACTTAATGGTTCGATTTTACGACGGCAATAAAGACGCAGTTTGAGATGAGCCTGGAAGATTCACTGTTTTGTCTTCTGCTCCATAGTTGCAGACGGGCCCTCTTGGGAATTAAGAAAGGGCGTTCAAAAGGGATCGCGCTTCTCTTAACTGCCTGTTGATCCCACGGTAACTGTCCTTATCTTCGATCCAAACAACACCGTACGAGCGACTCCAAATGGGAGGTCTTCCCTTTCTTATAGTTCGAGATCCATAAGAAGTTCGTGATGGTTTTTTTTAGTAGCAACCATTATCGCTTCGCCATCAAGTTGACGACGCTTCTTATTACACTTCGAAAGACGCCGTTTTCTACAAGTCATGTACTCAGTAAACGATAATAATAATAACAGTAAATTTATGTGATTACATACTGAATTAATAGATGACTTTGGAGGAACGCCGTTGATGGACAGCGCTGATACGAGAATATCTACTATCTAAGACGTTTTCTTTATAACGCAACAAATTTTGAATAAATTATAAATTTATGCAATATCATGGGGAAAATCGCATGTTTTATCCATGCCGGTAACTTCCAAATTCTTTGGACCCCAAGAAGTTTGGCTATTTTCCCAAATTATTTTCGGTCTTATTTAACAAATTTATAAGGAACAAAATAATGGTGACTATTTTCACCCATATTTTTTGGGTTATGAATCCTCCTGCAGAAAGAATACCTCCGCGATATAAGGTGAATTCTAAATTGGAGAATAAATTAGAAAAAGGCCTGAGAAGAGAGAAGAAATTTTAGACGGCGAAGAAGAAGGAAAGAGAAACAATGGCACTGTCCAAAACGGTAGGCGCATCTCTGTAAGAGCTTATAAAGACTGAGAAGAAGAACGAAACTCTAGAAGATGTTGAGGATATATATATATATATATATATAAATAATTTAGAGAAGAGAGGATGAAATCAGGATGTCTTTCAGAATAAAATGCGAAAATTTCGTTGAGAAAAAACGAATGGTAGAAAGAAAATTAAATTAAATTTCTAAGAATCAGAGGAGAAAGATAAAGAGATGCGAATATAGAGAAAAGACATGCAAAATGATCAGAAGAGAGGGAAATAAACGCTTGGAGGAGGTGATGAAGGCATTCCACAATGGAAGAATAATAGAAGGATACAGAGGGAAGACGGAAATGGATTAGAGGAAAAGGGAGGCGAGGAAGAAAAAGAGGCGGCTAAAGGATCGAATGAACTGAAGTGTACAAATCCAACCCCTTTCGTTCTCCATTATCCTCTCTCACCTCCTCTCTTTCTCTCTCTCTCTCTCTTTATCTCTTTCCTTCCTACTTCCTCGATAAAACATGGAAGTTTCATTACAAAGCGGAGGTTAAGAGAGGTAGGAGGAGAGGCGATATTGACTCGAGAGAGCTGATGCGACTGCGTGCGAGGGAATGGACAGGAGAGGCTGCAGAGAGGCTAAGCAAAAGGAGCACAGCCGAAGGGGATATAAAAAGGATAAGCCGAAGAAATAAAGGAAAAGTGAGAACAAAGGATTGTGGAGAAAATTGGAAGCGAGAGAAATCGTGCAAAATATACGCAGTCGACACCTTATCCTGCGTCAAAACTTAGAATATTTTAAAGATTTTTTATTAAATTCCAAGGAAAAATTTGCTAAAAAGTCAATCCTACGTCGGGGTTGAAAATTCATTTCTTCTTTGGCACTGAATATGGTAGTTTTACTGTTATGAGCTGCAGTAGTTAATTATACGTAAACACTGACTCGAAAAGTAACACACTGCAAAAAATAAAATAAACGCTCTTTTCAATTGCAACAGGTAAACGCAAACAATTCCACATTAGATTATTCCGACTTGCAACCAATCCTCATCTATTTACTTGATAACTCCAACGCGAGAAGCGTTTTGCCCGAAAGCGATCGTAAATTATACCTACAGATAACTCGTGCTTTAAAACGTCTATTACTTAACTGCCGTTACTTCCGTTTTCTCTAAAATTAAACCAATACAGGGTTGAAAAGAACGCCCGTAGTTTGTTATTTATAAATGGAAAGCTAAGGGTTCCGGTTTCTAGCTTCTTAAGTACTACGCAATTACCCGAAGTCCTTCCTTTTGAAACCAATTCCACACCAACCCTTTTTTTCTTTTCTTCGCTCTCTTCTTCCCCGCTCTCCTCTCTCATTCTCTCGATCCGAACCCCTCCTCGTATTACGGGAAAGCAAAAATTTAAAGGGAAACCGACCGGCAAATTCCCTCCCTTTGATAAAACCGAAACACTAAATTAAGAGGGAGGAATCCGGGCACTGTTGCACGCTCTCACGTGCGAGGTCGGAGAGGAACACGTCAAGAGAGAAGACAGGGGCGTGGCGAAGTAGGAGGGAGACAAAAAAAAGGAAAGAGGCGAGGAAAAGGGAATGGAGAAAGGGGAGAGGAGAAAGAGAGAAGAGAGAAAGAGAGAGAGAGAGGAGGTGAAGAAAGGAAGGATGGTAAGTAGAATCGACAAAGCGGCAAGAGAAGAAGCGGGACGAGAGAATGGGGATGAAAGATCGAAAAGAGAGCGAGTGGCGTAGAAAAAAGAAGTGGGAATTGAAATGGAAAAAGGGGGAGCGGAATCATTTCACGGCTGTGAACACGAAAACCTGCGCCAAGGGGACGGACAAGAGTGAAAGAAAGCTGCGATTTCAGAGTGAAGGAGGGAGGGGGGAAGAGGGAATAAGGATCCGAGAAGGGGAGGGGGGGGGGGAGGGAGATATATAGAGAAGGAAAAAAAGGGAGGTAAGGAGGAGTTAAGAGTGTGGGCTGTGTTGGAGAAGACCTTCGCTGGAGCCGATGCCGGCGCTAAGAGCGGAGGTGGACGAGGGGAAACAGGGAGGGAGGAGGTTGGAAGAGGGTTAAGGATGCAATGTTGGGAGAAGGGATTGAGAGGGACATCCGAATCCGACTGCGGGAGGAGGAGTGAAGAAGAAGTCACTGCCAAAGATTGAAGGAGAGGCGAAGGGACATTATGAGAAAGAGAGAAAGGAAGGTCGCTCTTCTGTCCTTTTTTCCGAAGGCAGGTGCGGAAAAAAAGGTTCGGATTTCCCTTTTCTTGCGAGGAGAAAGGGAATTGCACGACGAGGACGGAAGAGTGGGATGAGAAAGGTAAGAAGAGCTAAATAAAGCAGATGGCGGCGGTGTTAAAAAAATACAAGAGGTGAGATAATGAGCCTGTTGCTGGACACGGAGGTTAATGGCGATTTTTAAAAAAATGAAATGATGGATGCGAGCAGTTACGAGGCGTGAAAAAGTGTCAGATGATGCTGCACGGAAAATGTGAAGACAGTAGTTAATAATGAACCAAAAACAATACTTTTAATTGTATAAAGAATGAAATGTTACGTTGCCTTGAAAGGTACGTCAATGCTGAACCGACGGAGATTATTTTATAGAGAATATGAGATAATGATGATAACTGTTACGATTATAGCGGGTCAGAAACATTTAATGATACTTTCTAACATGCCAAAGTAGGCAAAATATTTCAAATAAATGCTTTAAAATATTTACATCCATAGTGACAAAAATCAAACGAAGACGATTTAAAAAAATACTAATAGTAATGACCACAATCTGGGACGATGAATGGCCTATTGATTGGAATGAAGATCTAAGTAGAATCTCTCCGAATTCGGACGGACAAAGATTACTTTTGAGAACGAGACGATCGAAGGAACCTTGGATTATATTCCAAAATAGACGAGAAATTTCCGGTGGGAAAGGAATGTAGGCGCCCATATAAAAAATATAAAAGCGACGGGAAAAAGCTATATAGCATTAGAGAAGATTAAATGCTGATTAAATAATCCGGAACTTACGATCGACAAAAAAATCGAAAATAGTAACACGAGACGTCGACGGAAGATGATCGAAGGGCAAATGTATCGGGATTAAGAAGGAAGGAAAATGAGAAATAATAAGATCCGAAGCCAAAAGGAGAGAGAGAAAGAGGGAGAGAGAAAGCGGGAGAGAGAAAGGGGGAGAGAGAGAAAGGGGGAGAGAGAGAAAGGGGGAGAGAGAGAAAGGGGGAGAGAGAGAAAGGGGGAGAGAGAGAGAGAGAAAGGGGGAGAGAGAGAGAGAAAGGGGGAGAGAGAGAGAAAGGGGGAGAGAGAGAACCGCGATAAAAAACCGAAAAGGTTAGTCGTTTAAATAAAGCTGGAGTGGCGGCTGAAGACGTTACGAAACGACATTCAGAAGACGATCTGAATGAAAAGGTTATATGTAATATACGTAAAAAAAGGAACAGAAAGAAAGGGGAAGAAGAGAAGAAAACGAAAGGGCAGATGGAACAGGTACCAACGAACGGGAGTGCGAGAAAAAGGAAGAGATTAAGGAGGGAAGTCTGGGAGGTGAGGATGGCGATTAAGATATTGGAAGATCTGGGGTCACAGACCGGATCCTTGAAGAGATTGCAGGTGGGATCGAGAGTGTGAGGGGATCGCGAGGTTTCCATGGACAATGGGGTGGAGAGGGAGAGATGGGAAGGGAAGGGGACGAGTGTGAGGGAAACTTAACTGCGCAGATTTCAAGAAAGGGAAATTGAGTGAGCCTGTCGTTTCTTCAAATTACGATGGTTTGGCATGGCTGAAGGGAATAGGGGACAGAATGGGAGGTAGGGAGAATATGACCCCGATGAAAATGTGAGAAACTTTTCACAAGATGGAAGGAAGAAGTGTAAGGGGATCGGGATAAAAAGTTAATATAGTCAGGGAAAGACTGATTAAGAAAACTTTTAAAATGGCACTGTTTTAATTAATTTTTCATTTAAATTACGGTGTAAAAGGAAAGTCTCATAAAGTTTCGAAGAACGAGTTTCTGCGAGATCAAAAGATGGAAACTCATAAGATATATCCGCAGTGGATTTCGATTACTTTACTTGATGAATCCGAGGGTGAATGCTGGGTGTCGGTCATTTTAATGACATATACCTCGAGATAGCTTTCAAGATTTGTTTCTCGTGCACCTTCATTTGCTAACTGTTATTCTTAGCTCGGATTCATGCGTTTAAAAATAGTTTCCTGGTAAAATCCAAATTGCATGCTATATTATCGTATCATATCATATTCTATATATTTCAACTTACAGTAGTAAAATATGACCTAATTTCTAACAAATCCCGTTTGCTTTACAATAATGTTTCATGCCGAGCATTTGTAATTGACTGATAAAAATAATGATTAACAAAGTGAATCCTATTTAAATAATTAGTTGTTTCCTTCCTGATTAATTTAGTGATCTTTAAGTAACACATATTTAAAATATAGTTTAAGCTGAAGTAAGTTGTATTAAAGGACTCGCGAGTTTGAACAAAATAATATAAGGAAATCCGCACACAATGTGATTATATGACGATAATATGTAAAAGCACAGTAAATGTAGGTAAATTTTGAAATTACTCCAAGTCACCAATTAAAAACCTTTTTAAAAATAGCTAGAATTAGAAAGAACTTCACGGAGAAAATTATGCAGAAATCATTAATAAAGCCTTTCCAAACTCATAAAATTGGGATCTAAATCCAAACTTTGTTTTTTACATTAGCGAAAAAGCGACATTTAGTTTCTTTGTGCTACAGCTGCGATATTTATAATCGATATTCCTTTAATTAGCATAAGAAAACACAAACTTTTTCGAAACGGTCTTTAATTAATAGCTGCAGTATCATAAACTCCCCACTCAAATTCCTTCATCTACCTTCAACTCTCACTTCACAGACCCCTTAATCTTGACACTGTCTCTCGAATGACGCCGTTGCCGACATTTGTCTCCCCGCCTTTATGCGCGGAGACTAAAAAGATAAAACGTTAGAGATTCTTCTTTGAGGTCGTTTACGCATAGAGAGAATACGAACCGTCAAAACCTGTGCACCCCTTCCTCTCCGCCATCCTTTCTGTGTTCATCTTTTAGTTTAAATATATTTCGCGAAGTTTTTTTAATTTTTAAACGATTTCCCTTAACCGGCAGACTCCTTTAAGCAAACTAAATTCGGTATTCTATACAGGTTTAATACTCCTCACCCTCCGCGATTTACCGCGAGGCGGTTTCTTTTTTTTATGGCGGCAGTGCGACGTGAGAGTTGTGAATGTTGGAGGGAAATAAGGGAATACTCGGAGGAAGAGAGATGAGGGGGAGAGAAGGTTGGGAAAGGTGGAGGGGGAGTGTGCAATGGGAACTGAGAAATGAACTCTCTCAGGGAAGGAATCCCAGACTATATATCTCCAGGACTACACCCGCCAGTTCAACGATGCCTCTTCTTTCTCTCTCTCCCTCATCCCGTATCTTACCAACCCTAGTCTCTCTCGCTCCCTCTCTCTCTCTCTCGTTCTCTCCTCCTAGCCACGGAGTGCTTATACCAAAAAGGTTTACTTTCAACCTCAAATCAACTCACCTTCTTTCTAAACCCTTTCCATTCTCGTCGTATTTCCCCTAAAGCGAATGCCTGTCTCTTTCCGCAGACGTTCTCCCTTCTCGCCTAGCGTCGCATAGACTTTCAGATAAAATCTGTGTCATCAATTATCCCGCCAAGACAATTGATTGCAAAATTTTCGTATTTATCGCGAGCCTAATAGATGACTGCGCGCGCACCTCCAATATTCATTAATTCTACACGTCTTTAGACGGGAGTTCTTAAGAAGAACTTTTTATATATTAACTGCATCATGTCGCAAATGATAGTTACTTTTCACGGGTGACTTTGATTTAGCTTGGAACTCGACGTGTTGGATGAACAAGACTATAAAATTTTTAATCATTTTGATAAGGGTAAAATATATTTTTAAAACTACCTTCTGAAATCTCGTTTTTATTGACCACCGCTAAATACTCTTATTGATTGGAGTATGTTAATTATCAAAATCAAATAATCTGGTTAATAATAGCCTTTTTATTTCCGCCCTTTTCCCATTTTATATTCCAATCGGCCATCTCCCGTTATTTCTGGATTATCGCCCTCTTCTTTCTCCTATCTAATCCATTGACTATCCTCCATTTCGTCGCATTCTTCTCTACCCTTTCATATCTCCAGTTTCGTAATCGGAGACGTGAATAATTTATCCGCCCTAAAATGGGAATTTTTTCGTCGCGGTGGACATTCAGCCGAACGAGTCGTGTTATAAGGCTGGAGGATGCGTTTTGGATCGAGTAAGAGTTCCCGATTGGCATCGGATGCCGAAAAACATCCCGGTTACGAACACTGTAACTTACTCCTTCTTTCCATTCCTTTCCAGCCAACTATACTTCGCCGCACTTCCACGAACGCTTGCAAAGCGGTCTATTCCCAAATACCTTTAACTATCGACTAACCTCGCTCTCCTAGAGCAGTGTTCTTTAAAGTACGGGTCGCGACCCATTACTGGGTCGCGAGGCTCATGAGGAAAATATGAGCACTCAATGCGCAACCAGATGAAACGTGTCAAAAATTACAAGAAACTAAATGCTCTTATTATATAAATGCCAGTATTTTAGTATGAGTTACTTTTTATGGAGAATCAATGAAAACTGAGTTAAGGACGTATTTTTCCTCATGTTGCCTTCCCATCGACTGGGTCGCGAGACATTCTACTGGGTCGCTATGGAAAAAGTTTGAAGAACACTGTCCTAGAGGATTTGCAGAAAAAAAAAGTCTGGTCATCCGAGTGCAATCCTCCATCGTTCGTATTTGGACGTATCTCTCTCGCGTATCCTCTTCCGGGGGGAAAAAGGGTTGTTGGTTTCCGTTTTAAGGGTGATTGATAAAATTGGGGCGTGAAGGAAGAAGGAAAATGGTAGAATAAAGTGTGTGGAAAACGTGTTGCGTACAAGAGAGAGGGTATAAGAGAGAGAGAGAAAGATAGGAATAAAGCACCAGAGAAAGAGAGGGGAAAAAGATTTACTCTCTTTCTACCGGTCCAGTTTTTTCTGGTGATAAAAGTCCCGAGATAATTTAGAATGATCTGCAACCATTCCAATGGAACCAATAGGAGTATTAGTTTAAAAACATTTCCCTTTCACTTGTTACCATGCCGAAACTCAAATCCATATCCACTTCGGGACAATCTAATTTTTTAATCTTTAATAAGTTCAAGTTGCGAAAATAAGTAAAACAATGGAAATAATCTTTTCCTTCATTTTTTCTTTGTTGGGCTCGTATTTGAAAATATGATCATTCATACTGCTCGGGCAAAAAAATTCAAAAGTGATTCTGGTCCCATTGTAAAAATTAAAGGTAATTCCAAAATTTCAGTAATTAAAAACAAAATACTGGCAATGCAAGTACGCGATTTATATTTCCTACGGATTAATTTTTAAGATTTTAGCGACCTTCTTAATTGTTAGTTAATATTTGCTAATTCTATCGTTTTCAAAATTTTTAAATTAACATATATGGTATTTTTTTCTAGTTGTCTACAATGGATATTTTTATTGATGTCAGTTGGCTTATTTATGAAAATAAAAAGCAGATAAGGTTTTGAATATTATGTATTAACTTATAATCACTGTTTTTAAATTTTATAAAAATTCCGCACACTGTTACACTTTATAGGCATGCAATCAATATTAAAGCATTTCGGTAAGAAAATTACCGAAGAGTTATAAGAATCCTAAGCGTTTTATGGTTCAGTTAAGACAGGAACCATGCTTGGGAGTAAATAGCGATAAAATAAAGAATACTTAAAACTCTCTCCGCCGCGATCATCCTCCTTGATGATGTCTCCGCACTTCATGTCCAAAAAAAAGTCTCCCGAACTTTCACCTTTCACCTCCTCTTTCACTACCTCCCGCCACTACTGCTACTTCAGCTACTACTACTTTCGCTCCATCATCTTCCTCCCGAATAAAAACTTCGCACATTTCCCATTGCCTGCCCCCATTAAATTGAACAGAAGCATCTCTCTTCTGTTTTATCCCATTTCTCCCACTTTTTTTCACCGGCGTCTAAATGGTAGCGAAACCGATTTTCTCTCCTTCCGAAGCTTTTACCCTTAGTTAGCCGTATCCAAGGGAAAACTTAACCGCGAAGTTTTTTTTCGTGCTTTCATTCTCCCACCCCCCCCCCCTCTCCCACCTCCACTCCCTTACACCACGTAAGCTGCACCATCGGAAAAAGTGGCGGGAATAATAGATGGGAAAGCTTGGAATAACGAATCTTCCCTCATTCGCCTTTTCCCTCCTCCACGAGAGCAAACGCGTCTTTTTTTATGGCCCTAATCTTGTCGTTAAAAAATACCGTCCTCGCCTGTGTTTGAAAGCTCCATATTCTTACACACCCTTCAGAGGACCTCTTGTTTACCCTTCGGACAACTCATTCCTCCACTTTTAAATGATCGCAGTCTTTTTTATCCTTCCTCCTCTTCTCCTTCCTCTAATACTGTTATTAATCCCTTCTTCGTTCTCTTATTGCTTCTCGCTCTTTATTTCCCGCCTTCCACCCCTTTTCATTTTTCTCTTGTTCCTCCACTTATTGTTAGCCCTCTTCCTTACACTACCTCCGACCAAAATTTCCTGCTTTACTTCTCCTTCTTCTCTGTTTCTGCACTCTCATCCTTCTCCATCTAACGCTCACTCCATCTCCCCTCCATCACCTCTCTCTCTCTCTCTCTCACTTCCACTTCTATCTTTATCCTTCCCTCATCATCCTTCTTGTTTTAGCCCTATTCCTCCAAACCCTTTCCATTCCTACCTCTCTTTCTCTCTCTCTGCAGATCTTATCCTATCCTGACAAAGCGCACCCACTGAGACAGGTGGAGAGGTATATGGGGTTCTCTTCCATCCCTCTTTTTCACATCCACCCTCATCTCCCCATTCCCCACGTGACCCCTTTTAAGCAGTATATCTCTTCCAACTTCCATCGAGTGATTTCGAAGGGGAAGTGAAATGGAAGGTAAGACTAGGAGGGTAAGTTGAATGTGGTGCTGTGCAGCATAGAGAGAGAACGCGAGAGTGAAATAAGGGGTAGAGAATCGAGAAAGAGTGAGAGAGAGAGAGGGGGAGAGGAGATGTGGAGAAAGAGGGAGTCGATGGTTTTCTCGTGAAGAGAGAGAGAGAGAGAGAAGTAAAGTGGGGTTTGGTCCAGTTGTTTCGAAGAGTTTTCTGGGCGGTGTGGTTCGCCATTGACCTCCCGGAGCTATAATTCCCTCCCCTACGTGGCCATGCGTCGCAGGCCTCTCGTTGCCATTAAAAAAGAACGGATCCTATTAAGGAGAGAGGGTGCGTTGCACTATAGGGCGTGCTAGTCCCAACTGAATATGTACTTCGCATCGGAACCGCTGCCGCACGTCAACGCGGTTAAGTCTATCCGAGGGAGATGAAAAATATTTCCGCCATTCCCGAGGCTCCAAAATGAACCGGGAAAGTTTGCCGCATCGCGTTCCTGTCCACTTATCGCGTGTGCTATGCTGGGAAGAGGAACACGTGTTCGTCATAAAGGATATTTGGGGGAGAGCAGGAAAGCATAGTCGGGGAATAATTAATGGCCTTATTCCGGTGCATTTAAACTGGTCCATAAATACGGCATGCAGTTTTGTCAGCGTGATTACATAATCCAAAAAAAGGATTCCCTAGTTTTCATCTCCGACAGCTCATTACCAGGGAAACGCAAACAAGCTATTGTTTTATGGATAACTGTTTTATGTACGCACGACCACGGGTAAAATATTCAATTGTTGCTGTAAAGTTGCGAGCTGTTGGGAATTCAACCTTTGTTTACTGACGTTATTAAAAATATTCATCATTAGTAATTGATTTTTAATTAAGGTAATGCAAACGACAAGGTTTTACGCGATCAATCGTACTTTCACAATGATGGAAATTACATATAAATATTTTCGTAGACTAAGAGAAAATAGCTCGTTTAAAGCTGCAATATAACTCAAAATGCACGTAAAATGTGTTTATAATACTCACTTCCCAAGTACTATGCAATAAAGAACAAGAGTATGCGGCAAATTTTTCGGTGCGATTTTATTCGTTTACTCCTGGTAGAGATCTCGGCAACATTTACGCTATGGTGTTTGTTCACGTTGTTGATTCGAAATCAGAACCCGACAACGCTGAACAGCTTCTTCTTTAAACACCCGTAGACTGCGCGGGGGATTATTTTGGCATGCAGCTTTTGCGGGTAACCTTAGCTACCTTTCTACGGACAAGAACACTTGATGAGCTAATCAAGGGAGTTAACCCGAAGATTTTTACTGCAACCCATTCTGCCGGAGAGTGTCTTGGCCGCGTCCCAAGAAAGACCGGACCGGCGAACGAGCGAGATGGCAACGGAAGGGGAGGGGGAGGCAAGATCGGTGAGGTGGAAAAGGGACGGGTAGGTCGAGGAGAGGAGACGACGACAGATAAAGAGGGTTGGTCAATGTTCGCGCCGTGGACGGGTAGTAAGCGAGGAAGGGTCGGACCGAATAAATCTAAACAAAAGAAAGTGTTCTTGTTGTCTGTGGACTGATATTCTTAAAGGGGACCACGCCCCTCTCAAACCCGCCGACCACCTCAGTCTCGACGCCTTTTCCCACCTTGTACCTCCCGTACAGAAACGTTTTTTCCCCTTCTTCTCATCCTTCCGCGAGCGCGGTCGCCACCAACCTACATCATGAATATCTAATGTCTCTCTTTCCTCCTCCTCCTCCTATCTCTCCCCTATTTCCCCTCTTTGGGGCCTTCATTAGCATCTCTTTCGAGCGGAATGGAAAGGATAGGCGCTGGGGATCGAGAAACGGAAGAAAAGAGGCGGAAAAAGGAATATTATCGCGCTCCAATTTGGACCGAAAATTTCTCGCCACGAATAATTTATGTCATCAGCTACGAATCCGACCGACCACATTCTGCACCTAATTTGCCACACTTTCCGGGCTTTCGAGCTCAGGTCAGGTGGAATGGGGATGGAGGTTTTTATTTTTTTATATCAGCCTCTCCTTCCTCTCTCTCTTTCTCTCCTACGCCTCCATCTCCTCCTACACCACCCTCTTGGGAGCTAAGAAATTGTTCCCTGAGCCCCGCAAGCGGAGAAGGTCCGTACCTAATGCATAGCGCTGCATTTTTCCCGTGGAAGGAAGGATTAAGGGCAGGAGAAGAGATTTTTTTATTAGATTTTTGTCTTAATAATTCCGTCTTTCCTTCCCGATTTTTCCCTTCGAGGAGCCCGTTACAGCGCAGTCAGCGGAGTACGAGATATTTTTTGAAGCATAAATCCTTCCGAGGTGCGTCATTCTGAATGAAAGCGGGATTCGGGTATGATTTATGCACCCGTGACTATTTTCTCTAGTGTCAACGTCGAGCGAGTTATTTATTACCTCGGTGTGACTTTTCCCGAAATAGGAAGGCTATACATAGGCTTTTTTTCTAATTTTTACGCCGAAACTACAAGCCAATCTGCTAACGGAAAGGATTATATAATAGGGAAAAATTATTCTTAATCTTTATTACTCGAACAATCATGAAATTGTCGAAAAACTATATGCACATATAGTTTAAAATGTAATTCACCGAATGTTGATTCTATAAAAGAACCTCTTTTAGTTCTCCTTAGTAACAAAAATGAATAACATTTTTTCTTAACCTATTTCAGTTTTCTTGCATATGGATTGGAGTCCAGTCATTAAGATGAGCGATTCCATTCATCTTTGGAACTATGTACACTATGAGTAAACAGCAACATACGCTTTTTTTCTTGGCTCACAATTTGATGCACAAGTCAATTTGGAAAGGAAATTGCGCGGAAACTGGGATGAAATCAATTCGGAGTAATGTTTTCAGACCTTACCAGTCCACTTGACGCGACTTCCTGAGCCGTCCTTTAGCATTCCGACGCTATTGACTCCAGGCCCAGGAATTCTTGTTCTCACTTGGAACCTTGACCCTTACGAGAAAAAAGAACACTTTCCGTTCCTTCCTCCCTCCCGCACCTCCGTCCTTTTCCTCCCCCTTTTATTCCACCTCCTCCTTCCCCTTTTAATACCACCCGCGCGCACACCCGCACAAATCCCCGTTCACTGCGCCATTCCCTGCTCCCTTTATCCCCCTACACATCCTACTACGAGCGATTTCGACGATCGGCCGCCGCCGTCTCATACGAAGAGACTCCATCTTTATTCCCTCCTCCCTTTATTGTTTTCCCATTCCTCCCACTCCCCTCTTTCCCGAAATATGAACGAGGGCGAAACGGAGAAAATGAGTCGGCAAGAGTGCGAGAAGCCGGACGAAGGAAGGAAGGAAAGGGAAGAGAATGAGCGCGAATGAAAAACGTGTCCGAGAATGAGGTCGGGAAACGAGAAAGAACGAGGAGAGAGAATGGTGGAGAAAAGGAAGGAATAATGGAAATGTGAGTAAAATCCGAAGAATGGGAATGAAAAAGCGAGAGAGAGAATGGGAATAAGACATTAGGATCAGGACGGCGGTATGAAAGGGGGGGTAAGGGGGGAGGGTAGGGTGATACGAAGGGGGGAAATATGATGGAAAGTGTGATAAAGGGAGTGAGAATTGGGAAAAAAGGGAGTATCCCGAGGCCTTATAGAGAGATAGACCGAAGTGTTGAGAGAGGTGGGTGGGTGTGAAAATGAGAGAGAGAGAGATAGTGAGAGATAAGGGCGTTTCGGGGAGGGGAGGGGGCGGGGGAGGGGGAGGGGCATAAGAGCTCCGTCGAGATGACGGGAGAGACTATTTTCCTATTCCTCGGGATGCGTGGTAATGGGAGGGGAAGCTAAGGGTGTGGGCGAACCATAAAAAGAGGGAGGGCGTGACCATATTGCTCTCCCTCTCCCCTCCCCGCGTCGTTCTCCGCGTTTTAGGTCGACGTTATGATTATGTCTCATTCGTTCTCGCGTTTCTCGTAGATCTTTGTCTATTTTTCGACGGTTCACGGAGGTGATCGGAACGCTATAATGGAGTAGCATGGCTAAAACATCTATGTGGGATGGGAGACGTGTGTGCGGCAACGCTTGAGGAGCAATTCGTTCTTTATACGGTAACGCTTGTAATGGATGTGAGACGGTAAAGTAATTTTTGATTCTTAAAATCTAGTATTATGTAGCGTAATATGCTTGGGATTGTATGGGAAACCTTTTAAAGCAGTACATCAATAAGACTTCAGTCGCGTTGTTTCTTCATATTCCCATTGGTTCAGTTTCAATACTTTCTGCGAAGTAAAAAAAATACGCCTTAGCGTTTTTGTAGGTTTCAAGACTATTTTCACGAAAGAATAAGAATTAACGTGTAGATTATAGATATATCCTTCTATTTGGCATTTATTTTTAGTTAGTTGATAAGACATAATTTCTGAAGTTAAATGTAAGGCTGATGTAATACCAATTACCTATAACAGAAATAATTGTGTTTAATATCCTTACCGACGTCTAAAGATTTGTTTGGTGTCGTAAATAAGTAAAAAGTGGTATTTTCATACTTAAAAGAAACTTGCTACCTAAAGCCAAAGTTCAGATTGTAAACTGACATTTTTCTCAGTCTACTATTATCATTGTCTCTATACCCGAATCCCTTCAACCACAGAGAGGTGCAGCGTCTTCGTCTTTCTCTTCTCTCTTATCAATCTCTCTTTCCGAAGAGGGATTTTGCCCAAGATCTCATTGAGTGACCTAATGAACTGATTGTACTCGAAAAGGGTTGAAGTGGTTGGCTAGATGCGGTAGAGTAGCATTGGAAGCGGATGTGACGTCGAGTGGTTCTCTCCATTCACAACTACTCCTTCCTCAAGGAGGAGAGAAGCTAAGGGATGATGGTGAGGCGGGAATGAGAGGGAAGGAAACAGAGAAGTGAAGGAGAGAAGGATAAAGGAGAAGGAAATTTTGGCAAAAGGTTGGAATGAGCAGGTGGTTTTTTGTTGTGGATGGAAAGAGGGGAGTGAGAGTTCGTGGAGTGTTAAGGAAATGGGAGAGTTTTATGATGGCTGTAAGTAAATTGATTGAATCAGTCAGTATTAGGGGGGATGGATGTTAGATAGGTGTAAATGTATTTTCCTGAGATGAGACTGGGTGAAATATGATTGTATAATAACCAAATGTATAAATATGATTTTTGTAAATGATTAATTATGAGATTAGACATAGTTTCATAAGTGTATTTAGATTTTAATATGCAGAAAGGAATTAGTTACCTTTTTCCATGGATTTTTAAACAGCTTTCCTCACATCTGGAGATTAAACTTAAAAATTTTACAAGCCAATAAATTTTGGTTAATGATAACTCCTATTCAGTTTTACTAACTGAACAAAGTTAGAAGAGAAAAGCGAACTTTCCTACCTTTGAGTACTAAAAAGTAAATCGATTGCTACAACTGTGTAACGCTAAAAAATAATTGCAACATTTCTAAAAGAGTATTCCAGACAAGCAGTTGTACCAAATTGAATTTGAAATTTACCAGATGAAAAAACCGCAGTAACGGTTAGGCCATAAGGAAGAGAGAGAAAACGTTCTTTTTTTCCCGTGATCTCGTACTGAGTGGACAAGTTTGGACGATCGGCAAGGAGGAGTTTTGGAAACTTGCTAAGAGTCGGTAGCTATTGGACAGAATGGGAGGGAATTACAGCGACAGAAACTATAAGGAGTGAGTTAGTTCGGAGACGGTGACGACCGAGAATAATCGGAAGATGGAGGGAAAGAGGGGGGAGGGGAGAGAGGGGAGGGGAGAGAGGGGAGAGAGAGAGAGAAAAAGAAGGGATCCGGCCCGAATGGAGCGTTTTCTAGTAGCGACGGCAGCAGGAGTATTAGTAGTAGTAAAGAGGAATCGGAGTGATTGGAAAGAAAATGCGAAGGAGAAAGTTTTCGGGAAGTTTAAAAGGGAATTGAGAAGGGAGGAGGGGGGAGTTCCGGTAAGGCACTTCGAGAGGATTAGCGAGAAGCACATCGGAACAAGTGTTGCGGAATGAGGCGAGGATTTTACCGCGGAAGGCTGAGAGAGTGTATTTCCAAAAGTAAACGAGTGAGGAGGAGGGGGTGGGACGGGTTTTTGCGAGGGAGAAGTTGGCAAAAGTTAGAGCGGGGAAGTAGGAGAGAAAGCGATAAGAAGTAGAAGGAAACGTGTTAATTGATACGCTTGGAGATTAGTCGCGGTCTTGGTGGATTACTTCGATCGATAACCTAAACCTTAACGGCGATGTTCCCTTACTATGCCATTTCGATTAACGCAACGAATTTTATTCGCGCTCTCCTGCGCGGATGTCTTCGTTAAAGAAAAGTTATACGAGCGTGCCAAAAAAAAAAAACGAGCTGGGATGTCGAAAGAAACGCGATTTCCCAAGATTTTCTACGTCAGATCGATCCGACTTTAATGAGGATGAGGTAGAAGAAACGAGCGGTCAAATTTTCCCGACGGATATCCAGTTATATAGGAAGTTAAATAGACATTAGAACTCGGCGGGAGCCGCGAATCCTCCAGGGCAACTAAAAGACTGACAATTAACTCCGCAAACAAAACCGCTCGAGACTTCGTGGATAACTCCTAACCTCAAAAAGACTCCCGCTAATCCCTGAAAGCAAGCGTTGTCTGTTTGCCGCTCGTGGCGCCCTTTCCCGACTACTTTACGTACTAGAACGCAAAAGGAACACTACTCCGAACGATCGAGAAACGCCGCGAGATAATGAGCTCCGACATTCGTTCCGAATCGGCGAAGGGAAAAGGGATCGAGAGATTGAGCAGGAAGTGAAGGGAAAGATTACGATTTAACGAGAGAATCCAAGTCTGTAAGAGGAGAAAGATGGAAAGAGATTATAAGAGAGAAAGAAAGTATGAGGAATGTAGGGAATAGCTGTAGTGTAGTGTGTACTACGTATAAGGCAGGAAAGAATGAAGAAAGAGGTTTATTTTTTCCAGAGAAGGTTGGGAAGAGAAGGGGGGGCAATTGGGGGGGGTGCATCGTGGGGGAGCAAGGGGGAATGGAATACGCCGGAGGAAAAGGAGGAGAGGGAAGAGACGGACACACAAAAGCCTTCGCTATCGATTTCGCTCGCCTCCGTCGTTGAAACAGACGGCAAAGAGGAAGGAGAGAGGACGAATAAGAGAGAGAATGAGAGAGAGGGAAAGGGAGAGAACTGCTGAGGGAGGAAGACGAGGACGAAAGATGGAGAGAGAGAGAGTGAATTCTCTCAGTGCGATCTCGCTTTGATTGCATCGTTGAGTCGGCATCAGGTCGTTTTCTCCTTCTACTGCTCCCTTCTCCCTCCACTCCCCCCTCCCTCCACCTTTCCTCGTTCTTGGAATCAATAGGCGACTTGGTGGGGGTTTTAGGAGGGGGAGGGAGAAAAGAGGGGGGAGAGAGGATGGAAGGAAAAGGGGAGAAAAAAGGAACGGTGAGAGGTGAGGAGGGGAAGAGAGAAAGATGGCGTGGTAGGGAGAGAGGGAGTCGAAGGAGAAAGGGTCGGGGAAAAGGTAGGCGCCATCTACTACTACAGAGCAACGGGCGCTAAAGGGCAGAGGCGGAAAGGAAGCAGAGAGGGAGAGATAGACAGAGGTAGGGGTGAAGAACCATGAAGGGTTTACATGGAGGTAGGAGGGACAGGTATATGAGGAGAGAGAGAAAGAGGTCGATATGGACGGTGCAAACAATGAGGGTGAGGAAAGGATTATGGGATCAGAATGGAGGTAAATGTAAAGCGAATTTTTTTTTGAAGGAAACGAGATAGAGAGAGAGAGAGAAAACTAGGGAGGACGGTCGAAGGAAGGGATTATTAAAAATAAATAACGAAAATTGGAAGTAGGAGGTACGGGTCTGGCATAGGTTATGAAGATAGATTTAAAGGAAAGCAGTGAACGCGGTATTTCTTTTAATTTGCGAGTCGTGGAAATGGCGGGTTGCAAGGTACTATTTCCGAATTATTGCTCGTCTCACTTTTTTGAAATTAACTCGAAAGGTACGGAGGTTGGTTCTGAGAAGGCGGACTGTTTCAATCTCCGTATTCAGAGCCTAATTACATGTTGTTTGGGTTGGTGGAAAGTAGAGCTTGGCGCACGGAATTTTCTAACTGGAATTTAATGATCAAATCCATTTTAAGAAAAAATGAATCCGTAAATATTTATTTTAAGAAAATTACATGAATGGATAATATCAGTCATTATCCGAAAGATTTAAGCCGAAAAAATGATTATTTCCTGAAAACCGTAATGGATACCTAAAGGAAACTTAAAACCGTGTTTTAGAGGTCGCATGTGATTAAAGCTAAGATAAATCAAAACTAAAATATGATAATATATAACATTAAGAAGTTAATAGTAATTTTATTAATTATTCATTATTCTTCAGGCAACGACAAAAAGAGGTTGCAGTTAAAATAAATGTTATTTTGCCAATGCACTTGTTCCGTTAACGAAACTAAAACTAACAGATAGAAAAATATAAAAAAATGTCACTTCAAAATCCCAGGAAGAATAATTTGTTATAATGAATGTTTTATTTTTTATATGCCGCCAGACAGTTTTTATACTACGACGTGAACTCCATCTTGGTCGGTTATTGTTCAACATTTACATGTACGAAAAATTGAAAGGTTTATTCAAGCGCCGTCGCGTCATGCACATACTCACTCAGTACGTTATGCTCAAAATTACAGTGGGTTGAAACTTTTTAATGGGATACTCGGCATCTACGTGCTCATTATCCATCAAGAACGCAGGTATAATGTCCTTCCGTTCATCCTTTGTTCCGAAACCCTTCATTCAGTCGACATTCATTTTTACGGCCTCGCAAAAGAATAAACCTTTCTCCATATGATCCCGCCCGATTCACGGTCACGCTAGGATAATGATGGCGAAATACAAATGATTGGAACGGAGAAAAGACCTAAAACAAACGAGGACGTATTATAGAATCGCTCTCGCTAAAATTACGCATCCGGTCTAGTAAAATTACGCAAATAAACCTTAATAGATGATGTCCTATCGCATGAAGGGCCATGTACGTTCCTAGATGATACATGTATTCAGGGTCTGAGAGAGGTGAGATGGGGCCCGGGCCAGTCACAAATGTAGGGCCCCACCCCACTCCGAAAGCCATACAAATATATGAATAAAAAACCTTTAGAATAAATTTTGGGGAGCCCTCTGGGCCCGGGCCAAATGGCCCTGCTGGTCCCTCCTCTATCTGGCTCTGCATGTATTGTAAGGCAAATGCTCGATTTTGATAAATTAAACAGCCAAAACTAACTTTTAATAATTTTATAAGCCTTAGGTATATCAAATAAAAGCTTTCTTCACCCTTCAGAAATTATTTTTTCTAATTTAAATCACTTCTGATTTACATTTGCAAAATGAATGCATTTATTGAAATAAAAAATTGTTCATTAAAATCCTTTTAAAATTAGGAACACCAGCTGTTTCGAAAATAATCAGTTAAATTTCTTTTCACTTTATAAACTACTAAAATAAATAACAGGATACTTATAACTCACACTTCCTATTTAAATCCCCAACATAAAATTTGCCTGGTAGATATCTTTATGATTCCGTAATTAAATGCTACATTCAAAACATCGTCTAAGTATTTATCCCTATAAAAAAATAAAACAGGGTTCTAAAAATAATGTTTTGTGTAGCCGTATTTTTTCTAATAAAATTCTCCCGCATCCTTTAATCTCTTTCCAAAGGACCCGGCGATACGAAATTAAACGTTCCGGACTAAAATTAACCCATAATTCCGTAGGAGCTTGACTCACACATGATAAACCAACGCGGGCGAATTTATGTGGATGGAACGGAAAAAAAATACAACGCAAACTCTCCCCATCGGAGAGAGATTTCACCTTGACACCCCTTTGACCCTTACATCCTCCACCGCCACTCCCCTCCCAAATCCGGATGAGAGAGGACGAAACGAAAAGCGTTGACAGTCCGGCCGCTTCCGTCCCCACTCCGAAGGCCCACGGTATTTCCGTACTAACCCGGCCTTTCCCTTCCCGGTGGTCTCCGCGAATTTGTCCGACAGATTTAATGGCGAATTCCAGGGAGCGCGGGTTTCTGAAGCGCTTTTTTTCTCACTCTCTCCCTATTTTTATTTTTTGCCGAGCTTCTGGGCGCGCACACCTCCGTTCCGCTTCCATCGGAATTGCTATTCCTCACGGGAGAAGGAGGAGAAGGGTTTGGAGAGCAAAGGTGTGCCCGGAGGGAAGATGTAGAGGCTAAGAGGTCCATAAGTTGCCACCCCGATGTCTGATCTTCTACCGGAGGCATTACTCACCGGTGCAAAGCGGCTGGTAAGAGAGAGTGCGGAAGAGGTGAGGAGAGTGTGTGTAACCCGGGAGAGCGTGAAGGATTTAAGAGGGAGAGGAGTCGGCGCCGGAAACGGCGAAAGGAGAATAGCGGTGACGGGAAGACATTATGGGAGCAGCCCGCGGGTGATTCGTTATTCCCGCGGAGGGAAAGAATGGCGCCGGGGCGAATGGAATGCGCGTATATATATTTTAAATGCAACTTTTTTTTTGTGCCTCTAAAGTTATGCAATGGGTCAGAAAGCGCCGGTGTTACTGTGAATGAACGGGTTCCGAAGGAATTTAAAACAAAATTCTAAGGGTCGGGGAAAAAACTAAAAACTTTATTCCTAATATTTTCCATTACGAGGTTAAAAATAGTCAAAAAGAATTTCAAATTCTCGCCGAGAATACAGATATTGTATCCAAATTTCCTTGAGGGAAGTTTAAGAATTCTACCAGCCTTTTTTATAAATTTTAAATATTTGTTATGAAATTCTCCTTAAATGCTTCATAAAAAAATCCTAAACAGCTTGTTCTAACACATTCAAAGAAAATTTTAACTCTGGGTGGTGTTTTTCGTAAATTTTAAATATCGATTTCATAAAATACAATTAATTCGTTAAATTATACTGGAATGAATAGCGGAAGCTTCCAATCTCTATTACCCTATAATTATATAATTTATTTTCTATGAGAAAAATGCACCTGTAACCAAAGAATAAAAATCTATTGTATTTCTAACGAATTCCTCAATGATTCTCAGACACTTATTTACAAACCCGCCTCTTAATTCAATTATTTTTGCACCGAAATAGACCGGCGATTTAATTCTAACCCTTTGAACAAAAATAAAAGGATAGTGTACGATAAATACGCCCCCAAACATTCCAGCTATGCCCACATGTTATTCAAATAACTCCGGAGAGGGAACACACACAATACAGGCGACGCCAAACAAACGAATCCAACCCATTCTTATCTCCGGAACCTGATTTATGATTCGACGAGTGTGTTACCCCTATTTCTCCCGCTAGTCCTCGGCGATCCTCCCTCTATCTCTTTCCCTCTCTCTCTCTCATTCTATTTCTCCCTTTCCGTTTCGGGACCAAAGTTCCGGACCGTTGCACCCCACAGCTTTGTCTCATTGCACTATGGCCGAGGACATACTAGCGCAGGACGCGGCTTCGCGAAGCGGACTTGGCGTGCCACGTCAGATTTAGTGCCCCGCAGATGTCCGCGGTCTCCCTCAACGGGTGGAGGCGACGGGAACGGGAGTTTCTAACAAGAGGAAACGGGAGCAGGAAGAACTTTCAGGAAGGGCAAAGGAGGGGAGGGAGAGAGAGAGTAAGGAGAGAAGGGAGGAACGTCCTAGGCTCGCTGTTTTTATCTCCGTAGAAACTATGTCGTAATGGCCTCGACCACGCGATGGTAAATCTCATTCATTTTCCATGAGGTCTGGGTCGACCCGACGTCGCCTCGCTACGGCGTCGCCACGGTTTCTCCACTCTCTCCCCCACGGAATCTCTTAAGAACAGTCCCTCTTCCTATCCTTCTTCTCACCATCCTTAACCTCCCCTTCTTTATCCCCGTTCTCCTTTTACTCTCACACGCCCTTATCCCTTGCGGTCCTTCTCTTCGTCCGCAAATGTCCTTCTACGAGTCGATCCGCTCACATATCATACACAGACGACAAATATACACATGTGAGAAACACGCATCCACACATCCACGCAAGTACACGTTCTACTTTGATGGCTCAGATCTCCGCCCAAGTAATTTTCCTCTAATAAACTTCGGGTAGAAATTTTATCGGTGTTGCACGAGGCTTTAAGGAAGAACGTACCCGCTCGTAAAGAAAAAAGAGTAAAATATTTGACCTTCCGGAAAACGAAGGGAGGAAGTATCTTTTTTTATTTTTCGTCCGACCTGTCTAAAATATGTAACGGCTTATGAAATATTCTTCTTTCCCCATAAATGCTTCGTCCATTTACAGCCACAAGATGTAGTGTTTTTGTGTTATCGCCCAAAACCGTTGGGTGCAGTGAATTAGTCAACAAACTTGTAAACTGCACACACAATTCAACAATTAATACGTAACGTAGGAAAAATTTTATTCGAAATACACTCCGGTTGCCATGACTCGATTAAACTTATCTAATCCAAAACATTATTCCGTTAAATTTTGAAAATAAATTATCATTCAACTTTGTTTGTGTGCAATAAGTTTTCTTGCAACATACACCCGTTTAACTTCATCATTTTCATTTTCTGCAACTTGAAGGTAATACCTTTTCCTTCGTATTCGTGTGAGTATATTATACGTTAATTTTAGCACATATACTTCCCGTTTAATGTGTAACTTGGTGTCTTATTCAAACACTACAGCGCGTTCTGAAGACTGCATCATTCTCTGCACCTTTCCGTGCAAGTCCGGAGGAAGCGTGGGCGTGTGCTTGTTTAGAAAAGGAGTCTCGGAGTGTGGGAAAGGAAGTTAGGCGAGAGTTATGCTCCTGAAATGAGAGGACGTTATTACACCCACATAAAGATCCAGGGTTGATCGCCGAGACATTTCCTCTATTTATTTTTATTATTTTTTTCCGTCCCCACTGTCGAGTCTAGGGAACGTCGGCCGTTAAGAGTTAAGGGAGACCAACTTCAGGGGAAAATATATAGGGCAAAAAAAAATAACCGCAGACTATTTCGACAGCTTTTTTTTTATATACGGCGATTCATAATTAACTTTATGCCTTGGTCGTTTTTTTTTCAATGGTGGCTCGCCTTATGATATGTTTTGTGCTACCGCTAATAAAATATAAAACCTAGATTCGATGGCTCGGCAACTATTTTTATTTGTAGCGATGGTTAAAAGAATGTTTTGCTGTTTCCATTGTTTGCAATTCATGTGCACTATAAAAGCGCAATTTTACGATAGAAAAGAACACACGGAATCTACAGAGGAAAATCGATATTTATGGAGCGCATCGACAAACAATAATCCATCCTTCATAGAATATTTCACACAATCAAATCTTATCGTGATGCGATTTCTGACAAATAAATTCGAATTTTATTACAAAAATTCACTCCACGTACTAGAATTATTGTAGATGAGATTATCAATGGGATAATATGTTACGTAAATACATATTTTATACCGATTCAGTGAAACTCATCGGGTTGATTTCATCATGCATTAAATATTTGTAAAGTTGGTTAAGTTATTAATACAGGAACCAATAGGTTAGTAAGAATGAACAATTTAAAAATTTACTCTTACTGATATGGAACAGAGTAATTAAAACTAGATTCAGAACGTAAAAATTGAAACAAATGTCGCCTCATGTCAATGTCATTCAATTTTCACTACATAAAAATTGTCAGTCATTAATATATCTAGTAACTCTTACTGTATTTAATTGTTTAATATCGATTCTACTTAATAACAAGCACCATCTTTTCTTTGCCACTAGTTTGAACAGGCAAAGGGGAATGATCTACGCTTTTCTGAAATTCAAAATTAGCCGCGTATTTACCGCTGTCGCTTCCAATACAAACCGCCAATGAAGGCAACAAGTTACCCTATAGCTTCCACCCTCTCAGCCCCTCTAAATCTCCCTATCCTTTCTCCCCAGTAAATATTCCAAAGCATATAAGACGAATGTAGATTCCCCACTCCCCCCCCCCTGTTAAAAGTCGTGATGCTCCAATTCGGCTTATCTTCCGCGGCTGTCTTCCGCAGTTATCCTGCCTCTCGCATCTTCCGTTTTCCTTCCTTCGTGACTATATCTGGTCGTACATATTCCGATCTGTCTCTTCCCTCACGCTCCCCCCCCTCCCCCCACCCACCCACCCCCCCTTGCCTTCTTCCTCCGCCTTCTTTGTGAGTCACACAACCCGATGCGATAGCCTTCTTTTGTTTCGCCTCGTAAAAGGAATGAAACGCGCCGTCCGCTCTCCTCTGCAGGGGACGTAGAGGAGAAGGAAGGCCTATGCAGTCCACAAAGATGGGTGAGAGTCGTATGCGAACGCTTTTCAAAGTGTTTTTTTGTAATGCTTTATGAATCGAAGAGTCGGTCACGTCCGCTCTCCTTTCTCCTTTTACGGGAGGTGCGTTCCTAACGCGATCGTGACTTCGCGGCATCCCTTGAGCTCGCCGCCGTAGGGATTGCAAAAATGGACGCATTATCGCGGAGGAAAAGAGACCGTTCCTTGGGCGGTGCGAGAAACTTGACGCGTGTCCGCGCGTGACGCGCATTTTATCCTCTTAGATTCGAATTTATTCTTCACTCACCTTCCGTTCTGCGGTCCGACATTGCCGCTGTCAAACGAGGAACTTGCCGAGATGTCTTCATCTCGGATTGCTCCGGATTCCATGCCAAGCGCTGCGGTGCATTGCGCTGTGGGAAGAAAAGAATAAAAAAAGTTAAGTTGAAGTACATGTAAATGTATAATATTGATATATGGGTTATAGTAATATATTTAGCTAAGAGTGAGAATCTTTCTCAAACATACGGCGGCAAGACCTAAAATTCGGTCATCAGAAAAAAGATGTTTTAGGTAATCTCCACAAAGAGAGATTTATTACAGATAAATGATTTCAAGTGAAAATTTACATCCAGGATTCTCGATAATATGGAAGGATAATGGTAATATTAAAGAAAAAGCTATAATAAAAAAATATATACCGATCACGTGCAAAAACTTTTATAATGCTTGCTAAAAGATCTATGAGCAGACCTCTTGGTAAAGTTTTTAAGCGAAAATACAATTGCATTTTGAAATTATTCGTGATCGTATTTTTAAAACGCTTTATTGTAATTTAAAATATTTATCGGCAATCGATGCTGTCTGTATATGTTCAACAAACTGAAACAGTCATATAGGTACATGCACGTATTTACTTTTTAGAATCTAGATACAAGATTTTTCAAACGTGCTAAACTTCTCTATTACATGCACGAATGATGTAACGCAATCTCCGCCGATCGCTGACCTAAAACTTTTTGTGCAGTGGAGTCTCCATCTCAACGGTAGAAGAAGCCTTACCTCCGAATCCATTATTTCGCTGACATCGACACCAATCCCCGAAACGAATGAAGCCAATGTGCCCGGCAACAAACCCTCACACTCATCCCCTTCTCGATCTTCCCTTGACGCCCTCCGTCGTTCCAAACCCTTTTTCACCATTCTTATCCCCCCCACCCCTCCTTACCATCTCCTCCTCCTCCTGCCTTCTTATCCCTTCCTCCACATTTCCATCTCGGAGCGAAAGAATGAGTGGCGCTGGTGTCGATTTGTCTCCCTCGCGATACTCTCTCTGCCATTCTTCCGTCATTTCTCATTTTTCTTCTTTTTTTTACAGCTCCGCGTCTCTCGCTCGTGGAAAAGAGGAGCAGGAGACACGCGATCACGCCACGTACCATGGGCAGTGTCTCGGAGGAGACGGAAATGTTAGGCATTTGTTTTCCGAGGCGATCCGTGACATAAATTTCCTCGGTCAGTCTTCGTAAAAGGGGATGAATTTTTTCCCTTAACGTCCGTCAGGATAAAAAAAAGACATTTCGGAGTGTATAAATTGGATTTTCTCTCCGTTTTTTCCCCCCCGCATTTTTACCAGCGCTCAACGTTTGTCAACCCGATAATAATGCCACGTGATGGATGGACTCGGAGCCATACCCTGGCGATGTATTAATATTCTGTCAAACTGAGAATAACAACAATTCCACTTCCGCATAAAAGGACGAATAAATTCAATGTGATGTCTCTACGTAGTACGGCAGTCCTACTTTGTGCGTATTTGAGTAAACATACCAGTGGAAAATTTTGTTTTCCGTAAGGTATATATTATTTTGCATATACTTAAATATATTTTCATGTCATTGCCCTATTCTATAATTAGAAATTTAATGCTTCTATCTTTTTACTTTTAATTTAAACGAGCATATACATCACTTAGCAAAAGGTTCGATTAAAGATAAAGTCGCCCTTAATGGTATTCAGAAGATGGACAGTTAAATTATTGAATGATGAGTTAATATTTTTAGGATAGTATCTTCAAATCTAAATAAAGTACATATTATATTTTCGGGAATGATTTTTTTCAAGCGAAATGTTAATTTTTCATCATAAATATAAATATATACACTAAGAAGTATTGGATCTACTTGTGGCGATTAATCAAAATTATCTTATAAAAAGATAATAAAACTGCAAAATGTACAAAGATTTGGATATTACATTTCACTGAAATATGATAGCGGTAAAAAATAAAATTGTGACAAATTTTTAAATTATGATATCAAAAATCAAAACATGATGAAATCGCAAATTGATCCACAAGAGCCCACATACGTTAAATGACGCGGTCCTGAACTGTACACCGATTATAGAAAGCTCAATAGACCTGTAATTTGAGACAAATTTAAACCAAAACTTAATTTGATTCAGTTACAAGTATTTCGCTGCGACAATTTCCAATTATCATCAGGCGTGATTTACAATCCGTAGGTAAGGAATAACCTCCCGTTTTTTCAGATAAGAATTTCTTTAGAAATAGGTGAAAAAAACACGCATTCCATTGTGGGTTTTTTGGGATTTCTTCTTGTGAGATGTGACAGATGAGGAATGTCTCATTCTGTCATAAAATAATGGGAAGGAAATGAATTTTATTTTTAAAATACGATATATATATATATATATATATATATATATATATATATATATATATATATATATATATATATATATATAGCTATATCCGAGCGTCTTTGCATGTATACTCATACACTATTACATGCATAATTATATAGGAACTCAAGAGCACGCTCGCTTTCTTGTTTCTCTCCGATTCGGAGTGGTTCAATTGCGCCTTAGTTTCTTAACACGGATCCGATTGCTTTTCCCATACACGGTGGGCACATCCAGGGGTTAGAGGTCACCTTTATCGACTGCTCATCTCTGCCGCAACGGTTTGGGTAAATCGATGGGAGAGCCTGTGTGTGTATGTGTGCGCGCGCGTGTGCGTGTGTGTGTAGGAGAGGAGAAAGGTGTTCTGAAAGAGGAAGGGACGTAAGGTGGTGGCAATAGGAAAGAGGAGTGTGTGAAGGGAAGGGAGACGAGAAAGGGTCGCGATAGTAAAGGACGGAAAGGAAATGTTAGCAAGCTCCTTATACACCCTTTTTTGCCTCGCCTCCAGGAATTGGATCCGGGAAATACCCTCGCCAACTTTAGCCCCAGTGTTGTTATTTCCGAGGGTTTTTCCTCCTATACCCTGAGCATCGATTACCCTTATCCTAATCTGTGTCGTCGACTTACCCTGTTCCTCCACTTCTCTACTTTCTTAATTGAAAATGAATGGTTGCAAAATTATGGGATTGACCCCATTCGATAATGCGGTAATGGAGGCGAAAGAGAGGCCGGATGGGAGATAGTGAACATTAGATGGAAGAGATGTGGCAATTTTCGGAAATGCGAGCAAAATCTCAACCTAAGAACCTGTGCGATCAAACCCACCGGAAGGAATCTGCGCCTTAGGCAGAGAGATAATATAATATTTCCGTCGCGCGCCTTATCAGGAAATGAAATGATATCGGCTGGGATTTCGAGCAACTATCAAATATTTCGATATGCGATGACGTAGACCGTAATTGTACAACGCGATTCATTTTTATGTCATCAAAAGTGCTTCCGGACACAAGGCACGGGGTCCACAAGAATTGCCTCTTATTTTCCTGTCCCTCTACATCTCCTTCTCCTTTGGCCAAGATCCAGTCACCCCGTTGACGTGGCCGGCATCTAGATTTCACATGAGTTTCTCATTGGATTCCGCATTTTTAGCGCAAGAATATCCCTCTGAATGGTTGAATGATTTCAAATAAAGAGGTACATCCCATAAATATTTCAACACCACACAAAGTGGACTTATAAATCAGCGGTTACTTTCCTTCTTCATTCGAGGTTGGAAGTAATATAAATGTCGAGTCTCGGTTACACCTGGCATTTGTGAACGCATTTGCAATTAATATGACGAAACATCTGGATATAAATAATGTGATAGACTACTACTTTTCTTACTCATTGAGAATGTGTAATGATGATAGAAGAAAGATTTACTCAAGGGTTCCATGGTTTTATAACGCATGCGAGTGACTATTCTGACGATTTAGTGCCTCAACTCTATGCACTAAAACAGCGGAATCCAAAAGGATTGGAATTCTTGCCATATTTGCAGTGAACAAGTGAATATATTTGCCACATGAACAAAATATATGATACTATATAATGCGAAGTAATTTCAAAGCGAGTATACTATTACCTACAGTTTATGCTGAAATTCATTAACATTATTTGTTGTACCGAAATTATTACTCGTACAGAAATAAAGCATCAGCAGTAGTGCGCATGCAATAACAGTTAAAATGTCAAAATATACGGATACCTTATTTTTAATTGCAAATTTAAAACGTTAATGGGATACCTTTAATTATTTATATTTCGAAATTCCGTTAAATCGGGCAGGAAAACAGAAAAAACCGATGAAGAGCTTCAAGATGGCACACGTCGCGGTACATCCGCATTGGGCGACAACATTGGACACCCATGCGTTAGAAGACGTAACAAATAGCAAACGAAACATTTTTTTCTTTATTCCCGTACTTAATGCGACGCGATCTCTTGGGAAAACCGATTAATTAACTGAGAATTAGTAATTTCGAAATAACAGTCTGCGTTTCGATTACCTCTTATTTCCACCTCCGTCTCCGGCTGTATTCATTAAGTTCCGGAGCTTTGGGTGAGTTTCAGGAAAGGCATCGTTAAATCTCTCCGAGAAATAAAATAATTGAGAGAACTCAGCGCAATGACACGTAAAGTTTACGCACGTGTCGGTTCGTAGGGTGAGGGGTAGGGCGTCGACAAAGGAAAAGCGTAGGAAACAAAGGGAAGTTTTTAAAAGAAGAAACACCTTGAACAGCGAATCTATCCATCTCTCTCTCTCTCCTTCTGTCTTTCTCCCCTTTCCTGCAAACGACGTCGTTGGCTTCTGTGTCTCGATGTCTGCTTCAATCCGAGCGGAAACTCCAACGTAGTATGCAGAAGCAATTTAAACTCTCGCTATCTCTCCTCTCTCTCTCTCTCTTTCTCTCAAACAAATTATCGGTCGTGCATGAAAGAAGAGCAAGCCTTCTCTCCCCTTCCCAATGTCACTTTTTTCCACTTTATTTTATCATTCCTAACGAAAGGATAGTCGAGAAACGACTATCGGTGGAATTGAGTACGTGTCGAAGGACTCCTCGTTAAACAGATACTCCATTCTCTGTAATCAAAGGGAGGTGTATAGTTTTCTTTCAATAGTATATATATATATATTCTAATGGGTAATCTTTTAATTTCATTAAAACGATTCTGAAAAAGGTGGTTTTTCTTTCGTAAAATGATGAAAACCAATCAACTTATGCTTGTGTCTTGAATGAAACTCTCTCTTTCTACCTAACAGCATACTTTCACAGCACCTATAAATACCAGCAGTAATGAAAATAGAGTATTTTAAATATATTGTTTTTCATGAAAATGTCTTCGAGAAAGGAAAAGGAGTGGAAGACTACCGATTAAATGGAGTGTGCTAAAGAAGGAATTCTCTGCTTCGGAATCCGAGACAAAGGGTGTGTGAAATCAAGAGTGATAAGAGCAGGAACCGAAAGGGGAAGAAGAGTTGACAAGTGAGGCGGAATCTTGCGAATATCTGAGTGAGAAGGAGAAAGAGAGAAAACTTCCCGGAAATTTGAATGCATTATATATTTTATATCAATTCTTCCAGGCCGAAAGATTCGAAAATATCACATCGTTGACTAATTTTATTTGAGTGGAAAACTGAAAAATAGGCGAATCTTTAAAAATAATCTCTTTAGTGTGTTTTATTCCAAATCTTGTCGTGGGACTACATTCATAAGCATTGGCAGTATACGAAAAATTTAAAGATTTTTGTGCATTTTTCTCAGTTGTAAAGTAGAACCAAATGCCAAAAGGCGTATACGATACAAGAAATTCCTTCAACTTTATACGAACAGAAATTCTTTCCAATACCTCAAATATCAATGTAAATCAACTGCAACTGTAGATCAAATCAAGCTCGATTTATCGATTTCAGACGATGATCAAATCATCACGATGATTAGTGGACAGAAAACTTTGCAGAATGTTCTGAATATCCTAGTTAACATTTATTAAACTATGGCTAGTTTTCTGCGTGGAACGAACCGCCCATATTAGAATTCGTTGGCTGTATTATTTTAACAAATAAAAAACGGGTTATAAACAGATCTTGAAAGAACTAAGAAAGAGAGATCTATAGGTTCGATAGATATTCGGTCGGAGTTTTTTTTTGTGAAAAGTAGTGAAAGGGGTTGTAAGAAAAATGGAGTTAGGAAAGGGGATGGAGGTTGGGTTGTCTCCCTCATCCAACCAAATTCCAATCCCTCCTCCCCTCCAAAGAATTGGATATCCATACTCGATTCGTCCCCGATTTCCTTTATTTTCCGAGTACGGGAGGGGAAGGGGGAGAGAGCCAAAGAAGAGGGGAAAGGGGTGGGAGGAGCGCCTCGCCCTTCGACTGGCGATTCCAGGAGTCGTGTTAAATGAAGCGGAGAGATCCGATGCGGCGATGCTCGAGAAAATTTATAACTTCCCTCGGAAGGGGAGATGTTTGTTTCGGCGAAGGAGGGAGGAGGAGGGAGGGAGGGAGGGAGATTTTTAGGAGGAGAAACAGTGGAAATGGATGCTGGGAGGAGGCAAGGGCGAAGGGAGCTAGTTGAGGAAGTTAGGTGGCCGGAGAGATGGCAGAGAGAGAGAGAGGAGAACGGCTGGTATTAGCTTAGGCAACGCATGAGAGAATACGCGAAATGCTTGCGAAGCCAGATAGGTAACTACGTAACGCCGAAATACGAGACGAGCAGTTTTAAAGGTTTCAAAGGTCGTGAGTCGGATGCTGAGGAACGAGACGGTTGGGGGAAAACAAAAGATGATCGCCAGGAAGGATGAGGTTCTTTTCTCGCATTGGATTAAGTGGCACCTCCCCCACACGTACCCCTTCCGCCTCCTTCCGTCCTCGCGACGTTTAGCGATTTACGCTTTCCTGGGTATATGTCTCAGAAAAAAAGGAACCTATTTCCTCTCTCTTGAGGATAATGGGAATCTATATCGAAAATATGAAATCGATATCGAACGTCAGGGAGTTTTTGCCATCTTGCGGTACGATCGAGTTATAATAGCGGCTCCATGAATGTGGATACCAGATTTTTCAAAAAATACTTTCCTAGAGAAGACAGCCTATGGCTCGAACAAAATTTGTTGAAGTAGCAAATATGAGTTATATACATCTCCCATATACTTCATCTAGCATCAACGAAATTTTATTTGGGTATAACTGTCTCAAATTCCATATAACTGAACATATATTACGATCGTTTTTATTGAGAATTTTTTTGGAATAAAAAACCGCGCAATTAAATATTAAAATATCAATTCACACGAAACAAATTAAAAGCCAATCGACCGATATTAAGTTATTTCCCGTTCTCTAATAAATGAAGCGATTTAGAAAACACTCTTACAATTAGAATATCACGGAGTTTAATTCAACTTTTTCAGTCACCCACGCACCCGACGCCAACGACGGACAAATTCGTAATTTCATAATCGGTTGTAATAAAAACTTCATCTTCATTCGTCAGCTGAGGAACTAATTCTAAGCCACGGTTCTGGAACAGGTGCAAATCTTCCTTCTGTTTGGTTAGATCGTATCCGAAAGCTTAAAAAAATATTCGATACTTTCAGAAGTTCGAGAGAGGTTATTTCAAATGACAAGATAAATCTTACTCTGCGCCTTTCTTGTATTTAAGTTTCCGGTGGAAGACGGCATTTTGGCTCAAAATCCGAAAAACTAAAATGAAAAAACTTCTTCCCAATGGAATTTTGAAGAGGGACAGCCTTCTTCAATTCTTTTTATTCCTAGGAGGCGTTGTTTTTGCAATATTCAGCAAATGTCGCCGACGACGAATTGAGATTCTCGACACGCAAACACACGCATTCGCAACGCAACCCCGCTAAAGCTTCTTCTGTCACGCGACGCCAAAAAAAAGAAAAAAATTTGTTGGTAAAAATAAGGGATAAAAAGCTTCCCCAAAACACTAACAACTCTTAAGGACATTCGCACCCTAACTTCGCTTCAAACTTTGTCAAACTGATTTTTTTTATTTGGGGGAAGCGGTGGCGATGCGATAGTGAGGATAAAGGAAAAAACAGTTCCCTTTTGTTTTTCCCCGTCCTTTTTTACTGCAGAGTGAAGAAGTGGGTAGAGAGACAAAGAATAGGAGAGTAAGTTTTAAAAAGACTAATAAACGGATGAAAGGAAGCGATGGATTGGATTGGAGGGTAGGTACTCCTTTCAATCTTTCACCAGGACATGATTAAAGAGACACCGCCATGAATCAAGCTAAAGACATTTGATGGTGACTACGACGAGGCCTGAATACAAAAGATGTTGGAATACCTACATAAATATTTCGATGAATCGTTCATTCGCACGTGGAGTTGGCCATGTGAAGGGCGGAACGTCGAATGAAGCTCGCTATATTTTGAGGATGGTTGCACAATATCAGAAATTTTATTATAAGTTAGGTACGCAACTTTAATCACATTATTCTGATACAAATTTAACTTTTATGTTTTGCTATTAAAATGTTTCCATAAGTTATTAGGCACCGTCATAATCTGATATATATTTTTTAATCAATAATATTTCGTCGTACTGGTAGTCACTCGTGCAGATAAACATTAACACTATTTTTAGGAATAAAAGAAGTTCTCCAATTGTGATTTTTTCTCGTACAATAATATTCTATGAGTCTGCTTTAAATTATAATTTAAAGATAACTCATTTTTTAGATATAAATTTATGCGGTTTGATAGCTATTCTATAAAAATTGAGATGGCACTGACGCAATCCTTCGTTTTTATTGACTAACTCGAAATATGCTCATCTTTGCGAGACGAAAAGAATCTTTCGTTCCGAAAATCTCATTTAACGGAGTTTTAAACTAAAATAGGCGCATTAAATAATAATATATACGTTTATCCGTTGAGTATTTTGCTTCTTGAGTTAATTATGCATGAGAGTAGCAATTCCCCTTTAAAAACACAGCAGTTTGTCAGTAATTTTTTCGCCAATCCCTCAATTTAAGCGCATTTGTTTCGCTTCCAGCGCCTATTGTCGTCGGTCTGTCCGTCCGTCCGCATGTTCGTTCTCGGCTTCTATCAAACGGATTTTCATGAAATTTGATATTAAGGGCTTACAATAAAAAATAATAAGAAAATCGCATAAATGAAGCACGTAAGCCAATCAGGGGTACCACTTTACTCGTGACAAAAGATGAAATTTCTGTCATATCTCGTAAAATATTAATCACATCAAAATATTTTTCAAATAAAAGTTGTAGACCTAGTAAAGTATAGTATTTATTTTCCTATACATTTTTATCGTAGGAGTAGCCGTTATCAATAAAATCAAACAAGAATGTCTTAATTCGAGTTGACAATTTCTTGCATGGTTACATCTTCATTGCTGCTAACATAAACAATCTCATAAACAAACGTTTAATTTTCTTACGTGTGCATGCAATATTTTTAAATAGGAAGAAAATAGATTATTTATGAAGAAGAAAAGAACTTTAAAACGGTATTTCCCTTACGTACAGGTATATCATTTCTTTTTAATACTCCATTGCACGAAACGTGCCCATTTGTGATACGCTGTACACTTTCCTAACTTGTTAATATTAACCTTCTTAATCACACTTTTGGCAAAGACGTCAAAACCTTGCCGGTTGGGAGACTAGCAGAAAAAAACGCGCCGGATCCATCCAAGAAGACAAGGCGGATCTTCGCCATCGGAGACGCAAGTGTGTGTGTGTGTGAAAGAGAGAAGTGAATGGAAGAAAGTAGAGAAAAAGTGAGGCAGAAAGATGATGGGAACGTGCAGGTGTTCCTTAGAGGATTGGTTCGGATAAATGTGGGAGTGGCGACGCCTGTGGAGGAACCGAGAAACCTTCACCCGGTTAATGTCGGCATTATGGCCCGAGATGGGACCGGGGCCCACCTTTTTGTTTACTTTCTAGAGATATAAATAAAAGAATAAGAGGGGATGCTGGTTTTTCGCCGAGTATATTTCTCGCAGACATTTCAATTGCAACGCAATAAAAATGCATAACTCTTAAAGTTATTGTGTCAGGAAACTTTTATTTTTTTTAACAGTTGTTGCTTTTAGCAAAGAAGTCAGGCTTATTCTCCTACCTATTTTCACTTTTATTGGTTCAAGCGTCTTATATTGAAAATTTATATTATCATTCTGCGGCGAATTGATAATTTTGATTTTCTCCATTTTTAGTCATTATGTTCCTAGTATCGACTAGAGCCCACCGCATTTTCATATGCAAGTTAGGCTTTAATATACTTCTACATTAATTTTGCTTATCTTCTTAATAAAGTAAATATAAAGCTTTCAAACTTAGCACTTGGAGGCGGCGAAAATTTTTGAAAAATTAAAAAGCACATTTTCTCCGCCAAATTAGTCGCACTCCGGTTTCTCCTCCGACCTATTGCCTCCTGTAAACTCGATCCAACTCCCGACGCCCATTAGGGGTACCATAAGGTTTCAAAAATGCTTCATAAATAATTCCATTACAGAGCGTGATAAAAGAGACCAGAGCGAGGGCGTATGTGTGTGTTTGCGAGAGGAAACCTTTTAACTAATTTACGGTCGCCGCCTCGCGTAGGTGACGAAAAAATGCACCGTCGTCATTTCACAAGCCGACCCATTACTTCCCATCGAACTCTTAAGAGGGAAAATTAGCGAAAGGAGAGAGAGAGAGGGAGAAAGTGGCTTCCAAAATGCATTTACCACTCTTGTAACCGAACCGCCGGACGACTCCAAAAGGAAAGACGGGAGAAGCGTTCGGTGGCTCCGCAGAAGCCGTAATGGAAGGGAAGGTCTCCGCCGCCTTCGGGAGAGGAATCGGGGGCATTGCAAAGGAAGGAGTGGGGAATGGAAGGAGGGGTGTGCGGGTGGTGTAACAGCGGCAAGAAGCTGGGAGAGCTATACGAGTTGGAGAGGATGGGAGTACATGGATGGGAGGCTTCGAACCCATGGGAGTGTAAAAGGAGAGGAGAGAAGCGAAAGGGAGGAGATGGAACGTCACATTTCCTTTCATCTCTTCTCTCCTACTCCTCCATCCCTCACTCTCAACTTCCAATTCTCCTTCCCCCTTCTGAGCATCTCACTCCCTCGGAAACCCGCACTCTTCACCCCCACTAAGAACTCCCTATTCTACAGTGGTATCGCGGAACTTAATCATGACCTCAGATCTTTCCTCCCCTCTTTTGCCACCACCTCGGCATCCCTCTCTCTCTCTCTCTCCCGACCTCCGTGCTAAAGAGCCTGTGACCCTACTTCCCCTTGGGGAACCGCGATCGACTTGACCGTAATGGCAAAAGGGGAGGGTTGAGAGTGAGTGAGATGGATGCCATCAAAGAAGGGGAAGATGGTTATAGATAAGATGGGTGTGGAGTGTGAAGAGAGTATGCATCGATGGAAGGAGAAGGTGAGGGAGATCCTTGAAGATGGGGAAAGGCAAAGAGGAAAAAAAAAATATATATATATAAGAAGTCGGAAATGGTAATGTAGAAGAGGGATATATATGACAGTGCAAAAGGGAAGCCAAGAAGTACGGACATCGGTTTTTTGCAGTAACATTTTCGTTCGAATTTCTTATTTTGTGAAATGTCTGAATTTTATCGTGCATTTCGCCGGAATGGATCTGCAAGTCACCATACTACACCTAACATTCCTTACTTCCATCCTGTTTCTAACAGAAAAATTAACCAATGAATCACGCTCTGCTGCGTCTTTGCGTGATTTGTCAGCGTTGTCTTGCACTCAAGATCTATTTTAAAGCAACGGCTATTCCTAAACCTCGTCAGCTAGCCCCACAGACGCGCATAAAGCATATTAATTCTAGAAAATAAAGGAGAAAAATAGGAAAATCGCCGGAATATTTACTTGTCATTTTATATTATTCGCATTAAGTTAACGTTTCGTAGGTATGAGCTGAAACAGTCAACTTTGTATTTTTTCCTATAAATTCTGTTAAAACATTTTTCAGTCTAGCTATTTTTGCCTTTCAACACAATTTTTTGTTACGCTTATGATCAAATGTTTGTCGTCGAGGACATTATCGTCGCTTATTTTTAAGCTCAATAGCACGAGAAATTTTACCCTGAAAATTTCCATGAGGGAACCTTTTAAAAATCGTCACAAAAATTTGGAAACATCGATGAATTCTTCATATATTTTTTTCCAAAGCAACGGATTACGTTCCTCGAGCGAGCACTTTTAAGGTAAGAAGACACCCATTTCCGCGGGAAAGGAGGGGGAGAGAGAGAGAGAGAGAGAGGCGAAGCACTCCAGTAAGGCGGGAGGAAAGAGAGAGAGAGCATAATATATTCCTTCTCGGAATCTGATGGGTATGAAAGGAAACACGCCGCTTTTTTTCCGAAACACTTTTCGGCCAGAAGACGTTCCGTCCTTCTCGGATTACACATCCGAAAACACGCTCGGGAAGGGGGGGAAGTGGTAGAGAGGGAAATGGGAAGGAAGCGCGATTTTGATAGTCGGGATAAGAGGAAAAGGGGATACAAAAATGAATGCATAAAAAGGGTGCGCGCCAGAATGGAAGCAGAGGGAAAAAAAAGAGAAGAATTGGGAGCGAAAGAGGAAAACGAAAAAAACCATCCGTTTGTCGTTCATCTCACTATTATTACCTCACACCGTTATTTTCCCTCCGTATCTCATTTTATATTATTCCTTCTTCTCTTTGTTAATTTCTCTTTCTCCTCCTTCCCTTCATTCTTTAGCTCTCCCTATTTCTCCGATCCATCTTTCTCTCTGCATTATCACTTACATACATAGTCCTTTTCCTCTATATTTACTTTTTAACTTGGGTCTCACTTTTTATCACTTTGTCTCTCACGCTGATAATTCCACATCTCTCATGTTCTTTCACACTCCCCTTTCTTTCCTCTCCTTTATTCCTGTGTCCTTCTTTTCTCTCTCCTTCATCCCTCTCTCAATCTGTACTGTCCTCTTTTTTCTTCCTTTCCGCCAGTCTGCACTTTGAACCGTCCAACCCCGCTGGAATTCTTTTGGATGTGTCTGCTGGTACGGATGGAGGATGTGGGAGAGTGTTAGGGTGGGATAAGACGAAAGGCGTGGGTAAGATGATGCGAGGGCTCTGGATATTGAATGGACATTTTGGAGGGAGGGGGTGGCAGAAGGGAGAGAGTTGTAGCAGGGATGAGGCAAAGAGGGGTATACGGATCGGAGGAATTGGTCCGGGAAAGGTTGGTTCTTCTCAGAGAGTTTTTTTATAACCTATTTCATGGCACCTTAGACCTGCTATTACCGATAATCTTCCGGCAATGAATTATCGAGAGAGTCCGTCGTAAAAGTCGGAATTTGAACCCTTTATCATACGGTCTGGAGTCGGTCAACAAAATTTCTCAGCTGCGGGAGTGAGCTGGCTAAAAGGTGGTGAGGTTAACGTTGATGAACGCACATATACTACGGGGCTCACGAAATAAAATTTTGCTTTGATTTGCGGTGGTTTTAAATGATTTGGTTTATAATCACGCAGTCGAAAATGTTAGTTTCAGGAATTCGTTAATTGTTGTATAAAGTGAATAAAATTTTCGTATGATGACTTCGCAACATACATACTAATCAAACTTGCAGCTTCAAATAAGCTGAAATCCCTAGAGCACTCGTAATAAAACATAAAACGGTACGTAAGATTGATATTTTCAATTCCAGCCATTACCAGCAAAATTCGACGTTTATTTTTAAACGGCCACGCCAAAATCGAAATATTCGAGGCACAAATAAACGTCATTCTGCTTTTCTCGGAAAAGGCCGGTTCCAAAAATCAGCAAATCGTCCATTTATGTTTTATGGATTCAAATTCACATCTCGATGACGCAGAATTTTTCCTACTAGCGCCGGGAACTTTTGGGTTGAGGGAGGTGGAGGGATAGGTACGGTGTAGAGGAGTTATGTTTAACGGGTGCGAGGAGGGAGGGCAAAGAGGGTGAGTCTGCGTGCGGCTCGGCGTGGGAAATGGTTTTATTTTTTGTGTAGGGAGGGCCCGCTGCGGTGGGATGTAGGTAAGTGGCAATGCTAGTGCGAGGTTTTGTGAGTTTATGTGATGCGGAACGCGTCCCTGACGGGGGGAGAGGGGAGCGCTGCTTGATGAGGGGCAGTGGCGCCGCGGAAGCTATGGCGTTGGACTTTTTTTAAAAGAGTTTTAAGACAGCTTTATGACTGAGTATTTTTCGTGGAAATGGTTGATGTAGCGATAATGGACTATGATGGATTAACATTTTCAGATAGAAAATTTTACCGATGGATTAACTCAAACTACCGGGAACGTTATATATATATATAAATTCGCGAAACATTCACGAAATAGATATTATTAGGGTAATCCAGAATGATTAATTTTCTATCGATTCCCCAAAATTTTCTTTGGCTGTATATATTATAATTTTCTTACATTTCTTTAGTATAGAAAACTTTTTATTTGCGTTTTCCTGTATTCACATTTAAAATAGTAATTAAAAATTGTTTATATGTGTAATAGCTTTAGAATGAAATAATTACTAAAATATATCTGCATTATTTGTTAAGTATCTTTTAAAATAATGTTTCATTGGCAATCATCCATAAATTGATCAAGCTGAAAGTGAAAGCATTTCCCCCAATAATGCTCAATAAAAATAAAATCAGAGAGGCTGAAAAATACGTCGATCCAGGGAGAAGGAGAAATATTTTTTGCCTGAAACATGTCAGTCTAAGGCGATAAAATTTTTCCTTCCGAATCCGCGCTTTCTCTTAGCGCAAAAAATACAAAAAAGGGAAAGTGACAGTAACGGAGATTAGAAAATGAAGGCGTCAAAGTACTTATGAGTTCCTTCGTAGTGTTTCACCGGGCGAACGTGAAAGATGGAAGAGGAAAGAATGTGACGAGACGAGGAAGAAAGAAGATGGATGGTGAAGAGCGAGATGAAGAGAAAATGATAAAACAAGGAGAAAGCGAAGAGAAAAAGGAGAGTATAAAATAGAAAAACTACGAATTGACAGAGAAAAGGAAGTTAGATAATGTTGAGATGCGACAGAAAGTGGATAAAAATAGGATGGAGGAAATAAAGTACAGCAGTAATAACTAGAAATAAGCAAGAGAGAGCGAGAGAGGGCGAAGAGAGGAAAGAGAAACCGAAGGCAAAGTATAAGGGAAAGGGTTGAGTGGGAGAGAGTGTGAGGGAGGGTAAGTGAAGCGGCTCTGGGCGTTCCCTAGAGTAGAGGCGAATTCAGGAGGACGAAAACATCAGGGAAAGACCCTTTCCAGTCTCTCGCTCAGACTCCGGTTCACCGCGCACGCCATTTTCCTTTTCTTTCAAAGCACACTCCGATCCTATATTTCTCTCTTTCTCTCTCCTCTCCATCCTCCTCATTTCCGCTCTTCGCCTTCTTTTATTAAGCTAAAATTTTAAATTCTATGTATGTAATAATCTGTTTAAAATTAATACTTTATAATTTATTTTTTCATTTAAAACTAATTCTGCTTCCGAGTTATGTAGGTATATATTATTTTTACGCCGTCAACTACTATTGTAAAGCTTGAACAAATATTTTTTTAAATAATATACGTATACATTAAATGCTTTCGTGCTCTTTCTTATTTCTGCTATCAAACACTATATCTAACTATGTAATCAGTTATCTAAATGCAAAGAAATTGTAAATGATTAGATAGAAAAAAGGACTTATCATAAACTTCGCCAATAAAAGCATTTTCTCTCTTTTTTTTTATTCCTCGATTCCGATAGGAAAAAACTATATATTTTAAAACCTTAGCGATAAAGATTTGCGTGCAACTTAACTGATTTGAAGGCAACAAAGGCGTTTCTTCTATAGAATGTAAAAAGTAGTTTTTGAACCACTTTTCCAATAGTAAAAAATGCAGTAGCTAAAGCATGTTTTTCATTATCTCGACCCATATTTTTCATCTTTGCATCCCTTCTGTTTGGCTACGGGGCTGTTTTATTAAAAATATTGCATATCACGCTATTTTCAAATTTGAAATGAATACAAAAGTACGCTTCCAACTTTTCAGTTTTCAACCGATTATTCTCTCCACCAGGCAAATTCAAACTGCCATTTATTCATTTCGCTTTTGGTGCGCTGTTTTTATAGCATAACATTCATTTCTTACTTATTTCACAAGATCTTTTGCCATTTTTAACATCAACTCCATTCATTGTTGGTGTCGTGTTATGACTCCTGCAGAAAGGTTTTTTTTTAACAGGAGCAACTAACGCGTGATGAGAGGTATAAATTCCCTCTAAAAAGACTACATTTGATAAGAATACCAATAAGAATTACACAGAAATGACTTAAAGCATTTAAATGAAGACTAAGAATGTAGAAACATATCATTGATAACATAGAATTTCATAAATATATATATATATATATATGAAGCAGAAACATGGACGCTAAGGAAAAATGATATTAAATACTTGGAAAGCTTCGAAATGTGGACATGGAGAAGAATGCTGAAGATAAAATGGACAGATAGGGTGAAAAATGAGGAAGTACTACGAAGAATATGAGAGAAGCGAACGATTATACAGACTATCAGAAAGAGGAAGGCGAACTGGATTGGGCATTACCTGAGGAGAGAGTGCATGATTAAAGAAGTGCTAGAAGGAAAACTGGATGGAAAAAGAGAAAGAGGTAGGAAAAGGTTTCACCTGGTAGACGACTTGAAAGGGAAAGAGAGCTATCAAGACATGAAGAAAACTGCGGAAAATAGGAGTATATGGAGAACCAAGTTTAACCTAGAATAATCACGGACCTGTCAACGGACAAACTACCTATGATGATATATATATATATGTATATATAGGTATATACTGGCAGTCCCCGCTTATACGTCAGGTTACGTACCTGAAAACTGCGACGAAAAGCGGATCATTCTTTTCCATAGACACAACATTAAATTGAGGGATAAAGTTCAGTGTTCCTGGGGTAACGATGTGAAATATTTCCATTTAAAAATATACCATGAAATTATAATTGTAATTTTCCACTTAAAACTTTCAATAATTTGAAAATACGCATATCGATGCAATGCATCATAATCAAACATAAAAAGCTAATTACACATTTTTTATGACATCGTCATCACATCTTTTCCCTCCACTTGTAAGACTCAGTTTGACCTACGTACGGATGTATTTGCACCGTTCCCGTGGGCTGCTAGGGTGATACAAGCCTTCGTGAAGGGGACGCAAACCGATATACAGGCAGTCCCTGTTTTTCGTCCGTCCGCTTTTCGTCGTTTCACTCATACGTCAGGCAACATGACACCACTGATTCATTCTTCCGTCATTGTGATCCGCTTATTCGTCGCATTAATATTTTTCGTCATTCCCATTTTTTTTGTTACAATTCAAATGAAAGTGCCTAAATGAAAACATTGTTTCATTCTTCCATCCCTGGGATCTGTTTATGTATGCCCAAATTACTCAATTGTTTGAGATTTCGTCATTCCGATTTATCTATCTGACAAATTTGTGGTGACACCATCTAGCGTCTAGCGGCCAAATTATGAACTTTTTAGTGAAAATTTCGTGTTTCGCCTATCTTTGGAAGTTTATCCTGTCAATTTTTAAAATCCTAACTTAAACTGCAAAAGTATTTTAAATGGGTATTTCCGGGAATCTTTGACTCTTAGCGTTCTTGGTCATGTAATAAAATGCTCATTTACAAAAATGGGGTATGCATCGAGCAGTGTGATAGCGGTGGTGCAATTGAGGAAATGTTTGTTTATTATATCGTATATTTCTACAAAGTAAACTATTTCGTAGTTTGACACTTTTTCTAATATAATTAATAACTGAGAACCTGTAAGGGATAGAGCAACGATTTCTTACGTATGATTAAGTATACCGACACTCGTAAATGTAGTTATTCGGTTGTCTTCATTCGTTTGTTTCGGGTTGTTATAGAGCTTTTAACTTACTTACACTTTTAATTATGCTACGTCATACTGGTTTAGAGGGCTTGAATGGTGAATGTTAACATTTTTAGTTACATCAACAATTAGTCAGAGATAAAATTTGTAATTTAACACCCTTACCTATAGAAGCCATGGAAAAATGAGAAATTTCATTGCTTGAGACTAAAAAGAAAAATTAATTAAAAAAAGGTTTTTTAAAAAATAACTTTTATAATATGCACTAAAAAGGAAAAAAAAAATTTTATTTATTTATCGATCGTGAGTTAAGCTGGTAAGGAGGAACAAAATTTACAACAATTTCAGTGGAATAAATTACTTCTTGCTCAACAATGTTGATTTACTAAACTTTATTTAGAACTTTTATAAAATTTATATGGCACCATACAGGTTTTATCATCTTGCGCCATATAACTTTTACAAAAGTTCTAAATAAAGTTTAGTAAATCTAAATTGTTGAGCAAGAAGGAATTTATTCCACTGAAATTGTTGTAAATTTTGTTCCACCTTACCAGCCGAACTCACGATCGATAAATAAATAAAAAATTATTTTTTCCTTTTTAGTGCATAATATAAAAGTTATTTTTTAAAAAAACCTTCTTATAATTAATTTATTCATTCTCCTTCGCTCTCTTTGCCGCTATACGACGCTACTCTTTTTCTTTTTCTTACCCCGTCCCTTTCAGGATTAACGCCTTTGAAGATGTTTCCATCCATTGCGGACGGGTTCGTTTTTACACCTGTCCGCCCCAATCATTCTCGACGTTCCCTCTCTTGAACTCACCGTCTTATTCTCCCTCAAGTCAACGAAAATATAAGAGCACTTATTTACGTTAAAAATAGTGATGATGAAACTGAGGATCGTCGGTAACGCCGGGGAATTTTAGTAAGAGACGTCTTATTTGAAATTCCAGCATATGAAATGCTTGTTATTTTGTATCTGTTACTGTTATTTGTGCTGTATGTTTGTGTTTAATTTTATTGTTTGTTATTATGTTACCTGTAAATAGGCGTTAACGCTGTATGTGAACTTATTTAATAAACAAATAAATAAATACACACACACACACACACATATATATATATAAAATAGATTTAGTGCATAATCTAAAAGCAAAGAATCATTCCTTAAAAATGTAATCTTTCTGGAACGGCTACATCATAAGTTCTGTTTTATATTTTCGTAGCTGTAAAATAATTTTCCTGGTTTATAAGCCATATGAAAATACTCGCATAAGTTAATAACTAAAAATCTTACAGATACATAAGGACATGTTTGTGTGTGTTTCCGTGAATAAATAAAACGTATAGCGCAACTAATGTGATCATACTCGATTTACTGTATTTATCCTTTTAACTCTTTTATCTGCTTCATCGCAGCAACATTCCGGTGGATATTTATGCTCTGGGACATTCAATGGCCCATTATAAAGGGTCGTTCGGCCTTTTTCTCGAGAGAAATTTTACCTTCAGGAGCTGTTTCCTCTTAAAAGATTTTTCCACCGTTCTTGCTGCCTTGAAAGAATAAATGAAACAAGTGCTTAATAGTTCTCCCTTCCTCTCGGATCTTCTTAGAGGTTCTATCCATTTTACCTTTCTCGGAATTCATCCCCGAAGACACACTCCCTCCTCATGGAGCAATGCCTAGCAACCGTATACTACCACGAAGACTTTTATCTCTCACATATTTTCTATTTGGGACGCGTAATAATGCCACGGCAACGACGTAAAATGCGGTTTTTCGAGGAAAAGCTGTATTTCTCAATATAGGTATAGTTCATCGTCTTCATACATTTTAATTTAACATGTACATGCGTCCTCAAAAATTTGCTGACAAGATGACTTTTCGAAAAGAATTGGAAGATTTCATGAAATATTCGGAAATCCAGTCAGAAAAACAAAGGTAATCGGAACGTTTCCTATAAAGTAATTACGAACGCGTCACTCGCCTATTATTTGCACCCAGTTTTATCCTTAAACTTATTCCATACTTTAAAAATTATAACTTTAACAGATTTGACAATACATAATCCAAACCCCCATTACGAATTAACAATAAGCGAGTACTCCAAAATATAGTATTGGAATAATCAAATGAGAATGTCGTAAAACTGAAGGTAATGAACATATTACACCTTATGGCAGTGTAGTGCCGTTCGTAAACGGAAACTGCGGATTTAAAAATCGCGGAAAAAACTCGACGCAATCAAATCTTGAGCACGTCGTAAACCAAGCACTTATTCCTTTAATAGGAATGCTTCGATAGTTGCATTCCCGCCCCACTTAGGAATAACTGGCTGCATGAGTCTGCGCAACCTATTGTTCGATGCTCGAGGTTCTTCGCAACATTTCCGTTCGAGAGAAAGCGGAGAGAGAAGGGAAGACCGCGTTCCGAAATGGCCAGGAGCGGACCTCTGCATTTTACTCCTCCTTTTGCCTTTTCGGGTACAGAATTCTCCGCGGATGGGAAACCGCACTTCGGCCGCAGCCCACTGCAGATTGCCGCAAGAGTTAGCGGTGAAATGAGGGGAATAATGGCTTCCTTTTTAGTAGTCCCCTGCGCCGCGATTGTTTTCCGGTGGCACCTGTGGGGTCGACCGGCCCGCGGTAAATTGCCCAAGCTTCCGACTGAAACCGCAAAACTCCAAAAATGTCTTGAATGGGCGTCGACCACGTTCGGTGGGTAATGACGGAGTAATAACGCCGTCTCTTAACGTGTACGGCTTGGGGTGTTATTGTTTAAAAAAAAAAACGTACGAAGAAATGGAGATGAGGTTGCCGATTTTAGTCAGGTTCTTGTTTTGATAGATCCAATTTTAGTTAAAATCCACACAAACAGGAAAAATATTTTCGCTATCAGGAATGGCGATCGTGTTTTTTCTAGAGTCACAGATGTTATGCTTTAATAATTTTATTTTCTACAATATTATTATGATATGTATTTTAAACCTATTATTACGCGGCCTATTTTAAGCAATTTCACTAAATGAATCTATCAGAAAGAGAATAATGGACTCAAGTGCTTAAAATTCGGCACTTTTCACGAAAACTTGTAAAACAACAATTTTCGAAAATTTTTAACGCGTTAAACGCACTTAACTTTTCTCCTTATAACTCGCAGTTTCATTTTGCACATTTCAAGCGTAAATCAGGGTTTAAGCATCTACTACAAAAGACTATTGCAGCAAGACCTACTCTCGCGCGACGGGGATTTATAATTTTACCATAATTTATTGCGTCATTCTCGGACCTACTGAGACCATTCATTTGCGTTTGTAGTCCGGAAAAAATCGGCTCGCACGCAAAGTGCGTTCGCGGAAAATGGAATGGTAACGACGATTTAACGGCAGCCGCTGCGATGCGAAAATAATTGTCGCGGTAAAGAATGTTCCGCAATCCATCTTCGCACTCTTTTTATTTCCCGCCTCCCTCACTCCCCACCCCCACCCCCACCCCTTACCTCCCTGTCCTCTGTTAAACAACGGCCTCCGGTGGATGGACCCAGCTGTGCCATTTCAAATTCGTCGATTACCGCGATATTTCGTCTGCAGCAGTAATTGACTGCTCTCGAGCTCGCACACAGCTCCGGGCCAGAGCACGCATAGCATTACCAAAGAATGGTCTGATAAACAAATCAATAATTGAACGGACTTCCGGGCTCAACTTCATTAGGAGCAGGGAGATACGGAAATATTTCTGCGGGAGTCTGTTGATGGATTACGCGCGGCATTGGTATGGGGGAGGAGAGGGGGATGAGAGTGAAAGGAGGGAAGAGAGGGGGGAATGGGAAGGGAAGGAGGAGAAGTGAAAAGGGGAGGAGGAAAATATAGAGGGGGGGAAAAGAGGGTGGGAGGCGAAAGCGTTGCTCGTAAATGCAGCGAGAGATTACATCTGGAGCGAACGAATTTCTATGTGGAATATCGGAAGCGAAACCCAATGTTTGGGCGGAGTAGTTTTTAATGCAGAATGTGTGCATGAGAGTGTGTGCGCACGCGCGTAGGCGGATGCTCGAGTTCCGATCGTGAATACTAACCGGTAAACAGGCCTCGGCTGTGGAATTTAATGTGTTCTAGGGCAATAAGTGAAATCGGACGGTGATTGATTCCCTGCATTGTAAACAAGAATTGTTTTAGTGGATTCCACGGCCGCCTAGATATCTTCGATAGTTAGCAACCTTAAATTGTTAAACCTTTTTATTTTTTAAATGTTAGGAACTCATTCCTTTGAATACATGTGTTCGCAAAATTCCATAGCAAAAAATGTTGGTCGAAAGTTGTATAAAATAGAAAAAATACGACAGCATTGCTCTTAATTCAATTTTACTTTTACATAGATACCTTCAACAAAAAAATAATTGTGACTACTTTCTTTTGGTATTTCGCTGCCTAGTCATGTTTAACGATTATAAAGTCACAATATAATCCAAGGAATACGGCTCAACCATGTGGTAAGTGATTGCTGTCAATCCAGGATCCATCATTAGCCATAAAATTCATTTTCCAAAATTTGGACCTAAATTCGTCAACATTTTTTACGCATTTATAGGTGGCCAATAGGAGAATATTTTAAATCGCCAAGGACATCCTGTAGTTAGTCATCTAAATGATTTTAAAGATAAAAACGAAATCAGCAGCAATTTTATTTTCGAAGAAAAAAATTTGCACTACCGGTAGAATCGTGATGTGAACGAACAAATATTCGAAAATGGAAAAAAAAGATTTGATAAGTAAAGACTCAGAAATAGGAAAAATAACCCCATAACGCAATTCATTTCGAGATTTCTAGAGAGAGGAGGAGGAGGAGGAAGGGGGAGAGAGAGCGTTAAGTAAAATATGCGATCCGTCCGTGCGCGACGTTTTTTGACTTCTTTTCTATCCGCGAAGTAACGTAATGGCCGCCTTTTCGAAACGAGTTTACGGCGAGTGCTCCTTTCCTTTCCAACCCCCGACTATCAAGGAAAGAAGGTTCCGAACGCGAATTTTCCAACAAAAAAATACTTCCCGCTTTCAATTTTTCAACGAAAATGAAGACCTCGCATATGTATACGTTTACATAAAAAGTTTCTATTTTGCGAGGACCTCATCCCCTTAAGTGCAAATCTAAGTTTATTTTTTTAACGAAAAAACCAAAATTTTTTCATATCCTGTTTTTTTATCCCGACCCGAGGTATATAATTCGGATCACGTATGCGCACAACTCCTACACGTCTCGGGCCTCTCAATACGTTTCTCGACCTTGCTCTATACACAGGGCTTCAACGTGGCTGGGCGGAAAGACGTGTTTTGAAAGGGTTAAGGCATCGTAGAAATGTATGCGAGCACACCCGGGGTGTGTTCCGGCTGTTAAAGGCTTGCAGGCGGCCGAACAGGTAGTTAGGTAGGTGGTGGACCCAGCTTTTTGGTTAAGGTTTCAAAGGGAGTGTAGAGAGACGGATAGAGAGAGAGAGGGAGATGGCAAAATATCACAAACGCTCCTTCGCATTCTTTCGTCTTTTCCGTGTTATTTATTCCCCGTCTTTACAAAGCGCAGAAGGGTAAAGACGTGAGGCGGCAGTGAATTATGGGAAAGATACGTTCGCGGCAATAAATAAAAATAAAACTCGCAGCCTTTTTCCTGCCCATGTTATGCACGTAGGGCTCATTTTACGCGAAAAAGAAAAATCGAGTTTCTTTTTTTTTTATTCGCTCGCGCACGGTGAATTTTGAGTAGGTCTCCAGCCGTTTCTTCGCCTTCGCATAGAATGGGACATTTTTCCCTCGTAAAATATTTAATGGTTCTAAGCAAAGAATGCGTGTCTTATCGGGTAATATCCACGAGCGATCAAAATTAGAAAATTTTTTATTGAAAGCACTGTAACATACCAAGGTTCATAAAGACGCCTTCTTAATTGTACCTTCCAGTGAACGTTTTATTTTTAACCTGCATTTAGAAATCTGAATATCATACCACAGAACGTCCACGGAAATAGTCTACGTGATATGTTAGAAATGTGTTAATGATGTTGCTACGCCATTGTAATATGCATCTGGAGCTGATGGAAACATGCTTCTGAACCCATTACTATAGAAAAAGTAATTTCTACAATGTGCACATCAATATTCAGGAATAATCAATAGCTTGGTGAAGATTGCTCTATTAGAAAAATAAGATTTTAAAGATTTATTTTTAATTAGTTGATAACCATATATCATTTTGCATAAAGCATATGAACAACAATTACGAGCATATACAAACATTCTCACGGCCGGATTGGACCTGGGAAGGTTAAAAGCATGTTTCCATAGCATTTGTAGGCGGACTCAATAACTACTCCTTTACTTCTTATACTCTTTTTTTATTATTACGATTCTAAAGACGAGCCTTTCACAAAGATGCATTCGGCGCTGCAAATATTGCGGAATAGAACATTAAGATCTGAAATGGTGAAAAGATACGGCCTTCCTTTATCGCCCCGGAATTCGATTCCGCCCTACATGCTTCGCCGTTCCTCCCTTGCAACCCTCTTCACTCAGCACGCGTTTCGTTAAGTCCCTTTAAACTCTGTCTCTCAAAGGGAAATTATTCAGGGAAGTGTTACGTTGGTAGAAATGAAACTCAAAATTCTGATATGCAAATTTCCAGTTGAACTTTCCATGTACATTACAATGGTTCACCCTTTTGTAGAAGCGAATTCATGGAACTCATTTCGGATACTCTTTCGCGGCGGAAGGAGAAGGGCTGTTCCTTGAAAAAATTTGAGGCGGGAAACGAAATATACGCAATTTCGTCGAATTTAGGAGTGTTAAAGTTGGCGCTCCGTTCCGAGTTGTGGCGTCTGCGCTTTACATATTCATATAATTCTAAACTAAACTTTTCTGTTTTGAAATTTTAATTTTCATAGCCTAAAATTATTGCATAATGGATACCATGCTATTTCTATCCAATTACCTGAAATAAATTTGTTTACCGCTTGAAAAAATGTTACTTGAAGCTTTAATAGCATTTACTTGGATCGGAACGCTAAATGAAACGATATTACTCAATTGCAAATTTCATGTATCATAATAGCTTTCTAAATCGAGAAGAGATAATTTTTATGGCCGATTGTTTTCTTTTAATACATGACCAAATTATTTACAGTTTTCCTTTTATTTTGGAAAGATCGTAATTTATGTAAAAACTAGACCTGCATCAATCAAAATATAGCACACATAACACAGCATAACAGATATCATTAAATCCAATAATATACCTGCCACACCTTCTGTTCGTATCATTATCGAAGTATTTGCATCGAAATAACTGGAAGAAACCTTTAAAGATAAGATATCCAAAAGCTTTCTTCTTTTATGGCCGGATTGATCACCAAACGCCCTTATCCTTCCGTCATAGCGGTATCCCCCTATTCTATAAGGATCCCCCTTCACCGCTTCCCTCAATCACGCAGCCTTGGTGCCAATACTGCTTAAAGAGCTCCAAAATACATCATGGAACGTAATACCTTCTTATCCTTCCAGGCACTAGATCCAAGCTTTGGTCTCTTTACTTCTCCCCAATCTTCCTTAACAACCCCATCCAACTATACTCTCCTTCTAGTCCTTAGAAAACCCCAATATCATCCCCATCCCCTTTCGCAACAACCCTCAACTAATTCCCGCTAACCTCTTCTCTCCTCTCCCTCTACACCCTCAAAACCCCAACCCTCTTTTTCCTTCCCGACACCAACCTAATCGATCCCCCACAGTTATAGCCACACCCAACGGAGCACGCAACCAAAACCACCCTCACTACGTATAACGCACATCAAAACTCCTGCCGTCCTTACGCCCCCACCTCCGTCTCTAAAAAAAACCCTCCTATTCCCCTCCTAACCCCGTCTAACACACCGAAACGCGCACTACTTCCCCCGCTACCTCCCTTACTTCTTCCCGTCCCATGCGCATTTCACGCGTGCCAACCCCAACCCAACCATCCCTACCAGTCGCTCCCTTCTCTCCTTGTCGCCCAACTTCGCCGAAAACCCTCCCCAATCCGGCTCAAAAACTACGCATAACTCGCCCAGACCACGCATTTGCAAATCATACGCGAACGTTGCGAAGTGAGGCGGTGGTCGTTACGAAGTGGGGGTGAGGGGGATGAATGGCGCGGAGCTGCGTAGGGGGGAGGGGGGACGGATGAAATAGGAGGGGGTGGATGAAATAGGAGGGGGTGGATGAAATAGGAGGGGGTGGATGAAATGGAAGGGAGGGGGAGGGAGCAGTAGCAGGGAAAGGCAGTCCAAATTACGTGGACCTCAGGTGCCGATTCCCAAATCGTGAAAGGCCTGAGCCGCCCATGACGAAGGTAACAGCCATACGCACACGCACACACGAATGAGTAGGTGGATTCAGTTCGGCTCGTGAGCTAGAAAATGGAAGGGGGAATCGTGTGCGTGCGCGCAGGTGGTGGCGGGGGGGAAGTATTGGAAGGTTTGAGGATGGTAGCTTTACACGGGGGTGGAGGGAAGGACGGGTCATTTGGGGGCACGATGGATGAGACATTGCAGACGTCAATGTTTACACGATTGCCATCCCCTTTTGTGTGTGTGTGTGACGTGGTTAGGTTTCGGCATGTGGATTAGTGTAGGTGTAGGAGGGCGGCTGTGTAGTATTAGTGTAGGAGGGTCTTTTAGATGAGGGCTCGTAGATTGGAGGAGAGATTATTTCCGTAGCATGCATACGGTGCAGATGTACGCGAGCATGATATGCTGTTATGTTCGAGTCTCAATATTGCGGGGAATTAGCAGTCGATATTTCTGGAGAGGAAAAATACACCGCAGGGTGAGAGTGGACGGATATATGATTAGACTTCCCTTAGCAAACGTGCGCTTGAAGAGTTAATTATAGCAATATTCCACAGCCCTGACGATATGCAGGTGATAATAAGCCTAATATGTACTTCGTAGCGTAAATCTTGTAAAAAAATAATGCTTTTCGTCTGTCTTTTACCATACAGCAGTATAATGGCTAATTAGGTGCGATATCACACGCAGTCTCTGTTTATTAACGCCCCGCCGTGAAAACGTACGTTTTCACGCAAATTAAAATTCTCGCAATGCCGCGTAAAACCTAAACTTAAAAAAAACAAGATGAAAAGAGCAAAAAAACTAGCCAGCCGAAAAATTACCTTCACAAAATATTTCCGCTTAACGAATCTCGCAGGAAGCATTTTAAAATAAATTCCATTGCTTTTTCCGAAAAAAAAACCACGTTGCCGTCGAATATGAACGCAATTTCTGAAGTCATTACCGCGTTTTTTCTTCTCTTTTGGCATTATTTTTTAAAAAAGCCACCACTCACACTTAATGAACCACGTGACTACGTCGCTCTCTCGAGCATTCATTTTTTTCCTTGGGACAAGAGAGGTGGCCCCCAAAAAGGTAGATAGGTAGGTAGGTAGATTCAGCGAGACGGTGGCACATGTGTTTTTCCCTGCAAAGGATTTGAGTGGATGGATGGAAAAGGGAGGAGACGAATTGGGGAGGGTAAGGTTTGGCAGGGATTTAGCTGGGAGGATAGATGCGTGCGCTTGTGTGCAAAAGGGTGATTTCGGGGGCGGAGGAGAAGGAGGGGAAGTGAGCTCGGGAGGAGAGGGGAGGGGATCGGAGGGGTGAAGTGAGGACACTGGTTAGGAAGTGTCTGGCCAATGGGTTAATAAGGAAACGCCGGTGATCTTTAGGATAAAAGAGGCGGAGAGAGAGAGAAGATGAAGAGGGGGAGAATATAAAAGAGGAAGGGGAGACGAAAGTGAATCGAGGATAGACGTAGAGAGGGTGGGGTGCTCCCGACGGAACGAGTGTAGCGGCGTAGAGGGTTGGGTAATGAGCGTACGCGTAGTAAGTCATTATGAGAAGGTGGAGGGGTCGGATTCTTTATAGTGGATACGTAGGAGAGTTTTGAAATGTGGGTTTTGAAGGGGAGGATGGGAAGGGGTGGAAACGGTCGGCGTAATGAAACAGACATGCCAAGGGGTGGAAAAAAAGCCGAGATTTCTCTAACGTAGTTAGGTTCGGGTTTTTTATTCGCCCCATTATGTTTGAACCTATGCATGCGCAATTGACGGAGTTGGAGGGTGGATCATTAAAATCCGATGGGGTTATAAGAGGTTACGCACTGATGGAATCGACATTTTCATGCCCATTTTTTGGCTGGGAAGAAGCGTAATTATGATTGTAGAATAAATTAGCAACCGAGTTCATCAACATGTGTTTTTTATGCGTCGTACACAAATACGTAAGTAAATACATAACATTGCTTGTGTAGATATGAAATGCGTGCGAATACATTTATTAAAATAAACTTTTCCCGAAAAATATACAGACAAATGTGCACGTTATCGGTTGTGTCTTAACTGCGCCGAAGAAATTTACGTCCGCAGTTTTCTTGGTGGCCCCTTAAGATTATCTACTTCAATGGGGTGTCACTTTGCGTAATGCTACAAAATGTCTTAAAAGTTCTCTTTTTGATAATGAGTTGGTCATGTAATATTTATCTCTTTTTGTTCTAGATGAGATTTAAGAGCAGCCCCATGATAAATTGCTCCACCCATTTGGAAAACCTGTCAAGATTTAAAAATTGAGCGTGGGTTGCGTGCCGAATTCTCGTATCGTGATGTCGCTGTCCCAAAACCCTGACTTGGGCGTGGAAAGATACAAGATATATGCATCCATCCATCATATTTCCTAATAACAGTCACCCCTTCGACCGCTGGCCGCGTCTTAAGTCAGGTAGTTAAGCCGATTCTTACGTTCTATCCGATAAACTAATTAAGCGATTTTGTTCTTATAAAATAATTTCGTATGTTAATGCCCATGCTGTAATATTTTGTGTCATTCGATTTAAAGTTAATAATTGAAGAAAAAAGTCTGTAAAGTTTTTACTCCGATCAACATTACATTTTGTTAAATCTTCGTTAGAACATATCACTAACATTATTGCTATTTTTAGTTCGATTTACCACGAATATTTCATATCATCCGATCTTATTTGTTTAATTATACTAAACTTTCCTAAAATATAAAGAGCAATCGTTCGTTAAAGTTATAAATAACTTGATTGATAATACTTCCTGACACGAGGATATGATTTTGAAATAAAATTTATTCCGTCAGTGAGACAGCCGCCCCCGAAGAAACAGTAGGAAATTTAGAAAAAATGCCGAAATTTCCCCCGAACGCCTTCAATTTCCATTGTTTCTCTGTCCGCCGCTGGTTTCGGTAGCATGATGCGGCCCTACTTTTCCTCATCGGGGACACGACAGATTTCTGACGTTTAATCTCGCGACCCAATCATTCTCTCTCTCTCTCTCCCCCCCTCCTCCTACCCCCCCCCCCCCCTCCGCCTACCGCCAACGAAAAAAAAATCACCCAAAGCAATTCCGAACGTGCCCAGCGCAGCGCCGTGCCTGGGCGTGTGTGGGTGCATGCACGGCAAGAGATCAACCTATCCCCACCCATCCAACTCCCTTCTTTCTCCCTCCTCCATCCCTTGCGCCCTCCTTGGTCTCTCTTGGCCAGACACAAAATCTGACAACCTTTTGATACGCACCTCTCCCTCTCTCTCTCTCTGCGTGGGACTTCTTATATTTTCCACCATCCAAAACCTCTCTGCCCTGTTATACTATCCCCCTTCCTTCCTCCCCCTTAACAAACAATATCCTCCCCTTCTTTTACCCCCCCTCACGTTATAACATCACGTTCCTCTTTAATTTCCACCGTTGGTCCACACCATTCGCGTAGGTAAGCGGCAGGAGGGAAGGATAAGAAGCGAGAGAGAGAAAGAAGAGGGAGAAGGGAGTTTGAGGGCTCGTTTAATGTTGGGAGACGGTGGTCGGAAGGGGCGGGGGGGGGAGGGAGAGAGGTAGAAAATGTGCGGAGGGAGAGAGGAGGGGTAGATTGTAGCTAGCTGGTCGCACTTAACATCGATCGCCGCCCGCCTGTACCGACCGTAATCCACACGCACAGGTCCAACGGCACGCACGCTATTTGTAGAATTTCTGCTCCCTACCCTCCCTCCCTCCCGCCATCCCTTCTTTCCATCCCCCTTCTTCTCTATCTATCTATCTATCTCTCTTTCTCTCTCTCTCTCTGTGCCCAGCTCGTCCCACCCACGCCTACAAATTCAATCTCTATCTTCTGGCCTCTCTCTTTCTCCCTCTACCCATCCCTTTCCTCCCTCCTCTGCGTCCCTCTTCGTTCTCTCTCAGCAACTGTTGGTCCTGCATGCTCCACGATAGGCGCCACTGCGTTGACGTCTAAGCATATTCGGTGGATAATTATGATGCTTCCCCTTTTTACTTTCTCCATACGTAGTATAGGGAAAGTAGTGTGATCACGAAAAAAATCAACTTCAAGATTTCAACGGAAATACACGTTATGAGGTCCCTAGAACACGTTTAGACCATTTTCGGAATGATGTGTGTGTGTGTGGATGGATGGGTGGATGGATGTATGTGATTGTGGGCGCTCTAACTCAAAAAGTACTTGATATATTAATACCAAACTTCGTATATAACACTTTAGCATGAGCACAAAGAAGTGATTAGTTTTTGGACAATAACGGTTAAACGGAAGTCGATGTTTATTCGAAACCCGTGTCGGTTTTTGCGATATTTCTCCGTTGAAACATCAGTATTGTATATACAATTCTATACAAGGGTTATAGAGAATGTAATTTCCTACAACTTTCACTTGAAACAATTTTCCATAGCAGTTATTGTTTAGGAATTATTGATAAATAATCGGTTTTTTCGGTTTCCGTCAAATATCTCCTTTAAAACGTCGTTATTGGTAATCTTCGTGAGGACCAAAGTTGTAGAGAATAATATTTCTTCCAACTTTTGTTTGAAACAAATTTTCGTAGAACCATCCATTTCGAAGATATTTAACTTATTCCTAATTTCCAGTATACAGCGCCACCACCATGTAGCGGTGAATTCTTTAAACATATTCAAAATATAATTTATGGCAATAAGGACGACTGTATTCTTTTACGATACGAAATAATAATTTTGTCTTATAATGCTATTCATAATAATTTAAATATCGATACCCCAAATATGGAGAAAATCATGTGTTGGCCACATCAGATTTTTTAAATTTAGGCGATGACAGACTGATGATCGACTCAGCTACGAAAATGCGAGGGTAGTCAAAATGTTTGTACGAAGTAAACAGATTTTTTCCGTCTTAAATTGTACCATAAATTTATTCCGAATTATGTGATCAGAACACCTTTCTGGAGTTCAAATTGTTTTAAAGTTTAATTATTATCATTACTATCGAGAGGCCTTCTAAAAATATAGAACCTATTTCCCTATCGTTACTTCCAGGATTAGCACTTTCTATTTAGGCAATTTGATGTAACTTTTCTGTTGATTATTGCTCCCATCCGTTATTCGTGAATGCAATATTACATGCAAACTTAAACGACTGATTAAAATAGTAAAATTAGGTGAAATCAACTTGATTGATTATAAAAGTCTTTTACTCCAAAATTTCGCATTTCTGGTTTTAATTTTACATGCCATCTTTTCATACTTCGAAGTAATTTGCTTTTGTTTGTTATGTAACTTCTGTTTTGACATTCTCATCACAGTAAAAGTTAATCGTGCCTCTTTGCCTACGGCTACCTATTCATAACAAGTCACACGCGATTTTCCCATCATATCTTTTCGTTATCTTTATGAAACCACGAAATAACTTCTACGGTAGATAGTAATTAAGCTTTCTATTCAATTACATCCATTCGCCCTTTAGCAGATTTACGAGTTAATTTCGTCCACGAGAAGGTAGACAGACAAAAATTCGACCAAGGACATTTGCACGAGCAAATGTAATCCACGTATATTATTTAAAAAATGCGCGATGTCAACTTGAAAAATACGTTACAACTGCACTCTACAGTGTTTACACCGTGGTTTGTGGTCGACGGTATTTTCGAAAAATTGTAGGGAGAAAATTAACAATTGTAATTCAATTTATCCATTTCCCATGCATTCATCGATAACTCATATTCTTCGTCAAGCAGATTTTATGAAAAACTAAAAAGAAGAGTTGAAATTCGCAAACACGCATGGTATTTTTTCCTTTTCTTTTCACTTTCCGCATTAAAAACTTCAACCCATATTTCCGTAGTCCCCGCTTTTTTTTTTACTAGCAGACAGGCGTGTGAAGAAATTGAAGTGGCGAGAAAGGTAAACAGAATGAGAGAAAATCCTCACGCATCTCTCTCACTCCATCCAACCTACCTCCGTCTCTCACCTCCCTCCTTCCATATTCCCCTCTTACTACGCTTCCGACCTTACACTATAACCTCCTTCCTCCTATCTCCCTTCCCCTAATCCCTCTCCCGACCCGACCCAACCCCCTGCTTACACCACCTCCATATTTCGATACCACTGAAAGCGAACGATTCGAGGATAATGAGAGGACCGCCGTGTGATTAATGGCTACGAGATATCGCACTCTCTCTCTCTCTCCCTTCCTCTTCTCTTCCTCATTCTCTCTGGCACACTTTTCTCCCTCTTCCTATCTCTCTCTCAGCCATCCCACGCACCGTACACCCGTTACCCACCATTTCGATGGCCTACAGGATTTGCTCCCTTGGAGCCACAAGTGGTGCCCTCACGATGCTTCAGCGCTCTCACTTGCGCGTCATTTTTTAAAAAATTTCCATCCCGTCCGTCCGTTGCTGGACTTTCTCTCTTTATCCCCTTTCTCCGTATTCCCTTTCATCGTATTGCATATACTGCCTTTTCCATTTCTGTTTCTTTCTTTCGCTCTTATTCTTTCCCTAACTTCTTTTCTCGGTCCTCTCTTTAACTAAATCGAATATAAAATGTACAAAAACATGGGATTATATATCTTACTGAAGCTGAAGAAACCCAATTAAAACGATGAAAGTTCGTTTAAATAAAAGGATAAATTTTTCCGAAAAAATACCATAGCGACGACGTCACTCTTTACTTATGTTGCTATTACCATAGCAGAATCTATTGTTTGGACGCGATGTGATTCTTTCTTTTAACTCCATATACCTCAACGTACATACTTCAATGACGCCGTACAATCCGTCTCCTTCTTTTCTTGATTTACTTCAACATCAACCAAAGTCCCACCACCCTTTAATCCTCCTTTTTATCCCATGTTCTCACTCTCCCCTCCATTTATAATATAGTTATATCATTTGTCTTCTTCCTCTCTCCTCCCTCTCTCTCTCTCTCTCTCTCCTTCGCACACGCAATCCTTCCTCAGCTCATTTTTCACCCTTTCCTCCCTTTTCTCGATCTCTCACTTCGCCTTCCTCTCTCAGTATAAACTTCCATTTATGCCACGCACCACCTCTTTCTCTCTGTCGCGCTCAACTGTTTTAATTCTCTCTCTTTCTCTTCTGCTCTTCTACCCATCTCCCTGCTTTCCATACCGTAGCATTTAAAGCCTCCGACATTGCGGAGGGAGAGAGACATCGCTCTCCGAAAATGGTAAGTTTTATTTGCGATCGGAATCGAGAGGAACGAGGAGAATAAAATTCAAGGATCTTGATCCGAATGGCCACAGCAAACAGAAAAAGTAAAACTGGAATAATTGCTGCGTTCCTATAAATATCACTGCCTCGTGTTCCGCGGTGCGGAAGCTTTGCGCTGTTGATATTTTTTTTATTGCTAGTTACTCGAATGCCACGAAAGCTAAGAGATTTAGATGTGCTGTTACGATAGGGCAGCGAGTGTCCTGCGCAATCATTGAAATAATAGCTTTTTTTTAGGTACAGACGTTTAATTGATGCGAATGTAAACGAAAAGAATTTAAGTGGACATTTACGCTTTGGAATTATTTGTGACAAGCGACTTTTGAAATTTATTAGCATGCAATTCTTATTTCAGCTTAGCATTAATTTTTAGATCATACAATAGCATATCTATATTTTTATTATATACTTTTTTTAAGGCAACCTCTTGGAGTTTACTCTCTCAAATGAATGCTGGCGTGTAATAAGCATTTTGTTTTGAAAACTGTTCTCTCTGGAGGAAAAGTTTTATATAAAAGCGATTAAAGGAACACTCACATGTGTCGAGACCAGCAGCATTGGCGAGGCAGTAGAGCACTAAGATGAGGCTCACCCTAGTGGCCGTTGACGAAGTCATTATGTCTTCTTGCCACCGCCAGATGGGTGTATTGAATCTTCGTTTCTCATGACATAGCTCCTGTAAATTAGAAGGAAAAGTTTTATATATTCTCGTTCGAAATAAAAATTCATTTAAAAATTGATAATTTTCCACCTTCATAAAGTATGAGACGCATTTTCCATTCTCTGTGATAGCCATGCAAAGCATTTGGACTCCAGGGAATGATTCCAACATTTACTAGACTTGTTTAGGTACATATGAATACAGTCATTGCTGCCATGATACTCGAGAAATATAATGCGTCACTCTGGGACCGGCGCTGTCGACCCCGATCGGCAACGGAGATTGCCGAAGACCTCACTCCCGCAAAAAGGAGGATGAACTAGGGGCATATGGCCCATCTGCTGTGGAGACGATCGGCATAGCAGGCGCATACACCCGCTGGAGTCAGGCACGGGAAACAACGAGGATGCAACAGGCCACATCCTCGGCACTTCACAATAGTTCGTTCCATTTTATTCCTCTTATTTAAAAATAACGCAAATTGCTAACGGAAATATTTTATCTGTTAAATAAATTATCCATCTATCTTCACTATCGAATTGCGCGGAGAAGCGAAGGGTTTAGGACAGATCGGCACGACCGGTTCGGCGACGGACTATTCGGCATTGTACGGTTCAGCGCCAGCCGTGTTCCGCTCGGCACGGTTGTTTAACTTAATACATTATAAAGCTCCTCACGCAAATTGATTTAAAAGTTAAGCTGTTTTAAATATAGCCATGTTTATTCAAACGCTATTGGTTCGGTGAAGTCAAATCTACTTCATTGTTGTATATTGTGAACGTTTTCTCACGAAAGTAAATTTGAAAGTTAATTCTTTAAAAATATGATAATTTTTATTTAAACAGTATTGGTACGATGAAATCAAGTCAGCTAATTTAACTTAACAGTAACATTTGTATTAAATTAACATTAATATAATTAATTAATTGTGCAAATCGTTATTCATATTATCCGGTGATTTTTCGTCGTATAATTAGTATCGTGTACTTTTTCTCAAGACAGTTAATTTAAATCTATTTTACTTTAAATATAGTCATATTTGTTTCTACGTAATAGATTCGGTAACTTAATATTTGCAATATTAATATTATCATGACGCCATTCTCTCCAAAAAATATATTGGAATTGTGCCGTGCGGAACACGGCTGGCGCCGAACTGTCCGGTGCCGAACAATCCCATCGCCGAATGGTTCCATCGCCGAACCGGTCGTGCCGAACTCTTCCTTTCCGGAAGCGAACCGGCGCCTTCTCTCTACCTGCTGTGAAGTTTTCTTTCCTCCGGAAGACAAAATGTCACAGGAGAACATAAAGATGGTGAGATTTTGAGATGGAAAGGTGGAAATGGTCGAGAGACAATATAATATTGCGAAAGAGAGAGAGAGAGAGAAAACTAGAAGGCGGCGAGAATGTAGGAGAGGAGAGTTACCGAAGGGAGGATAATGGAAACAAACAGGAGGCCATGACACGAGGAGGCATTGATTGGATCGAAGGATGGGATAGAGGGAGAAGATAATGAAAGACGGGGGGGAGGAGGACGGAAGGATAGAGTACGGTAGTCTGAGTAGAGGGGGAGAGAAACACGGCTCAGGATGGACCGAGAAGGCGTTTGGTAGGAGGAATGGGAATCGAGGGTGGCCCGATGTGGATTGGCATATGCGCCCTCACGGCGTCCCCCTCCCCCCCACATCTCTCTCTCTCTCTCTCTCTCTCTCTCTCTCTCTCTCTCTCTCTCTCTCTCTCTCTCTCTCTCTCTCTCTCTCTCTCTCTCTCTCTCTCTCTCTCTCTCTCTCTCTCTCTCCTCCCCCCTCTCCCTAGGACGGGGGAAGGATGAGGACATACGACGGCGAGAAAATGATTTATGCGGAGGCGTACGGATTCTCGTCCGAGGACTATGTGTACTATGGAGGATAGAGTGATACCGTGTTGTGAGGTAATAACCTAAGAAATATTTCTTCCTTTATAACCACATTTAATTCTTGCTAAGCATGCAACACAAAAATTTATACATTACACTTAAAAATTTTACTTCCCGTTAATATATACAGGTATAAGAGAGATTTAAAAGCATCGATCAATCGAGAATGAAAAAAATTTATGATTTACTTATATATATTTTTTGGCATTTTTTTTTACAAATTAAGACCTAAGGAAAATGATTTACCCAACCATTTTACATGCAATAATTTTTCATTTTAAAATGTTTTATTTTAGGAATGTCCTTCACAGATAGATGAATAGCGATGTAACCTGAATTCGAACTCTAACTGGAGAATCGTATGCCAAAGGTGCTTCGTCTAATTCAGAGGTTACAAACTCAGACTGTATGGAGGCCAAATATATTATTCGAAATATATGACGGGCTGCATGTCATAATAATGAGCCTAAGCATTTTGTTGAAATGCACCATTAAAAATGATAAGTATTATAAATTTAAACTTTAACTATCGTACAATTCTAAAACAATATTCCTTTGTAAAGTTTATTATGTCTATGTAACCCAATGTTTGTTTTTTTCTACATTATTTTCTACCGAAATGCAGTATAAATAAGTAAAGAAGACGGAACATTTTGGTCGTGCGAGTTCGCGTGTTTTAAATACCTAGATCAAACTGAAATATGATATTGTATTAATTTATTTATCGGGTCATAATTTAAAGCCAAATATTAGCGTGAAGAAATATTGCTGAAAGACAAACGGACATTTTCATCACACCATTCCCATCCAGAATGCACAGTAAATCGTCCGGAGAAGAACGTAAAAAAATAACACCATCGAAAGGAGCTATCGGTGAAATATGCCTTCGCACTCTAACAAGTTTCGTGAGTGTGCCGCATGGCGTCGTCCTCGTAGGTTATGGCCGCCGCCGGCTACTGGCTAAGCGTGGGCGTCGCGACTGCATAATTCATGTGGAGTATAAGAGATACCTCTCTCTCTCTCTCACTTTCGAGGAAGATAGAGGAGTAAAGAGTCCCTGAGGCGGAAGTGGAGAGGGAGAGAGAGAGAGGGAAAGAGAGAGAATTGAGCGCGCACGGTGGCATAAGCATTTTCTCTCCTCACTTCTATTCCAACTCTTGAAATCTCCACCTCCTTCGGCACGCGATGCATCCATTAAACAGGAGGGTGAGGAGAGGAAGGTGGGAGGAAAAGAGAAAAGAGAGGTGGTTCTGAAAAAGTAATTACATTCCTAATCGCTCCACTGGGCGCACGCATTTCAATCTCCCCCTTCTTTTTTTTTTACGGGCGCTTGGGCGAAAACCAAAACACGCGGTCCAGATATTTCTCTAATGCTCTCTTTCTCTCTCTTCCTCGCCATTTTCCGCCTCAATTTCACCTCGTCTGTCATGGGCTTTTAAAGGACTGCGAAAAGAAGTGAATCTTGAAAATCGCAGATGGAGCGTGCCCACGCGCGTTTCTGTTAATTTCGCTCGTTCTGAAAATCACGACTTATTTCCCGGATTGCACAGAAAAAATATCATTACGTGTATTTTTTTTACGCATCGTAATGCTTTCTCTTAGGTAATGAAAAGTCACGCGATGTCTTTTTATCTTAGAGAGAACAAGAGTATAGGAGGATTGTTTGTGATATTTGTCATGTAATAACTTTTCCTGAGGTTTGCAACAAAAATATTACTACTACTAATTGAATCTTTTATCTCGTATAAAGACTTCATACATATTCGCGTATGTGCCTCAAGTGCCGTGATTACTGTGTTTCAAATAAGTTTTCTACGTACTCTAGTAGTAATTATATTTCATATGAATCGCTAAAACATTTTTGAAATTTCAGTTCTTCAATAACTATTACCTGACTAATGTCTTTACAAACAAAATTATTTTCCCGGTATCAAAACCTTAAGGATGAGAAAAAATATTAAATTGACATTTGCGTGTAACATTCACTTCTACTTACAATATTATAACATTTCCAGTCATTAAAATAACACATTATAATATTCTGAATCCTTATTTATGAAAACATACATCATGATTACATAAACAATTATACTCGTATACGTATAATTATCAAATTTATTTACTGAATTAAACTCGGTGCATGGCCTGTAAAAATTATAGTGCTGATATTTGTTAATTGCGAAGATATTTTTATTTCTCATCCGTCCGTTCAGAAGCGACAAATAGGGCACTCAAAGGACTCAGTTTTTACCCTTAAAAAAATTTTTTTCGGAACGTCGTTCATTCTGATCTCTGTTCCTTCTCTGTTAATGGCATCCCACGCTTACTAGCGTCGTCCTAATTTTTACTCTGGGACTCCCCTTTACAGAGAAAAAACGCTCCGCGCCATGTGCTGCACCCTTCCTCCCTTTCGCCTCCTCGTATCTCTGGCGGAGGAGGCCCCTTACGCCCAGTAATTAGTTGGGTCCCCATGTCTGGCGTTGATACGCGATACTTTGGATCGTTGGGACGTAGATAAGACTTTAGACGGGTACCAGGAACAGACAGGGGTCTGTAAGGGCAAGGGACGTAATAGAAATAGTTTTCCTCTTTTGTTCCTTCGTAGAATCCCTTAATCATCAAAGATCACGTTTTTTGCTCTTTTTTCCTCATCTCCTCTCTTACTGACAGCCCCATTCTATTTATATAAGAGGGGGAGGGGGTGAGACGGAGCGCAGAGATGCATCAAACAGCTGCTTAAGCGCGGAGCGCAACTCCCGCGAAGGAGTTCTTTCAGAGCGATACACTGCTAATTAAGGGATAGAAGACAGTGAGGTTTATCTGGGTATCCGGTTAATCAATTTACTCTGCGACCGCTTAATGAGAGATAAATAAGGGAATTCTCGTATTTGTAGCCGATAATTAATTTCCGACTAGAGAGTTGGATCTATGGAGGAATTTCTTTACGTATAAATGTAAAAAAAACTAAACCTTAAATTTTACCCTTAACTTCATATCTGCTTTAGCATGTATGCTTACAAATATTAAATAGAAGTTTGCTTGAAACAATAAAATCTTTGAAACTTTGTCTTATAAATGCAATACCTACCTAAAGCATAAATTTGTTAATCAATAAGAAGAGAATTTAAGTTGCATAGCACATAGATTCGCTACTGACAGTTACACAGTTATATACTTATATTGGTCGGGAATACAATACCGTGTTTTAATATATGCAGCACTTTCCATGATCCGATGAACAGTTTAATTTTTAATTTTTTCGTTTAGTAGTTTATTTAGATAAAATTGGGAATGTATTAATAATAATATATTAAATTTTACAGGATGTGGCTCTCTAAGAAGAAAAAATAGCACAATTTTGCGAGTCTTTAAAAATTTTAAAATGAAGGTACGAACGAGTCCGATGTTATCCTGTCAATCAACGAAAGACTCAACCTTTTTCAAAAACATTTCAAGACGTAACTCAAAAAGGAGAAATCTTTATCGATGCATCAGCCTTAAAAGAGAGGCGAAAGGATGACCCAAGGATGTGGAAAGAAAAGTTTTCGGAGAGTCGTGGCAGCTGACCTCGCATGTCAAACTGAGTGACCGCCATATCTGACATGCGCAAGAAGAAGGAAGGGGCATCGTGGTAAAATGGAGGGTCGGAAAAATAGCTTTTACATGTGAGGTGAAGGAAAAGTGGGCGTGTGGTAAATTGGCGGTGGCCACGGTGAGGGCTAGGGTTGCACCAGTTCGAGCAATGTTTTCGAGGCAGGGGGCCACGTTGAGTTGGTTTTATTCCCGGTTCAATTTCCCTCGCCTTCAAAAATAAAAAAAATAAAGCTTTACCACCCACTTTTGCTCGCCCTCCTTATCCGTTTGAGGTGGAAGACACAATGGGTAGTAACTTGAGAGCATTTCGAGTGACCGCGCAGAAGCCATTTATTCGACGTCAGACGGGTGGTCCGATCAGTTAAGGGACTGGGTCTTTCTTAGTGGTTACTTACATTGAAAAGCTTAGGAAGCGTATTTAGGGTGGTGAACTTCATAGCTGAGAGAATATCGCATGGAATCTATTATCTTAAGGAGAGAAATAAGAAACAGATAAACGTTTAATTAAATTACGACTCATGAGTGACAATGGAGCATTACCGTACAGGAGAATCGAAAATGTTAATCTTGAAAAATTCCCAGCTGGCTTTATTTTAACGAAGAACCCACTGTTTTGCTGTTGAAATATTTAAACTCTCCATCCATTTGGCTCGACACCACAGAAAAATATTTCTAATAAACCACAATTTCGCAAAATCTTATTTAAATTCCACGGAAAAATACGTTCTGAAGCGTGATAAATAACTTTCAATCAACGCTAACTAATTCACATACTGAAATTGCATTACAATATTTTTAAAAAACTTAACGTCAAATAATAGCTAAATTTTTACAGTAGTCTTAAGTTCGAAAAAATATCCTAAAGGTAGCCACGTAAAAAATACATCACACAATCCAAACGAATTAGTTCCATTTTCCCCTTCCTTATACATACTAAAAAAAGATAGTCGATTGATCAGCGAAGTGTTCATATTTGGATTAAATGCGCGTCGAATTCTGAGCGAGTTGGCGCCTAATAACCTCCAGTACGTGCGGACGCGTTTAACCGAATCCTCTAATTGATCTGGGAGAGAGCGAACAAGAGGACCGTGATTGCGTAACAACCTGGCGCCGCCGTGGAGACAGGGAGAGGTGGGAGGGGCGAAGGAAGGGGGAGGGGGGGAGGAGGGAGGGAAGAGGGAGAGATTTTTAGTAAGAGGGAAAAATCAGTGAGTTCGCACTCGAAGCGTTTTCGGGAATCGGAAGGAAATCATTTGATGGGCGCGTGAGACGTATGGACGAGAACCTCCCCTTCTCATCCAATCTCTCCTTCGTGTGAGTGAGAGAGAGAGAGAGAACGAGGCAGGGAGAAGAGCCATTATTTATTGAATATGGAAAGGGAGAGAATGGATAAAAAGGGAATAGGGGCGGGCGATGATAAAAACCCGTCCTCCTTCCCTTCCAAACCCGCCTCTTAAACTACTCAGCACATCTGGATTGCCCTCCTGCTTTCCGAATTTTCCCCCATCTCGCCATCCGTCTCCTCCTCTCCGCCGTATCCTTTCCTCCCCCCTCTCTCCGGCGACGGAATGCCCCTTCTACTTCGCATAAAAAAAAAGGAAACCCCAGGACCGTGAAGTCCCCTTTACTCTTTTTTCGTTCCTAGAATTTTAACTAATTCGGAACTAGGAGTTCGGAAAGGGTGAACTCTTTTGATACCATTCATCGTGGACGATGGATTTGCGAGGAAGCATTGACTCAGCCTTCCGACGCTAATGGATGAGGCGGAAATTATTTCACCGGCGGAGATCCTTCATGAAACAAATGGCTTCGGCTTCAAAACTCGACGCGAAGATTTTATTTTCGCTCTCTTAACTTTGTATTAGCGAATTGTTCATTATAATGATTGGATAGCCGTGTATTCGATGCTGGAGTTTGCTTATTTGGAATCCGATAATTTGAAATTTAATTGGATTACTGAGTTATTTCAGTTGAAATAATAAATAAACGAAGAAAATTATTAATCACTGATAATATCCTTTTTCGAGTAGAAAGGATCATATTGCTAAAAATTATATGCCCAAAACATTAAGTTACAAAAACGGGAAATTACATCATCCCGTTTCATTAGCTACTGAAAAATATATGCATTTTTTTAAATGATAAGAGCAGTTCGCTTACTTCGTCCAAGAACGAATGTCCCCGTCTTTTTAAAATTGAGCCGCAGGGTAAATCAATCACCAACTTAAAAAGTAAGCGTAACCACAACAGGCGACTGATAACTACATCAATAATCTCACGTCATCGCTTTATAGGTGAAAATAAAGGAGCAAGAATGTAGCAACTCCTTATGAAACGAAAAAAAATCTCTCGGCTTGCCATGTTATCGCATTCCACGATAGACGTGGCTACTCCCACGCAGTGAGTAGAAATTTTCCGCCTCATCGCGCAAAGCCACTCACTCCCCTTCGAAAAACTCGGCATCAATCCTCCCTCAGAGACATAGAGAGAGAGAGAGAGAGAAAGACCAGTCACCACCCTTGCACACACCCCCCGCCCATCCTCTTCACTCTCTACCCCCCTCTAGTCCCCACTTCCTATGGAGAAGAGGGATAAGGGAGGAGGGGGGCGGATGGAGGAGGTTGGAGGCTATGGGATACAGAGGGAACCCTGTCAAGTGAAGGTTTGATGGGGAGACTGGGCAATTGTAAAGAAGGGCAAGGGGTTGATTCGTGACGAAGGTTGGATTCGTGGAAGGGGAAAAATGGGGAGAGGGAACGATGAATAATACTTATTTCGCAGACGATCCAGCCCTCTCTCTCTCTCTCCCTCTGTCCCGCCCCGTGTCACTCATATCGATTTCTCTTTTCCGCATTGCCGCGGGGAGATAGGTGGGCTTCATTTCGTCCCATCAATTCGAGACTTCGTCGCGTGTGGCATCTTTCCTCTGTTAGGTTCCCATTCTTTTTCATTGTGCACGAAATATGGCGGTTTCTCTCCAGTTATTTTTTTTTTCATTTCTTCTATGCCTCAGGTACAAGATAAGCGTCTGGCATCCGGACGTTTCCAACCGGGCATTCGCTTTTTTTTTAAAAAAAGTGATTAAAAGAGGAGCTATATTTGTGAAATTTCATGAAAAATTTCTACAACATTTGACGCAGTTCTCGGTGTTTTTATTCGGGTAATTTTCAATTGGCCAAGATACCGCGTATACATACAGCGTACACATCATCGTTTAATTCATTTGATCACAACGCTCGAGAAGTCATGTGATCATAAATTCGTACTAAATTCAACACCGACGAAACAGACTAACTTAACCACTTGAATTCGGCAATATTATGAAATTAGCTGAAAATATGAAGGCGATATTTTTTGCCACCCAATTTTAGTATTACTTCAAAATTCAGTTAGCAGCAACTCGAGGGAAAAAGCAACGTTTCCACAATTTTAATTTATTTTCCCTTTCCCTCCGTTCATTTATAGCTCCAGTTTTTCTCAACTTGTAAGCAGATAACGTTTCTAGCGAGAAATACAAGAATTCGGCGAGGGAATAAATCTGCCCACAAAGCCATACGTCTTTCTCCGACCCTCCAGTCCTCCCCCCCCCTCTCTCTCTCTTTCCATACTGCTACTTTCTCTCTCTATTTCTCTCTCTCTCGCTCTCTCCTAAATCCTCTCACACTCTCTTACTTTCGCATTCATATGCGGGTCTCTCTCTCTCTCGTTTCTCTCGGACTCCATTACATTTCGCATTCTTTCCTGGCATCCCATTTTCTCCTGCCTATTTCTCAATCCGACTTATTTTCCCTTTTTCGCGTGTCAGAATTATTTCCAGATTAAACTCAGGGGCGTAAATTCGTGCACGACACCGGCGAGAGGATTTGCATTGAAAAAATTTTAATTATTTACCAGTTTGCTCTCTTTGCTAAATTTCATGCAGAACCGCTTTGTTTTTTTTTTTGCTCCCTGAAAAGGCAGTATTTCGCATTTTACCACGCTTTCACGAGACATTGTACTGTATTTGTGTGTTACTTTCGTGAAATTTAAGGCCCTTTAGATTTTTCAAAGCTTTTGAATCGATGCACATGTTTTTTATAATGAATTAACTTTTTAATGGAGAATTATTATTTTTGCCTCGAAAAACAGAGCATAATCACTTAAAATCGCCTGTTTTTCTCTGTCATGCATTTCATGCAACTCATTCAAGCCTCATCAACTTCGCGAATATTCAAAAGTCGACTCCCGCTTCAGGCCTCCTGCAAAAGTAATTCTGACAAAATCATTTCCAAGCACGCAAATCCATTTAAGTAGTTTTGTAGACCTTAAGGAGCAATTAAACCTTAACTACTAGAATTTTATAAACTAGGTCACGTTAACTTTTAGTTCTTCTGTGGATATCTCCTAGGTTAGCATAAGTAATAGATTTATTAACGAGAATAATAGGTCCACGGACCTTATTTTATATAATACGAATTGAATTAAATTTGAATTGACTTCGCACGAGAACATTTGCTCTCAAATGCAATATTTCGACGTCCGTCGATGGCAGTGCATTGGAGTATCACAGCTGGAACTTAGATATTTTGGACAAAGTTTTAATTGGCTGAAATTTCACTTTAGCAAGGAAAAGTTGGAAAATTTCATGTATGCGAATACGACCACGTGAAATGGAACAATATTTTTAACCGTTTTAACTCTCGTAGGTAAATAAGTACAAATACCCGACTTTTAGCCTTCGCTCTTATAAATGTCCCTTTATACACATCAAACGTCACCCCGGCCTCTACTATCCAATTCCAGGTATCATAGTGATTTCCTTCCGACTCTCCGAGAGTACTTTCTCCTTTAACTTCCCTCCCCTCCCCAACCCCATTTTTCCTTTCCGTCCGCGTTATTTACGAACGGAACTGATTACGAATGGGTAATGGTCCATTATTCAGGAGAACGTCCGTTCGGCGCTTTCAAATTAAATCGCTTAAGAGGCGCCTGGAAAGATGCGCGAGGTATGACTATGTGGATCCCAGGCACTCCAGAGAGCGAAAAAGTCTTTTCGAACCGTTTTGCCGTTCCTTGCCATTTCGCTCCCTCTCGCTTCAACCACTTCTCTCCGTTTCCAGTCGCGAGAATTTTCCACCTAGGGCGACCGCGCAACGGAAATACTTTGCATTTTGCTTTTATTTATGCCCTTCGCGTTAGCGTTTTTTTTTCTTTCCTTCTGCATTTCGAAATATCTTGCTAGCAACACAGAGGATTACGGACGACGCAATGTGTTTTCGGGAGACTTTTAGATAAGAGGACTTCGAAAAAAAACGATCTAGATGGAGCGTCTCTTTGGACGAAAATACTGCGTGATTTCCCGAGAATGGATGGTTGGTGGAGGAATAATTTAAGGTTCATCGACTCTGTTTAAGAAAAAACTAAGGGACTGCTCAAGAATTATGGTATATAGTACTATTTTAACTGCAAAATTTAGCTGCGCGCATTAAAAATATACTGCACCATTCTCATTCTATTAAGTGTGAAACAGTTATAATTTAGGATATTAAAATACCGTGGTGGTGGTCGTGGTGATAATATTAAATTCTTTCACATGGATGGAAACAAAGAGAGACCTAGAGAGATTTCAAAACAAAAGGAATATTTATCGAAAATTTGGGTGGTTAATAGTCAACCTAGGATTTCGAAAGTAGATTCCACAGTTAAAGTCGAGTCGAACTTATTCAATACACAACAAAAAATTCAGCGAGTGCTAGGAAAGCTCTCGCTTGACACGCAAAGGCAGATAATCGAATTTTGTGGTCGCTGGCGTTCCAAAAAAATTCATTCCAATAAACATTCACATCGTTCCTTTCACCGACAAACAATCATCGTACAACTCTGCCCCATCCCTATTGCTTTCTTTTTCTCTCAACATTCTATATATATAGCTCTCGCTAAAAAACGTAATATATCTTCGTTTCGCGGTATCACAATCGATTTTTCGTAATTTGACATATTCAGGAGTGGAATTTTTTTCACGGTTCTTCTTATGTGCACGAAATACTCATATTCCGTGTTGGTATTTTTCGATGTTGGTTTTAGTTTCGATGTCATCACGTGATATCTTATTGTTAGAAGGGAAGAGGCTCTGAATGGAAATATTAATGCAGTTACCTTTTATGGGTGTACTTAATCTTTTATACATTTAAAACAGCTATATATAATTGATAGGTGTTTTAAAAAAGAATTTCAGTCTATTTTATAATTAAATTGGCGTTAAAAACAAGATAAACATATGCCTCATTCATACACAATTCCCCTTTACTATGATTGTCTCAATGACTCAGTACGTACGTCCTCGACATAGCGACAGTTTCTGGGTGTCTATAGCGCGTGTATGTGTGAGGGGAAGGGAGAGGGCGGGAGATAGAAGTAGAAGGCGATGACAAACGCGCCGCTGTAGTTAATCTGCAAGAAGACTTTCCCACTGACAGCGTGCTATTACGCCTATTATAAATGGGGTGCAAAGCCGTAAATATCGCTACCGCGGTCGTGCAACATCGAAGCCCAGAAGCTTTAAGACCGTACGGGGTGAGGATTTAGGGAGAAAGACCAAGAGAGAGAATAAAAAAATGAGCGTACTGTTTCCTTTGATACAGCTGCGCGAATTCACGCTTCGATACGTTTTTTCCCTCCTACTTTAGTATGAATAGCGCGGTCTCATGAATCACGAAACAGATGAAAAATACATGCGAAATGGAATGATCAAGACGTCGACTTAAGCCGTGATTTACATCCGGCGCACCTGGGTATGCCGGCCAGAAAAAAATGATAGTTATAAAGAGGATATAAAGATTTACCGTGAATGTATGTTTCATTCGGCAAACACGTTACTCGAGGATACAAAGCAGATTTATTTCCATTTATATTTTCATTCCGTCGGATTCTGGAAATAACATTACCTGAATGTCGACAAGCGATTTATCATACTCGCGATATTTGGTAGCCGCTTTATCCCTAAGTAAATACTTTTATGAATTGCCAGATTATGGCCGGAACGGTTGTTTAAGGGTATGGAAGATTTATCGATCATTTACTTCCAATAATTAATGTTTAAACTGGCGTATCCTATGGTATTTTGTAATTATTGTTCTGGGCATTACCTGTGTGTATTAGAGGCAGCGAAATCAATAACACTACATTGGTATTGAGTTTTTTTTTACATTAATCGTGATGACAAAAAGTAAATGAATATGCTAACGCTCCATTTCTACAATTATAGAAAATTAAATTCCTTAATCAGCGATAAATACACATACTCATTTAAATGAGGTACACAAACAAATCAAAAATTTTTCAGTTCTTTCAAATAACATATTTATTATCGTTAAATGATTCCCATAGTAATTCATCGTTATCTTAATCTTTCCTCCGAATTTATATTGCCAGAGAGATTAACTTCTGTAAAAGCAATGCAATAGCCGCTCACTTTTAGTCATAAGAGTCAGAGATGCTTATTTAATGATACCATGAAAATAAAAACATATGAAGTATCTGGACGTAACGTGAATGATACCATCCACCCCGTTTAATTGCTACTTCTTCCTATTTACCTCATCTGCGCATAACTTCACACAACTACTCCCATGGCGCCGTATTTTATTACTAACTTCTCTCATTCCTTCTCTTTCTCTCTCTCTCTCGCTCTACACTCCTTCCTTCCCTCCCTCTCAACATCCATCCTCCCTTTCTCCCTTCATCAAGGTCTCTACCACCATGAATGGTTCTCCCAGTATATTTCCATCCGTTTGTGACCGCTCTGGGGGCCATGGTATTTCTAAGGGTTGGAGAAAAAAAAGGGAGAAGCATGGATGATGCTGCAGGCCTGGGGCTATTCGCCTGCGCAAGGCGGTGGCGATGAAGGAGAAGGGTGAAGAGAGAGTATGATAGAGAGAGAGAGAGGGACGCGCGCGCGTGGGGTCCATGGTCTTTGGAGAGATGCACGATGCTGGCGACGAAGAGAGTAATATAAAAACGAAGAGAGGAAAAGAGACGCAGTAAAAGGATGAAGAGAACGACTCCGAGACACGGCAAAGAGAGATATATATATATATATATATATGAGGGGTAGAGAAGGGGGTAAGGAACTCCGGTCCAAGTATGTTTGTATTGTAAAAAAAGAGGGGGAGGGAAAAGCGACAACAATCGAGTAGCATGAAAGGAGGAGTTTGAAGAACAAAAGAACTTCAATAAACGCGTTTCTTTGTATCGCACAAGCTTGCTGCATTGCGGATGCTTATTTGTGTTTTGTTTTTGCGTTTTCTTCATTCCCTAACGAAAGAAAGGGCATTTCTCCCGAGCTAAATAACCGGAATAAATCTTCTGAAGGACGGGCCATTGAGACGGAAACGCGGAAGCATTGAATGAATACGTTTATTAAACAAAATATATTCTTCGTGATGCAGCTTTTGTTTGCATATAATTTTAATGTTGCGCATTTCTCCATTCGAACTTGTGTTTCTGTTAACGCTTTTTGGTGGAGGTTAATTAATAAATGAGTTGATGGAAAGCAGGATAAAAATTCTGCCGTAGCTGAGAATCGAAACCAGCTCTTCCACTTGGAGTACGATATATGACAAAGTTATAACATTCACTCGATAATAGTTGCAAGGGATCCTTCTTCCCTAAGACGATAAGAGAGCGCAATAATTTCCTCCTGTCACACACCAATTGGGGCGAGTTGCATTGTATTCATTCAGATTCCAATAGATCGAGTAATAAAAAATGTAGTTAAGTTTTCGAAAAACATATGAAACATTCTCCAGAAATTTGATAAATGTTGGTGTTTTAAATTATTTTTGTGTGTTAAGGACATTCTTCTATTCCTTAACTTTACAATTTGTTGCTGTTAATACTTGTAAGATATTTACATGGATAGTCTTTCCAGCACAACTCGTGCTCTTCCCTATTTCCTAGCTACAAACGCAAAAGCCGGTTTCGTGAAACTCCGACGTCCCATGAAAAAAAGATCACAAAAACGTAGGAGACAACGAAAAAAAGTCGCCGTCTCAACAAAACCAGGATGAAAATATGCCACACAATAGGAACGTCTGGAAAACAACAGCACGGCGACGAAAATCAAAAAAAAAAGACAAACGGAAACAGAACCAGGGGAAGTTATGTTGGCCTTGCCATCGCGAAGAGAAACCCAGCAAAATATTAAATAACCCCGGGTGAATAGTCACCAAGCAGTTTTACACATCTTTTGGAAGCGACATTCGTAATTGAAAGAGAGAGATTTTGAAACACCTACAAAACGGGAAAAAATTATTTCAATGGGTCCCAAAACAAAAATATTTAATATATATCATTTTCTCGAACTATCCATTAAATATTTAGGGAATGAATAAAGAATATAAAGATTCAGTTTGTGAAAAACCAATAGTAAGAAATGAATTTTTCTTTAAAGCTTACCGTTGGACCTCATATTTCGCGGGAACACAATACGTAAGCATTTATTAAAGTGCGAACAAACAGCCTCAACAACAGTATTAAAATATGCAAACTGCTTTAATCTACGAAGGAGAATAAAAGATATTACGTTTTAAGGGAAATCGAATCAGCAAGCTTGAAATATGATCCCGTAACCAAAACCCGCACGACCCAAAATTTGAATTGTGGGAAGGTCAGAGAAGGAATTTCAACGGAAATATATCGGCGAATGTCTTTCTGGATTCCAGAACCATTATTCCTCAAAACGAATAACCTCACGGCATTCGTATCCGAGCCGTAATCTCGCTTTATGATTTGTTATTACCGTGCACAAATCAAAACAAGCGAGTGTCTTGCTAAAAAAATTCCGTTTTGCACGAAACGAGAACCAAAAGCGGACAAGGTTAAGAGAGTGAAACCCGCGCGGAAGCATGTAAACAGAAAAGAACCGAACGAATGGACGAGGAATAAATGAGTCACGATGCAGACAGATAGAGAAAAGAGAAAATAGATAGGGAAGGAGACGAGACGAAAATCGGGTTTCAAAGATTTGTGTGGAGAGATGGGTCGTTGGCTCTACCTTATCTGATGAGAGCACTCTCTCTTCCAGTCTCCGCTGCTAAGGGATCCTGACACCAGAGGGCCAAACGATATGAATGCCTTTGGGTATCCCAGTCAGCCCTCTTTACCGTGGTTACCCCCTTAGTCTTTTGGGGGCCCCAAGACGGCGCAGTTCTTTTTAGATCGGCATCTCTCTCTCTCCCTTTCTGGAAGGACGAGCCGTGACGGCGGTTCTCCACAGGCTCGGCATTGTTACGGGCAATTGCGAGAGAAAACCCGCGAAGAGGAGTAGGGAAAGAGAGAGAGAGAGAGTAGAGCGAGTTATATAAGACGTCTGCCGGCGTTTCGGGATGGACGTGGGTAGCAAGACGGCTGCAGACGAAGGGAATGTGTTCAAGATCGGACAGGTTTCCGTCCGCGATGGGCAAGTGATAGAAGGAGTGGTCTTATGTTAGAGGTGGGCAACGGAGAGAAGTGCTCCGTAATGGTCGATGTAGTAGTCATGTCTTTCGGAAGGTGGAGTGAGAGGGAGGAGGGGGGGGGGAGAGGATCGGATATTCGGTCGGGTGGGGAAGGGGAGGACAGGGAGAGAGAGAGAGTTGTCATGGAGTTACCTTCCCACAGGTGAAGCGAATCGTATCTTTTAAGTGCTCCCGTCCACTTTGGGAGAGGGGGGTGTGAGGAGGAAGATGGACCTGGTGGGGGATGATCCTTGATTGGTCTGTTACACGTGTGTGTAGGGAGCGTATTCGTGTAAGAGATTGGAGGATGACGGGTGAGGACATGACAATTTCCTTCCGTGATGATTGGTTGTGAAGGATGACAAAGGGATGTGTCACTGTTCCCAGGATGGAGGGATCAGGTCGGTTATGATGAATTATAAATGCCTGACTTGTGTGGCTTGTCCGTCGGGATGTAATGGAGTTGTAAACGAGATTGGTTACAAATCGAAATTTCAACGTGTTGCCGAGTTGGGCAAACGTGAGTCGTCAACATTTTCGCTTCGGGAATGGATTTTTCTGTGGTAGAAAACTACACAACTAGGACTATTTTTTTGTTGAATAATTTATTTTTCTGACTTGTTCGTGGTATAGAAATATAAACCACAGTTGTAGTAGAGATTCGTTTGGTTATAAAGTGTTCTAATTTAAGGAAAGGGATTTTAAGCTGATAAAAATGAAAAATATTCAATTTAGCTTCATTTTAAAATTTCTATGAAATTCTGCCAAAGCGTTAGTAGCATCTTTCAACGTCCCTCTTTAATATTGGAAGGCGGAGCGCAACAGCCTTGAGTTAAACGCTCGATTCCATCGGCAAGCTAATGATAACATAATGATGGGTAATGATAGCGGTTATAGCAGATCGTGACGGTAATGATGTGCTCAGAGTTGCTATGCACCTTGTATCATTACTGAGATGCAATGAATTTTAATGTCGAGATGATCGCCGAGTTAAAGAGGCACTTTACGGAGATGACGGACGAGCTGTGATGTAAATGCCTTTTCAACGACAAGGTGCACAAATAAAAGGGTAGACATCTCTATAACTTAAGAAGACGAATGCAACTTTTTTGTTTGATGATTCTTTTGTATTCTATAATGAAAACCTTTTATCGACCGGTCTTTGTCCTATTTATAACAAGAAATTTAATGAAACTACTCTTATCAGACACCGAGTACGACGCTCAATAATAGATAAATTCATTCTAAAATCGAAAATTTATATGCATATAATTTGTTTGTAAATCTATATTCTTCTTTAATATGCGCTATACATAGTAAAATAATCGATAATTAATTAATATGTATAATGCTATATGCTTCATTTTAAGAAACTATTACTAAACAAACAGTTACAAAAATCACAGCCTGTCGATTAATCGAACAGTTAAATAAAAACAGCTCAACAAGATACCAAAAACTAATCGAATTTCCACTCTATCCATTTATGAAAACTTTGTAATCTCTACCATAAGAAAAGAAGGTAAAGGTAAGTGACTAACAAGACCAAGTCCGGTTTAATTTTGCGTGCATGCAATGTCTTCTTCCTCCGACTACATTGTTCATTCCGCAACAGCTACGTTTATCTCAAAACACGCACGAAATGGAGGTTCATTTTTAAAAAATATTCCAGAATATGTTAAATCACGCTTCAGGCGAACATGAAAATGAGAATAAAATGCACGAGTTTTAAGTCCAGTTCACGTGTCGCATTTAGAAGGAAAAATATAAATATATGCGCTTGGCACGAGTCACATTTTTTGGGGGGAATGTTTTTTTTTCTCGGCCCGGAGTCGTTACGGAAAGAATGGGCCAGTAAAAAGAAGTTGAAACTGTGGCGGCGGCGTCTGCCAAGGTCACGTAACAGTCGAAAAGACGCCTGAGGAAATGGCGAGAGGCATCCTTCGAGGCGGAGGAGACGTCACGACCGCCCTCTATCTCAGATCGGAGATTGTCGGTTTAGCTGAGGATATGGAGTGATGAATATCCACCTCTACTGGATTCGAACCGAGACGAAAGGAAAAAAAAGAGAAAGCGACCACATTGCCGAGCGCTGTGGAGAAAGGGAGGAAGAAAGATACCCTTTAGGCTTATGAGTATCTATCTCTAATCTTTTGGCGATCTTGGGAGTGGACTATATTGGTTTCCACGAAAATGGACATCGAGTCTCGTACTTAGATCTTTCGCTTTATTAAATGAATGTATTCATTTAGGAAGAGTTCGGTTTAATATTAAATTCGCAAAGATGAGTGATTCCAACTCATTGTTTAGGATAAGATTTTTTTTATTAAAAACGTAAAATATTAAGGTAACTTGATCTTAATTGATTACTAAAAAGGTATTCAATAGCTTGTTTGGTATAATTCTTCTGTGTATAGAACAATGGAGTAAGCGAGATGTATATTTTACCTATAAAATAGCCGTCTTCGGTGCTGATAAGAAGCGAGAATGAAAATCAAGAATCGGTGAACAACCAACGAGGAAGATTGCATTGTAAATCAATAACTTAACCGCTGTGTAGCATTTCATCAAAAGGAGAGAACTACTTAATTCAAGCAATAAATTCGTTTGCTGTTCATCTAATTGAGTAAACACGGTGTAGGACAAAAAACTGGAGTGAAAAATACACTTTGACAAGTTCCTTGGATATTAACTGAGGAAAGGAAAAATGACGCGAACATGACGTATCAAGAGAAATCAAAAGAAAAAAAGTCGTATAATTACAAATATCTATAGTGACAATGCATTTTGATCTCTTACAAAACAAGGAAAATGCAACCCTTAAGCCATCCATCGAAATTATACCACAAAAAACGAAAAAATTTCAGTTCGAATCAGTCTGTATTTGACAGCCTCAAGAGCTCTAACCGTCCGATATACAAATATCGCAAACCGCTATAGGTTAGAACAAGGTGTATGTGAGCGTATGTGGCCCAGAAGGAAACACCCTCCCGATAACCGCAAGAGATTGGGTCGAACCCTTTCGGTAGTATGAGATGGCGGATGGGATTAAGGAGAAGGAAGAGAAGGGGTCGATCTAAAGGAACAGGATAGGAAGAGGTGAGGACGTGAGAGGGATTTGGAGGGAGTGTGGGAAGGATTTTGGGTTTTGGGGGGGGGGGGGGGGGGGGGAAGTAGGATTATGCAAATGCCCTAAGCCAAAGCTGGCAACTGGGACACGTGGGCAATCAGTTTCGCGTGTTGCCATGTGTAGGGATGTGTTTGGTGCGGTTTAGAACTTTAAGGAAGGGGTTAGAGGAGGCGAGAGGGCATCTGAGGGAGGGGGGAGGGAGAATGGGATGGAGGGGAGTTTAGAGGGGATTAGCATTGCGAGGAATGGAGAGGGATGGTGTGTTGGAGACGAGATCGGAGAGGGAAGAGGGATAATGGACTTTGAGGGACGGAAGTCGCCATGCTGCGCCTTCCTCTCCCTCTCTCTCTCGCTCTCGCTCTTACTTCCGGATGTCCCTAGGGCACCGCTCCGAGAGAGGGCGCGGATGCTGGAGTGAAAAGGGTTAAAGCGGCAAGATGGTGGTGATGTCGGAGGCTTGCGTGAAACGCCACGACATTGTAATGCGGCTGGAAAAGGAAGTTGCCGAGTTAACGGCGCCTTTGGTGCGGTGTGCGCCGAGCTATAAGAGAAATCCTGGAACGGACAGAGTTGTGTTGGAAATTGATTATTTCCCGAAATTATATTTGCTTGTTTTCGCAAAATCCTTTATTTCGCCTAAAGGATAACAAAAACAGGTTGTCCAGATATTTCAATAAATAGAGAAATTTTGTTTGATTTTACACAAAAATTTTTTCTTATGTTCCTTTTGTATTGCAATTATTTTACGAAAAAATCAATAAATAGTAATTTAGAACAATAAAAATTAACATTACGCATTTTTGTTTTTTTATGTCGATGTGAAGCTTTCAACGTTACATATATAAATATGCACTCCTGCAATACGTACAGTTATTTCTTACAAGATAATTATATTGAAAACTCCGATAATTTTCTCATAAATGTCAAGGATAAATGATTTATTCTTGCTTCCTTGCGCAAACATGTCCACCGTTACTGCGAAGTTTAAAAAAATTCTACGTTCGCAGAAATAATCATTAAGTCGAATAATCTTTTTATCAATTCCGTAAGATTAGAGAAAATCTCAGCGCAGAGCCACCAATGATAAACATAGTCGAGCATATAAAAAGTAAGGAAAGTCCCCTTTCGTCTTTTTCTCAAAGATTATCCTTTGTATTTTTCCGTCTCCGTTTTATCCCCGAGTAGGTACAATCCGTAAACAATGCATTAAGTTTTATGATCCGTAATTCAGTTGTTTGGCTGGCGTTTTATCTGCCAGAGAGTAGACTTTCTATCGATCATTAAAGTTCTTCTTGGAAACACCCGCATTTACCCAATTCTAAAAGCGCAAGGACTCACTCACGCGTCTGCACAAACACGCACGCACCGTAAAACCCTTGGCGCACTTGCTTTTATTTCCGTTTCTTATTTTTTCGGTCATTTTCTTTTCCTCCCTCTCTCCCTAGCCACTTCATTTCTTTGGAATATTTTTTTGGATCCGCAACCGTAAAAAAGTCGAAGCAAGAAAAGAGAGTGGATAGAGAGCGAGAAAGAGATAAGGAAGGAGGTGATGGAGGTGGAAAAATCGGTAGCTATGCTACGAGATTACTAGGACGGCGATAAAATTCCAGTTGGCCATGTCACGGAATGCTCTCTCAGAATAGCGTAGATTCCGTTCCCATAAACTAAATGATCTCCAGTGCGGAAAGGCGCAGCGGGTACGCAGCGCCAAGGAAAATGCTTCACCTGGGCAGTTTGTATTACACACTCGCAATTTATTTATTTTTATCGTCGCTTCTGCGATGCCTTCCGTCATCTGTTCTTTTTAAAAAAGTATTTCGCGTTTTATTTATCCGAGTCAGACTGCTTTCGTCCGGCTAACTGCGCGTCCAAACAATCAGACGAGAGCTACAAATCAATCTAAAAACAAGTCTTTCCGAGAAGTTTAAGAATAAAATTTCTTTTTACTCTGGATCTTTTTAAAATCTCGAATTGAATTTCCGCCTTTTCAAAACTTTATTCGGCATTAACATTCGTAAATGATTTTATATTTCGCCTTGCGAGCGTGAACAGAAAAATAATCTTTCAGTAAATCTAAATATCTTTCTTGGCAGCAAAATCTGGAAATTCAAACGCTAACGGTCGACGTTTTTTCTTGTAATTTTTGGTGTGTGCGTGGGCACATCTGTATATATATCTCGGAAAATTTTACCGCTCGTTAACGTAATCACTTAGTCGTCAAGATATGGACTAAATCGCATTTAAATGAATTTATAGGGTTATTTTACTTTTATTATAAACCGATACAAACCAGCGAAGCAGGCATTAAAATCTCGGCGGGATAAACGGCCTGCTTTTTTACCAGCTCCGACGACAATAAACTGGAAAACCATGGAGCAGTTCGGTTTTAACGCATTCCCTTAATAACCCAATATTTTAGACGAGGTCATCTGCGTACCAATCTTGCTAACACACTTAAAAAGCATTCTATTTTATGATTTTTTTCCTGAGAGCAACTCCATCGGCTGAGGAGAAAAGGTTGTGGATAGATTATTTTCTCTCAAAAGTCGGTGTTTGTGTGTATGCGTGTTGTGTTGATTCCAGCGAAAGAGAGAGAGAGAGGAAGAAGGCAATGGAAATAAAAAAGATGCTAATCACGAAAAACCAGCGTTATTTGCTCGGCACGCAAACGCATCGGCATCACGCGAAGGCACGCTTCAAGCTCCCTTTTTCCACGCGAGGGCTCATTTAAATATCTCGAAAACAACAAAAGCATTATCGTCCCGGCCGTTTGTCGAAGGTATGTTCGCGTTTCTTACGGCCTCACAGCGTTATGAGGCGGAGGACGTTATGCAAAGGGTTATTTTTTTTAAGAAACAAAAATTTATTTCTCGCCGTTTCTCGACCCGAGATAAGCACGAAAAGACTGCCGACTACGACAACGAGTTTAATGCAAAATAATTTCAATCCCGCGAGGAGATCGTCGCTAAAGATAACATTTCCAAGCTTTTTTGTTACAAAAACTTGCACTTTACGTCTTTAACTTCAAAAGCAGTTGGAAAAACTAGCCGAGCTTTGTGTCTTTATTATTTCGTGGCGTAAACTCATAAAGTAGTATAATATAACCGAAATGTTTATAAAACAGTAGTATGTTTGAATATCGCATATATACACAAACGTGATATTTTATTTAATCCGTATGTTGTATACCTAACAAATTACTTGCGAATTATTTTTAAAAAATATAGTAACTTTCGTACGAATATAATCAAAAGTAAAAGGTTATCGAAGCAGTGGCATATACAAAAATGCGATAATAATGAATTCACCGAATGAATTATGAGAAATCAAAATAACTTTAAAAGAAGCATCGCATAGCATTAGCATACTATGATGTGAAGGAAATAATAGAGAAGGGAGCATAATCCAATTGGTTAGTCAACTGTATTAAAACTAATGTAGATTGGAGGCAAAACCTTTACTCGTAAAATCCAGCATACTGTTTTTTACTGAGAGAAAACTATAAAAAATCCTTCATGTACAAATCTTCATAATGGTTAATTTACTCCAAAACGGCATTTTGAATAGTTGAAACTCATTCCCTAGTCCAGTCCTTCTCAACCTTTTCTGCTCCACGGCACACTTTCATGCATGCTTAAGAAGATCGCGGCTCACCAAACCACCCCTAATTAATTTCACTGCCTAAATACTTATTTTTAAAGATAAAAACTAGCGTGACAAATAAAATTCGCAGTTATATTGTTACGTTTGGTAAAGAAATAATTGTATAATTTTATTGTACATTAAATACATACATAATATAAAAATTAAATATCTTCGAAGTGAGCGGCACACTAGTCCCTTCCTCGCGGCACGACGGTTGAGAACCACTGCCCTAGTCGATCTAAATGCCACAAGAACTTATTTTAAAGCGCCTGTCTCACGCCATTCATACGCTTCGGAGAACACCGCAACACCGGCTGAAATACAAAGTATTTTTGTTTCCTTCACAATAAACAAAACTAGATGTGGAGTAAAAAAGCTCCGATGTTTTGCGTCTTTGTTTTCGTACTTGTTAGCCCAACTTAACTCTTTCGCTCAAAATGCGTGACTCTGGATTATTCCGTTCGCAAAATACTTATTACAGTTAGTTTAGGGCGCGTAATTTTCTCCGGCTTCATTTTGTTTAAATTGCTACTTTTTCCCTGGGAATGGCACTTTCATGGAATGAAAAAGTCCCTTCTCTGCTAATAAAAACTTTTCTGTTGTTTCTGCGAGAGAACGAGACCTACAGCGTGCGCACGATAAACGAAATAGTGAAACGCCTCCCGGCTTGATTTGCTGTCCCAACGCAATCTGCAATGAAAACGATCTGTGAGAAATAAAGGAAGGGGAGACGGAGGAAAAAATATGAGGCGTTTTTTTTGTTAAGTTCTTTACTTTTTCTATCATGTTTCGTCGTACCTACTTACAATTAGAGTTGAAATTTAAAATCAAATTCGAAGAGAGCAAAATTATGTTTTCGTTGTTAAGATTTTAACTAGCGATGGCTTGTACGCGGTTAACATTTTTGTTGGCGCATTTATCTCAGTAACTTGCAGTGTTGAAAACTGCCGAGTTTAACTATCAAATGAAGGTTTTCATTAGTTTTATAACCTTCGATTTGTTTGTCTTGGCAAACTATGTAACCTTAATTTTTGTGCAAAGTTATCATTTCGGCAAAAAATTTGAACTGGTACCTTTAAAAATGAAATGTTAAGTAAATCTTGAATATTTATTCTTTAAATCGTTTAGAATAAAAATAAATTTAGCAACATCATTAACGCCAGGCGAGGTCAAATACGTCGAAATAGAAGCATCATAAATTACATAATTTTCGGGAAAGCGTCTGCGGAAATTCATCGACGAATATTTTCTTATTTACTTCCTTTTAATACGAAACACAGCCTTACAATGCCGATCCTTTCGGAAAAATACTTCGATCTCGAGAATTGTGAAAGTAACATACATTTCTATCAGACAGCGCGAAAGAAATGAAGAGGGTGGAAACGTTAAGATGAGGGACAAAATTACTTTCAGAGAGAATCGTACCCAGGTCGTGACGAAATCCCGAAAGTTCTCTCTTTTCCAATCAAATACACACACATTCACACGCGCGCGCGCGTCGAGTCGAAAATCTCTTTCTCCTTCCTTTCTCTCGTGTACGCCCTTTACGCCACACTATTTTCATTCCTTGCCCTCTCCTCCTCCTCCTTCGAGACCTCCTCGCCCCACAAACTCTTCTTCAACATCGCTCCAAACGTTCCACGAGACGTCCCGGTATACAACGAACTTTCCTCTTAAATCTCACTCGCCTTTCTTTCTGCCGCCTCCTATCTCACGTCCCTCTCCCCTCTATACGACACCCATTACAACATCCATGCGGCCTCACCACCTCCGACTATATCCTCAAATAAAGAGGTTTTTCCTTCACCTCACCCACGATGAAGGGGGAGGGGGGGTGGAAGGGAAAAGAAAGGGTGAGATAAAATGTATATAAAATGGCGAGGAATAGTGAAAAAAGTTGGGAAAGGAAAAGCGTAGAGAGCAAGAATGTTTTTTTTCCTTCTGAGTCTTTATAAATAAATATATATATACGATTTTCCCTCTCGAGCGAGAATACTCATTCTCGCCTGCTCCCGAAAACTTCAACGCGGCACATTGTTCTCAGTTTATACGCACACTCTCACTCACAATTGTGAGTTGCTTTCATTGAGTCGAATGGGCGAATCGGAGTTGTTTATGTTTAATGGATAAGGAAGAGAGAGAGAGAGGTTTTCGGAGGATTGAAATGGAAAGTTTCTGTTTGGACGTCTTCTTGCGAAGAAGGGAAGTCGGAATGCGGAATAAGTGGAATTCAATCTGTGTGCGGTCGGAATAAGAGGAGGCGGAGCAAGGGGGAGAAAAGGAAGGAGGAGAATAGAATGGAGTTTGTGCTGTTTTGGGAACGTGTCACACAGCCCTTTTCCTCGCTTCGCGCCCCTTTTCCCCTCATCCAACCCCCGTGTTAACCTCGCCAATGTAAATTCTTCGCGTGAAATGGAAAGAGGAGGGGTGAGGGGTTGAGGTCGGAGGCGAGTTAATCAACAGCTGTTAAGTGAAATGTTTCCGCGAACACAGAGCATCGCCTTTTTCGCGAGGTTTGAGAAACGAATAAATTTTCCAATCTCTCGAGTTCTATGCGATTTATTCCCGACTTCAAAACAAAACAAGTAAGAATTTAAAAAAAATCAAAAATAAAAGGTTTTTGCTTTATAAAATAGGCGGCCTTGAAAGAATAAAACGAAAATTTTCAGATTATTTATTCGTTATAAAAGATTTTGGTGTCATATGCTTTTCATTACCGTTGCTTTACAGCGTGTAATAGTTGTGCTGATAAAATAAAACGAGGAATGAAAATAAAATTTGGGGTGAATGAGTGGAAAGAAATCTTACTCATGTAAAATTAGGATGCGGCCCGCGCAGCTATTATGAAAAAGCAAGTCGAAAATTTTAACACACGAATTCATACATTTTTATGAAAATTTTGTTAATTGAACTTTTAATATTGAAATGGTAGCCATAAAAAACATTAATTATAGATAAAGAGAAGTGGAGACTACGGCAACATAGTGATTAAAAAATATCAAACTCCTAAACCGTCAAACAAGGTAATTCGAGACCCAAAAGTAAGGAAAAGAAAGAAACCAAAAACTAAAAACTTAACGGGTTTAGGGGATTATACGCCGCGCCAGGGACCTGATGTCACTCACACATGCACTCACTCAGTCGCTCAAGCACTCGTACAGGAACTAGCACACTAAAAACTTACAGTTTTAGTTTTTGGTTTCTTTCTTTTCCTTCCTTGTGGGTCTCGAATTATCTTGTCCTATATACATATATATATATATGGGACGAACGAATATAAAGATTTTATAAAAAGAGTGAAATTTTATAGACAGCTCAATCGCACTTGCCCGTTTTATACTTAGCTGCCGTTTTTGGTATAAGTAAATGTTCTAAATTTGGAACTTCTGATTAATTGGTAAGTAAAGTCTACACTACGCGTCATGTTACGCAAATGATCAAAACTATTTTCTTAGTAGTTATACCATCTAACTGCTTATGACCGATTAATGAGTGTCCGCCATGATGCTACGTCAGCTAAATCTCCTCGGAGTGGAAGAAATGAAACCGTACGCTGTAATTTCATGAGGATGGTGGCAATAAAACCATCCCCGGTGCATTTTCATGGCTTTTTTATGCTTTATGGTTTCGGGAACGACGAAATGTTCTTCCAGGTTTGATATCGCCATATCGGTGACTAAGATAATCCGAAATATCTCATTTCCGATTCCCATGTATTCGGGAAATTCTAGTTTTATGCCTTATTCATTATTTACTTCCGATAAAATCCGTTCTTTCGTGAACAAGAAATAGATACATTATGCGACACATTAAAAGATAAACCGACGGCCTAGTCACATTGAAAATCATTCACAATTTCGATTTATGAAGTTTTGACTTATGATTTTAACAATTTAGTTGCGTAGCCATTTATTAATTCTTCATTTTTTCAATGTTATAGTCTCAACGGAGGCTTGTTGTTTCTCCTCTTGTTGACTATTTTTAAAAATTAAATACTGTTTTTTTAATTTTGTCCGTTTTTTGTATTTATTTTCCGGTAAACTCTACTCTTTTCGGTTATAATTCACATCAATAATAGTACAAATAAAAGTTTAATACATAATTTATAAACATACGCTGTACTTAGCATACATACACTTTTTAGAAAACATTTTCATTTTCTGCGAGGCATTGGCCCGAATCACTAGATATAACACACAATGGCATTCCTAATCGATCACGAAGGGAATTATTTATTTTATGCATTTAAAATACTTCGTCGTTTAAGAAAAAATTCCAAGTGTTACACTCGAAATTTCTCAGAATATGCGACACCGAGTAACCTATTTTTATTAACAGCTACTGGTCAGTTACTGCGAAATTTACTTAAAACATGCGGAGCAATCGATAAATTCGTCCTGCTTCCTTAATTCTGCGTCAGTGTAACGACACATTACAGGATTTATGATAGTCCTATTCCTTCTATCCACTGAAACCGATACCCAAATACCCCAAGCCATATTACTCCCTCTGGCAAGTCACTCGTAGAGACGCACTCACACAGCACTGTCCGTCTTACTTTATCCTCCTTTAAGGCAACGCCTCCGTGCGATTCAGGGAAGTCTCTAATGCATAAAGATTTCTCGAGGGAAGTGAAGGAATGGCATAGGAGGGAGGAAAAAAGAGGGAAGGAACCCTTGGATCCTCTCGGGATGGACTTTCTTTTTCTCCTTCTCCCTCTTAGCGAAGAATACCTAATATAGAAAAGGGGGACAAAATTGTTGGAAGAAGATAAATAAATTGGAGGAATTGAAGCGCCGATATCGGAGTTAAAATATGAAACGTCCAACAAATTTTATTTTTCATTTTTCTCCACCGTCCCAAGACTTTATTTCCCAATCAATCTTTCTTCTCTCCTTAAAATCTTTTATGTTAAAAAATAATATACCTCTGATCTGACTCGAAATATTATCAGCAGACTTAAAGTTGTTCTCCGAGTCTTTCTTTCACTCTTTAAACGTTTAAGTAATGTCATGGATATTATTAAAAATATATTTTTGGGGTTGGTTCATCAACTTTTCCGATGGATGACAAAAGTATATCCTAATTTATTTTTATTATATTTCACCCAGTGCCGTCACTAGGGCCTGTCCTGGTGCAATTATGTAAGGGGCGCAAAAGTCCATATAGTAATTAAATAAACTATGCACAATTGTTTAAGGGAAGGGAAGCATATTTAGTAGTATTCCCCTGGCATTAAAATAGCTTGTTGTGGTGATGACTTTACCTATCAAGACTTATTTTCAGCCTACACTCTGTCACTGCGCTTTGTATTTTCAGTTTTAATCAAACATCAAGATGAGTAGCTTAACAAAAATTAAAAAGACAATTTTATTCGAATATATATATATATATATATATATATATATATATATATATATATATATATATATATATATATATATATATATATATATATATATAAGCGGCATTTCTCAAGTGAATGGACAACGATTTTCAGTATCTGTATTCAACTAATATAAAGAATATGCGCAATTTACCCTGCTATTTTGACTACTTATTAACTTTTTAAAAGAAATAACGATTTCCTTTGAGTAATTATTTTATCGATAGCTTTAAAAAATCCTCAATCTTATCTTCATTCCATCGCGACTAATCCACAGGATCACTCTCGACCGCTTCGGCACGACGCCTCCGATTCAACCGTCTAAATTTTTCTCCTAAACTCGCCATCAATCTACTCTCCCTTCTCTTCTCTAATCCATCTCATTTGAAATGAACCCATCCATCACTCTATTTTGAATTTCATATTCTCAGCTTTCGCGGTTTCCTTTACCACCTTTCTCGCTTTTCCTTCTGTCTCTCGAGGGATTGTTTTTTCCGAATCGGTAATTTTCTAGAATTCTCGCTTTTTCCATCTGACATGTATCGCCAATTTTCTCCGTTAAAAATATTTTTCCTTTTTTTTTATTATAGCTTCTGACGATTCAATCCCATTCTCTCGTTCCTGTGACGCGTATAGATTTTCTTCCCGTCATATCCTTTATATTCTCTTTCTAAACCTCTTTTACCCGCGCTTTCCTATGGTATTTCCTACCATGTTTTTCTCATTTCCCTTCTCTTTCTTTCCGTCTCTTTGATCCGTTTGTCCACTTTCCTTCCGTCCTTTTCCCTTGGCCTCTCAAGGGAGTCGATATTCAATCATGAATAGTGTACAAGTGGAATGAAAAAAGGAGAGAGTGAGCGTGCAGCGAAATAAAGAGAAAGAAAATGAGAGCACTGATTCATACATGAAATAGGATTTCGGTTTTTACGACGAGGAAAAACAGAAAGAGAAATTTCGATGCAATATCTTGGAAAAATATTTTATAGACGACGGAGTAAAAAAATGGAAGGTAATATATAAGGAAGAGATAGAAGGGAATGCGAGACAAGAAAAATATGGGCAAAGCAAATGGAAGAATCGCAGATGGTGGTTATGGTTGGATGACTTTGGAGAACAGGGTTAGGTTTTGGGAAGTGAATGATCATTGTCGTTTTTGGTAGCACATGTTGTTACCGACGTGAGTGATTGGTGTAGAATCAGGGGCAAGGTAATGTCTGAGGCATTTCGGGAAGATGAGATAGGCAGGATGTCGATTCGAGGCAGGGTAGGCCACTTTTCTACACCGAAATAAGAGAAAAATTGAGCAGGTTTTTTCTGGGCAGTAGAACAGTAGGGTGCCCATCTTTATGGGGTTTCTATTTATTAATGGGGGAGCTTTCCTGCCATCCAAATTAATAGGGGTCATTTTCGTGACTGAATGCTACTTATACGGCTCGGAGTCTTTTACAAGTGTCTATTTTCAAATTTCGCAATCATTAAATATTGACTCGGAATTTTGTTACTTTTGGAACAATGTTCGAAATTCAGTTGAAGTGGAACTAATAAATATGCTAACAGAGAAACGGTTATTTTTGGTAAATCGTGACGAGCCTTGCTTAAAATAATCATTTAAAAACATTTATAGAATTAATTTTAAAAGGAAACAGTAAAAAACAGAATTATTTAACTCATCTAACGACTTTATAACTACACTTCATTAAATTTGAAATAATAAACGTAAATTAATATAATGCATTATCTTATCATATAGTGTAAGGAATGTAGCAACGTAAATACTATTGACGACGTCACAGTTTATTTCCAAAAATTATATGAAATTGGACATGCTTTGCAGTGTTATCCTACACAATCTGCTTCTTAATTCCTCCAAGATAAGATAAATGTTAGGAAAAACTTTTCCGTTTGGAATCGTAATCCTTGCTCGGAGGGACGACAACACAAAAAAAAAAGATGACTCCTGTTACCTTCGCGAATGAATGCAGCGACCTTAGGTGGACGGTGTCATCAGAGGAGAGCGAGGGGAAGAATAAAGAACTTTTCGGAGGAACGGGGTCGTCAGAAAGGTCTTCTCTCTCTTTTTCCTCCTCTCTATCTCTGGAAAGGAGATGACCGGAAGAGGTCAGAGGCCGACTTTAAGAGCTTAGAGAGGATGAAAGGCAGGGCAGAGAGAGAGAGAGAAAAAAAGAAAGGGAAGACGGAAAATAGAGGGTCAGAGAGAAGGGATAGAGAGAGAGAGAGAGAAGTGAAGCGAGCGAAGGTACATGAAAAAGAGAGGATGAGATTGAAGATTCGAGAGAGTAAAGGATGAGTCGAGAGGGAAAAATTTTTTTCCCTCTGGAGATGTGAAAAGGCGAAGAGAGAGAAAAACACACATCGATGGATTTGTGTTTTTCCTTTAATGATGTATCGACGAATGAAATAGTAAATGGTGGATATATTTTCTTCCGTCGCCAAAGCTTTCTTTTTATCTTTCCTCCCGAGTTGGTCCAAAGGGAGGCGAAAGTACGAAAAAACGAAAAAATCCCCGTCGCTCGGGCGATGGAATTATTTAAGTAGCTCTCCACTTTCTTCTCCTTTTGATCCCGAGGAGGAAAAAATCGCCTCTTTTCTCGAATGCTCTCATTCACGTTTTCCTGTGAGAGTAGAAATAAAAGAGGAAAGATAAAGGTTGGTTGGTATCGGATGACAAAGGACTTAATGTTTTTTGTTTGGACGCTCTTGAAAAATTCCTTTGTCCGACGGTTTTCTCCTCTCTCCTGAAAGAGATGGATGTGCGTACCTACTTTTTAAGGTCAGGCGATTTTAAATGTCCTCCCTTTTACCGGGAATAAATATCTCAACATATAAAGGCGACCGGAGGGCGATTTCAAATCTTTATCGCATAAATGAAATTGTGAAGATCGATTATCTATTCGAGGGAATGTTAATTGTGTTGTCATAGACATAAACTATTTGTTCCTTGCTTTTGTTTTTATTACATTTGAAAGAAAGTGCCGAGACCGCCAATCCGATCAGATAATACTGAAATTAATTAATCCTAGTTTAATAATCAACCGATCAGATTGAAATACGTTAAAATCTTACAGCTGCTATTGCATTAAAAATTTCAAACGCCATTTCTTAGTGGACCATATATAATTCTTTTATAACCGTCGAACAGTAGTATTATAAATACAATTTTTCGCACGAACCCAAGAAAAACACTCTTCGTAAAAATTAATTCAAATCACTTTTCTTATCTTAATCACTTCTTCCATAAATCAGATAAGTTTAATCGGAGAGTCAGTTATATATTTACTCATTTTCTTTCAACCCGATAAACTCTTCCATTCCGATCCTGTCCTCTCTATAAATTTTAAAATATTTTTCAATGTAAACGTGCACGCATTTGTCTATTTATTTATCCTTTATTACGGCCGTTTTTCTTTTCCTCTTTCTTCCTCCTTTAACTCCCCATTTTCCTCCCTCTCCAATATTCACCCTCCACCAACCCACAACCTTTTTCCTCCCGCTCTCTTTCTCTTTTTCTCGTCCCCTGCCTCTATCCCGCACACGTGTCTCTTCCATTTCACCTTACAATTTCTCTCTCCCGCCTTTTATTCCATCCTCTTCTTTTTTCCTCCCCAATTCGTACCATCCTGACTCCAATTCCAGTCCCTTCTTTCCCACCTCTCTCTGCACTCTTTCCCCTGTCCTCCGTGTATCCATTGCCCCCGCCAATTGCATCCCGTGAAATATTCAGCGACCGGAGCTGGGGCGTAGGAAGAGGGATGTAGGGAGGGCTTGGCGGAATGGTAGGGATGGAGTAGGGATGGCAGCCATCCCCAACAAAAAAAAACATGCCCCTGGACCGCCGCCTCCCCGGAGGTATGCCATGGGATCGCCTTATTTATTCATCCGTCGAAACGCGTCTGCATCCTCGAGAAAACCAATTCCTCGTGACCCCGCCGGGGGGGGGGGGGGGGGGGGGGGGGGGGGGGGGGGGCTCTTCGGTGAAAAGGCGGAGGGAGGGAGAATAGTAAGAGAAGTGGATGGAGGGAGAAGAAGGAGAAAAGGGAGGGAAGAGTAATTTCTCCTACCAGGACCTGGATGGTCCATCGGAGATGTCCCACTATACAAGACTCCCTATTCCACTTCCCCCTGGTCCTTAATCCACCTCTTCCCTGCTAGTTCTCCCCTCTTTCCTCTCCCTTTGCCCTCAAGGAAACCTCTTTAACCTCTCTTCCCCAGGTGGCCACTTCCGGTGTGTGTGTGTGCCAGCACGATTGCGGTGGGGGAGAGTCGAGGGGGGAAGGGTGGCGAAAACAATTGAAAGCAGGAAGCAGGGGTCTCTATAACCCTAGAATGTTTAAAAAGGATCTCCCGTTCGCTCTCTCTCTCTCTCTATGCTCTCAGGTGAAATTAGAAGGGAAAAGAGAAATAGGTAGAAGGTAGTGGAAGGAAGACTGGGGAGGGGGGGGGGGAGACACATAGGGCTAAGGGGAGGATTGGGAAGCAATAATATACTAATGGTACGTCTATTTTTGCGTCGATTTATGCCCGATGAAAGATTCAAAAGGGATCCCATGGAAAGCATTGTGAAAAAGGTTTATTGGATCGGACCGTCCCGGAAAAAAATCAATCGATGAGCTTTTTTTTATTATTTTTGGAGTTTTTTTCTATTCTTCTTAAGAATGCGTGGATGTTTCAGTGAGCAGCTATGACGGAAATGTTACATATTGGCGTTGATTAGCATTTACAAAGCATGGCAGGTCAGGGGTTCATCATAAAGTCTCAACAGATCTCTCCCAGCCTCATACTTATTATCCCATTTCACATCTTCAAAAAAAATGTTTTTACTCTAAATACGGCTCTCAATTTTTCTCTGTGGAATATTAAGACGGTAAATTTTAAAAGTTTGAATTATCTTTAATTATAAATTTCTTATTCAATATTACATTTTTCATTCCTTTCGCTATAGCTGGAAAAGTTATTTTTGTTATAATTAAATTTTGATAAATAATAGAAATATACACATTATCTAAATTACGCCGAAGCCAAAGGAATTTTACCGATTAACTCACACGACGACGCTTTTCTATAACATTCGCTTTATGATTGACAATTTGTTTAACTATTACTTTACTATCAGGTCACTATGAAGCAAGCATCGTCAGTGTCTCTCTCTCGGAGTAACATCACTCGTATATAATTAATCGCGAACAAACATTAACCGGGAGCATACCTATCACTCTTTTCGTGCGCAACCTAATATCCGAAAATAGGTAAAAAAAAAAGAAACTAACGAGTAAAGGCTCTCATTTTTGCCAAACACGCATTTCTCGCACACTCAGAAAGTCGTTAAGCGGAGACGTAAAAGCACAAATTCGGGGGGCGTTCAAACTCGACGGAACCCAAACATCCGTGAATGCCCACGCTAATGATCGGCGTAAGCCTTGACGACCCTCGCCACCTCAAAATGTTTACGCCGCATTGGACGTTGGCGGACACTTCCGCGTGGTCGTGGGGCGGAAAAAATTGACTGCTGTAACAGTTATGCGCATCGCCGAACCGCTGCGGTCCTCTCCGCGTCACTAAATGGCAGCAAAGGCCGTAAAACACTGAAATCGCCCTCGCAGTCTCACGGCTTAAAAACCACGTGCACTCCCTTTCTCTCTCTCTCTCTCTCTCTAGCACTCGCTGTCTATATCTCGTTCTATTTCCTCCCTCGAGGGAATTACCCTATTCGCTTTGACGAAATATTTCTCCGCGGTATGAGCGGTTGCGATGAATCATTAAAGCCTCTCTCTAATATGTATCTGTTGATCCATATTTCTAATCTATCGGACAGCGCTACATTTCTCAATCGCATTAATATGCATGATTTTTTCTATCTGTTTCTACGTCATTTGCTTCTTCCCAGTCCCTTTAAAAGTTCTACTACTCTCGCCACCTCTCTTCGTCTGTATTTCCTCTCTTTCCCTAGCCTTTTTTTTTTTCAAGCGAGGAGAGTCTGACGCGAGTTGAAGTTGAAACGTCGCGTTTCCCCGGCAGACAGCTTATCTCTTTTTCACGGTTGGAAAAAACCTCTCTCCCTTCCAAAAGCCTCCTTTCCGATATCCTCTTTCCTTTTGCCTCACGTAGCTACTTCATTCGCTCTCTTCGACTTTTTTTCGTTCCGAAGCTTTTATTTCTCTCTCTCTCGGTTCGTCGTTTCTAAGCCATTTCTGGAATTTATGTTTTTTATTTTAGTCTTCCTTTAAACTTCCTTCACTGTATTGCATTTTCGTTGAAAATTATTGGCTAAATTCCTCCGCTAATGAGACGACTGAAAAAATAGTAAAAATAAGCCTATTTTTGCCTATCGATTTCACTTGAAGAGGTTCATGAAGCAGCGACTAAAAGTATTTTATAACGGATTTTCCAAAACATATCTATTATAATGAAATTAGGCCCATTATTTTAATGATAGCTTCTTTAACCTAGCTATAAAATGGGATAAATATAGAAATCGACATATATAATTAATAGGTAATATATTTTCCTTCAACTTTAACTGTAAAAATATTCCTAAAGATTAACAATTAGGGCATTACAGTAGAATATACCGACATAAAATATCACAAACTTTAAAAAGGAAAAACGACGAAGCGGTGATATGATTGATAATTTCGTTTACTGTAAAAAGAGCCGATGACATTTCGATTAAGCAAATGTTTCTACAGATAATTTTTTCGAGCGCATTCTTACGTCAACATTACGACGGTTGGTAATGGACTTTTTTTCCGGCGGCGGCGAAACAACACAAAAATATCCACGGAGCACTTCGTTGTTCGGACGGAGGATTTATGGGTACTTGATGCCATTACGTTCGGTATTTTAGTGCTCATGACTAGGACCGTAATCCTTTCCCAGACTGCCTCTTCAGCATCTCCATGTGTCCGCGTTTGCATCTAGATGATGAGTGCCCGCCTGTTAAAACCTGGTCGTGAAAAGTCGCATCTGCGTGTTTGTAAATGTTCCGGGAACAATAAACGAATGCATGCTGCTTTAGCATTGTCGTCATAGTGAAGTTATTTCATTGCGGTGAGGGTAGTTTTTTACTTTCTCTTTGAATAATTAAATCATTTTACGGTTAAATCATAATGCTACTAGCTCGAAAGCTTATTAAGGAAAAGGAAAATGATTGCGTCCACGACTCAGAGCATTTTGAGATTTTTACTTATATTACACGGAGCATATTGAAAAAATGAAGACAAATTAATCAACGTGATTGACACGCGTCTATAGTTTGCAACCGGCTAATATAATGAATTTTCGTTTTATTTACTGCCATTTCCTCGTCTTTTGTAAGACGACAATTGCAAGCATAAATTAAATTACTCCCGAACATTATATAGATCAGGGGTCACCAAGCGTTTTACTTAAAGGGCCGCATGATGCTTCATGTACGACTCTGCGGGCCACATACCACCTTTCAAATGACTGATCGAACCATGTGAAAATGTCTAAGAACATGTTTCGTGAATTTTTTTGATTCTATAATATGTCGTACGCCTATATTAAAAGTATTTTGCATCTAGGCACTCGGAAAATATCGTTTAGATACGATACGTATAATAAATTATGTCTAATTCCGTAGTTTGGGGACCCCTGAACTACATTGATCGAGAGGTCGTGAGTGTGATGGATCAGCCTGCGCTGTCTTATTCATTTTATAAAGACTATGTTCAAAATCAAATTATGCATTATCTCCTGTTAAATCTAAACTAATTTTTTACAGCAAAAATTAAACTTCAAAATATAAACGAATAAAATTTTTCGTTCAACGCTTACGAAAACTCCCATTCTAATTAAATGTAACACCACGTCACATAAATAATTTTATACTATAATAGCCCAGGTCTGCTGGTTGGTTGGTTGGTCACGCTTTCACGATGGCCGATATAGAGCGTTTTAACAAACTTCCCGAATAGGTAGAAGATTGAAATTTGGCAAGGATGCTTGATTAACACATTTTAAGGTAATGACGAAAATAAATCTCCAAAAAAGTCCTGGGTTCGACTCCAAGGAAGACATTTCCATTTTCCGTAAGGTAACATGTAAAAATCAATTTTTTGATGTGCAGGTTTTTATTGTTTTGGAAATTAAAATTAGAAGAAATAAACCTACGATCTTCGGATCTAAACCATTTTGAAGAAAAAATTACAATGTTTCTTATTCTGTTCATCGTTTTCCGCATACAATTCGAAATCGCTCATGTTATACGATTAATTCACTTATTTTGTGGAAATATTTCTATTTTAACGGAATGTTGCCTTGGCTACCAATTACATTATTAGACCTCAAAATCCTATTGTTGTATCAATCCCTATGGGTGTAAGCGTGCTTTGAATGCTTCAAATACGAGAGAGGGAGGGGGAAAGAGGGAAGTAGAGGGGGAGAGAGGGAGGAAAAAGAGAGAGGTTGTGAGGGAGGGAGGGGGAGAGGGAGGGAAGGAGAGGCAACTATTTTAAGTTTAACTAAAGATAGCCCGTCAACAACAGAATATTCACAAGAAATGTTGTATTTGACGAAATATTTCATATGTAAAAGTGTGATATTAATTATTTTAAATGAAAATAATAATAATCTATAATTCTTCCGTTGATATTTCAAAGGGCATTACACTAGTCTAAACATAAAACTTCTCACATCGCAGAAGTCGCAAGCTAGAATAGTATTATAATTCTTGGACACTTCAAAAGTTTTTCAGTCAGACAACGGCAAGTGGAAGTAAACTATGGTTGTGCATACGCGGTCAAACTCACGGCTTAGCCTCTATTGACCAGCCATGGGATGACAAGAATGCCTGTAAGGGTAGTGAACCCGCATAACACAACCTCTACATCTAAATTTTCTAGGCCTACATCTAAATAATACCCTGCAAGTCACCTTACTGGTGGATGGCAGGAGGTGCAGTGCACCACGGTTCCCGACTTTACCTATGTTACCTTTCCCTATTATGTTCCCTTATCTTCCTAGGGAAAAAGATCCTCTGTATCACTCAGTCCTACAATCGATCTAGCGGATCTTATCTTTGCTGTCCTGCCTTCTGATATATGTCGGATTTCTGATAAGATGGACTATCTCATCCACTAATCCTCCAGACATATTTTCTAGCAGATTAAATCTAGCCAGCAGTCTACGTTCCTCTAACGAGTCCCACTTAAGATTTTTTATTAATGATGTTATGCTTTGTGTACAATCGTAATTTCTCTTTACAAATCTAGCTGCACTTTTTCTATCTCATTAGTGAGTCCCTTTTCGTAAGGATACCACACAGGTGACGCATATTCGACCTGCTGTCAAACCAAGGATAAATAACATTTCCTTCACTTTTTCCAAACTATTTCCAACTATTCTTCCTATAAAGGCCCACTTTTTGTTAGCAGCACCTATCACTCTGCGAATGTGGGTGTCCCACAAGAGATCCCGATGGATCATAACCAGGGGCGTGCTTTGCTTCACGGCTGCCCGTGTGCAAGCCTCTCATTTGCCAACCTTCTTAGGTATTCTTTACAAAATGTACAAGAAAATGCCTTATGGTTTGATAAATTTCTTTAGCCAATAAATATGAAAGAATATACGGCATATTATAATACAATCCATATTACTGTTAAAAATACTGTACGTCTCTGATGATAAATCGGCCGCCCTCGTTGTTTGGCTGCCCTGTGTGTTGCACACATCGTACATATTGTAACTCCTAAATATTTAACCTAATCTAAAAGCCTATAAGCAATTGTTTCTTATAATTTATCATTAATAAAAAAACCATAGATTATCTAATACAAACAGCACCAACCGTCACAAGTAGCTATTTGACAAACTATTAACAAAGTCACTGCCAGTGGTTTTGATAAATACATGGAATTTGCTAGAATTTACTTTTCTTTCATTTTGTTATCATGCACACTGTGCAAGTAAAAAAAATTCAAAAAGACCTGTACAAATCAGTTACACTGTAAAATTTCCCAAGTTAAAATATTAATATAATGAAAATTCAAGTTTAAAATTAAGCATACCAGCTTGGAACCATAATTTTGACATTATGTAAATTAATATCCAATAGCAATGGTAATGTATATAATGACCTGGGGCATATATTCAGGATGTGCTAGATGTGTGGTGTACACCCACTAAATATCATGATGTATATGTAATATTATTAAAACTATAGCAACTATGAAATGCGGTTATATCTTACCCCGGACATACGATATTCCACATCTGATGTGCTCCAAGTTTACTTTTTTGTGCGTATTTTCAGCTGATATTCAGTTGGACGATACGACTTGTTCGCATTGTAGTTATTAATTCATTGACTCTTTTGTCTTAAAAATGTTTATTATACAACTTTTATACTAACTTGATCTGTATTATACAATATATCGTATAACACTCGTTGTTTCTTTAACTATTAAAGTGCATCTCAATTTATAACATGTAAGCCTATGGGAAATTGATATCTGACTTACAATGCAATTTTCAGGAACGTTTTAGAGTTGTAAGTTGGAAATGGACTGTAGTTTGTTGATATTCTGGCAACTGTAAGTATAAATGTATGCACAGTGTTTCATTTACCAGTATGCTTTGTTCTTTCACACGTGACTTTAAACTTATCTAATTTTACATGTAACCAATTTTTATTAGAACACCATATTAAAAATCGAGTGATGTATTATATATTTACGGAATAAATGCCAGGACACCTAGCATAAAAGAGATTACTTGCGTAGATATAATTTGCTCAATACCTGCAAGATGGCAGATTGTCATTTTACTATACTAGTAGTTCTGCTATTTACTTAGAGATGGCAGTTGGATTTTGCCTGATGCTGTGCCGGTTGCATGAAACTTTTTTTTCTTGCCCTAACTGCACACCCACCACCAATGATCAGGATATGCCACTGATAATGACTAAAGATATAATATGAACTTTTCCTACTCTTATTCGTTTTTCACTTTAAGTAGATTTAATGCCAAAAGATTACAAACCTCAATGGCATTCTGTCCGTATTATGAGAGGGACTGAGAGAGTAAACTAGCTCGCGGGATGGTAGTAAGGGCAGGAAAGGAGAAATAAAGGGAGAGAGAGGGAAGGAGAGAGAGAGATAGAAGGTAAAAGTCGGACGTTAAAAAGAAGGGTTATTTTTGTTATAACCGAGGGCGTGCACTAAATCATGCGTGTGAGCTCGCCTTGAGGCTTTTTTTTATCATGTTACCCAGAGGTCTATAGAGCACGCGGGAGTTGTTTGTGGATTAAAATAGCTACGTCTAAATCTTTGGAGTTTTGTAGCGGGTCCGCGAGTTTTACTGCAAGAAAAAAGGAAAAAATGACAGAATTCAAAGACAGAGTAGATCCTTTTCGAAACAAAACTTTCTCTTCGCGCGTTACATAGTAAAATTTAAGGCTTTCAAGCGAGCCTATCGCATCCAAAGATCCAAGGACAGGTGACTGGCGTAATTGTTATGCATCTTCGTAATAAAAAATGTAAAAAAAAATGTGCATTTACATCCTTCAGAAAAACACTTGAAGAAAATCGATTCTATTTAAGGTACGTTTTATTACGTTATATAAAATGGCAGTTTTTTTAGTTCTTGCACGTTATTATTGCATCCATTTTACTGAAAAAATTTTTCGCACCATCCGAAACCGATATAGACAGAAAGTAATGTAGGTTGCGCACGTCGGTGAATAACCAAAGCATGCACGAGATTTCCTCCAATATTTTAATTACAGAATTCGTCCTCCGAAAAGTTCTACTCTATAGAGAGATTCGATTTTCCTTTCCAACGCATCTTGGAAACTATTTTTACTTCGGTGATAACATGATGATGAACTCTTCCCGAAGCTCGCAAATTAAATCTATCATCTCTAACCAGACCATCTAAGTAAGAATGTTTCTTAATCGTTGCGAGAGCAAACTGACTTGAACTCTGTATATCTATTATGTTTTCCTTCTAAAACGAAAGGAAACTTTCCTCTTAGTTATTTGTTTCCGTAAACTCTTCCCTCTACTCCAAAAGAATATTAACAGTTGTTAAAGTTACAGCATATTTCCACAATGTTAGCAAGACTTCTTAAGACTCCACTCCGTGGATACGTATTGATTTGTTTGCTTCTCTCCTCGTCAATATTTCTTCCAGCCTATTTCCTCTGCATCTCGCTCCTCCCCTTTGTTGATATGTACGGAGATCCGTCTTCCTTGCTTAGAAACCGGAATTTGGCGATCTTTATTAGAGATAGTACCAACACGCGTGGCACGAAGTGTCCTACGTCCTTTAAATTTGTTTTTTCTCTCTCTCGCTAGAGGACTTTTTCGGATGGATGAGCATGAAAGCGGCATCGATAACGACCCAAATTGGCTCCGTTAGCCGTTCCGTTTCCCGATAATAATTTTCTCAAAGTTCCTTTACCATTTCCGAATGGAAATGTTTTCCTTAAAAATTTCGGTCGTTTTTTTATCCAATGATTTCTTTATTGCTTCAGCGAGTCTTGGAATTGTTTTATAGAGGTTCTGAAATGATTTTCGGGAGTCATTTTTATCGAGGCCCCTCCCTCTTTAAAGCTATCTGAATGGTTTTTAATGGCTTCTTTATCGAGACTTTAGAATTGTTTTATATGGAAAGGAGACGAATCAGTGAAAGAAATATGTGCATTATTGTACATATTTTTATTTCCACACGTTATATGGACGAAATCAAAGAATCAATAATAAATTTATTTGCGCTTTCTTTCTCACCGATATTTGAATATCTTCAATTGACTCGTATAAAATTTTTTATGGAATTATATTATATGAAAATGAAGAAATAAGTAACATATAAAAACAAGCGGTCACATGAGCAAATTGAGGCAAAAATTCCTAATCTTATTGTTGTCTTAAAGGTATGTACTTAAAATAATATTCCTCTTTCGCTCAAAATTTTGGAAAAATACCAGGTCCAAAAAATACAATTTCTGTATGAGATGTTCCCATGTTTCTAAGCTTTTGTCTCTTTATCATTACAATATTTTTGATTTGAGTTGTTATTTTGTCATATGATGGTAAAAAAGGAAACTGAAAAGGCATATATATTTTACGCTTGGCAAAAGTCAGAACCCGTTTAAGATCAACATGCTTTTATTCTCGTTTGAGATTAAAGCATGTAGTACGAAAGCAAAGTACTGGATAATATTTTTTATTGGAGAGATATGGACTAAAATTAGCCAAAAATTTTGCACAAGTGGGAGGGTTACTCATAATAAATTACACTGAGTTCTTAATGGGGGAATGGTACCGAACGGAATTCACTGAATTAATTTTGCACGATGTATTTAAGGTATGATCATTGCGACTCTGTTGATGGATACATCCTGTCCTGTTGAAAACCTGCACTGCATTCGACTCTTAGTTGCAATCAAACAAGTGCTCTAGAAGTGCTCGTTCTACGACCAATTTCCTGCTGCAGAGACAGGACGTGAACCCGCGTGCCCTCGTTAAAGTTTCAAGGGCCCAGAAGCCAAGCAAAGGCATAAACCTGCACTTAAAATTTTAAACGAGGTACCACCCGAAAAGGTCACACTTCATAAGAGCAGTAATTATGCGTACTTTTGTTCGGCTAACTGCCGATGAGTGTTAAAATATAGGAATCGCGAAGAACCAAACTCGAAATCTCTAGGAAATTCAAAATTTTACTGTAAGAAAATCGCTCTCCTCCTGCAAATGATAGCATTTGTATCGAATCTTTATAACTGCCATACTTATCAATAAATTCCTATAATTTGTACATTTTCCCCCCATATCGTAGCAATCATTGCTGCGATTTTAAATAATTTACCAGAATTTCTACTCGATTGGACAGGATAAGAAATGGAAAACAACGTAAAAAAACGTATTTATCTTTTTCAATTTAATCTTTACGATGTTTCCCACATTTTTTCCGAGTTTCTTGCACTACACTCCTATCTTAATTCCCCCGCACCTTCCTTTCCCTCTCCCTCATCCTCGCCTCGCTTTCCTCTTCCTCTCCAAATCCCTTTTTACGGCTTTCCTCAACAAAAGTTCCCTCCTCCCTCTCGTTTTTCCCTCCACGCACACTCCGCCCCGCAACACCTCCTCCTCTCCATTTTCACCTTCCACCACCGGTTTCAGACAGCCACTACCTCATCTAATACAACCCCTATGGCTTCTATCCCCATCTTAAGATCCCGACCTCTTTCCCAAGGGCCCCATAGCGCACCCCTTCCATTCTCCCTTCCCTCTTTGCCTCCTCCTTCCACGGTCGTGCGCCTTTAACGCGCCCGAGATATCCCCGCAGGACCCGTGTTTATGTGGCTCCCTGCGATGGGATACGGTTTGTGCAAGATGGCCGCCGATCCTCCTCCTCCTCCTCCTGTCGCAAGGAGTGAAAGGGCAAGAGTGAGAGAAAGAGAGAAAAAGAGATAGAGGCGTTCCTCGGCCGTGGAAGAGAGAGAGAGAGATAGGAAGTGTAAATAGAGCGATGCACTGTAATGAAAAGGAATAAAGTGGCTGTTTTAAGGTGTAGAGTTAATTGAATTACGGATGCCGACGATTTACTCGCGATTAGCGCTTTCAACTCTCTTTGCTTATCTCCACAGCGTATTTCTTTGCGGAATGGAAATGAAAAAGCACAACTTGGACATTCAATTATTTTCGAAACTTGATTCTTAACATTAGTAGGTGTATTTTATCTGCAAAAAACACTATGTAAGTTCGTGTCAAAAAAAGTTATAACACTAATTCATTGCAAATCTGTCTGTAAACATCTACACTACTAAGATTTCAATAGGGCGTTCATTAACATCCGGGTGAACTCTTTTTTTTTTATCGACGAGGATAAAATTCCAACGAGGATTTTACAAATATCTCCACAACATCCCCTCCGCCCTTAAACTCACCCCGCGTAAAAGTTTAATCGCGTCGGATGTGGCCCATCACCGCGGGCACTAACTATCAAAAGTACATTTCCCGTCGATATAATGAGAATCCAGTCTCCTCGACTTCGCCATCACGGCGCGTTGCATAAATCACGCGGGACGCGAGGAGATTTATATTTTTATATTCCCCTCTTTTTTTTTTACAACCCCTCCTCTTATATTACGTGAGATCATGAATAAAGGAGGATGTGTTTTCTCCTTCCCATCCGGCTGATTGAATGACCGTTGGGAAAGTAGGGAGGGCGACGACGAGATGGCTCCGTATACTACCTTCCCCTTCCCCACCTTACTGGATCACCTTTCCATAAGGTTTCCCCCCCCCCTACCCCACCTCTCGCACCATGCAACATCACCTCCCTTATCCATATCCACACCGACCTCTTCCTCCTCATCCCGCTCCACCTTGCACAGCCTGTCGCATCCCTTATCTCATCCTCCCTCCATTTACACTCCCTCATCTTAATAAAAAAAAAACCTTTTCTCCTCCTCCGAAGCAATTTAAATGATCTTGAAACTAATGGGGTGAAGACTCGGGAGGACCACGGGAGAGAGGATGAGAGAGAGGGAAGGAGGGATTTTGGATCATTGATCGTAAATCCTCTCTCTCTCTCAGAGACGGACCTCCAAATTGGCACGGGAGGGTTGTTCGTATACGGCAGGGTTGGTCTCCTTCAACCCCCAAGAGAGAGGCGGGCAGGGAAAAGGGGTGGAGGAGGGTTAGTTGGGGGCGGACTGGGTGTGGAAACCCCTGCGGGAGGCTCCTTCTCCGTGGAGAATAGGTGATGAGGGGGTTGGATGGAATCCCTTCCCGTGGTGGTGACGAGAAGAGTGGAAGAAGGCGGGAGATAATTAATGCTCCGTCACTTCTTCTGCAGCGGGAGTGTGAGGGAGAGGAGTGGGGGTGAGGGGAGCGTGAGGTGGGAGGGTCCTACTTCGAGGCTTCAAGGTCCCCTTAACCTCATACCATACCGGATAGGAGGAAAAGATTTCCCTAGGGAGGGAGAGATATAGAAACGACTGGGAGAGAGAATGGAAAGAAAAACCCTTAATGGCCATAGTGGAGGATTACTTTTTCAAGGCGCTGAATAATAGAACTAATCGGGAGAGGTTGCATTAGTGAATTGATTTTTTGGAGTGCTGGTTTAATTACCTTAATTCATCTTCGCTCAAAATATAATATGCGAGCAATTATATCCCGAATCACATGAATTTTACGGCGATTGTTTCTCCATGCATCTTAAAATGTGAAGGTAGTGAACTTGTATTTCCTGAAATTTTAGGCATTTTCATACAATCGTATTACTTATTGTTTTTCGATATACGTTTTCATGGATATTTTTGAATACAGAATTTGTTAGTATATAATTATAGATGTTGTTAGCATATTAACTTCTAAGGGTTACGCTTTGATGAGAAAATAATTTGCTTGGAAAAGATATTAAAATAAATAGGAAGAAAATCAGAAAATTCTCTAAAACATATCAAATTATTTGACATGCAATTAAACATACCATGCTTGTTTACTGGTTTTTTTTCCCCTTGATGAGCCATGCATCGAAAGGAAATCATTACCTGCAAAAGAAAAATTTTTTAGTAGTAGTAGTACTAGATTTTGAAAAAACCTAAATTAGAAAAAAGCTTTTCCAATTAATATCCATACTATAGAAATGTTTTTGTAGCATGAACTAACAAGCTTCACTCAGGGTGTTTCACTGTTCGCTTCTCCATTGGGTCACTGTGAACACTGATATTTGCGGCAGGTGCATGCGATAAATATATAAAAAATAATTTCCGTTTTTTTTGTTCGTACCGTCGATACGAAACCTCTCGATTGGTTGTTTTTATCCTCTCCGAAAGTCCCAGAAAACATCTCTCAAAACTCGCAAACTTTACGAACTCCTCCCGAAAACATCACTTCGTAAATTTCATTCCGCTCGACCAAAATTTGTAAAGCGCAGTTCAAATCCTCATCTCCTTTTAGCACGCCGTACATCCTCTTTTCACATCAAACAGACCGCTGAAGCCGTTGAAAAACAGTGAAAGGAGAAAATCGTTGAGTGTCGACTGTAGTTAAGGTAAGAGATATATGGCTTGTACTTTTTTTAAAGGAAGAACCGATGTATAAATAAGCTTCAACTCCTCGCAGCGGGAGAGCGAGTCGAACTCTCTCTCCCTTGCTATAACCCCCTCAACGGAGGTCATCTTTCAAACCCCGTAACTTCGAAAGCAACCCCCTTGTGTGTGCGAGTGGTCGTGCGGTTTCCAGGGGTTACCGCAGGTGGAAGAGATGGAAGGTTTTCCGTAGGGAGAGGGGCTGGCCTAGAGAAGAGAGGTTAAAGTTGAGGAAGAGGCGAGGCGCTTTGCTGGCTAAGTTTTCAGGCAAAATAGGTTATAAACTGAGAAACATTGGCCGCTTCTTCGGACACCTCAGGTGGCGCAGCGGAGATGCTGGAGGACCACAAATTTCACCTCGTCGGACACATCGCGCCCCTTGTTCCCCTTAAGTATTCATTACCATTGCGGGAGATGGGAAGGACGTGAGGGGAAAGGGATTTTAGAGGGAGAGGAGGAGAAAAGGAGAGCAGGTGTCCTGATGAGGTTTCTAGGTGGAAGAATGGATGGCCGAGGAAAGAGGATGGCCCGCTCCGACCTTAATGCCACTCGTGGGGTGAATCGCTAATTTTTGTGTCGATAATTTTTTTATCGCAGGGGTAACGAGGATACTGACAAATTATCAGAGGGACGAAATTTCTTAGAAACCCGGTTAACTAGTTAGGATGCTGAAAGCTGATAGCCATGTGCCATTATCCGGAGCTGTGCTTAAACACGGAAGAATAATTCGTTGAAAACATTTAGCGTGATAAATAACGTACCAACACACGCACGCACGCACACACACACACACACACACATATATATAATTAGTTAAAATACATTCTAAATGTTTGCACTCATAAGTTATGTTAACAAAGTTTCATTCATTTTGATTTAAAAGTTTGCTTAATCTTTTCGGCCTTTTTGAGCCAAATACTATAAAACATGAGTTAAAGTTACGGCCTAAATTCATGTCAGAATTTGTTTTAATTAAATCCATAAAATGTCGAAAATATGAACGTTTTCCATTTGACCACATAGCTACAACATCAATACTCATCGCGAAAGCAAATTTTTTATTGTATTCCGTCGCGACAGCACGCATGAGATAATTTAACACCCCGTACACATGTAGTTTATGACAGTTAAAGCAAAAATACAGAAATGCAAGGGGAGCAATAAAAGCAGTAATTTTAGTGGGTCAGTTATTCGAGCCATAAATTTTCGAATTAATAAAGACCAAGGCTTCCGTAAAAAATGCAAAGGGTTATGCAAATTAGCAGTTGGTTATGAAGCGTGATTCATTATTGTGCCAGTATATTTCTGTTTATTTATCATGGGTTTTCCCGCACTTATCCATAAACTCGTCGAGATTAATTTGTTTATCATTTGGTGCGAGGAACGTAATATAATTCTTGAGAAAAACAAGCTCGTATTTAGCGCCCGTATCGCTAAAAAAAAAAATCTCGGGGTTTTATCTTCTTCCTGCGTAGGAGAACCGAGAACAATCCCGTACAGATACGTAAAAAAATAAGTACTGCCTAGGTTTTTTTGAACAAAACATTTTTTTGTCTGCATTCACATGGTTATTCTGCTGTCTGCATCGCCCCGCGATATTTTCTATATGCCAGCCACACAGATAATTTTTACTCTTTCCCGTAGGATTCCACCGCACCCAGAAAAAAATCGCATCCTTTACTTATCCTCCTCCAAAATCACCCCTGATGCGAATCGCACACGACTCAAAAACCCCATCCTTTACAACGATTTCAAAAAGGTCTAGCAATAACCCCAGTTGGCAGCTTATATGATTCCTATTACCCGTTCTCCATGCTCACTTTTTATGACCGCTTCACGCAGAGAGAAACCTCATGCGACGTCAAAGACCGAAAACTCCACTTAGCCGCCCCTCTGGCCATTGAGAGAGAGAGAGCAACAGTAAAAGAAAGAGACGATGCTGGGAAAAGGAAAAGAGCGCTGGAACAAAAGACTGGCGACGTAGAGATCTTCGTAAAAAAGTAAAGGAAAATCGAAGGTGAAGGATGAGGAGGGAAGAGAAGAGGTAGAGAGGGTAGAAAAGGATAAAATAGAAAAAAGAAGAGTTATGGCGGAGAGGAATAACACGGAATTGGGAACGTACCGTAGAAGAAAACACGGCGATTGACTAATTGAAAAACAACAGGGGTTTTTTTTATCTGAAAGTATCGGATGGTTAGAACGAGGAGGGAGAAAAACGGCAAAAAAAGGATGAACGACTTATGAACTAGGCCTTACCGCACGTATACATATATATCCCTGTCGACTTATGGGTTTTTAGGCTTTCCATTTATTTCTTTATGGACGCTGGAGCTTGGCTGCACAGCCCGAGGGTCACCTTTTCGTCCGAGTGATTCTTCCATCCTCAATGTGAAACGGTGGCGGGTGAGAGAGGTGTGTATATGTATGGGTAGATTCTTAAGCGTGAGACTATTGATCTTTCTTTTTTTTTTGAAGCCACGAAAGCCTGCAAGAGTAGAGAGGAATAAGGAGCACAGGTCGTTAACGGGAGTCGTTATAAATGACCACATGGCGCACAAAAAAATATATTATATACACGCACGAGGTGCCTTTTTTCGGGCCGCCGCCTATTTAAAGCTGGACATTAATATTCATTGATATCTCGAAAAAAAGTGAGCGTCTTTATATGCGTGCGTGTGAGGTCGGTTTCCCCCTCCTCTGCGTTTGGTGCACTAATGATTTCATTAATCCGGTGGTGGTGGTGGTCATAATTTTGTTTGTATGCTTCAATAGTTTTTTCCATTTCATCCCGACATTTTCGTTGTTGTGATAGTTTCGAGAAAGACATTATCCTAGAATAATGAATCGAGGCTAAAGCATATCGTAAATCAAATTTAAGAGCTGAAAAAAATATTGGTTCGAAAATTCTTGAATATTAGATGAGCCGTGCTTAAAGAAAGCTTAGTCATGATATTTTTCACATAGTTTCAATATATTTAACATCTCTATTTTCTAAATCTAATAAATAAGAAAGGATGTCTGTCTGTCAGTCTGTTTTGTGGCAGCTATAACTCATCAGAGAATAAAGTTAGGAGTTTGAAATTTTGACAGCAGCTTCAGGTTGATCATGGGAGTTGCAGTGACGAATATAATTCAAATAGGCCCACGGGGTCGTGACCCCGGAGGTCACGGATCGGTCGGTCAAAATTTCAGTTTCTTGAGGATATCTCAGCAACTATTGCACCGATTTTGATTAATCCTACACCAGTATCAATATTTTGATGATATACATTTTCTAGCTGAAAATGGACAAAATCAGTCCACTGGGTCGAAAGGTCTTAATGTAATGGCCGGTTCAAATTTTGGTTTTTTAAGTATAACTCAGCAACGAATTGAAATAGGTTTAAAAATATAAATTTTTCATCAGTAGTTTCTGTAAAACATAATTTTCGCATTTATGCATTATTGAAGTATAGAAATTTACTAACATTCCATATCTTACGTAAAAATTGTTGTTGAATTGTTGTTTAAATTGTTGTTTATTTCATTGAAAGATTTGTTTTTTTAATTGAATGATCTTCTAATCTAACATATAAAGGAGAATGTTTGTAAGTTTGTTCGCTATGAATGCTTTTAATAGGGGATAGGGAGGGAGAGAGATGGATGGTAACGGAAGGGGAAGATGGAGAGAGGGAATTAGAGGGAAGGGGTGGAGAGAGGGAGGGGGAGAGATGGAGAGGGAGGGAGGGAGAGGGGAGGGAGAGAGAGGAGGGAGAGGGAGAAGGGAAGGAGAGGGTGGAAGGGAGGGGGAGGGGAGGGAGTTTATACGTTATTTTCCTAAGATTTTCTTCCTTCATTCATCTAAATAGGAAAATGCGGAGCGGTTTTCTTCATTTTAGCTTTATTCGACGGGTATAACTGTGTACTATCTTATTCTTGCGATGCTTACATGTTACACGGGCGAAGTTTTAGATTCACTAAATCCGTTGAAATTCAACGGGCACTCCTGCTAGTGAAATAAAAAAGTGGACTTATATCCAAATTTCGCCATAAGAAACTTTACTTACACGTCCATGACTTCATCGTACTGCAGCAACTTCATTTGTAGTACTCGTAGATTAGACCACATAATTGGAGAGTTCAGCGTACAGCAATTAGATTCGTAAAACAATTATATGGCTCAAGGCAATGTTAGTTAATGTCTATCAATAAGTAATTTTGAATGCGCTTCGCAAGAGAAACGCCGTTTGAAGCTCTCAGATAAAGTCTACGGTTTAGGTGAGGAGGTTATGGGAATGTCTGAAACCTTACCTTGCATGTAAGGACAGAAACGCGATGACAAAATACACGAGTAAGATTGTAGGACATGTGATACATATCTATATTTATCCTACGTTAATTATTATGAATCAAGCAACATATACTCAGTGCTTTTATTCTATCAAAAGAGATCTCGGAATGCGATAGAGGTGTGTTTAAACAATAGGAACTGTTTATAATTTTTCAGCGGAGAAATGTATGAGATTTTACAATATGAGTAAAACATTGCAAATTATGTACTTCGTTTGGTTTGTTTTAAGTTATGCGAATTAATATTTTACTGTAACAAAGGTTCCGAAACGACGTTCCGGTTTGTTCTGGCAGAAAAAAGAACTGTATATAGTATTTATTACTGATATAGTGAAGTAACATAGCGTCTCCAAGAAAAGAAAACATCCTCATTTTAATACATTCACCTGATAAATTAAATCTTTTCCCAAATTTGAACTTAATTTTATTTTCTTCTCTTCTCACTTTGTATCCAGTGCCTATCAACGTAAATCTCCCTGCGTGACGTAACAACACACAGGTTACAATTTATAATCCTTCCTCGAGGGTTCTACCATTCTGAAACCAGATTCCATCCCACCGAATCGATGTACACACCGCACCATAAATTCCAGACGAACACCAAACCGGAAGCACAATGATAGGACTTAAAGACTACTCCCCGCGTCCGCATCACTTCTCAGAGAATCTCCGATGAAATCCGGAATAGAAAAGTCATTCCAAACCACACTTCGACGATTTTTTCCAAATGTCTAGGTAAGAAAAAAACTCCGAATGGAAAAGGACGGACAAAAAAATAGAGTCCAAGTAGCAGATCGATAGCTCGAGATTAGAAAATCTATCCAAAGCTCGGAGAAGGAAGAAACGCAGACTGTGATCGAGAGAGAGTTAGGCAGGGAGGGAGGGAAAGACAGTGAGATAGAGAGAGGGAAACCCTTTTGCTCTGTCACCCGATCCTTAATTAGAGAATAAAGATTCGAAAATTATTCTCGAGACGACCATGAGATATAAGGGTGACGACGTCGGCGGCGGCCGCGTCGGAATAAGAGACCTCTGGAGAGGTTAAAATGGAACCTTTTTCCCCCGTGGGAAAGAAAGAAATGTGGGGATTTGTCGGAAATGAGATCGCTGCGACGCAAGATAAGGACGGCCTCGGATGAAAGCGAGGAGGACCTCCCTCGGACGGGAGGAGAAGCGGAGAGACGGAGAGAGAGAGAGGAGATGAAGCAGGAAGAAGCGATTTTAGCCGCCTATCGGTGACGGTTTATAAGGAGCGGACGAAGAGAGGATGGGAAGAAGAAGGAAAAGTTGGCAGGCAATGAGAGGAGCGGGTTGATTGGGCGGTAGGGATCCATTAAGTTCTCTACTTCGTCTCCGACCGAAGCCATCCCTCGGTTTCAACGTGAACCTCCTCCACAATGCGATCCTGACTGCCTTACAAAACCGAATTCCTTTCTCGTCCTCCCTCTCGGTATCTATCCCACTCTATCCACCTTTCTCTCTCCTTCATTCTCCCATCCACCCCAACCCCCGTACGAGAGGCAAACACCATCATTCTTTTTCACTTCTTTCTTCTTAACGACTGATTAACTCCTCGTCCATTGGTTCCGCTTCCTGTCCTCTTTCGGATGGGAACCATTACCCAATGAAAATCCTTTTACTCGCCCGCTCGGTCGGTGGCAAGAGCTTTCGGATAGGGGTGTGTATTTTTTCCTCGCTGCTTTTGATGGTTATTGTCGTAGGATGTTTTACTCGGCTCATGACAGCGTGTTTTAACAGCGGGTTCATTTATAAGCGTATAGGATTCGTTTCGGTTTGTTCCGCTACTTGTCCCGTGTAATTGTCCAGGTCGGGCGGAAGGTAATTGGGATGCGGTTATTTTTCAAGTTTTTATCGTCTCATACAGTTATTAGAGGGTGAAGAAGATTAACTGGCGTGAATTTATGAATTGTTAGCAGTGAGATATCAAGGATATTTTAAGGCTTTTCGCATCGACAATGTAATTCATAAGAATCCGTCGAATTTCCTAAATAATTGACGTCTGCTCCTATAAAATAGATAGGTTCGCAATTAAATTTCGCAGCTTAATCATTTCTGAAGCTAATAAAATCGAGAGAATGCCTTTTATTTATTTATAAAAATTTAATCGAATGTCTTGCATTGCCTGAGAAATTTTACACACTAGTGTGTGAATGTAAAATTCTGTTGATAACTTCGAACATAAGTTCACAGAAAATAAAACTTGATGAACTTACCGACATAAAAAGGTCAACGATGTGAATGAAAATGGCGGCATTTATATTTTTACTATAAGAACGCTGCCTAAGTTATGGTATGCCGTAAACTGGAAAAGAATAAAAATTCGAGATACTTGGCAGATTTTATCTCGTCTACAAAAACGTATAACCTACTTATTTTTACGTCCCCGGTATTATTCATGTCTCTCCCAAAATAAACTCCCAAGTCCCATCTTCATTCACAAATGAAAACTTGACCGCCGGCATCTCCACTAATAAAATCGCCAAAATAAAAGAACAAAAGTACGCAACAGGAGAAGAGTTTTTTCCTCCCTGACCGGAGGCATCCTGATTCTCCATCGCTCGATTCATAAGAACGGCACGCCGTTCGACTCAAGGCGGGACGAAAAAAACGCAGCCTCTCTCTCTCTACGCAACATCTGGCGCGCCTTCTCCTCTTTCATCTGTTTTTATGCCCCCCAAATCTCGTCCCCTTCCACTCTGGGACAGAGACATTTTAACGAACTCGCGAACGACAGAGTGAGAGAGAGAGAGAAAATACAAGTGATAGTGAGAAAAATAAAGGGGTAATTATTCTCGGAAGCTAACGGCATAGCAAAGAGGGCACGGCGAGTCATCGGAGATTAACCTCCAGAAACGCGAGACGACGAAAAGACGGGTTAAAAAGTGTGAGAAAGAACCTTCTGAAGGTCTCGCCTCGGGTCGCGGGAAAGTGGAGATTGTCGCGATAACTGGAACACGGTCAGTAATGGGAGTCGTCGGAAGGTTAATTGGCTTTTGGGTCATCGCAGGTGGAGCGGGTTACGAAATATAAAAAAAAAAAACAAAGGCCAGAGAAAAATAATGGGTGAGGAAATCCGAGAGAGAGAGGCTCTGGTAGGCGAAGTCTTTCGGGTTATACTTACCCCATTAAGAAGGTGCCCTTTTAATGATATTCAGCGCGAAGGAGGAAGAGGAGGGGGAAAGATGGGGGGGGGGGGGGAAGATGGGGGAGTGAGGAGGAGGATTTATAGGAGGTGCGTCTGAAGGGACTATTTGCGAGAATCTGCCAAAAACGACCCCTGTAACAATTATCTGGCCTAATCATCAATTCGAATCTCTTTCCGCATCGGATATTCCTGAAGAATTTCGGAATGCCTCGTTCCCCTTTACAAACAAAAACGAAAAAAAAAGAGCGGCGAGAGTTTGAGCATTCGTGTCCGCCACATGGCGCTGTTGTTTGCTCCGTTTAATGAGCCATTAAGATTTTTTCGGCCGCTTTTTATTGGCATAGTTGCGAGGTAAACATTCCTTTCCCTCCGAGGCCTTTGTTATTTTTTGTTTTCAGTTGGTTCCGGCAATTCAAACGTTTTTTTTCGATTATTTTATTCTCAATATGTCGGAGTGTTTTAGCCTTTGTCTCAGCAGGACAGATGGTGAATTAATATGTTTTTTTCTTCTCTTTATTAGGAGATATAGTCGAGGATTAAGTTAGAAATGTTGTTGAACTATTTATCTAATTTCATTATACCGGATCTAATCAAGATCGACAGGATAAAGAGAGACAAACTTATTTTAGTAAAAGATAAAACTTTAATTCAATTAAAATTCTATGTTATTAAGCAAATAACATTCATTTCCGGCACAATCCTCGTAAAGAATTGAAATTACCAAAAGCAAACATGAACTATCTCCGTTAAGATAATTTCTCAAACTTGAAATATGCATTCTTATAAATTATTCATTAGTTAAAATTATATTTTCCCAAAGCCAGATAAGTTAAAATAATCAATTATAACAATAGTTAATCCTTCAGAAAGAGGCCATAGTATCTCGAAGCATTAATGCTTACAAAAATTATAAACATTAATTTTCCAAAAAAATAATAAAATTGATTTTTTCCAGTCGCGCTAGATTGCTTTTCACCTGAAAATCGTTTTGTTCCCTTTCAAGTTCCTCCCACGTGTGTATGATCTTGGACTAGACAGAACCAATGAATATTTAATTAACGCGGGCACCGTCCTTATCCCCTCTCACGTTTTCCATCAATCATTTCCCGGTCCAGTTTTTCATATGCTATTCTCTCCCACCGTCGGCCACCCTTTCAAACCTTTTTTTCTCCCTCTCCTTCGTACAGAAATGCAACGTCCTTTTTTTCATTTTCCCCTATCCATCTGGAACTTTTTTGTCCTTTCCCATCGTCTACTTCTCATCCCTGTCGATATTTCTTTTTCTTTCCTTTCACCTGACAACCTTTCTTACCCCGAAAAGACTTGTTTCATTCCTGTTTTCAACTTTTCGATCTTCCGTCTTCCCTTTTCCGACTTTCTACATTATGAGGAGAATTTCTTTCAGGAGAAGCCATCTTTCTGCTCTCACCCTTTCTCTCTTTCCCTTACCTTTTAAGTCTTAGTCCAAGAACTTTGATGTGTCGTCCATTTTGTCGTCGATATAAAAAGCGTGAGAAATAATGGCACAGCACGAGAGAGACATAAGATGTTCTTCAGAAAAATGAAAAACGTCTAGCGATGGCTGCTAAAAACGAGAAAAATCAATTTCGTTGAAAGAGATGCGAGAAACAAAAGAGTTTCACGCTCGAAGTGGAAAATAAGAAGTCGAAGTAGAAAAAAACACCAGTAAACTTCAGCGAGGAATTGAAGGCAGCGAGAAATTGAAGGTAGCGAAAAAAATTCTCTTTTTTACCTTTTTTATCTATTATTTCTGAGGAGTATGTACATTATTATAAATGCAAATAAAAAATTGAGTATTTTATAATTGCTCCAATAATCAGAAAGAATGCAAATTAACTATTTCAAAAATATTGTCATCATTCAATAGAGATAGCTAGAAACTGTTGCGGCTATAACTATTAAATTGTGAGCATTTTAAAAAACTGACTCTCTAAAAACTTGGATTCTTGCGTGTCATTCCGTCAAATAACAACACGAATCCCAAAAATGGTTCAATCGAACTAAAATTTTGAAAACCATCATACTGATTCTCATGCAAGCGCGCTCTAGAAATAAATGTCAAAGAGCGGCTCCTCTCTTTTTCAACAACAGTCTTTTGCGACCTCCTTTTCATTCGTTTTATCTTACTCGCTTAACAAACACCCGATTCCGAGAAAAAAAAAGGTGTTCCCCCTTAACAACCCATCCAACTCCTCTCTTATATTTCGACGAAAAAAAATATCAGAAAGAGAGGGTGAATCGCGTTAAGGGAAAAGGGAGGCTACGATCTCAACGACTGCACGACGACACTCCTTTTGTCGCAGTGTGCGAACGGGAAGGGAGGGGGAAGTTGCGTGAGGAGAGGGGGATAAAGAAGGGTTTTTTTTGCCTTACTTCCTTCTCCCGAGAGGTGTCCGTACTTTCGAAAATGTCCGTCTTCATTTCGAGTGGCAGCAGATGTGACATATTCACGAGCTATGTGGAATTCCTCAATAAAGGACAGTGAGGGATGAAAGTGAGGAAAAAGAGACACGAGAGTGAGTAATAGAGGGAGGGAGGGAGGGAGCCGACGATGCGAAAAAATTTGGAATAGAAAAAATGACGTCTCACTAAAGAGAACCTGAAAGGGTTTTCATGCAACACTCGAAAGAATCCGACAGGGGAAAAGGAATTTATTTTTTTTTAAGAAACAGAAAGGAGCTTCTTTCATCGCATTCACAAAAGTAATTGGCAAAACGATTTTCGTTTAACTAGCAATTATTCTCAGGAAACTATGATATATTTCCTCATTCGCGCATTATTAAAACATTCAAGATACAATGAAAATTTTATGGTTTAAATTATCGAGTCTTTGCGGATTCACCAACATTCTCTCTAAAAACCACAGAATGGATGTGTTACAACTTACTTTGGATATTAAGTCTTGCTGCATAATTACCATTTACAAAAACCGCCATATTCGTGCAATTGCTCTACGTTTTGTTCGTATACAAGAATTGAACACATAGTTATTTAGTGGGAAATGAACAGAGATGATCGTGATGCATTATTTCCAATAATTTTAAGAGAAAATTATTTATCTTAATCTTTGTTCCAAAACATTACATCGAAATATTTAAATGAACTGACTCTTTCTTAACATCAACAAAAGGAAAAATGCCCCTTAATTAACAGGCTATCGTTTTAAAAAAAAACCTCATGTTTGCGAAACTTTTGCGGAAAAGCTGATTTTATTTATATCTTCAGAGAATAACCGTCAACCAGACCCTCATTCGACTACGGCTGTAAGTTTTATTAGAAAGGAAAGGAGGGATCCGAATGCCAATAAAAAAAATATATCGGAGGAGAAAATATGGTCGTGTTTGGACGGTGAGAGCGAGAGGAAAGGAAAATAAATGGAAGAGGGAATCAAAACACTAAGGATTAGGCCGCGAGGGACTGGGAGAGAGAGAGAGAGGAAAAGGAAGGGGGAGAGAGAGAGGAAGGGAAGCGGAGGAGGAAGGAAGCGAGCGAACGGTGATCTCCTCATCCAACCCACCACTTTGCCAAAACTCTTAACTCGATTTGGGACCATGAGAGGAAGTTGAAGAAAGAGTGAATGCGAGGAAGAAAGAAGAGGATAGCAAGAAACGTCGGCAAGTAAGTAAAGAGGGTAAAGATGACGAAGAAGGGAACAAAAAAGGAGAAGGACGAACGAAGGTGAAGGAAGAGGGCTAAAATAACGGAGAGAACGAGGGTAAGAAGTAAAGGAAAGAATTGAAGTAAATAGGTGAGTGAGAGAGAGAAAAACGAAGATTAATGGATGAAAGGAAATAATCACGATGGATGGCGGAGAAAGTCAGGCGGTAGGGTAAGAAAATGGAGAAATAAGAGTCAAAAGAAACTTGTTTTCAAACGAGATATAGTTTAACAAACCTTTATTTTATACCATACAAAGAGAGGAAAAAAGGAGGAAGGGCCAGAAAAAAGTTGCGTGAGAAACAAAGACGCGAAGAAGAAGGGGAAAGAAACACGCGACGAAAAGACATGCTTGCTCGAAGGAGAACGTTTAGAGGAGGACACGAAAATGAAATGGGCGCATGAAACTGATCGTGAACATTCAAATAATGCGAAATTACGAACGGAAACTGATAAAATAAAGGGGAGGAAAAGACGGTGGAAATAAATTTGCAGCAGCGAGAGAAAAATTTTTCCTATATGACCGTCAAATGTCCTGAGTGATGAATTAAGTGCGTGAGGAAGAGAGAATCACAGAACAGTAGAGAAGAGCGGGAGGGAGGTAGGGATTGAAAGTCAATTGGAGTAAATGAACCAGAAATCATCGCCCGTTTTGCCGCCGTTAGCTTGAGACCTTTCGCGGTCTGTCTCTCTCTCTCTCATTCTATGTCTCTCCCCTTCTTTCTCTCTCTTCCCCGATATATATATATATATATAGAGAGAGAGAGAGAGAGAGATTGATATGCGTCTTTATTTGGGATAAAATTGAGAATAGACAGTCTCTTCTTCCACATCTAACACATGAACGGTTGCAATCCTCGGTTAAGTTGGGAGATTGAAGGAGTTCGTTACATTCCTAGGAATCTTTTAACTGTGGCCGAGTTTAATAGACGTGGTCGTAAAGGGAGAGAGAGAGAGAGAGAAGGAAAGGAAGATCAAAAGAGAAGAAAGAGAGGTAAGAGAGAGAGAGGAGTTGATATGAAGTAAGGTAAAGGAGGATAAACACGGAAAGAAGGAGAGTGAATGGCAAAGAAAAGACGAGAATTATGTTTCCCTCTGCGCCGTCCATTTCTCCAAACGAAACTGGATGTGTGTGTGTGAAGTGTAGCGGCTTAGAGAGAACGAATCGGAGGGAGAAAAGGAAGCGGAGGAGACGGCGAATAGGAGTTGAAGAAGAGAAGGAGTTGAAGTGAAGGATAATTATATATATATATATTGATTCGGAGAAATTCTGACTGCTGTGCCTGTGAGAGACGGTGAGTTCCAGCGAAAAAAAGAGATCCCTTCCGCCTTGCGTGGCCTATAAGAAGCGGGAGGAATCGGAAAGGGGTACAGAAACCTTTGTCGTGATGAACGTTGAGTCAGATTGGGTTTGTGTATAAATGATGGCTGCTCGAATAAATTAGATTAAGTCTCGGAGAAATCTTGTGCGCGAAGCATTCCGTCTGGAAAAAGACGAGAGGCGGCGGGTTGGCGGAGGGGTGGGTGGGTTTGATTACGTGCGAAAGAGGGTAACGGAGTCTCCTCTCGAGATTGCATTAACGAAAGATTAGTTTTTTTTTCATCTTACGTCCCTATAGGGAGTTGAAAGAATGGATTTTCGAGTAACCCTTTGCCAATTCCTATTTGGTGGAAATCCAGGGCAAAAACGTACTTATGGAGTTGATTGTATTAGCGTAATTTATCCCTCCGCGAGCGCCGAATACGGCTGGGTACGGGGAAATGTGTAACAAGAAATTTGCCTCTCTGGACAAAACAGTTAAAACATTACGATTAGTTTACGGTGGAAGTGATTGGTTTAGTCTAACAAATAATATAACCTGGAGCAAAATTAGTTACTACGAGAAAGAAATGTATCATTTGTCTATAACACCTGTCAGATATATCTTGTTTGCGCTCATTAAAAGATTGTAACATTTTTTTAAAATCACTTAATTGGATGAAACCTTTGAACTAGACAAAAGCGTGCGCCTGTAGTTGATATATGCCAGTCAAGAAATTTATTCTGATTATGGCGGATCAATCAGATTATGTGTCGAAGCTGTCATAGGAAAGTGTTCACCGACCTTTTCCTCTACCGAATTAACTGAACAAATTTCATTAAAATATTCCATATTTATCCTGAAAATAATACTCAATAAAATTATAATCTCATCAGATAAATTTAAACTAGGTAATATAAATGCTGGATAATATTTGAAAATTGATTTCACTTTTCTAGGCAATATTTTGGCGTCAAAAGCACATATTGACGTGATTCAAGAGATTCACTACGTAAAAAACACAAACTCTTACTCATTAACTTAATACTTGCTCAATTTTATGCATAACACGAACAGAAATTCCTAATGTTTAATCGTCGTGTTTGCGCTACCAATAGCGAGAGAAAAAAACCGGCTGATGGTTCGCATCTATTCATCGACGAGGAATTGTTTACACACCGTCAAAACACACTGAGGGATCGCTAATCAAATCCCTCCTTTCGAGAGTCCTAAATCAAAGTTCCCTTTAAGACTTACTCGAAATGATCCTTTCGCAAACCCTCCACGGCGACTACACATTGCGGCGAGAGCTAGTTTTCTTGCGAGAGAGCAATATCCTTTCCTTCCTCCTTGCACCCGGTTCACCCTTTCCGACGCTCCTTTGTTTTCGAAAAGGAAACTCGTTATAGATGTCGCCATTAGCGAGAAATCCTCCCACGCTTCCTCTTCACCAGGCTCCCAGCCCTCCTCCTTACTTCCCTCCTCTCCTTATTAGGGTTGTTTGTTGGTGTCGTTCGTTTTCATAACGATCTGCGAGGAACAATATCTACACCGGAACCCCACACTCCTCCTCCTCCAACCTTACCCTCCCCTTTCCTTAAAGTCTCCCCCCTTTTCTCTCTCCCTTCTCTCTCTCCTCGGTCTCCCTATTTCCAGACTTTATTCACTACCTCTCTCTCTCTCTCTATCTCTCTCTCTCTCCCCTCTCAGGAAATTCCAGAAATCAGCGAGAAGACACAAAAAGCGAAGGCGAAGAGGCAGGGTGTGGTTGGAAGAGTTTTAGTTGAAAATTCGGATAGGAGAAAACAAGAGAAAGAGGGAAGAAATTTCGAGAAGGAGCGGATGCATCTGCGAGATTCAAAACTTGGAGGAATTAATGGAATGCGTGTCGGAGGAGGAATGGGACAAAGGAGGAATGAGGATACTTATGAAATGGAACGTTCGACCAAGGAGGGAGAGAGAGAGAGATGTGCTAGCCTTTGAGGATTCCACGAGTTTAAAAAAAAAAAGAAGCGCGATTGGATTGGCGTGGAACGGATTGAAATAAGGTTTCCATGAGAGAGAGAGAGAGAGATATAGAGAACGAGGAGTTTTGAGAGTTTGAGAAAACGTAGCGTCGCACGAGTGAAATGGCGTGTTATTCTCTCGGTTCCTTTCTATTCCTCCTCAAAAACATTTGAAGTGAAATGAATTATGTAGACGTATTTCCTGAAATCTTATTCGGTAGAGTACTACTCGGAAGCTTTCTCCAGTAAAAAAAATTGGATCGGAAAACTTATCTTAGAGCCGTGATTTGATGGAGCGGAAAATGAGATAGTATCTCTAAAAAAAGTTCGGTCGTAAAAAAATGAAATGAGACGATGAATGCGTGAATTTTTAGAATAAAAACAAAATATATTTTTTTAATTTTCCTGGTTTCCCGTGGTCTCATTCAGAAATAACCTTGGCCGCAGACCTAAAGCACTAATACATGTATATGTCCTCCGCTAAACTATTCCATGATACTGTTCATAAATTTAAAAGAATTAAAAATGTAATTAGTACTTTGTTAAAAATTCGTCCATTTTCGCCGAGCATTTAAAAAACACTTCAATCCCTACACGGTTAATCTTAATAATCCTATCTTTTAAAAATCAGTTACAGAATATTGCAACATGCTCATTATGTATTTTGATTGCCTGTTTTTCTCGCAGCAATTAAAAAAGGGAGTCGTAGGTATCCCCTTTTTCAATAAACTTTTCATAAATTAAAAAAAAAACCCTCGCGAGGTAAGAGAGATAAGCAATTTTACACGAAGGAACCCTCGAGGTTAATTCTATGGGCGGAGTCCTCGCCTCGAGAGAGATTTTTTTTCTCCTCGTAGAGTCAGTTGCATGGGAGCGTTGGAAAACGGAGGAAAAGAAGGGAAGAATGGGTAGTGTCGGAGTGGGGTAAAAGGGGGTGGAGAACGACGGAAGATGTAGTAAGAAGCTTTTGTGTTTCGCTTGGAGGCGGGAGGGTTAAAATTTAGTGGACTTAGCAGACGGGAACGGCAGAGGGCGGAGGAACATGGTTTTTTTTTTTGATGGGGTGGGTTAAGGGGCGAAATATGTGTGTGTGTGTGTAGATGAGGCCTATCCAATAGGCGATAGGAAGAAAGGAAAAGAGGGTTCTCGGAGGAGAAAAAAAAAGAAAAAGGGATATGGTTTCCTGATTTACCACTAATACAAGAGGGCAAAGGTGTGGCGGGAAACCTAAGGATCACCGAATATAAACAAGGTGCGTGGCCGTAAACACGGTGTTTCCTTATCGACGGGAATTTTGAGCTCTCCGGATCTCGAAATCCTCCGGCCTAGTGGGATATATAAGGGGAATACTTTTCCACACACACCACGAACGGCTTTTAGCTTCCTTCAACAAACCTCGGGAAGAAATGGAAAAAAGTGACACAAATTACTTGCACCGCTACACCGTAAGTAGATGTACATGTTTCCTATCCAGCCTACCACATTTTTCTGTAAGTTCCGCAAAGATTCCGAGGGAAAAGAAATGAGGGGGGTTAGGGAATTACCTGGAGGAACAAAAGCGTTATCTCTTCCCCCGACTCCTACGAGAAAACCTCGCGTCCCTCTTTACCGTCTCTACCGCAGACCTTCCACGCCTTTCCCTCTTTCTTACCGCCTACCCCTTATTCCCCTTGCGTCCATCCTCCCCCGCTAAGCCATCTTCCACCCGTTCCACCTCCCCTCTCAGAAACCTCCCTACACCAAAAATCCCTTACGAGCTCTCTCTCTCTCTCCCTACTTCCTTCATTCGCCGTCTGCGGAAGAGAGAGATGCCACAAACAACGGAATCATCCGAACACACCTTCTCTTCCCTCGCCCCAGAAAGTAAGGTGGAAGTTATACGCGTATCTTGCCTGAAGGCTCTTTGCTCCTGCTACCCTCTCTCTCTCCCCTATTTGCTTCTCTCTCTCTCTATATATATATATAACCCCGCACCCCAAGCTAGTTCATATCCTCTTCTCACATCCACCTTTGCTGACACCCCTCGCAACCTTCCCCATCTTCCACCTCAGCAGCCGTCTTACCCACATACTGTATCAAGGATCCTCCGTCTCGTTGGTTTTGCCATCATTTCTCTCCATATTTACTCCCTCTCGCGCTGTTTTTCACATTCGTCTGCGCGCACACACTCATTCTCCCTTTATAGATGTAAAGAGGAGGAAAACAATTTTTTTGCGGGATGATGTTTGTGTGGACGAATCCGCCCCAATCTACGGCTGCAATGGGGAATGCCGGGGAGAAAAGGGGATTCCCGGCGACAATGATAAAAAATTGTGAGAGGGGATTAAGAGAGTTCAACAAATACGCGGAGAGAGAGTGTTTAAAACTCAAGTAAAGTCTGAATAATTTCATTCGCGTGGGATTGGCTGCCATATTTAGAGGATAGACTGGAATATTGTAGCCGAATATTATGTCGTTTAAAACAGAAAAACGCATTAACATAGAGTTGAATTAAAACATTCAATTCTCAAGAAACTAAATAAAAATTATGTTTTCTTCGTTTAATTTAATACAAATTTGGCCATTACAGCGTTGCTTTCAACTCGGATGTAGCGGTGACAGGAGATACGAACAAGTACAAAAGGAATATTAATTTTCACTGGTAATATTTATTATTTAAGAAATAAAATTAAAAGAGCGTTATTCATTTCTTATAATTACGTAAATTAATATTTACATTTGTATAAATAATAGAATAATGATATAAAATTGCAGAAAAAATAACATTTTTCCCCGTTTCTCCATTTAACGTTAAAAAATACTATTTTTTTATTCTCTCTCTCTTAATCTATTCCCAAATCTGCCCTCTCCTATTGCCACTCAAAAACATTGGACTCGTTTCCATAGCATCCGAATTTCTCATATCAAAAATCTCGAAAAATTCCTGTTTTTAAGTGTTCTTTACAAAAATAAAAATCGGTACAATAAAGATTGTACAAACTTTCTTATATACTTATACGTCGTTTAGTTTACTTTTGAAAAATATAAACTATGTACAATCATTATAAACATCAACTTAAATAACTATACGAAATTTGATGAAAATCGCATGAGACGTTTTTTAGAAAAACCAATTGTTATTAAAGTGGCCTGAGGATAAACTATCCTTATATTAATTTTTCATAAATATGAGCTATGTTATATTATTTCAGATGTAAACTCAAGTAACAGTACGAAATTTGATGAAAATCGTTGCAGCCGTTCACAAGAAAATCTAATTGTTGATAAATTTTCCAAGAATAAACGCCTTATGTTAATGTTTTAAGAAATATGAAATATATGGTATTATTGAAGATGAAAACTCGAATTACTTTACGAAATTTTATCAAAATCGTTGTAGCCGTTTTTGAACTAATCAAATTGTTGTTAAAATTGCCTAGCATAAACTGCCCTTAATTATTGAACAATGTCAACAATTTTTTCGTAGCTTCTATTCTGTGTGATAAAATGCCTAAGTACGAGATTTCATTTATTTTCGCTATACTGTGTAGGCTCTTCAACCGCGATCAGACCGACAAACGGACAGACAGAGGGCATGACGAAAACCACTTTTTCGGACTCAGGTTTGAAGACAACTGATCTAACGTATACACACAGCGTTAACAAGTGAAAATACGATAAACCGAAAATTTACGAGACAGGAATGAACGTGAATGTAAAGATTACGAGTAGATCACCTACTATTAGTCAACTTAATTGAAGTACCTTTTAAAAAATTAATTAAATAATTTCCACTGCTTTATTAATTACAACTGATTAGAAAATAAATCAAAAAATCAGTATTTCCTGAATTACAAATGATATTCAAGCAAACAAAATTTTGACGCCCCCTTTATCTAATATACGAGGGTGAGACAGAAAGTATCAGCAATGTATTTTTTGAAATTAATACAAAAACAATAGATAACTTACAAGAGTATCATTTCCCCTGCTTTTAAACACACTTATTGTTAGTCCAACGTTGCACAAGCTTCTGTATGACCTCAGAAAAAAATGTTTTCGGCTGAGTGTCAAGCCACGCATGCACCGCTTCCTTCACTGTGAGCATCACTTTTCCCGCTGTTGGTTGAGTTCTGAACTTTTTTTTGACCGTCGATTTCGGATGTTTCCATTACAAACTCTGGCGTTTAATCTCTGGCTCGTAGTGGTGGACAAATGTTTCGTCCCCAGTGATGATGTGTCTCAAAAAGGCGTCACTTTCTTTATGATAGCGGTTCAAAATGCGTAGGCAGATGTCCAAACGGTTGCGCTTGTGCTCTTCTGCGAGTTGTTTTGGAACCCATCTCGCACAGACTTTATGAAAGTCAAGTCTGTTGTGGATGGTTTCATGGGCAGGACCATGACTGATTTGCAGGTGATAAGCCACTTCATCTATAGTCACCCGTCTGTTATTCAGAATCATGGCGTGGGTCGTTCATTTTTCTCATCAGTAGCGGACGTGACACTTGTGCGACCGTATTTGAACATGTTAATCCAATCGTACACACTCCGCTGAGGCATAGTACTGTTCCCATACTGTGCCGCCATGTTAACACCGCTACAACGACACGATAACTGACCATTCAAAGTCGAAACCACACCAAAATGACTAAGAGAGTCCACACTTAGAGTTGCGCATGCAATTAGTAGCGCAGCCAAAAAAAACAACAATTTTAAAAATACATTGCGGATACTTTCGGACTCTCCCTCGTACCAAAATGGACGAAAAATACTTTAATAGTTAAAGCGATATAGCACTGCATTCGTGCGTCGGACATTTCGGGGGAAGCGGAAAACAACATACACCACTTTGCTCTACATCCAAGGCTATCAGATTTATTTCGAATGAAAGATGCAAGTAACAAAAAAAGCGTATGTCGATATCAGCTTCGGTGTGGCGAGAAGGATAAAAAAAAGAGGTACAAAATGCAGTGAAATAGTTTCGACTGTGCTCTCTCTCTCCATTACACTCCCTTCACCCTACTCCATCTAGTTCCCCATCTCTTTTTTCTTCTCAAAAGTTATCTATCCTTCGAGTCGAAAACTTTTTGAAATTTTTTTTCTGCATTTTCTTGGTTTTATCTCTCCCTCTTACGCGCCTTACGAGCTCTCCATCTCCCCTAAAATCTCCCTCACGAGTCTCCCTCTATTATTTCGATAAAGGTGGCATACATATATATATATGTATATGTATATATATATATATAGAGAGAGAGAGAGGGGGGGGGAGAAGAAAGAAAGAAAAACGATTTTCCCGCTTCTTAATCTTCTCCTCCTCCCCCTTCAATACTAAGCAATACATCTCCTTCCCTCACCTACGACCCCTGCACCAAGGTCCTCCTTACCTCTTCTCCCCCCCCCTCCCAATCCCTTTTACCCTCTCTCGCTCCCTTCATCCCTCCTTCCTCCATGCCTCACCCCAATATATCCTTCCTCTCTCCTCTTACTCCCTTCTTGTTACTCCTCTCGCGTCCTGCTTAATTCTTTTCCCTCCCTTTTCTCTCCGCTTCGCCGCCCATGTCACGTGGGTTTCTGGGGGAGTTATAAGGGAATGCGAGGGAGAGGAATGGGAGTGAAGGGTAAAGGGGGAAAAGAAGGGATGGGGACGGTGGGGGATAGCAAGGAGGGCGTAAAGGGACGGAATTAAGGGAAGGGGCGGAAGGTCACTACTCCTGCTGTACGCGATATCTTTCTGCTGACTCCGACAATGCCCCTAGGCTCCTTTCCCAAAAAAATATAATAAAATAAAACCGTCCCTTTTTTCCTAACTCATTCTCCTAATATACTCCGTATCATTCTCCCTCCTCTCTCTCTCTCTCTGTCCTTTAATCCTTATCAATATCTCGCTCTCTTTATTTTTCCTTCACTCCCCTCTCCCCCCGTCCCTACAGCCTCGCAATATTTCTTCTCATTTCCTTTCCTTTTTTTTCAATTGCGCCCTCCCTTTCCCTCGAGATAACAGTGAGAGAATGAAGATCGAGATATATTCCTACCAAAGTGCATTAAGCTTATTGTTTAACGCGACGCCTTCTCTACGCTGCGAATGTCCGTAATTCGGTTCAGTCGGTCGTTCCCGTTACGTTTATTTTCCCCCTCCTGAATTCTTTATCTTTTTGAAAACACACAGCTGTCAACGCAGTCGATTTCTGTTTTTGTCGCGAAACTATTTTCGATTGTCTTATAATTGACTGGATTCCCGTTTACGCAAACGTGCTAGAAGTAAATTTCAGCGGATATTTATTATCAGTGGCAGAGTCGTTAAATACGAAGCCGCATTGCCATTGTGTTCATTTTTATGTTCCCTGCGAAAAGCGACGCGTTGCCCATGGGACTTGGAGTTTTAGCATCGCCTCCAAACAAAACACCAGAAAAAAAAATTTTTAAAAACAATCGACGGCAACACCAGAACTCATTCTCGCCGCATCGAACGGTAACGAATCGACCTTAAATCTATCGAAAAAGTAACGACGCCGATTCCTCGATTAGTATAGAAACTCTCTCGTTCTCGTAAACTTTCCGCCAGGCTTTTACACTCCACTCCATTTGCCCCTCCCCTTCCCCGCCCTCTCTCTCTCCCTCTCTCAGTATACTCCATTTCACTGCTTCGGAGTTTTATATTTTTTTTTCTCTCCCTCCTTTGGCGAGAGATGGAAGCGTTGGAATGGGAAGGAATGGAGATCGCCCACACGCGTGCAGTAAAGTCCTTCCTATCTGATTAAACGTCTGGTGGCGGGTAAACCGAGACAATTCTCGCAGTCTCGCTTCTCCTGCTAGTCACTTTCTTCGTGATCCGCTCCCTCCACACCGATTATTCTTCACTCTCCTTTTTTACCCCGTCCTTTCTTCACTTCCTCTCGTCTACCACTTGAATTCCTCTTTGCAGCTTTCCTCCTACTATGTACTTTCACCCCACACTCCCAACCCCTCGTATTCTTTTCCTCCCTCCGCGTCTCCCCACTTTTTCACTTTCTCAGCCTTCATCCACCCTATCTCTCCTCTTTGTTCACAGATTCATACCCTCTCATCATTCTCTAAAAAAAAACCTCCTCCATCCAGCCACATATATACGCCCTTGCGGTTGTACAAACGGGGGTAACTTTTGGAAGGGCAGCAGCCGTATAACAAAACACCCCGTTCATAGAGGGCTTCCTTCCACAAGTCATGGTAACGTACACGCACCGATTCCATGGCAACCGAATCTTCCATCTTCCCTTCTTATTTCTTTCTCGTGCAACATAGTCTGGCTTCCTAGGGGTGTATTCTGTTACGCATTGATCCAAAACTTCCTCAATGGTTTTGGAGTAAAGCACGCGCTTTGTTCGGGAAATGGATCGTCCTACCAGCGAAAAAATTCGACGTAAACATGTCAGAGGCTCGCAATCATAATTTTACACATCGAAATATCCATACTGTAAATTAAGTTATTTTGCATCTTTTCAACATAGGTATATGTTATTTTTTGCTAACTTTAGCATCCATACTCCTGAGGATTGTGGTTTTAAACTGCATATGTAATATCATCGCTACATTTATCACATTATTAATTGGTTAACAATATTAAAACGTGTTAGTATATAGTGATAAACATACACCTAAGTTACTGGTATATTACAGTTTTAAAAGAAAGCAGTTAATTACAGCTATGTATTATCCTAATTATTGTGGAGATGCGCCATTTCATCTTTGTGTCGTCAAATCACTAGGAACAAGTTTGACATGCAAATCTCTGAAGATTTGTATTTTACCATAATTGCCAGCGGTAATCAGGGAATGTCCTAATCTTGCAAGGCCTGACCATTAAACCGGAAAAAGAATTTCAGGGGATAGAGAATTTTTAAATGCTACTAGTACAGGATGTAAATATCTGAGCATATATATATATATATATATATATATATACAGGGTGTAAATATATAAGACCGACAAATTGAGAGGGTGAATTCCTGCTTACTGGACAAGTATTTTAGCAGAAGGAATGCACGTCCGGTTCCGCTTAGTTTTCGAGATAATGAGCATTAAAAGCACATGTAAACACCTGTAGGTAGGCAAATCTTCGTGCATGCCGGTATCTGAGGCGAACCGGGTACTGCTGATGACGTATTCTTATTTTCGGGCAGCATGCCTTCGTTTAAACCGTGAAACTATCTTTGCCATTAGGTTGGTACCCCCTTATTGTTTTGATGTAGTGAGGAAAAGGAGCGGTGAGTAAGCGAAGCGAGTGTATTTAAGCTCACCACTATACACTAACTAGGCATTTGTTTTTTTGAATCATTCATCCATACTACTACGACTCACTACATTGTTGGTTTCCATATTAACTGTGCTCTTCGTTATAACATGGAGCGATTTACATGGTCAGAGATGGCTGACATCCATATGGTTTATGGCAAAGCAGATGGAAACGGCAGAAGGGCACAGCGGATGTATCAGGAACGCTTTCCCGAGAGACACCTACCACATCCCACTACCTTTGCGTCCATTGATTGTTGGCTGCGAGAGTCAGGTACGTTCAAATCACGAAAGCATTACTGTGGGCGCAGGGGGACTGTTTGTACCGCACGCTTTGAAGAGAAGGTTTTGGTACGATTTGCACACAATCCATCCGAAAGCACTCGCTCTGTAGCCAATGCCATAGGTGCAAATCACACCAGTGTTTGGCAAGTTGTACATGAGCAACAGCTTCACCCCTATCACCCCCAAAAGGTTCAAACGATGGGACCAGCTGAATATCTGCCAAGAGTAGAATTCTCGCAGTGGTTTTTTCGGCGCAGCGCTGAACAACCCCAGTTTCCCTCACAGGTCTTCTACACTGATGAGGCAACTTTCACCCGTGAAGGTATGTTCAACAGCCGCAATAGCCACATCTGGGACGAAGAAAATCCGCACGCAGTATTAATCCGCGGCTATCAGCAGAAATTTGCCAAGTGTGAGGAGGAATAATCCACGATTATCTTATCGGACCGTACTATCTGGACCAGCTTACAGGGTATTTCTGGAGGAGGTAATTCCTGAGCTGCTCGAGGATGTGCCTTTGGGAATCCACAGGGAAATGTGGTTCCAACACGACGGGGCACCTGCTAATTTCGTTAATCCTGTCCAAGAGAACCTTACTCAGACATCTGGTGCCCGATGGATCGGTCGAGGAGGACCTGTTGGTTGGCCTCCTCGATCGCCGGACTTGAATCCTCTTGATTTTTTTCTATGGGGGAAGTAAAGAGCATCGTTTACGAGATCCCTGTTGAATCCGAAGAAGACCTGGTAGCACGAATAATTGCAGCTTTCGACGTCGTACGCAGTACGCTGGATATCTTTGAGCGGGTGCGCCAGTCAATGGTACACCGATGTCAGCTTTGCATCGCTGTTAATGGCCGACATTTCGAGCAACACTTATGACTTATGTAAATTATCAATAAAACCTGTTCATGCTCAGTGCCATTTAATTATCATCTTCCTTAATCCTTCCTGAGAAATCGCAGGGTTTTGATTAGAGCGAAGACATTAAGTAAGCATAAACATGTGATAGAATGCAAGGAGGTTTGCCTACCTACAGGCGTTTACATGTGCTTTTAATGCTCATTATCTCAGAAACTAAGCGGAACCGGACGTGCATTCCTTCTGCTAAAACACTCGTCTAGTAACCAGGAATTCACCCTCTCAATTTGTCGGTCTTATTTATTTACACCCTGTATATATATAATTTATCATATTTCAGATCTTTAAGTCAGTACTAGAAACTTATCCCCCAGTATAACACGAATGCTTATGAAATAATAAATGGTTTCAAAATAGGCTGAATTTTCGTGGAACTACCACTATTATTTTTTATAAAGTTTCGTTTTACCGTGATTAAACTAGAAGTTACGCTTGTGTATCATCTCGCGTAGGTGATATTTCGATCGTCCTCTCAGCCAACGTGAGAATATGCAAAGCTGATGAATGAGGAGCGAATTCTAATGACATAAAATATTAACAAATTTATTCCGGATCCGAGTTAGCCGATTCAACCTTTTTATCCGATGAAAAATTGAAAATTTTCGATTGGCCTCGGAGATAGAGCTGGCGCACAATCGGACTTCCAATTTCCGCCCAGCTCATTTTCCACGGCCGTAGCTGCGCGCACGCACACGCAAACATCCACACGTTGACGCACTAACCTCTCCGACTGCATCGAGTGAGTCTGTATCTCCCTTTCACTCACTCACACTTTTCTCTTTCCATTGCTCCCTCATCCCCTTGAATGCCAAAAATCGTCCTCCCAAATCTGACCAACCCCTTCAACCGCCGATGGGGGTCATCCCGCACTCACCTATCTCGCATCAAAAACCGCCACCCTTTTCACCTATCCTGTCCGTTCTCTCTTTCTCTCTTCCTCTCCTCCATCCTCTCCATTTCACCCACCCTTACCAATCCACTCCTTTCCCCTCTTCGTTTGGGTCTCTTGATTTCAAAGAGATTCACGCCACGCTGGAACTCGGTGGAATGATGCGATTATTTCGGCAGTAGCGCCAGTAGCAGGCGGGCGAGCGGGCCACCTTCCCCCCCCCCCCCCCCCCCCCTCAGACTCTACCCCTCAACCCTCGCAAAAACCCTGCTGTCGGATTTTGGGCTTCATTTTTTTTTATTTCTTTTATTATTATTTACATACAATGCAGAATGAGTGGGAGGCAAAGGACGTTCGGGGCGGAGCTTGTCGGAATTTTCGGCGGAGAGCATTCGGAGCGGGACATAGGTGTTGAATGAAGACCGGTTAGATAGATAAAGGGGGCCTCGTAGTTTTTGGACCGATAGATACAAATCTACTAACCCCTCGACCCTCATCCCCTTTCTCGTGGATGCGGAAAATGTGTACGATGCGTGGGTCTGTTTGCACGTGAAATTGAGTGAACGGCGAAATTAAACGGTGCACGCCATTGTGTAACGCCGGCCCTATGGGATGGAATGATTGAGGCATTTTCGTCGCTGAAACGAACGGATTAAAAAAAAAAGCGTCGTAAACAAATCGTATCGATATTAATCAAAAGGGGCAAGCAGAATGGTTTACTTGTTTTCTTTCTTTTTGCGATTTTTTTCCGGTGAAAAAGAGGATCAGAGCGTTGGTTTTTAAAAATAGATTATTTTATTTTCGCCGATTTTTTCCTTTAATGGCTCAACCGAACATTTGTTTTTCTTTTCAGCGTTCAAGTTTCCATGTGTTCTGAATAATCGGCTATGAGCGCCATTTATCATAACCCGAGATACTAGATAAAATATAGTTTTTTTGGAAAACATTTTGCAAGATAGAATATTTTTATGATCGTTTGACATTATTTTACGAAATATTCATCGGTGGTTGGAAATTTTGGTCGACAATGATTAGTTTTTAAAGCATATTAAAGTTATTCTTAATTATGCCAACGGCGCCCGTGATATTGAGACAGATATCACTGCGAAATTTCATTTTTGTTTAATTAACAGTATCTCATTTACGCTTTTTTTTTAGCAAAACACCAGTATGAATGGTGAATTACCGAGTTTTCAAAGCACGTCACGACTGGGGATATAAATGGATCCAATCTGCCGAAAAATAAAATAATACCCGGTGCGTGCCAACCGCAAAATTTATTCCATCCATAACGAAAAAAGGGCAAAATAATAATTCCCCAGGGGTTGTCAAACGGACGAAATAGTCCGGCATTATTTCTATTGTAGCGTAATATTTTTAAGGCGGACCCCGACCCTGATAAAATCACCTATTTCATTAGAATGGCTCATTTCATTGAAATGCTGCGTCAAGCCCGCAAAATCAGCGCCACTCTATATTGGGAGCGAGATACGTATCAAGTTTTCCGAGCTGGTAACGGGGCAACCTCCGTCCCGCCCCGTCTACTCCGCCCTTCCTCCTCAACCCTAACAAACCAGTCTCCCTCCCCCTCTCTCTCTCTCTTTCGGAACCCAATTTCCCGGTATACCGTTCCCTTTGACAGACACCCACCCATCCCTCCTCCCATTCCCTATAATTGGAGTATCATCCCGATATATCGTTCGGCCATCAACGCTATCGGTTGGCGTGGGGCAGGGAGGAGGAAGGTCGAGGTTTTGACTGCCCACCGCCCTTCCGCCGGATCGACCCGCCTCCGCCCCGGGGCGGCGTGGGGCGTTTGGTGTACCGATTGCGGTGTCGGCTGACGTTGTGTGGGAGAGCGCGCAAAACGAGGGAACGGGGTGTGGATTTGCACCCGTTGGGGGGGGGGGGGGGGGGGGGGGGGAAGCCGGACGCCAGGATACCCGAGGGAGATTTTTTTCTCCCCTACGGCGGAGCTAACCCTTCCGCAAGCAGCAGGGTATCGAATGTCGTTGAAAAATTTCGTTTCTGGTTCAGCCAGCGAGGATTCTGGAGACGAGTTCTATAGCGGAGGAAAATAATTCGAAGCACATTTTTATCTTTTTGGTTAAAACAAAAATGACTGTAACGGCGCCTTACGATTCTATTAAATGTTCGAAACGAGGAATCCCTTCTACGTCTCTTATTGTTAGTAGTTGGGGGAGGGGGAGCAAATACTTGAAAACATTGTTAACCGAGTTCTTGTTAATTGTTTTATTTACAAGAACCTTCGTGTAGTGATAGAAGCTAAGGAATAAAAGTAATTATTATAATTTGAACGTCTTATTTCCATCTGATGATCACATCATGTTTTTGTTAAGATTATATCCGATCTTGGAGGAGAGGGGCAAATGCTCGGTTGCCACCCCGTGCCTGCTGGGAAATGTTATTTAGAGGTGAAAAAGTAAGTGTTACAATACGGGCGGATTGTTTTTTAAGAAACTACAACTACAGGCACTAGGAATTTAGACAGAGAGACAAACGGCTTTATTCGGAGCCAGAAGGAAAATCCTAGGGCGGTGCTTATACCTTTTTGCAACACTACCTATATCAAAAGATATATTTTTAGATAGGATAAATTTCATATTTACAGCACATTCATCACAATAAAATGTTATGTATATATGTGTATATATATATATATATATATATATATATATATATATATATATATAAAATAACCAAATATCTGAAATATAGTTAGAGCCTTTGTCATATGCTTCGAGAAAAAATGCCCGACTTGCCATAACGTTGCGATGGCACTAGTAACTTTTAAAAAATCAGTAAAAAGTATAAAACATTATAAAAATTTTCCTTAATAGGTTCTTGCCATTAGGACCTTGAAATCTAAATTTTGCACAACTGACTTGTAGACGACTTTTAGATTTTTAAAATTTTGAATACGAAATTGTCGCAGATGAGTACGAAAAAATTCATTGTTTACCTATTAGAAGGGCGTTGAATGCCGTGGTTGTCCTCTTCTCTTTCTTGAACGCGCACTCCTTCCTCAAAAGTCTTTTGGGTTCGGCGGACACCTATAGAGGGCAGATCGTCTTTCCTCGCCCCCCGGCTCACTCCGTTGCATCCACGCCCAATATCTGAGAAATAAAGATTTTAAAGACGCACATGAGCATTCGCATCAGGGGTGGAGGAGGTGAGATAGAGACAAAAGGCTGTCTCTTCTACAGACACACGTGGGCACAGCCCGGCAACAGTCATTCATACAAAAGGGCTATTCGTGAATCGGTGAGGGAAACGCCTTTTTCCGGGCTATCCTTGGAGACTTGTATATTTGAGGGTGGCGGATGACGGATTGAAATCACACCCTCTGACTCATTGTATTCATTCTCATTTGTCATACATTCAGATGTATTTCCATTAACAACCCTCTAGGTGTTTTCTCTTGAATGTCTTATTACTTAAAAACTTAGAAAATGCACGACTCTCACAGTGGAATAAATCTCTGAAAATTTTATCATTTAACAACTCAAATATTTTACTGAAAGGAAACAGCTAAGAGAGAATTATTGAGCTCGCTATATAGCTGAAATTCAATTGAGAGACCATGCGTATAGAATAAATAAAAAAATTGGGAAAACCACATATGCATTTCGATTACAAAAGAGTCGTCATCAGTGGTGATTCACCGCAATCAGATCATAAAAGAATCTGGTTAACCCATCTTTTTATGGCTATTGGAAAGACGGTATATCATTCGAAAACTTTTTATTATTTAGTACTACGAGAATGATTAATTATTATTTTATTCCAAAAAATTATTTCGTTATTTTTAAACCATAATAAATAATTCTTTTCTATGAGTGTCTATTTACGTAAAATACCAATTTATTAACTTCGCAAAATAAACGATTTTCCTTTGAAGATAAAAACTTCAACGCTTAGTGGCACTCATCGACAAATGAAAACACATTATAGCAGAACAAAAGCAAACTCCATTACAGAACAAGTTGATAACGTTTGCTAAAAAATTATCCTGGTCGTAAAAAAAAAATACTTCGAGCAAATTTGCACGAGCAACAAAGATCATCCCTCCGAGAACATTTTTGTGCGAATCATTGACCCCTTTACTTCGGGAAGAAATCGATGTCGTGAAAAGGCTTTGTGACCTAAGCGACGGTGGCGTGCACGGTCCTATTCGAGGGATTCCGGTGCCACGATGTCGGGTCTGAGGAACGAGGCCAAGTCGAGGGAAAAAAATAACGAAAAAATGAGTAAGAATAACGCTGCGGAAGGGGCTTTACAAAGGGAGGCGCCGACGTGAGAGGGTGTGGGGGGGGGAAAGGATGACATTTTGGGTGGCGGGACGAATTGGCCGCGGAGCCGCAATTACGCATTTGAGCCGAGGATTTGAGGCGCGACGGTCTCCTCCCTACCTCCTATCTTCCCTCCATCACTCTACCGCCACGCAAAGGTTCTCTTTCTCCTTTCCTGCCTCTTTTCCTGTTCGTTGTCTTTCCCTTTCTTTACTTAGGTGTGGAGGTAGAATTCTCGCAACACCGCTTAAATTTTGGGGGAGCCATTCCCGGAGAAATTAAAGAATCGGCGACAGGAAGTTTCACGATGCTTTTTAATTCTTGGTTGCCTCGCACTTTATTTTTCAACTACGGTCATGATGCAATTTAATTTTTCTCCTACCTTGAAATATATACCTTTGGCTCACCTTTAACAATCGAAAGTTTTAGAGAATTACAAATAGCCAGTTAATGCTTTTTATTAACTTTTATTGTTAACAAATTGAAAATTATTTTTTATTGCAAGTACTAAACCTTTTATGAGACCTCTTAAATTCTAAATAAAGAAATGAATGCATCAACCTACCTTATATTTTCATTCCGCGTATAAATTTGAATAATCTCAAATTAAGATTCTCTGAAAAGTTTAGGCAGGAAACGAAAAAGATTTATTCTGAGGACGAAACATGCGAAAAGAAGATAGAATGACCAAATGAAAACATACATTTGTATGTAGTCCTAAATTAAGAAATTCTTAAATCGCTCAATTTTCACTCCATTAAAGAGTCTCATATTCGACCGAATCCCTTTAATCGTCCCATTTTCGATCACTTATCCGCACATCTGTATCGTCATGAAGTGGCATTAAACCCTCTTCCAGTCGGTGCCATAAGGAGCAGTCTTCTAAGATAATAGACGTGATTATTAAAGGGCTAACATCCCGAGAGGCACGGTATTTCCACCGGCTAGATTCGCGGCAGAGATATCTTCGAAATTAATTCCCTTTCCTTCCGCAAACGACGTAAATTCTCTTCGGGAGACAAGCGATAACTCCATTCTGAGCAGCACATACACACACAAGAATATCCTATATTCCCGAATCCGCAGCAGTTTATCCAATCCCTCAGCCTTAAAGCTCTGCGTCTCACTCCATCCCCATCCTTCGCTTTATCTCATCCTCAAATACACACGTACATCTCTCTCCCTCCCTCCCTCTCTCGACTTCTCAATCCCAACAGTCCCTCCTCAAATATTCATGGTCCCGCGAGCGCGAATTCTACGCCATGCGAAAATCTCAGTTGGACGCCCGTATCGCGCTCTTATAGCGTAATAGGAGGGTTTCGACGACGTGCGCTGGCGTAGACGCAATGACCCGTGCGTGCGCGAGAGAGTGCGATTGGCGTAGAAGGGGGAAATATTGATGGAATATGGAGAGGGGTGTGATACAAGAGGTCAGAGGGATGGGCGAGAAAAATGTGTTAATAAACAAACGTCTATGATAAAAAGGATGCAATCTTCAAATCGGGAGCGCTTGTAATAAAATTCGAATGATCTAGTTTTTTTCCGTGACTTCACGCAATATTTCTCACCCCTTTTTAGGCGCGTTTCGCCTCCAGCGTGAGCGCCTATTGTCGTCGGTCTGTCCGTCCGTCCGTCCGACCGCATGTTCGTTCTCGGTTTCTACCGAACGGATTTTCATGAAATTTGATATTAAGGACTTACAATCAAAGATAATTAGTAAATCGCAAAAATGAATCACGTAAGCCAATCAGAGATACCACTTTACAGGTGATAAAAAATGAACTTTCCGTCATATCTCGTAAATTATTGCTCATGTCAAAATATTTTACAAATACAAATTGTAGAACTAATAAATTACAGTATTTCTTTTTCTATGCATTTTTATCGCAGGAGTAGCCGTTATCAATAAAATCGAACAAGAATGTCTGAAATCGAGTTGAACTGAAAATTTCTTGCATGATTACTTCTTCATTGTTGCTAACATAAACAATTTCACAAACAAACGTTTAATTTCCTTACGTGTGCATGCAATATTTTTTAAATAGGAAGAAAATGGATTATTTATGACGAAGAAAAGAATTTTAAAACGACATTTCCCTTACGTACAGATATATAATTTCTTTCTAATACTCCATTGCACGAAACGCGCCCATTTGTGATACGCTGTCACTTTCGTAACTTGGTTTTTAATCCCGCTCGATAACGATCGAATGAAATGGAATCCTCCTCTCACCTACCCCATTAATTTACCACTTGAGATATATTGGAATTACTGATAATTTTTTCACGAGATCTCATTGGAACGCGGCCTTTTCTTCCAATTACTTTAAAGGAACGGTATGTTCTCAATTCACCAGATATAATAATTTAAAGTTGAGTATTATGATGTTAGAAAAATGATATTTAAATTGAATACAAAAGAGTTATTTCAAGCAATCGATGCCTTTAAGTATCGTCTTAGAATGCCATGCATATCGTTTGCCATCTGTTATACCAAGCCGTTGAAACGCAGGATTAAGAAAAAATGTATATTTTAATTTTAAAAGAAATTTATAAGTCTCTCCTCCCATAAACTGTCTGAGAAAGACATTTGTCAACTGTCATGTTGAATTGATAGAAATGTTTAATATCTTAGCTGCATTCACCGACTCCATGCCAACAAATCTCATTCGAATAAAAAAAATCACGGTCCGTACTTCGTCGGACCTTCCAGCAGTCATTTAAACTGTTAGGTGACCAACGTCGTGATATAGCGTTGTAACTAATGCGATTAACCTGAGTCCGAGTCGTCGCGTCACGCTAGCAATAATAGTATGAACTTGTCCGAGATGTAACGGACGCGAGTTTCTCAATGATATATCGCTCAATGCAATTTCTCTTACGACACTTACGGCCACCTATTGTCTCACTCTCTCTCTTTCTTTCACGCTGCAGTCGTATTGCCTTCACTCGCCGCTTCCTGCAGCGACAGATGCTCGCTATCATGGCCGAGAGCAAAGTGGCGCTCGTTTTCTTTCCAGCAATTCTCTCAGCGCTCAGCTGAGAAGGAAGGGAGCAATGTTGGTAAATTGTTGGGAGAAAGGAGTAGCGGAAGAGAGAGAGAGGAATGTGGACCGGATGGGCCAAGTGGCGGAATAAGGAGACCCATTATTGTCCCCTTCCGAACCACGACATTTTTTTTTTAAATCGAGGATTTCGAGCATTTTATTCGTTCGTTTGTTTATTTTTTGTTAAATCTGGCCCTCCTCGACGGAAGCGGGCACTGGACGAAAATTTGCTTTTTGTCTCCAAAAAAAAATATATATCCTCCTTTCCGACACGCTAGCAGTCAGTCGTGCGAGACTGAGCGAATACAAAGAAAGTTAGGGGGAGAAAAAAAACAACGAGAGCTCGGGAGTATTTATCTGGAAAAAAGGTCCGTTTCGTTCTGACGACCGCATGCGCCGTCTCGCCTCATGTGGGAGTGACCGGCAGTGGTGACCTCTCCTCGACCTTCTTGGCATAACTATTTCTCTCCCAACTATGCATCACCCTTTCTCCCTACTTCGCCGCCCACCCACCCACCCACCCGCCCACCTCCCTCGCTTTCTTTCCCCGCTCCATTTCTTCTTATCAGCGAGGGACACCACGGAACAATCGTCCCACTCACAATGCCACGCTGCCGACTACGGAGATTTTCCTTTTTTTTTACTTCACCCTCTCTATCTTCCCCATTTCAGAGGGGAATGTATGCGTTTTATTAGTCTATTTCATGCATGATTCACATCGACTTTCCGTTCCGGACGAGAAACCTCTTTTCTTCTTTTATTTACTCCTGCCAGGGCGTGGAAATCCGAGATATTGTCGCCTATAGCATTAGTGTCTTTGCCAATATCATACCACATGTCACGGAGTGCGTGTGAGTAAAGGTTGAGCGGCCGACTAGGTGGGTATGAAAAGTATTTGCACTCCTGTTACGACATACAGATAACCTTTTCGCGTAAGCAAATAAACGTGTTTTTCGCGACTTTCTCTCGCCTTCAGTTGTTTCAGCAAATTCATCTGTTGCTTTTTGTGTTTACTACTACTTCTTTTCGGAGCAGAAGCACATTTAGCGCTTTAAAATAATGATTACGTTGACCATGTATTTAATAAGACGGCGAAAGCTTTAATGTGATGCCATAACTTTAGATTGATTTGAAATTTCAAAGAAGTGATTGTACTTATTCTCTTTTTCTTTAATAAATAACATTAGCCAGATGAAATTTTAAAAATGTTTTCACCCAACGCACGAATGAGCTGAAGGCTATTGCATGATAAACGACAAAATAAAAATGGAAAAATACAGTTATACAGCTTTCAACATTTCAGGCAAACTGCTTTTTCCCGAAAGAGCTCGTGCAAATATTTAGAATAAACACATGAATTATCGAAAAATGAGTTCATAGTAAAATTCTCCCACGCCGATAACGTTTGATACCTTATTCACATCAGGTATGTTGAAATAGACGCTTTCATAAATCTAGATTATACTTTAGTCTAACAATATATAGCCCAATGAATAAATCAGGCTTATCCCTAGTCCACAGAACTTAGCGTGCTGGGCAAACACTATTCACGCTGCTCATTCCTTCAAGGCGCCATAATTTTCAAATAAATACTTCGCCGTGTCTACTCAAGCTCGCGAACCAGGCCCCTTTGAATATATATTTATTTTTTACTCTCAATCTTAGCGGAAGGAGCGAATAGATAAAGAAATTGAGAGAGAGGCAATTCGGGTAACGTATAATTCATTCGTCCGTGCATGAATAAATCATTCTAATAATGCGGAGGATGGAATGAATGGATAGATTCGAGATAGAATGGGTTCTCGCGGAGGTAGATTTCCCTAGGAGCGATTTGATTCGAAGCCGGGAAGGAATAAGGAACGAGAGAGAGAGATAGATGCGGTGGGAGTGAGAGAATTGGAAGCGACAAAAGCGGATGATGAGGAAGATAGGTACTCGCGTGAATAGGAAGAGGAGATGGAAGATGACTAATAAAAGTGAGGCCATGAATAACCGCGTAGGAGAGAAAGATACAAGTAAGGGGGGAAGAAAAGAGTATTCACGCACACACACACGTGATAGATGAAGTAAACAGAGAGGGAATGTGTATTGTGGGGGGGGAGGAGGATAATGTAAGAGAAGAATGAAGGAGAGGAGTGGCATAGTAGAGGAGGGGGAGGGGGAGAGAAATAGGAAAGGGATAGGGAAAGGCGGAGGAGGGAGGTTACGGAATCCAAGAGGGTGGGATTCTTAGCTGTCGTCCCTGGTTCCATGAGCTGCTTCTGACAAGGGCTTCCATTCATGCCTCGTTATATTTCTCCCATCCCATCTGCTTGAAAAGCTTCCCTCCTATTCCCTCTTCTCTCTGCCTCATTCCTCTTGTTATGTCCCTACCTCCCCCTCCCCCTTCTATTCCTCCCCACCGACCGGCTCCCTGCTGCTTTTCAACCCCCCTCCATCCATCCCTTGCTCCTAACCTCCCACACTGCTCCTTATTCCGTATGCATCTTCCTTTCTCCCTCCAGTATCAAACCTAATTCCAGCGTCACTTCCCCTCTTATCTCAGTAGCTATGCCAAGCATTCGCTCTCTCTCTCTTTTCCCTTCTCTGTCTGCCTCTTTATCCCTCTCTTTCTATCCTTCTATCCCTTTCACTCTCAAAAGCTCCGTGCAATATGGTTCTTGCGGTATCAACTTCTCGCAAATATCCCAAACACTTGGCCGGCGCCGCGCTATTTCCAGAGGCTTGGTCTGGATGATAAAAACGTCTTCAGTATCCAATGAAGGAGATCCGATCTCTATCCTTCTGCCCACTTTGTACACACGAGCGTCTACTCTCCCCCTTCACCCAGCCTTAAGGGTTCCACAATGAATAATCATCGCGTTACTCTTCCCTCCTTATGAATGAGACTCTTGATAATGGAGCTCCTGGGAACAAGATACGGGTTAAGAAGGCATATTAGCGGTTACGATTTGTTGATTCAAGGACCGAAACAATTTGGATAAGAGCGGGTGATTCTTTTTATTCCTAATTTACGGGTTATCCACGACAGAAGGGAGCCAATTCAGTCGCCGACTTCTTTTTAATAATTATGTTGAACATTTTGCTGTATAAATTTCAATTATTTATTTTCTTTCTCTCTAAGCACGTCGATAATAAATTACACTAAAAGGATTAGAAATATTTTAAGGTTAAGGAAATAATTCAGCCTCAAGGCTAAAACCAAATTGAAAAATATGTTTCTCCAATAGCCTAAAAAGATAGAGATTTCGGCTACAAAGCAATATTCAACAGTGTTGAATATTAGGTAGTACATTATACATTTTTAGAATTTTAAAAACTTTAGAATTAACTATCAGTGAATCACCGCTGATGACGGCTGATTTGTAGCCGAGATGCCCATCTGGTATGTCTAACCTCTTTGTGGCTAATGGAAAAAAAAACTTGAATTTTCAATTGTAATAAAATAGTAATGATTATTTGATTTCTATAAGTCACTAATATTATATAACCGGAGATTGTGTTAATTGTGAGAATTGAAACATGAACGGACCCGAATTTTATATGATGAACAAACCTGCAACTTCAAATCCATTCGACAGATGCCATCGTGGAAATAGTCGGGATAAAATTTACTCGGAATCACATCCGAAATTTAAATCTACAACGGCGTAAAGCACATACAATAAAACACCCGAACAACTTTCAATTACGAGCCATATTCTATTTAACGGAAATATTTTTATAGGTCAATAAACAAGCCCGAGATAAATCATGCGCGGAGGCGAATTCACTCCCCGACACGTATTTTTAGACAATTGAAATTCAAACTGTCCCCCATTCCGCTCCGTGTTCGCTCGCCGTTTCCCTCGTATGCTCGCGCTGCGCAACTTTCCCTACGGCCGCATAAAAATTTGCATATCCCCCGTGGCCAGAGAGTGGATGCCGCCGCAATAACCGGGGCTTATCTCCATGCTCATGAGCCTTACGTTCCTTTTCCACCCGCTCGAAGATGTCCCTACTCCCACAATTCCGCTCCTCCACACCCTTGCTCAACAGGCTGTCAATCTCTGTCTCCCTCTTTAAATTACGCAGCGTCCCCTCTTTCCCTTTCTCGCTCGGGTCCTTCGCTATCCTTCTCTCTCTCCGCTACTCTTAATATTTTGTGTAACCGATGCCTCGTGTGTTAGGAAACTTTTCGACGGGAGCCGATTCCATCTAAGACGTAAATTGTTTCCACAACAGTGTCGTAAAAATTTTTAGTGCTGCAGACTCCGTGAGCGGACATAACAAAGTGTAGCGTAAAAATAGATGAGAGACTGCATGCGTGTGTGTGTATTTTTTAAAGGTGCTATTTAGTGCCGCGGCGTTTTATGGTCGTTTTTACGGTATCGGTGTATCTCTCATTTTTTCATAAAAACCGAATGCAAACAGCGCGCGCGACGTCCGCGCGAGGCGTAGAGTTTGCGCTCGAAATCGACGGCACTCGAGCCGTTAAAACAGAAGAAGTGGGAGAATTATTCTAGCCTCCGAAGCGTGGTTTATCTATCTCATCGAAACAAATCCTACGAGACAACCTCGATTTTTTAAAATTCCGCTAAAGCACGAAAGCATCCTCTCACTCGTTGCGTTATTTCTAAACGGCTCACGAAAAAGAACCATGCCTACCGACAAGTTCTCTCGATTACTCTCGTTCTAATTTTAAGCGCAAGCATATTCGAGTGGTTTCTATCTTCAGCGCACGTCCGATCTCGATTCTTCACCCTTTTCAGACAAGCTCGCTTCCTGTATATATATATATACACGCCATTCTTGCGCGATGGAAAGCAATGTCTCTATCGTCAGTCACTACAAAAAAGGAAAACTACTTTTTTATTCGATCCACGAACGCGAGAAGACGGTTGCGAAACGAAACCTATGAAAAACGCGAGGACTGACTTTCTGCAGTTTTTCAAAAGACTGCAACGTTAAAAGGCTTCGGATGTGTATCCACATGGCCGGGATGTGGAGATTTAAAAAAAAACGCGTGCGTGCGTGCGCGTTCGGCAGTTAGCGGCAAATCGCAGAGCGTGCCTTTCTGACGCACAAACTGTGGCGCAAACACACACGCTGAAGAACTCTCGGCGAATGCCTCCTCTCTCACTCATTCTCTTCATCCATACAACACACACACGCGGTCTCTCTCTCTCTCTCTGACTCACTCCATAGCATTCCTTTTCTCCCGACACGCGATACTCTGGACGAACAGATAAGGGGGAAAAATGCGGGCACAGCTAATATACGGCGCGTGATGGGAAAGCGCGGATGTTCACTGTATATGTATAACGAACGCACCCGGAGAAATATGACTGGCGCGAGGAAAAAACAACGCAAAGGACGACGGGAATCGTTTTCGATAGATACAGACATATGAATGTATGAATTTTTAGACAGACGGAAATGGCAGACGGGTTTTATATTTGTAGTAGGAGACGCTATCCTTTCGGAACGGCTGGGTGGAGAGATTTTTTTTTTTTTTTGCTGGGCGCGCGCGCGACTGTGTAATTTATGATGACAGACGGCATGCGCTAAATGCGGTAATGCGTTTCGACGCGATGTAAATGCGACGAGCGTCAAATGAGTTCGTTTAAATTATTTGTATGTTTTGCGGAATGATAATGTTTCCTCAAGCCGAGTGCGGGCGAATTAAACCCACGCCGATGACAAATGTTTTCCACCGTATTTTATTATCACGACTAAAGGTGTGTAATCTAAAGTGCATGTATGACAATTCAATATGTTAAGGCTTACTAGAGGGCTATAGTGAAAAATACAGAAAGCTAAGCGTGACAAAAGAATATTCCACTATTCATTATTGTGACATTCAGTGGAATGTTTTCGAAAATTGTAGTTTGGTGATTACCTAAAAAGCATTTTGTTGATTTCCACAGATTTCCACGGAAACCTTGAATGACGACCGCGTTTACGAACGACTGCCATCATCGTGAAGAAGAAGTAAAAGTATGATCATTTTAATTTGTCCACATCGCACTCTCACAATCAGTGTAATCCCGTTACTTAAAAACGTGTACACAGCTCATGATTTAACGCTTCATAAAATTTCCCGTATAATTTTATTCATCCTAAAAGACTAACCTTGTATCGTGTAACGAAGTTTATACTGTTAATCGAGTAGTATGCGCGATTTCGATTAATGTTTTTAATCTTTCGCAACAGCTGCCAAATTAAAAACCCCAAAACGCAGCGTAACCGTTAAAATTGTTTCATATTCAACAACAGTTTTCTTTTCCCATATTATTTTTCATGTCTCCAGCTCCTCAAAGGCCAATTTAAAAAAAAATACGCCAACCGCCCTTCGCGCGGGAAAGAAATAAACCGCCGCTCTAGACGTACCGATTTCCAAGAAGGCTTATCCGTAAAATTTCAAACCTCCGGCGTTTGTTTCTCCCTCCGCGACTCCTTTATCTCTCTCTCTCTCCCGGCCGCTCTTCTCCTCCCTGTCTTGCTCTTCGACACCTACCCAAGCATCAAGACGTCTCGTTCCCTTTAGGCAAAGACGGGCGCTTCCCAAAGATACGCAGTGAGATGGGGAGGGGAAAGAGGTAGGGCATGGAGCGTCTCCAGGCAACTCGAGTTTTAAAAAAGCAAGAGAACGTTGCAAGCCGTAAACTATCAACTCATCCCCTTCCGTCCGCCTCTTAACCGCTCTCCCCCTCCACGAAACACCTCTTCCCTTCTTGGCTTAGCATTAACGAACACGACCGCTAACTATGCTATCACCTTCCGAAGACAACAAGATTGTAATAAGAACCTTTGATCGCGGGGAAGTGGTTTTGTAACGAGAACCGCGGTGGGAAACAAGCAAGGTGTGGCAAATCGATGATTTAATCGACATTAGAAAGCTTATTAAGCTGGGTGTATATGAGATAAGGCAAAATTTTCCAGCAATTATACTGCATATGAATGTGATATTTAGTGGATCAACGCGTACGATTAAACAAAAAACACCATAACAATAAATGGATTAGAGCATCCTATACCGAACTAAGCAATGCAAGATTTCTAATAGGAAGAAAAGTAAGAATACAATTCAGCGCCGGATCCGAGGGATCGCCCCCTTTTGGCTATTCTTTAGGGGAAGTCGAGGGGGTTGTCATGCTGCAGGAAGTTTTCCCCTATAGACTTCATTGTGGTAATTATCATACTATTCTATCGTTACCCCTGGTTTATTAATAAAAAATAATTTTGACAAAGATTTATTGCACAAATTAAAAATATCCCCCACCCCATGGAAAGTTGGGAAGTTTCTATATCCGCCCTTGATACAATTTGCATAAATGTTGAATTTAATAAGGGCTGTTCATTTTTTAATGTTCCTAGCATAACTGATACGATTTCAACCATTTTTGAATTAAGGTACATCTATTAGTGGAGGCATTATTCTTTATCATCGAGGTCAATGTGATAATAAAGTGTATCCTTGCCCTTTCATAAATCGCTCAAAGAGTCAAAAGCGATCCCATTTTCCTTTCGAAAGGGCAGAGAACGATCGAACTCGGGGAGATAGAACTTGGAAATTTTTTAGCTCCGAGGAAAAAAAAGAGCGTCGTGAATTCATGAAGGTCAGAGGTAAAAGGACGGGAAAAGGTGATGAGGCGAAGTGCAGGCCGTCGTCGAAGGAAAGGGGTTTTATTTTCTTTTACGGAACTCGAGCATATATTTCTTTTTTTTGTTTAAGGAAAAAGAATGGTTCCGTAAGCTATGCGATAACACCGCTAGTAGGCGTCCTCGTCAGCTAATTAACAAGCCTAAGGCGGATCTTCTTACAGCTCTACCTTGTTTAATTATCTCAATCTCTTGTTTGCCCATCTAGTCGCAGTGTGCAATCTCTCTCTCTCTCTTTCTCACACACACACTCCGATCCTCTCTCTTAGACCCACACAAGCTTAGCGGATGTAGTCCCCCTGAGGGTATCCCGCGAGATCGAGCACGCCATTCACCATTCAACAGCCACTCTCTCTGCCATTGAGAGTATGTAAGTCATCGCCTCCCCCTCTCTCTTTACTGCACTCTTACTATCTTCATAACTCTTTCTGTTTGTCTGCCCCTCTCTCCCTCTCTTATTTCCTCCCTCGAATCAGGCGGACCGCTTACGGCAGGGACGGCAAATGATTTTTGTCTCGCGTGCCAAGAAAGTAATGTGAATCGTCAGATTTTTTTCGCGTGCCACTATTTTACTCTTCCTACATTGGTGTGCGGGCCGCAGGACGGCTCTCTGACGATCTGCGGGCCGCACTCATTACTTTCCCAGTTTTCACATATTTTCGTATTCTTCGTATTATATTCACTCTCCCTTTCCACAAGATAGGAATTGCTCCATTACGCGTCTTACACGCAGGCATTACAAAAATTCAAGATTTGGCGTCGAGGGTTAAGTCCTTCTGATACGCAAGAAACTCGCTGAGAGTGGGATAAACATTCTTCAGTAACTCAACCGTGCAGGCTGATATAAATTGGAATGATTTAATACACTTCATAGATTCTTTTGAAATATTTTGTAAGAAATAGATTTGAGTTCGGGTCGCGTAGTATAAAGTAAATTGCTTCGCGGGCCGCACAAATGCATCGCGCGGGCCTCATGCGGCCCGCGGGCCGCGAGTTTGAGACGCTTGCTCTAAGGGGAACTTCGTATTTTATACAGAAAATACAAGCTTATTCGTGCCAAGTGAAATCGCCAGCGTGCAAACTTTTGGCACGCGTGCCACGCATTTGCCATCCCTTGCTTACGGAGACGCAGTATTGTTTGCGATACATCCGTTATTCCTTACCCGGTTTCTACGACAATTACGCAGGCGGTTTCCTCTCTCCCTCCCTCTCTCTCATTCCTCTTCTTTCTCCCTCCACTCCCATTTCCTCTCACTCTCCTCTCTCCTATTCCCTCAAGTCTTTTTAGAGTGTCGTCCAAAACTCCTTCGCTGAACTCGCAGTCACTATCTTTTTAAAAAACACCCATTCCTTTCCTCGTGCCCTTCCCTTCTCCTCCTCTTCGCCGCTCCCCCCCCTCCTCCTCCTCTTCTCCCCCCCCCCACTCTCTCTCTCTCTTAATGGCCTAGCTGCGATTTTAACAGTCGCGCTAATGGACTCCTTCCCGTGATTTTATGCAGTCTTTCGTGCTTTTTTTTTAAAACAAAAAAATTTTACGAGTTTTCTCCTCTCCCGGTCGGGAAGTTGCGGAAAAATCTTTTTTTATTGTTTCGACGGTAGACGTCCGCGAGGTAAATTCGCATAATTGCTGTTCATTCTCTCTTTCTCTCGCTTTCGCATGACGCATTGTTCATGCAAAGATTGCATTCTCTCAACGCTTTTTTTTTGTTTTAACGAGTTTTAAAGCGGATACGGAGTTTTAGATTTTAAATGTTGTTTGTGTCGGTATGTAAAATTTAGACTGCGAGACTGAGTGGATTTTCTACATTTTTTGTAATAATTTAAGTCTAGATTTCAGTAATAATGCACAAATAATAAACAATAATATAGGAATAATCCGCTGCTTGAATATCGCGTAATTTGTTACGCATTTTGCATGGTAGTATATTATATGAGAAACTGAAAACATTTAACTATTTTTGTTCGTGCTATGATTATATTTTTTTATTTCAAACCAAATTTAAAACATGATGTCGACGGCTGTGATTGTTTTTTTTATATATTTCCAAAAATGTGCTGTTTCCACGCCAAAAGACTTCTATGACATAATTTTTGATGAAATGCGATCAATCGTCCGCTTTTTTAAAATTCCCTCTCCTTCACAAAACCTCCATTTTCAAATAATGTTTTACTGAATTTCGAGAATTCTCTTTCAAATGAAACGTAGGATTGGTGTGATAATGACACGCCGGAACCGAATCTCATACTTTGTAATAACCGACGAATTTAAATTTCTGAACAAATCACAAAAATTTTACTGGATCTCCAGACTAAATTTTTGAGCAAAATATTCCAATTTCATGTCATTAGCAAAAGAGAATTTATAGTTTTGTTGAATATATTTTTCCTGGAAATTATACCTCAATGAAAATTACCATACACCCGAAGAACACCACCCTCTAATCCTATCCTCCTCGAAAACTCCGCCTCAAAGCGTCTCCTCAAATGTTGCAGCATTTATAAACTCTGAGCGACAGAAATTTCCAGTCTCAAATTTTCTTATTTTCCACGCCCGAACTCCTTTGAAAGGCACTCCATCATCTTGTCACAAATTGCGCTAAAACGCCACCATTTCAGACCGTAGGAGCGAGCCATTCATTCTAATCACGAAATTTCAAGCAGCATTTCAGAAGTCACGCGATAACGAAGCGGGTAATTTCGCAGCGTGCGCGACAGCTAAAATAATCGCAGGATCAAAAAAAGAAAACGTTCGAAAAAATATCATTTCCTTCCGAGATGCTTATTTACGGCGTGAAATTAAATTTTATGAGAATTCTAGATCTACACAAGTGCGCGTTATAAAGACTCGAGCGTATTGTATTTCATGTTAATTAAGTATTACATCTCGGAAGCAACAAAAGCGAACCTATTTTTAGATCTGCGACGAGAAACTTTGTGGCTATGGATCAGTCGACAAATGTATAGCTATCTTCAACACATCGGCAAAATTTGCGAAATATTGCTCATATTTATAAATTCAACTGACACATTTGCTTATTAACTCCAACAGTGTTTACGATTGTAAAGCACTATAAATATGCTCGGAGAAAAATAAACGCTGGCAAAGATAAAAACGCCAGGAAGATTTAAATATTTTAAATCTTGCCGAAAAACTTTACAACTATGCAACACACGAGGAGCTAAGCGAAATCACTTTAACGCAACTTTATTAGAGAAAAAGAAAAACATTATTGTGACAATAATAACAGTTTTGTTAAATGTTGCTTTTATAAAATAATATAAATGTTATTAGGGTCGGGCTTTGAGAGTTTCAACTCAATTACTTTATCCAAATATTTCTGGATAAAAGTTTTATTTTCTTTCACGCGAAGATTATAAAAGTTTTTCGATGTATGTTGCTTATTGTAATTTCAACACTGCCCGAAACGGGAGAAATTTTAATGCAGCATGACCTAAAATGGATGTAAAACTTTTCTATTTCAACTTACAATTTAATTATAATTACTTTTCATTATAAATTATTTCAGTCGAGGTTCTCAATGGATTGCATCGATTTAATAATTTTCCCGAGATTTCATCTGACAAAAATATTCCAATTATATTTAGGAGGGCACGATTTAACATCTTTTCATCAAAAGTTTTTTCCGAATTTTGTTATTCTCGTCCTTTCATAATATGAATACGAACGTGGAACGTGGAAAATCAATTGATTTTTCATGTTACCTTACAAAACGCTGGTGATTCTCAAAAATTAAATTCTCTTGATCTTATTTTTTTTCTTCATTTATGACAGATTTTATATATATATATGTGTGTGTGTGTGTGTGTATATATATATATATATATATAAAATCTGTCATAAATGAAGAAAAAAATAAGATATATACATATATATATATATATATAAACGGCATAAGTTCAAAGCGGTAGTAACTAATACGTTGAAATTTTAATGTAGATTTTTTTCCAATCTAGATCCGCATGGAATTAGATAAATCCAGGTTCTAAAACCATCGCTTCCGGCAGTTTTTCAGTCTAGGCAGTTTATTATGACGCAAAAATCCTGATTCTACGCCATCCACCCATATTATTTCAGTTCTGTCTCGGTGCAACCCACTCCACCACCACCGCATGTGCCTAAAACCAGCGGCCGCCCGCTGCGCACCACTCAGCCTAATGGAGTGAGGATGCACTCCACCTCAACCCCGCCATTTCTCACTCTTCCCTCTCCCTCTCTATGCCATGGTCTCCACCCTCATCCCCATTCCAAAATTCGAAATCGTTCTCTCTTCGCGACAGATCTCCGCAACTCCAACTAGTGTGAAATAATCCCCACTCATCGGACAATTTCGCATCAAGCAATGGAACGAATTAAAAATCACGACCGTTCTCTCCTCCCCCCCCCACCCCATTTCACCCGCTCTTCCACTCGCAACCCGCCCATCCGCGTCGCTCTGATGAACCGTGAGAAAGGCGCAGGTGGCGCCGATTCCATAGTTCACAAATGCCTTTTCCCACTCGACCGTCTCTCCGCCCACCTCCCCCCACCTTCGCTGCCCTCACCCTCAAGTCCCCTACTCCATTTCCCACCCTCTCTCTTCCCCTCTTTCCCTTTCCGCTCGCACGTCTCGCTAATTGCGTTAAGCGAAATGCTGGTCCTCGTCGCTTTTTGTTCTTTGCCTCGCCGAATCGATCGATCGATATTTTTCGTTCTCTCCGTTAATGCCTCTCGAATTCTCTGTTTACACAATTTTTTAAATGGGTATGGCGCTACGATTGGTCAGAAGGGGGGAGGGAGTGAAATCTGTCGGACACTCTTCCAATAACATTTGGTGTAGTCCTCCGTCCGAGAAAGTAGACTTCTACCGTTTTTAAGATTATCCGTTAATGTATTCTCTAAAGAATTTCAAAGTTTTAATCCCAATAATTTATACTTTTAAAAATCATTGCATGTTTTGCTATCCATAAAATGCTGTCATCAATTCCGTGATTATTTAAAGAATCACTTCATCCCTCACTAGCCTTCAACTCCAGTTTGATTTTGAAATTGCGATATCAGTCGCGGTAACTAAGTCATGGCGCCACGCTAAAGATACAGGGTGCATTCTGCTACCTTTTCTCCCCTTCCGTTCATCCCGACCTGTTTACGGACAATTTGCATGCCTGTTTAAAACAACAGCAGCACCGATTCAGCTAATCTATTAACCCTTTATCCGGCAATCCGGCGAAAACCTTTAAATCCGTTTCATAAATACCGACTCATCGGGAATAAATTACGGCATGTGCGCGCGTACGACGAATTTATCCAAAACCCATTAGTCATCATAGAATGCAGGAAAATAAGAGCATCAGTATTTATCGTACAATTACGCGCAAACAAGTTGCCCTTGGGATCTCCAAATGGTCACACGATTCCATCGCAATCGTCCTCCATTATGGTTTCGGAGCACCAATGCTTCTCTCTCTCTCTCTCACTCCCCTCTCTACTACTTTCCCTATTTTCTCTCTCTCTACCAATCTCCCACACCCATGGAGCATCTGCCTTTTAGTCCGCGATCGCACATCTACTATGCGGCCACGAAAAGAGGCAATTCCAGCGAACCGTTCCGCAGTTACACCAACCCCGCCCCCTACTTCTCGCGCAATCCCAATGGCTGCAAAGCGTTGAAAGGGTCCGAACCCGTAAATGAATTCTCTTCGTTTTAAGTGCCAAGCGAAAGAAACTCGAATCAAACGAATTGATTACGGAATATCGCGGGGAGAACGTATTTTCCGAGTGCGGGCAATCCTGGAGGCAGATGCGCCCCAGAGACGTCATTTGGTTTTATAATTTTTTTTAATTCTTGCTTGATTATTTCCAGGTGCGTGCGTGCGTGAGAAGGCTAGATTTAATAATAATACTAATGTTCTGTTAAGAAAAAATATATTGTTATCCGATATAATTTCTTATTTGCGTTAATTCGATTTTCACATCCGTTTAATTTAAATTCTCTTGGACGGAATGTATTGAGACCTCTTTTAGAGTTATTTGAAATGTGAATTTTTCTCGATTCTTGCATCCAAATTTGGAGAACTCGACCTTTCTTTCTTTAGCAATCTGAACGTTTCATTTATCCTTTGCATGGGCTTTCAACTATTTCCTTTTACATCTTCTCACCCATTCTATCTTGAATAGGTATCCTCGAAATCGTTGTTTAAATAATGGCGTCATTACGCGTTGCCCTCGTACAGGACGGTGGTTTAAGAGACCCTGAACTTTTGCGCTTCCGCAATCTCAATGTCTGTTTTTTCGCCAACGAATGTTTTTTTCGCGTAGGGCGTATTGCTCTCTGCTTAACATTTTATTCCTTCCTCCGCATAGGCTCGATGTGTGGGTCGCCCAGGTCGGACGAAAGACTGCGCAATGCCACCGCAGGGGGTTCCCCGCTATCTTTACCCCGCATCTCGCGTGACCGAAAGACAAGCCGCGTCTCCTCCTTCCCAACCCCTTTCTCTCTCTCTCTCTTTCCCCCTCTCCCCTTCGCTCTCCCTGCCACAACTCCACGTGGACTCACTACACTACAGTTTTTATTGCACTTTGGGAAATTCCCTGTTTCTCCCTCCCCTCAATTTAATCTCTCCGTCCCTTTCTCTACTTCACCCTCTCCTACTTACGTTTCTCTCCTTTTTCCTCCCTCCTCTCTCTCTCTCTTCATTCTCACAATTAATCTCTTTCTCTCTATCACTCTACATTTCTACAACTATTGCTCCCTTTCACTATCTTCTTCACTATCTCTCTCTCTCTCTATCCTTTTTATCTCCCTCTAATCCACTCTCTTTTCTCTCTCCTGTTATCTCACACTCTATCATTTGCTCTTCATCTCCCTCTCAATCTCTCCCCCTCCCTTTCTCCTCGTCTCTCTCCTTCGACCCATACACCTCACTCTTTCCCTTTTCTGAAGCAGCCAACCCCTTTTTCCTCTTTCTTCCGATCCATTGCCTCAGTCCTTCCACTCAACATACAGGGCCAACCTCCACCTCGCCATCTCTCCCTTCCTCTCTCTCTCCCCAGTCTCATCGATCTGGCCTCGTCCAACACCAGAATGGGTCTCAATCACGCCATGCAGAAGGACCTTAAAACCCCTTTCCCAATCCCCACCCGCCCCTTTTCCGAATCTTAGGAAAAGACGTGAAGCGAGGACTATGAAAGTCCAGACGGTCGTCGGAACGAGAGCTTTGGCGAGTTAAAATTGTTAAATAACGGAACACGTCCGCACGCGGTGTCCGTGCGAGTCGAACGACGATTAAATATTTTAAGAGACGTGAACGTAAAATTCAGAGCAGGTGCGATAAAAAATTCGTTCGTAATTTTAAGTGGCTCCGTGTTGCAAGTGGACGAAACTACTAGATTTTTATCGTTTCGCGTGAGGAACCAACAGTAAAAGATACAAACAAATCGCTTCTGTGGTTAATAAACCAATAACTATATCGTTGGAAAGTGAAACAATTTTCTCTATAAATAAAAACGGCAGTTAAAGCTTACGGTGAGAAATACTTCATAAATTTATGTCACTCACATAAATATTTTTCATTTAGCTCAAACTAGTCAAATTACTCCAAACTCTTATAGAATTTATTGGTCGGTTTGAGCGTTGTTTTTTTCGTTGTGTTGAAAATCGAAAACGGCAGTTTTTTCGTTCATACTACGCAAAAAAATGCGAGTTTCTTCGTGCGCAAAACACAGCTGCGAACGTTAATCATTTGACCCAACAAGATCCTTCAGAGTTATTTTTATATTTTTTTAAATACAGCAATCCCTCCCCCACATGCTGCCGCATGATGCGTCGGCGTTTCCCGGACTACAATGTCTGTGAGAACGTATTTGCGCATTGACGTATTCATGGTCACCGGGGCACACGATGAAGGGAAGTGTATGGCCGTGTCAGGGTCCTCAATGGATTGGGATCCCGTGCGTAACACTTGGCAAGACAGCTTCATCCTGGGCCCACCACTGACAACGACGTCACGCCCGACTGCGTCCCACAAGCAGACTCCAAGGCCTCAGGAGGGGGTGACACCTACATCGTGATTGGTTGGACTGCTTTAGAAGGCAGAATCAGCAACAGCTCACGGAGATTAAAGGTTGCTGAACATGCTATAGCGTTTTGACGGAGCAGATCCCCACGATGGAAGATTTCCCCGATTTCGAAAAAATATGAGGATGTGAGTCATGTTAACCCCCTTGTTTGACAGCGGAAGCCTAAATACGTACGGTCAGCAAGCCTCAAATACGCGGGTCACGATAAAAAAATTCGCACAAGAAGGAATGAGCACGCAATGCTACCAACGAAAGTATTTGATAGAATGGTTTATAGTCACATAAGGCTGTATCAAATATTTTAAATACATCTTGTGACGAACTGCCATTCGGAGGAAAACCCGTCCAACATAAAATTAAAACAATAGCACGAATTAAGTACAGAAAAGGAGAGACTTCAACTATCGGAGCTGAGTTGTGCTTCTAATAATTAAAAAATATCGAACAAAAATTAGTACATTGTCCCAGTTTGTTGCCCTCAATATTGTTTTGCATATACAGGCATTAGGTTAAATTCAACTAGCCTGCAAACTTACCATCCACATAATTTACTTTTCAATATAATTATAAGCCCAAAAAAATAACATACCCTTGATGGAAACATCCGTGCAATTTCGTGCATACCATCATTTCGAATGCAGCCTGATGCATCTCTTTCCATTCCCCGTCTAAAAAATTACAGGTACATCCTTGTCACCTACATTTTTTATTTGAAAAAAAAAACAACGAACGCATGAACACTGACCTTACTACTCCCGCATCGTCTATCGCGAGTTTTTAACGTCACCGAACTGAAATATTTAGAACGTTCGTTTCATTACAATTGTCACCGGTGACGGCTTGTTTAAGTGGCGTTCGTCTCTCTCGGTGCGGAGCGAAAACGGTGGACGGGTGTACGATGAAGTTGAGGCCAGTGATTGGCTGTCATATGCATCACGTGCGTGTGTGCCCCGCATGTGGAACGAGCTCCGCCGCTCTTATTCCCTGCCGATGGCGTGCGAATGTGTGCGTGCGCACGGAGGAGTTTTCGCGCCGAATGAGCGGCGGAGTATGACGGACGTTGGGAGGTTTTGACGCATGGCCATCTGGGGACGGCAGGCAAGCGAACTACGCCGACTGCGACGAACCAGACTATGAGGAGCGGTGACAAAGGTGGGGAGGGTGAGGAAGAGGATGAAAGTTGTGGCAGGGGGAGTAGGTTGCTGTTGGATGGCATTTGGCGGAGTTGCGTGACCGAAGTCGCCCGCTGAATATTCATATATATATATACATATACATACATATATATATATATATATATATATATACACATACATATATACATATACATATACACACATATATATATGTATATGTATATATGTGTGTGTGCGTGTATGTATATATATATATATATATATATATATATACACACATATATACATATACATATACATATATATATATATGTATATGTGTGTGTTTGTGTGTATACACATACATATAGGCTTCCGTCGGTCAGGTACGCCCCTTAGGCCGCGGCACGCCGAAAAATATATAGAAATAAACGCATTAAAAGTAGAAAAATTTCGCAGCAAATGAGTGCGAAAAGTCGAGAATTTATTCGTTTGCGTCACGTGCGAAAAATGGAAAGATATTGTACCGTCATAGATCGATTGTCGAGCGATACGGTATTAACTGGATCCGATAGAATTATTCGTTACGATGGAAGAAAGCAAAGTAATGGAACATTTTATAAGAGTGCATAAGTTCCTGTCAAAGCAGTAAATTCCTTTCTTTCTGAAAAATTGCATGTGCAATTTCTCTTGGCTAACATCATGAAAGAACACTTAACCAACCGTTATTTTTTCACCATAAAGTCTCAAATTCCACAAATCATTGTGTGATAGGAAAAATTAAACCAATCAATATTTTCTTAAAAACAAAACGCAACCTGTATTTCTCCGTGCCAAAGCTCTAAAGTTGTAAATTGTTACTGCTATAGATATTAAATGAGTGGAATCATGCGAAGCAACGTTTTCTCTGTTTTAAGTACTGTTCGTTATGATGTTATATTTTGTTAAACCAACGACATCTATATAAAAATCAGTACAATATACATTGTACAAACTTTCTCATTTACTTATGCGTCGTTTAGTTATCTTCAGAAAAATATGAAGTGTGTAGAATTATTATAAACATCAACTTAAATAACTGTACGAAATTTTATGATAATCGTATTAGCCGTTTTTTAGAAAATCCAATCTTATATAATAAAATTGAATGTCTGTCCGTGTGTTCCTTATACATTTCCACGCCCTTTGAGCTATCGAGACCAAACTTTGCAAATTGACTTCATATGACTCTACGAGTAACATAGAGTGCCTGGGATTTCCAAAATCGACCCGGGTTCGATTCCAGGAGACAATTTTATTTTCCCATAAGTTTACACGGTATTTTCGATTTTTCAAAGTGTAAGGTTTTTTTCCTTCATTCGTTAAAATACGTAAATATGGACCGATTTTCTTCGTTTTTGATTTATTGGACGGCTAAAACTCTATACTATCTTATTCTTGCGATGTTTACATGTTACACGGTCGAATCATTCAGAAATACGCAATTGTTTTCGAAATTTTAAGGATATTTCATACTCTTTCCGACGTTGTCAAGGCGACCGTAATTGTTGCCTCCGATTCAATTAATGCCAATTAAACCTTCAAATAGGTGAAAGAATAGCGTTATTCGCTTCGAACTGTTGTTTAAGCATCGAAATTAATGATGTATACGTACATAGTTAAGGATAATTATTCTGTTGACTGCGTATGGGAAGCGTTTATAACGACAATTCATCGTGTGTATGCTGGAATCCTACCATTTAGTGGTACACTATTGTACCAGTAACTTATAAAGGGCTAGAGCCGCAAACAGACAGACCCACAGACAGACAGACGGCATTGCGAAAACCACCTTTTCGGACTCAGGTACGCCTAAAACGTATATTTCCTTCAAAATCTCGAGGTCGAATTTATTCGCAATAACAATACTTTCTCAATATACACCGCTCCCCGGTTACAACGCCGTCGGTTATACCGCGGATTCGGATATACCGCGGGTCTTCCTTCCTCCCCATTTCTTGGAAAGTCCTGTCGTTTTTCAAATACAAAAGTAAAAACAACAAAAAAATTACTAACGTTTTAAGGAATCGATTAAATAAACTTCTTGTACTCGCGGTATATTGTTTTTTTTCTTTGAATGTTGTTGTTTGTAGCAATTAAAGAAATTTAAAAAAATGAAAAGTCGTGTCTTCGGTTATACCGCGGTTATCTTATAACGCAGATCGCAGCTCCTCCCGCGATAACCCGCGCTATAACCGGGGAGCAGTGTGTACTTTGTATATCAGAAAGTAATAGAAAATATAACGAGCTCGAATCCAATTGATAATTAAGAAAACTCAAACAGCCATAAATAGGTCATGATAGGAAACTAGGTGTGCATCTCAAATACAAATCAGCCGTCTTCAGCATCAGTAATTCAGCTTTATTTAATATTAAATGGCAGCCTAAATAAATATCTGCATTTCCAAAAAAAATTTCAAGGCTATGGCAATTATTCTGATTATCAACGTATCGCATTATTTATTCGAAAGTCCTTAGCAACTGTTCTCGCTTTTCTCGTCCATTAAGAGGGCCAATTACATCTCCCCCTTAGAAACTCGCACTGACCCCTTCTTCCACAGTTAAGTGCACGAAAAGCATCTTAATATCTCCCACCCCTGAGACTACTTTCGCCCCTAAGTTTACCAAAGTGTTAAGCTCGAAGGAAAGGGAGGAAAAAACTAGAAACATCCATCTACACCCCGTAAACTCGCTTCTTTTTTCGTTTCCATCTCCTCAAAGGACATGGAAGCATTCCAAATGGTCAATTCTCGAGTCGGTAACACGGGGCAGCCAAGTGAATTCGCTATGCCTATTGTGTACGCCGTGGGCGGTTGCCAAAGTAGCAATTGGAGCACGAGAGAGAGATAGAAAGAGAGGGAAGGGAGAGAGAGTGCAAAGCAAGGGAGAGTGTGGGGCGAGGAGGGTGGGGCACAAAAAGGGAGAGAGAGAGAGGGGAAAAAAGAGGGCGAAAAGCAAATGGACGCACAAATGAGGACCTCTTCGAATGGAAGTGTTATGCAACTTTTGAAGGAGAATAAGGGTTTAAAGAGGAAGGAGATTGTTTCGAGTGGCGATTCGTCATTCTTTTGGATGCGAGAGAGAGAGAGAGAGGAAGGAGGTAGAGCGAGGGTTCGCTACCTTCCCTCCTTTTTGGTACAACTCCTCGTCGCCCTTGTAAATCTCTTTCATTTCCACCCATAACCTTTTCTCGCGCCTTCACGTCCTCCTCTCCACTTTAATTCTTAACATTCAATTTCGCCCGCCCCACACTTCGTCTTCATGACAGGCATCCCACCGTTTGACATCCAAGCATTTAGTGCAGATTTTAATTCAGGTCCAATTCAAGAATTTTTGCTGCACTAATAATATACATCAAAATTTAGACTATTGATCTATCGATAGATAACAATCCATATATAAATCTATTAAAAGAACCTGTTTAATACAAAAATAAAAATTTTCGTGCATGTCCTAAAAGCTACCACCACCGCGGACCAAAATATCTTGCGCCAACAGCCTATATGTAATGCTGGCGCAGTTACATCGATTAAGATTTAAAGATTCCCTCTTGATTTTGACAATTAACTGTGACGTTCCAAGTATTATTTTAAGTTCACAAAATAAGCGATATTTATAATCAAATGTTATTATTCATTTGAATACGCGATATCTTATAGATGAATTTTGTTGGTCCACAAAAATCACTGTTATGTTGTTTCAAAATAGAAAATTACTTGGGGTATCAATTTAATAATAATATCTGGCATCTTACCCTTCCCCGACAGCTATAATCTTTCAACATCCTTTTATAAGGTCACTTTCAATGCTTTCTTAGTCTGTTTCTCTACACCCATCTCTCTTCGTTGCTTTCTTTAAACTGTGCCCTTATTTTTCCCTTACGTCCTTTTCTTCATTATTTATTTCATTCGAGATATTTCAAAACGAAAAGAAAAAGGAAGAGTATCTGCTTTGTTCCATTATTTCTCTGACTTAACGCCAAATCCATCTTCGCTTTCACTTCTCCATGTTTTCCAAGTTTGTATCCATGCTTTTCAACAACTCATATCTGCTGCAAATGTGCCTGACTCCGCCCGCTCAGGCTTCTGCGAGGGAGTTTTTCCATATGCCTTTTTCTTTTTCTTGTCCGAATGTGACACATTCAAAAGTATGAGTTTCATTACGTCTTAGCTTTCACGCTAATAAGAGGACGCACGAGTCTAAATGTTTTATTTTCGCTTTGTTAAACTGTACCGAACACAGCGAAACATATTTTATGGAAATGCACGTTAAACCTGTAGTATGTTACAATGTTTAACCATTCGAATCTAATAAACGTCGCCTTTGGGATTCATTTTAGCAAGTGCCTTTAAAATCCTATCCTTAAACTAGTTCAGGATGTATATTTCATCGCTGTCCTCATTAGAACGCTTTGAGCGTGTCGTGTACCATAAGATGGAGTCAAACGAATGGAGAATTTCAACCGACCCCAACACTTTAACAGACAAAGATAAAGAATATTCAATTTTTAAAATCATGACAACAAAAAAAATAAATAAAATTCAGCCACCCAAGAAAAACGAATTGGTCGAATTTATGTACGAACGCCATCTTCACTTTCACACCTCAGGAATTTATTAAGTTCTTTATCTCCCTTATTTTCCATCTTGTACCCCCCTTCTTCCTGGAACGCCTAATTCCCCGACATTCCTTTCTCCCCCCCCCATCTCAACATGCATCCATCTCCTAACCCTCTTCTTACCATCCCCTTCAGTTCATCCCAGTCACCCAAAGCAAACCCCCACCGTTCTTTCTTTCCCACACATACCATTCTAAAAATTTCCACTCGGACACTTTCATTTGTCCCAGATGTATTTCATGGAGAAGAGGGAGAAAAGAGGACGCCCATTTCAGGGCGTGGAAGGAAGGAAGGGCGGAAAAGGAAGGAGTGGGGAGGATCTAAAGATCTCTCTCTCGGCACGGCGAGACGGCGTAGTGGATGATGGTGAGGTTTGGGAGGATAAGAGGATGGCACGGGGTTAGGGAGACTAAAGGGAGATGATAAAAGCTGCTGAAGAAGGAAGGCGGTGGCGTAGCGCGGAAAAGGATTCCGAAGGAGGACGCTAGACAAGAAAGCGGAAGATTGTTTTGCGGGGTGCGAAACAAGGGTTTTAAAAAGAGTTATAGCGGAGAAATGGATGCGGGGTGTTGTGGGAAGGAAAAAAGAGACTTTGAAAGCATGGCTCGGCAAAAACTAAAGGGAATAATAGGATGTTTAACGGAAGGAGTAGGATTGAGATGTAACGATAAGAAGCTCTAAATGAGATAGAGCATACAGACTGATCTCAGCGAATGACAGGCGGAAACTGATACGAAAACGAGCCGAGAGGAACAATGAAGAGAAGAAACGTATTCGGAACATGCATAGAGAAGAGTTTAATAAAGGGATAAATTCCGACCATATAGGATGGCTAAGGAAGAAGGATGATTCAGTGAGAGCGGAACAATAGATGTAAGAGATTGGAGCTTTTGGGTTATGCGATACGAGATTTGCGCGTCGGATGAATGGTACGAACTAAGGGAAAAGGATAGGAGGAAAGATGTTACGATAAAAGTATGGATATTAAAAGGATAAATATACGAGTACGGGAAAGAGGGGTAAAGAATGTTGGTGGAAGGGCGAAACGAAAGAAGGAGACAAGGGGAAAACATGAAGCGGTTAAAGTGAAAAAACGGAAGAGATATATAGGAAGCCGAGAGACATCCGAGGATAAGGGATGGATTCTTACTGCAGCGGAGGAAGTTGCATGCTGCGAGGAAACAAGGCGAATGAATTAAACACGCTGATAGAAAGAGCAGTGATGAAGAAGAGACGCCTCTACTGGAATTGTGGACCAGTTATTCAAGTGCAAAGCGGATAAAAGGGAAGATAAACAGAAAAATAAAAAGTCGAAATAACCACTTTCATCTTGAAAGAATTAATGATCTTACGATTTTACATACGCAAGAAGAGGACGGTGTTATTAACTGCACTATTGGCAATGCTAGACTAAGAAACTACAACAGTTCGTAAACCTGAGTCAACAACGTAGCCGCGTGGAAATATTTTGAGTGGAATGCGAAAAGAAGTTGTAAAAGAGTATTAAACAATGAAGGACGTGTATTGCGAAAGTAAATGCTAACAGGTAGACAAAGACATAATATACGAAAGTAAACAGCAACATGTAACTCTACTGCAATACATTCTTTTTCGAAGTGTTTTATTTCCATGGAGACTGGGTAGCTTTTCATCTCAACATCGTGATGATCACTTGAGGATGTCGCGGTGCAACGAACCCCTGAGGCCGTGCAGAAGTAAAATTTTCAGCGACATTTAACGAAGTTCCCCTTTACTGTCCTTTCATTATTCTACGATTTCATAAAAGCTGCAGAAGTTTTACCCTTCAGAGGCGAATGGAAAAACAAAAACATAAAGTCGCGGAGCAAGAAAAAGAAAATTCTCATGAATAAAGACGATAAGGTGGTCTGAATGTTAAGGGACGGAACGGGAAAGACAATGAATGGAGGACTGGAAATAAACCAAGAAAAAAACAAAGAGTACGTCCGTAAGAGAAGAAGGTAAGAATAACGGCGTGAATTGGTGAGTAGCAAGGCGAATAAATTTCGCTCAGGTAGAAGAAGAGAGAGAGAGGAGGAAGAACACAATAAAACATCGAGAGGGCAAGAGAGAGAGAAAGTAATAAAACTGGAGACGAAAGGAGAATGGGAGAACCGAAACAATAAATATGAGAAAGAGACGCGAAACGTCGGAGGATGGTTAAGAATGAATATAGGATGAAGAATGGAAAGGAACCGGAAAAATATAAGGGGAAATTTTTTTTCGAAGTGTATTGCGACTAGCACCGAGTATTAAGGGTAGTAGAATATAAGGAAGAAAGACAGAGACGGATAAAGAACTTTGTGAAGATATAGAGCAGTGTTTCTCAACCGGTGTGTCGCGACACACTTGTGTGTCGCGGACGAGGTCCAGGTGTGTCGCGAAAATTTAGAAAAAAGGCTCAGATTTCACATTAATTTTTTAAAAATTGTTATTCAACAGATTCTTATTTATTTTTGTTTATTTTTTAAAATAAATATATATAGATTTCGTTGTACATATTCTGAAATGACCTCGGTCATATTTGTACTAATTTGATGTTAATAGACAAAAATTTTGTTATATTTATGATGTTTTATTGTTAAATGATGAATTTTAAGTATTTTTATTGTATTAACCAAGAAAATTGACTTTTTATTTCATGGTGTGTCGCGAGAGCTGGATCATGTTAAAAGTGTGTCGCCAAAGCAGAAAGGTTGAGAAACACTTATATAGAGGAAGGAGAAAAAGAGAAATACGAGAGAGAGAGGGGAACAGAGAGGGGGGCAGCGAAAAGAGAAGGGAAATAATGGAGAGAGAGAGAGAGACTAAAGAGGAATAGGGAGACATATGGGAGAAGAGGGAAAGGGGCGTGTGGATGTTAAAGGATAGAGGGACTCGGTGGATGTAACATTTCAACTGGGATTGGTTATGTGTGGGGGAAGAAAAAGAGTGCGTTACGACAGCCCGTAAGAGGGTGGGCGTGAATCCCCCAACGTACGGAAATGATATAAAAAAAGCGACCTATAAAATATTCGGAGAAATAAATAGGGTTATGCCGAGCGAATAAAAAAAGGGAAAAAAAAACAAAAGAGAGTGAGAGAGAGGAGAGAGGTCCATACCTTTTACGCTAGTGTATAGTTAAAAAAAAGAAATAAAGGAAGGTTAGTTTGTTTAGGAGGATGGAAGGGAGGGGGGGGGGAGGTAAAGGGAGGAAGGAAAGCGCATCTCTACGGGAGGAAGAAATTTCGGAAAACGGGTGACTAACGCCCTCGCTGAAGAGGAAGGTGGAGTTTTAAAACGAGTATATAAAACCCGAGGGACGTGTGAGGAAAGAAGGGAGAGGGCGATAAAATGGAGTTATAGAGAAAGAGAGGGGGAGGAGGGAAAAAAGTTCTTCTGTGGCGGTTTTGAAAAATATTTTGGGGAAACTTAACTGATTCGATTTCCGCGGTTATTTCATTCAATTTTCGTTTTACGTTTTTTTTATCCAAGGGAACAGTTTAATTCAATAAAATAACTCGAAGCGTCCCGCGTGAATTTAAAGCATAAAATTAAAAATTTTACAACTTCGATTAGAGTGGAATTTCGTTTGTAAATTTACCTTTTTATTGAATTCTAAAATGTCTGCATAAGTACTAAGTTAAAAATCAGATTGAATTAAGCTCTCATCTTAAATACTTATATAGTCTTTTGCGGATATGCATCCATATTTGTTAATCAAAACCTTTGATTGATTCAATTTTACGAAATATCCGCACTTGGAATTAGGTTGCTGACACGGACCTCTCAAAAACATAGATTCATCTATCAACCTCAACACGATGATAAGAAAAAGTTAATTAAGAAATCAAGTCAACGTGTCGGACGAGTTCGCACTTTAATGCCGGAAGAAGTCCGGAGAAAAAATATCAGAACGACATGCTAACGGCGGAAATCTCTCCGGTAACACTTCCGAAGTTATTTTTTTCATATACGTACGCATCTCCTTTAAAAAAAAAAGTCCCGGAGACTTTTTTAAGAACGGCTCTTCCTCGCTCATATGAAGGATCTCCCACCGTTATGAACTTGGTCCGATGAAGGGGTAAAAAGGAGAAGATGAAGAAAGATGGAAAAGGAGCATAAAAGAACACCACCAAGGAGGGAATAACATCCCCTTCCCACCCCATTCCGCCATGGAGTAAGAAGTGGCACCGTCGTAAAAAAACCGTAGTGGAAGGGGAATAATTTCACGCACCGGGGGTCCAGTGATGTACCGACCGGCAACCGCAAACACGAAAAGCCGTGAAAGAGAGAGAGAGAGAAAGGATGAGATGTGTGACGGAATAGCCGGGAAGAGGCGAGCGGAATGAGCGGCTGGAAGATCCAGTCAACCCGGCGACGCGTCGCAACCTCCCTCCCCCCTCCCTAATCCCTCGGAGACGACGTGGAAATATCCCCTCCCGTAAACTTTCTTCCCCTCCCAAGGTAAAAATAAAGGGTGAAAAGGATGTAAAAGAAGAGAACGGGCCCACCTTCTCCACACCACGACGGAGGCCGCAAACTCACCCCCTTTTTTTCCTCCCCACTCACGGCGCTGATGCCTCTTTTTTTTTTTTTTAAGGTCCGTAGATCTCTGCTTTTACTCCCAAAGTCCAATCTCCCAGTGGAATTCCTCTTTCTCCTTCCACACTTCGTATGTGATGTTGTGAATTCCGTGCATAACCCCTTTCCTTATCACCAACCGGGCATCCCCTCTCCTCTCTTCTCCATTCCCTTCTCCCTCTCTCTCTCTCTCTCTTGCCAACACACCTACCAACGAAACGAAAACCCTTATTCTAAAATAAATGTCTAGCGTTACCGTATGGCGCATGGGATTCCGTGCACAGTAATTAAATTAATTTGAGTGGAGGGACCGCGATCAAAAGAGCACTTTAAAAAAAACCATTCCTCTCGCTCTCTCTAGTCGCTTCCACTATCTTATCCCTGTTTTAAAATTTTAAGTTTTTTAATTCGAACCGCGGTCCATTGAATATTTTTTGTTTCCTCGCTTCTTTCACGACGACGATGAAATCGCTGACGTATTTTTAGCCGGGGTCGTAGTATCTTTTAATTTTAAGCCCATTTTTATCCGTCTGAAGAAAGAATCAGTCCCGTCCAACGAAGCGTGACGTTCATTTGTCTCGAAACTACGAGTACGTTGCTTAAAAATTTAATTCGATAATGCCCAATTTTGTATTTTAAAATCGGCCTAAAAATCTTGTTTACCCTCTCAACTCATCAAAAATAATAGGGCCAGTAAAAAAAAAATAGAAAATATCTCTATGGAAAATAACCTTACCCGCTTTCACAATCCCAGTTTCTCTTACGTCGTTATTCTTTCAATTACGTTTCCCATCTACCTGTGTTTCCGTCCGCTTCCTAATCCATTCCCATCGCTCTCGCGAAAGCAGCGTAATCTGCCTGAGTGATTGCGTTTTATTTCTTTTATATATAACCCCGCCCGCTTTTTTTGCTCCTCTTTATGCGTTTCTTCGCCCTCTTCCGCCGCCTTCATCTTCCGGATCTCATCTCGCATCTAATCACCGAAAAGTCCCAACCTCTCCTCACCTCCTTGCTCTCTCCTTGCAATCCTAAGTCATGCCGTGCTCTCATCTTATCATCACCAGTTCTTTTCTTCCGTTCTTTCTCCTGCGCGCCTTCTTCATCCGCACTCATCCGCCTCGTTTACTCTTTCCCACCTTCCTTCGCCCCCTCTAAATTAATCTCTTTTGCCTCTCTCTCTCTCTCATCCTCCATCTTCACTCCACTTCCTCTCCTTATCTCCTTAATTAATCCCCTATCCCCAGCTAACGTTCTTTCTCACAAAATCTAATTCTTTCTGCATCCCCGCAGTATTCTCTCTTCCGGTACCTCCCTCTTTCCACCTTATACACTAACTCTATCTCTCTCTCTCTCCCTCTCTCTATCCTAATTAATCCTTCCATTTCCTTCCTTCTCCTTTACTATCTCTCTATCTACACGACATGATGCTTCTTACACTCCACCAACACTCTCTCCCCTCTCTCTCTCTTCCTGCGTTATCGTTTCCTGTCTCCCAATCTATCTTCAACCCTTTCTCTCTCTTCCGCTCTCTCCCCTTCTCTCTATCTGTCTCCCTCTTTCCATCTCTGCTTCACTTTAGTCTGCCGCCATTTCACGCGTCGCCAGATAAGGCAGAAGACACTTTCCGAGTGAGAAGACGTGAATGGGGAGGTCGCGATGGAATGAGCGGGTGTTTCGGAAGAGGAGAGAGGTTGGGGGGGGGGGAGAGGGGGAGAAACGAATGAGGGGGTATGGAATGGAGGATAGGAGAAGAAAGAGGTGGGGAAGATAAAGGGGGGGAGGGGGAGAAAGGGAACGCCGAAGGCTGAAAAAGTGGGGAAGAGAGAGGGAGAGGGAAAGCATGCGAATGTAAATTAAATGACATTGAGGTTTTCGTTGGGAATGCTTATAAAGAGAAGGGAGATGAGACCTACGCAATTTGCGAGCAATCAGTGCAACTTTGGCGAGTAGTGAGAGAGAGGAAGGAAGAAGCAAAAATCGCTGGTATAGGGGGCGAACATACTTGTATCGCGTGATGACACATCCGGTTTCACTCTTTTTGGCACAGTTTCTCATATTATATAATATCTCAAAGCTTTATACCTCTTGCTCGGTCGCCGCCTCGTCAAATCTACATATCTGCATGTATTGAGGACAGTCTAATAGTCATGATGAACCATTTTCAAACATACCTAAAAGTCACAAAGGAAAAATTTTCTTGGTAAATCACGTTCATTATGACAGAGTTGTACGCACTACACAAACAACAGTGTCACTAGAATAAATTACTTCAACAGAAGTATTTAAGCGAACTTATAAAACACACTAAATCAAGCTATGTATGCTTCTAACGGTTCCAAAATAAGTGAAAATAGAATGATTGTGACGGAAACGAGGAAATCCAGCTGAGTGAGAAAAAAGAGTGAGGGAATTCCACCGATGACTTGTTCGTTCTTCACAGTAATCTTATACCAAAACTAGGACTCGTTCTATGCAAACGACGTTTGTGCGAATTTTAGGAGCGACTGACTTGAAACCTGAGACCGACGACTTTTCGAATCGAATATATCAGAGACCAAAACTCGTGTGAACTTAAGTTTCCATCCTTCTCTTCAACCCTACTTCTTAATCGGGACTTGAGATAGATCCCTTTCGTACGATAAAAGTTAAAGTCTATACAACCGCGTTCTTGAGACGACCAAATTAATAGAATGTTCCCATTTGAAAAGTCTTTAAGTCTCTTCTTTCGACTCACACGGGGGCTGGTTCAACCCCGCCGTTCGCACTTCCCATCCTGCCGACATGATAAAAAGCCTCTGCTTTACTTCCATAAATCCAACTCCATTTCTTCGCCTTCTTACACCTTTATGCGTTTGCTTCACTCGAAGCATGGTTGAATGTGGGATGGAGCATTCAATTCCTCGACGCCCAAATTAACAATTCTTGGACACCAACTACTAAAGTGACCTCTTCTGAGAGGCGGAAAATTTTATTTCCTAGCGCAGTCGTATTAGAGACCTGAACGTGTCCGTTAGACACGCGGTGGTAGCTTATAAATGATCCGGTTTAAGTATTGCAAATAAGTATAAATCCGTATATGTATCTGGTGCAGTGTCTTTGGCGTGTCTTGACGAATGTCAAGAGGAATTTCTGTAGCATTGGAATCCACCGCTGGAGCAAAGATAGGGAGAGTTCAAACTCATGGCAACATGAAATTTCCAAATTCCGTTTCATATATTGCAATTTGTCAGCGGAATAGATATCCACTCAAAACGAGCGTTTGAAAAGTTATGATGTGCGAAAATGCTAAAACTGCAGTTGAGTTAGAGGACATTTCAGAATAATTAAACCTTAATGTGGTTTAGATTTATACTATGGCGGATTAAGGTATCCGAAAGTCACAGGCGCAAAAATTTCTGACCGGGAGGAGGGGTACCTACTCAATCTACAAAATATTTTAGAACTTACGAATGGAAAAAAAATGTATGCAGCAGGTAAAATAAATTGAATTACAGAAATACATAAATAGAAAATTTTATATTTATTATATAAAGTTGCACATATTGAAAAATAAACAAAAAATGAATTATAACTGGGAGATGTTTTCGAATGACGCAAGGGATATTACATTGTAACATACCTAAGTAAAAACACGATATGTGTACGTAAGTAGTAGATTATACTGATTGTGAAATATTTTACTAAATAAAATATTGAAAAAAATCGAGTTTTGACTGTTTTGAAGCCCCAGGCGAGCGACTCATGCGCCTGTGCGGTAATCCGCCACTGGATTTATACATACGTAAAATTTTTCACAAAATTTAGCTGCCAACTGCTGGGACTTTGATCGATCAACGTTGTCTGAAATAATAATAATATCTTTCTTCAAGAATCCACTTCATTCACTTTTTATCATATTGCGTGCTGTAAGTTGTTTATGAATATATCTCTCTCACTGAAATTGGCGTGTGGGTGCATAACAGTAATCTTGGCGGGTCCATTTTATTTTAAATTCACTATTTCCACCACTTCAGTAACTAAAGTTTTATTGTGTTTCATACAAAAGAATATTTACTGCACGAAATATTATTTTTACGATTCTTACTTATGGAATGATAATTTTTTATTATGCTACAAATCATTTAAATTAGGAAAAAGAATGGTTACATTATTTCGAAAAGTTGGCTTGAATTTCTTATGAACAGAAGCGTGATTATACAGTTTCTTTATAGAACGCCGTTTAATCGTTTCTTTTGTTTTTATTTCAATTATATGTATCAAAGTACAAAACTGCACTTTCAAGTTTTTAAAAAAATATTGTTAAGTAAAATATTTTGCTTAAAGCGGAAAAGGATTGGAAAATCGATCATGCTACGTGGAACTAATTTAGGCATAACGCGAAAGTATGCAATATTCTCCTATAGCATTTCTAATGATAAAATTAAACGGGTATAAATTAGTAGAACCGTACGATGGGTCGCCATAGCAATTTGAGTTAAAATCTCCCGCAGAACTATTTTTAATTAAAAAATCAAAACACATAATTACACTCCAAAGTTATTCAGAAAACTAATTTTAATGCTTATTCCGAGGAATAAAATCCAGAATTTCGTTTAAGGGGGATAGTGAAGAGATAGAGAGTGTGAGAGAGAGATATATAGGGGTGCTTCAGAGAAAACAATTTGCAATTCTGCATGTCCGGTGCATACACGCGGGTGATTCGGCTTCGGGCAAATTGGACGATCCCTAATTACGCGAGGAATTTGCACAATTCCAGCGGAATGCCCAAGCTGGCCAGCGCGGAACGGCGAGAAGGGAGAGAAAGCGCGCAATGGATTCGTCCCGTTGCTAGGAAAAAACGCGAAGAGATTCCTGGTTTGCTCGGTCATTTCAGCGCTTGTTCACTTCATAACTCAAAAGTTTTTTTTTACTCGCGATTATAAAATAGCGGAGAGATTTTCCCAATTAAAAAGGGTAATTTCGGAAACGTTCGGCTGAAAGTCTGAACAGAATGCGCTTCTCGTCAAGCGATGGAGCAATTTCGAAATCAAATTACCTGGAAAAATAAATATTCGAGATAAAATTTTGATAGAACTAATGGAACCGCAAAATGTTTCTTTCTTCCGGTGAAACATATTTCAGAATTTTAATTTTGCCTCCGCCGCCATACTTTTGCATTCGTTATAAACTAAACTAAAAGTTAGATAAAGTCGAATTGTCAACGAAAAACCAAACAAGCGGCAGTTCCATTTTCTGCCTTAATCCGATTGCAAACGCTTATATTTTTTGTCGCGGGAAACGAGTGGGAAACGTCCATGCAGGAATATTTTTATTTTGATATCACCTGAAATCCTTAACCCATCCATCATCCTGAATCGTCCGTCCGACAATGATTCACGGGAAATTTTCGACCGACTTACCTAATCCTCATTGATGCCCCTGCGGCCTCCGAAACCACCGACTTTAATACCTCCTCCTGTCTTTGCGCGGTTCACCGGAATTCCCCGGCGCCATACAGGAGCCTCCCGACTAACCAACCAAAACCTGCGGTCTTTAACCCTCCTCCCCCCTTAAACCCGTGCCCCTCTCCCACTTTTAAACCCGAGATGACCAAAACCCGGCCTGCATTGACACATCTTCCGTTCTCTCTCGTCTCGTCTGCTCGCATACCGTGGCTTAGTAGATGAGACTCGGTCCGTGGAGAGAGAGATAAAGAGAGACCGCTCGGGCCACTACCTCGATGATGCCTTTTCCGTCCGGCTTTACCAAGTCGGTCATTAGGGTGATTACTTGGAAGCGGCTAGTCACCCGCGAAGGGATGAATCCGACATCGGGTTTTAAACGCGCTATTTCAGTGTCGACTGGACTTAGAGAAGCACGCGAGACTATAATACAGAAGAGCGTGTGTGTGTGACAGAGAGGGAGAGAGAGCGTGGAAAAGAGTAGAGAGTGCGTCGTTGATGGGATTTCAGAGGAAGGACGTCATAACGCAAAAGTTGGAAGAAGAATTTCTAAGAATAATGAAATGATATTTTTTTAATTCTCCGAATTCTGTTTTCGGAAGAGAGTGTTTGAGAGCCCAGTATTGCCGCGAATAAAAAATGGGCGTCGATGAAAGAGAAAAAGAAATAACGGATGGCTATAAAAAAAGGTACCGTTTGAAGTGACTCGTAGCCTTGAAATTGATAATAATGTTAGTGTTGACGTGACCTTTTTCTTTCAGTCACGATGTGGTGCATCTAAATGCTTGGGAAGATAGTTATTACTTCTTTTTTTCTTATTGCAGGATTTTAAAAAAAGCTAACCATGTGAAAACTTTAGAACAGATATTTATTCATCCAAGTGTTTAACTAATCTATTAATGGTTTTTTCTTTAATGAACAGACGTATTTTACATGTAGGAAGAACCTTTACAAACTTTTTCGTGCGGCACTAATAGTTGATGAATTTTTAAAATTCAATTTAATATTTGCAGAATCGCAAACTTTTTTATGAACACATTTATGCAGATGTCTCACTCATAAGAGTGAAACGCGTTTTAAATTAAAAATTTCAACCAAACCTATTTTGTTCGAATTGAAGATAAATTACTTCGCAGTTCTTACAATCTAGTACCATTTATTTTTGGAATTAAAACCTCACCTTTAATTGTGAAATTCTTATTACATTATAACGAGGATTAGAGCAACACGTTATTAACATTATATTTTTAATCTCGTATCTTTTGACTGCGAAGAAACAAGAAGTACGATTAGTAAGCTTCGATGAACGCGTGTGAAGCGTGAAATGAACTTTTATTTCCAAAAAGACGATACGGCGCATTTTAATTTTGTTAGTGAATTGACAATTTACCCGTCCGCGTCTTAACTCGCCGAAACCTTAAGCAAAACACAAGGAGAAACGAACGTCATTGACGCCCAATTCTTTTAAAGAGGATAAACTCCTATTTGCCTTATCGAGATGCACAGAGTGGTGAAAAACAATAAAACAGACGCAAGCAGGAGACCCTTTTGTTGAAAGGATAGGCCAGAATCTCTTCCCTAATAAAATCTCCTTTCCCACCGCACCCATCTCAATCCCATAATCCACCGCTCTCTTCTTAGAACCCCGTGTTAATTCTCATTGGGGATTAAAGCACACGAGAGTGTTATTGAGCGGAAAGGGAGAGATGTTAGAGAGAGAGAGAGAAGGAGAATGAGGGAGGGATGGAGGAGGTGGGAAAGAACGTAGCATAAAAGGCACAGGAGAGAGGGGAGGAAGTTCGCGAGGGAGAAGGGGAAAGAGAAGAACCAAGAAACCGTGAAGGAGGAAGAAGATTGCGGAAGTATTGCTTTCTGGCCGGAGAGAGGGGAGGGGAGGGAGAGGAGAAGAGAGGAGAGGAGGAGGCTGGGGGAATGGAAGAAGTGGAAGATGAATCAAATGTTCTTGAACCAATTTCCGAAGAAGGCTTAAAAAGGATGGGGGTTGAAGGGGTTGGTGTGGAAGGGGGGGGGAGGAGACATCGTATTCTGTTTTTAAAAAACGAAAAAGGAGCGACGGAGGGAAAGAATTTTGATAGGAATAACATCGCAGTTCTGGTTTTAAGTTGCGAGAAAGTGAAATTTATTCCCACTCACGAATTTCGGATTAAATCGAGAATAAAAATTCGAAGTGTGTATCTTTCAAACTAATTCTCTTCTTGCTTTTGTTTGTTTGGACGCCGCCAAGGAGAGCTTCTCTTCCCATTTTCATTTACGTAGCTTGCTCTCCGGTCGAACTTCTTCGGTCGTCTACAAAAATATTTTCCCTATATTGCTTTCCGCAGCAGAAAATTAATTGTCTTGCTGATTAAAACAAATAAAAATCCAATCGAACGTACCGCAAGAATCATGTCCGGAGACACGTTTGTGCGGAGTGAAAACTGAAATTTATATTGCAATATAGAGTTTCGCCTCAAGGAGAGAAAGGATAAGGGAATCGCGGATTTCTAGACTCTTGACGTTGCGGAAAATCCTCTTGACATTCCTAGATGTTGGGTCTGGACGGGAAAATGCAACCATTCTCTACCACGGCGATAACGACAAGAATCGCTCGCATTCCGAGACGCAGTGACGTCATATTAATCGCGACATTTCTCTCTTTCTATCTTCTCTCCTCTTCTTACAATTCCTTTCCTTTGAGGTCGTAGGGGAAGAAATAAAAAAAAACGTGATTTATGGACATTTTTTTTTCTTTATAAGAATTAAATGGTGTGGACACAGCGTAATGGAAAAAGAACCGACCGTTGTATTTGGAAAAGAATACTTCTCTCTCTCTCTCTACGGACCTGGACAGGCAACAATGGGAAGGGATCAATGCTTTCGAGAGGTAGGGCTCCCTCTTTCGTTGCTTAGCGAGGGGTGGGAAAAAGAGGATCATAGAAACGAGGAGGGAGTGATGAAAAGAGGGGAGCGGAGGATTGGCAGAGAGGGCGAAGGAGTCTGGAGAGATTGCCGTGGAATGAGACAGTGTTCTGCGGGGAAGGGTTCGCGAGTCTGGATAAGGATTAGCGGTGTGAGAGGGTATTAGAATGGTGGTCTCCAGCCTCCCTCCACTCTTTGCCGAAAAGGAGAACAGCGTCAAGGGGAGGGAAGAAAGAGGGAATTAATGTGGGCGGATGTGTGCGCGTGTGATTGGAGTTGAAGGGGTGAGAAACTGTGGGAAGGATAAGCGTACAAATCCTTATACTGCTTCAGTCTCTCTCAACCTCACTCGGGTGTTTTTGGAACAAGATGACGGCGATCTCCTTTGTGTCGAGAAGATATCGTTAGTGTTTTGAGAGTTTCGTGTTCTACATATTTTAGGGCCTAAGTGAATTTATTATTATCTACCCACGGTTGCTTCGTGAGAAACAAAGGGGTCTAGCGATATTTGGGCAATGTGCGCATAAACGCCGAGTGAGTTTCTCAATCCTCCGCTTAACGGTGCGGTAACATTATGTTAGAGTGGTACTAAGGACGTTTTCCCAGAATCGTTGCGGAGGCGGGTCGATAATTCATTACCATGTCATTTCTTCCAGTGAAATGGTACGTGGAAGGAGTATCATTAATGTAAGACCCACACATGAGAAGCATTTACATATTTTTTCTCGACCCGAAGGGCTCTATCGAGGTATAAAACTATGATATTTCAACCTTTAGGCATAACAAATACGCGTATCTTTATTAAAATTTTATACTTGGCGAACCAAAAATACTTCTGTAAACCGAAAAGTTCGTTAGAACTCCTTGTCAAAGGACATGCGGCGCGCATTACCTATAAATTTAGAAGTGGAATGACCGGGAGAGTATAATGGTTTCCTAAAAACGGAAACTCTGCCGACGTAGCTAAGTTACGAGGCAGTCAATAAAAACGAAGGAGAGAGGAAGGGTTTAAATTTAGAAGCGATCAATAAACAACTCAATCGTTTGCACGAGAAGGAAGTAAAGAATGCCCTCTTCGATGTCTTTGGTGCTAGGGCGAGAATATTTTACAGCTATGGAACCTCTTCGACGTTGAGATTTATGAATTGTGTGGGCGTTTTTATGCAAATCTACATCCCTTATATCGAGGTGCATCGTTGATATCTCTTTAAACTACAAAGAAATATTTACCGTGATATTTTATTGGAAACACTCAATTTCTTTTTTATTTCTGTTATTTACCTTTGTTACAAATATTTCCCGAAAACGTAAAATGGAAGTGTAGAATTAAAAATTACTGACATAAGACGGAAATTAATCGGTTTGCGTAATCAATGGCTGTAAGAACTAATAATATTTTATATATGGAAGAGTTAGATAATCCCACATGTTGAAACGTGAATGCTATGACCAATGGATAAACGCCTTATTTTCTCTACTCGACATTTATCACACCTAAAATTCCAGTCACGCATAGCAAGAAAAAAACGTCTGAATTGATTTAGCCATAATGGCAACACGAAGTGAACAGTCGAATAAAAAAACCCACTTATTACTGTTAGTGATGCTTGTTTTTCGCCATACCCTCGAGACGGTATCGTCCAGGTTCACTCTTCCTAACGAGTGACGAAATGGCGTAACGTCTAGACGGGAGAAGGTGAGCCCTCTCGCATTCTTCAAGATGCGGGTCAAGAGACCTTTGAGAGAATAGCAGCGCAAAAATGGAAAAAGTATTTCCGTGATAGAGGTACTTTCCACTCTCGCTACCTCGAGGGGATGTAAAAAAAACCCCGCCGACTCCCGACCGAACCCATCTCTCTCATGTCCGCCGCGTCACACACATACGAGGGCGCGGCACATTCCCGCGGGCTAGTGACATCTCAGCACTGCCATATGTGTGTGTGTATATATCCGAGAGACAAAAAAATCACGCAAAAGAAGGGAAAGCTTTCATACGCGTTGGTAACAAGACGAGGGCATATAAGGTAAAAAAAATGGAGATTCCCCCCTCTTAACGACAAGAGAGAAAAAAATCATAAACCCTTTGTAGGTATACGTATTTTTTCCGTGCTTTAATGCAAAGACGTTACATGCACCGCTCTTTCCTTGTGTGAGAAAGAGAAAGAAACTCGAGTCGGACGGATATATGGAGATATAAGGGGCGTCGGTCCTTGAAGGAGTATTTCCTACGTTGGGCGTGGTGTTTGTGCCAGAGGGAGGTTGGGGGAATAGAGGATGACTTCGGTGTAGGTGGAGGAGGTGTCGGTGGAGGACCCTTTTGATGGAAGGTGGGTTGGCAGAGGGAGAGAGAGAGAGAGGATGACGGTATTCCTGTATGTTTCCGTGGGTCGCCGGAAGTTCCTCCGCGAGCCGCGTTGCATAACAATGGGAGACATCTTCTCTCCTCCCATACCTCACTCCGCGTGTGTTGTACGGACGTTATACCGGGAGAGAGATTGTAGGTGGATGGAGTTAGGTGGTTTTATAGTAAGTTGGGAAGGAGGAGGAGAATTTTACGAAGGCAGGACGTTAAGGGAGAAGAATAGGTTTTGTGAGGGGTGAATAGGTGGGGGGAGGGGGTGGGAGTGTAGGAAATTGACGGATAAATGGGATGGAAGGAGATAGGTTGGAGTTTACGTGGAGTATGGCCGACATCGAGCGAGGAAATGGAATATTTTTTAATGGGAAGTGAATAGGAGCAAATTTTTTTGTATTTTTTGGAGTGGAAGAGAGCCTATATGTGCGTCAGAAAGCGCAAGGGATATGACCTGCGTATGTACTACGGTGGGAAGAATAAATGGAGCTGGAAGAGGAAGTTCATCGAGGGAGTCTCGTAGTGATATGGGGACAGAAGCGCCTCCTTGTCGGAAGATATGGAAGGAGAATGAGAGGTATGGGAGGGAATGGAAGCCTAATGGGAGGATGGGGTCGAGTGCCTCGATACCTTAAGGCCTTGGAAGGTGGAGAGGTAGCGGTGCCACGAGAAATGCGCGCCGCATAGGGAATGCGACGCCTGGTTTTGTCGCCGTCGGATGATTCACGGCGATAAGGAGGCATTTAAGAAAACCCAAATAACACACGAATAAACCAGTAAAAAGTCGTAACGAAGGTGGGGATTCGAATTTTCATTTCCGTTTTACTGCTTTATAATAGGAAAGGTGTCCTTGTCGTGATATTTATTCGTGACCACCCTCTCAATGAATTTCAGTCGTGCGCGCGTCGTTCCCGGTGGAATTTATTGCCGAATTACTGGGAAGCAATGTCGGATTTTTTATGCTGGTGATTAATAAAGCAAGATAGTTCTCTGAAGCATTCATAACTCTGACACTTAGTGTAGGATGAATAATCACATAAAACAATACATTTCGTTGATAAAAACAACGACCCTCTTAAATTCAATGAAAATTTTCAACGGTTCTCATATTTATTCCACTTACACTGACAGCTTTATTCGGACGGATGTGCAGACTTCGAAAAATCGCCACAACGACGCCTCCTTAGTAATGCCCGACATAACCCTCACTCCGGATACGAAACAAAAACAGGAATTTTCGACACCGAGTCCTGCGTATTGTTTCATGAATAATGCATGACGAATATATTTACATATCTCCTCAAATTTTCCATTATCTCTTCCGAATGCGGTCGCGAAATGTCAAGTTTCCCTCGCGCCGTAGCCTGCGTGTACAGCTGACTGCGAAAATCCCGCATCCCCTAAAATTTCCAATAGGAACAAAATCCTTTTTCATCAAACTCGAGCATCAAAATCTCATTACGATTTCCCTCCCCCCCTCCTCTCTCTCTCTCTTGTTACCCGCTCCCCCCTTCCCAACCCGCGATGCGGAACTCCACGAATTAGAAAAGCACACCCTCCCCCATTATCCCATTTTCTCGTTCAGGTGTGACGATGCGATTCGTTCGCTTCCCTTTTTAGCCTCTTATAAATTCCCTTTTAAGGACATTTTCCGCGGAGCACTGCGCCGATTCCCATTTAGGGAAAGATATAGAGAAAGACAGTTGGAGTGGGGGTAGAGTCTCACATCTCTCTTGCATACACGCCTCGACATCCATGTTGCTAACTTAATTACGAAACCCCATTATTACATGCCATTACAAAGTTTAACAAATCCCTCCGCGTTTTGCTCTGACTCTCTCTCTCTCTCTCTCCGTCTTCCCTTTTATCTTCCAAAGGCTGCGAACTCCTTTCCACGCGGATTCGTCAGCCAAATCCTCCTCCTCCTGCCACCCACCCATTCCTCCACCACAATCTCCTTCACTTAAGCCCTCACTGTTTCTCTCTCTCCCTCTGTCTCTCACTGTTAATCTCTCTCTCTCTTTCTCTCTCTCAATACTCTCTCATCTTGTAATAAAAAAACCGCCAGTCACCTACGGCATCCTCTTCGCTGGACTCGTCCTTCAATCTTATCTCATAAAACCCAATCGGGATTTCTTCGTCTTCTTAAAACTGCACAATCCTCTTGGAGGAAAGGATGCCCGTCTGTTCATCCGCGTAATGGAAAAGATAAGTGAAGCCTTGCAGTAATTTTTTTCCTTGAGGCGCAGCGGTAAATTGGATCTTATGCGGTAGGTAGGGAAGTATTTTTTTTTTATGTTTTCTCGCGAAAATACGATATGGCTTAATTCGACGCCACGGTTAAGCTTTTGCCCGTATGATTACTTTGGGAGTAATTTCGCTACAACATTTATTGGTCTGCAGTAATTTTATTTATGAAAGGAGTATCTGTTCGGGATTTCGAAATTCTTCAGGTGCTACGTAGGATGTTTTTCGATGAACAATCTGGAACCTTGCAAGCATGAGCACTCATCGAACTTATAAGAAAAATTAATTTTTTCAAATCATCTGGCTTACCAGGTAAAAATTTTTACTCTAATTATTATTATAGAGTAAATAATGCACATCTACTTTCAATTAGATGTGACTATAATTTTTTTTTAAAACCCGAACTGAAATCCTTTCTTTTCCTTAAATAACTCTACGTCATTCAAACCGACGACAAAAACAACGATAACAGAACAAGCGATTCGGAGAACAATCGATTTTCAAAACAATCGAGTGGATGATCCCGGTAGTTTGTGCGGAATAGAAGAGATATTGCGGGTGCTATAGGTATGGAAACAAGAGGAGCGTTAGGGATAGGAAAATGAAGAGCGAGAGATTCGAACGTTTCGGAGAGAACTCCTTTTCTCTTAAAAATCACTTCTTGAACCATCTCCTCCTACAGCCATCTAAATCTCTCCTCTCCCCCACCTCTTCTCCACCCCTCAATTCCTCCTTTCCAATCCGATGCGACCCGACCGAGTTAATTAAATTCTACTCTTTTTCAAAAGGATTAATTAGGAGATGAAGAGGAGGAAGCTCTGTACGGCTTTTTAGGGTGGCGGGAAGGGAGAGGAAAGAAAATTTCTCCGGAAGTAGGAGGAAATCGGGGCGTGGGTGTGGGAGAATGTTAAGGGACTGAAGGTGGTGTTGGAAGGGGGGGCGGGGGGAGGGTGAAATATATACTGGAAAGGTAAAGGAGCAGTTGGTGATTTGAAGGGAGCAAGATGGAGAAAATTGGAAATTCGAGACGCGGATAATGGAAGTATTGATAATTGCGTAGGACTTGCAACGGGTGTTTTCGGAGAATGTTTTTTTTTTCATTTGTGGAATCTGAAAGCAGTTCAGCAATTACTGGAGGGATTACTTTGGTTAATTGAAGGTTTATTTTATTCAAATCAGAAAAAATGCCTCCGTTAATTTAATTTTAGATGTAATACAAATATCTAATACTTCCTCGAGCTTGAAATTTGACTTTTCCGCGATAACGAGTAGGAGAATAAAAAACAGGACGTTAAATTAAAATTTAACAAGGTTGTACTGTCAACAACTATTGAAAAAAATTACGTTGATATAATAATGGACAGGTAACTATAGGAAGAATTTTGACAAACATATTATCACCTTTCTAATTATTGGAAAAAAGCATCAATCGTAAAGAATAGAAAATTAAAGCATGAAAGATCGAATCGATAAATAAATAAGGAGCAAAAAATAAAAGAGGGATAATACAGGGTAAAGCTCGGTGTGAATGTCATGGGGTCTGAGGAGAAGGAAAGTATATGCTAGATGAGGTGTGGATTAGACTGGGGTGGAAAGGAATGGGAATTGTTGGGTGGGAAGGAGCGGATTGGTTGGATGCTTGAATGGACGGCTCAACGAACGAGTAAAAAGGCCCACTTTCGGAATGGAGCGGGTTTTCTCAACTTGCCTGGGCTGAAAAAATTTATAAGTGGTTGAGAGAAAAAAGGGGAGAAATAGAAAGAAATAATTAACGAGCTATCGGATGAAGTGTGATCAATCATCCATTCAAAATGTTTCGCTTGATTTTTTTCCAAGAATCTCTGATTCTATTTATGAGATTTTTGTGATAAGATAATTACAGTTTAGAAATTCATCCCCTTTTTTTCGATTGGGAGAGAGAAAAATAATCTGATTCACATTGGCTCGTATTTTTTATCTGAACCCGTTCATCGAAATGGAAGAAAAATTATTTAATCACCGGACGTAATTCTCTTTAATGTGGATCTGATCTAAAGAGGTCAGAGAGATTAAACGAATATATTATCATTATTTTTGTGAAATTAAAGTCACATTGGTGAATATTAAGAGGGATAAACATTTCCTAGGAAACAAAATGTTAACTGTAGGAGTTCTGTGCCACTATATTAAATAAAATTGAATATGTACTCACAGACGCTCACACTCCAGTAAGAAATTTGAATTTGGTGGACATATATGCATCGACATGGAAAAATCACCTTATTTTCTTTCCTTCAATCAAATGCGGCTGTTGAACGTGCATAAAAGCAGCTTACCTAAAACGAAGAAAACAATACGTTACTACAGGCAAAATACTATCGTGTAGTTATACTATAATTGCTATGTTAAACTTATATCTAAAAAAAAGGTAATCAATATTCAAATTAATTTAACTCTTCAATAAATCAATCTTCGTATACATTATAAGTGGATGCTTATTTTTTTCATTTAACCATGCATAATCATTGCCTACTGAAAAAAATATAAAATATTTAACTTCCGCCATATCCTGGATATTTTGCACTTCAAACAAGTGCCCTCAGGCACCCGAAGAGGCTGTATGATTAAAATGATATGGGCGAAAATTCTACCAACACATCACCGATCCGCAGGTCATCTCTGCGCGGCTTGATTGGCTAAAATATATTCGGAGGAGTTTGCGTAGCCGTCCGTCGGTAATTGCTCAATTCGGCATCTTGTGTCCGCCCCTCGGGCTGTTTGCGAGAAGGCTGCTAATAGAGCTATGTGATCTGGAAATTATAACTCCTTCCCCTTGAAAAACTCCTCTTTTAGCCAATTATGCGGTGAGCGCCAACAGAGTTAAAATTGATACATTATATGATTATTTTTACCTTTCCGTCACACATTGCCCAAGGAAAATCCATTATAAACTTCGCGAGACCAAAATCAATTTTTATTAGCTCAGATAACCACACATCTCTCTCCATATATTACATTTTAATATATTTAGGCTCTGTTTTTAACGGAAACGCGGAAGATAATTAAACGGGCAAGTTCATTTCTCTGTTATATGAGCGGCGTATTTTCGAGCAAGTAATTATTTTCAATTGGGTAAATTGTATTTTTATAAATAATACGCTTCACGTGAATTATACCGTAATTCTATCTTACTTTGGTAAGTGAAGCGCACGGTAGTCTCTCAAGGGTGCGGAATCTCTTAATGGCTGTCCACGTTCCTCAATTTGGCTGCGAATATCCATAGAGAAAAATCTTCGATGGATTGCGTTTTCGACATCCAAAACACAGTAATTAAAATTTCCGATAAATACCTGAACAAAATGGTCCAATCTTGAGTTATTTTTTCCTGTTTAATCAATCGCGTACACGAAAACCCCACTCACGTACGTACGACCAATTAAAACTGGTCGCCGATCGACTTTGCCATAAAAAAGGGCGTTCGTCCTGGTGAATTATACACTCGCTTCATTCGCAGCATGCCATACAATCTTATGGACACACGTCTCCCTCTTTTCCTCCCTACATACGCAAAACCTTGCCCCTCACCTCGCCCTCGTAAACGCGAATCCCAAGAGACTTTTTTGGGCGGCAACATCGTGGTACACAATACCCAAGGGGCAACTTAATTCTTTTTTGCGAATTTCCCGTTTAAGAGAGAGGGGCAGAGGGCGACGGTGAAAGAGAATCTCTATAGGGTTCATGTAGCTACGTTGAAAGGGACATAAGAGGAGGAGGAGGAATGGAGAGGAAGATGGGCGGATTTCGAGTTTTTTTTCGAGCCGAATCGCTATTGTAAAGTTTAAGAACGTGGAGAGTCACTCAAAATAGGACTCCGGTGATCGGCCTCGAGAAGAAAAAATACTTTCTTTTTTCAAATGAAAACACGAGCGGATTAAAGCATTTTTGGCGAAATAAGGTGGGCCTTCGTGTTCCGAAAACGCGAGAATGTCGATACGTTTTGGTGGGATATTTTCTGAGGCATAAACCACCACGATGATGGAACGATGTAAAATTCTAATACTGCGCTTGAGTGTAATATGCACTGAACTGAAGCACGCAATTCTAAAATGCACGAACGATTACAACCATCTGTACTTACGTACGCTCACCTCTATCGAGTTTGAACAACTTAGCTAATCATAAACACGGCGTTTTTATTGGTTTGACCTAAAACTAAAGGTTACAGACGACGAAAATATTAAGAACAACCCGATGACCCTAAGTTTTTCCTCACTTAATATAACATGGATAATTCAGGAAAGTCCTTTTAAACTTTGAAACCTATAAATTGATTCGTCTTCAGGTTTAAAACCAAGGAATTAATTTAAGTGTCGAAGCTCGTGGTGAACACTTCAACTCCACGCTAACATACATATATAACGATATAAGTATCGAAGAGCTTCGAAACACTCGGCCGATGGGTTTCCTCAGCAAAGAACATAAAAAAACCGTATTATACCCTCGAATGGGAATGTAAATGGCCACTATATAATGAAGACATCTCGAAGAAAGGAATAGAAAGAGAAGATGAGACGGTTTGCCCTTTCCAAACAGAATAAAAATCTCCGAACGAGACTCTTCCATGGGAAGGATCGAAGGTAGAATGGGCACTTCTTAAAGGTTCCGGGAATATAATGAGACGGCAGCGGAGAGTGAAAATAAAAAATAAATAAATCTCGAGTAAAGGAGTTCGTTTTCTGGATATAATGAGTGGAGTCTCTGGGAAACCAATGGAACGGAGGTATAAAGAGGAATTGGTTGGCGGAGGTTGAGTGGCGGGAATGAAAGAGAGAGAGAGATGGAAGGGGCGGGAAAGAGACGGAGAGAGAGAGAAGGGGGCGTGAAGGGATTCGGCTGTGGGAAGGGTAGGGAGGGGGAGGGCCACGGAGGGCAAGGGGGCGGGAGGTCGGGGATGTAGAGAGAGAGAGAGAGAAGAGGAACCCGTCGTAATTAGTAAGCGCGGCTCGCAGGTAAGGGATTACCACTGAATACCAATGAGGACGAAGGAGTGAGGATGGGAAGAGAGAGAGAGAGGAGGTGAAAGATAGAGAGAGAGAGAGATGTGTTGGTGATGGGGAGAGTTTGCGTGAGGGTGGCATGGGAGATGACGACCGAAGGCATGAGAGGGTGAGGAGGGACTCCGAGGAACACGGGTCTTAAAAGTCCTCCCACTCTACTAACTTCAACCCTATCAGCCTCTCTCTCTCTCCTCGGAGAAATAGATTCTAATCAAAACATTCTAGGAGCCCTAGGTTTCGTTGGTAATTGTAAATCTTTAGTCGGTAGGCGTATAACTTACTGCGCTTAACGATGGAAGAGCTCTGTAAGTTTCACATAAGCTATATCGTGTAACCTCGAATGTTAATGAATATTCTATGTGAATTTCTGGTTAATCTGAGTTGAACAGGTTCGTCTTGATTAATTAATTCCTGTCTTATCATTCAGTTCCAATATACGGCGAATTATTACATGTTGAAGGAGGCTATTGTTGTACCACTGCAATGATTGTGTTTATACTGTGTCAGAGCACTGCAACTTGAACTTCTTTTAAGCAATTATTTTCACTGAAAATCTTCCCTAATTTTACCTGTTTTGAAACGTTTTTTACTATTATTCATAAAATCAAAAAGAAATCCTATAATTAACACCAATGGATCACAACTAGTCTTACGCATTCTGCATTACCAGATCAAATTCATTTCAATGAAACACGCAGTGATACTATTCATAAATTGTATCTGAAGTAAAAAACAAGGGTTCTATATATATATATATATATATATATATATATATATATATATATATATATATATATATATATATATATATATATATATATATATATATATAGAAATATAGCCGTCGTATAACTGCCTCAATAGTATTGCACTACACCTGTATCCAAAACTATCGCTTGATATTCGAATATTGATCTCTCTTTCCCCCTAAATCCATTTATTTTACATACAATTCTTCTATTTCCATATTCCCCCTTTTCAAAGTTCATCGGTCCACCCCTATTCCTACACGTCCTTCAATTCTATCCATCGATTTCGTTCCCGATCACGATCGCATATAATGTTTCAGAGGTCATCCTCCACAAGCATATGACGCTATCTGCACGAACCTATCCTCCATTCACTCCGCCCCTCTTCTCTCTTCCTCGATTCATTCTCTCTCTCTTTTCTCTCCGCAACTCTCCGTTTCCTTATTCCTTCCCTCATCCTCTCCTCAAATCCCATTCATTCCATTTACCCAATCATGCCCGTTTTCTTTCTTTCGCTCCTTCTCTCAGCAACGCCACTTCACCCATCTATTTCATTTTCTCCCTTGCCTCTTTCCGCTCTCCTAACCCCTTTCATTTCCTCTTTCAATCATATCGCGCCTCTCTTGCCCTTCTCTCCTCTTCCTCTCCTGTCCCTTCTCCTTCCCCTCTCTATCTCCCTACACACCGTCATCTCTCCGAAACCTCCCCCCATTCCCGTCTCTATTTCTTTCCTTCTTCCGCACTTTTCTCGCGCAACCCGACAAGCAAACCGCTTTACACACCTCCACACACGCCCTCCTCCATCTCTCACACTCTCCATTCCCTTTTCTCTGAGTGAAATACATCACCCTTTCCCCTCTTTCCTCCCGCTGCTACACGCATCCCTTCTGCGTCCTGGCCCCCGTGGCATACCCACACTCCCCATTTACCCAAACCCGTGGGGCTTCAACCCCTGGCGCTCCCGGCGTAGCTATAGGCAATAGACCGGATTTGCATTTATTAGGAAGCAGAGGGAAGAAACCGAGGGGGGGAAGGGGTTGGGGAGGAGGTGGCGAAAATGAGGGTTGAGTGGGTGGGGAGGAAGGGAGAACGTGTGGGTTGGGATGCCGGATGAATGCGTAGGTGGGCAGTAGAGGGAGCATGCCAGTGTTTCTGTTGAGAGAGAGAGAGATGGAGATAGAGTGTGTTAGAAGGATAGAAAGAGAGAGAGAGATGCGAGGAATGCAATGGACGTTGTTTTTTATCGGGTTGCATATCGCGAAGGGACTGAGAGATGAAGAAGAAGGGTAAAAGGGAGGGTGTGGAGGAGATAGAGGCGAAAGAGAGAGAGAGAGGTTAGTGTAAATGTGAATCGGGCGAGACTACTGGGGAGGGTGACAAGAGTTGAGTTGGGGGCGTTGTGAGAGGGTTTTGATAGAATAGAGAAGACAGTAGACGGAGTTGGAACGAAAGACATGGGAGAGAGAGAGAGGAAAAATGGGAGGAGGAAAGAGGGCAGAGAGGAGGAGTAAGAGGGAGAAGTGTTGACATAAAAGGAATTGGGGAAAGAGAGAGGACATTAATATTTCGGTAGCCGAGGGGGAGGAAAGAGAGAGAGAGGGTGAGGGGTGGAGAGAGAGAGAGAGAAGGTGAAAGAGGAATGGAGAGAGGCATACACACTACACAACACAAGAGGCGAGAGAGACGTCGAGAAAAGCAGAGTAGGAGTGAGTGGGGTGCAAGAGCACCTTTGCAGGTGCACTTGAATGTATTCGAAATGTCGTGTTTAATGTCGTGAAAGAATCTCTAATTACAGAAAGTTCTCTTTTTTAAAGGTCTACCGTTCCTCGGCATTAAGTAAATTTTAGTTCGAGTCGAGTAAGTTAAGGGGGCAATTAAGATTAGGCAGTGTTATTGTGTGTACGTTAAATTGGAAGCCATTTTAATGCTCCATATGAGAGGAAATTCTGTTCCTATGCAAATTCATCATACAAATTTTAATACAAAATGCATTAGTAATGAATGCAGAAAAACATTTAGTGACACATTATTAAATACCCGCCCAATTAGTAAAACTATTTTTCGTTTTGACTGAATAATTTTTCCTGAATCCATAGACAAATTGCATGCCAAAACAAATGCAAAATATATAACATGGAAGGAAGTTTTTTAGACCCACAGCGAAGCGCCTAAGGAGATTATATTTTAAGGAAAGAGATGAGGAAGATCGAAATTTGTAAAAGCCACGATATAGATGTGGTCGGGGGTTAAGTCACCGCGAAGACGATTTGAATAATGTGTTTGGAAGGGAGAAGAGGAACTATTAATAGGAAAGTCTGGAATGCGAGGGGAAAGTTGAGACAAAAAAGATCGCTTACGGCCGTATTTAAAACTGGAATTTTTCAAGGTGAACACGAAAATATTCGTCTTATTTAACCGCAAGTGCTAAACGAGTGATCGTAATAAATTAGCGATATCTTAAATGTTTAAAATATTTTTCCCTTTCGCAATAATGAAATTTTACACGCAAGATAGACGTGTATCACGTGTATTACCTACTGTGAAAATTCGATTAGTGCACGTTCGGCTAAAAGCGTGCTTTTTTCTTAGGAGATTTCCGCTTTTAACCACATGAAAGGTAGATAATGAAAAGTATTTTTTTCATTAACTTGAATCTCTACCAATATGTGCCGAACACTACCTATTAAAAATATATATGCAAATAATATTACATTATATGAAAAAGAAAATCATCGATTTTTTATCATTTAATTATATTTTGGATGATTTTCGCCGATTTTAATATTATATTTTAATTTACTGTTAGCTTTATAATTATCAGTTACTTGCTTAGTATTTTTTCACCATATCGAATCTCAAAATTTTCAAAAGATATATTTAGATAAAAGTAAAAAAATAATAATAGTAATCCGATCTTAATTATACACAGAAAACGATAGGAAAAAATAGCTTCCTTCGTATATTTTTATCAAATCAACCGCATTCCTGTCCAATACATTACCTTTGTACTGATTCAGTCAAATATCATCCCTCAGTAGGTATTCCGCAGTATAAAACGGACTTTTTCCCTCCAAAAAAAAAAAGAAGAGAACCTCCTCATATTCATTTTTTTTCCTTTCACCTTCGACCCAAAATATCTCCGCGAGACCTCTAATGATCTAAGCCGTGGATTCCTACCGAAGATTTTTCAATAAGCCCTTCTTTTTTTCATCCGGGAAGCGAACGCAAAACCAAGGACCCAGACGATGATGGCTCCGCGTCCCGCCTCCCTCAACATTCCGACAACCAAAGACTTTTCTCCGTGTAATCCCCCTTCTTCTCCCCCTTTTTTTCCCATCTCTTTGCTTCTCGGGGCGAAAGAGGAAAGAACGCCTTTAGCTCCGGGCGCCACGAGGGTGAGTTGGGGGAGGTTCGCGCACGGTAGTAAGGAGAGGAGGATAAAACTACCCTCCAAAGCCTCCTCCATTTCTTCTTCCTTCCCCTTTTTTCCACCCCTCCTCCCCTCTCCCCCTCCGTGGTGGTAACTGCCAACCCTCCACCCTCTTAAAGCGTCCTCTACCTTCCTCACTCCCCACTACCCCTCGGTTCGTCTCGCAAATACACAGGTCGAGAGGGGAAAAGTGTGAGAGGGGGATAGGCTATTTGAAAGAGAGGGAAATAAATGGGACGGAAGAAGTAGAGGAGCTGGGGATGATTTCGTAGTGGAGGATGGGAGTTGAGGAGTGATGGAGGAGATAAATAGAGGGGTTGGAGCGGGATCGAAGGCACGACTGTGAATAGAGAGGAACGAGGATGAACGACATGAGGACGGTGGCATAAGGAAAGATATCGAGAGAACGAATGTGATGTAACATGACTTCTATATGGAAGATAGCATCAAAATACTTGGATTTTAAACATATGAATATCATATTCATGCATATCGGGAATTCTTATAAGAAACTGCGGGTAAAGATTGTGAAAACAACTTTGAAAATCAAAGATCTACAACGTTTACGTTCTATCACGGAGAAATGGATTTCCTTATCTGCGAGAGAGACGCGGAATATTCTACGTACTCGTTTTTTAAACCCGCTATTACTTCCCGTAATTAAAAGAAAAGTAAAAAAAAGACGGAGGCGATAGCGAAGGGGAATGAAAAAATTTAAGTGGTACGATGATTAAGCAAAAGGAAACGTTAATCAGCTTTGGTAACAAAAGCGACGAAAGAGTGAGAACCTAGGAAGGACTTAAAAAGAGAGGGAATGAGGAATTCCCAAAGCGCACAGAACGTAACAAGTCACAGACGAATAGAGGAACATAAAAGGGAATGCAAGTAATAGAATGTGGGAGTGGGGGAGGGGGAGGGGTGGGGAGAAGAGATTTTGGCGCGCTGAGGGATGTAGGCAAGGGAGAAGAAGAGAGATAAATAGAGAGAGAGAGGGAGGAAAGAGGAGGTAAGGATAGAAAGGGAGGAGGAGTAAGACGTGGAGAGACTTAACTGAGAGCTGAAAAGAGGGTAGGCGGGGAATAGTGAGAAAAGGGTAGGAGGGAGGAGCGGCAGAGGTGAAAGGGGCAAAGGTTTGAGAAAGCGCTAAGGCAAGTCTCACGAGGTGAGGGAGGGAGCGTGGGAGAGAGGACGTGATGGAAAGGATCTCATCCTCACGGATGTTCCTCAACTTTTTTTATTTAATCTTTTTCCTCGTATCCTCATTTTTCTCCTCCCTGTTTATTTTATTCCCTTAACTTTTTTTTAGGAGGCGTGGCCGCCAACGAAGTGAGGCACGCAGACGCCCCCCCCCCCCCCCCCCCACCTCTCTCACTCTCTCATGTTCCGTCCGAGGTGGGCTCACGCCTTTAGGATTTCATCTGAGGGCAAGAGATTTTTTTTAGGCAATGTTCTGATGTTTGCGCGGAATATTTACCTCTTTTTGTATCCCCACGATTTTTTCTCCGCGTCGGGAGGAAAAGGTCGACAGTTACTTTTTCGAAGCGCGGCTTGAATACGAAGAGTCTGAATTTCAATCCTTAATATATCTGTTTACTCGCGGAAATGATCCACGAATAAATTTCGCAAGTGCGGAATTTCGCTCGCGATAACGAGAAACAAACACATTCAGTGGAAAGAATTAACGCAGGGATTAAACTTTACCCCAGATTATTAGTTTTTTCAATAAGGTTAAAAAGTCACATCTTCATCGCTTCCGCTCATCAGAAATGTCCAACTTAAGTAGTACCTCGCGGCGTATGAAATTTCAACAGTGGCTTAAAACATCAAGGTTAAATTTTTCGCAGCATTTCAAATCATCGTAGGTTCAAGGATGCACGATTACTTCTGAATTACTATACCAGCATTTAGACGTATCAGTCGCAAAGACAATCTGACAATCGGGCACGGAGTTATAGAGAACAGGATAGTAAATTTAGATTAGAAGTCTTGAACTCATATCCCACGAAACATAAATGGAATATTTATAATAATAAATGTGAGGTTAAGCAAAAATGGCCGTAATTAAGTATTTTTCGGAAACTTGTACATGGCATTGAACACTATGAATACTACTTACATCCTACCGATTATTGAATATTAAGAATTTCCCATTTTTTCTATATTACTCAATCGTCCAATGATCATTTTTACGCCATTTATTCCGCATAGCTATAAAACAAAGAATGAGAGTGAGCATTAATTGTAGATATCTCTAGAATTGATCAAAATTGGAAGGGCAACGAAAAATGTTTTGACCAGCATAAGAGTCCATCTACCAGCTGATGCATGTTATTGCAATTCTTTTTTTGTGCTAAGAATAATTTGGTATAATATGTTTATATAGCATAATCAAAAATCTTTTGGAGTTTCTCTCGTTAAGAGGACGAAAACATTCACGTTAACCTCCATGAATAGTGAGATAATGGATCCACCTGTTAGACTTCGAACCTCGTAATAATAAAGTGATCAAACACCTGATGCCCGCACTCGCACGGCCATTGGCTCAGCTACTGTAAAAAAATCTTCAGATTGAAATCGGACCAAAACAACTTTAATATCCTTCGAACACAAACGCTTCTTCCGGTGATTTTGAATAGAGACATACGGAGAAGAGACAGAGAGAGATATTCAAAGAACGAGATAACAAGGAGACGGAGCAGCTAATGGCCAGAGAGAAAACGTCGAGCTAGGATTGTTTCTTTATTTGGAAGTTTTTTTTTTTTTAAAGACGTACGATCTGAATTATTGTCGGACGACACGTCCCTCGTAAGGGAGGGCGTTTGTAAGAGCATCCATCTCGCGCCGCCGCACGCAGTAACTGCGGCGGCGGGACGACCACTCCAAAATATCAATCTCCCGCGAGACAGGGAGAGAGTGAGAGAGGAAACCGTTTCTCCGAGGAATTCCTAAACATTTCCGCCGCGCGCGCGCGCACACACACACACGCATGTGCGAGCACGAGAGAGGCACAAACACGCACGCACACGACGATGGAAACCCGACGTTTATCCCTCATCCGCCTCCTTCCCTAACACACAACGTCTACCTCCTTCCTCGTCCCTTTAAGGTACGAGCCATCCACCAAAACTCGAGACTCGCATTAACGTCCTTGTTAGTGGAAAAGAGACTTTTTGACTCCGGCTTCAGCCATCTCCCCCTCCCTTCGTACTCCCCTTACACCCATTCCACACTCTCTTTCCCTCTCTTAGTCGTCGGAGGTGTATGTTTTTTCCTCTCTCTCTCTCTTTCTAAACCCTTAACGCACCTCGTTTTCTCTTACGCACCCCCCTCCCCCCCGTCTCTCCTCTTCTCTCCTTCCTCCCCCACCAATCCCGTGCACGGCGTACTTTATCATTTTTTTCACTTCTCCCTCTCTCTCTCCCTCTTTAAACACCACACTCCCCTCTACCTTCTCATCTCCCTACCCCGTTCCCCTACCATTTCAAAAGTGGTTCGCTTGCTCGCGAGTGCTCTCTGTGTGTTTGCGCTCGTGTGTTTGTGTGTGTGTGTGTTTTTTTTGTATATGTGTTTGTAGGTGTGCGTGTGCAGAACGGGTTGTGTATTGCGTGAAGGGTGCGTTGAAGTAGGAGAGGCAAAGCGAGGTGGGAGGGAAGAGACGAATGCGGCTCGAGGGCGAAAATGAGACGATCCGTGAGTTTTTTTATTTCGAGGGTAGTCGTTAAGCACGGGCGTGAGTGGAAACGGGAGGAGAGAGGGAGAGGGAGAGGGAGAGAGAATAGTGAAAGAGGGAAAGGAGATAGGAGACTGAGAGAGAGATAGACGTGAGGGAGAAAAGGATCGGGAATAGAGAATGGGAAGGGGGTTAGGGAGCTCGAAGCGGCCGTAGCTAAAACGACGTAGTAGTAGGCGAGATGAGATAGAAGAGGCAGAACGTAAAATTATAGGGAGAGACACGCGTTAAAAAAAAAGAAAACTGCCGTGTGAAGATGGAAATATTGTAATAGCGTCTGCATAGATTAGGGACCGTAAAGTTGTTGAAGAAGACGAGGAATGAGCATCTCTTATGCGAGACGTTAACGAAAAATGTGTTTTGGAGGGTTTCAAAAAGAAAACTGTAGTATCCATTTTTTTTACAAATCGTCATAATAAAAATTTTGAGTTTTGAATACTTGCGCGCAATAACCTATTAACGCCATCTCCGTGTTTGTTTGTGAAAATTCGTCTGAATTTTCATAAAGAGCTGAGAATGAGATTCATTTGGTCGAAAAAAAACTACCTTACCACTCCGTGCTGAGAATGTTTATTCAACTCTTCCATATATATATTATGCACCGTTACGTCTCGAATTTTCGAGGATAAAAGATGGTTTTGTGAACGTGTGTATTTACCGTTTTTCATCTCTAACTTAACCTGTTAGGAAAGTCGAGGATCCCTGCTCATTATTAGTCATTGCCGCCTTCCACGATTGCGGCTTATGTGCGTACACATTTGGTACGGTCAAAACTTAGGAAAACGTAGCCCCTTACCGTTGAAAAAGAAAGATATACGAGAATGGGGATAAAGAAAAGATAGAATAGAGTGGAATAGCTGCATAACTTAAAAAAAGCGAGAGATTCTCACCTCAAAAAATCTCAACACCACGCTGAAAGGAGATGGACGTTTTGAATAAGACACGTGGAAAAAGAGATGTTTCGAGATGAGGCGAGCAAGAGGACGGGGAATGGGAAGAGGAGAGAGAGAGAGGGGGTGGGAGACGAAACGCTTTCTTTTCTTAAAAGAACCCGATGTGAAAAAAACGGGTCGGCAGGGAGATAAAAAAAAGAGGGCGTTAGCGTTAAGGAGGAATTGCTTATAAGAGCAAAGCGGGAAAAAGATGGGAAGGATAGACGATGCGAGTAAAAAAAAGGAGGTAGAGGAGATAAGAAGATAGAGGGAAGGGCGAAAGGGAGCGAAGGAGGAGAGGGTAAGAATGGGGAATGCATGTGCGGTAAGAAGACTTGAAAAGAAATGATTAATGCGTGGTGCGATGATGGGATCGCTTGAGATGGAGAGAGTGTGTGTTCCCATATATATATATATATATATATATATATATATATGTAGTATATAGTATATAAGGGTACCCCAGGGACGAGAGGAACGGAGGCTTGTATACAGGCCGAACAACGAGTTCCAAAGGAAGAATAAAAGAAATGTAGGTGGTGTGCAAGGAGATGTGCCAGAAAAAAATATCGGAGCTAGTGAGGGAGAAGAAAGGTTACATGGTGGGATGTGGAGGTGTCAAGAGAGAGCGAGCAAGGAGGAGTTTAAGGGGGGGGAAATGAGAGGCGATATCTTTAGGGGAGTGAGAGAGAGGAGGGATGTATTTCGCGGGGGAGAGAATCCAAGGTGCGCAGATGCCTCAGACGCTCTGTGTGGATCCCATAGAGTTTTTCGAGAATGAGCGAGTTGGAGAGAGAGAGAGAAAGGAAAAAGGAGGCACTATACATTTTGCGGCTCCACGTTGTTTGGAAAATTTCGGGGGTGAAAGGAGATTCTCCACGGTCAGTTGTTGCGGAGGAGCGTGACGATGCAAATATTTGCAATGGGAATATGGAAATGCGTTTGAGGAGGGATGGAACGTGAGAGGGAAGGAAAAGTGCTTCCCCATCTCGGAAGGGTGGTGTTTTCGTGCGGGTTACTTCGTTTTCGCTACTTCTTTTCTGTAAACCATCCAAGAAAAGGGAAAGATGGAGTGTAAATGGCGAAGAAGAATAGCGATGCTGTTTTATCTCATCGTGTATGAGCGTTGTGTGTCGATTTCGCGCTAAGCAGGAACTTTTTAATCGTAGCAGGGAGCTGGCTGAATAGCATAATATCCTAAAGAGCAGCATAAACATTCGTAAAATTTTAACTGACCTACATTCATACTCGTATTAATCAAACTAAAATAGTTATAATGCTATGTTTTAAATATGGTTTTTATGTACGTTGATATGTGTCAGCAAAATTGTGACATTTGCGTCACTCGTTACGACTCTTTCGGAAGAGTTCAGGATAATTAAATCACAAAACAGTCAGATCTCAATACATATTTTTTATTGAGTTGCTTTATGATATTATAATTTTAATGAAAAATATGAGACAATGGAATTTGGAGATAAATACATTTTTAACGAAACGAATTTGTCTTTTGTGTTTTTCATTCGAAACTTTATTATCTAAGCCAATAAAAATTCTCAATCCATGCGAAAAACCTAACCGGCACAATGCTCATCATTATGCCAAGACAGAGAGAGAAGATTCTTCTTTGATAAAGATTATTCTTTTTCGCAGAATTCTCTTCCTTAAGAAGCCGAAAAATCAATACTTCTCTTGATGGTAGAGCGCCAACCAAGCATACCTTCTCGACTGGGAGAGCCATTATGAGACCTTTTGGCAAAGGGGAGGAAAAATTCTTTAGAACAAGGAGAGCGAAAAAAACTGAAAAATCGAGACAAGGAAAAATATATTGAATCCTTATATTGGAAAACAGATCGTTAGGAAGAATACAAACGAATCTACTCATAGATAATTCTCCTTTTTTTAAAATCATTTTACATTGATTTCGGGACGTTCCCCCAAATTTGTATATAAATCATGTTTATTTTCGAGTAGTGAAGATAAGGTGATGATTTTTTTACATTTTTAGGCGCGTTCCGCTTCCTGCGTGAGAGTCTATTGTCGTCGGTCTGTCCGTCTGTCCACCCTTCCGTCCGCATGTTCGTTTTCGGCTTCCATTGAACGAATTTTCATGAAATTTTATATTAAGGGCTTACAACCAAAGATAATAAGAAAATCGCATAAATGAATCACATAAGCCAATAAGGGGTACCACTTTACTGGAGACAAAAAATGAACTTTCCATCGTGTCTCGTAAAGTATTGCTCATTTCAAAATATTTTTCAAATAAAACTTGTAGAGCTAGCAGAGAAGAGTATTTCTTTTCCTATACATTTTTATCGTAGGAGGAGCCTTTATGAATAAAATGAAACAAGAATGTCTTAATTCGAGTTGAACTTTGATAATTACCTGTATGCTTATTCATCATTGTTGCTAACATAAACAATCTCAGAAAAATACGTTTAATTTCCTTACGTGCGCATAAAATATTTTTAAGTAGGAAGAAAATGGATTATTTATGATGAAGAAAAGAACTTTAAAAAGCTATTTTCCCTTCTCATTTATTTCTAAAACTCCATTGCACGAAATGCGCCCATTTGTGATACGCTGTACCCTTTCCAAACTTGTGCAGTTCGACGCATCGTCCGGCGTGAGAAGATGTTTATGCTTCCGAATGCGGAGAGGTGTGACGCTTGTTTCAATTTAAATTTTCTTAAAAACCCGTCCTCGCCATTACATTCTCGTCGAGTACGAAATCTCTTGAGTGTTACTAACGATCAAGAGGGGAAAAAAAAGATGTCGACGACAAGTCTGTAATATCACTCGTCTGCCTACTTTTCTCTCATTACAGAGGAACTGGTTTAAAACCTTTTAGTGCTTCGTAAATCTCTCTTTTAATTTCCGAATAGAAATTGATTCCGAGGAAGCCAAAGAAAAAAAAGAACTACATAAAAAATCGCGCACTAGCAACAATTTCCTCTTCATTACGACGATAAAATAACGACTTACATCACTCTATCGACGTCTCCTTAAACTGCGTCGTTAGAGAGAGAGAGAGAGAGAAAAAAATTCTTCGAATTAACGAAGGGGAAAAATCTCGAGCGCGTATACCTCTCTTTCTCTCGCAACATGCTTCTTAAAACCTACGGAGAGGAAAATAAATTGCCATCCACTTGCGAATCGGGCGAAAAAAAACAAAAAAAAATCATGATGCGCCGCTTGATCCCTTTAATGGGTATCGACTCGCAGACACACGGAACGTGGTTGAGTTACTTTCATGCAAAGGGGAACAGAGAGAAAAAAGTGAAAATCGCGAGAGAGAGAGAGAGAGAGAGAGAGAAAAAAAGATTCGATTCAGTTTTTTTTATAATAGACCCAAGCGCACGAAACCCTTATCTTTATTTTTAATGGAATTTATTACTCGATTGGGAGAATGAGCTTCGAAACGAGAAAGAGAGAGACAGAGAGAGAGAGAGAGGAAAAAATAAGATGAAGATGGGACGAACATTGCAATGTAACTTAATGGAATGAGAAGAGATGGAGAAAAAATGGTGTGGGGTGGGGGAGAGGAAGGGAGAGACTGGAAGGAGTGAGCAGAGGAAATGGAAAGAAGGGAAACTCATCGGGTTTCTTGGATAGGATCTTTCCTTCTCCATTCCGAGCCAGTGATCTGCTCGCCAATCACACCAGTATACGCCTCTCTCACGGAGTTGGGGGAATAGGAGAATGGAATAGGAGGGTGGAGGGGAGAGAAATATATATAGAGGGAGGTGTGGGATGATAACAGCGGTTATGAGGTTTGCGAAAAGGGAGAGATGGGAAACGGGCGGAGACCGAAATTGGCGGTAATAAGAAAGAGAGGAATAAGAAGCGTGAAGGTGTGAGGCGAAAAAAAATAGGTGAGGAAATAGCGGTCTGCGAGGAGAAGACGTTCTAGAGGGGGGAGGGGAGGGGAGGGGGGGGGAAGGAAGAAGGGAAAGAAGATGGGAGAAATCGAGATGTCTGAGACGCTAACGGCCACGTTCGAGTACTTCCAGGCGTAGCGTGGAAATCGCCGCAAATTAGAGTTTATTAAGCTTTTCCGAGGTCTTTAATTTGTGGAGCGTTGCTTCTGAAGTGTGTGCCTGTTTTTGTTCTTCTTGTTCCGCACAAAAGAATGCCGAGTTACTGGAACACAACTTGGTTAAAACGCTACATAATCAATTTACCTTGGAATTCAATGGAAAACTTTAATACTCCCCCAAGAGGAAAGAACGAATCGCTTTATGCCTCAGTGGACACGAGTTCCCTGAATTTTAACCGATTAATAATGATGACGAACTCTCGTGATTTTCTTCGAGTGTTAACTCCTAATTAATGACACGATATTAACATCGACCACTAATCAAGCAATCGATACTACCGCGACTTAATTTAAAACTTGATGAGTTTGAGCATAATAAATTTGGAAATGTGGCGGGTCAAAATTCAGCGTGGACAAGCAAAAACGCACTCAACACCAAAAAATTCGACTCCATTAATAAAGCGCTCGATGCGAAACAACATGGCTCCATAAATAAATAAAATTTTAACGCTGGTATACATTTCCACCTTTTTTTCGCGTGGGAACTTTTTATTCATCCGGCCGAAAAGGGACAACATTCGTAAACATCCTTCCCAGTCAATCCAAACAAAGAAAAAGAGAAAGAGAGAGAGAGAGTGAGAGAACGAGTCTCTCGCGATGGAAGAGGAGGCGCGCGATTGTCAGCGGCATCACGAGGCGAACCGTCATCCTTAGCGCGCGAAATAAAGGCCATATTAAAATATCCACATCATTCCTCCCGTCCAGAATAAAAGAGTATTCCTCTCCCCCGGAGGGCAGAGGCGCCGGAAACATTTGAATATGAAAAGAAGGAGAAAAAATACACGATGAAAACCGACGCTTTAAATGAAACCCTTTCACGCCCTTCATTTTCACTTCTCTTTTCCAGACGCTTAGTTGCCACTCACTTCCATCGGTGCGCGCAACATCCGTCATTCTTTTTCTCCTCCTCCTCACCTCCCCTTACCTACACACACACACACACACCACCTCTCCTAGCAACCATCCCACATCCCCTCAAGAACATCCCACGCAATAAAAACCCCTTTTCCTTCTCTCCTCCCCCGTTCCGTATCCATGGAGATTTTTTCCTTGTCGTCAGATGGCGCCTTTTACGGCTTCTTCACTCGCTTCCTATCCTCCCCCCTCCCCGCCTCTTCCCTCATAACATTCCTTCGTTTTATTTTTTAATGATCTCCTTCTCTCTTTCTTTTCTGTAGTCCTCCCCCCCCACCCTCCTGGATACTCCGCCTCCTAGCATATCTTATTCCGTCTTGTCTCACGTCATTCTCTTCCCTACCTACCTCTTCACTCCTTCAATCCATGCCTCGTTTTCGCGCTTAAGGCTTGCCTTAACAACGCTCTCCTCTCCAAAGGAAGCGACGCTAAACTAGTAGAGCCTTCATTTCATTTCAATGCCGACGTCGACGGTTAGAAAGAGAGCGAAGGAGAGGAGTTGAGGGCGGAATTTTATACGAGTAAAAGAGTTATGGATCGACATGTATTCTCGCGAGCATGAGAATATGTGGCTGTTGCTATGTGACGGGATGTCGGCTAGAGGTCGGGGGTAGGAGGATACGTGTGTGCTTGTGCGAGGAGAAACGGCGGTTTTCATCGTCGGCTAATTATATCACCTACGAGAGGAAGTTTTGAACTCCACAGCCCCGAGGAGCTGAATAACGAGAGTCTGTGTAGCCTCACTCCCGAGAGAGAGAGAGGTAAGGAGGTGGACGTAATTATGGGGATGTGTACGTGTCCCGATCGCTCGGAATGGTTTCGTGATGAAAGGGATTTGCGTCTGGCAAGGAGGTTGCACGGATTTGATTATATGGAGCTAAAAGAAAAAGGAGCAAGTGATTCGCAGAGCGGCGTGTTTTCCGTTCGCGAAGTCGATTTACAGTTATTTTGCAGCTCCATCCCTCCACTCTATCTCGTTTTATGCATGGAATAGAAAATAAAACGAAACATCGTCCAGAATACGTAGCTGTAATTGCAAATAAGTGATGTGGATAACTCCTATAGCTATCTGAGAGACGTCTTCAGTGATATTTTTACCAAATAATCCCCCCCCCCTCCCCCTCCCTTTCCTTTAATGGTAGCGCAATACACACCTTTCTAAGATCTCCATGATTATCTTAACTTCCGCAAAGGTATTTATTTATCTTTTATTAACATAACCACCATTCTCCAAAATTTCAACTACGCTATCTCGTGTATGCTTTAATACCGCGAATCTTTTAAGGCGTTCAAACTCAAATGGAAATCACTCTGACGAATCCGTGCAACTCAACAGAAGAAAATATATAAGAATCAAATAAAAAAGACCATTTTTTACAAAAAAAATATCCAAAAGAGAAAATATAACTCTCTTCTTACGAAAAACGACGGGGAGAGAGAGTGAACCTAGTTTAATAACACTCCACAAAATGTTTTCGAGTTAACTCTTCGACGCGTTTTCCCACCTTCTTCATCTTCCCGAAAATATCCGATAGAAAATTAAATCCGCCAACTCGAAAAAAAAATACATTTCAGAATCTCGAAAAAATCTCTCTTGAAAACCAGAAAAAAGAGAGATCGAGAAAAAAATATTCGCGAACGCGGCTTCGCTTTTCAATCAAAAAACTTGCCGTATCCTCCCTCTTACCCATGTTAGCGAACAGAAGGCGTTCGAAACCTACTATAGCACGCATAAAGAGTTCGGGAAAAGTCCGCGCAGAGGAAATGAAAAGGAGGCGGCGGCACCTCGCTTCAAAAAGGGGGCGGGATGTATAAGTTGGGGAGGGAGGGAGGACTAAGGAGAAAGGAGAAAGGGAGTGAAAGGGGATGGGAAGTGACGTAATTAAATCCTGAAAGGCAAAAGAGGTTTCCACGACCGCCAGATGTCTCACAGACACCGAGCTTTGTCCGACCGTGTAGTCGGGAGGAAGGAAATAAAAGAGTAGGGAAGTTAAAGGAAGAGGAAGGGGAAGAGAGAAGGGAAATAAAGAGAGAGAGATGGGGATAGACAGAGAGAGAGAGATAGAAAGGAAAGGATGAAATTTAAAGCAGATTTGGTATGGTGATAAAGGGTGCAGGTGCGGGAGGCGTAAAGAGAGCGAGAGGGAAGGATGGCGTCAGAAGAAAGAGAGGGAGAGAGAGGTAGGGAGAGGGTAGAAGGATGATGGCAGGAGCGAGAAAGTCAGTTTGGTTGTCTGAGTTACACGGGAGGCGCAACGAAATCTAAAATTCTCGCTGTCCAAACACCGTGGCGGACGGAAAGGGGTGTTCGAATAATTCATAACGGCTCAAATCCGCCCCAAGTTAAAGGTCAGGGGGTGCGCGGGGGGAAGGAAGAAAAGGAGTGGAGAGGATAAAGGGATGGATGTGAAAGTGGAGGTATGGAGAAAGAGGTTGTCTGTGAGAGAAAAAGGGGGAGGGGAGGCGTGTGATATGACGTGGGAAGGAAAAGGATAGAGAGAGATAGAGGGGAGGGGGGTTGAGAGGGAGGATAGGAATAACGAGTTGATAGAGAATGGGGTCGAGAGAAGATATAATACAGATGGGATAAGTTGGATTATTTGGAAAGAGATAGAGAGTCTAAAAAAAAAGGCGGGTGGGAAGGAGTTTAGAGGGAGACGAAGGAGAGGCACAAATAATGCAAATATATGTGAATAAAATAAAAAAGAATGTGGGGTTTTGCGGGGAAAATGACTGTAATTTTAAAACCTCGGCTTATTCCTAAGGGAAGGAAAAATAGAGGTTTTTTTTTCAAAATTAACGCATTCTTTTATGGAGTTCGAAACCCCGATATTTTTAAAAAAATCGATATCTAATAACCATGACTATGGAACCTGCGTTATGGAATTATCGTATGAGATTTGAGAGTTAAATAATTGTAATATATTTTCATTTAGGAGGTTCAAAATCATAATGGAGGAAAATAATCGAGCTGTGTGAAATGTCAGATTTGTGATAGATGCAGAGCGATATGTTTGGTGAGCTATGATGAAAACATGCAGATTTACAGAAATTTTAAACAACCAAATTTCAGATGCTCCGCGGTATTATGTCACCTGATGGTAAGGACGGAATACTTCAGCGATGAGACGAGTGTGAGACCACATGAACGTGATAATAGTTGAGATATGCCACAAAATGCTTATTGAAACTGTCATCTTGATACAGTCACACAAGTCACAGAGAGAGAGAGAGAGAATCTTTATGTATGAGTATGTGACAGGTTTTTACTGCTGGAAGTGTACAGAACACGATGTAAGCACTTAAAAAAGTATTTTAAAAGTGGATGATTAGTCTTCTGGTTAAAATTTTCCTGAATGTCTTCGGGAGAAAACTACAAAAAATTGCGGGAAAACTTCAGAAAATATATGGCGCTTGATAAAATCTCAGACAAAACGTGTTCCTCACAGTAGTAACGAGACTATCGCAAACGGCTCTCAACGCGGTCAACTCTTTAAACGCATCGATAGTCAATAAATAATCTCTCTATCTCTCTCACGCGAGTAATAAATCTTGCATTATAGGTAACGAAGTCTGCCATAAAAAAATAACCAACAAACGGGTGAGCAAAGTGCCTCCGAAACTTAATTCATATACAGGACGGGAAGGGGTTTCACGGGCGGCGAAGGAGGGAAAGATTTAAGGAAAACAGATTACGCCGGAGTGGAATTGTGATGAGGCAGCGGAGTTAATACAAATGAAAATTTGATTAGAGTGTGAAACACTGCTTTGGGGAACTGCGTGGAGGAGGGGTAGTGGGGGGGAGGGGGGTAGTGGGGGGGGGGGAGGGAGGGGGAAGACGGGGGAAAGAGAAAGACGTGACGCAAGGGATGGAAGGTTGCGCGTATGCGTTTCGAAAGCAGGAAAAGACTTGGGGAAAAATAAACGCGGCGAGAGTTGACTTCGAATGTTTGTCCAAAATTTTCATAATTTTGGAGGGGAAAAGGATGTATGCTCTAAAATTACCTCGAGAAAATTAAGGCCTTAGATTTGAATTCATGATGAGGGATGGAATTAAATCCAAATTGAAACAAATTTAATTTCGCGCTAGTGAAAGTTTGATAATTAAATTAAAGAATTATAAACACGCTTTTTGGTTATTTGAATGTTTGTAAATATTTTTGCGCTTTATAAAGTAAGTTTATAAAGTAAGAGGCTTCCAGAGAGTAGACGGAGGTAACCGTAGTAACCGTGCATGCGTAGAAAACGAGACTAATTTTTTTAAATACATTCAGATAAACTGCGCATTATTTTTCGTACTGTTTACTGTAAGCAAGAGAGGGGTTTCAGAAAGTGAAAGCATGTGTTTGTTTTAATAAATTCTGCAAGATAGATTTGCAAAATTTAATGAAATATTTACAACTGCGTTGTACAAATTACGGATAAATTTCATTGAAATTTCTCTCCTTTGACTGTTTTTACTTAAAGATTTCTTACTTACGTAGATTATTCATCTGCTTTTAAATTTTTGAATGCATTTCCAAATAGGTAATTAATATGCAATAATACCTAACATTTCCTAAAATAAATTTAATTGTAGTCATTAAGTATCTATCCAGTAATTGGTTTTTTAAGTCTCTTAAAATATTAAAAATATAAATACAGCAATAAAAACTGCAGACATAAATGCATTTGATATTTTTCTGCAAGTAAAGTTTTGTTCGCATACGAGGCATAACTATACGAAATGATAGACAGTAGGATATGAAAAGTCTCAGCTTAAACATGCTTCTTTTTTTTGTGGCTTTCTCTCATCAGGAAACCGCTTGTCGCTTTCTTTTACTTTTAAACCCGTGGATGTTATTATCCGAAAGGAATGGCCCCGCCATCCAGATGCGCTCATAATTCTCCCGGTGTTGTCGAGGAAAAAAAAACAACAAAATCCCTCACGGAATGTCGACCACAATTTTCTTCCACGAGTTCATCCGCCGAGTGAAGAGATACTGGCATAAATATGCAGGCGAATTGAGACATTATTTGGTGTGGGAGGGGGGGAGAGGGGGGAGGGGGGAGGGGAGAGAGAATTCGGCCCGGCGCCTGCTGTTTGGGAAGGCGTGCAAAGAGCAAGAGGGGAAGAGAGGAGTGGCGTAGATGGAGAGAGCACGGGAAGGGAGGGAGAGACGGAAAAGAGATGTCATGTGATAGAGGGATGAGAAGAGAGAAAAGAGAGAAAGAGGAAGGGGGTTGGGGCTGGAGAAGGATAGGATGGCAAGGGGCAGGAGGAGTGATTTCCTCTCAGGAATCTGACAGCGCAATTAAACGTAGGTTTTCGAATCCGCCCCTCTCTTCCTTCCCCTCCAATTCTCACACTATAACCCAGACCAGCTCTCTTCTCTCTATACCTCCCCTACTCTCCCTCTCTCTCTGCCTACCTTCTCTACCCCTTCTCTCTTCCTCCATTCACCCTCTCTCTCTTCTACCTCTCTACTTCACAGGGTTCTCTCTCTCTCTCTCTCTCTCTCTCTCTCTCTCTCTCTCTCTCTCTCTCTCTCTCTCTCTCTCTCTCTCTCTCTCTCTCTCTCTCGCACTGCCACACTCCCCGCATCCATCCAAAACCACACTTCCGGGCGCTATGTATTATTTGTCTCCACCCACTCCTTTAGTCTTCCCGTAACCCGCAACCTCCCCACTCCCACTTCGCCCACGAAACAATCCCTCTCTCTCTCTCCTCCTCACCTCCTCCCATTTCCCATTCCACATGTCTCTCTCTCTCTCTCCCTCTCGCACCTACCTACCAAAAGGCCTCATACCCTTCGCCCCGTCTACATGAAATACGAATGGAGGGGCCCTACTGCCTCATCAAAATCCCTCATTCTCCGCCGTTACTGCCATTGCTCCCCGGCGCACAGAAACCCGAAATTCTCTCTGCATTCTCGCTTTAACTAGTACGGCTTGCATCTCCCCCCCCCCCCCTCGCCTCTTCTCTCCCAGTAGCGTCCCTTGGTGAATTTCTTGCTCATCACCTATGCGAGAGTATCATTTCGTTCACGCGTCACAACGCTGGGATATATATTACGCCGCGGCAGGCAAAATACCCGTCCGGATAGCGCATTTTGGAGCTAAGGGAGAGATTTTTGTTTGGAATAGGTCGTATTGGATGTGAAAAGTAACATTCACTATGACGGGGAAGTGCATCGGTTCTGTTTGTACGACTCACTTTTATACCTTGCGTTGCACAAATATATGAACTATTTAGTGGCTCTGGTAATTGCGATTTAAACTATTTAAAAAAGGATTGAATGGATTCTGTAAATCAACATTTCAAAGCTAGGCAAATATTATACTGGCCGACAAAATCAATTTTCAACTTTTATTTGCCGTAAATATATTAACTTTTAAATATTTTATATGCCAATCATGCAAAATTGAAAAATTCTCAGTTGCTTTGAGGCGTATAAACATTTCAATAGACGTTCTTCTACCAATGCCTTGGAGATATTTGTTTTTTAAGCCAAAAATTTCATTACTCTGTTTCATAATTATCGTATGTCGGTGTTTACCAAAGAGAGAAAACGGAGTAATGGTAACCAGTGTTCATGATTCTATGGCTACCGTGTCCAACTCGGCACTCTGAGAAGAGGGAGGCAATTCCGCCTGAGAGCCGAACGCTCTCAAAATATAGCGTGTTTTGCCAATATTTACCGCCACTTCAACGAAAACCGAGGAACACGGAGACGGAATTAGCGCGGAGGGAAAAAAATCAAACCAGGCGTCACGTCGGATCGTTACGTGCCATTCCGACCGCGTAAGCGAATACTCTCGCGCACGCAATAACTCCCCGAAGATGGAGATAAACGGCACGCGTGACAGGAGAAAAATGAACCGACCAAGAGAAACGGGGCGGGAATGAAAAAAAGGCTCACGATACGGTAAACCAAAGGCACGAACGGGAGAGGGAAAAAAGTAACAAAAGAGAAACGCTGGGAGGATGGAAGAGGCGAGATTGATTGGGTGGGAAAAGGAAAAATGGGGGGAAGGGAAGCAAAAACACGCAAGTGACGTAATGAGGTGACGAACGGGCGGGGACGTCGAGATGAACCGCAAAACAAATGAAGGAGGCGTCGAACGACGTAACGACTGGGATCGGTTGCGTAAAAAAACCCTCGCTAGATGGCTCTGAAGAGGACCGTTTAAATTAAAAGGGCCAGAGCGTTTTTCCTAAGGAAGGATTTGAGAAGGGAGAGAGAGAGAGGATGAAAGAGAGAGAGAGAGATTGGAAATCCGAACGGATCGTGATGAATGAGGGGGGTTGGAAAGAGGAGATATCATGAGAGAGGAGGGGGGAGAGAAAAATGGAAGAGGGAGAAAGCGCGCGATGCAGACCGAAGGCGTGAATTTTCTTTATACAAATATATAGATATGAAAGGGTTTCTTTCCTTTGTGAGTCCGATTCGTGTTGATGGGAAGGAATTAGTCGCGCCACCTTCTCTAGCGAAAGGGTTTGGGCGAAGATGTGTTTTATAAAGGTGTGAAATGAGGATTGCTCCTCTCCCTAAAACGGCGAGTGGTCGCCTCGGGCGTGAGTGAGAGGGGGGGAGGGGGGGGGGGGTCTCGTGATACGAGAGGGTTGGACACGTGGCGTGGCAGCGAAAAGGGGAACTGAACAGATGGAGCAGTCTTGCTATAGCCGCTGGCTGGCGTGGAGAAAACATTGAAAAAAAACAGGGGGAGGAGTGTCTCTCTCTTCTGTCTCTTTTGGTTTCTCTATATGTGACGGAATTTTTTTGTAACACCAACCAACCCTTTCATATTCTTTTCTGTAATTTAAAGTAGAATCGCCCCGAGAAGAAGGACTCCGTGATGAGTTTTCTTCTGCGTCGACACAATCTTAAGGGTGAAAGGCAGCATTGCCCATCATTCAATCAATCCCTTGATTATCGCGTCCAAACAAATAAACCTCAAAATATCAGATCACGAAAAAAATTAGCTTGAATTCTTAAATTTTTTCGTGCATACGACGAGCTCGATAATTCTCTTAAGAACCCTTGTTGGCTGTATCTCGGGGTCACTTAAAATTACGAATGAAGATATATTGACAATGTGGCTATTTAAAAGGAAAAATAAAGCATAAATTTTCCCTTTTTACTTTCAACGTAGTAATGGAAAGTATTGTGTTCATGAAAAAATCGACTTCGAGATTTCAACGGAAATACACGTTTTGAGGTCCCTATAACACGTTTAGACTATTTTCGGAATGATGTCTGTGTGTGTGTGTGCGCGTGTGTGTGCGCGTGTGTGTATGTAATTTTGAGCGCTCTAACTCAAAAAGTACTTGCCATATCGTTACCAAATTTCATATATAACACTTTAGCATGAGTACAAAGAACTGATTAGTTTTTGGACAATAACGGTTAACCGGAAGTCGAGGTTTATTCGAAATCCGATTAGGTTTTTGCGATATTTCTCCGTTAAAACATCATTATTGTATATGCAATTCTATACAAAGGTTATAGAGAATGTAATTTCCTACAACTTTCATTTGAAACAATTTTCTATAGCAGTTATTATTTAGGGATTATTTATAAATAACAGGTTTTTCGGTTTCCGTCAAATATCCCCTTAAAAACTTCGTTATTGGTAATCTTCGTAAGGACCAAAGTTGTAGAGAATAATATTTTTTCCAAGTTTTGTTTGAAACAAATTTTCATATAACGATCCATTTCGGAGATATTTTGCTTTTTCTTAATACCAGTATACACCGCCAGCACCATGTAGCGGTGAATTCTGCAAACATTCAAAATATACGTAATTTACGGCAATAAGGACGACTGTATTCTTTTACGATACGAAATAATAATTTTGCCTCATAATGCTATTCACATAATTTAAATATCTATACCCCAAATATGGAGAAAGTCATGTGTTGGCCACATCAGATTTTTTTAGTCTTTCATCATTCGAGCTTTGAATTTTTGTTTTCGAAAAGAGATTAATATATAAGTTGATTTACTTTGAGAAGGATAAATTTTCCACTCGAAACTGACAGCAAACTCAACGCAAGTTCAACATACACGCTTACCACGGTAAAACTGGTGCAACGTAAATAACTCGAAAAGCTTAACATCAAGAATACTTAGGAGAGTTTGGCCTACAAAACTTTTCAAAACTGTAGGCGTGTAAACAACGCCAATGAATATGGACCGCGACCAAATTTCTCATCGAAATGCAACGTATTAATTTCATCGTGATTTATTCCATAGAAATTACAACTTGCCTAAGAAGTAGCTATTATGAACATATAAACGTTTAAGGAGTATTTTTCATCAAGGATATATCGCAAACGCGTAGGTACGTCGTTAAAACCGAGACATAAACCGCCAACCTTATCTCCCGTGGAGTTCCCCTAAACTCTAATGAAGTGCGTACATTAGCTCGCATTAGTCTATCGGCACTTTCGCAATCGTTGAGAGCGCTCTCTCTCCCTCTCTCTATCCCTCCGATTCTATCTCCCTCATAACAACTACTAGTAAAGACGACGGGCATTGGGAACATAAAATCGTCGTTAATTGAAGACCGCGTTTTCCCTCGGTGCTGTTCGCGGAGTTCCCATCTCATCTCCAACCCTCCTCTCTCAAGTTTTCCGGTAAATCTGTAAACAAAATGGGGATGGAGTTTACGTAAAAGATCCCTCTCATCTAGGCTCGTAAATCACAAACCCCCTCTCCAGCCACTTTTCCGGTCTCTTAGAGCGTCGACGCCGGAGCGCGTTATCTCCGGTTAGCAAGACGAACCCTTATTTCTTTCCTTCTCTCCCCTTTCCTACTACAAAAGGCGACGTGAAAAATCTTACATTTTTTAAACCTTCTTCTTTTACTCCCTCCTCATTGCGACCGCCTCCATATCTCCTCTCCTTCTCAGTCTTAAGTCTCTAGCCTTTCGTTTTTATTATTCCGCGGGATTCTCGCTTTATTTCCGATTTTTTTACTGCGTTTTTCTTTTGCCAGCTCGGCGCGACCGATCCAGCGCTGCCATCAATCTCCTTCGCCCTCTCAGCCGCGCATCGCCTTCCATTATGTCCTCTCGCAGACCACGAGCGTGCGGCGATGACCCACCTTCGACCTCCTCCCCCTGGCGCTTCTTTCGCTCTCCCTCCACCATCACCCCTCCTCGTCGTGACCTCGGTTGAACCGAACGAAGGATCGTGACCGAAGCGGCCCGTTGAAATCGTGGCTAATGTTAGCCATGGATTACCCTCTGTCTCCTTTTCCCTATATCTCTCTCCGCTTCCTTCCTCCCCTTCTCCTTCCAGCGAGGGCGCCCACGCTTTTCACGACCATTGGTCTCTCTCTCCTCTTCTTGTGTGGATTTCCTATCTCTTTTTTTTTTCATTTTCCCCCGCACGGAGAGGGTTCGATGCGGTTACCATCTGAACAAACAAGGTTTTTACAGGAAGCGTAGGATGAAGGGGAAGAGGAAGTTAGGTAGGTTCTTCCTTTCTATTCTGTTAACAGGCCTCGTCCCATATATGACCTTAAAAGCGCAGTAAACAAGACGATTAGGTACTGTCGAGGCGCATCGGAGAAAAGCATCGTCACGATCTTAAATCACGATTCATTGAGCTTCTTCGATGTTGATTTTTCAATCACGATGGCAGGTAAAGCATATGTTAAAGCGTAAATAACATCTACTGAATCTTCTAACAGTAGATTTAAATCCGTTTCAAAGGCATTACTACTTTTCCGCAATTATTTTTCGATCGCTATAACAGTAAAATTCAGTGTGTATTAAACGCTGATATATAAGAAGAATCGTATTTTTATTGCATTAAGTGGTTTAGTAGAATTTTCGCTTTAGAGCGGATTTTTTGAACGAGTGTCACTAAGATTTCCTTCTACAATTAATTCCCTGCAGTCCGCAAAGGTGAGCGGCAGGGGTAGGCAACCACCGATCTACTTCTAAATCGATAAATACGAGCACAGGGAGGCTCTTCTAACAAGTCCGGCAATGCCGAGTACACCAGCTCTAAATAACCTACGAGGAAGCAATAATTACTATTTCAACTCCGCGAGATTGCATGATGAGCGGAAATTATCGCAAGCGCGATGCTGTCATTAGCAGTTTTCTTCGCAGCACCTGTCCGAACACAAAGGAAAACATCGCATGCCAATAAAGTAAGGAAAACGCTCGCCAAGTTAAGGACAGGCAGGTGTTGGGAAGTAACAAAAAAAAGTCAATATGATCTCACCTCGTTTCGAGAGAAAACAACGCGCGAACACAACGCAGAACATTGAAATTCATTTTGCTGGCAAACTGCAGACGCCATCCGTCAAAACCTTTTACCGTTTTTGGCATGAAGCCTTTTCCCCTCCCGTCTACTTTCCCTCTTTTCGCAGCCCCCGCGCATAGAATCCCTCCAGGGCCCACCCACGGCTTCGCCATGTCTCTTTCTCTCTTCCTATCACTCACCCGCACCTCTCCGCCCCCAAAACTCGACCCTTCGCAAATGTTCTCCCTCATAAAGACACCGGAAGAGAAACACGCCTCACGCGGGGTGTCATATACACGGGGCATGCCTCCCTCTCTTCCTCGCTCTCTCCTTTCCGGGAGAGACCTTACACAACGGAAGAGAGTTCTGTGTGTGCGCGCATGAGCAGCGGGAGGATCTGCTGATAAAAATTACATGGGAAGTGTGGGAGGTTGTGGGTGGTGATGTCTGCTCAAAGGCGAGGTGGCCAAAGAAGGGTGGGATGAGGGTTTTGAGGCGAGAAGGGACTGTTTGGAGCTGACTCGTAGAGGAAGGGAATGTGGGTGGCGAGTCGGAAGGCTACGAGGCGGTATTTTTGACGGGGAGGACGAGTTGGAGGGAATTGGAACGCGGAGAGGTTGAGTCGGACGGCTGAGGGGGTCCTTGTGTGTGTGTGGAAGCACCTGCGTTAGTCGCATGCAAAGGTACCTGTATAAAACCCTTTTGCGCAAAGCCTAAATTTCTACGGGTCAAATCTCTCTTTTATCCTTTGTTCTCGTTTGCGCCCTCGCCTTTTGCTGTGTTCTCAGTGTACTGAATAAAGTACCTACATGTGCGATAAGACAGCGTTTTGATTAGTTGACTTTTTCGGAGTCAGGATTAAATGAATTGCGGGAACAATCGCTTTGGAGAGTATATGATAATTGGCTGTAAAAAAAAGAAATAACCAGGTCACGAGTATGAGTCAACGAGTCTATAAATGTAGGAGTTGAGCGAAATTGACTTCTCACAAAAAGATGAAGCGCAATAGACCATATGTATATCTTTTAGCCTATCATATGGATAATTTTAATTGCTTCATTTATTATGTCATTTCTATTTCCGCGTCATTTGAAGTTTTGGGAGAAAAATCCCCATAAAATGCACAGTCAATACAAATAAAGTATGAGTTTTAAATACAACAGATGACAGCTTTAGATTCCAAGGAAAACGTTGTGAGGCAAAGTATTTTTAATACTTTCCGTATTTGTATCCTATAAAAATCTTACATTTGATCAGATAAAAAAATCTTGCTCTCTCCGTAACTCTTGTCTTATCCAGTTTATCCGAATATCGCACATCTGATGACGTAGGTACCTGAACAATGGAACTGAACGACGTCTTTTATCTATAACTGAGAAATTTAATATAGGTATATCAGGGGCGGATCCAGAAACTTTTCAAGGGGGAGGTGGGGGGGGGGGCGATCGCCCCTCCACCTATCGAATCCGCCCCTGCCAACTGCCCTATATTTTGAAAATCCCTACCCCTATCAGAATCCTTCTTTCCCTTACTATACAGATCTAATCTGCGGCGTATAATTGAGGATTTTTGAGCGGAATGAATTTAAGAAAGCGCTCAGTGGAGTGCAATGGGGTTATCCAAGGAGAGGGCGATCGCTCCCCACTTGGATCCGCAACTGATTCATATGCGTCATCCCATAAAAATTCCCGTAAAAGTTCAATGCGTGCGTTTCAAGGCATAAATCTCTTCGTAACGACAAATTGCGTGCTGCTTTTCTAAGTCATCTAGTTAAGGGGCACTCTTTAACTATTACGAAAAATACGTGACACTTCTCGAAGCAATCGTTTCTGACCCTCTTTTCTCCTGTCCCCCTTCCCATGGCAAACTCTCCATCATTATCTCTCTCTCTCTCTTTTGGGTGTTACCTATTCAATGTGTAACAAACAGAAGCCATTTGGGCAAGAATCCCCAGGCATTCCTCCTCTTTACCCAACCTCGCTCTCCGTTTAAAATGCCCTTTGTTGATTTAGGAAGAAGGCCGCTACAGGGACCAACTGTATCCAGTCAATTCCAGTCTTCCGAAGGAGGAGAAGGAAGGAAGGACTCACTCCTCGACCTCGTCGCTTCTCTTTCCTAACCGCGCGACCAAATAACCACCTTTTTCTTCCTTTTCGACCTCTCTGCTCTACGCACACAAACCCGTTAAGCGGCCATTTACTGATCAGAGTTGGTAGACCCTCATGCACCCTGACATATGGCGCATGTCCTGAGACCTTTTTGGCGCAGCCTTCCGTCCTTTCTTGCTTTTGTTAGTATTTCCCGAAGCGATATCCCTAGATGCAGCAAGTGTGTGAGATGTATCCTTCAATGCCTGTCAAAGACGCCGGTGAGTTATTTGACCATAAGGCCAACCGAAGTTTTCCGCAAGTAGGCTAAGAAATGGTTTCAAATCTCCTGTTGCGGTTAGTTACATCCCAAAACTAAGAATGATTATTGATCAAATAAATTCATTACATCAAATAACAACAAACTTTTATCAATCAAAATTTGATTTCAAAAAAGTATCAAGTTCCCTTAAAAAAATATAGTGGGCAAGGAAAAGGATTCAACTGAATTTTTATTTGATAAAAATTTCGGTTTCCTGAATAACTCAGATTGCGTTTAATTATTACGATGATGGCTATAAGTGCTATGTAACATTTTATCATATGCATAAAATATTTTAAACGTCCATCCTAGAATGCACGGACCTTCAACTTAAGATAAATAATGTGAAGGGGAAAAGCCAAGCGGTAAAATGAATTTCTTTCTTAGTCCAGACAGATTGATGGATAGAATAATCGTGCTGCTACGGAGCTTGGAGTGCATGAAGACAGATTTTTCGGTGGAGTTGGATGTATCAACGTTAACCGAGCAATTTTTATTCCTAGATGGGCACATGTCTAATAAAAATATATCATGCTCTGCCCACACATAAGTACATACATACACACACACCAATATACACATGGCGTAGAGTCGAAACTAAAATCAGACTACGATACGCGCTCTCAAACGTATTGTAGTGAAAAAAGAGAAAAATGGACAGGTTCAGAAAAATGGGACGAGACGAAGGGTAGAGTGGAAGATTGGTCGTGATGCGGATTTTAGCCTAGAAAAATTAGTACGCAAGGCCGGACCGAGCAAGAGAGAAAGATTTGGGGAGGTAGGGGAGGGAGAGAATGGGAGTCGGAGATAGAATGGAGAGAGAAAGGGGAGAGAGAGAGAGAGAAGGGGTGAAGAGGGAGAGGGGATGAAGCAGATGCGTCAGATAGGCCGTTAATATCCGTGTCTGGCCGAAGAGGGATGATCGAGACGGCCCTCCGTTAACGGCCAATTTCAACATTTACTTTTTTTCCCCTCTTCCTTTTTTTGAAATCGCGCGATTTTTTAAACCCCTTCTTTCCTTTCTCACCAACGCCCTGCCGACGTGACTGGAATTTTACTTTACGAAAACGAATCAGGATTTTTTTAAAACATTTATCTTAAAACCTCTCGAGTGTGTTTTTTCTGACTAACATTATTGAAGGCGATTGGTACTTGTTTACTTTGAATGGAAATAGAAATTTAATAGCGACCACGAGGAGACCCTGAATAACTGACATAAACCTAAAAAAAGTTCGGGTTTACATCTTAGTTTGACAGGGAGAAATTCATGAAAAGACGAGAAATGTATTCAATTACCTTAATTATCTGGCGCCCCTTTTCTCGGAAGAAGTCGGAGAAGAGTCCTGTAAAGATAAAACGATTTTTATATAATAATGCCATCTCATAGCTTATATTCATCAAATATAAGTAACGAATATAAACAACCACTTGCAGAAATTAATATAAATACGCATTAACTGATCATACAAAAATACGTCCCGGAACATAAATAGCTCGGACTTATAATTATTTAGGTAATTACAAACAACCTTTTTACAGTGTTTTGGCAACATCTCATCGGCACAAATAAATTCTATTTCGAAGGAACTTGAAGCAATATTTTTTCACGAATGGCCACACACAATGGTGATAAATTTCCTCCTAAAATTTCTTATGTTTATTCATCGAATCGTCCGTTTCGGGCGTCGTACTCAGTCGAACCCCCAAAACAAGTCCTTCCTCCCTTTTCTTCACGCACGATAAATCAATCCAGTTTCTCAACTGAAATCATAACCCTTTCGGGCGCGGAGAAACATCTTGCCAGTTTTTCCCGAAAGAGACACACACGCGCTCGCACAAACACACGCGCGCACAAACACAAACACGCGCCGAACCCTGAGAAACAGCTCTCTCTCTCTCTCTCTCGATCCCATCCGATAGGAAATACGAACTTCCTTTCCTCCCCGTTCGAATGACTCGTAACTTTCGGTCCAATGAAGCCGTAACACGATCCGTTTCTTTTTTTTTTAAGAATTCAGTATCCCTTCCTTCTTCGTGGGCTTCGCATTCATAGGGGTTACATACCAAATCGCACAGAGCCTTTGTCACCATGCGAAAAAGGCTTTGAGCGCACGCACTCTCAAGACACAAAACGCGTTGTTGGCGGTCGACGATGTAATGCACACGTTCGCAGCGACACGACCGCAAAACCAAAAAGTAAGCTTTATGCGTAAAACGCCGAGCGATGCGGGATTATTCCATGAACTTGCCTTTCCTCCTCAAACTCCGTTTCCTCAATCCTTCCTCTTTTAACCTCCCACCCAAAAACCCTTATTCTTTCTCTCCTCCCTCTCGAATGCCATTTTATCTTCTCCTGTCGCCGAGCTCATAAACGTCAATCCGCGGGGAGACGAGCAGGAGGAGTGCCAAAACGCCAAGGAAAAAAGGGACGAAAAGAGCGAGAAACTTTCTTTTGGAAACGATTGATTTCGTCGTGCTAGCACTTGGAGTAGGGGAGAGAAAAAAATCAAAGCCATCCTTATCCGTAGTCCTCTCGAAAAACAAACCGATCATCATCTCGGGAAACCGTAAACGACTGGAATTCTCGTAGGGATAGGATCGAGTGTTTTTCTCGCGTACGAGCGGTAGAAAGGGGTGTGGATATACTTATATATTACCGTCAACGATGAGAAAACTTCTTCGCTCGGAGTCTACTACGTCTTCGGAAAGGGTTCCGATAAAGGTCGTTCGACCGTGAAATACCGGCGTCCTTTGAACAGTACTTGGCGGTCACTTTGAAAATTGTAAACACTTTCGAAATTCGAGATAAAAATAAATTTTTGCTTTGTTCTCTTGATCATGCCTATTGCGACAGAGTTGTAAATGTTTAGAGCATAAATATATTAAGATGATGTTAGGTTAACTTGTTGACTTACGTCTTCTTCTACGGAGATAAGTTCGATAACAACTGACCATCTCAAAAATGGGAATTCTAATGTGGACGATCAATTTGTGAACACGAATTTTTAAAAAAGTTGAGAATGCGTAATCCAAAAAAAATTCACATTGATTCCTTCCTAAAATATGATTAATTCATAGGATATCTCTATATCTTAATCTGCATAAATTCTCTATAAGCCACCGCAATTCGTATGCGTGCGCTCTGAATTAGCCTTCTGGATTTACAGATTTGGCAATTTAAAAAAATAATTATTCACCTTTTGGGTAACATTTAAAACTATTGGATTGGACAAATCGTCTAAAATAACCGTCTTATTTCGCTTTTCACCCGTCCTAAAAGTAAAGGTTCGACAATTGAGCGTACTAGATGCGTAAACAGGACTGACCTATTAAATATCTGCAGGAATTCGGTTATTAATAAATCCTACTCGCAAAAATTTGGTTAAAATCCGATTCAGTTTTAATCCTATCCACATTTTTTAAAATGTATTGTTCCAGCACCGAATTCAGATCAGGGAGTCGCGTCGGAATAAAATCTCGGGAATTGCGTACGTCGCATCCCTAAATAAGTTTGGCTCACGACGAAATAGGTTAATAAAAACCCGTGGCCTCCTCGGACAGGCAAATTGCTCTTCAGACGAACGAATGCTCCTTTCACAACCCCTCAATCAAACAATCAGTGCGATGAACGATTGTCCATCCCCGCTTCCCTCCTCATCCAGTGCCCCCCTATTACTCCCCTCCCTCCGTCTCCAACCCTTCCCGCGTACCTTCCTCCGCTACATCCCTCTCTCTGAACCTTTCTCTCCTTCCCTTCCACTTCATTCATTTGTGATCACGTCCTCCTTTCCATTCCATTAAAAGCCCTCAATGTCATCACTCAAAGCTACACCCGCCCATCGAATCATGTTTTGATTCCCCTCGCTCTCCCAGTTTGGAAGAGGCGGACCGTCCTAAGAAAAGCACGTTCATTTGGTGATTTATTACATTCGCCCTTAATATAGAGCTCTCTCGGCAGGAAAATCGATTTACTTTATCTATGTATTTTTTTTTAAATCGAGCCACTGGACTTTATTAGATTAATGGCCGCTTTACATATAAAAAAGGGAGTATATTAAAGAGTTTATTTTGGCTGAAGCATTTGATTCTCACGAAGAAACTCATTTCACATAAAACCGATGGTAATTTATCATGAATATCCAACCTCGTACTACGTATTTCTAAGAGAATTATTGAACTAAAATCAAATTTAATTGCCAAACTAAATCACTTGAACAGCAGCCGTAATCAGCGATCATTTATCAAAAGCATACGCTAAATATGTATGTCACAACTGATGATGGTTGCTTTGTAGCGTATCTGATTTTTCCCTATCATTTGTGACCATCGCAAAAAACATTCGTATCTTAATTATTCTCCATAATAAAACGTTATTTATCGCGTCAGTTCAAAGTATTCTACCCTTCGTTGACATTTTGCTGATAGGAAATGCGTTATAAATCGCGGCTGATTAGCAAACAAGTTTCAAACGCCGTTAGTTAACCATCTAGACTACCGAGAGGGAAAAACGCTAAGTTATAGTCATTAAATTCTTCTCGTTATGGATAAACGCTAGAAAAAAATTAGTTGAAACCTCGGCACTGATTAGCCAGCCGCTGAAAACTTACTTACGTAGGTATGTATCCAAATCCGATAGCAAACTAAGCCTTACTACTGGTGAAACGTGGGTTATGAATGAAACCGGTTGGCTAAACACGTCTCCGTTCCATTGAAGTAGGAAACATGGCGAAACTGCACAAAGCACCGGCGAGGGTTATTATATTCTCCCCCCTTGATTACATTTTGATACGCCCTTCTCCTAGTCCTTCCGTAAACGTTATGCATACGACATCCCTCCCTTCTACACCATCTTCTCTTTTGCCACGGCCCCCACTCCTCCCCCCCCCCCTCTACCTAACACACACACACACCCACCCACTCCTCAAAACTCCATCTCCTCCCAACAATGGAGGGTGGCTGAGGAGTAGGGCGAGATACAGACGAAGACAATGACTCGAGGAGCCCCGGACGCAGGCAACTAGGTAACTCATTCGCTCTTTTGTCTCTACGACCTCCTTTTCTTGCGACCGGCGCGATCTCCTCTAACCGACCCCTTCCTCCTCCCCAATTCCCATGCATCTCTTCAACCCCGTTTCCACGCTAATGTGCTCCCTTCTTCCCCCTTTTCCACTCCCACCCTCTTCGTGAACGGGTCGCTTCCTGAATTACACGGCAAGATCTCTCTCTCTCTCTTGCACTCCTCCCCCCTCTCTCTCTCTTTCTGTAGATCCCTTCCCCCCCTCTCTCATTGCTGCGACCCACCGAAACTCATTTTGCAAAACCCCTCGACTTCCACTTCACTCAATTTATTACTTTCCTCATTAGTTTCCTCGTGGAGGACATAACGATCCCTTTCCTTCCTTCCTCCCAAGTGCCTTTTCATTGCCTCTTATGGTTTAAGTTTTTTTTTTATGTTTTGGTGGCCTGGAAGAATAACCGGGGTCTTATGAAATTTTTCGTGGCCAGCCATGATGACAGGTATTTCTTCAAAGGAGACGAGATTGAGGACGTTGGTATCTGTTTCAGACCCCGAAATTTTTAATATTATCCTCCACGGTTGATGGAAATGGGGTTTTTTTTAATTTAGGAAGAACTTAAGTTAATTTAAGAAATAACTGAACTGCATAAATATAAACGTTTTTGTAAGAGTTTGTCTATTACCCCAAAGGAAGTATGGAGAGTGTCTAATAAGTTAACTTTTACTTTCGCATTACTGCTTACTTGCCTTTAAAATTATTTAGTTTCGCTTTAAATTTCAATACCACGTGACTTTAAGTACTTTAAAAATACTTTCCCTCTCGACGAAAACCTTCGCTTCGGTTTGCCGATGATTTCCCTCTTTCATCCGGATTTTTAATCTCACACGAATCCCAGATTAATTTTTCCTTTCCTCCATTAATCAGCAGGGGAATGAAAAAAACACCTGAGAGCTTTTCCTTAATTTTGCTCGCGTTCAATCTATCCCTTTTCTCCCTCCCAATATACAAAGGAAAAGAAAAGAAAAGATATTCCTCGCCTAAGCATGTTTTCGCGGACTCTTTATGTCGCTACGGTTTTTCTATTGCCTTTTAAAAAAAAAGAAAAATAAGTTCAAATAAATTTCAATCCAACAGAAACGTCCAAAAAGTAGGCGCGAATTTTACGCACAAATCACAATCAGCGTTAACCGTGATTGCGCGCGAGCCTATCCTGCAAACAAAAGCCTTTTCCGTAAGCAATTCCCAATTTTCTCTTTTCCCGCGAGGATCAAACGAGGGGGAGGCTCGAGTATTTTTTTTTTCATTTCGCGAAGTGCCTCTTTTTTTTCCCTCCCATCGCTTTCGAATTCACAACTCACCAATCGAGGCCGCCACCGCCGCCGTAGCCATCAAGGAGCAATTTCCTCCCCCCACACTCCCCTCCACCATATCTCCCCGTCATTCCTCTCTTAAGATCAATAAAACCACTCCGAAAAATCGTAATTTCTTTGATTGGTACCAACTTCGCCTTTTATTCACGCCTCATAATTCCTTTCATCGCCTTTCATTTATTTCTTTATCACTTCCCTCCTCTCCAACTCGCACTCTCCCCCGTCTCCCACGGCGAACGTCGCATCCCCACCTACCAACAGACACGCTCTCTTTTCGGAACCTTTTCATTCCTCTTCTCCCACACCCTGTCGACTCACACCCTTCCCTCCAAGTCTCCCTCTTGCCCATCACTAGAGTGCACCGAGCACACACACACACGGACTTCCTTCGGAAAGATATTTCAACCCTCCTCCCATATTTCCCTTCCTCCGTCCATTCCACTTTTCCTCCCCCATATTCTTCCCCGCCTCTTTTTGGTGCCGCACCAAGGGAGGGGGGAGACCACCAAAAGCCTCCTCCTCACAATACCAACGTCCACTCTCTCTCTCTCCTATGCTTTCTTATCCCCCTCTTTCTTCGCAGATTCACTCCACATAAGCGCCAACTTCCCCCTCCTTCCTCACTTTTTCTCCCATTCCCCTTTCCTCCTGTATACTCCAACATTCTCCACATCTCCTTTTCCAGTCAGATAATCCACGTCCCAACCCGAAATGACTGCACTTCCTTCCCTTGTCCATGTGTCCCATTCCCCTCCGCCAACTTTGCCCCAAAAATATCCGCATTCCTCCTTACTTTTATTCCCTAACCTCATCCTTCCTCAATATTTCCCACACTCCTCCAAATCTCTCTCTCTCTCTCCCTCTCTGTCCTTTTTTCCCTCTCCTCCTCCATCCTCTCCGACCGCTCTCCGGTTCTCTCCACACCCTCTCCCGCGAACAATGGAGTAATGATTGTGGATTAATGTTCCACTCCTGCCACTTCGTTTCCCCTCTTTCTCTCCCACCATCCACAACATCCATCCGCTGCCAGAATCTTTTTCTTTTTTCCTTTGTCTGTGACGCCGTCGCCACCTCATGCCTCCAACCTAACGCCCTCTACACCACGTTTAAACCAACTCCCTGCCGATTTCATCTCCTTCCTCCCACGCAGCCTCCTCCTTCCTCTCCCACCAAGCAATCACATCGATAGAGAAGGAGAGTGACTGGCATTCACGTCTTAACCCACCTCCTTATTCAAAGTCTATTTCTCATTTCATCTGGCGCCTCCTCTAACGAACGAACAAGCGAAATTTCATCACTCGTGAAGACTATTGCTATCTCCGATCATTCGGCCCAGGCAAAGATATCCGTGTTGTTCACACGTTTTAGCTGGATACGACTCACTCCAAGTGATTTTCTCTCGTTGATACTTGTTGAAGTATGGATGAGAATTTACTGAGATTGCCAAAGCCAACGTTTTACTTATCTGCTTATTATATACGCTTTTCGGCTGGCAAAGATCTCGAATTATTTCTCCAACTCGCATAACACTCAACTGTCTAACAAGTGTCATTTCGCATGCTTTATAAAATTCGCTCGAGGTATTTACAGTCGAAAAATGCTCCCCTCTAACTATATAGGTATATATAAAGTTATAATTAATGGTTTGCAAACATTTAAATAGCAAAATATAATAATTAATCACAACACATTAAAAAGCATTTTAAAATTTTCATCCTTTATTCTTATGACTTCTCCAGCTCTATTTTCCCTTTCTTTCCATATTAAAATCCATCCCGTCCCCTGCTTCCTTCGGGTGCGCGCGTCTTCGCATGACGGCACCTTTCCCTACAAGTTCAAACTACAATCTTCCGTTACTTTTTTCCTTCTCTAACATCCTTACTCTTCGTCCCTCTGCAAAATCCTCTTTCCTTTCCCATAGAAGATGTCTGTTCACGAAGCAATAGCGCCTGGAAGATCGTCATTGGAGCTCCATTGTCAATCCATTGATCACGACAAAAATACACCCCATTGAACGCATCCGGGTTTCCGTCTTATTCCTTCCGAATGTCCCATCAAGCGCTTCACATCGCTTCTCTTGTTTTCCCTTTCATTTTCCACCGTCTGCTGCTGCCATCTCACACCCATCTTTTTCTCTTTCTTCCGCCCCCAATCCAATGTCTCCCTTCTCTCTCTCTCTCTCTCTCTCTTTCCATCTCGTAGGTCGATATCAAATCTAAGGTTCCTTTTGTGTCTGAACGATTTCTTTTTCATTGTCCCTTTTTCCTCTCCCTCCAAGCCTCAATTTGAAAGAAATCGATTAATCAACGTTGGCCTCCTTTTATGTCTCTTTTCTCCATCGTCTCTTCACTCATTAAATTGCTGTTAAGCCTAGTGTTTCATTTTTTCGAACCGATCCGGAAAGCATTCTTATGGAAAAGGAGATAAATGCAGAGTAATCCGATTAAAAATATTTGAAAACGACGTCAATAAATGAATGCGTATTGTCCAGCTATGAATAAAAAAGAACGAGCCGAGAGAAACATTAAAAACTGTAAAATAAATAAATAAAATGAGAAAAATTACTTGGTATAAGTTCCACTTTATTAAAATAGATACGACCGGTTTCGACTAACGTATATTCATCATCAGGTACAAAAACAAGAACCAACGCAAATATATACGAAATCGTTGATTTTAAAAACTGTTTGCGGCGATTTTTTAAATTCATAGCGTGGCAGAGGCTCTTTATTGGCCGAAGTACATTATGAAGGTGCCACGCTTATCGCCTTCGTGCATGCTCCATCCGTTAACGGTGCACCGACGACCATTAAAATATCATCGCATAAACGACCTAAAGAATCACCGCCCTATAACGAGAAGGTGCGCATATCAATTGATACCGCATTATAAATCGAACGGGAGGCTACTTTTATAACAAACACAAAGGATGCGAAACAAACGAGAGTGATTCGATATTTCTCTGACGCTTATTCGCCGTGTAGGAGAAAAAAACAAACGCAGCGAGATTGCGATCTCTCGCATTAAGTGAAACGCGGTCGTACATTACTGTCGCTTTGCGCGGCCATTAATTCTTCTTAAAGTCCAGTTCACCTGCCAACAATGTCCGCGCTGCGTACGCGCCGCGATAAACAAACACGTCGTGCCATACAGCGGCGATGGATATCTGCGGAAGAGAGAGCCCCTCGGGGGCGTTACTTCGCATACATTAGCAGATCACGCCTCTCTCGCACTGGGCAAGGGGAACGAGGGATAAGTGCGCTTCGGTTAAAGAGTGCCAAAGTGAGCGTGGGACGGAATACGTAACACGTGTGCGAGGACCACTATAGCGATCTGTGTGGGACATATTGCGGTTGCTCTTGGTGGAATCCACGCGTGGGTTAGGTAAATTGATATTACCCTTAGAGATTCGCGCGCTATAGAAAGCCTTTGCCTATTCGTACAAGTTATTTTCGCCTTTAGTTCATAGAAGAAACCCGTTACTATTTCTACAGGTTTCAACTACGGATATGGCAAATTGTCAATGAAAGCGAGCATTATTAATGATGAAATTTTATCAGAAATAATGAAGTAACTCCGAGAAGAGTAGCGGAGATCGAATTTCCAAAAGAAAACGTGTTCGGTAGAGACGTATTTTCACTCAAGAACCAAACGACCGTAGCTATCTAGGGGAAGGGCATTGACGACCGTTCCCAGCAAGGGCCTAATGGTTGGATACTCCACGTAGATGACGGTGGAGAAGATTTAAAGATGGGAATGAGTAGTCCTATCTCCATCTTTCTTGCTTCCCCCCCCCCCCCCCCCCTTCATCCCTTGTCTACTGCACATTTCCTCCTCTCACACGCACTACGGGGCGAGCTCGTCTTTTTCTCTCCTTTCTCCCTCCTGCTTTACCGTTGTAAATGGTGAGAACTGGCCACGTGCATTCGCGATTCCCCTCCATCAACCGCGGCCTACGTCTCTTCTCCCCCTCTCTTCTCTACATAGCCTTTCTCGAAACACCTCCACCTCTTCACCTTCGTAGACGCTCATTACAACGTCCTGCCTCACCCCCAAATCCTCCTCCTTCCTATGTTACCACAGCCCTATCCGCTTTCCTTACTAATCACCCAATCAACCTCTTCCAATACTACTCCCTCCCCCAAATCCCTAATTGCCAGATATCGATACAGCCCCCCCATCATCCTTCAGCCTCAGGTACTCCTCATCCAGCACCTGCAGCATACTCCAGACACTCCCTCTCCGCCTCACTTTCCTTCAGCTCTTCCTTATCTCGCACATTGTCCTTCCACGCAACCCGTTTCACCCTCACCATCCAGACTGCACCTAAATACCTAGCACTTCTCCCCGAAATCTCCAAGCCTTCTTCTCTCCCCTTCCAACAGCGCATGAAAGGGGGGGAGAGGAGGAAAGTAACTCGTAAGGGTAAGAAGCTTCATTCTAAGGTGGGGTGGAGATCGGTAAGAGGGTGAGAGTGGGGAAGAGAAGAAAGTCCTTGATGGGGACGAATGCGTTAAGGGTGAGGGGTTTGAGACGGATTTTGCGGCGAGAGAGAGAGAGAGAGATAGAGGGAACGAGGGGAAGGAAAAGAGAGGGAAAGGTGGTAGAGAGAGAGAGGGGGGTAATGGAAGAGAAGGACTACGCTGTCCTAAAAGACGGGAGTGGTTGTGGGAGTTAAGGGCGTCGGGAGGAGAGGGAAGGTCGGTGGGCGATAAAGTGTCCCCGGAGACCTCCTGAGGGAGAGTTTGGTGGCGGCTTTATTATGTACGGCTGAAGACATACGTTGAGTCGCCGTGGGAACTACACGGAGGAAATCATCGAAGATGCGTGTGCCAGGAGGAATTCCGAAGGAAGAACTTTTGGAGATACGCTGTATATTTTTCAGAATGTTTGTTCTCATGTCCTCTTCTCCTTCGATTAATTAAATTGGAAACGCTACTCTCTCAATCTTTATATTTATATATATATATATATATATATATATATATATATATATATATATATATATATATATATATATATATATATATATATATATATATAAGGGTAGCAACAAGGTGTTGGAGGAAGCCCAGTGGACACTTACCTAGAATGAAGAGCCGCTGGGGGTGCTGAGGACACACGAAAAACACAAAAGAACAAAAACTACACAAAAATGGAGCTTTCGGGCTGATGCCCTTCTTCAGCGACGGAGAAACATATATATATATATACATACATACATACATACATACATACACCTATAAGCAGAAAAAACACACTTGTATTACTTCGACCATGACTTTCGCCAAAAACAAAAAAAATCAACGTGATACCAATAAGATATACTGTGAAAAATAGGAAACTTCTGTTTCGATTGTACAATTGCGTTATTTTGTATGATGGCAAGGAGAGTTTTATTTATACATCTTTCAGCTTAAAAACAACGAGAGCAATATTATTTAACGGCAGGTAGCAGTAATACACACGTGTGGGAAATTAATGTTATTCTCGTCGAGAATAATTAACATATCAATAAAATTCACCGTCTAACTAAATTACGAACTCCTTCAATCGTTTACTTGTTTTCCTTCTTATAAACAACTAAAAGGAATCTCGCGTAGGTTTACTCGTCATTTCCAACTTTAAATGCCGCTCGGCAAACATGAATAATAGATTCACCTCTGAAGGATTCACACGAGCGAGAATTCAGACTGGACTGACTGAGTTGATAACTTGCAAGTTCGACTTAAGGAGTTTTCGTAATCAATAGAGAAAGAGCGATGGCAGTGGATAGGGCACCAGGCGACGCTTCCAGAGACAGAGACGGTGGGAGGGATGAGGAGAGAATACGTACTATGCAAGCTCGCCAAAGCGAAAAAGGAAGAAAAAGATCTCTCATAAATCGATTTAGCCGAGGCGAGGGTAGTTTGTTAGTCGTATGAATAATTCATACGTGGATCGACTGATTGATCGTTTTTGTTGTCGCTGATTGAGTGACGTAATAGGCCGATGGCGGCGGTTCGTTCGCGGCTCGATTTTGATGAATGATTTATCAGACGGGAGGCGGTGATGTTCCGTCGAGAGTAGCGCGCTTTCGAGCAAATAGACCCAGGTGTAAAAGTGTGGTTAGCTTCCAAGTTTATTTTTCTTGCTCCGGGCCCGTGAGCGCGTCTTCTTATGCATGCAATGTTTATAGAGTGGGTTTATCGCGGAAGATCCCTCCGTGCATTTGCATATAAATTATAATCCATCAAAAATTTTACGGACCAACTTAAATTTTTACTGCCGGTCTGTTTGCCCAGCGATTCTTTTGAAGTCCTCGGCCTCGGATTAGCATTCGGCGTAATTCCGCATGAGTCACTCTCAGGAATATTGACGGAAGGGTAAAAATATTATCGGTCGCATAAAAATAAAGGAGATAGGGTTTTACGGAATTCGGTAAAAGAATAGAAAACGCAAATTTATATCGGTGTTCTTAAACGTTTAATTCATTCCTATAACCCTCTCAGAAATAATATTTCGTCTACATGCCACTGGCGTTAATCTTGTGATTCTGAAGGATCAGCGTCGAAGTTATCGCGCCGTAAATAGCGAGGCGCGGAAATTATCCCCACGAAATTTTTAAATAACTTACTAGAGCAGGCCGCGCCCTAAACAAATTTTCTAACCGCGGAAAATGCTAAAGCCCCTCGAATAATATTTCATCTCGTCGAAAATTTATTTCCACATTCTGTCATTAGTTGAGCCCTAGTGAAGTGGGAAGCTGTTAGGTTTACTACCGGGACATTGAGGTAACAAATCGATAGATAGTATGTTTTCCACCCCATCTTTTCACACCCATCTCTCCCCTTTTGCCCATTCAGGAGACCCCTACCAGTTTTTCCTTTTTTTCTCCCGTTCGATTTTTCTCTTCCTCCATCGCCCCCTCAATCTTTCTCCCTCCCTTCTGTCACGCTCCCTCCTTTCCTCTCCCTTCGCCGTTACCTTTGCCATCAATATTCTTCCTTAATCTACCCTCGCATTGGCCCCTGACTACCATTCGGACCTCTGACTTCAATTCATCTCACTCCTCCTCCCTTAACTTCAATTTTTATTCCCTCAGAAAACACACACACACATACCACTCACTCTTCCATTCACTCACTTTGTAACCATTGTTGCCGTAAAAAAAAAACACGACTGGCTCTCCCTCTACTTTTCGAGATAAGAAAAATAAAACCTTCTTTACCCGAGAGTTTTATTGGATCTATATGTTTACCGAAATACGGGTTTGACAGCGGAATAAATAGCAAACCAAGCGCATGTAAAATTGAAAAAAATGTAAAGTACTTGCTGGAGGTCATTTTTTAAAAGGAGCGAAGAGTGCAGTGCATATATTTTCAAAGTAGTGTTATTTCAGTGATTTTTTTATAGTAACCTCGCATTGATGATAAACATTTTAATGAGAAATTTCTCATAAAAGTTCTTTTTTTACACTTTTAGCTTCAAGGCACAATAATTTCTATAAAATACGATGGCGAGAATATGAAATTGTCTTATAAGACATTCATTCTACAAAAACAAAATTTTCGAATGCACATCGGGAAAAAATTGTTTTATGATTTTTTATAAAATCTACAAAATTTATTTAGCTTCCATCATTCAATTATTTAAAACACATTAATTTTGACAAATCATCATTATCATAGGTAGTCTGTCCGTAGACAGGTCCGTGATTATTCATGGTTATACCTGGTTCTCCATATACTACTCCTATTTTATATATAAGTTTATTATATGAAAAACATGATATTGTAAAGTGGGAATTTAGTGATCAGGTTTGAGTGTAGCTGCATTTCATTCGAATGAAAATATCTGAATAACAATCTCAAAGAATTTTAAGCGCACCCTTAAGTTCACTTACTATAGAAATTAATGAGGGCTCGCCTTATTAGCGATGGAAACATTCGCTCGACTCGGCATTTATGGCCACTTATCCAATCGCAAAATATATAACGAGTAGACATGAACAGCCTGATCCCCATTAAGAGAAAAAACTATAACAGAACACTCGAAAATTCTCTCCAGATAAAGTAAGCTGGAAAATTAAAACCGATAATCTTTTCACGGTGCACTCCCTCGGAAAATGCACGAGAGCGACAACGTTCGATTTCGTAAAACTCTCTCCCGTGACGGAGAATAGAGGTCTCTCCCCACCTGGTTCTCTCTCCACCTCACTTCCCTCCCCTTTCTCTCTACCTTATCTCCCTCCATTCGGCTGAAAGGGAAGAAAGTCGAGTCTCTCTCTCTCTCAGACACTCTCACCTCTCCTGCGTGACCGCTGCGAACCGCGTATCATAAGAGTTCGCATGAATATCGTGTGCTTTGGAGCGTTTTGAAGGGAATCGGTCGTTCTGCGCGGCGGAACGCGATTCAAATCCCTCCCTTTTCCCTCCCTCCCTCTCTCTCTCTCTTAGGTGGACCGCATATTCACTCCCACGACGACAGAGAACATAGACGATGCCATTCCTACGGCGACGCTGGAATGTGATTCCAGGGTATGTAGAGGGAGTTGGAGAGGGAGATGGCTGGGAGAGGCCAACTCTATACCCCAGTCCACTTCGATCTCTCTCCTCCCCCTCCCTCACCCTTCACTGCCACTTCGGCCTACCGCCTCCCCCTCCTAGATCCCGGAGGCGGTTTCCTTGGTCTCCCATCTAAAAAAAAAAAACCACCTCCCGAAGACCCACTCAACCCCTAATGCGATTCCTCCCTTACCCAGCATTCATCTCTTTCTCCCACCCTCTCTCTTTTTCGCTCTCTCCCTATCTTTATTTCACTCTCTCTCTCTCTACCTACCCGTCTCATTCCCTATCTCTCTCTCTCTCTCACCCTCCCCCCCCCCCCCCCTTCTGGCCTCGTACCCGCCCTCTCCAACTCCGAATTCCACCCCCTAAAAGAGTGCTCTTCGAGCTCCCTTTTCCCTCCACCATTACACTCTCCTCTGCCTCCTTGTCTTCCAGTTCTCTCTCTCTCTCTCTCTCTCTCTCTCTCTCTTTCTCTCCGCATAAGACTTTATCTCTTATTGCCTCTCTCGCCCGAGGAGGTTGTTTTCTCATTCTCCCTATCTTTCTCTTATTTACCGCCTCTTTTACTTTGCAGCTTCTCCCTTTTCTTTTGTCCCACCGCCTTTATCACTTCTGGAGTTGCTGGGACACCACTCCTGACCGTCGTTTAATACCGTATATTAAGTCGGTTCGAGAGTGTTTAAGGCGCGGGAGATTTCTTTCTTCGGTGGGAAAAGGTTGTTGGACCACACGTGAACCAGAAATTTACATCGAAAACCACTTCCATTTGGGAGGGTTTATATTCAAGATTCATATACGCTCGAGATGCCTGAGCATCCGAGGTTTTTCTTCCATTCGATTCCATTTTCATTTACTTCAATTTGTTCTTATCTGTGCATTTTTACTTATTTTCCGGACACGTCGGCCGTATCTTCCACTTGGGTAGTTTATGCCCGAATTGTGACTGTTCCAAAAAGATCGACGAAAAAAATTGACCGTTAATTTTATCACGTTTGACATGCATACCATTTACTTTATTCGCGACTCTCCCAGGAGCTATCTCTAACGGTTTTTTTTCTTAGTTTTTAACGGTTTTCTAAAAATATAAATCATTAAAGACACGGAACAAAAAACTATATTTAACTAACGTCGAAATTAAACCAATGCCAGCTTTACGCTTTGCATCACAAACAGGAAAGTAACTAGTTCCGATGTAGGTTAGCCATATTGATTCCCCATGAAGTAAACAGATTCGCGAGTAGCTCCTGTTGCCTTGGGTATTAGGAATCCGTTATACGTAACGCATCGTTGCGCATCGCCGAGTTTCCTCGTAGCTCTCCTCTCAAGCGAGATCGCACGGGTCTCATTACCAAGTGATCGGCAGACACACCTTCCTCTCGCTCCCTTCTCTCGAGAATTTCCCTCTCCGCGATATCTCCACGAATAATCCGACTGCTGCTAGTCCTGCACGTCATGCCTCGATCGGACAGGCGGACACGCCTCATCCGACTACCGGTGAAAGCTGACACCGGGTTAAGGAGGCCCTACGCGGCGGAGGGCCCCGCGTGTGGGCGTCCCGTCTGATTAGTCGGCGGCATATGCGTCGCACCTGCATGCGGGAATACGGAAAAGGGAATGCGAGGGAGCAACTCTTCTCTCTTTCTCTCTACAAAGTACTTTGTAAGGCTTCCGAGTGAACGAACGGACAGAAAATGGTTAACCTTTATTAACATTCAGCCTACGCGACAGTAATCGACTACTACTTTTTAAAGTTGCGACGTCTTACGAGACGAGGGTTGCGAGAGCATTTTTCGCCTATCACGTCTTTATGTAAACGCGATTGCAGGAACCTGAGGATATACATGACTCCACATCGGTCATGTTAATTTATTGTGTGCCAGTCCACGAATTTTACCTAACATATAATGGAGAAATATCTAGATGAAACAACAAGCAAGGACTTTGTTTCAGTCATCTAACATATTAATGAGCAACTCTCACAATTTTCGTCGACTTGTAAATTTATTGCAGATTTACTATACGTTTTTATCATTCCAGAAAATAAATAGTTATTATACTTTTAATTGCTGATTATCTTTACTCGATAAATGAAACTTCGAAGCTATTGGAAACATTATCACTGCAATGCAATGTCTTAAGGATAATAATGCCGCACTTACGAAGACGATTAGTATTCCTTCCAATTGAACGTTGTAGAGATTATGTTATTCAATCTGTCCTATCCTATTAAAACGATTTCTGAATCGATTTTAGATGGAGTTTACTTTTCTTCGGATCGCCTAAAAGAACCAAAGAGAGCCACGAATTACGTCGTCCAAAAAAATAACCTTATAAGGATTATCCCTCCGCAAACGTAAGCACCTGCTCAGTGAAAGAGACACCCTCTTCAAATGCGTATCGGAGAAGTCGACTTTAAGAAGATTCCACGCAAAGTAAATAATCTCCCACAAAGGATTGTTACAAGCGCGTTTATGCCTACGAAGCAAAATTCGATCCGCCCTCTTTTTTCTCCATCCTCCGCGGATTATAACACTCTCTCTTCCGTCCTCTCACGCGCCTCCTTCCTCACAGCATCCTTTAATAGTCACACTTCTCACCGGAGGCCCTTTTTTCTCTCCTAACCCAACTATACGACCTCCCATTCCCCAAACTTCGCTCTCGTCTTTTTCTTCCCTTCACCTCGCTCCGATGGAAAAAAAATCCCTCGTAATAAAAGTAGAAGTGAGATTGACGGGCGGGCGGGAAGACTCGAGCGAGGTTTGGGAGGAGAGAAAAAAAAGAATCAAAAAGTGCGAAGGATAAAAGAAGCCACTTCGGGAAAGGGGCGTTTTGGAGTTCCCGAAGGGCGTGACGTCACGCGAGCGCGCTGCATAATGAAGGCGAAAAGGTAAAGGTTTCTCTCTCTCTCTCTGAAGAGATATGTAGGTATAGGGGAAGAGAAAGAAAGGGGAAGAGGTGAGAGGAGAGGAATAATGAGGGAGGGGAAAAGGATACGGAAAGGACGAAGTGGGAGAGAGAGAGGAGAAGGGGAGAATGTATGTATCCAATGGGAGATAGGAGTACGGAAAGTGTGAGAGAAGGACGGGAGATTTAAAGGTTGCTATGGAGGGAGTTCTCGCTTCCCGAGGGGAAGTATACGTGGGTTGTAATAAGGTAGGAGGTAGAACACAGGATAGAGAAGAAGATTAAGAGAATGATAATAATGGGAGAAGATGTGAATAAAAAGGTCTTGAGACAGGAACGGAAAGAGATGAGGTGAGATAGGCGCCAGATGACGCAAGAAGAATCGGAACGGGGTGAGACAGAACCGAAGGGAGAGAGTGATCTGGGGGAGGAGGTGAGAGAGAAAGATGGAGCGAGAACGGAGGAGAAGAAATGGAGATAAAAGGAGAGAGAAAGAGAGAACGAGGCAGAGAGCGGATGGGGAGCGCGGCTCACAAATGGGAGAGAATGGAGATGGACGTGAATCTTTATTGAGCGACGGCTTCCAGGAATGAAACGTCGATTCGTCGACTTTTTTCAATCAGTTTTTCCTCTTCCTCTAATTTTCATCACGTCAATCCGCAGGAATAATTTATCAACTGTTCCAAGAATAAAAGTTTAGCCTTCCATATCGTACATAAACTCGCATTGTATCCTGGAAGTGGAAAAATATATCCATAAGTCATGGTTTGGAATAATTTTTTATGAATCTTTGATCCTATAAGCAAATGCTGATTATTCAAATGATAAATCTTTTAAAAGTCGGTAATCTAACAAACCAGTTTATAAAGCGATAACATTTAGATCTATAAAAAGTACGCGCTTCTTTACAAATGCGAACATTTTCAAATGCTAACAGCAACGGCGTACAATGGCTTCTTACGAATAAAAAAGCTACACTGACGTAAGCACCTAGATTTTACAAAATCCTAAAAATAGAACACGGAATCGTAAAAATTTAGAAATACCGCCTAGTCTTCATGATTCAACGCTATTTGCTTATCTTTTTTTCGCTCCCAAGGTACATACAAAAATTTTCGAACCAAACTCCATTCGGCAGTAATGGGAAAGGAAAGCAATGGAAGCCGTGAAAGTTGGGCGTATGCGGCGTATATATATATATATATATATACGATATATACGGTCTCGGAGTGAAGAGCAAACGACCTCTGAGGGCCAGACACACAAGTCTCCCAAAGACAAAAGGGGTTCGGTTCGCGTCGTGCAGAGTTAGAAGTGTGTGAGAGAGAGAGAGAGAGAAAAGGATAAGGAAGAGACGAATAAAGAGCGGAGAAGGGGGAGAGGGAGGGAAAATGACGGAGGTGGGTGGAGGAGAAGGGGCGAAAAGGGGATATATAATCTCACCGACGCCGGGAGGTAAGACCTCGAGGCGTCGGGCGGCGTCGTTTCAAGCGTTGTGAAGTTCTGCTACTATTTACTACGCGTGCGCGAAAGGGAGATCTCTCTCTCTCTCTCCATCTAGTGCACACACCTTATCCAAACTACCTCGCCTCTCTATCGTTAAAACTCCCGCTGCACCTTCTTTCAATGATCCCACGCTCTCTCGCTTCGAGTTTATTCATTGGAAATAAAAGCGATCGGGATATTCAGGTGGCAGAGGAAACGACATCTATCTATAGAGACGGTGTTTTCTACCCCGGAATGAGGGGATTTTTTTTGCAACAGGAAATACTGCGGAGATTTATGATGATTTATTTGTATTTGCCATTGGTACTCAAGTTTATTTGAAAGATGTTTGAATTATAGTATATGTGAAAGGACGTGTCTGTAGTGTATAGCTATGAGTGTATGTGCGCGAGCTCGTTTCTAAATAAATTCACACTAAATCAATCCACACACGTTTCAGAAAAACATTTACCGAGTATATCTTTTAGAATTTTGTTTTATATCGAGTTTTACAAGGCTTCGATTTTTATACTGGAATTTTCGCCTTGAGCCGAGGTAAACAAAATATTCCGAGGCTTCCTTAAAAGGCCCGATCTCAAAGACATGCGAGGATAACGAGAGAAGGCGGTTGGAACGAGAGGTGTAATTAGGAGACTATTAGAATAATTGAGGGCAATTACACGCTCCTCCGAACAATGTAATGGCTACAAAATGCCCCATTAAACCTCGAAACCCCTCTCCCTAGTTCTTCTCAGCCTCACACCTCTTGCTTTTAAAATTTGCATTCCCCGCGATTTTACTCCTGCCATTTGCATCTCTTACCCGCTGACTCAGGCCGCGCTTCCTCGGGAGAAAGCTAAGTTAAACGATATTTTAAACCGAGAGCGCGCTCGATTATTTCGGCTTGGAACGCAAAGTGGCGATAAATTTCGACGATTCGGAGGAAGGGGAATTTTGAAAAATAAATTGGGATTATTTAGAGAGAGGAAGGAGAAAAATTCATTCAAAGCTTCAAAGATTCATGTGCTTACAAAGAACGTGAAGCCACGGTAGGATATTTTTAACCGCGATTTATGGAGTACTTCACTAATTGTCAAGAATAAATTTTTTTTATGTCGTTAATAATACAAGTAAATCAACGACGAGCTAAAGTCATAATTACACCGGACTCTCCTCAGAAACAGTAGGCTTAACTGTCACACCAACAGAAACATACTTTCCACGTTATGATTAAAAATAATACCTAGCAGGCAAGATTTCCATTCATGGTCATTTCCGACTTTTTGTCGTGGGCTGCGTGCGTACAAATTTGCACATACTTTTGTATATCGGATAGATTCATTTATAAATCCCACTTTAAGCAATATTATATGGAATAAACCAAGCTGGATCCTCACAGGAGAATGATCAAACGTCGAGAAACACAAAACGCTCGAAACGAAGGAAAATTCCTAACGTCGGGGGAGGGGGGAAGGGGGGGAGGGGGTGGTCTTAGGGAATTGCTCCGTTGAAGTGCGTCGTGGGTAAGATCCTGTGTAGTTATGGAGAGAATCGACGCGGGTCTCGTAGCCCGTGAAGAGGGAGGTTGAATGTCGAGAGGGCAATGGGATCTTCATCTTCCGAATCGCTCAAGAACACCCATGAGTCTTCCCCTCTCTCTCTCTCTCGTTATCATCTCTCCCTCTACCACACCCGCTCTCTCCCCCCTCCCCACCATCCTATTTCCCCATCCCCCTTCTCTTCATCATTGCTCTTCTCCCCCCTCCCCTTTTCCTCACCCTCGCATCCCTTGTACCGTTCCTTGTACACTCCCTCCTTCGCCCTCTTATCATCTCTCCCTCCGCTCCCGCGTTTAGTACAAAGGGAGCGTGCATGGCTCGTTGGCGGCAGGAGAGGCGTGAAAAAGGTCCCCCGCCCTACACCATCGCCCTCTTTTCGCCTCTCCCATTTCTAAACCGCCACTCCACTCCGTTACCTCCGTCTTCTCTGTATTCTCTCACCGCTGTCGTCTCCTACACCGTCTTTTAGCTAACCTTTAAAAAATCCTATCCAAACTACAGAATACTAATACAGAAAAATCACACCTGTCTGACGGTCGGACTATCACAAGGTAGCTAATGAGGGAAAGCAGCGGCTCTATAAATTTGTCGAGTCGCACCTTTTGATTCACACGCTTAAGAGAAATAATTCCCATTTAAAACGCCTCAATGCCACACCTCTGCCGACTCGTCAAATTCGGTAAAGAGGCGCCATGGAGTGTTAAAAAAAATCCAAGCTTAAAAATAACATTTTGTTTGTCGAGAAGAGCGTTAAAGTTGAATGCAAATGAAGTAGCATTGTCGTTCGCTCGCTCGACGCAGAATTTATTGGCACCGACGCTTCGTCTGAAAATTCACTGGTATTTTTCTCTTTTTATCATTCTCATTTTGGAATTAAAAATATATTTATCATGGAAAAATCCGCCAAAACTTCCTCTTTAAAGCCTTAGATGAATATTTTTAAAGATAAACTCCTTTTTTGCTGCGTTAAATCTATTCTCGGAATTTTCAGCATAGCCCCACCCCCTTCTCTCTCTCTCTCACTTCCTCCAATTCGTGGTGCATACGCTGACCTCGAGGTAAATAAAGTAAACTTTTCTCTCTCTCTCGCTCGGTCTCGGAGCTTCGCTCTTTTATAAGGGAAATCCCTTCATTAAAACCCATGGCGCGCCCTTAAGAAGACCAGAAATTTGTTGAAAAATAAAACAAGAGGGAGAGCGGGAAGTGGAGTGGAGAGCGAGTCATTAAATCCCGCCCAAAGGAGAAGAGGGAAGCATTATTGGATCTCGTTACCGTGACAACTCAAAGAAGGTGTTAGCTGCTACAGCGAGGTAACGTAAAAGAGTGTAAAGGATTTTTAAAAAAAAACATAGAAAAGATCGAATGGAAACCACGGCGTGGGATTTTATTGAAAAAATGTGAATTTGGCATTTTTAAAAGGAATTCGCTCTGCTGGAAGAAACAATGGTATATAATGTTGTGTAGAACTGAGGAAAATCGACGTTAAACTTAACCTCAATTTAAATTTCAAAGTAGAGAGTGATACCTACATTACACCTTAATCGGAATTACACGGACAGCTGTATTTATGGAGTGCTGAAGATCAGAGTTAAAATCCTCACCATCCGCACACTAATTTAGAAATCCATGAGTAACTTTTTGGCGCCTGTAAATTTATTTTTTAAAATTGTAATAATCGTCGCATGATACGTAATTTCATATATCCACGACTGATTTTCCATATAGTTTATTGTGCTTTTGCTAACATTCCAATTGGAAACTAAAAGTAGCATGTAACAGTACTAATTGACGTACCACAATAATTTAACAGATAGGCAAATCTGATAAAATCCAACGTCCCGCGTTTTAAATCTACACGAGTGGAAGCGCTGACTACTACACCTCTTTAAAGGTACCAACTAGACAATCAATCATCCCGCCCGAATCGGACGAATCAGAAATAAACGAACCCGAATTGGCGGTAAAGACGCCTGGCGTGTGCTGAACACGCATGAATCACCCCCATTACAACTCCTCCCCCATCCTCTCTCTCTCCATCACTCTCAAACAACCCCGACTTAATGAGAGATAATTGTCGAAGTGCCAAGAAGACCTTTTGAGCCGAAGACACTCGGGCAAAGGTCGCGCATGTTCGAGCCAGAGGGAGTAGAGAGAGAGAGAGAAAGAGAAAGAGAAGAGGGTGGAGACGCGAAAACCAAGCCAAGACGCCATTCGGAGAAAAGGATAGAGAGAGAGGGAGAGGGGAGGTGGAGGAAGAGGTAGCGGTGGAGAAATGAGGACTGACATCTCAGATCGGCAATGGGGGTTAAGAGAGTCTCTCGGGTAGAGAGAAAAGAGAGAGAGAGAGGGATGAGAGAGGAGAGAGTGAGAGAGAGAGAAGAGCGAGATGAGTGGAAGGTTACGAGACGGTAGTAATTAAATCTTCCAGAAGCGAGGTGAGGAGACTTAGGCAATCGCTTTTCCTCATCTTATTCGAAAAAGGGGTGTGGCAAGTGGACTATGAAAATACCTCCCTGGTATGCCTCGCGTCATCGGCCCAACGCACCGCTAATTAGCATGATCCAACCTTTCTCCCTCATTTTCTCTCTCTCTCGCATCATCTTCCTCTCTCCTGGATCAATATTTCGTCCATGTCGTTCACGGATACGGAAGATAATGAGGTGCCAATGTATCCTGCAACCAATGCCGTTTCTATCTTTTTCGTTTCCATCTCTCTCTCTCTCTCTCTTTTTCTGTCGCTGCCTCAGAAACGTGGACGTCTTCCACCTTAGATGAAGATTTTCTTCTTCCTGCTTCACGAGAACAGGGTTAAAAAAGTGGGTTGGGTCGAGATCCTCCAAACAGCCCTCAAAGAACTACACTTGGTCATTCACTCAAAACTCTCTCTTCCGAGTACATACTCGACTCTCTCTCTCTCTTTCTTTCTCGGGGCGGTTTTCTTCTATTTTTTAACGTGGTAATAATACTCGTGACACACTCATGGACGGAATAATGGGATGGACGGGAGCACGGAGGTTTAAATAGATGGACGGGAGATTTTGATAACGGAGAGAAACAGACGATAGATGAACTATTCATGAAGAAGATGAGGAAGTACGTATAGATTTAAAGGGTACTGATTAAAGCTTTGCGAATTGTACAAACAATAGATGACTCTTAACTCCAAAAAGATAGCAAATACATTAATATGATTCACAGCCCTAAGGAGCATACTGGAAAATTGATTTAAGACAGGTACATGGTGGATGGATCATTATTGAAACACTTACTAAAAGTACCTAAGTATTTGAAAGAAAAATCAATTTTAATTGTTAATTTCATGGTTGAACAATAAATATTTTTGTTTAATTGTGTTGCAAACGTGCGTGATTTTGGCATGTCGGAAACACGAGTCGGTTTAGGAAAAAAATAATAGAGCAGATGAAAAGGTAAAATATAAACTCTTCAAATCGTGTTTTTGCCTTCGTGATCAAGGGGCAAAAATGTAGGAAGCAACTGAAATCAACTGGAGACACACGGACTGTCTAGACACCAACTTAAAGGGCAAATATTCAAAGCTTAACAAGCGTGAATGCTGTCATGGAGGAATGACACAAAGTGCGGAAGAATGAAACGAAATAATTTCGATCTGAAACAGTGACGCAGGCGACGCATAAAAAAAAATATATATAGCACCATTAAAGGATCGAAACTGAGCCGTATGGCAGAAAGTGGGAAAAGCGAGACGAATTGCAGATAAAAAGAAAATGAAACCTCGGAGAAAAGGTATTTTAGAGAGAAGAGAGTAGCAGCAGCAGAGGCATCGAGCGAAAGATGGTGAAAGAGAAAGAAAGAGATATCCCTTCTTCTTCTTCTTCTCGGGGATGCTTTCTTTTAGAACCAACAACTCTTTCTCTGTCAAAAGAGCGGAGACTGGCGTGTAAAGAGGGATGGAGAAAATGGGGAAGGAGAGAGGTGGGGGAATAGAGGGAGAGAGGAGGTAGGGGAAGGAGTGAAAGAGAGGAAAAGCTTCATTTTCGCCGGGATCCTTCATCCCTAGCATCGAGAGGAAAAATTTTCCACCAGAAACTTTCTTCATTACCGAAAACCTGTATTCCGACGGAAAATGATTCGTAAGGAAGGGGAGGAGGGAGACACGGAAGGAGGGAATGGAAAAGAGAGGGAGGGAAAAAGAGAGGTTTTTTCCATTCTCCCCTCTCACTCCTCTTTCCTCCAGAGAGAGAGAGAGAGGGATTCGAGAAAAGATTTTCGCGTCAATGTTTGTTTAAAATGGCCGCGTTTGTAACTTTCTGTTGAAAGGGATATCTCCTCCGAAAAACGCTTACCGCGCCTGTTTTAGTATCCTCATTTGGATCACGCGGTAACACTGCTTTTCTTTCTGAAATCCTGCGTTATGTAAATTACGTGCAAGGGGCCTATAGCTAATGGTCGTTTTTGCTGGACCAATCGTTTAGTAGTCTTGATCATTTTAAATCTTAAATGGATTATTAGTTAATTTAATAGAAATTCTTTCTGCATGAAATGTTGGGCGAGGGGGGGTTTTAGAAGAGAAGCATTAATTTCTTGATGTTCTCCCTCGTAAAAACAGCATAAAACATTCCACGTAGAGCTATTCTAGATAAGATATTAACAGGGAGATTCGACATTTCCTTGAATTTACCTGCATGTTTTTTTTGAGCCAGCTCATATGACACCAGATTCGGAAACATCTCTCTTTAAATCTATTAGCAACTTCATATTTTACAGTACCTGCAGTGGATAGTCTATCGCATGTTTATTTGCATTCTTAATAATAATAATATCTGAAAATATTATGAATTAAATAGTGAAACTGTCGTTCACAACTTTTAACTTTGCTATAAATAGGACAGATTATTTAATTAAATATATTTATCATAGCAACGTGGTTCCTTTAAAGATTCAGGCTTAGATTTCAGATTACGAAGAAATATGTCGACATTTTTAGCCAAACTAAAAAAATAAACCCCCTTCGCTAATATTTTTGATCGCTTCCAACCTTGATCATAAAAAAACTGCAAGTAACTCGGCTAAGTTTTCTCCAACGCTTAATATTTTTGATCGCTTCCAACCTAGATCAGAAAAAAAAAACTGCAAGTAACTCGGCTAAGTTTTCTACAAAGGCCCAAACGATTTAATATTCAGCGTCGTCGCATTCCCATCCCTCACACACCCGTGACTTTCGATGAGAACGTACGGCTATGGAACGAGGAATAAGGGAGGGCTGAGGGGATAGATAAGAGGACGGGCTCTCCAAAATAGGGGGCGAGCAGGAGTGGGGAGATCGTATCAACCACGAAACAACATGTAGTTGCCATGGGCGTGGTTCGCTTCCAGAGTGAGGCATTCTGGGAGCCTTGCCAAGGGCAAGGAAGCACCGGACAGGTCGCATCAAACCCAACTCTTTTTCTCCCATCCCTTGAATATCCGAACCGAAAAACCTTTCCGCAGCATGTCATCGCTTCCACTTCTAGAACACCCCAACTATGGGCAGCGTCCCTCAAATGTCATCAGTTAAAATGAGTTTCGCGGAAAGAGGGAGGAGGGGGTAGGAATGAGATGAAAGTGTAAAAACGAAGGAAAAGTGGAAAAGGGGTGAACTGATGAAGGAAATGAAAGAGATAGAAGATAAAATTAACGTATATGGCTCGGAGCAGGAATGAAAGAGAGAGAGAGAGAGAGAGATATAGAACGCTGAGGGAGAAGGAAATAGAGGACGTGGTTTGGAGAAAAGTTTCGAGGAGAAAAATTATCAGTGACAAAATAAAAAGATATTCTGCTCTTGGAAAATCATCAACGTGAACATCGAAAAATCGGGGTCAAGTTGTTAAAGAGTTAAGCTGAAAAGGAACCCATGAATATTGAGCGCTAGCAGGCTTACATCATTTGCAAGTAAATTAAAGAGTTCGTCGATCGAAATAAAATGTAAGCAAAATTTAAATGGAAATGACGATGTTTTTTTATTGCACCCTAAATAAATCCGTGGTTAGTAGAATTTGGAAAGTTGTCAAAATATGAACAAAGATGTCAATTTTTTTATATTGGGTGGAAAATAGTAGGAATACTGTGACGAGAAAAGGCGAGGCGACGTTGGAATGTGCATACACAAAAAAATGATATAAAGACAGTGAATGATCATATCAAGAGGCATGCGAAGAGACAGCGAGAAAAGATAAAGAAAACAAAAAAGGAGAGAGAGAGAGAAAGCGAGGCCAGTCACCTTTGAGAAAAAAATCCCTGCGAATGAGAGGCAAGATATGGTTAAGACGCAGAAAGGCTTTCAAATGAAATTTCGAGTCGAGGGGGAGGGGTCGAAATGGCAAAGGAAGGGAATGAAGGGTGAAGAGTAGAGGGGGAGAAGAATAGGGCGGCGAAGGAGACAGAGAGAGAGAGGAAGGAGAGAGAGAAAGGAGAAAGGAGAGAGCGATGAGCGGAGGAGGAGGAGGCGGGTCTTCGATCCCAATCTATCGAACACGACGGTGCCGATGTCACGTCGTTGGCGACCCCTATCGGACTCTTGTCTGCGTGTATGCGATGGTGTAAGGTCACGTGGGTTGCGCGAGAGGGGATTGGGCGGCAGGGAGCAAGAGGGTTAGCGGGAGGGGAGTGTTGTGCCGCAAGGGTTGTGCAATGGGTCCCTTTGGAGGACAGAGGGCGACCCTGCGGCGTCCTTCTCCTCAGGAGGGGCGATTTTACAGCCGGACAAAAAGGTTCCTGGATAGGAACTGAAGGAATAGAAACAGAATTCCACACGTATAGATAAATGTGTGTTGTCTATCGAAATAAAAGGATCCTTAGATTTTTCTCTTGAGAAGATATCTAAGCGAGTTTCGCGAAAAATGAAGCCATCAACTTTTGCTGAAATTGACTAATTCCAGAGTAATAAAAAATTTTAATTTTATGTAATGAGCGTGCACATTATTTTCTTGGAATCGGAAAAATAAGACTTTTTCAAATCAGACTAGTTGTTAACCCATTGATACGTATTCTCTAGTGCAGTGATGGCGAACCTTCTGTAGCCCGCGTGCCAATACTACCGAAATTGTCGAATCTATTCCGCCTCGCGTGCCACAAAAAGTACTTGATTTTTTTTTTTGGGTGCCAATTAAATTAAATTCGAAATCAATAAATAAGATTGTAACCGTAAAACTAACGTTTACAACAGTTAACTAAATAAAACCAACGTTTTTGCTGCGTTAAATCAGTACGATAAATGCTTCGTATTGTTTTCGCCTTTCGTTGGCGTGCCAACCTAAATCGTCTTGCGTGCCACTTAGGCACGCGTGCCATAGGTTCGCCATCACTGCTCTAGTGATTAATTTAGCTAACAAAACTAAAGCAAATGCCGAGAGGAAAATCGAAACTTATTTAAAATAAACGTTCAAAAATGTGTACATTCAAATAGCGTTTTTTAGCACCAGCCTAAAAAACAGAAGGAAAACAATTTTGAATTAAACCTTATCAAAATAAGTCTAAATACAGTAAAAACGAAATGTAACAAATATAGCTTCCTCTTTCCTGCTATTATTTCACATTTTTGCACTCTATTAAAATCGCTGCTGATGCAAATTTTAAATGTCGTTGTCTAAAAGATCGTCATACTTTATTAATGTTAATTAAGTAGTATTCGAGGAAATTAAATCGTGGGAATATTCCTAAGATTTAATGCGTCAGCTTAAAGCCAATTAATGACTACAAATAAATTCTTAAAAGGCTGCGGGAGTGAATGTTATTGCACTATGAACGAGAATTAATCCGTATCATAGCGCTCAGTTCGCAGTTTTTTGACAATATTTCATGATTAGATATCTCTTAAGTCAGTCGTAACCTTCTTAGCAAGTCCTTTCAGCTACTTAATTCAGCGGATTATCACTCTTTCAAATCCAAATTGATCGTGTCGGCAGCGCATATAATAAACCCGTGTAAATCAAGAAGATTTGTATAACGCGTCACGAGAAAAAAATATAAGCCCCTTCCACGTTCATAACAGGCGTGATTGATGTAAGCGCTAATTCTGAATTAACGAAACATTCTCTCCCGTCGTCATGCCGCTGCTACCAACCAAGCTCGCTATTTTGTTCCCGAGAGTGGCATATCCAATTTGTCACGTTCCTTTCATTTGAATATCTTTCATGAATATTCGTCTTAAGCCCTTGAAGAGATATTTTAAACGACGACTCTCAATTATATTGGAGTACATATACACTATGCGAACGAACGAAGGCGAACGAACGACAGCGAACGAATGTTCGGCTGTTTTTTGTCATTCTGACCGTGCATTTGCTCAGTCCTCTACACTAGAGCGAATGATTGCGTTCGTTGATGTTTGACGCTTTGAACAGTTTCTTGCTGAAGTTGCTGAGTTGTTTACTTAACCGTTTACACTGCGCACGAGCTTCCTTTGATGTACCGCCCTGCCAGCGAACCGCGCCGAATGCATTCGTTCACTTTCGTTCGCCTTCGTTCAACCGTACACACTACAGGAATTCATTCGTTTGCTGTCGTTCGTTCGCCTTCGTTCGCATCGTGTATCCGTACCTTTACGCTGTTCTTCGTAGGCTAAAAATAACGCTACGCATACTATTAAAACTGAATGAAAACAACATATCAACTGACAATGCAAATCGATAGGAGTAAGATACAATATTTAATAATTAAGATACGAGAGTAATTCCACTTAAAAAAAAAGGTTCCATTTCTATAACTGTCGCGATAAAATTCGACTCTTATTAAAGCAAGTGAACACAGTATAAATACGACTGACTCCTTTGCGGAATTTAATCGAAAAATAAAGCCGGCACAAAAAGCTGTGAATTTCGTTCACCTCTTGACCCCCCCTACTCCAATAAACGAGTTAACGTTTGAAACCGGTAGGTACAACAACGATGCCGAATAACACTTTTTGTTACTTTGTTTCTATTATTGCCTCTCACAATGTTTTATTTTTCCACACCTCCTCCTTATATACGACCTATATTACGAGCATATATGCCCTTTCGCTCGCTCTATCGAGTTTCGCTTCCGTCATTTCGTCATCGTTTCTTTATCTCTTTGCCATCATCCTTCTCATTCTAGCCACACCCACCGCCGACTCCATCCCTTTCACATCATTCCACTCTCTTCCATTCGAATCATCCATTAACACGTTCTCCCCCCCTCCCCCCTCCTCCTAACCCATTCGGCTTTTCTCCCACACCCCATCCTCGACCCCCTTTAACCCAACCCAGGCCATTTCGGCATTAGCACACTCATTCCTTTTCTGCGTGTTTTTCCACCCCACCTCCCCTTCCTCCTACTCCGTACACTCTCCATTCAACCTTTGCTTTTTAAAACCTCCCTGCTACACAAACTCCATTTCCAGCTCACACACACACACTCCACGACGAAAACCTCACACACACACACTCCACGACGAAAACCTCACAAGTACTCCCCTCTCCCTCCACCTCCCCTCCTATACGACTAAAGCCTTCAAATTCTCTCCATCTTCTTTCTCTCCTCTTATTCCATTATCGCACGCCGTATCCTTCCTATCCGTCGGTTATCTCTCATTCTCATCTCGGGATCCCGCCTCTTCTCGCCGTTTATTTTTCCCGCTTGATGCGCATCCTTTCCGTGTTTTTAATTTCATGAACCCCATCTATCTTCCTCATCCCAGCATTTTTCATCTCTCCTAAACTTTATTATATTCTTTTGCATATTTATTTGAATACGTTCTCCCCAACCCTCTTGTCTCTACTTGCTTTTCGTTTAAGTTCTCTTCATCCTCCGCACCACACCTGTCTATTTACCGTATCTTAAAAGCTCCCCCCCTTCTCTCTCTCTCTCTTCCCTGCCTCCTCTCTTCTCCTCTGTCTCCACTCTATTTCTTCCCTATCTCCATCCTTCCATCTAATCCTCCTTCACAATCCTTCATCCACCTATCATCTATCACTTTTTTCTTCCTTTCCTTTTTGAACCCTTTCTCTCTCTTTCTCTCTCTCGCCTCCCTCCCACACCGCTTCACAATGGGAGCTTAATTGTATGGAATCGCGGGTATCTCTCAGCATCCTCGCTCTCTCACTCTCTCTCCGCCACACAATGGTGGCCGATGGGGCAAGTGCTACTTAAGCCGCGTCAGGGGACCATATATATCTCCTCTCCCCCCACCCACCCACTCCTCCATCCCTACTCCTTCCCCCTCCGCACGGCATCACTCCAGATCTCTTTCTCTCTCTCTCCCCGTACGCCACTCACCCCTTTCTTTTTCATCCCTCCAATTTTCTCTCCCTCTTTCTCCCACTCTATAAAACCACCGCCATCACCCACTCCACCAACCCACCCACTACCCTACGGTCTCCAACAAAGGAACGATTACAGCGATAAAGTGCTTCCCTCGCGGACCCCCTACCACCGCCCCCATCACCACAAACCCAATCCCCCCATCCTTTTCCTCACTCCTCCTCCCCCCCCCCATCTCTTTTTTCCACCCTTCCTCCTCTAAATCCGCCGCCCGTGCAGACTTTCTTATTCGCAAGAAATACAAAAAAAAATAATAAACGGAGTCCATGATGATTTTTCAGTCGGAAGGGGTGATAAGGATAAAACAAATCAAGGAAAATAAATGAAAATAGCGTTCAATTCCCTTCGCGGAAAGCGTTTTAGGCCGATGGGCACGCATGTCGGAAGAACAGAGCGAAGGGAAAAGAGGAGAAAGGGAGATAAAGATGAGGAAATAGGGGACGGAGGAAGAGGAAAAGGAGAGAGGTGGGATGGGTTTTTGGTGCCATGGAAACGAGGACCGGAGGAGATTTTAAGTGGCTTAAGATTAGCTGGGGTAGATTTTCAATTTCGCGCGAACAATACGTCCGAATAAGTGAAGGGGCAGAGCGTACGGTGAGGGATTTGAATATTAAACTCGCGTGTCCCTTAAGTTGCTAATGGAAACGTGTCGTTAAATGCGAGAGCCGCGAGGGAACTCGACGAAAGTTTTTTATGACTTCTTTTAACCTTTTTATCTGTCGTCATTCATGTACCGTGATGCATGAAAAAGTTTCAGCTGCCGAATGGGCTGAGTTATTCTTTCATTGTCGCAATAAAAAGAAGCACTCTAGGTTTATCGTAATGTTGCATATAATATTTATCGAAATTTTAAATGTATTATAACATTTCAATTAATATTCTTTTAAATTACGTCAACTATGGTAATATTATTTTCTACGTGCTCTGAAGCACAAACGATGGTTTTTCTAAGCTTATAATATCAATCATTTCGGCATGATTTTATACATTTATGATAGATATATCATAGCTTAGAAACAAATGAAAGAGAGGGGGCTAAATTAAAATAAAGTCTCGCCCATAATGTTTACTAGCTCTAAAAAAAGTTTTAGATTAATCTAAGTACCAACGTTTTCTGTTCGCAGTGTTCGACGTAAGACAATGAAATGAAAACGATTCGCCCCGTGTCACACTCCAAATCGGGGCATACGCAATTATATTTCCATCCATTGAGGAACTCTGCCCACGCACCACCAGAGTCTCTCAAAACGATTAATGAGTCTTATTTTCGAGACAAGAAAATCGCCGCTCCCATTAATCACGTCTTTTCTTCCTATTGGTCACCCGCACCACGATAAAACCCAATCATCGAAACACCGGGAGGTGCCTCTAAAAAAAAAATGTAAGCCAGCACACAATAGTGGGGGAGCAATTAAAAAATTTTGCATATCACGCCGCTCGACCGTCGTCTGTTTTTTCGACGTGGGAGGCTACGCGTTTCGCGAATGCATTAGGTACGTGACATTTCGCGATCCCCTTCTTTAAATAAAAAAAAAGACTGCAACTCCGCAGCCTCACTCTCGGTCGCGAGTTGCTGCGAAGTTGCTGCTCTCGAGGGAATGGATGGTCTTTAAGCAGTGTCACGGAGAGAGGTATGGCTCGAAACCTCCTCCCTCTTCCTGCCCTCTTTTCTTCCTCTCAGACTCTTTCTCTCTCTCTCTCAGCAGGTTGCGGCTTTTCTTTATCTTGGGATGAGATCTAGATTGGATCGCTCGCCTCACGGTGATAGTGGAAGAGGAGAAGAGAGGACGCCAAGAGTGAGGAGGGCATTACCACGTCTTCCTGACTGTTTGAGGGAGAGAGAGAGAGCCTTTCGCGAAAAAGAAAAAATAAACGCGCAGGCTGTTTATACGTGCTCGAGAGAGCAAATATGTATGAGCGGGGATTTCATTCCCTTTTAGAAGGGTAATCGCATCAACATTATCAATGGACCGGTCGAAAGAATAAACAAGGTTACACGTGGTCTCCGGGAGTTAAAGGAGAACGAGAATGGAGGAAATAAGAGGTGAAAACTAATTGAAAAAATACTTAATAACGAAAGAGCGTAGAGGTGGCGGAGCGGTTCGCTTGATCGGAAAGTTTTTATAGCATTCAAATTAAAAGAATTTTTTCTCCTGAAATCGTAAAAGCTATTTTCGAAAGTCGGATGATTTTTTTTAGATGCTCACATTGCGATCATCATTGGATATACGATGAAAAAGTTATGGGAATTCGATTCGTTTTATCCCATCTGTTCTCTTTAAAAAATTATATTATATGTATTAAACTCGGTCAGAAGAATATTGAAGGAACGAATGTAATATAAGTGAGAAAAGTATAATGAAAGCAGCACTAATAAGTGGCTATCAAAATCATATTAAAATATCGTCCTCCTAGAGCAGGGGTGGGCAAACCGTGGCCCGCGGGCTATATGTCGCCCTCGAGAGCATTTAACGTGGCCCGCGAAGCTTTGGTGAAAAAGCAATCTGTAAAATTTAACACAATTTTATATTACTTTTGGTAAAATTATAATAAAACCTTTATAATCCTTGTTTGTGCTTGTTTTTCACTTATGTATGACGCCTAAGAATCTAAGCAATTTCCGATTTAAACTCTAATCTGGCCCGCCTACGCATTGGCATCTTTCTATGCGGCCCGCTGAAGAATTCGCAAACACCGATGCGGCCCGCCATGCAGAAAAGTTTGCCCACCCCTGTCCTAGAGCATATTTTTTTCAGCATAAAAATACAATTTTGGGGAATGTGCCGTGACGAGAGAAGGTTATAAAAGGGCGCAAACGAAGGAGAAATGTGAAGTCCAAGGAAAATAAGGAAAAGATCCTGCGACTAAAATCAAATATTCGCGGGAACACAGGTACTTATAAAGAGGAGAGCGAGGGGACGATAGAAGGGCAGAGTGGAAGTAGGCGGATAAAGGTGTATGGATTGGGTTATGTGGTGAGATTAGCATTGTCGCGGAGTGGATGATGGACCTTTTGAAATATGGCCGAAGAACGCGTGCCTTTGTCAGCCGTGCTTTCTTTTCCGAAAAGGGAAGGGGGTTAGCTTCGAATTGGGTAGGAAAGGGTTGGTGAGGGGGAGGGGTCGGAGGGCACGTGACCTGTAGTACAAGGAGAGAGACATGGGTGGGGAGTGTGGGAGGGAGGGAGGGAGTCCTGCACGTGACTCAACTTCCTCCCGAAGGAAGAGGCGCTCTCTTTTTCCTCTCATTCCCTTCGAAGGAGCCGTGACCTCTTAAAGGTCGCGAGGTCAAGGACCCGCGGTTTTCTTTTTCGGTAACCAAACTGAGCTTCAATAAATGATTTTTATGCGCTGTTGACTGTGAGGAAGTAGAGTTTTTTCTCATCTTATTATTTTTTATGCTTTCGCCGTCTGCCTCAAGAGTTTCGCTAAATCCTTTGAAATGAATAGAAGGGGCGATAGATCAAACGCCTCGGCATTAGTTGTATACGGGAACATCTAAGTCGTCAAGAGAACTACTTGTGCCAATGTACACTTTGCATCGATTTAAAGCAATTTCTGATTATTGTACGTCATTCGCATCTTCCAAAATACTGCATTTAAATTACATTGCACATTTTTAAGGTGCCATTGCCATTTATAACCACCCTTTACTGATACTCCAGTTAAAACATCTAAGCGAATAATGTCGAGTTAAATCCCAGTAAAACGAACGCGTCGTTGGCCTCCTATAACTAATGTTATTATTTGTTTATAAATCGTAATCTGGAATTCTGCAGCACGCAATTACAGCGGTACAAAGAGACTTAAAAGATATAAAATAGACGATAAAGGGGGTGCTACAGAGGGGGAGGATATGACAGCTGTAAATTCTAGCTAGATGAAACTTTGCTAGGAAAATTCCGCGATGGTATCGCTCGGCTAAAACCCGCGGACAATCGCGATAGCGTCGGCTTTTTACCCCATTCACGACAGCACAAGTACAGCTCACGGACAAAGAGAACGAGAGAGAAAGAGACAGACGTGGATGTGGAGAGAGTGGGAGTCAAGCGCGAAAGAGAGAGAAAGAGGAGACGAAAGATAAACGCGTACGAATGAATGAGAGCTGAGAGCCTGGCGACAGTTTTTCCTCTTAAGCCCATATCTCACAGGAAAGCGAAAGAACATGGAATCCGTAATCTGGGGCACATACACACAGACACACACACAGACACACAAACAGAGCCGTTCAGGAAGGGTAAAGCCGTCTCTCTAAAGCTTTGATGCGAAGATACATTCCCCGCTCTTTTGTGTGAACCCCTTTTTGAAGCTTTCCTAGCGTGAGTAAATTCAGCTGCCCCGGTGACCCGGCTCTGGCTGCCCACTGGAATCGGATCGAATCTCATTCGCGCCATTTACTCGAACTAAATAAACTATGCGCCGTTGTTGATGGGAGGATATCATTCACCGACCCATATAATAGTTACAAATGTAGAAAAAAATCTCTATTTTTTTGCTTTACTCCGATATCAGTACTTAAAATCGATGAACGTCGTACCGACCTTAATTTTGCTCTCGCCTAAGATGCACTTAAAATTATAACAACTGCAAAACATGAACGACGAAGCACACGGCTGAGTTCAAATCTGGGACCACAATGTTGAAACTAATAGCCTTAATAATGCAGTACATGTATTACCAAATACAGGTTCTTAGCATTTGGAAAAACATTATTGTTTAATCTTAGCGTTCTCAGTTAATATCACCTAGGAAACATCATGGAAAAAGATCAGTACACCTCTAGAAAACAATTCCCCCCCATTCCCCCCTCTCCTACCTCCGTCTCTCGTTATTTTCATCTCCGTCTACATTTCTCCCTCCCTTCGTTTCTCTCATCAACTACCATATTTCCACCTCCCGTCTAAAAAGGAACTCTCTTCCCGCACTCCCCCACATGCAGGCAACATTCCTCCACAAAACCTCTTTTCATCCCTTTACAACCTCTCCCCTCCCATTTTTCTCTCCCACCTTTACATACCCCGTTCCTCAGAAAAAAGTTTAGTAAACTCAGGTGTAGCGTGAATCATCTGTACACGGCATGAAAGAGCCACGAGGAATTAAGACGCGAAAACTTGTCACTTATGAAAAGGACGGGACGGGGAAAACGAGGATAGAGTAGAGAGAGAGAGAGAGAGAGACCTGGGCCTTTTGAATTGCTTGCTTTTTCAACCCTTCGAAACACGGGAGGATAGGGAATGAGGCGGGAGGGAGGTCCTGTACCATGCAGTCTGCGGCGTGGGAGGGGGCAGAGGGGGGAGGAGAAAGGAGGCGTGCGGTATAGCCGGGCGGGAACCACCCTGCCCACCTCCCCCCCCTCGCATCTTCCCCCTCAACACGCGCGAGTCTCCCCTGCATTCATATGCTAATGTCCCAGGTGACGTGGGGAGAGGGAAGAGGGGGAGGGGAGACAGGGGGAAGGGGAGAGGAGACAGTGGGGGGAGGGAAGGACTTTTCGTTATGACCCCGGGCGACACAGCTGCCGTCGACGACGACTACGGCGAGGACCGGGTCACATACGCACACACGGCCTTCTGGGCCACGTTCACGCGGCATCCATAGAGGAAGGGGAGGGGAAAAGGGGATACCATAGGGTTCGATAGGGATTGGGGTGGGGTAGGTTGAATGAACGGGAAAGAAAAAAATGAAAGGGGAAAAGGATGGACGCTCTCTCACATCCACTGCCTCCCTCTCTCTCGCTAAACATCCCAGCATCTACGCTTCGGACGTTGTAAGAGACAAGCACGCCCGCGGCGATCCTATGCTGATTACGTGTCGCGCCGGGAGTTTTAAGGGGAGAGGAGGAGGAGTAAGGGAGTGTAACCCCTCGACGAATTCTGTGGGAAGGGCAGAATCGTGTTTCTCCATTACGGTAGAAATTTTGCCCTATCAGCAACGCGTGAGTGAGTAACCGATAATTTCATTTTTATATTAATGAAAACCTTAAAATATTTGGAGATGATTCACCTGGAAATGCATAACAAATATTATCATTTATCTTCATATCCATAAGCTTATTTAAAATAAATAAGTTCGCCTACTTTTAAGCAAAATTTTAAGTCAAAAATAAATGTACAGTAAACAAATTTTCATATATTTACTTAATGTGTAGCATTAAATATTCCATCACGCACGATTTTATGAGTAGCTTGAAATTTTCTAAACGAGGTCCATATGAAAGCTACATCATTGTATAGCGAAAATACCAGCTTTCAAGTAGTTTACAATTAATTGCAACCTAAGAGGTTGACTTCTTTACGATAATAGTTAACGAGGTAGAATTATTCCTGGGAAAGTGTTTTCTTTTTGCACTTCTACATAATATCATGAAAAAATATAGTTCGGTAGAAAGGGAAATTCGAAATGGTAATAGCAACGTAAATATGGTCAAAGTTTGTGATTAAAATGGAAATGATTACTTAACCCAAATATTTGGACACCAGCGTGAACAGTGAAATTCCGAAATTATCCAACTCTAAGATCTAAGATATTCATATAATCGGCAAAGAAAACTCTCGAGTCTGCAAAAGGTGAAATCCAATATTCCAGCCTCTCACCTGCGATTTCTTTTTTTTTTAGATATTTTTTGTGAATAGTTTTCTTCTCTTCTCCCAGCAGATTTAAGTCGTTTTTAGAAATGGTAATCCCCTTCCATCTCTCCTAAAATATAAATCTACCATTGTTAACTTATATTTATTGTTAACACAAAACGTCGAGACAATTCAAAGAAGCTTGAGCCATAACATCGGGAGGAAAACAGAGGTCTTTGATCTTTTGGCATTAACAAAATTACGAAAATGACATAATGATGTATTACAGGGGACGAATATATGGTAGTGTGTTACGAAACTCTTTGTTGCAATATTTGCTTGGAACGAAAATGTAGGCCATGTTGCGGCTACTTCCTATACTTTTCAAGTTGATGAAAACTCAAAATGAGTAAAAGGATGTAATAAAATCCCTCTAACGGGTATTAAATAAGTTAGGGAAGTGTACAGTATATGGAGTATTTAAAACTAAGCTAAAGTTTGAAAAAACGGACCACATAAAATGTCGAAACACCACTACCAACCAACAATTCATACTTGAAAAAATATATTTTGCAAGAAATATTTTATTTGGTTAGTTTTACAAACTTTATCTGGATACTAATATTTTACTAGATACGACGGAAAGCTAGTTTTTTATTTCCAGTTACTTATATAAACCACTTACATAATTTTCTCATTGCCCTTGCTCGGAAGTACTAAATCCCAATTTTCACGAAAATCCATTGCATAGAAGCCGAGAACGAACATGCGTACGGACGGACGGACAGGACGAAGCTAACAGGCGCTCACATTGGAAAGGAAATTCGTCCAAAAACGAGAGAAATCCTCTCCAGTGTAATCACTAGTTCGTTCGGTAAAGAATTTTAATCCTCATCCCGTCTTAACGCGACATCGTGATAAAACGCCGGAATGAATTAAAATATCGCCTTAGACGACCACGGACCATATTTTGCTCTTCTTCATTTCCCGGAGCCCCAGCCTGCCTGCTTTTGAGACCCTCCTCGGCGGCGCCATCTATAAAAGCTCCCAGCTCATCAAACTTTTACAGCGCAACCCGAATTAATCACGGGGTTCCAGTGACTGATTCGCCGACTACTACTACTCGCGCCGCCCCTGATGAAGCAGCGGTTGTAGACTTCGCGGTAGAGGAAGTGAGAGAGAGAGAGGGGGGGGGGGTGGGAGGAGAGAGAAAGGTGAGGAGAGAGAGAGAGAGAGAAATAGGGATGGTAAAGAGAAAGGTGATGGTGGGGTGAGAAATGTGCCGATTCGAAAACTGAGAGCAGAAGGAGAAGAGAGAGCGGGTTGCGGAGGGTGAGAGAGGGAGACTTCCATGTTTATGGAATCAAAACAGGGCTTTAATTACCACTGGGAATGCTGGGGCGGCAGGATGCCCTATCCCATCTTCCCTCTCTTTTCCTTGGACCAATTTCGGAAGGAGATGGAAGAATGGAAGTGGGAGGGATCTGAAGTGAGTGAGAGAGAGAGAGAAGGGGAGAAGGTCAGGAGAGGAACGGACGTGAAAAAGAGAAATCCGGGATTGCGGTACGAGTAAACGAATGAAGGATGGAAGGTAAAAAAAAAAAGGAGGAGGTGGCAAAAGAAAAAGAGAGGGGGGGGAGGGGGAGAAGCAGTCGCCGAAAACGGGGATGGAAAATTTCGGCGGAAAATGACGGAAGGAACTCCAGCAAGAGAAAATGAGGGAATTTTGAGTAGGTAGGCGGCTGTGCATGCGCGGAAGGAAGAGAGGAATGGCGGAAGGTGTTTTGAATGAAAACGAGGGAGGAGCTGCAAAACATGACGTGAGGAGGAAACGTAAGAGGGGGATCGGAAGGTGTGCCGCGAGAGTTCTGAAAGGAAGGAATGAAGGCGGAGTGTTGCTACACAAACACGGATTCTCGTAATTGCGACGAGAGAGAGAGAGAGAGTAGTCGGGATTATTTTTGCAACTTGTATGTCTTGTCTCCGGGAATGTAAAAATCGGGAAAAGCCGCTGGAAGTTGCTAAGAAATAATTCCAAGAACTAATCAGTACGTACCAGTGTATAATAATTGTGTTTGTTTATTTTATTCTTATGAATAAAAAACGGTAAAATTGGTACAAATCGCACTTCCCTAAAGAGAAATTACATAAATATAGTGTTCTTCGAAATCGTGACTTAAGTCTATCTAAAATATTATCTCCGTTTTGATAAATAAGCAGTCATTTCTTTCTGTAAAGAATATTTATCAGAATTTATTTTCCCAATTTTAACAAAATATATAAGAACATTTTTTAACTGAGGTGTTCTCACAACACTCTCTGCTTTAAAATCAACCTTTAATATTTGTTGTCCTAAATGTGCAATTCTCAAGGTATAACCTACCACTTTAACAGAAAATCCCACGATACGAGACGCATACGCCATTCCGTGGAACCGATGAAATCGAATTAACGCGATGGGAAAATTAATTTCAAGACCTCAAAAAACAAATTTCTTAAGGGTCGACACAGCGACTAAGCCAAGTTTTCAAAATTATCGAAACTTGATCCCACTCTCAAGTCAAGAGAGATCTAGAAAAAATAAATAAAACCACGAGACGCACTTATTATCTCACCTCGCGCATGAATCGCTCGATTGCCCGGAATGTTGCGCGCACGCACACACTCGCACACGCACGTCGTTAAAGTGAGATACCAAAGGGATCCGGAGAATCGTCAAAACCCTTATCGCGAATTTTCCTAGACGTTTTCCCGCCGTTCCATTCTCGCCTGGTTAAGGCTCGTAAAAGAGCGAACGGTCGGAAAGAGAGAGAGGGGAAGAAGAGGAGAGAGGAAAAAAAAGAAGGGAAGAAGGAGCCTGTAAGAATGTCATTAAGAATTCAGTACCTCCCGACGAGGGCACGAAAGGGGGGAAGAAACTAGATTAAGGTCTCCGTTCCAGAAATAAGGGGATAAAAAATTTATTTAAATTGTAGAAAGAAAAAAGGAAGGCGAGGCGGCTGGGCGTGGGAATAAAATAAGGGAGAGGGAATATATTTCCACTCGGAAGGCGTAAGACCGTGATGGAAGTTTCTGACCTTCGGAGCGGAAAGTTTAAAAAAAATCTGATATTTGAAAAGAAAAAAGAAATGACGCGAGGAGAGACAAAATAAAAAGGAATTACGGAATTCGTGTGCGTTAAACCAAAAAGAGTGCCGTAAGTCTTTTATTTTTTATGGCGATACTTTTGCGGTGACTGGCAGAAAGTTGCTGAAAGAAGGGGTACAAAACCGAAAATTTTCGAGAATGAGCGGGAGCCAAAAGAGAACGGAGAGAGGAGGGTAAGGCCCACCCGTGGCGTGCAGAATCGGAAGGTGCCGCTTCCTTCTGAAAAGATGCTTAATGCGCTCTTGACAGATGCGGTGACAATTTACGGCGAGAACTTCTTCTGTCTTCCAGCGGGTGGGAAGGGTAGGCGTGGCGGCGACGCATTTTGGGAGGTCTATCTCCCTCTCTAGGGCATCCGGAGACTATAAGGGACTTCCCCTGGGCTTTTAAATACGACTGACTGACTATTAAATGGTTCCCGACCGTTCCTTTCTGAAAATACTTCCGAAAAATTTCTCATGGATGCGCTTCTCGGAACTGGTAAGAAGTTCGTCCACATGTGCCGCCGAGGAGCTTGACTTCTACCGTTAAGACATGGTTACAAACTTGGTATTTGTAGTCGCCATAATGAAGCATTCAAGCTTCTAGAAAGAAATTTCATGTCTAAATTCCCCGGAGGCATTGACACTACAAATTAGTCTCACTCAATTGGCATGCATTTGACGTTATCTTTAAACAGCCAAAGTTTCGTTGCTTTAATGGTCAAAATAAGTAAAAAAAACTTTTAATAATTTTAACTCTTAGAGGACGTGGATTAATGTTACCTACAGTAATCGGAAATTTTAATTAATTATAAATTACATATGTGAACACTTTTATATTCACTCAACGTTTAAATTTTACTGTGTTTGCAAGGTATAATTTTTAACACACAAAATGCTAATGGTAACCATATGAGGAACATGCTCAGTCCTGGTAGCTTATTATCACAACAATGGCGATGGATATGTAACGGCAAACGACGCTTAAAATTCAGGAAATTCAGTTCGGTGGCTTTTATGTTTTTACGGCCCTACCGTCCATACTTTCAGCGTGAAAGTAGCCTTTTAGTCAGAGCATGAGCCGAGAAACGAAACGTGTGGAACGAATTAGCGGCGAAAATTACGGGCATGATTTACAATGCCCGAAAACCTTTTAGGGAGAATGAAGTGCAACCAGATGAAAGGCTTTCTCCTTTTGAGTTGAGCGATAGGCAATAATCACGCCCATCAGTAGCGATGGGTCATTCGAGGGATCCCGAAGGTAAAAGGGAGAAAAAAGATTTTTTCCGGTGACCTCTGTTCGCTTATTCAAAGTCGAAGCCAGAGCTATTCGCAGTCATCAAACCAGAATCGCCAGGTGGTATCTGTAGAAGCAGCTGATGGCTATTATGCGTTACGCAGTACCATAGCAAATTTAGATTTTACTCGACACTTTACTTGTGGTTTATAAAAATGGCTAAGATTAGGATGCTTTGCGAATACTGAAATTTTTATAAAAATATATTTACGAACGAACCTAGGGTCAATCTAGTTTTTTTCCAGTTAATGATCTTCTAAACTTTACGGCATTGATGGTACATACGTAAGATGCCATCAATGATTACATTTTAAATTACGCTTCTGAAGTAAAACGAAAAATGACACAAAAAACAATGAACGAACGAGATTCCAGGAAATTCGATTTACTCATATAAGGAGCTCGTACAATGAGACAAAACAAACAGCGACGAACATTTTAACCAATTTGTAACTCCAGCAAAACGTTAACCCGCTCTTTCTGAGATAACTATCCAATTTAGGGAGAAACATAACACAAGAAGAACCAATCAACAAGGGGAGGGGAGGGGTTGCCAATGAGACACGGCAAGAGAGAAAAAACCTGAGTTAGAGCCAGAGATAGAGGTAGCACGCAGTGAAAGAAAGAAACAGGGAGAGAAACAATTGCGAGCTTTCCAATCGAATAGTTCCAATATCCGGCGTGGAACGTACTGGCGAACAAGTGGCACCCTTTGAGAAGGAGACGAAGATAGAGAGAGAGAAAGAAAAAGAGCGAGTTCGTTCGGGTGAAGAACGAAGGCATGCAAGAGTGGAAGAGGGAGGGAGGGGGAGGGAGGGGGGGAATAAAGGGTGGCCACTACTCCCCCTCACAGCGGCAAACCCCCCGGAGAGCGGGAGGGATGGGGGTGAGTCCGAGGGTGTAAGGAGATTTACGACTCCGGGACCTGTCCTCCACAAGGCAGAGAGACACTATCATCGGTAACAGTCTGTGTGCCCACTGCGAAAGAAAAGAGGGGGAGTGAACGGAGGAGAGGGTGAGAGCAAGGAGGAGGTGAGGGTGAGATGAGACTGGGATTGAGAGTACGCGGTTTGGCGTGAGAGGGAGAGGGGGGGAGGGGGGGTTGGGTAAGGGAGATTGGGGGGAGTGAGGGTTGAGAAAGCTGGCGGACAAGAGGGCTGAAGACAAGTGGCGAGGATGGACGGCTAGCAGGACTGACTGGAAGCTATACGAATGGCTGCTGGAGCGGGAAGATGTAAAAAAAATAAGGAGGAAACCCCCAGTTCTTAGGAGCGGGAGAGAGTTGGATATTTATGTGCTCAACCTTTTCATCTCTCTCTACCTCTATCTCGCTGTTTTTTTCCTTCGTGGTCTTAAAAGGATTGCCCCTCCCTGGGCACGACAGAACTCTTATGAGAGTTCGTGTAGTTTGATATCATTGGAAAATAATGGATCGACACGCCACGGAAATTTAACGTCGATTCGGAGTTCAAAGAATGCCCTATCGAGAGAGAATACGTTTCCTTTTTATAGTTACGATGCGGGATTAGCTCTGTATTGACAAAAAAGGTCTCATCTGGGAACGGATCGTAATGACAAGAAAATGACTCTCTTTGTCGGGTCCAAAAAAGAATCGGAAATGAAGTTTGAGTGAAAGTCCGATATAAAACTACGTTATTACTTTTGAAAGCCAAAGCGAAAATTTATATAGTTCACTCGTCCGAATAATTTTACGTAATTCGTGTCGATAGAAGCAGATCAATCTGTTTGATCGATAACCAACGCCGTTCACAAATGGAACTTTATTTATCGACCTTATTGCTTCCGAATAACCCCTCGCTCTTTTCATCTTTCGCAGAAGAGAACGAAAAAAAAATAATTCTCGGAAACTTTCACTCGCCATTGAATCCGTCACAATTTTCTCGCTCGCTCGACTGTTTCCTTCCGCTTCCGACATAAATCATAACAGTCCATTTTCCTCAGGCATTGAATTGAGCGAGCGCATTCCTTGATTCGCAATGGGAAGAGCAAATAAAAAGGCAATAAAGACACGAGAGAGAGTGAGAGGGAAGAGGGCGTAAGCAGGCACGTGGACAGTTTAGGCATAAGATGAGACAAATATAAGATGGTTTATATATTTTCTCCTCTGACTCAATTCTTCGAAATGCTGTCTCTCTTTGTGTAGCATTTATTTGTTCTTCTACGGAAGAATGGAAGCGGAAGCGCGCGCGCGCACACACACGCAGGTACAAACGTAATAAAAGGAACTTTTCCGCCCCGTGGAAAAGATTCGATTGAAAGGAAAAAGAAAAACGTTTCATTTTTTTGTGTGGAGTTAAACCGGAGCCGAAAGGTTAATATTAGTTTTCTTCGAAAAAAAACGAGGAAAATTCGAAACAATGTTTGAACCTTTTTCGCAGTGTAAATTTGTCCAAGTTTAAACCGATCGCTGAGATAATATTGTGAGGAATTTCACTGCGAGAGAAGTTTCGCATTTATAAGCCGCGGAATAATTATTTTAATTATCTGGGTTATCTGAAGAGGAGTCAAACAGATGTCGTAAATCCGAAATTAAAGGTTAGTACGTGGAAGACGCTTTTACAAACAGAATCGCTTTCATGCCTCCCACATCTCGAATCGAGTTTTGTTTCTCAAATTCAGAATTTAATTTAAAAGCGGGTGAAATTTTTACACGCGTAAGTTTATTTTTCGGATCGTTTAAAATCTGAGAAAAATGAATATAAACCTGGAATCAACAAATTGAATTACATCTCCGGAGCGTTTTGAAGATTTTTTCATCTCATTTATTGCCGATTCGGCCATATCCACTCTCTTATATCCTAGGAGAAATAAGGATCAGGAATTTGACTAAAGCTCCCACGGGAGATGTTTAAACGATTGAGGAAAAAATGATGTGTGTGTGTGTGTGAAGCGGAGGGAGGATATCCCTGTACCCCTTGAGGGGACAATTTCAGCCTCAGCACATATTCATGAGCGTTAAAAAGACGAGTCTTGGAGCTCTCGTCCTCTCTCTCTCTCCCTCGCACTTATCCCTTCCTCTCGTCGCACTGGGCCATTATATTATCGCACCGCCTGAGTGGTTTATTGTTTAATCCTTTAATTTTTTTATTCCTCGGGCTTTTTTCGCCGAGAATAATTTTTCCACGATCCGCCAAATGATAATGCTGCGCTCTGGAATCCCATCTTTTCTTTTCAGGGGAAAAAATAGCACGTTTAAACTGCTGAATAGATGAAAATGCGGAATGAGGACGATATGATGGCCTTAAAATGGGCTTGGATATTGCGTACTTTTTTCGTGCGCCAGTTTTGAATACGCTAAAAGAATTTTAAACTTTTGGGTCGTTTGTAATAATTTTAGTAGCAAGCGGATGAGTATGGTATTTTTAACGCTTTGCTGTGGTCTTGAAATTCTCTTAAAATAGCTTTGAAATTTAAGCATATTTTTCAACAGCAACGATACGCATTAGCTTGAGTTTTAAAAATGTCAATTTCTCTGACACTAACGCTAACAGAAATTTTTTATTTCATTATTTCGACTGAAAAATAAATGCTTATATAAATCATGTGGCAAGTATTCCGTAAAATTTTTCGATTTTCTTTCGTTTGAATAAAATTGGAAATATCACGCTCTAAAAATCCCGATTACTTTAAGATTGATGTCATATTTGGTATCCATATTTGCTACGTGCTAGTTCCCCGGGAGCATTGAGTTCGCCCAGCAAGGAGGTCAATAAGAAGGAAGAGAGCTTTTATCACCGCGGAAGGTTGGTTGCCAATATTACTTTACGTACTTCTCCGTTGGAAACAGAGGAAGTGAGAGTTTTGGATTATTGGATATAGGAGAGAGAGAGAGAACACGATCCCTAGAAATACCTTGCGTGTGCTCAAGTTCCACGAAATCGCTCATCCTCCCAGAAGCGCCATCTCTCGTTCGCTTCCGGCTTCGCTCCATTCTCAGCGGAAACTGCTTAAGGCATATTATGTAAGAGTTTACAAACATCTACAGCCGATCGACAACAGCAACTTGTTCCTCGCTTTCACTTTCTACGCGTGCTTATTCGTTTTTTTCAGTAAACTAGCAAGTTCTTTTCCACTTCACACGCTCTATCAGTTTCATCCCTACATTTCCTCTACGGTAATCCACCATGTAGTTAAATCCAAACTGAAGGTGAGAATATGATCCTAAAGGCGGCCTCGGCACAATTAGCCAGGATGATTAGGCAAATCGATCTCTTATCCGAAATTAACTTCATTATTCGTTGATATCAAGATACGTTGATGACTTGGATACGAACTTATATAGTGTGCATTTTATTGAAATGAAGATGAATAGTTTGCTTCACTTTAATATTAGTAAGATTACAAATATTTTTCCGTTGCTCCAAATCAAAATGTTTACGAATAGTATAACAGCCCGTAAATTATTTTCCCAGCATATGGTAGGAAAACAACAGGATATTTCGATATCCACGCTCCGCAGGTCCTCACCCTAGCACCGATTCGAAGGCCGCACGACGCGGATTTCTGGATCAGGAACCGAGTAAAACAGTTGTTCTGTATGAATATGTTCAAGGGAATTTTTTATTCGGACAGCGGCGGGCGAATGGGCGTGAGAGCATATTTCCAGTTTCCCCGCATCATATACGTATTTGACCTCTGGACCATACGTAGGGAGAGATAAAGTGGAGTGAAAACATAGTGAGAATAAAAGAAGCAGGAGAGTGGAAGGGAAGCGGATGAAAACGGACGAAAAGAGAGAGAGCGAGACTGGAAAAAAGTGGGTAGTGGAGTCGTCTCCTCTTCCCGCTCCTTCTCTTCCCTTTTTCCCTCTCCACTCCATCTACACCACAAGTCCTTCACAGGCAGCGAACTGCCACCCTCCCCCGCTCACCCCCCCCCCCCCCCTCTGTCTCTAGAAGAAATAAAAAATTTTTCGCTCGGCATTTGTTTCCACGAGAGGATCCCTTCCGGTGGGCACTAATTGAAACTCGGCACGTGGACTAGTAACTGGTTAGGTTTTCCGCGGACCCCAGAATTTTCGGTTGTGTGGGTGGAAAGGGAATGGAACAGCGAGGTAGCGAGTTTGAGTGGGAGGGCAGGGAGGGGGGGGGCGGGGAGGGGGGAGCAGGGGAGTGCGCTGTGGGAAATGAGACTGGGAGTGTCGAAAACGGAGAAATGATCGAATTAAAACGAGCAGCGGAACATACACACTCATCCAGGCTGCGTAATTATTTGCCTTTCCTCCCGCTGCTTCCTCATGTGTGTCTGTGTGCTGACATGATAATATGTACTTTCAAAGTAGGTAATGGAATCTTTCGTTAAATTGCGATATTGTTTGGTGCGATATTTCGTTAAATTTGTCCGGATTTTGATATGATTTTTTATTACAGGCAAGTCAAACTTGTAGTTTAAAGCAAATAAGTTTGAGGAATTCATGCGTGCGCCGAAAAATTCTAATGCATCTGTTCTGTACCTTAATGTTTTATTTTGTATGTCAATCTATCGTAATAAAAAACATGCGAACTTACACACGGCCTTAAACGAATTTATTCAGTAATCGATGAAAAAGGATGACAGAAAGACTTTTGTGTGCATTAATATACAAAATAACAATATCTTTAAAGAGCGTTCAAGAGGTCTTAATTTGTTTTAATGTTAATGATGATACATTTTTTTAAATTAAACAAACAAATTCTCCAATGAGTTCAATCACCTCACATTCCCATTACGTCGTCTCATTCCAGTCGATACGAAGCTCTTTGTCGGACATTATCAACCTTAGTGAAAAAATGACGAACCACTAACACGGTGACTGATTTTAACCGGACGCGCACTCAAGCCTCGCTCGCATTCCTCAGCCTCCTTCACTTTGAAAGAGAGAACTACTCGCCTATGACGTATGTCCGCGGACAAAGAGGTCGGACCCACTCAAGATGTTGCTTCAGCATACTTGAAAATCCATCATGTGTTCAACGCACACTATCTAGAAATTATTCTCTCATAGTCGTGGATGTGGGCCACTAAAATTAAGTTGTTGTGTTACTTCCACCAACTCCAAAGACATCTAAAATTGAAACGTAGCCATAGAACTACGAATAAAAAATAATGCAAATGCATCATTGAGAAAGAAAAAGTTTTGTAACATGAAATTATCGACATGCAATACATAAGATCCACTAATCTCCTTAAGATTAAAATCCCAAGTTATCTCTACCGATCAATGTGTTGAATACAACTGTTTAAAATGCTGATGAAATAGCATATATAGATTTGTTATGTCAATTCATCGCAAAAACAAGAGAATTTCCTGTCTTAATTATTTAAATATAGATGAAACTAAATAAAAAGGAATATTATTCTTAACTCGTTCAAAAGAGAGATTAACCAAATTGTATGCCAAAAATATAATGCTTATAAATAGGTCGGCGAAGAAGTACAATTACCAACATCTTGTTTATAATTTTACAGCTAAACGATTACTTTTAAAAAATCTAGTGAAAGAATAACAGAATCGTTTTAACGCTAAAATGCTCGCCATTTGCTTAATATCTATCGACATTTTCTGTATCGCATCTTTCAACTTCCTCGCATCCAAATAAGCGGATATTTATACACATAATATAGGATAAACTCTGATTTTTTTTCGACGTCTCACGGTCTAGAAACTTTTCCTCATAACGTATTCAGCCGTTTTGAATGTGCTTTGCCGTTCCTCAGTCACCACATGGGCTCGAGGAAACTGCTGACACGACCTTTTGCATCATAAGCGGTGTAGGATACGATAAAGGCAGAAAGGGGAGTGGGAGTGGGGAGTGAGTGGAAGGAAGGGGCTTTTGTGCCTTTCATTCTTAAAGAGTTTACGGATAGGGCCTACCCTTGTTTGGACTCAATCATCGCCCGCTAGATGGCGATTTGCGGAGCACAGCGGTCGCCTTCCAACGGTTTACGTTTCAGCAGGCGAGATGTAAACAAGAAGAGAGAGTGAGAAGGAAAGAGAACGATTCTGTGATGTAAAGTTTGTCGGCGGGATAAGGAATCTTGAGCGGTTGCTCTATGCTTTGGTTATGTTACGGACCACGTGCTGAACCCCGAAGAAACACCATGAGAATAAAATGCTACGCTTTCGTCCGCTCGTTAGGAAAGATTTTTGTGTCTAGTCGTTTTCTTCTTCAGTAAAAGCGAGATTGAGATTTACAGACTTTTATAGTTACCATGTTACTGAATGTAACACGCGCTAAAAAAATCGGTTAACAAAATAAGAGCATATTGGACGTTCTATGTAACATACAAGTACATATACCTACTCCTTAAGGAGGAAAACTTCATCTTGATTCTCTCAATATTTACCACTAATGCAGTTAATAAAAGATACATAGAAACTGTAGCCAATCAACAAAATGAACGCTGGCCTAAATAATTTAGCTATAAATTATGATTTTAGGATAGTGCCTTTTTCCCGCGTATCGCTACTCAGGCCCGCCCAAAAGCGTTGAAAGAAAATCAGACTCGTCATTTCAACGGAATTTTGTGGCGGTATCGATTAAATTTTCAATATCTTTATTTTCTCGTCTTCCGTTCTTCGATCAATTTAACCGATTCGTTTTCCGCTGACGTGAAATTAAAATTGCTTCCGGCTCTATATTTCTCGATTTCTCCTTTAAACGCAAACAGAACAACATTGCTTCCTTGCTAATTTCAAATCTCGCCACCGGACATCGAACTCGAGAATTTAAAAGCGATGGGAAAGAAGTGTCCTTCCACATATGTACACTCGAGTGCAGATAACTTGAGTTTCTATGACTCGAATTTTCGATAACTCGAAGACATTTTTTTCCCTTCCCGTGTTGGTCAAACTCAAAACGACATTCGATAACTCGAAGTTTGGATGTCTCGAACTCTTTATTATTTTCTCTCTCCCCCTTGAGGTCCGAGTTATCGGATTTCGACCCTAAATATTTTTTACGGATCCAGATCGAACCCATTTCGCACTTGTCCTTTTCGGTTTTCTTTTTTTTTTATTTCCCCGTCTCAAAGTTCGCCGGAGTGAGAGAGAGACAGAGGAAAGGACAGAGATAGGGAGAAAGGGCAAGAGAGAGAGAGAGCTAATACTCCTCTTTCCCTGTCTTCTCCCCTTCTCGTTTCCCTCTTCCACTCATTCCGCCCTACAACAACTCCCTTCTCCACCTCCTCTCTACGTCCGCTCCTCCCTCCCAAACATCGATCTCGAGGGAGAAAACCATTCCCTCCCTCCATCCCTCCCAAACGCCCACCCACCCATCCTGCCCAACCCACTAAGGCGTTGTCTCCTGGGTGCTTTGTTTCTCAGGCCTTTTCCTACCGCCTTTACCTCCAACCCCACGAAGAGGGGGAGGAACTGGGAAAGAGAGAGAGAGGGGTTGAATGCCACTCCTTTTTTTCTCCTTCCCTTATCCTCCTTGCCATCCTTCCCGCAAATCCCTCCCTATTTCCTATTCTCTCTTTCACTCTTTTTACTCCTCTTTCTCTCTATCTCTCTCCGTTTCAAGCCACATCTAACTCCTCTTCCCTTCTTCTCCCTCCTCCTGAGACACCCACTTTTCTCCATTCCTCTCTCTACTCTCCCCCCCCATCCGCATACACTCGCTTCCTCGGCGAACCAATGCTCTGTCTCTTCTTTTCCTTCTCCCTTTATTCAGTTTCTTTTCTCCCCCTTTACCATCCATTACACGCGTTTCTCCGCTCCCTATCGATTTTGTTATTTCACTCTTAAGTTTCTCTCCTCTCTCTCGCTCTGTTTTACACCTTGGGAGGATTTTTTTTATGCGCATAAATGTATGCGTTAGAAAGGGCGTTGCTTTTTATTTCAACTTTGATCGGATCTTTCTCCTCGGTTATATTCGTCTTTTATTTTTCGTCTGTAGATATATGCTCCCATTCGCGCCTTTAAATCCTGTATTATCGTTCTATCCGCGGCGCCTTTAACGGCATGGCTAGAAATCTTGTATCTATTGCCAACTATTATATATTTTTAATTAGAGACAGACTTCGTCTGTCAATCTGTTCTCATCTAGCAGCGAACTATTATTTCCAATTTCCTTTATCATTATTTTAAACATGCATCCTCTGTTCATCTTTTTTTTTTACATCACGAAGTGTCGGTTAACGTCAGAATATCTTGCATTGGTTTCTTTCCTCATCTCCCGCTACTCAGTAATATATATGCAGAGTGGCGCAAAACAAAAAATACACGAATTAAAAAAAAAAGATTTTGACAGACCAAGCGAAAAATAACTCCAATATACGGGACTCTCCAATCCCCTCTCTCTAGGAGGGATGAAAACCTCAAGACTACAAAAAAATTGAGCAACGAACTCGAGGTCTCAACTATTTCCATATTAATTATAGCTCGAAAAAAACTCCGAGATATATTATTCTTTTTCTCTTCGTCATTTTGCTTCTCTTCCATTTCTCCTGAAAACATCTCGATTCATTTTCCTTCAGAGGCTCCCTCTCCTCGTCGCTTTTTTCATCTATCACCTGTGATATTTCGTATTTTCTTCGTTCATTTCCTCTGTATCCCTTCGCTCATAACGCTTAAGACTCCATTTTATCCCAAAAAATTCCTTCTCTTCTACCTCCCATTCTTTCTCTCTCGTTATGCACACACACACACATCTCCTTTTGTCTTTTCATCTTCGTACCGCCGTTCTCCTCGTCCTTCGTTATTCTCCACCGCAGTCGCCATTTTTTTACAACCCATCCGCTTTTTTAACATTCACCGAGGATCATTCTTTTTCCTCGTCCCAACGTATCCCCGTCCACCCACTAAAACCACCCACCCTCATCTCCTCCTAATACCCTATAACCCACCATACCCCCTTCCACCTCCTCCTCCTCCTCTGCTCCTGCCGAGGCCGCAATGCTCTTGTGGGTTTCGCGGGAGCATTCTGCAGAGACTGTGGAGACGGACGCATACGGCTAAAAATAAATGGACGAGTGCGAGAGATAGAGGGACACAAGAGAGAAAGGAAAAAACCTCTCCACTCGGAAGTCGATTGGAGTGGGATTAAAGGGAACTGGGAGGTCTGAGCGAGCGGAGGAGTAGGAGGGAGGGGTGGGGTATAGAGGATGTCCGAGAGATTGGTTCGTCGTGGAGGTGGAGTCTGTCGGGGACACTCAATGTTAAGAGGGAATGCAAAAATAAAGGGAGGAGGAGGTTTCGAAGGCGAGGTGGGTGCGGGCGGCTGGCTGGATGGATAGATGGTTAGGTGGGCGAGTCGGAGGATGGAGGAGGAGGATTTGCGGAATCCGATATTAAGGGTTTTATTTGCATACAGTCAACAGGCTGAGATTCAGGGGGGAGGAATAAAAAGAAACCGAAGGGGAATATCTTTTCGTATTTCCTTGTTTATTGTATCGGAGGAAATGGAATGGATTTTGTGATATTTTCTTGCGCGTGGTGTCCGCCGTGCCACCAAGGTAATACTAGTTATACTGTGATTTCATATAATGTCCCCTTAGTTTGGTCTCATCATTTTATTGTACTCTTTCGCATGAAATAGGAAAGTATAATAATATTTTTATAAGAGTGTTTTAATGGTAATCTTGATTGTTTTTATCATTTATATTCGGCAAGGGCAAGTTTTATAGTTTATTTTATGAGTATAAAATTAGATTATAGATTATAGTTGTGTATTTGTAAGCTCATTTCGTGTTATAGGAATTATCGCATTTTAACATCCAGGTTTACAAAGAAACGCTCTCGTAGGTATACTCACGTTGAAACTTCTTTATTTTGTAGAAATTATTTGTACAGGTCGAGCGTCTCAAATCCGGCTGTCTGAAAACCGGAAACGATCACAAGTGCCATTCCGAAAATGCAGTGCATTACTCAATTTCATCTTCTCCATCCAAATAAAAAACCGTTTTACCGTATTCTGTCACGGAAGAGGTACTCTAAATGCACTCAATGCACAGAACGTCGCCAGTTGTTTAATCAGTCCTGAATGTCATAATTTCTTCCTTGAATTCATCATAATTTTATTCTCAATTCTCAATTGGCACATCAACATTTTTCCAAACCGTTTAAGCTTTCAAAATCATTAAATAAATCGATTTATTCTATTATTCCTCTCTCGTTCGTCAACATAGGCCTCGGATAGGCTGTATGGTTCTATTGTCCGAAAATCCTTTATGACCTTAGTCCCGACCTGTAGTAATTAGCTGATAATTATTAGTTTTTTCTGCTAGTGCAGCGTCATTTTTTGTCCGTTTGGGAATTTTCCTGTTTCATTTTCGGATTTATTTTACTAAAAAAGAGCGTGGGGTGTTAAATATTTTTACTGAATATTTAGGATTGTTGATGCATTTCAGATACACCTACCATTGCTTTTACATAAAAATAAAAGATGAATAGTTGATATAACGCTCTGATTCAAACATACGAGTTCACAACGAAAGGTCCCTTATGTACTTTGGATATCCCCATCGCTCCCTCTCTGACGCACAAACACGGCGAAGAAAACATCGCGTCTGCCAGGATAATATAAAATGGAGATGTATTGCCCGATATTGGAACGGGCGGAGAAGTGGACGAGATGAGATCATTTCTTTGAGGAAAAAATGCCCGTGCGAGAGGCATATAGACACACGGAGATCATACTAACGTTGAGATAAAAAAATGAAGAGTAAACGGAAGAAGAAAGAATCGTGTCGAGACTCCCACGTTCCCTTGGCTACGCCTGAAAGAGTGTGGCGGAATAGCAAAAGGAAAGAGGGAAAGACAACCGCATGGAGTTGAAAAGAGAGAACTAAGGAGTTTTTATTGGTCGGAGGTAGGAGACGCATGTTCTTCCGGTCTGAGTGGCACGAAAGGAAGAATTGATGAATAAGGGTTTGGGAAGGATGGGTTGTCTGAGCAGACAGCGAAAGAAGAGGCGGAGGGAATGAAAGGGGTTCCTGGATGGGAGGGCTATGTGCAGGCTTCCGGAGTCCGCGAAATGACGGTTACCATGGCGACCCCGTGTGTTTGAACAGGCCTGCGGTATTTTCCATCCCCGAGCAATTCTACAACCGTCTCCTATTCGTCCTCCCACCGCCGCCTCGCCCCTCTTTTGGGTGGAGAGAAAAAGGAGAGGCGTAGTTTGGCTTCGATGGAAGAAGGTGAGAATATTTTTTACCTTATTTTCTTTGGTCTGCGGCGGCGTAGCGGGGACAGAATGGTAAAGGCGGCGCGGGAGAATTGGAAGGGGTTAGACCCGGAGATGAAAAATGATTATACATTGGAAGGGAACTCGTATGGAGTCGGGTGGAGGTTGCACGCGTGAGGTTGAAAGTGAGAATAGGAAATGGAAAAGGAAAGAAAGGACGATATGTGGGGAATTAAAAAAAAAGCGACTGCGCGGATGTTATTCGGGCGGCCACACACTTAGAAAAGCAATTTATCGTTTAGAACAGTTGTTAGGAAAAAATCTCTTTTCACGAATCGCCTTTCGCGAAACGTTCGAAATAATTTTTAGCACTATTATTGTTATTTAAATTTTATAGCACAGTTATTGCGAATAAATTCCAAGAATTTATTTTTTGGAATATGCAAATTTCAGGAGAGAGATATTATTTAATAACGTGGTGGAGATTCAGCCATAAACCGGAACGTCGGTCTCTACAAAACAAAAACTTCCGAGGTCTCGCAACAATGCGTTATGAATCCTTCCACGTGACCACCGAGCCGCTTCTCCATACGGAGATATTCTCAATTTAATTACGTCGTTTGTCTTTTAGCTGACTACAAGGAGGGAGAGGGTTGCATCAGATTCAAAATGGGCGCGTAGACGTTTCGTGGAAGGCGAATCCGGGTTTCCGTGGGCTGGAGTCCGGACATTCCGAGAAAGCTTTGGCTCTGTTCCTTCGAGGCATGTTCTCGCGAGCATTTGGGAGTCGATGGACGAGCAGGAGACGGGGGTTACGTATCCCTTCAGTTTTTCCCTCCTTCCCCCTTTTTGTCGGCACTTCAGCATGCTGGCGTCGTCTGAGATCCCTCGACTCAATAGCCGCCTTTACATCATACCACATAGATTGGAATGCAAAACCTTTTATCTTCACCGTCCCTCAAGCGCATTTTCACTTCCCTTCACGTCCCAAGGACCTCCCCAAAAACATTTCTCTTCCTTCCTTTTTCCCTCTTTTAACTTCCCTATCTCTGTCTCTCTATCTCTATTCCAAGTATTCCGGTTCTCGTGAGCTACCGTTTCTTTCATACATGAGCAAATAAATTCCTTCGTTAGTTCGCAAACGCAGTTTCCTTTAAAAAAATCTGGTTGATTATTTTAAACTTCTTGTGTTGAAAGTCAAACGCAGTCGACGGTTATATTTGCTATACTTTTAGTTAAGGTAATCTTCCTTCATTTATTTGCGATAAATAATGTTTTTATAGTGTTAATGCACAATATTATCTACATTCTCGATCAAGCGAATCGATATGCGTATAATTTCACTGATAAAATGTAAAATCTTTCAATTCGTTATATATATATATACACATTTCGCATTGGTTTGACATGTATGGGCGAAATATGAGTATATATATTTAGTTATCTAGTTACCTAGTTATCTAAAATTTATAATTACTATATTCAGCTATGAATTATTGTGAATGTTAAAGATATCACAGCTGAACCATTCTACATTAATGAATCGAAAATAAAGAATTTAAAATAAAAGGATATATAAAGAAACGATCGCAAGTAAATTAATAGCTTTTTCACAAACAAGGCACATAATTCATCGGCTAAAAGAGCTTCGCAATCTGAAATTAGTCGTTTTTTTTCGATCCATTACCTAAATTGCTCCGGATACGAGTGGAGACGAGAAAAAAGAATCGAGTTTTAAACGTGAACCGATCTCAACCCCTTCTTCATCCACCCTTTCCTATGCAAAACATCCTTCCTCCGCCTTCTTCCTGCGATCCATCCGTCTACATCCCTCACTTCCTCCTCATCCTCAAAAACTCCTCATCGCAGCGGAAGTCCGTCAAAACGAAGCGACGGATGTATCGCGAATCAACTCATGCGCACGAGCAGTGGAAGAGCGGCCCTCCTGATACGGACATGGCTCGTCTCTTGTTTTTTATCACTTTCATTTAAGCACGACGTGGCGGGCCAAAATAAAAAAAACTTCCAATCTCAGCTTATCGCGGCGTCTGCTTTTTCTCTGCTCCTCGCAGGCTCCTTCCCTTTCCTCCTACCACATCTATTTTCCATCTTTTCCCACTCTTCATTGAAGGGAGAATGTCAAAAAAAAGGGGGGCGAAATTTGTGCTAGTGGGTGCAGAAGCTTCGAGATACGCAAGAAATAATAGCAAAAAATGAATATGACGCGATCAAAACCGTCTCCCGATTAGTGTAACTTCCGCTAACAACGATCCGTCCTAACGGGATAGAGTGGCTTCTGTTTTTTGGACCTCATCCTCTCCTCGGCCTCTTCCAAGTACGACAGGCTGATTCCTTTCGGCTTAATGAGCGGCCAAGAAGTGTTATATAGGCTTGAAAGGGAGATGCGGTTTTGATTGGGCTATTTAAAGGCACAACGTGGGAGGTAAACGGGGAAGGGCATGATGGTATGGTTAAACAACATTAAACTCGATGATTACTTTGAACTTAATATTTTAAGTGCTTATTGCTCGAATAAAAATTTATTGGACATCATCTACGGATGGGATCAGAGCTTTACAAATGATGCACCCGTATTTCATTTATTATTTCTGGATTACTAGGTGTAAAATTCTAGAGGTCACATTTTTCAATCGACCGCATTCTCCCATCACCTTCTCTTCTTTTTAAACTTATCTAAAAAGCATCGTACTTACTAATACACCTATTAATAAGCGTAGTTTACTTTTCCGTATTGTCTACAAGGTTACCTACCCACTTACATTTATCCGCCGTCTTTATTTACTAGTGGTGCATAAAGTGATCAAACACGAGAGGTAAGTTACTTCTTCAGGTCTAAATATATGAAAAAATTATGAATATATTAAGTGAAGTTTTAGTATGATTTATATACTACTTTGTACAAATATTAAAGAGAATTTTTATTTTAATCGCAAAACCTCGCGCCCGCGTAATTTGTTCGACGTAGTGCAGGCGAGAATTTAATTTTGTATGCTGGCGTTTATCAAATTAAATAGCCATATAGTGCTGTTCATCCTCGCACTGCGATTCTTAAAACCTTGCATAATCTGGCTCCAGTCCATCCGATGTCATTCGACGCCACGCAAACCGCCGAAAATAATTGAAAACTTTGAATATAATGGGCGTTTATTGTAAAAAAAAAAAAAAAACTCATCTTGCCCCTCCAAGCGTTCCCGAGAGTTTCTCAAAAGATCCCATCGTTCTCCAACAGATGAGGAGCATGGTTTAAAAACGTTCGGTCTCGCGGATGCTGGATCACCTCCCAAGGAGCTCCTTCTCTCACACCCTCTCCATTTCTCCCCACTCTACCTCCCTTCCCTTCGCGCATTCGCCAACTACTCCTCCCTACTTGTTCGCCGCCCAATTTCTTTTCGCCCTCGGAAAAGCTCGTGTGGGCCACGGTGCTCTTGGAATGGCGCCAGCAATACTCCTCCTCTTACATCTTCCTCCCATCTAAACTCCCTTCCTCTACTTCGCCCTTAAAAACGTTGGGGCCTATCCTCTCGCTCTTACTGGAGCAGTCCATCACGCGAAAGAGAGCGCGGAAAGAGCGGGTGGAGGGAATGGGAAGAGAAAAAAGCGAGGGAGTGTTTACTCGGAGGAGGGCGAAAGTCACACAGCTTGTTAGAATGTTATCTTTTTCGGCCACCGCCCACAAAGTCTTTCCTCCCGAGCAGGAGGAGGAGAAAGGCGAGAGAGAGAGAAAGAAAGAGAACATAACATCGGACCGAGTGGCACCCTTAACAGACATTGGCGAAACATAAAAAAAGGAGGTTAAGAAAAAAGTAGAGGCAATAATACAAAACCCTTTTTATCAACACGAGAGCGTAGGTAGGATAAAGAGAGGGGGTACAAGTCTCGAATCTCTTTCTTCTTCTCCTGTTTGGTTTTTACATGTACGGCGCTCTGTTAAGTTTTAATATACTGGCTTGGTTTTTTCTTCCTCGAAACTTGGGCGATAAAGGAGGAAGGAGATGGTGAAAAAAAAAGATCGGTGGGAAGTGGAATTCGATAGCAAGCTCGAGAACGTGTAGGAGTTAAGCTCTATTAAGGCTTTGACAAATGCGCGCGTGTTTTTGGGCATTTGAAAGTAATGGCCTGGCACGGTCTATAAAGTTGGAAATAACTTACTTTCGAAGAAGATCGTTTGTTAGTAAGATACGTACATTTATTTCACGTATACTAAGTTACACTTCGTTCAGCAATAAACCAAATCAGTCAATAGCCGTTAAAACCGAGCAAGATTATCCCAACCATGATAATAATATATCATAACCAAAAAATTCATAAAGAAGACTAGGCATCGTAAAAATAAATATAAACTGGTATATTATTCATTCTCATTTAACAGAAATTCTCCCACCTCTGCTCTATTTATGTTTGCCCTTGAACACATCATTTATCCGCAGAAACAAGTTATTGGAGGATATTATAGGAAATTATAAGGATGCCTCCGAGATAATCTGCCCGTTAACTGCGGTTACTTTCCCGGGAAAAAATAAAATAATAATCCCGCGAAATTGAGTGCCGTTTTAGATTGACCGCCTCCGCTCAATCGTGCAGTGCATTAAGAACCCGCCCACGCAAGCACGAAAATATACCCGCCGACGCGTCCGGCCGCGAATTCCAAACTAATGAAGTAAGTGCTGATCGCCGAGGAGGATATGGCAAAGTCCGAGGAACGCATTACACAACCTCCTCTACGCTCTTTCCTCTCTAGAACGAGATAGCTTGTATGCGTTGGGTGTGTAAGAGGAGGAGGAGGGGGGTCTTCTTCTGCAGATGAAACTGATTATGCGAACTCTCGCATTGAAAGTAAAAGTCGGATCCTTTGAGGGATCCGGCTCTTCTCGAGATCGAAAAAAAAGGAGTTAGCGAGATTGATTAAGTGAGATCCGTGGGAGAAAAAAGCGTGCGAAAAAATCCCATTCTCTCCCTTCCACATTCACTCCGTCTTTACACCCCCTTCCCCCCCTCCCCCCGGCCACCCTTTTTACTTCCCGACACACCCAAAAAACCTAAACCCCCATATCTCCTTTGCATCCTCCATCGAAGCAGATGAAAAACTTTCAAAAGAAACCTCTCTCCCTCTTTCGTCCTCCCTCTCTCTCTCTCTCGTGGTCTTTCAACCAGTACCTCTCTCCTTCATCTTCTTAACGTGAATAGGACGACAGAGGAAAAGAGTTAGTGTGTGTTGGTAGCGTTATAAGGGAGAGGGAGAGGGTTGCGGACGGAGATCGGGGGCGTAGGAAGCCCAGGCTAAAAAGAATCTGCAAAGACATGAAAGGGGAATAAATGTGATTGAAGACGCGAGGACTTCACCCTCGGCGGTGTTTTTTTTTTTACTTCCTTTTTTCCCCGCATTTGTATCCTATAAGACTGCGTTAAGGGAGGCTCATTTTATTGACTATACGTTTTCATGACGGTTTTATCGCGGTGCTGCTTTTCACAAAGGGGTACACGAATCGCGACATTAAGTGAGAGGTTTGACGAAAGAGATTTCTCTCCCTTGCATGTTTGAGCCTTAGCTTTATTTTTTTTAGCCCAGAACAAAGGGACGAAAAAGAAGTTTAAACTCTTCTGACGGCGTAATGATAACACTTTTCTCTCCGGCGAGTTTTTGCCGAACTTTTCCCACATAAAAAAAACTTCTCGGTTTTCTTTGCTCTTAAAGGTTTTGTTTACTGTTTTTACGCCTGGGCGGGCTTCTTTTTACAGCTCGTGCCTTCGATTAATGTGTTATTTTACATAAAAGCATTATATTGTGCTATAAAAACACTTCATTATGATACGTAAAGCTGGATAATTATTAACTCAAGGAGGTAAAAATAATCGTGAGCCTATGAGATAAGTAAACTAAACTCTCGATTAACTGGATATAAAATAACAGGAATTTCGATAATATGGAATATTTTCCTTGAAGGCTTTTTTTATATATTGCATTATGTACCTACATGTGTACGGTAGTTTTTTGTCCTGTAATTAATACAAGAGGTGAGAGGTAGAAGAGTATGACGGTGTTAATACGTAGTCGAGTATTTTGCCATTTGTGTGTGCATATTATGGTACGTAAAAATAGGCATAGCGATTAACCATAATATCCGATTCAATTCGTGGTGGATCGGCCACGAGCCATTCGATAAATGGAAAATTTTTAAGTATACATATTAAAGTATACATATTAAGTATACATATTAAAGTATATCAATTCAGGGAGATTACAGCATATCATAAACTAACACATCCGTTTAACTTTTGTAGGCCTTAGCTACGCTGTTAAAATTTCGAATACGTCTGTCGCAACCCGCGATTTGTGAGCCCCATTCACTCATAAAACTCCAACTTCACCGAGTAAAATAGCCATCGTGCGACGACACCCGCGTTACCTATCCCACGACCCTCCGTCAAAGAAAAAACCGTTGTGTCGGCGCAAGAATCCGCGAGCGTGACGCTGGGAGGAAAAAAATACAACCGCTTCCTCCCCACGGATCATAACCTCGCGCAAACAAATTTTTTTTCAGCTCACCCGAATTCCTGAATGAGAAAAAAAAGCTCGCCCGTCTCTAAGAAGAAAGAAAAGGATAAAAATGAGCTCCTAACCTCTCTCCTCCTTCGCTTTTGTAACGCCGAAGAAAACGACGTTCCACGTGCTGCAATAAAACTCTCGTAAAAATTATCGTACACACACACACGCTCTCCTTTCTTTCTTTCCCATCCTAGTTCCTCCCCCTCTTCCTCCCCCTCTTCCTCCTCCCTATTCATCACGCATGCTTAGAGGAGGGAATGAGAGGGCGTGGGGCAGATAAATGGAAGCCGTTGAGAATTATTCCTCCGGACCTCCGTCAACCTCCCACGCGGGATAAACCTCTCTTTCTCCTCCTCCTCCTCCTCCTCTTCCTTTATGGAGGAAAAGAGCACAAGACGAGCCATTGTGACCGATCACGCCCTATGAAGGAGGATAGTAGAAGGAAAAACAGCGAGAAAAAGGGGGAAGAGGGATAGATAGAAAGGACGGGAGTAAAAAGGGTTATTCGGGTAACAGGGAGAGGCACTGTGTTTTTCCACTTTCCCTTGTTCTGATTCCGTCTTATGAACCTACTCATTGCCTCGCTCCCTCTCTTTCGCCATGTCTCTTATTCTCTCTCTCTCTCTCTTTAAGACTTCACATCCGCTGGGAAGGAGAGGGCGTAGAAAGATGATCAGGATTATAAAAGAAGGAAAGGAAAGAAAGCAGGGAGGGGCTCTCTACGTACGCGGTTGGATAAAACGGATCTATTTTCGGATGGGTTGTCGCTTTCTTTTCATGCCATTTTGTCCGGTTAGCTCTCTTTCTTATTGCGGTAGCTATTTATCTCGCAACTTACTGAAAATAATACTTGCTCGAAACTTACTAGTTTAATCTTCACGAGTAAAAAAAATATTTCTGTGAGTTACGAACGCTGTAACAGTATTTTAAACGTCTGTATAAATCAGATTGATTCAGTTTATAAGTGGATAGTGGCATTTATTGATATTAAAATACTTTTATTGCTTCAGAAGAATAACATTCATTATACTATTAAGAATCTAATGGACGCATCTTTTTTAAATTCACACACGCGCGCACGCACACACACAACACATTAGTTCAAACTCATTAGACATCCTCTAAAACAAAATTGTTACGAAATTCAACAGCCAATTTTCGAATTTCTGTTATTTAGCTTGACCCCCTTTTGAACGAACGCAACATATGTCAATTTTCAGCGAGAGAATCCTCATGAAAACTAAAACGATAATAAGCCCAGCCCCCGACGGATTGTTTGACGACGAGGCACAAACGTGGTCCCATTGAAAGGCAAATGTTTGAACTACCCACCTAATTCGCGCTTATAAAAAATGCACACTTGCATGGCGTATTCTACTCGCAGGCGGCGTTATTATTATTTAACGAGTAGTACCTAATATTTTCTGCACGACCGTACGTATTAGGTATTCTTTTTGAACTCGACAGCCCTCGCCTGCACACTCACGCACGTTTAAGCGATCCCTTTTGCTGGGTTCAGTCAAAGGTGAGCGGCGGCGTAGTTTTATGGATTTCGGTACCGGAAACCAGAGAGCGACTTCCTCCAACTAGAGGACGTCCCCACAGCTTCGACTCAAGTGCTTACTCAAGCATCAAAAGAACTTCAGTCCCATCACTCTTTCTCTCTCTATCCTTAAAAAAAATAAAAATAATCCCCCTCCCCCAACTCCTATCTAAATACTATTCAAACTTCCTGCCCCCCCACCCCACCCCTCTCTCTATCTCTCTCCCTTTCCTCCCACGAAAACTTTTTCGCTACTCCTTCCTATCCTCATTTCTTCCTCTCCTGCTAGAAAAAAAACTTTTTTAGCACTCAACCCCTTTTCCCTCTTCTCCACGCCTCATTCTCCTCCTTCACTCTCGCTACCTCTCCGCTCACTCCATCAACAGTCAAGTCCCCGCATCCGTCCTTTTTGTCTCCTCCCTCTCCGCTCTCATTTTTTTTCGCGTCTTGTCGCGATGAAGAAATCGTAATTTTTTTTTCGACCACGCCTCGTTTGAAACGACGTATATATCCGCATGATAAATAGACGTGATAAGAGGATCGAGTGTCGGGTTTCATAGCAAAATCCGTTAAAAAGAGTCTTTTAAGTCGGAATTATTCCAACGGGGGAAAAAATGTTTCAATTTCACCTACCTCAAAAACTGCACGTTTTCTGTATTTACCTTTATGGCTTCTTATCTGTTATCGCACCTTTATTTAGTTAAGTTAAATAAATTATCCCTTCGCCTCTTACAGGACTGAGATTAAATGTAAATGTGAAAGCCACGCTTGTTGGGGTTGCGAATTTAATTTCTTTTCCCCTAGGGATCTCGCTTGCGATTCTTCATCACTAAAAAACTCGCGTTTGATTATATCCGAGCCGACGAGAGTTTGAACAAGTGATCCACTGAACAAATAAAATATTTGCCCAAGCTCTCGTCCGAACTTTTTTATATTATGTTACCCTCTTACTCCTCGCAAATGTATCTCCGGAAAAACACCAAATATAACGCCTCTCTCGTGCACCCCCACCCCTTCGCCCTGTCTCCCCCTCCCCCCTTTTCCCTCTTAAGGAAACCCATCGAGACGGCTGTGAAAGGAGAGACGAGAAGGAGCCCGTGTTTGCATACTTGAGATCATCTAAAAAAGCACAAGATCTGAGGAGTAGAGGACAAAGACTACAAAGAAACTCTTACTACTCTCCTCCATCTCTTACCTTAACTCCCACCCAGGATATCACCGAGAGTATTATTGGGAAGGGGAGGAGAGGGGGAAAGAGTTGTTGAGGGAGCATTCTAAGGAAAGGGAGCAGAAAGAGAGCGAAGGCAAATGGAGAGAAAAAAGAATGAAAGGAAGAGAGAAAGTGAAAAAGGAGAAATGGGTAAAGAAGATAAAAGATGCAGATGGAGGCCCGAAAAGAGGAAGTTTGAAGGACCCACCACCATGTACTCACACTCCACGAGACAAAAAATTGTCGAGCGCATGAACTGGGAGAAAGAGAGAGAAGAGGGGAGGGTGGAACGGTATTTTCCGCTGTTCATTTCTTTTCCCTTTTTCAAGTTTTCCGCTCTCGTTCCTGGATTGCTTTGTACCGAGAGAAACGTTTCTTCTCGAGTGGAGGGAGGGGAGTTAGAGAGATGGAAGCGGACGAGGAGATCGCGGAGTTGTATTCAAAAAGCGTTCAGTGACTTCGCGCATTTGGCGGACGCTCGCTTAATTCTCGACGGATGCAGCTGACTATCTTGCTGTTTCTTTGTGTTTTTTCTTTCTATCTCTGTCTCTCTTTCGCTCGAAGACGATGCTTTAGAGAGCGACCCCCATAAACGTCTATGGAATGCCGTGCGGTTCATTTATCCTTTAATCTTATGCTAGGTTCCGCATCGAACCTGGTTTGCTTCATTTAGAGGAGCGTAGTAGTAATGTGCGTGGGAAAATAAGCGTTAACTGTACGGTCTTTCCTCATTCTATTCTGAGGTAGGTATTCAGCATCTGAATTCTTAGGATGTCGGATGGGTAAATATCCTGAATACTTTTACCTTCTCGTTTGGCATTCAAGATGGAAAGACTAAATGCTCCCATAGCAATAACCTCAAAATGATTATTACATTACGCTCGAAACGTTTGGATTAAAATTCTTCACATTATCAAAATTTTATAATGGCACAAAATAAAATTAAAAAATAAAATTCCAACAATTTTTTTAAAAATGATGCCTTCCCCGCAAAGCTAAAGGCTTGTCTGCAGGTTGGGGGAAAACCCCAATACGAAGCACAACATCCATGCCCGAAGTGGGATTCGAACCAGCGACCTTTGGATTAGAAGGAAGGCACAATTTGACAGAAGAAATACAAAAATGTTTTAACCAATTTTCTTACAATCGACAAACGCACATGTCCATACGGATAAATAAGTGTCAAAAATATACCAAGTGTACGTAAAAAGTAGCGTACGCAGGAAATGATCCACGGGGTCTGGATCCCCCTCCCTTAAGTAAGACAAACGTCCATAAATTAATTAACCGTTCCATAGTAGTTCCGCCACTTTAAAATTCACTTCTATAATCCCTATTTAAAATCCCTCATTTTCAGTTCCTAATTATTAATAATGATATAAAAATGATTCCAGCTTCTTAACAATTAGTCTCATTTTTGTTCCTTAAGAATATAATTTGGATCCCCCCCTTCGCAAAATTCTGCGTACGCCAATGCGGTTTTGTTCCTTTATATACATTTTTTTAAATCTTGAAATAGGATATATTTCTTAAGTCAATCACGTTTCTGTATTTTCCGAACACAAGTAGAGCAATCTCTATTCGACTGACTTAATTTTTTGGAAAGAAAATTTATGCCGAAAAAATATCTCTCTCTCCACCTTGCTCCAATTTCCTTCGAGTAAATTGAACTGAAATTTGAAAAAAATAACTTGGAAAGCACATTTCATCATCTCCTTCGCGTAACCTCTTAGGGAACGTTTTTCCGAGAAAGGAATGAAAAAGGGATTTCCCGTAACATGGCTACCCGCGCCTCCCGTCTCCCCTACGTATCTTTCAATTTCATCCCGAATTTTCTCCGGTATCTTTCCATACAACGGGGAAGATAGGAAATTGAAAATGCGGAAGAATACAGATCTACCAATAAGGAGGCAGACTTTCCTTGGAGAAGGAAGTCAAACTCCAGCAAATCCAGCAAAATAACTCAGTCTCGGTGTTCGTATGTTGTGATCAAATTGAGATATTTTTTTGCTCAGGAGTTCACATCAGATAAGAAAATCAGTACAATATACATTGTACAAACTTTCTCATATACTAATGCGTCGTTTAGTTATCTTTTGAAAATTATGAACTGTGTAGAATTATTATAAACATCAACTTAAATAACTATACGAAATTTGATGAAAATCGTATTAGCCGTTTTTTAGAAAATCCATTCGTTGTTAAAGTTGCCTAAGAATAAAATAGCCTTATATTATTTTTTTGAGAAATATTAAGTATGTAGTATTATTGCAGACGTATACTCAAGTAATGGTACGAAATTTTATGAAAATCGGTAGAGCCGTTTTTGAGAAAATCAAATTATTGTTAAAGTTGCCTAGAATAAACTAGCCTTACATTCATTTTTTGATAAATATGAACTACATACTTGGTATTATTGAAGATGTAAAATCAAGTAACTTACGAAATTTGATCAAAATCATTGGAGCCGTTTTTGAGAAAATCTAATTGTTAAATCTTCCTAGAATAAACTGCCATTAATTATTGTGCAATTTCAACCATTTCTTCATAGCTTCTATTATGCATGATAGAATTCCTAATTACGAGATTTCAATCATTTTCGCTCTGCCATTTAGGCTCTACAACCGCGAACAGACAGACCCGCATACCCACAGACGGCATTGCGAAAACCACTTTTTCGGACTCGGGTACAACTAAAAGGTATATTTCCAATAAAATCAGATATCGAATTTTTTTCGTATATGAGAGAGTAAAAAGGAACCATTTATTGTTACAAATACTGAGGAAATGGAGTATAATAGCGTTTACTAATATTGATGGAAAATATCACAGTCTCTAAATTTTGGACTGAATTAATTTGTATCACAAGAGGATAATTTGCATAGTAAGTTTTTATATTAATCGTGACGCATTTTATTATAAGTATATTAAGTCACAACCCATATTGATTTATTCAGCGATGGTCTAATTCTGACGATATTTCGCTGATTAAATTTCCATAATATGTCATGATATGCGATAACTTACGTACACTAAATTTCTATGTCTGTCATGATATGCGATAACTTACGTATAAGTATACTGGCACCGATTTCTATCTCCCAGATTTTAACTAATTTATTTGATCCATTTAAGCACATTGAAATTTTCGTTGATCGACCGAACTTCAGTTGTGTTCCTATATTAATATATAAAATATTGATTTACGATAATTTGTGTTGCTGGTACTATTAAACTGGATTTAATCTTAATACTTAATAGAATTTCCTCCCAGATTTTTTTCTCTGCGCACACATTATTTAATGTTTTCAAGGACGGAATATAGCTGGCGGCAAAGTAATATATCCGCGGGGTGAAAACCGAGATTACGACCTCACCCTTTCTCTCTCCCACTGCTCATTGTCTGTTATAGGTCCGACCTCGACAGATGAGCAAAAGTCGTCGGAGGGGGTTTTTTGGGAATAGAAAGCCGTGATCATTCATGCGATGCCAGCTGAGCCTAAGTCCCTTGACTCCACGCTTTCCTTGTCCCCTTCCTCACCACCTCCTTCCCACATCCTCACTCCTCCCATTCGCCGCCCCCACGGCAAAATCCCTTCGGTCACACCCTCCAGCACGGGACAGCTCCCGGTGGCGTGAAACCTGAGAAAGCCTTTGGAGTCCACAGTGGGAGCGCTGTTCAATTTTACCATCCGCACGCACACACACTAACGCAACCCTTCGCTCGACGCTTTGACGAACGTGGAGGTCGAAACATGTGCCTATCTTTGGTAGCTGGGAGACAGCCCCTCCCCCTCCCCCTCCCCACACCCTTCTACCTTCGCTAAACATGATGATTCTACAGAAATAGTGTCTCCAAATTTTGGGTCCGTCAATCATTCTCCGAAGAACGTTAAGGAGCAGAAATACGCAGGCTTAAAAAAAAAAAGAAAGGGTCTCTTTTTTTTTTAACGAATGAAATCCGAATGTATTTTTACCAAAGAAGGTTACCACGGGGGCAACTCAAGTTAACGTGTCAAAATTCGTCATAGTAACCCGAATATTCAATTAAAGGCGCAGATGGCACCAACATCTACTCTCAATAACACAATTTTTTAAAAAAAGGTCCATAGAAGAATTTCGCTGCATGGAAGGCACTTATTTCAACCAGGCAAGTAAAAAGGGATTTTTAAAAAAGCTTTCCGAGTTCCTTTAAGTACATATATTATCATTTAATCACATGCAACTAATATATCTAACGAAAGGTCCTTGAAATAGAATAAGGTAATTTCCTTGATCGAAGTTGATAGTATTAATTACATCATGGAATTCTAGGCACCAAGTTGCCACGACTCCTCGAACATTTGTAATTTTTCCGATTTCATTCCAGACTCATATACGAGGGATGAGCAATAAGTTCGTAGTCTCACATAGAAAGAGATAAGATTAGGAAAACCCAGCTATTGTTATTAAGGTATACATTATTGAGTATTGTATAGAAACTTTGATAGAAATAATCCTATTAGATTAGTTTTATTGAGATTTCAAACAGTGCAATTCGACTCTTCTTGGGAAATGGAGAAGTCGGAGCCTTGTACTGTTATTAAATACTTGCAAAAAAAACATGACTCCACAGCAAATACACACCGACATGGTGGCAACATTGGGTGAGTCTGCCCATTCATACGCCACAATGAAAAGTGGGCAGCAGAATTCAGGATGGGAAGAGAGTCTTGTGAAATGCTTCAACTGCAGCAACTGATGAAAACATCAACCGGATCACGACATCTTCATGAATGATCGGCCAGTGAGCATCAGGCATGTTGCTGAGACCCTCGGCCTTTCATACGGCACCACCCATTCCATAATAGTCAACATTTTGGGGTTTAACAAAGTGTCTGCCAGATGGGTGCCAAGAATGCTTTCAGCTGACCAAGAGCGAGTCAGGATGCACCATTCAGCCTGTTTTGGCACAGATTAACTCGGACCCAGAAACCTTTCGTGCCAGATTCGTAACCATGGATGAGACTTGGGTCCACCACTTCGACCCGGAAATAAAACTTAAGAGCATGGAGTGATGGCATCACAGTTCACCCCTACCAAGGAAGTTTCGAGTTCAGGCATCGACTGGCAAGATCAGTGTTTTGGGACACTGATGGTGTTCTAATTGATTACATGCCTCGTGGACAAACAATTACAGGACATCATTACGCCCAGCTAATACCTCAGCTGTGTGAGACCATCAAGCAGAAGAGACGTGGAAAGTTGGCACGCGGAATTCTGTTCCATCAAGACAACGCTCCACCCCATCGCTCCCAAGTTGCCAAACCCAGCCTGGTGGATCCATCCACCAGGCTGGGTTTGCAATAGTGGACCACCCTCCCTACTTGCCAGACCTAGCTCCCAGTGACCTCTACTTATTTCCAAAACTCAGATAAAGTTTAACGGGACAGAAATTTTCAACCGATGAAGAAGTAATGGATGATGTTGAGGAGTACATCGAAGAAATGGACAAAGATTTTTTTGTGAAGGAATTAGGGCATTAGAGCCACGGCTGATGAAATGTATTGCCGTTCACGGAAATGTCAAAAAATAAAATAAATTTGGTGTTAAAAGTTGCATCTTTATACGTTAGGCTACGAAATTACTGATCATCCCTCGTACAATTGTATGTTAGATAATTTTCGAATATTACTTCAATTATGTTTCTACCATTCCTAGCAACCAATATTTGAGGTCGACTTTTAGATCTGAACATTTATCGCGGACAAAATCAAGCGATGTTAAAATAAAGTTATTCAGGACTTATCTTACCTTTCCGTTTGATATGACTGCAAAGCGTCGAACAAATATAAACGAACTGAAAGACCCGTAGAACCACTTTCATTACTCATAATTACGTTCAATACATCAACTGTGCGATAGATCTTTGAAAAGTTCCAATCTGACAAAGATTGATCGACAGAACAGAAAGCCCGCACCACTATGTTACACCGTTGAGCACGAAAGAATCAATCAACATTCACTGTTTCCTTTCGGCGTATAAAACACGAAACTATTCCTTTCGAATGCCATAGCCATCACAATGAGTAAATAATAAAAACGGAAGCTATGCATTGAAGCGCACCCTACCGAAGTGTTGGGCAACGTCCATTTAGACGCCCTTCGCCTCCTATTGAACAAAAAGATGTTGCCCCCTTACATATGTATAAATGTTACCGGACGAGTTAGATCCAATAAAACTCCCATTTGACAACTCTTTTCTTTTCATGTTCTTTTTTTCTAAATTTCTCTTACACGACCGGAAGTTGCCGCCCTCCGCCTCCCCCTTTTCTAGTAACTCTTCGTCCCCCATACTCCCTCAACGCCCTCCTCCAACATACCCAGATTCTCCCGTTGTTTCCCGTATGTTTTTAGTGCGCGGCACTTCGATCCCCCCCCCCCCCCCCCCCCCCGTCCTTCCCTCCGGTAGCAGACTTGGGGAACTGTAAGCCTTTTGGGGATGCGGAAGGTCCGCGTCGCGTCCACGCCTTCCTTCCCTCCCTCCCTTACTTCCTTCCCTACTCACCCCACCCACTCTCCCCCTCCCCTCACACACGTCTCCACCCCACCCCCCTTTTCATTCTATTCATTCGTTCTCCCCTTTCTCTGCAGCCACGTACCGTCACCTTTTTTCTCCCCCCTCTCTATCGTTCACTCCTATTCTTCGCACCCTAACCTCCACGCCTTCCACCAATTTTTCCTCCTTTTCAAAGATAAGCGGGGACGTCCCTTAAATGTCATACCTAACGCAATTTTCTATACAGTATGCTTCTTCCCTTTCTCCTCGTCGAGACTCCTTTTTATCACCCCGTCTTCAAAGCTAACCAGGCGTCTCTTTTTTCCTCTCTTTATTTTCCTTTTTTTAAATGGACCTTTCTTCAAAATCCCTTCCTTTCTACAACTCTGAACCTTCTACTTTCTTTCATCCCCTTCTATAGTACTCGCATCGGACATTTAACCGTTCGCTCTTTCGCTCATGTACTGGTCGAGGCTACGGCAATGGGAAAAAAGAGTGACATAACGAGGGGTGTTTAGTCACATTCGTGTAGTATTTTTTTTTAGGTCGTGGGAGTGCGGTCGCTTGGAAGTGGTGAACTATGTGGAAGTTATTTTTCGAGTGGTGGACAGAACTGGAATACGAGACGAATAATGCGCCAATGACTTAGCAACGGTATTTTTCGCGAGAGTGCGATTGTAGTATAGTTGCTTCACTAGGTGCTTTCACGTCCAACTGCTGTGATTATTATGCCTGCGGGCAGATAAATGGTAAATTAGCCATGGGAACCAAATTTTGTTTTCAGCTGGATTAATGACTCGAACAAAACAATTATACGCATTTTTCGCTCTTTCTTCATGAGAGTTTACTTTAGAAAAACTTCTCGTAAATAAAATTCACGCCAGTGACATGAAAACTGGAGTTGGTTAGGAATATGGTCATCAATCGAACCAAATAATAATAGCCCCAAGAGGAAGTATAACACATCTAAAACTTCCGATTTACTGCCTGTATAGGATAAAACATATCCTATTGAGATTGTTTTAAAATATTGGAAAAGTCACATTTTATTAAAGCTTATTCCATAATGTAGCACATTAAGTTTCAAATTGCTACAGAATTAACTAATGTCGTTTTATCCATAGAAGAATATAAAAATAAAATGATGGAAAACATTCTCAAATTTCGAAACGAAAGTTTAAAAAAATTAAAAGCTAAAAACATTTTTCACAATATGACCCAACCTCTTTTACTATATCCGTCCTCTTCCGTCAATTTCATTAAATTAGAATACATGTTTTCCGTCGGTATCAACTCAATTGCCGCTTTACGCAGTTCGCAGAATTTTCTCGAAAAACAAACGAACCCATTATTTATTTCGGCTTCACATGGCAGTTCAAATCAAAATTTAAGCCTATTATACGAATAAACCGCGCATCTCGCCTAACATAATCCGGATTTTCAATTCTACGAAAAGTCATTCATCCATTAAAAATTCTAGGCCGTTTACTATTTAAAAGATTTCTGCGATAAAAATATATTTTATCAGTTAATATATAATCGATTTATTTTACTTTTATAGTTCGCGGTATGTTTTCTGTTTCAAATTTTTTCTTGTTGTATGCTTAATCTCTTGCAGCATTTACCCTTCGTTGAATCAATGAGGGAGTAGCGAAAATTATCCCATTTGTCTCCTATTTTGTCAATTCTCAAATCTCTCAATTTTTTAGAGACACTCTTCATAGTCTTCACCCATGTTGCCCTTTTGTCTCAGACCCCTTCTGATCCCAGTGTTTTCGCTCTCATTCCGATCTCATTCGTCATTCATTGTTAGCCGTCCGCTCGATTTAACTTCCATTCTCTTTACCCTCGCTTCTTTGTTATACCCAGTCGCAAGTTTTTTTTCGTTCCCTCTCCAATGTGACGTTTCACCGAAATTCCCTCTCGGCTGACGGCAATTAGCAAGGCTTCGAAAATAGCAGTCCGGATTGAATGGGTTCGGAAAAAAAAGAGGAATCGAGAGGCGCAAAAATGTCACGGTGAAAAGTGAATTTCGAAATGGAAAAGGAATGTCGTATTTTTTTCGTGTCCGGAGCTTATTTTTTAATCATACGCTCCTGTTCGAGGTCGACGAGTTCGGAATAGTGTTTTCGATGGAGATTATGAAAATAGTCGTTCTCGCAACCAAGCGTCAGCATCGGGTGTGCTAATAGTTTTCGGCGGCATTGCCCTTTTACCATCAATTTTATTATAGATGAAACTTATACCATACTTCTTTGAGAGGATAAAATGTGTACAGTCTTTATCAGAACTCGTAAAACTTCAAGCATGTATTTGTGTTTGCAAATTGGTATGGGTTTTTGAATCACAGCCTCTATATTTAGTTCAAAAACCAATTAAAATTCCCAAATCAACTTTGAACGAAGCTTTGCTTATGCGTACCTCTCTATGCAGCTCTCGAACTTGATTCTGATAACATTTATATTCCGTCGATATTAAAATGTTTAACCTATTTAATTTATAATGAAATTGTTGTCTCTACAACTCAGGAGAAATGATAATGTAAAGAGCTGTTTTCGGATGGTGCTTACATCTTGTCTTACGTGCCGAATCTTCCAGCTGTGTCTCTGCCTAAATGTACTCATGAATTAATTGCATTAAATATAAAAAACTAGCCTAACCCCTCACGTCTTTATTGATGCTAATTCCTTAGGAACTTTCTCAGCTCTTCACCCTTGAAATAAAAACAAATCTACGTTTTTAATGGCGGTCAAAGGTGTGCTGACAACCGACTCGCGTAATCCGTCACGCAAAAAACGCGCGGCCTCTCTCGTTGACCCGCATCCACCTTCACGTCAGTTGCGAGGGAGTCGTCCTTGACCCTAAAGCCGAAATCCTTAAATGAGAGGACCGGTCATTTTTCCCCTGCGTTCTAGGCGCCACACCCCACGACCAACGAAAGCATCACATTCCGGTACCCACGCCTTCTCTTCAAATGAGAGGGTCGATCCCATTAACTTGGCACTGCGGAGGGGAGGGGGAGAGGTGTGCGTGCTTGAGGGAAAGAGTGGTAGGGGACGAATGATCGCAGGGTGAGGACGAAGGATGGGGTGACGTTTGGGATGGCGGCAGTGGGTGTCACACCGGTGATCTAGAGGCCACCGTAATGAGGTTTGAGACATGACCCTTCCCACCCCGCCTCCCTTGCCTTCCTCCTCACACTCTTTCACGCCTCTGCGACCGAACTCACACCACGCCCCCGCATGGACTACAAACCGTGTTTCCTGACCCCTGAGCGGTCCCTTGTAGAAACCGAAGGATGGTGTAAGCCGTACGGGCGGAGTCTTCCCTTGCCCTCCCTATTCTCTCTCTCTCTCTCTCATTCCTTATGCGCCTGTCAGAGGTCGCGACAAAATGCTGGTGACATCTACAGTTGATTATGTATCGTTCCTGCATAAAGTAAGCTTCACGGCCGCAAGCGTAACGACCATCGAAAACGCTTCTAAACGAGAAGGGACTTTTTTTTTCTATTTTTTGAATGCATTTGTTTTTTCATAACAAAGTGATGTATGACATCATTAATTTAAATGATGTAATCATGACTGGTTAATATATAATATTTCAAAACGGACATATTTCGACGTCGTATTATAATGTCTTTATATTCAAATTAAAATGTCGCGACCGTATATCAGAGCAGTTTTATCCTCTAAAGCTGTTTTTTTATTATAGCTCACGTTATTTGGCACTGTATGAAGAAAGTCGTTTTATTCTAATAAAGGCAAGTATACTTTCATAAAATAACTTATTAACAGTGATATAATTACTAAGTTTTAAACGTTTCTCTATTCACCCCGAGAAAAATTTTTCTGGCCGATATTTCCGCCGTAATATGACCATTGAAACTTTTGTTTACATAGACTTGTTTGTTTCGCCAGAGACACTTTAGAATACAATATGCCCACTTGGATTTCTATTATTCATTAAAAGTGTGAGAGCTTTCCGTTAGGTACGTGATTCTCCGCTTGTACCCGGCAAACCTCATGAGGAAATATATCTGCCGTAGAGAATGCCGGCTAGAATAGTAACGTGATGTTTGAACGTAAAACGTGCAAGCATATAGCGAGAGAGACGCTTAAAAATACTCATACATGTCCGAATTTAGAATATTTATTGATTGGGAATGTAATGAGGTAGCAAAACATATGACCTTCAATTCCTTGAGGCATTCGAATGAAGAGAGATTGGCACGGGAAAATGTGGCGAGGGAGGGATAGAGGGGAGCGGAAGGAAGGATAAGAATGTCCTTGTAGGCATATGACTACGGCGGCAAAGGAACCGTGTGCCTTCGTAGAAAGAGGGATGATGGGAGGAGGAATGAGGCGTCTGGGGATGCTGAACACGTGAGGAAGGAGAACAAGAGATAGAAGGGGGAGAGAGTAGTAGATGGGAGAGTGGGAAGGGAGGGGGTGAAGAAGTTAGAGAGAGAGCGGCGTCGGCTGAAGTAAGCTTCCGAGATGGGTATGGGCGAGGCGGCAGTGGTATGAGGAGAGGACATTCATCACCACCCTAATTGCCCGGCACGAGCCCCGGTCTGGTGTCTCAGATGAATGGGGTGGAGTGGGATGGAGGAGAGAAATGGGAAGGGATGCTTTTTGAGGGAGGCGTTGCTGAGAGAGAGAGAGTGAGAGGAACCCTCCTCCCCGCGCCCAGAGGAGGTGGCCGAGAGAGAGGAGGTTGAGGCGGCAAACCCCTGTTCACCACTTCTCCCCTTTCGACCCCCGTTTATCTCCCTTTACGTCTAACGGTCTCCCGCCTCTTCACTTTCTCGCTCTCTCCTTTTTACCCCGGCGCTTCCGACCCACAAGGCACAGTTCTAGGGCTCACTCACTTTCAGTAAACCCTGCTCCTATTATTTCGGCCCTCTTGACCTTCTACATATGAACCGTGATGGAAGCTGATGCATGCCTGCGAAGAAATGCTTAATTAGGTCTTCGCTAGGAGGATTCCCCAGTTAATGGCCTATTCCGGACGCTCGTTCGCTGATTTACGAATATAAACACACTATTCAGGCCGTCTCCGAGGGAGTTCCTTTTTACAAAAGCAGTATTTTAACAAATTTGGCTTCTATTGCTCCTTCTCAAGTGCGAGAGGTAATATTTCTGTTTCTTTCCAAGAAAATACCGACCACATGCATATTTAAGTGGATATAATAGCCCTTTTATTGACGTAAAATATGAAATCGTGGCTCAGATACACAATCAAAATTCCTTTTTTTTTTCAAATAAAGGTTAATCGAAGTTATTATGTTCCTGTATTTATTCCGCTGATCTAATGACGCTCACTTATAAAGAAGGAATTACTCGCCGAATGCTATAGATTGGTTTTTCTTTATTAATCACTTTCTCAACCCACGCGCGCACATTAAGCTGAGACGATGACTAAGCCAGAGTATTAATAGCGTTAATCAACAACCTCTATTTTTCAGTTTATTTTCTCTCTCTCTCTCTCGCCTTTTCCTCCATAACTCATCTCCTAAGCATCCTTCCCAATTTACCACATCCCTCTTTTTTCCCCCTTTCATCTTTCGCATTTTCCCTTCCTCTTTCCTTCCCTATCTTTCTGATGATACCCCCCACACTGAGACTCTTATCTATCTTTCCACTCGCATTTACCTCCATCTCTTTTCTCGCGACCTCCCATTCGGCTTACTTAGGCCAAAACCTCTCTCTGCTTTACTTCCGCTCTCTCCATCTCTACCATCCCATTTCACCTTTCCATTAGCCCATAACATCTTCCTTCCTCTCTCTCTCTAGCCTTTTCTCCAGATCTCTCTCTCTCTTGCTCTCTTTCTCTAGAACTATCGTTATCTTCTCCTGCTCCTTTCTCTATCCACTCCTTCCTCTTCATCAACCCACTACCTACTCTATTTAATTCCGTTCCCCTTTACATTATTCCGCCTATTTCCCACCTTCCTTTCCCTTTCTCCATCGAACCATTACCACTTCTTCCTCTTTTGCTCCTGTCTTCTCCCTCCCCTTTTCCTCTCTGTTTCTCTCCATTCCCTCGTATCTTCCTCTCTCTCTTCTCCCGTCCTCCCTCTCCTCTAACCTTACTCTCCACCTTTAATGAACGTTGCGGTGGAACGCCTTCGGCCGGAAAAAGGAAAGGGGGGTATACGACGCCACCACCCAGCCCTTACCCCAACCCCGCTCTACCTCGTCTATCCCATCTTCCTTCTACCTCTCCACATACGTCATCTGTCCGTATTTCCTCTCTCTCCTTTCTCTCTCCACCATTCATCATCCTTCTCATGCTCCGTCTCTCTCTCTCTCTCTCTCTCCTTATATTCTTCGACTGCTTTTCTCTCCTGTGCCATCACGCTTAAGGTTTTTACACTTCTGATACGAAAAGAGGTTCCCGCTTTCCTTCTCCTAGCGAGAACGCTCATCAATCTTTGGAATAAGGACCCTCCAAAGGCTTCGAAGTTTCCTCTTTCTCTCTCACTCTCTTTTCATTTCACTACCTCCCTCTTCTCATCTTCTTTTCTATTCGTATGTCACGTCCTTTTGTGGGCGTATTTGAAATACAACTAGATGAAGGTAGTTGAATGGAAGGAACAAAAAAAATTGAAGTTGAAGATTTCAAGGATTCCACGCCGAATTAACGTAAATCTGATGGTTCTATTACTTCTCTGAGTGACTTTAAAACATCGAAGCCAGTATTGGAAATTCATGACGTCCCTTTCAATCAAGTTTCTGCGATGAACGTTTAGATTTTAGTAATTACTTGCTATTAAATACAATAAATTATAGGTGATGAATACTCCGAAGCATTCATTTTAAATGATAACTTTATAAAACGCAGTAATTTTATGTGAGATTGTTATAGAGAACGGCGGACCCCAATAAGATTCGTCATATTTTTTTCATATAAGACGAATATAATTTAGTTATAAATTTAGATATGGTCATTTTCATAAAATCGTATTTATAACAGATTTGTTTCTTTATATATGAAGAAAAAGAACAACTAAAGATTGATTGATAAAGAAAAAAATTGTTTGAAGAGCACCTAGTGAAATCAAAAGATAACCAATCCGAGAATGTTATATTGAGATATAAAATAATAAGCAACAGCTTTCGACGAATTTTCTACAATCTGTAAACTATAATCATAATATGTGTTTAAAGCCATTAATTTTTTATCAGGTTTATCCTAAAATCGTCCTTTTTTCAATATGAGTTTACTAGAAACAAGATGATAAAAAAAATGGCGGAAAAGCAATTTATATTCATCGCGGAATTTTAAAAATTCAACAAAAGTTGACTAGTAACACCCAAGATTCACAAGTACTAAGTGAATTTCAAGCCAAATTAACTTCTTTAATTGCTCGCTTAATTTAAGTCTTCCACTTTCGCTCCCTTTCAGGAAGAAACATCGAGAGATTCCCCTAAATCCTGTCCATGCTCGCGACCGTGTATCACCCTTGGGCTGACATCTCACTTAGGACCCTCTCTTCCGATGTGACCTCCTTTAAGATCCATTTCCTTATCATTACCTCTCCCGCAGTCTTTCTCCCTCCCTACTGCCACCTCCTTCAACCATTCCCAAAACCCAGAAGCCCACTCTTTACCAGACCACTCGCTTATGCCTTCCACAAGGTCCTCCGCTGATAATGTTCCCATTAGAGTGCCCTTTCAATGCTCTCCCCCAGAGAAAGGCAGCTTTTACTTTTCAAAAAATTCCCACAAATTTTCTTTCTACGCCCGCCAAGACTTCCTTTGTAGTGCCACCAACCCTGCCGTATCTCCCTCTCCATTTTGTTTTTATTTTTAGTTCACATAATCACCACCTAGAGGGAGACACCTTTTTGGCCGCTTACCTTCCATTAAACCCACCTCCCTCACTCTCTCCTTCCCTTCCAAAGTTTCTGATACCTATCTTCGTTAGTTATTGGAACACTTTTTAGAAAGTAGCTCCAGGTATAGGGTGACAATGAATGGTTTGCATTTCCATCTCCATTAGCAAGGATACTATCACCTTCTATTCCCTTCGAGTTCCGATGACGAACGTCCTCTCCTTCCCTATCTTCGGCAATTATATTTTTTCCTCTCCCTTCCTCAATCAACGACATCATCCGAGGGTACTACTGCACGACCCTTCTTTTCAAGCACAAGACTACCCTCATGTACTACCTCCCTCTCATCCAGGGTATCCGTTACAATTCCAACCCTCCGCCCTCTCTATCAAAGCCCGAAACTACCCATTCCTTATTGTAAAACCTCATTCCCGCATCATTCGTCTCCCTTCCCCCTCCTTTGCTCTCATCAACCTAATGAAGGGTATCCGGTTACGCCCGCTTTGAAAATTCGGCTGTGATGGAAAAGTCGGAATCGAGCAAAAAAGGAATTTCAAAGCGTTCGCGTGGAATGAGGAATGCGGATGGGTATGGATTTCGCTCTGCTATACTATTCCTTCAGAAACTTTGATACGTTTAGGACGTAAACCGTAACGTATACCTAGAAGGTGTCTTCGTTACCTTTCTGTTGTTTATTAGGGTGAAATTGATCGCTAGGTTTCGATTTTCCCGGGGCAAGGGAGCTCTTTTGGCGAGTGCGTGCTACTATAGCAACTTGCGGCCCTCAAAGTTGCCACTTCCGTGCCACCGTGGCAGCAGATTGTCCATTAATTATCTGATAGGACTAATAACATAGCTTGTCTTAAGGTGGAGATAGAGAAAAATGAATAATTCATCTGATAATTGTGTTATTATAACTCGGAATCGAACAATGTAGTTACTTTGTTAATGTCTAACATAAGTCAAAGTTTCCTAACCTGATACTCGCGAGCACACTGCGCTCTCTGGTAGCCTGGTTGGCAGTTTGGCACTCTTTGCGATGCTTAAAGTTGCGTTTATTAGCACCAGTAATTTAATATGTTGTGTTGATTTCGTTTCAAAACGTATTTAATGAAATTATGATGTTAGTTTGATTTGATTAATAATTCATTCCTATTTTTTGTAAATGTATAGTGGCGCCTGCTTGGTATTCTAGCATGCAACTTAGTGTTCGCCAGATCGAAAAGGTTGGCAGCCCCTAGTAGGTATTTGAAAACCGAATAAAAAACTAAGAGAACTATTCTACATATCGATCTCAATTTTCTTATCTCTAAAAGCTGCGTATACACTCTAGAACGGAATTAAACAAGCAAAGAAAAAGACAAAGGCTAAGGCAAGTGAGCTAAATTAAGGTAGGTATCGAGAACTTTTTTTAAATCGCCTCCTTGAGGTTACCCGTCGCTTAATGTAAGCAGGCGATCCTTAAAGTTTCAATCTCACGAAGATGTATAACTCACGAAGATGTATAAAAAAATACGCGAAATAAACAAAACAACATCTGGCCATCACATGATTAACTCCCCGCACCACTCCCTTTCCGCAAGCAGATCCCTTTTCCTGTTGTATCAGATCGAACATGTAAATTTTCGACCCAGCGCATTTTTTCTTCGACCTCCTCCCCCTCTCGGCAGTGCTAACCGGAAAACTTTTTTCTTTCACTGTTCCAAGGTCTCCCGGGGAGGAAAAGAGGTGTTCGTGTGTTGTCTGTTTGTGGATACGCGAGGGCGTTCGGGAGCGGACCGGGGAAGGGTAAGGAAATCTTTGGGAATTCCCGCACGCAATTCGGACTTACCTCAATGAATCTTTTTCTCCCTCTCTAACACACCTCCCTCGCCTTCAATCTCCGCGTTCCCCTCTTCTACCACAATTTCTATCCACCCTCCTCCCACTAGACCAATCCCAAAACTCCTTATTCCTCTCTCTCTCTCTCCTTTTCCTCCCTCACTCCCCCTCCCTCAACCGAAGAGGGAGTTGCGAATTCTTAAGGCAACAGAACGAGGTCATTTCTCACCAGGGCACGCCGTCTCCTTTCTCCTCCCTCTTTCTCCGACCGCCTGGTACCTCTTTTGCCTCCATGATCGCGGGAAAGAGCGCCAAGAAAGCGGAGAAGGAAGGAGGGAGAGAAAGAGAGGAGAAAAAGAAAAAAGGAACAACGGAAACAAAAAAAAATGGGAGACGAAAATATAAAGAGATTTTTATATTAGAAAATGGCGGTTCTGAGGTAGAAAGGAAAGGGTGGCCGAGGATGAGAAATTGGAATTGAGGGATGGAGTAAATGAAAAAAATAGAAACGCCTCTCGCGGAAAGAACATCGGGATGAAATAAGGGCGAGCAAATGCGAGAGAAAGAGAGGAAAGGATAGGGAATACATTTTATGCGGGAGACGAATGAGAGAAAAAAAGGTTTCGTCATAAAAATAAATAAAAACGGAGAAAATGAAATATAAACAGGCCAAGGTGGTGATCTAGACAAAAAATGAAAAACAGACTAAGGGGTGACAAGAGAAGAAGAAAAATAAAGGAAACGGCACAACAAACAACAACATTCATGGGAATTGATAGGAAAAGAAAATCACGCGAGTACTACGTGAAATAAATTAATGTAACCTAGAGCTACCGGAATTTAAATTCGTGAGAGAGAGAGTGGTAAGAGATAGCAAGAAGTATAAAGAGAGAGAAAGAGAGGAGGGTGGCCAATTTAAGTAATGGAATAGCGAAGACGAAACGGGAGCGAACGAAAGAAGAGACAAAAGAGAAATGGGAAAAGAAACATGGTGGGGATCACGAGAGGGAGGCAAGATTTGTAGGAAGGGAAAATATTTCTCGCCGGCGGAAAGCAGTAACAGATGTCCGGAGGAAGGGTATGGAAGGAATAATTATGATGGAAGCCGAAACGCAGAATAAGAAATTATTAGCCGTCGCGAACAATGGGAAGAATACATACGTATATATACCCCTCCGCTGCGGAAGTAAAAATATTGTCCCGTGATTCACGAAACGTACAAAAAAAAAATAAGCGGGGAAAATTAATACCCTGACCTTCATGAAAAATTTAACCGCGTCCGCACAACCAATAATTTGGCTTTGTTTGGATTACGTAATCAAACAAAAAAGGACCGATCGTAGTTTTATTTTGTCCCGACTATGACGATAAATCTCTTTCATTTCACACATCACTGGACGCAAAAAATCTTTCATGCGGGCCGCACGGAAAGAGAGTCACGTATTTCGCACGTGAGTAATGGATGATAATTTGCGGAAGAAAACGTAAGTAATGACGTTACGTGATTGGCTGGGAATATCGCGCAGGGAAAGTGCATGGAATTTTTTTTTTTTAAAGGAAGGGAGGATTTGAGGAGAGGGGAAAGGAGAGAGCGGAGCAGAATGAGGGAGAGAGATTCATGAGGGCGGCCATCTTGAAAAATAGGCAATTACGTTAAAATATTGACGCAATTCATCCGCGCGTTGGGGGGGGGGGGGGGGGGGGGGGGTCTTCCAGTGCACGGGAAGCCGCGCGCATCGCTCTTCGGGTGTTTTTTTTTCTTTCTCTTTGCCGCTCCGGAGTTACGTGCGGGATGATTCCTAGACATCCTTATTCTCGCGCATGATTCACGAATGGCTGTCATTTGCCGAGTGGCGCAGACTTGCTGTTCTAGGAGGAAAAATTTTTGTGCACACCGTACAGAGATTTGGTGGCGCAGAATAAAATAGTATTTTCGGGAGGGTCTCCGAGTGAAAAATCCATCACGAGAGAGGTGAAAGCGAAATTGCACATTTGCGAGAATGGCGTTGCTACCCTTTATCAAACGACTATTGTTTAGGAAGCATGCTGAAAAGTAACATTTGCATAGCGTAACCATAGAACGCCGATTACTTTAGCCAGAAAGACCCATCTTCTTCCATTGAAAATGGTCTGACTAGCACTTGTTTGCGAAAACTCCAAGTAATAGTAAAAGGTTTATGCATCAAGAATGAAATGTCAATAAGACCATATTGCTAACTAATATTACAGACGCCTTGTGAAGTTGAGTTAATGTAACATTTCTTCGAGAAAATTATTCTACCTTCATGTTCCTTGCGAAACAATATTTCCATCGGTCATCAAATATAATCAATCCTTGCTTTCAATAGCCATTATCTCAGTTATTTCTTTCATTTTCTCCCGGGCGTTCATGATTCCCTTCTTTTCTACTCCTTCAAGAATTATTTCGGGGCACGTCTCATGTATCTCCATAGCTTGTTATCCACGCATGATGACCAAACAAGAGCCATCCAGAGCCCGACTGTCAACCCCCTGTCCTCCGAGGAACGAGCGCAACGACCGTTACCTTCGGCCACGAGATGATTCAAGGACGTCGTAAAAAAAATACCGTCAGGGAGCAAGGCGGTCGCCTATCTGAGACGCCGCACGGCGACATTTGTGGGAGGGGGGGGAGCAGGGCGGGGATAAATCAAACTCGCCCGCCAGGGAGCAGCAGCGGAGGCTGAATACAAAGGATCCACTCTGGACCGTTTACGAGGGCGCCGACGATGTATCTCGGGTTTTTAAACGTTTTACAGCGAATTTATTCGTCGCGAACGGGATAAATTTCGGATTCGGAAAGAGACAAACGTTTTATTTATTTTTTTGCCCCTAGGTATGCACCGAAACGTGGGTGTATTTTTCGGTATTTTTTTTACGTCACATCAAAGAGTCTTCTAAGTTTTTAAATGTTTCTCTCGATGTTGGGGAAACTTGTTGTGATCGTTAAGTTCATTTTTGTCGGAACAACTTACGGGTCCGAGTGATTTGTGCGCACTTAATTTATATGTTGGTCGAAGAGGGCGCTCCCGTGTGGCTGTTTTATGTCCAATTAATCTGTCTGTTACGTTACTGTAAATTTGATTTCTGCCCCCTATTTCTATAATTAATCGATTTTTATGGCATGTTTTTTGTTGGAATGATGGATTTTATAACGGCAACTGCGCAACATCAAAGGTAACATACTACTGTTATTTATGGAATATATTGCATTTAAAATTTTATGTTATCCACCGTACAAACATTATATACAGTCGAGATTGCATAAATCGAATTTCGATTACTCGAAGAAGATATTCAGCTCCGTTTTTTAGTTCTTATGGGTTTTTTTAATGTTCCAAGGCTCCATTAATTTTTGCCTCTCCTTAAGGTTCGACAAATGCCTTTCCGGGAAGATTTAAGATAAACCGAATTCTCGGTATCAAAGATGTGTGGACTTAATGGCGACCGGAAATCCTGTGTTGACACTACTCCGTCGAAACATTAAAGAGACTTTTCCCGCCTCAAATCGTTCTCATTGGCTTCGGATAAAATTGGAGTGCTTTGTGAGTTCTACGGCCGCCTAGGAAAGTGGGCGGAAGGATGGAACAAAATCGTTATCAGTGGACTCATTTCGGTGGGGAAGGAAGAAATGTTTGGAAATCGCACGGTGCCCGATAAGTCCATTGTTTCAACAAGAGTGGGTGAGTTATGGGTATTGCTCATACTTTCCATAAACTGCTATTTCTAAAAAGCGTTACTTTGGAAAATAATGTCCATATGCTTGTTGTACGTTTGATTTGTTTCGTAAATGTTGAACACGCAAACATAATTGCTATACACGTTAAAATTCGTTTGGCTTTAAAAACGTATATAATTTGAACTTAAAATATTCACATATAATTTTTTTCGGTGATTTATTTACACTGAAAATCTGTATCTTAAAAAAATAATTAGCCATCGTCGTATTTTGCAAATGCGGTAGAAAAACTGAGACCGTTTTATGGATCGGGTCACGCACTGATACTCTTGGATACGAGTCGCAAGTAAGGTCACGTTTCCTTACATTCTGAATTTCATATAAAGTCAATTTAAACTGTCCGTGCGAACAGATTATTTTTGTCTTTGGTGCCAGGTACCTCACGCCATAACTATCCTCCTAATGAAATCACAACACAGGCCACCTTCAAAATCATTACCTTTGGATGACACGCAACGAAAAAACCTCCGACGCGGTTTATTCTACTACGCATACATTCCCATCGAAATGCCATCGACCGCTTTAAAGTTTCCAGATTTTCAACCGAGCCGCGCTTTTTATACGTGTGTATATATTAAACGCTACAACGCGCTACATGCAAGGCCGGTGTAAAATTAAAAAAAGACCATGTCCCACGCTAATGAACAGATGTTTCGGTTTATTTTCCTGACTAGTAAAAAAATCGAAACGGCATGTTTTTTAAAAGGGTTTTGCTTTCCAAATTCTTCCAAAAAACTACAAGCATTCTCTCTCTCTCTCTCTTTACCACTCCCCTCCTACTATCTCCATCCTCTTCAATCCCACGAAATCCGCTTCGATCGATTTCGCAATCGCTCGCAAATCTTTCCGTCGTGTAATGTTCATAGATAAACTTTTGCCGATAGCATCCAAACACGGGTTGGGTTGGTCACCTGCTACCCAGTGTTCCCTTGCCAACACATTCTCTCTCCCTCTCTCTTTCTCGTTCCACCCCCACACTACTTCCAATCTTTCCCTTTTCTTCCTTTCTCTCTCTCTCTCTCCCCCCTCTCTTCGCGCGCGCTTTTCTTCCCTCTTTCTCTCCCGTCCACCTGTGTTTCGCGCAGGGGATTATACGCGGGAAAGGGATGAGGGCGGAAGGCTAAGCCAAGGGATCAGGAAAATTCCGCTTTTGGGTCTCGGCCAAGAGAAAAATCTGACTTATTTTAAGCAAAGCGCGCACACTGTTTTAGGGTCAACGAGATTTTTTGGATATCCTTTTATTCTTTAACGAAATAGGCTTTTTATAAAACCGCGGGGAATAAAAAAAGGATTTTTTTCAAAAAGTTGCGTCGCGCCGGACTTGTTTCGAATGCGGAACGAATTTGCGTCACCGGCAGCGAAAGGGGAAAATTTTTAATTAAGATCCTTATCCCCCCCTTCCCGAATTTATTTTTATGCCACCCAGTGGAACGGCATTTAAGGATTAATAGAGCTATGATCCGTGAAATTTAATTACAAAAAGAATTGCAACTATTTATGCCTCATATATTATCGTCCATTTTGTTCCCACTGCTAAGTACTCGAGATGCAAATGATTAAAATACTATAATAAGACTTCATTTGACTTGGAATGGATAACGAGAAAACTATGCGGGTATTTTACTATCATTCCAAAATGTACCACGCAACCTCGGCGACTCTCGCATTACATATCCCAAATGTATCAGAGTTTTCACAGCACTCGTAGGATTCCACGTAAACCTTCGCATCTTTATCATTCGATACACGATGGGACAACATCCGAAGCGCAAGCAGTACTGCCGTTGAAGACCCCCGCGAAAACGTATCGAATCGAGCAACCCGGGTCGGTTGGATTAAAAAGAAGCGTGACACCCATTTACTACTCTGCTCCAATATGTCTCCCGTGAATATGTGGACTTGCCCAATACTGGAAAAGCGACCGACGTATTTCGACAGGATGGAGAGCGGGGCATCCTGTGTTATGAGAGAGGCGTGTGTATACCAATCTCCCCGGAACGTATAAGCCGAAAGTTATTGCTTTCTCTCCTTCCCTCTCCCCTTCACTCTCTACATCCCACGTGATTCACGGTCACATCGTATGAAGCCACGGAATACGCGACGAACGGGCGACATATCACTCCGCGACCCAAACTAACACAGCGAAAGAGAGAGAGAGAGAGGGATAGAACAGAAGAGAGGGAAAAGAGATACGTTTGTGTGATTTAAGCGGAAAACCTCGGCACATTTCCCATTTATTTCACCTCGCATGTTTTTCTGGGCCGTTTGTTTTTTTTTACGGAGGCATAACGGCGTATCCGAGTAAGACAGAAGATTTTTATTTTTTGAAAAATCGATAAGCAGAAGTTTGAACGCTCTGAATATCCGCCTATCTAGCGGAATGCTTCGATGTCGAAGCGAGTTACGTCGAAATCACTGGGATTGGATGTTTCGTGTCCTGGTTAAGGCTTATGTTCTTCGACTAAAGCATATGTTACTCTGCGGTTGTAGCACTCGATGGCCAGGTACTACTACGTGAGCCAAAGAAGAAATGTATTTTTTCCACATGATATGTACTACTTATTATTAATATTAACGGTCCCATTAAAAAAAAAGAGTTTGAACCTGTTTATCTCATTATAATCAAACACGAAATTACCAAAAATGAAAAATATTTAAAATGCATTCATTTAACTACGTAATAAATTGCGAGTGTTTCCAGGATATTACGCTGTTAAACTAAAATTTACGAACCTCGTATATTTTTACGGTTAAACAGTTATAATGAAAGAACGTATACCTTAAATAATAATTTTATTCGGTCCTAGTGCAAACACCGTTATCGTAAACATGCAACATAGGCAACTTCCGCCTAGTCCCGATTCTAAAAAATTATTAAACGCGCAAATTTGGACGCCAGAGGAAAATCCTTATCCTATTAGAATTTCGAATTAAAAAATAAGATCCTTAATGCCATTTGCACTTACGTGATTAAGTCCCACTCCCTAAAACAGTCAATACCCGCCGAAAAAATTAGAACAATGAAACGTTTGTGCAGTTTTTTCCAATCACTTATGAAGCTGCGAGCCACGTGACTGAATGTTCCGCTGGTGGCTCTAAAGAGGACCATTTTTTTAAAGCGGCATAATAGAAAACGAGATGAATGGAAAGATGACGAAAAAACGAGAGAAGAACTGGGGACCGAGTTTCCGATCGAACCCTTTAGTTTCTATGGCTACCGCATGTTCATTGACGCTTTGATCAACGACTGAAGTTTTTAATTAAACTGATGGAACTTTCAAAACAATTCACGTCCTTCCTCATTCAATAATGGATTATTCTCAAATTCCTTTCTCGTTTGCTGCGCCATCGAGTCCCTGACGTCTGCGAATATCAAATTCCCATTAGCAATGATTGATTTCGCTCCAAATCACGTGGCAATCACCAATAAATATATTAACGGGCAAGAAAATATTCTCTTTCGGCAAAGTGAATTACGTCGAGGCTGTTTTCCCAGGAAAGAAATCAGAGCGATAAGTAATCATCCGTATAATTAGTTCCTCGTAATTTATTGCACCCAAAAGAGAATACTGCAATAGACACTTAAGTTATTGAGGCGAGAAAAAAATCGGTCTTCCATCAACTAGATTACGGTTGCGGCGATTTTGAAGGGCGTTAAACGGTCATTAATTAATGCGAGTAAAACACAGGGCCAAATTCGGAATTAGTTAACACTTGGGTCAAAGAACTAAGGTTACTAATGTTTTTAATTTTAATGAACATATCAGATCCACGAAACTGAAAGTTGCAGATGAACTTTGGATGGTCATTTAGACCTAAGCAGCCAAATGGCCGTCGATAAATTTAATATACCATAAAATTTATGATATATTCTACGTATCAATCCAAACTAACAAAATACATCGCAAGTTTTTTCGTATAAAATATAAAAACAAATAATTATCAATTATGATTTCTTGTCTCACTAAAATCCTTTTTTTTAGCATAAAAACATCGTTAAGATCCACTTTAAGTAGAGATTTGTTTTAAAAGATATATGTATTACGTATCTAAACTCATTATCGAAATGTACACCAGCTATTTGATTAATAAATGCAGAAACTGAAAAAAAAAACAGTTGACAGATCGCGATCTCCAACTCTTCTCAGCCTCCTGGTTCGTCCATCACGAAACGTTTAGTCCTCCAATGAATCTTGAATAGCTTATTACGCCCTTTGATCGCCTTTCATTAGCAACCACCTTCCGAGAACTTCCCACTCACACACACAAACACACTCTTCCTCACGACTATCGCGAGATCACGCACGTGCACCCCGCCGAGAACATTTTTCCTTCCACTTTCACGCGAGGCGAGGCGTGACTCTCGATTCCTAATCACGTAACGCCTCCCCCCTCCTCATCCCATTCCAACCTGCCCTTGCGTCTCCCACGCTCGCCCCATCTTACCTCCAAGATCACGACGCACCTTCTTCCGGAAGCTCTTAAAGACCGCATCAGCGGGAGAGAACAGGACGAGTGCCTATGTGGAGGTACTCATGAGATCGGATCCGAATGAATGGTTGTGATGAAAAACAAGTGAATATAAATTTTTCTTAAATGATGTAGAGAACGGGAGTAATGGTTTCCCATGTCTTTCGCTGTCAAATCTCCTTACTGCAGTTTGGCAACGTTTAGCCTCAGCATATTTAAAGTATCGATAACGTCTTGTTAGGGAAAGTGAAAAATTCTGCAGTTGTTGACTACTGAATCGAGACGAAACTAAAATTTATTTTCTCAAGAAAAACTAAAATTTAAGTTGGCAACGGCGAGCGCCTAAGGGCGTTTTTATATCAGTGAATTTCGTTATCGAATCGACGCATATTTATTTAGAAAGAACATATATTTTAGAGGCAAGTGATTTTACCCAATTATTTGTCAACCTTTAAAAGCATACGTTGCAACAGAGGCAAACAAAAAATATCTTATCACCTACGAGGTGTGCATCGTGCAGCAAAGGCGTAGGCGGGCGCCAACTCCTAAATCGACCAATACCAGAGAAATGACACCAACGCTGTGTTCCAAGCCTTCGTATATTAATTAAGTTGGCGACAATTAACGTTTCAGTGAACTAAAATGTAAACTAAACGTCGCATTCATTAAAGCAAAGGGATAAAGTTTTCATCGGAACAAAACGACGGCCACACTTTGTTTCGAAAAGATAAAAAAATTAAAATTTGCGCCAGAACCGAGGAAGGACATAGACGAGGACAGGATCGAGAAATTCTCGAACGAACCGCGAAGAGAAAGAGACAAGGAACAACCCTGAAGAATAGGATTGGAAAGAGACGTCGAAGGGGAAGGGGAGTAGAGGGGGGGGGGAGGAAGAGCTGGTATTTTTTTCGAGAGGATCAAGGGGCTAGAGGTGACTGAATGCTCAAGGAGCTCCTTTCAATGGAAAAAGAAGGGAGGAGGAAGAGCTTCCCTTCACTTATACCATTCTTTTTTTCTATTTGTCTCCCTCCTTATCCCTTCAGCCCCATTCCCTTCTAGTCTCTCACCTCCACTCCCGCCGATGTGTGTCGAGTGAGTGAGAGAATCGTTTCGAAATGCGAAAGAAGGGTAGGAAGAGAGAGAGACACGAGGAAAGAGAGAGAGATAACCAAACGAGAAAAAAAGGAAAGACGATCGGAAAAGCTCTTCTTTCCCCAGACGAGAAGAAAAAGTGACATACGTTTCCACTTAATAATCTACGTGCGTTGGAACTCGCTCTCCCGGTCTAAATGTGTTGCGCGCGCACTGGGGAAATGAAAAAAAAGTCGTACTTCCCTAAGAAAAGACGCGTAGCCTGTGTTACGGGCTGTGGACGTGTTATTTAGGGTTAATGCAAGGTCTCTCTCTCCCTCTTTCTCTCACATCCCCAACTCCATTGCCATGTTACTTACTAGGGATTCCACGGAAGACTCGAGGGAGTAATCCCAAGACTTAAAAGTCTACGGCCGAAATGTGAGGGATTTTCTAAGCAAGGAAATGGGAAAGATTTTTTCCCCTATCGTAAAAGGGGTCTGAAGACGGGAGAGAGAATCAAAGGCAAAGATGGTAGCGAGCGAATCTTATCCGAGGTGCCTAAGTGAAACGAAGGAATAAGACAGCGGGGTTAGAGGGGAAGCGGAAGGAGGTGGAGGATTCCAACGCGATGATGGGGAAGCGAAATGGGAGTTCGCCGAGGAACCAATCCTCCAGCCCTGCTTTTTTCACCCTTTCCATCTGTAGATTATCCCCTCCGTGACGGAGGAGGGAGAATGGGGAGCGGAAGCGAAAAGAAAGCGATCTTCGTCGGTGGTAAATGGAAGAAACGATGGTTTTGATCCGGGTTGCTTTTCGGATTGATTTAAGTAAGACGGACGGGGAGAGAGAGAGAGAGAGGAAAGGGGAGGATGAGGCGATACTACTTCGACTTCCCGATCTTTTCATTGAAAAAAGATCATTTCTAGAAACCTCCGAGGAAAATATCCTCACAGGATATTCGGAGGAGAGTCGAGAGTCACATTCTTCAGGTCCACAATGACCCAGAACCAGCATGAGTCTGAGCCAAAAGCCGAGTCAGAAAGCGATGGTTTTTACGTATCCTCTTCTATCCTTTTGTTGCAAAAAAGAACCGATGATTTCGAAATGAGGTTATATGGTAAGATTTCTTTTGATGATGGAGTTTTGATGGAAAAGGAAAGAAGTTTTTATCCCTTCATAGGAATGAGATCTTTTCTGAGTGAAAAAGTGAGTACGGCAGGCCTCTTGTCTTCCTTTGATGTAACACACATAAAAATATGCCTTGCATACGACATTCGCGTAATGATGTTTTTATTCTTCGATATTTTTGCGAATCTGCCATGAATGTTTTACGAAATGGTCAAAGTTTGGAAAATATTCCAAAAGAAGCTAGTGTGCAAGAAAATACCTTTTAAAGAGGATAATATTTCTTTCGGAGTGCATCTTGTTCACCTAATCTGGATTGTTCAAGATAACCAGCGTCTCATTATACGCAACTTTGTTTGCAAAAAGTAATTAAGTTCAGGTTTAATAGAATTTAACGTACCAATTATATTATGATAATTAATATTTCCTGCATTACGACAGGTGCGACATTTTGCCCTACTTGACTTCTTTAAAACGAAACATCGACTTTGAAAAAGCTTGCAAACTTTTCGAAGCAAAGCTTATAAACTTCATACGAGTGGATCTTCTACGATTCGCATTTTCCCCTTATTTTATAGATAGGGTAGACGGAACAGAGAGTCGAGGCAATTATGAGGGAAATAAAAGCGCTGAATATTCCTTGTGAGGCAGTCTAGGGAAACGGACGTGCTTTTTTTTATACCTTTTCAGTGCCGTAAGTAGGTAAAACGGGTAAATGGTAAGGAAGGAGGAAGCGCGAACGGACAATGACGGGTAAGGAAGCGGAAAAGAAAAGAACGAGACCCTCGGCGGTACGAAGTTACAGCGATGGATGGAAGGAGACGGGGAAGAAGTACGAGAGGAAGAGACGAGCGCAGGAGGGAGGCGAAATACGATTGGATGGATGGAGGAAATAAAGGAGAGAGAGAGAGGATGTCTCGCTCACAATTCTGGACCTCTGGTCGAATGCTAGGAAGGATATTTCGGAGGATTGTGGACGGGAGAGAGGTGGAATGGCAGGTGAGGGAATGAGAACGGGGGAAAAGGGGGAGCTCTCCCAAATGGTGCTTTCCATTTAGCCGAATCGAGACCTCCTCCTCCTCCTTGCCATCTCCCCCTCTACCATCCTCCCTTCCTCTCTGCCGAAGTAAAATTCAAAGGGTATGCAGAAGACGGGGCGAGGTAAGAGAGGGATGGAGGGAGTTGGCAGCAGATAGACCCATACGGGGAAGATGGTGGCCACGTGTTTGGATTCCGAAGCTCGGAGAAATGTGTTCCCGAAAGTTGGGTTCAATTGATTGAACTAACGGAAGAATTGGAGGAGGAATTGTTTGCGTACCTCATAAATATAAACTCCTTCCAAAAACGTCCCGCGATCGAAAGGGAATACGTTACGTCGACGCGAGAGATACAAATTCCAATAATATACGAAACTACGTATGTCAAAGAAAACGCGCGGCCATAAATTACTTTAAGCTGATTTTCATCGCCAACCTTCGGCACACAGTTTACGATAAATAATGCATTTTCATCGGACGCTTTTCATAGGGAGGATCCGAGTTATTCTTCCAGTCCTACCACTACTCATCCCACCGCTCCCTCCTCCTCCTCCTTACGCAAGAATCCGCATCTTGTTCCCCCCTCCTCCTCCACCACCCCTCTCTCTCTCTCTCGATCTTTACAACTCTTCCCTCCATAACAAACCCGATGCTGTGGCCAACTTTGCCCCAGTGCCCTTCCCCATCATCTTTCACTCACTCACTCTCTCTCTCTCCCCCCGTCTACCCTTATCCTAGGCTACCTCCCATTCTTCTTCCCCACGCGCTATTCCCACTCCCTCCTCGTACACACACCCTCTTTCCCTTTACAGAACACCCCTTCGCTCCGAAAAACCTTAAATCCCCACATCGATGCTCTCTCGCCAGTCCCCTCCTTTCGCACAATAGGAACTCGGAGTATGTGTGCGTGAGAGAGAGAGAGAGAGGAAGGAGTTTTGGTGGGATTTTCTTTCTGGACCAACACCAGCAAAACTCTCCATTCCGATCTCTCCCGTACTTCTTTAGCATTTTCTCTCGCCTTTACCTCTCCTCTCACCATCCACTCCTTATCAATCTCCTCTTCCGATTCCTCGGATATCTCCTTACAACACCATCCTTATACCCGAAGATGCCAGAGGAAGACAGGTTTACTCGACTGGGAGAATAAACGGGACGATGCTCGCTAGGAAAAATCGCGAATCGAAAGAAGAGGGAGAAGAGAAGAGAACACAAAGAGAAGCGGGAGTGAATTGGAGATGCGAGCGGTCGTAAGTCATTCGGACTTTTAAAAAAAAAAGAGACTAGGGGCTGGAGTTTTGGTGAGGGTTTCTTCCCCGTAAACTCTCAAAGAGCGATAAATTGTCCATATAAATATAATGCAACCCCTTTGGATTTCCTAGAATGTCGGATGAAAATTTTTTGATGAAAGTATAATGTCGCATACATCTATATTAAGCTGTTTTTGGACAATGAAAACGTTATAATTTCAGGATGAGATTTAGGAGCCTGTCATTCTGTCAGACGATGTCGCCATGAAGGCATTTAGAAGTTTTTCGTGAGAACTCAATACCAAAATCAAAGAATAACCACTTAAATAAGCAAGGAAAATTTTAGGATCAATGTTTCTATTGAAAACCACTACGACCTAACAACATAAAGGTTTTTAATACTATTCTAATTCCAATGACGATAAAGAATGGAAAATTTTTTCTGTGATTAACAATCCACTTTATCCTTTACAAGGAACAAAGGGGAGAAAAATCTGAACGCGGATACAATTATTTTTTTGGCGTAGACCAAAGGGCGAAAAAAAAACTGACTGAACAAAATGCAATGCATAACAAAGGAAGTTACCGTAGAGAGGGATTTGTTAGGCGACATTTTTTAGTGGACCATGAAGCTGAAAGACAGAGAGAGAGAAATGATAGTGGGAGAGAATGTCCCAGGAACACATGGACCTCCGTTTCTGCTCGTCAAATAATCGGCGACAAAAGGAACGAAGTTGGCAGACGGGACATGAGATGAATAGGTCTCCCTGCACATCCACACCCGCTTCCCTCTTTACCCCACTGCATCGCCTGCTACACCCTCACCCAACCCCCATTTTCCAATCCCTTTTCCCACCTTCTAATAAAAAATGCTGAAAGGATCGACGGTCCGGAGGGAATTATAGAACGTCTGAATGATTTGTTTCGGATATAAGCCTGAAGTACCAATATAGAGAGGCCGTGGGCAAATTTTCCTTTGAATTCTGTTTTCACTGTTTGTACACAAGGCTTTCCTTCACGAACCGCCATCAGAAGAGATTGTAAAAATAATCAAATTTCCAAAAACTAAAAAAAATCGCATAAATTCATTAACCTCATACAATGTAATGGAAATGATATCTCGATGATGAAATCAAAACCAAAAAGGTCTGCACATTATTCGCATTAAGTTTAGAGAATGACGGGTCCACTGGTCGGTGCGCCAAACCCGCGTCGAAGCGTAATTATTTTTAATATTTCCCCACAGAACCTATCATTAAAAAAATCGCGAGATTATTATCGCTGCGCGTATTTTCCGCCGATTTACAAGTGATATCTCCCGCAACTTCTTCGCTTTATGCGTCGGCCTCACCGTCGCATCTTTCTTAAAAATAATAATAATAATGTATGCGTCGGATATGGGAAGGACACGGGTGCGTGGTGACATCTCGCCCGATAGCGAAGGATAAGACGCAAAATAAAAACGCAAAAATATACTCGGATAATGGGATGGCAGTTGAGCGCCTTGATTTGTTCTGCGCGTCTCGTCTCCGAATGTTTTCTTTTTCCCCTTTTTCTCGAGTCACGTGGAATCTCTCTCATATATTTATATTTTCGGATTTTCCACTTCTCTCTCTCTCCCTCTCTCTCTTCCTCCGACACGGCTCCTGCAAAACCTTCCGTCGCTTTCACGAGAAAGTTTTTTCACGAAGTAAGAAATAATGATGTGTGATTTAGGATCTAACGCCAAATGTCAAGGAAGAGAGAATTTGTAAGGGGGAAAGGGGGAGAGAGAGAAATGGGAAGAAAACTTACGAGAAGACCTAAGACGTGCGATACATAAATCCCATTTTGTGGCAACTATTTTCTGTTGAGGCAGTCTTGAAAAAAAACACATCCGATGGTACCTGTCACTTTATTCGAGAATGACAATAATGTTTATTTATTGCCCCATTTATTCTTCGTTACGTTGCAGCTTCGCATATTGAAGAGATGTTCGAAAAAAAACGATGCCGATTGTAAATTTGAAATCAAATTTGTACTTCTTTCGGATGTGCTATGTTATTTTATATTTACTGGAAGGCATTTACGTAAAATCTTTTGAAAATGTCCCGAAATTTGGATTTAGTAACAGTGAAAGTGGCATTTTACAAGGCACGGGCACTGTCTCGAAATTAGTTTCTACTAAGGAATCAGGCATTTAAATCTATGGGTCTAGAGTTGAATCGATAAGGCCTATAGATAATAGACCTCGTCCCTCAACATTAGCTTTGGTAAGCGTCACGAACGGTGGCTTGAATGGAAGCAGATTCAGACGTAATCAAAAGCTTCTATGACTTTGAAAGCCAAAACAATTTCGAGCAAAACCAACTCTTCCCTTGATATTAAAAATTAGAAAAGGTCAATAAACGGACAATAACAAGGCCGAAAACCTCTCCTGGCTGCGTTGTATGTTCCAAAATATTCCACGTGATCCTCTCAGGAAGGCAAAACGAAGGACGTGATCAAGGGAGGAGAGAGAAAAAAATAAATCACGAGGCGAACCGTTAATGACCGACATTTACAATTCAAAAAACGCACTCGGATGGGTCGAAGGGGATGGTTAAAAAAAAAAAGGAGAGAAAAACCAAACGAGGAGGTCTTTTTATGCAAATCGTTAGTTACGACGCCGGGATTATTACCAGTCTGGCCGAAGTCGATCGATGCATTAGGTACCATTGAATGCGTTATCCGTCAGTTCCCATCGGGAAAGACTCCCCGCGGTCCCCTCAAGAGAGAGAAAGAGACTGCTAGAGAGAGAAGAGAAAAGAGGAGAGAGAAGAGAATGAGAGAGAAGGCAGATTGGATTCTTGTGCGGTTTCAGAAGGGACGGATCGTGACCAACACAGAGCGGTAGCCTTCCGCGGTCTACGCGTCGTCGTCCGGCGAAGCAAAGGTACGAAAAGAAGCGGGGCGGATCGACTATGAAGACTCGTCGATTGTCCTAACGTCCTTTCCTATTCTTCCTCTCCACCTCAATCGTCCCTCTTTTTTTCTTCCAACCCATTCCTCCTCCTCCTTTATACCTAACGCCCCCGCTGGGTGTATACCGGGGGTGGCCACATAACTGGCCTATTCGGTAAAAAGCGGTAGGTTTTTGGAAGGCTGATCAATGCAGGCGATCGCCGCGAGGGGTCTTCAGTCGGCCGCGTAGGAGAGAGGCCATTTCACGACATTTTCTATCCTGCCTCCATAGCTTCGCCTCCCTCCTCCTGTGTACCAAACGCGACCGCCCCGAACTCACGACCGCCGCCGCCAAGCGCGCCCTCTTGTGAATCTGTAATTGAGTCGCGTCGGAACATGTCAGACCGTGAAGGCCCCAAAACGCACTGAAAAAAAACCGTGTTAATCAGAGGGACGGCTGTTCGTTTTAAAGGTCCGAGGTATTTTATTGTCTTTTTTTTTTAGGGGAGTGTGAGATACGAGTTCACGAAATGGAGTTTTGATGGACTGCTGGGTTTTTACAATGCATGTTGAAATGTTTTTTCCACGACGCGATAGGTTTTTTTGCCGTTCAATGGTTATTTGATGTCATCGGTGTACGCGGGTATACTGTATTTGTTTGTGCGGTTATCGCAAGAGGAACTCTCTGCGCGGTATGGTTCGCGGGAAACCTACGTGGAATGAATATTCGTGACTGATTAATCGAGACCTTCCTTCGATCGGGATGAAAACCATTTAAATATATATACAAAAATGTAATTCTCGCCGCAGTTGTTTACTTTTGTTATCGGGTTCGTTTGAATCATAATATCTGGGCTTCAATAGGCGGTTAAAGTCCTGAAGAGGAGTTAATGTTTATGGAGATAAGATGAACAAAATTCCATGCTCGGTTTTGATATTCCCAAGGTAAATATTTAAAATGAAAGTAATGCGGATAACCGTTGGCGACATAAATCGCAGTGTTTGCGGTTTGTCGGAGAGAAAGAACTAAAGTGCGTATAATAATTCTTCTTTCCAGGTTGCGCAGTCCATTCCCATGTTTTTATGTACGATTTGAAGTTCCTAATCTCTAATTAGCATTTTATTTTTATGGTAGTTCGATCTCTTGTTACTCGACTTATCCTATATCAGTCATGCATAAGTATGTGGACGAGGAAAAAATATTTCTTGATATTTTCAATAAAGATAAATCTTCCGCTACAGTTACATACATTTTTTTCGAAGGGTAACGAAAGTTAACTAAAGAGTGTCTCATCATATGAATTATATTTTAAAGCGATGCCGTGAATAAATTACACAAACCAATGCTAAAGAAGCAGCTGTAAATTATTGAATTCATAAAACCGGAGTTTAAAGTGGAAGAAGAACTCGTTAACGATAACACTCGAATTCAATTCAACCTCACCTCAACGCCACGGAACCTTGCATCTTGCATTCTTAAGCCGGTGGCTCAGAATCCTGCTCATGGAATACGATATTGCTCTTGAAATGCTTCTCCGAACTGCTTCCAACTGCAGTCTGCCTAAAGGATTTTTGATAGCCTAATCCTATCATCAAAATCTCCTTTCTAAATAACGACAGTTATAGTAAAATTATGGGCAATTCGTTCCTGGATAGGAGAATCTTCTGCAAAAAGCAGCCGACACTGTATGAGTTCCCTTCGTTAGCCTTACAATGACGAGTCTGGAGAAATATTTGTGACGCTGCAGGACCCTCCAGACTGGCTCACGTTGTTGTAATCCGTGCTGAATTGTTGAATGGAAACAATGGAGACGGTAGAGATAAAAATGGTCGGTGTGTTTCATCGAACATCGTGATGTGGATACGCTTTCAGATGGCCGAGCGAGATGGGATTTTGGACGAGAGCTGATGTAGTGAGGCAGACTATCAACGCTCCGGTGTTATCTGCAAAAGTGGCAGTTATTCAAATCATAAGCGTTCATTTTTCAACTTCTCGGTTACCATTTAAAGTTAGATATTTATCAAATTTCGCGAACCAAAGCGTGTATTCAGAATCGCGCTACTCTCTCATGCTAATAGATGTACTGGCGCATTCAAGCGGTTTTCTCCCCAGAAATGAGTGTTTTCGAATATTAATAGCTTAAGAAATTCATCCGAAATCAGTTTCGTTTCTTTAAAAAAATACAATAAACTTGAGTTTCCGACGGCAGACTGTGAAAGTCAGAGGATTCCCTAAAATAAACTTTTTTACGATTTCCAAAAATCGAATATAACAGGAAACTCTAATCGACATATGAGGTTTTTTGGTACTACTATGCGTTGGCAAAATTTAATCTCCCGACTCGTTCGGACACGCTGACCTTCGCACTGAAATAACGGGTGAAGGACGCGTACAAATTAAAATATCCAGAGGCAGAGAAATCGGGTTCTTTATTTTTTCTAATTGCAAGTGCTGACCCGACCCCAAGGCAATCTTAGAGCTTAGAGCCCGATAACAGCCCTTTGAGTATGCCTTCCATTTAAAACTACTTAATGACTAATGGCCGATAGATAAAAAAGATCCTTCAAGATCTTGCCAGAGCGTGAATCTTTTTAACGAGGAGAGGAAAAGGAACGAAATGAACCGTGAAAATTAAAATTCTCTTACTCACCCTTTGGTCAGCCGAGCGTCTCCGGAAATTCTGCGAACGGTTTTCAACTAAATCCAAGCTCAGTAGTAAACGGCGGCAAAAATAAAAAGATAAGAGACAACACACTTGTTGGAAGGTCGGTAAACATTCGACTACTTCCTCGGGAAGACCATTGCCCACTATCAACACTTCACGAAAATATTTCACGTTAAAAACATAAACCAAAAATTCACACTTCCATTTGTTCGTGATTCGTCGTCACTGCCACCATTCAAACATTGTGCGAAAATTCCTGTTACAAATGTTATTTAAATAGCTTTGGGAAAACTTTACCAGACGAAGCAGGTAGATGTGCGAAGAGGCCGATATAAGTTCGACGCCGTCAACTATCGTATGTAATATAAATAATCCAAGTTGAAAACTTTTTAGTTTCAGCGTACTGAACAAATGACCAAATTCTCACTTTATCGAAATGTGTCACCTCAGTAATGGGTTTAATAACTGTTACGAACTATTTCTGAAACAATGTCTTAGTTCACACAAAGAAGTGAGTTTATATGCGCACTGGATGCATTAGTTCTTGAAATAAAAAAGTTTATGCTGGGGAAAAATATTAATGGATAGTTATATATGGCGGGGTCCCTACTGTCTCCCCTACTATACTCAGGCATATAGCCCGCACCGGCCGGTATGTTCTGCTTCCGCCTTTCGTCCAACTCGTTTCACGGAAAGATCCTATCCTCTACCCCACGACTCAACGCTGTGCGCCGGACAGTTAGGTTCCGACCGAACTGAAGCTATACCAGACCGCCGCTGCTTCGTCTGCGCCTGCGAAAGCTTCGGCAGCTTCCGCCTCTTGGACTTCGGGTCCCTTCGGGCGTCTGTCCAACCGCGCGCCGCCTTTTGCTCCCCGTCCCGACATTCCCTCCCAGTCCTCGCTTCTTCTCCCCACCTCTATCATTCTCTCTCCCTCCGCTGCCGTGAGCCCAACCATCCCTCGCGCACGCCGCCGTGGAGAGGGCACGCGCGGGTGAGAGGAGGTGGTGTGGGAGTCGAAGGGGGAGAGGGAAGGCGCCCTCTCCGACTCAACTCTCTCAGTTGGCTCACCTCACGCGGAGAGAGGACGATCTATTTGAAAGACCGCACTTAGCACTTCCGAAAAAACACACATTAGGTGTACCTTCGATACCAGAATACAATAATACCCCGCTATACGTCGAAGATGCGTTCCTGAAAAATGCGACTTATAACGAAACAACGTATAGCGAAACAAAGAAGAACCTGGCGGATATTTGTTTCCCAAATAATACATATCAATCCAGTATATTAGACATACTACGTTACCACTATGCGTTTACCACTCATTGCTACTAGGGTTTAATATACATTTAATCGTAACGAGTAACCAATTGCAATAATAAATTCAGAAATCACCGAAAATAATTGTCTATAGGGTGATGGAGCACAAAAATTCTTTACTTACACGTACACTGTTACGCACTTTAGAGTACTTTTCAAGCAGATTTCGCAATCTAAAGTATATCCAATATCTCAAGAGATATCAACGCAAACGTAAACCGGGATGAAAGGACACAAAATGTTAGACACAACTGTTCAAAAAGCTCTCTTATAGCTGACTGTCGGTCAGAAATAGGTTTTTACACATCGTCATTAAAATTGGGACAGTCCCTTTTATCCCCTATGTGACTTGTGAACCACCTAACCCATCATGATCTCTCAAACACATGGCCAGCAAATGTTTATTCTGAGTATGATTTTACACGAACTGATAGAAACGAAATTAAATTAATTCATAATAATTATAATAAACGAAATTAAAAGCCGAATAGATGGTTTTAATGTTATAGTTATAATTTATGCACCACAATTGGAATTTCTGAAAATTTGCTTTTAGTATTTCACAAACGACGTATATGCGAAGCGACACAACTTATAACGAAACATGTTCCTTAATTGATTGGCGACGTAAGTATATGCGAAACAACGTATGGCAGGGCAACGTATAGCGGGGTTTTCCTGTATAGAATAGAAAGCAGTCAACTATTATAAACAGCAAGTTTTATTTTTCCCCGGGAATCCTGCGTCATATGTTTTGGACGGAGAGTTTACCTAGACACAATTAAGCAAATATTCCCGTTCCGAAACGGGGGAATTAGTCTGCTACGGTAGTTCTGTGGTAGAATATCCGCCCGGCATGTGGGCATGCGGAAGACCCGGGTTTGATTCCCGGTCATAGCAGATTATTTCATCTGTTTTCACATTTCCCACAATTAAACAAACAGAGAGTTGTGTTTCATTGCTAATATTTTGGATGTTTCGGCTACTGTTCATGTACTCGTAAAAGGAGGCCAGATAAAAGTTTAAAAGCTACTTTTAAAATATTATCTAAAAATTACATGATTTATATTTGGAGATGTACACACGCAGAACAGGCATATAATCCCCGCTTGTTATTTTCAAATTATACCCGCGGCAGACGAGCGAATGTTTTTCGGAAAGAAAAACTGCGTATTTATGCAAAACGATTCGGATTAAAAAAATGTCAAAATATCAACGACGACAATGTTTGCCTCTTCTTCAAACGACCTTATGCACCGATCAATTGGAACAGGCATTTACAGGTGGGATCCCGTATACAACTTTTAACTTAGAGTAAAAAGGTCAGTTTTATGTGTGATACCTGTTAGATTCATACTAACACAGATTTTCATGTTGCAACATTTAGTTAGATTTTCCGTCTCGGTCTTCATTCCGGTCCCACGTCCTGCACAAATTAACGTCTGTATAGAAATGTTTAAAGGAAATTCTGAGATAAATAGACGGCATCTACATACAGGACGAATGTTTCCTTTTTAATAGTTCAAAAGAAGGAGATGGAACGGGTTTGATAAACTGGATTGGGTGAGCCGCAAACCTAATAAGGGGTAAAGCACATTCTAAGATGCCCATTCTTAATTTAATAAAACCATAAAATAAAATAAGAAATTCCTTGCCGTTATGACAATCTGCATCTCTTGATATTAATAATTATATTTTGAAATTCCTTGTCGTGATGTAGAAGTGTCAAAAGCGCCGTGCCCGGGTCGGTCGAACCAATTCTCCGTTTCATAGGAACGGCCTTAGCAGGAGGTGAGGATATTTTCCTCGACAGTATAATTGGAACCCTTTATTATCTTTATAATTTATTCCTATCGATTCAGAACTCGTGCCGCTTTGCCGTTGCTCATCAGGCGTGAAACTAAACGAAAAAAATTTTGTATCTGTTCCCATGAACGACTACCTGGTTTCACTTGTGGTGAATTATTGGTGAAAGGGCCAGAGAGGGAATGATGGGGTTGCGATATTGCAACAAAAAAAAACAATACTTTAAAAATTAAAATCGACCCAAGAAAATTTATAGCTTTGGTGAAAGTTAGGTCCGAAAAAAGGCCCGCCCTCAATTACTTCTGATAAGCCCTGTTGTATTATGAATTGTATTCAATTTGAGTATTAAGGGAAACGTCAGTTTAAACTATCTGCATTGAATATTTGTTAGCAATATAATTCCATTTGTGAAATAAAAATTTCATAGATAAATAATTAAACAAACGTGACCTAATATTCAATATCTGAGTGAAGTGAAATTCATTTTTAAACTTAATTTATACAATGCATTTGACTAAACTAATGAAATATTATCAAGATTCATGAGATTACTTTTGTAATCCTATTTCATGTTAACAAGAAAAACTTGATTTCCGAGCGTAACATTTTTCAACCATGATTTATTATAACTAACATTTTGAGTAATACATTTTATGATCAATAATAGGGTTCAAATTTAATTCATGCAAAATGCATGGTTAAAATTATTACATCACGAGAAATATTTTCTCCGTCATAACGTCCGACAAATGGGGATTTGCGCATGAAATACGGCGACACCGGCATTATTGTTGATCTGGATTTCATTTGGACAAAAATGAAAAACGGCTCTCCTCTACCGAGGATCCATGGATTAAGAGGATTAATATATTTTTACCGAATAAAAATCGTTAAGCTCTCATTTATCTCGGATTTAAAAGGACGTGCTGATGTCCTGAGATACTACGAGGAAAAAAAATCGACCATCCGTGCGGCACGGAGTTCATACTAATCTCATTCGGAAAAAAATAAGCCAAAACAAGAATCATCTGCCCTTCATGTTACAAACTTTTCAATCAATTATCCTGACTATAGAGAGAGAGAGAGAGAGAGAAAGAGAGAATGTAAAGAGTAGACCCGGCACGGAAGTCATCAATTTATGGAAAGCAAAACAAGATGACTGAGCAGATTTCGGTAGGAACGGTGTTCCTCCGCCGTTTTCCCAAGTAACATAAGCGGAAGGCCTTAATTAAAACCCGCCTTCGCAGCGCACAAAAAATGGAAAATAGCGAACGTAGGCGCGAATAACTGGCGTTCATTTTCAATAGAAATAAACTTTAAGGCGACCAACAAAGAGTAAATCTGGGATTCTGGAGAATTAAAGAAGAGAGTTACCATTTATACAAAAAATCCCTATTCCCACGCGTGATAAATCGTGGGATAACTTAAATTAAGACATCTCTGAAAATGAGAGACGGGAGGTGGAGAGGTGGGGGGGTGAAGGTGGATGGCGGAAGTGGTTGGGGGAAGATTTTATACAGAGCATGGATTAGAAGAGCGGAAAGAGAGAGAGAGGAGGAAAATTAGGATTAATGCCCCGGCATACATATACGTGGAGCCATGGTTTCCCCTGTCGCACAAGTCTGCCTTAAAAATTTTTTTCTTCTCTCTTTCTCTCCACCTCGCTCGCTCCTTCTCCGCCAAAAACAAAAGGGATTGGGTGAGAGTTTAAGCCGTAACGTTAAGAAGATGATGAAGAAAAGTGGTCCGGATAATTACGGAGATACGTACAAAGACGGGAATTAGCGGAGTGAAGAACAATGGGGTGAGATGAAGGAAGTTACGGAAGGAGATGGAGAGAGAGAGAGGAGGAATGAGAGCAGGGAGAATGGAAGAAAGTCGAGACGCGCAGAAAAAACTGCGAAATGGAAGAGAAAAGAAAGAGGAAGGAAAGCCCCACAAGGTGGGAAGGCTAAGATAACAGGAGAAGCTAGGGAGAGAAGGAACTTACAAAGGAGCTAAAGGATGGAATATCCGTGTCCTACATACTACACCGCGCGGCGCATATTCTCCGTCGAGAAAGCATTCCTCCCCCGAGGAGGAGACGGGAGGGTAAAAAGAAGTCGAGGGTTCGGTGGCCAAGGGTGGTGGAGCCTTTACTGCTCCTTGACGACTTCATGAATATTTTTTTAGTCTCTGAGTCGTCGCCGGGTCAACGTACCGCGAGTTCTCAAAAGAGTAAATATTCGTTGTTTCAAACTGGTTCGAATGGATTGGTGGAGTACTAAATGCGAGGAATTCCTGCGTTCGAGTAGTGAATGACTTTTACCGTAAAAGAGGGTGGTTTTCAACTCGGGTTCTAAAAAAAAAAAACAAATACGATTTGTAAGATCAATCGATAGGTCAAATGCAATTTGAGACTTTCGTCAGAAAAAAACAGCAGACTAGACAGCGGTAACGATTGTAATCTCTACCTCCATCTGCCTCAACTGCACGCGTCCGCTTTTTCACCCTTATCACCTTGCTGTTTTCCATTTCGTATATTAATTTGTCTACGTTTATCCAGCTAAAGTGAATGTGAAGTAACTCTCGAGGCCTGATCAGAAAGGGAGGGGGCAGATGCGAATTAAGTATGAATCATTTAAAGAGCAGTCAAACCAGAATGTTTGAAAAGTTTTTTTTTGTTTTAACTCAACGACAACGCACAGTACAGCGAATATTAATTCAACTCTACCAAGTTTGTTAAACCATCCTTATAGTACTGTAGCTATCTATATTGCATATTTGTTTATTCCGGTTGCCACTGAAAAGTAACGTTTAAATTATGACAGTAAATTTTTTTAAAATACGAAATATACCAGTAATTATACTTTTTATTGTGTAATTTGCTTTAAATATATGTACTCCGAAACAGAAACGACGCTGATTCGATGAAAATAAACAAAACAATATCACAGCTGCCAGAAAATCACGAGAGGTCGAGCCCAAAACATGAAAAAATCAGCCAAATAGAATTCGATCAGCAAAAGAAACGTGATAAATGCGAGAATGAAATTCTGTAGCACACAGAAATCGACAACAGAAATATCAGAGAACGTACTGTGGTTGTTGAACACATACCTGGATAACAGAAATAAACAATTCGTTACCAAAAAGTTATGTTCTGACTGTAGCGTAAATATATAAAGAAACGAAAGTTTAAAGAAGACTATCTGAAGGCGTTATTTTCTTCCTCGCTGACTGCAAGATGAAGTTGTTTTACAGCCTTTATCGCTAGCACCATTGATAAAAGGCCATCACAAAAAATAAACATGTATTATCTGGAGAAATTTCAATAAGTCAGCTTTAACGCAGAATATTCTGAATTAAATAAATTGTAAACGCATAGTGAATACGTGACGAAGAAAGGTTGGATAAAGTAGCGAATCGACTTGGATAACCCCATTACACTCCACTGGGTGCTTTCTTAAATTCATTCCGCGCAGAATTCCTCAATTATACGCCGCAGATTAGGTCTGTATAGCAAGGGATAGAAAGATTCTGATTGGGGTAGGGATTTTCAAAATATAGGGCCGTTGGCAAGGGCGGTTTCGGTAGGTGGAGGGGCGATCACCCCCCCTCCCTCCCCTCTCCTAAAGAAGTTTCTGGATCCGCCCCTGTCTGGATACTACAGTAAATGGATAAAACAACCTTCCAAGTTCTTTCTTCTGAAATTCGTAGAATTAGTTATTCAAAGGTTGTTTGTCTTGGCGTTGGAAAAAGTGCCAATGGTATGTCGAACTTTACAGTACCATCAAACATACATGTAAATTTAAATATTTTTAAAAATTTATAAATAAAAAAAGCATCATAAACCATAATAATTGAAAATATTTTAAATAATGAATTAGCTAATGTATTAGCAGTTATAAATATATTATGGCGACAAATTTGAATACATTTCACTTCATTATTCACTATTATTAAATTAATACGGAATTATGGTATAGCAAAATGCGCAACTTATGTTATTATAATAAGCAATTGATTTTTTTATTTATAATGAAACAATACTACTGATAGTAGTAAAATAATAAAAACACTTCAGTTACAAATAGCATTAGATTGGAACATTATACATTATTCGTTCATTACAAGAAACTATCGTAAGACACCGGTGCCAAATTTTTCGTACAACTGTTACAACTTCGTCACAATTCTACCCGACTATCTTATTTGTCTTACATTAAGAATGTTAAATTACCATTAATTACGTTTCGTAAAAGTATTAACAGATGGTTTGGGCTAAGAACGTTATTTAATCATCCCATTTTAGGTCTCCGTATTTAATAGAAATTCAAGAAATATAAATATCACGAAAACTACTTCGATTTCTTATTTATTTTATGCATCTGATATTCCGGGATTATATTCACCAATATTAGTAAATCGTACACGGTAACACGCTTTTCCAGAAGTTTATAATTAATAAAACCTAAAAATTATCTTTGCTCGGTGTATATGCATCATGTGTATAGCACTGTAACGAAAGTAACGTGATGTCTACCTCAATCAAGATGGCGGCACGAATCGCGAGAGAAGAAATTCCCGAGAAGCAGCTTAAATATAAGTTTTCGCTTCTAACCTAAATCACATGCACCAAATCAAAATTCAATCTTGAACAAAAAATTCGGTCTCCCGAACCGTCGAGCGAAACATGATCCTCACGATTTCCCTGGATGTTGTAGCGTCACAGACCTTCCATTTCGTCACAATAAAATATATTCACCATGAAAGCTCTTTCTTGTTGTAAAAACGTCAAAAATATTTTTGTTCACTAAACTTGAAGTAATCCCTAATGAAGTATGAGGCACCAAAGCAAAAATCACAAACGACTGTAATGATTCTTGCGGAACTGATAAGGTTAACTGAACTACATTTATATAATTGGCTCAAACAAATAACTTCCTACCTCGCTTTATCGATGACTTCAGGCAGAAGAAGGATGCGGAACACGACCTTTTGTTCACCTCAGCGCTGCCGAACAGGAGGTCCGACATCCTGTGGTCTTCTTTTCGCTCCGGAATCTTCGCACTCGACTTCATCAAGTCGCACTCGTAGTGGCTAATCTACTTCTCCTGTTCCCCTCACACTAGATAAAAAACAGCAAAGACAACAAAGGATAAGTAAATACATAATCTATTTAGTAATTAAAACATAATTGCACTATTAATCGTAATTTCTTACCAATAAGTTAGACGACGGCAACTCACGTCCGACCTCTGTCAATCCTCACGAACTACTGGCTTTTTGCAGTGTTCCAATTGTTTCAGCCAATCAGCACTCGCGTAACTACCTGCCCATGTAAGTTTCTAAGAAGAAATTACTCACGCCACTTTTTTTTAACCAATCACGGCCCTCCTTATTCTCCGGCCTCTCCCCCCCTCCCCCTTCACCCCGATTCCAAGAAAAATAGGCGACAAGTTGAGACCTGTCATAGGTTACAAGCTCGCTAAGTTTCGTGTTACTTCCATAAGCTACCAGTGTTATGTGACGAAACTTATCAGGTATAGGGAGAAAAAACCACTAGAAAACCGATATTTTAAAAATCCATTGTTTGATAGATGGAGATATATCGATATACAAAATGTGAGATTATTTCTGAAATAACCAGAAGCGTGAATGGTAGCTTGTCTTCACGATTATGATAACTGTACTTTTAATAAATAAACTCTCACGATAAATGTAATGCGTCGTGTAGTTGCCCAATTCTATTTATTAAACTCGCAAATTTCTTACTTTGCTTTATTCAATTTAGTTTGATTTTGTTCGTAAGTACGACATAATCTTTGATACTTTCGTCGTTACGCCCTAACAACCGGTGGCTAATTTGGCAAGAATGAGCTTAAAGCTCAAGAAACCTTTTTGTATGACGAATGATACCCATTGGGGAACATAATACTACTTATCTAATGGGTTATAGGAAGATTAAATCTAAGTAATCAATATATATAAAAGTGAAATTCAGATTTTGTTTTCCGCTATACAAATCCACACCTAAAACAACGGATTTTAAATCCCCACCTTTTAAGATATCGTCACGAAACTTCGCATAGGTATATAACTTTAACCTGCGGATAACATAGGCTATGTGGCGATAAAAAAATTTGGTGGGAGGGGATTCTTAACCTAGGATGAGGAAGGTGGGGTGCATATGCACCTCACCATAATTTTAAAAGGTTTTTTTTAGGTTGGCGCCCCTGAGATCATTGACCTTGAGTGACTTTGTTTGTCTCCCTAGCAGGAGTTAGTGGGTCAGTTGATGTTAGCCTGTGTTGTTCTCAGCTTGTTGTACACTGATGTTGGGGTGACCTTTAACCCCACCTTACTCATAGTGCAACTATTTTCATCATGTGATTTTATTCTACAGTTCAGTTTTAGTTATATTTTTATTAAATTTATGTCTTTTTAAATTTTTAAAGTGTTTTATAGTCTTTCAAGTGCTTATAAGGTATTTTTGGTTTGATTGTGTTTGTTTTATAATGGCAAGTAGTAGTAAAAAGCATTTGTGTGATGACAAAATTGCAGAGATGTTGCGTGAAGAAAACGAAGACCCTGATGTAATTAGTGAAGAAGATGATGAACTGCTTTTAACGTTTATGTGCAATAAATAATTTTTAAAAGAGTTTAAAGCATATATTTTCTTTTTTTCCCTTATGGGGTGCACATGCCCCACACCTTAATCATAGTGCTATAAAATTTATACCTTACTCATCCAGGGTTAATTCTATAATTATTTTCCCATAAATATAGACATAATTTTCGATTTTTCAATGTGCATGATTTTCTTCCTTCATTCATCTAAATACAAGGTAAATACCGACCGATTTTCTTCATGTTTGCTTTGTTCGACGGATACAACTGTGTACTATCTTATGCTTGCAATGTTTAAATGTTATACGGTCGAAGTTTTCAGAAGTACGCAATTTGTTTAGAAATTTTGTGGATTATCGTACTCTTTCCGAGCGTTGCCATGGTGACCATCATTGTTACCTTCGATTCAATTAAGTCCAATGAGGCCTTCAAATAAACAAAATTTTAGTGTTATTTGCTTCGCACTATTGTTTAAAAGCAACGAAATTATCGTTGTAGCCGAAGCTAGTGTTCCTTCATGGACAAGTATACATACATTGCCTCTTCACGGGTTTCTTGCTTACAAGGCATAAAAGTAAGCATTTCAGAAAGGCATAATTACACAAGAAATGAAGCTGGATTTGACGAAAGTGATATGATGGGAAATAAAATTATCGTAATATTTGAATGCAATACACTCAGGGCGGATTGTTTACAAACAAATTTGGTAAATTGTTAAGTAAAGCTAAGTGAAAAAGTATTCTTTATAAGTGATTTTCAGTTTTACGTAGACTAAAACGTTTTCGTATATGTATCAAGCATACGCCCTAGAATTGGCAGCAAATGTAGAGCCACTAAATTCGTTGAAATTTAACTGGAACTTACGATAGTATATCATACATATAAAAACCTTGTTTTTATTTGTTACGGGTCATAAATATAATAATAATATGACTTATATAGAAGATTTTGGCACCAACATAAACTTTAACTAATGCCTCTATTGAGAGTAAAAAGGTTTGAGCTTATGCTGGCTGCGAGCAATGTTAAAGGCTCTCAATACAAGTGAAACACTTGGCCCTGAAGATGGTCGCATTGTGACCGAAGTACGTATATGCCTAATACTGAGGCAGATCGTCGACTTCATTGGTTTTTCATCGATATCAGGGTTTCTCTTCGATATCGGGGGGGTTTTTTAACGACGCTGTTCGTTTTTTTATCGACACCGTTGGTTTTCTTTATCTTCGTTGGACTTTTGCCCTCATAAGCGTTGTTTTTACACCTTCTGCATCATTATCATTGCCACCACCACTACATCAGTGACAATTTGTGAACGAGGACCTCAGCTCATGCTTGCTGGCTTAAGCCTTTGAATGCCAGACGACTATATAGTAGTCCTTTTTTACTAATGCGAAAAGTTTCATGCGAATTTATATAGGGAAAAACAGAGCCTTTAACAATGCTTCTATTGGTCTGTCCAATCGCGTTTGGGAAAAAGATCTCTAGTATTTCTCAGTTCTAGCGACTATTTTGATGTATTTTAAAGTACGCTTTCTTGTAACCTTAACGCTCAGTTACACAGATGGGTCTTCAAAGACTTCGGAGCTATTAAACTTTTCAAATAGTTTCCGTTTGTATTCCGTTCTTCTACTCTTCATTTCTGCCATTTCAGTTCTCTCAAAATTTCTTATAAGCTCCTGCCGATGCTTCCCTTCACAAATCTAGTCGCTCTACGCAGGACCATTTCGAGCTCCTTAGCTAGGCCCTTCTCAAAAGGGTCCCAGACTGGACGGGAGTATTCAACGACGGGTCGGATTAACGAACGGTATGCGATTTCCTTCACATTCGAGGGACATCAGTGAGATAAAATCATCCCTTTCTAAATATTCGCATTATATTTCTAATTTCCGTTTACAAATAACACGCTGCACTTAGATATGTGGTACAGAAGAATGTTCTTCCAGTTGTGAGGGTGTTTCTTTGCGTGTCCAGAGGACTTAACCCGTGACGTCGAATCTAGGAATTTTAAAAAAAGAATGGGTTTTTTAATAGCGCATCGAAGGTAATTTCCTCTCCTAATGGAAGGGAAGAGAGAATGAACAGAGATTATGAAAGGGTGGGAAAACTGCGGCTTGTCATGTGCCGTCAGGTGGCCCTCCCACCAATGTCAGTGTGAAACCCATGACCCTACGCAGTCTACGCGGAGTGTAGGGAGACACTAAGGCAGAGGTCTCAAACTCGCATCGGTGCGCGGGGCGTATGACCGCTCTCTGCCCATCAGTGAGCCGCATTAAGGCACCGTACCAAATCCGTGGGCAGCGCTCCATACTTTTTCAGTCTTCGCACCTTTTCATATTTTTTGTAGATTCGCTCTCCCCTTCTACAAGAAAGGAATCGCCCTATTGCGTGTCTTACACGCAGTCATTACAAAAATGCTAGATTCGGCGCCGAGGATTAAGGCCTTCTGGTACGCTGGCAGTGGGATGAGCATTCTCAATTACACCGTGCAGACTTTTATAAATACGAATGCTTTTGTGCGGTTCTTAGATTATTTACCTGCAAATATTTGCGTGAAATATTTTACAAAAATGGATTTGAGGTTCGATCATGTATTATAAAATAAATTGGTTCATGAGCCGCACAAATGCAACGCGCAGGCCTAATGCGGCCCGCGAGTTTGAGACGCCTGCGCTAAAGTACTTTGAATTTAACAATTTATATTTCTTATATCTGCAATGTAAGATTTTATACTTACTTGAAAATAATTAGTATTGCTAAAAGTTTCCTTGTGAAAAATTTTTAAATAAATTTTTATTCGGTATTCAAGATGGGATGGGAAACATCAATTATAGCACCCAAATTTTCTTTATGTATATGTAAACGTTTGCTCATTAGGAGTGACATTGCTGCCCACAACAATTATTCTATGTTGTTATGGGAGGGTATACGTTACCACTATTTTCCATAGTTATTAATAATTAGATGCGTACTGTTTTCTGCAGCGGGGCGCGAGTTAGTAATGAGCAATTCACCAGTAATAGCTATTTATTTTACGCAAAAAATCAATTACATTTTTATTCACGCGTTAAATTCCATAAAACAGGGGTATTACCTGATAATAAATCTACTCAAATAACGGTGTGACAGATAAGATTTACCACGTTTTAGTGTCGCCAATATAAATCCTCGAAATAAATTACGGAGCTATGGTAAATTCCAAGTTTAATTAATAGGAATGATTAGTTATGTTATTGAGCAAATATCCATCAATTTCATATATGCAAAAGGTTTAATGTTATTGTTTGAAGAAAAATTGTTGTGAGGTAATTTTGAGAAATATATTTATTCGATCGGGTTTTTAAGGAACAGCACTATCTTGAACAGCATTCATTCATCGTTCTGGCAATTTGAGACGATACGACGGCGTGGGCAAGCATACTTGTCGCCCTCGCGTGGCGCGTGCCTTTTGACTCTCTTTCTTCGTTTGGCTGAGTCACAAATTTAGATCTGAGTGTGTTGCACCGTATTGAAGGACGAAAAAAGAAAAACAAAATCGTGAAGGATTGGGCTTGTTTGTCGTTGCCGTGTATCTATGTATTTTTCTCTCACTTTCTCCTGTCTTTCCTTTCGCCGCTCTTACTCCGATATAGGATGGCTTCTTTCCAACACCTACTTCTTCCCCCTTCCTCCACCCCGTCCTTCTCCCTAACCGACTTCGGTTCTCTAAAAGTGGGCGGAATCAGATCAGGGTGATTGGGGCCCTAAGGGATGGAAGAAGCATTGGTTTGACAGGGCATGGCGGTGGGGCGTGGCGGAAGAAGCGGCAGGGGGTGGGAGGGTGTGGAGTAGTTCTTTTGCCCCCCCTCTCTCCCTTTCAATCTCTTCCTCTCTCTCTCTCCCTCACCGTCATCCTCCTTGGGATCCCTCCCGCTGTCTCCCGGGGACAAAAGGGAGTTGACTGGTGGCGTTGGTGCCACGCAAAGGAAAATCGGAGTTGATGTTTTTCATTTTATTTTTGAATGCTCGCATGCAAGGTTGTGCGGACGTGAGGAGATTACTAGATGGAAACATCCAATAAGTTTTAATGTTTTATTTTTCCCCTTCCGTCCGGCGCGATGAATTCGAATGAGAGCTCGATATTTGGAATGAAGTTTGGTTTTGTTTATTTTTTCTTCTTCTCGGATGGAAGGGGACGGCGACTACAATTTAAATATATATTCTGATGGGAATTTATGGGATTATTTTGATAAAACGAGACGACACTGATGGCCTTTCCGAGGGTTTATTCTACGTCAGCCCAAATGAGAATATTTAGAGACAATTTTAAAAGGTTCGTTTGATTGTCTCGGCACAGAGATTTGTCATGAAATCACCGTAATAAACATTATAAAATGATTAAATGGAATTATGAATTAATTTTATTTTACCTTTGTACATAATGCCAAATAAATACTGCACAGAGAGGAGGAAGGGTAATAGCAAACCAAGGCGCAACCCAATCATTCTTTAAGGTAAACTTTAGAACGTCGACATTAATGTTAAATGCGATTTATGAGCTATAAAATTAAATGAGATATATAAGTATGTATTTATCTAAAGTAGCTGGACGATTTTAAGAGGAAAGAGATTAAACAATCTTGACCAGGAGAGACGACATCGCGGCTCGCGAGCCACATGCGGCTCTTTTAAATTTCCTTTCAACGTTTATCGCCACTAAATACAATGACGTAGCGCGACTTGAGACGTTTTGGGAATGACTAAGGGGCATGCAATATATCTGAGTTGCTTCGGATACAGGTTATGTACTGTTCGTAAATTTATGAACGTAGAATGCGTCATGCGGCTCTCGAGTTTCGAAAATTATGGTATGCGGCTCCGAGGGTAAGTAAATTTGGTTACCCCTGATCTAGACCAAACCCGAGTACGTCCAAGCGAGATTTTAAATGTTGCCCAGAGTTCTAAATATTTGTGTTAACTTAAGGGCAGGAGAGTCGCTATCAAAGTTTTAGAATTATTCCCTCTTTCTACTACTCAGATGTCACATCTATTATCTAACTACGAAAATGGTAATGCATTTCAAACTTAGGATATTTTTATCGCACATTATATTATATGTTGATTAAAAATCAGTTTAACCCGTTTTTTTGCAGTACACCGCATCGGCAAATTAATTTTTTGCAATAGATATTCCATAATGACTTTTGTAAATAGGAATGCCTTGTTTTCTTTTCAAAATATCACTTATACTTTTATACAGTTCTATCACTTCATAAACCTTGATCACTCGTATTTAATGATTATGTCTTGCTGAACAACAATTTTGTGTTTCAATATTTTTATATATTAATGTTATAAATATTTAAATTGCATCACAATACCTTAAATTTTCTTTTTAGTTTGTTATAATACTCAACCTTTAATAAAACAATACAGGTTCACCCATTGATGTTATGGTCATTTTTCAAATCTGCCAAAGTTTTAGATTTAATAGCTTACCAAAATACTTCTAAATCCCTATTGCAACACCAGCTGGCTGAATTATTTCTGTTAATAATCATTTGTATTCCACAGCGAGGAAACAAATCACCTTGTGCTTCAAGCTTCTCGGAGTTTATTTTAGAAAATATTCAAAACGCAATCATAGGCATTCACACTACGTTTTCTACAAATCATCAGGGATACCTCGGCCAATTTAACGAACGGAAATTTCGACGGGACGTCATAGCGGAGGAAATTTTTACATTCCAAATCCTCCCCGATCCCCTCTCAGACGCCCTGATTGCGTACCATCCATAATCGAATTACCGGCTAGACTGAATGATAGGCGTGTCGAATGACGTACGCTTCGAGCCCCTAGCAACGGGAGGGTCTATTCTCTATTGTGCAACGCGCCGGGAGAGGAAAGCGGAGGGGAAAAGTAGGTGCATCTCTGGAAAAAAAAGAAGAATCGGCCTTAATGAGCGGAGAGAGTATTACTCCCGCTGTGGCGGGCATAGGACAGGAGGAAGATTTCGAGGGGAGGAGAGGGTAGGAATAGTGAGAGAGAGAGAGAGAGGATGGGTGACGTCTTGTGATTGGCAGCAGTCTAAGGGGGGTGACTCAAAGGGGGAAGGAGGGGGATAAGAGGAAAAAGGGGGTCGGAGGGAGAGACGGATGCTGGGAAGGATCTCGCCACTCTTCGAATCCCCGCAGCTTTCCTCCCCCTCTGCCGAGGCGCAAATGCATGCAACCTTCCCCAACTCCGAGGCGTAGTAGTCAGGGGTGCGTCGTTGATTGGGAAAGAGCATCTCAAAAGGAAAAGAGAGAGAGAGAGAGAGAGGATAAAGAATGAAGAAGGACGGGGAGATGGTTTCGCGGAAGAGTGCTCTTTTTGGGGGGAAGATTTGGCAAGGAGCCTACAATTGAGCGATGATGGAGTAAATTGCATGGTCGACGTTGAGGATATAACTGCCGGAGCGCGAAGCGTTGCATGTTCCCTCGACTGGTGCGTTATGGGACGAGATTTAGGTGAGGCGGTGGAATTTTTCCAGAAGAGTTTTCAAGGCGATTGCCCTTTCTCTCGCTTGTTCAGACGAATATTATTCGCCGGAATAGCAGGGTGGCCCAAAAGAAACTGCGCTCTTTTAAATCGGTTGTAATGTAGTTTAGGCTAAGTACGTAGTAGCTCGCCAGACGTACTGCTATTAGCGAAAGGCAATTTAAAAGTTCAGAGTTGACATAAATTAGTTTATTGAATATGTAAATATCCTTTTAAATATACCTTTAAAAATACATATACCTGCTGTCCAAAGACAGGATTAATCCGAAAAGCGGAAATTTAAAAAATGTCACGTTAAAAAGTCAGTGCGAGTTGTGGCAAACAACTTCACTCCACTTGCATTCGATATAAACGAAATTAAATAAGCGAAAAACCTCTTTATTTATCGAAAATATCATCGATAGCAACTGAACCTCCGACGACGAGAAGTAAGTCATCGTCGCTGTTTACTCTGTAATTGGTGTTTAAGAATAAGTTTTGGTAACTAAATAAAACAGCATTATTCTGTATTTTCATATTTTACTTAGTTATAATAATCCGCCTCGGAGACTGCAAAGGAGTTAGTGGAATGCGTTATAAAATTGAGTTTTGGAAATATATACTTAAATTTAAGTTACGAACTCGAGAATTCAATAAAAGTCTTCTAAAGTTTAGCGAAAGATCGATTTGGAATATTTGAGAGCAAAATCTTTTCATTCTATCAGGAATAAAAATGTTAGACTGCAAGGCCACCGTGCATCTTACTAGCTCGTTTGAACAGACGCGACGTAAAAGAAACATCAGGCATTTGTTTCATACCCGATAGTTTTTATGTTGTCAACTATTCAGCTTTTAAATGGCTGTTTTATGCCTCGCTCGAAAATTTATTTCGATTCTTTCTGTAGGTAATAAAAGTTAATTTTAATCAAACTTGAGGAAACCGTTTCTCTTCTCTCTATAATATAAAAATCTTGTTTCCCGTATATCCTAGGTAATTAAAAATTCTTTTATAATTGAGATAAGTATCGAAAAAATCCGAAAACAATTTCATAACTAAGAGAATGAGAATTTATTTTTTAAATCTTTTTTCGAATCCGCATCAAAATTGTGTGAAAAGTTGTATTTTGTTGGAAAATATCAAAATTTCCGAGTTTATAAAAATGCAAAAATAAATTTCCGTGGCAACATACTCCAATTACTTTATATCGGTATATATGGTCTTAATGCATAATCTCATACGGCATCATAAGAAAATTTGATCGATCGTGTTGTACCGTAAATATTTAAGAAATTGATGAACGAAATCGCAGCAAATACAAAACATTTATTTTATAAATGGACATTTCTTTCAATGACATTTTCGATTTTTATGTTTAATACTGAATACTTATTATTTAATTTTTATTTATTAATATTTAATGTTAATTATTTAATATTTAGTACTTATTTATTAGTTAATTTTCATTATCTAATAATATTTAATATTTATCATTCAATATTTATTATTATTATTTAATTTTTTAATTTTTATGTAATATTTAATGTTCATTATATAATTTTTATTATTTTATATTCAAATTTTATTATGTGACTAGTATAAAAGCCCGTCAATATGACGGGCTATCTATAGTTAAACTTAAAATAGTTGCTGTGTACGTCTTTTTTAAATATTTCCTGTCTTTTATTGTCTCGATAACATAGATTTCTTTCACGATTTTCTCTTCAAGCCGTGTAGAATCTCGACGTGCTTTTTCGCGATGTCGATAAAAGCGATTTTGACGAAGTCTTCCTTCTAAATTTATAGAGACCTCCATTTAAATTTCCAATAGCTTTGGAGCGTGTTAGGCATTTATTTGTAAGTCATGATGCATAAGCGGGTGAAACTTTTTGCATCGTTATCAATTTTACACGCACATGATCATTTATACAATCCAATGAACATCAGGTTTCAAAAAATTCTAAATTCGTCCTGTTTAAGGCTAACTTTAAAAAAATCGAGGCCTTATACGTACATTCGTTGTCCAAACACACCAACCTTATTCGAACGAGTGACGAATTCGTAAGCAGTGCGCCGTTGACGTCAACTTCCTTTCTCATTTAAATAACGGACTCGTTATGGAACACGGTGCTCGCCTCAAACGATGTTAAACTTTCACTTTTCGCAAAAATCTACCGTCGCGCGAAAGAGCGAGAAAATAATAACCGTACCGCGACCCTTGACAAAACAAAATCTGCGCAAATATTTTCCTCGCGTGCTGCGAGCGCAGTAAAATGTAACCGCATGGATCCATTCTTCCGTCGCTTTTTACTTCTCGTTACCCTCTCTCTCTCTCAATCCGCATCGTTAATTAAGACCCCATTGAATGAGGTCAAGCGTCCGTAACCCTCTCGGTCCATTTGACCACGCGTGGTAATTCTGGTAGGGAGTCAGGGAGGGAGAAGGAGTTAGAAAAGGGAGAGGGGAAAAAGAAAGACCATTTTAACGTCGAACGAAGTCGACGCGTGATTGCGATTGCGATGAATAAAAGCGAGAGAGAGAAATGGAGAGAGAGAGAGAGGTCACGCTTCCAGCGAGTATTTTGTAAAAATATCTTTTTTGTTACCGAGTGAGAGAGAAATGCACTGTACATGAGCGAGAAGGAGAGAAATGTAGGAAGGTGAGCGCGGAAAAGGCCACGCGAAAAAATTTCGAGCCCAAGGGAGAGAGTTGACGGAAGAAGACAATGGAAGTAACCTTTGACACAGCTGGACCAACAATGAAAGTTCGCGAGAGTGCGTAGAGAGAGAGAGCGAGAGAGAGAAAGAGAATATTTCAGAGAGGAGAGGGACGGAAGAGAAAGGGGTAATAAGTATGGAGGGAGGAAAGGAGGGGGGGGGGGAGGAGCGAAGCCTTTTCTTCATCCCAACCGTCAAAATACTCTCGCACTCTCTATTCCATTCACCCTCACTCTCTCCAACTCGCACGTACACGCTACAGTTTTAGGTTTTTGGCCACCAGGGGGACAGAGTCGGACCAACCTTCCAAACCCCCCCCCCCCTCCCTTTCCCCCCACTCGTTTTTATATGGCGTACTGCCCAGCATGAATCTGTCAGGATCAGGCAAACTGATAATTAAAAAAAAGGAGGGAGGGCAGGAGCGGAAAGAGAGAAGAGATAATGTATATGAATAGATAGGAAAGTGGCGTAGGAAGGGTTTTTTTTCAGTTCAAAGAGTGGAGAGAGGGAGGATTTTTTTCCGGTTACGGGAGATGTTGGTGGGGGAGAGGGAGATATAGGGTAGGAATGAATGAGGTGGTCCAGGGAGAGAGAGAGAGAGAGAATGGGAATGGTGCGCTGGGGGACTGTCACTTTCGAAACCTCCCTCCTCTCCCCTTCCTTCAGTACAACTCGCACGCCCCTTTGCCACCATATTTTTCCGCCAACCCCCCTCTGCTCCTATTTCCCTGTCTCTACTACCCCATTTTATCCAACCCACAATATTATGTCCCTCCCTCCTCAAAATCTTTTTCCATCCTGTGTCTCCCCGTCCCCTCCTAAATCCCCATCCTATATATCTCCCCTTCCTTCTTCATTTCTCTCTCTCTCTCTTCACCCTCTCCCCCTTTATCTCTCTCTCTCTTCACCCTCTCCTCCTAACCCTTTATCTCTCTCTCTCTCTCTCCACCTCCTCGGTCACACGACAATCCCGTCAGACCGAATGTCAAGAGAATAAACCCACACGTTACTTTTTTGGCCTCTGCATGCGCCCATGCGAGCAGCAGCGTCCGTTTTTTTTTTTTTTTTGGGCAAGAGGAGGAGGACGAGGTTTTTGGGTTTAGATGAAGTAGCGGGGATTTTTTTTAGCTTTCGCAAAAAACAAGCGCGAAAAAGAGTGATGAAAATAAAAAAACTCCGAGGTGGAAAATCTAAAAAAGAAATACAACGACGAAACAAGACCCGAACCGGTGTATGCGCGATACATGCGGATTTTCGTAGAAGGAAATTGAGATTTATAAAAATGCGAAAACGAATTTTTTTTCCTCACAATATCGGTATATAGAAAGCTTTACGAACTCAAAATTTTAAATCCTCTTCAGATTTCGTATTCTCCCATACACATTCGCCCATGCATATGTATGCATCGGCAGATAATCCGCGTCATTAATTACCTATCCGCTGTAAAGTCCATGATTATAAGCTAAGCAGGATTTTTCACATCAAATACACAAGTACTAAAGCGTAAAAAAATCATTTGTTTCCGTTTATATTCCAATTCTTCCCTTCCCCGTCTCGCTTGCTCTATTTTTATATATATATCTCTCTCTCTTTCTATTGCTCAAAGAGGATTAAGTTGTTTTTTTCCTTCGTCCTCACCGCTTCTCCCTCCTCTCTCTCTCTCTGGCATCACGCAAAAACGGAAAAAAATACCCTTCTCCTCCACCCCCTACGTCCGACTTCATTTCCCTTTCGATACGTAGGTTCCTCCTCCTCGCCCACAGTACGCGTGTGGCAACCATTGCTATCCCTCCCTCCGTTTCCTCCCTTTCTCCTCATCCCCCACTTGACCACGTCAAGCGTCGGTTGTATTCTGCGATGTGTATCGGACTGAAGTATTAATGGGGAGAGGGGGGGGGGGAGGGAGGGGAAGGAGAGAGTCAGAGAAGGGGAAATAAGCCTCGTGTGCCTCTATATCAATAGGGGGCGGGAGAGAGAGAGCGGAGGTTAATTCGCGGAGAGCCGATGAAGTCCGCGCTCTGGGGACGATTCACGGTCCACCCCACCCCTTTAAACCCACCCACTCGGCCTTCCCTCCCCTCCTCAGACCCCTTTTCCAATCTTCCGCTACTCCTTCTGTTTCGATGACACGGATCGGGCGTGGTCCCCGCGTGTCCCTCCGGCCGGACCTGCTCTCTCGGCCATCTCCGGGGGGATATTAAGAGCGAGAGAGAGAGAGAGGAAATGGAGAGTGGAATATTAAAAAAAAAAAGAACGCGACGAATGTATTGTTTGGATACTCGGAATGAAAGAGACGTAGGACTGCGGACCCTGTAGCTGCGTATTTTATCCAATCGTTTCGTTGATAACGTTATCGTTGTATGGACCGCAGACATTTTAATGTGAACGTACTTTAACAGGCCGTTAATTAACGAAAGATTATACCTTCTCAAAATAAATTTAAAAATGTGAACTGCTGGTGTTTTACACTACTCACTCACTCCGTATTTCTTTGAAAACCAATTTTAGGCTTAAATTTCAACGCAAATGTAGAGGAATCAGCGAAAAACTGCTCTACTGTATTAAATCAGATCAAAAGTTATATCTTTGAAGAAGATTGAAGAGAATTAAATTGTTTGTCATATATGTCACAATATTAAAAGAACATAATTAAAAAGCGTTACGCTTATTTTCCATCTGGTGATGGATACGGTGAAAAGATTATTTTAAATCACTTCTTAGTTAATAAAATGTGCTATACATATATTGCATAATTTCATACTTCGCATTTATGACCGCAACCCAATATCAGTAATGATTCCCTTCAACATCTAAGTCACACCTGGTGTCTGAAATTCTTGAACTGCCATAGTTAAAGGAGCTCCCGCTAACCTGTTTATTAAGGATTCTTTTATTTCCAAAAATTAAAATTTCTGATATAATACTTTTATCACCCACAATGGTATCTCTGATATAAAAATCTATTTTTACTCGTTTCATACAGAAAAGAATAATTTAATTTCAATGATAGACGATTATTCATGTAATTTTGAAAGACATCTTGTTTTCAGGCAGTTTTTCCTTTTTGGATTAGTTTTATTTTTATTTTAGTTAAATTAACAAACTTTTCTCAAGATATTTTATTGATTATTGGTTTAATCGCCCGAGATTAATATTTTTCCAGAAAAAATGAAAATAATAGATCGTGGATTGCCTCAAAGAAATCACGCAGGAAACAGCATCAAGTCTATTTATTATTACTATAAATCCAAAGTCATATATCGATAATAAAAATCGGATGTGCATTTCGGATTCAAAGAAACCCTCTTCAGTGGTGATTAAACGATCGTTCGTTTTTAGAGACAGTGGATCAAATCTGACGATGAATGATTTACGGGCAAAATGCGCAATAAGTTTAGCACAAGAGTGTTTTGGTTATGGGACTCAGTTATAACTTTGATTCCAATAATAATAACTCGATATTTCATTTCTGGGATACAATGAAATAGAATCAGCAACAATAAGCAATTCTTCAACTAACGGCGAAAACGTAAACTTCTCTGAAAATGTTTTCCTCTAACACAATAATAATTTAATACTATAATAGCCCAGGCCTGTTGGCTGGTTGGTTGGTTGGTTGGTTGGTCACGCTTTCACGATGGCCGATATAGAGCGTTTTAACAAACTTCCCTAATAAGTAGAAGATTGAAATTTGGCAAGGATGCTTGATTAACATATTTAAAGGTAATGACTAAAATAAATCTCCAAAAAAGTCCTGTGTTCGACTCCAAGGAAGACATTTCCATTTTCCGTAAGGTACCATGTAAAAATCAAATTTTTGATGTGCAGGCTTTTATTGTTTCGGAAATTAAAATTAGAAGGAATTAACCTCCGATCTTCGGATTTGAACCATTTTGAAGAAAAAATTACAAAGTTTCTTATTCTGTTCATCTTTTTCCGCATACAATTCGAAATCGCTCATGTTATATGTTTAATTCACATATTTGGTGGAAATATTGCCATTTAAACGTAATGTTGCCTTGGCTACCAATTATATTGTTAGACCTCAAAATCCTATTGTTGTATCAATCCTTATGGGTGTATAAGCGTGCTTTGTATGCTTTTAATACGAGAGAGAGGGGGGGGGAGAGGGAGAAGTGAGGAGGGAGAGGGAGATAGAGGGTGAGAGAGGGAGAGAGGGTGTGAAAGAGGAGAAAGAGAGGCAACTATTTTAAGTTTAACTAAAGATAGCCCGTCAACAACAGAATATTCACTAGATATGTTGTATATGACAAGATATTTCATATGTGAAAGTGGGATATTAATTATTTTAAATGAAAATAATAATTATCTATCTATAATTCTTCCGTTGATATATCAACTGGCATTACACTAGTTAATACTATAATAGCCCAAGTCTGTTTGTTGGTTGGTTGGTCACGCTTTCCCTTGGCTACCAATTATATTGTTAGACCTCAAAATCCTATTGTTATATCAATCCTTATGGGTGTAAGCGTGCTTTGAATGCTTTTAATACGAGATAGGAAGTGAGGGGGAGAGAGTGAAGGGGAGGGAGTGAGGGGGAGGGAAAGGGGGGAGGGAAAGGGGGGAGGGAGAGGTAGGGAGAGGGAGGGAGGGAAAGAGAGGGAGAGAGATGGAGGGAGGGAGACAGACAGACAGACTTTGAGGGCGAAATTGAGACTAATAGTCTCTTCTTACATTTAAGAGAGAGAGAGAGAGGGAGTGAGGGAGAAGGGAAGGAGAGGGTGGAAGGGAAGGGAGGAGGAGGGAGGGAGGAGGAGGAGAGAGGGGGGGAGGGAGGCAACTATTTTAAGGTTAACTAAAGATATCCCGTCATATTGACGGGCAGTTACGCTAGTAATAATATAATTCAGGAAGTCAATTTATTTCAGAATTATGTACAAGTACTATATCGACCAGATGTTTAGTGAATTACGTTATGTGAATGATTTGAAATTTGCCAGTCATTGCATTATAGGAGTCCTTATCCTTATTCTTATTCTAAAGAGTTAGATCGTGTCGAGCGCCTTATATAGCGTATGTCATTTTTAATTTAAAAACCTTCAAGTTTTTATCGCTTTCATGCAAAAAATTCTATATTTTTCGAAAAGCTCGCGTGCGAATGATGATTCTTTTCATACTTCCCAGTCATGTTCCATCTTTCTTAGTAATAACGTGGGAGACTAAATACATCTCACAGTTACACTTTCATATCTTCTCTAAGAACGCCCCCGCCCCCCCCACATAAAAAAACTTCTTTAAAGGAGGAATTAAAAAAAATCCATTCTTAATGGCTTTGAATTAATCAATATTAGCATTTAAAAAATTGTAATTATGAATTCGCTTTGAGGTTCTTAATTCCCCCCTCTCTCTGTCTCCCCCCTCCTTTACGACCACTTTGCCTCCTCCAATGGCTTCCCTCCCTTTACTTACTCTCTCGGCGTCCACCACCATCCCTCATACAAACCTTAAGAGCCAGAGGAGAAGAAGAATAAAAGGGCTGTCGATACGTAATTGGAAAAGAGAATCTTGGTAGAGAGAGGGAGAGAGAGAAAAAAAAGAACCGACCGAGGAAAGGGAGGAGAGTGGAGAGGTGTGGGGGGGGGAGGGGGTAGGGTAGGAGAGAGGAGGGGGGAGGGAAACGCATTGAACTGCTGAGAAAAGAGAGGAAAGGATAGGGAAGTGGGTGGTTGGTCGAGGGAAGGGGAAAGGGAATGGTAAATAAGAATTCAATTGGAGGATACGAATGAAAAGAAGGCACACAAAAGGAGAGGATAGAAAGAGAGAGAGAGAGAGAGACGGAAGGGTGGGAGGGGGAGGGTGGGGGGGGGGGAGAGTCATTGTGGAGGAACGCCATGGTGGAACGAGAGAAAGGAAGAATATGCGACGCCGGGATACAAAAGTTTTCCCGTGGAATAGGGACGAAGGCGGAGAGAATCACCAAGGATATATTTGGTTGGTTTTTTTGGAGAGAGGAGGATGAGGAGGTAGAGATGAGGAGGAAAAGGGAGGTTTCTAGGGGAAGTTGCGGTAATAGCCAGTCTGAAGAAGGGTGAGGAAGAGAAGAAAGGGGATATAGGAAGTTGCGTGGGCGAGGGACGCGGAGGAACCCCGCGCTATGAAGGATGAGTGGGGTGAGTGGGAATCTGCAAGGAGGGAGGGATTGGGTTAGGTTGGAGGGTGTTTGGCCGCGTGCATAATGATGGCTCGGAGGGTTGCAGAGATCTCTGGGAGGGGAGAAGAAGAAACCAAACCGGACGGCTGGCGGGTTTTTTTTCCTCTCTCTCTCTTCCTTCCTCTCTCTTTCACTCTCTCGAGATTCTGAGTCCTTTTTTTCCTTATATGCCCTCCCCTGAAGTGGGTGCAAAAGAAGCCGTTTTGAGGGATGGGACTATTTCATTCTCTCCTGAGAAAAGTAAGGGAGAGGGAGAGAGAGGGCGCTAGGAGAGGAGGATGGAAGAATCAAGCGTGTTCTGCGGACGGAGGGGAGAGAACAGAAGGGGTGGAGAAACCGAAATAAGTGTCTTAATAAAAAAAGGTCTTTTTTCCCTTTTAATTCCAGTCCGACTGCCCCCTCCCTATCTCTCGGCTTAAGGGGGAGTCCATTCAATGGGTCCCTCTCCAAGACTCGTCTATTTTTCCTTCTCTGAATTTTGGGATTATTTTATTTTTTTGCTTTTGGTCCCGTTAGGTCGACAATGGGAGCAAATAAAAGTTTGGAATAAATTATGAAGGGGGGGTTGATAAATATAACATGACGTTGACAGTGAGATAAGAAGAGTGAGGAATGGTGGGAGAGTGATTTGAGGTGTATGTATTATTATTGAAGAATGAATTTACAGGGTAATACCATTTTTAACGATTTTATCTTAGGATTATTCGGTGGAAATAAATGATTCATCTCTTTTATAAGTGAACTTGATGGTTATAAATCCATTAACCCTGGTTTAATTGAAAACAATGTTTTCGATTTCTTTCTTTAATATTGCCATATCTCCACTGTATACGATCGTTCACTGAATATTATTTGTATTACTGGTCAAATAGTATTATTGTCTTTATATTTGTTACTAAAATAGGAAGTTTCCCAATTAAATCTCTTTAGAATAAACATTTCACGTAGCTGAAAGTTACCAGCGTGGCAGGATTTAAACAGTTTCATGGTAGAATCGATAGTTTGTTCCAATCAAGAACTAGTGTTTTTATTTTAAATAACAATTAAGTAAATTTGTAGCCGAAAGTGCCTATTTTTAATACATTCATTACAAAGTAATAAATTATGCATGATTTCATTTATTCGCAAGTTATACATTACTGATTTTTAAAGAATGATGGCGAGCAGATTTTTGCCTAACCAATCACGAAATACTTCCTATAAAGCGTGGCTCAAAAATGCAACCAAAACCTACTCTGGACTTGCCAAAATCAATTCGCCCATAATTTAAGATTCTCTATTTTTTTCATTTTTTCTTGATATTCCATGTCGATAAAGAATAATTTTCTTTGCAGTGTTAGCATGAGTCTATTATACTCGAACTGCTAAAAACTTGAACTTGTCAGAAAAGTATCATGAATATGTGTATCACACATTCTCTTTTAGAATGGATTACTTTTTTGGAACATATGGACCAATGACGTTCCATTCAAGGTTTCTTTATAGCCTTTGAAACATTAAGCTGCACTTCCGTGTCGCTTCGAATTGCACTTCGTTTCTTCCCTGCCAAATTCATTTCGAGACGCTCGTATTAAACTTTTTCGAGCGCTCTACTCATTCATTTCTGACAAATAACGCCGAGCCCTCTAAACCCACTGCACCATTACAAGTTTTGATTTGTTATGTTTCCTCCCGGGTCTTGATTCTTTTTCGAGCTGCCTGAGTTACGATTCCGTCAATCCATCACTCTTAATTACCCACGCGGTCCCATCCCGAGCGTTCCGCGACGCTCGCCGACTTAAATTAAACTTAAAGGCTCCCTCGTTACCAACAAAATAAAAACACGAGACGTCTCTCCACCACGGCATCCACATCAAACGGATGCCAACACGAAACTTATAAAGTTCGGTCCGCGACTGTAAAACCCACCCCCTATCTTAAAACCTCAGAGAGAGGTATTTTTTTCGTATATCCGCTTCAGCGGTGCCAGATTCCAGACTAATTTTAAAATCGGAAACTCGCTGCAGAAGAGACAAGAAGCGAGATTCTCCCCGCTCTTAAACATCCTCCCCACGACCGCAGGAATTAGGGAGAGGTGGTATGACTAGTCCTTCCTTCCACCCCTATTTCCCCTACGCCCGCCACCCCCCCCCCTCCTCCTCCCACCCCCTTACAGAATCCCTTTAAGAAGAGAGTAGTAGGATATGATACCGCACGAGACGCATTCCCCCCTCCCCTCTCTCTCTCCTTCCTCCTCTTCGCACGCACACACACACTCCCTGAGAGACAGTTACCGCGAGATCTGAGCGTAAACATGTGCGGGGAACCGTGTGACAGCCATTCCCGCCTGCGTCGAGAGGGAGAGAGAGAGAGTTGAGTGACGGGCACGGGGTTACTGAAAGGGACCTTTCGCAAATTAACGTTCCAAAGATTCCCGACTAGTCGCGGGCCCTGTTCTTCTTCTCTTCCTCAACCTCTCTCTCTCTCTCCCTTGTGCGTGAGTTTCAGAAAGGCGCATCTTTTTAAACCCATTCACCCCTTTTTTCCCCCTTCTCGAGAAAGGAGATAAGATTCTGTTTCTCTCTCCTCCCACTCCCATTCCGATGCTTTCATTCCATCCAAATCTCCACGAGGTACCTTCTTTTCATCTTCTCTACCAAACGACTCTCGGCCTCGCATCCACCTCTCCCTCCCCCGCGCCCTCTGCACCCTCTTGCCACCTCCTCCTCATCTCCACCCTGCAGACGACAGCTGGATAACGTAAATTTTCACCCGTTCCTTAATTTTTTTCACTCTTGAAAACATTAAAAATAAAAGAAGACCGGTTGCGCCACCTGAAATGTTTTATCAACCTTTTTTTTTACCTCATTTACCCTCTCTCTGTCTATGATACAAGGAATGGGATCATTCGATGTTCTTCCAAGAATCAACCGAAGGTTTTGAAGAGGAGGAGGAGGAGGAAGATGACTGAATGAAGGTTGCGGGCGCTTGCTTTGCCTTTCTTTTTCTGTCTCTCTTTTTCTCAGCGTTCCTTCCTTCATCTTCTTTTGAAGATCGGGTAATTTAGAAGGAAATTGGAGGATGGAAGTCCTTTTCTCTCTCCCTCTCTCCCTTCCACTCTCTCTCTCTCTCTCTCTTGTTTTTTGTAAAGGAGTCACGCCTGTAAAAGTCGCACAGTATTTATGAATCGTTAAGGGAGAGTCACAAATCTCGTGGTCCCAGTCGTGTAGAGACAGTTACTGAGGCGATTTCGTGCGAGGAAGGGCAAGGATCGTTAGGAACGAGTGAATCGAGGATGGTATTTTCTTATTCATTTGTGTCTGTGTGTGCTTATATTGGCTTCGCGACGCTGGGATACGAAATGGAGGTTGACGCGCCTTTTTTTATTGGTCGATCAGGGGACATATTGTTTCCATTGCGGTGATTTTTTGCGACGTTTCGAGAGGCGGCTGCTTAAACCGACGAATGCGGTGAAAATAACGCAGTAGTTTGTTTGCGTCGAGACTGAAAAGGATCAAAGCGAAGTCGGAGCAAACGAAGTCGCATTTACTGAAGAAATGAAACTTTCATCAATCGCTGCTTTAAAATGTTCTATAAATAGTGTACAATATATATTTTTTATAATCTTGTCCAAAAGCACGCTTTGCTAGATTGAGAAATAATTCACCACTTGCTCATATTGGTGTCAAGCACTTTTTTTTCTTCTGGTATGTTCTTGATACCCACATATTATTTAAAACAAATATTTACTGATTGGTTAATATTTTACACACGCACACAGATATAAATCAGTTATTCGGAGCAGTGAGTTGGGGTCCGTAACTGTACATGCTTATAGGTTATCTCCCCAAAAGATTTTTGGGAGTTCAAAATCTGTATTTTATTTCAATAGTTTTCTTTAAATAACAATTACCAACATTTAAGTGTATCTGGGCCAGTTATTAAGTAAATTTATCATCGCTTAGATGTGACATACTCATTTAGTTAAAAATCGAAGTAGAAAATCAAAATTTATATTTTTTAAAAATTTGCTGAAGAATATTGACCATACGTTTCATAGGTGTTGCTGGAATTCATAATTCCTTTTGTTTTATAATCTATATAAATAAAATTGTAACCTCTGACTGTACATTTGTTTTTTGTCGTGATTTTACTTTTTTTTGTGTGTTTTGCATCACAAGAAGGCGTTTGAACCTGTTTGCATAATTGTTGTCTGTCTGTCTGTTTGTTTGTTACCGCATCACGCAAAAATGGCTCGTCGAATTTTTATGAAACTTGCAGCGTATCTTTAGACTGGTCCAGCTTAAAATATAGGCTATATGGTGTATGTCAAAAAAAATTTTAAGTGGGGGTTTTGGGGGGGGGGGGGGGGGGGGGGGGGCACCGATTTGGTTTTTCGACGATAACTCTCCTGTGAATTAACTTAGGAAGTTCAAATTTGATATTTGTCACTTTCATTACAAGTATAAGATCAAGTTTATAGATGAGCAACATCAGACCAAGGGTAGGAGGGTTCTGGGGGGGAGGGGGTCACCCGCAACAGAAATCGCTGATCTCAAGGAAACGTTTAACTACTTTCCTGATTTTCCTGATATACCTGATTTTCCTGAATTCCCTGGATTTCCTGAATTTCCTGATTTACCTGAATTTTCTGATTTTTCTGAATTTCCTGATTTTCTTGAATTTTCTGATTTTCCTGAGTTTCCTGATTTACCTGATTTTCCTTTATTTCCTGATTTTCCCGATTTTCCTGAATTTCCTGATTTTCCAGATTTTCCTGAATTTCCTGACTTTCCTGATAGTATCCTACATCTTTTTATCAAACAATTTAATAAGGAAAATAAGGAAGATAAGGAAAAACATGAAAATCAGGAAATTCAGGAAAATCAGAAAAATTAGGAAATTGAGCATAATCAGGAAATTCAGGAAAATCAGAAAATTCAGGAAAATCACGAAATTCAGCAAAATCAGGAAATTCAGAAAATTATGTAAAATCAGGAAAATCAGAAAATTCAGGGAAATCAGGAAATTCAGGAAAATTAGGAAATTCGGGAAAATCAGGAAATTCAGTAAAATCAGGAAATTCAGGATAGTCAGGAAAATAAGGAAATTCAGGAAAATCAGAAAATTCAGAAAAATCAGAAAATTCATGAAAATCAGGTAAATCAGGAAATTCAGGAAAATCAGGAAATTCATGGAAATGTTGGTTTTTCTGAATTTCCTGATTTTCCTGATTTTCTTGATTTTACTGATTTTCCTGATTTACCTGAATTTCCTGATTTTCCTGAATTTCCTGATTTACCTGATTTTCCTGATTTTCCTGATTTACCTGATTTTCCTGAATTTCTGATTTTTCTGAATTTCCTGATTTTGCTGAATTTCCTGAATTTGCTGATTTTCGTGATTTTTATGATTTACCTGATTTTCCGGAATTTCCTGATTTTCCTGAATTTCCTGATTTTCCTTATTAAATTGCTAGATAAAAAGACGTAGGAAAATATCAGAAAAATCAGGAAATCCAGGAAAATCTGGAAAATCAGGAAATTCAGGAAAATCGGGAAAATCAGGAAAATCAGAAAATTCAGGAAAATCAGGTAAATAAGGAAAATCAGGAAAACAGGAATATCCGGAAATTCAGGAAATTCAGGAAAATCAGGAAATTCAGTAAAATCGGAAAAATCGCTAAAATCAGGAAATTCAAAAAAATCAGGAAATTCAGGAAATTCATGGAAATCCTGATTTTTCTGAATTTCCTGAATTTCCTGATTTTCCAGATTTTCCAGAATTTCCCGATTTTGCCTACCTGCCTGCCCGCCCGCCTGCCCGCCCGCCCGCCCGCCTGCCCGCCCGCCCGCTGGTGTCCGCATTCTCCAACCTGACCTTTACAACTTGATTCACATATAGATTCCTGATCAGTCTCCTGTCTTTCCAGTCTACACCTGTATCCTTTAATATCCTCATCAACAGTACCCAATTTACTCTATCAAAGACCATCTGCCAGTCGACGAAACATACGCAGCAATCTTAGCTGTACTCTATTGCCCTTTCTGATATGATTCTCACTACACCGATAGTATCTCTGGTTCCTCGTCCTTTTCTGAAGCCGAATTGATCTTTCCCTAGCATTTCTTCGGCCTTTTTCTCTAGTCTTTTATTAAGAATCCTCGTGATGATCTTCGAAGTGTGTGACAGTAGGGATATCGATTTTTTTATCCCGATTTCGTTATTAGAGAGGTGATTTTTGGAATGGCACGCAATTGGCTAATTTATCATATGCAATATTTTAATGCGCGAAGTAAACTTTCTCAATTTACCCTCTAATTCTAACAGTATTTTCACTTCAGTGAAATGCATAAGAATCGTAACTCTGACAGTATATCAGGAGATTATATTTTCGTTGTCTTTGCAAATTTGACGCATTATACACTTTCTAGCAAGTCAGCAAAAGCAAGAGAAAATATTTGCTCAAACCTCAATCGTCCACAACCTTTTCATACCTGACACATTGGATCGATTGCAATGCACTGGCCGCGCATCGAACACAGAAAAATTGGGACCAACTGCAAATGCAAAAAAACAATAAATAATTACTTATTAGTCTTTTGAAAAATGCTTTGTATGGCGGAAGTATGGCACATTAAAATATCTTCAAGGCATATGTCGCAATCTTGCCTCCTCTATTCACCACACATCTCCCTCGCCAACTCCATATCCCTATGGGCCAACTCATCAGCAGAATTTTTTCCCTTGGACCTTATCTCGGCGCCGTACCCTCTCACCTCTCCGACCCTCCCGCTCACCTAATCTCGCTCCATCTTCTCCCGAACTTCTAGGCCGATCTCCTCTCCCACCCTCTATTCCATTCCAATATCCTACACTTCAACCCCTTTCGAAAGTCTCCCTTTCGGTCACCCACACCAAAAGCCCTTCGGAGACCCATCAATCTTGCGCCCCGCGTCCGGTTTCTCCCTCTCCCCTTCCCCTCCTTCCTCCTCCTCCAACCCTACCCACGCACTCCTACCGAAACCTATTCCCTTGTCCGGTCCGAAGGGGTAAATGGGGAGAAGGGTAGGTTAGAGCAAGGCCCGGAAGACATTAAGGGGATAGGACATAGACTGCCCTTGCGAGTTGTCCATTCCAGCGTGAGAGGAGGAAGAGAAGGGGGGAGAGGTTGGCGGAGGAGGCCTTATCGCACACCGGATATGGAGGCAGTATACACGCCCTCTTCCGAAAACGGTCGCATTCACGTTGAAAGCTGTAGTCTTCGGAAACTATGGGTCAAGATAACACCTTGGATTTACGCGTAACATCGGGGTCGACATACCCGATTAACCGTATAATGGGTTGGAGTGGACTTAAATGAGGTATAAACATGCATTCGTCGATCCGGTATTCGGTTCGTGAATGATGGCATTGCTCTCCGAGAATACCGAAGGAGCGTTTTCCGTTGGATGTTTGTTCTTCTAATTGTTTTACTTTGATCATCGGCAAATCGCTGCTGCGTCACTTCTCTCGAACGTTTTCGATGAACTGTGTCGATTGGAAACAAGATACAAGTCTCATTATTGAACATTAAAAGGAAAGTATTTATGATAACTTTCAAATATTTTATACAATTCCTTACTTAATGACGATTTGTCTTTTTGGATTATATATATCGTAACATTACACAGTGTTAAATGAATGTTAAATTTCCCGCCGACTGAGACGTCGTAAAGATGACGCCCCAGTCGGTCTAGCAGACAACTCCCGAAGTGCAACATGGGGCCAGTTGCATTGTGGGAGGGTAAAAATAGGTATAAAGACGAGGATTCGTGTGTGCGAGTGGTACTCATTCTAGGACTGGCACTGTAATTCTGAAAGCAAGGTCATTGAAGCATACGGCATTCAGCAGGCAGTGACTCATCCCTCAAAGCCATCGACGTTGGATACAGACATTCCACGAAGAGCGGAGCGACAACCAGAAGTGAAAATCAGTGAGTCACCCCTCAAAGCTATGTGTTGTTTAGTTATCTTTAGATAATGGAAATCGTATGAGCCTGTTTTTAGAAAATCCAATTTTTGTTACAGTTGTCCAAGAATAAACTAGCCTTATATTCATTCATTGAGAAAAATGAAATACGTAGTATTATTGTAGATGTATACTCAAGTAACTACGAAACGATCAAAATCGTTATAGCAGTTTTTGAGAAAGTCGAGTAGTTGTTAAAGTTGCCTAGAATAAACTAGCCTTATATTCATTTTTTGATAAATATGAACTATACAGTATTATTGAAGACGTAAACTCAATTAACTGTATGAAATTTGATCAAAATCGTTATAGCCGTTTTTGAGAAAATCGGATTGTTGCTAAAAATGCGTAGAACAAACAACTCTTAATTATTGAGCAATGTCAACCATTTCTATGTACACACTGCTCAGTATGATAAAATGCCTAAGTACGAGATTTCATTCATTTTCGCTCTACCGTCTAGGCTCCAGAGCCAGTAACAGACAGACAGACAGACAGCATTGCGAAAACCACTTTTTCGGATTCAGCGACACCTAAAACGTATATTTCCGTAAAAATCTCGAGCTCGAATTTTTTCGCGATAACAATACTTTCTCGATACTTCGTATGAGAAAGTAAAACTCAAGTGAATGCAAAACAAATATATTCCACTCTAGAAACGTGGTTAAGATGAATGAATGGTGTTACAGCAATGCTTTCGCACTTCGTAAATATTCCATTCTTTTTGTATCGCATCTTCAATCATCTGTAATGATTTAAAATAATCTATTAAATGTGTGAAACAATATATCTCTGTATGTCTCTCTCTCTCTTTCACACACACGCACGCACGCACGCAAGCTTTTTTTCATATCACAAATGTTCTAGTCATTTTTGGGTACTCTCCATGCGCTTTTCACTAAAACCACCTACTACGAACGCTCTCATAAAGTTATTGAATAATATTTCATGCCTAAATGCTGCATTAGCATCTACGAGGTATATGAGCCTGGGTGAAATCTCGCCTGAAAAATAGTCTCATTTTCTAACCGGACGCTGATTATTTCCTTTTTTTTTAATGCAATAAAAGTATAATACCCATCTTTTATGCTGCTTAAGGAATCAAAAACAAGGCTAAATTGAACTGAAAGAGTGAATAGCTAGGCAGATTAGTGGAATAGATTCTGCGGTTATTTTTATTTTGAGATCTTTTCCGCTTGGTTCTGCTTTTTCCATTTACTTCCTCGCTGTAATATAATATGTACTTATCTTCCTGGGCAGAGCGCCCAAAACTTCGGAATTCCAATTCTGAAGCGAGTTAGTTGTTTTGCGTTGGTCAATGTGCGTGTATAATGAATACTTGATTATGGAGTGAACTAGAAAAGGTAGGCGAAGGATTAGCGGCTGGTGTTAGTTTGAAAATAATTTTGAAATATTAATGCATTTAAAGTAGTAGTGATATAAACCCATGGTTGCAAATTAATTCTTATACCTATACCCTAATGGCTTGTAAAACTGCGCAAATTTTATTTGATAATAAACAAACTTTAATGTAATAGGTTTGACTCTGCAGTATTTTAAAAATCGTAGTTAAAGCGATGGAAAAGAGAACTTTACAAAATCTCGCAGAACACGAGATGCTGTGACCATGCAAATTATGCCGAAGAAAAGCTTAATACGACAATGATAATGAAAGACTCAAGCTTTAAAAATCGTTAGGAATGCAACTAAAAATACGTATCACGTATTACTTCAATGGGAAAAGCGCTATTTTTAGGAAAAGCTTATTTGTTCAGTTAGGAATTTCACGGCGCATTATGGTTAAGCTAGTTCAGCCAACATATCTCGTATTTTAACATAGGCTAAAGATATGATTAGAGGCACTTTAAACTTAAAAGAATTATCGTTTAAAAATGAGAATCTTATTTTGCTTTCATTGGAGTTGCATAAAATATATGTTTGTATATGTAAAAAAATTTCGTAAAATATTCTTAGCTATAAAATTTTCGCATTCAGCCTTTATTTTATTATTTATTCAAGCATATATACCTACTTTCTAAATGAGTTAAACTTGTTTGGGTATTACTTCGCTTACGATTGCGAAATTAACGTTATAAATGCATACTCGGAGCTAAAGTACATACGGAATAAGAGTCGTAGGTTAATGCAAGTATTGCTTCATTTATTCTGAAGCACATAATTTAACGTTTGAATCTAAGGACACCGATTTTCATAAAAATTTTAAAGGAAAAGATTGGTTTGACATAGATTAAGTATATGAAGTGCGATTCTGATGACTTTTTGCCGCCAATAGTTTAGATACTATGAATGAAGAAAACCTTCACGAAAATGTATTTGATATTCTCTCACTACGGATGTCTTTATTTCGCGAAGCGATGTCGATGAATGCAAGACGGACGAATAGAGTCAAATTCATTGGTTGCAAAATTGGAGTAGAGATTGTGTCCCGACTTTTTTTTTTTAACAACAGACGGTAGAGGTTCGATATGACCTTCCTCAAAATCTTATGCTATGGAGCGTGATGTGCTCTCGTCACGTCTTGTAAAACACCACCAAGAGTACTGGTGCAGCACGTCTACTCCACTCTACCCCCGAGGCCTGGAGTTGCAATATGCTTTGTAGAGAACAAGGGAATTGCAGTGGACACGTCTACTCAGGTTTGGGGAGGTCTTCTCCAAGGGTCTGAAGGTTAATTTGTCAGGTTCGCATTTTCGTTGTCTAACTGGACGAAAAATCCTATCTTCCCAAAAAGGAAAAAAACACCGGCGAAGACCTTCGTTAAAGGAGCAATTCATGCAGAGACTGCATGAATGCTACAAGGGCACGTAACGCATTATTGAGCCGAAAGGAAAAGGGAGAAAAAAATTTTTTTGCTATGGACACAAAACTCAGGGTGAAAAGGATGAGACTGACACTTAAGGGCTGATGGTAGAAATGAACGATTTGAGCCCGTAGGCCCAACAATATAAAATATAGGCTCCATCGCCATATCCAACAACGCCTTTAATTGGATGTGCGTTTGCAAGTTCGAAAGGTGATATCAAGTGCCAACGCATAAAAAAGAAGAACATCAAATTTATTACCTTGACAGAAAATTTACGTTGTCAAAAGAAATTTAATAATGCATTTGGAACAGTTACTCAGTTATTTTGCTCCTCCAACGCGTACGAAAATCTATGGCGCATGTCCTGCCACGAATACTGTGGTTTAGAAGTGCGTATTCGTGTATTTAATCCACTCGCTGAAAACTCACACTGAAAAGCTATGAGCTGAAACCGAAAAGTTAATAATTGAATGTTGGAAAATACATTCGTATTCTCAAGTGAAATAAAGCATCGCGTTATTGTTTTTATAAGCCCGTCTACAATTTTACTGGGAGAAGGAATCCTGATCCAATTAGCATATGAAAATCTTATTTTTTTAAATTCATATATTTTATACCGTGTGTATATGTATTTGCTTTCATCTTTTCAACAGAGCGTCGCCGATAATCATGCTAAAATACACGACTATGGACTTTCGGAACAAAGCGGTACAATGACATACAGCTGATGGGAATAAAAACTGAGAACAAAAGCATCTTCGACGTATTACCATTTCGTTTTCCGTTAAATTTGCGATTTTTCGTTCGATCGATTGCTAACCACTCGAATAGTACTATTCCGTGTTGGCGATTGGGGGAGAGAAGAAGAATTGGATCTGGTGCTAAGCGAATGCTTATAACACCCTTGTTGCAAGTACGACGAGTAGACAAAGAGGTTTTGGAATGGGGGAAGGGGGAAGAGTGACGGTTCCAGGAGGATGAGAGAGGGCGAGGTTTCCGTGGTAACTCGTGGGCGTTGGTCCCCGTGCGCCTTGTTATTGCGGTTCGAGAGCGTGAAGGCACGTCTGTCGAGTGCTGATGGATGAGCCCAGAGGTGACTGTAGGGAGCCGTTCCTTCCGGAAGGCATAGGAAAGGGCGTGGAAGAAGAAGATGAAGAGAAAGGGGAGGAGGGATTTGCGGAATAGGAGAGGAAAGGGCAGAGAGAGAGAGAGAGAGAGGAGCGTCGGTCGGAGGAGGCTGAGGCACTTCTGCTAGCGAGGGAGACTGTAATTGTGAGCGTGACCGACCGACCGACCCACTAGCGCCTTACTCCCTCTTTTCTCTCTCTCTCTCCCCCTCCCTCACTCTCTCTCTCAATCTTCCGAACCTTACTCCTACTCTTATTTTCCCCTCTCTAATTCTCTCTCTCTCCATTCTCTGTTTCTGAGCTGTAGGTACTCTTCCAGAATGGGATGTATAGTAAGTAAAATTAAAAATAAACTTGCGTTTGTTTGACCTGCATGCTAATGAAATTCATATTATCTTGTAAAAAAAAGTTTATCCATTCCTATATCACAGAGTCAAAAAAATAACCTTGGATGCCGTAACCGAAGGAAATAGATGAATAGGCATGTAAAAAAACATTAGTTAAATACCAAATAATAAATTCGTAAAAATTTTAATCAATGTCGGTATTTACAGGTCGATATGGTATGCACTCAGAAACTCATTAAAGATGCCTAAAAGTTAACCTACCAAACAAATAATCTATATCTGAAATTCTGACGCTATGATTACAAGAGTAACGGGGAAAGGGCCAAAACAGACCTTTTATCTGAGGCACCGTATCCGATAGCGACGCGTCACTAATTTCCCAAAAAGCCAGATACCTCGTAATAAATACAACACGCTGGAGTATATCCTACCCTTTACCGAGATGTCGGCGAAGGAGCTGTGGGAGGCATGAAGTGGGTGTTTAGATGGAAGCCGTAGGAGGCTGAGAGATGTAGGGAGAGCAAAGGAGAGACAAGGAGGGTGTGGTAAAGAGAGAGAGAGAGAGAGGCGGCGTAGGTACACTTGAGGGAGAGAGGGGCGTGAGTGAAGGCGGCGGTTAGTCGAAACACGGCGCACGCTGATGGATTTCCGTCGTCTTGGGTCTCGCGCGCACTGTAACATGGAGAGAGCTAGGAAGACAGAGAGAAAGAGAGAGGTAGGAGAGAGGCACTGAGAGAGAGATAGAGGGTAGAAAGGGAGGGAGAGATTAGATAATATGAGGAGAAAGTAAAAGGAGAGAGATATAAGGAGTGGGAGAGAGGAGGTAATAGAGAAAGGAATAGAGTGAAGGAGAGAGGGGAGGAAAGAGAGAGGAGCAGAGACAAGAGGAGAAAGAGTGGGGCGAGAAAAGAAGATGAGAGAAGAGGTAGAAGGAAGGTAATAGAGGGGAGAGAGAGAGAGGCGGAAGAGAGGGAAAACAGGAGAGAGAGGATGAAAGAGGGAGGGGCAGAGACAGGGAGAGAGAGAGAGAGGAAGAGAGAGTAGAAAAGAGAGGGAAGAAGAGAGTGGAAGAAAGAGGGAGGAGAGAGAGAGGAGAGGGATAGGATGAGAGAGAAGGAAAGAAAGAGAGCGACATAGGGAGAAGTGAGAAAGGAATAGAAGCGTAGAAGGAATTCCTCCGGAAAGGGTTTCGCCGTGCAGGCTCTGCTCCACGCCTCGCCTCGCAACGGCGCCACCGAAAAAGGGTTCGATGCGTGTACGTGTACGCTGTGGAGACGATGCCTGAGAGATAAGGAATGGAGGGAGAGGCCATGAGGCGATGAGGACTGGGGATTTAAGGTAAATGAGAGAAGCAATGGGAGAAAATGACAGGATGGGGAGAAAAAATTGGTGCCGTTGTTTAAAGAGAGGGAAAAAGAGAAACGTGAATTATAAACTTCTCTGCTGATGAAAGATTTACAGCACACTCGGGAAGAGAGAAAGGAAAACAAAGAGCTTGACAAGAATAAAGGACTAATCTATACGGGGAATGAGGATGGAAGTAAAACGGCAAATATTAAATTTAGCTTGTACGTGTTGCAGTAAAAAATCGTTGCACTTTGATTTTTATCTTTCAACGCATACTTATTCTACTTCTACTGACAATGAGTGACAAGTACTTCCCGCTTTGCTTTTTTTTCTCGTGTGTCATTTTTTTTATAAATCTCTCAATTCTACAGCATGACTTGTAGAATTCCTCTTTTTCAACCTTGGAATACATCATCTGTGCATATTTATTTTATTAATTTAGAAGTCGTCTGTCTGGGCATTCATTATTTAATTCTAATTTAAATTGCGTTTAATCGTAATATTTACTCAAAAACAGAACAATTGAATAATTAGGCGACCTTCGGGGTATGAAAGATTGCTCGGTTACAAAACTCTTTTAACCACCAGTATTTAACCATGCTCGAAAGTTGAGAGTTGAATACAATTTTTAAATGACTTTAGTTGGCGTTAATTTATAGATGTAAGTGCATCGCAATATTGCAGTAACTATTTGGTAGATGAGCTGAATAACAATAGTTTTGTGGGTCAGCCCTGATAAGTAAGACCGGTTAATTTAAGCAGTCCATGCAACATTGTCATTAAAGCGAACAAATTATATTGATATCTTCTATGCGCACAAGTATGTTAAACAATGCGCCATGGATTCGCAGTGACAAAGTGTAAGTAAGGAAAAAAATTGCAGGAGAACGCTAGGATGAGAGTGAGAGATTCCGGGTTGGAGAGAGAGAGAGAGGAAGATGCGAAAATGGAAGACTTGAGGAAGAAAAGACTTAAAGAGAGGCGCAAATGGGGAATGTGCCCGCAATCGCCCAGTGGGTGACCTAAGAACCAATGGCTTAGAAGAAGAGCGACGTCTCGAAATGGAGCGAAAGTAGGCGCAGAGTAGGGGAGAATGGGTAGTGGTTAGATGAAGAGAAGTGTATAGAAGAGAAGGCAAGCAGAAGGGCGCTCGGCTTCCGCTGTCAGTAACAAGTAACCGTTTCCGAGCCTGCGAGTTTATCTAGAACCTTGGCGTATTTATTTTTTTTGTATCTCTTCCTTCGATCCGATGTTTTTCCTTCGTCGAGGTAACTGTTAATTTAACGGCGATGAAAACTGTGCCTCCCAAAGTGGCAGTTTTAGTTAAAGTGACGATTAATTTAATGTAACTGCTTTGGAAAGAAATTTAATTGCTTTTTAGGCGCGTTTCGCTTCCAGCGTGAGCGCCTATTATCGCCGGTCTGTCCGTCCGTCCGCATGTTCGTTCTCGGATTCTACCTAACGGATTTTCATGAAATTTGATATTAAGGACTTACAATCAAAGTTAATAAGAAAATCACACAAATGAATGACGCAAGCCAATCAGGGGTACCACTTTACTGATGACAAAAAATGAACTTTCCGTCATATCTCGTAAAGTATTGGTCATATCAAAATATTTTTCAAATAAAAGTTGTAGAAGTGAGAGAGTAAAGTAGGTATTTATTTTTCCATGCATTTTTATCGTGGGAGTAGCCGTTATCAAGAAAATCAAACAAGAATGTCTTAAATCGAGTTGAACAAAATTTCTTGCATGGTTGCTTCTTCATTGTTGCTAACATAAAAAATCTCACAAACAAACTTTTAAATTCCTTACGTGTGCATGCAATATTTTAAAATGGGAAGAAAATGGATTATTTATGATGAAGAAAAGAACTTGAAGACGCTATTTCCATTACGTATATAATTTCTTTCAAATACTCCATTGCACGAAACGCGTCCATTTGTGATACGCTGTACACTTTCTTAACTTGTTCAACTATATTCATGGCGTTTGTAATTCACAATTAAATTCTTTTTCTCCTGTAATTTTCTTGCTTCGGTAGAGGAATTAGTTAATGCTAGGATGCCCGGCACTGGCGACCCTCTTGGATGCCCGAGGGAGTCATTTTGACGCCTTGTGAATTTTCTTCCTTATTTTGAAAATTTCAAGCGCTTTATGGCTGTAGTTTTTTGTCTTATGCCCTTGCACGTCATTTATGATCACAAACATGGCATTTGGATATATTGTGGGCATAATTTGGAACTCACGGTCATATCAAATGCTGTAAACACTTTATTAGCATTAATTGTCTAAAAACAGACGTTACTTTTTTCTATTACAAATAATGTCTCAAACAATTGTAAATACACTCAAAGCAGTAACCAAGACACAATAATTTTTAAGATGAGAATCTACATATGTCTAATCATCTGCACACCTTCTACATATGTAGTGTACCGCCTTTCTAGATTGCCTGCAAACTCCAATGATGCGACTTTTCTTGCAATGTTTCCTTACCTGAGAGTATTTAGTTGTGCTCATGCCGGCCTTCTCTGTTTCTTCCTCCTCTGATGGATCAAGAGGTATAAGACCTCTTGACTCCATATTTGGCTGTGCCAGCTCCGTCGCCAAATTCTGGAGAAACTCCCATCGGCTAATTTTCTCTCCTGTGATTTCCTTGTATAATACCCAAGCATTTATGGCTGACAGATCCAGAGTATCTTGGAAAGAGTGAACAGGCCATCTTCTAGTACTTGTCCTGGTGGAATACTTTTTCGCCATTTGGTTGACGATGTCCACGCCGCACTTGGTTTCAATGTAGCATTTGACAGTTTCAGGTGTTTTCTTGAGATTTTCTGAGATGTAAACATTTGGATGCAGCGTGCTAAGAAGAACCACATTCTTACTCGCTTTTCCTTGATAAACGGTAAGTGTCATTTCAACACTGCACTAGAGAGTACATCACTACACTAGAGAGTAAGGGGAGGAGAGGGAGGGTAGGGGGAAGATCAGGAATGCGCTGTAGGCGAGCGCATACATGCATAAAATTCAAAAATCAAAAAACAAACAAAAATCTCAAGCGTTCGCATGAGTATTGCCCTTATAAATACCTAAGACTAAGCAAGGAGTCAAAATGACTCCCTCGAGCATTAAAGGTAAATCATGAAATATGTCGCCAAAAAATCAATGCTCGCCCTCAATATTTTTTCAGCGTGTTTGGCCTTGATAAAATGATTAAAAGTCACGAGTGGTTTTTTTCCTACTCTTCACGTAAGAGAAGTAACGATAACAGAAACTTCCTGAAGGAGTCAAAATGACTCCACTGGGCATTATAGTGTTAAACAATTCTAATATAAATTCAGTTGATACTTTCTCCACAATAAAAACGCATATACTATCAGCAGTAGCGTACATGTTTGTGCAGAGTAGAATCTGTGTAATAATATTGTCTCATCAAACCACGCTTCAGAATTAATGTCCTTCTTCTGGCGCTAAAGAAAAAAAACTCAAATTTCGTCCAATCCTGTATTTATTTAAAAAAAAAGGGGGGAACTGTAAATTCAATTGCATTCAAGTGGAGTCTTCATGGATTGCAATAAATCGGAAAATTAATTTAAATTTAAATAATATCGAGAGTTACACGTTCAGTTTCTTTTTATAATTTTTTTACGCGAAGTTTGCCGAACCACTATAGAAACGATCAAAACTCACGACAAAAATCCATTTACAACGCTTTCAAGTTGCCTGTGGTGACTCCAGTCAATCGTAACCATATTTCCAACCCCCAAAACTCTGCTTCGACTTCTAGCGCACGCTCAAACTCCGTTGCATTTCCAGTTCCTTCAACTCCTACGCTATTTCACTCCCTCTTTTTTTTCTGTCACCTCGGGAAAAAGCATCGGTTTGAACCTTTCGAACTCTTTTTACGGGGAACAAGAAGTTCGTTTTAGCTTTAGCTACACCCTTCAGTCGTCTTGAGCATCGGAATGGCATTTCGTTCTTCTAACAGCGCTTCTCGAGGCAACCGCAAGACGTGTTCTCCCTCTTGACACCGGAGGCGCATGCCCGGCGATGCAGCGGTTTTTTGGAGTGTGTAGGAGTCGAGAGACGTCCGGATATCGAGCAGAGGGAATTTGTCTACACGAGGCTTTTAGCTGGAGCGGAGTGCCAACGCTCGTTCTTGTGATGCATTTTTTTCCCCTCCGAAAACCTTTTACTTGCTCGCTTCCTTCGGGACGAATAGGCAAGTCGTATATTTTCCGCTGGTCATCCCGTTCTCCCATCTGAATTTACATGTATGAGAGGACTACGTGTTATATAGTTGTATGTGTGTCTGTCTATGGGTTTAGGTCTAATTTTAAAGCTTGACAAATTACTTCTCTCTGCGTTCGAGTTTTCAAATGTGAAATAGCTCTAAATCAGAGGGGATGCAATCTTTTTCTTTTATGTGGAGGGCCGATTTTGTAGTCGCGAACGCTTCATAGGGCAGAGGAAGAGTTTACAACGGAACTTACCGAAGAAATTGTGTTATTATAAAATTTAAAATCATTTTTAGCGTAAAAATTCAGCCAGAAAAGTTGTAGACCCATTCTTTCAATTTAAAGAAATGCAGCATTGCCTATTTCTAATACCAAGGTTTGTTTTTCTTAATAGCGAACCAAATGAAAATACATTTTGTGCTTCTTCACACGATATAAAGGTAAAAGGGGAATATGCAGGAGAGACGAGGAAGAATCGAGGCGTTAAGGTTTCCTATCGAGATCTAACACCTACAGCCTGCAAATTATAGGGTATATTATCCCTTTTGGCAGCTGCTTCTGTTTTTCTAAAAAGGCATCTGGACGCATCCAAATTCTAGAGCCAGGACTAATTACACACACACAGCTAACACAACGATGACTTTCTCGAAATTCACCTTTCAGAATAACGCTTCAGTTGACCCACCTATTCCATCAACGGAACATTTTTTTCTCCTCTTGCCATTCGCAACGGCTCGTAAAATAAATTTTAAAGCCTCAATCATGCACAACTAATGAAAATGTTCTGGACAGAAAAAAAAGCTTAGCGCAGCAAAAATAAAAAGAAACAGGACCGTGATTTTTACATTTTTTTAATTGGATAAAATTTCGGTTCGCAAAATTCGCGCAATTTATATTTTCCACGAATCCCTCTCACGGCCGCTTAAAATCCTCGACCTAGGTAATACAAATTAAATTACGACTTCGCTAATCCTCAAGAGGAGAAGAAGCAGATTCGCGAGAAAGAGATGGAGAGATGGAGAGAGAGAGAGAGAGAGAGAGAGAGAGAGAGAGAGAGAGAGAGAGAGAGAGAGAGAGAGAGAGAGAGAGAGAGAGAGAGAGAGAGAGAGAGAGAGAGAGAGAGAGAGAGAGAGAGAGAGAGAGAGTGGGGGAGATGAAGGAATACAATGGAATATAGGGGGAGAGAGAAAAGAGTTGGAGAGGGAACGGCCGAAATTAAGGAGAGGGTGGAGACCAACTTACGGAAAATCTGATCCTGCGAGCCGCGTTGCGGTGATGAGTGAAAGCGAAATTTTGGGAAGCGTTGGGTGAGCGCGGTACTTGACGGTTGCGGCCGACGCCTAGCGGTGGGAAGATTTCGGCTCGGAAAGCCGGTGTCGAGAGGACGAAGTATCAGGGTCAGGAGGATGTATTATAGGGAGAGAGAAAGAGATAGAGAGAGAGAGAGGAAACAGGAAAATAAGACTGTAGGGATGATAAAAGGATAGATGGAGAAAGAGAGAGAGAGAAAAAGACAGGGATAAGAAAGAGAGATGGCCACGATACCATCGTAACGAGGGACTAATTTAGCACTTCGGTTTCTCTTCTGTCTAGGGCTCCGTGGATGTGCTAATAAGGTCTAAGGGCCGCCACGCGGGCAGGGTGGGGTAACACGAAGATTCCCTCACCCTTTAAAACCTACATACCCTGAAACTATTCAACTCTTCCTCTTCACTATCTTCTTAGGATCCTACTCCTCCCTCCATCTCTCCGCTTGGTAAACTACCTCTTTCTCTCTCTCTCCTCCTCCTCTCTGCGCCCTCCTCTCCCTCTCTCCCCTCCCTCCTTTCCTCCCCCTTTCCTAAAAGTCTTTCCCTCCTATTATCCCCGACCGCCGTTTTATAATGGGGGCAGATGGAGCAGGACGTGGATGGCAGAGAGGGAGAGGAGATGAGGACGGGGCGGAACCCAAGGCGCCATCTGGAAGAAAGGAACGTTTTAAACGGAATACTGGAGTGAGAAAGGGGGAGGGGGAAGGGGAATAAGGCGGACGGAGCTGGATTTACGGGGAAGAGATGGATATTGTGATTTTCCGGAGATGTTTGGAAGGGATTGACTTCTGAGGAGATATTTCTGGAGGCGAGAAAAGGGATGGAGCGAAGGAAATCACTGTTATCTTACTTGCCTTTTGCGCGGAAACAAGGGGAAAAGATATCAAGGTTTAATTCGTGTTTGGCGATTCCGACGATTTTCCTCTTCGTAAAACGTCTGCTGAATTACAGAGGAGGATTAGAATGTGATGAGGTGGCGTGTTTTTCACTGTTCCTTTCGCGACAGTTGATGTGTTTCTAGAGATGTTGAGGAAATCTCAGATTTTTTATTTTTATGCCTCTCTATTTATCAATGCGAATTCATAATACTAATTAGAAGTTATGGTTTCATTTTCCTGGATCAAGGTCACAACGGATAGGTATATCTAGATGCCACTTAAGTAGTGCATGGTAAGATGAAAATTTAATTTATGCATATAATCTTAATAAAATCTATTTATGTTGTGTAATTAAAAAATAAATGAAAACTAGTAACTTGTAAACCATAATAAATCCTGCAGTTTTTTCGTGTACTGAAAAACTTTAATTAGGACATGTATCTATTTAATGCTATTAAACGCTTTCATTAGTGAATATCCGACATACATACATACATATATATATATATATATATATATACACATACACACACATATATATACATACATACATATATATATATGTATATATATACATATATATATATACATATATATTTGAACTTTTTTAGAAAATATAAACAGGAGACCATGTTATTCGTTATCCGAGGAATTTCGCCAAATTAAGGAACCGCTGTATATCCAATCCTCTTCCTCCACTCCCAGTTCCAACCCACGACATTTGTTTTCCCGTAAAGCAGATCGATCTCCAATCCTAACAAATGATGCAATTCCGCAGACGGCAAAAAATAAAATCGAACGGCATGTGTGCTTGCGTGTGTATGTGTGTGTATGCGCGCGCTCTACGCAGGAGAAAAAAATTCACTTGTATTCGGTAAAAGGACGTACAGGGGAAGAAGGATGAATGGCGAAGTGTGCCTACGAGGGCGAAGCTGTGTTCGGTGGTGTGAGGATGCCTAGCGGAGAGGATAAGGGAGGAGGGTGGGAAGGAGAAAAGAGTGGTGGAGAGATAGGGGTGGGCGGAGTACGAGGCCACCTAATTGGATCCGACCGGCGGTCTCTTAACGTCGCTAGAAAAGTGGAGTTATCGGCCTGCCCTACCACGGTTGACCAGCCGACGGGAAAGTTGGAGTAGGAGGAGGATAAAGAAAAAAAAACAAAACGAAACGAAATAAAGCGAAAGTAAAACAAATTAAAAGGAAGCTGGGCGAAAAAAATAAGACGGAGAGGGCGCCTGGAACGGAATAAAATTGAACCAGCGGCATTTTTTTTTGTCGCTCGAGAGAGGGAGCGGAGGTGGAGGAAGAAGGGAAAGTGAAGCAGATCTAGGGTGAGGTTCGGTGGGTTGGAGAAATTTTGGAGGTCGGCCCAGGGGGCCGTCCTGGCGTCGACTCGAGTTAACCTGCACGTGAAAGGGGTCTGATGAAAATGGCGACCGGGGATCGAGGGGAAATATATATATTTATTTATTTGTTCGACGAGGATCGAGAGCGATTTCGCACCGATGAAATATCGCTAAGCTGCCCGTTCCACCGCCACCGATTCCGGCGCGGATGAGAAGCCCTGCGATTAAGTCCGGAAAATAAAAGCGTTTTACTAAATGACTGTTTGTTCTCGATGCGATTATGAAGCCGAATGATTGATATTCTGTGGAGCTGAGGTGAATAACCGGTCAAAACTCGACAAACTGGATTTTGCGACCATTTAAAAATTGGAATATGGTGCAGGTTTGTATAATGAGGTGTTATTAGGGCGTTCGAATGTTTTCGCTTGTGGTACTACTAAAACATCCCGTTAATATTTTATCTACTGATTGATGATTACGCATCCGACTTTTTCATTTCTATTTTCGTAATGCACGGTGATTCGCACCCAAAAGTATATAAATTTTTTTCCTCATGATAATAAGCGAGCGTATCAAAAATGTCCTCGTTAAATCTGTCTAACCACTCAAAAAAATCTCTCTTTTAAGAAAATATCCTGAAAATGCGCTCCATCGAGATAGAAATAAGAGCCGGAAGGACGTTTTCTAATGCTCTCAGCAAAAGCAACGTCGCAGCTAATGTATTCCGTACATCTGTGCAGTGAATGAAGTTCAGATGCGAGGGTCCGTCCGATACGTCCGTTCCTTAACCAGACCGCGGCAAACTCTTAGGCTGTTGCCACCTGAGATAGCCGTTATAACCTCCTTTATACAACCATCCTCGCCGGCGGCTGTAATAACTTTTGGGGGCCTCTCCTTTCCTCCAACCCGAAATTTACACCTATCCGGACTGCACACTCCCACTTCATTCCGAAAACTCCTTCGTACCCAATTACTCACACCAAATTCCCACATCTCGAGTTATTTATTCACGCAACGATTTCCTTCCATCGTTCCACTTATCCTACAGTGTGGGACTGAAATTCTCAGCACGCGATCATCCCACCAGAGGTGCCTCCATTTTAAAACATCTCGTCCCGACGAAGAGGTAATCCAACTCTTTCCGAAGAAGTGTCTATGGTTTGCATAATATTTTAAAAAGCTATCAGACGATAAACATTTCCCTTCCAAATTGATATATATGAGTAATCAATTAACGTATGAGAATTTCTCATACGTTGTCATGTACCCATAAAAGCCCTTGGATTACAGCACTGTTTCATAAATCCATGGATGTGTTTTACACTGTGAGCAATTCCGAAATTCTCCAATTTATTCCACGAACAAAATAAAAAGAATTTTATACGTTCATTTTAATGTTTCTTAGATCAATTTAAGAATTGCGTATCTGACAAAAATTTTAATTAAAAAAATAAGTTTTTGTTTGGTTTATCGAAAGCTTTAACCCAAGACCCGTCCGAACTTATTCCCTCGCTCTCTAATGGAAATGAGTAATTTAAAACCCCCTTAAAGTAAAGTTTAACCCCTCTCCTGATTACTTTAATATTCGTCGTTAGGAGAATCCGGACCAATTTTGCGTCACCTCAATTTTCCGACTCCAAAACTCGAGTAATATTTAAAGAGGGAATTCCCCGGGCAACTAAGCTAGGCACGGCTCCTCTGCCCTCTCTTCCCTATCAACTTAGAGGAGGTGGACAAGTTTCTCGACGACCGGCAATAGACTAGCGGATGTTATTGCGCACGGACACCATTTGCCGTCGTAGGGTTTTCTACACAGCGCACTCTACGGTTATGGGCCTTTCCGTACACTCTCCTAGGCTGTTCCAGAGGCGACCATTCAGAGGCGGAGGAGGACGCCCAGCGTAGTCGGCGGACTCTCTCTCTCTCTCTCTCTCCACTTCTTGAAATATTCATCAAAGTGCCGGAACAATGGGGGTTCGGCGTCTCCGGGGATATACACTTCCCTCCCCTTCATCCTCCCTACGCGTCTCCTCAACCCCCTCCTCTCTCTTTCTCATTCGCCTCCCACTTCACCCCTTTCTATCTCTCTCTCTCTCTCCACTCTCTCTATCTCTCGCCCTTTCCTCCTCCACCTCTTTACCCATCTAAACCCTCGGTAGGGAAAGCTGCAGAGCAGCAGATGGGACGATGCAACTCTCCTGAGGATTCTTTATATCCAACGGGGTTGCCATTTTTACGAGTGCAGAGCATAACGTTGGCAACGCCGTCGTAAATGTGGTTGCATTTCCGACATTTGACGTATAAATAATGTTCGCCTAATTTTTTTAAGAGCCCACGATATGCGTGTCAAAATTTTGTCATTTAAAAATTATACCGAGAATTACTCCTCAGAAAAATTATTTCTCATGCCAAAAAGTTGCTCGAATAAAAGAAAAAATATTTTAAAAACTAATATAAAATTTGATTTATTTTATTACATATTTACCATTAATTATGAAAATGAAACTAAGAACTACGTTATCACGTTCTCAAATTTGCCTTTTTTAATTTTCTGAGGGATCAAGTATTCCGCATCTTGTTGTTGCAACCAACGGTTTGTAGTAAAACGCTATTCTAAAGAAAATCGGTCCTCCGTCTCTGATAAACCGTTTCTAGTAGCTGTGTATAGTTTCCACTTATTACTCGGCAGAACTGTACTGCAGATTACCATAAAATGTTTTTGATGCTTTATTATATTTATGCGCTGACCTTTCAATCGCAGCTCGCTGCGATTTTATTTTATTTTATTTTTCAATTAAGTAACCAACTCTTAAGAAGCCACAGTGGCCCATGAGAGTTTTCTTTGGAAAGTTTTTATTATATATTTAAAATGTTGGAACCCTTGCTTTTTGCATGTATTGATTTATATGAAAAAACTGTATGAAACGAATAATATAATTTTTAAATTTCGAAATTAAAAAAATCATTTTTATCAAAACCTTCCCTATAACTATAATAACGCAAAATACTGTGTGCGTAGTAGTCAGACAATATCGACTTTTCATAAATATTGGATGCGTCTAATATATCTTAAGCAATAAAAATGTCTTTCGCTAATTCATCTAGAGGTTTACTGCATGTAGGGCCACATTAAGCGGTTCATGGGTCCCACGCAAAACACAGGTTCTGGGCCCCGGCCCAAGATGGGGCCGGATTAATTAAGAGAACCTATAATACTTTCATAATAGTGACAAGAGATTTGGACAATATAGGTCAACCGGAAATGGATCTTTATTCTTGTCGTTTTCCCGTTTTTTTAACGTCTCCTTTAAAACTCAATTTCTATAAATAGTTGTTATTATATAAGTTGTAGAAAATAAAATTTGCTGCGTTTTGTTTGAAAAAGTTTTTCGTCAAACCGATAGTTTAATAGATATTTTGGTTTTTCCTCGTCTGTTCCAAATATCTCCTTTAAAACTCAATTTTCATAAATAGTTGTAATTATAAAAGTTGTAGAGAATAAAAGTCGATAGAAGTTTTATTTGGAACATTTTTTTCATAAAGCCGATAGTTTAAGAGATATTTTGATTTTTCTTCTAAATTTATGTTAAATACGTCGCTAGGTGACACTATTGTTTCCGCTGCTATGATAATACTTTTTAATTGTTGATAGCGGTGCGTACGCCTCCAAGGGTGATATTAATTACTCATAGATACTTTGTTATCTATAGAAGCAGCTGAAAATTTTCTTTGCTTGTTTTTTTACGTAATAAACACTATTTAAAATATTTTAAAATTATTCTCCAGTGTAATCGCTGATAATTGTTTCTGAGAACGCTGGCGTCGAGAGTAATCATATTCATTGCTCTGTATGGAGAAAGTCATGTTTTGGTCCGTCAGCTTTTTATGAAAAGTTCAAAGAATGTAAATAAGCATGAAATTGAGGAAGTGACATTAACCAAAATACAAGTATTAAACGATTATACTTTAATAAAGACATCGGTTTACTTAAGGCAAAGCAAAGGTGTATACAGAATGTATAAACGTTGATAACAAAGTTAACGGATTGCAGGCAGTAGCGCACACAGAATTCTCTCAAGGGGGAGGAGGTCCGAAATATTGACAAGCACAAAAGTTGTATACAAGTTATATCAACGTCGCGTATTGTTCATTATATTTAAGTTAAAAACAAAAGGGGCAAACCGTCTCCTATTCCTCTCTGACGGCGCCCATGAACCCAGATTTAAAATAACGATGTATGTTTCCACAGTTTAGAAAAATCACAATTTTCCAGGGGGGAGGGGTCCGGACCCGGTGCCCCCCCCCCCCCGTGTGTGCGTCACTTATTGCAGGTATTGTGATTCATATTCACAGGAAACTTTTTCCTGAGAGCGGGCCCCCCAATAAGCCCTGGCCCCAGTTATTTGCACCGGCTACTGTCCCGTCTTCCGGGCCCTGGGTAAGATATACATATATTTCGTTCTCAAGTAAGAGCGCAACCAATAAACCGAAAAATTTGAGCGTGCCTGAATGAATGCACATGGAAAGAAAGAGGTACCGTAGGAGAAAGGGTCTTGGGAAATCCCATATCCTCGGACTCTTGCCTCGGGACTGCAAGGGGAGGGGGCGGGTGAGAAAGCTCGAGTTGGGGAAAACCAAGGATGGCGTAAATATAAGACAACTAGAATAATAATCCGTCATATGACGCGTAATATTAAAAATTATAGCATACTGGCTTAATTAATTAATTAATAACAAAACAATACAGGTTGCATAGGAACTCATGCTAGATTAAGCGTTCAAATCACAAAAAATATGCACTTTTATGTATTTTTTAAATTTTAAATGTAAAGATACAATAAAAGACCACTACAATAATATAATTTAGAATTTCGTTCGTCCTTTCGTTTTTGTTTGAAGTTTCTAAGTTAATATTTAGGAATCTTAATGAACAAAAGAAAAAATGTCTGCACGGCCAAAATCGTTTTTTCCCGTGCTTTATGCGAAAGGATATCTGGAGTTGAACCAAGGACACTTTATGTAAAAGTAATAACATTTTCTAATAGATAATATGATCATCTAAGAACACACCAAATTTCATGTCTCTAGCTGCTTCCAGTGATGAAATATTGATAGATTCTAAGAGCGTTATACACAGAAAGAAGGAAAGACAGAATTGGAAAACTATATGAGGCATTGGAAGAGACCGGCAGAGCGGTACATGGTCCCCCGTAAAATACTTCGCACCTACTCAGCCTAATGATATCACCGACGCACTCTGGGCTGCCGCCGTCTTACGTGCATGGCTGAAATAGCTTTAGAATACGGAAAAGTAACTGCTCCTGGCCGAGACAGCAACCACTCAGGCAACCCACGCCCATGGACATCATCGCCTCAGTATTATAAGGCAAGATTATTATTTCATATCGTAAATGAATACAGTCGTCCTTATTGCGGTAAATTATATGTATTTTGAATATGTTCACAGAATTCACGGCTACATGGTGGTGGCGCTGTATACCGGTAATTACGAATAAGTTAAATATCTCCGAAATGGAAGATTCTACGAAATTTTGTTTCAAACAAAACTTGGAAGAAATAGTATTCTCTACAACTTTGGTCCTCACGAAGATTACCAATAACGACGTTTTTAAGGAGATATTTGACGGAAACCGAAAAAACCGATTATTTATAAATAACTAGTAAAAAATAACTGCTTTGGAAAATCGTTTCAAATTAAAGTTGTAGGAAATTACATTCTCTACTACCTTTGTATCGAATTGTATATACAATACTGATGTTTCAACGGAGAAATATCGCAAAAACCGAATCGGGTTTGAATAAACCTCGACTTCCGGTTAACCGGTATTGTCCAAAAACTAATCAGTTCTTGTGCTCATACCAAAGTGTTATATATGAAATTTGGTAATGATATGGCAAGTGCTTTTCGAGTTAGAGCGCCCACAATCACATACACACACACAGACACCATTCCGAAAATAGTCTAAAAGTGTTCTAGGGACCTCAAAACATGTATTTCCCTAAAAATATCGAAGTCGATTTTTTCATAAAACAATACTTTCTCTATACTACGTACATGGAGAAAGTAAAAGGACTGGTAAGTGGATCGATCATGGAGTATTCTAACATATAAAAGACAGTGTCATAGTGTCACTTGGTACTTTGTCATGTAATGCTTTTTGAAGCTTAATAGCTCGCAAACGACTGAACCGAATTTGATGAAATTTTCAGGAGAGCATCATAATATAACAAAATTCCTTAGACCTCCTCTAATAGAACTTCCGACCTAAATTTCTCCAGAAGCCTTAACCTGGCGCTAAGCCTGCGTTCCTCTAGCACCAGCCAATTCAAATACTTCAAGAGTGATGTGACTTAATTTTTGCTCATATTTTTGCTTTACGAATCTGGTCTGCGTTGGATTCTTTCTAACTCAAGTATCTGTTTGTTCCTTTTCGTAGGGATCCCATATGCTGGAAGCGTATTCGACCTGATATCTGACCAATGAAAAATAATATGTTTCTCGTACCTGTTCTCCCGCATGGAAATATGTTGCATTTCAAATGCATTTATAACCATATATATAAAATGTATTTGAAATATATTGGATATGGCTTTTTATAAAATTCTTTGTGAAATGAATTTATAAATGTTCCAATTTCATTAACTTTAAGTGCATTGTGAATATGTTATAAATTCACTTAATATACATTGTAAATTCATTCCAGAAAACATTTTTATAAAGTGATAGATTTTTATTTGTTTCAATAATGGATTATTTACATACTAGCTTTACCCGCGCAGAACATCTGCGCGCTAGTCTAACTTTATTGCTCAGTATCATAAATTTCTTTATACACACAATTTTCGATCTCTTGATTTGCAGATACAATAATTAGAGAATCAAATGATCTTACGTGGCACACAATAACATTGTATTGCTGCAACTTCTGTTTTTAAAGTAGGTGCGTTATCTCTTCTTAAGTCTAAGTTCGGATATTCCATAAAAACCATTATAACTTTTACTGTTGGATTAGATTGTGTTTTCATATGCATTTGATTGTAAGACAGCAAACGGATTTATTTGTCGTAATATCTTATCTAATCTCTCCATTACAATTCGTAAACAGCCTTGGTTATAATCCATACGTTTGTTTATTGCTTCACCTGAATAAACTATATACAGTTGTCCATACCCTGGTTTGTTCTGTTCGTTCGTGAACAGTGGAGAAACCTTATAGTAAATTTGTCCATGAATACGAGAACAGTAGGGTCCTATTCCTGGAGGTGCTTTGATTTCGGCACCCATTGAAGCGAAAGCTAAAGTAGCGTTGTATTCTCTGATATGTTCTCGATAATTTTTAGCTTCAGGTGAATTTGTTGTTAATAATTCTTTTAGTAAATCAGGCGTTCCAGATAAATCTTCGAGGGAGACTTTTCCGTCGTGACAGCATTTGGTGTATTTTTTAGAAGTGTTAAGTTCATTCGGCCGGTAAAGCGCACCACAGTAATTGCAAGTCTGAGTCATATTTCCACAGTTATGTTCTTCAACGGCAACGTCAAGTTGAGAATTATCTGCATCAGGTGCACGTTCATTTAATCTACGTGGTTTAGCTTGCCTTCTCTTGCGTAGTCGATTTTCTCTCATTCCAAACTCTTCTTCTTTGTTTTTGATTACGTTGTTCTTGTTGTTGTTCATCTTCAATGGCTCTTCGACCTCTGTCGGCTTGATTTCTTTCAGTTCTTCGTCGATTTGCGTCTTCAACAGATTGATTGACTCGTTCCGCTCTTCTTCTCGCATTATAATTAAGGTAACGTGTTGCTCTTGAAGCCATTACTTTTATTCTCCATCCGAATACTTCCAAAAAACATTAGACGCAGATCTTAATAATTACATTCTACTATGTTTTCCACAGGAATGTTTAGTTATTATAATAAATAATACCTCATTTATTCAAATTCTCCTCTTTTATTCCATTTTCTACCCAATACAGACCAGTTTCAAGCCACGAAATAAACTGAGAACCAAGCCGTACAGTTGACTCCGCGTTTTTCTTGACTTTGCCCCTGATAGGTAGGCAACTTGAAAATCTAAATCATGTCGGAATGCTATTCCAAGGTACGCATCGGGTTTGCTGTTCCATTCTCATTAAAAATTGTCAAATAAATATTTTTGTGGGACCCCTAGTTCCGCCGCTACAGTGGCCTGACTAGGCCAGTACTGCTCACCCATAAAAATCGAACTTTAAAGCCAGGTCGCAACCTCTAAATATTATCCGATTTGTTTCAAACTTTGTCAAAGTTATTTTCTGGTGAGGGAGCATCGATTTGGGGGGTGCCGCATTAAGATTTCGAAGGCTCGTGAATTTTGAAACACCCTAAGCTACATAGATATGTGAGAATTTCTGCAACATGAGTTGCCTATTTATTTTGCAATCCACTCAGGAAGGAATACCTTGGAAAGTTTTTCAGTTTTGGATTTTTTCAAAAGTTTTTCATTATAAAAATATATATAATGTTAAAATGTATATAACATTAAAAATGTATATCATTCTTGAACTATATAGAAAAGAATTCAATGGTATTAATTCAACATTAACACAGGAAAAACTTTTTGAAAAAATTATAAAAATTGTTCCAAGGTACAGTAGGATTATGTATACCTTAGAACAAGTGCAACGCCAAGGGGAGTATGATGAAAAAATGAATATGAAGAACACTTTTTTGAGTTAAATATATTCTGCGAGTTTATTGCCTATTATCTGGATTGAATTTATCCTAAGTGAGGTAATAAACAATGTGTAATCAAAGAAACCTATATTTGAATTAAGTTTTGAGTTATCTATTATTTGAATGTATATTACTTGAATATATAGTTCAAAATATATCATTTGAATGTTTCATAGTACCTTTGAACAGTCAAACTTGAACCTTAGATATAAAAATATATTGGTACATTTCAATAGGTACTTGGTCAGCATTGCCCCAAGGTACATTAGGTGAAAATGTTCTCAAGTACAAAGGGTAGCCATTTTCCAAATTTTAGAATTTGCCAATTCGCTTTTTTTAGATATGCGATTTTAATGTGTAGGGAATTAATGTTACATCAGAATTTATTTAACATGCATCATAGTTTTTTAATATATTTTAATGCATTCAAAATATATTTAAAAGGCATTCTTCAATGAATTTTATATGTATTTCAAATTCATTTCAAAAATATCATTTAATTCATTTCAAAATAAATTTAAAATGTATTTCAAATGCATTTAGAATATATGATTATATTCATTTGAAATATATTTCAAAGGCATTCTTCAATGCATTTCAAAAGAATTTCAAATATATCATAAAATTCATTTGAAATGTATTTGCAATGTATTTCAAATGCATTTAAATAAATGATTGTAGTCATTTGAAATGCATTTCAAGGTATTCTTCAATGCATTTTAAATGTATTTTCAAATGCATTTAAAATATATTTGAAATGAATTTTTTGTCCCATTCTAGAGCTATTTGCAATGCATTTGAAAGACATTTTAGAATACATTTTGAAAAGGATTTTTGAAATGCATTTCAAATGTATTTTTTTCCATGTGGGCTGTGCTACTACTTACTGTACTGCCTATGAAGCCCAATTTCTTATTGGCTGCGCCTATGACCCTTCGAATATGCATATTTCACGATAGATCATGACAAATGGTGACTCCCAAATATTGAACGTGTTCCGAAGTTTGGATATGCAATCTGTCAATTCTGTACTCTTGAGTCTAATTCATTGTTCTTGCCCTTCCAGAAACTCAAAGGGGAACATTTTCCGTGATTAATTTAGGTTTGCCAATATTGATACCAAGCTGAAAGGGTGTTTAAATCTTTCTGGAGCTATTTTTGGTCTTCCTGGCTCTTTATCTCCTTATATAAGACAGTGTCATCTGCAAAAAGTATGATTTTGCAGCAAAGTACCGAGCACATATCGTTTATATGTATATATATTAGGAATAGTAGTGGGCCTATGACACTCCCTTGTGGAACAACTGATGCTACTTTAACTTATGTTAGTAGGAATATTTGCCATCAATGACTACTAACTCTTCTCTATTGGAGAGGATGTCTTTTATTCAACTCACGATATTGGAGTTTATGCCGTACTTTTCTAGTTTTCCTATTAATTTCTTATGGGGTACTTTATCGAATGCCTTTTTAAAGTCAAGGAAAACGGCGTCAACCTGAGTTTTTTTCTCTCCGCAGTGCAACAAATTATTTACAAACAGGGCCCGCTGTGTTTCACGTGACCTACCATTCCGAAACCCATGTGGGCTTTTGCTTAGCGAAGAACGACCATCTAAATATCACAGAACAGAGCTAATGATTATATGTTCTAGAAACTTACACGACAATGACGTCAAGGATATCGGTCTAAAATTTTCGGGGTTCTCTTTATCACCGCCTTTGTAGATGGGCGTAACGTATGCTAATTTCCAGTCTTTCGGAACGATACCATGTGCAACGGATTTTTCGAATATTATTTTCAAATAAGGTGCGATTACGGGGCCTAGTTCTTTTAACACTCGCGGGGGTATGCCCTCAGGCCGGGAGACATTTTGCTTAATCGACTGTAGTTGGTGCGCGATATCTTTTTAAGAGAATATCAAATCCTCCATTGAATTTCCCTCATCGTCCAAAGCTGGTTCCTGAAATTCGTTGCTCTCCGAAGTAAATGCTTTCTGAAAGTGTTCATTTAACAAATTCGCTTTTTCCGCGCTTTTGTGAACTACGTCACCTGCCTCCGTTCTCAGTGATGCTATGATGGGGCCTCTACCGTGAACCTCCATCACGTACGACCAAAACTCTTTCAGATTTTCTTTCAAATTATTATGCAGAACTTTCTTTTTGTATTCATTAAAAGCTTCTCGCATTGTTACTCTAGCTCTTGACCGCGCCTCCCTATATTGATGCCGTATCATTGACCTCTGTTCCTCTGTGACTTTTGAAGAATTGGTGTTTAAGCGAGCGTGAAGTTTTCTTTGCCATCTAAGAGTGCATCTAACTTTCTGGTTGAACCATCTTGTTTCCGCACCATCTCGTTTAAGTTTATGTGGAATGAATTTATCCGTACACACTTGCATCATATCCCTGAACATGCACCAGGATTCCTCTGTACTAGCATTGATTGATGCCTCACATAAATGAAAGGAATTGCATTTGGAAAAAGGACCTAAGTTTGAGAAATCGCCTTTGGCGAACTTATATACGCGCCTCCTTGTCTTAACTTGTTTCTCCACTTTTAGCTTAAATTCTACGTACACGGCATTATGATCACTTATTCCTTCTTCTATGGATAGCTTGTTCATATGCTCAGGGTAATTTGTTACGTTAATTGGAGGGTCTCGGTATGTGCCTAGTTCGGCCAAATGTTGAGAGAAGAGCTGTGGTCATTGAAGAGAACCATTGAAGATATGTCCAGAATTTTATAATAAGAGCCTTTGAACAGACGGGAAGTTGTCTTCAAAAAGCTAGAGACTGCAGAAAAAAATACCGGCAAACCTGCACCTAAGAGAGGAAGATGTTATATATGTTCCACAGATTACACGTATAGATGTAAATGTGATAAGTGTGCCAAATTTGTGTGCAATAACCATTCAACTCGTGAATCAAAATTCATTTGTAATAACTGTTTACCAGAATCAGATGAATCTGGCTAAATGTATTTTTTTGGCCAAATATAAATTTCATTTTAGTCAATAATTTTACCTGTATTTTTTATCTTATGTCTATTATTATTAATTTGACCATTATTATTATTATTATTATATGTAGTTGTATATTGTCTAAATCAAAGAAACCTCTTTTGATATTTTCCAATATTACCACGCATCAATTACTTATTCAATCACTTATTTTATTAGTAATTGTCCGAAACTTTCTCATTTATGCTGTCAATATTATTTGGAAGCTTTATCCGTTTAAATAAAATAAAATTTGTTTTATAATTGTATTCTTTTTCTTCCGACATCGTAACTTAAAGCATAAAATCCCAAAGTGAGTTTTGAGAGCTTCGCCGCTGGAAGCACGGGGCCATCACAGGGTCAAAGTGAATTATTTTATCAATTTTTTACTATCTATAATTATGCAAAGATACAAATATAGCAAGATAATATAAAACTAATATATATAATTGCATAAAATATGATTTTAATGTATGGGTACCTCAAATACCCATGTCCGTCATCGGCGTCAAGCCAGACATGTCTGCCGTGGTAGTGTTAATACTTAATTTTATTTTAGAAAATAATAATCTTTTTCGGAAGAATTCAAACTTTATTCGATAGGTTCTCAAAATGTAAATGGTTCATGAAATATTTCACTAGATTTTACACGAAATAAAACTTCTCTGATGATCACAAAGAAATCATGCGAAACAAGAAAATAATAAATTTCAAACATCATTCCATAGAAACAGATTATCCTTTCAGAGATCAATTTGAATTCTAGTATTTGTTTCAATCCACTGAAGAAAGCTGGTAACTCGTGTGAATACTGCTGGGTATCCCTTTTCACAACCTGCAGTGGAGCCAAAAGATACAATGCCAACCTCCATGTAGCGTCCAGTACTTCCTTGAATAATCAAAGGTCCACCACTGTCACCCTATAAAATGGAAGAATATGACAATGATTTTCAAGATGAGAATAAAAATTCATTGTGGTATTTATATCTAAAAGATTGCTATAATTTTATTTTATGGACAGGTTTAATGTTTTCATCAGAGGCAGATTAAGGTATCTAAAGGTCCCAGGCACAAAATGTTTGGGAGGCCACAAACTGACCGGTAGGGGGGGGGGCACTAAATCTACAAAAAATTTTACAACTAACGAATGGAAAAAATGTATGCAGCAGGTTAAATAACTTGAATTACAGAAATATATAAAATAGAAATTTTAATATTTATAATATAAACTTGCACATATTGAAAAAAAATCTGATGTGTGCAGCGATTTTCCCCGCACCTACGCACTTAACGAAGCCGTCTTTCGTAATCGCCGAACAGGAACCCCTAGGCTCTTCTCGCCAATGGCTCGAACCTATAGCAACGCGCTTTATATAGGGCGAATATTACTCCTATTTCCCATTTCCTTCTTTTCCCCATGTTTATATAATGTAATCAAGAAATTAACGAATACGAAGTCAAGCAGTCGCCCGTACAAACTACACGCCGAACATTCTCTCATCCGCTCCCGTCACATGACCGCGGCTTTCGGGAGAACGAGAGGCCAGAGACTCCGAGAGAGGGACAGCGGAGTGGTCGACGGACTACATGAGGCGGTCACCGTTTGACGGAGAGAGAGAGAAGGTTACACTACGAGAGACGAGAAGATTTTCCTCGCAAAAACTGTGTGCTGAACGGTTCCTGAGGACACTGTAACTATAGACCATACCCATGAAGTGTTTTATGTTGCGAGATTAGTTTTACGTCTGAAGTCTGCTTGCCTTTCGTTATGTCATGTTTGCTTAATGACAATATATGTTATGTTATTCATGTAATTTAAACTACGAGACATGTGTGCGTCTCAAGAGCATTTGTTTTGCTGTAATGTTATAATTGGTCTGTAAAATATAGCATTTAGTTAGAGGTTGTTGTGTTTTGGTCGCCACATGTGGCCAACACATGACTTTCTCCATATTAGGGGTATAGATATTTAAATTATTATGACTAGCATTATAAGTCAAAATTATTATTTCCTATCCTAGAAGAATAGTTGTCCTTATTGCCGTAAATTATACGTTGAATATGTTTACAGAATTCACCGCTCACAGTTCAAAGTTGGTGGCACTGTATACTGGAAATTTACGAATATATTATTTATCTACTAAATGCAAGGTTCTACGAAAATTTATTTCAAACAAAACCTGGAAGAAATATTATTCTCTACATCTTTGGTCCTTACGAAGATTACCAATAACGACGTTTTTAAGGAGATATTTGACGGAAACCGAAAAAACCGATTCTTTATAAATAATTCCTAAACAATAACTCCTATGGAAAATTGTTTCAAATGAAAGTTGTAGGAAATTACATTCTCTATAATATTTGTATCGAATTGTGTATATATATATATATATACACACACAATAATTATGTTTTAACGGAGAAATATCTCAAAACCGAATCGGGTTTCGAATAAACCTCGACTTCCGGATAACCAGTATTGTCCAACAACTAATCAGCTCTTCGTGCCCATGCTAAAGTGGTGTATATGAAATTTGGTATTAATATGGCAAGTACTTTTCGAGTTAGAGCAGTGATGGCGAACCTATGGCACGCGTGCCATAAGTGGCACGCATGCCATAAGTGGCACGCAATACGATTTTGGTTGGCACGCCAACGAAAGGCGAAAACCAATCAAACCATATATCGTACTGATTTAGTGCCCCAAAAACATTTGTGTTGTTTAGTTAACTATTGTAAAGATTAGTTTTATGGTTACAAACTTCAATCTCTTACGTCTTGATCACGAATTTAATTTACTTGGCACGCAAAAAAAACAAGGACTTTTTTGTGGCACGCGAGGCGGAAAAGATTCGACAATTTTAGTAACATTGGCACGCGGGCAATAAAATGTTCGCCTTCACTGAGTTAGAGCGCCCACAATCACATACACACATACATACACAGAGACATCATTCCGAAAATAGTCTAAACGTGTTCTAGGGACCTCAAAACGTATTTCATGGAAATCTCGAAGTCGATTTTTCTCGTGAAAACAGTACTTTCTCTATACTACGTATATGGAGAAAGTAATAAAGAACAAGTTAGGAAAGTGTGCAACGTATCACAAATGGGCGCGTTTCGTGCAATGGAATGTTAGAAAAAAATCATATACCTGTACGTAAGGGAAATAGCGTTTTAAAGTTCTTTTCTTCATAAAAAATAATTCATTTTCTTCCTATTTAAAAATAGTACATGCACACGTAAGGAAATTAAACGTTTGTTTTTGAGATTGTTTATGTTAGCAGCAATGAAGAAGTAAACATGCAAGAAATTTTCTAAGTTCAACTCGATTTAAGACGTTTTTGTTTGATTTTATCGATAACAGCTACTTCTACGAAAAATATGTATAGGAACAGAAATACTGTAATTTACCAGTTCTAGAACTTTTATTTGAAAAATATTTTGATATGAGGAATATTTTACGAGATACGACGAAAATTTACTTATTTGTCACCAGTAAAGTGGTACCCCTGCTTGGAGTACGTGATTCATTTGTGCGATTTTCTTCTTATATTTGATTGTAAGTCCTTAATATCTATTTTTATGAAAATCCGTTCTGTAGAAGCCCAAAACTAACATGAGGACGGACGGATGGACAGACGGACAGACGGACGGACGTACAGACTGACGATAATAGGCGCCTACGCTGGAAGCGAAACGCGCCTAAAAAGCAATTCTCTGTATATAATGCATAAGTAATGAAGAGAGAAACTCGATATTTAACAGGAATGCTTGATTAACACTTTTTCATGTGTTGACGAATTTAAATCGCGAAAAAATTCCTTGGTTCGACTCCAATGGAGGCATTTCCATTTCCCATTACTTAACATGTAAAACGCGATTTTTCGACCTGCAGGCTTTTATTCATTTGGAAATTAGGTACTTTCCTTTTAACGGGAATACCTTAAAAAATGAACATGTATTATTATGATTGTTTGAGAAGATATTGAAAGGATATTTTGACGTATTGTTGGATTTACGATATTTTATTTTAAAAACAACATTAACAGAAACTGATTGGCCGGTCTCGACATTTACAAACGGACAACGTGGAGGGTTTCTTTGGTTCCGGGCGAGGCGAAGGGCACGGTAGCGCCCGGAGACGCCACCCATTACAACAAAACGAGCCGAAGGCTCGTCGATATATCCTCTCCATTTGCGGCACAACAGTAAAGAGGATATAACATTGAAAGGACATATTAACTAGCCTTCGGTGTGGCTTGGCGAGCTATTCGAAAAACTCGCCGATCCACGCGTCGTGGGAACAGGGTGGCTCGGGATGGCTTGGCTCGGCTCGGCCTTCCCGCAATTTGTCGGTAAATGGACGCGAGTCAAAGCGACGAGCCGGACGAGCGCGCGTAGGCTCGCCTGTTTTCGTACGTGTTCCAACGTGATTAGTACTTCTGTATTGTGTTTAACTGTTCATTTTCAACTGACAAGAAGCTCGCCGAGTATGTACGAGCCACTCGGGACTTGCCACATCACGCGTCGCGGGAACAGTCAACAATCGCCTACTCGCGATATTCCGAACTTTGACGAGCATTCGCGTGCTCGCCAAGCCACGCGTCGTGGGAAACGGGCTTAATGGGTAGTCGTCTCCGGGCGCTATCGCGCCCTTCGCCTTGCCCGGAGCTAAAGAAACCCTCCACGTTGTCCGGAGATTGGGTTTGTAAATGTCGAGACAGGCCAATCAGTTTCTTGCCCGGTGATTGGGTTTGTTTCTGTTAATGTTGTACGTAAGATTGGGATGGGGATAATACGTAAGTACCAGGTCCTGCGAATGGTCCTGGAGGTATTCCCGTTAACAGGAAAGTACCGGAAATTAAAATTAGAAGGAATTAACCTACGACCTTCGGATTTGAACCATTTTTTTTTAATTATAAAGTTTCTTATTCTGTTCATCTTTTTTCGCTCATAGTTCGAAATATCCCATGTCAAACGTTTAATTTACATATTTTATGGAAATCTTACCATTTTAACGGAATGTTGCCATGGTGACTAATTATATTATTAGACCTCAAAATCCGATTGTTATATCAATCCTTATCTACTATAATATCTTTTGAAGCGTGTGTTTGTGTATTTGTGTGTTTGTGTGCTTGTGTGTTTTTTCATGGAACTCCTCCTAAACGATAAAAGCTAGAATAACCAAATTTGGTGCGATTCTTACTTACATCCTAACTTAGTGAATGGTCAAGGTTTGGTCAACCGGGATTAATCAGTGCTGCCAATATAGGGGATTAACATTTTTCCATAAGATAACACGTATGAATCCATTTCTTGACTTGCAAGGTATTCTTCATTCAAGCATTAAAATAGGTAAATATGGACCGATTTTTTTTCGTTTTTGCTTTATTCGACGAATAAAACTCTATACTATCTTATTCCAGCGAAGTTTACATGTCACACGGTCGAATTTTTCAGAAATACGCTCTTTGCTTCGAAATTTTATGGATTTTTCGTACTCTTTCCGAGCTTAGCCAAGGCGGCCGTCATTGTTACCTCCGATTCCATTAGTGCCAATTAAACATTCAAATAGAGGGAAGTTTAGCGTTATTCGATTCGCACTTTTGATTAAACAACGAAACGATCGACGTTTATGGATAGCAACGTAAATAGATACTGATTATTGTTCAGGAAGCGTTTATAACGATTGATGAAAGTAATTGAACCTTCTTTCGTCTATTGAGTACTGGAATCTTACATTTTTTGTATGTGAAATCATTATTTTCTACATCATAATGTTTATTAACGTAAATAAGCTCATGTATCTGGTGTACATTTACCGGAGTCAGTGTTCAATCATGGAAAACTGTACGTTGCTTTTTCACGGGTTTCTTGCTTACAAGACATAAAAGTAAATATTTCAGCAAGGCATAATTACACAAGAAATGTAGCTGGATTTGACGAAAGTAATATGATAGGAAATACAATTATCGTTATATGTGAATGCAATACGTTCGGAAACGGATTGTTACAAGCAAATATGATTAATTGTTAAGAAAAACTAGTTTTAATTTAAAAAGTATCTACTATATAGGTATTTTAAAGAGTTTGTATGTTGTGCTGTAGTAGCTTCACTAAATCCGTTGAAATTCAACAGGAAATTCTGCTATTTTGATATAATGTTTAATATCTTTGCCATATTAAAAATTGCTGCATAATGAACAGTTTACATCAAATCTGAGCATTGATTCATTCACACTTTGTGAAATGATACCAATTGTTTCTGGCAGTTATTCTGAAAGCAGGAATTATGATAGTCCTAATATGAGCTAATATACTTTAAATGAGAATTGTGATGTTTATATTTAGTAAATTATTATTGTCTTTTTATAATTTACATTGACAATTTCCTTTATTAAAATGACAGGTTTTCCTACCACGTTCATTCTGGTTTTTGCAATTTATATTTATTCATGCAATAGTGTAATGTTTTGAATAGGAATTATCTCAAAATAATGAGCTTCTATACAGTATTAACAAAATGAAGTTCCTGAAGTGAGAGCTTCTTAATTGACTTAACATCTAGATATTTGTCAAAAGAAATTTTACATTGTGTCTCATGTGACTAAATTTCATTTAAATGAAATGGTTACATGATTACATTCTCTTTTGTATGAATGAATGAGCATTTAATAAAGTTAAATGATAGCTTGTAGAAAATTGGCCCGTGAACTGCAAATTATAGAACCAATGTTTCTTCTTTTATGAAAAACCCAAAATAATTTTTCAATACTTACATTACATGGTGAGTGTCCTCCATTTGTGTCTGTGCAAATCTGGCTGCCAGTGATGACATTTCCAAAGTAATTGGCACAGACACTATTTTGCATTACTGGCATTGAAACATATCTCAAATCAGGACTAATGTTGTCTATGTCTGATGGGAATGAAAGTTAGAAGTTTATATAAATAAGAATATCAAGATTCTGTTGCTAACTACATAATATTACTCAATACAGGTCTATCTTAATGGCAGGTTAAATAACTAATATGAAGTATGTGTATATATGCCACTTTCGTTATTTTTAGTATACATAATTTAATTATTTTTACTTTCATGTAAATATCATGTTTTTTTACTTCCCTGTTACAGTTATCCTGTTCCGCATATTCTAATGACATTTAGATAAATAAAAGAATAATAAATATATACCCTAAATCATTTAGTAATGTATCATTGTTTTAGTCAAGCTAATCTTAGGAAGGCATCATTAAAAAAATTTTTAAAAATAAAAAAATTTAGCTATATTTTCTGAATATGGTTTATGCTTAAATTTTATGAAACATTTTGTTTACATAGAGTTTTACTTACTAACCATCAGAATATTTTCCCCATCCACTAATAGTGACCATCTGTCCTACCAAATCACCAAGAGAGTAGGGTGGCAGCTGAACCACATTTATGTAATCTAATCAAAGAAAATATACAATGTAAAATTATTATCATTTTTCTAATTTAACATTAGACATTTACTCTATATATATATCAAAATATAAATAAATTAAAACCAGAGTATAAATGAATTAGAAGTAGAAACATATTGCTTGAAATAATATTTATCAAAGAATGGTCATGTATTCGATTAAAAATTAAAATACGTTATAAATATCAATAACATTCTAAAGAATAAATTATGCATCCAAGAATAGATATTAATTCGTTTATGTTGTTTACTTCGTATACTTACTAGTGATTGGAACAGTTGAAGGGAGTCTCAAGAGAGAAAGGTCATTGGAAATTTGATAGGGATCATAACCTTCATGCACTATTTTATTAGTTGTTTGTTGAACAATAACACCAGGTTCTTGTTGTTGTATATTTTGTGCTCCAAGTACAACAATAAAGTTGGTGTAACTGTGAGAAAAATGATATTAAAAACATAATTTATTTTTAATACAATCTTTTAAGGCAAAAAAAAACCTCAATCCTCTTAAGGGTTGGAATTGAGCAATATGAAAGAAAGTTAATCTCACATCCATTGCTTCCATCTCAATCATTTTCCTACTAAAACAAATAGCACAACTGATAAAAAAATATCATTACAAACAATATAAAATTACATAATATAATCGCATGTTATTATAATATAATTATATTTGTTAACTTTATTAACAAGATATGTGGTTTACAAATATTTAATTGTATTATTAACAATTGTGTGCTTCCAATGAAAATAATATTTTTAATCATTTCACCAACAGCATTTAAGACTTGAGTTTAATGTGATAAAAAATTCCGCTTGCTGTTTACATTAAGTTCAGTATATACAAAAATGGAACTTTTCTGAATAAAAGTTGATGTAAATTGACCAGCATCTTATTCATCGAATGTAGTCAGGAGCCGCAGTCCTAACTTCCACACCAAAAGTGATTAGGTTGATTGAATGTCACCACTAGTATTACAAAAATGAAAATTAACATCATCACAAATTTTGATGAATGACATTCTTACTCTGCAGCGCAATGACCAGCCGAAAGAATCCATTCCTGGGAGATGAGTGATCCACCACACACATATGAGTTATCCATGCTTATGAATGCTTGCCATGGAAATTGGCCATGGCTTGCAACACTCCCACCAACAATGCGGGATTGATGTGGTAGAGCAAGACCAGCACTAGCTGTTAGAATAAACAAATTAAAAGCATAATTCAAACATTATAGACAATACATATATACATATGCACCTAGTTGATAAGCAATGCAGCATTTCTTGACTGCATACGTAGTGTTTAATTTATGCTCTTATGTATCTCAAAATGTTGCAGAAATCATTCATACCATTGTCAAAAATTGGTACAACATACATTGTACAAACTTTCTCATATATAGGTACTCATGCGTCCTTTAGTTATCTTTAGAAAATGAAAATCGTATGAGCCTGTTTTTGAAAGTCCTATTTTTCTTAAAGTTGCCCAAGAATAAACTAGTCTTATATTCATTCATTGAAAAAAATGAAACAGTTATTCTAGATGTATACTCAAGTAGCTATACGATATTTGATCAAAATCGTTAAAGCCGTTTTTGAGAAAATCGAATTGTTGTAAAAGTTGCCTAGAAAAAACTACACTTAATTGAAAAAGGATTTAAATTATTGAGCAATGTCAACCATTTCTACATATACTTTGATCAGTATGATAAAATGCCTAAATACGAGATTGCATTCATTTTCGCTCTACCGTTTAGGCTCCAGAGCCAGTAACAGACACACAGACAGACGGCATTGCAAAAACAACTTTTTCGGGTTCAGCGACACCTAAAACGTATATTTCCGTAAAAAACTCGGTCGAATTTTTTCGCGATAACAATACTTCCTCGATACTTGTATGAGAAAGTAAAAATAAAATTGCTATTACACACATGGAATATATCTTATATCTTATCTTATCTACTTCTACCATAATATATTTTGAAGCGTGTGTTTGTTCATGGAACTCCTCCTAAACGATAAAAGATAGAATAACCAAATTTGGTGCGATTCTTCTTTACATCCTAACTTAGTGAATGGTCAACATTTGGTCAACCGGGATTAATCAGTGCTGCCAATATAGAGGATTAACATTTTTCCATAAGATAACACGTATGAATCCATTTGTTGACTTGCAAAGTATTCTTCCTTCAAACATTAAAATAGATAAATATGGACCGATTTTTTTCGTTTTTACTTTATTCGACGAATAAAACTCTATACTATCTTATTCCTGCGAAGTTTACATGTCACATGGTAGAATTTTTCAGAAATACACTCTTTGCTTCGAAATTTTATGGATTTTTCGTACTCTTTCCGAGCTTAGCCAAGGCGGCCGTCATTGTTACCTCCGATTCCATTAGTGCCAATTAAACATTCAAATAGAGGAAAGTTTAGCGTTATTCGATTCGCACTTTTGTTTAAACAACGAAACGATCGACGTTTATGGATAGCAACGTAAATAGATACTGATTATTATTCAGGAAGCGTTTATAACGATTGATGAAAGTAATTGAACTTTCTTTCGTCTATTGAATACTGGAACCTTACATTGTTACTTTCTCAAACGAAGTATCGATAAAGTATTGTTATCGCGAAAAAATTCGACCTCGAGATTTTTACGTAAATATGCGTTTTAGGTGTCACTGATCTGAAAAAGTCGTATTCGCGATGCCGTCTGTCTGTCTGTCTGTTACTGGATCTGGAGACTAGATGGTAGTGCTAAAATGGATGAAGTCTCGTACTTAAGCTTCTTATCATACTGAGCAGAGTATACATAGAAATGGTTAACATTGCTCAATAATTAAGAGTAGTTTATTCTACGCATTTTTAACATCAATCCGATTTTCTCAAAAACGGCTTTAATGATTTTGGTCAAATTTCTTATATTTACTTGAGTTTATGTCTTAAATAATACTGTGTAGTTCATATTTCTCAAAAAATGAATATAAGGCTAGTTTATTCTAGGCAACTTTAACAACAATTCGATTTTCTCAAAAACGGCTCTATCGATTTTGATCAAATTTCGTACAGTTACTTGAGTATACATATACAATAATACAACGTATTTCATTTTTCTCAATGAATGAATATAAGGCTACTTTATTCTTGGGCAACTTGAACAAAAAGTTGGATTTTCTAAAAACAGGTTGATACGATTTTCATTTTCTAAAGATAACTAAACTACGCATTAGTAACCATATATGAGAAAGTTTGTACAATGTGTGTTGTACCGATTTTTTATTTCTTTTTCCTTCTTCACACATTCCTCTCGACCCACATGAGAGTCTTCTAACGTGCCTGTGAAGCGGGTGAGGATACAAAGCGAGCAAAGCACACTCAGGCCAGCGAAGCATTAGGAGCGGATCATTTAGTTATCCCTATTTTTCTGGCTGTTTTGCCCCATTATTGCACCCATCCTATATATTATTACAGTAATGTCGGTTTGTGTCAATATGATCTGCTGAACTACCGTATGGATTTCTTTAAAAAAATCAGTTTCAGAAAGCTTATGCTTCGGCATTGACGCGAATGTCCTTTTTTTATTTAATTATTCAAAGAATTGTTTTGAACATTTTAATTTTTTCAAAATTTCACATTTTTCGTGTATTATTTATGCGTTGCTAACAACAAACTGCGGTATTGTTGAGCTCTGAGATTTACATAGATTGATTTGAGGGAAATGAATGATCGGTTTAATAAGGTACAGGATCAGATAATGTATGCCTCGGCATTGATTCGAATGCCTTTTTATCTAATTTAACCCGTTTCAGATGATTGTTTTAACATTTTGGTTACCCCGAGTTTCCTGTTTTCTATATTATTCATACGTCAGTAAGAAGAAGTTCGGGTTCTGTTGAGATTGGATATTCTGATGATTAGATAGAAATTCTTGGCATTCAACATTAGTAAGTACGATCTTTAATGGGTATTAACATTCTATAAACATCAATTATTACTAATTTTATTAATATGATTTTATTGATTAATTTTTTAAGATAACAATGCCACCCAGGCGACCATTAACTGCCCAAAGGGAAGAAAGAAGAAGAAAAGAAAAGCAATTGGAAAAGAGTGGAAGAGAACGCGAACGTAGAGAAAGGGAATCAAAAGAACAGCGTTCAGAGCGACTTTTCTCTCAACGAATAAGAACACAGAGACAACGACAACTGGAAAGTAATGAACAGCGAATGGACCGAGAAGAAGATGATAGAGTACGTCATGCGATTAACCGTAGATTACGTCATGAGAATCTTCCAAAGTCGTATAACAAAGCAAGGTCAGTACGTACGGAAAATGAAGTGATATCATATACTGTTGGACAGATGAATAACCGTTGTAGATACTGTAACGCGAAATTGTTTGCAACTGAAATAAACACGTCGATCTGCTGCCATGATGGAAAAATTCAACTGCCGCCTCTAGAAGTACCAGATTTACTGCGCAATTTAATTGATCGTAACGATCATATGACCAAAAATTATTTAGACAACATCAGACAATTCAATAATGCACTGGCGTTTGCATCTATTCAACTAAATGCTGTTCATTTAAGAGGACGAGGACCGACTTGTTTTAAGATCCATGGACAAATATACCATGTGATAGGCAATTTGGTACCACTTAAGGATGTTCAACCATCGTACGCTGGCTTATTTATTCTGGATTCGGAAGACGCTCTATGTCGACGAATGAAAAGGACGAAAAATCAAGTCTGTGAAAGGAGTATTATGTTGTATTTAAAGAAGTACTCTAAAAATAACAAAAAATATCTGAATAAAGTTTGTTTATTAAATATTTTGTTTTTCTTTACGTGCGAATTATTCGCGCGGGTACAGCTAGTTATATTTAAAACAGTATGATTCGTAATAATTGATTCAAGCCATGTGATGTTACGTAGAAATAAATTACAATAATTTGTTAGATAATAAAAATTTATCAATTCAATATTATATTTTAACTATATTTATGTATTAAAGTCTTATTTTAGTAAATCTAATTGATGCAAATAACTTAGCAATAGTTAAGATAAATGTGGCGGTTGAATGTATTATTGCTTTGAATATAAAATTTTGATTTTTTCTATTGAAATATTGCAAATCAACATTAATACATACGATTAAATAAATTTAAAATATTTTCATAGCATGGCTCATTGTAATGCAATACCTGGTTGTGGCTTTGTTCCTGGTTTATATCCTGGGTACACAATGGGAGCAATGTCTTGGTTTCTCTTTATTCTATCCCATTCAAATCCAGTGTACTTTGGGTTGAGAACCGGTGAGTACTTTCTCATCGGCTTCAACTTGGACAAGTCAAAAGCCTAAAGCAGGTAATTTAAATCTTAGCATCAAGTACAAAATCTGTTTTTTATAATGAGATCATTTGTGGATATGAATTTAAATCAAGGCATGATTTTATTTAATGTAACCATTTACCGTATTTAATCGATTGCAAGCCGACCCCCCACTTATCACAAGGCCACGCAAGGAAAAATTTTGATTTTAAAGTGATTAGACAGCTGGGGTCATTTATTTCAAAATACCAACAAATATGAACGCCTCAGATTTTCAGTTCGTAATTGAATAAAGAGTATTAACTAAAATTACGGCGACATAAAATACATTTGATTCAATTATTCATAACAACTAAAAGAGTAATTTGACTTCGTTTTCTTCGGATTTTATTCTCGTAAAAAAATAGCCGTTTCTCATGAATCAAATACGTACACCGTATTACATAACATACGTTAGTACTACACTAGTATCACATGGGCCTGCCTTTTCACTTTTATTCTTAAATTATTCTCGCAAGTTTGCTGCTATGCCGCTAAGGCATGAGGAAGTAACGGTACGCTCGGGAAATCCCAGTACGCGCATGATAGACACACTGAAACAGGATAGGTAGAAGAGGGAGGAGAGGGGGGTAGGAAATGCAAACGTTTCGATTCACGAGTGAAATGAAACATCGTGTACATGTATTTAGCTTCTTACGCATACGGGCGCCATTGCTGCGTTTTTTTACGACTTTGACGCGCCACGTATTATTTACATAATTTATTTCTTCCTAGGTGTTCAGTCATTTTGATTCTTTTTTGCCTACTTTTAAAGGAGATAGTTTACTTAAACTTTAGTACACTTATATCTCGCGTTATAATGTAACCACGGACATAAAGTCATTGACTACTTTTTTTTATACCGATTCTAAGCCGAGTGGCGATTTCTGGGATGGTAAAAACGCAAAATCGATTGAATACGGTAATTAAAGGATCAAAGAGAGTTTAAGTAGACTAATAGAAAATGTAATACATTCATTCATGGGTAGGTTGTAACATAAGGTTTCCAAGTAAAATACCTTAGTTACCTTAGCTAAATCAGTGTGCTTGGTTTATACACAAAACAAAAAAACTTTTATTTCTATTTTGCTAATTTCCATGTGGTTGTAAGCTTTTTCAGATACATTATGTTTAAGATGCATCTCTCTGAATCTAAAACCACTACATTTCATTGAACTTTGCCGTTTTATTAGACCCATTATTCACACTCTCTTAAATGAGCACCTCTCATATCGCCCAAACTTTCAGCCAAGTCAATTCTATAAAATCCTACCTACTTTAACTTCCCTGTATCACTTATGCTGCTGTTTTCACAGCATAATCAATAACCTCTCTTCACTAGCTTCCCAATTTCTACTCTGTTATCTTTCAGTCTAGCCTCATCCTTTCCAAGTAAAATACAGGTTGACACTCATTATTCAGAAAATTCTGGCTGTGCCTCTTCCTAAGACAGTGACAGAGTCATTTGTTTTTATTAATTTAAGATATCTTACTTGAATTTGAACTCATTTTGAGAAGGATTTTCATTTATCCTTTAAACACGTCAGAAAATTATTTATCAAAATAAAACGCAAATATGGGCGCAAGGCCTGCAAGACATTTCAACCCATGAGATCTTGTATTATGCACCTCTCATTTTTTTATTAGTCCTTCCATTTGTTCATGCTATTAGATAAAATAAGTTTAATTTTTAAGGCGATTATATACACATAATTTAAGAAAAAATATACTTTACATTTTTACCATAAATTACATTTAACTCCTCTATAGCCAAATGCTACAGCAATTTAAAGCACTTGAGTTTGAGATAGGATCTCTACCCTTCAAATGAAAAATGGAACACTCACCTGAGAGCAGGCTATCAGCAGTAACAAAGCTGCAATGGTCTTCATGGTGGAGCAGTTGAGTGCAGCCAATGTGTGAAATTCCAGCTATTTATGCCCAACATATGGGTATTCCTTTTTTTATCATCAGTGATAAATTCAAGATATCTCCAAAATCATGCAACAATTTATCTTTGGACCTTGGATATTTCATTACAGACATATTTATTAGTATCTGAAGATTAGATTATGGAATTCAAGCTTAATCATTACCTAATTTTTGTTTTCTATACCAAAATGGATGAATTAGTAAAAACAAAATATATAAATAAAATAAACAGAAAAATCATCTCGATATGACTTCTGATAAGTATTACCAACCCACTTCTCATTTATTAAGATTTTTATCGCTTTAAAAAAACGCCCCTTATGTCCATCCATCCATCAATTGAGACAATATCTTTCGTATCCTTGGAGAAGATAAATTTTTATGATACGGAGGTTTAAATGAGTGCTATATATAGTGAAAGATATTGCATTCGTGATTTGAATGGAAATACATATTTTGAGATCCAATGAATACGTTTCCAATATTTTCTCAAAGATGTCTGTTTGTTCACGGTAGGAATTATTTGGGCACTCGCACTGAAATCGAATAATCATATGAGCACAAAACATTACATTTAAGAGTTTTATCAGTAATTCAAGTTCTGAAAAGCTTTTAGTGATGTTTGGCATTCATCATGTGAGCATATATTGGAAGATGATACTACTACTGAAGAAGTTGGATTAGAGGCTGACCAGCATGAGCGAGAAGGTTGCGAATTAAATTTCACTGCCAAAAATGAAGACCTACTGGACATCATACATTGCCCTGGCAATGACCCTGGTATGTGGTCTAAATTTTTTTCAAATAATTGGCATACCTCTCATTAGTTTGCCCAAGAGAGTGCGCATTTGTACAAGAAAAGGGAATAACTTATTTACAATAATTTCCTCGTCACAGAAGATCCATTTCATTTCACTTACTAAAAGTGTGTGAAAAGATTTTCCATGAATTTACTTAATTACGGGAAATCCTATTTACGTTGTTAGTCACGAATATGATTTGTGAACAAAAATTATGAAATTATGCAAGAAGTTTTCAAAGTATAAAGTGTATCAAGACTTTGGATGAAGTTTAGAATAGCTGACGTACATGTGGCGCCGACCTATCGGTCAGAATGAGAACTACTGCCTGTGGCAACATTTACCCACTCAATCACCCACGTACCTTTTACCTTCTCTGGAGTTACTAAGTAAATGTTTAAATTTACCTAGCAACCAAGAATATTGGCGAGCATTCGGCTTGCTTTGTCTTTAGATTATAGAGCATTCTATATCAGGTATAGCAGGCTCAGGGCCAGGCCTGTGTAACTCAAATATTTTAGGTTTAAGTTACGCCTGGCCGCATTGCTAGGTATCACTAGAGGCGCTTCAAAATGAAAGTGGGGGAGGGGATGGGTCTCTGGGTTAAAACCGTTAAAACGTTAAAACAATCGAGGTCCAGTGCCGCGTTTACCATAAGGCAAACTGGGCAAGTGCCTAGTAATTTAAAAGATTTAGTTTTTGTTTACGGTTATTTAAAAATATTACAAAGCAAAATATTCTCTTTATACAGTATTATATGATAAGTATATATGTGATTTTCTTTCATTCTAAAATAATGTTTTAATTTTCGATCAAGGGCCCCAGAAATATGATTTGCCTAGGACCCAAAATGTGCTAAACGCGGTACTGTCGAGGTCTGAACGTGGCCATCATGCCAAAACAAGATAAAATGTTGAGAAGGAGGAAGTGTAACTAAATTTATATTAATGAATATTTTTCCTGTGAATGCTGAAGTGTTTCTGCAAGTTATAAGTGTAGTGTAGCTACAACGGTTGTTTTCCGTGCGAATATTTTCATTTATAAGCGAAATTTAGAATTTTATTTATTCACACCGCTTTGAGGAGTTACGTTTAACTAAATGAAGACATTTGTAAGGCGGACATATATCGCATTGTATCAATGAAACTTTTAAAACGATTAATTGCGCTCATGTCCTCAATACTACCATGAACAGCTAATTCTAACCGGTGCGCGGTGTTTCAAACAATAAAATTATGCGATAAGCTTTCTGAGTAAATTCAATAAAATATGTGCATTTATTGTCTTCAATTATTTATATTTAATAATTTGTTTTATTTCGCAATACGGAACGAAGGCGAAGTCACTGGCCCAAATTCAGGGGAAATGTGGCAACTGCGCGTGTAATAATCGCAATTCTGTCAACCTAGCGTAGATTAGAAACTTAGAAACTTAGTTATCAGCGAAGGTATTAGCGGAGACAAAATGGCAGCTTAACTAAAGGGGAAAGTAATACAGGTGAACCAATCATGTAAAGGAACATGAACTTAGGTATATGTGTTGACCCTGCCGTAGCTCACGATGTAGTTATTTATAAACATTTAATAACAAAACGAAGGCAGCTTCATATCGCCACATTCCTTCCAAATTCAAACCAAATTCCTCCTCAAACATCTTTTATCCACCAACATATTACCTAATATTTACATTGTGCATTAAATGAATTCTCTTTCTATTTGTTTAACATGACAAATGACGATGAAAAAGTATGCATAACTCCAATTCTAATTATTTGAGTGCCGTAAAAAAATTAGGGGTCATCGGAGGGTGCGGCGAAAATATTTAACGTCGGAAAGAGCGAGTGAAAATTATGTGGCTACACGTACATGGAATAAACGCCGACCTCCGCTGCGGTTAATATTTAGAATGATTATGTAAACGTTACTTATTTTAAAGTAATTGGCACTATTTCGTCATTATAATGCAACACATCAGATCTTATCTTTCCGATTATACACAAAGACTTTTCAAAAAGGCTGTCAGAAAGCGCGATAAAGCAGTGTTTTCGTAAAAAGTTTCCCTTCAAAAAAACTCAGTTTTAGCACTTAACCTTAATACAAAAAGATTAGATAAGTTGTTTTGTGTTGTTATCAGTGTTTAATAAAGGAAGATGCGGGAAAGTCCGAGACAAATATATTCTGCAATTCGAAATTCCAAGAACTTTAATTTGAGATTTTTATAATGGCACTTTTTGCCATATTTATCTTAACACATCGTTTTATCTGCTCTCTCTGAGACAGATTCGTTTTCATTCCTGATCTGGTGTGATCCGATCTTAGTTTCTACACTCATTCGAGTATTTGATGATAGGAGCGTGTGATTAAGTTTTTTCCCACTCTCTGCATAAAAAGAAGCACGTTCGTTCATTTTTTATTGATAACGGACCAACGGGAAGGCCCTGTTTATTTTTAATCCTTCCATTATTTTATTAATCTTGCAACGCATTTCATCTGCTATCGTTCTTACGTAATAATAAAAATACAATTTTTTTAAGCTTTAAAGCGTACTAAACGCCTGCTCGTATCAACTCCGCTTGCAAGAAAAGACCAAAAAGACGAAAATAATAAAAGTTAGGAAAGAAAAGGAAAACACGCGACAGAGACATAGACGTTCGTTCATATCGGTTGCGAAGAACATTGTTTTGATGTGTAACAATTTTGAAACATCATTCTCTACGATTTAATGTGTTATCTATTGAAGAAATTATCCGGATAGCGGACAACATAGTATTTTAGTAGATTTTACATAAAAATATAAATTCTCTGATGATCACAAAGTAATCATGCAAAACATGAAAATCATACATTTAAAACACATTGCCATTGAAATGGATTATCCTTTCATTGATCAATCTCAATTCCAGTTTTCATTTCAATCCATTGAAGATAGCTGGTAACTCGTGTGAAGACACGCTGAGGATCCAAAAGATACAATGCCAACCTGTATGCGGAATCCGCAATTTCCTCGAATAGTCAAAGGGCGGCCACTGTCACCCTAAAATACGGAATAATTCGATATTCATATTTCCAATTGAGATTAAAAATTCATATAATTATTACTATCAAAGGATTGTTGTAGTTTTTTAATAGATAACTTTAATATTTTCATTATTTTATACTATACTAGCTTAAAGCACCCGGCGATGCCCGGGTTATGCCAGAGGTCTTTGGCGAATAAAATTATGTATTATATGGTAATACAATCATTTCACCTTTTGCGCATTTTTTACCAAAGAATGAAGGCATTATAAATTAGAAAAATATGTTTTTATATTTATTTCAAAGCTTGCTTGTAAACAATATGTTTTATTTTTCCTTCATTAGCATAAATAAACAAATTTTTGCTTGATCCAACACGTGAACATGCAACATAGAGTTGACCATGCGAAAAAATTGACTTTCGAAATTAATGCCAGCCACCTTTAACACTAGAACCGCCAGATTTCTGACCCCCCTAGAACCGCCAACTGCGGTCATTTTGACCGCTGTTGTATAAATTAGCCAAAACGTAAAAAAAACCTACTGTTACTTGATAAATGTATTTATTTATTGTTTTCTTAAAGTTTTACATAAAAATTGTGGTTGTTTTAACATTTTTAAACGCAAAAATATTAAACAAAAATTTTGAAGTTATTACGTAAAACAAATAATAAGGAAAGAAAATCAGTTAACAAAGTTAAAAGCATATATGTACACTAATACCTAATGAGAATATAAACACAATATTTGAACATCTATAATGAATATAACAACTGAATATAACAATGAAATGCAGCAATATAAAGTTAGTATTCATTTTTTTAAAAATAATTTATCAGTAGTAACACGAAAATAAACACTAGTCCAAGGACTATTTTTTATAAAATGAATGTAAGGTTAAAAAGAAAAAAAGAAAAATAAACTATTTACAATTCTGTTGTATCAAATTTACAATTAGGGATAAATTATCTTTTCTTACAATCATTGCACTCTTGTAATTTAGTGATAAAGCTGCATTTCCCACAAACAGGCTTCTTGCAGGAAGAACATATGTCAGAGGATTTATTTGTACATTTTCCAACCTGGCATTGTCGTCTCTTTCTCTTCGCTGAAGGAGCTTCTTCATTTGTATCTGACTCTTCTTGACAACGTTTACTTTTCAAATGTTCTTCCCTCAATTCTTCTGATAGCTGTTTGATGAATTCTCTAGCATCTGGCCTTAGTAGGGAACAGTTGCTCGTCAACACAGATTTTGTCCAGGTTTATAGTGAGATTGACAGTTTTCTATAAAACGGTCCCATATAACAGAAATCAGAGCAAACTTGTCAGATTTCAAACGTTCTGATCGCAACCGTCTTTCATCAAATCGAGTATATTTTAAGATTTCTGTAAATTTATTTCGTGGCATCATGTCCTTGAAGAACGAAAACCCCCAATTTTTTTACCATAAAGATTCTAACTCTATCCCTTTGGCACAATACAAACCTCTAACGTAGATGCAAGCAATAAACTCTTCAAGCTCAGGGAGACTAATGCTCCATTGAACACCTTTCAAAACTCTTTTTGCCTCCAACTCTGTGCATGATTGTACGTGTTTTATTATAAATGTATCAATGAACAATCGCCAAGAACTAACTGGACTGTCACAAGATATTTCTCGTTTAGCGTAAGAAGAGGGTCCAGGATTCTCCCGTAAGATATTGTGGGTTGGTAAGCGGCCTGGAGACGAATAGTTATTTCTCATTACCTGCCATTTTGATCCATCCTTAGCCGTCTCAAATACAACAGAATCCACTTCCTGACACTGATAAATTTCATCACATTCACTTTTATCACTAAACGCATCACTTTCACTACCTGATTGTTCTTGAATTTGCACTGGTTCGTCTTCGTCGACAAGTCCCTCGATTTCTCCTCCCTCAGAATCTTCATCCGATAATTCACGCAACAATCTCAGTAATTCAGCGTCTGACAGTATTGGACAGGACATCTTTACACAACTAATGCTGAATATAAACCGAAAGAAAAGGAAGATATGAGAAACATCGTTGAGAGAGTTCTTAGAAATTCACCGATGTTGTTTACTGACTGGCTTCTATGAAACTAATCATTCGGTTTGCTTGAAACATTTCTTTGAAATATTTTCATTAGTTGCGCTTTTCAGTAATATTATTAACAAAAACAAAACAACAATCATAATAAAAAATACATTTATATTACCGAAATCACCAAATTATTACAATGATAGATAGATATTTGTAAGTAAATTTCATAAAATCAGTGATTATGGTTAGCAAAATTTATATTTTCTTTTTTTAAATATAAATTTATTGAGAGTCTGACTACCAGGAATGAGCTTCAAAAGCAGTTTTTCTATTATGTATACACTCATAAATACCTATAAATGAACTTAAAATTGATTTAACCAATGTATTTAAGGTACCGGTCAAAATGACCGCTGTCGGCGGTTCTAGGTATAGCTGTTCATAACTCAGCATCGAATTATCAGAAAAATATCATCTTTGGTGAAATGTTGTATTTAATAGACATAGGAAAAGTCACAAAATTTCAGCCTCCTATACTTAAAATTGTGGAATTGCGAAAGATTTATATGTCCCTAGCGGTCAAAATGACCGCTCCGGCGGTTCTAGTGTTAAAGGAAACGATACTTTTTCTATACTACGTATATTGGAGAAAGTAAAAACTAATTCTGAGATATCTCTGATACCTATGAATTGGGCCAGGAGGGTCCAGGAGGTCCGGAGAGAACGTGAGCATACGTGAGAGTCATAGGATTTCGAGTTTAACAATGTAATCGGTTGGCAAGGCAACTTCACCTTAAAAACACTAAATTTTGTCAGGATATATTATAACGTTAAGTTCGAAAGATTTATATTCGAAAGCGATAAAAGACGATAAGCATAAGAAACAGTATTTATTTTTCTTTAATACAGTCCAAGTCCGAAAATCGTAGGTCAAATATGTGAATTTTAATAAGCAAAATAAAATAAGGTTGCAGGTCGAAATATCGATTTTTCCATGTTATCTTATTAGGAATGGAAATCATTCTCGGGAATCGAATGAATCATCTAGCTATTCGGAAAGTTTGTTAAAAATAGCATTACAGAGTTTCCCACCGACGACGAAGTCAATTTTATATATTAGATAATACTATAATAGCCCAGGTCTGTTGGTTGTTTGGTCACTCTTTCACGATGGCCGATACAGAGCGTTTTAACAAACTTCCCAATAGGTAGAAGATTGAAATTTGGCAAGGATGCTTGATTAACATATTTTAAGGTAATAACAAAAATAAATCTCCAAAATAGTCCTGTGTTCGACTCCAAGGAAGACATTTCCATTTTCCGTAAGGTACCATGTAAAAATCAATTTTTTGATGTGCAGGCTTTTATTGTTTCGGAAATTAAAATTAGAAGGAATTAACCTACGATCTTCGGATTTGAACCATTTTGAAGAAAAAATTACAAAGTTTCTTTCATCTTTTTAAGCATACAATTCGAAATCGCTCATGTTATACGTTTAATTCACATATTTTGTGGAAATATTGCCATTTTAACGTAATGTTGCCTTGGCTACCAATTCCATTGTCAGACCTCTATATCATATTGTTAATTCAATCCTTATGGGTATAAACGTGCTTCGAATGCTTTTAATACGAGAGAGGGGGGGGAAGAGGTAGAGGGGGGAGCGAGAGGGAGGGGGAGAGAGAGAAGTGGAGGGGAGAGGGTGAGAGAGGGGGGGAGGGGGAGGGAAAGAGAGGCAACTATTTTAAGTTTAACTAAAGATAGTCCCTCAACAACAGAATATTCACTAGAAATGTTGTATATGTCAAATTATTTCATATGTAAAAGTGTGATATTAATTATTTTAAATGAAAATAATAATAATGTATCTATCTATCTATAATTCTTCCGTTGATATTTCAACGGGCATTACACTAGTTTTATATAACGTTTCAAATGTATGCCATATGAAACATTTTTTACATAATGAACAAATTTTTCTTCTTCCAATTAGGGCATAGATTCATTTACACATTATGAAATAATAAAATAATACGAACTATTCCAGCTTTGCTTGCAAAAGTATTAAGATGGATTAGATAAACTTCGTAACAACTGCCAAAATATCTTGTAATCAGTGATGTCTTCATGAAAACAATGCGTCTCAACTCATATTGGGAGGAAAGATATCAATATGGGCAATCAAATAACATTTGCTATTTGGTGACCACAGAGGCAGAGGGTCATTTTGAGAATCCTTTCCGTCAATGCTTATCGTAAAACTTCAGTATATACGATGTTGAAAACCATTCCAATTTCATGGTAGAAAATGTGTTTTAATTGCATAATGTATATTCAAACATAAACCTCTGATGATGTAGAAAATATATTTAGCAAACTCAAATAAAATGTATACAGGTGCCCCTTGCCATTCCTGGTGGTTACCAGGGCTCCGCCAAAGGTGCTTGGCACCAGGTTGCAAAATAATTCTGTGGCGGCCCCCTCCCCTCCCCATAGTGAGTTCTAGTCCATCCGAGAACTGATTTACGATCGTCTCTAAGTCGTGGGAAATGTACGAACGAAATAGTGCCATGGACCCTCGCTAGAATGGGGAGTACTACAATTAGGGCAGCGCCCCATCTCCCCGGCTGACTCCGAGCTCCGATTTTCGGTCGTCTCTAATAAAACGTCCTTTTCGAGAATAGAGCAATGCGAGGGCATCCTGCGAGGGTTCGTGGGTAAATTTTGACTGAGAAATTTTGATTCGCTCTGCTATTTCTGCCTTTTCCTTCCTGCTTGAAGGGAAAAGATCAGGAGTGAAAGGGTAAAAATCACCGCACATTCATCGCGTTCCAATAATATATAGATACAAATATCTTGATGGGAAGGGGCCCCGACTAGTTGGCACCCGGGTGCCGAGCACCCCTTGCACTCCGGGTTGGTGCGGCCCTAGGTGTTACGTTCCTGGGGAGTTCACAAACCGAAAAACCACAAATCCATATCCTGTATGATTCTCTTTTTCGGCCAATTTTATACCTGTATAACTATATAAATATAGTTATGACACATTTCTAAGTTTTACTCATTCCCTCAGACAATCTTCCAATACCATTCAAACCGTGCCAGTTTACTTTCAAGCCAGCTTTTGCGACAATCATTAACAAATCCCAAAGACAAACACTAAATAAACTTGGTCTTTATCTACGAGCACCTGTGTTTGATCATGGACAGTTGTATCATACGACTGTCATACATCCGGCCCTGACTGCATGCATTTTGCGGAATACACATGTAAAAAGACCGAATAATCAAGAAGCACTTTGGCAGTAAATGTTGCTATATATTAAACTTATTAAACGTAGATTGCTTGATTTTAAATTATAATAAATCATTTAATTTAGGCAAAGCCTTTATTTGTATTAGATACATAAATAAAAGATGGTGTACAGAGTAGTGCAAAGGTAAAAATTCAAAAGAGTCATTTTGAAAATTCCGCTATATGATGACGTCACACTTTCACTTTCGGTCTTCTGGGTGACAACGAGTATTTTCGAAAAAAAGGCGCAAACTGCTAGTTTGTTCTTCAAAAAGGCGAGAAACTTATCCCACACAGGTTTTGGTCTGCAATTCACCTTGAGGTACCTAGCCGTAATCTCCACTCACCTCAACAATACCCTTAGTTTTGGCCTTGAAGCCTTGGTTGATCAAAAGGGGTAGAAGTACGTCCGATGAAGCTTTCCTAAGCGCTACATAATAGGGCCGGGGTTGCCTTCTGCTAGGGCCTGTGTCAAAGCAGTCCGCGGTGCCCCATACGGTACATCTCCCAAAAGCAATATACGGTTTGATAGCAGAAAAGAGAGCGGAAGTTGTTTGAAAAAATAATTATCATTTCTTTTACGATTTTGTAGTAATTGAAAATTTAATTTATAAACAACAACAAAACGTTGTTCAAAGAGCACTTTTATTGATGTGTGATAGATATGGTGGTCATATCGGCCCTTTGAATACACTTTCGAAAGAATTTACTTTCGCTGAGTCGCTAAGCTCTGTAGTAAAGACTGATTTCTATTCGGCAGAAACGGGGTCGAGTCCGTGTTAAGGAAGTATTTTTTCTCATTATTTTATTTTCAGATTAACACCCTACATTATAAAATTTTATCTCTTTAGTTCAGTTTTCATTTTATCGATATCCTTTTTCATTATCTAATTCGTGGAACAAGAGGTGATCGAAAATTTCAGATTTAGAGGAAAAAGAAATAGAAATTTATGCAAAATTTTTATTTCAAATTTTATGAAACAGTTGTTCATATTTATCTAGCAAGTGTCATAGGCTCAAGAAAAATATCTAATGCTGCGTGGTGACTGCTTGCTTCATACAGTTTCAAATGATCAAGAAATAACCACCAAATATTAATTTCAGACCTCAAAACAATATTATATTTGACGAAGGTAGTTGTTGACAGCTTGTACAGTTGCTTCCAAAAACGGAGACAGCTGCTTCACCTTTGGTTCTTCTCCGCTCTCCCTTGTCTTCTTATCTTGGCTTCAACACTGCGGCAGTGAAGCCCGCTCCGCCTTCGTGGAAGCGGTCGGTTGCCACGGGTTAATTTCTGCTTGAATCCCTCTCTGGTGGCTGGATGGCGATCGTATTGTGCGTTTTGGAAAGGTCATAGACGATCTGGAACCTCAGGAGAAGACATCAGGTAGTGGGCGCCATCATGCGGCTAGAACGGAAACAAAGTACACATTCAGATGTAGTTACTGAATCACCGTTTTTTAGCACTCAGGATGAAAATTATTTTATTTTTACATCATTAGTATTATTAATACTAGGGGGCAATCCCCCTGCTCGGTGGCGCTCGCCAAACCCCCCCCCCCCCATTTGCTCGCTGTTTCTTCGTTCCTACCATGTATGTACCTATAGGATTTAGATTAGTTTAACGGGAATGTCTTCAATATGAGTTGAATGAATATATTTTATATGGGATGTATGTTTGGTTTTTAATAACAAATTAAGAAAATTAGTATAACTCGATAAATAATAAACTTAGAAGGTTGAAATTCCCGGAGATTAAAAATGGCTGAGATATAAAGCGTTAAAGAGAAAGAGACAATCAGAAATATGATTTTAGTAATATAGATAAAAAATACAAATATCATGTATACTGCTTTCGATTTATTTGCATTAAATTCATATCTTCGGTCATTTCGAGCAAGTTTTAATCTTATTTTCGATCTTTAAGCCTTTAATTAAATGCATATGCACGGAAATTACTGAGGAAAACATTACCTGCAACCATGGAATCTTATTATTGAAATGTTAAAATATTTAAATTCACCCAAACTCGAGTATAAATTCAAAATATGAGCGAATCGAATGAGACTGAGTATTCGACAGTAAGAATAATAATTCTCATTCATTTTGACGTGTTTTAGCGCAAATTTCGTGTCGATAACTTAATTTTAAGATATTTTAAAGAGTAAGAGAATGAAAGCCTCTAAACCAAAAATGTGATTTTTACGTGTTATCTTATGGGAAACGAGATTCATCCTCTGAAGTCGAACCCGTGACCTTTTTCGAATTTTTAAAGTCATAACGTAAAGATTCATAGACATTGAAATCCTGAGAAATTTGAGGCTTCTAAGTTTATTTCTAATCGAGTTATTCACAAAATTAGAGCGTTGCGCATCATGACCATTACGATTTTATAATATAGAGATATGCATAGGATTAACAGGACGATATATGTATAAAAGCGTTGCTACCTAATGTAGGGCGAAGGTGTGTGAACGAGCCGGAAAATGTCATAAAATATAGTATAACGTCGAAGTACTGACAAAGGTTTGGGTAATCATAATTTCAGCTTGCTTGAATTACGTGGAATAAAATTGTAAGACTAATTGTAAGAAAGATCTTTACTTAGAGGATTTGTAGGATTTCCGGTAGTTATTTTTTTAAAGTAAACGCATGGCCAATACTAGCCGCGCTCTTATGCATATTGATTCAACTTAGAAAACAATATTACTCCCATTCTGGCTAATAATATTTTTTTATTTACGAAAAAGCTAATAGAAAGTAAACAATTTTACGATAAATAAAAATATTATAAAATTAAAGAAAGGGTATTTTTATTTTCATATAATTAGATATAAAACTTCTGCATATATTAACTTTGTATTTGTAAATTACAACGTTCTTTATTGTTTGTAAATTATTATCGAGTCCTTATGAAGTGACAGAAGAAAATTGCATTAAAGATATATTAGTCACTCAAGAAAATACATAAAGTCATCGCAATGGAGTTTTAGTAGTAGAGTAAGCTGGAAAAAACGGATCTCAGCCAATCGAAGGCTATGAATTCGTCATTTCGCCCATTGTTTTCAGCCGTTTAATAAATATTGTAAAATTATATTTATTTAATACTTCAATCGTAATTAGGCTCAGCAAAATGTTTCCGAGACATACGTTCAGCATATATACGGGAATACAATTCAATTCAAGAAAACAATGTAACCGCAAGTTTTACATCCTGAAGCAAATGCAAGCAGCAAATAGTTCAAGCTTCCTCAGCAAATATTTTACAGAGAAACGGGTAATGCAACTGGTAATCCTTCAATTATTTATTTTAACATGGTACGCTACGAGGGCGAAATATTTTTTCTCCTTCCTAGGATAATTTAAAATCATTACATCCTAGATAGCAATGATGCTATGTGACAGTGGATCCCAAACTATTTGCAGGCGAGACTCCCTTTCGAAGATAAATAGTATTTCGCTGCACCACACCTCGAAAAAGACTGTGCATTCATAAATGTGGATATCGAAACCTTTGGACCCATTAATATGTTAGTGCTACACAATAGTCAATTTATAAGAGAGGTTATTATTCAAATGAACTATCCTCACAAATCGCCGATTTATTTAGTTATGTTAACAAAGTTTTCCGCACCACCCAAGCAACATACGTATACTGTAGCAACCGGATTGTGAAACACGTGTAGGATTACGCCGCTGGCGTACATAGCCCAACATGCGTACCCGCTCCCTCTGTTTCTCTCGCATCCGAATGCTTAATCTAACTCGGGCCTCTCTCCTCTCCGCACCTCCTCCGGTGGAGACAGAGCGGTCTCCCTTTTCTTTCGAGTGGCTTACGTGGGATTAGCCTAATGAGCTTAGTCCCATGGGGCACACGATGCCTGCCTTCTTGCCGTCTCCGCCCACCGCCAGACTCTCTCCTTCTCCCACACTCATTCTCCTCCTTCGCGTCGCTCGCTGGACGCGGTGATACCCGCTCTTTTTTGGAAGCGCCGTTTTCTGGTTAGGGAACATCTTCCCCTAAAAAAAGATGTCAATCACTCGCGTTTATTTGTCACAGAAATAAGTTATCCTCCCTGATAGGAAGTACATGTATATAGTCTTAACTCAATTTTAAAAGCTTTTTAAACAGTTTCTACAGCATCAATTCGATGAAACTTAAATAGGCACTAGATATTTACAGTTTCACAATGATTTATATGCCACTCGTTTAATATGTTTTCATTAATATAATGACGAGTTTGAATGGTGAAAAAACGTAAAGTTATCCCATCTTTTTCCGGAAAATTTTCGAAGACTCTCCGGTAAAGAAGCGGTTAGTCTGCCTGGCTCCCAATTCGGGTTCGATTCCTGCCGAGAGAAAGGTAGTATGTTCTTCTTATTAAATCTGTCATAACACAGGTTAAAGGGGGGAACCTGTTATTGTCGAATAATTTATTAGTATGTATTAAAATAAAATACTAAAAAATAGCATATTGGACTTAAAAAGACCTTCTCGAAGGTTACGTACTCGCGAAAGGTCGCATACCGTACACGCATAATTAATCTTAGCATTCGATAGCAGGGCTCGTCATCTTAAGTGGCTTGTCCACGTGGATCTCTTCTACTTTCTCACTCCGGCATTGTGGTGGCTATCCGCTCTTCAAAGCTCGGAAGGACTTCTACCTTCGACTCGAAGATCATCCATCAAGATTTGACCTGCCCGGGTCACTCCGTCCCTCACCGGGACTCTTCCAAAGTCCCCTTTATCCATTTCTTTCCCCCAACGCCCTGAAAGGAACCCTTCCTCTCACGTCTCCTTTCCACGAGCGAAGGGAATGGAACAGGAGAGGGCGGTGAAAGAGGAGGAGGGTCAAGCACTCCTCCCTCCTATCCCGATTAACCTCTGACCGCACTTCTCCGATTCATTGTTCTTCCTTTATTCCGATTCCTTCAATATCGTGTGAGGAGATTGGTTAGTCTCGCCATTCCCATTGCAGAGAAGATGATTGATTGGATGGTTCAACGGCAACGACAAGAAAGTCGGAGAAGGTGAGAAGAGATGCTCCACAAGTAAGCGTAGTTCGTTTGTATTCGGAGTACCGGTGTTATAAAAATCCATATCAGGATTCAGAAAAATTAAAAAAATATACTTCATAACGTAGAATAGGCGTTAAATTTTGCGTCGGATCTTCTATACTACTTTTATTAAACAATTGAGTGGATTTTCAAATTACCTGTTTAAATGTCATTACCAACAAAAAATGTTATCAAGAATGTGGATTCTAACTTGGAGTCCGAAGCATCACATTCATTTGTTATAATAACTCTCTCGGGTTATCTGTATCGACTTCCAGGGTTTAATATTGAAGTTAATATAATGAATTGGTAATATAGTGGAGTCCACTTACTTCATTGGTAAAAAGAAGTGTAAAATTTTAAATCTGCTAAAATAATAAATGATCAAAAAACTTATTAAAGTTATAATTTGTATTTTAAGAGCATAAATAATAAAAGAAAACTTTCCCAATTGTTTTCTCTATACACTCATCTTCTACAGCAGGATCGACATCTCTTTCATTTAACAGGCGCGTTACTAAAGACCGATTTTTTTATTTTCCTCAGAATCATGGAGTACATAATATAAAAAGCTAGTCGATTTTCTTTTAATGAAATGTAATGCTGAATACGTGCAACATTTTCAGCATGGAAGATTCCACAGCACCCATCACGTACGCCTACGTTCATCCAGCTGAGAGATCATCTTACGCTGCATCGGTCTGATCTTGAATAATGCAAATGCATAAATTATATGAAGAAGTTCCTTTAAAGAATTCTACGCTTCCGACTAGATAAAAATTGCGAAAACGTAACGTCGCGTTGCCTGAATTTAACTTTTTTTCCGAAATAGATGCACAATCCGTTTTAAATTTTGTTTCTTCTTCAACAAACTTCATCTTAAGTCTAATATCTAATGTCTTGAGGAGGAGGTAGCGCTGAATTAATGATGAAAAAGAAAATGACTCTATGAGTAATAGGATAGCAGAGCTGGGACAGGTAGGTTTATAGGATGTAAGGAATAGGAGAATGGAGGAGGGTGTGTTGCAGAATAGCTCTCGAGGGATGAAATATTGTGCGGCATTTGTTACCGTCTTGCGCACTCAAGATTCCCTTCTCTACCAATCTAGTCCGTTTTTTTGCCGCTAACCGCAGTGGGTTTTTTTTATCTCGGCTGCTAGAAAAGAAATTTGTTTCACTTCCCTTACACCCATTTGCCTTGGAGCATCATGTCGAGCGTGAGTAGAGAGATTGAGTATCGCCATGTGGAGTTAGTTTACCATAACCGATAACTTCGAGAAATATTGCTTACATTTTTCATTCAATCGATTTCCTATAATTTTTTATTTTCTGTTATATAACGCGATGATAATAAATTAAATTTTTAATTAATAAACTCATTAAACCACCTATTTTGGATTGGCTATTACGATAATTTCAGTGTGAAATTCATATCACTGGTTACTTAAAGACTAGAGAATAAATTTGCTTGCCAATTCCTTCGGGCATAAATATTTAACGCCATTTTTAAGATTCGCAAAAATCTATCTATAACAATAACATTTTCTTCTCTTGGTTGTAGTAAAATGCAAACCTTAGATTACATGCATTTTACGAAAAAATTATATCAATACCTTATTTTAAATTGACAAAAGAAAATAAAAATGCATATGAAAGAAAATTTATCCTTACACAATTTTTAAGGTGAATTAATTCATTATAAGTGTCTCTGTGAGGTAAAGAATCCATTTCCAGGCCGGTATAAACTTAGAACTTGTAAGTTGCTGGCAGAGGCTCGGCGGCGTCCTGCTGTTACACCAGAGAAAACAAGTCTACTCGTCAGAAGCATTTGGTTCTTCTCTTACGAGTCTATCAACCACTCTCGCCACACTTCTTTCCTCTCAATCGATACGTTTGTGTTCGTCTCTTCTGATGTGTTTAGTTTTCAAAAGGTTCATTCTTCTTGCTGCACTTTTTATCGTTTGCTCTTCTGTTCGCATTTTGTATTTATAAACAAGTTTTCCTAATTTTAGCCTCTACAGTAGAAAAAAATTAGGTACCGGTTATTTTATGTTCTATGTCTTCGGGATACGTATATGTTATAGCGGACAAGGTAGAGGAAGGCGTAAATTTGATTTTTGCCAATTGAAAACAGTGTCTGTTCCAGCTTCGTTCATGATATCAATTATGATGTAATTTTAACTTTAAAATTTAATATGTATTTTAATGAAGTTCTCATTGCACTTGGTATTTCGGCATAATGGGATTGATACGGTCTGGGTGTAGTATGTAATTATCATATATGATAATCTAGGTTTGCAAATTAGTTAAAGGAGTAGGAAGCATTGTATATATCTAAATGTGTAGGTCTTTCAAGCAAAGGTATTGGAGGAATAATGTATTTCCTACGCAATTTTATCTCAGGGGCTGAAATGCACGAAACTAATGCAATCTATTATAAACTTTCTAAAGTTTGTTTGTCTGTCTGTTAATCTAAAAACTCGAAAACAGAAAGAACTACAACGACCAAAATTGGCACAGCGTTCTTTTATTTCCAAAGAACGAGAAGGATGCATGTTTGAATCCCAAAAAAGCCCTAAGCTCGATTTTAGTTAGGTAAAATAGGAAGCTTCAAGTCATAATGCGATGAAAAATTTTTTACACCCTAGAAATAAAAAATCAACAATCATAATGCCTCGAATAAAAAGACCACGCTTAGGTAAAAATAAATCAAACTCCAAAATAATGGTAATTTACAGAGAAACAGAAAATTCAGAAAAGGAAAAACGAACTTCATACAGACATGTTAAGGCATTCCATTAATTGAATTAAATTTAAAAAACATGTATCCGCAATTTACCGAGCAACTCTCGGTGTATTTGTTAGTATTGCATATTTCTATTCTTCGAATGTGTGCATAATGGTTGTAGTAAACAAAAGAGATTGTTCTCTTGTTTCATCGGGTAAGGACAAACAGGGTTACGTTGCACAATGTCGATACATACTTGAAGAGTCAATGTCTCACACATCTTAAAATAACAATTTCGTATTTAGCTTGCATTTACTTTTTCACTATTTAGAACGTAAATCAATGTCTGGTGGGCATTATTATTTCAGTCCAAATTCCTCAGTTTGGTTTCTCCTCTCTTACTACATACGTATGTTATTGCGTCGAATAGAAAATTTTCTGTAATTCTCATCTAATAAGCATATGCCACAGTTTTTACTTTCTCCATATACGTAATATATAAAGTATTGTTTTCCTGAAAAAAATCGAATTCGAGATTTCAACGGAAATATACGTTTTGACGTCCCCTGAACCTGTTTTGACCGTTTTCTCGATGATGGCTGTGTCCTTATGTGTGACAGAAATTTTGCGTGCGCTCTAACTCAAAAACTATTCATCAGATCAGCATGAAATTCTATATTTGTGATTTAAGCGATTTTAGTTTTTCTTAAATATTTCGCTTAAAACTGAATTTTTGTTAACACATATATATATATATATATATATATATATATATATATATATATATATATATATATATATATATATATATATATATATAAGTTGTAGATATTATTTTTTCTACAACTTTTGCTTGGACTAAATTTTTATATGAGGAATATTTCAAGAGACATTCAATTTTCTTCGAAATTGACGGTTAATGGGCAAGTCGCGCGCGTGGTAGTGACAAAAATTGAATCGCTAGCTCTGTAGCATGTAAGTTGAACTTTTCCTATCGCCGTATTTATTTGATTTTAGTTGACAACTTACCTATGGAGAAAGTCACGTGTTGGACACATCAATTTATTTAAATATAAAAGAAGGACATTATATTCTCCTCTTTCGGTATGCGGATAGCCAGCGATTCAAACTGAATTAAGGTTATATGAATAAATAGACAGAGAAAAGAAAGTTTCACGTCGCCATTACTTGCTACCTCTGCTTATTTGTCCGGAAGTGATGCGTTACAATCAGTGCCACAGAAACAAATAAGCAACAGTCGAGTTTTATTATTTCGCTTGACCTTGCTGCCACATGCGTAGAAATATTTTCATCACAATGAATGTTTGATTGTCTCGGAGGAGAATGGGCCATCCACAGCGACAGGAAAATTAATGCTTTATTTCATTTAAGTCCCTCTGAAACAATGGAACATTCATTTTTCCACTTCATCAGTTTGTTTTGGAATTAGAAAACTGCGGAATGATAGAGCCAACTATATGTACGTCTTGTTACAAGAAAAAATTCCGCCATAAAATTAAACTAATAAAACAAGATGTCAGATGGTATATGCTGTTTTAATTGGTTTGTATCTTTATTACAGAGGTTTTCTTGCATACACAAACAATCAGAAATATGTTTTAGTTTTACGTAGCTTAAAAACAGTTTTTAATCTTTCTATAATTTTAGGAAAATTTTCTGATGGTAGACTATCATAAATGCCTTTAAATTCTATGAGTTATTATTTTTTATAATTCTAATGATTATTTTTACGCTTTTATTAATTGCACTAAATAATTGCTAAACATAAAATTATAGGATTTATATTTTTTTAAATCATAATTAATCCTTAAGAATGCGAAAAAAATCACCTCAGATCAATTATCCTTCAACTCTATTCGTCCCCAAAGAAATGGTTTGTTCATTCATTAAAAAAATGACCAATTGAAATTAATGGCGTTATCTTCACTTTCATCTCATTGTCAGTCTATTTTACTCGTACGCGGACTCCGACCTAATCGAACTCTCAACCAAGCAAGGACTTGTCGCATTATAAGGGAATAAAGTGGAGACTGACATCCGACACCCTTGCGATGCCTTGGATGTGCTTAAACATCGTACGAAGCCTTGGGATGGGGAATCTCTCCGGGATGTGCTCTAACGTGTTTCGCTTTACTGTTCCAGCAGTGTTGGTACTAGGAGTCGTTCCTTTTAGACTGGGATATTCTGTGCCAAGATATGGTACGAGCGGACAAATGGGGTGACGCCCTGAGCTTTCGACGGTATGAGTGAACGCGTGATCTTTTTAATCCTTTGTTCCAACTATAGGTAGAAAGTGAGCAAATACTAACCGTATTTCGCTGCGAATGACGAAGAGATGGAATAAAGAGTGGTCCGAGATATTTTGTCAAGAATGCATTTCAGCGCCATCTTCAGATTCTCTTATAAACGTTAATTTATTAATTTCTCCTTAAAAATTACGATAATACAAAAAACGGAAACATCAAAATAATGCCATTGAGAATCCGCTTTTTTAACGTTACGTATTGTTAGTCAACATTTACCTACTTGAAAGGAACGTGTAGATGTCTCTTCCGAAAAGCGCATCGTGGAATATTGAAACCTGAAGTGTCGCCCGTCTAACAAGTACCACGGACTAGCCCTTTATGGGTGGAGGTGTTGGTATATCCCCACCTTAAACACGATCCAATGTTGTTCACGATTTGGATCTGCAGATTAAGTGCTTTGGACAACGAAAAGAAGGACCCTGATACATGGAATGGTATTCCGAATGAAGGGTTGTAGGTCGATGACGAAACCAAAGAGGGGGAGCATTCGCCTTGCCTCCCCTTTGTTAAGTTTCAGCATTCCCTTCTGGTGCGTAGAGTGAGCGAGATGGAAGGAAAACAAGGACTATCCAATTTGAGAGATTCGTTCTGAGAGACGGAGAAAAGGGACGGAGAGACAGCGTGAAAGAGAGGGGTCCCTCTGGATAAAAGGGTTTAGGGGATGGCTAAGTCTTCGACCGCTGGAGAGGAGGTTGGAAGATCCGCTTGTTTACGTGAACCATGGACGAAAAAATATAGGGAAGCGAAAACTCCAACCTCGTTTTCGAGATGAAGCTTGTTGATCTTGTTTGTGAAAGGTGGAAACGAGGAGATTGCGGTCAGGTGCGGCGAATTTCTGGAATGGGATAACGTGACACAACCTTTTTTTCTCTCCGTGTTTGTTCGGAGGAAGGAAATCCACCCGCAACCGCGTGGGTCTTGCGGTGTGTTTGTAGGCAAGAGTGAGTGTTTGGAAAATGCGGTGTCCGACCCATTCGCCCGACGTGCTCTTTTTCGGTGACCCGAGTGTTGAGAGCCTTATGTTCGAGTCTATCCGAAGGGAATGTCGATTATGTATCAAATATTTAGTAAACTTTTATCTGATACACGGTATGTACAAAATATATTTACAGAGGTACCTTTTGTATATATCTGCGCGAAGTTTACGCATTGTATTTGATTTAATCTTTAAAATAATCGTGAAAAGTGCAGTCTACTCTGTATATTCTTATTCTATTTTTTCGCTTTCGAACTTTGGTGGTAATGCAAGATAAGATTCTTTTCTTCATATTTAACAACACAGACCGATATCGTTAAGTTGATACGGTATAATAGTGCCGAAGATATTACGATATATACATTTAAAGTTGTACAACGGTTTATCGCTTGTTTTTATGTACTTCTATTTTCAGTTCAATGTTTTTAGTTGGAGAGAAATATGTCTTATTCCAGATGGCAAAAGAAATATCTATGGTTCAACAAATAATACCGAAGGGAGAATCATTTTAACAGAAACCAGATTTTTCTACGCGCTCTTACTATAACGTATAACAATGGACAAATATCCCTCAATGGATAAAATACTATTACCTACTATTATTCATCTTTACATTCGGGGGCACGGAATGACAAATTATTTTATTTAGCGCTTCTAATTTGTATGCTTGGCTCTTATTCTATAATATCCGGTTCCCATAAGAAGAAATTACCTCCTTACGCTCTATTCCACAATCGATTTCCGCCGTATTCCCTTCGGTATCGATACGCATATGTGATATGAAGTGATGCAATCAGAAAAAATATGCAGAGAAACAAGATAAAGGCTGGAAAAATTAGTTTCTTCGTATACTTATGGTTTACCTGAACTTAACTTCCCAATGGGTTCCGTCAATTTTATTTTAGAAATCATTGCAGTGCCTAGTTGGAAAACGAGGTTCCTATACGAATATATAGAATAAACGATGGTGTGCTGAGCAAGGATGGCAAAAACTTTTGATCACTTACTCCAGATTGAAAATTGGCGTCAGTTTGGGAGAACAGCTGAATGTCATGGGAAAACCGCAAATGCCGTGGCGCTGCCATTACGAGGTCCCAGCGGTGCGCGGGCTATCAGTGCTGCGTGCGCCTTCTGTTCCTCATATCGTCGAAGTGCAATCATCATTTCGTCATTGCAGCAGTCTCTTATTTCATTCGCTTGTGGGAGGGGGTCTCATATCGAATGCCTATCCATCATCTCTGTCTCCGAACAAATGGATTGGAAACAGTCATTCATATACGCTCGAAATAATACACTCTGGAGATTATGAATCCCGGCATGAGCGTCGGTCTTGAATAAAGCAACTCTTTTTTTTCCTGATACTTCCTTATTAATAGCAACTTTTATGTTGGAAAGAGCTTTTGTTAAACTTGGATTAGTCATTCACTAACATCCGCCTGAGTGAGATTAAAATACTGCTTTTTCGAATACGAGTTTATTTAGGTAAACCGCAATAAAAATAGAAATTCTTCTGAGCATTTTATCCCAGTAAAAGTTCTTATATACGTTCACTATTATGTGTTTGATAAAATAATCAAATTTCTCAAACGTCTTCCATTTGACATGGTAGGAGTCCTAATTAAAATAAAATAACATTAAATATTTTAAAAGTGCTCATCAAATCTCATTAAAACACATTCCTTAAATATGCCAAATATAGATTCGATTAATTAGAGAAATATTTAAAAATACGTCGAATTTTGGAATTATATCGAAGGTTTTTGAAAACCACCATCGATACTGTATGCCGCCATCTATGACTCAATTCTAGGATAAGAATAGGATCTAAGTAACATTTAGGATGTAGAACACCATATAGCAGTAACCAATTCATACACGAAAAAAGTAAATGAATATTAAACATATGTTCCGCAATAAAAAAAACATATTAGAGCGTAGTTTTCTTAATCGTCTTCGAAAGGAAATAATTAGATGACGCTTTCGCTCTTACCGAAACCATTTTTTCTGCGTTACATGCTCTCGGATGATTTCGCCCGCGCGTGTGCAAACAAAGCGTCGTCCGTTTCCGAAATATTTGACACGTTCTCTCACAAATCCCGTAACATATGGAAAACCCTGCAGGGTTCGGCTAAATGTCCAATTACTTTTTATAGCTCCGCTTTCGGAGATAGAACTGAGTGGAGGGGAAGAAGCCGAAACGAAAACAACGTCAAGAAAAAAATAGAAATAATGAAAATAATACGGACGTCCAATGGGCGGGATAATTTATTAAATAAAATAATACCATAAGCGCTCGGGATTTTATGAAAATAACGTCAAGGGAAAAAAAGAGAGATTTTGAACAAAAGACAATCCCCTGAAATGTAACCCCCTTCCCCCCAAATCACCCGCGTCCCAAAAAAATCCGTTTTATTTATTTTTTCAAACCGTTGGGAGAGGATGAGGGGCTTTTAAAAAAAAAAAAAAAAGAGACGGAGGGGAAGGTAGGTAAGGGGTTCACTTAAATCTCAGGAGCGTAGGATTAGATTGTGTGCGCGAGCTATAGAGGTTATTGCAGGGGGGGTAGGCAAGCGAGGGTAGGGGATAGGTTGGGGCAGCGGCGGGGGGAGGGAGGTTAGATAGGGGCTCAGGTGAAGGAGGAATCCCTCTATATCTCTCTCTCTCTCTCTCGATCTTTCTTCCTCCCTCTCTCTCTCTCTCTCCCTCTCTCACGCTGTACTTTAGCCTGGGATTTCCAGTGCCACGCATAGAGCGGTGGAAGAGACCCCTAGAAAGAGAGACGGAAAAAAAGAGAGGCAATACCCCTTTTGCTAAATCTTTTTTCCGCGCGGTTTATTTCATTTTCCTCCGCGTTTCCTAAAAAAAATTAAAGCTCCTCCCAGTACCCCTTATTTCCACTCCCTGGAAAACACTTCCTGAATAGCCGTGTATCCGAACACTAAATAGAGGAGGAGTGGGTGCGGTGAGGAGGAGGAGGGAGGAGAGCGCGGGAGTGAAGGGAGGGAGGAAAAATATCCTCGCATTACGGGATTTCGTCCCTCCCCACCTCCCCCTCGAACCTTTCGCTCTTCTCTCTCTCTTATAGTCCGGTAATGGATGCTGGAGGGCAAGGTTTAGGTTATGCTCGCATCGCATGATAAAAAAATTTTAAACCGAGCGATAATTTTTCTCAAACAATACCGTCGCTGTTATTACCATCTCGCTCCCTTTATTTCGCACCTGCACTCTCGCGTTACTTTTATCATTTCTTCTCACGCAGATTTTGTCTATATTCTCATCTCCCCCTTCTTAAATCCGATTGTCCGGGGTTTATAGGACGAGACACGAGTTTAAACTGCGTTTTTTATGTGTGTCGTAATATATTTCTCTCCTTCCGGAAATATGAGTCGTATGTATGCGAATATTAGCGGTAAAGTATTTCATAGAATTTTCCCTCATTCATGGGAGCATTTGCGAACACGATCATGTTAAATCGTATGTACGCTTACCCAGAGTTTCATTTTCACATAATAGTTCAAAATGTACAGTTGAAAAAATTGAATGCAAATACTCCAGTAAAATTATCACAATTTCAATCTTCCATCGGAACATATTCGTTATTTTCCATTCCGTTAAGCTTCAATTCATTTTGAAATTTATGCTATTATTTAAAGCAAATTATATATTTTTTAATGGGTCGGGCTAATACAAAACACATAAAAGATTGGTAAATACAGAACGAATTACGATACTTTATGGCTAAGTTGATTTTTTATACCTATATTTTTTGGTAAAGACCCTACAAGATCAAAACGCATAATATCATACGAATTCGTCAAATAAGATGTAAACTAAATATTTAAACATTTCCTAAACGTAAATAACTTAAATTTATCTAACATAATGGCTGTTCTGTTTTTAAAATAATACATTAAATTTAATGTGACTCCCTTCTAGAAATTTAATTAATTTGGTAAATTGGAAGCAGATGTATGTATCAGAAATTTTATTAATCAACTAGCAGAAGTGCCCGTTGAATTTCAACGGATTTAATGAATGTAAAACTTCGACCGTGTAACATGTAAACATCGCGAGAATAAGATGGTACCCAGTTTTAACCGTCGAATAAAGCAAAAATGAAGAAAATCGCTCCGTATTAACTATTTAGATGAATGGAGGGAGAAAATCTTGAACTGAGAAAAATATAAAATTACGTGTAAACCCATGGAAAAAATAATTATTGAATTAAGCTCTCCCTGGCAGGGTAAAATTATATACCTATGTGAAGTTTCGTGACGATATCTTCAAAACGAAAACTGTAAGTAAAACCAGCAATAACACAATAATCAACAGAAAATGGATGAACAAAGGAACAAACGAAATTAATTAATTTAACGAAAGATAAAAAAGTAAATAGATAACGTTTAAGAATCACATAGTTAATATTATCCTCCTACTCTTATCAGCGAGTTCTGTTCAGTTCTGTTGCGAGAAACTTGTTTATATCAACAATGCTTTTGGAAACAATGAAACAATTTATCCAATCACAATTTGTGGAAAATCTACGTTTAATTGTTGAAGTTATGTACCTACTTACGTAGTTTTAAAAATAGTCTGTTTAGGAGTATTCTATGCCAAACGAAAATATCATTGAAAACCATTTATTAGTAATATTTCAATTATATTATTATATTATAATATTTTGTTGCCATGTAAATAAATCAAAATCGCACACAGATATTGAAAAAACGATATTACCTTAAAAATTTCCGAATATAAATGCATAGGACTCTCAATTTCGGCGACAATAGGAGTTGTCATGGTAGCTTATAATTGGTATTGTCATAAAACTGATAAAATCACGTATTTTTCTGATTCTAAACGCATTTTTACGCTAATTCGATCAGGATTTGGATTCTGTCTTCAATAAAAACAAAAACATGATACGAACTTCAGACTTGGATGGTTCTGTGAGGAAAAGAAGAAAGTTTAAGTAATTTAAAAACTCAAATGAAAAATAAGCTGCAGTTATCCCTATGTTATTCAAATGGTGAAAAGGAAAAAAGAATATAATTTTTTAAATGAGAAAGGTCAATCAAATCGGTATAAAAATCTGACTGCACCCCTTAACTCTTTATTCCGATTAAAATACCTTCCTCTTGTATCTACGTGCTGTAGTTGCTGAGCTATAAAAAACCATACATACATATATAGAATGTCTAATCATATTTTTGTATCTTCCACCTATTATTTTGATGTGCCTAAGAGAAGATTTAAAATGTTTAAGCTCATAAATGGTCCAAGTAATATGTTCTCGCGCCTTTAGCGATAAGCAAGTCACGCGCGCGCGCGCGGTTGTGTGGGGATTCTAGGAGATTTAAAGCTTTGCCTATGATAGTAAAATTTGCATTTTCTCGTATTTATCCTTTACTCAAAATAAAGACCAAACTGCGATGAGATAATAAAACACATAACAAAGTATTACGCGAATATTACGACGTACTGTTATTAATGCAACGATACATTAACTTAGGCTAGAAAACGCAATTCTCTGTCTCATTATCGTCAGTCTTTTCAATTTCTAAACGGAACCTCCAGTTTTTTTTATGCATCTCAACGAAAATCGCGACACAATACTGCATATTATAATATTTTTTTAAAACTAATACTGCATATTATAATATTTTTTAAAAACTATCTTTCGCACGCTACTCTTTATATTACGGGCCGAGAGTTTCTGCAGTATCATATTCCTACAAAGCGTTCCTGCTGTCTAAAAAAAAAGAAACGCGATGATTTATGCCATGTAATAGAGACCGTAGAATTTATTCCAACACAGAATGCTACAATACATCCCCAGTTTTTATCAATCGGCGAGCTCTAAAAAAAAAAATAAATAAAACACCCCCGAATGATCGTGCATCAGCCGCTCACGCCCGAATATGAAAAAAAGAGAACTCTACAATAAGCGGATTATTCAATACGGGAGAGACCTTCCATTACTGCCTCGACTAAAGGAGGAGCTATATAGAGGAGAAGAGAGAGAGTGAGGGGGAGGAGGGGAGGGGGGGGGGAGGGAGGGGGGGGGAGGGAAGAGAGGAGTGTGATGGTGGATGAAGCGAAAAAGGGGAAGGATATATCCATAAAACGGGTGAATGAGACCGAGAGAGAGAGAAGAAAGAATGGGTAAGAGGAGAAGGGAGGATGGGAACGGCAGGGGTAGGTGCAATTGGGAAGGCGTTGGATGTACGTGTGAGGCCGTGTGTGTGTGTGTCTCTCTCTCTCTTATGGAAGAGATGGGACGGAGAGTGTTGGTGTGAGTTGCGGCTTGGACGGGTGATGGTGTGAGGTGCGGAGGAGAGAGAGAGAGACGGGGGAGGGGAAGGTAGGGGACGGGTTTGGGAGGCTGGGCGTAACGACGCGAGTCCTATGAGCGCAGCTGGCCCCGCGCTCACAATAAATCTCGGGAGGGGGGCTCCGTGGGATGGAGGGATGAGGGAGAAAGGAGAAATGGAATGGGAGAGAGAGAGGGGATGGGGGTGGAGAGGTGGGAGGAGAATGGATGTCGTGCGAGAGTGCGGCGGAGGACTCAAGCAGCGTCTCATTCTCCTCCAACCTACCACCACCCACGCCGCCCCCCTCCACGCCCCCCTCCGCCCCCCCCCCCGGCCTGAGCTTCCCGAGGGAAGCAAGCAGCTTCCCACAGCCTCCGTTTCGGAGATCTGAATGAGCCATAGAGCGTGCTACGCAACCATCGCTCAAGTTCTTGTGTGGGAGGAGTTTGATCGTGATTGAGACTTTATCGGCTTGGCCCCGGAACTTAAGTCTTATAAAATGTCTTTCGGAAGAGAAGGAATGAGGGATAATAACGCTGAAGAGAAAACAAAGTAGCTATCGCCTCGGTTGAATGGAATTATTTACGGTATTCCATGATATTAGCAATTTCATCGGTGCTTGCATCGTGCAATAAATGCAGCTGTTATAGAGCGTTTATACGCACTAAAGACTAATGTTTATACATTTTTTTTTTAATTTTCACGTTGGTGCTATTCCTCGATCTGATTTTATTAAAAATTTCCACGTTATATTAAATCGGAATTCCAAACTGATTATTCATGCATTCCCATAAATTCTATCGAATAAAGGATACTTGTATTATCTCAATTTCGAGATTAAGATGGATAAGAGTGATAACTCCCATTTATAACAATTTGTTTTGGCACGGCAAATCATACACTCGTTTAATGAAATCGCGTTGGTTGTTCGTATAAACTGCCTCCAAAAAATGAAATTTACGAACTTACTGCGCTTTTTAGTTCATCGTTTAACATTCCTGGCCTAAATTTCGAAGTTCTTCACCAGCGGGGTTATTAAAAAAAACCGCGAATTACATTATGTCGAGCATTCATTTACGTACTTTATCCTTATAATCTGTACGGACAGGAAAGAAAAACATACACATTAGAGAGGTAGAACTTTTAGTCCTTACCTCAACGTTTAATGAAAATTAATAGGGCGTAGGAGATCTATTAAATTACCACCTGCCATAAATAGTTTAGAACAAACTTAGCGTAAAAAATATACGCGTGAACCTCTTTACACATTTCGTGAGCTGGTCTATTTAAGCCTCCGCTACCATGACCAGAGGTAATTACGACTTCGCCTGCTGCGAGAGAGTTCGTGAGAACCCCATTCGTTACGCGAAAAAAAGGTCTTTATTTTTTGTTCGTGTGCTCGAAAAATAAAGAGCGCTTTTTAAATTAAGCATCAAAGGGAAAGAAAAGAGACACGGGGAATAGCAATGGGCTCCGCGAGAAAGGGATGCGAATTTATTCCGTCCGTCGTCGCCGGGAATCAGCGACGCCTTTATCTCCCTTTCCCTCTCAGTATCACGTGTCGCGCGAACCTCGCTTCGGAGCGTGCAAATCGAATGAAAACCGTCGACCAAAAAAAAAAAAAAACGAAGCGAGTGTGATACATCCCAGTTACGCTCTTCATCATGAATTTGTGATAAATCACGAGTCCGAAAGGGTTTGATCTTGTTTCCTTATAGATCTCGAAGAGAAAATGAAAGTGAGATCTTTCGACATGTTTACGAAACTACGAGTGATTTTTATTTACTGTACATGTATTCAGCCGTGTAATAGGATATTTTGGCAGTTATCGCCGGAAATTAGGGTTTATGTAACAGACAAATGTATGTTGATAAAATCCCAAGGTGTTTGGGCTCGTTGTTGTTGTTCATAACTTACACAACGCAGCTTGAGTGCGGCAACTGAGTACTCTCTTGCTAACTATACCACCGGATAATCATCACCTGTGATCACTATTTTATTTTGAAATTCGAAGAATATACGGCGTTCTTTCACATTAACATAATGCTGAAAAGTTGATAAGAAAATTTGAAAAGATATTGGTTCTGGCAAATCTATGGTATTTATCATTTAATTTCTTTTCTAATTTGAGAGAAAATTGTATTGTTTGGGTTACATTTAAAACTCTTCATTCAAATTTTGAAGCCTATTTATCTTCTTTAATATTTGATAGGTTTTCATACACATTAAAATGACAATTCTGTATATTTGGTGTGATATATTTTTACCTGTGACACATTTTATATTTGCTTAAATATATTTGTATATTAAAACAACCCTGCATAGAATTTTTTATCGCTCTTGCCTTTTTTTACCGTAATCCCCTATCGCAAACGCAAACATCAACCTTTTTTATTGTTCTCGTGATCCCCTGCATCGCATCCATCATCACCACCGAAAACCCTTTGAAAGAGAGAGAGAGAGAGGGTGAAGAGAAACCATTGCCTGCGCCTACCCCTTTATTCCTGACCCGGAAAAATCAAAACCATATTCCCCAACGTCTTAACCCCATGCGCATTAGCCCCCCTATTCTCCTACCCACCTATACATATATGCCTTCTTCTCATAACCCTGACCCTTCCTCATTGATATCCAAAGTCTACCCCTCCCCCTCCCCCCTCACATCCCATACCCTCGCCCGCACGCAGTATACCACCATGCGTGCGACGCTCACTCACGCTTTAATGCAGCTCACTCTCCACCCCTTTTAGGCACACATCCGTGCTCCTATTTTCCCTCTTTAGCACGCGGCAGACAAGAGCGCGGTACAAACGTCTGTCGAGCTCACGGGCCGAAGGCATCCATTCTCTCTGACTTTGGTGGTCGGCGACACTCCCACCAGCCACGTGAAAGAGTGACTTCAATGCCCTTATGTCGTGCTCCGTGACTTTCTAACGTCCCCTCTCCTCTCCTCTCTTTCCCTCCCTTCACACACACTCCCCCTCTTTTCTCTCTACCGTCGCGCACACGGTGCAGAGAGTCCCATTGTGTTCCGCGGAGACCTTTTGAGGAGAGCGCGTGTCTTTCGGGCCATGTGCCTTTCTGCGTGCGTGCCCCTTGTATTCTTTATTTCGACTTCCATACCATACCATTCCCTACCCTACCTCCCTCATATTCCCTCCCGCGATCCTCCCACTTCCTCCCGCCACTCGTCTCGTCTTCCGCGCAATGAGTTCCCTATGGCTCTTTTCTCCATCCCCCCCCTCCCCCCCCCCTCCCCCCTCCCCCCTCCACGCTCCACATCATCATCCCCCATCCTTTTCCTCCTCCTCTCATTGTTGGAGATTGCCTTTGTGATCCGATATATGAAGGGATTTTCGAATGGCCCCCGAGCTTTTAAAAGGTTTTGTCCTTTCGGGAATCGTTTTTCCTCTCTTTTTTTCCTCTATTTCTCACGGGAGTTTGGTTGAGTTTTAGGCAATAGAGAAATTGGGGTTCTCCTCCTGTCGGCAATTCCGAATGTTTCCTCCGTTTTTCCTGTTTTTCTTTTCGTCCGCTGGAGCAACAATGGGGTCAACGCTGCGAAAAGAATGGATGTTTTCCGTGACATTGGATGTCGCCGTGGACTTCCGTATAAAGCCATAGCATGCAGACATTATGGTTTATATTGAATTTGCTTCGTTTGGAGGGTCAATTTGGTCGTGGTTTTGAGTATTTTTGTTGCGTTGTTGGCAATGAGCAATCTTTTTCTGAATAAATCGAACTGATATAATTTGAGAGCCAAATGTTTTGAGCTGAATATGTAACAGATAATTTTGGTCAACATATCATTGAAATTTTCGTTAAGAATAAATATAACACAGTTCCTGTATGACAGAATCTCGTCAAGTCTCATCAAAAATTCTCCTGGCATTTGATAGATTATTGAATTTGCTTCGTTTGGAGGGTCAATTTGGTCGTGGTTTTGAGTATTTTTGTTGCGTTGTTGGCAATGAGCAATCTTTTTCTGAATAAATCGAACTGATATAATTTGAGAGCCAAATGTTTTGAGCTGAATATGTAACAGATAATTTTGGTCAACATATCATTGAAATTTTCGTTAAGAATAAATATAACACAGTTCCTGTATGACAGAATCTCGTCAAGTCTCATCAAAAATTCTCCTGGCATTTGATAGATATTACACACTCCTTCACCAAGTAGGCATATTCATCGTTCATGTTAAATTTAATGTATTATATATGATTATTCATGGCTGTCAAAGGAAAGTTACTCCAATTCACCCAATAAGTTTAGTTTCGATTGTAATATCTGGATTATTTAGAAGCGATAAAAATCTTTCAGTATTACTTTTCTATTACTCTGCGATTATTTTATCTCCCAGGTCATTAATAACACGATTAAATATTTTCGTATTCCAAAAATCAAATCCGAACCGCCTGAAATATTCAGCGCTCCCGACGTAAACGCGAGCCATCAAATCCTCGACAGTAAATCCAATTCCAGAATTTAACGCCAGTTCTAAACAGTTATAGTTCCGCCCGCGTGTGCGACATTCGGGGGCGCCACGGAAGATAAAAAAAATGTTATGAATATTGAAATTCCTCGTCCGGCGACTCTCCCTCTCTCTCTCTCTCTCTCTCTTTCTGTCGCATATTTCATCCGCCTCTGACAAAGACCAATGTGCAATGCTTGAAATTTCTCTCTGACATCGTCACTGGGGCTTGTCGAGCGAAGCCCCTTGTTTGATGAAACAAGGAATAAAGGGGGGCAGCGGCGGTGCGGAGGGTGTGCGGCGGGAGGGAATTTAGACGATGTAGAGAGAGAGGGGGAGGAAGATTCAGGGGTTGGGAGGGACGTTGGAGGTAGGGATGGGCGATCTTACCCTGAAAGATCGATTCCGTGAATCGATCTAGATCGCATTAATTAAGATCGATTTACCGATAAGATCGAACTAAAAAGATCGATTCAAGGAAGATCGATATTCGATTCTAGCCACAAGGAATGTTATAAACTAAAAGAATAATTTTCGTGTTACAATTTTTTTATTACAATAAAGATCGATCTTGGATTCAATCCATAAGAACCAACATTTTACATTAACATTTTATAATCATAATAAAAAGAATCACAGGAAATTAAAAACATAAAAGTTCGCGATCAAAATTACTGTGTAGCATTAATTTCCTCTCTAATGTGATTTTTAATTTTACAGATTTCTGACTGACTATTATTCGCATAATAAATAGCCATGCCCTCAGCGAGTTTCGAACCCGCGAATCTTACATTGGAAACAAAATACATTAAAATCCTATAATGGGGAAATGCATTATTAGAGTAAAATGTGTATTACTGAGATCAATTTATTTCACACACTTCTTAATTTATTATAAATTAATTGAAAAAAACCGCGCAAACGTTGCGCGTGTACGGCTAGTAAGGTTAAGTTGCCGACTAGGTTTGATGCCCGCAAATAGAGTTCGCCACTTTCACCAATCACCACTGTCCCTCTCCTTCATAGGCACCCCACCACATGGGATCGAACGATTCACGATTCTGGGCTTAAAGAATCGATCCACATAAAAATCGTAGAACAAAAGATCGATCCAAAAAATAGAATCGGCCTTGTAAAAAGATCGATCCTGTAAAAGATCGATCTTGGGTCGCCCATCCCTAGTTGGAGGAAGATGTGCCTAGGCTCTGAATCAAAAGTAGTGGACTCGACGAGAGCGAGAGGTGGAGGGACGGAGGAGGAGGAGTGGAGGTAGGGGGGGGGACGGAAGAGGGGGAGAAGGTAAAAAAAGAAAATTCTCCTCGTACAAATACAGACGGCCCTGTTTTCAATCCGCGATGCATAATTTTTTATACTTCTGGGTATATTTTTTTCGCTCGCGACTGGGAAATCCCCAATAGAAGCTCGGACCTCTCTCTCTCTCAGTCTCTCACTCTCCCAACACACGAACTCTCTCACACAGGAAACCTTTCGGGTGAAGAGAGGGAGGAGGAAGCGAAGGGGCGGGAAGAGGTCTAAAATTTTTATCCTCCATGTCCATGTTCCAGGCGTCAATTCCCGGGAGAAATGCGCGCACATACCTACATAGAGCAGTAACATGTGATATCCCCTCGGGCTACGGGGAAAAAATCTTTCTCTTCTCCCATGCCTCCGGACTATCTTCTTTTTTTTTGCGTTCGATCACGATAAGTCCACACGTCAACACGGCGAGAGTGAACCCCGAACTCCCTCGGCTCAACTGTGTTTTCGTTTCCGTTGCACTATGCAGTACGCGCAACTTTTTTTTTTTTGACGGAATTTTCCAATCATTTTGGATTATGACGGAATGTATTCCGAATCTGTTGAAAAATTGCAGTTACACGTATTTATAGATTTAACGATTCATATTTTTTTCCCTTGACATTTGATGTATTATAAATTTTAAGGGCGGAAAATTTTTAAGCATGCTTAAAACGAGATCTTCTTACCTACTTTAATTTAATTTTACCCAATCGATCTTAAAAACTCTTAAATTTTATTATAAATACGTCCTCGATTAATGGATCGAGTCCTTTTTACTATAGCATTATAATAGTATGTGCGTGCTTCAGCTAAAGTACGTCAAATAATTCGATTGCAATTTATTATTTTATAATATAAATAAACAATGGGACGCTTTTTAAAGTTTATATTCATACTAATACGATACAAAATAATTCTTACTTCAATCAATCCTAAATTATTCAAGTTGTATTTATATCTTGATCTGTAAGTTTTTTATAAATTTATCTCTGATTTGAAATAAAAAAATACGAGAAAATAAATGTTGTAAATTATTCAATCGGAGTTTGTGTAGATAATGTTCAATTCCATTTTTTATGGATAGGACGCTAGGTTTTTATTGTCTTTTGTAGAGATATAATTTATATCGGGAATTCTTAACATTTTTGCTACTATGAAACGCGAAACATCTTTAATTATGTTTTTTGGTTTAAATAAATTATACAGTAATAACACTTTTAGGCCAAGGGTGGAGTCCAACTTTTAGCATAATAGCTTATGGCTTGTAGTTTATCTTTTTAATTACTAATGCGGACTTTCTGCACCAAGCTCGCGAACCACAGATCGAGAACCTCTGATTCATATGATATAATGAGTCGAAATATAGATCGTAATTTATAAACCTAGGTAAACTTGCCATAACTTCCAGAACATATAACGCCGCACTTTCATATCTTCATTTAAAAAGGCACATAGATGATTGTCCCGATCTAATTTGAAATCTGCTGCCGGGAGAATTGAATTGTGAGTAGGTATGCTAAAACATCAACTTACCACCGCCATCTAATGAAACTGACAATAATGATAAAACCCTACTAATTAAAAAAAAATTAAGCGCGATTACCGCCACTGGCATTATTTCATTTTAAAACTAAGCTTTAACTTATTTTCTTAGAATATCAGACACGAGTGAAACGGATCCTTCTATGTTTTCTATCCATGATCGCAACTGTTTCATTGATGAATATTTTAGCCGAAGAAAAAAAAAATGAATCTAAACCATCAAACGAAACTTGATTAAAACAAACTCATATAGCCCCTTAAATTATTCACCTTTCTCCCCTTCAAAACCCGCAATCTTCCTCCTCCTCCTCCTCTCGTCTCCTCATACCCTTCAATTTTCTCCCTAAAAACCTATCCTACTTTCTTCCCTTTCCCATTAAACAACCACCTCCATCCCGCGCACCCGAAAACCCTATCCTACGCACCATGACTCACCCTTCCCTCGCCCGAACATCATCCCCCTCAAACCCTTGCTCCCCTCTTTTTTCCCGCACCCCAGCTACTCCCTAGGTGATCGAGTTAGGCCTTTTAAGCGATCTCGTGGGTTTATTGTAAACCATTCCTCGTTTAATAGGCAGCAGAGAATGCCGAAGGGAAGGGCATCGGAGATAGAGGGGAGAGGAAGGAGAGAGAATATTGGGCGGTAAACTTGGGAGGGAGAGAGAGAGAGGGGCGGGAGGTGTGAGAGGGAGAGGAGGTTTGAGGAGGAGGGTGCGTATGTACGTATGCTAGGACGGATGGAATAAGGCGTCGGAAAGAGTGTAGATGGAGGGGAGGTGGTTTAAGGGGCGGGAGATGGAGAAGATGGTGAGTAGCAAAGGGATTTAAGGATGGGGATCAGGGGTAGGGACCGAGAGAGACATACTGATGGTGTGTGTAATGAGAGGCTGAGGAATCGCTCCGCTCTTGCGATCGAAACCTTTTGTTCCCCCACACCCCACCCCCCGCACTCCATCTCTCCCACAAAAACCCTTCGTCCGAGTCATCCACTCTTTTCGCATCATATTATACCACTGTCTCTCTCTCTGGAACTCACTCGCGGTGCGGCGTCGGGGATGGCGTCATCTCCTCCTGGGGGATTCGACCGTGCGTCTGGTCATGCGGGAGTTGGGAAGGGGAGAGACAGTTCTTCTGTGTGGATGAGTGCGACGGGTGTGTGGGAGGGGGGGGAAAGGGGGGGAAGAAGAGCGAAGAGGCCCTCGAGGGGGCAAAGAGAGGGAGAGAGAGAGTGCGAGGGAATAAGAGGTATAGGAAACAGGAAAAGAGAGGAAGGGAAGGGTGGCGGTGTCGGATTGAAGGGCTGTGAGGGACCGGGGTGGTTCCTCCTTCATTCGATTAAGGGCGGGAGGCCCGCTACGCTGAGAAGGAGGCGGTTTGGGCGCGGAGATTGGATAATGCGCGGGAGCCACTTCCCGCAGAAACCCTTGTCTTAGCACACGATACGGCTATGATTGAATTTTTACTGTGCATTGATTTATCCCGCACTTTTTCTCCCCTCTCTTTTTCCCTGTCTGAGGGGGGTGTCGAACGGAGAGAGGGAGGCATGTTTAATAACGAAGAACGCTCTCTCTCTCTCGGAGGGCACTGCGCCTTTGATGAGCCGGAGCGCAGGCGATTGATGGAATTTTTTTTGCGGCAATTTTAATTCCTCGATATGGGAAACGCACTCTCTCGATGAGCTTCTCGCATCGAGGCGGTTTATGAATTATTTGACCCGGAGAGAGTAGAAAGTATCCTTTTTTAATTAAATACCATATTCCGCGTCATAACGCATCAGGAGGTTTATATTCCGTTGTTTTTTTTTCGGGAAACCGGTTCAGAAATCGATCATTTTAGGGTAGGAGCCGGGAAGAGGAGGGAGGGATTGATTGAAGTCGATGAAAAAGATCCGGCAGGAACCAATCAGGTTGCGTACCGGAGGGCGAATGCGTTTAAGGTCTCGGGAGAGTGAGGCCGAGTTCAGAAATGAAATCATCAATCTCCAATTTGGCCGCAGGTGATTAATTTTAGTCGATGGAAGGCATTGAGATGAAAAATATTGGTTCGTTTTTAATTTTTCATGGAAAAATGGAGACCTGCGCGATGTTGATTAAAAACTACTTAGGAAATAACGAATAATGCGAAGAGGGTCGAGTATGTTCGTGTATTTTAAGAAATCCGAATAAAACCTTGAAAAACACAAGGCGGGTGAGTGGCAGGGGTTGCAATTTACCAAACTTCCTAAAATATCTAAATTTCATACTTTTATTTCCTATTGTGATCTCTGATTATCCTATGAAACTAAGAATCTCGATCCCGCTCCCGGTCCCACACGTATTTTAGCATGATTAGTGTTTAATTTATTTCTTGTACTTTCTTAGCTAAACGTTATGATATGTACTTTTCAATAGGTTTCAGTCGATCTTTCTGACGGCGTTCCTTTTACGATACTTACATATTCTTCTCAGATTCATGGACAATGATATAACATTATGTATTGAGTCATAAGTTTGTTTTGTGAGTCTTGATAAGACTAAATTGAGCATCCTCTTTGCTTTGGTTATGAAATGATATATTTATCCATCATTATTCCGCGAGAATGAACGTCTTTTTGATTGATAGATGAAATTATATTGATGCATTACAAAGCTACCAGACTGACAATTATTTTAATCTCCAAATATGAACGCGAATTGGCAGGCATAAAACGCAATCATTCTGGTAGCCGTAGATATTTGTTCAGAGAATCTTATAATCCTTTCAGGAAGAACTTCAATACAGTCTTCCCAAAACGATGAATCATAAGAGTACGTGTGCCTTAAAAGAAATTTGCCACGCATGAAAAACAACGTTTGCTCGACCGATATTATTATTTACCATAACCGACCCGTATTTGTTTACGCTCTCGTGAAGAAAAAAAATCTATTAGACCCTGAGATCCTAAGTAAATATATAGGGTTGCCGGTCCTTTTGTCTTTTTTAAACCATCGCAGGGAGGGAATTAATTCCGTTCCCCTTTCTCCCATGTGCGCCAAATGCCATACATCCCATCTGTTCTTCATCGCCGTTCGCCGTTACTGAATTGGTTACGGGACTGTTTACCGTCCCGAAGAGATGTTTTCCCCGTGCATAACCGAGTAGCATGTGTAACTCGGCGACACACGTGCGAGGAACTCGATCAAACACAGAGCGGCTATCCTGCTCTCGAAAGGCAGTCAGTCAGTCGTCTGCTCTTCTGTTGCGGTCGCTGCGATTTGTTTGTGGGACACGTGTCGCGGCGAATGTTTTTATGGCGGCAGAGCAAAGAAGCGAGTTTTGCGATCGGCTCTGGGAGAAAGAAATGGGTTTTTATCCTTCCAGCTCGGGATTTGTTTAGGCTGATGCCTTTGAGAAGGAGACGGTAAGAAGAACCGTGTGGTTGGTATACGACAGGAAAATTATCTTTGTGCTGAAATGAAAGTTCGCTGTAACGTACACAAAATAAATGTTATCCCTGAGATGATTAAGATGAAATGAATTGGGGTGGACCAAATGAAGTTTATCGAACTCTCCATGCTCTACGATATCATGGAATTGGTGAGATTGTGTACTGCAGGGCTTAAAACGTAATTTGTACATGTAAAATTATAATTGTTATTAATGGTTTATGGTTATTGTAACTAATAAGAGACACTGGAAATTTCACGCGTGGATTACATTTAATCTAATAAATGCTTGATTTGTTTTAAAACCGTGGACTATATGAAATATTTATTAAGTTCGCAGCACATTGGTAAAATCGCTGCTTCTTGCAGTTTCAAGTATATTTTAAAAAGTAAAATGCTTTCAAAAAACCCTCTTTAATGTAAGTAATATGAAATGCGTGTATCATTAAAAATAAGAGCATATTATTTTTAATACTATCACATCGTATGTTCTTAAATAAACGTGTCAGAAGTAGTTTTTAGTACCTCTTGTTTCTGTTTATATTTTACTCTAGCCTAAACATTTCGTTGCTTTGTTCATCCTTTATGTAGTAAGAATAAGTATGAATACCGCAAATGTTGCATTGAAATCTGCTCGTGATACATTTAAAGCAATATGTACTTGTAAATTTAGCATATAAACTGAAAATTTTCGTTACAAAAATACTTCTTAATTGCCTTGAAATATTACCGAATCACAAAGTTTCAACTTATTAGAATATCTTAAGAGTAAGACTAATTAATGTCAATTAAAATCCACTTTCATTATATTTACTAATCGTGATATTACAGAGGCAAAAGTTTGTACTATCCGCTCTGGAATGATGGTATGCATGGTCTACTTCGATTCGTAAAAGCAGATAGTATTAGTAAAAACTTTTAACGCGCGCGGGGTAACATTAAGCCCATCCTCTTTAAATATTTCCACGCATACTTTTATACCTCCATTGATTCGACGCCCTCAGGAAACCAAACACGTTAAGTTTTACTGCCAGATATCCCAAAAAAATCTTCTCGTTAACTCGATGGCGAGACTAAGCAAGGAAGATAAGGAAGGGTATATGACGAGGCCGTTAGTGACCAGCCAAGACCGAGGATGGACTCGGGATGTTCTCGGTTGATGACGCACTCATAGGCGAGTCGTGTGTATCTGGGCACTCACCCACGCGCCTTAACCCGCTAACGCACGCACGCAAAGAAGCTCTCAAGGGCAGAGAGCACGCGTAATTGTTGAACTCGTCACCCTGGTCACGTGCAAGCCCTCGAGCGAGAGAGAGAGAGATGCTTAGAAAGAGGGATAGTAGAGAATAGGGCCTTAGGGCCATTCGTCCATAAGCGGGACAGAAAAGGGAAGTAGGCGGGATGAGGTCCTCGTTTGTTCATACTGCGTACCTCGTCAACTTAAGCCGAAGAACACACACACAGACAGACAGACAGACATAACACATGCAAGAACACAAAAGGGGAAGATTGAAAGTAGAGCGGAAGGACAACATTGTCGCACTGATGATATGAAGAGGATTGAATCCTTTGGCAAGATCCCACTCCTCGAGGCGCACGCTAGATCGAAGATGATGATTGGACGATTTAATTTAATTTGGTTTATTTCTTCTTTTCATAGGACGGAGGAAATGCATTTATTAATCTGGTGATTGACTCGAGGAGGAGAGTTAGTTTGTTGAGTCATTTAAGCTTAGGCCTATTTGTTTTTTATTGAATTAACTCGGCCGTGCTTCCTAATTCCGTGTACCCATGTTTATCTATATATATATATATATATATATATATATATATATATATATATATATATATATATATGGATATGAAAGCTTTAAAGATAACAATCTGACCTTATTCATCGCTGTAGTGATTAATTTCTTATTAAAACCAGATATTTGGTACTTGTTTGCGTTAAATAAATTTTATTTCTTTCAGGAAGTGGACAAATAATAAAGAAAACTAATTACGCATAGCACATTGGGTAATTGAGATCGTTATTCCAATTATTGTGGCATAAAAGATTTTTGGAGAATTTATCGTCCTCTAGTTAAATCATAGAAAAATTAATTAGATCGGAGAAAATTATTGGTTTCGACTTGATGATGGCAGCAGACGCTGAGATCCAAAAATTTCATTCTAGATTAATTTCGAAGGCCTTAGTGAATAATTTCAATGTCATTATATTGAATTATGAATGATCTTTATGAATCCCATTCGATAGCACGTTCAAAGAGGAGAGATTTATAGCCTCTCAAATGAGTCATGCCCGCTTTCATGGACTCCCATAATTTCGCGGCCATCTTAATCGGAAGAAAAGTAGGTACTTAACTGTTTTCCGTGAAATTCATCAGAAAATTCACGTTTGCCTTTGTGTGCATGTATACTCAATAACACTCTAAATGAATTTTATTCGTAATGGAAGACATAAAAATTAATTTTAACGTCACAATATACGTTATTATTTGCGAAAAATTACAAATTACTTTCCTTTGCGGACAATGTGATCCACCATTAAACCGATGGCGCTTTTCCTTTGCAGCGAAACGTCGTCGGTGATTTGGCAGGTTGTCATGCAGGTAAAGCACTCAATTATCTGGTAACTAGGCGTGTTCCGTAGCAGAACTATAAGGCCTAAGATTTACCATGCACGTCATGTTCCTTCCGTATATCTCTTTTTTCAGCCTTCCTCTATAATAATGGGCCCCTCTTCTTCTATCTGCCTCCTTAAACCTCCTTTAGGCTTCCGGAATAGTCCCCCCATTAAGTCGACCGATCGATAGGACGGCGACGTACTCATATCGCCGCAGTGTCCTCAAATACATAAAATCTCAGGAAACGTCCCACCAAGAGACGGCGAGATCGGTTCGGGAGAGCGAGGGAGAAAAAAATTGCATTCCCGCTTCAACGGGACGGAAACACGATCCTGTTTTCTCGCTCGCATTCAGTTTGTTATGTCTTTCGTGGAGAGGGACACGGACGCGCGTGGCTTTTAACGTTTCCTTTATGCCGGAGCGAGGAGAGGAAGGGGTTTTGGTTTTGGGAGGAGGGCGAGTCGTTTAGTTTAGAAAAAAAATTGAAACTCGGAGGCGCATTAAAAAAAAATGCGGTCGATATCGATGACGACTTTTACGTCCGGACCAGTCTTCCTTAATGTCCCTCGTCCAAAAACGCGATTCCTTTCCCTTCTTCCCTTTGTTACTACGCTGCGAACCCTTCCCTATCCGCCATTCCCCATATTTCTCTACGAATCCTAGGGGGAAAGGGTCTGGAGAAGGTAAAGAGGCATGCATACCAAATGAAGCCGAGGATAGTCGGATGGAGACTAAGGGAGGAGGAGTAGGAGGGTTGGAGAATAGGAAGAGAGGAAAGGGCGGAGTGAGAGAGAGAGAGGGGGTGGGAAATGGAGGAAGAGGGAGAACATTTTTTTCTCTCGCTTTTATGTGGTTTCCATTCTTTGAACGGCTCTAGCAGCGGCGCCTTCTTGAAACAAAAAAAAATAGACGAAGGCTTTTCCTGCTCGTCTTTCCTCCCTCCCCCCTCCCATTTCCCCGTCCTTCACCCCGACCCCGCTTCTCTCTCTCTGTCTCACTCCCGTCCGCCTTTTTAAAGGAGCCGGACCGAAAATAGAAGGAATGGAATTAAGGGCGCATGAGGAGCCAGGTCGTCGGCCGCCCGCATTCAATCACTTAAGTGGCGCTGGAGGTCAGGAGTCTCGGTTTTTTATAATTTTTTTTAACCGGGGTTTTCCAGTAACAGCCCTCGCTCGCAAACACATATGCCCGTGACCCATACAATAAGCGACTTTCTTTCGTTCCCTATATACCTCCTTCCACTTTCCGGCAATTTGTTAGGCCCAAAAAACTACGCCCATGGATGAGTTTGATGGCTAGTGGTTTATCGAAGTGAAATGTATGCTTAGGTGGGGTACATGTGTAGAGGAAGATTTTGTGCATGGGACGAATCGTTTCATCTCCATCGGTTTCAATCGGAACATCTGTCGCTTCTTGTGTTTGTGTGCGTGTGTGTGCGGAAATTAGCCGCGTTCACGAAATTGAAACGTGCAACCGTGAAAGGGCAGGAAGAGTGTGCGCGTTCGTGTCTCGTCTTGTAGAATACAAATATATCTGTTAAGCATACTACCTGTTTTAATTAAGTATGGTTGAAATTCGATTTAAAATGTTTCCATAATCTAATAGATTAGTATATCTTTTTGAGTTGGTTGAAACGCCCTTAGTAAAAGCCATTCTTTCATTATCTTATTCTTCACATTTGTTTTGGTGAAAAAATGTATTACATTTTAAAACAAAAAAAATATATGGAAAAATGCGAAAGTTTTTATAAAGATATAAAATGAAATCGTAATATTAAATGAATGAACTTGTTTTTATTTACATTAATAATAAATAAAATTTTTATCATGATGGATTGTTAGTTAATGGTGTAAAATATATTTGGAAGATTTATTATGTTTTCATTTTGAAAGAAAACATTCCAAAAAAATGATGTTCGGAAATAGCACGATTTGGCACCATAAACGTAAAAAAACGTGTTACTTTATGGATGGTGAAAAAACTTTTAAAAAATCATAATAACGACAGTATAATCAGAGATAACCAGGATAATAAAAATGAAAGAAACATCACGACGAAAGCAGATTAAAGTAAACAAGAGTAAGACTGAGATTAAGATCGAATCAAACGAACTAAGTGCGACAAGAGTTCAGCATAAAAATAGAAAAACAACGCTTGAAAGTATTTGAAGAATTGTACAAGTTAATACGCATTTACTATATAAAATTCTCGATTATGCTTTCGACGATTTACAAACTTCTCTATCAGTAGTATCATTTAATACGTAATAGTGATGATTTAAATGACACAAAAAGGATATCATAATGAGCTCTTTCGGCATTATTTCCCTGGAAACGCCCACTTTTGAGTAAAATAAAATATCCTCATCAAAAGTTGCATTTTTCTAGTGATTTTTGGACAAAGTAGTTAATATTTCAATCATGAAGTTGGGGTGGTCTACCGTCTCATTTTTATTAACTATCAATTCGATTCAATCGCTGCGATGCCCTATAGGGTCCAACGGGTTACTAATCATCCCGAACTAGCCAGAGTTCCGTCCCAACGGCTGCTTGATTTATATTCCACCTCCTCGTTCTGTCTGCCGTTTCGGTCATCCAATGACCCTATTAGAGACGCGTGTCACATCCGACTAATTGGATAACGGGGCGGGAAATATCGCTAGTGAAAAATTGGCGAAAGGTGTAGAAGGTAACAAAGGCGGATAAAAATTCTGACCCGAATTTTTATCGAGGACAATTTTTTCCTATTCCGTCTCCAAAAAAAAAAGTCTAAATTACATAAATAAAGTTTTATTTCTTTCTTTGTCGACCTGCGGTGAGCATACTCTCGGCGCTCTTTTATCACGACACATGCTTCAGTTCCCTTGGTTCGCCCCTTTTAAACATACTACGACTTCCCGTCTTGAATGAGCCCGAAAATATCAAGCCCCAAATATTAATGAAAATCATTTCTCTCCATATCGTTCCCCTCACCTTGTTTGCCAATCACTCCTCTTCTCGACTCGGAAAAAAAAAGAAATATCGGAATGGTAAGGCACCGCAATATTCTCGAGACAAAGACGCGCGTGGGGCGCCGGGGAAGAAAGGGAGGAAAATCTTAGTTTTTCCCCTCTCCTCCTCCTTTTATTTTCCCATCCTTTGACACATTTTTCCCTCATCTCCTCCCCTTTCCAGTTTCTCATCTTTTAACTCGTCCTCCATCCCCCCCGCCTTCTTTTTCCTTCCTTTCCAAACCCTCTTGTTTCTATCCTTCATCTCCCACCGACCGACGTCAAATATTTGCCGCTTCATCGTTCCGATCCTCATTTATTTCCTCATCCCCCATTCGCCGTGCTTATTTTTTTCCTTCCTTCTCCTTCTTTTCAACCGGTTCCGCTCTTCTTATTGGTTCCCTTTTTCCTCATCCTTTCAGATCCATTCACGCCTTAAACCCATGCGTTTCCTCCCGCTTTCCTTTCTCCCCCTCTCATTTCGCCAAGACATGGGTTGTCTCCCCTTCCAAATTCGCTCTCTCTCTCTCTCTCTCTCTCTCTCTCTCTCTTAACCACCCTCCCACTCACAACCCGTCGTATTTTCTTACCTCCCCTTCTTTAATACGTCCTTTTTTCACCCCACCCCCTTTCTCCCTGTCCCTTTCAAAATGAGGGGCTGCGACGGGTGAGAGGGACGAGGGTGGGGGAGGGAGAAGGGGGGGGGGGGAATGGGCGGGCGCCGGGGTTGAAACGAAAATGAAGATGAAGACGACGGGAGAGGGAAGCGAGAGAAGAAAAAGTCGAAGATTATCGAGTGCTACATTCGCGAAAAATACCGGAAGGAAATCTCGCGTGTTTGTTCGTACAAAAGAAAATAAATATATATAGAGGAGGAAAGGGTTTTATATATTTTTTCTCCTGGAGACGACATTAAGTCGTGATGGAGTGGATACCTAAAGAGGAAGGATTATTGGATTTTTCCCCCTCAAATATCTCTCTCTCTCTCTATTGCTTCTTTTATTTTATTTGATGCAATAAGAGAACGCCGCTATAAAGGACAGTGATTGTCGAGAACCAATATATCACTCTGGATGTGTATTATAAGGGACTCATTGGAAATGACGCAGTTTCGAAACGTGGATTCCGAGGATATAAGTCGATCTGAAATCGACGGAATTCATCTTCATGAAATGATTTGATTGTTATATATTTTTATTTTTCGGATCAAACAGTCATTTCGTGGAATGGTTTCTTAAAATGATATGCGTCAATGTTGTTATATTTTAGCAATTTCACGCATGAATAAAGAATTTAAGTTCTTGATATGAGAAAGAAAAAGAAATGCGAATTAAACATCACAGGTTTTTACTTTTTCCAATGATACTTTGGTGACATCAAGATAATATACTTACATTTCACTCACAGACGAAAATGCCAAGTGATTTTTCTAAGCACTAACCATACCCGCAAACTTCGTGCATACAAAAATCCCAAATTGCAAAGACGGCGCTCCCAGACGAGACCAAAACAGTAACGTCTTTATAACACTGTTGGGCCTTCAGATAAAACATGCCTAGCACGTAATATTACTCGCATCAAACCACCATTTGGTCCATGCATCACGGGGCTGAATTTTTAGACCTATAAATTGCCCCGACAATAAAACGGCCCTCATAAATAATTTATCAGCAAGATGAGTCCGTTAAAAGCATACTGCTATGCCCCACACTCTCAGGCGTCGCATTTTCCGTGTATATTCTCGACCACCCAGAAGAGATAGCGAGATTAGAAAAAGCTTTTCACGGGATATTCATTAATTATCTTCGCCCACGGGAACAGTAACGACCGGGAATGACGTCAGGCACGCAATATAGGGAGGACGGGAGAAGAAGAAATTCCCCATGCTTAGCAATTTCGCGTACGTAACTTCAGTGGGAGGCATAGCGACAGCTCGGATTCACTTCATGATTCATGCTCCATTATTTCTCCGGATTGCCCTCTGCTAGAGGTTTTAAACTAATCTTTCCCGCCTTCCAAGTCCCTCGAGGTTGCTTTTCTTTTTTTACACGGGGCGACGAAGTAAATTCGCGGATACAACGACTTTTATGGGAGATTTTATGCATTTTTTCTCTCCGCCGTCAAATTCGTGGACGTTAAAAGTTTGCATGAATATGAATCCGCTAATATGGTCCGGACGAGATCGTAAGAACGCATTCATTTGAATAACGACTCACTCGCTCTGCGGGATTTTGGATCGTTGTTTCCCATAGTGATTCCTAAAAATAAATGAACCGAAGTCGTTTTCGTTTACCTGTAAAGGTGTCTTGAAGCGTCTCTAGATAAAATAGTGCATTTCGAATAAAAGCATAGGAGCATTTTAAATCGATCAAATGTTTTTGGGCGACATCTTTCTTTGCAGGGCGCGTGTTTTGTTTTGGATAAAGCGAGAACCGGGTTTCTTAATCCCTTATTAACGAAATCTTGGCTGTTTCTGTCCAGGATAACCGGTTTTTAAAAAAATCTCCGAGAACCATTCTGAATGGAAGTGGCCTATCCTCGGAATTAGATGTGTGTGGTAGTGAAGCGATTTTCGAAGAGTTAAATAAAGCGTTTTAAGATGCAACTCTGTAAATTCAGAAACAAAAAAATCGAAAAGTTTGTTTTACGTAGATTTCTCCCGAAAAGCTTCTTTCAGGCATATTCAATTAAGTGCAGAAGAAACGTATTATTCACTAACGAAGGTCTGACTTTGTGGAACTGGATTTTTGATAACAAAGCTCTGTCCACTTTCTCCCATTTAAACGTTGGAAATTATACAAAGTTGTGCTGATTCTTATTTTACCGAAGAAAGGGTGTATTTTTCAAAGCTAAATACCACATCGTCTGTTTAACTATGAAAACTTATAATTACGGTTTTCATCAACGCTCATGAAAATCGAGGGTAAGGTAGTGCCGGTAAACTATTTTTCGCTTTATACTATTTTTAGCTATTCATATTTGAGGTATTTTTGCACAAAATATTAATTTTCCAGAAACGCGTATACATATTTATTTATCCTTGACTGATGTCGCGTACTTGTATAATCTAAGTAATTTATTGTCCCTTTTTCGTCATATATTATAATAAAAATGTTAAAAGTCACATTTTAACTTTTTTGTCGAGGAAAAACAACGCATGGATGAGATGACTTTTCACATAAAACTATATTTAACAACATTCTGAGCAATGATGGATCAGTTATTTTAATATTCCGCAGTCATTCCATTCCATTAGCTTCTATCCCCTCTCTCTCCCACTTTATATGAAAATAAATTACGGTAATAAAGTACGGATGATAAAAAAAAAACTTAGAATCCCCACCGTTCCTTAATGCACGCAACTCTTCGTCATTTTCATTATCCTCCCGGATGCTAGGTGCGCTGCATGCTCCTTCGGGAGGCTGCGACAAGCTTTCCCTTTCAGCCATTCCGAGGCACTGCGGTCGGAGGACAGGAGTTTGAGAGATAGCGGAGAGAGAGAGAGAATATGTCCCGAGTATGTATGTGAGCGTATATGCGCGTGTGTGCGTCCTGAGGGGAAGGGCGTATTAACGATGAGACATGCACGAGTCCCCAAACGGGAGGCAGGGGAGTGCAGTAATGAGCTGAGGGAGGTGCAGTAATTACGGTCTGAGCTGGGTCTTAAAAGGGAGAATGCGTGCTTTCACACGCATTCGTTATACCGTGCTAGGAGGTGGTGCGCGATTTTTGCTTTATTTTGATATATTTTTTTTTAACCACCGTGGTTTCCCTGGGGATTTTGTATGCGGTACAACCAACCAAGCACTTTGCTGGGCTATTAAAGGATGGCAGATTTCCCGCATCGCAGGCCGAGCTGTTTTTCATACCTCAATGCCGTGAAAACATTGATCTGTTCTAATGCATGTTTTTTCTATGCAACGAAATCTTATGAGATCCAGACTTGAGATGGAAAATAGGTTTGTTAATCCTTTATGACAGGAATTATTTTTAGGAAAGCTAATTCCGCTTTAAAATGTTGCAAAATGTTTTAGAAATGAATAATGATTAAATTTAAATTATCTTTGATTGCAGCGTTCTATCTTTAGAGTTGTAGCATACCACAAAATTAATCGAGGAAAACAAGACTGATATTTTGACTATTGCATTGAAGTTACATTGGGGAATAAAGAAATCATGCGTAGTATTTTTAGTCTAAGTTAGATAAATTAGTGTTGCTTGATTAAAATCATATTAATCGATTTGTATTTTTCATGTTCCCTATGCGAATATGAAATTTAGAAGCTGTGTAACTTTGTATCAATGGATAAATGTAGAACTGAGACTTTTTTCCTCCAACTTAGTTTGTGGAAAAGTGAAATTTCATATACTGTTATTCATATAATAATTCTTGTAAATAGAAAAAACCTTCCTTGACTCTTTAAAATTTTTAAATATGTTGCTAGTTTTAATTATAAAAATAAAATTCCGACTATATAATTTGCGTGAATTGGGATAATATACCTGCTAGACACTACACACAATAAATTTGTGTCAGTGTAGTTAAAGTTTAGGGTCGGCATGAACAACCTCCGGGTCACGGACTGGGTACGGCCTTCAAGAGCATTTTGTGGCCCGGGGAGCTATAATGAAAAAGAGATCCGTAAAATTTGACAGCAAAATTCTAATTATTATTATCGGTTGGTAAAGGCAAAGTATTTTTTCTCTTTTTTTTCTGTATTTGCATTGAGTGTTTTTCCTTTTTTTGTGTGTTATGTAAGTTTGCCACGGGAGGGCGGTGTCGCCCATAAAACTGGCCTACGCGTCGAACTAGACCACAAGTGAAAGAGTCGCCGGGAAGTGAACCATTCCCCTTACCACGATGTGTGTGTGCCCTCCTCAAGTCGTCCGGCCCACGCAACTCTCTGCAAGTGTGGTGAAGCCTACACAACTCCCTGCAAGTGTGGTGAAGTACTCTTACCAAAACTGTGTTTTTTTTGATATTTTGGAGATTACCGAAGCAATTATAAAACCATCCAGATAATGTTGGGTTACATCACATACAGAGAGAGACCTTTAAAACACCGGCCCGATATGAATTTAACAGAGTCGGCTCTCACATCGAAAAACTTGAACATAACCTACAACTCCGGAATAAGAAAACTCCCTAGAATTGCGATTAATTTATTATGCAGCGATTTTCTAAAAGCCTTCAAAGAAATCTATGAATCGGACGGACTCCACCTGAGTTTTTTTCTATTCAATATGAGGCAAATCCTTTAACCAATATATCAAAGTGAATTGTGCATAATTAACCCGCTCTGAGTCCATAATGACAATTCTTTAAATAGAAAGACTAAGTAAAATTGAATTACAGTGTTAACAATGATACGGTCGGGTAACTTACATATAAACAACTTTAGTGAAAACGACCTATAATTATCATGTTTAACTTTGTGGATTGGAATAACATACGTGCACTTTGCGAAGTGAATTTTTCGATGTGCTATGTTATAAAACAGTGGTGTCCAAACTTTTCGGCCCGAGCGCCACACAATCCATTGCTGCACTCATAGCGGGCCACGCCCAGTCGAAAATAGGGCTTAAGAATATCTTAAGTAAATTAAGTATTTAGTTCCAAGTCGATTCTACCTGATTTGTTTAAAATGCATTTATCTATTATATGATTAGAGAATTAACAAAAAATATATTTTTATAACTTTTTACTTTCCTTTTCTGTTACATTGTGTCCTTTAATTGTTAAACTCATGGCATGTGGGATGAAGACACTCGGCGGGCCGGATGTGGCCTGCGGGCCGTAGTTTGGGCATCACTGTTTCAGGAGGATAAGAGTCCTAATTTTTTTAATAAACTCACTAAACTTTTCTTTAGCATTAGGTTTTTATATTCATGAGTATAATCCAGGTGATTCGAGCTATCTCTCTATCACTGTATCACTCATCCAACCGCTCTTATGCGCTGATATAAATTCTTATGATGCACTATTATGTGCCATAAAGAATTTCCGAAACTTTTGCATTTAACGAATTAGCTTTCTCTTCGCTGCGGTGAACTACTGTCCCAATTTAATTTCTCTCAGTCGTAACAGTAGAGCCTTTGACCATGAACTCTTCTGGCGTAGGATCAAAATGCTTTAGGGCTCCCTACACGACACTATCTTGTACTTATTTTTAAAATTGCAAGTCCATCAAGCACTGTTATATGATCTGTGGATCATTTCTCACTAAACTGTTGTTAATCACTTCTTTTGGTTTATTCGTGAATGAAGGCGACACGAAAATTACCTGTGAGTGGCAATGGGGTCATCTTGGACAAAATCTCCATGAAATTTAGAATGACCTTAAGATATTCGAGCAGATTGATTGAAAATAGATCTGTTAGGAAAAAAACCAAAACATATAACTCAAATTTATTTGTTTGGTTTCTTATCGCGTCATCTTAATTATTTATTTCTCCGGAATAAATTCACCCGTAATCTTCACTACATGTTAATTCAAATAAACCTTTTGGGCTCGCCGACAACCCATCCCGCGGAAGAACTGATAAAATTCAATTGTAAAGAACGGTTGGATCAGATCCTTGTATCAATTCCGCGAGATTGAAAAAGTAATCCCCTTTTATCACGCCAAGGAAGTGAAGGAGAAAAGAAGGGAGGAAAAAACATTCCCGTTCTCCTCCATCTGCATGGCTCGCGTGTCCTTTCTTTCGCGACGGAGTCGTCGTTATTCGCAACACGGCACGCGATCCTCGATAAAAACCGTCCGTTACTCTTTCCGTGAGAGAGAAAGAGAGAGAGAGAGAGAGAGAGAGAGGGAGGCAGAGAGGGAAAAAAACGATAGCCTTCCATATCTTTCCGCCAATCTTCCATCGCGCTCCCTAAACTGGGAGGGGAAACTTAATAACACATATCCCTCTCTTCTTGAGCGTTAAAACGCGGGCGGTAGGTAACCCGAATAAAGGAGAGATGCGTGCGAGCGTGCATGCGTGTAAAAACCGCGAAAATGAGGAAGTGTCGGAACTAAATAAGGATCGCTGGAAGAGAAGAAGAAAAAAAGGCGTAAAGAGAGAGAGAGAGAGCGTGCGGAGGGTTGAAGTGGCCTGTGCCCACGCAAACTCGCCCACGCCCAATTTGCGAGTTTTCTTTTTTTTTTTAACAGTCACGCCGGCGCTCTGTCGGTCAGTCGGACCTTTTTTCCTTTTACTCTCGTGGCGCTGCATGGTCGAGAAGGACACGCTCTCTCTCTCTCTTTTTCTCTGACGCACCACTTCAAGATGTATGACCAGCGGATCCTTTTTTCACCCTTCCCCTTTCCTCGTTCTCTCCAAGAAGACACCCAACACCACCCGTCACTACGCCCACGGTGATTTTTAGAAATTTGTCTCACCCCTTTCAGACCGTTTATACACTTATCAACCTTGAAAGAGAAGCGGTCGGTTGCTTATAATAGGTTAGGTTTCCTTATTTGGTCGCCGTATTTCATGTGGAATGCTTTTATCAGCATATGGCGAAATTTTGAGCTAATTTTGCTCTCCATTTTACTTGGATCACTAGATGTGGGTTTTTGGATATGCATTTATCCCCAAAGAGACATTAAATGCCTTACACATATTTGGTTAAAATTTTTTTATCTTGAAAGAAAATTTACTGTTGCGATGAAAGCGTGAAATACTAGTCCTATAAAATACTTCATGAACGTTATTTATAAAAGTTGGTGAAATGCCGTGTTACTAATGAAACTAAAGCATTACAGCCGTTAGAATCAGATACGTTAATAAGGGCACAGAATACGAGCTGATGTTCTTCAATTTGTTCAAAACTCCAAGCTGTTGTCGATGTGATGTTTGTGGCAGATGAAGGTTTTAAATTATACATTTATAATTTATTTTGCGTGCTTTAAATTCGGATGATATAAATATATCTCCTCGTAGTCTCTATCAATTACGAATGTAACACCAAATATACCCTCGTTATTTAAAAAAAAACGTGTCTGTGCGACCGCAATAACTTCGAGTCATTAAAAAATTTAAACCTACGACTTGACTCTATTCGTCTCCTAAACCCATCTCAGGAAGTTAACTGTTACAACACATCACATCGCGCGCAATTACCTCCTAAATTCTAACTCCTTCCTGACTGACACATGTTAACATCCGCACGTTGCTCCTTTCTTCCTTCTACTTTCTCATGCAAAACATTTCCTCGTATGCTTTTTCCGGTCCCTCTCTCCTTTCCTTCATTCACCTCATCCTCCCACTCATCTACCGTCTCTCTTCTTTCCTCGCCGACCATTAATCAATCTCCTCTTCCTCATCGTCTATTTCTCGCTCATGTTTCACTAGCGCACGAGTCATTCACTCACTCAACGGCCACGTTCCACTCAAAAGACGCCCACGTCTTACCATATCCTTTCTTGCCGACGAGACGAGGGGGCTCTCTCTCTCTTTCTCGCGGAAGGAGGAGAAGAGTGGAGTGCTTTCGGCGGACTTTAAGGAGGATGAGGGGGGGGGGGGGGGGGAACACGTCGTGAGGCTCAGTCGGCGTTACAACGCAGCGAAAAGGTCAAGTGAGTAACCCACGTGTCCATTAACGGGCTTTCGCTCAAAACGTTAATATATGAGAGTGATTGCCCATAGAGGGACTTGGGATTATTTGTGTGAGGAGTTTTGCGTGATGGGTTTGGAGTAGTTTTTGTTTTGGAAGTCTGTTGTTTAGTTTTTGTAATGGATAGGTTGATAGGTAAACGTTTTTTATATTATTTGTTTAAGCGTTCCTTTGCGAGCTCGTACTTTTTCATATAGGATGCCATTCTTAGCGATATTATAAATTAAAATGATAGAGAACAAAAAGTGCCTCGCGAAAAAAATATTGATCGATTTATGGAATATCTTCTTTTTATACAAATTTTGCAAAACGCAAAGATGGAATTGTCCTAGCGTTTCGATTTTTCGAATTTATCGTTAAATGAGAAAGACGTACATCCACTGCAGTATAGGCTTATTAGACGCAGTGGCGTATCGTAAAATGTGTAGGTCTTCCCTGCCAAAACAAATCTGAAGTCCCGGAAAAAAATTTAGGCCCTCACAAAGGAAATTTGGACCCCTTTAGGCCATGCCTCGCGCCGCGTGGGAGTTGCAGGTGTGTCCGGCACGTCACTGCTGAATGAAGTTAAACATGAAACTATAGAAATAAGAAAGAATGAAACTATTTGTTGGCTCAAAATAAAATATTTAATGGATTATTTGATAGTTTTCTTTAGGAAGCATCGTCATCCTTTTCCTTGCACCCGTACCTTCTTCAAAACTTTCGCTCTAATAGTAATTACTGTTTCGTGGTAATAGTAGCTATATCTGGCGTAGCATACGCCGATCTAGCGGATCTTAAAGGTTCTTAATGAAATATTCAGGCATTTTTTTTAACTTATATTTTTTAATCAAAGATTACTCTAAAGATACAATTGTCAATTTCTGGGTTCTTTCCTGGCATTACAGCAAGTGTATCGAACGATCTGACTCTTGATAGAGAACATATAATTGTCCACGAGTAAAAACAGGCTTAGGTAGGTAAAGGCATTTTATCAAATGTTTGGCCTTGTGACATTGATGTCATTGAAAAAGACATCGTATGGGGAATTGTTTTCGTTTGAAACTGAATGGTAAATTTGTATCTGATGGAATGAGTGAGATCCTTGGAATAAGTCTGTTTGCTGCACCGATCATTTTTGCTTTGATTAAGTGTGTTTGTATTCGAGTAACAGTAAGTCTTGTACATTACATAGTCCTCTCAATGGCATTAGGTTTCTAAGGAGCATGATAACGGCTTCAGTTCAGGAGAAGGCATTCCGGCTGTATCCACGTAATGTTTACGCGGATTTCTTTCAATTAATTTATTAATAATAATGCGAATCAATTAATGGTGCCCCATAGAAAAATATTCTATTAAAGACGTATTTTGCTATTTTCTTTCATTATTGATACATCTCCCTCTCTCTCTCCCTATCCCTCCCTCTCTATCCTCCTCTCCCCTCTTTGTCTCTACACTTTCCCCTCTCTCCTTCCACCTCTCTCTTTCCCCCTCTCTCCTTTCCCCCCTCCCTCCACAGGGCTCAATTTTAGGACCTCTCCTTTTCTCCATATTCATTAATGACTGCTCCCAAAGGTTAATTCACTGCAAACATCATTTGTACGCGGACGACCTCCAAATCTTCTTAGACACCAAACCACATAATTTGTCTCTTGCTTTAACGAATATAAATAGCGATCTCGATCACCTACAAGAGTGGAGTGATGGCAACTTTCTCAGCATAAACCCACTGAAATCTCAAGCCATTTTAATCGGTTATCCAAAGCTACTAGCCGCGATAAATCCCGAGGAATTAGCTCCACTTTCACTGAATTGCAAAGTCTTACCCTACTGCAAATTCGTAAAAAATCTCAGTATTCTAATAAATGAAACGCTCACCTGGAGCAATCATATTATAAAAGTATGCAAGACGGTAAACTCTTCCTTGCACACTTTAAGGCCTCTCATAAACATGATTCCCTCTTCAATAAAAATCATTAATTCTTCCTCACTTTGACTATTGCGATATAGTCTACCAGGACTTATCAAAGGAACTCGCCATTAAACTACAGCGCTCTCATAATGCCTGCGTCAGATTTATCTTTAATCTTAAAAAATCTGATCATGTTACAGAATACTTCCGCAGACTCTCATGGCTCAAACTTGAATCCCGAAGAAACCTTCACCTCCTTACCCTATTGTATCAAATCCTTAAAAATAAAATCCCTCTTTATCTATCTACTGAGTTCGTTACCATTAATACAGTTCATCAACGCAACACCAGAGGATGTGATAAACTTCTGACCCCACTACATAGAACAGAAACATACAACAAATCCTTTACCGTCACTGCATGCAAACTCTGGAATGGCCTTCCATTGGGAATAAAAAACTCCTTATCTTTATACACATTCAAACGTCTATACTACAAATATCTCCTATCCCACCCCACACCTTGAACCACTCTTCCTTTCCAGGTCGCCAAAATCTTAGATTAAAAAAAAAATTTATTTACTTATTTTTTTAAAATTAGTTGTACTTAGACAGGTGAAAATCTCACTGCCATATCAGCAGGTTATGTCACCTTAATTTAAGTTTTTATTTTTATATGCAATACTGTCTCCATGCACCCCTTTCACACTCCCTCCCCTTCCCCTCCTCACTCTCCCTTCCCTCTCTCTCCCTTCACTCTCTCTCTCCCTCCCTCTCTCTCCTTCCCCTCTTTCCCTCCCCTCTCTCCCTCCCTCTCCCTCCCTTTCACTCTCCATCTCTCACTCTATTCTCCCACCACTTCTGCTAAATATGCATGTTTTCATCCCTTGTGTTTTTATATTTTCTTTAATTACTTAGTTCATTTCACATAAAATTATTTTTTTGTTAATCTTATCTTGTTAAACTTGTATGTATCATTGTAATTCAACTATTGTTCTTTCATGTATCTAGGGTTTTCGCAGGTTTTTTTCCACCCCCCTTCCCTTCGTGGGTGTTTTCCTGCGTGGTCTTTTACTAGGATGGCCAAGTCTGGTCTTTCCTAGGTTTTTTTACCACAATTACTGTCTTTATATAGAAACTTTCCAAATTTTAATCTGATGTTTTACTTGTGTTTTTCTATTTTCTTTTTTTTTATGGTTCTCATTCTATCATTATCATTTGTAACTGTCGATGAAGGGTTAAATGTAAGAAGGGACTTCACAGTCTCAATTTCGCCCTGAATAAAGTCGTTTGTCTGTCTGTCCCTCACCCTGTCTCCTTTTCCAATTACCCTCTGTATTACTACATTCCTGCATAACCCTTCTTCTCCACTATTTCCCTCCTCCCCCTCTCTCTCCCCTCCCTCTCCCTATCCCCCTCTCTCCTGCTTCCCCCTCCCCCTTCCCCTATCTCCCTTTCACCTCTTTTCCTTTCCCTCCCTCCATTCTCTCCTTTTCCCCTCCCTCCCCCTCCTCTCCTTTTCCCCTTACCCTCTCTTCATTTAAACTGCTTATAAAACAAGTTATTTATACGCTCGTAAGCTATATAGATGTTCATACTATTAAAAGGCAAGAGTCCCATAGAAAAGCATAGTAGCGTTTCCATGGTAGATAAAATTTCCCATTGTTATATATTTTAAAATTTCTCGTTTTTATGCAGTTAAAATCAAATATTTAAGCTAATTCGGCATGAATTCGTATTCCGTTTTCAAAAATAATTATTTTCACTCTTTTTTCCGTTTAATACTTCAAGTCCGGAATTTGTATCATAATTTTAAGTAATTTTAAAATGCAATTAAAAATGCCTTGCGCCGATTTCAATGCTTTTCTTATGGGGTATTAAATGGTTACTTGGTAACGGTAATCAACAAAGCATACATACCTAAGCGTTACATATATATATATATATATATATATATATATATATATATATATATAAATTCCAGCACCGAGTTTTCTCATTCACGCATTATTTAAATGCTTTTTAGAGGAAGAAGAAGAAGAAAAAGACTAAATGACGCATACATGAAAAAACATTAAAATTAGATTTACTCAGAAAGAAAATAGCATTTAAAAATGACACTACAATTAATAAACATGCCACAATTTGTTATTTTTTTAGCCTTGATGCATCCGGTATTTTAAAAAATATCACCCACCGGATGGAGGGTAAAAAAAACTCACGGGAATAAAAACAAAAATTATCACGCGTGACCGCAAATGCGGGCATAACAAATCTCTTGTCAACTGCTTCCCCTACACCTTTTTCCCTAAGGGCCAGTGCCACCACCTTCTAGACAGGCGTTCCCTCCTCCGTCCGTGGGGCGGCTCTTTAGTGAAACGTGGGAGTGTTTGATGGAGCCATGTGAAGTCTTGCCAGGAAACCGAGCGCCATCTACCGAGACCTGTGCGTGTGTGTGTGAATCAGTGTGTGGTCCAATGTCTCCTCTTTCACGCTTCCGTCTCCACGAGAGGCTCCCTTGGGGGACACCGTGTTCCTTCGCCGCCAACTCACCTCCTCCATCCGCCGCTTCTCTGTAAAACCTCCATTCGCGCTCCGCGTGCTCCGTTTCCGTTACTCAGGGGCCTACGGTGGCGATCTCTCGACGCCCTTGCGGGAAACTTCACAGACGACAGCCGCGTCATTCGAGAAGAGGGTGGGTGGAAGATGGGGGGGGGGAGGGGGGGGGGAAATACCGTGAAATTTCCGGAAGCAGTCACCGCTTAAAAATACGAGGAGTTTTCGAAAACTCATACTTCCCTCGACTCAACTTTCGAACGATTTTTTTGAACTTTTGAGGTTGTTTGTGTGCCGACGTTGATATGTGTAGGAGTGTGTGTGTGGAAGCTCATCGATTCATTTTTATGCCTTCCGCCTTTTCTTCCCCGAGGTTAATGGAGGACTTTAAAAAAAATCTACGGGGTTTTTGCACTCATATCCTTCTTCGAAATATTATAGTATAGAAATTTGTTAAACTCTCGTAACTCGAGAAGGCGTTTTAACTCGCTTTAATTCCTTCCTCCTTCCTTCTAAAGTTTTACGCTGCCCTAAAAAATACTAGCATTCGTGTGTGTGTGTCAGGACCGTAAACTAACCGCGACTATCCATTAAAAATTTCGGTAGTTTTTAGGCGAACATTATGAGGGCAATCGATCCTTACTTTACAGCGTGCGTTCAAAACTTCGCAGCGTGCGTTAAATATTAGACGAAAATAATAAAACGATCTCCGTTTTTTATTTTATGTAGCGCCGTTATTTTCTTCGTTGCTGCGCGAACGGTCGGACGAGGTCGAATTAATCAGAAAAATAGGTTTGGAAGTCTGCCCGAATCTGATCCTTATTATATTTTTGCTTAAGCGTACGATGCGAACTACGGGGAATATTCAGCCCGTTGGTAATCACGCAGCGGGATATAAAAAAAATAACCCGACGGATATTAAAGTCATCTCCCTGTAACCCGCCTCCTTTCTCCATGCACGGTGCATCATTATTCTGCGGGGATCTGTGTGTACCCTTCGTAATAGACCCCGTGGTTTATAAGCACACCCCCAGGATAGTTGACCCAAACGACGCAATCAACGCCGTACCTCAATATCCTTGGCTTCCTTGCTCTCCGCACAAACCTCGGCGAAGACGTGCCCGCCCATCTCAAAAAGCAGCGTCTAGGTCGGAAGGTAAAGAGGAAGGGAGAGAGGGAGTATAAATGTCCGAAGGAATTAGTCATCCCCACCACGTCGGCCATCTTCTTACTTCTATCTCACTATCTCTCTTTGTGCCCCCCCCCCCCCTCCAAAAGGAGCCCTCGTCAGGGATTGAGATCCTTCCCCGCGGGCATCGCCAACGACACCGCAATCCGACGGTCGCCTTGCGAACTCCGACACCTCGGGGCGAAGGGAGATATATATATATATATATATGTATGTATGTATACACACACACAAACACATAGGATGGGCAATAGGGAGTGAGAAAGACGGAGGAATACTGAGGGAAAGAGGGATTTGGAGAGAGAGAGGATTTCATAGAAGCTGAGAGAGGGTGAGGAGGAGGGGATTGAGGGTGTGGGCTGTTTTGATGGAAGGAAACCGCCCTCTGCGCCAAATCTCTCGGGTCACCTCTCCTCTTCCCTCCGCTTCCCTTCTTGCCACCCCACCCTCTCCTTCCTCGACTCCCCCCATGACAAGCCTTACCCTTATTCGTCTGACGTCTCCTAACTAAAGGACGCTGGACAAAAAGGCACTTGTCATCTTCAACGGATAGATAAAAGGTGTCGGGGTGCTGCAGAGAGTGAGAGAGGGAGAGATTTCCGGAGGGGAGGGAGAGAAGAAAAAAACCCGGAAAATGTGGAAGCGGCGCGAAGGACCATGCCGGCAGTTCGGTCCGTGTCCTCTTCAAATAATCATGGGAAAATACCTCCCCCCCCCCCCTCCCCCTACTTATCCGATAGAAAACTATTGCCAAAACTATTGATCAATGTGGCAGAATCTTCTTCGTCCCTTCTGCCTGTCTTGTTTTTAAGGGCTCCTCCTCTCTTAAAGGCGCGGGAGGGAAAAAAAAAGAGGGGACATCTCGAAATGAGCGTCCAAGGGGCGGCTTTAGGGAGTTAGAGGGAGGAGGAGGGGAGAAGAGAACTGAGGTGCGAGGAAAGAGAAGTGACGAAAAGGAAAGAGCGAGAAAAAAAGCGAGATAAGAGAGAAAGCGACTGGCGCGGTGATGGATATGTCAAAGGGGGATAACGAAAACGCGAGGACGAAGACAGAAGAAACGAGAAAGTGAAATAAAAGAACAAGGTTGGGTGAAAGAGACGATATAAAAAATGGAGTAAAGGAATAAAAAGAAAGGTAAGTAGGCAAAATAGAAAGACGACGAAAGATGAGACGCAAAAATAGAGATAGGATAGAAAATCATATTAAGAGAAAGACTTGATTGCGTCACGTGATAAAGTAGACCGGTTTATATTGGAAACCATATAAGAATAGCAGATAAGCTAAATTCGTATTATACCAAATTCAGATTATACTAAAACTATATCGAGCATTTTTTGATAAGAGGTTGCTTAGTTAAAGATTTGATTGAGGGAAAATATAAAGATAATTGTGGATTAGGGTGGAAATTTTCTTTTTTTTCACCTTCTAATAATATAGTTTGAAGAGGAACGAATGTTATGAAGGAAGAACAAGGTGGAAATAACGTTGTGGACTATCCGAACTAATTACGAACCTCCTAGCGGATAGATTAGAATGATGGTGATGACACTTGTAAAAGTAGAAAAAGAAAAAGCCGCGTAACAAACTTTAGAAATATATTCAGGGTATATCAATAAAAAAGAGAAGCTATACATTACATAGAAAAAAACAGAAAGTTTTACCGAGTAGATCCATGAAGTTCAATTGGCGGAGAAATAGGATAATAAATATAAATGAATTGATGTGAGAAAAGTATAAAATAAAAAAAAAAAAGAACGGAAGAGAAACGACGGACAAATGAAAGTGAACTTCAAATATGTAGCGAGAAAACTAAGTTCTTAAAAATAATGGCCGACTCCAGAGCACAGGAGAGGGCTGAAAATAAGGAAGAAAGAGAGAGAGGGAGAGAGAGAGGAGGGGGAAGAGAAGAGAGAGGGGTTTGGCAGAGGAAAGTGAAATGGGATAAGGCTGTTAGAGGAACGAGGGACAAGAGAGCTAAGAGAAAACACGAACAAAAGAAAGAAGACGAAGAAAAAGAATCGGAAAGAAGAGTGATGAAAAGATGAAGAAAGTCTACAGAAAACCAGAGGGAAGCGACGAGAGACGGCTAAGAAAGAGGAGAGGAAGGGAAGAGAGGAAGAAGGGATAATCCCCCATTCCCCTCCCCCCCCCTCCCTTAGTCCCACCCTCTTTCATCTCACACCATTGCCAATATTCTCTCCCCCCACCCCACATCTCCCAGAGGTAGCCTAGCGACGCATTAAACCGTCTCACAGAAGGGGTTTCTATTTCTCTTTCTGCTTCAGGGAAAGGGATTCGGGCATATAAAGAGAGAGAGAGATATATAAAGGCGAAAGGATTTGCACGTAAACTGCGGACGGGATTACGCTATTAGGACCGAATTTCCTCCAGACGCGGTTAATACGAGGAATCTTATTCATGTTCCTCTTTTCATATCTGCCCCCCACTCCAGAATAGTTGAGGGTGGAGAGAGGAGTAAGGAGGGAGGGAGAGAGAGAGCGAGAGAAATGGAGGGAGAGCTGGGATATCGGACAGATGGGGTCGGTCTCCTGGGATTCCAAGTCCTGTTTCTTGTTTTTCTTCGCTCTATCCCCTCCCCCTCCTACTTCCTCCGTCTATCCTTCTCACACTCTCCTCCTCCACCCTCGCTCCTTAGTAAGGAGTTTTCGGACTGGTTGTGGGTGGTAAGGGAGGAGGTAAGAGGTGGGGGATAAAGGTGACAGGGAGTAGGGGGAAATATGGGTTTGGCGAGGAAGAGGAGTTCGGCCGATTCATCACTGCCCCTCCGTCTCTCACTCCCTCTTCTGGGGGTTTAGAGGAAGGAGAGAATTGACGGAGGAGCAAGGGAAGGAGGGAAAGGGTAAGAAGAAGAAGAAGAAGGAGGAGGAGGAAGAGAGCCGTAGGAAGATTGGGACATAGGGGGGGGAGGGGGGGCGAGGTGAGAGGGGAGTAATAGTAGTAGTAGGCATGGTTCTATAGAGAAGACGGGTATTAAAGATGGGTTGGTGGCGAAGAATTGAAGGAGGTTGGAGGTGACGGAGTGGTTGTGAGGATTGAGGGAGGAAAGACATTTGAGGTGACGTGGGGAAGGCGGCGGAGGTGAATAGGAGGAGGGGAGCGAGATAGGGAGGAGGTGTGCGGTGGGATATAAGGGAAGAGGACTTAAGTACGTAATATTCCCCCTTTGCTTGGCGTCTGGAGTGATGAACGAGACAAGGATTCGGCGAGGGTCATCGGAGCGTGTATAGAGAGCCTGAGAGTTCCCTTCTAGCTTTCCCCTCCCTCCCCCCCCCCACCCTCCCACTACTTCTCTCCCATACTCAGGGTGTTCCTATTTCTGTTCTATCTGCGCGAGCATAGCGTTATTGTCGGTCGTTACTCGGAATGGCGTCGCGGATATATATATATATATATATATATATATATTTGAAAGTCTCAGGTTATTCGTGGTAGGTACTTTGAATAATGAATCAATGTCTCTCGTGTTTTTGTTTTTGACTTGCGAAAGCTATCCGCTAATTTATTTCCGCTTATGGTCAATTTGTTTCGGGTTTGTGTTGCGTTCGTGTGTGTTTCGCTTGTAATACCTGCGTCTGTGGGAAACGGGAAATATGAAAGAAAGATTGCCTTATGAGTATTTGGGCTGATATCATATTTGTTAAGCAGACCGAAAATACAAATGCATTTCTTGCGTAACTTTTAGATAGAATAATTTATCGAGTCCATATGACTCAATTTCTCAGTTTAAATCCTTCCTTTTTTTTATTGATTTTATTTATGGAAATAGGTATACCAAAAAAAAGATATACATAACAAGCAAATCTTCAAAACGTCCGCATATTTCTTTTAAAATTTTATTTATGTTTTGCTGAATTTTAGTTTAAAAAGCAATGTAAATTTGAAATGCCTACCCAGTAGGTAGTTTTCAGTACTGTGAACTGCTGCTCTCAGCAGAACAGTTTAAAAAATGCATTATTATAAAAACACGTGTTATACACAATCTAAAATACTAGATCCAGATAATGTTCAATTACTATGACACTATTAAGTACATCTAAATTTGGTATATATGCACAAAGTAAACGTTTCAAAGTGTTTAATCTATGCTTTAGCTGTAAATTCATCAAAGTTATACAGCTTTGTTCGCATGACAGAGTTACATATTTCCTTGTTTATAATTTGACAACTTGTTTCCGTAATTAAATAATTCGAGGAGACAGAAAAAATTCTTGAGAATCATGAGGAAGCTAAGGTTAGCATATTTAACGTCTTGTATTAGCATGTTATATCGGAAGAAATTTGTTCTAAATTATGTTTTATGTGCCGACATACTCCGTAAACAAAGAGAATGACAAAAATTGCCTTTGTGTAAATTGATATTCCCCAGAAAAACTTTGCAGGAACAATATTCCTTCTCTTTAAGTTATTACTTTATGCACAATAAAGCCACTTTGCCTGCGGGAAAACAAATTATAGACGAAAGACAAACGCTCCTCGCCGTCTGTCTCAACTTGCGCATTCTTCGAAACGGCAAACGAATGCGAGAAATTTGCTCAATTCCCTCGGAAATAGGAAATCCCGCGAATTTTACGCTACTAACCCGTAAGTACAAACGTTATTAATTAAAACCCCCAAGGGAGCAGAGATTTTCAACTTTTTAATTAAGCTTGATGTATAAACATGCTCCCAGAAAATTCTTTCCGGGTAAAAGAGCAAAGCTAGGCCGTAAAAAAAAAATACGAATCGTCCTTTCTTTCTATCTCTCCCCCCTTTTCTATTTCTCTTTCTCCGTCTCTGCCTCCGCGTAACAAGGAATACAAATTTTTATTCCGCAGTCGCAATGAAAAATTTTCAAAAGGCAGGAATGAGTTAAAAGCTCCTCAAAGTAAAAAAAACGAAACGCGTTTCTTTTCCTCCCGTAATTTCTTTAATATCGCCCTTTTCCTCTCTATCTCTTTCCCAGCTCTCGGAAGGAAGAATAACGTCGTAAATCGCAGATTGCGAGGAAACACCGTCCTTCTAGTCGGATGAAGAAAAACATAGCGATCACATTTGTATCCTTTCATTGAAATTGTTCTTCTTTTCTTCCCCTTTTTTTTTGTCCCTCGTCCCCTTTAAGTATATTAAAGTTGGAGTAACAATGTCTCTCTCTCTCTTTCTCCCTAAACATGCCCTCCTTTCCCCTCCTACCCACACTCCCCTCTTTTCTAACTTCCCGAACCAACCCCATATTTCGGAATAGGACGTATGTATGCAGATTTTTTTCTTACTCTTCTTCTTCTCCTTCGAACCTCGCGCGGGGGGGGAAGTGGAGTGGAGGACAAGAATAACAAGGGAGAGGAGAAAGAGGTGGGAGGGTTGGGTGGATGGGAGGAGGATTTCTCGGGGATTTATGTCCGAGATCCCTTAAATGGTATGATTTAGTGGACAACAGAAACACCCTCTGTCGGTTTTAGGCGGCTTGGATGCAACGTAGTATACGGTACGCCGTGGGACTCATAACTCCTCTTTTCCCTCGCTTTCCTTCCTTCCTCAGGAAGAGGAAAAATACGTGGTCCAGAAAAGGCAGAGGAGAGGGAGAGGGGGAGAGAGAGAGAGAGAGAGAGAGAGAGAGAGAGAGAGAGAAGGGGGAGGTAAGAGAGGGGTAGGGACACGGGACGGATCTCATCCTCCCAGTCCTGTATTTTTTTCCTTTCTCTCTCTCTCTCTCCCACCTCTCTCCGATTCCGAATCCTTGTATCTCATGCCGCCCGCCATCCGTTCCAATGCCGGTCCGTTTCTTCTCCTTTCTTCTCCCTCTTCTTCTTACCCGGGATAAAGGATGTTTCTCCGTGAGAGAGGAAGAAGGGTTTTCGTTAGGGGGAGGAGAGAGGAGTGGAGGGGATACACTTCGAACGAGATTAGGCGGTTAATATTTTACGGCTCAGAGATAGGAATTTCCGGATTGGATGTCATTAAAAAAGGTTAGGGCGGAGGAAGGGAGTTTATGCGCGACATCTGAGCGTCTTTCTTTTTTTTTAATTTTCTCGCGCTGAAAAACCCTTGTATTCCGTATTTTTTTTATTGTGAAGGTCTATTGAAACTTGTCACTTCCAGCGATTTAGAGTGTGATTACAGCGAATTTATTATGGGTCTAGATTCCATCGGGTGACCGAATGGCTGAGCAAGTACTACAACTTAATTGACGCAATGAATCCCTCCGACAATGGGGGCTCGCAGAAATGCATGTTACTGAACAGATTAATGCAAAATTTAAAAAATCGTTAAAAAATGGTATTATTAAAAATTTATTTTAGATTTTGATGACAAAATATTATTATATCAATATTTAAATTATTGGATTGTTATGTGTGGACTATGGACTTGCAGGGAATGTATATTTGGAAGAAGTTGTATGGCTTACTCAAAAACGATTAACTCCTGGAACTGGAGGACGTTGGGGAAGATAAAATAGAGGGATAACGGTAGAGGAAAGAAAGAGGAAGAGAAACAATTGGATTAGGCATTCCTAGAAAAGAGCCTCGTTGATTGAAGATGTGACTGAAGAAGGATGTGAAAGTAAAAGAGTAAGGGGGAGCTATTAGAAGCCCTGAAAAGAGAAAAGAATTTTTAATAAATGAAGAAATATGCGAAGAGCAATGCGTATAATCCAGTTTTACCTATAATCACGGATTTTTCAGTAGATTGTGTGCTAAAGATGATGATCGGAAATATCAACGTGCAAACATTAGCATTAGAGAGCATCACGTTGCCGTATAATCAACGATCTTACTGCGTGTGTTCGCATCTACTAATCCAACTAACAAACTCAAATAATTCGTAATAACTAGAGAATAAATTTTTCGAAACGGACAAAAAGGATGTCTAGTATTTCTCTCCGATCCCATCGGTTCCTATTTCGGCAATGGGAGCATTGCCCTTCAACCTTTTGAAGGAAGGTCCGTCCCATTTAATTACGCCTTCCACAAAAGATCTTAAAGAGAGGGGAAAAAAGAGGAAAGAGATAGAGACAGGGTCGGAAGGAGGAAAGGGGGTGAAAATTGGTACAGAAAGGAAAAAAAAGCAGGAGTGATAGGGAAAGAAGTGGCAGAGGAGGTAACGAGTAGTGAGTGAGAGAGAGAGAGAGAGAGAGAGAGAGAGAGAGAGAGAGATGGGCGGGCTGAGGGAGGAAGAGATGAGAGGGAATGAAAAAATTCGGGGTAGAGATAGCTCGCATGATAAACGGCCCGTGGAGTGTATGCGGGTTGGACGAGTCTGCCATTGGGCTGCGTTGGAGGATGGGATCGAACAGAAGGGGGAGGTGAGGAACGGGGGGAGAGGAGGAGGAAGAGGAGGGAATTTTTTGGGAGAAGGCGGGGGAGAAGTTCGGCTTGACCCACGAGAGCTGCTCCGGTAGGAAAAGTGACTGCCATGGGACCTTCATCATCCTTCTCGTAGTACGATGCGTTAGATCTATGGGAAGGCGCTTGGATCCCGAAAAATATTTTCCCGTTCTCCTTCCATCTCCTTTCTTCACAAGAGAAAACTCCGTACCGCCTCGCCGCCAAAACCTTCATCCCAGACTTCCTACTTTGTTTCCCTCTTTCCGTTCGAAGGTCTTCATCCCACCCTCTTCCCTCTCTGTCCGGTCTCTATCGCCCTCGCAATCCCCCCTCCCCCCCTCCAATCCCGCCCCCACGCCGCATACCCTCTTCTCTTTTATACTCCGCGCGACCCTCTCTCTCTCTCTGCCTCTCCCTTTCGGTGGAAATTGAAAAATGCCATATTCATACAGTTATTGAATAAAAGATAGGTCTGATGCGGGATGGGAGTGGGAGGAAGTATGGAAAAAGTTTCTTTCCCCTCATTTTATCCTCTCTTCCCTTCATCCGCGGGTGCTGGTATGCGCGATGGGAGGTCGCGCCGGAAGAGTATATCCGGGCCTTTTTCTCGGTGTTATTTGCAGGGAAGAGTCGCAGGAGTCTCGTGGTGGTTGTTTTTGGCGGTGTTATTTCCGAGATAGCACACGGGAAACAGGCAATCACATGGTTTTTATTCAGAGTATGTTTAGACTATTTTGAAAATAGAAAAGTGTAACTCATTTGGTATCCTTTATAATATTATCATAGCAAATTCGGTCAAAAAAATCAATATCCAAAGGAATATTATCAATTATATGATTGTAGTGTATCGGTGAAAGAATACTTCGACTTTAACATTTCAAACAGTCTATTTTCGCTAACACGAGCTCTTTTATAAAACTACATTGATAAATGGATGATTAGCGTGTCTCTCTGCCAATGTAAGGAGAACGGCTTCGAAACCATCCGAGAGCATGGTCGTATGTGCTTCTCATTAGATATATAAAAATACATTTAATTGGAGTAATCACTTTGCATCAAATACGTTATTATTATTATTAGGCAGAACATTAACTTAAATCCTGTAGATAAAATAACAAGGGATAATAAGAGCGTATTTAAATTTTAGATAATTTTACTTATAAAATAAAAACAGAACAGAACTGTTCTACAAAACTGAACTCGGTGAATTATTGACATAGTTTGCTAGCCTGCCCGTTGCAGCTTTGCTTGCGGATGTAGCACTGAAAGGAGGTAGTGAAACTGACTAAAAAACTAATGTTTACAGTTAGTCCTATAAATTAATTTTGCGTCCTATATGTTAATTTTGTAGCGTAGCTGCGTGCGTCGCACCGGAGTGGAAATGGTATTTACGAAATAAGTGAGAATATGAAACTTGGAAGATCTGTGCATATAAACGTGAAAGCATGGGAAATATATGAAAACCTTGAAATGTAGAAGAGTTATGAATTAATTAATTTTTAAATAACGTTTTTCAATAACAAATGTATCGCCTCAACATTTATACAAACTTGAGACTTGGACAGTTACACAGCAGAAAGAAATAAGTGCATTTTTTATCGAAGAGGGAATCCGAATCCGCGCCGAATTAGCCTTAAAATGCGTTTATTGCCAGAAAAAAACGACAATTTTTCGATATTTAACGACGAGAAATTGTAACACCATATAAACCGGTCCAAATGGAGAAATGAGAAAGGGAGAGATAGATAGAGAGGGAGAGACTTGAAAAAAATCTATCTTATACCGTGAAATGAGAAAAACGATTATTATTATTACTAAGCGAACATATTTTTCAGGGGGTAATGTAAAATTAGAGGAGCCAAACTTATTTATGACCGTGAAATGTTTGTAATGCGTGTGTGAATATCTTGGACATTATTTGGTAATGTCAAACAGTCGATGCAAACTTGTGTTGTTTTATCATATATAATATGTTTAATCTGAGTCTTCGATCATAATAACCCGATTTTTCTTCCACTTTATATTCGCCTAATGGGAATTCAACAAGAAATGGAGTGTTGGGAAATTTCAGTGCGTCATTCAAATCCTTTGACGCAATAACCGCTCTCAGAATAAATTCCCATTTTGAATATTGTCATAATAGCCTGCAATAACTTATAACAAATTCTTCGTACGACTGTTGCAGGCATTAATTATACAAAAATTTAGCTACTTCAAATCAATTCCCTTGAGAACGTCTTCGTATCTGCAATGTAATACACCAATCATTTACCTTGTCTGGATCATAATTTAAGCGCAGATGTTTTTATTAAAACGTCACATCGCAAAGATCTGAATTATTCCCCATTGCACGTCATACAAAATTTTCCACGGGTATGCCGGGGCGAGACGATTCCACGTGATATATTACGTAGAAATTCTTTATTGCGGCAATTTGTGGAGTAAAGTAGGAACCAGGTTATCATGCGCGATATCATCTGGGTAACCTTCTCTCTTTTTTTATGAAATTTTCCATTTCCAGAAAGAAAATTTGCTCGTGGAGGTGTCAGGACTCCATGCCTGTCTTATTTAGTTGAATGATAGCTCAGCGACTCCGGAGGTCTGAGCCGCACCATCAGTCTCTGCTGGTTCCATTCGCAGGAGAAGAAAGGAAAAGATCAATTTTCTTGACTCTTCCATCAACCTCATCTCGTTCTCGACGGGGAATTCTTTGAAAATAAGAAAAATAACTTCGCAGGCGTGATTAATCTATCGTATTAATTTAATTAGAAACGACTGCGGTAATATTAAATATTAGCCCATTGAAAAAGATAAGGGAAATAACGACAAAACAAATTATAGATAGTAAATTGCTTATATGATGGGGCAATTATTAGTTTCTAGGGGTTTTGCTAAAGATATTAGTTAACCGGTGATTTTGTTTTAGTTCGGCTCTATATTCTTCTATGAAAAATAGAGCACATAACATACAAATATTTAGTTTACAATTTAGAATTTTATGCTAGGTGGAAGTGGATAACTTTCCAATGACAACTAATAAAGATACACGTTGTAGACTTCAAACGTGTCTTTCGCTTCCAAGTGACTCGTACAGAATAATAATTCCATGATATTTCTATGGGACGAACAATAATTTCTCGTAGTATCAGGTGAACACTGTACACTCCACATATATTATTCAAAAATAAAACCTTCGTCTTCTTATCAATCCACCTATTCTTAATGCGAAACAATTATGTAAGAGGACAAAAAGTTTCGAGCACATCGACTTGCATTCAACTCCAATTTAATGAAATTGTTACAGTGAAAGGGATTTCAAACCTCTCTCCGAGCCTCTACGCTGCACCTTAAACTTTTGATAACCCTTGAGTGAAAAAAAAACCGCGGAGAATTACAGAGACTCAAGATATATGGGCCTACTTTACCATAAAGGTCCTGCCTAATTTCAGTTTGCGTAAAGTTTAAAAAAAGGGTAAAATATCCTCGTAGACGAGCCCAAAACCCGCATCTGCTCCCCTTTTTATACAGTAGACAGAAAATTCGATGCTCCCTTCCTTCCTTCCTCACGACACCAGAGCCGTCGCCGACGCCGTTTCGAAGGGGACAAGGCGGGGGGGGAAGGAGGGGGGAGGGGGGGGGAGAGGAGAGGCGGAAGAAGAAGAGGGGCCTCGCCACCTGCCCACACCTCTCAAAAAATCTTCTTCCTCCCACGATCCCCATTTACGTGCGACGTCCCCTTTCACTTCCCCCCCTGTGAGAAAATAATCCTGGCCCGAGAGAGAACTTACCCGCTCGCTCTCTCTCTCTCCCTCTCTCTCTATTTACTCTCATTTTCCTCCGCGTCCTTTCGTTCTGACGTTTCTGTCAATCTCCATTTCCCCATAATATATCTTGGCCGCACTTTCTTCGACTTGCTTCCTCTACCTTGTCCTATGTCGTTTCACCTTTCTCTTCCTCTCTTCACTTTTCGTATGTTTTTCTTTTTCCAGGTCTTACTTCCTCTCTCTCCTGCTTTCTCTTATCCTCTTGCTAGCTCTATCTATCCCTTTCCCTTCATTTCTCTGTCTTTCTTTCTCAAGCTTTCTCTTATTCACTCTCTCTATCCGTTGTTGATCTCCTTTATTCTCTTGCTACCTCTATCTCTTTCTTGCTCTACCTTGCTCTCTTTTCCTATCCAATGCATTTTCCTGCACGCTCTTGCTCTCTATTGTTCTCTCTTGCTCTCTCTCTCTCGCTATCTCTTGCTTTATCTCTCTCAGTCTTAACGATAACATTTGGTGTCTTTCTCTCTCTCTCCTCCTACCTTTCGCTATACTTTTCTTCCCTTTCCTCCGCTCCATTTTATTTCCTTCCTCTCATATCTTATAACCCTCTCTACCACCTCAACGCCAACTCCATCCTCCAACGTCACCGTTGTCTCTCGACTCCGTCTTCAATCTTCATCATTCTTCCCCGCATGCGGAGTAGTCGTACCCTTTCTTTCCTGCGCCCCTCTTGTGCCTCCCCATCCCCCACCGAAGACTCCTCCTTCCACCCACGGAAAACCCTCTCTCTCTCTACGAACCCTAACCTTGTGCCATTGGCTCCCTCAGTGCCCTTATCTGTTTCTCTCTATCTCTCTCTCTCTCGCTTTCCTCGGAACTTCATCCGAGAAACCCCTGTCGTTGACGTGGATTGACACAAGGGGAAGATAGACTAGGGGAGGAAGTGGTGTGGGTTATAGAGAGAGGGAGAGAGAGTTGGTGCGGTTAGAAGGAGAGAGTAACTGGGATGGTTGACGAAAAAATACTAGAATACAAGGAGTCTGTGCGTGAAGCAGGCGAGAGAAACTTGCAAGAGAATGATGCCAAAAAGTTTTTTTCACTTCAAAGATGCATGTGGGTAACGATACAATAGAATGCACAGAATATGTGCTTCATAAAGGTATTCTCGGGAAAGAGAGTTGTTGATTTTTCATGCAGGATACTCAAAAAAAAAAGATTTGTTAACTCCCTTAGCCTATTGCCATAACAGTGAGAAACCATAAGATGGAGAGAATGCAGCAAATTTTATGCATTAATTGCTTCAGAAAATACTTCCAGATGTATGTGCTATCCAAGGAGAAAATAAACGAGGATAATCTATTCCCTTAAATCCATTGTTTAACACACGGCGACACGAGTTTTATCTTCCCTGTTTTATAGGATGACAATTAATTTTTTTCTTTACATCATTTTATTTTTAAATTCCCTTGCTATTAATTAAAATTATTCTCTTTCACTAATTGTTTGGTCGCTCAGCTATACTGTTTTTAAATCTGAACATATAAAACGTTCTTACAATGGATTTCAAGTGTTAACATTAGCTTTTTACTGCTCAGAAAATAATGATATTAGTAATAAAAGATGTACCTCAAAGCAAAATATGAATTGATTGATAATTTAAATTAATTATTTGAACAAGGAAAAACATAAATTTTCGAGATTTCATATTCGGTTTGGAGCTTTTAATTTTTAATTTAATCCTCCAAAATAAAGGAAAACACATCACAATGAAATTTAATCAAAGAAGAGTCCTCTTCTAAAAATGATTAAAAGGATTCGCTCGGAAAATTATATTCACTTTTTTGCCCGTGTGCAGCAGATTTTTAAATTCAGACACAGCTAACGAAATGATGCTACGACCCTAGAATGACGAGTTATTGCTTAAGATAAATTAAATTCGAAAGTTTTATCAAGCTCTGTAGTGGTGGGAATATTTTGTTTATTCGAAGAAAGAAAAACCCTTGGCTTTTCCTTGAAAAAATAAATCTACGTTTTTCATCGCAAAGAATTCATAAAAGAGAAAATTCTCATCTTTTCTTAATTTAGGTGGCCGTAAAACGAAGAGCTACGAGAGGTGCATATTCATTATTATTCTGACATTTTTTATATAGAAATCCCTGTCTTCCCGGTTAATAAGCGAATTTCATTACTTTTCCCATCTTCCCTCCTAGCGCGAGCTCTCTCTCTTCCAACTCCCATCCAACCCCTGAATCAAAACACAGTTCATTCCACGTGTTCTCTCTCTTTCTCTCCGCCCCTCATCTCTCGAACCATCCAAACCCCCCCCCCCCTTCTCTTCCTTTCCCCTCCCCGCTAAAAACCCTTCAAAATACCTCGAAACACCTTATACATCCCCCCTCCCACTCCACTTCCACATCTAAAACTCCCTTCCCTTACTCCTACATCTCCTGCGTATCTCATTCTAGCCACCCCCACTACACCCTTCTACTCCCTTCATCCCGCCCCCATACCTGATCGACTGCGGGAAGCCATAGGAATACCTGAGAGAGGCCCCAAAATTAAAAAAGGGGGGTCTTTCAACCATTTCTCTCCTCGCATCCCCATAACAACGGGTCCCTCCCTCCGCCCTTAACCCCTCTCCCCCCCCCCTTCCTCTCATCTCGCCTCCACCTTTCCCCCACGAAATTTTTTAACCCTCCGCCGCTCCCTTCCTTCGTGCCTAAAAAAATCCTCCCGACTCCTCCTTCAGCTGGCGGGGGAAATTTCATAAAAGCCGAAGCGATAATTCAAAACGCGCCGGCTCCTTTTATGAATTCGCTAAAACAACATGGCCGCGGTAGTTAACGGGAACAAACGTATTGCGTTTGCCGTTAAATTCCATCCGGTATCGCTCTCGGGGGAATTTTGGGAGGGCGGGAGAGAGAGAGGTGCTCCCACGTTCCGCGTTCCTTGTTGTCTTCCGTTTGCGTTTAGGAAGAGCCTCTCGTTGGCCTTTTTGCTCGCGCGATAGGACCTTTTCCCGCCCTCATCACGTGAAAGCATCCTTTATACTCTTTGTCGGGCGACTTGGGACATGTGACGTTCGTAGGAGCGAATTGCCAAAGTGCGAATACCAGTATAGGGTTAGGAAATGTGTATCAAATCGATTCCAACGAATTTTTTTATGTTTTACAATGTATAAATATATTCTGAAATATCCTTTACATAATGTAATACCGTGGACTATAACTAAATAAGTAGTATATTATTTAAAATTTTTAGAACTTTATTATTTATCTTTTATAAATAAAAATTGAATGAAGAATCCTATAGATTGGTATATGATAGATAGAAATGTGTATGTATGAGAAAAAATTTCCAGATGTTTTATTTAGTGGTTGCGTCATGTGTCGAGGTTTTTATTCATCATTATAAAACATCAATTCCCAATAAAAAGATTGACCTGCAAAATGATAAAATATAAAAATGAAATATTTAATATATTAGCAATGATATGATAGCTTTTACATAGGGGAGAGTAGGGGAAAACGGGGTGGTTGGGTAAAACAGGGTACCTCTGATTTTCATCCTGCCAGTGCTGCTACCTCCCGGATACCCCACAACTTAGTCGGGTACAACGCCCTAATAGTGTTCTTGAAGACTGAACGATGCTTGGACGTATATCTGTGCTCCTAAACTTGAAATATGTTTTTTGATGTTTTATGAAATATTGTTTGCAGTTTTTGCAGAGTTTCTACACAACATCTCGTAAGCTATTTATCTAAAAGTCATTGCTTACTTGATTTGGTACAGCATTAGGAATATTGTATAGTGTGTTCAGCAAGGTATCTGTGTAACTAACGGGATGACGCCATGTTTATTGCAAAATTGTTCCTTCGGGTAATACGGGGTACCAAACCGTCGGGTAAAACGGGGTTGGGATGTCGGGTACCCCGTTTTACCTCCCGTATTACCCAACTCCTACTTTTCAATGTTTATAATGTTTCTTTTGATGTTGTTTAAACAAAATAATTGTTAAATAGACCCATTTTTATAATTAACGATCAAGATTCAAATATTTCTTAATTTTTCGGTGTAAAATCAAGTCGGCGCATTGGTTTCAGCAGAGAGGGGCACATGGTGACTGCAGAAACCTGTATGAGTGCAGCTGGCAGTTACATGCCTACCATGTTTGTGTTTCCTAGAGTGAAAGCCAAACCAGAGCTTCTTGACCACACACCACCTGGAAGCACAGCTGAGTTTCATCCAAGTGGGTGGATGCAGAAAGAAATATTTCTGAATTGGTTTGAAAGGTTTGTTGAATTTTCAAACCCATCAGAAGAGAGGCCAGTGCTGCTTTTGCTGGATGGTCATGCAACACATACGAAGAACATCGAGCTGATAGACATGGCACGAAAACATCATGTTCTATTGTGCTTTCCACCACACTGTACCCATAGTATGCAGCCGCTGGACGTTTCATTTATGGCACCTTTAAGCCAAAATTATGCTGAAGAAGCAAGAAAGTGGCTTCGTTCACACCCAGGATGATCAATAACAATCAATGAGTTTGGAGAGCTCTATGGTTCAGCTTTCATGAAAACAGCGTCTATGGAAACGGCTGTTAATGGTTTCAGAAAAACAGGGATCTATCCTTTGGATCCAAATGTGTTTCCAGAGTGGATGTATCAACCTGCAGAAACAACCGAGCAACCAAATCCAAAGAGCAGCTCATAAAATGCAAGTCCATTGGAACAGGAACATCCTCAGCACCAGATTGAGGCAGTCCGTACACCAGAAGCGTCACATGCAGTTGTGTCAGTGGGCGAAAACGCAGGAACGTCAGGATTGCAACTGAATGGAGAGGGACATTTCGTGAATGGAACACCATGTTCACGAGGGCTTCCAAGTCGAGAAATTGCAACAAATCTATCCAACAGCTTCCACGTACTACCTCCGGATGATATCACAGCAGTCTCCACTGCCGTAAGGGCTAACAGTTTTCGAAACCGGCGCCGTGGGAAAACAGCTGTTTTTACTGAATCTCCTTAAAAGAATTCAAAGGTATATCATTCAAAGAGGAAACTTTCTTTGGTAAATGAGGCCAAAAAAGACAGAAGTGCAACACAAAAACAAAGTAGGCCTAAGTCTAAGCCTGTCAAAAAAAAAACATCATTCGTAAGAAGATGTCAAACAATTCAAGTGACGAATATGATGTCGAAGATGCACCCTGCATCTACTGCGGAGAATTGTTTTCTCACTCTAAGGCAGAAGATGGTTGGATTAAATGTGCAGATTGTGATGGGTGGGCACATGAAGCCTGTTCAGGAGTGGAGGCAGAGGATAGTGAAACCTTTTCTTGTGATTTGTACAAGGACGTTTTCAAAAATAAGAGGTTGCCGTTTTGATTACAGCTACCACAGTTGTACTACACTGAACATTATTATCATTTTATTATTTTTTACTGTTAATATCCTTTTCATTTCATAATTTTGTTGAATCCTACTTTTAGAAACGTAAATCTATTTTAGTTTCTTGCTTAACTAGGAAATTCATTATGAAGAACTACTACCCCATATTACCCAACCAGTGGGGTAAAACAGGGTACTTGCAATGTAATTTAGGAGAACAGCAATTAAGTAAATATATCCAAGCTTTATCACATATTTTACTTGTGATTTAGTAATTCAGAATGAGTATGGGAATCTGGGAAGATAATCCCTGATCACAAGATTTACATAAGTGCTTCCAAGATACTCATCAAAATGAAATATGATTAATTAGTTTTGGATAAACTTTGAGTTAGTTATAACAGAATTGTTCTAATGTATTTATGATAATTTGAAATTAGCTACAATACTCTAATAAATCCATATAAAAAGGAACATATTTATGCAAAACAGCAATGACATATAAGGTCGTTTATTCTCCTTTGATAGCCAAAAATATTAAAGTAAATTGTGTTTAAACAGTTTATTTTGTTAGGTGCTTTGATACACGATCAACCTTCTTGTATTAACAATAATACATAAACCTAATTTCCTTATCAGTCCAGCAATAACTGCACGGCATTTCATGGATTTTAAACATTTGATAACGAATAGAGACAATGAAAAAATGAAATGCAGACAGAAAGATTGGAAGCTTTTATAAAGAATTATAATTGACCCAAAGAGATAATAACTACGAAAGAAAAAAATACTGCAAACAATACAATTTCAAAAGTTAAATTCGCTAAAGAAACTAGCAGTCGTTACTGACGAAATCACTGAGAATTAGATTAAACAAGCGATCGAAATAAGAAACGAAAGTTAGCATTAAATAAAATTCAGTGTGAGAAATCCAGCTGTGCCTAATGGTGCGGTATTGTTTTGAACGCATTCATAAATTAAAGATAGTTCTAAACCTCGGCCAAATTTATAATTGCCTTAAAAATATTTTTCCTTAAAAAGGTAATTTGAATCAAAATTTAGACTTTAACAAATCAGATCCGTTCTGATAAAGCCACTCAAATTGTTCTATCGCTTCAAAGAAAAACCCCTCCAGCACCTCACCCCAGAAATTTAAATTGGCTTCCCTGTAATAATACCGGAGTAATCAGCTCCTTTCACCTTCCTCCCATCCACCCGCCCTTAAAAAAAAAACTCCCCTTAACGTTTGAGCTCAAAAAGCGCCCGCTATTCAATGCCGTCCAAAATTGAACCTATGTACAATTTAATACCCCTTTCCGCCGAAGCGGTGTCAACCTTCACGGATTTTTCTTCTCTCGCTCTCTTTTTCGGAGACAAAAGATGAGGTTTCAAAGGGTTTCGTTCATGAAATACTTTCGTAGACACAACGTATATTCACACAGACGTTAGTGCACGTGTTAACCTCCTTCTCTCCCGCCCCCTGCTCCTTGCCCCAAACCTCTCGTCTTTTGCAGTTAAAAAAGTGAGAGAAAACTTTTAATTGGAGAGAGAGAGAGACGAGGGGGGCGTGGCAGAGCAAGAGAGATAGAGGGAAAGAGAAAAGAGGGACCGACTGGAGATAGGCGTGGAACGCCTTGACTACGTGTTTTATGGAGACGCAAAGCGCCGCGGACGGCACTAGTACGCGACTTAATTGGATGTTCTCTTTTGCGGAACAGAATCAATCTTTCCGCGTTTTTATTTAGTGCCTTTTTGGATTCGATTTTGGCGAAGCGAAAAGTTTCGGGCAGTTAGAAATGGGATTCCTTAGTTCTTTCACCAGTTTTCGCTTGAATAGTGTTAAATGAGCTATTTCGTATTGGGTTTTTAATACACTTTAATTTTACAGCGTTAAAATGCATACAGTTGTAATAAATTGAACGGAAACTTATTCCCGGCTAAAATGCCAAAACCTGATCTTGTAATGTGACGACAATATTTTGTCTAACCGTCATGCAGTTCGATTAATCATTTTATTTAGCAGTTTGTAATACGGTTTGATTGGAATTGACTAAATGGATAAATTCCATGCCATACTATGAAGTCCATGAGTTTTCAACTATATAGCATATGAATAACAGAGATGAGTGTAGCTATAAAACCGCAATATTTTAATCATAATATTCCAATTCCTTCTACCGTAATTAACTAAGAGCATAAATACATTTCAATGTTTCTATATAATACAATATTCTATCAATAGAATATTTCCAAATTATGTTTAGTAAAACTATCAATTACAATTGTTTTAAATATGTACTAATATGTGCATAAGAATGAGAAATGAAAAAAAAATAGAATCGTGATTGTTTTTCCTTCATTAATTGGTGTGAATTCAGATTTTCTGTAATGTATTAATATTTTTCCTTCAGCTTTCTACGTAAATCAATATGATATCGAAGATAAATATATAACATTCACCGATCATGTGTCCACCAAAAGCGCAATGCTAATACCAGTATCTTTGAGTAAACGAAGAGAGGGAATTTTAGAATCACACCAGTTCACTCTGTCATAAACAAACACGACGGATTGACGCGAAGTGAAACCAAATCGCATTTCGTGGTGATTGGTACTCTGAGATATTTATTTTATACAAGATGCTTTAACCCATCGACGTACTCCAAGATGACCTTAGTTACGTGCCCAGCCCGTAACCTGTCTGCTATACGCGTTTTTAAAGAGGTCTGTTATTATCAATAGAACGGTATGTTATTCAATGTTAAAGTCGTTAGAAGTCATCACATTCTTTCTTATTGGTTCCTGTAATACAAAAGAGTTCGAATTTTTGTCCTAAGTCCTAGGTCAAACATTTTCCTCGTATAAAAGAGTACGGGAACAGGTTAAAAAGTACATTTGAGATTTTTCCATTTAACCCGCCAAGAATTTCTTTGCAATCGGATAAAAACTCAATACGAGGCATTAATTGCCCATGGAACGGAGATAAAAATCATACTACTACAAAAACTGAAACAAAACACAGCAAGTGTGTGAAGAGGCATGCATTTTAACAATTTTCAACTGAAGTCGGTTACACTAATTGGAATGTTTTGAAATCACACAGCGCGAGCTCATTTTTTATTTTGAATTGAAGAATAAATAAGTTTTCGACCGAAAAATCTACTCAGTGCGTCTCTTTTGATTCATTCTTCCCAATCAGGGCATTCGGAGGATGAATCGATAAGGAGAGGAAGGATAACCCGATCCAAAATGCATTATTCATGGCCCCAATTTATTTTTGGAAGCGTTCGGTTCAAATCCTACCCACACACCATCACTCATTTAATATAGTCCTCTCCTCCTCCAACCTTCCCCCTTTCCTTCCTTCGCTACCCTATCCATCTCCCCCATAACCACCCAATATCTTTCCTAGCGACATCCTAAATGGACTTTTCCCAATGTGTCCCTCGGGCATTTTCCCCAAGCTCATCTCACTAAATTCTTTTCTTTGCCCGGATTTTCCTTTTCCCTTAACGCGACCCGTCTCCAGCGTAAAATATTCTCTCCCATAAAGCCGTGGATTAAACCAAGTTTGGTCCGACCCCATTCCCACAAATATCGGTGTTAAACGTTATTTTTTTTCACCGAAAGGCTAATTAATTATAAAGTTTGAGATTGAGTTTGTTTGTGATGTGCACGGTGTGGTCAAACTGGGGATCGAAATGACCTTATCTACGCAGAAATAATCTACATTTTTATTTTGTCGACGGCAAAAGTAATTAATTCGATCGCTATATGCTTTTTGCGTAATAATCGCCTACTCTCTCGGTAAAGTCGGCTCTGGGTATACGCCGTTTGACATTGGCAATCGATGTTACTGTCCTACGTACGACAATATGGAAGTCAGTGGCAAGTAGTAAAGTTTGTGAAATAAACTTGTCACTGTGCTTGAAAACGTTTCTCTCGAAGCATTTTTTACGCAACATCCAAATGTTATAAGAAAAAGCTTCGTAGATATATTTAGAGCAGCGTCATTCAAAACGTAGTACCAGACGATCCTATTAAGATGCGCCAATAAAATTGAAACATTTGCTTTCACCAAATAAACATTTCAGAGGGTGTGGCTACCATTAAGTTAGTAAAACTGCCCAATGGGTACATGGAAAAAAGTTTGAATGGCACAGTCTTAGAATTCCAATTTTACAGGCGACCTCTTCCACAAATATCTATTATGAATTCGTGGATTAAATGAATTTTTTTTTCAATTGAATTAAATATAATTTGCAGAATTATTCCCTTTAGGGAATCGCAAATTTGAGTTCAATGACGGATGGTAGAAATATCACTTTCTACGAAATTTCTATCTGAAAATGTAAAATACTCTATCTCTAACAGACTAACAAACGAAATGGTTTTACCATAACCTCTCGGTAAGCTTTCACCAATCAAAATTTGAAGAGAATCTATACTTAAAAAACGAAATAATATGTATTAAAACATTTTATTATCTCGCAGTTGAACGTATCTAACCCGAATTTCTATGGCCCGGAAACATCCCTAGTTCGGAATGTTTGCGGAATTTTGCCTAATCCGATAAAACATCAATAGACCAAAAATATGGCGTGGATGGTGTTTTCTGTATTCCCACAACTTAAGAAAGAATTTTTAAAATATTAAAATTGTCCGTTTCATCCATGATCCCATCTGGATCGGGCAAACCAAACAGTTTATATATTGTTTTATGTCTTCCCATGCCTTATTTACTCATATCTTTCTATTATATTAAAGACAAGGATATGGCATAGGTGGTGTGTACACAGTAACGTTTCAGTCATTTTATACTAACCGTCTATGCTTCGGAAAATTGTAAGTCCGGGGCCGAGAGATTTAACTAAGTATGTGTGTACATAATTGATTTCATCGGAGCTCTTCAATAAATGATTAATATGATACCATTATGTAATAACTTATCGATGGATCCATGGAAAATTCACTATAAATTCCATAATATTCATTTTACTTTACTAAATAATAAATTCCTTTCCATTTTAAGGCTTCTATCGAACATTAGTTAGCATAATATATTTAGCTAGGTAACATTTCCAGAGAATTCAATTTCGATCATACCTCTCCCCCAAAATATCATCGATAATACTTTTTTGTATTTGTCCTTCTCTCAGCTGGAGAAGAGTAGAAATTTTTACTTTATCCGGAAGCAGAGAGAGAGGGAGGGGGGAATTTTTTGCTCAAAAAACCTACCAATATTCTCACCCGAAGAGCCCACACCGCGGCAACGCCCTTGAGGTATTTTTTTCCCTTTTTTTCCCTCCCCGCCCCGAAACTTTCACCATCTCGTATCCCCGCATTCTGCTCCACATCATTTCTCACGCGGCTACACCAACGGCTCCACGTCACGGGTTAAAAACACAGCAGCACTCAGACACATTCAGCGGCGCCCCTCGAGTTCTCCTCTACCGTCTCTGGACACCTGTTCCCTGATCCCAAATGCAACCCATCCCACCCGCCCGCACGAAATTCCCCTTTCTCCCCACACTCTCCATCCCTCCTTCTATTCCTTCCTCCCCTCCCCCTCTCCTTTCCTCCCTCTCTTGTACTTTCACTACCTTCATCTATCCTTCCATCTCTTTCTCCCTCCCTCCCTCCCTCTCTCTCTCTAACTTCCTCATTTCTCCTCCGTGCCACTCTACCACTTCTGTTTCATTCCCTTTCTCCATTTATCCCACTCGTCCTACTTCAACGCCCTCTTCCACTCCCTCTCCTCTCTCTCTCTCTATCTCTCCGCGCTTCGTTACTCATCTTCTCCTCCTCCACTCTCATTTTTTTCAGCCTCAAAGTCTCCCCTCACCCTTTACCTGCCTTTGCCCGTCTCCTAGCAACTACCACCGATGGTACCTTCTTTCTCTCTTTATCTCTCTCTATTTACATCATACCACACACCCTCCCTCCTCACTGCCACGAGTTAAGTACTTTAATCGAATCGTCTTCCTCTACTATCCCTTTATTTTACCCCTACTTCCCCTCACTTCTCCTAGTTTCCGATATGCTCTCTTGCCTAATCTCTCTCTCTCTCTGCCATCTCTTTCCTCTCACACATCTCCCCCATCCCTCCCACTCTTCCACCCTCCCTCCCTCCCCCCCCCCTCTCTCTCTCTCCCTCGCCTGACTGCCCTCCTATCTCCTTTTCTCTTATCTTCTCCCTCTCCTGCCACCCTTTCTCTTCACTCAACGTTACACCTCTCCGGCTTTTTTCTCCTTTCCCTCCCCCTCCCACCCCTCTCCCTCTTTTTCCGCTTGCTCCCGGTTCTCCCGCACACCCCCTCCCACGTCACTTCCACTCTCTTATTCTCAAGGCCTTCTCCATCCTCCCGACGTCCCGAAAACCTTCGGGTGCGGTATAAACTGCTCCCTTGGGAAATCACCTGATTGAGATCCCTCTGCATTCCTAAAAGCGAAGCCGCGTATCCTAGGCGCCCATTAGGCTTTGTGTGTGTGTGTGTGAGTGTCTCGTCTCTCTCTTTCTCTCTCACTTACACCCTACTCCCTTTACAAAATAACCCCTCCCTTTCTCGCCCTTTCTCTCTCTCTCGCTTCCTTTGAAGGAAGAAAGTGAAGCAAGGGGAAGAGTTAGTGAGGAATAGGGGGAGGAAGGAGGGGGGTGGATGAAACGGTAGAGAAGAGGGTATTTTTTTAAAGGCGGCAAGGGGCAAAAAGGAGAATAGAGTTGTAGCATTGGATGAATAAAAGGGGAGTAAAGGCTGGTGGAGTTAAATGGAGGAATGCGGTAATTTAGACGAATGGCAAAAAGAACACGAGAGAGAGAGAGAGAGAAGAATAAAAAAAATCCGCCATGGTTTGATTGTTCTCGTCTTATTCTCTAAGGATATGTTAATGTTCTTTCCGGTCCCGTCATTATAGCCTTTTTTCCTGAAAAGGGTGAGAGGTTTTGTCTTTTTATTTTAAAGTTCGAAGCGGAAAGAATAATTGATGTTTCCGAGTTGAGTGAGCGATTGATGATAAAATGGCGGATCTCTTGGGGGGAGGGATAAGGGGAAAGAGAAGGTGTCGAGAGACTGATTTGTTTGGCAATAATGGGAAACAGGGGGGTGGGATAATGTAAGAATCAGAAATGCTACTCGAAAAGATTCGCACTGGGAATAATCGCAAGAGTATTTTTTTATGAGGTCTTTTAGAGTGCTTTAAGAAATTGTATTGTCCGCTAAAGTCTCTGATTTATAGGCAATATCCGAAGAAAAGAATGTAAAATTAAAACAAAATATTTCTCAGCACAATTCAAGGAAATGGATTCACAAACAAATACCGTGTAAGTTTCCATTAAAATCGTCATTAGTTATTTTAAAGATAATACAGGAAATCATTGTGATTTTTGACGCGAGAGAAGCATAATCATCAATTATTATTTTATTTTGAAATTAATAAAAATGTCTTCCTTTAAGAAACAAACTGTAAGAATTTAATTCTCGTTTTTAAAGCTGAAATATCCAAGTTAATTTGACATTTCCACTGAAACGAATTAACTATAATTTATAAACAAGAAAATACTTGTTGACTCAAGACTATTCTTTACAAAACAACCAAAAACGGCATGAAGCTGCGCTTCCTTTTCATGAAACCGTATTAATGTGTTTACCTTTTCTCGAGCGAAGTCACTTCAGAGAGTTATTCCGGGAAAACATACCATTCTTTTTTATTTAGAAGGAACAAAAAAAATAACGCTCTCGAGATCACACCTTCTAAGGAAAGAAATATCCCAGCTTCTTTCAGAACATACCGAGCGATCAGTCCTTCTTCAGTCACGTCGCCGCCTCCAAGCAGCCTCACCTCTTTAGTTCATGCGAGACTTACACACAATATTGTGAAAGCAGTGGACAAAAGAATAGGTGTAGATGCAGTATTTTTAGACTTTAGGAAAGCCTTCGACACCGTTTCCCACGCGAAAATAGTGCAAAAATTAAAGGCTTATCCAATTAACGAGAAAATTGTAAATTGGATTGCTTCGTTCCTTTCGGATAGAACCCAGAGAGTATTTCTCGATGTAGTTGCATCAAACGTCGACAAAGTGACTTCCCGAGTGCCTCAGGGAAGTGTAATCGGACCGCTGTTATTCTTGATATATATAAATGATTTAGCGGATAATATAAAGGGTAAAGTCAGACTCTTCTCGGATGACACACTTGTGTATGGTGAAATCAACACAATATGTTACCAGAAAACTTTGCAAAGGGACCTTCAGGCTATTAAGAAGTGGTGTAAAGATTGGCATCTTGACCTGAATATAGAGAAATGCGCCGCAATGAATTTCATCCGTTACCCGTACGAAATATCTGGATTAGAGCTAAAATACGTCAATAGCTACAAATACCTAGGAGTCACACTCAGTAGCAATTTGTCTGGTAGGGAGCATATCAAAACCGTCATAGGATCAGCAAACAGGTTCAATGGCTTTCCTCTAAAGTCCTGAGGGGATGTCCCTCGAATGTGATGGATATCGTATACTTTTCCATAATCCGACCCGTCGTGGAATACTGTTGTGCCGTCTGGGACATTTTCGAGGAGAGCCTAACTAGGGAGCTCGAAATGGTCCAGCGTAGAGTGACTAGATTTTTAAAGGGAGAATATCGGTATGATGCGAGTGTATTAGAGATCTTGAGGGACCTGAAATGGCAGACGTTGATGAGTAGAAGAATTGAGCACAAAAGGAAACTATGTGAAAAGTTTAAAAGCTCCGAATTCGTTGAAGACGTACGCGGCATAGTTGTACCCATCGGTGTTAGTGAACGTAATGTTAGATGAGAGTGTACGAGAAAATATGTCGAAAAATCGCTAGAACCGAGAAATACTACAGACCTTTTTTTCCAGACGCGATAAGACAGCCCAACAGAGGCATTAAGAGTTCATTTGGTGCTGTGAGACTCCCTGCCAAACGCTTCTGGGGGCTTGCAGGATATTAATGTAAATGTAAATGTAAATAATCATCTCTCTCCATCTCTAAGAGCTAATACGGATACCACCCCATTTCGAAATATTTAAAAAAGTCCGAAATTAGATAAATAGAAGGAGGATTAACGTCTAGAATGCCCCGCCTCTCAAAATCCTCGGGAGCAATAGAATTATGTACGGCCTACGCCCTTCAATGAGCACAGATGCGTACCTCCCTCTCCCTTAGCAACTCCCCATTTTCTATCCACTTCGATACCCTCCCATTTTTGCCTCTAGGGTAGTCCTAAAGTGGCCAGGTGCGAATCTCTCTTCCACCCCCCCCCCCTCTCTCTCTTTGCCACTGTCGTCGCCCGCTGGGGGTCAACGGAGAGAGAGAAAGTGTGTCCGCGGTGACCCCTGGAGCAAAATGGGGGGAAAGGGAGGCGAAGATGGGATGGGGGAGTGAAGAGAAAGGGCACGTGAGTCTGAGAGGAATGAGTAGGAGGAGAATGAAAAAGGGAGAATGGAAGGGGGAGGGGAGGTGGACGTTGAAAGGGATTCAGAGTATGAGTTGGGTTGGTTAGGGTGGGAGGAGGAGGGGGGGAAGGGTAGGTAGTGCAGGTAGGGAAGTATGGCGAGAGAGAGAGTGAGAGGAAGAGAAAGGGATGGATGAAGGCGAAAGGGGCGTGGCTTTCTCTAATTGGGTGATTTAGTTTAATCTCGTCTGGGATAGAGAAAGCCTAGTGGTATCAAATGGCCTTTGTCGCGTGATTCGCCAGGGGCACAAAACTTTTAGCCATTTCATAGTGGGGAGGGGGGGGGGGGGTGGGAGGTAAAGGGGTCTCGAATGAGTTGAGAAGATTTAATACGGGCTTGCGTAGAGTCATGTGTGTGTGTGTGTGTGTGATTGGAGTTTGCCTGACGGCAGAATAACGTTAACTTATATCGCGGAAACGAATCGAGGGAACGCAACCCGGAATATGTGGCGAATCGACGTCGGCGAAAATAATGCAGTAGCTCTTGGCTGTCACGATGATTTTATTATTGTCAAAACATGGAATTCAATCCTCCACGGCAACTTATTAAATAATTAGTTTTCAGGCGTTTTGGTGTTAAACAGGTTAAAAAGATTGAATTACTAAATATCTCTTGCAGATTTAATATTTATGTTAATGCAATCACCCGCGGTCAAATTTTCAGTTCATAATTATTTTTTCTCATTTCCTTTCAAAGCTTTGTTTTATATTATTCATTATTGTTTTTTTTTTTTTCATATTTCCGTTCAGCATTATACATTCCGCACGATGGTTAAATTTTTTTCGTGATCGAACGTTCAAACAATTTTTTGAGGTTTAATGATGTTTGCATATTTTATAGGGTCAATTTCGGAGTGTAAAAATAGCAGTGCTGTATAATTCATTTAATGATTAAATTGAAAGCCTGCGTTTTCAATTTTCGCACCAAACCCAGCAGAAGCATTATAAAGGAGGAAATGTAGGGGTGATTACGCTCCCATTAATTGAAGCACCTGGATTGCAGGATTATGTAGAAGATTTCACATTATCTTCATTCTTATTGTTCTTATTTAAAGTTTAACGAGCATGAGTTATAGAGTTAAGTTATATTTAAAATGTTGCATTTTTAATGTTATTTGGTTAAATTTCCATACTCATCTACATTTAAAGGATCGTTGAGCTAAATCTGACGATTTACGTGGCCCAAAAATCCATAAAATATTTAAAAATTGTTGTTGTTATATAAATTGTCGATGGCACGTTTAAAAATTAATTTATGACCACATTGCCAGTCATCCCTAGCAGGTTGATGAACCTTCCTAATTCATCTAAATATGTATATCATAAGCGTGAAATCGCCGTCGGAATGAAACCAAAAGTCCACCCGCCTCTTGTTAAACTTTTGGGCAATATCAAATTTATATATATAGATTTAAAAAATCCGTTCATACGTAATAAGATTTTTTATTTCTCTGAATTCCCGAAATCATGGTGATATGGTACATTAAACATATCTTTGGACTATTAATACTTTTAAATGAGCAGATAGTTCAAATATATGTACTTATCAATCAATAATAACATTATAATTAAAAAAGGTTTGGAGACTACGGCGAGTTGGATATTTCATAATTAATAAATCCTCCTTATCGTTGACGGCTCTAAATATTCTACCTTATACGGTTAAGGTTTTATTAATTTTGAAATAATAATATTATTAAATACGAATAATATTTAATACGACTCGTCTTTCACATTTAAAAATAACGCATGTCTTTCATTCATCGTATCCATCGTTAAGAGCAGTGAAAAGATATTTATTCAAGAAAAATTTAACTGGAAATAACTTGGCTTTTAGCAGCACGGTAACAAATATTTTATGCCATTTTCAATCACGTTTGTATTCTATGCATGTATTTATTTAATAGAGGTAACGATCAGTACCTTTCATTTTGCACCAATACTGTGTATTAGGATTAAGCTTTGCTATGCTATGCGAAGTCAACGAGCAGCGGGTATCGCAAGTTCTTTGTTTTTAATCCGATTTGCACGAATCCTCGTGCAAATAGCTGTTTGAATCCCTGGAATACACGTAAATTAAGTGGGCTTGTATGGTGTACGGAGCGAGGCTCAAACCGTGGCGCATTTTTTATATCATAAATTTGGATTACGATTTCAAATTTAAAAAAATATATTGGCAGAATTTCGCTCCGAAAAGAAAATAAATTTTAAAACTTCGTGAAAGCTGCAATAAAAACATGAACTGCGCTTTTCATATTGAGGTATGCGCTGTAGTCTGCATGATAAGTACCAGTCATATGCGAACATATATTGTTGGTAACCTTATTATAAATTTATATATCAGTTGGGATTTATGAACGTTCTAATAAATCGAATGAAAATTTATTACACTGAACTGATTTTGTTCTTGTAGCAGGTGATAACTAATGGCTAACGCATTCAACTCAATACATTTAATATATTTTCAGCGGAAAAAGTGATATTTAATATTTGAATGCATCTAAATATATTACTCTAATTCTAGGCAAAAATCGATCATCAAGTATATTATACACAGTTTATAGGTCAGCATAAGTTACGCATTTAATGAATGCTTAAAATTTAAATTTTAAAAATGTTTATGATCTTTTAACAATTATAATAGCCTTCGTTTGTTTACTAGATAGATTGCAGAGTCCGGTTTTCATCAAGTCACATTTTAAATGCGTTATTTAATAAAATCTTTAAAGTTTGGCATATGTTAAATATATATAAAAGAAAACGATAAATGCTAATCGAAATTATCTATTAATTTCTTTAGAACAATTAAAGCTATTTATATTATTACTTAAAATATGCATAGCGTAAATAAGTCGATTAAACTAATTGTAAGTTGCTTCAGTAAGCCTAAGTAGCTACTCAATTATAGCCTCTTCATTCACATAAAAACATTTTAGCAACGATGCCAAACCAAAATGATGCAGATACTGAATCGTAGTTACGGAAGTATATTGTGTCAGACGTATCTCTCATCCATTCAGTTATACTTGCAAACACTCCAGCTAGATATCCGCGCGGAAATTACATCGTGTGGTCCTTCTTTCTTCTTTATCTAGTCCCAGTTTAGGGAATTTTCACTCGAATACTTTCATCAAATATGGAGAGGTTGCTATATTTATATAAGATTTTAACTATTTAAGTTTTCGAAAACTAATAGTAAATAACAATTTTGAATTGTATCAAGTGGATTCTTGGTAAAAATAATGCCTGTGAAGTTCAGAATTAGTCTCGCCAACCATTAGCTGTGCTAATGGAAGGCAGGCTGACGCAATCCTCGCGAGAACAAGATGTTTCGTTTAGTAACATTCCCACCAACATTCAGAATTTCATTATTTTTTAAGGATAATTAAGAAGCAGAATAAACAAATATTTTAAACATTTGTTTCATCTCTCAAATATTTGAATGAGAACGGCCACTCCATCGATAATTACAATTTGACGAGTAAGATGCCGAACCAGTTGCTTCTTTCGACTTTTCAAGCGCTTTAGCCCATTCGAGCCCATTCGCTCCTGATGACGCACGTTCCATTACTGAAATCAGACAGACGAGTTCCTTCGAGTTTCACCTCACCTAAGCTAATGCCTCACGCGAAGCATGGTTGAATGACTGTTTGCATTCTTCAACTAATTCTTTTCCTTGAGGCTTAATTGGCATTAACTATCATGGACAAATTAAAAAAATAGGCAAAATATTTTTCCGTCATTATAAAAATAGGTGCTTAACTATTTTCGTAGGGATGTCCTCGTATTCCGAGATGAGTGGATTTGAATGTATGTTCAGCTGATTCTCCTTCATTACTTTTCAATAAGTTCGTGCGATTAAATATGGTAATGCATTCGGTTGCTACACAATTCCCCTCTCAATTGATGAAATAGCGAACGCACACTGTTTAGCTCACATCCGTTTCCAGTATTAATGATAATTTTGTTTTCTTTGCTCAGTAGAATATGGCATGAACGACAAACTGATAAGCCATGAATACGTTAAAATTTGAGAAGGAATGATTAGTTTCATCGATATCCACTTGAAATTTTAAATAGGCAGCTTTATTTCAATAGATTCTGGCTTGTGAGCTATGAAAAGAGATTAAGAATACAAATTACACGCAATAAATACCTAATGATATGACCTATTTATCAGTATTGGCGAGGAAAAAGGACAGAGTGACCAACATTTCTCCACCTCCTCCCAGGGCTTCATTATGTATTACTTTAATTTTCAAGGAGAAAACTCATGAGGTCTTATGATTTGGCGAGATTTTTGTCGGGATATTTTTGTCTTGCGTAGCTCAGTTTTACTTGAGACGTGATAGTGTTCGGAGGTGCAGAAGAAAGCTGCCGAGAAGTGACCTCCGCCTAGAAGAGAAGGCAAACTAGTCCCTCAAGATAGTGAGTATTTTCTCTTGCAGTAATAAATAATTAGTAACTTATTACGAGACTTAAGTAAATGAATTTTTATTTTTGTAAATTTTCAATAAAATTAATCTTATTATTAATAGAATTTTTAAGTTTAAATCAACTTGCGAAATGAAACATGTTCTTTTGAATGATTTCGCTTGCGCCAAGCCAGCGGTTCACAAACGTTTTTGGTCACGACCCAAAATTCAAATTCTCATTCACCTCGCTACCCAAACGGTAGGCTGACTTCCCCACTCGACTTTTAAGAAAAATAAATGAATACACATATCAGTTTCATTTCTTCTACTTTTATTTATCTATTATACGCTGATTTTTTTTAAACTGCGCGTAACGAAGAAAATGAATTATTCGTTTTTTCATTTTCTGGGTCAAGGGCCTTTCGCGACCCATCAGAAAACGACCAAGGGTTTGGAAAACTTGGCGCTAAGCCTCTCTCTTGGTTTATCGCGTTAAAGTATATTACCATTGAATTTGGTCTGCTTTCCCATTCCAGATGCGTTGTGATAGTGAAACGTACCCACTTCTACCATTTCCAATGTCTGACCTTTATTTCCTTCGTGAACCTCAAAATGCTTTTTCTTCTCCTCTTCTAGAGCATAGTCGTTCATGCCCATGTGATGTCTTATGGCCATTCTTTGACGAAGTGCTGCGTGTGTGTCTTTGAGTGTGTCATCAGTGATATTTCTCATCGTGGGGTGATGTCGATGCCTTCTTCCACCGCGGGAATATTGCATCAAAGGTACGTAGGTTTTTAAGTAAAGATCACTATTTTCGGCTTCAGTTGAATGGCGTTTATATCTTCGTAGCAAAGCGAAAAGAAAGGTTGTCCAGAATTTGCGATTAGGATATGCCATAATTATTGATGTATTAATGAGATTAAAGTAAGGGCAAGCCTTGAATTAAAAACACATTATATAATTTTATAAACTATACGTAGGAGTCAACTTACCATTTATATCCTGGCATCATTCTAAATGTTAAAATTTGTTAAACGGCTTCAAATCTTATATTGATTACCACATCAATAATTATGTAGTATAGGTCACTTGAATGAGTGCTTGAAAATAAAATGTACCTACTCAAAATGTATATTATCTGTGGAAAGTTACTATTACTGTGCCTGATTGACTAGCGAGAGGACTTGAAATACCTATGATTTCACTTGTAACACCTATATGATTATAGGCTTATCTGCTTTGCATAACGAAACAGAGTTGAAACAGTTTTGTAACAGATTTACATATTATATAAACTAGTGAGTAATTCAACACGCAAACAGTGTCGTAGCTATCGCTCGTGCATTCCAGGTGAAGGCCGAGGGCACGCGCTTTGAATTAGACGTGAAGGCCTAGAAAAATTCTAGTCCTGGGGCACGCGCAATCCTTGCTTTTGCACTGTGCACGGCTAAAAGTTTCCCTTTATTTTAATGCCAAATGTGCACAAATTTCTTCCTAAAGAGCCCTTTTTGAACTGAAAATCAGTAGTAACATAAATGACTAAGAGTTCTTAATCTTTACTAGAAGAGGTTATGCTGTCTGAAATGAGATTAAGCAATAACGTGAAAATAACTGGATTGAAAGTTGGAGACGTGGGAATTTTTTTATGCACCCGAGGCAAGCTACAAAAGCCATTGGACGTTGAAGTAAGAAACCAAACCCTCAGAATATTATTTCTTGATTCATTCATTGTTCCATTTCCTGGTAAAGCGGTAAATTGCCAGTATTATATTGAAATTAAAGAGAGGAAATCTTACTTTATCATAAAAATTTTCTGTTGTATTTATCAGAGGATATGCTTCGGGATGTTTTTCTAATTGACACAATTTTTAGTCTGTTTAATTGGAATCAGCCGAAGAAGTGTCCTGCGAGTTGTTATGGTTTTATTAACGCCAAATTTCCTCCATAATTTTCTTTAAACGAGAAAATGAAGCTGCCGTTGAGAGAAAGATTTTTTGATAAATGCAAAGTCTTTTTATATTCAACAGAGAATTATCGAGCATATCTTATGGCTGAAAGAATATTTAAGAACAACCATTAAAAAATACTTTCCTCCGGTATCTCCATTAGTCACATACAAGATCAATAAGAAAACAATATTTTTTCGGTGAATTGCCACTGAAGACGGCTGATTTGTAGCCTAAATGCGCATCTGGTTTTTTGAAACCTTGTTGTGGCTATTGGAGATACCTGAGGCAAGGATTTTTCAATGCTTGTTCTAGAATATATCTTTTTATGTGTTTTATCATATTGTGATACAAATATGACGTATAAAATTAATTTACGCAGACTTAAATAAATTTTAGGTTAGTTTTATGTGTAAAATATGCATGCATAGGTTTTGAAAATGACACGATACTAGTGCGGGAAATATTAAAGCAGACTGACAAAATTTATAAGAAATATACCATCGGATATTAATCCAGAATTACCATCATACTGATTAATTTTAATCGGCGTATTATCCCTGAACGTTTCAACCGATTTCACCATCGATTCCAGTTTACCCGCCAATTCCAACCCAAATACACTCCCGCTGTGCTTGCCTACCGTCATTTTCTCCCCTGCATCCCCGGCGTTATTTTGCAAAACTTCCTCCCTATTTTGTCCCCCCTCCCTTCGCATCCCCTTACGGAACCCACCGCCGCCCCTGTGATCCTTCTTTGCCTCCATCAACCCCCCCTACCCCCAGGTCACCTACCACCGTACCTCACACAGACTCCGTCTCGAAAAATCCCGCTCTCACCACCGCACCCACCCCCTTCCACCCTGCTCCACGCACACAAATCTCCAAAAGGCGAAATTCGATACGCTCCGTTTGTTTTATTCAATGGGAATAACCCCTCCCCCACTCAACCTCCCCGTTTCCCTCCTTTTCTTCTTACTGCATCCTCTCTCACTCTCTCTCTCTTTCCCCATCCGAACTCCTCTTGCTCCCTCGTTCTTTTCCGAGCCCTTCTTTCCCTCCCGTTATTCCCAGACCATTCTTTCGATTCCTTTTCTCTCCGCCACCGATACATAACTCCGAGACCAACCCCGCGACTCTCGATTCAACCCCCTTTACTTCTCTCTTTCTCTCTCTCTGAGCCCTTACCACCCACGCATCAACTCTTTCTACCCCCCCCCCCCCCACCACCCCGCCCCTTCACCGCAGCAATGCCATTCCGACGACCTCCCCCTCCCCTGCACCACAACCGGAGACGGGGGTGGAGGGGGGGAGAAGTCTGAGAAGGAGGGAGGGAGGGAGGGAGGAGAAAGGGTGGATGTTGAGGCAAAGTCTCTCCTGCCCCCGGGGCACGACGAAAATCGTCTTTGCAAGGGGCGGAGCCCGCATTGTTTGCTCCATTATGACCGGGGTTGATTCCGTTTCCTCCCTCTCTGCCTCTTTCTCTGCTCCTCTTCCTCTCTCCCTCGAAAATATCTTCAAACCATACACTTCCCTTCTTTCCATTCCTATCTCTCCCTTCCGTCTGCGTCTTCGCGACCCCTTTAGCCATCTTTTGTCTCTCTCCCAACCCATCCTTCCCCTTTGGTTTTAGACATCTCCACAATACATACACGCGTTCGATCCGCTGCGCGTCCCGCGATCGCCGCTTGACTGACTGCCTAACTCCGCATGTTGAGGGTTTACATTCTGCAACTACTCTTCCTCACCAAGAGAATATCTTTCAGCATCTATCTTTAACACTCCTTTCGATCACTGAATGATAAGAGCGCTGTAGTAGGTGATAATCTTGGTCTTATCCCATTCATCAGTTGGCTGAAGGTTTCCTTATCTCCCTATAGCGCTGGCATGCCATTAATGCTATGGAAAGTTGAGTTTTACTAAAGGAGAGAAAGCGCAACGAGTTATTCTTGGGTAACTCAAGGTATAAGAATCCTCAGATGCTATCATGTTATTACTCCATTGAAAAATTAAATGCAGTGTTTTTAAATGAAAATCCTTACTCATAACCACGGTCGATGATACTTCTACCGACAGAGATTCGTAACGCAAATTGTTTAACTGTAAAAATGTGCGTTACTGCTTAAAGAAGTTGTATCATTTTATTTCTTTAAAATCTCATTGTAAATTAACGGTCACCTGTAAGGTATTTTCAACCATAAATGAAAAGGTTTCTTTCTTTTGAACGGCTTTTACTTTAAGACGTCGCTTTGTAATTTGACCAATGCTGAATTTATTGCGATGAAAAAATAAGCCTGCTTATTATCAAGGCAATTTTGGATGCAGATAGTTTTAAAAAAACAGTATAAGAAATGTAATGTACTACTAAGGAAAAATTAGAGATAATCGTTTGATTAAAAATTAGAGTGATATTCATTACCAAAATGGAAACTAGATAAATACAAATACTGCAACTCAATTCTCCAGGAACGAAAAATCATCCGGATCAGAGTACACTCGTCAAGTACCTGAGATGGTGAAACAGGTAATTCCAACGAGAATGTTTAAAATGATATAAAATATATTACAGGAGATTTCAACGCACGCTGGAACAATATGCAACCTCATTATAGTTTTGGATATGATATGAAAGTTGAGATAGCAGAGTTCGTAGAGAGAAGCATTTCAAATCTACATGATGACGTCATATTGAAAATAAAATAGGATTTTAAGGAAAAACATCGACCGTTCAATGTAAGAAAGATCATATTTATTGAATATATTTTGTAAACATCAGAATCGAAGAGATATGATGGTTGATAGATTAAGGCATCTGGAAATGAATATTTTACAGTAGATGTCCAAAGATAGTCGTTACCAGTGAGGGAAATGAAAAGTGGAAAATTTGTGGAAATAACAGCTGTTTTTAGAGCATGAAGGTAGAAAAATTGGTAGTAAGAGATAATATCGTCAAGTTGAACTTCCATACAATATGATGGAGTCTATTTAAACTTGCATGCATACACACACACACAAACGCACGCACGCGCGCGCACACTCACATATATTTACAGAATGCGTTAGGAATGCAACAGATACTTTGGGAACTACGATTATCTTCCTCGCGAAATAGTTGGCTAATTACTTTTAAAATTTTATCATTTAATCCTGTCGTTTTCATTATAAGAGACGAACGTTAAAGAATGCATGCATATAGAACATGCAGCTGCGAAGTTCTACATTTTCGCTTTAATAATGAAATTTGGATCGACGATGTATTTTTCTAGTTTAAATATATTCAACATTTGGCGGACTATGCTATAGTCTATAAAAGTATTTTTTTAATCATGGCATTTTGACTTTCCCGATATCAAAGTTAACTGCGCCTCTTAAAGGTAATTTTTCGTTATAATACTATTTTCACGGAATTTTAAATCGTGCTTTTAAATTCTACATTAACACAAACCTAATTAGTTTTTCCCGTAACAATACTCGTAATTTCAATTAGGAAGATATAACTACAACCGAAAAAATCTACTGATATTTGGAACATTGCAATATTTTTTCCTTTATAGATGGTCTTCAGATGAAAAAATGATGCATTTCGCGCTTAATTAAGTCCGGTTGTAATCCTCTTCCTGATCGGATATTTTCCTTGATCCCTTAATAGCACACATCCTTTACGGCGCATTACGTTTCTCCAAATTTAAAACCTTGTCAGATTCAATCATGTCTCCCGAAATAAATAGCCCTTCCATTTCGCTCGCTCACCTGTAAATACAAAGCCTGGATACACATTGATCCTTCATTTGATTGCCCCCCCTTCGAGGGAGAAAGGGTGGGTGGCTCATCTTTCGCATATGTTTCACCCACGTCAACCGCCTTTGTCTGTCCAGATGCTGAAAATCTCACCGATGGCACTGTCTGCCCTTCCCATTTCGTCCTTTAGACCTCTTGGGCACCGCAATCCTCCAATAAGAATCCTTAGGGCGATCTCAGGCTGAGTGGAGCTTTACGTTGAAGTGAGGAGGATCCGAGGTAAGAGTTGTAAAGTGAGGATGAAATCTGCAGTTACAGCCTTCAAGTCTACCAAAATCCCGCGATCCATTGTTACCTACAATGGGTGCTCTTTCAGTCTCTCTCTCCTCTACCTACCTACCTCCTCTATAATTCCCTGCACCTAGAGTATCTTCTCCCTCTCTCTTCTACCTCTCTCCCTTCCTCAAACCGCCTCTCCGAGCACATCCCTAATACCCTTTTGCTCCTCACCCCACAAAACTACGCCACAAAGCCCTAGTACCCTTTCAGACTGCGTCCTCTTGTGAGGAAAGGGGTGAGTGGATGGAGCTTAAAGTCCTGATACCCTCCGCGTCGACTAAAAGGGGAAGGGAAGATTTCAAAACCCCTTCCCAGTTTGAAGGGGGATTCCCCGCATCCCCTCCACATCACACAAAACCATTGTGTTCACGATTCGCGTCTTCCGGGAATTAGTCTTCCGGTCGTCTCGGGGGAGTGAAAGGGTTTTATTTTTCCCTTACTTGAGAAAGGAGTTACTTTGTACGGAAAGGGGTTTAAAAAAATTCGAGCCTTTTTCGGTATTTTGAAATTGGGAAAAGGTGACGTCCTTATTTAATAATGTCGAATGTGTGTTATGGGTTGTCGGCATAACAGGTTACGGATTGAAAGCGTTTTTGAATGAAAGAGGTGGGATATTGAAAGGGGTCTCAAGTTTAAAAGATTTTTTTTGAAACCTTGTACTGTATTTATTAAGTTGAAAAAGTTCCGAATTGACATTAATGCGCTGCTTGCCCGAGAAGTGGTATTTCGTTTCGAAGACCACAGTACTTTTGACAATTTTAAAGGTTTATATCCGTTTCTTATGGATAATTTGTTCACGTATGGTTTGGCACACGATCCAGGAAGTGATTCCGAGCGCGTATGTCATAGCAGTTTAAAGTAATAATAACGAATTAATACCCACTTCCTTTTATGGTTAAAATTAAATTATTTACGAATCTGCAATTTAAAAAAGCAGTTTTATTTGCCTTCCCTTAAATGAAGTATTTTTAATTTTTAAATTAAGTAAAATAATAACTAGATCACAACACGTAATTTTTAAAATCAAATTGGTGTTTGCAAATGTCGAATCTGATCTATTTTAAAGGTCCGCCACATTCACACCGCTTCGACGGAGACTCAAATAAACCAATTTAAAAAATAAATTTAATACGAACTTTTCATCGCGGTGTATTACAACAATAGATTGTGCCAACAAACCTTGCCTTTGACTTTAGTTTTAATTTTAGTTATGTTTATGATACTATTTTTCAGATATATGCACACTTTTTGTATCGTATATAATCAATAAAATATTAAATTGAACACAAATGTGTAAATATGATGAGTCACATTATAAAATGTTGTCCTTAACACGTTCCATGCGGACTACATCTTAAGATGTACTCCCGGCCAACCCCGCATGCGGGCTACATCTTAAGATGTTCGCTCTCGCTTCCCTTTCTCCGTCGTTTTTTTCCTTTCGCGCCTGGGATTTGACCATGAGAGGAGGTCCGTAGGAAGCTTTAGACTCATTGTCTCTCTATCTTTCGAAGCGTGTGCGTCGTTTTTGTGCCGAGTTTTCCGTTGTGGAGAAAAGCAGATTTTGGTTTTTTTGAAGATTTTGCAGGTAAGCCTTATTTTTTCTTATGTATATTGTTTTTAATGTATTTCATTGTTTAAATTAAACATGTTAGTCACTTTTGGAAAGATAAAATAATTGTTTTTTAATTTCAGACCTTTGAACTACGTTCTTTGCGCGTGAACTTTCGCTCGATCGTACGATCATAGTTGATCGAGTAAGTGTTATTCGCTTGTTGTTTTTGTTGTTTGAATGTTTCAATTTAGTCATTTTTTAAAACATAAATTATTTTTATTTTCAGAATTTCGGATTTTTGGTCCTTTTTTACGTCGACCGTTCGTTTGATTGTCCGATCGAAGAGTATCGAGTAAGAGTTATTCGCTTGTGTGTTTTGTTATTATTATTTACCTTTACAATATAGTAGCGAAGATTTTTATATAGAATCAAATATCTTTTTTCAGTCGTATATAGGTACCTAAATAATGAATATGGATTCGTAACCGTCGACGTCCTATGCGCAGAATGTCCCTTCTTCCGGTATGTTTCATTATTTTCATAAATAATTTCTAAGTTTAAGTTTTGTAAACTTGTTAGTTCAACGGAGAATTTTATTTCGTACGCCCCACCGTCAAAGAGGCGGAAAATAGAGGAGCGATTCCTTATTTCGGATCTTTCTTCCGAGAAAGTATGCCAGCTCCTCGAGGAATATGGGGAGGATGTTTGGGACGATGAAGAGGAAGGCAGTGATCCTTCCCAACCCATGGTAAGAGATACAGCTTTTGTTTCTTTAGAGCCCGAAACACCTCTTGCAAGGACCCACACATGTCCGCCAGATGTCCCTTCCCCCGGATCCCCTCCACATGTTTTCCGCGATTTACAACCACCTTCACCTATCCAATTGGACCTACCCCAATCTTTACCACAAAAACCTTGCAGGGTGTGTTCGGGTAATAAAGTAAGAAAGGTTGTAACCACTTACTGCTGGGATTGTGATTTTTTCTCCAAGTTTACAAACTGAAAAAAAGAAATTTGGAATAAATTTTTTGGCGATATTTTAGATGTAATAATAGAGTTAGCCAATCTTGGGACTATACGCGGGTCGGGTGGTATAATATGACATCCTCGTGCGTTTTCTCTTCAAAATGTAAGGATTAAATTCATCATATAGTTCTGAAGATGCCATGAAAGATCCCATATCGTTACGCATCGCCGAAATGTGTTGCGGGTTTGCCTACCTTTGGCCAACCCCGCATGCGGACTACATCATAAGATGTACCAGTTAAATAATTAATATTTAAAGAAATTTCAATTTATTTCTTAAATAACATAATATTTTAACCTAAAACACGAAGTCATGGTGAATTTCTACGAAAAAAATATCATCCGTACACGGGAATGTGCCTATTATTTTTTCCGCAATGAACGTGTTAAAACATAAATTCAATTTTTCGTACTCTCTCAACCATTAGTTAATATTATCTTTTAACTCCTTTTAATCCCCCAGTGGCTCGCGGTGCTCGCAATTTAATATCCAGGAGTTTGCTAAATTTCTCTAACTTCGCATTTCTACGCATTAATGGAGAATTATAAATGATAAAACATTCAAGTAAAAAGCATTTTAAAGAAAAAATAAATGTTATATAAACTCAAAACAAAATCAAAAATATTATAACCAAACTGATAACGGAATACATATAAGGCACCTCTGTTGAAAAACGAGGGATAAATCCTTCATTACATTATAATGATAATAATTATATAATGAGGGTCGAGGGGTCTGTGTCCCGGTCAGTATTTGAGGTGGTCCCAGATAGTCGACACAAGCCCAAAAATGAACGATAGAAAGAAAAATATTAAATAACTATGGTTTCATTTTAATATCATGTGAGGAGATAATTCAATTTTCACTTAAGTAAGAAACTTATTTTTCTTTTCTCGAAAAAAAATACCGTTTCAATTTGAGCTGTTCCTCATTCTTGTTAGATGGGACATCATATCCCGTTAATTTTATCCTCTTAGTTATTTAGGCCTTTTTAACGGAACTGTAAACTGAAAACATTAACGCCTTGGCTCAAAAAGCCTCAGTAATTCGCAAATATGTAACCATTAGCGTTTTTTTTTCGATCCAATCCGTCGCCACTTCACGCTCCACGAATTTTCTTGTGCGCACTAAAAAAATACGTCTCGCGTCACAGAGCAGCAATCTTAACGGTGCCATTTTTTTGCACCTCCAACGTTTTAATGCATTCGATTGAATTATAACCGACCACTCAGAAACTCAGGATTCGCGTTTTATTCCACATCGGCGGAGAAGTGATGGATGCAATTCATAGCAAAGGTTAGCCGACTGGACGCTCCCTTTCGCCCTCGCTTCCAAATGCGTTCCACAGGCTCGTGTGAGGAGAGAGAGAGAGAAGGGAAAAAAACTCGAGGTTAATGGAAAATGGAAGGTTGGATCCGCCTCATATATCCCCGTGCGGGGGCACCCTCCCCCCTCTCCATCCTCCTCTCCATCTTATTCCTCTTGGGAGGAGGCTTGGATGTGGGAGTCGGTGGAAGGCGTTGAGAAGGGAGCAGCAGTGGGGCGGTATTGTTCCTCGCAGCTGAGTCCCGCAACATCTCTTGCTCCGTGGTGAGAAACATCTCCTCTCCCAGAAAAAATGGGGAGTAGATAGGTGCATTAGTGGGTGAGGAGGGTGTACGGTGGAGAATGTGTGGTGACGGAGGAGGTGAACGCGAGGAATGGTTTTTTGGAGGGGGGAATGGAAGTTTGGAAAAACCTGTAAAATGTTCCATTAGTCAGTCCAGATACAACCATAGAAGCGAATTCTGGACACTCATGGCCTCCTTCCACGCCTCATTTCCCCTCTCTCTCTCTCTCTTAACGCGTCAAATGCTAAATGATGGTGCAAAAGAGAAGTGATGGAGGGAGGGGTGAAGATTGTGTGGGAAGGAGAGAGGGGAATAAAAATGAAAAAGGACGGGCATAAAATGTTACGAGGATGGAATATTTTTAGCAAAAACGATGAGAAATACATTGAAAATTATGAAGAAAATCGGTATACGATGTAGTCCAGGGGAGGGCAACCTTTTCTGCATGGCGGGCCGGATTGGTGGAAGCGAATCCTCCGATGGGTCGCATTGGAAATTGCCAATTAATTATAGTTAAATCGGAAGTTACCTAGAGATTCTTAGGTACCATGTGCATGAAAATCAAGTTAGAATAAGCTTTTTAAGGTTAAAATTTCAAAATTAAAAATCACGATAGAAAATCAATCTTAGAGATATCTTTGAGGAAAAGAATCAGAACAGCATTAGAAAGATTGGTATTACTTGAATTGAGAAATATTTACTAAGTGGTTGCAATTTTACGTTAGATGTCTTAACAGGATGTGCGGCATGGAAAATAATATTAGGCAACTAATTTAAATAAATTAGAAAAAAGGTTAGAAAACTATGAAACACTGGCGGTGGGCCGAAGTTTCGGCACCCCTGAGGAAGTCTATAATATTCTGGATGGAATTGCCAGTGGGCCTTACTGGAATTGCGTTTGAGAAGAGAGATGAAAAAGTGGAAGCCGAATATATGATCGCATAACGATAAAAAGGTGTGACAAACAGTAAAACGAAGATGTAGAAATGGAAGGTTGACAAATAAAATGTACGAATAACATGTCTATAAAAGCTTATGAGATGACAGTAGTTGGCCAAATTCTCAATAATAATGTCGTAGATTCGAATGCTGTCGTGGGCTCAGGCGTCTTTGCAAACATTTTTTACTGCTACTAAGACCATTAAAAGAGGTTGTGACTAACCGAAAAAATCAGTATACATGAACATTAATATCCATGTTAGTTTTTTGGGCGAATGACTTCATTTACAAAATTTTATCACAGCCATATCGAATATAACTAACAACAAAAATACAACTGTATTAGTCCTCATGAACTGACGACTTTTTTTACGGGATTACCGGCATCGATCGAAAAATCGCAATTTATACAACATTTAAAAATTTTCCCATTTAAGAGCCCGTCATCAAAGAAACTTTAGAAATCCGTTGCGTTGGAAACGTTACCATACTGTATATACATAGATAGGGACACGCTTCTGCGCAGGCCTTTTTGTGCTTCCTTTGGGGTTGAGGAATGAGGATTGGTGGTACTGGTGAGGAGGAGGCGTGAAACGGTCCTTTCGGTTAGAAAATGGAAGGTGAGAAAGAGAGAGAGAGGAGGTGGGCGAGGAAAGTGGTGAGGACGTGTAGGAAGTCGTCGGGAAATATATCTCCAGAAGGGAATGCGAGCTGCATGGGTGGAGATGGAGTTTGGACGGAGGCAGGCAGGGGGTAATGTGACGGCCAAAGGGACTTTCTCTCTCTCCCGCTCCGTGGCGCGTAGGGTGCAAGAAGAGAGAGACTAATGGTTGAGAGGGTGGTCGCTAGGGAATGCAAGCGAAAAGGGAAGGATCGTTTCGTCTTTTTTTAAAGCTGTGTGCGTGAGAGAGAGAGAAAGAGAAAACCCATTTTCTGTGTTTTTTTTCTCTTTCGTCGAGAGAAACAACTTGCGGCGAATTTTTTTTCCGTAGTCTACTTATTTCTCCACGGTGACGGCGGTGGGAACATGGAAAGAATTGTTGAACAAGGTACCGATCTGTTTTTCTCATTAATAAGGCGACGTTGATTTAATGGATTTTGAGCCTCGGGGAAACAATCGGTTTCGTGGCGAGCGACCGGAATGCAAAATAAAAGGAATTGGCAAATAAGTGGAATACCTGTCCGAAATAAGAGGATTTCGGTTGGAATATTTTTTTTAATGCTACGAAAGGTGTTTTGCGTAAGGATTGAAATAAATCTTCTTCTACTTTTCCTAAAGTCGCATTAACTTCGGTGGTTACCACCCATTTTGCTACCTCAAAACTCGTATTTTGAGTTACCTTCTGTGGCAGCACGTACCAGTTCGATTTGCTCAATGCGAAGACCATTACCTATTTGTTCTTCTTATAAACTTGGTATTTCACAATTTTAAGAATAAAAGTCATAAATGAAACATTTAATTATATCCATCTTAATGAGAAATTAGAAACACAGCGGAAACAATGTCATTGCCAGTCGCTGGTGTTTTTTCCATTATCGTTCATTCATTTGGAACAATATCAATAAAGATTTACCACGTTATTTTATAAAATATATCGATTAATTCAGAACCTTAAAAATATAAAAATAGGCTTCCTTGATTTTTATGCATTATTTGATAGAGATTAATGAGATTAACGAGAGCAATAATAGAGATAAATTACACTGGAATATCTTGGGTAAGAACGTCGCAAGTTTAATTGAAAAATTCCCGAGAATGACGTCAGATTTAGTATCCACTTTATTAATTGGCGAGTGAAACATTTTTAAACCACTCTATCGAATTACGTGTGGAAACACCGGCGAAAAATAAAACAAAGGTAAGTTTTATTGCTTCGTAATTGTTCTACTTCGTAAATTAAAATTTTGCTGCACGAGCATAAATTGCAGATTTGGGTGTTATTTATCGCAAAAAAGCAAAAGGACTATTCGATTGTTCGCATGAATGGAAATTGCAATGTTTTCTATTCATCTTCAGATATAGAGCACGCGATAAATGTCACCATAGCAACGGAAACGTGAATTACAACACAAATACAACGAAAGGTTTATTAACATAAGTATATTGGTCACGCTACCTCTTCTTCCTCTTGTTTTAGCCAAATATTTTAAATCCTCTAGAAGTATTCCATTAGATATTTCGTAAAGACGGTGCTGATAAACTAGCTTGAAATGTCACTATAACACGAGAACGAACGATTGCTCAAATTAAGTTCTTTATCAACGAAGTGTTCACTCAACAATGGACCCTCAGAAAAAGCGGCTTTGAAAAAATTATAAACAAACCAGTTCGAACGGCGACGTTATTTCGTCGAGTTGTTAAAAATTTCATGGTACCCGCCCTCGTTAAAGTTTCGCCGTGCTACGCTGGATTCGGGAACACGGGGAAAAAAATTCGATACATATTATTCCATTTCGACCGAAAAGGGTAAAAAAGAAAGAATATATCAGACCCACCCTCTCCCACAGTCTCCAAAAAAAAAAAAAAATGGCAGGATAACCGTCCCCTACATCCATCAACATCCCCTCCCTCCATCCATCCTCTCCTGTCCTGACGTATACGCACAACCGCACGCACGCTCCCATGCGGCACAATCGCTCCCAACCGATAGCCGAAATTGCACGTATCGCTCCGGAATCTCTTGGGAGCGGGAGGAAGAGGGAGAAGGGGGAAGGAGAGAGAGGGGGGGGGAGAGAGAGGGAAGGGAGAAAGCGGAGAGGGGGGAGAAGTGCGGTGTCGGGCTGTGAGAACAGTAAATTAGCACGCACGTATTCACCGATAGCTGTGATCAACCGCCTTCTCCCTCTCGCTCTCTCCTTCCCCCCCTCTCTCCAATTTCATCTCCCCCCCAACCCCCTCTCCGAAATCCTCATTCCCCAGATTCCACACCCACAAGCCTCCTCCCCTTTCCGCATTGAAGGATCTTATTTTGAATGCGTCCTCTGAAAGACTCCTCCTCCTCCCAGCTTTCTCACTCCTCCCGAAAATTCTCTCTTCTACCAAGCAGGCTACAGATAGATGGATAGGGAGATAAGGATGAGAAAGAAAGTGGTAGGGAGAGAGAGAGAGAGAGGGGGAGAGAACGATAGGAGAGAGGGAGAGAGAGAATAAAAGGAAAAAAAGAGGAAGAAAGCGAGCGGTGGGCTACGAGATTCAAACCGCGAGTCCTCGGTTGATTGCTCCGATTGTCATGGTGATGACGTCGGTATGGTAGGAATAGCGCTTTTTGGATCGCTCCGCGTCGCTAAAACCTCATCTCCATTCAGTCCACGAGGGACTCCGTTCTCCAAACGCCAAAGAAGAGGGAGCGATATAGGTAGATAGGGATCGGAGTGGGTAGGATGTGGGTCCGGATTCCTCCGTATCCAGGGTTTAGTCCTCCGATACTCCGCGAGATTTCTTTCCATCTCTCTCTCTCTCTCTCTCACCTCCAAGATTCTATCTCTCTCTCCTCTCTCTCTCATCTCCATCACACACACACACGCACGCACGCACTCTCTCTCTCTCTCTCTGAGGGTGTTTGTCTGGATCTCCTAAGTGGAGAAGGAAGTGGAAGAGACGGCGGTTAGGTAGAGAGCGTTACCCTTCTCAATCTCTCCCTCTTTCACCCCTACCGCGATCGATTTATCAATAATCCGGGTTATTATATTGGTTTGGCGTTGAAATGGCGGGTCGGAGTGGGAAGAAGAAGAAAGTAGGGGGAAGGGAGGTTGGACTCTTTACGATGCTTAGTCGTGCGATCAGGGAAAGGAATTCCGTCATCGTTTGGTTGGAGCGTGATGATAGCCCTCGGCGTGCTATTCCAGTCGAGGATTTCTCCCTCTCTCTCTCTTTTTTGACTTACCTTTTTGTCCATTACTTCCTCCAGTCCTTCCACTCCTCTCCGCCTCCTCTTTCTCCCAACTTTCTTTCATTCTCCTCTTCTTTCCCGCTCTCGCACTAACTTCATCCTCTTTCCTCCCCCCTCTTTTCCTATATCTCTCCCCTCTTCCTCCATTTCTAATACTCTTCTCACCCGCTGCCTTTATTTCCACCCCTTCACCCTCTTTCTTCCCATCCCTCATCCTTCCCCATCTTTCTCCTACCTACCTTCCTCTCTCTTCGTCTCCCTTTCTTTCTTGCTCTCTCTTTGCCATCCATATTATTCCTTCGTACTCTCCAATTCTCCCATCTCTCTCTCTCTATATATCCACTTCCCTCTCTGTCTTTTCCCTCGCACTCCCCCCACCCCCTCTCTCTCTCTCTCCTACCATCTCTATGTCGGCCATGGTAGACTGGTGGTCAGAGCAACTCCCGACGCAGATTCGAAATCCGTCTAGGATATGGATGTTTGTGTTCGTCATGGTTATATGTAAGAATGGACATGATTGTCTAAATATTGTCATTATTCTTCTCCTCTCTTCCCCAATCTTTCTCGCACTTCATTCCACCACCCTCTTTCTGCATATTCCCTCTCACTCTCTGCGCCTTCTACCTCTCTCAGTTTCTATTCCATCTATCTCTGTTCCCTGTTACGGCATCTTTCTTCTTTTTCTCTCCACCTCTGTTCCTTTTTCCGTACCTCTTTCCTCATTTCTTTCACTCCCCATTCCACGCTTATTCAAATCACACTCTCCTCCAACTCTCTCTCTCTCTCTCCACTTATCCAGAATAAAAAATCATTCACATTTCCTATGAGTTTACAGCGGGGTTAGAAGAATAAGAGACGGAGAATATCTTTTTCGTCGAGAGAGAATTTCTCCGAATTCCTCGGAGACGTATGATGTCGATGTCTTAAGACGAAGGGGCGCAGCTTGATTGGCGTTCCCTCTTTTCTCTCTCGGTGATTTTTTTATCGATGAGATATTTTACCTCCGACTTCTCGATCTTCTCACTTTATATTATCAAGCGCGAGGTTTTTTTTTCCCGCTGATGTAGAAGGAAAACTTATTCCGGGATTGACGAGCAGCTTTTCCTGCGGGCGTTGTTAATATTTTTTATCATTGTGATTGACGGTTCGTGTTGGAGGTTTTGTTTATTCTTCAGCGTTGGGAAGGAGGTTTTCCACGCTTTTTAAAGGAACGATGACTGTGATGAATTACTCGGTGCTATCAGGAGATAATTAGGAATTTTGGAGCTTTTATATAAGTATGGCTCATCGGGCTAAATTTGCATGGTAAACTAGCTTATACAGGGTGTCTCAAAAAAATGTATACACACTTTGATGATTAATAACTTGTGTGTTTATTAATAAATTTTAATATAATAATGCATAACATAGAGTATATGTTCGAATAAAGACAAAATGACAAACATTACATGTTAGATGTTTCAATGTTGCATTATTCTTACAATTATGCAATATTTTTGTACAGCATTATTGTTTTTATGGTTTCAATTGTTTTAATTGTTTTTATTGTTGCATTAGAAATGGATAACAAAAGACTTACATTTGAACAACGCAAATTTGTACTGAAATGGTACTGGAAATCTGAAAATGTAAAGGAAGTCCAAAGACAGTGGAGACGTGAATTTCAAACAGAACCTCCCACCCGAATTACGATTTCACGTATTCGTGACAAATTTGAAACTGACGGTACCGTTCAAAATGTGCATAAACAAAGATCTGGAAGACTTCGGACATCCACAAGTCCTAGGAAGTCAGAAGAGGTGCTGCAAAGATTTTCACAATCACCAAAGAAATCCGTCAGACAATGTTCTCGAGAAACACAAATCAGCAGGTCAAGTGGTCATCGCATTTTAAAGAAGGCAAAATGGAAAAGTTACATCCCAAGATTAGTGCATGCACTGAATGAAGATGATTCTGATCGCCGAGTTGAATTTTCTGAATGGTTTCGTTCAAAAATAGCGGAAGACGCATCATTTGCCAACAAAATTGTTTGGTCTGATGAAGCAACATTAAAGTTGAATGGTACAATTAATCGTCACAATTGCACTTATTGGTCCACAGAGAATCCACATATTACTGTGGAAAGGCATGTAAATTTACCGGGGATCGCAGTGTGGTGTGGTTTATCATCCAAAGGTTTGATTGGACCATTCTTTTTTGATGCAACAGTTTCTGGTATTGTGTACCTCAACATTCTTCAGAGATGAATTGTATCACAAATTTGTCAGCTGTATGGGTATGAGGAAGACTTTTATTTTCAACAAGATGGGGCACCCTCCCATTTTCATGGTGATGTCAGAAGTTATCTTGATGAAACATTTCCAAACAGATGGGTCGGACGAAGAGGCAGTGTTGAGTATCCTCCACGTTCATCAGACTTAACACCACTTGATTTTTATTTATGAGGTTGCCTTAAAGATAAAGTTTATGCCACTAAACCTACAACACCTGCACAGCACAAGCAATCGAAGATACGTGTCGCACAGTTACAACAGAAACGTTAATTGACGTTTACAATTCAGTTATTCAACGTTGTCAGCAGTGTATTGACCAGAATGGAAAACTATTCGAACTGTTGAGATAATGCAACATTGAAACATCTAACATGTAATGTTTGTCATTTTATCTTTATTCGAACATATACTCTGTTATGCAATTATTATATTAAAATTTATTAATAAACACACAAGTTATTAATCATCAAAGTGTGTATACATTTTTTTGAGACACCCTGTATTGTCTAGTTGATATTTTCATAGTTTAATTATATTTTTCATGAATGAAATCAGTGAAATAATTCATTTACTCAAACACGTTAGCAAGTTGACAAAATACGTCTCTGAACCAGCCATAAATGATGACGTAAAATAATCAGCCGTCATCAATGGTGATTTAGGATTTAGACACGATGAACCGCCATTGATTAAGACTAATTTTTAGTCGGAATGTCAATCTGGTTTTTCCAACACTTTATGGGTGTTTGAGTGACATAGATTTTCAATGTTTTATCCGTAAGGTGAGATCGACATTTTTATTTTGAATCATAAGAATTGTTTTCCACAAAAGAAGATTGGACGCACATACTAAAATTAATAAAGTAATCAAGATGTTTCCCTTCTAGAAAAACTAGCTTGCGATAGATAAAACACGACGGAAAATTATCAGGCGCGCGCGCACACACCTACCAATGCATTTTCAAGAAGACGCAAAAGAGGCTTCTTCTACGCGCAGATACGTGTATTCGTCCGTATGCACGTGCATGTATTAACGACTATATGCGAAGTGATACATTCCGTTCATATCGGAGAGAAAATATAAAAAAACACGTCGTTTCGTACATGTGGCCCTTTACATTTCGGCGCTCGACTTATCTTCGACTCCGAGAGCCACCACAGCAGAGAGAAGGATGGAGAGAGGGAGAGGGAGGGGAGGAGTGGAAAACAGAGAAAAGGAAGGAAAAACAAGAGTGGAATGGGAGGTGTAGGACACAAAGGAAACTCGCAGAAGATTTTTTCTGACACCATCCCCAGCTCTCTCTCTCTCTCCTGTGAAATTCTCTTTCATCTTCTTCCTCCCCGAAATACCTCGCATAGAATAGTGGTATATATGTATCTCTGTCTACGTAAGAGGTCAAGTGCGTTACGGTATGTCATCCCTCAATCAATAATGCAGCGACCGTAGCGTACTCATTCCGCACAGGACAAGGAATATGGGAAATTTAATCATCAAATTTTCAAAAAAAATACATAAATTTACGTCCATCCCCCTCCGGATTATAATGATAAAAATCACTTCCCTTTCGAGTTGTGGCACATAATAAATTATTACTTCTCTACTCTTTTGTCATTGGATCATCCGTTATCATCGCGTGGTTTTCGAAGTTGGATATATGTATAAATGAAACACGACTCTGCTGGAGTCTCTCTCTCTCTCACCCTCACGCTTTTCCAGTCCCGCAAATACCTATCCTGCTCCACCCCCTGTCTCTCTCTCTCTCCCTCTCTAACACCACCTCCACCGGTCCCTTCTCGCATACTCTCTCCACGCTCCGCATGCCGTGACAAATGGACTCTGGCTTTTCGTCGTCTGCCCCATATTCCCTCTCCTAACCTGACCTCATCCCTCCTCCAAGCCCCAGCCGGACTACCAACCCTCCGACACATCCCTTCCCGAGTCATTTCTCCATCTCTCTCTCTCTCACTCTGCTATTCTGCCGGCGGTGTGTCAGGGAGCCTCCTGCCCACCCCGTGTGGCCATGCCTTCCCTTCTTCCTCTCTCCATCCCTCCGTTTCTCCTCTCTCTCTTCCTTCCCTTTAGCTTTAGCCCCTTTCCCCTTCATTCCGATCCCCTCCCATTCCCCATCTCCTCTGCTCCATTCCGCACATCCATCCATCTATTCTGTCCTTGCGGTACAAATGAGAGGCGGATGACGCGTCTAGCTTTGTACGCCACCCTACGCTATTCTCTCCGTTCTCTCTCTCTCTCTTTTTCCCCGCCGTTTCCAATATTCCCGTCCGGCAACATTTTTTACGGGTTTCTTTCTCTATCCCAGTTCATGAAAAAAAAAACCGGGGCATTCGGCGTCACCTCATTTCCAATTCCTGCGCTGAATATCATTCATCACTCGAGAAATGTATCAGGTTCGTTGGTTGATTACTAGGAATGACGTTTTGAGTCAAATTAAAATTTTTTTGTTGCTGTAATATTCGTTTGCTTGTTCTAAATATTCGCCTTAAGCTTGTAATCATAATTTTAGCCGGGGTAGAATTTAAAGGGTTAAAAATTTTAATTAAAACATAGGTACTCCTTAACCGTACTTTGTACGGTTAAGGAGTACTTATGTTTTAATTAATCCATCTCGCCGTAGTCTCCGACCTTTTTTAATAATTAAAAATATAAGAAAGAATATTAATATAAATTATATTCAAATGAATGAATAATTATTCAGATAAAGAAATTACAACTTTATTTACTTTACCTCCACCGATGCAAGTTAACCTAAACAATTCTCGAATTAAAATAATCAACGGTTTGAAAATAACATTCGTCCGTTTAATCGAAGGATTAATTTTTTGTCACATTTGATACACATTAAATGACATGTGACATTTATTTCCATAAATCCTATGCATCCCTAAATGGTATCACTCTCCCCAGTCACTTTCACGACCGGTCCTTCATATTAGCGTGATAAGTTATCGGTTAAAACCAGTAGAACATGAAATTAGTGAATGTCCTCATGGTGCCGGTCAGCTTCCGTTGGACACCGGCCAAGAGGAAACACTCGGTTCACAAACGCACGCAAGCGCACGCACGCACGCACGAGCACTTAAAGATATCAACTGGGACAGCTTTTCTCCTCGCTGGCATAATATTAGAAACTCTCATTTCTCTCGCGTCCGACCCTTGTTGGAGTGTCTTCCCCTGGCCTCCTTTTACGAGGGGTTCCAGCGGCGCGGAACTCACTCAACGCGGGGTGACAAGGGGGTTGGAGAAGGGGGTGGCGGGAGGAGTGAAGGAAAAAAAGAGAAGGAAGGAGCGCATGACCTTTCCTCGCGACTCTTCCCACGCCCCCACTCCACAGCATTTTTTACTGTCTCTTCCGTCCCTTCAAAGGATGCCGCCCTCTTCTCGAAAAACACCTGCGGCGCTTCGGCTTGGAATGAGGACCTACAGCTATGACGGAGTCTTTGTAGCGAACAATATACCACCCAGAACCCACTCTTCATCTCTCGGCAGCTTTTTTTTTTTTTTTTAGTAATGTTGTCTTGTTGATAACCCTTAGAGTTAGGATGTCTTTGAAATATTTTTTGCAAGTGATTAGTTGTCTTACACTTCTAATGCACCAAGATATTATATCATTGCAGCATCTAAATTTTTTTCGGGGGCGGGAATAAGGTAAACATAATCAAAACAGTTGTTTTAGTTTATTTTTAGATAAGGAGTGATAATTCAAAAGGGGTGATAATACTCAGAGACGTACCTTGCCAATATGATGCCTATGTCAAAATTAAAAAAAAGAACGTCTTTGTTATGAACGATATAATTTTGACTGCGTTTTAATAAAGAATAATTTCGTTCTTATAATATAAAAATCAACGTCAAGTAATAAAATAATATACTTATTTATGGGAAAAAATGAACTCTTCGCACTTTTTTAAGGAATGACTTGCGCCATACCTTAGTTACGGCACTGATAATACTAATGTGTCTGGATTATTAGTATTGCATTTTGACATTCAGATTTAAAGTAGTTAGGAAAAGGAGGTCGAAAAGTATTTCTGCCAAAATTAGCGGTTTGCCTGTTATGCATCTAGAACAGGGGTGGGCAAAGCACGGCCCGCGGGCCGTATGCGGCCCTCGAGAGCATTCCATGTGGCTCGAGGAGCTTTGGTGAAAAAGCGATCCGTAAAATTTAACACAATTTTATATTACTTTTGGTAAAATTATGATAATAAAACCTTTAGTTTTGAAAATTTAGCCATAAAATCCTTGTTTGTGATGGTTTTTACTTATGTGTGATGCCTAAGTATCTAAGCAATTTCCGATTTAAACTCTAACCTGGCCCGCCTAAGCGTTGGCACCTGTCAATGCGGCCCGCTGAAGAATTCACAAACACCGATGCGGCCCGCCATGCAGAAAAGTATGCCCACCCCTGATCTAGTACTATTCGCTAGAGAATTATCTAGCTCGTCTTATGGCTGGAAATAAATTTCAAAAATAAGAACTAGAATCTACTTTTGGTGAATCACTTCAGAAGACGGCTGAATTGTAGTCGTTATGCAGTTATGGTTTTTCATAACCTCGTCATGACTATTGGAGATACCTATGATAAGTGCTTTTTTCAATTTTTTAATTACCTTGGACTGTAGTTATCGGTTATTTGTCAAATAATAATACAGCGGTGCGATTTTAATAATAATGTCACTATCAGCTCGTATGATGTAGATTAAGCGATATTATTTGTGGCGCCAGGTTTAACAAGTATTTTCATATTTTCTTCCTTGGATGACGTAAAATCGTGGCAAAAATGTTTACTTTACTTATGATGAGTAGGGAGATGCTGTAGGTAGGTAATAGAAAAGGTGGGGAGAAAAATTAGTCTCAATCCTCATTTGCTGCAGCAAAATATAATACTTTATAAAAGTTATAAAAATTTTGATGAAATCCTTTAATTTAATGTCTGTCTTTCGCGAAGACCATAATTAATGTTGTAAAGTTAAGGTCGCAGTTCTAATGAAAAATCTTATAGTCAATGAAGCGAATTCCTTATCCCACATCAAAGAATCTTTTACCGCGACATATTTACGACATACATATAGTTTTTTTTAAACATTCGTCTCGTATGTTCACATTAATATTTTGCCAGATTTATGTAAAAAGCCATCCTAACTTAGAGAATATGAAGTGAAATACCAAACTACAGCAATATATTGATGCTTACCTCGCAGAAATACCTTCATAAAAGTTCCTAGTAACACATACCAGGGATACGGAAAACCTATCGCCTTACCATTTTGAAAACCCGGAATGCCCGAAATAGACGAATAGCTATCGGGAGAAATAAAACAAAAACGATGGAACTCTTGACACGAACGAATCGATATCGCTTCTGCAATTCCACGTTAGAGAGGGGAATTTTAACTGCGTGCACTTTTTTTTTTAATCGGTAAAAGGGAACTTGAAAATAAAATCGACGGGATCATCCTCCGGAATAAAATACCCGGGAACATACTTAGCCATTTATCGCTCACCGTGAAACCATCGCATTCATAACAGCCAACGGGCAAAGCGGCCTGATCCCGCTCCAATTCTGTCCGTCAACCCTGCTTCCGATTGATTACGTCTGGAACATTCGTGGAATTTGGAATGTTTAGATCGAAAGTGTTGGGGGTGGGATGGAGAATGGACGGAAAAAAGTGAGGAATGTGGGTGTAGGAAAGTGATAAAGGGTTGAAAGAGAGAGAGAGAGAGGAACTTAAAACGCGAGAGGAAAATGAGAGGATGAGGGACGTGCCATTGCCGCTGCCGAGTTAATGAGCTGTACAGCGGTTAAACCTATATGCCATAGCCTATCCAATTCTTTTTAAATATTTTCATCCCGTTGTAAGGGGAAAGGGGAGAGAGAGAGAGAGCGAGACGGAAAATGGTTGTGCCAACTTGATCCTTTCGTTTACAATACTTTTGACGGCGTTCGCCCGCATTCCCATCTTCCTGTTGCATCGATAAAAAGGGTCGGTTTTTGAATTTTTAAAATTCCAATTCTCTCCTTTCTCCGATGTTCTTTTTTTATCGGTTTCGCATCCAGCGTCCGACGGGCGCTTTCTATACTGCGTGGTTAATTATCAATTATCTTTCGTTGACATGTGCAATTATTTCCGACTATACCTGGTGCAATTGTACGCGAGACCGGAGCCGTAACAAATCCTACAGGCTTCTCGATGCGGCTATCTCTTCGTTATAGATGAAAACAAAATTGGTTTTTTGACGGATCGGTTTCGTATCTTCACATCGCTAATTACAGCTTAGAAACATGTTTTATCGCCTTCTCAGTATTAACACAGGCATATATTTTAGGAGCGAATAAATAAATGCATCCATTAAAAAGTTTAATATTTCATCATAAAACAAGTTTTTTGAGTGCATAAGAGGATAATATTTTTGTCATAAATGAAAATTCCTAATTTTCATATTTTGATATCAATTATTGGAGGTTTAATATGATGTTTTCATAAAGTAACTTGGTCACAATGCTTTATATATTTTTTAATGTTCCAGCTAGTTATTATTTTATGGGAGATACACCGGTTTTGTTAAAGGGGTGATTAGCGCATCTGGCCCCAAGTTAAAGGGTCGCGGGTTCGAATCAAGCTGAAGGTATGATCGTATGTGTTCGTATTTGTTATGGTTATTACGCTCATGTTAAATCGCTTTAAAATGCTGTTAATGAACCAGTTAAAATTAAAAATAAGTGTCACGATCCAGGGGCCCCAGAATTGGAAGAGAAATGGGGTTTCTTGGCCATACATGCATAATTATCATCAATACATTACTACGGTGTTAGTAATAGTAGATGTACTCGTATAATTCAGGTTAATTTTTCGTGAATTTCGGGAATTATCTTCAATCATATCTGAAGCCCCTTGAGCTCAGTTTATGAGCTCCGTGAAAAGATTATAAGCAAAAAAATCTAGCAATAAAATAAAACAGATACGTTTATATATGTATATATGAGATTGGATGGTATCAGGCAAAGTGGGAGAGAGAAGGCAGGGTGGAATAGAACTCGGGGGAAATGTAGAAAATGGAACCGAACCGTATATCACTGGAGTATCGCTGTGCCAGTCGAGTGGGCTTCAGCGTTCGCGAGAGAATCTAACCTTAAATCTTGAAAAGGGCTTCGTGTAATGCCGTCGCTTATCTCATTCGAAATTCAATACGCATTTTTTTACGAGTACGGTTGCCATTCGCGTGCATCCTTCATTCTTTTAGTCTTTCGAAATGAGGGTTACGTGCTGGGCGCGCAAGGTATTCCTTATTCGCTGTCGCTCGGTGATAATACATGAACGTGGATTACAATGTTTACGATAAAATTTATTTTCCATAAATATTTTCTGCAGACGTTATTGCCATAAGATTTTGAATGATTGCCGAAGAAAAAATATTTATGGCTTAAAATTATTGTTTTGCTCCATTTTTTTAGACTGTGAGATCTTCAGTTTAAAAACAAATGCGAGTAGCAACTTGAGACACCCTCAGGATCGCGAAGAGCGTCTTAAGAGATGGCTACCTATCTTAAAACAGGAAGTTTGAATAAAATAATACTGTTTCAATAATACTATATTAAAAATTGCAAGTTAAAAATATTTTATAGAAAACCTACAAATTATCAAAGGCAAACTGTTAGTAAACGTGCATCTGTTTTTCTTTCATTATTTTTCTTTAACCGTTTAATAATGTGAAATCATGTTCGTTGTTCTTTAATAATGTGAAAATAGTGCTTGACAATGTTTAATAACGTGAAAATGTTCATATAAATACCATTACCTCCAGGCCCTAGCCTACTGAAATGTTCTCTCTCTAAATAAAAAAATAAAATAATTGGAGAACGACAGAAGTTGATACATTATGCGTAATCATCGAGCCAAGCAAGAGTCGCATATTTTATAACGTAACAGTGTCTTTCATAGTTTTATGCAGCTTCTTAAAAGTAACTTTAAAACGGTAGAAATTAATTTTGATTTTCTTATATCCTTATACATATCCAAATAAAGTAATTGCATAGTAGTAATTGTGAAATATTATTTTATCACTCTATAATTCCATATGCGTCCAAATATTACAAAGTAAAAGATATATAAAATAAAATTTGCCTACTACAATACATCTATGTGAGTTTCACTTTTAAGAGGTTTGCATATTTTCCCTCAAATATTGGTTCGGTTTCCTAAAGTTTCTACGAAAACTGTTGACAAAGAAATCAATTTCAAAGCTTTGGGTAGCTTATAAAAGCTCCACCGTTCAAAGAATATGAATGATTAAATCGATGAACAAATAAATTAATTAACCGAATAAATATAAACGTCATTTCTACCAATAATATCCTCCTCTGTATCATAAACAAAAATATTGCCCGTCTTTTATCATTTTGCTGCACGCAGAGAGTTCAAAAACCCTCATTTCCTTTAAAAAACATTATTTATGGTTATTAGGAGGGTTTTCCATTCGTCATCCGCATTTACATACCTTTATTCAAAAACAAAATTTTGTAGCTGAATAATCTTAATACGAAAATTACAAAAATGTCATTCGTAGATGAATTTTTAAACCAAACGACATTTTAGTATATTTTTCGTCATTACCGCGATGAATCGAACGCGAATATTTTTTTATTTTAGACCTTCAAATGGTTTTCTCGTGCGATCGAACCTCATAGCGAACGTATTTTTCCCCTCTCGACCCGGAATCAGAATTTATTTTCGAACTCGACTGACGCTCAGGCATTCCAAAAGTCCTCGATCAAAGGTCGGTTTTTTCCCCCGATATCGACCGTTGCACTGGAAAAAGTGAGTCCGCGGAAAAATATGCCGGTCCGAAAAGGATAAATAGGGGAAATAGGAAACCTCCCCTCTCTCCCTTGCGCTCTTCCCTTTCCGCCAAATGCCTCTTTCCCTCTTCCTCGCCGTTTCGTTCCATCAACCGCGCGAATGGGGCGCAATTTACCGCGGTTTTTTTGGACTTAGCCGAACATGGAAATGCTCTAGGCCCGCGTGTCAATTACCCACACTTCGCATCCTCCCGCCTCTTTGAACATCGCTCTCGGTCGGATGGACCATTCTGAGAGGCGGAAAGGAAGGAAAAATAGGTGAGGGGGCTAAAGCTTATGTTATTTTAAATGAATAGGCTAGAGTTCCCCCCTCTCTCTCTCGTTCTAACGATCATTGCGGAAGGGATTTTATTGCATATAGAAATAAAAACGTAATGCATTAGAATACCACGAACTTAGCTTTCGCCGTGAAATTGGAAAGTTTGGCTTTTTAGAATGTGTAACCTATTCGAACGAAAATCGATAGTTTTAAACTTGTATTCGATTAATTTTTATTTATTCAATCTTTTAACAGTATCTCATTATTTTTTCTATTAGACGCTTAAAGAGAAAGAATTGTAGAGGAAAAGTATCTAATTAAAATATTTTATAATTTTATAAGATTCTGAACTAATTTATAATTGTCAACTTTAATCACCCTATACTTTTATGAACGTAATCTATGTTAAATATATTATTTAAATGTATATCAATTACATAAAAGAAGTCCTACCTCTATTTTACTATGGCTTTAAGACGAATTTGATAAAAAGTTGCCAATCAGTTTTACATGTCGTAACCTACGCGCGAACTACTCGTGTAGTGAAGACATTATGAGAAATATGCATTCTAATTTTATCAGTTTCATGTGGATTTCGCATGAAATGTACATCAAATAAACGAATTTTAAAAAATAAATTTATCTCGAAGAAACATTACAATTGCTGAGGACGAAACGAAGTGGAGAACTTGGTTTGCGGGCAAACTAACGAACGGAAAGTGAAACAAATAATAAGTAAATTAACTTTATCACAAATTACTTCGTGCGTTTCTTCCAAAAAATACGTCTATAGCTTATTTAAGCTCAAAAAATATCGTGCATAGAGAAATACATGCAAATCAAAAAATTATCAGAAAAATATATCGAAAGGATGGCGTAGAGATTGTAAAACCCATAATGGAAATTTTTAACAAATTCAGCGATATGCATAAAAACTCCACTCTAAACACACTAGCTTCGTCTAAAGCAGCGGCGTCCAACCTGCGGCCCGCGGGCCGCTGAGGTAATTTGACGCTTAAAATACAGTCCATTTTAACTGTTACATATGAATTTTTTGTCAAAATTATTAAAGTGATACTAAATTTATTTATAAGTAAAACAATTGGCGGTTTTAATATGGTATATTCACCTCTAGGTAGATTTGGAAAAACCAACGGACATGGAAAGTTTCCAATGGGGGAAAAACGTTGGACACCCCTGGTCTAAAGAGAAAGAGTGACCAATAGAAATGAAACTACAGGCGAGGCGTGGTAGGAGAAGAACGGTTGTTGCTAAGCTCCTACTTCCTAACCACTCTGCATCCCAAAACCACCTTGCTTAACCTCCCCCACACCGCTCATTCACCACATAACGATTCCCATGAAAGGCGAAAAGGGAGTTTGAAAGCGGATAAGGAATAGAAGTGGGAGGAAAGGGAGTGAAAGAGCGATATATATATATATATATATATATATATATATATATATATACACGCTGAGAGTGAAATATCGAAAAGGGAGAAAACGCCCAACCAAAAAGCGACCGCGGCAGAACTTAACGTCTCCAATTCAGTCTCTCCCTCTCTCTCTCATCCTTCCCCCCTCTCTCTCTCTCTTTCCCCTCCTCACCGATCCGATACCGGGGAAAGTCCCCCCCCTTTTCTGACGATATTTCACCAACACCGCCACCACCTCCATCGGCACGCGTTAATTTTAATTATCGGAATCTTTCAACGTCCGAATTTACACCGCGCGTAGGGCTGAGCGGGGAATTCCTCCCATGGTCTTGCAATGAGACCGTTTTTCCACTATTATTTTTACATTTTTTCCTGCAGATTGGGATGCGGTAGGTATACAGAGAGAAGATATAGGAGGCACATAGGAGGCATATAGGGAGGATATAGGAGAAACTCGTAGCGATAGTGTGGGAAAATAGGAAGGCGAAGCTGGGTCTGGGAGAAAGAGATGGGGCGACGTGGAATTCGGGTAGCGCTATAATGGGGAGAATAAGGGGTGTCTCGGCGTATGAGAAAGATTGAGTGGGTGCAGAGGGTAGGAGGGGGGGTAGAGTGGGGGGAAAGAAAGAGAATGAGATGGAAGGGGAGGGAAGGAGGGAATAGTTAATGCTTGTGGCCATCGATTCCGGATAATTGGAAAAGCGGCCGGGCCTCCGGAGGTATATAACGGCGGCTGATGGTTAGGAGGAGGTGACGCGCTGGGTCGTAGAATGGCTATAGATGCTTAGGGGTCGTGTGCGTCAGGAATGCCTCCGAAATGGCCAAATGTGCTCCTACCCTCTCCTCCTCGATCTTCCCCCCTCCTCCCCCCCTCCTTACTCGCTGCCATTCTCGCGAACCCTTTAAGTCGCCGCTCTTTTATCTTTAAAGGACGGAATTCGCAGGGAAATGTTCTAGGTGGTATTTGGTTGATATGGCGAGGTAGGAGATCAGATTATTCATCAACACGTCGTCGGCTAGGTTCTTGGGGTCGTTTCGCCAAACGCGTATCTCTTTCACGCCTCTAAATGATCAAGAATTATTCCTCTCTCCTTAACATCTCCTCTAACTGTTTTCTATCTTCGCCTCCCTTCGAAATTAACAGTTACAGGTTTACTTTTGTTTTAATAAGGTCTACCGAATAACTTTCGTAGTGCGGAGTGCATTTCCTCTGCTAAAACAGGGCAACTCCTCTGTCGTTCATATTTACGCGAATGTCTTAATATTTCAAGTTCTGTCGCGAATTAAAAATAGGAAAGAAGGTGAAGCAGGTCTAGGGATTGCATTAATAGGAGTACAGTTGTCTTAACATACATAGGATTGGATTCATATAAATGCGGGTCGCGGTATCCTCCCCAATGCATACGATGATTATTCTATTCTGAAACTATACCAAATTTCTTCCGCTGAATACACAATTATTTTTTCTTATATATTAATGACTATAACAGAAATGTTATTTTAAAAGCATCGCTTTATTATATATTTATTATTTTAGTAATTCACAAAACTTCATAAAAATATGAGAAAATATCCCATTTTTTTATTAAAGTAGATTAAAAAGAATAAAAAGCGAATAATTTCTGGAATCATCATTGAAACTATAACTTTTATTATAAATAATTAAGATTTAAAAAATACTTCGAAGAAGAGCGGTTTTATCGAAGAAAAGGGAGATTCATGAATCACGGAAAACCCTTGCAGCAGAGAAATTTTTGTTCCAGTGCGTTATACAATTCATGAGCATGCGACATTTTAAAGAGGTATAGCCATTGTATGGACTGTAATACCTTATAAAAGTGAAAATATATAAATTTATTGAAAATCATCTTAATGCTGTCGTTAAAGAAGGAAAAACTTATCTAATAAAATACTGCACAAAATAATAGCACATTGAGAAATTCTTAATTCAATTTAAATTAATATCAAATGAAGAATTAAAGTATTTGATATCAGAAATTAATAAGGAAAACAGATCTCAATAATAGGAAGCTCGGGCGTGCATCTTCTTCCCATAAGTCCTTTGCGCATGATGCGTGTCGCGACGGAGAAAGATATAATACCGGAATCAAATGGACTCCCAGACGTAATAACGGGTACGAAGCACTCGACACGCTATTATTTCTTCTCCTCGGGGAGACTATGCGATATTCTTCCGCCGTTGAATATTCCCTTTCCAGGCTAAACCTCGTTGCGAAGAGGAACCATCTTCATTTCCTTCCGAACGGCGTAGCGGTACGAAGTAGTCCGACCCACCCACTCGCGTCACCCGCCGCCGCCGCCCCCTCGACTCAACTCACCGGCGGGAAGCACGTCTGTCGCGGGGGAAAGAAGCGGTGCCGCCCGCCACACACACACACCCCTCGAGTTCCGCCGAAAGTACATCCATCAACGTCCATCTCGGTTGTCAATGGGACTATGGAACGGAAAGGGGATGGATTTCATAGGAAAAAAAAGCGAAAGGGGAATGTGGGAGAGAGGTTTTGGAGGGAGGTTCGAGGAAAAACTGAGAGAGTTTCCGAAATCGACGACAGGCAACTCTTCGACAAATGTATTATTTTTGCATGGCGAGACCATGACGCAACACTTGGCCCATGCGGCACGTTATTTTTCATCGCCTATTTATGCCGTGCCGGTAGCCAAGGGATTTTTGAAGTCGCATAACAGATGGTTTGAAAAGACAGCGCGGCGCTGTTAAAATGTGTGTATTTTAGCGCCCTCTTTCTGAATTTTTTAAAGCGTTAAAATAGTGTCACTTGTATTGAATGCATAAATCGCCACCTGGATCCCTGACGTGTGTATCGCTAAATTAAGGTTCAAAATGTTATCTTGTTAAAAACTTATTCGTGCTTATTAAAAATTTAAAATTTCGGAGCAGAATGTTTTCCCCGTTGATGGTAAGCGATCCATCATCAGTAAAGGTTCTTTTTCACTAGAAGTTGATGGCAAAAATTTTATCCGATTTCTAAATTATAGTATTGTATTTTGACTTTTTCCACGCATGGTCATCAAGTCTTTTTCTAATTTTCACGCAAAAATATCCTATCTTAACCTAAGAGATGTTTTGTGATACTTCCACTAATTATTTATTTAATTGAAATTTTAATCCGTTAAAGGAATTGCTAAATAATATGGTAACAAATTCACGATAAACTTTAGCTGCTGATGCCATCACAATTCCATTATGAGTTTTCACTATTTTTAGGATTTGTTGTCATAAAAAATTGGCCACATGTCTTTCAGTTTATGTCTACTCGTTGGTACCATTTTTGTGATTTAGTAAGGAAATTTAAAGAGATTGCCATTTAAATGTTGAGAATATGCAAATATTTTAATCGAACCAAGAACAAAAATGTATTTATAATGTCTATTTCGGTATATAAGCTAACAGAATTATTGTGAAATATTTAAAAGCCCAAATAAATATATTTTTAAGGCTCTATGTTACGCATATGCTTCATTTAACTGATTTACGCTATTTATAGAAAGCAGTGTCAAATATTTTACTTCGTAATACGCACAATACAGTCATAAAATTTTCCTAGAATATTTCTGTACCTGTCACATTTGCTTTGAAATTATAAAAAGTTAAATTTAAAAATTTTATACTATGACTGTTACGAATAATTTAAGCCGCATAATTATGTTTTCTAAAACAGAGGGCGTCCTTATATCATGCTAAGTAAGCTAATATTACTTTGCTCTTCAACTAGACATTTCATAAAATTTCGAATTCCTCTTCCGTACACTTGGATGTCATGGAAAAAATCAGCACGGAACCAACCCCTCATCTAGTTTGCGTCACGGACATACCACGGAAGGACAGGAAATGAGAACTTGCTGTCTGTATGGACATTGCAAGGCCTTCGTTTCGCATCTGGTTAAAAGGTGTGGGAACAAAGCATCAGATATGCGGCGTTTGTAGCGACGAAGTATCAGATGGAACAACGCCGAGAAAATCGAAAATACCTAAGCGGTTCCATGCCAGCCTTCCCCGTTCTGACCAATCAATCACTTGTCGGAACCCTGAAAAAGATAGTGCCAACCCATTCTTTCCCTCTCACTCTTCCCAGAATTCCTGCTCGATCTGAAATAACGGAATTTTCATTCTCCTCTCCTCCCCTCTCCCTTTCCCACCCCCTACTCCGTGCCTGGACTCGATCTACTCTATCATCCTCCCTCCTTCTCCCTCACCCCCTGCGGCCGAAAACCAAAAGTGGCGTATTCTATCGGAGAACTCCCCTTTTCCATTAGTTTGCATTACTTTTTCATGAAGATATAGGCTCGCTTCCTCCACATCCGGGCGCGGATTAGTTTTCGCAAAACCCGCAGAGGCGCTGCAGCGGGGCAAGATTAGCTCCATCGGAGGTGGGTGGAGGGGTGAGGGAGAGAGAGTTACGGCCGGAAGGAAGAGACAGTCCTTCCGGGAGTTGCGGAGGAAATCAGATCATTGGTGTAGCTCATCGGAGGATGGAATTAAGGCTATCGGTGGGATGTTAAAGTCAAACCGAGTTTACAGCTAGGAATGGTTCAGCGTAGGATTACCCGTTTGTTTAATCTTTCCCAGTGCCAGAAAATTGGTTTAATTCTGACCGATGTCATGAACATTTGGTTTCAATAGGATTAATAATTTTAAAATGAGAATTATTTTTTCATTTCAGAAGTTAAAACTCGATTAAAGTTGTTATGTTATCCTGATAAATTTGCATCAACGTTTAAAACCCCAGGCATTAGTGTTGCCTAGTAGCAAATAAATGACAGAGGATTAAAAGTTTTAAAAAGTTGCATTTTTAATTTCTAATAATTGATAAATAAATCGATTAAAACTTACTTTTTATGTTTATGGCTATGAGAAAAATAACCATTATGACTACTTAGCAAATTACTGCACAAGTTATACTCACCGAGTAGATTAGCCTATTAATTCTCGTATTCGTAAACTTCATTATAACAGGGATTAATGGAATGAATTTATTTATTTATAAGATTTATAAGATTAATTTACCAAAATTTTAAATCTAAACACTAATGAAGTACTACTATGGATGAACATGATGTATCCTGCCTGATGGTACTAGCGTGACAAAGTTTTGAAAGTAAATAATGCTTAATCATTTAATTTATGTTTTTCCGACAGACGAAATTTTAGAATAGATTAAAAATACTATTACAATATTTTTTAAAGATAAATTTCCCAGCAATATGTCCGATATACCTATAGGTTAATTGAATATTAACAATTGTTGAGGAGAACATAAGAGAAATATACAGTTCATAATCGACTCTATCTTGCAAACCAACATATTTTCTCGCCAACTCCTCTACTATCCCTCTCATTTGACCACCCTCATACTTCCTTTTGACCGACCAATCCTCATATCTTCTCTCTCTCTCTTTCCCTCTAAACCTCTCTCACTCTCTCTCTCCTTCACTATGAGAATTTTTTCCGCGGGCCCGGATATCCAGCAGCCGTTTTGTGCCGGCTTCACAATGGCATCTCTCACAAACCAACCCCTAACTCTTTTTCCTCACATAATCCACCATCTAAAACCGACCCTCTCCACCCCCAAGAAGGACCTCCTCGCTTTCCACCCATTTTTCCGCCCACACTTCCGTCTCCATCACCGACGCCATATCCCTCCCCTTCTCCCTCTCCTCTTACACCCACCCTCACAAAAATACATAAAGTTCCCTCTTCTCTCCCCCACTCCCCTTTCTCCTCCTTTCTCACGCTATTCATCCCTCTCTGAACATCCTCGGATTTTTTTCTACCGACGATTATGAAAGGCCTCGAGGACAGTGGTTATATATATATATATGACCCCTCGACTGTGGTCTTTTTCCTTCCCTCTCCGCCGCACAACGCCTGCGTGTCCTCGTAGTAATCGGTGCCCACACCCCATGGCACGGAAGGGCAAGAAGAGGATACTGGCTGCAACGTCACCGGAGAGGACCTGGCGCTGAAAGCAGAAGAAAGGGATTTTTTTTCCGTACCCTTCTGCCTTCCACCCCTCAGGAAAAATTTATATATATATATGTAGCAAGTCCAAAGAAAGACGTAACGGAGAGGAAAAATAGGGAAGGGAGGAGGAGGAAGATATAGTGAAAAAAGATGCGCGTGAAATCCCTGATTGTGACGCCATTTTCGTGACGGTTTGTCACCCTCAGGGGTCAGAAAAGGAAGCGCTGCGGGAGAGAAAGGGAAGGGATGGCAGAAAACTTTTCATGAGCCTTTAACTTTGTGTCCATTTCTCCTAACCACCCTCTCCTTTTTTATCCTCACTCTCCTTTTCCCTCCATCCTCTATCTCCTCCTCCTCTTACTCCCTCTTCCTTTTTTCCTCCATTCAGTAACTCCATTGAAAACCCCGAGGGTTTTTTTCCAGAGGGTGAGAGTTTTTTATTTTAGGGGTGTGTGTGTGGAGTGGGGTGGGTAGGTTCGAGATTGAAGGGTGGGAGGGTGAAAAAAAAAGGGAGGGGGGAAGTTCCTCACAGATTGGATTGACTCGATCCCTTTTTGTGGCCCAACTGGGCTTCGGGAGAGAATTTTCGGCAACGCACTTAAAGACCTCCCCCCCGCAGTGAGCTATGGGTAATAAGTTTTTGGTATAACTCCCTCGCTTCCCCGTTCCTTCCTCCTTCGCCCTCAACTCTTAAAAACTTCCTCGTGTATTTTTTTTCTCCTGAAAAACCTAACTCCGTCGTATTATATCAAGTTCAGATTTATTTCGTTTCTTTCACCAACCCCCTGATGTAAACGACGTTTTCCGTTCTTGCGGGACGCATATCGTCAAGTTAAGCGGACAAAAGCACAATTGCAAGTATGTGTAAAAATATACTAAATCGCGTTAGTATTTTACGTAACCCTCAAAATGTGGAACATTATGTCTATGAGTTTAATGGTCGAATGTGAAGTTGAAGAATTTTATCTGTCTTGCAGGGAGTAGGTAGTTATTTATAATCTAAGCTAAAATTAAAACCCTAAACACACAGGTATGAGTATGAATTATATAGAACCAAATGTTTTTATCCAAAAGTTTCCATTTTTCTGAAGTCACAGAAGCCTCATATTTATTTTTAACTTTCTCATATACGAAGTATATTGAGAAAGTATCTCATGTTATCGCGAAAAAATTCGACCGTGTTTTTTACGGAAATATACGTTTTAGGTGTCGCTGAATCCGAAAAAGTGGTTTTCGCAATGCCATCTGTCTGCCTGTCTCTGGAGCCTAAACGGTAGAGCGAAAATGTATGAAACCTCGTACTTAGGCATTTTGTCATACTGAGCATAGTATATGAATAAATGGTTGACATAATTAAGGGAAGTTTATTCTACACATTTTTAACAACAATTTGATTTTCTCAAAAACGGCTCTATCGATTTTGATCAAATTTCGTACAGTCACTTGAGTTTACGTCTTCAATAATACTATGTAGTTCATATTTACCAGAAAATGAATATAAGGCTAGTTTATTCTAGGCAATATTAGCAATAATTGGATTTTCTCAAAAACGGCTCAAAACGATTTTGATAAAATTTCGTACAGATACTCAATTATACGTCTGCAATAACATTACATATTTCATTTTTCTCAATGAATGAACATAAGGCTAGTTTATTCTTGGGTAACTTTAACAAAAATTGGATTTTCTAAAAACCGGCTGATACGATTTTCGTTTTCTAAAGTTAACTAAACGACGCATTAGTATATGAGAAAATTTGTACAATGCATGTTGTACCGATTTTTTACCCGGAATTCTAACCAAGTCGCGGTACTTCTAGGATATAAGGCAAATAGTAGTCTCAATTTCTCACTGAACAGATAAAACTTCTGGCTTAATTACATGTTATATATGAAAGTTTAAGGTGTTAAGTAAACCAAAAACTCATTTAAGCTTCAAAGAAGCTGCTATCATTGGCAAGTGAACGATTTTTGATTCTGATTGTGAATCAGTTACTATTGCAATACCACTGAGGATAGCTATTCTGTATCTTAAATGTGCATTAGGTTTAATAAGCCATTTACGATTATGATATGTGAAATTTCTCTCGATCATTGCAGGTGGGCTCGGTTGGTACATTTTGAACGTTTTCCAAATAACATATTTCTAAGATTTTTTTCCTCTATTATACGACTCGCAAAAACCATCTCCTGCTTATTTTATTCCGTATTCAGTCATGGCAAATATTTAGACGAATAAGCTAAAGTTGAACCATAAGTATTTAAAATTTTATTCAGATCTGATATTCATTCCGCAATTAAATCAACTTTTACTTTTAATATAACTAATTTTTTCTAGCGGTAGTTCATCGTGGTGTATTTGTTTTCTTCAAAGACAAGCACTGGCATTACCTTGACCTTTAATACAAGGTGAGACCACCGACCGAGTCTATGTGTTTATTCCCCGATTTCCAGTTCGTGCACAGGAAAGGGCACACGAGCGGATGAAAACTCACTTATGATTTAAGCGGATAGCGGGAAACATGTCATAGTCTACATATATATGCTTTGTACGAAGGCCAATACATTACCTCTCCCCTGCTATCAAATCATTATCGCGTCACTCCAACGACCAACTGCGCGCTTGAGTCAATCGAACATAAATACAGTTCGCGAGCTCGCGTAAGTTAATTGAACTTCAAATGCTATGACTAACCTATCATTACGCTTTTCCTTCGTATTTGGAGGCAGTAAATCCTATACGCCCGAGTAATTACTTTACTTCCTGTTTCGTAGCAACAACCGACCATAATAAAGAGGCATGTTCCGCGGAACCGTTCCATCCAAACGATGAATTATTTCGTTCGAGAGTGGATTGCGGCAAGCAGATTGTTCTCTCATAGAATACGATATCGTCGTAATATTTCAATGTCCGGGACTAGTGCGAACGTGGTGGTTTTCGATAGAGCAAGTTTTTCGAACGAATATTGCGCCAATGTTACCATTTCCATGCCTTAGTATTGTTATTTCTCAAATATAAGCGACAATGGCATCATTCTTGGCATTAGGTATTATTTTAGAGCCATATACATTTAGCGAAGATATCTGCAGGAGCAAGATAAATTCGGAACGCTGTTGATGAATGAAAAGGAAGCGATTTCCCTACTGGAACGATTTTAATGAAGGTACTGCATTAGAATTTAAAAGTTTCATAAGTTGTACCTTTTTTAAATGCACAGTAAAAAGAGCGAAAACACGATGATTAAATTTATGAATACCTCAAAAATATTTCGCTATGATCTTTTAGTAAGTTATTCAGGAAAAGATATATATAATGCACACGACTCCGATCCAAACAGCGGGATATACGCATTCAATAGCCCCAAATCCGAAATTAAATCTTTCGTCCCATGTTTGACTTAATTTCCCCTTTTAAAATAAATACGGCTACAGAGGATCCCAACGAAAAAGTATAACGCGCGTGTCATCTTCATCGCCGGTTTCGAAGAACAAATTACCTTCAGCCAATTAAGTCAATTAGTGTAATTTCGCCGACCCCGCGTACTCACAATGGATTTTAAAAAAAAATGGAGCGCTCCCCCTGGTAAATACCTCCGTTTCTCTCGCCTTTCTTTCCCATATATATATATATATATATACACACACATATATACACATATATATATATACACACACACACACACACATACACACCTCTTCCGTGCCCCCTCCCTCATTTTCTCACCTCCCGTTTTCTACCGATTCTTCTCCCCCACGCTACTCGCTCTCCTTCCTCTCTTTCTCCTTCCCTCTCTCTCCCTCCCTCTCTCTCTCTCTCCCTCCCTCTCTCTCTCTCTCCATCCCGCTCACCCGGGGACTCCTCCTTCCCTCCTTCGCTCGGTCTGTTTCGTTTCGCCCAGCCCGTCCATTAGCCTCGCCTGTCGCCCGAAAAATAACGACTCCTTGATGAGAGGGTGCGAACCTTTAGGGAGCGAGACGAAAGCGTAGGGAGGAGTAGGACGTGGCGCGAGAGCGAAAGGGTGGTCCAGAAGAAGAGAGAAAAAATGTGTGTATATATATATTTTTACACTTAGTGGCCCAAGGAGGATGACGGCAGAAAAAATATAAGAATGAAAAATACATTAAGACCGCAGCGGCGAAGAAAAAAATTCCACAGAGGTGATTGCCGCTTAAAGCGGTCGGAGTTCGGAGGTTAAAATTTTCGGTTTTTATTCGATTGTGGGAGGAGGGATGAGGGGGTGGAGGCAGACGAGAAGTGGGTGCGGGTGGAGCAGAGTACGGCGGCTTGCGTGGGTTAAAGTCTGCAATGATAAGGGTTTGGTCTGGTGGATGTGGGCGTGGCGGAGGTTTTTGGGAGGGGTCGCGTAGAGGGGGAGGGAGGAGGGTTTGAGAGGGAAAAAAGGGAGAGGGAGATGGAAAGAGTGAGATGAGAGAGAGAGAGAGAGGGATGCAGGGCTCGAGGGACGGGTGGGGATACGCGGGAGTGGGTGGGGAACGAGTGAGTGGGTGTCGCCGGGTGGCGGTCGGGAAGAATGATGTGAATTGGAAGGGGTGAATGGAATAGAACGGGAGTTGGTCTCTAGGGCGTTTTTTTTAGTTTTCGGGATGAAAGGGAGGGTTGAGAAATGGCATTTTTAGAGGGTGGAAAAGGTCGAAGTAGGAGGAGCGACGGACGTTTTGATCATAGACTGTTTTTTTTTATTTGGGGGATTGGTGACTGGGCTCGTGCGCGTGGACTAGCACACGCCACTATCGAATTAACCGTTGCCGGATGAGAGGGTGGGAGTTTTTTATTTTATTTTCAATAATCTGCTCGATTTCTCAGGCCTCGCTACCTGCGGCCTTTCCTCTCTCACTCTATCGTTCCCTTTTTCCTTCCCCCCCTCTCTCTCCCTCTCTCTTTCTCCCTCTCTCTCCCTCCCTCTCTCTCTCCCTCTCTCTCTCTCTCCCTCTCTCTCTCTCTCCCTCTCTCTCTCTCTCCCTCTCTCTCGTTTTCGATATTTCCTCCTGCCTCTTAATTGGGATCGAGCCTTAAAATTCCAAATTAATGGTCAGCAAAAACAAATGAAAACTCTCGAGCTCGGCGAACGCGAGCTCTTATATAATGCTCGAGAAAATATTAAAATGATAAGTTATTTCATTTCCACGGATCGTAGCCGGTTCGTATGAGTTTAGAGGCAATTAGTGAGTTTTGAGAAAAATTCAGAGCTAAAAACGTTAATATTTTTAACTCCATTTTTGAATTATTTTTTATAAATGAAAGAGCGTGTCCGGTTGGGCTCGAGGAAAACTGACTCTGAAGTTTTAATATTCATTATAATGGATAAGTGTTTATTGGAATTTGGCAGGGGGAATATAGGCCTAATTAACATTTATATAAGTAACAAACACCTAATTAAATAATTTGTAAAATGACAGTGATGTATTAATCGGCAAATTTGGAATTTCCATCATAAAATATATTTGTACTGTGCATTTCCTTTCATCCGTCGGAAAACGTGTACCAATTTTTTTACCGTTCCATTTACCTCGTTAACTTTCTCGTAAACCAATATTCGTGCCATGCCAGAAAATGGGCATAAAAATCAATTACCAATTTCTGAAATTATTAATATTTCATTAATTATTTATATATTATAGCACCCTTATGCGAGTAACGAGCGTTTTATGAGTCCTTAAAGGTCAATAAATGTGAAATAGGAAATACAACATGTTCCTTCTTCATAACGCTTGTGGAACTGCAATGAAGGAGTAGTCGTTACTTTTGTACCTTTTAGGTATTCGTGGAATAAATTCAAGTGCCCAGCAAATCGTAGTAAAATAATGATTTATCTGTAATTGTAAATGTCTATAAATTTAATATATGGTCAGTTTACTCTGGATATGTAAACTAACCCTCCGAACAAAGATAAAAAACGATTAACTTTTAGATCTGATGATTCTTCAAAATAAGTGAAACCTTGGTAGCTATATGTTCCTTTTTTAATTAACCAGAAACCTAAAAAATTAATAAATCGCATCATTTCAAACCTTTATGACATTCGAGAACCCCCACGGTTCAGAAAAACCCGCGTTTTTGTAAATGAATGTTTTGTCTTCCTTAGTTTCAGAAAATCCGACTAACGTCCTAAGGGAAGCCGTTCTCCTAATTTACCGATTCAACTCCCTTTCATTACTGAGGCGAAAATAAATCCATCTTCTTTCCCCCAATTGGTCCTCGTCGTAGCTGGTACATATTTATGCGGCGCTGAGACCAGAATGAGGCAATGAGAACAGAGAGAGAGAGAGAGGAAAGCAAAGAGGTAGGCGAGAGGGAAAGGGATGTGAATAATGAGAGGTTGCATCCGAGGAGGGAGGGGAAGGATATAGAGGGAGGAGGTTGGGACGTAGACAGCCTCCCCTCCTCGGCAGATCCATCTGCGTCCCCACGCCGGGGAATCGACGCGGAGAGGGAGGAGGCGGCGTCGGTGTCACCGGGCTGCATCCTCCCACTCCCTCCACCACCCCTACTACCGGAGGTGACCAGTCTACCTCCCTCTCCTTCCCCCACATCCCCCTTGACTCCCGCAAGCGGCGGGGGTGTAAGTACGTGTCCCACGGAATAATAATGAGAAGAACCTCTCCATTCTGTCGGCCAGACCGCCTACTGAACATCCCCGCCCCGGCCAGACGCAGCCACACGCACGAATGCGATGAAGGAGAGGGTAAAAAACATAGAAATAGAGACGGCACGATGAGTATTACGCCATTGTTCCTGTGCGTGAGGTCATGATAGGGGAGCGAAAGCAATATGGAGTAATGAGGGGGAGGGAGATAAGTGAGGAGAGGAGCAAGGCTTATTGGGAGGTGAGCGGGTTGTTAGCGGGCGGTGGCGTTGGGGTAAATTGTCTCTCTCTCTCTCTCTCTCTAGTGAGGTGGTTGCCGCTGGAATATGGAGAGTATTAGAGTAAGGAGAGGAACTACGGTCAATGATCGAAGGGTGGGGATGGGGGGGGGGGGAGGGCGGAGAGGGATTGGAGGATGAGTGGAAATGAGGAGGGCTTTAAGCCTTGCGACCCTCTCGGAGCGCTCGCTAATCCGTTGATTCCACGCGGGAGCCATGTCGGTTGATTTTGAAGACGCGGCTAAGGGAAGAGGACGTGAGGGGTCCCCTTTGTGGGGCGAGTGGGGATAAAGAGGGGGAGGGGGCGCAGGAGGAGCGCAGCCTTGATTAGTTTTTTTTTGCCCTCGATGATCACTGATTGTTGATGTGGTCCTATGGTACGTAAGGCCAAAGGGGTCTCGCTCTCTCTCTGCTCTTTTTCAAGGGCTTCCTTTCATAGAAACGTTTGTTGATTTAGGTGAAACTTCTACGTGATTTCGTCGAGTTAAATGTTGGAAAGTCTCTTCATATATACATTCTCCTATATTTCTTGTTAAATTAAAACACGGCTGAGTTTCTATAAATATATGCGATAGGATATTTTATTATTAAGGAGTTAATTAATATTTAAATTGTTGTGTAAAAGAGAAAAATTTTTATTGAAGATTTAACTTCTTCCATTACCACTGTCTCAATTTCAATAAACGCTTGGGATGAGTCTGTTATACTTAGATAATTAAGAGTGAAGCAATATACGATAAAAATTTTACAGAAGAAGGGAATGAGTAGATACGCTTTTTGATTCTGTGCTATCCCATGAATAAGAAATGTTTATGTTAATCTAGCACGAGAAAAATATTTTGGTTTTTATGATAATAATAATATGATAATTTAGAATTCGTTATTATCTGCCCAGCTAAATAAATACACACCAATTATGTTACAAAAGTACTGTTGTATAAAGTTATTAACATCTTACAGAAAAACAAAACATTCAGGTCTAGCGAAGCTTGTTAAATATTTGCTCAATTACAGATTAACCGCGAAATTTTCATTCACTCTCGGCCCGAAATACAATACGGCGCCTATTTTCCATAAAACAAATATTATTAGCGCCGAGATGTAGGCCGATTATGGTACTTGGTCGCAGGACGTCACAAGGCCATCAAAATAACCGCATAATTAATTTCGTCGCACCTTATTTTTAGACCCGCGTGTTCCATCTCATCATCTCCAAACGATTCAGATCTCTCGAAATATCTGGTCCCAAAGCCCTCTAATATATAATCCTTTCTGCAAACACATAACCTTCCCCTTCATTTCTTCCTCTTTCTCTCTCTCTCTCCCTCTCTATCCCTCGGCTACTACAACACAGTCGGGGATCTCTTCTACCGCTCGTTTCATCTCTCATTCTCTTTAACTCTCCCTCTTCGTCTCTCTCTCTCCCTCTCCCTTTTTTATCCCCTTTTCCGCTTCCCTCTCCACGCACTGTTCTTTTTCCAGCGTTCTTTTGTTATAAAGCAGGACCGATGTCCCTTCGGTCATGTCTGTCTCTCTTTCTCTCTCTCTCACGAGAGAGAGATAAAGGGAGAGAGAGAGAAGAGAGAGAGAGAGAGGAGCGAGGAGATATAGGTGTGATCCTCCCATTGTTAGCAAGAGAGAAAGAGAGGAGAGATTGTTACCGTCTCGAATGAGATGATGAAGCGGGTTGGATTTTTTTATGGTCTTGCACGCCCATTCTCCACTCTTCCCCCATTCCCTCTCTTTCCCCTTCCCTCTCTTTCCCCCATCCCTCTTCTTCCCCCTTCCCTCTACTCCCCCCACCTCCTGACAACCCTTTTTCCCTCCCAATTCCCAACCCCTTGGTCTCATTTCCGCCGCAATCCTGTCATCATCCGTATTGAAGCTGTTTTAATTTCTCTGTGATCCGCACACCCACCCTTTTTATAAAGCTCGCAAAGAGGGATCTCGAAATAGTTCGCCTTCAAATTACTGCTCATACAAGAGGAGGAGAAAAAGGAACTGGACCCAGAGTGGGTATCTCGCACTTAATTTCTATAAATTGGAGGTTTTTTTTACGAGAGAGAGAATTGTAATTTTAATTTAAACGGAATATTATTAGTCTATTCGAGAAGGTTTTACGAGGGTGACTCAATTTTTAAAAAAGCAAGAAGTAATTATACAAAGACGTCTTCGCCGAAAATTTCAGGATGATTGAATTTTTATAGCGTCTTAAAAATGTTTTTCTTATGAATAAACTTTTTGAAAAAATCTTTTAAAACTAAATACATACATACTTTAAAATTTGCTGTTAATTTTGGTTGATTTTAAATGAAGGTGTGACTGACAAAACTCGGTCCACGTTTATGTTTATGCGCTTCTTGCACTTAAAATTTATTTCTATATTAATTATACAGAAAATTTTCCGTTCAATCCACATATAGAATAAGCAAAATAATTTTAAAGAAAATTAAGAGTTGAATATGAATTTCCCATATACTTTAAAATAATTACGTTAATAGTTTCAAACGAGAAAGTAAATTCTAAATGGAATTGCTCTGTTCAGATAAAAGGTCTCTTTCAACGGTTGGAACATTTTATAAAATAATTTACCCCACAAATAAATGTCCGCGCGGGATCTTTTATTTTCAAAAGAACTTTTAAAAGTCCCCGAATTCTCAATGAACAAAAAAATACATCAATACTTAAAGAGTGACAAGTTAATTAACCAAAAGTCAAACATTTTATAAAAGATTTTGTATCTATTGTAGGAGACTAAAAAAAGACAGAATTAATATTTTATTTTTCAATCAAATAATCATTGGCCGAAAAATGATTGTAAGGAAAAATAAATGATAAGGAACAAGAAATGAGACATCAGTTATAAGAAATATGGAATATAGTTCCGATTGGAATATTAGGTGAGGTCTATATTTGAGTTCTTTTCATCGGCATCCATATTAAGCTTTTGCAAGCGCGAAGCAAGGGCGCAGATGAGGAATTGGAAGGAGAAGAAGAAGAAGAAGTCTTTCAAAGTCTGCCGTGAGACTTTACAGTCCGATGACAAGAACAGACGCTTTCTTCATAGGAAGCCTAAATGAAAGATCTCCTTTCCCATCTGAATAGGGAAAACTCTTGAAGTCTCCTCTCCCCTTCCTCTGCTTCCTTCCCCCCCCTCCCTCCTTCCTCCACTCCCGTCTCCCCCTCCTCCTTTCCCTAGTTCCTTTGGCGCTGAAAATCCCTTTGACGCCATCCCCCCGCCGGTCGTGTCACTGGCGGGACTCGTAATGGGGCACTGAGTGGCTAAGATTATTCGAAGTCTCCGCAAGAGTTCGGCGAAAGCATTTGATGAAGGGAATACGAGGAAATTAATGAGAACCAACGAAAAGTTTTCGTCACACCGATGTTTTTGTTAAAAGATTGTGAGTATTCCTGATTGAAGTATTGTATCGCTGAGTTAGACAGGGAGCACACGCAAAGAGTAAAATTCGATTTTCGTCGTGTTCTGGTAATAGTTTTGCATGAAGTAGTTCCACAAACTCTACTACTGTCCCGCGTATGAGATGTAACGGTTATTAGGAGATGTGGGGAACAACAGAAGAACGACAATATTTATTAATCTTAAGACATCATTAGCAAAATGTTTTGGACGATGATAAGAAAAAATAATTACTTGGAATATATTTCGATATTGATGTTTGAGAAAAAAATGGTATATTTTAATTTAGATTAGTTCCAAAAGTATTCTATGCATTATTATTTTAATACTGTTGTTGAAAAGAAAGTGGTTTCAATCAGAATAATAAACTGGTTATTAAATGAAAAGAGAAATTTTCTTGCCTTTTCAATATCTTACTTCCTATGCTTGCCCGAAAATGCACTTTATTAAAGATATTAGAAAAATATTCTATTGGAAAGCCCAAAGACGAATAAGTCAGACCTTCGCACAAGTTGGGGAATGTGATTGCTCCGCAGAGTAAAACTCAGAGAGTTTGCCAATGGATTCAGTTTTTTCAAGTCGTCAAGAAAATAGCACAGGAAAATACAAAATAACGCGATATGAAAATTAATACCGACAAATTCCTTCAGAACAGTTTCGAATATAGTATAACTATACCTCTTTATGAAAAAATCTTCCTCGGCTCGCGGTTATTTAAAAAGATAAATCGGAAAATTCCTTAATTTTTCCGAAAGTGAGAGGGAGAGCTAGAGTGAGAAAGAGAAATAAGGATAGCGAGCGAAAGAAAGAGTCCGATCCGAAGGAAAGAGCAGGAGAAGCAGGAGAGGGAAGTGGAAGGAGTTTAGAAAAAAAAGAAGGAAATGAAAAAAATGAAAAGGAAGGTAATCCTGGGGTACATGACGCCGATATGATGTTGACCGAAGGTTCTAATGAACTCGGATCTCTTTCTCGTTCTCTCTCTCTCTCTCGCTCCCTACCCTCCTAAACTCCCCTTCTTTTCCGCATCCCCTGAAGCACTTTACTTCTCCTCAAAATCCCCTTTTTTACAGTTACGTTCCTTTATGAAAAATTAGAAAATTCGCGCGGCTTCAGATACATTGATGGAAAATGGTTCCTTCTGGCGGTTTTTTTATTATTACTGCGTCATTTTTTCCACTATGAAGGAGCCTTTTCTGCAGGTCTTTCAACACCAAATCTATACCTGCAGAATCATATTTTGTTTTTTTCGGACATATACTAACTCATACGACGTAAGCCATCGTGTATGTTGATGGTAAAATTCAACGCATACCTCCGTAGTAATATTGTATATGAAAAAAGGGAAAATTCTCTCAGTACAATGAAAATAAAAGTTAAGATTACATGTGATATTACTCGTATATGAGAAATTAGTAATGAAATATAAGTATTTTGACAGAAGCTTTTCTCTGAATGCCAGGTTCTTGTTAGCTTTAGACTATAGGATAGATGCCACACCTTCTCCCACTCTTAAGTAAGACATTATCTAGTAATGCGTTGTTTCGAAATATTTCAATGCCAAACCTGAACAATAAGAGTGAGGCTAAATGGATCGGACAATTCTTGAGAAGTGACTTCATGATTAAAAATGTGACAGATGGATAATTTGAAGGCAAAAGAGAAGCCGAAAGGAAATAGAATCAGTTATTATGGGAAAGGGAGTTATTATCAATGAAGAATGAGGAGAGAGATCAGAATGTGGAGAAACCGGTTCAACCTTATAATCACGGATGTGGCTGTGGACAGGCTATTTATGATAATGATGGCGCTGTTTCAGTTCAAATTCTTAATTATACGTAAAAAAAATTGAGAAACAAATCAATTCATTCGAATGTTTATGGCAGTTAAGCAACGATGTATTCTTTTGCATTGCCTTAATAAGCGATTTAGTCTTGTTTCCGTTTTCAAATGCGTTGGTTTAAAAAAATACCCTTCCAAAATTCTTCTCCCACGTAAATTCTGTAGAACTATTCCTGCTTACAAGATGTGTGTTATTTTCATATTATTCTTCCTTCTATGCAACGGATGGAACTTTTATCTTGACGTATATATGTTACTGCTCATTAAAGAGTTAGTAAATTATTATAGACCTAGCATAATGCCCTTCAAATATGACGGGTATGAAATATTACGTTAAAATAAAATTAAAATTAAAGAAACTAACATTTATATGCATTAAAAAGCAAGCAAATAAAAAATCCACATAATTGAATGTTCCTGAAAATAAAAATAATAATGGACATGCAAAAGCATGTAGTGTAATTTTAATGTGCAAATGATAAATGTGCTATAGTAATCCACGCGTCATATGGAGAGAATAACGCTCCTAGAATCAAACCCATGACTTCAATGTAGACGGTGAGCAGGTAAAAATTTTAAATGCGCAAGGCTAAGTAAATCCTGAAAGTATGAGTCGAATGGTATTTACCACAATGCCCCTGGATCTTATGCCGCCGGTGATGCTATGAGCGTTACACTTGGTACGTGACGCATTTTCACCATTACAGGTCAAAACCTTTTAGCCTCTAGCTTAAAGATAACGCTACTTCGTCCCAAAAAAGGAAAGACCTCCTCATTGCTATGGAGAGGTCTGAATGTTGGCGCCTGAACTCGTTTTAAAGTCGGTCCGTTTGAATTTGCAATTATATTCGATGATATTTGGCGATTTCCTCCATTGAAATTGTAAAATCAAAACGTAATAAGTTCATAAACACATACTACGGGTGTTCTCCGGAAACACGGTCCGTAAATCGCGTTTGCTCGAACGGAATTCATACGCACCGAAGCGCAAGGTCTCCCTCCATTCACTAAACAGATCGTTCCTCATTCACGAAGCAAAGTGATCGTCATTTTGTCCCTCCCTCCCTCTTTCAGCGGTTCCTCGTTAGCTTCCTTTTTAAGCCGCCTCGTTCACGTCGGCTCCACTTACGCCCATTCCCGTCGCCGACGATCGAGAGCGTGAAAAATCCATTTCCCTTACGCACATGGATGGAGTTCCAATTGCAGGGAGGACCAGTATTTTCCATGCTATGGGGCATTGAATCGAGAGCACACATTACGCCCAACGACTTCCTCCGACCCACAGCGTGCGGGGGTTCTTATGGCGAGCGTGACCGAAACGTCGGTGTGAGGAGTACACAGGTGGCATCCCTTCAAATAACACTTTTCGAATTTTTAGCGAAAAGTCATTAGAACACGACCGAGGTTCTAAAGTGTTTAAACCGATAGAAGGGACATATATTTTGTACAGTCAACCATGCCATTCTCAATTCAGCACCGTTCGTTAGCTCATTACTCGGCCCGAATAAGAATATATTCTTAGTGTTATTATAGTGATTTGCATTTCTTTAAACTGCTTTGCTCTGACTTAAATACCGGCTATTTTTATAAAATGTACATAGGGAATTGTATTAAAATTAATCAATCGTTAATTAAACATTGTGTCAATTCCGGTGCTTGCCGAGTGAATCGTAAAGAAACATGCAACACAAACATGTTTACTTTTCATAAACTTAGTTTGTGTCGTCTTATGTTTCTTTTTTAATTCAAATTAGTGAAATCTTATTTAAGGCCGTTTAAGTTGTATATATATACATCACGGTGAGTAAAGCTTTACTACATTACCGTCCCACAAAATCCACACTAAGAAGGCTTCTATTGTGTCTCCCTAAACTCTGTAATCTTGCTTCTTTTCCACTAGTGGGTAATATTGAAAATATTATGTTAATTTTAACCAAACAATTTAGTTCAAAAAAGTACTCCATTTTTTATCAAATTAACAATAACAATTTTTTGATGAAATGATTACCTTTGAGGCAAAAAATTCCGTGATAAGGGGTGGGTAAACTTGTTATATCTCCGCTTGCGATCGCTGCAAATGTTACGCAAATCCAACAAAATGGAATCACAACAGACAACGACTTCTCGCAATGCTGTTAAGGAATTAAAGTCACGTATACTTCAACCGCGTTCATCAGACAGTATAAATTGAGGACTCCAAATGTATAGCGTACCGTTAAATTCCAAAAGTTTGCATCGAAACTTTCGAATTCATTAATAAAAGCGAAAAAAAAGATATCGACGTTAATTTCTGGCGCGGAAAATCTGAGATTTATTTCGAGTCGAATTCTATCAGATATCACATGGCACTGTGTCTCCTCCCTTAGTGCGCGTGCATAGCCTAGAAATTAGTTATTAGTTCCCTCTTTGCATTCGAATGGTGCAGTTATTACCAGCACTCCTTCAATGAGACTAGTCCTCGGATATCCCGTAGACTTTGTTTGTCTTCGGCCGTTCACCCTCCCACGCGACGTGAATTGATACTGTTTGGTTGACTCACTTATCCGCACGCAGAAATGTCGACCGAGAGAGAATTAATATCTCGCGGAATTTCTGTCGGGAACATGTGCGATCCTGCCCATGCAGCGCCGTGTTTGTAAATTGCCTCTGAGTTAATCAAAACTACGCAGACGGTAATGATTAGCCAGATATTCGTTTTTTGTTTTCGGCTGGGTAACTACGAACTTTGTCCGAAAAACCGTTCTTGCATATTAAATAGTTAGCATGTATAATTTAGATTAAATGAGCAATTATGCATAAAGAATCGATTTCCTACATTAAAGCATAAATTCATTTCTTGGTCACTTATGTAAGGCATGAAAAACAAATCTTTACTTAATATTTTCAATTGTATACATGCCTATGTCAATTTTCATTGAAAGATTAAAATCTCAACAGCCAATTAATATAATCATAGAAAATTTATGACGACAATGTTGGACTCGATATATCTACCGTGAAATGGTTTGTATGTATTAGAGTGTGTTTGTTTATAAATACACACCGATATATATATATATATATATTTATTATCTAATTACGATTTTAATCCCAATCGTTATACATGCCTATGTCAATTTTAATTGAAAGATTAAAATCTCAACAGTCAATTAATATAATCATACAAAATTGATGACGACAATATTGGACTCGATATATCTACCGTGAAATGGTCTCTATGTATGAGTGCGTGTTTGTTTATATATACACACCGATATATTTATATATATAATCTAATTACGATTTTAATCCCAATCGTTAGGGGAAATATTCTTAGCACTATCGTTTTGAAACAAACGAAAGTTATTTTATCCGGAGTAATTTCTCCGGGCTAAGTATTAAATCAATTTTCTGCGTCCATAATGAAGCTAGGCCCTAAATCAAGGCGGAACGCGCAACGCCGAAAATTTACTTTAATCTCGCGATTTTTATCATAACGGACGTGCCTCCCATTAAAGATGGCGGGGAGGAGGGCTAGGGAGGGAACGAAACTAATGAATTAACGATCTAACTTGCAGTTCTAAAGCGTTAGTTAGGAAGCGGCGGAAGAGAGAGAGAGAGAGAGAGAGAGAGGGAAAGGGAAGGGGTAGGGGAAGAGGAAATGGAATAGGAAGGCAGAGAAAGGGAAGGAAAGGAGGCAGGGGAGGAGAAAGGGAGTTTGCGCGGGTGAAAAGGATTGGTCGGAGTAGGTGAATTAGTAGGATGAAAAAAAGGGAAGGGGAGGGGGGAATGAGGGAGGGGGTTGTCAAGAAGATAATTGGCTCGCGGGAAACTTTTACCCTCTCCCCCCCTCCCCTCCCCCCACCACCTCTCTTCCCGTGCTGCAACATGGGGGCAATCGAAGGGGGAGGAAATTCCGGTGAATAATTAATATCGCGGGATGACAATGAAAAATTCATCCTTAAAACCCCAAAGCGAAAGAAAGGGCCTTTCCTTTCCTAGGTTCTTAGAGAATCTATGGGTATTTTTAGTCTGCCATGGAAATTATAATTCGTCATTCATAATTAAACGATTGATTTACGATTTTTGTCATTTTTGCAATAAAAGTAAACAATTTTACACTTTATGTGAAGTTTAAATTGTTGCCAGTGCCTTTAGCACATTTTAAACTATTGTTTGTGACATAATGGAGCCAAATTATGAAAATCCATTAACCCAATCAACTTTAGTGAATGGTACGACTTGCAAATATTCCGATAATATAAATTAGCTTGGATAGTTTTCAAAATAAAAGCAGTGCTCTAGACATTGATAAGGATAAAGAGAACACACTTCACGTTGACATATCGCCGACTGGCAGGAAACATGAATTTAAAAAATCGGTTCAACATACATTGTACAAACTTTCTCATATACTAATGCGTCGTTTAGTTATCTTTTAACAAATATGAACTATGTAGAATCGTTACAAACATCAACTTAAATAACTGTACGAAATTTGATGAAAATCGTATTAGCCTTTTTTTTTAGAAAATCCAATTGTTGTTAAAGTTGCTCAAGAATAAACTAACCTTATATTCATTTATTAAGAAAAATGAAATGTGTAGTATTATTATAGACGTATACTCAATTAACTGTACTAAATGTTATCAAAATCATTCTAGCCCTTTATGAGAAAATAAAATTGTGAAATGTGAACTATACAGTATTATTGAAGACGTAAACTCGAGTAACCGCACGAAATTTGATCAAAATCGTTTTAGTCGTTTTAGAGAAAATCAAATTTTTGTTAAAAATGCGTAGAATAAACTTTCCTTAATTATTGAGCAATATCAACCATTTCTTCATAGCTTCTACTCTGTATGACAAAATGCCGAAGTACGAGATTTCATTTATTTTTGATCTACCGTTTAGACTCTAGAGCTAGTAACAGTCAGATGGCATTGCGAAAACAACTTTTTCGGACTCAGTTAGGTACCCCTAAAACGTATATTTTCATCAAAATCTCTAGGTCGAATTTTTTCGCGATAAGAATAATTTCTCAATATACTTCGTATATGAGAATGTAAAAAAATGTATTTAAACATTAGCCAATGATCATTAGTTGGGGCAGCAGAATGATTGCATTTTACCTGCCAAATGATCGGAAATGAGGTGAATGTTCATTAAGCTCGCGGAACAAGAATAGGGGTGATAGAATGTAGTTGGAAAAGCAAACATTTATGTCAGCTGATAAATACCGATGGACGGGAATGTCACTGCGGAGGTGGTTGGTGTTTGTAAAATAGTTTATATATCATTTAGTATAAGCAAAGAATTAATGAAATATAGTATACTCGTTAGTAACTGTTAATTAAGAGGTGGTTGGTGTTTGTAAAATAGTTTATATATCATTTAGTATAAGCAAAGAATTAATGAAATATAGTATACTCGTTAGTAACTGTTAATTAAGATAATTCTAATAATCATAAACATTTAGGAAAAATTGACGCGCATTCCGGCAATTAAAAAAAATTTTACCTCAAAAATCTTGCGGTTTTAATTACACGATGGAGAGAGTGATTTAGCCAACATGAGGGTTTTCTACGCCATAAAAAGTAAAGGACAAACGTAAAATTTTAATATGTATACCTATAAAGGAAGAACTAGCAGGCAGATGTAGAGGAAAATGAGGAAATGGATATTGAAAGGTTAAAAGTGACAGAAGACGCCCAGGTGTACATGATGTATTTTTCAGTGTCTTGTCAACTTAATGATGACAGCTAAAAAGAATACTGTTTCCCTTAAAAATTTGGATTGGCATCCATCAATGTATTCCTGTTCCGTTCCATTTTGAATAATGCATCCTAGTAACCCCCCCCCCCCCCAATCGTTTTTTACTCAAACTTAAAACCATTTTTGCTCGGAAGCCAAACTTAAAATAAGTGAAATGGCCTCTTGGAAGCATTCCCTCAATATCCTTACCTCGTTCCAAATACACTTTGGGAGCGGCATTTTCTGAACGCGGCAAGAGTTTGGGAATATTATTTTTTGTACGAAATACCGTAGAAGTAAGGGACTCGGGGAGGGGTTTTTTTTTAAAAAAAAAGAAAGAAATGAAAAAGGAGAGAAAGAAAAAAAACGCAGAAAAAAAACAAAGCGTGGAGAAAGACGAACGGTTTCGAGGGAGTCGCTCACTCCATTAAAAGACACGATATCTTTCCTCTTCCGAAGAGACTGCCCCAATTTGTATTCCCAGGGAGTTGCCGGACATATTACTCCGCCATCCTTCCCAGCCACCCACCAGGACCAACCCAGCCTCCCCTCGCTCTCTTTTCTCCCCTCTTTGCCTACGTGTCTCAAGCGACGTGGGAGAAATGCTGAAATATCGAGCAGGTGGCACACGAGTTCCTTCTCTCTCTCCCTACTCTCCCGCACGATCTCCTCTCTCTCTCTCTCCCATTCCTCCCTTTTTTCCTACTCTCCGGGCACGAAAGCTGGCGAATTACGCAAATGGAACGGACGGGGAATCGATTTCTTTGCAGGAATTGGCATGGTTACAGGTAGTCGGTATTTATACTTTGGGATGTGAGCGACATGAACTAATGCTAGGGAGAGGATTTACTCGGAGGGTGTCGTTGTCTTTGGAAAGGGGATGGGTGAAGGATGGGAAGCAGATTTCTGTGCCGTTTGTTTGCTACCCTGTGGGACATTGCGCGTTATATGTTGTAACATATGCTGGTGGCATGACGCATGGCTGATCCATGATAAATGAAGATAAAAATGTCTCAACCTGGTATGCGTGTATGTCGTATATTCTAAATTCACGTTTAATATGATATACGAGTTTTAGCATTACAAGCATGTGAAGCGAGGTAAATATGATATTGTAATTTTATCGCAGCTGTTTAAATGTGAAACAAAGCATACTTGTGGCATAAGTGAAGCAGATCGCAAGTTAAACACTCGTAAGATCACTGTAACTATTTTAGGATAAGTACGCATCTTCATATATTGCGCTTAACAGACGCCTTTCATTCTACCAGTAAATATCAACGGCAATAAATTTGAAACTAGTGAAGACAGTTTTCTTTTATTCGTCGCGTACCTATGGGTTAAAAATCATTAACAGTTATTGTAATTTTTTGCTTCTCAGATAGTGATATATCGATTAACAGTATCGGAATAAGTTGCAAATAATCACGTAGTCTGAGGATCCCCTTTCTAGATCGTACGATTTATATGCAAAAGAGAGGAAATATATTCGCTTTTAGTTTAAACTAACAACAGATTTTTAAAAAATAATTCCTGCGTATTTCTCTGTTCCCCTTTATTTGGTTGACATTCCAGGCTAATGTTTTGTTAGGGGGAGAGAGAATTTTCGCAAAGTTTGAATTAAAAGAGAGAGAGCGGAGAGGTTAGTCGAAAGTGACGCATAGGAAAACATTAACGTAGAGGCTGAACGAAATGTAATCTCCAAAAGGGAAGGTAAGCATTTTGCGTTTATATAAATCGCACTTAAGCCGGGCGGCGTTTTCGGATGCCGTCCTTCATCAGCTGGGACGGCCGTTAAAATAATCCAGGATTGCAATTCACATCTCCCACCCTCAATCCCATCCCACTCGTTTCTGCGGCTATCACACATGATACCCTCCGCACTCTACATTCCCCCAGCCAGCGCCTGAAACATGAGAACCGAAAGGCCAATCGATAGCACCCCATTTGATTATATATGTAATCCACGAGGAAATGATATCTTAATTAATTACCATAATTTAAAGAGATGAAAGAGCAGTAAAAATGGGAAGGTTATTATTCCTTTGGATGTGGTATTATATATATTTGTATAAAATGCAGGTTAATTTAACAACCGCAGACGGATTCGGTAAGTTAATAATTAAATTCATAACTTTTTAATTAATTGGAATGAACTAAAAACGACACATAGCTAGTCTTTATTAAACTCTCCGTTAAGGCTTTTGCTGACTTGGTGCATCTTTTAACTTAACGGGTTTCTGCCTCTTCATCACATGCCCTCCACAACGATTGAATTCGAATGTCTTCTATATATTTTACAATTTTTTTCTTTTCACCGTTGACTTAAAAAGACATACATACATTTGGCCTCAACTTACATATCTCCATCTTTTCCTATTGTCTTACTATTATTTTAAGATTGGTAGTCTGGATTCGGCCAATGTAATTCATCCTGAAGTTCGGCGGCCATGCGCTCAGTCCTAGATAGCCAACAGGTAAATCCAACTCTATTCTCTTTTATAACCAAAACCAGCTTTCATCTTTCACCTTTAATTTTCATATTCGGTGTTAATTAGCGAAAAGTTAAAAATGTTCATTATTTCATACTATTTTGGTTAAATTATTAAAATTATGACATTTATTTGAAGCAGCCATAATTTTAATTTTCTCTATTCTCTTTTTTATGGCTATTCTTCTGAGTTACGTCAGTTGACCATCTTGTAAACTATGAAATCTTATGCAGTATATTATTATTGTGCACAAATATATTTCGAATTTTTGCCGTTCACTGATCATTTTTAGGTCAGCTTAAGTCATAGCTGCACGTAGGTCTTTATTATAACTATGTTTTACAGTGTAGGTAATAATAAGTATATAACTTAAAAGCTTTTGAACAAAATTATTATTTCATATTTCACTTTAAGTTATAAGTAAAGAATTCGATAAATAATTCTTATTGTGATACTTGGTGCTATAATAATTCGTATTCCTTTATTTGTGATTCTGATACCTCCTTTCTTGTGTATTATTGAGCTGCGGTGTCAAATAGTTAAACTCTTTGGAGAATCATTCTTACCAAATCTTCCTCTGACATATTAATTATACTTCACATTAACAAAGAAAAAAATTTACTCCTACATTACTATTTTAAAGGAAGGAATTTATATTACATAAAACTGAACGACTATTTTTCTATCTATAACTGTCTAACAGAGTCTTAAATCTATTAATACTCTTTTTTTTCTATCTAAAATTACTAATATAACCTTACATTCTCTAATCTTTTATGATATTACTAGAATAATAACCCGTCATATGACGGGTACAAATTACAAATTATAGCATACTGACTTGATTAATTAATAACAAAACAATACAGGTTGCATAGCAACTCATGCTAGATTAAGCGTTAAAATCACAAAAAATACGCACTTCTACGTATTTTAAAAATTTTACAGGGCAAGATATAGTAAAAGACCGCTACAATTAATTCAGAATTTTGTTCGTCTTTTAGTTTTTGTCTGAAGTTTCTAAGTTAATATTTAGGTATTTTAATTAGCAAAATAAAAAATGTCTGCACGGTCAAAATCGTTTTTTCCCGTGCTTTTAAATGGCAATACGAAAGGATATCTGGAGTCGAACCTACGATACTTTATGTAAAAGTAATTACATTTTCAAGTAGTTAATGTGGTCATCTAAGAACACACCAAATTTCATATCTCTAGCTGCTTCCAGTGCTGAGATATATTGGATTATTCTAAGAGCGTTATACACAGAAAGAAGGAAAGACAGAATTGGAAAACTAGAAGAGTGATTTCCTAACTCTTATACACTACATATTATTTTAATAAAGTACTCTGTTTAATACTTTTCCATTAATTTTCCTCAGAGTTCTATAAGTCTACCTATTTATTTATTTCTATATATATTCACTGGACGTTTTCCTTCTCTTGCTCCTGATTTTGCAATCTTTAACTTTAAATTCAATTCTCCATATTGTCTTCCAAGGCACAAATTGAAACAGAAATTCTTTTTTGGGAAATACATTCATATTTATTTATTTTAAATATATTTATACATTTTTCCTCTCTTTTTAAACTCAATTTAATATTATTGGAATGAAAATGCAACTTTAGGTAGTGGCAAAATAATTCTTTAAAGTCGAGTCCACTGAATAAATGGAACATGCTTTAGACCAGTGATTCCCAACCGAAAATCTGTCGCGAACCGGTGAATTTTATAAACATTCCACCAAGGACCGGTAAAATTTAGCAAACTACCTTTAATTATTACATTTAAAAAATTATTTTCTTCGATGAACTTTCATTGCAACCAAGAAAACTTGAGAACTAAAGGCTTTAATTAAAATTAAATTTTGAAACAAAATCGTAGTCATTTCAGGTAATTAGACGCAAAGTGAGTCTTATATTTATGCGTTTTTAGTACAGTTTAATTCGATGGAATTCATCGTCATGTCAGCCTTATATGCGATATTAACTGTACTTAAATATTCCAAACTCAACATTATAAAACATGGTCAATAAAGAAAGAAAAGCTGCCATATCTCTTTGAAAATTTTGGAGTAAACAACATTGTGAAACTGACCGTGCGGCGATACTCCGAGTATGTGCGGCCCCGGTCCCCAAGACGGTATTTTCCTGAGGGAAGAAAAATGAGAGTAGTGGGGAGAAGTTTCAGGGTGCTGAGGAGTGATAGAAAAGCAGTGGATAGAACTGGGAAAACCCAAATCGAGATCAGAGAAAAGGAAATGGGAAAGGAAGAAAACTCCACCCGTAGGTATCGGTTGCCGGTCAGCTTTGCACCCGCATATTGCGATAGGAAAACCTTAAGTTCGATCCCAATACCGGGCCTCGGAAATACCATTTAACCAGTCATAGTATGCACGGTTACTGCACTCTTAAACATTTATCTGCAGCCACAATTTAACAGATTTTCGCCCTGTATCAAGTATAAAACTGTTTTAGAGAGAACGAGACATAAGATTAATAACGGTATAAAACATTTTAAAATTTTCCTAAACTTTCCACCAAAGTTTCGCGGACCGGCAAATAATCGGTCGCGGACCGGCGTTTGAGAAACACTGCTTTAGACTTCTTGAATTAAGTTAAATTGCCTTAGCTGTTATTTTAGATTCAAAGAACGAAATGTCATAGTATTAGTATATGCCATCAATTTGTTATTTCGCATGAATTGCAGGAAGATTTTTTTTGTAATGCCATATTATCGAAGTGCTGAATACGTTGCAATAATATTCCAATTCGAGATATGGTCTTTTAAAAAAATGTTCTTTCCGCGAACCATCAAGCCATCAATTGCGTCCACTCTATCAGCAACAAAATTCCAGGGCATTTCACTAAACCAACCCTAACACAGATTTTGAAAACCTAAAGCGCTCATAATCTCGCTCGTAGGATATCTCCCTTCCTCCTTGACCATCCCTCCTCCGCACTGCCCACTTCTCCGCCCACCTTTACCTACCCTCCCGCCTCACACCTCTTACTGTCCTCCATAGTCCAAGGCCAAGCCGTAACTCAGGCGCGGAGGGGTCAAAACGGTCGCGTTAATGCGGGGAGGGGGACGTATCAATAGGGAAACATTAGCGCCGGATGGGGCATCGCGGTAATTAATTTTGTAGCTGGCCATGAGCGGAAACTCTCTCTCTCTCTCTCACATCCCTCACCCCTCTTGCTCTTCCCTGAGCTCCGGGAGTCCGAAATTGGAACGCGGTTTGAGGGGAGGGGAGGGGGGGGGGAGTGAAGGAGGTACATAAGGGGTGGAATCCCCATCTACGCGCTTGTGTGTGTGCGCGCGCGTAGCAAAGGGGTAAGTTGGAGGATGGCGGAAAGGGGTTGTCGCGAGGATGGGGGCTGGAAAGGGATGCTTCCATACGGGGGCGGCGCGATAATCCGGTTACTATGGGATTCAATTGCCCGAGCCAACCTCCTCCCGACGGTAATCATTTAGCCTCCCTCACATTCTCTCTCCCTCCCCCCCCCCCCTCTACTCTCCCTCTGACTCCTCATTCTCTCTCTCTCTCACACACACTCTTCTGGGCGAGAACAATGCAAATTGGCGGAGGGGAGGGAAGGTCGGAGAATGCAGGGGCTGACCCCCGCCCAATTTATAAAACGGGAGTGGAAAGAAAAGCTTTAGGGTTTCCGGAGGAATAACGGGGAGAAATCGCGAGGAGTTTGGTAGTTTTGAGTTGGGAATGCTCTCGCCGCCTTTCGGTAAATGCGAAGGTGTTTAAACGGGAATACTCCATGGCTTACAGGAACCGACCGCATGAAAGGCTTTTAACGTTGTAGTGGCACTTCTTGCGGAACAAGAGGCCTCATCCTGTTACTCGTTTGCTAATGTTTGCGTCCCTGTTTTGCTGGATAATAAGATTTTAGGATTAGTGGAAAGAACTTAAAATTGCATTTTGTTTATTTTTTCAGATGGGGTTCACATGCAATTTATGTACCACATTAGTTGGAATTAAAAAAAAATTGTGACAAAAATTTCTGTTATCTTTTGTTAAAGACTGAGTATCAAGTAATATAATGTCGAACAACATTAAGGATTTTTAAAGACAAGAAACGATTTAATGAATGATTTTTACACAAAAATATTACAAATATTCATCGGAATTGATAAATTTCACGATTTAATGAATTAGGCAGTTCCAATAACTATATTACCGTGTTTCAAAATTGGATTTCAAGCTTATGGATAGCTCAATAAAACTTATTTGGATTTTTACGAGTTGAAATTTAAAAAAATTTCAGTAGAAATTATTAATTTAGAAAAATATTAACGAAAAAATAATATCTTTGTTAAATTCCACAATTTAGAAAAGGAAAGTGGAAAGAAAAGCTTTAGGGTGGAATTTAACAAAGTTATTTTTTTCTTCAATTACCACAAAGTTCAGCTAAATTCCTTGGATTTTATAAGTTAGAAAAAGCTATAATGATTTTTACTTAGTATATCCTCTTAAACTTTTTAATTCCAAATCAGAATTAAACTGATATCCCCGCAATTTCCTAAACAACCTACGAAAAGTTTCAAATTCAAACGATGTGAACGTCACCAAAATAGCGTCTCCCCGAAGCACTCCAGAAGTCTTATATTCGCGCAACCAAAAATAATTTTCCATCCCCGCTCCCCTTCCCATTTCCACGCGCGAACCGAATCAAGTCATCCCACGGTTTGTCGCCGTTCCCTATCCTATTCCCTTTGGGCGAATAACGTATTACAGCGCTATGCCTCGATCGTTCGAGCGGTCTCACCACGATATAATCATATATCACGTAATCGGCCCACTCTCCACTCTTCCTCCCACGAGAGCCGTATTTTCCGCGCGCCTTCTTAACCCACTTAAGATCGGTCGCACGCTGCGGAGGCAAACCGAAATGGCTCAATTCCCACAGCAAGTGGCGAATTGGACCACTCGGAACGGGGGGAAAAATGTGAATGCGGCTTCCACGGTCCAAGGAATCGCTGGTCCTCCACCATGCCCTCCTCTTCCACATCGTCTCCGTACTCTCTCCCTCTCTTTATTCCCACCCTTTTTGCCTCGAAGAATATTGGGATATGCGGTCCAAAACCATCCACTCCCCTTCCTCTCTCTCTCTCGTTCTTGCAATGTGTTAGACCGCGCGTACTCACAGAATCCCGCCCTTCAGAGGACGCGCACGTGCCACGCCAATGGGTTTGCTGGGGGAGAAGAGAGGGATGGAAGGGTCAAAGTGCAAGAATCGCGTAGGGAAATGGGAAGGAATGGTTTCTGAGAGAGGGAGACGAGGGAAAATGAGAGAAAACGTGGGAGGAAGTGGAGATGGAGAGAGAGAGAAGAATAGGAGGCAAGGACGAGAACGGACTGCTATAATGGAAGGGAACGGCGTTCGAAAGGTGGAGAAGTGAAGAACGGGCGAGGTGAAATTGAAAAGGGAGGCGGGAAGAGGGAAAGGGCGGGCGGCGGGAGAAATAAGGGTGTTTGCGGCCCCTGGAAAGGGTGTGTGGATGAAGACTCGGGGGGAGAGAGGAAGGGAGAGGAGGATGTGATGGCGTGCCCGTTGACTGAGGAAGGAAATGCGCTCGGAAAAGAGAGATAAAGAATAAGAAGGATCGGAAGTTGGCGGATAAAAGAGAGAAGGGGTTAAGGAGAGAAAAATGAGGGGCGTAAACTTCGAGACGGGAAGAAGCATACGTATGAGGAAAGAGAAATGCACGCGGGACGAAGGGAGGTAAAGGAGAAGGATAATAAGTTTGGGTTTAGAGGAGAGAACATGAGGGAAAAATAAGAGATGGAGGACTGAGAGAGGGATACTAGGTTGGTCGAGGAGAAAGATTGAGGAAGAGTGTGCGAGAGGACGTCGGTGGGAGGCTGTAGGGAACGGTGAATAAGTGGGGCCTGGAAAAGGGTGGTAGGGTGTGTGTGTGTGGGGGGCGAGGAACCGAGGAGTGTGAGGGAAGGAAATAGATTATGGCGTGGGAAGGAAGCAGAAATATTCAGTCATGTATGAGATGGGAAATCATAGGTTGGAGTTTTTATCTCGAATAATAAAAGGGCTGTTGAATGCGTTATTCGAAATGGAAATGACGCTCCGCGGAGCGTGCGCCAAGGAATTGATAAACTCCGTGAGATAAGATGACATCATGTGGTTAATTTATTCAAGAGTTATTTTTGTCGCGCGATTGTTGCGATGGACGCGTTAACACACACTAAAAAAAAAATAGGACGAAATCTTTGAATATTTCATTTATAATTTTCCCTTTTGGAAGGCGCGCTAGCTTTTGTATTAGGGAATACTTTTGTCGAGGGCCGAAATAGAGAAATTTAGTCTGATAATTTGTGATTCAAATGCCAAATTTGTTAGAAATTTTGCATAATGAACCAGTCATAATAGAAAGATTACATACTTGGAACATCGAAGAATGAATTATGTCGTTTATGTCATTAAGATGATTATGCGCTTCGAGTCGAATCCTTCGGAACTTTGTACCTTGCACATTTAAAAAAAAAGGAAATTTTTTAATAAGATTTTCTCGAGTTGAAAAGTATGGTATATTTTATTTATGTAAAGATTAATAATCATAACCCCTTTTTAACGAATGTAAGAAAAATCTTCACGTTTTATTTATAGGGAAAGGTAAACGTTGCGTTCAAATCTTTCTTTCATTGTTCCATACACAGATGCGCGCAACACGTCATCATAATAATGATTCCCCGATGGTTGCGTTTAGGTGACAAATCCGCGCGAACACAAAAACGTTGCGTCAACCCTAATCGTCATTCGTCGAATATTCCTTTCCGAAAATTCGCCGCGTCACGAACGAAATCGCCGTCACCGTGATCTCGACAAAAGACGGGACTTCTTCGACCGACGCTTGAGAGCTCGCCCCTCTTCCTCCCCCATCCAACCACCCCGTCCTCTCTTCTCTTTCGATTATTGATACCGAGAAAACTGAACGTCAAATTATGTATACACACACACACACACATATATATATACACACATATATCGTCGCGGACGGGTGACGCACTGCATACGAGTCCGTTACGTGTCACATCCTACGGGATGAAAGCGAGTTCATGACGCTTCCCGTGGATGGGATTTATGGGAGCGGAGTGTCGCACAAAAGTGAAGAACGGCGTGGGAAGAGTGATGGGGACGTGGATGGGAAGAGGGGGGAGGAGATAAAAGAGGGAGGAGTGGAAAAGGGAAGAGGAGGGAGAAAAGGGGAGGAGGAGAAATATTGAGAACAGTAACGGGCAAGAGGGAGTAAATGGGATCTTGTTTCGATGGGACAAGGCGCGTTTTGAATGAGAGACTTAGGAAAATGACTGAGCGAGAGATGAAATTAAAGTGGCAGCGGAGGGTAAAGGTGGGGGGGAGGGAGGAGGGAGGGAGAGAGACAGAGATGGGAATGCGGACACACTACGTACGCTTTGGTGAGAAACTGACAGGAGATGGGGTGGAGAGGGGGAGGAGGGTAATGACGGAGGCAATCCATAGGCGGAGTGCGATTTGCGGCAATAACACGTGATTAATCTGTTCCGGAGTTGGATGTTGTGCCCTCGCTGCAGTTTCCTTATTCATGCGGACGCTTCTGCTTTATTGCTTCGGATGTTATTATCTGAGCAAAACCGGGAGAGTGTTATTATTCCTTTTGTGGCAGGCCTTGATCTCGCGCCTGGAATTATGATATGTACTCGCATGCTCGCAACGTACCGTGTGGGTGATTACTTTTCGATTCAGTTTAATATTCCAGTTCTCTACTATGTCTCGGAATATGCATTGCGAAGAGAATATCTCGAAGTTGGAGAAAAACTTATGTAAGAAAATTATAGGTCGTACCAAGATACGTGCGCCAGAGCGATTACACGCGATAAAACTAAGAAAATTTAATTCTTCTAGTTACTACTTCGACTATCCTCTTTTTTATATTGTTCATGGAATGAAAATCTCAGACAATATTAATAGTTCGGATTATTATATTATCGAGTAAAATGTATTAAATCTAATTTTAATTTCAATTCGTGCAATTTTTTAAAAATATTCTAAGAAAATTTAAAAGGCAAAACTTACTCAAACGTACGTCATTTTTATTTTGAGCATTCTATTTTTTTTACGAATTTCTAAAATTTAAGAATTAATACCTCTGTATAAAAATAAATTTATCACGATGTAACTAGATTGAAATAAAATTTCGTAGAAAACAAAATATCACGGGATAAATTCTCTACCACCTTATTTTCAGATACGTATTATCGAAGATAATTTTAATAGGCCAATAAATGTATTCGTGCATTAATTTCTCCACGTATCGATAACAACATTTAAAGAGAGGGTTCTAAAAAAAAGTATCCAAGCTATTATTTCAAGCCAGCGTTCGAAGATAAATTTATTCTTCCGGTTAATTTTTAGCATCGCCAGCTCATGGACGCAACCCCTCAAAAATTCTTCAACATCCGCCGATGCTTCTCCTTCCTCATCTTCCTCGCCATCCTTCAATATCGAGGCCTTCCTGCCGCTAAATCCTTGCAATGACTCACTCCCTGCCGCTTTTCCCCCCTCTCCCGTTTTCACGCTTCGCACGCTCTCCCCTTGCCCTCTCTCTCTCTCCCTCCCCTAAAGCATCGACTGCCGCTGCATAAGAACGGTGGCGAATTGATACCGCATCCCCGTCTGTTCTCCATAATCTCCTCCTCTCCCTCACCCCGTCCCGAATGACCTCCTCCCACTCTCAACCTTATCCCCTTCCTCCCTCTCCATCTACCACCTACCAAATCCCTTACTCTTCTCCCTGGTCCACAACCGTCATCTTCTCCCAACGGTCGCAACCTTTTATGCCCGCCACCCCATTCGGTATCCACCCACTCACCGACGCCGTCCTCCTTCCCCCCTCCCCACTTTCCCTCCCCCCCAAAGATTACTCCCGGGGAAGGCTAAATAGATTAAAAGAGGAGAAGGGTGCGAAGAAAAGGCATGAGAGGAGTAGTATGTGTGTGTGTGTGACTCATTACACGCGCGGAATCTCCGGCGCACAAACATACTCGGATCGACCGAGTCGTGACGCAAATGGAAGGGAATCACTTTTTGTTTCGGATTTACGGGACTTTCCCTCCTCTCTCTCTCTCTCTTTCACAAAACCCACTCCAATGGTACCTTATCTAGTTCCCTCTGCTTCGTTCAGATGGCGTTGGCGGGGCGCAATAAATGGGGAGAATGTGTGGTGAAGAGTGGTTGCCCGTCGCGGCGGTGTGATTCCGTACGCATGACCCCATCTGGTTGCGCACGTGTCCATCCGAAATCGTCGCCCACGGCGGGCACCGTGAAAGTGATTAGGAAGAGGGCCTCGATTCGCGGAGATATGGTCATAGAGGTGAAATATATATTGCATAGAGGGTGGAAGGGATGTTTGGAGAGCGTTACGCGTGTCCGGAGGTCTGATTCCTATCGGAGAAGAATGGCACGCTTTGATTCAATTTGCCAGATGCGAGCGTGGAGAAATCGTCTCCTGCATGTATCGCGTGTTTGTATTATTTTTGCACATGCGTGGCAAATACATCGTCATTTATGGCTTTTATAATGCTTACGACTAATTTAAATTGCAGCAAATAACATTTAAAATCTTTTAACAAAAGCGTTGATGTTTGAACGAAGTGATTTATTATGAAACCACTTAAAATTCATGAACATTAATTTGGAACCAAGTTGGACCCTCTCGCACATGATTTAATTGCGAATTATTAACGTGTAGGAGAGTCAACGACGCGATGAAACTGCGATAGAATAGTTCTATAAAAATTTCGAATAAATACGTAGGTCTGGAATTTCAACAGACATCGTAAGAATAGAAGAGATATCGTATTGAAATTTACATTTTCGAAACGCTCTTAAACCTGTCCTCTTATGAAAAAATCACTCTAATCTGAAGGGAGAGAGAAGAAGAGGGAGACATCGAAGGTTAGAAGGAGAGTGGGAGGGAAGGAGGATGGGAGAGATGGAGGGGTGGGAGGAAGAGAGGGGTGGTGGGAGGAAATATATAAACCCTTTCTATCCCATCCCACCAACCCTTCAACACATTTCACCCCTTTTTTCTCCCCTTTCACTCTTCCTCCGCACTTCATTTACCATTTTTTCTCCAAAACGTGACCAAGGAGTTTTCCGTGTCGTCCTAACCGAATCATGGGCAAAGAGAAGAGTTGTAGAGAGAAAGAGAGACGGAGAGGAAGGGTGATAGAGGGAAAGACTCGAGTTCAAGAGGGAGAGAAAAAACACCTTCCGGTGAAAGTGAAGGGAGTGTGTGTGTGAGAGAGAGAGAGGGAGGGAGGGATACAAAAAGAGTGGCAATGGTGTGTGTGAAAGAGAGAGAGATGGAGAGGTGAAGAAAAAAGCGATAAGGCAGGTAGGGAAAGATAAAGAAGAGTCGCTTTTTTTAAAGGACCAAGTGACGAAGGGATGGGGAAGGAAGAAAGGGGGTGAAGTCGTCACAAAAAAAAGAAAGAAGAAAGGGGTTGAAACGGAGCTGTTGGCAGAAGGAGAAAAGTAGCGGGATGAGGTTTTTGCTGAAGGTGAAGGCGAAAAGCGCGCTCAAGGCCTCATTCCTACCCTCTCCACGCCTCTCTCCCGAAAGCGTTTAGAATGTTTCGGCGAGCGCCAACACTGCGACGCCTCGTGCCATTAAGAGTTATGGAATTCCGTGCCTCGGCAACCTGCGTCGCGAAGTGGGAGGAAAAAAACAACTAGCTCCGGAGTTTTATCGAAATTTTTTGGCGCGGGAACATCAAGGGCTTGGAAGAGAAAGAGAGAGAGAATTGATGGGCGTTATCTCGGTTTTTTTATACGTCCTGATGGAGGAAATTAAAATAAAATTCTCGCCGTTTTCGCATTTTATTAACGGCTAAAAAAAGAATTACCGGAGGCGTGGAATTAACGTAATTTTTATTATTATGAGGATGTTGAACGAAATACCTAAACGGTTTCGTGTAATTGCCACGAAAGGACGGATTTTTTAAAGCGCTTTTCACGTAACTACCTCGACGATAACGCGCGCGGCAGTACGAATTAATTAAACATTTTATTACATCCTGAATATAATCTCGCGGCGTTAAACGTGTTTTCTGATGATGGTGCCTTTTTGGATTTAACGGAGTATTTAATTTTAAATTTTGGAAGGATATTTATCGTTAGGATAACAAAATTCTCATTTCTTTTCTCGTTCGTGCACTTTTTGTTTGGAAACTAGGGTGATGGAGATCCCATCATTTTTTCGCTTATTCCAATGCCGCCTATTTACGGGGAGAAAGTATACCTTCTTGAATTTTTTGAACGAGCGGCAGAGTAATTTAAATTTTTTTCCGTGCGGGATATGACGCTAAAAGTCATACTATTAAACAGTATAAATATTGGAAGTTCGAGTTTTTTTTTATTTCTAAAATTCCATCGTAATAATATAGCGGAAGTTTAAAAGAATCGCGATACGCTTCTCGAAATGAGTCTCGACCCTAATTTTTTTTCCGCCGCCTTTATCTTTGGAGCGCACGTCTCTCCGTAAATATCTCCACCATATGACGCGGCATCCTCCCTTTTTTACGACTTAAGAGGAGAGATAGCGAAAGGGATAGAGAGAGAGAGAGAGTGGAGTAGGAATGGGTGAGGACCGTTTCGGAAAGTTCTCTCGGTTCCGAGTGCCTTAAGAGGGCACTGCACGGGAGGGTCTGCAGAATCGACTCTCTTTCGGAATTGGCTGACGTCATTAGTCGGCTTTCTCGAAAAGGGCGACGGAATCACTCTTCCACTTTTCCTCGACCTTGGCTTCCTCTCTCGCCCACATTGACTCATCTGGAACTCTTTTTCGCTCTTATCGCAGATTCTTTTTAGCGCCACCGCCCACTCGCCCATCCCCCTTCCCTCCCCCCCCCCCCCTCCTCCCCTCCCCTCCTATTCCCTTCTCCCCAAGTATCTATTTCTCCATTTCCTCTGCGCCACTTTCACCGTTCATATCTCGCCGTATCTTTTAAATGGAAGACTGCGCGAAGATCTGCAGGACGTTTTTAGTCGCGTTAATATCATCGTGGGATGGTCGTTCATTCCTCGCCTTCATTTCCGTAGGATATCATTCGGGTCGTTATGCCTTGAACGATAATGGAAGAACATTTCGCAATTTAACGAAACCGACCTCCTATACCTAACTTAGGGATCTTTCAACTAAAAGGGCCACATAAGAAATTTCAAGTATCTGTATACTTCAAAGAGGTAGTTTTGAGAATTTATTTTGTTTGATTTACCTACATTAAATGAACATTGCATCCAAGTACTCGAAAAATGTCGTTTTGATTTCATAAAATATACATAATGACAATTCCTGCTGACTAATATACAAATATGAATTTCTTAAAGTAATTGGCGGACCTAATGAAATCACTGCACTGACCGGAAATGGCCCGCGAGCCATAGTTTTGGAGATCCCCGACCTAACTTATTCGAAATTCTGTAAATAGACACAGAGATGCCTTGTTCAAATTGCTCGATCACGATATGTAGGAACTTTTCACTTTGAACTACAGATGACCGCCGTGGTAGACTTGATCCATTAATGCATCCAGTTTATTCTAACCTTTGCTACAGTCTTGTAATTGTAGAGGCTTGGGGGTCTTACTTCTGAAATTCTTGCCATTCAGGAAAATCTTTGTCTTATAATGATGGATTAAATCTGCTCTTACTTCGCATTTAGCAAGGTCATTCACTTTTGGACGTTATAAAATTCTCTTGACTGGAAAAATAAATATTATTCTTACGGTCATTACGCTCAAGTACCGAGCTCGTATCTCGATTCTATTTTTAAAATGTAAACGGAAAATATCCTTCAGTCATTTACACGTTAATCAGACGGAAATTAAACTCATCTGGAATAGAACGTATGGCCTAGCATCGGAATATGACCCGTTTAAACCCTGAAAGTAATACCTGGTGAAAGAATCGCCGAAATCGAACTGATCACTTTAGAGTTATTCAATTTAATTCATAGAACTTTGCAAACAGAATGAGACTGGTTTCTATTATCATTGGGAGGATTATGCTCCGTTAAAATAAGAAATAGTCTCCGTCAGTCGATACAGTTACGTATTACTAGCAAAACTGCACTTATTTCATTATAAATATGAATGAGTTACTACCACCATTCCAAACTTTTATCTTTAAACAGGCGCAGTACATTTAGAGAAATGAAAGGCAACAATTCTCTGCAGACATTCCGACCCTTTGAAATTCTTGATTCCTAAAAGGCGAACAAGTTTTCAACAGTCGGGAAATTTCGTTCAACCCCTCCTACCTCTTCAAGCAAAAAGAAATTAAATACAATTGTAGTTCGAAATTTATGCCCTGACGTCGTTGAAAGTCTTTTCTGCTCATGCCTCCCTCTTCCTTCCCTCACATTCGCCTCAGCATCCGACGCTCCGCCCACCTTGTGAGGTCGGCCTCCCTCACTGCACCTACCTCTCGCGCGGATGTTTAAAGGGTTCATGAGGAAAGGAAAGGAGGGATCTACTAGGCCACGCCCCATCCATGCGAACCCTGTGTTTTGCCGGTAGAAGGAAGTGGAAGAAAGGGAATCCCGTGGTGGTATATGGAAGATGGAAGCGAAGGAAAGCATAAGGGAAGGAAAGATGAGGATAGGGAGAAAGGAGTGGGAAGAGGAAGGGTGGGAGGGAGAAGAAAAGAGGGTGGGTAGGGACAGGGGGGGGGGGTGGAGGGTGGAAGGAGGGAGATGAGAGAAAGACCCTGGCGTCAGAGACCTCGGATTTACCGCGGACAATTTAACACCAATTACGATTTCGGGAAGTCGGTGGTGCGGGATGGAGTCTTGGTGCCGACAGCTGCGTGTATGTTGGGAAGGGAGAGAAGTGGTGCGGGGGTGGAGGGAGGACAAGAGGGGGGGTGGGGTGGGGAATAGGGAGGAAAGGGTCTCGGGAGGACCTGCTCTGCGAGAAAGGGAAGAATGGGAGAGAGAGAGAGAGAGAAGAATCTTGTGCCACGGGGCGGAAAGGGGAAAGGATAGGCAACCTCCGGTCGATATGTCTTTATTTTCCGTGTTCTCTGGAGCGTAAGGAATTCTCCGAGAAATTAATTGTTACAGGGAGTTGGTTTTGATAAACAGGAAACTTTTTTTGAGTTATTCTCGTTTATATTTTTCCACCAGAGATGAAACGAAACGCTTATTAATAGTGTTTCGCCGTTGTGTTTTATGACTGCGTCATCCTCAGTCGGAGGGTTGGAGCGAAACATTTTTCTTAAGGGTTCTTTTAAAAAGACGTTTTTTTTCGTCTTTTCTTCCCATAAATCGATTGTGCCCTGAAACTTGACGTATTTGTGTGCCATTGAAGTGTTTATTTTCAATAGCTGAAAATTCTTCGGTGAAACGAGGAAAAGAAGTTGGAACCATGTTACTGTGACATACACTGAGATATAAACATATAAACACCACATTTGACATAGTGCCAAGAAGGTTTATGCGTCTTTCACTTAGGTTTACAGTGATTATGTATCACTCTTCGTCAACAAGAGTGGTCCTTAAGCGTGTGGCTGTTTACTTTGTATTTTGATGTGAAATTATAACATTAAAAAAAAAAGTCTTGATTTGGTGGTTGTCTAGAAGCGTCTACTAACGCGATGAATTTAAATTAACCGCGCTCTTTTTCACTCTTGCCATCTCGAAAACACGCGAAAATTATACAAAGGACTTCACAGTTTACATCCCCCGATAGAAAAAAGTAAATAAAAACAATCTGAATTTTTTAAACACCTCATGTGGATTTGATCTCCGACAGACATTAAAACTGATAAGCCGGCGACCAAAAATTACAATTTTTCTTCGTTATCAGTTTAAACACCGACTGTATTCCATAACGGATATTTTATAATTTTCCTGTTTTTAAAAATTTCATCGAATTAATTTCCAGAGATAAATAAATATCCATATTTCACGTAACCGTAACAATGCTAACGCATTTATTAAACGCCGCGACGCATGTTAGATCCCCTCTTATAAATAGGTTTCCGTTCATCAAACGCTATTACGCTCGGAGGCACGTAGCGCAAAACTCTTGCTCGGTTAGTCAGACGCATGTTTGCCGAAAGCAAACGACTACGATAGAGCCTTCCTTCCCATAAGACCTCCTGTTCCTCTTCACTCCTATTTCTCTCCCCTCCTCTTCTATCTCCATTTACCTCCCTTCCTTTCCCTCTCTCCGTCTTTCTCTCTCTCTCTCCCTAGAGCACACGTGCCGCTACGCATTCACCCTTTCGCTCGCATTAGCTAGTAAGGGAGTGCGTCCTGAAAGCTAGAAGTTTTGATCCCGGCTCGTGTCTACGCATAGACTGCGCCAAAATTATCTCCTGCTATCAGAACGAGGTAGCATGTTTGAACCTTGCACAAGCACGTGTTACTTAAACAACTACAAAAAATAAAATTTATTCTAATTCTTCCTGCTCTAGAATAGATCAGAAAAATTTCGCACCACGTGCAAGTCGGCGCCAAATCCGTGAAAATATTTTTTTCGTTTAAAGTTACGTTTCGACTTTAATTTAAAAAAATAGTTTTTCGACCTTAAGTCGCGATGCTGCGGTTTTAAAATAAAAATTGTTAAAACACAAAAGGATTTTAATAATGCCTGCATTATTACGAGTTTTAGTAAACTACTTAAAAGATGGAATTTCAAATGCTCAGAAGAGAGAGAGAAAATAGTATCATTGAAAATTGAGGCAAAAAGAGAACAACTAGTGACCTCTACCGACTTTAACATATCGCGAAAATTAATGAAAATATTTCCTTTATCATTTTTTTTATAGTTTATGTATTTATAATTCAAGATATTTTATCAAGAGAGGCGCTGACGTAAATTTTTCTGTCATTGAAAGAAACCTAAAAATGCATGTCGAATTTTAACTCATGAGTACTCGCAATAGCTTTTCGGATTATTTTCAGAATCTAAAACCGTTAATAGGCTTAAAATTTTCATTTTTGAAAGCAAGTAAATGTAAACACTGGATAAGCATAGGGTGAAAAATGATCTTCAATTACTTAAACGTTTAGATGGGATAAAAAGTCTATTTTTAATTATGCTAAGCCTGAAACAGAAAAAGGTTCAGCATAGCTTAATTGTAATGAAACTAATTGTAAGTTTCATAGGCATCTGTTTCGCAAGGAAAATTAAGCATTTCTTCCAGTTTCTCCGCAGCCTGAAACTAAGCTTCGTAACAATCACTTAATCTTATTAACGCTAATAGTCCAACGCGATTTCTGCAACTCCCTAAACTGTCTAGATCCGTCTCCTCTTCTCCTGCCCTCCCTCCCTACTCCTCCCCTCTTTCTTAACACACACACACATAATGTGTTCTCTAGGTCTCTCCTTTCCCTCTCTCTCTCTCCGTGGTTTTGGAATCGTCTCTCACTTCGGTGGAGAGAAAGAGAAGTTGTGATGTAAGCGTCTCGTGGTTTCTGGATGCTCCGCCTTGAGTCCACTCCTAATTGAACCGCGAATTCTCTGGAGCAGCTGTTGCCAAGGGCGTTTGCTCTCTCGAGAAAGGACTCAAGTAAAGGCCCCAGTCAGAACCTTAGTCTCCAACACGATATTAATTTGAACGTACATCTGTTTATCTATCCGAAAGATAAAGCGTATTCTGGACTTGATATTTCCATTGTTGTTACCGGTAGAATGCAATTAATTCGATTCCTTTAAAGAGATTGAGTTTTAAAATTGAAAAATAATATAGATTTTTACTAATAATACCTTATTATAACCGACTAACACAATTTGAACACAAAAGCATAATTTTCTTTCTCATTTGTATGAATTTGATATCGACATTTTCCTAAAAATATTATTGAATCATTTAGTTTCATTCAGTTTTGATCTAAATTTGAACGCCCAATTTGATGAATCATTTATTTCATTGCTTACTTTAAAACTGTTTTGAATAAAATATAACTGTGTTTAAATTCAAATCCGCGTTATAATATTTTCACGCCATAAAATATGTATTTGCTGCTTGAATGTAGTAAAAGCATTACAGAATAAATATGCTACACTGATTATATTTTTTTTATAGTCTTCTTGTCATTTTTTCGGGATTTTCATGCTGCCTGTATTTGTCACCTGTAAGTGGCCTTGTTAATATAAGTCGATAATGTAACATCTAAAATTGAACGAAATGTTTGTTTATAAAAATTTCGATATCATTTCTATGGAAACCACAAATTCCAATGTTTCGAGGCCGTAATGTGTGAACTCTAAGTTGTTAAAACAGAAATACTTATAACCTAATATATACATTTCTCAATTTATTGGCATAAATATCAGTTTCAAAATCTATTTAAGAAAGGTTTTATTTGGAAAAATTATATTTTTTCTCTGCTAAAAATTTGCCAGAAAAAAATATTTCCTCTATAGCGTGCACTCATGAGACCGGCAGCTTAAGAAATTTCATACTGTTTTCCTAGGATGCATAATACTACCGTAATCCCCTTTTAAAACTTTTGGCAAACTTCCATCCTTGCAATGACCCGGGAGATAACGCTCTTAACTAGTTAAGCAGGTGAGACTACCTGAGTTCATTTTCTCCCTCTTTAATGCCTTTAAAAATGTTAAGAATAGTGTTTTTTTTTACCTTAAGGGAAAATTCATCTCGTATTTGCATATTTATAACTATATACATTTCATTTCCCTATTCCAAAAATAACTGTTTACGTATATCAGTCGGAAGTTGTCAGGCAAAAACAAAAACCCTCGAAATTTTAAAATACGTTTTGTATATTTTTGTTTGTGAAAAGCGATTTTTAGGCCAAGGAATTTGAAATATCTATTGAATATGCATTTATGTTTTCTATTTATGAATAGAGAGGTAGCCATGAAAAAATAAAGAAGAGCAAGGAAATAAATTCCAATATTCCATTCTAAAATTAGTTAATTAAATTGATTAAATCTCATTCTAATTTTCACCTCTTGTGCGTAGACGAAAACCTGATAAATAGCCTTCCACTAAACGTTGTAAATAATTTATTATACGAATATTCTAATATTTCATTAAATAAATTTATTGATAAAAGTTGGTTACACACAATTATAATGCTAGAGTTATGGAACGAAAACAAGCGATCTTATATTAGTTTTAAGCGGTAATTCTGATAGTAAATTATCTCATTTCAAACAGATTCTATATAAAAAAGAATAAGGGATAAATGGCGATTACTAAACCTAGTAGTTAGATGGAAGGAGTGACTTCGTTTTAAATAACATTGTTGCCTTGAAGTGCATAATTTTTAATTACTTTATAAACGCATTTGTTTTAAGTTTTTATTTCTTAGAATTGATAGATTGAATCGTAGCTAAAAATTTCCTTATATAATCATATACACTTCTTAACGTATTTAAACTTAAATTCTATAAATTTCCCAATGTCTTCCTTTATCTGTATCCGTTAAAAAAGCGACAGATTTTATGTTTCAGCAATTTTTTGAACAATTATAAAAGCTCAGATAAATAAAATGCAATTATAATTTCCTTATACCAACAATACGAAATCGGATTTTTACGCAGCCAGCTATTACAATCATGAATTACTGTGCACTCGGTGATATCAGACGAACCAACTAGGGATTGCAATCTCGGGATTCAAATTTATATTTTAATTTATTGGAAATTTAACATACAGAAAAGTTTTCCCGTTTTTTAAAAAGCTTTCTGATGTATTTCCGATAGTCATCAAAGGTTCAGTTTCTTTATATAGTTATCTTTTCGAGGATTAGGCAAGAAAAAAATCCAAATACTCCAAATGAATACTCGAAAAGGCTTTCACATCTTCGAAAAAAAATCCTGGTTTCGCTTTTGCTAATGGACGTAGAACAAAACAACTATTGCGTAAGTAATTATTAATCTATTCATTGCACTACCTCTTAGATACCCATTGTGCGAAGGAAGAGAGAATCAGCAGGTCGTAAAAGGAAAAAAAACGTTAATTGATCCCTCAAGTAGGCCGTGATTTTTGAGCGCACAGGCCCTACTCGCGGTGGTAAATTTTTGCGAATACGTGAATTATGAGTTTCAGTGGTATGCTGAAGAGACATCGACATACTTACGTCCTTTGAATTACAGTGAACTTACGGTGCACCATTTCTATCAGCTGAAATACTCTATCGGTTAGTGAAACATCCACTCGTAGTTAAATTACTAAAGGTATACAAAGTATCCAAACTATATAAAAGACAGTGTCACTTTTTGTGTAATGCTTTTTGAAATTTTCAGGATAGCATTATGATATAATAAAAAAACGTTTTAATATATCAAACTCGAGATCAAAGACTCGGATTCGATTCCAGAAGATAATTTCCAATAAGATAACACGTAAAATAGGCTTTACGACGTGCAGGCTTTCATTCCTTTTTAGATTAAAAGTAGAAAGAACTGGCCTACAATCTTCGGATATGAACCATTTTTAAGAAATCATTACATACAAAGTTTCTTATTCTGTTCATCTTTTTCCGCCTACAATTCGAAATTTCTCAATGTAAACGTTTAATTCACACAGTTTGAAGAAACCTTGCCATTTTAATTTGCCTACCAATTCCATTGTTAGAACTCTATATCATATTGTTATTTCAATCCTTATGGGTATAAACGTCCTTTGAATGCTTTTAATACGAGAGAGAGGGGGGGGGGGAGGTAGAAGGGGGAGCGAGAGGGAGGGGGAGAGAGGGGGAGGAGGGGGAGGAGGGGGAGGAGGGGGAGAGGGAGGGAAAGAGGGGCAACTATTTTAAGTTTAACTAAAGATAGCTCGTCAACTATTAATGTTGTATATGACGAAATATTTCATGTGTAAAAGTGTGATATTAATTATTTTAAATTAAAATAGTAATAATCTATCGATCTATCAATAATTCTTCCGTTGATATTTCAACGGACATTACACTAGTCACAATTATAATTTTCTCAAGTTTCATTATTGTGATGCATTGTATGCTGGGTTGCCACCTCTTCCGGTTTGGCCCGAAGTTTCCTAGTTTGATCCCAAGTCTCCGGAGAAGTGGCAACTAAGCCTTTGAAATAATCATTTAAAACATACTTTTATTTCTTTATCTATGAGAATCTCCGGGTCAAATTAGGAAATTTCCGGAACAATTATCGCGTATTGTGCACGAAGTACAGATAAAAAGTGAGAGATGTAACATTGGACGCACTCTGCTTTTTAAGAGCATACTTCAAAAACGTTTAAATCTTTTTGAAATATGATTTTGGGTCAATTAATAATGCTTATTTTTTCATAAGTTATAATCTATACATATCTATAAAGTAAGGTGTCGTATGTATGTATGTATGTTCTGCTAAGGCTCAGAAACTACAACACGCAGAAAAAAGAGGAAGGTGTCATATTAACCGTTATCATGTGTACGGTGGTGTAGTAAGGTTTTTAAACCGATTCGGTGTACTATTTAATTATAATAAAATATTTTCGTTTATATGGGATTTCCATTTAAAATTTTTTCGTAAATTTCTCGAATTTTTAACTCCTTACATATATATCACAGACATATGCTCTCGCAGACTTTTTTGTGGTAAATTAACTCCTCTTTTGGAATAATTTTTTAAAAGAGGGGCTTACAGATCAAATAAGACGAATTGAAGGGAAAAACTTATTTTTCATTATTGCTCAGCATTTGGATATACTTAGCAACCGATGTAAACAAATTACGTTTGAACTATAAACATGTCGTAAACGTAGAATAGTTGATGAAATACTCATTTAATATCTTCTGATTTGATTGTATATTTTTCTTTCATTATCTATGGTCTTCTATACACAGGTTAATTCTGCGAATAAACATTAGTGAACTGTTTCTTTTTCTGTAATCGTGTCATTCGCATTATAGGTATGTTTGGATATAAGTTAAATTGTTTTTATATGCCTTTTGTCTTATTTTATTTCATATTTTGTTTAAGTGAAAATTACTGAAGATATATGATTAAATTACTACGTTAAAGTTTTTGTGTTTTGTTTTATCAATTTATCAATAAAAACTGAATTGAGCATTTCATGCTAAGATGCAAGTTTTTTCCTATGCTCATCCATTTTGCGTTTCAATGATAATTAGATATTTTTTTGTAATATATAATATCGTTTTGAATTAAAAGAGAGTTTTATCAATTGGAAATAAGGTTCACTCTTGAGTAATTGTTATTTTAATACGAGAACTAAATTAGATTAACATTTTGAACACGTAACGCAGTGAATTTCCAAAGATTTTATTTGAATAATACTTTTGTTGGACTTTATTATGTCTTCTGAACTAAAATTAAGAATTCGTGTCTGCGGTTCCATGGGTAAAATGTAAACACTACCGATACACTCACGTAATTAATTACGTTAGAAAAGTAAAACATTTTACTACATTATTTAAAATCGATTCGTTCGAAGATCTCAATCTATTATTCAATTAATTACGATGGAAAACACAATTAAGATCAATAATTTTATATCTATTTAGAGTAATAATAGGTATTCTTATTTAGTTTCTCCTGTTATTATGTTGACATACAAATTCATATTCCGCGTAATCAATATTTACTCATCACTACGACACGCTATTTTGTGATTGTTGGTTGTTTATTTAGCAACTGAATAGAAAGCGTCAATCGCCATCATCAGATACATTGAGCTTTAGGATTATTCGTTGGTTGGTTTTGGTTAGTTTGTTGTTTTCATTTGCTTTCGTTTCGTGTCCATTTTTTGTATTCTTTGTTTATTTTCTTTGTTTTCGTTCTTAGTTGTTCATTTTGTATTCTATGTTTATATTCTTTGGTTGTGCTCTTCATTTTTGTTCCTTGATTACCTATTTGTCGGTTTACACCTTTTATGCCGGCTATTGGTTACAGTTTAATTCATTTCTTTTTTCTTGGTGGTTTTTACATTGAACTTATATTCTTTGGTTGTACTCTTAATTTATGTTCCACGATTATTTATTTGTCGGTTTACATCCTTTTCTACCGGGTATTGGTTAGCGTTTAATTCATTTCTTTTTTCATGGTGGTTTTTGTAGTTTTCGTATTGATTCGTTTCGTGTTCTTTCCACTTTATTTCAAGACTCCTAATGTAGTTTACAGAAAGGAGAGAGAAGTTTTAGTATGTATCATTTTCTCAAGCTGTCTTCTAAGCGGGAAAAAGTATAACTATTTGCAGTCCGAAATGCACCCGGGCGAAGCCGGGTACGAAAAGCTAGTTGAATTATAAAAATCCAATTGATTCGTTTAGTATAAAATTAAAACATTATTTTAAGAAGATACTTTGCCATGTGTGTGCATGTGTTGTTAGATTTGCCAGTGGAGTTCTTTGTGCTGAGGTTTGTATATTGAAGTTTCTAAAATGTAAGGTAAGCGATTTTGTTTTTACACACTGATGCATTACATTTACATGGTATATATTCACCATTTCTTTTTTATTTCGCTTATTACCGAAAGAATGCAATGTATAAATACATAATATTATCATAAATAAATACTAGCTGTTTTTGCATCTGAAATTATGTTCTTAATTTGTATGTATAATCGTAAAAAAGCCAATCCCGGGATTGGAAAATCCCGGGATTGAAAAATTCCGCCGGGATTGCAATCCCTAGAACCAACATGGACGGTTTTCATTTATGGAGCGAGAGTGGTGATTGATATGACGCCGGACGAACATAGCAATAACAGGTGGAGAAACGGCCTTTCATGCTCGATCATGAGGACGATGCATTGATTATTTAATCATAATCTCACTTCAGAGACACAACAAGGGAAAATAGCGTAACTCGCCATCCTCAAAAGCGCTATATTTATTTTCCTTAACGGCCGCAATATACATACCTCTCTCTCTCTCTCGGCTTATGGAAACATAAAAGGGATCCGTCAAAATTAGCATAATTTCGACTCTAACTCTATTTGTTGACACCGCCGCCTGTTTACAATCCATTCTCTGGCGATTTTCCTCGGCAAACCCTTCTCCCCTGGAAAGATATCACTCCGACAGATTGGATGCGAGAGGGACCCAACTGCGGATTGACTACCACGAGGGACAATGAACGTCGCAGCTGTGACCAGATGTGCGTCCCAATCCGCGGGGCTTCATTGGGCGATAGAAGGAGAGGAGCAGAGCGGGGAGACAGGGGAGAGGCGTTGTCATCATTGGGACAGTCGCAATAACGGACGTAAAGGGGGCGAAGTGGGATCGGAGGGGAACGAGATGTGATGGAGGCAAGGGAAGAAAGGAAGCGCTGTCGGAGGAGTCTGGGGAATATAGGGAGGAGTTTTTCCACCGGATCTTTTGTTGGTGTCGAACCGGTGAATCCCTTCAGAGTTTAATTTTCGTATTTATGTGCGAAAATATGCGGAGATATAAAAAAACAAGTTAGGAAAGCGTACAACGTATCACAAATGGGCGCGTTTCGTGAAATGGAGTGTTAGAAAGAAATCATATACCTGTACGTAAGGGAAATAGCGTTTTAAAGTTCTTTTCTTCATTATAAATAATCCATTTTCTTCCTATTTAAAAATAGTGCATGCACACGTAGGGAAATTAAACGTTTGTTTGTGAGATTGTTTATGTTAGCAACAATGAAGAAGTAACCATGCAAGAAATTTTCCAAGTTCAACTCGATATAAGACTTTCTTGTTCGATTTTATGGATAACGGCTACTCCTACGATAAAAATTTATAGAAAAAGAAATACTCTAATTTATTAATTCTACAAGTTTTATTTGAAAAATATTTTGATATGTGCAATACTTTACGGGATATGACGAAAATTTAATTTTTTGTCACCAGTAAAGTGGTACCCCTGATTGGCGTACGTGGTTCATTTTTGCGATTTTCTTTTTATATTTGATTGTAAGTCCTTAATATCAAATTTCATGAAAATCCGTTTAGTAGAAGCCGAGAACGAACATGCGGACGGACGGACGGAAGGACGGACGTACAGACGGACCGACCGACGATAATAGGCGCTCACGCTGTAAGCGAAACGCGCCTAAAAAGTAAGTTATGGAAGAAAATATTACCAAGCAATACGGTGACAAAATGACTGCGGTGTGAAACCGCTATCGTTCGTGATTCTAATACAAATAAATTGAATAATGTGTGAAGTTTAGACGCGGATATGAGCTGAGTAATATAATTCACCATAAAGGCCAGTGTCTGGTGGAGATCCAGAGTTACGAAAGTAACGGTATTAAATAAAATATTAGCACGGACAGGAAACACTTTTTTTATTTAAAATATATTTGTTCCTTTTCTTAGCCGGTTAGTATTTTCCGAAATGGGATTCACTACTACTAGGATATTGCTAACATGCTAGAAGTGCAATGTCTGGATTGACGCGCAATTCCGTTAACAGAAATATATTAAATTGTTTTATATTCAAATATGTGAAAGCCTAGATTTTCTTTCGTTTAAAGATTTTTCGTAGGCACTTATTTTATTCTCACCTTTCCGAAAAAAATTAAAATTTCAAGTTATAAGTTATACGCTGGTGCTACATGATTAATTTTATTCAGTAAGATAAATTAATTATAACCACAGTTGGGATAAGGGCTAGGCGAGCGGGGCGCCCGCCTAGGGAGCAGCACGCTTAGGGGTGCAACGATTGAAAATGTTGACTTTTTAGTGCAGCGTTTTATACAACAAAAATACATTTTACTTTACTTGCATAATGTTGATAAACTATTGTGTTGAAGGGGAACTTGTGTACGTATGGTATACTTTCATTAGGATGAGGGATAATTTTTTAAACCTGCCTAGAGCGCAAAAATATCTTGTACCGGCTCTAAAGCCGGTACAAGATATTACCAACTGACGAATGGTAATTTTAGGAGTTAAAGTTCAATGTTAGAAGATTCTTTTGTTGGTATTTTGCTTTCCAAACACAACTGAATTCTGATTCCTAATACATTTCATTAAATGAGTTCACAATATATTGGGGAGTAGGGCACGAGGGGTTGAGAAAGGAAATTTTCTTTACCATAAGACAAAAAGGGATAACCACAAATAAGCCCTTCAGTACGCATTCTTGGGATTTAGATCGTAATTAAGGCAAAGACTCACAAAGCGAATATTACGGGATTAATATAAAAATGTGATTATGTAAAGGTTAATAACTGATATTAATTTCTTCTCCTGCTACAACTTTTTGATAAATCAAAGCAAGTTGTTTTACAAACTGTATCCTGAGTATGATTCCTCTTTTATCTACCGCTATACTTCAGGTCAATTTTTAGAAAGTACATCTTCGATATTTTCTGGAAATGATTTCCCAATTATAAATTTATGAAGTGTCCTAACGTGATTTTAAAAAAATTCTATTACATAAAATATAAAACAGAAGCTGTGACGATAAAATTCAAATTCCAGCGTCTTAACGCGAATCACTCGTTCATACAAAATCGTGAATCCGCCTAATTTTAGAACATCGCGCAACCTAAAAACAATCTCGCTTCAACCCCCACACCTCCGAAAAACCCTTTCCGTCGCCAGAAGGCCCGCTTCGAGATACAAACACGCGGATACAAACCGAACAGACCCGGCATGGCTCTCCACTCGAGCTTGCGGCTAAACTGTTGCTTTAAAAAAACAAACTAGGGTCCTTCCTTCCACATACGCCGGAAGAGGACTCTTAATGCCCCTGCCCTTTTGGGCTTCTCAGACTTTCTGACTTATCCTTTCCTCCGCCCCCTACCAACTCATCTTCGAGCCTCTCTCTCTCTCTCCCCTCTCTAAACCACCTCTCTCTCTCTTTCCCGTCCCAAAAAACTTTTTCGCTTTCGGAAAGTCGCAACTCAAAAATCCTGAGTGACGTGTTATGGGAGACTCGTCACCGTGCCATAAGGCCCCAAAAACTCGTCTTCCTCTTATAAGCTTTTCCACCCTTTCACAACATGCGTCGTCAACTTAACGCTCCAACCGTACCGGAGTCATCCTCCAGCGTCATCCGCGGGTCACCACACAAAAGTCCCTCACGTGTTTTAGTAGCTCCCCCACGACTGTCACGTGATGCCGGTTAGGTGCTAGCTTAGAGAAGAAGATGGAGGATGTAGTTTTTTTATGAAGGAGAGAGAGAGAGAGAAACGGTGGGAGGAAGGGAGAGAAGAGGAAGTATTGAGGCGGAGCGAGGGGGAGAGAGAGAGAAAGTGGGAGGTGGATGGAGGAAGGAGTGAGGGAAACGGAGGTCCACGCGGTCTCATCTTCCATTTCTCTTAAGCTCTGAGTGACGGTTCAAGCAAACAGACCTGACACCCCTTCACATTTCTCTTTGATATGTACCGTTCCTCTTCTTTCTCTCTCTCTCTCTCTCTCTCTCTCTCTCCTCCTCCGCCACGGTTACAATTCGCTCGAAATCGAGCATTTGTTTTTGGTTACTGCACAAAAATGTTATGAGCGAGGGATCAAATATGACAAGACACAACCGTACGGAGGGTGTTTTTCCCGGGAAAGGGTTTTTTTTTCCTTCACGTCTGGACGATTTTTTCCACGACTTGTCGCTCCATGGCTGTAATTTGTTTTTCCTAGCGTATAGGGTTACAAACGCAGAGCTACTATTTTTTTGTGGGTAAGTACTCCAATCCAGACACAATCGTGTATATAGTATGTAAGTACATAAGCGTGCGTGAAATCACTGTACTAAGATCGTCCTGAAATATTTGACTCTAAAAATTTCTCTTCTGTTAATTATCAAGATGGATTAGGTACCTATCTCTGATTACCACATTAATGTCGGTTGTCCCAAACTTATCGTGGATAAATTAATTTATCAATTTCCTATGATCCACAACAAAAGCTCGAAAATTCATTTTTTAAATGAATTATTAAAGTTACTGCGAAAATGAAAAAATAATACATAATTAAGTAATATATTGTGGACCGGAAGAGGAAATTTTTGTTCTAAAAGTGAGTTTAATAATAAACGTAATTAAAACCGATGTGCGGATATGGAATATTTTCTTGATCGGTTGCAGTTTCTTAGAAAAAATCCTGAATGTTTCGCCCCATACAGTAACAAATATTTTATTCAACCTTTGATAATTCAAACATAAAATCCCCAAACGTATTCTTTCTCACTAGGCATCGTCATCAAAATCAACTCCCTGGAGTAGTATGGCAAAACTATTCGCCAAATCGTTACACGAAGGGCGCAAGAGCGAAGTTAACCTTCGGCTAAAACCCCCCAACAAACATGAATCTGTCCCGAAGAATAAAGATTTTAGAACCGAGTATTTTCAAACCCCGCCACCAGGAGGAGCGGAAGTAGCGGGCATACATTATCTACCCCGCAGAAACTAATTACGCGAGCTTTACCTTTTAAGTCCTCCCTCAGGGGAAATGGAAGGCGCCAGGGAAAGGTAGAATAGAAAAGGAGGAGGAGAGTGGTGGGAAAAAGGATGAGGCCGTCGGGTTTAGGAAACGGGGGCGATATAGTATAGGAGGAGGAGGATGAGGAGAGAGGGAGGTAAGGGGGAGAGTAGAAAGCACCAAGAGCAGACAAAGTTCCGCAATTTCTCCCCCTCTCCCGTGACAGGAGGGTCCGAGGATGGGAGAGAGAGAGAGAGAGGGCGTGCCGGTGTAATGGGTCGGAGGAAAGGGTCCGGGGACTTAAAGGGCTGTGAGTCGAGTCTCGAGGGATACGCCACGCCGCTGGGGTGCGAGATAGGTGAGTGGGGGAGGGGGGAGATGGGCGACTTACCGGAGGACTCTGCGGCACCTGTGCCCATCTCTCGGTTCCGAGGGGATCGGATATGGGAAGGAGAGAGTGGAAGGGAAGGTGGGAGGAGGAGGAGGTGATGGGGAGAGGAGGTTGGGAAGGGCTTCGTGCGATGGGAATGTAAGGAAGGAAGAAAGAGTATATAGGGAGAGAGGATACGAGCGAGAAAAATGGCGGCCTGAGTTGCGGATTCCTTACGTTGTAGTGGTAAACAGGAAAATTATTAGTTGAAATGTATTATTCTGATGAGAAATGATCTTATTGTACGTTTTACTTCCAAAAATTAGTGTATTGATTTTTGTCGTGAAGAAGAATGAGGGATAAATGGCTACTGCTAAGCCTAGTGGTTAGATGGCAGTAGTGACTTCGTTTTAAGTAATATTTTTACCTTGAAGTGCATCATTTTAAGTTACTTTATCGGTGAATTTATTTAAGTTTTTATTTTTTTTAATTTATAGATTTAATTTTATCTAAAAACTTCCAGCTATATCTTACACACTGTTAACGTAATTAAAGTTTAATTCTATAGATGCCCCCATGTATTTATTTATCTGTATCCGTTAAAAGAGCGACTCAAGTTAGAAAAGCCACATATAATCTATTCTTCTCCATTGCTTTAATGATCTTTTATTTCCACAAGTATATAAACAATGGATTTTCAATTTTTGTTTTATTTATAATTATAATAATTGTTTTTCATCCTGGTTGGCTCATTAGTCGTTGTTTATGAATAATTTCATTTATGCGAGAAAGAATAGTACGCACTCGTAAATAATATTTGTATTATAAAAGGCGTAGGATACTTTCTTTCTTGTCTACACAATTTTGAAGCCACTCTTTAGACACGATTTAAGTTAATTTCCGAGTAGGTACGAGTTTGAAATTTGGCAGGAATGCACGAATCACGCATTAAAAGGCAGGGACGAATAAAGACATCCCGAGAACATTTCCGTTTCCCATAAGAAAACACGTAAAATACGACATTTCGACGTGCAGGCTATCAATCTTTTGCAGATTAAAATTAGAAAAAAATGAACTACAATTACCGTACGTGAAGTTTTAAAGAAGAATGTACAAGGTTTCCTATTCTTATCGTTGATTTACGCCTTTCGTTCGAAATTACTCATATTTAAAGAATATGTGACAGATTTTGACCAAGTATCGCGCTTTTATCGATGTTTCCTGGACAACGAATGTCATTGTTGAGACTCGAGATTCCTATTATTTTGGGATTTCAGAGGAAATCTCCCACTATTTATTAAAACTTTTTATCAAATCGAAAGGCTAGGGTACCGGTAGGAACTGCCCTAACAAGACCCTACACCAAGGCTGCTGTTTTCACGGATTTTTTTGAACGAAAAACAGAGATTTCCGTGATTCACGGATATTTATAAGGAAAAATTCCGTATTTATCTGAGATTTTCGCGTAAAAAATACGTAGACTGCTAAGAAATTCCGAGATTATTAATATTTCTATACGAATACATACGATAAAATTGTTCCGTAAAGACGTACGTATCGTAATATATGTACTTTGGGTGAAGCGCGAAAACTAGAACTTATTGTGAAACTGAACGAAAAAACTAGCTGTTGAACTTGATCGGCAACCTATGGCATATTTATACAGTAAAATATAACATAGCGCGAATTCACAAGAAGCGATTTCGCTAAGACGCGGTTTGACAAGTCCAAGACAAAGTTAACCTTTAAATTTCTTGTAAACTATAAATGAGAAAAACTTCAAATTAATAATACATTTTAAAGAAAAAATACTGACAAATTCATTCATGTAATTATTTTACCTCATTGAAATGTTACTTTGAGATATTCGCATGTGTGCTTCTCATATTGCGCTGATATGGCAAAGCTCCGCGGCGTGCCGAGATAAAGTCCTCGATGTGTCGCGGTATATTTTACGTTATAAGCAAGGGAAGGATATTACTACGTTTTATTATCCTCCAGCTACATACATTTTTAATAAGCAGCGATACTTTATGGACGAATTTGTTACTGCTTCGGTTACCTGAAACTACAACATAGTTACTTCTTACAATTAGAAAAATTAAGTCTTACGGAACAATTTCGGGTAGCGCGATCTCCACAGTTTTGTATGTAACTGTGATGTTGCTATGTCAAAATGCGGCAGTTTTTCTACTCTATTTATGATAAATTCAGAATTTTTTTGTTTTACGTCACGCGCGGTATTACCGTATTTACTCGAGTAATGCCCGCACTCATGTAATGCCCGCAACCCCGTTTTTACAGCTAAATATTCGGAAAAAATGAATATATATATATATATATATATATATATTTTTTACGGCCACATCGTTTGAATAATATATCTGAAGCGAAACCGCGAAATCAGTAGAATTTTTTTTCATTTTGTCTAATTTTGTTGCACCATTATATTGATATCATTAACAGTGAAAATTATTTTAACAGATTTCCTAATCTAAAGCCTGTCCTGTAAACTAGGCGTATGGTTACTTATTGTTTTAAATGCATTTGTGCTGTTTACTGTATATTTAAAACTTGAATACATTTTTGAAAACTTTCTATGCCAATACAGTTGATTTGTAATGTAAGGTAAATTTCATAAAAAGCATGATTACATTTAAGTTACAGGGCTATGCCTAAACAGTTGTAAATAATTTTACATAAAATATGCGATGCAAGTGCGGAAAATATTGAAAGCATAAATTTGTACACTTTGCATAAAAAAAACCAAGATATTACGTATTACAGGATTTTACAGGATATTTTGATTTCGGTAACAGGATTTAGAAAAAAAAATTGGTGGCAGCCCTGTCCTACAACAAATAAAACCAGTCTTAATCTATAGCGAAAAACGACATAGTAAGCTGCATAAAAACACCAGTAGAGGCATCTCTATTTGTAGATGGCCGTGCAAATTTCTGCAGATCATCCAATTTATCTACAGCTACAAGGCAGATACAGCTTACTATTAATCGTTTAGACCAGTGGTCTTCAACCTTTTTTGAGTCACCGCCCACTTTTACCATATGTTGTCCTTTGAAATAAGTTCACCGCCCACCCAGTGGCGTAGTGAGGGTTTCTGGCGCCCGGGGCAAAGAAGAATTTTGCACCCCCAGTAGCAAAGCGATTTACGGAGGTATTGTAACCCTAATACTAGTGGGATTGACGTTAGATTAGATTACCGAATACGGTCTCATTGTCAGTGGTAATAACAGTGTTTAAAATTTTATGATTTTATATATTTGATAAAATTAAACTTAAACGCTTCGCTGCTTCTGCGAGAGACTCCGACCACCCTCATGGGCCTTTCGATTTTACCGCAGCATGGATACATTGTCGCTAGTGTAGTATGATATGATACTATAGTTAACGACAAACGAACTGTAACATAAAATAGTTGTACAGAATGTGTGCGTATCATTAAGCTTTTTTATAGAATTTTATTTTTCAGTGTAAAAATTAGAATAGCATTTGGTGAGTTCTTTAACGCCCACTAAAAATCCAAAAACGCCCACTGGTGGGCGCTATCGCCCAACTTGAAGAGCACTGGTTTAGACAAATGGGCCCGCGCAAATGTTATCGTTTCTCGAACGATAAAATCAAATGCCTCCATTTTTACAGGGTGAAAGGAATCTTTCCCCAACCTGTCTTACAGCTAGGAGGCAATATATTAGGGTTCGTGGAAACATTCCGTTATTTAGGAATGGTTTTAGAAAAGACTATATTGGCGGAGCCACATGTATTTTAAAAGATAAATTTTATAAGGTTTTAAATATTTTAAGGTTTTTAACTAATTCGTCGTGGGGTGCCGACCGTACATCAATGCTCACCATTTACCGAGCATTGGTAAGGTCGAAAATGGAATATGGATCCTTTATATACGCTTCGGCACACGCTACCTATCTGCGCCCTCTTACGTCCGTGCACAATTCCGCTCTAAGGCTTGCTACTGGTGCTTTCACAACTAGCCCTGTTCCCAGCATTTACTGCAAAGCAGGAGAGCCACCCTTAGAGATAAGTAGAACGCGTTTAATGTTCACATACATTTAAAAAATTTAAGCATTGAAAACTCACCCTTGTTTTAATATAATTTTTAAACCACGTTTTATAGGACTTTTTAACAGTCGACCAAGAGCAACTTTGCCCTTAGGTATACATTTCAATAATTTTATAGATGGAGAAAACCTCCAACTTCCAGAAGTCTATCCTGGAGGCCCCCATATGTTTCCACTGTGGAAGATCCCAGTGCCAACGTGGCGGACCCAACTATCTAGCCATTCAAAATCTAAAACGGACGCATTATTTTACAATTTTAAGCACCAAGATATAATATTATAGTACCCCGACTATATTCACATCTACACGGATGGTTGGAAATCGGAGGATGGCTGTTCATGTGCATACACGTCCTCTCGAAATGGCACCCATGCTTTTAATCTGAATCCCCTCTGCAGCATATTCACTGCTGAACTAAACGCAGTCCAGAGAGCGTTGGAGGGCATTGAGCCTATGAGTGCGAAATACATCATTTGTTCGGACTGGATGAGTGTAATGAAAGCATTCCTAAACCCGTACCACAGCCATCCCATGGTGCATAAGATTCATATCCTATTATCACGGCTGATGGCAAAAGATGTGAATATAATCTTCATATGGGTTCCTGGGCACGTAGGAATAGGTGGAAACGAAAAAGCCGACTCGGCTGCGAAGGCAGCTCCGAACAAAGAGGACATTTACAGCAGAATGGTACCATCCCACGACCTAAAACGCCTTTTTAAGAGCACCCTGCTTGAAAAATGGCAAAGTTCCTGGGAGGCAGCTACAAGTAATAAACTGAGAGCGATTAAAGCAAGCATGGCCATCCTAGGTGTGTAACAACCGCCGGGAAGAATCGCAGTCACCTGACTAAGAATTGGCCACGGTGCTTTGACGCACTCGTTCCTATTTACGCGGGAAAAGGAACCTCCCACATGCCACACTTTCAACTGCCCCGTAACCATAAGTCACCTCTTGACGGAATGTGTCAAATATAGAGGTACCTATCCATCAAATTTTAAATATCAGAGGCAGTATCTCTACATTTTGGCTGACGATCCTCAAAAGACTGATATTATTTTAACGTTCCTAAGGGAAACTAAACTTTTAAGTGCTATATAAATATTTCCAGTTTTACATGATTGTTTTTTATTCCTTTTATTATTATTTACTTAACTCATGTGCTTATTTATTTATATTTATTTATTTCAATTTATCTATTTATTTTAACTTATTTATTTTAACTTTAACTAAATGAATTTGACGGTGCAAAATGACCTTCGCTGTCGACGCACCAGTAAAACCAAATTACTACTACTACTTTCTATTATTGCCTCAATACTCATACGTCATACAATGGAAATACGAAGAATTTATTTATTGTTAGATGTATCTAGGGAGAGAAAGGGAGGGAGAGGGAATGAGAGGGAGGGAGAAAGGTAAGGGTGGTACAGCAATATAATTTTCTTTCCCATCATATTGACGGGCATTTACGCAAAGTACTTTAGTATTGTAGATATTAAATTTTAAAATATTATTCAATAAACTTTCAAGCTTCCCTGTGTTTATTATTAGAAATGCTGGCAACATTTCAAATTTGAAAAGCAGACTTCTCTGGTACCTAATGTACATACAATTAACAATATTTGGAAACAACGAGCTGTATTAAAGTATCCTCGGTTCGTTATGTAGTTTTACTAATTTTTCCGAAGATAATAGCAATCCTAATCGAAGGTATTACATTTCACTAAAAATGAACGAACTTGGCAGAATAATGGCTTTCACAAAGCAAATGAGGTACTTTAACTCCTGTCACCATAAAGCCGTCGGGGGTGGTTTACTCTATGGCAGGGGTCGGCAAAACTTTCTGCACGGCAGGCCACATACGCAGTTGCGAATGCTTCGAAGGGCCGCATTGAATGTCAAGAAAGCCTCTAGTTCGTTTGGTCTTATACTTATAATCTAAAATCAGGTCTACATAATTTATTATAGTTACAATTTCACCAGAATGTTTTTCAAGCCACCATGTTACCGAAAAAACATGAAAATACCGATGTGAAAATTTTCCCACCACTTTTTCGTTAAAGCTTCGCGGGCCTTATAAAGCGCCCTTGAGGGGCCACATGTTGCCGACCCCCTGCTCTATGGTATTACGGCCACGTTTAGTAAACCACCCTCGACCGACTTATTTACCTTATGTAAACATCAACGGCATTACATCTCATGCAGGTTACTTTTTAAAAGAGTTGAGAATGAAATTTTCATAGACTTCGATTAACATCTACACCATTCCACTCCCTCCTCCTTTTATATTTTCCCCCCGAAAGAATAAAATTCTCACCTAATTAATCCTTATCTCCATCGTATCATTTAAAAGCGGTTCGATAAAGAGGTGCTCCACGGATATTCATCCGACCTCATTCCGTTTCGGGAGCCTTATCCTTACTCCATCCGCTAATGGCGAAAATAGGATAGCGTCAGCGGACCGTTTTATTTTTATTTCGGGGCGGTAGGTGGCAGCGTTATCTCCGCACTCCAGGCCCATTGATCTGCTCGGAAAGGGACGGTTGGGCGTTGCATGGGGTGGGTTGGTGTGAGGGGATGGGATCGAAGGGAAGAGACCATTCGTGCGGGGCAGAGGGCCAAAGGACCCTTAGGAGTGGTGTGGGATGGCGATGCCTCTACTTGCCCCCGTGGGGGCAGAGGGGAGGAGGAGGATGAGAAGGAAGCGACGGGGGGAAGAGGATGGTAGATGAGATAGGTTAGCAAGTGAGGGCTGAGAGATGAGGGAATAGAAAGGAAAGGGGAGGAAAAGAGGGAGTTTGAATACCTTTCGGGCTAATGGAATGCAAAAATTTGTTCCTCTTAAAGAGATCGCAAAGGTTACTTTTCTTTTTTTTTCTTCATCTCGAGATGGCATTTTTTATATTAAAATATGATTCCGCAAAATGTGGAGATATGTTGAAAAGGGTGGAATTTTTTTTTTTCGCGTGGTAAGTTCCAATTCCAAATCTAAATTTTGAGGGAAAAAAATGATGAATGGTTTTCTTTCTGCTCGAAAGATTTCCGACGAAAGGGAGCGTCGCTGAGGGAAGCTTTCATTGGTGATTGCTTCAACATGTGCTTTGTGATATATATATACACATAACGTATGCGCACACACATGTACACAAATATCATAGATGTAGGGTTAATCTCACTTTATTTGGCTACTAATTAAGAAGTCTTTGAAAAGAAAATTGAATTCTTATATAGCACTGATACAAAACGGAAATCCTTCTTTCATTTGTTAGTTGATAAAAAACATAAGATGTGGCGCTAGTTAAGTATTTTTGATTTTTCAAATCAACTCCTTCTAAATAACTATCCGTATGATTCAAATTGAATTATTCATTTCTTCGTCAAATTTTATCGTTTCAAATATTTCATTTCTCATAGATGTGTACTTTATCGCACGGAATGGTGCACCTAGATCAGGGGTTGCCAACCTGCTCCCACTAAGTAATTTTATGCGGCCCGTCGCCAGTTTTTCATAATTTTCAAAACTTTGTTCGTTTATTTTAATTAACCACCAAATATTATTATCTACATAGAAAAATCTGTTAAGATATCTAACGTTAAATTGCGACCTCTTAGTAAATATTTCTCAATTTAATTATTATTGAAAGTTAATTATAACTTGAGTTCCACACATATGGTGCCTAAGAATCTCTAGGTAAATTAAGCTTTAACCATAATTCATTGACCAATTCCAATGCGGCCCACCGAAAGATTCACTGCCACCAATGCGGCCTACTGAGCAGAAAAGGTTGCCCGCCACCGATCTAGATAGTTTACTTTGATTTACAACATTCCTTCTCGTCCATGTTTACGCCTTCCTCATTTGGCAATCTGTAAAAAATCTAGTCCAGAAAAAAACAACCCAAGATTTACCCTCTCACATAAATTCCCTCCGAAACTACTACTAGAAAGATAATACGCGAGATAAATTAATCACGTCCAGAAATTACGTTCCGATTTCTCTCACTGGACAGTTACTTCTGCTAGTGACGGCTGCGTGAAGCGTTATTTTCTTCTAAGGACGCAGCGAGAAGGAGAAGAGAGGAAAAGTCTGGGAGTGGGGGAAAAGGCGGAAAATAGGCGAGTCGGGAGGAAAAGGGGAAAGGGGGGGGGGGAGATGGTTTTTGGGGTTAGGTGGAAGGGGTTTGTAGGAGGAGAGGTTTGGAGAGGATGGCTCTCCGAAGTCTTTGCGCTATCTCCATCCTCAGCAGGAGCACTGAACAAACAGGGCACACGGCTCCTCCGATTTGGAACAGGGAGCGTGGAAAGGGGGGAAGAAAGAGGAAGGGATGAGACGAGAAAGAGAGGATAGACAGGGAGGGAAGTGGGTGGAGGGAGGTTCGAGGGCGGCGTGGTGGAGGATATCGTATTCGTAATGGTAGCATCCGCCGACGCTTCAGTAAATCTGGAACGTGCTTATGGGCCATCTTCTCTCTCTCGCTCTCTCTCTCTCTATCCTCGTATCTCTATCTATCCGCCTTTCTCACCCTTTAACCCACTCCTACGCTCCCGCATCTCCCGCTAACCTGCGCTCGGAATATGTATTTATATGCTTGCGCTAAGGATAGAGAGAGAATAACAGAGGGCAATAAAAGAATTCAACAGAAAAACACACGGGTATTTTTTTATAGAATCGATCGGGTCCTTCTTTGACAGACGGGGGTGATTCGTCGAAGCGTGTTTACTGTGATATTTGTCTTTTGAAAAGTTTTGGGCTTGAAGTACATATGTTACTATCTTGCAGTTGGGTTTTCTAACACAGTTGTTATATAGTTTAGAAGTTTTCGTTACAACATTCGTTTGTACAAATAGCCGAAGGATGAGTAACTTTCTAGCAAGTGTCGGTTTTTCGAATTCTGACGTAAGTCAAAGCATACCTTTCTAAGCTGTTAATTTTATTGTAAAGTGCTGAGAAATTATGTTTAAAAATCTTTATAAACAAGAAAAGATGCTCCTTGAATACATATATTTAACTTAAATGTAATTTTAATTAATGAACCTTAATTTTAATCACCTCCAGAAATAGGACGTGTATTGCCATACAAGCGTAAGTTTTACCAAAGATAGTGCAGACGCGCCATACGGCCCTCCGAAGCTGTCGTGATTTCCAATGCGGCCTTCCGAATCATTCACGACATCGAACGTGGCCCGCCATATAGAAAAGGTTGCCGACTTCTGTTCTAAGGCACTGCGTTAAAAATAATCTCTCAATATAGTAATGTTAGGTAAATTTATTTTAATTAATTACTTGGAAATTAGGTCAAAACAAAAATTCTTGTGTGTGGAGTAACGGGAAGAGGTGGAATCGGTGGCGAAGAATGCTCCAGCGGAATGATGGATTTTCAATAGGAGACTGCCTCGTCTTTCGTTTGGGTAACGTGGGTAAGGTACACAACTGTAATTCGTAAGATTAGGCTCCTGCATTCCTAATGATGGTGTATACAAATCCCTGGTGGATCCGAGATTGAGCTACAGCCAATACAAAAGATGTTTTATATATCAAGGTAAACGTAAACCATACAGTAAATTCGGAGCTTGTTGCTTTAGGAACATGCTAAAATGTACATATGACTTCATTTCTTTTTAATAATAGTTTTAAAGTCAATAGTCTCTGTCTTTCTAGTTTCGGATCCGCTGTATACGGGCTATGTGCAGTGGTTCCTGTCCATATTCATATTTAATAAATTGAAATTTTGAAAAATTATATAGAAACATTTTCTGGGATATTTTTAGTTTCAGAAACTATTGAAAATATATACGACACTAGCGTAAGTGCCCGTTGAATTTCAACGGATTTAGTCAATCTAGGGCGAATGCGAGATATACAAAAACATTTCAGTGTGCGAAAAACAAAATCACCTATAAAGAATACTTTTTCACTCAGCTTTTCTTAACAATTTACCAAATTTGTTTATAAACAATCCATTTCCGAACGTTTTGCATTTAAATATAATTATAATTTTATTTCCTATCACTTTCGTCAAATCCAGCTTCATTCCTTGCATAATTATATCTTTCTGAAAAGTTTACTTTTGTCTTGTAAACAGGAAACCCGTGAAAAAGGAATGTATGAGCAAGCAATGTCTATGATTAAACACTGGCTTTGCTACAACGATAATTTCGTTGCCTAAACAAAAGTGCGAAGTGAATAACGCTATTATTTCATCTGTTTGAAGGCTTTATTTGACGCAGATTGAATCGGAGGTAAAAATGATTGTCGCCTTTGCAATTTCTGGAAAGAGTAAGAAAAAACAACAAATTTCGAAAGCGCACTTCTGAAAAATTCGATTGTGTAATATAGTGTTTTTCAACCTTTTCTGAGTAGCGGAACACTTTGGAGTGGAAATAAATTGGCGAAACACCTATGTACTAAATATACATTTATATGTATTATGTAACCTTTATTATATCTAGAAGTACTTTCTGCTTCTGATTGTGAGATACATGGAGTTATGATGTGAGAGCAAAATAGAAATACTTTTTATTTTTAAATTCATTAAAATATCTAAATTTATAGAAAAATTATTTTCGGTGAAATATTTCGAGGAACACTTAGGAAATGCTATCTGAACATTAGTGTTCCGCGGAACACCGGTTGTATAACACTGATGTAACGTGTAAAAATCGCAAAAATAATATAGTAATCAGTTGTAACCATTGAATAAACAAAAATTATGAAAACGGGTTCATATTTACGTATTAGATGAATGAAGAAATAAAATATTGCACATTAAAAAATCTAAAATTAGTTGTAACTTATGGGAAAATAATTATAGAATTAAGCATCCCTCCCCCCCCCCCCCCCTTCCAATTTATTTTCGCCAAATAACCTATGTTACTCGAAGCGTAAAATTATATACGCATGCAAAGTTTCGTGACGATACCTTCAAAGGTGTAGATTTGTATAGAGAACAAACAAACTCTGAATTTCATGTATACATATAGATAGATAAGCGCATCCTAAATTCAATTTTCAAACTATATTTATGACAAGAATCACATAATAATAATAATTGTGACGTCACCTCTTCAACTTGCACATTTTTATCCCTATATGCGTCTATAATAATCGCTTTATACAGTATCGTATCATCAATAATCCTCCACTGACGGTACTCAAAACACTTTTAAAAGCGGATACCTCAGAAGCACGACCATAAATCACCCATTATCTGCCCCTTCATATTCGTCATTAAACCAAAAAATATCACGAAATCGGCCGTAACGGAAAGCAAACCAAAACCTGCTCATTTCAAACTTTCGACATCTCCTGTTATCTCCCTCTGGATACTGAGATGGTCCGACGCCTCTAACTTCGAGTAAGGATGTCGCTCCCACCCACACCGCCATCTATATAGAACGTCTGGGTCAACACGGGCGCAGAGAGAGAGAGAGAGAAAGATAAGCCTTTATCCAAGAACGGAGCGAGGGTCCTTCCTCCCATTTCTTCTCTGTCTCTTTCTTTCCTAATTTTGTCTCCCCAGTCTCCGTTCTCTTCCTTCTTCTTCTAGGCGTTTTTAGGCGCGTTTCGCTTCCAGCGTGAGCGCCTATTATCGTCGGTCTGTCCGTCTGTCTGTCTGCCCGTCCGCATGTTCTTTCTCGGCTTCTACCTAACGGATTTTCATGAAATTTGTTATTAGGGACTTACAATCAAATATAATGAGAAAATCGCAAAAATGATTCACGTACGCCGATCAGGGGTACCACTTTACTGGTGATGAAAAATTAAATTTTCGTCATATCTCGTAAAGTATTGCTCATATTAAAATATTTTGCAAATAAAAGTTGTGGAATTAGTTAGTAAAGAAAAGTATTTCCTTTCCTACACATTTTTGTCGTAGGAGCAGTCGTTATTGAGAAAATCAAACAAAAATGTCTTAAATCGAGTTGAACTTAGAAAGTTTCTTGCACGGTTACTTCTTCATTGTTGCTAACGTAGACAATCTCACAAACAAACGTTTAATTTCCTTACGTGTGCATGCAATATTTGCTTACGTGTGCATGCAATATTTTTAAATAGGAAGAAAATGGATTATTTATGAAGAATAAAATAATTTTAAAACGCTTTTCACTTACGTACAGGTATATAATTTCTTTATAACACTCCATTGCACGAAACGTGCCCATTCGTGATACGTTGTACATACACTTTCCTAACTTGTTTTTTCATCTATTCTGTTTCCTGTTTGTTTCTCGCTCTTCCCTTCTCTCAACTTCACTCCCCACTACCCTCCTTCCACTCCCTCCTCCTCTTCTTTGAACCTCCCTCCTTTTTCTCCTCCATTCCTCCTTTATCATTTTTTCCTTTTCCTCATCTCTTCTCCTTTTCTTCCTAACCAATCACTCCTTCCGTTTTCCCATTCTCTATTCCATATTTCTCATCCTACTTTTCTTCTCTCTGTCCTACATACCACCCATCTCTTATTCCGTCCTCCGTCACTCTCTCACTCCATCCCATTTTTCTTCTTCCTCTCACTCTCTCGTCCTATCCTCTTTCCTTCCCTCATTACTCTGTCCTTGTCTCCGTCTTTTTTTCCCCAGCCCTCTCTTGCATTTTGGGATGGCTGTGTCCCAGTAGACGGCACCGAAACGTCCACTCTTTCACCCCAAAACCTGCCTTGCCTCCCTTCTTATTCACCCTCCCCCTCCCTCCTTCCGCCTCCTCCTCCCCCTCTTCCTCCCCCTCTCCTCCTCAAGGAATCGGTGGCGAAACTTTTAGAGGAGATATCTTCATACGTAGTTCGATAGTTTTCCTTTAAAACTGGATGCCTGTGCTTTACTCCTCCTTTTTTATAAAACTCTCCCGCTGATCCAAATAAGCGGCGCGCGGTTGTTTTTACGACTCCGCTCGCGCGCGTGGTTGTTTTCTGGCTGTAAAGCACGGAAATGTTAGGAATGCTGTTTTTTTTATTATTTTCCGGGTGGCGCGTCGACTTCGCCGGCTACGGACCGTCTCGGTTTTATTTCGTAACATATAGGTTTCAGGCACAAATGACGCGATGAAAATCTCTCTCGGTGCGGCGGCGGTAAAAATTTTCCGATAACCTGTTATTTTCGCGGAGAATTAAAAAAAAATAATGCAATCATTCTCACCTTTAGTGTTGTGGTAAAAGTGTTAGGTGGCTTAAGTTTTTCATTTCGTTCCGATAATAAAGCGTAGAATCTTGCGAAATCAGAGTGAACAGCAATTTTCGCAAGATTTTACGTATTTAGTAGCCCTTTAAATTATTTTCTAAACTGTTCAATGCCGTTTCGATATTTTTTCCGAGAATTATCGTCATTATATTCTCCGCGTATTTTGCCGAAACTTCCAGACTTAACCTTTAAAACAAAACCTTCCCAAGTTCTGTGTAAATATAATGACCTTAGCTTTTGGAATATCGATATATATTACTAATAACTTTACGGTGATTTTTATTAAAATTTAACCCAGCATCTTATGTTTACGGGTAATTTTAAGGTCCTGAAAATTAAATACAGTTTTCATGGTCGCTGTAAATTTATATTGTTTGGATAAACTTTCAATAGTGAAGTCAGTATTAAAATAATTTAAAGGGAAAATAATGAAAAAATTACGATCAAAGCACCATGAAACAGTTGATGTAATCATGGTGATGATGATAAAAGATGACTCCTTAACGCTGCGAAACGTGTACTAGTGTAGGTTTAGGTGAAATGACAGTTTACAATTTGTTGTTTTGCTTTAACATGGTATTGATCATCGTTCGTTCAGGAAAGTTTTACCTTTACTAAATAATACCTTTTAGAAACTTCTCCCATACCTTCACAAACAAAGAAAAATCAATGATTCTGCAGCTTGAAGACGTTTAAAACTGATTGATTTACATCACGTTGCATACGTGGAGATTAAAATTAAAGGATACAGTTTTTCGCTTCTAATAAGTAGGTAATGTTCCTAATGAATGATTACAGTTTATGCAATGTAAATCGCAATTGACATGAGAAGCGAAATTTCATACTTACCGTCATACTGTCTTTAACGAGCGATAAAAATAAAACAGAATGAAGTGCGTCTCTGATTATGGCTCACACGTCCGTGTTGAGGCAACCGCCACTTTCGTCTTTCCAAGATGTGCACCCCCGCCCTCATCTCTCCCTAGCAACCACCCTCCCCCCGGCCATTTTCGAGTGTGTATTGTATCCCGGCTATCTTCCTCCTGCCACCCAACGCCATCTACGTGTGCTATCTGTTTCAATATCCCCAGACCTCTGAGCGCATCGGCTCAGTTTTTATTTTTTTCTCGGGGCAAAGTCTCCTAGCCATACAAAATACGCCCCTCTTACGCATTCCGGGTCAAAGTTCAATGCCGAAGACCCCCTCCCTAAATATTGATACTCTTTATTGTTTGCTCAGGTATTCTCGACGGCGTTCCTTTCATTTATTTTTCTTTACACGCAAGGGACGTTTCGGGAAAATGGGATATCGGCTTGCCGAGCACACTTTTGAAATCCGATGTTAATTTTTTATCAAACAGCGTTCTGAAGCTATTTATTCGTGTCCCGAGAAGAAAAGTCAACATTAAAATAACTTACGTAATAAACGAGTGATTTGAACAAAGTCTTATAGGAATTTTCGTGTTTGCATTCGAATTCTGAAGAAAAAAATTAAAATGCGTTGGACACGATATTGTTTTTTTAGCACATGGATACCAAACTGTTGTTTTGCATAAACGTTCACCCTACCTTTAAAAGAATGAAAAATAACTTGACAAATAAAGCAGATTCAAGCCTCGCCGGTGATATACCTACATTCTTCGCATAGCGACGTAAATTCGTCGCATGAAAACGCGTTCTTTATGTGGAAGGTCGTTATGCGAATATTTAATTTCCATAGAAACAAAGTCGTAATGCGTTAACGGGAATACTACCGTCAAGATGATTATCGCGCAATAGAAAGCCTTATCTGCATATCGTCGTCGTACGTTCCGAGATGACCTCCGGTCAAGCGCATTTGTATAAAGTATATGAAATGCACAAAATAGAATTTTAATTGAAAAATCCGTTTAATTCATTGGGAAGTAGCTACATAGTTAGTAAAAGTAATCGGCGTGTTATTTCTATTCAAAACGAATCCATACGACGCAAACCTAATTTTGCCCCTTTCTTTTTGCCTATTTGGACGTCGAGTAGATACGTCACTAAACACGAAGACAATACAATTACTGCAACACCACCTCGCAAGTCCTCCTTTCTTTTTTTTTTAACCAGTGCGGCGGAATAGGCGAGAGAAGTAATCCGAACGAAGCACACGAATGGGTCGTAATGGTATCTCCTCCGTAGTAGGGAGCGGTTGCGGAATCCCCCCAAAAAAAACGAGAGCGAGGAAAAAAAAAAGAGAATAAACCGTATTCCCGCGCCAATGAGGGGTGGGCGCCATAATCCCGTAATAGGGGACGTAATTACTGGAATTCAATTTCGGGTTAGGGAGTGCGCGGCTCGGGTAGGAATTGAGGGGCAGGAGGGGCAGGGGGTGGGGGTGTAGATGGAGATGGGTGCTGGAGCAGCTTTCACGTCGGTTGCCCGGAAGGAGGAGATGGAGGGGGGAGGGAAGGGAGGGGGTAATGAAGGCGTCGGAGGGAAGGCGCGATGTGGGGTGAGAGTTTTATTCTCCTCCTCTTCGACTTGAAGACCCGGGAATTATTCATTCTTCGCCCTTTTACTATTCCGTTATCTCGCCTCGGGAACTTTTCCCTCCTTTACGGATCCCTTTTCCTTCGTTAGCGACTCCCTTTTCCTTCGCGTAGGAGCTTATGCTCACGCCTTTTTACGCCTAGTCATCGAATCCTGCTATAATGAGTACTGGCATTTACGACGTTTATCCGAAGTGGCCCTTTTTATGTCGTGGTAATGGCTAGATTCATGAGATCAGACAGAATTAGATTATACGAGCGAAATTTTCTTCGTGTGCATCTTTGATTGGAAAAATATACTTAAGATATTTAATTTAAATATCCAGATGCGGTGAACCATTTTCTTTTTTATACACACAAGGAGAGGCTACGGAGTGTAACTCTTAGATTTGATTCATCTTCTACCAGTGGAAAGTTTAGGTCAAAAAAACATACCATTTCGGAATTAGGAGCCAACGCCTTTTAGTTTAAGAGAAATAATTAATTAAAAAGTGCAAAAATGAGCCAATCTCAATAAATACTAGTAACTTCGCTCTTATGTTCGTAAGCCACCGTAGCCAAGGGGATAACGAGTAGGAAACGAGTAGGAAACGAGTAGGAAACGAGTAGGAATTTCGATGCATGGTCTCGGGATTGGAGACCGGTGTTGTTCAACTTTTTTTCTCCTGTAAGATTTCATTTTTCGTGCTAGTTTTTCTCCAATTTTTCGGAAAATAATTATTCACCGCAATTTTTATTTTTTCGCGCAAGATAATTGTTTTTAATGACTAGACCACTGTTTTCCCCCATTTTTCAGAAAATATTTATACACCGCTATTTACGTATTTTATTCCCAACTTACACCCTCAAAAATCCCGTGAATTCATTATTGTAAGTTTTAATCATTTTTTCTGCGTGAAGAAGATTATTGCGAGAGCTAAAGATAAAGAATATATTTGCAGATAATAATAAAGTAACCCATCTTATTAGTTATTATTGGTACAGGCATATAGCATCGGAAGGTATGACCACGAAGAATAATTTCTGCGAGCTCCTCGCTCTGCATCTGCCCGTCACTGGGTAGACACCCTCCACCTTTCAAAATTAGTATGAATTTCCAGTGCATTCCTTTGGATGATAATCGTCGAAGAAATACGGAAAACATAAATATTCATGGTACCAAGAGCAACATATAAATGAACGCTTGCCACAGTTGCAGCGATTTATTTTAATTTCGTCTGTGAACGAAACTTCATTTATATTAAGAAATAATTAGCGCCGCTCGTAGTTATTTATATGCTGCCCCTATTGCCATGAATATGTATATTATCGTTTTTTCGTACGATTACCATCCAAAGGAATTCACTGGAAACGCAAACTAGATGTAAAGGGTGGAAGTGCAATTACGGTGGAATATCACAGCTTAAAGAATATGCCAATGTCTACGGAGAGTGTCAATGCAGTGATGGACAGACGCGACTAATTTTCTTGAGGGAGTAGGTTGGGAATAAAATACGTAAATAGCGGTGTATAAATATTTTCTGAAAATGGGGGAAAATAGTGGTCTAGTGATTAAAAACAATTATCCTGCGCGAAAAAAATAAAAATTGCGGTGAATAATTATTTTCCGAAAAATTGGAGAAAAACTAGCACGAAAAATGAAATCTTACAGGAGAAAAAAAGTTGAACAACACCGGTCTCCAATCCCGAGACCACGCATCGAAAGTCATACTCGTTATCCCCTTGGCCATGGTCGCTGATGAACATAAGAGCGAAGTTACTAGTATTTATTGAGATTGGCCCATTTTTGTACTTTTTAATTAATTATTTCTCTTAAACTAAAAGGCGTTGGCCCCTAATTCCGAAATGGTATGTTTTTTTGACCTAAACTTTCCACTGGTAGAAGATGAATCAAATCTAAGAGTTACACTCCGCAGCCTCTCCTTGTCAGGAAACATATGAATAAATACATGAAATAAACCTGAAGTACTATATGATAACATTTCACGTTGACGAAACATGGGTTTTCGAAAAAGCAAAAGATATCTATAAGTGATGCGGCAGCATTGTCTTATATTCTTTAAATAAAGACGTAGCCTAAATAAAAGCGATAAAATGTAGAAAATTAGAAAAGGATGACATAAAATTATCAATCACTAATCGTTAAAGTAATATCATTAATGCGTTTTTTATTAGGTTTATGTTAGAGTTCAGTGTTCAGAGAGCTCTTCGTAATACGCCCGTGATCCTGAGCAAGATAAGCGATGCACACCTACGGTGACATTTGAAAATGGATAATAATATTCCATCCCACTCTTTTTCTTGCCAAATCAAAATTATGATTAAATTGGAAAATTAGACGTGAAATTTTGAATATTTTAAGAAGAGAAATGGAAGTTATATTCTGCATAGGTCACTGTTTTATCATGAACACGGAAATGGGAACCCTGAATACTTTGAGCGTGTTTTCTCCAGACTTAAAGCATTTTGAAAGTCAATAAAATCATTTTCCATAATTCTCATCCCTGTCTTCAACTTCTTCGGAGTATTCTTTTCTTTCTTACCAATTAAATTTCATCCTGATTAATTTTCCGCTATTATTGTAGACATTGTGATTGCCTTTATATGAACTAAATTCACTAATCTCCCTTTACCGGTGACAAACAGAGATCTGTATACAACATTGTATGTCAAAATAAATTTTACCTTTTATATATGATAAAATATGGTGAAAATATACAGCGCTCTAATTTCAAATGTATTAAATAAAGGCTTTCCCATGAACGATCTATTGATAGAAATCAATAGGCCCCTATACACATAATAATGGAACGAATTGGCTTTTTCATGAAAGAGTAGGTATCTTATTATTAGCGTTGAATTATACTATACAACACAACGACAAAAGCTAAACGAACATCTCTTTAAATAGGCATACCTTTGTGATCATTCCTTCCACCAAAGATAAATCACCAGTTTAAGCTATCCGTTTAATTCTAGGAAATTTCCTCCGCCATCCCGAAAAAAACACGATGATCTCTTTGTTTCGGACTTCTCTCCCCCATAAAGCGATCGTGACCGCATCGACGAGGCCGGGAACCACGACAATCGAGATAATTCTATAATTAAGCGCTGCCAGAGACGGCCCTCTTATAAAGATTTCAAGGGAGATTTTTTCGAGACTCGAAAGGCACCAATTTAACTCTCGAGACGTCCTCCTCCTCGCTCGACGAATTCATCATGGGCGAGTTCGCAGTTCACAGACTCTTGGATTAAATAATTACCGAGAAGGGCGACACCAAAACCGGTCCTAGACTTGAGGAAGTGGCAATCTAACCAACAACAACACGCCGAATGGGGGAGGCCTTTTATTAAATAAAAAGAAAACCCGTTCATCGACGTTATGTTTTCGACGTACGTACGTTACGATACACCTTCGAACGCAAACGGAAATCGTCTTTTATATCCCTTCGTCGACTCGTTTCGGGACTTTTCGAAAATTGCCCTAATTGGCAACCACTTGGGTATCGATATAAATCTCTCTCTCTCTCTCTCTTTTATGGAGGAAATTATTTTCTGGATCTTCTTGCTATCTTGCCTCCGTTCCACTCTATCAATCTTTTCGACTACTTGTCACGCTCGCCTTGCGTGTATTGCCCCCCCCCCCCCCCACCCTCCTTCTCTCTCTCTCTCACGCCGTGTACAAGTTGAGTCCGAATAATAACTCTCAGAGGGCGAGTTCGGTGTTCGAAGGGATGACGCTACATGGTAGTACGCTATCTGGAACGCCGCCTTGGTCCACGATCACATTGAGCGGTACAACCGAGACCTCTCTCTCACACACACACACAATCTCTTGCACACACTTGACTTATCGGATTGCCTCGGAGTTAAGTGCAGTCTGGCGGCGGGGAGGGGGGAGGGAGGAGGGAGAGGAGAAGGGGGCGTTGGCGGCGAGAGGAGGAAGATTGAGGGCGTCTCCTTATCCTTGCCTCGAAAGGGGATCAAACCCAGAGTTCTCGACCTCCGAGGGGCGGTCACGCAACGGTCGAGTCCGCTTGTTTTTAATCACGTAATGCGATTGATCGATACGTAAGAAAAGAGCGGAATATGTTTTACAGCCTCTCCGGCGAATTTATTAATACGCCTGAGTTGTGAGCGAGAAGAATCCTTTCCTTCAGCGAGTTATTTTCTGCGTAAGTGATTCAAATGCCAATTATTAATGATCGTCGCACTTGATTTATTAAAGTGGTCGAACCGTAACGCTACATGCTTTTGTTATGGAGCGATTAATATCCGTTTTGATGTCAAAACATTACGAATGGCATTTTACAGACTTGGCAGCGATAAAAAATTCAACTACCTCGCAAGAAACGAAGTTTTAATCCATTTAAGTCTACTACACAAAGTGTTTTCACCATTAGTTCACGATTAGTTTATATTCTGTAGACATTATTATCAAAATGCGATCAACCAGAACATGATTAATATCATATTTTCATTAAAAGCATTAAAAGTGTGTAAGTGAAAGAGAAAAATATGGCTATTTTCAATCGAAATTCCAAAAATATTCTTTAGCTGTAAAGAACATACAAACACTTGAGCTTAAACTCAAAGGAGATATATGGGCGTCATTTATAAAGTGTCGATCTAAATAGCTCCGCAACATTTCCATCGCCCGTTCTTCACTGGACCCTCTCATCCCTATCTCTCCCTCTGGAGGCGTGACCCAACCCACTTTACACATCGGCACTCCCTCTCACATTCTCTCTCTCTCTCTCTCTCTCTCTCTCTCTCTCTCTCTCTCTCTCTCTCTCTCTCTCTCCCTCCCCCTGCTCACGTCTCATCATCATCTGCATTTCGCGTGAATCTCCACGTCTAGCGTGCCTTGTAGCAGTCCACTTGTCCATCCATCCAGTCATAGAAGAGCACGAGTTGGAGAGGAGAGCGTGGGCGTATAGACCGTGGGAAGGGTTTGTCTATCTCCTCCTCCTCCTCCTCTCCTCTCAAACGCCACTTCCCCCAAACTTCACTCCCTCTTTTTCCTCCCCTTCTCCATTTTGCCCATCTGCTCGTGTCAGCTCCCTTCCGCGTGCCGGGCATGTCAAATCACTCCGTCTAACCCCCTTCCCTCTTGTCTTCCCTCCTCTCTTTCTCTCCCTCTATCTCTCTCTCTCTCTCGGATCTGAACCACCACCTACCCCTTTTCCCGACGCACCCAACCCTCTCTCTCCCTCCCTATATAATAGTACGACACGAAGGAAGAGATGGCGCCACTTCTAACACCAACCGCCGCCTCTACCCTGAACTCTCTCTCCTCTCACAATACCCTCCCCATTCTCATTTATTCCCTCCCTCTATCTTTTCATTTCTCTCAACCTGCCTCACAACCCATTTCTCTCCATCTCTTTCTCCTATTCCACATCCCGTTTTCGCGGTGTTTCTCGTTCGGTCTTAAAAGTTTCCCCTTTCCACGTCTTGATTCCGTACGTTCCGTTCCTAGGTTCCTTTCGCTCGCGTTGGTCTTTCTCAGCTCAGCACTTGAATGAACACTCTCTCCTCGTCTCTCATCCCTTCCATATCTCGCACTTTCTCTCGTTTTTTTTTAGCCCCTTAAAATTCCTCGCACGTGTGATTTTTCTCACACACCTTTAGTTTCTCGAGTCTTTTGATTCAATCGGTCCTTTGTCTTCGTGTGTATTTCCAGCATGCACCTTTCCAGGAATATATCGGAAAGGAACAGTTCGGCACGACCGGTTCGGCGACGGGACCATTCGGCGATGGGATTATTCGGCACCGGACAGTTCGCCGCCAGCCGTGTTCCGCACGGCACAATTCCAATATATTTTGGAGGGAATGGCGTCATGATAATGTTAATATTGCAACTCTCAAGTTACCGAGTTTATTACGTAGAAATAAAAACGACTTTATTTAAAGGAAAATAGATTTAAATAAACTTTCGTGAACAAAAGTACACGATAAAAATTGTACGACGAAAACTCACCGAATGATATGCATAATGGTTTTGCGCAATTAATTAATTATATTAATGTTAATTCAATACAAATGTTACTGTTAAGTTAAATTATCTGACTTGATTTTATCGAACCAATAGTGTTTAAATAAAAATGATTATATTTTAAAAGAATTTCTACGTAATAGATTCTATTAACTTAATATTTGCAATATTAATATTATCATGACGCCGAACTGTCCGGGGCCGAATAGTACCATCGCCGATCTGTCCGAAATCCGGAATATATACTCTTGCTTCAATTCTAATTCCGTTTAATTCTATTATTCTTTAACGGTCTCGCAATATTTCTGATTCTCTTGATTGATCATGTTAGCTCGCAATCTCACTCGCGTTTAGGTTACTAATATGAAGCCATAAGAATCTTGGGATTTAAGTTCTTTAATCTTCTGGTTTTGTCCTTGTTGCAATAGCATAAATGAAACGCAACTTAAATTAATATAGGATACAAATAAAATTTCAATGATAATTCATTAAAGTATTACTGAGCTCGCCCAATGGGTAATATCAATTTGACGCAATAATAAAGAATGTTATTGCACGTTTTTGCTAAAAATCAGTCTTCATCACTATATTATAATAAGGAATTAAAAGTCTAATAAAAGGTTTATATACAGAACTATCGCTAACGAGGTCTTTTTAGCCGAAATGTGCGTATAATTTTCATAATCTTATTGGAGAGACATATTGTTTCAATTTAATCATCGACGTACATAAAATTACAATTGATTTAGTTCGTCATTTTATGTGACTATTCATCCCATCCAACTTTAAACACTTTCTGCTAGATCTTAAACTATAGCTATTCCCAGCTCTCCAACACAAAACTAGCTTTTTTATTTTCACTTTCCGTGGGCCTCTTAGTCCATCTCACTTTTGAAACGTTCCTTCATTTTTTTCGTCCATACTTTTTATGCCAACGCCACTCTTTCCGAATCGGTCGTTTTTCCGACACCCTCTCTCTTCTTCACCCCTTTCGAAACTTTCTGCTCTTCCTTGTGTTTTCAACAACTCTCAACTTCCCTTTATCGTCATATTTTTTGCCATCCACTCAATCTCTTCCTGCCCAAAGTCTCTCTTTCACTCAATGCCTCATGTACTCTTCCTCAGCTTTTCCCCCTATCCTCACGAATTTTCTTCCTCGAATTTTTTTCTGCATTTTCGAAAAACTTTTCCGTTATATTTTTGCATTAGTGACGTTAAATTCGTCGATTATAGACCAATGCATGTCTTTCTGCAATTGTAATATTTGTCGTCATGTGGGAAGTCGTAACTTTATCACGAAATAACAAACATTTTTTCCCCCAAAGACCTCTCCTTCATTTACTCTCCTTGCCAAGAGACCGAAATTTATGACGAAGAAAGTCTAGGTTCACATTCCAGTTCTATTTTTTTGTATTTGAATTTGAAAGTCACGGCTTTCTCTGCCCAATATTTCATTCCGTGCCCTTTTTCTTTTTCTCTCTCTCTCTCGGGAGATGAAGTTTTCAGGTCATGCCGCCATATTACCCATTCTCCGTACGTCACGCCGTAAAAATTTTACCGGTGAATAAACAAGGAAATCGATTCCTCCTCCATCACCGCGCCCGGTCGCATTTCGTCTAGGTATTATTGTTTTCCCCCTATTTAATTTATCACCGAACCCTCTCCCCCTCATGTCCTAGCCCATCAATTATAAGCGTCTAGGTTAACTCTTTCCTTCCCGCCATTATATTCTCTCTCCTTCTTCTCAGTTCTTACCCGTTTCCCTTTATTCCTGGAACCCCTTCTTTTACCTCTCCCCCTCTATCCCCAGACAACATCTATCATCCTCCTTCCACCTCCCCCCTCCGCCCCCCTGACCCCATTCACCTCTCTCTCCCCTTACTCTCCACTCTGTCACCGTCCTCTTTAGCCATTTCTAACCCCTTCCTATTCCTATCCTTCTCCTCCCTCCTCTCTCTCTCTCCCCCTCCTTCAACCCTTTCACTCTTTCCTCCCTCTATAACTCGCACTTATTAATCATTCTCCGACAGAGCTTCCCATACACCTGATCCACTGACTTGAATGACACACACACACACACCCTCCGTTAGAGTTTCAATTTCCATTATAAGGTCGTTATGGACGGCGATTGTGTACACGTTAGGATTGGAGGATTAATTTGCATTGACTCAACAAATGGGATTTCGTCCTAATACGACGTCAACCAGGCCTTATGTGCCGCGAAGGATTAGTTTACGTTTTTTTAAAACGTATGTAAAGCCTTCTTAGGACGGAAGTTGGAGGATTTTTACGTCGTTTTTCCACCTCCCTAGAGAAAGAGTAAGTTTCCTTTTAGTTTAGGTTATTATAACGCAACAGACAGTTTTTAGGTAAGTTTTAATTGTTTAAATCTAACTTAGGCGGACATTCATATCCTAATTTCGCGGTAAAATATACACATACTAGAAATAAAAATGATTTTTATCATCTAACAAGCACTGACACACTGCCTCTTCAATAACAAAAAGAGATGGTTATTTTATACATTCAACATTTTATAGCTAATGGAGAGACAGAATTCATCAATGTGTACTTCCCGGAAGAAAGTCAGATGGATCATTCGCTCATGAACCAAACTGTCTATGAAAAACGAGTAAAATTCCAATAATTTTTCCCAAAAAAAAGATTTTAGTTTAATGTTTACTACAAAAACTTCTTGTCTAAAGCCCTAATAAAGACAAAACGAAATTCTTAAATATTGGAAATAAAAAAGCCTTAACTATTTTTTTTGTTTCGGTCGGACAAAAAACTACAAAAAGTTGATCCTGAAAACTAATTCATAATAACCTATAACAGTAAAATAATATGATCTCATCCGCTAACTGTAAAATGCATAATTTGTATGTATCAAAAGCTCTACTGTAAAATAAAAAATAATAACAAGATTATTATTCCCGACAGAACTGGGACATGGCGCGATCAATTATTTGAGGGAAACCGCCGTCGTTTTTTATATGGAGCCAAAAATACTGCCAAACAAACAGGTCATTAAAAGACACCGAAGTCATTGTACACTACTAAGTCCTAGATTGAGGAACGTATGATGAAAATGTATCAGATTTGTTTGCCGTCGTTATGTCGTAGTTTATAAAAAACATTATTTTGTGACATCTAAGTAACTCCAAATATAAAAGTAAACCTTAGCGAATATTTTATTTCCAAAATATTAAATTTTGTATTATATACGCATTTTGTCACACGGAGAAAAAATATTTTGGAAACACGGTTGTAATTATAGAGTCTAATTACATTGGTAAAAAGGCTCGATATCACGAGGATTATCACACTATCCCGCTCGTTATCTAACCTTTAATGAAGTCGACGATATCTATCAAGCATTACAAAAACATCTATTGCCGTCTCTCTCCTCATAATATATTTTTCACTAAAGGCAATCATTCGAGAGACTGAAGTGCATAACGTGGGAATTTCTGACCTCCGGGTATATTCATAACGCGACTTATGCAAACCGAAAGTCTGTCCCCCATTTCACACACAGACACACGTTTGAGGACTCACGTATCGATCGAGAGTCCCTCTTTCAAACCTGATCGATCAAAGTGTCCAAGAGAGAGAGAGAGACAGAGGAAGAGAGGATGAGAGAGAGAGAGAGAGATGGATGAATTGGGAGTCCGAGTGAACACGGTGGCAATACATACGAGGTCTGCCACCACCTCCCCTCCCACCTCCCTCTTCTCCCTCCCACTTCCTCCCTCCTCATATCCCTCCCTTTCCCTGTCTACTCACACGCTCTTGGATCCCCCACCCCCTTCCTCCCGCATTCCTCTCCTACACCCCCCCCCACCCCACCGACGGGTCAATTCGTTGAATTCCCCGACTCGCTTCAATGATCAATTCATCTCCCGATGCATTGGTACAGGGAAACCATCACTGTGGAAAGCATGGGGAGGCGTTGTATGGAGGGAAGGGAAGGAATGAGACAGAGGACGATATGTTGGATGGCGAGAAGAGAGAGAGAGAAAGCAAGGGAAAGAGGTAGACGGGAAGGAAGAGATAAGCAGATAGATACGGCGAAGGAGAGAGGGAGATAGAGAAATAGAAAAGGGGAGAGAATGAAGGAGACATGGGATGGAGGGAAAAACGTAAAGGGAGAGAGTCGAGAGAGATAGGGTCAGGAGAGAAATGGAGAGGGAAAATGAAGGAGAGAGAGATAAATATGGAGAGATGCAGTAGTAGACAGAGTAGGAGAGAGGGATAGGTGGGAGATAGAATATATGGAAAGATAAAAGGGGAGATATGTGTAGAAGGAGAAAGAGAAAAACGTGGATACGTAGAGAGGAGTGGAAAGGGAGTGAGAAGACATGAGAGAGAGAGAGAAATAGAGAGATAGGAAGAGGCGTTGAAGAGAGAGGAAAATGAGAGGGAGTGAGATAGAGAGGTGATGGAGCGAGAGAGGCGTGGAAGGAGATGAAAGATACGAAGGCAAAGTCGTGTCGTGGCTTCGAGTTGATAAATTTGAAGCGATGAATCCGGGCTAGTTGGTTTTAATTGATGATATCGTCCGTATCCATCAACTCCGTAGCTTCCGCGGCGATATTAAATGTCTCTTTTTTCGCGCGTTATCTTTTTATTTATTTTTTAACCTCGGTCGCGTCGGTTACATTTATGATCGAGAAGTGGGTCCAGGGTTCGAGTGCCGCCGCGGGGCATTGACGTTTGGTGACTCGTTCCGCATCGCTTATCCACCGTCATCGACGACTCCACTCTGCCAATTGGAGCGTTAAGCCAATATGATCTGTCGATGTGTTTTTGCCAACTGCGGACGATTATTTTTTTATTTTATACATACTACACATATTATATAATTAAAAATTTCCAAATCACACCGTACAGCCAAGCTGCCAATTATTTTCTTTCAGCGTCGCTCGAAGGGCAAGAAACGTATTTTTTTATAAACAAAATTCGATTTGCCCATGCGAATGATCCGGTCGCGCGCATTTATTGCGAGAGAGAAACACTAAATTCGTTTTCTGATTAAAACTTAAGTATTCGTTGATGATATCAACCCCGATACTAATTTTAATGCACTCGTGCTTCATATTTGATATTTTTTACCGTATTTTCAACACATATATACGAGTACATTTCAAATAAAAGATGGCGACATTTTAAAATTTCCTTTGTTTTAATTCGACTTCCTGCCAGGTTCTTTGATTACTGAAAACATTTGTGACGAACCAAAAACACCATACTTTATTAGCTCAAACTAAGCTCCTCTTAACACTAAGCTGCAAATGGTCACAAAGCAAGCGACATATTCGCTGCAGAAATTAATTCATTAAGAAACATGGGAACTAGCCGTTTAATCTTTGTGGGATGCTCTATCTTCCTCGCTATGCACCACCTAATCCTACACTTTCCGAGGAATAAACCCGACCATTTTAACGGGCTGAGAAAGCACGCGCACGCATTTTATGACGTCGTTCTCTCCTCGCCGCCTTCGTCAATGTAAACACGCTTTCATCCCCTCTCTCTCCGACACTTATGCACGCCCCTCTCCTCGGCCCCCATATATAATTTTTTTAAATTTGAACATGCCCCGTTGTACACACACACACACAACTCCCTATGTAGGTACCCTTTACCCACCTTCCCCTCTCTATCTATCCATGCCTTTCGCTATGAATATTCATGCGTTCCACGACGTGGGCGGAGAGAGAGAGAGACAAGGTACGGGCGAGACAAGACATGAAGGGCTCATTATGGGGACCACGGAGGGGTTTAAGGCCTCAAGGGACCCTTAAAATTAATCATCCATGAGAGAGAGAGAGGATGGAGAGAGTGGAGGAGAAGAGCTGGGAAGAGACGAAGAGGGAGGATGGGAAGAGGGTGGCGACCGAGGCTGGCAAGACTGATTACCTTCTCGCGGGTACGTCGTCTCGAAATGTTAAGGGGTCATCAATGCAGAGCGGTATTGCGCCGCTCTTGGGTGTGATGACCCCCGTGTCCCCCTTACCTCCATCCTCATCAAACGAGCTAAGGTGTCGGTATACATATCTTCCTAAGTCCCTTTTCACGACTAGGTCTCGCTCTACCTCCTCTTCCGTCTGAAGACTTGGATTTAGTCGGGTCCGACGAAATAGGTTTTTCCTGAGATAAAAACTCGCCTGTCGGTTACGGAGATTTCGATGCTTTCCCACCAGAGCTTTGTTGACTAGTCACGGAAAATTTTCCGTGTTCTTCGCATAGCGTAAAGTGCCTTATGTTCCTTATTTTTCATTAGCTCATAAACAGCAATTTACGGCTGTTACAGTGAGCGTAATAACATTATCAAAGATCGAACACAAACTACCATGCCCGAGGCAGGATTCGAACCTGCGACCCTAGAATTGGGAGATAGACACACTAACCACCCCTAACAAGGCAGGCATCTGTTCACATTTTAGTGACTTTTGTTGCATTATATTTTTTCGTAACAAAGTATATTATCCTTCGGCTAAGTATAAGGATACCATACTATGTGCTAGCGTGTTAGGTTAGAAAATATCCAACATTTCGCTGCAAATAATAAAAAATAAATGGTGACGATTTCCGCGGAATTTGGGATAAAAGGTGACACGTTGAGTTTAAACTTCCGTTTTAAGAAACGGAAATAATACTGATTTCTCAAAAAAAAGTATTCCGTAATTAATTATGATGAGTGTGGGAAAATAAAACAGGGTTGGTTACTCCCTATCCCGAGAAGTACTTTGAATAGCTTCGGTAGAGGATAATACGATGATCTCAATCAATAAATTTTTGCATGGAATTTCTATTAATTTAAAAATTTACGGATATTAGCATTGCATCCAGAGTTAATCCCGCCACGATTTGTGCGTTAAAATTAATTTCTTGAGGCAAAAATAATTTTTCCGACGGCTGTCATTGCTCACTTGTTTTAGAAACCGTCTAGGGTTTCGGACGGGTGGAGGCAATGAGAGACGGACGGTTTGCCTGCCCGAGAAAGGGTGCGGATGGCACCCGTGGAACAGAATGGACCCTGATAAGGGTTTTGATTGGCTCTTCTCACACCGTCGGCTAACGAGAGACGAATTAACATACTCGTCCGTGGGGTCCACTTTGGCCGGGATGACGGCGTGTCCTGGGCGTTTGCTTTTATGGGGTCTACGTGAATCACGGGCCGGTGTTTACGCTGGGGCTTTGTCTCATTCTAATGGTATTGCCTCTCTCCTTTTTTTTCTATCCTCTTCGCCCGAAATTGAAGTGCAGCGAAAGGACGATCGCTTCGCGGCGTTATTAAGGTTCCTAATTTATAGGTGTTGGAGGCTAAACGGGGCGTACGAAGTGGACAAATTTGTTCTTACTCTCATCCGATGCAATTTTGATCGGTTTGCACGGCATTTATTGGCAGCCGGTTAATTTCCACTGATGACGGATATTTCGTTGTTCGAACGACCACCTGATTTACTCGACCGTTTTATGACTGCAGGAGTCACCTCGATCAGGTTTTCAGTTCGGGAAAGAAGATGAGCTCTATAATTCATCGTTAGTCATTACATCTTTAAATAATCCAACGAATGACCTGTACACTTTCGTTGTATGAAAATTTCCCAAGTTAGGAATTAAATGTCATTTTCACGCTAAATTTCTCATTCATTAATTGTAGATAAATTTATAAATGTTTAGTTTCACACATCAGACAGATATGTTTCGTGCCTCCGATTGTTCGGTTTGTTTTTCCATCAAAAGTTAGCGTTTGCAACCTTTTTCAATAAAAAAATGACATTCTCGTATAATAAGGCGTCGAGTTCAGTCGATGTTTTCGTGGCGGCACAATACGTTTCGAGGTGAAAATGCTTATTATTTCTCTTTTGAAAGTTACTGAGTCAATATCTATGTTTGCGTTTATTTATACTTTATGGACGTTTATTTTGATCGATTACCACTCCGTTGCTTAACCTTTCTTATTATGAGAATCGGTGAATAAAAATGGTAGCATCTCAATTTTCCCGAATAAGGTTCGACATATGAAAGGCATTTTTTATAACATAAAAGATGCGCCTTATTACTGCCTATATCTTCAAATACTAAAGCAATAAAAATTAACAATACGGGATTATTAAACATTTTTCGCGTGGGATATGTTTAAATCTCGCGCAATCACTGTCGGATTAAGATGAAAAATTCAGGTCCAAAACTGGTTTCGTACCTGAGCATGTTTTACAGGTCAAACAAATATCGATTTTTTATAAAAATAAAACAATTTCGATGAAAATAGTTATTTCAAATTTAATTCCAAATTTTCAAAGAGGAAAAATAAAATAAAAATTATTTGCGGGAGCGGCGAGTCGTAAATCAAGATAATTTCGAACGAACTTCGGATACGGCGGGGATTGAATAGTCACCCGCGGGCCAACAGCGACGTCTCGGTAAAACGTACTTAATTTATTTTCTCTCGGCAGTTTTTGCAATCGGATTTCCATCTACTTCACCAACGGCAGCGCCCCCGCGCGGTGCGTATCGCTTTTAATTAAGGCAGATCGCCCCCGTCCATCGCATTTGACCAGACTCCTCCCCCACCACCATGCTTCCAACCTCCCCTTCAATCCTCATCCTATCTCTTTCTATCTCTCTCTCTCTCTTTCACTCTGTCTCATTGAATGTTTTCCCGAAGGAGGAGTGTTGAGTGGGAGACTATCCATCATCCTTTGCCCGGTTGACAAACGCTTGTCGGGTGACGCATTGGCATTTTGAGCTGCGCGACATCTGGTTCGGGCCCAGTTGCACGCGCGTCCCCGAAAAGTCACCGCGTGCGTTACAAGGCATGCCCGTGCGCTAAGATTAATTATTCAGCTTGTTACCCATTTTGATACATTTTTCCACGCCCCCTATTTTTTCCGCTGCTGTATTTTTTCCCTTCCGCCGACCTAACAACCGGATCCCTGTTAAAATATTTCGAGTCCCACGAGACTGCGGAGCAAGTTTTTCTCGTGCACGGTTGGGATTCTAATTAATAATGTGTTCGTCGATATTTTCTGCGCCAGGACAAATATTCCAGTAGAAAATTTTATTTTCGTTTTGCCGTTTTATGTATATCTATCCAGCATTTCTCTTAATGATTATGCCACGATTTTTATTTATTAGTTATTTTAATAAGTAATAATATTAAGGGAAGTTTGATACCTATGCAATTAAATAGTTAGAAAGGAATCTGGTTAATTAAATAGTAATGATGCTCAAAAGTACATTAACAAAACATGAATGTACACGTGATAACCAGAAAAATAGATTAAGGTTTACATAGTAAATATTCGTTACAACTAATTCAATTTATAATACTATAATTTTGACAAAGATGAGTTTTGTTTTCGGCATTGTAAGGTAGCCTGATAATTTGTTTTGGATGATATGGAAGCTTCTCTCGAATAACAGGTAATAATCTTTTGGAGTTAGGGTTCAACAGAGGATCTCCATTACTCGAATCCGTTCAGTTTGCATGTGTATCTACCAAGGAAGGGATTTCCCTGTCATGCGCTACTCCCGAAACCCTATCTAATCCTTCTCCTCGCACAAGGCTCATGCAGTGGCAAATATGATTTCTTAGCTTTATTTCGGACATTAGAAATGTAGGAATGACAGAGCTTTATTCAGGAGTGTGCTGCAAAATACATAACAACCGGGTCGCTAATATATCCGCCCCTGGCAGTTAGGCATCCCATTCATCATCGAATTCATGACCGTTTTTTTCGGCCCTGTGATAGCGATATTTGATCTTTTCGGGAATTAGAAGAAATTTCAGTAAAAAGCAAGATGATAATGTAAAGAAAAATTAAATTTTTATTTTAAATGTTTAAATATCATTAATGACTAATATATCAAGGGTGATGGCTTCGAATAAGCATATTCCATGTATTAGACTGTGATGTGTCGCTAACCTCCGGATAATGTGGAATGCTTAGCTCAACAACCGGCTCGCCGAGCACAAAAAGTTTTAACAAACGGCTCGCTGGAGCAGGACGGAGCCGCCTGCAGCGCACTCCTAGCTTTATCAGAATGTTTAGGCTCATAAAAGTGGCACATACTGAAATTAAGAAGAAAAGGATTACGATGGCTTTTAAATGGAATTATAATTTTGGAATATTTTCCATACTCTATCTATTTATTTCGTATCACAATGGCAAAAGTAAAATATTCTACTGTTATATTTACTATGCAAAACATTAAGCGGAAGTAATCTCATCCGAAATGGTTAACTTAGATTATAGTGAAGCTTATCTTTCAGAAACAGAAAAATTATTCTAGCAATAACGATATAAGTCTATAATCTGAGATGACTTAAATGTAGTAAACCACTCTGGTGCTGTGATTATCACAAACGTATAATTGCAATTCCTCTCACACAGGTTCCAGAGAACCCTCGGATTCCATTGTCTTCGTGCAATAATGCTTCCCCAAGTTTACATTCGGTAAAATTCCAAGAGTTCTAGATGCTTGGAGTGAGAAATTTCACTGAACCGGAGGTGTTTTTCCACTGTAGGTTATATACACGTGTTCAACAACAAGAAAATTCATGGCAATTAACGGGAAAGGTTATACAAATGAAATATAAAATAAACAACAACGACATTATAAATCATAGTGGGACTGTTTATTAGAGATAAGAATCATTTGGAACTTGGACAAATTTTATCATTAATAACATTTACATAATATAACCTGCTCATGTCTAAACCGGGGAAATGTGAACGTATTGAAATACGTCTTAGTCAACGTTGAATCACTGCAACGTTCAAAACCTATTACGAGTGAGCAACCTCTTCAACAGCAACAAATACGTAATTCTCCGCCTAATTAATACAGAGCTATGTAGTAATATCGGTGAGACAGTGGAGGTGGTATGATTCATGAGAGCAATTTAAAACAATATATCCAGAATGTAGAGACTGGAAGATGAAGAATACAGGAGAAGCGTGGGAAAAAGTGGAAAATAAAACGAGCAAAGGAGAAGGGGGGAAAGAAGAGGGAGAGAGATAGGTAGTAAGATAGCTGAATTGGTAGGATCCAAAAAAGATCTTATTGTGAGAAATGGGCAAAGAGAACTGCAATGTCAGTCCTTGAAGAGAGACAGAGTAGAAAGGAGTTCGAGAGGGGAGAAAGGGAGGGGGAGAGAGAGAGATAAGATTGGAGGCGTAGATGGAAAGAGAGAGAGGAGGGAGGAAGGAGGAGGCAAAAGCACTTCATGGGAGGTAAAAGGAAGAATGGAAGGAGTGAGTGGAATAGGCATATTGGGAAGGGGAAAGCGTGGATCACGGGAGTCGGTTTGAGAAATGGCTCGGAGCGAAATTGATTGGAGTTTGAGACATTGGGGGGGGGGGGGAGGTGGAGAGCGATGGCTCCGAGGTGAGCTGGGAGGATGAGTTTGTCGGAGAGGAGGAGGGATGGAGGGGGGAATTCGTGAATGCGAGAGTGGGAGGAAGAGGAGTAGCAGGAGGAAGAGGCGGTTTTGCGGTGAGAGGGACAAGGGATTCAGGAGTTTGGGGTACAAACTGTAACGGAGCAACATGAAGGATCCGAAAGAAAAATGAATCCGGTCTGGAATTGATATAAATAGTGACCAGTAATACCGAAGGAGGGAGGGAGGGAGGGAGCTGCGGGTTGAGTGATGCAGTATGAATAGGCATAGAGATAGGAAGGGGGGGAGAGGGGTGGAGAGAGAGAGAGAGAGTGCCATGAGAGGGAAGAGGGATTGGTGGGTGGCGGGTTAAGGGAGATCAGGGGGGAAAGAAATGAGTTCGGTGCGGATAAAAAAAAGAGGGAATGAATATTTCCTTTTTATCAATTTTGTAGATACGGAGATCCGAGGGAAGAATGCCCGTACCTGTTATATAATTCGCCGAAAGAAATTGGATTCAATTTGTCTTGAGAGCGAAATAAGACCAATATCAATTTAGTTTTGACATATATTGAATCGACCGGAACAACATTGGATTTTAGAGGAAGAGCCAGGAGCAGATGGCGCTTTCATTAAAGGCAAAGAGAGAAAAAGGATCATTTATTTAAATAACCTCCTGCGGACTGCGGACGGAGGGAGATGTTTCTTTATTAATGGTCCTGTGCTGTAATTGCGATTTTAAAAGGTGGAAAATTTTGGAACTCTATGTGTAATTCCTTATTATGTAAGAAATAAGATCGCTTATTTTGAAGAATAATAAATTTTGAAGGAGTTATATTTGAGCCTATATAATTTAGTATCACATTGTTAAAGTGCTGTTACGTTAGCTAATAAGAAATGATAGGATGCTTTTTCTGCCATGTTGTTATTAAACCAAAAATTCTTGTTTAAATATATTTTTATAGTTGATTTAGTTAATTTGTTCATAAATATCACTATAGATGGTTTGAATTTATTAACTACTAGCGTAATTGCCCCTCATATATGACGGGTATGCGTGAATTAAGTATTAGGTTAACATAGAAGAAAAATTCATTAAAAATTAATCGAAAGTTCCAGAAATGTATAATAGTCAGGGTATATAAAAGTTTTTTGGCAAAGATATATATTAATGAAGATTTCTTCGTTAAACATACTAAATAATTCTTTAAGAATTTTGTTACATAAATATAAATAACCTAATCTACAATAATCGCTACTCAGGTTGTAATGAAATTTCATGTGCTCGTTTTCTTTCATCTATAAATTTGTTGCTTTTAATTCGATTTACTTTTGCTTCTGGTGACTCATTAGCTCTATACCTCGCTTTTCGCTTGTTCTGAACGTTCAATCTTGTCTGTCTATCCTGTTCCATTTCTCTTCTCTTAGATTCAGCAGTATTTCCATTTGGCGAGATCTCCAGCAAGTTTATGCTTCTCTGTTAAGTTTCCTTTTCCTTTCATCTTGAGTTTCATTAATTTCCACGATTATGAACTGTACTACATAGTACATATGCCCGTCATATATGACGGGAAGGAATTCGCCCGGATTCTTCCAGAACGGGACTAGACCTTCCGATTTTCTTCCTACTCCCTAATTAAAGCATTTTTCTCCCGTTTTTTTTTGTTAAAAGCAGTGGACCATTATTGGATTTAGATTTTTTAATGTGTAAAAATTCAGAAAAATGTAAAAAAATTCAAAATTTTTAGAAAATTTAAATATTTTTTTTGAACTCTCATGTTCATATCTACGTCTCCCGGATAAAGTAATAGGCAAAATGTTTCTGAATATTAATATGCGAATTTTTCAATCCTAACTTCAGTGTATTTAGGAAGCGGGAAAATGCCTTTATCCGATGAAAGGGTTGGTTTAGGGAGATGCGTGGAAGTCCTCAAAGAGCAGCAGGTTGCCAACCATTGTCATATATTGAATAGCTCAATTCTGCTCGATATAATGATAAAAGTTACATGGGCAAAACTAATGAAGTAAGGTTGAAGCTTCCTCCTCTATCTCCTCCAAAGAATAATATTATTTAAAATCCTATAGGTAAGCTGCGCATCACGTAAATGCACAGTTCTTAATTGCTAATGCTCAAAAGTTGATAATCCGAAGATTTTTTGGGATTCTAACAATGATTAAATAAAATCTTATTTCAGCGACTTTTCCAAATTTTCTTCTACTATTGCCTATTACTATTGAACTTTGACATGAGCGTTATTATGGTAGCCGGTAGCCCTTCAGATAGGTATATTTTTCGTATTTCTTATATTTTGTGTTTCTTAAAATAAATTTTTATAATTCATGAATTTTTAAGGTGAAGTTAGCAAATGTCCCGGTCAATAGAAGGAATACCTACAAACGTTAGGAGAACATTACTGAATATTACGATTTTTAGAAGAACCAACAGTTTTACAATAATATCTGCGCATTTTATGGTAACAACTTAGAGGAACTTTTACGCACACTCTGGAAATATAATCAGTAAGTTTTTCGCTGTTGTTACTTCTAGGAAAAGAATCCGATACATCGGATGAAATCCGAAGAAGCGTCAATATAAGATGTCCAAAATATTATGAAAGCTTGCAGTTGTTTTCATTGATTCCAAATCTATTTCATTATAAATCCAAAACGATAGCTTTTCCGTTAAAAATAAATCATATCCACAAACGAATTACTTAAAAATGTTAAGGCGATGACATTTTTCGGAATAATATTTAAAGATAGAACTTTGGCGTTTTGGGTTGATCGTAAAAGGCGAACATATAAAAGAAAAAAAAAGGATCCTCCTAGTATACTTGACTCCCGAAGAAAATTGGAAACTCGACTCATACTATACCTGGACAAAACACTTTCGGTCAGGTCGAGTCAGGTCAAACGCTCCAGAAAAAAAAGGAAGAGAGAGAGAGAAGAGCGAGTACGTGGGGAAACCCCATCCTGAGAAAAGGAGGGGCCGTTTGGCTTCTCCTACGCGACCGCCGCATGTTTTTTTCTCCACCACCGATGGCACTAGCGACGGCTGGGAATTGAAGGAAGCGAGAGAGAGACCTTTTTATAGCCGGGTCGACGCGTTGTAGATACTAGAGGTCATCCCCTTTCAGGACCTTTTTTCCACGACACCATGGTATTGCATACGGGTGGCGACCGTCTTCGCACTCCGCGTGCCTCGGCTTGCGTGTCGGAGATCGACTTTTTAGTGCGTGTGGTTGGGGGCGTGTCCCTTTCCTAACTTCCTCCTCTCCCTTTCCCTTACCCCCCCCCCCCCCCACCCCTCTCCGCCTCCTATTCCATGAATAATGGATTGCGATCCCTCGGTGTAAAGGGAAGACAGTGAAAGTACCGCAAGAACCCGCTCTTCTACTACCTCCCTCTCCCGACGACCGCTTCCAAACTCCTCTCTCCAGCCGCCTAAACATCCTTCCGATTCCCACACCATCTCTCACTCTCCGCCCCATCGCTTTGCTGCCCTTCCACCCTCATCCCCCTCGCGCTTTCGCTCTTTCTGGGATAATCGCCCTCTCCTTTATCTTCTGTTTTTCCTCGGTACAAAACCCTTCGGTGTTACGCAGTCGAAGATAAAACGCGAAGTACATCTAGTGAATTTGGACGTCACGTAAAGTTGGGTGCCATTTCATTCTTTCCCTGTTTTCTATCCCCTCCATCCCCCATTTACCGGAAGGGAGAGGAGAAGGTGATACGCTACGTCGCGGAAGTTTAGTCGACACATGTCGTTATAATAATTCAGTGTTTCGTTCCGAATTCTCGTGATAGCGGACGGGGTTCTCCAAAATTGATTCTCGTTGGGCATGTAACGAAGACGGAGATGGGGATATAAGGCAGTTCCGCGGCCGATTGCTATCGTCGCATAGAATGGGTCTTAATGTAAGGAACATCGGAGCTTATATGTAACTCCAGGCTACTTTCAGTTATTTTCTTCAGCAAAATATTTATTGAAGTTCTCGCGATAAAAATTCCTTAGCTTGTTACGAATTTCCACGTAAATTTCCATTATTTTTGCTTTTCATATTTAAATCAGATACAATTTTCCCGGAGAAAAAATACGGATTAATTTCATATTCGATAGCATTTAGGGTAACAAATTATACCAACTGTAAAACATTTCAATAGAACATAAAAACTTTGTGATTTGCGAAATCTTACTCTTCGATAAATATTTTCTTGGAAGAAGCTCTTCAAAATTTACATATGAAATAATATTTATACCTATACTATTTTTCTGTCTTTATCTATGGTTAAGAACAACTTTGTAATGTATCCTGACGGTACACCTATACTTACACACAGATCTGGGCTGTAAACATGTAAATGTAGGTAATGTGTCTATTAAGTAGGTACTTCTAATTCTATCAAAATTCAGGCATGATAATTTGTCATAGATAAATTTCTCTGTGTTAAGGCGAGAAAAATTACAATATCATGGAAGTGAAACAATGAGGATAAGTTAAGTTTAATCTTATTTTTAAAAGAAGTAGACAGGAAAAAAATATTACGGTCCTAATTTTGTTTTTTCTAAGTTAATTTTATCGTGCCTATTCTGTTATCTCTGTCTAAATTACATCCTGCCTATAAACCTAGCGAAATAAAGAAGTGCGATAATATAAACGATAAAGTTCTCTAAATTTTTATTCTCCTTGCGGACATCGAGATTGAGGTGTATATATTAACTATCAAAGTAACTGTGAAGGAATTATATTTATATATGAATTTAGTATCCTTATTACTAATTTATTTAAAAATAAAAATTATTTTCTCAGCGAAACCCCGATTTTCATAGTGTTTATCTGCTAATGCACTTTGGAGAATAATCCTTTGTCAAGAAAGATTAATCGTTTTTGTTTATTTTTTGAAAGAGTAGATGATTTCAAAATAAAATTAATTTTTTCCCAAATATATTAAATGTTATAAATATTTTCAAATTAATAATACATTTTATATTTTTTGGGTGATGGGTGGGATTAAGTGGGTCGCTATAAGATCGGATGTCTTAAGATGCATAAAGTTTGGGATTAACGGCTACAATTGAATTAGTTTGGTCAATCGATAACAGTTGATCTTTAAAAAGTAAAATAAAACGTGTTGCGTTGAATGTTATTTTGAATTTACAGCGGGGCTTGTTAATTTTGAATTAAACTGAATTTTGAAGTTCACTTGTTAGATACACCAAGTATATCGCAAATAAAAATGCTTTATGCAAGAACAAAAATAAACAATTTATAATAAAAATGACGAATAGATGCCGTTTTGTATTTAAAATTGCATCGCGTTCAATTCAATTTAACGTAGAACTTCAAACCTTCGCGATAAATTACATATAACTACGAAAATTTAAAAAACCATTCCAGGGTTCGGGAACTTTCATTCGTTACATTTGTCGAACACCTTTTCCTTTTATTTTCGGCGAGCACACTCGGATCGCTACCCTTTTTTCTCATGCTACTCATCTCCTTCTCCCGTCGGCGACCTTATTTACTTATCCGTTTTATTACCGTGGATACAGAACTCCAGGCGGTCGTGGCTTTCTAGTCTCGTAATACATTTGCTAAAGACAGTCTGCGTGTGGCCATATATATAGGAACCATTTTTTACGACACAGCACACGTACATGTTCCCTCTGTCTTTCTCGAGAGAAGTCCACATTCCTCCATCTCCAATATGAAGCAGAGAAACTGAGAGAGAGAGAGAGAGAGAGAGAGAGAGAGAGAGAGAGAGAGAGAGAGAGAGAGAGAGAGAGAGAAGTTAGTAGCATTCAAAGGGTAGGGGGAGAAATGAACGCGAAAGAACTATTTTGTTACTCAGCAAGATGTATTAAGCGAAGGGCATGTGTCGCTAGTTTTTGGCTTTAATGAATTTTTACTATGCATAGGGCAGTATTTATTTGTACGCTACCATATGTGTGGTTCATCATTTACCTGGCGAGAAAAAAACGTAAAATTCAGGTATGTGAAGGTAAAACCGTAACTGTTGGCCAAATGTAATTATTTTTTTGTAAAAAATACATTCCAATTTAAAAGCCCCAAATACTAATTTTTCTTTCGTAGCCATCCTTAATTTTCCAAATAACACAAATGAATGTGGGGTAATTTATGCCTCCTAAAACATCTGAATGTTTATGTTATTGGTTCTCTAAGATAGTTTTATAGTTAATTCTGGATCATACAGATCATATTTTAAATAGATTTCAAAAGATTTTGTTTGACCTTAAAATACGCTATCCATTAATATGTACATTGATGTTCCAAATACATCTGCTTCTTATCTTGAACAATATTTCACAGATATTTATTTTCGTTTCCATGCATAATTATTAGACCCAGATAAAGGACTGTAACGTATAATTTATTACAACGAACACGCTACCAAGCATTTTCTAATTTACAGACCTAGAAATCTTTCCCTTTCTAATATATTTGAATATAAATGTACGCATATAAATATTAAAAATGTGATAAATCCTCATGGCTATATTATCGTCCTCAAATCGATATCTTAAGCCTTAGATCCACAGAATAAATGATCGTGAGATAGGCCTGAGAATTTTCGTTTTACCAATCTCGAGTTTTGATTAATAGCTTACATAATCTCGCGTTAATAAAAAAATGCGAAATTGCTGTCGATCCAGAGGCTTAATCCGTAGGATTAATTAACTTGCCAGCAATCCCTCCGCCGAGCAGGTGTACATAAAAAATATATATACGAGGGTAAATCAAAAGGGCAATTTGCGTGTAAAACTAATACCGCATGCCAGACCAAGCTCCCAAGGTCATCATACTTACTTGTTATACAAGTCTACACATGCTTCCCCAGTTGCCTGCGCTCAGTGTGTTTTGTACAGTCTAGGTCAGTGGTCTTCAAGGTGGGCGATAGCGCCCACTAGTGGGCGTTTTTGGATTTTTGGTGGGCGTTAAAGAACTCACAAAATGCTATTCTAATTTTTACACTGAAAAATAAAATTCTATAAAAAAGCACACATATTCTGTACAACTATTTTAAACACTGTTATTACCACTGAGACCGTATTCGGTAATCTCATCTAACGATAGTCCCACTAGTATTAGGGTTACCTTACCTCCGTAAATCGCTTTGCTACTGGGGGCGCAAAATTATTCTTTGCCCCGGGCGCCAGAAACCCTCACTACGCCACTGGGTGGGCGGTGAACTTATTTCAAAGGACAACATATGGTAAAAGTGGGCGGTGACTCAAAAAAGGTTGAAGACCACTGGTCTAGGTGTAAGCATGTCGGCTCTGCTTATATATACTTATATATTAGTGATGTACCGGGTACTAAAAATACCGGGTACCGGGTACTCGGGAAAGGAAAGAAAAACTGCCCGGCCGTGTATCTGGGTAGGTTGAACCAATTTGGTTCAAGATGTTTGGGTTTGTTTAAATGAAATTTTGTTTGAAAATGAAAGCAAACAAGAAGAATTTCGTACTGAGGATAATACGTCCTATTCTATAGAAGAGAGGCAATTTGAAAATTTTCTTAAATGTCCTAACATCCCTCATAAAGAAAATCCTTTAACTTGGTGGGCAAAAAATGCACTGAACTGTCAAAATTGGCCAGACGTTACTTGGCATCACCTCCAAGTGAAAGGATGTTTAGCGAGGCGGGATTCATAGTATACGAAAAGCGGAGGAATAAACTCCTTCTGCGAAATGCGGAAAAACTATGGCTTCTTCATCATAATCTCCCAGTGTTGAAATTTAATTATTAAAATTTTGACTGCACTTTTATTTCATTCTTTACTTAAGAAGATTTTATAAAGTTTATAAGATGTTACAATCTGGTACTGGGAACAGGTCGTTAAGTATAATTATGCATATTATGTCAAATGTTATTTCATGGTTCAGTTTAACCTTTGTTAGAGTAATCGGTTTTTTAAAAGTTTATTATAATTAAAATATCGTTTCTCTGAATGTTTCTTGCAGGCTAAAAAGTAAAAGTGAAATATTAAGTTCCATTTAATTTGTTTTTATTGTTATCCTTTTTTGCTCATGAGTGACCCAGTACCCGGCACCGCGTCCCAGCGCACGGTGCCGGATCCGGGTAATTTCCGGGTACTGAAAATATGGCCGGGGTATGCCGAATACCGGGTAATTGCCGGGTACACGGTACATCACTAATATATATACGTATATATATATATATATATGAGTCGAAGATAAGAAGAATGCGCCTTTCGAGGGAGCAAAAAAAGTGTACCGAGGAAATGTGGAAAGAGTTTTGATAGGTGGCCCAACTTTTACATTTGCTTCGCAACTACCCTCGGAGAGTTTTGCGGCGAGTCTTAGGAGAGGGAAGGAGAGGGGATTATGGCCACCCTCACGGTGGAATGCTTTCAACCCTAGATGCTTTTATTTGACGGGAGACGTGGATGTTTTTGAAATTTTCCTTTAATAAAAAAGAAAAGGGCGATAAAATTTTCCGATGAAGTTATAATACGGGAGGTATTTTTCTCTTCCTATACCTCTCCCTCTTTCTCTTTCTCTCTCTCTCTCTCTCTCTATTTGGAGATTCAGGAAAGTAAAAAATTAAAAAAGTGCTCCGTAAAAATTGCAGTCTACTGAGGAATGTCGTAACTTGTGGATTAAGATTAAATAAAGACAACATGTGCAGAAGACAACAACAACATAACTTGTGGATTATGATTAAGTAAAGACAGCATGTGCTTGAGATCTTTCATGTTTTCGCTGTGCTGCTGCTAAATGGTTAAGATCAGAAAACCCATGCTTATTCCACAGACAATTGTCTTTTGAGAGCAATAGACATGGCCAACAAAAAAGTCTAGATCGCGTTTCACAGTCAGTTAACCCTTCCACTGTTTCATATTGTGAAATGGAGAAATGTCTCGTATATTCAGTTTTTGCGTCTTTATGCTTACGAAGTAGATTCGGAAGAGCTGGACAAGGCTTACCTTCTTCCACAATGTTCATACGATGTGCAATATGTTCGACATGAAAATGGTACACCCAGTAAATCTTCAACACTATTTCCCACTAGTGTATTACAGCCCGTCAAAAATGACGGGAGTAAAGATTCAATCGTTTTTGGAGATCATATTGACATCAGAAACATAAATTGTCTCGAAAGTCTTTTCCCTCTCTTTCACTCCATCCTTACCTCTCTCCCTCCCTCTCGCTCCCGCCTCTACCTCCCTCTCCTCCCCTCACTCTCCTCTCTCTCGTATTAAAAGAACGTTTATACCCATAAGGATTGAAATAACAATATGATATCGAGGTCTAATAATGGAATTGGTAGGCAAGGCAACATCCCGTTAAAATGGCAATATTTCACCAAAATATGTTAATTAAACGTTTAACATGAGTTATTTCGAACTATAGACGGAAAAAGACGAACAGAATAAGAAATTTTATGTTTTATTCAAAATGTTGTAAGTCCGAAGTTCGTAGGTTAATTATTTCTAATTTTAATTTAAAAAAGAATGAAAACCTGCACGCCAAAAAGTCGATTTTTACGTGATACCTTATGGAAAATGGAAATGCCTTCCTTGAAGTCGAACCCGGGACTTTTTTCGAGATTTTTTTTCGCCATTGCCTTAAAATATGCATCGAGCAGTCCTGCCAAATTTAGAGTTTCTATATCTTTCCTTTATCGAATTATTCGCATTTTTATATGATCACCAACAAACCAACAGTTGAGAAAATAGCCTGACCGTCTTCTGAAAGCTCCTAGCAGTTATAATAACTGCCGCAAGGTGGCAGCACCAATCGATGAGTTGAAATCTTATTTGCAAAGACACAGACAAAAACCAGAAACTGGTCATTATTATTATTATTTTGATGATTGTATAAGTTTGGCAAATATTTTTAAAATTATCAAAAAGTAACAGAAAATTTTAAAGATACTTGCACAAAAACTAATTCAATAGATCCCACAAAAGAAGAAAGAAACGCTTAGTAACAAAACTCTGTATTCACTCGACAGAAAGAGACAAAAGCTTATGCAAGCTGCTGACCAAACACCTATTTCACCTCTAACAGCTTCAGTCTGAAGCAGCTGCAGGATTATCGACCGCGTTATCGATAACAATAATCGATTCCGCAGAAACTTCACCCTGCAGAGCTAGGACCTATCAGAACGCCGCACACCCAGCTGGCTACAACCTAACATGCATAACCAAAATATCTCTCCACTGAGCTTGTCTACTGCGCAAGGTGGTTCAGGGCGGTTAGGTGTGCGCTGGCTTCATAGCTCCCATCTAGAGCGTTGTCTTAAGAACTTCCAGTTTCTCTCCAGCACGTCGCTATACATGGGTGTGCGGTTCTAGGCCCGCTCTCTCCTGCTCATCGCGCGACTTCCAGGCAGTAATCTACTACGCATTATCCCACTCTCTCTCCACCGCTCCGATATTTAGTTAAATGCTATAATTCGTGCGATGTCCGATAGAACGACTTCGCTAGAGATCTTGCAGTGAACGTATTTTCGTGCGCGTAACTTTTTCGGCACAACCACTTTTCATAGTTACCATAATTTTAATAATATTACATATGTATATGTATATATCGTGATATTCGGTGGGCATACCTAGCACTCCGAGAATATACCCCCCTTTATATATATATATATATATATATATATATATATATATATATATATATATATATATATATATATATATATAGAAATTGGCCTCCATGCGCCTGTTACCTTCGTTCGAATTTTTTTCTTTTATCTTTACTTTGTCATAATTCCTTTCTAATTTTCAACGACGCACGTGTTAGTAGAAAAATACCTTTTGTTTTAGTTTCGACGCCCCTCCCTCCTCATCCTCCCTATAACCCGCTCCCTCCCCTCTACGGCCATTTTCGCTAACTTCGACCGGCGTCCCTTATTAATTCTGCTCTTGCTTCCTTCCCTTTCAAAATTTCGCTTTTTCTAATTAATCTCCTTTTAATTATCACCAACTTTTTAATTGTTTCCGAAAGTATCTCTATGACTTTTTTTTGTTATCCGTATCCCTTTTTTATAACGTAGCGGCGCTCTGAGAGAGTTCTGCCTAACACGTCTCCATTGCTTTAATTTCGACACCCCCGTATTTCTCTCTCTCTCTCTGATAACAAGGAAGTAATATGGACCATATATTTTGCTAGTTTTAAAATTAAACTATTAAAGAGTCTCTTTTTCCTTAAGCTCAACGCTCCAGATTTTTTCAATTCGCGCCATAAATTCTTTCTGTCGAGACTAATTAATGAAAATTAAAATACAAATTTCTATTAGTGCACCGAATCGGTTAAGACAGGAGCGTTTTTCTTCGCTTTTTATTTTTGGTACATTCTTATTTCATTCATTCGAAATTTACTCAGTGAGTTTAAAATAAAAACTTTGAAATATTATAAAGTTCCAAATGAGATTTATTTTGCCATTATATCATTACATTGGTAATTATGCACTGTTGTTTTTATAGGAAACTTTCGCTTACGTGCTGTAACAATCAAAACACTTTAGAGGAAACATTGCAATTCTCATAACAAGTTAGGAAAGTGTACAGGGTATCACAAATGGACGCGTTTCGTGTAATGGAGTATTAGAAAGAAATGATATACCTGTACGTTAGGGAAATAACGTTTTAAGGTTTTTTCTTCTTCATAAATAATTTATTTTCTTCCTATTGAAAAATAGTGCATGCACACGTAAGTAAATTAAACGTTTGTTTGTGAGATTGTTTACGTTAGCGACAATGAGGAAGTAACCATGCAAGAAACTTCAACTCGATTTAAGACATTCTTGTTCGATTTTCTCGATAACGGCTATTCCTACAATAAAAATGTATAGAAAGGAAATACTTTTATTTACCAGTTCTACAACTTTTATTTGAAAAATATTTTGATATGAACAATATTTTACTTGATATGACGAAAATTTAATTTTTTGTCATCAGCAAAGTGGTACCCCTGATTGGCGTACGTGATTTATTTTTGCGATTTTCTTATTATATTTTATTGTAAGTGCTTAATATCAAATTTCATGAAAATCCGTTATGTAGAAGCCGAGATCGAACATGCGGACGGATGGACGGACGGACAGACCGACGACAATAGGCGCTCACGCTGGAAGCGAAACGCGACTAAAAAGACAATATTTGATGGACCTCTGTATAAAAATATGAATAACGCCCGTAAACGAAAGCTTCGATTTAATGAAATTTCGAATTAAAAACATTTTAAAGCAAAATTTTTATCAGATTACAGTGGACTAAAGGGTGAACGCTTTTTGAAAATCGTGCATTTAATTTAATAAAATGCAAATCCTATTGTGGTTGGATAACATTTGCCTCGGATAAACTTATTCAAATTCATGCAGATTCTTGTTAATCAAATTACTGCTAACGTTCAGGGTCGCAAAATTTAATCGCTTAATTTAATTCAATATAGACGGCAGATCTGAATGATAAACAGATGGGAAAATGTTGTGGTTGTTCTTAATAGGTGGAGACAACGAAAAGTTTCATTTGAAAAAAAAGTTTAACAAAAACACACTTTAATAAATTACCACCAGCGACAACGAAAAAAACAGGATTTATTTGATTGAATTGTTGATAATCCCCGATGATTACTAAACCTTTCCAGAAATGATCATTTGTACCTTACTCTATGGAGTAAAATGTTTTCTTTATATCATATTATTCCCATCTCACCCTTGTCAAATGGTTAGTTCTGACATGGCATTAAGCAGTATGTGATTGGATTTACCTCTTTCTAGTTTCTGGTAGAGTATTGTTATAAAATCAAAACGATTGTTATGAAAGAGTTAGGCATATATGGCAAAAAGAAAAATCCCTTCAGAGCTCTTCGTGTAATGTATTACCAACATATTATTTATGGTGAGATATTTTTGAATGAATTACCTATAGATCTTCACATTTACCGATAATTGGTCTATCCTATATTACCAAGACAGGGAGTTCTGTAACAATATACGTCACATAAAGGGTACCGTTTGGGACAGTTTTCCAATACCTGCCCGTGGCAACAATTCCTCTCCAACCAGTGCACGCGCCACGCCTACGCATTCGGCACACAGGTGTGTTCGTCTGGCTTCTTGTTCCCGAGAATGTGGTTTCAATTTAGCTCTCTTAAGAAAATGTAATATTGACATTCAGGGTTTTTTTTCATATATCTATGTATAAATATTTCAATATTCTTTCATATCTAACGACAGAAATATTTCACAGCTTAAAAAATAAAAATCGTCCTAAACCAATGCGATTATTATTATACCATAATTAAAATTATTGTGGTAATAGCGGGTAACTAACGATCTCTATCGCAAACTTGTTCGTAGACAACTTGTTACACTCGCCCCATTAGACATTCCCCATTTTATTTTTAAAATTACGTTCAACCAACACCACTCGTGCCTTGCGCAATTAATTCCACCCTCCGTCGCCAATTTTTATACATATATTTTGACGTGTTCTTGATGAGAGCGCTCGAGACAATTTATTAAAAATTTGCCGACACATGCCTCCCTCGTGATGGACGGAGAACAAATGGCCGCCATCATATATCCTTTTTCGCCGTAACGTCTTCCCCTAAAGTGGATTCGGAACTTCGCATGAGGCTTAAATAGCTCCCGTTTGCAACGCCTTTTAAAAGTTTCCCGGACATTACCGCCATATCCCGCTACGCTCCTGATGTTGCGGCTGCTGTGGCGAGAGTGGAGGGGTGGGAAAGAATGTAACGTCGGTTCCACGGAAGTAAGATTTTTATATGTCGCCGCGTTATGACCCTGGAGGGATTGAGGAGGGAGGAGGAAAGACCACGAGGAGGGAGTGGGAGAGGAGAGGGGGAGATGTAGGGGAAGAGTGCGTGAGAAGGAAGAGAGGAATGGTGCATATGGGGAGAAGTAAGATGCGCAATATGGGGTTTAGGTGGGAGGAGGGCTTGACCCCCAAACTAATGGAGGGATGCGCTGGTTTTTATGTCCCTGTTACGAATCCCCTGGCGTCCTTCTGTCTTACTAAACCTGCCTTCTCCATTTCCTCTGTCCTTCACATCTCAATCGCTATCTTACCGTTTCCCTCATCTGCTTTCCACACTTCCGCGTTTATAAGCTGGTATTCAAACGGTGATTGTAGGAAAAATAATGGTTTATTTTGCAGATCCGGAGCTATGTTTTGGAATACTACCTGCTCTTCCCGAAGGACCCTCATTAGTGAGGATTAGCGACCCTCACTCTGACTCGAGTCCCGGCCCCTAGCTCGGTGTAGTCTACCCTCACAGCGGGTGGCGGAGTTACCGACCTATCGTTGCATAATTGCAATACTTTTTGCAAATAAGACGATTGAAAGTTACATAATTGCATTACGGTGAAAATTCTGATTATTGGCGTTTTTCAAACGAAATTCTACGATACATATCAACGTAGTTAGGAAACGAGTGAGGTAGAGGGTGGGGGAGGAAGGAAACTGAAGGGGGAGTGAGAGGTACCAACATATGCGCTTCGATTTGCCTTAAGCTTTTTAGCAGGGAAATTTGAAATCGAAGATGCCTTTCCGAATTACAACACGTACAGCGACTCTGTCCTTTCAGCTATCCCTTTCAGGGCCCATAAAATATTAAACATAAAGTAACGACGATGAAAATATGATTGTATTCATTGTCATTGGTACGTTTCATGATTTTCTGGGGATTTCAAATTTTCTTCTTTGTAAGAAATAGGAGCAGGGTCTGATAAACGTTTCTGTTGCGCTTTACTAAGATGATAAAGTATACCTTCAGGAGACGCGAAAAGAAAAAAGTCTTATAATCGCAAAGTATGAGAGTTTTGCACCATACATAATTCAAGGGATTCGATAAAGACACAGATATACGCTGAAAATATTAATGCAGTTTCCTGTGGATCATCATATCGCTTTGAAATGAGGAAATTCGAGTGCTTCTATAAGTTCACGTTATTACAACATGCGGTAAATTGGCCCCAGTTTTTTTGTTATTAGTCGAAAAATTCAAAAATTAATAATTTCAGACATCATTCGGAGCTTTTCAAGTTTACAAAGGGTCCTAGACGGCGCAACAGTATTCCACGACGGGTCGTATTAGGGAAAAGTATGCGATTTCCTTCACATTCGAGGGGCATCCCCGCAGGATTCTAGATGAAAGCCCTTGAACCCTGTTTTGCCGATGCTATGACGGTTTTGATATGCTCCCTACCAGTGGCGTAAATAGAGTATGGCGAATATGGCATTTGCCATAGTTGCCGTTTGCAAAAGGCCAATAAACGTCCCTCAAAACAAGTCGAAAGTTTATTTTCCAATAAATAAGCATTGTAAATTGATGGAATGAATGATCCGCAGATCGTTATGCGACAGCGGTCATAGCAGATTTTTACTTGTTTCCACAAATAGGTATTGATCTAATACTCAGTTGACAAGTTATATTCAATGGAATGCCAATATACTCTATGAAAACGCAGGAAAAACAACACAATTAAAATTTTAAAAAATATCCATCTCGCCGTAGTATCCAACAGTTTTTAGGCGCGTTTCGCTTACAGCGTGAGCGCCTATTATCTTCGGTCCGTCTGTCCGTCCGTCCGCAGGTTCGTTCTCGGCTTCTACGTAACGGATTTTCATGAATTTTGATATTGAGGACTTTCAATCAAATATAATAAGAAAATCGCAAAAATGAATCACGTACGCCAATCAGGAGTACCACTTTACTGATGACAAAAAATTAAATTTTCGTCATATCTCGTAAAATATTGCTCATATCAATATATTTTTCAAATAAAAGTTGTAGAACTGGTAAAGTAGAGTATTTCCTTTCCTGTACATTTTTATCGTAAGAGTAGCCGTTATCGATAAAATCAAACAAGAATGTCTTATATCGAGTTGAAATTAGAAAATTTCTTGCATGGTTACTTCTTCATTGTTGCTAACGTAAACAATCTCACAAACAAACGTTTAATTTCCTTACGTGTGCATGCACTATTTTTCAATAGGAAGAAAATAAATTATTTATGAAGAAGAAAAAACCTTAAAACGTTATTTCCCTTACGTACAGGTATATAATTTCTTTCTAACACTCCATTGCACGAAACGCGCCCATTTGTGATACGTTGTATACTTTCCTAACTTGTTTTAATTACAACTAAGGTGCTTTCTAAAATTTTGCCATAGGCGCTATATCCCCAAGGTACGTCTCTGCCCCCTACTAGACAAATTGCTACTGCGTGTGACTCCTAGGTATTTGTAGCTATTGTTGTATTTTATCTTTAATCCAGATATTTCGTACGGGTTACGGATGAAATTGATGGAACGCTTATAATTCATTGCGGCCCATTTCTCTATATTTTTGAGGAGGGCTTAACTAGGGAGCTCGAAATGATTCAGCGTGGAGCGGCTAGTTTTGTAAAGGGAGAATATCGGTATGATGCGAGTGTATCAGATATCTTGAGGGACCAGAAATGGTAAACGTTGAAGAGTAGAAGAATTGAATACTAAAGGAAACTATTACTAAAGTTTAATATATATATATATATATTTACATTCTGAAAAAATGGATATACCGTTACTGTTGATTTTAATACAGCTGAGTGCAATTATTAATCCCAAATCAATTCGCTTTAAACCGTACAGCAATTATATTTATTAAAAGTTCCGGCTGAAAGACATCTGAAGAATATTTTAAAATTTTCTTGGTCGACTGACTTACTTGCAATCCAATAGAAATCATTAGGAAAATTCATTGAGATTTGAGATTTTACTTAATCAACGTTTGCGGAATAGTTACATATTATCAGTTTAAATCGAATGGATTCTATATTCTGTATAAGAGAAAACAAATCTGAATTTAACAATTGGATACAAAAATTCTGCTAAGGCATTTTATAAATAAAACTCATCACATTATATTTTGGCCTTTCAATCACGATAATTTTTCCGTCCAAAAGTGATTTTTTTTTCAATAGAAGCATAACTTTACCGTGTCGTTTAATTTCGCATATGAGGAAAATGCAATTAAAATTCAAATCCTTTATCTGATGGCCAAAAATGCGATATCCATTTTAAAATTTTAATTGATGTTTAAATATCCGCATTATCCGAAATTCCCCACGGGATTTTATTTAATCGTTTCCTCGTTGACTTGACGTTCTCGCTTAATTCATTTCAACAGGATTTTGGTGCGCCCTAAATTAGACCTTAGCGGGATAGCTTCACTCCGCAATATATATATATATATATATACATATAAATAAATAAAAAGAGGAAGAAAACTAAATGGAAATCGCCTGTCATCCAAAAAACCATCGGCCCTCAATTTTCCGAGAACGATTCCGGGAAATAGAGGGGGTAGGGTGGAGGAGGTATGAGGTGAAGGTGAGGAAGGGGTGAAGAGGGAGTGCAGGGATAGAGGGGGTGGAAAGAAGAATTGGATGTAGATCCAAAGGCACTCTAAGCTCGGCGGGATTAGGTAGAATTGTTAGGGGAGTATGAGATTTTTTCGAGAGGGCATTACAAAACAATGGATTTCTGTCTGGATGATATTAAATGGCAATTTCGGAAAGGGCGCTCGGAGAAAGTAAAAAGGAGACCATACGTGGATAGCCGACGGAAAATAATTTTATGTTCGAACAAGCCGTTTCTCTTTTTCGCCTTCTCTTCCACAGCGCTATACAAGCGGAATGTCGATACTACGCAAATTTCGCGATTATTTTTGGGAAAATCTCTTGATTTATTGTAATTGGATACAGCAGCATAAACAAGTTAGGAAAGTGTACAGTGTATCACAAATGGGCGCGTTTCGTGGAACGGAGTATTAGAAAGAAATGTTATACATTTACGTAAGGGAAATAGCGTTTTAAACTTCATTTCTTCTTCATAAATTATCCATTTTCTTCCTATTTAAAAATATTGCTTGCACACGTAAGGAAATGAAATGTTTGTTTGTGAGATTGTTTATGTTAGCAACAATGAAGAAGTGACCATGCAAGAAATTTTCTAAGTTCAACTCGAATTAAGACATTTTTGTTTGATTTTATCGTTAACGGCTACTCCTACAATAAAAATGTATAAGAAAGGAAATACCCTTCTTTATCAGTTCTACAACTTTTATTTGAAAAATATTTTGATATGAGCAATGAGATATGACGGAAAGTTCATTTTTGTCACCAGTAAGGTGGTACCCCTGATTGGCTTACGTGATTTATTTTTGCGATTTTCTTATTATCTTTGATCGCAAGCCCTTAATATGAAATTTCACGAAAATCCGTTCGGTAGAAGCCGAGAACGAACATGCGGAGGGACGGACAGTCAGGCAAAGAGACATACAGACAAACGGACGGACACACTCACGACAATAGGTGCTCACGCTGGAAGCAAAACGCTCCTAAAAAGGCGAGACACGGGAAAATTTTTACATTTTAAATTTAATTATTAAATCAAATTTTAAAAATCTAATCAGTATAGTTGAAAGGGTGGAAAATTATCTTCATAGTTTCTTAGAATCTTGTATTGGATTGTATATGTATACATACTTAAAAAATTGCAGTTTTATTTTCTTTTAAATTCACTGGAAGAATGAAATCCATGATTGTTCAATCTAAATGTGAAATGGTACAATTTTAATAACGCGGAAGTTCTGCATATTGCTTCTATGTATCTTTCAGTTTGATCTTGTATAATAATATTTTGAACTCAACCTACAATGCACATTAGTTCAAACATGGAAAATTCGTGGCCCGCTGACCGCAGGAGGCGCTTCCTACCCCCCTCTGCTGGTCGTATACTATTTTTTCCACTAACGTAATCTTTCTTGGTTGTAAAATACTTTAAAGTTATTTTATGAAAAAGAGACAACACGTAATTCTATTTATTATGATACGATATAACACGTTCCTTTTTAATATTAAAGTAAACGTCCAGTCGTCAATTTTTTCTTAATGCGGTCATCTTCGAACACATAATAATAACACGGTCCTTCCAAGGCGCTTAAACAATAGGGGTTGCCGTGGCGTAGTGGCAAGGGCGTTGGCCTGCTACGCTGAGTATACTCGGTGCGAACCGGGTACGAATCCTACGAAAGTAGGATTTTTTCAGAGGTTTAGCGGTCCCCTGTTTGCGTGTTTAGAGGAGAGCAGGCGAATCAGTGCTCCGTCCTTCGGAAGGGACGTGAAGCCGTTGGTCCCTTTGGTGTTTCTCGTTAAGAGTAGGCTAATGCCGGCACCGGGTTTATCTCCTCTCTTACTTTGTGATTTAGACTGATTGTGAGAAGCCTACCAGCGCTGGTAGTCGTTTGAAGTCACAAGGTCCCACAATAACAACAACAGCTTATACAGTAGTGTTACGCTATCGAAGGTGACATAACCGCGATAGTAAAAAGATACTGCACTATTCCTTTTATTAAATTAAAGAAATTGATGCTTTTACGAAGTTTAAACCATTCTGTATATCGTCTGCATTAATTACAATATTCCAACAACGCTTCGATATTTGTCAGACTGTCATAAATTGCCACTTATGTCATAGTGATATTTATGCCAAAGCTAAAATATATTTAGGCCGAAATTCTATCAACTTTGTATTAGCCTTTTCCGATCCACACAACAGTGATTTATTGCATTACTTACTATTATTATTATTCCACAGACCCGTTCTCTCTTTGCCACGGCGACCTTCCTCCCCATTTCTCGAATTAATATTTTGTTTGGTCTTCGGACGCGCTGCGTTATTTATTAACCCCTAAACTCCCCTTGGGATTATTTTTCTCCCTTTTTTTTTAATAAGACGGGAACATCGGCTATATAGGGGCTTAGATTTCTCGCCGGTTTGCCTCCCATTTGCCACTCTTTTCCGTGGATAGCGAGTAAGGCCTCTTTAGAACCAATAATAAGCAGTCTCCCGGATACCTATCATATATATATACACCCTCGGCGGAATATAAGGGCTGGAGAGAGAGAGAGAGAGTGAGAGAAGGAGAAGGGGACGTGGGGATTGGCGGGGGTGAGAGGGGGGAAAGAGGAGAGTGGGAGATCGTTGTTGAACGAGTTGGGTGCTATACGGATTCTGGGGCTGGAGAGAGAGAGAGAGAGAAAGAGAGTTTTGATATGCCGGGAGAAGAGGGTGGCGGAAGCGGCGGCGGGCAGGTCGGAGGGTGAGGTTTAAGGGCGGGTAGAGAGTGAGGTTGTATGGGTTGTGTGTGTGTGTGTGTGAGCCCCAGGAAAACTTTTCTGAGATTTACGACCGGCCGGAAATTGAAATTCTCAAACAGCGGTGGCGGCGTCGGGGAGGCCTCGTCCATTTTCAATTACTGCTACATATCCCTTAACTCCAACGGAGAAACCCTCCTCCATCCTTCTCCCCACCTACCTCCATTCTTCCTACTCCCTTCTTCCTATCAATCCCCACCCATAAACCCTTTTGTTTCGTGTTTCTTTCACCTTTACCTCCAAAGGCTTCACACTCTCCTCCCAACACCTCCCCCGCCCCCTCTCTCTTCATACTCTCCCTTAACCTCTTCCCCAAAAACCCCTTTCGACTCCGACCTTTCATTCGCCTCGCCGTACTCTCTTAGATTTCATATGCGTGAGCTGCCGCGCCCGCCGTCTGCCAAAAACTAAAAAAAAAAAACCAAACCCTTAGACGCTGGGTAGAATAGGGTATCGCCAACTTCGCCGTCCGACAGCTCATCGAACGGTGAAATTATTTGTTTTTAGGGAAAGGGTGGGTGAGGGAGAGAGTTCCGGTGTAGGTGTTCCTTCCCGTTTAGGAAGGCCGGGTTCGAGTTTCCGGATGTATGGTGGACAAGGGCGGACATCGAATTTAAGCTCTTTTCCTCATTTTTCGGAAAGAGATTAGGAAGACACGGATACCGGAAATGGAAGCAAGGGTTTGTGTTACCGCTCTTATGCCTCGCCTCGTACAAAACTGACCCTTAAACTTTTTTTTTCCTTTACGCAGGTTAACGTACCAACTAAGAGATTTTCACTAACGATTTTCTTGAATATTTACTGAAAATTTTTAGCGAATTAACCATCAGTTTTTTCGTCAAAACTTCTCCTGACGTAGGTAGCCGAAAAGAGAAATGGATCAAATGTATATAGCAGTGGCAAACGTAAAACCTCAGTGAGCATTGTAATGACGCCATATTTCTTCAGTTTATTTCAACTTATTATCTTAACAATTAAGGACAGAATGCATTCTAGCACCAGATATGCATCACATATATTTTAAGATTTAACGATGAAGAATAATAAGTGATATTGCTGATTATCTTCGTAAAATGACAGATATTAAATGAATAACAATGTAGTTTTATATAACACTGCTACAAAAGAGAGTACAAAGTTAAAATGCTTCGGCATGTAGTATCAGTTAAATGTTTAGCGATTGTTCTTAATTTGTTTGCAAAATGTGATTAAATTGATTGTAGGACGAAATGTTACGGCAGACGGAAGAGGAATAAAACGCCACGACGACGCCAACTTCGGAAATAGATGACGATTTCGATAATATCATCGAATGAATGAATGGTCCAATTTGTCTGACTATGATGACAGTGACAAATAATTTCTCGTATTTTAGTGTATTATTCCGAATGTGTTATAGGCATAGTGCAAGTTTGTCCGTTACGATCGTCACTCACCAGAGGTATATTGAAGATTTTCATCGGTTATATATTTCTACTTTCCTTCTCAATATAACAGCATTTTGGAAAGGAAATAATTACTATTATTTCAATAAAGAATGAAATTTGCAATTAAAAATCTAGTATAATACGCTAAAAGTTTTTACATACTCCGTTTTTTCTGAATGAATAATAGCGAATTCCTTGTAATAAATACTTATGTTTAATTTCCGAATACATAATACACAATAATAATAAGAGCTTATAATGAATAATCCAACCTTGAACCTACTTTGGTGAATATGGTAACCTGTGCTCCACAAGTGTGGCGAGCACCTCGATCCTGTTTAGAGTTCCCAGGCACTTTCATACAAAAGGTAGTACATTTTTTACGAAAAGGTAGGACATTTTTTACAAAAAGTATAAATTTACAAATTTCATTTATTACAAAACAGTAGGTAATTACATACCTATATTTTATATTTGAACATATTTTCTTAAGCAATGTATCGTCTTTTAGAAATCACTTTCTATCAAATGGAAAAGTATTAAATTCTCTTAAGGCATTTCTAAGGAATAAAATCAATTCAGTCATTTCATCAAACAGCGAATCCTTTGCAGCGATTTTTGGGATTAAAAAATCTGTTGATTTTCGGATTTCATTCTATTAAAAATCTTCAGCACATTTATGCATTAACCATCTAGTAGACGAAGTATGGTGCGCGACTCTTTCATTAAGGCCAGTATGTTAAGTCGGTACTTCGAAAATTGTTTCACAATATATGAGGGACATAGAAATATCTGAAAGCGGTATCGTTAAATTGCTAAATCAGGTCCATAAAAGAAAATCGGCAGGGCCGGAAGCCATACATGAGTTCATTATGAAATGAGCCAATCGCTGTGGAAGGGCAGCTTAGGAGGGGTCGAGAAAGATGGAAATTCTACGCAGTTTCTACTGTTCTCCGAAAGATACAAAAAGCACTGTAAAAGTAATCGAAAGTAGTACAGAAAGCGAAGAAGTAATACTGTACTAACAAAAGTAGAACTGGGAACCCTATACATAACACATTCTGAAAAAAGGGAGTGTGGAGAGTAAGGAGATCTTTTTACCAACATGGCAAAAAAAATATCGTATCAGTCCGCTACTAGTATAAACATGTTAGTGCACTACTTCATAAAGCGAGCAGAAGTTATACATATATTTATTATATTAAAAAATTTGGCCCTCTATAGCTTTTAATATTGCTTATAGATCTTAAAGCATCGTAAACGTCATTTACCCAAACTGTTAGTATACCGATATTACATTGCAATTTAAGACGTATTAAGGATGACTCACAATCTCCCAATATACATTATCAATGCCTTTTATTTCTCCCATCTCCTCAAGTATAAATAAAACATTGCAAAATGTTTTTTGTATAGACATGGATGTTGTCCATAAAGATACAAAAATTTGATGCTAAGTGTTTATTCTTTGTTTCTGTTTCAGTCGAAGAACTGCTTCTTCTACTTGATAGTCCCACCATACCGAAACTTCAGCTGTGCTGTCTGCTGCGTGTGCCGACCCTCGGTAACTTCCACCTTCAAGAAGCGGATACATTTGGTGATCAACTGCTCCCACGGACTTGACGGCCGCTGGCGTTAGAGTCACGATGTATAAGGAGAGGAAGACAGTTATCCAAGTTGTCGGGGAGGAAATGAAAAAGTGGAGAAGAGTTATAACGGTTATGGATAATTTACAATGCATTAAAGTGTTTACTCCTTGATGATTTAAGAAATGACATCTTATTCTCTGCAGTGAATGCTCATTCAACATATGCAAATGAAATTGTATCGGAAGGCGTAAGCACGCAGCTCCAGAAATTCTTGATGAACCTATTATACGCATGTGATGAATATGTACTCTTGTAAAAATAAAAGATTTCATTAAATCCAAAATCCTTTTTATTTAATTTGGAATGTTTATTCATATGAAGTTCAAAAAGGCACGTACGCCTTTATACGATAAAGATGGGTTTCCGAAGCAAGTATTATAAATGAGAATTGAATAAAAATAAAACTAAATCGATAAAAAATGTCCAAATTCTAGAAAAACTATAGGAACTCTTACTGGGATTGAACTCGGGTCTTCTTATTAGGAAACTTACACTCTACCACTAACCTAAGTATCTTATATATTCTGAAGCCTTCCACGAGAAAGTCAATTCGGGCCTTCTCGATGAAAGTGACTCATGTACGACAGCACTTGCCCTCCCATCTAACGTTAATTTAGTAAGGTAGGTTACAAATGGGGTCGCACGAAATATTTATTTTTTATTTATGACGAACGGAGGCTTTTGACGTAGGTACGGCGGCACCTTCCCCGGTATTGTTTCATTTAGTTTATGTTCTATGGGACCTCACAGAAATTTATTTTTAATTAATTTTAAACATTTACATAAACTGACATTGATTCCCATTTATACTTAGCAGAATCATATTAAGAAAAACCCACAATTACACCCACGCCTTAAGCAGGATTCGAACCCGCCACCCTGACATTAACAGCCAGATACTCTCACCACTCATCTACCAAGGCAATGTGACGTAAGAATGTCCCAGCTCTATTGAATTGTACTTGGTAATACGTCATCCTTATATGTCCATACTGACATGAGAAACGACCGAAGTTTCACTTTTAAGTTACCCATTTTGACCAACCCCCTGGCGGAGGACTTTAAAACTAATTTGAGGTCGGCTAGAGGGCAGTTAGCGGTCAAAACCAGAGGAGTGTGAGTTTTTAGCCTTTTTGGAGGCCAAATACGACAAAAACCGAGATTTTCTGTTTTTGCTGAGAAAATCCAAGAAAACGAAAGTGAAAGTGAGCTGTCCTTGGGCTCAGGGTCACTCTGGCTCGCTCTCTCTATCTATTTCTCTCACACCCTCCCCTCCTTCCCCTCCTGTCCCTACATGTTCAGTACCTATACATTTTCTTGCTTTTTCAAATCCGATTTGATTGCCAGTTTAGCCTAGTGGTTAGGTAATAGCTTTCTGTGGCAAAGGTTTGGGGTTCAGTATTCTGTAGAGGATAAATTTTTTTTACGGAAAACTTTTTTAATCGAAAGATGATATAATTTAAGTTATTCCAGTTTATATTGTATTTCAGAAATTAAATTATCCCGCTACTTTCCGTAGAAATTTTTTTAAAATTTGATATTCATAGTGTGGCACATTGTATTATCCTCAATTACTTAATTAAACAGCTGTAAGAATAACTATCCATTGTGTCTTAATAATACATTTTGGGTGTTAAAGATAAAAGTAGAACGTCTTTAGGAATGTTTTTATTGAATCAATAAATACAATATTACAATCTTAATAATAGATACATATTACTCAATATTCTAACATGCATTTCATATATAACTTCCAAGTAGCACTGAGAAAATATACAGAGGATACATTTATGATATTTACATTGAAAAACAATGACAAAACAATTACAATTAATCAAGATTACATAGGTTTTACAACATGTGGATACATAAGCTAAATTTTCGAGGCGACAACAGTATATTCTCGTAGTTAGCGGAGAAAAAGTCCTGCATTATTCTTATAATTTTGCTTGGTTAGCGCAAGACGCGTGACCTTCGTCGTACGCAGAGAGATGCTTTGAGCCACAAGTGAGGGGAAGTGAAGGGGAATGACATGCGCAACTCGTATGCTCAGTAGTAAGATAGCGATATTCAACTTAGTCTTCGAACAACGTATTTGGCATAATTACCAAATACATTATAGCCAAAGAAGTTAGCAAATAATCCTTCATTTTCGCCTTATTTAACAGTTTCAGTTATAGGACTTACAATTAGTATTAATCTATATCAATCAAGCTGAAAGTCTATTTTTGCTTCTCCCCTATATAAATCCACACCTTTGAAAATAACGTCACGAAACTTTCCATAGGTATATTATTTTACCCTGCGGTTAACATAGGCCGTATGGTAATAAAGAATTTTATGGGGGAGTGCTTAATACAATAATCATGCTTATAATTTTGTTTGGCTAACGCGACACGCGTGACATGTGCCGTACGCAGAGAGATGCTATGAGCCACAAATGAGGGGCAGGAGAGGCGCAATTATTTAACAGTTTGAATTATAGGACTTTGGATGTAATATAAATCTATATACTTATCTGAAAATCTGTTTTTGAATGTCCGCTATACAAATTCACACCTTTGAAGATATCGTCACGAAACTTCACATAGGTATATAAATTTACCCTGCGAGAAACATAGGTAACATAGAGATTAAATATAATATCAATAAATGCTATTTTTCATCTATATCCGGGCAACGCCGGGTACTCCAGCTAGTTAAATATAAAAATTAATTTTATCAATTACGACTAGACAAAGCTTAACACCATGGCGTAGAGCAGTGGTCTTCAACCTTTTTTGAGTCACCGCCCACTTTTACCGTATGTTGTCCTGTGAAATAAGTTCACCGCCCACCCAGTGGCGTAGTGAGGGTTTCTGGCGCCCGGGGCAAAGAATAATTTTGCGCCCCCAGTAGCAAAGCGATTTACGGAGGTAAGGTAACCCTAATACTAGTGGGATTGTCGTTAGATGAGATTACCGAATACGGTCTCAGTGGTAATAACAGTGTTTAAAAATTTCTGATTTTATATATTTGATAAAATTAAACTTAAACGCTTCGCTGCTTCTGTGAGAGACTCCGACCACCCTCATGGGCCTTTCGATTTTACCGCAGCATGGATACATTGTCGCTAATATAGTATGATATGATACTATAGTTAACGACAAACAGAATAGTGCGCTTTTTTATAGAATTTTATTTTTCAGTGTAAAAATTAGAATAGCATTTGATGAGTTATTTAACACCCACCAAAAATCCAAAAACGCCCACTGGTGGGCGCTATCGCCCACCTTGAAGACCACTGGCGTAGAGGCACAGAAAACACTGCTCATTCAACATGAAATTTCTCGATGTGCCCCCAAGGATTACGCCCCTTCGGCAATGGCACAAGTAACAAAATTTGATGTGGCCAACACGGCTTTCACCATATTTGTGGTATAGTTATTTAAATTATTATGAATAGCATTATAAGTCAAAGGTATTATTTCGTATCGTAAAAGAATACAGTCGTCCTTATTGCCGTAAATTACGTATATTTTGAATATGTTTACAGAATTCACCGCTACATGGTGGTGACGCTGAATACCGAAAGTTAAGAAACAGCAAAATATCTCCGAAATGGCCCTACAGAAATTTGTTTCAAACAAAACTCGGAAGAAATATTATTCTCTACAACTTTGGTCCTTACGAAGCTTACGAATAACGACGTTTTGAAGGAGATATTTGACGGAAACCGAATAAACCGATTATTTATAAATAATTCCTAAACAATAACTGCTATGGAAAGTTCTTTCAAATAAAAGTTTTAGGAAATTGCATTCTCTATAATTCGTCTTGATTCTCTCGCTAACAACAACAACCTTGCCACTTCACAATTCACTTACGAAATCTCACACAAACATATATAGCATAAAATAATTCTCTTTATATTTAAATTGACAGGTGAAATAAGGAAAATTGAATTACCTCCTATGCTTTATGAGAAATGATCAAGGCAATGATATGGTTTAGTAAACCAGATGATTAAAGATAAATGATGATCAATAATTTCCAATTCATTTTCTGAATGGATCAAAGAACTGTCATTTCTTGCCCAATGCCTTATGCAAACACTATCTTAGGAAATAAATAAAAAATAAAAATTTGTGATTAAAAATTCCAATGGAAAATTTACGAGACAACATATTGCAAAAATTTTATCAATGTACACAATAATTCCCACTCATTTCATAAGCAAACAACAATCTCCAAATAAAATTTAAGCAAAAATCAGAAGGCAAGCTACAGACAAGGTGATCAACACAGGTATAGAAATACATTAAGTAATTTCAGAATGTCCAAGAATATAATTTTTGCATGACATCCTGACTGAGTTCTGACAATCCTTTCTCCTCCTCAACTTATACTTTCATGTATTTTTAAAAAGTTTTCTACCAACAGATTGTGAGCATGTTAAACGTTGATGTGTGGAGTCAAAGAGCCTGAGTGAAGCTGTCTACAGATTTGCGACTGTTAAGAAACCTCTATATACCACCAAGACTCAGGGATGTTGTGAAGCACACATAGATCTTGTAAGTATACATCCATTAACTGTCTTCTCCTCTCATGTTCAAAAGGGAATCTTACTAATTCCTAAGATGAGAGGATTTTATACGATAAATGATCTGGGGACTTCATGGAAGCTTAAACCATAGGATGAATGGAATATCCAGATGCCTCACCATGTCAAACTTTTTCTTCTCTTGTACACATCAATAGAAATGGTTGCCGACACCTTGGGCGTTTCTGACAAATAAAAGTTATTGGCAACAGAATGATTATTTATAATAAAATAGAAAATTTCAATGAGAACAAATTTATTAAGAATAAAATGACAGAAATATTAAATAACAATTAATTGTGTACAAAAAGACAGTATCTCTGCCCATGCACACACATTTCCTCATCTACTAAACTAACTGATTAATCAGATTTACAAAAAAAGTTAATTATTATATCTGTCAGATTTTAGGATGGAGAGAATATGTTAATGTTAATGTATTAATGTTATGATTAAAGGTAAAGAATTTGATCCCATTATAAAATAAAATATATACCAAAATTTGAAATAAATATTTAGAATTGAATTTGGTGGTATCACAGAAATGCTATGGTTACTGTTGACCTTTTAACTCTTATCTTCCAGAAGGATGACAACAACAGAAAATGTATTTATATTAATAAGAAGACTGAATCCTATTGTATCACATGCACCTATTATTTCTTGACTGCTAGGATGCAATAGTCACATTTATGTCTGGATTTTTTGAAGTGGCCATATTATACACAACCAGACGTATTAATCATCCCTATATTATAAAACTGTCATTATTATTGTTTTATTGGATTCTACCTACTTTTTAGCATTATAAATGTTTTATCAGTCAGGACATTAAAAGATTTTTCCAAATTCATTTAATTATTTTCTGTAATTCCATCATAATAAATTTCAATTTTAAAACAAGAATAGATGATGCCAGGGTAATATATGAATAAATGTGCTATAGCATTGGTACTCAGACAGTGGGGCGTGAGAGTGGGGGGGGGGGGGGGCGAGAACATGAGAAAAATATTATTCTTTAATATCCAATTCAGCTAAAAATTTTAAACGTATTTTTCAATCTTTGCAATATGTACCAGTAATATGGGAATAAATATGCACTGGTGGTGTAATGGTTAGAATATCGGCTTCCCATTACAAAGTTCCAGGGTTTGATCCCCACGAATGGTGGTTTTAAAAAAATTATTATCGGTGCCTGGCAGTAGCCAACAGTACTGTCAGTATGGCATAGAGATGAAAACAAATTATTTTAGCTGGGTCTATATCCAATAGAGCTATAAGTGTGATTGGGACAATTTGAACTGCTACAGTACCTACTGCAATGTGGAAAGCAAGAGGGGAAACTACCACATTACAATTCCCTAGAAAAGATAATATGGTTGGACAGTATGAGTTCCCACAAGGTAAAACATTCCAGAGGTAAAATAGTCCCTCAATTGGATCTCCGGGTGCGGACTGACTTGAGGAAAGCATTTGTTGAAGGTAACTTACGCATATGGATGGAGAAAGAGGTAGGAAAAGGTTTCAGCTGATATATGACTTGAAAGGGAAAGAGAGCTATCAAGACATGAAGAAGACTTCGGAAAATAGTAGTATATGAAGAACCAAGTTTAACCATGAATAACCACGGACCTGTCTACGGACAGACTACCTATGTTGACACTGATATGGGTAAAATAATGAAAAGTTGGTTGATCATGAATAATGTTTTAAATATGAGTGCAAAAGTTTACCTTTATTTCAATGGAAAATATAGTGGGGCATGATGGTTTAGTGAAAACCAAAATGTTTGGGAACCAATGTGCTAAAGTACCAAAAAGAGAGCTCATTGACTTCCACTTTGTATTGGCATAACCTATTGGGCAGTGAGCCACTAATATACATTTATTCGCCTCTGATGGAAGGAACGCATATACAGACAATCTTATTTTATGTAGTCCAACATTGTCCCACCACATAAGTTAATTCTTATCAGTAATGCCGCTGGTAGGTGTGATCAGGGTTTCCTTGCAGGTTTATGCCAACTGTAGCAATCATTGCTCTCCACTCCATATAAAATGTGTGATAGCCTGGAAAAGCGCTGAAATCCATACTCAGCCGCTGATTGCATTGTGAAATTAGCTGAACTGGGCCTCTTCCGAGAGTCACAGGAAACAGTTAATGGCAACTTGAGTGAGTAAACTTCTTTGGTGCAATCCTTGAAGTCCTCAGGAAGCTCATTTATTCCTGAAACAAGAAAAAAAGTGGTAAAGAATCAAAATCCTCTACTGTGCCTTGAGTAGTTCTCTCTAAACCATATGATAGGAGATACTTTAGCAATAAGATCACCCAAATATTATGTTAAAAATTATTTTGGGAATTGTACCCATATGCACAATGATAATAAACTCTCATTGTCCCACACTTGTATTTGAGGATACCAGTATCTGCCAAAAAATTAAAAATAAATATATATGTAATAAACTAATATGTTAAAATGATCAAATCGCAGCCAAAAGAGCAAGGAAGATTCGTAGTTAACATTTTGAGGTTAATTTAACATTTTTATGCTGAAGAAAAATGAGCTGATATCACTCAAACATAGTAAGATTTTATTATATTCTACATAATCACTGTCAGTAATAGCTCACAAATTCTATCGCGGTCGTTTTCGGAGCATTATAAAAATGTGAATGATAATCGTTGAGAATGGTGGTGTTTTCAAAAAGGCGTGTTGGCCACATGGCTTGGACGTTCATGAGTTCCATTTACTTATGTGTAATTTGCTATTATATTTACTAAATTATGCATACATTCAAACAATATTATTATTTACATTTGAGACCTATGCTAAATATCTGAACACGAGCAATTCATCGGGTGATAGGCATCGCAAAATAAGGAAAATAAATATCCGTGAAACTACAAGAAATGAATCAAGGATTGTAAACACTACCCAGGTTGTCAAATTTTTATAGTAAGAAAAATCCAACAGAGCTGAGTGAAATTTGGCGAGCGCTTAAAAGTATGAAACATGAAATACTCTTAAAGTAGGTACTTATGTTAAATCCTATGCCTGTTGCCATATGCTGCACTATAAGAAATTTTGTAAATCAGGAGAAAAATTCCAACATGATCGGCAACGTAAGTCGGTTATATCAGTTGCCAGGCTGATATTATACCATCGAAAAACTATCGAGGGAGACTTAATCTTCAGTTTCTGAAGGGTCAAGATAACCATGATTGTCGTCACTCTCTCCAACGGATGACCTCCATGAGTATCGCCTGAACTCAACAAGAAAAATACCCATATACCCATTCCGAAAGTAAATGATTATAGCTCCTATACAGTTCTGTGGTAGAATACCCGCCCAGCAATCGGAAGACTCGGGTTCGATTTCCGCTTAAGAATCCTTTGGTGCTTAGAGGGTAAGCGGGTCACACTACCTAGTTCAACGTTTAGCCACTAAATATCACTTCTTATTTGCGCCATTGAGCCTCCCAAGAACTTCCAACTTTTGTCACCGTGTGCATTATTCGCTCTGACCGCGATATTTCTTGCATACTCATTACCGTTAGAATTAAACTTAGGAAAGTGTTCCTTTATGAGATTCTGGGGAAACAAAAACATTGACACGACGAATTACACTGTTGAAGGCGTCCAGCTAAAACTAGCCGATTCCGTCAAATACTTAGGCGTTACTTTAACAAGCAACCTCTCGTGGGATATGCACATACGAAATATATGCGGGAAGGCTAAACAGAAACTAGGATTCATCAAACGCATAGTAGGTAAAAGTGAGGAAAAAGTCAAAGAGACATGTTACTTCTCGTTAGTAAGACCGCTATTAGAGTACGCGTCAAGCATATGGGATCCGTACGTGAAAGGATCAATCTCAGAGTTAGAAAGAGTGCAGCGAAAAGCCGCTAGATTCGTCAAAAATTGTTACGATAGAAACAAAAGTGTTACAGCCTTGATACAGGACTTAGGATGGGAATCACTAGCTGAGCGCCGATCACGCTCTAGGTTAAAACTTCTTGAAAGATTTAGAACGCATATATTCTCCAGCGATGTCGAAGAAATAATAAGAGCGCCGACTTATATTGGTAGAATGGACCATCCTCGTAAAATAAGAGAGATACCCTGTAGGACTGAGAGGTATAAAGGCTCGTTTATCCCTAGAACGATAGCTGAGCAGAACAGAAGTTACGAAAAGAAATCAGCCGACGTAGAGTGATACTATACATTATTATCCGCTTTACCTTGGTGCTATTGCACACCATTGCGGTGGCTTGCAGGGTGAACTATAGATATAGATAGATATAGATACCGGCAGAAGGGATTTTCCCAAGTCCAGAGAGCACCTCAACACAACCATTTTTTAAAAACCCTGATATGCGACAGTAGTGACGTAATAATTACGTTTTTTGTGAAATTTATTACGGATGCTTGAAATGGAACCTAACCCTGAGACCTGGTTTGCAAGATAAATTGGCTTACTTACTAAAATATAGTAGTAAAGATCACACAGTATAAAATTACTTTTTAACTGGGTCCACTGTGATGTCGCTTATAATCAAAGTACTTGTCTTGAGCTACAAAACGCAACTTGTATATGTGGCTCTTCATTGTTTTTACTCTCTCCATACGTAGTAATGGGAAAGTATGTGATCACGAAAAAAATCGACTTCGAGATTTCAACGGAAATACACGTTTTGAGGTCCCTAGAACACGTTTAGACTATTTTCAGGATGATATCTGTGTGTGTGTGTGTGTGGATGTGTTTGTATGTGATTGTAGGCGCTCTAACTCAAAAAGTACTTGCCATATCGTTACCAAACATCATAAATAACACTTTAGCTTGAGTACAAAGAACTGATTAGTTTTTGGACAATATCGGTTAATCGAAAGTCGAGGTTTATCCGAAACCCTATTCGGTTTTTGGGATATTTCTCCATTAAAACATCATTATTGTATATACAATTCTATATAAAGATTATAGAGAATTTAATTTCCTACAAATGTTATTTGAAACAATTTTTCATAGCAGTTATTGTTTAGGAATTATAAATAATCGGTTTTTCGGTTTCCGTCAAATATCTCCTTAAAACATCGTGATTGGTAATCTTCGTGAGGACCAAAGTTGTAGAGAATAATATTTCTCCCGAGTTTTGTTTGAAACAAATTTCTCCATATTTCGGTATAAAGCGCCACCAGCATGCAGCGGTGAATTCTGTAAACATATTCAAAATATACCTAATTTACGGTAATAAGGACGACTGTATTCTTTTACGATACGAAATAATAACTTTGCCTCATAATGCTATTCATAATAATTTAAATATCTATACCCCAAATATGGAGAAAGTCATGTGTTGGCCACATCAGATTTTTTATTGATCTGAACAAGTGAAAGCTACAAGCGCTTGTACACAGATGGCTGAATGCGTGCAGGCGCAAGGTTGATTATAACACATCTTCTCACCACCCCTGGAGAGGTAAACCTCCCTGTTTTAAGAACACAGTCTCGAGAAATTTGTTTCGGTGTTCCGCGAAATTCGAAATTTACGCGGCAACGAAGCACTGCTAGAAGGACACCCTCCTACTAATAAATATAAATCCCTTTACTCAACATGCGTTATCGGCTTGGAATAGAAGGGGGTAGTAGTGACTACCATGCTTAAATAAAAATAATAATACCGATAGGTTGTTCGCCAATATCCTGCTATAAATCCATATGCAATTAAAGTTTACTGTATGCGTGGGTTATTTTGGTAAATTTTTAGAATATGAATTGGTATTTTATAATATGAGCGCCTTATTTACCTGTACCGCGATTCTTCATTGTCCTTCAGTTTCGTATCCAGTCCTAGATCAAACCTGGCATCTTCAATCTCCTCCCTCTGTAGTTTAGACCATCTTCCTGCTGCTATACCGTCTCGAGACAGGAGACATCCCTGCTCATCGAATTGCCGCAGCGTTCATTCGCGTAACATTGCCTCGTTTACTGCCGTTGTCAAACGCCACCTCCTCCTTCCTGGGGTGAGCGGGCTCGAATTCTTCTCTCCTCAGACTTGTACTCAGCATTCACCCGTGGTTATCTTACATCCGTACTCTTTTCGTTGTTTTCCATTCCATATCTCGGCAATCTTTTCCCTACGGAGATCCGAAGTAGAAGTGGCCAATTCTTTGTTGGGGCACGTAAGTGTTCAAGTCGAAGTCCTCTGGAAAAAAATTGCGGCATTATATAGGTGAAATCAAATACAACGTTGAAACGCTAAAACATTAACAACAAAAGTTTTCATAGCTATTATTTGAATTCACACACAATAAACCGACAGTTTACAACTCCATGGATAGATTCAGCGTCACAGCGTTTCGAAATGTGTCGTGGGTCGCATCCTGCATATTTGCACCGAGATTTGCTGTCAAAGAACAATAATCAGTCAGTTGGAAAAAAGATATTGTTAGGTTACATCACCCCACCCCCTCTCCCGCTTATCTGAATTAAATTACAAAACAAATGAGGATACGTTACTTTCATATGAGATTTAACGACGGACTAAATCCTTAACCTCTTCTAAGCCCCTTTCACTCCGACAATATTAATCCAATGGAGGTATAGACTACCACTCACTTGCACTTGTGCCGCTAAATTGTTCGGCACATGAGGCTCGAACGGGTAGCCGTTCCTCACCGTCGCGTCGTAGCCATTTCCTAGAGAGTGGAGCCACCAGTGGCAGATCATCGAATTCTTTTCCACTCTATAAGACATCAACACCAACTGGTTACCCGCGAATCACTTGAAAGTGGCATTTGTCCTTATCCGGAACAAGCACCTATATAAAAACCTTTATTATTTTGTCATAACATAAGTATTGTAAAACAACACATTAACAATGGACACCATTACAATCCGCTTGGAACATTATATAGTATATTAAGGGCCGGTCTGAGATACTGGCGAGCCGGGAGGCTGCCCGGAGCGCCAAAGTTTTGGGACGCCATCCCGATCATCTATCTATGCATAACTTGCAAGTCAATAAATGTTGGTTACCGGCTACATCTAAATAGTATCCTGCAAGTCATCTTATTAGTGGATGGCAAGGGGTGCAGTACACCAAGGTTTCCTAGTTTTCCTAAGATACTCATTCCTATTATAGTCCTAGGGATAAACGACCCTCTATATTGCTCCGTCCTACAGTCGATGTCGCGGAACTTATCCTTCCGAGATATGCCGGTCTTCTGATAAGATCTACTCTCTCATCTGCTGGTCCTTCCGACGTATATTTTTCTAGCAGTATAAATGTAGCCTGCAGTCTACGTTTCTCTAACGAAGCCCATTTCACATTTTCTATTAATGTGGTTACGCTTTGTTTACTATAGTAATTTCTCTTTACGAATCTAGCTGCCTTCGCTGCATCTTTTCTATCATATTGTTGAGTCCCTTTCGTACGAATCACACACAGCTGACGCATAATCGAACCAATGATAAATAACATAATTCATTCACTTTTTCCGTAATATTTCAAACTCTTCTTCCTATAAAGGCCAGGTTTTTGTTAGCAGCACCTATCACTGGGCGAATGTGGGTGTGTCAAGAGAGATCCCGACGGATCGTAACTCCTCTCCGCGGGAAATAGATTTATCGAATATTATCCTAAGAAAAGGTGCTACCTCTTCGGTTAATTATTTGAAAACCCGAGCAGGAGTTTCTTCGGAGATCGGTTATTTTTAGGTCTAATCGTACTTACTTGTCTTTCTATTTCCCCCTCAGAAAGTACTTTATCTGCTATCGGGTCGTTCCTCGTGCCGGGTGCATAATTTACGCATTGATCGTTCGCGGCTGTTAATGCTTTTACGAAATGACGGTTTAGTTGGTTGTATTTCCCTACGATATCATGAATAACGGCACACGGGTCATTATGTAGGGAGGACATGGTAGGGCCTCTTCTCTGGACCTCCCTCACAGAGGACCAAAAGTCTTTAGGGTTCTCCTTCAAATTAGTAATTAATACCTTATTCCTGAAATTAGAAGAAGCCTTGCGCATAATATTTTTTACTTTTGCGCGGGCTTCCTTACACTTCTGAACTCTATAGTCGTCGGATGCTGCAGAAGACAGGCGCGCACCCAGAATTTTCTCTTGAGGGGAGCTCAATTCTAACAAAAAATATTCCACTTAACATTTGGACAATCTGGGGTCCCCTCAACTGCAGGCAGGAGCAGAGACTCCTCCTGAGTACCTGCATATCTGGTTTATACAAAGTTTAAGGTTCTTAAGTAAGAAAATTTAGCGTTTGGGGGGGGGGGGGGGGGAAGGGGGGCTGAGCCCCCACCTTGGTTGCACGCCTGGAAGAACGTATATTTCTTATTTTTGCGTGGCATATTCTCTGATGAATAAGCACACTTGTAAATTCCTTATTGAACCAACGAGGCTCATTATTGTCGGCCTTCATTTTAAATGGAATATTAATATCGATATCACGAAAACTAGGCAACATTTCCCTTTGGCGCGACCTGAAACTTGGAAAGTCTGCCTTGGCAAATCTATAAAAGTTTCTTTGAGGCTTAGAATGCCTCTCGATCTTTAATTTATACTCCACGTGCACAGCCAGGAGATCACTTATTCCATCCTCAATGGTCACGTTGAGGTCTGGGACGCTGGTTACTAATAAATCTAGTATGTTGCACGATCGCGTTGGCTTTCTGATTAATTGAAGCAGAGAGTTACCATTAATACCTCTCAGGACTTGCGTTCTTTACTTCTAGATTTGAAACATAGATTGTCCCAATTAATTGAGGCCAAGTTAAAGTCCCCACCAACTATAACGATACCACCTTTATTAATCACCCTAAGCTTTGAAAGTTGCATCTTGATATTTAATAATGATCTACACCTGAGTTAGGTGGCCAGTAAAACAAACATAAGATTACCTTTTTGGAGCCTTCTTTGGCAAATCCACATCAGACAATCTCAATGTGCTCGTCACATCCGGAATCTGGCAGCTATCATACTTATCGCTGACCGCAACGAAAACCGCACCACCCGAATATCGCTGAAGAGTCTGAAATCCAGGCGATATAATTTTACTTTTCATTTTCAATTGGTTTATGGGAAATTAATAAATAAATAGGCCATTTAAATAAATTTTAATAGAAATTTATGGAAGGGGGCGCTGGAGCGATTTCTTGCCCGTGGCGCCAATATACTAAACCTCGCAGACGACAACCGACCCACTGAGCGTTTTCATCCGGACCGCCACAAGTTTTGTAATTACAAGAATGAAATGTAAAATGAGAATAGGAAATTACAAAAACGATATATGTATTTCGTATTTACTTCTCTATTTCCATTATGAATAAATACGTTTTAAAAATTGGTTATGTCATTAACTTATTCTTCAACTGTATTTTCGATTAGGTGAGTGCTGAACTTGGGTATGTGACCGAAACTTTAGGCACCATCGATATAATAGTGGTTAGCAATGCTGCAACGGAGTTATTGCGCATGCGCGTGGCGCAAAAATTACAAAGCTTCGTGTTGTTTTTTGAATTTGTCCGTGATCCATTTAAAGAACCCGATACACGAATATATAAATCGAGAAGGAGGTATGAAGACTCGTGATTTTAACATAGTTCGAGAACGGAACATTTGTTTATTATGCATTAAGTTTCACATCCAGTATATCTTATTTGCAGTGTTTGTGTTGCTACGCCAAAAAATGAATTTGTAATGGTATTTTAAGAAAGTTCATCCTGGTTTAGACTCCAAAAATAAAATGTTTAGGAATCACTGTGCTAGAGAGTTATCGATCTCCTCTCGTCTGAAAATATATTCAAGACTGGAATAATCGCAAAAATATCAAAATTTTCAAAATGAATCGCTTTTCTAGGGTATCGCTAACGATATGTCGAAGACATGCACTTATTTTTTCTTTTATTGATATTTAAATGTTTATTCTGGAATTTCTGGCGATACTGAAAAGGAAAAACGCCTCGTTTGTAGTCTTACTAGTACTCTTCTTTAGCTCTTGACGAAAGATATTACTATGCTAAGTATGGTATGCGTGTTTTTGCGCGGCAATTTGTTATATAACCGAGGAACTTTTAGAATTTCGTCATTTAATTTCAAAACAATTTCGAAGTAATCGAAAAGAACTTAATTGGGGAAAATTGTATTGCATATGTAAAGATAGGATAGGAAATAGTAGGAGATTCGAACGGCTGTGTACCTTTAATGGAGGAATACCCGAACCGCAGGAAAATGCAAGAACAAGTATATAATTAATGAACAGTCTTTGTGCCAAACACTAAAATAGACTTACGTGTAATAGTACTCTGGAAACAAATTCGATCAATGGAACTGAGTCGCAGTGAATTTCGTAACCCCTTTCTTGAAAATTCATATTCGGAACGTAATGATGAGTTGCTAACATCCGCTGGCTATCAAAGGGAAAGACAAACGAAACATATTGTATTATAAGACGGCGTCATCGGGTATTAATGATTCTAGCCTTCCTTGTAATCATGCAACTTCACTGATACTATTGGTAATTGGAAATCGCTAAACGTTCTCCCAGCTCTTTATTAGAATGGTTATACTGCATAAGTAAGTGTTCTCGTTCTAATCATATAAATTAATTTCAAACTTATGGTAACTATTTACTTTTTACTTTCTCATATACGAAGTATATTGAGAAAAAATTCGATCTCGGTATATTGATGGGAATATACGTTTTTGGTGTACCTGAGTCCGAAAAAGTGGTTTTCGCAATGCCGTCTGTCTGTGGGTCTGTCTGTTCGCGACTTTAAAGCTTAAACGGTAGAGCGAAAATAAATGAAATCTCGTAGTTAGGCATTTTATCATACAGAATAGAGAAGAAGAAATGGTTGGTATTGATTGCAAAATAATTAAGGGCAGTTTATTCTAGGCAATTTTAACAACAATTAGATTTTCTCAAAAAAGGCTCCAGACGATTTTGATCAAATTGCTTACTGTTACTTGAGTTTACGCCTTCAATAATATCAAATAGTTCATATCTCTAAAAAAATGAATATAAGGCTACTTTATTTTTGGCAACTTTATCAACAATTGGATACGATTCTCATCAAATTTCGTATAGTTATTTAAGTTGATGTTTATAATGATTCTACATAGTTCATATTTTTAAAAGATAATTAAAGACGCATTAGTGTGTGAGAAAGTTTGTACAATGCGTATTGTACCGATTTTTACTTTCTCATACAAAGTATCGAGAAAGTATTGTTTTCGCGAAAAAATTCGACCTCGAGATTTTTACGGAAATGCGCGTTTTAGGTGTCGCTGAATCCGAGAAAGTAGTTTTCGCAATGCCGTCTGTCTGTCTGTTACTGGCGCTGGAGCTTAGACGGTAGGACGAAAATGAATGAAATCTCGTACTTAGGCATTTTATCATACTGAGCAGAGTATATATAGAAATGGTTGACATTGATCAATAATTAAGAGTAGTTTATTCTACGCATTTTCAACAACAATCCGATTTTCTCGAAAACGGCTATAACGATTTTGAGCAAATTTCGCACAGTCACTTGAGTTTACGTCTTCAATAATACTATATAGTTCATATTTCTCAAAAAATGAATATAAGTCTAATTTATTCTAGGCAACTTTAACAATAATTCGATTTTCTCAGAAACGGCTTTAACGATTTTGATCAAATTTCTTACAGTTACTTAAGTTTACATCCTCAATCATACTGTATAGTTCATATTTCTCAAAAAATGAATAAAAGACTAGTTTATTCTAGGCAACTTTAACAATAATTCCATTTTCTCAGAAACGGCTACAACGATTTTGATCAAATTTCGTACAGTTACTTGAGTATACGTCTTCAATAATACTACGTATTGCATTTTTCCCAACGAATGAATATAAGGCTAGTTTATTCTTGGGCAACTTTAACAAAAATTGGATTTTCTAAAAACAGGCTCATACGATTTTCATTTTCTAAAGATAACTAAACGACGCATTAGTACGTGTATGAGAAAGTTTGTACAATGTATGTTGTACCGATTTTTTACCATAACTCTAGTCACCAAATAGAAGAAAAATGTTACAGCCTATTCAGTAATACCTTTTGTCACAGTACTTGAAAGTTGAGATTGTTTTTTTTAATAAATGGTAACCAAAAGTATAAAACCGGTGCTGACCCGAGTGTTTCGAAAAATTTGAAAGAAAATAGTAAATTTTCAAATATGCTTACTTCTGATGGGAGAAAAATTAGTACTGTACTATCAAAAGTAGTACACCTGGGAACACTAATCCTGTTGGATACCTCTGGCATAGATTACGTGTTTACAAATTTCTGAATTCTTTTTATTGAAATTCTCTATAGACAATTCAGCTTACATTTTATTTTCTAATGATATTAAAATACATTGAATGCAACTTATAAATCCGAGTTTGTCGTTTTCTGGTTAGCGGAAGAATTACCTATCCTCATTTTTTAAAAATAAGTGTGTCCTACACATGGATACATTATTTCCAATATGACCACATATCGTATTCATGAAGTCGTTTTTCCCTTGAAGGTGGACATATTATATTTTATTCAAACAAATATGCGATGCATTTAAAAGGAAAAGAGAAAGTTTAATTAAGGCGGAGAAAATATTTTAGCCGAATTCGCTTCGTAAGAAAAGATAATATGAGGACATGCATTTTAAAATTTTATTCTAAATCACTTGAAACGCTGCTGAGGAATGAATTATCACGTGATCTTCGTTTTCGCAATTTATCATTTTTATTCAAACAATTAACCAGAGCGCCCGAGCCGAAATGTTTGTCTATAGAAGAAATTATTTATTTTCAGCCCAAAGCTAGAAAATATATCAAATTTAAAAAGGAGACGTAATCCCAATAGTATGATATATTTTTGTGTACATCAAAAACAAAATATTTTACTACGGTACTCCCTTTCCCTATTTTTTCAACCTAGACTATTCGTATTCTAATTTAACTCTACAAAGACCTAACTCATATATATATATATATATATATAATTATTATTATTGCGTTATTCGCAGAACGAGAATATATTGCCTCCGTCGACCCTTTTTGTGTGGTTGAAGCGGAAATTCGGTAAGGGTATAAGATAATTGGAAGCCTCCCTCTTATCCCATAATTAAACATGGAAAGGATCCAAAATGATTCTTCCGAGAAGACTTATAATTACCTTTCCAGTTATATGCGCGGCTTCATTTTACTCGAACGCAGATTGCTCTCAAGTCTACGTTTTGTGATTTTATTACATTTTTGGCAATGAAAAATTTCTTTCGCCATATCTGTTACGCTTATCTCAAAAATCAGTATCTTTTCAATGTGAGTTTTTATTTTATGTTTTTAAGTTTAAGAATTTATTAATAATTAGAATTTAAGTGTACATAAGGAAATACAAGAATAAAATGTACATAAAGAAATCACAATAAAGTTTCACAGAATTATCTGGGACAAAATCCTAAAAAATTTAAATAAAATAATTTGTTACATAATAAAAATACATTAAGGATTTTGACAATAGTAAGAGAGAAATGAATTATCTTTCTCATCCTTCAAAGCCAGAGGCTTGTCTGGAGGTGCCAACTTTAACATATACTAACGTCATTTGTTTAGAATTACATTATACAAAAATATACAGTACAGAATTACATAGAATAAAATCCTTAGTTTAGAATTACAATATCAGAGTTCATTCATCAGCCAATCTTTAACTTTTAATTTAACAATAGACATTTTGTCTAAATTTCTTAGGTCCTTGGGTAGTTTATTGAGCTATGAAGGGAAAACAACATTAAGATTTCTGCTACCATTATTGTTATAATATTTAGGTGTGAAGAATAACCAGTAGTTTATTTTATCCGTATTATATTAAATATATCTATATATTTTGTACTTGCTAGAAAAATAATTATCTATTATAACCAAATAATTGTACAATTTATCAACAGTGAGTACATAATACTTTTTACATAATTGACTTACGGTAATATTGGCATCCTGTGGGTTTATCAATTTTAAGATACGCTTTTGGTTATTAATCAAACAGTTAATATGTAATTTAGCTGTATTACCCCATATGGTAAGGCCATAACGAAGAATACTCTCAACTAAACCTTTATAAATGATAATTTTAACATTTACAGGCACAATATACCTAATTCTATAAAACTGGTATGCAATTTCCCTCAACTTTGCATTTACTACCTTCCTGCTATGTAAGTTAAATCTAAAATTATCATCAATTATTACACAAAGATAGGAATAGTCATCTACCTGCCCCAACACAGAAAAGTCACATGGTTCAGGATATGTATTGTGTAGGCACATATGTGAGTGAAATTTCGATGAAATAGTTTTTATTTTAGATACTCTATTTGAGATATGCATTACTTGAGTTTTCTTATCACTAATAACTGTATTATTGTCATGAGACCATATATTTACCTTATCAAAATCATCCTGCATTAATTTATGAGCACTATAAAAATTGACATGGCAAGCAATCAGAACTATATGTCATCAGCATACAGAATAATTTTGCAATTTTTTATTACATTACATAGGCCATCTGTATATATTAAGAATAATACGTGCCCTAAAAATGACCCTTGTAGAACACCACAATAGAGTTGTCTTGATGGACCATACACATTATCAATACAGACTCTCACCCAACGTTCAGAAAGATAACTCTTAAACCACTTCAATATATTACCACGCATGCCAATATTAATTAATTTTGTCATCAAAATGTGAACATCAATTGTGACAAAGGCATTTTTATAATCTATGAAAGTAGTTATCACATGGAGATTTCTGTCAAGAGCAGCATTAATATTATTCGAAAATTCCTGAAGAGCATTTTTGGTACTTTTATTTTTTTGAAACCTATACTGACAATCCGATATCAACCGAGTTTTACTTAGAAAACTAGTAAGATATCCAGCCACATACTTTTCCATGATTTTACTAACAACAGGTAATATAGATATTGGCCTGAAGTTATTCAGATCCTTGCTTATTACCACTTTTAAATAAGGGCTTAATTAAGGCCATCTTTAAACCAGAGAGTACTATACCTTCACTCAAACTATTATTAATAAGTCTGGTAAGCACTGAAACATCAAACTCCTTATTTCTTAAATCACATATTTGGATTTTGTAAAAGCCAGGAGACTTATTTGGCAATGCCTTTAAAATTTTCTTAATATCTTCATTGGTCACCTCAGGTATAAAAATACTGTCAGCTGAACTTGACACTGTATAATTACCTATCTTACAGGAACAAGTAATCCTTATTTTAGAAACCTCCATGGTAAATTGACTCAAAAACATATCAGCCAAATACTTTCTGCAATAAGTATTATGGAAGATCTGCATTAGAGTTTGTGATCTATGATTACCAGTAATACACTTAACTTCTTGCCATACTTTTCTCATATTATTCTTTATTGTTTCAAATTTATTTTAAAAAATACAGTTTTAGCCTTTTTAATTTCCCAATTCACATTATTTCTAAGAGATTTGTAGCTTTTGTAGTACACATTATTACTAGGGCAACTTTTCCATTTATGGAACATTCCATCCCTGATTTTAATAAGATTAATAATATCATTGGTAATCCAGGACCTTCTAGCATTCTTAGGATCTCCTAATTTAAATTGAGTTGCCTTACTATATATTTTATCGAATAAATTCACTAGCATATCGTACTGCCTTTCTGGGTTATTATTTATGTTAAAAATTGAGTAGTCAACTATTTTAAACGCATTATTTACAATTCTATTATTAATAAAAGTTGACTTGTTATTATTGTCATAATGCAACTTGCTGGTGTCATGTGAACTGATAAGAGTCAAGTTTCCACCAATAATATAATGATCTGCCAGTTTTGTGTGAATGGTAAAACTTTTTAATTTATTCACCTGACCTTTCCAAAATATATGGTCAATACATGATCTGGTAAGTTTACCATCACTTAGTTCCTCTCTAGTAAAGTCAGAGATAAACTTGAGATAACCCAGAGAGGCCAAAACATCCAAGTAGTTAATCACATTGCAGTCACCAACTTTCTTTATGTCAATATTAACATCACCCAAGATAATGGCATTATCACATTTTGCAATTTGCAGATAGTTACCTAACTCAGTAATAAAATCTCTAACACTCAGGTGAGGTGACCTGTATACACACATCAATGTTTAAGAAACCGGTAATACACTAAAAAAGTATAGATTGATAACCAGTAATATATTAAACGCAAAACGATTATTCACAAATAGTACCACACCACCACCTTTCTTATTATCTCTAAGCAACGAGTATCTACTAAATTCTTCCAAATTGAATAGTTCAACCTCCTCATAAGTTACATTGACCTCAGTCAACAAATGAAGGAAACATTACCACAGGTATTAAAAGCGTTATGCATACACAACAATTCATCCCAATGGTTTTTAATAGATCTCACATTGACGTGATATAACAAATGGGGATGACAATTAATTAGAATAATTTTGTCGATGGAGTCAAGGGTATTATGATCGATAACTATGGATTGAATATCAACCAACAAATCCATATTCAAGATAAGGTTAAACCAACAGGGTAAGACACATTAAAGGAGATTTCAGGCTAAGTAAGATCGGAATCACATTCAATTAAGTTTACTTTACAATTTTTATCCTTTTTTAAGAACGCCCTTCCATTCTTAACCCATACGAACTTGTAATGAAATTCTTTTGCATATTGTTTATCTTTTCACAATATATTGCTGTAGTACTGAGACAGACATTTATTAATAAATATTCTCTTGTTGTTGTTAGATGAGATGATTTGTTTATCATTCAAGTTTCTTTTCCTAGTCATCCAAGCATCTCTTTAAACTTATTGACAAATTTAACAATTTGTTTTTCTTTTTGATTGATCACCTCTTTTATTTATGACATAAGCCTCAAAACATTTAATATCATTATCCTCAACATTAATGGCAGAACCAATTCCAGCAACCAAATTATTTAGCTCATCTTGTGATGCAAAGTTTTTTTTCAACACCCACTATTTCAATCTGATTGGTAAGCTCATTTTGCTCTAAACGGTGTATGTACCTTCTTTGTGAGCTGTTCAGTAATTTTATTCTTATACTGTAGCTCAGTTTTCAGGTCACGAACTGTCATTATAAGCTCTTTAACCAATTCACTGGAGTGCTTATTGTCAGCTGATTGCGAATCGAACTGCTGACTCAGAAAGGAGAGACTGGCTTTAATTTCGGCTAAGTCTTTACTCATTTGAAGGGTATTTATACCGTCATCAGAACTTATCTAAAAAGGAACTGGATCAGCGCTTGGACTCGATACTGACGTTGATCTGCAATCCGGACATCTCCATTCTTGACGTTTTTTCCCGGATTTCGTCTTCCAAGTACTCTCGGAGAGTCCAGAGCAGGAGAAGTGTATCTTGCAATTGCAGCCACAAGCATGTGCACTTATCACGTGTCATAACGATCAACAGTTTTCAACCAAACGTAAACAACGAGATTTATCCAGATTTTCACAACAAATCTGCGAAGAAATCTTCCACTACGATACTATGGGATAAAGTAATACTCATGAACGATATACAACCGAAATTTAAACCCAAAGTACAATTATGCAGTTTAAATATCAAATTTAAAACATGATAGGGATCACACTTCGGAACTCAGAACAAATGAAAAAATAATTCTTAAACACATACTAAACTAAACTGAAATGCTAATTTCTCAACCTAAAGATATTTTTATAGCCTGTAAATTACCTGTAAGACTTAAAAATCTTGAGACGCGCATGATAATTCACTGAAAAATTATTTTAAATATTTGCCTCGCAAATTTTGTGGGAAAATTTTCACTCTCGTCGATGGCATAATGTACTACCTGTTGCCTATGTTAGAGAACTAAAACATTCCATCGGAATTGCTACCTCCTGACGTTGCCATAGTAAAACTTGTTTCTGACACATTATGACTGCGTCGTTTCGTAAACGGATTTCAGACGCTTCGTCACTAGGGAACGCTGTAAACTCAAATCGACTCGAAATTTTTAGCGGGAGGGTTGGAAACATGAATAATGTATATGGCCATTTGCCGCAGATTGCTAATGACTGCCGAAAAAGAATGAGGCGTCACTACTTGCGCTGACATCTTCCGAGTGGTCAATAAAACAGCTTCCATCTCCAGCATCATTCTATACTGTTGGTAATAACGAGCCACGTAAGAGTTGATTTTTTATCCTGTTTGCATAGCTTTAGTGAAAGAAGTCCATCAAAAACGAGTTTTAAAAAGTGGGAGGGTCGTTTTTGCATAAATTTGACGCAATTTGAATTTGAAAAATAGGATTTTCCTCCAAGGAAACGTCACTGAACGACTAAGTGAATAGTTTTCCGCCTTTGATGCTTTTGCTTCGATGACGCAGAGTTAAGCGTAGTTTTTAAAAAAAGCGTTGTCAACTTAGGTTCGTAAGCATATAAATCACAATTATTGATGTTTTCCGATCTCATTTTAACAATATTACAACATATGCGTTTTAATATTTTTACACCATATTTTTGTATTTAAAAAAAAACCATAAAATTTTCTAGTGAAATGTAACTTAATTTCCTAATATGTTCAATTTTTCAGCAGGTTCCTTTAAAAAATTAACTTTGTCATGATGCCATTCTGTCTTGCCGTCAAACTCTCGGTGATTACTCAACTACTTTAAGATATTACCTAAAGTTAATATAATGATGGATAGCTATCGGAAAAATATAACTGCGCTCGTGTTACAATATTCCGAAAAGTCCAAATTTTTCCAGCCGTAGGTACTTGCTATGGGTAAATTGAGAACTTTTAAATTATGTTTGGACGAATCCTTAAATTCTGAAGACTTCGGTTTTTATGGCCGCTAGGAAATCTTAATAAACTTTTACATTACAAAGGAAGACAATAACTCCATTGCGTGATGGAGATGAAGGAAGAAAGGAATATTTATTAAATCTAATCTGGAAGCATAAAAAATCAAAATTCCTAATTTTAATAAATTATGAACTAGGTACATAATTTCAAATGGGCTACTAGTTTATTTCCTTGAAAATGTGTAATTTTCTATAGTACACGTTCTACTTTTTTATCTTTATGAGGAGTTTATAATTCATTCCATGTAGTTCACCATTTTTAATTCCTTTCACACCATTCTTTTAAAAAAGTTATTTTAACAATTTCACATCTTAAATATTTTTTTCTTATTTCAGTTGACAACACCATCTTATCAATTGTTGTTCAGCGCGCGTCCCTTTAAAGCTCGCTGCGGCTTGTTTCCATTCTTCGTCTATCACTTTCAATTCTACAAAATTCCAACATATTCCACATCCAATATCCATAATTATCACTCTATTCTTCTATTATTTTAGTCGTTGAAAATTAGCGACGCCAACTCACTGACCAGCTGACTACTACTGTATATAACCCACAAACTCAGCCACAGTAAAGTAACGCATTAACTTGCGTACTTCCCCATTCTCAAATCCTCTTTACTTTCTCCCCCTCTCTTTTTTGTCCTCCCCCCCCTTTTGCAGTTCCTTTCCCATAATTTCTCACCTCTTCCCTGTTTCTCCATTCCGTTCTCCTTTTCTTTAGTTCTTTCTTCTTCTAACGCTCTCCCTCCCCCATTTCCTCCGTTTCCTCTCCATTCCTCCATGTCCTCTTCTCCGCCTCGCACGCCGTTCACCGTCTCTTCCCATTCTCCTTCCTCCTTCCACCTCTTCTACCTTCCACCTACTCCCGATGTTTACGTAATCGATGGAACCCCTAAGGGTAGAGGGCGGAGTTCGTGGGTTGGTAGGTGGGAGACTGCCGGCCACTTTGTGAGCTGCCCTCTCCCACCATCTATCGCCCCCTTGCGATCTTTTTTTCCTCTGGCCCTCTCCACCCCTTCCCTCCTTAAAACTTCCTCCACCCTATCCACGGCCCATATGTACTCCCATACGCTTCCTCTCTCTCCCTCTCCCTCTCTCTCTCCCCATTCTTTCCTAGCAGGATGTTCCACCCTTACCACACGCCCGCGCCACTTACCCTCGCCATAAACCCTTATACTTTTATCCTCCCATTCCCCCATTACGCCCGCCCCTCCTTCACCCCTCCTTCCCCCCTCTCTCTTCCTCATCCGCCCACTCATCCTTATGCTTCTGGACAGGTCCATATTGCGCCTCTCTCCCTCTTCCCCCCGACTGCGATCCAAGAAGCCAATCTCGACAATCAGTTTATTTCTCCTCCGCCACTCATTTTCCTCTTTCTCGTCCCTTCCCTTTTTTACTGCAAGGATTTCTTCTTTTTTTATGTTGAAAACTTTCGCTCGACTCTCTCATCTCTTTCTGTTTTAGTTTTTCTGTTGGCATTCCGCGGGAAATCCGGATATATTGGCGCGGAGGATATTGGTTCCGCTCCCGCTCTTTACTCCCAAAGCATATTTATGCAGGGCGATGAATTTCTCGTCTGTTCCGCGCGATTAATTTTCTTACCCATCAAACATCTGAAATTGTCAAGTTTTCATAAAGTGTCTCTCTCTGTCTAATTTTTATACTTTATGCAAAATATTCAAGGGATGTGATGACTATTTATGTAACGTTCTCTTATTTCATCACAAAATTTTGGTTTAGAAAATTTTTAAATTTTACACTTTCGGATCCAAAGGGAAATTATCCAAGAGAGCAAACAGAACTATATTAAGCTTTCTGGCTAAATTTTGCTATATATTCAGTTTTTCATGTTTTGCTGTAGGACAGGGGTGCCCATTACTTCACCCATGGACGACCGGTCGCCCTTTAGGAGGGTCTGTGTCGCCCACGCATCCATCCAGGCATTAAGCTTATATGCCTGAGTAAGGAGTTCTATTTTCTAATATGAACTTAATTAAATAAAAAACCAGAAATGCTCTCACTAATGAACATCTCGAAGACTGTTTACTTCTCTCTGTTTCTAGTTACATGCCCAATTACCAATCATTAGCTGAAGATATGCAGTGTAAACGTGCCCATAATCGCGCAAATTAAAATTAAATTAAATTAATCAGTTGTATAATGTTGTTTGACGTGTAATGTATAATAAATGCATTTTCCGGTAAATTTGTAGTATAATTCATTCTTAAAATCCCTTTTTATAAATTGAAAAAATAAGTAGCCCGCGAGACAATTACCAGGATGAAAGTAGCCCATGATATGAAAAAGTTTGGGCACCCCTGGTGTAGGATATAGTATAAATCCTTTTCTCCGTTCTTCCTTTCTTAAAAATAATCATTAAATATCCTCCTGTTCCTCTAAAACTTTTTAAAAAAACTCACGTAACTAATATTATATGCATAAAAATATCAAATCGAAATTGCAATAACAATATTCCAGCAAAAACTGACAAAAACATAAAAACTATAAAAAAATAATTACTAATCCGTAAATCCAGATCGTTGATAATTTATTCGATTCGAAAATAAATTTCCACCCGGAGAGTAATTTTGTTTTTCATTATTATTTTCACATACATTCCTGCTTTCAGCGCAAGACGTCTCGGAGTTATCGGTACCTACTGTTCTATCAGGCCAAGAAAAGAGGTAAATTTGCATTCTGCGAAAGCGAATAAGAGTTTAAGGGCCCATTTACCTTATCTTCGAGGCTCTTTCGAAAGGGTTATTTTTCTTTATTGCGCCATTATCTTCAATGCTATCTCCTCCCTCTCTCTCTTTCTGTCTCTCACTCACTCTCTCTCTCTCGCCACTAACCGTTTTTGGAGTATACCTACGCCTCATCATCATCCCTTTCAATCTCCTCGCACGCGACACAAAATGGACCGCGTATACAAAACTCGACCTCCATCAAAAAAAAAAAAGAGAAGAACCTCTTACTTTCCCTCGCCACACACTCCGCCGAGAACTCCTTTTCACCGAGGGAAAAAACATCCTCTCCTAACTTTTCATTTTTTTCCTCCTTCCTCTCTCCCCGTAGCACTTCGTCCTTTCAGAAAGGAAGAAACCGACACAGAGATAGCGAACGGCGAAAGAGAGGGATAAAAAAAACGAATAAAAAGATACGCGGGCAAAGCGGTTAAGATACTTCAGGAAGCCTCGCTGGTCAATGGCACCCTGAGGTCGCGAAATGAAGGGAGACTTTCGAGGAAAAATATCCCCCTTCGGAAGGGTTCGAAAATAGACGCCGCCGCCGCTTCTTCCTCCGCGTGCATGCATGTTAAGGTTGCGGTCAGCTTTTCTGGCCTTCTGGGAGGGGGGAAAAAATATCGAGGATGGGAGGAGGTATGGGTGGTCGGACACGAGGAGAAAAGGGAAGGGAGATAGATATATATAAAAAAAAAGTTTTTATCAGAGAGGGAAAAAGAGAAGCCGAGGCCACAGCGCTGGATAGTTAGGGAGAGTGGAAGTACTCGAGAGCCACTCGGCCTTAAAAAAACGTGCATTTTTCCCAGTCGTTTTTTTTTATTTCAATAGGGAAAGTGAGCGTCGGCCTTGCCCAGTGCCAATGTGTGCCCGCGCGCGCACACACACACACGATTATACTCTCAGCCCCCCGGAGAGGACCTCTTATTTTTCCATCATCTTGCTGAATGGGAACGCCATGCAAAAAAAGAGATAGAGAGAGAGAGATAAGTAAGACGGAGTTGGAATAATGGGGAGAGTTAAGGAAAGAGAGAGAAGTAGAAGAATAACGGAAAGTACGAATCTAGAGAAAGTGAGAGAGGGTGAGGAATACAGAGATTATGAGAGAATTGGATGAAAAGGCGATTCCGATGTGAGCGAGTGTGGATAAGGGAGAAAAAAGTTGTAATCGACCGAAGACGTTGAGGTCGCTGACCCGTTTCTTTAAACTAAGGTTTTCGTCAATGTTTTTGTTTCGGATTCGATGAACGATAGAATCAAAATCTAGGATGAGCGATAAAAATCCATTGCTGCGCATAAGGTGTTAGAGGGTTTGAAAATTTATGGTTTAGGAAGAATATAAAAACCTGACGTGGCCAACACATGACTTTCTCCATATTTGGGGTATAGATATTTAAATTATTATGAATAGCATTATGAGGCAAAATTATTATTTCGTATCGTAAAAGAATACATTCGTCCTTATCGCCGTAAATTACGTATATTTTGAATATGTTTACAGAATTCACCGCTACAGGGTGCTGGCGCTGTATACTGGTATTAAGATAAAGCGAAATATCTTCGAAATGGATGGTTCTGCAAATATTTGTTTCAAACAAAACTTGGAAGAAATATTATTCTCTACAACTTTGATCCTTACGAAGATTACCAATAACGATGTTTTTAAGGAGATATTTGACGGAAACCGAAAAACCTGTTATTTATAAATAACTCCTAAACAATAACTCCCATCGAAAATTGTTTCAAATAAAAACTGTAAGAAATTACATTCTCTATAACCTTTGTATAGAATTGTGTATATCATAATGATGTTTTAATGGAAAAATATCGCAAAAACCGAATCGGGTTTCGAATAAACTTCGACTTTCGTTTAACCGCTATTGTCGAAAAACTAATCAGTTCTTTGTGCTCATGCTAAAGTTTTATATATGAAGTTGGGTAACGATATGACAAGTACTTTTTGAGTTAGAGCGCCCACAATCACACACACACGCACACACAGACATCATTCCGAAAATAGTCTAAACGTGTTCTAGGGACCTCAAAACGTGTATTTCCGTTGAAATCTCGAAGTCGATTTTTTTCGTGATCACAATACTTTCCCATTACTTCGTATGGAGAAAGTAAAAACAGACGATGAGTATAACGAGACAAAAAAATTAAAGATTAGAAGCAAATATAGGATAATAATTATGCTCCAAAAGAGTTCTTATACAAATTTAGTGCAAGAGCCTTTTTGCCCTAGTATGCTGCTAGTAACGGAACACTTGAAATTTGAATTTTTTTCTAATAAAACATTATCTTAAAAAATATAAATGTTTCGCTGTTATTTTCATTTATAGAAATGACGTTGAGCCAATTTTAAAGGTGGCGGCAAAATATTAGAAACCTTGCAAGCACGGTAATGAGAGAGTAAAGGAAATTTTCCAATTAGAATTACGCTACAGAATACTTTTCTATAAAATAAGTATGATAATGAGGAAAGTATAATGCAAGTAACTCGGAAAGGGCGAATGGAAGAAGGAAAAATAATTACAGTAATATTATGTTATTCAAGAAAGTATAATCAAGCTCACTTTATGGCTTAAATAAAATTGAAAATATTATTCAAAAGATAACTACTTAAAGCTGAAAAAATAAGTACTTCAATATCTCCAATAAATATTCATAAAACAGCTTAAGTTTTCATTTCTTTTCAATTGTAGATTCTTAAATGATTATTTTTTAAATTTGTTTTTAGCCATAAGATTAGCTAGATTCTCTATCAAAAAAATTACGTTCCTCCAATATCCATTAAAATGTCGGACAAATCCGATGTGCATTTTGGTTACAAAGTAACCGTCTTCAGTGGAGATTCCATTGGAGCTCATTTTTTTTTTAAATTTAACGTGGCATACGCTCATCATCCCGCAGTTACCTCATAAGCGTCCATTTGGGCAGAGAAAGGATGATAGGTTTGAGCGAGAAATAAAATCACTGCTCGAAGCTTCTTACGTAAATGAAGAAAAGTAAAGTAAGAAAAAAGACGTTCCTCTGCCATCGTGGCATTTTTACGTCCTCTTCTCTTGGGCGCCGACTTTCCGCGATATAGTCAGCAAAGAAGAGGCGAGATCGAGGCGCGTGTGAAGAGAGAGAGAGTTTGCTCGGAGAAATGAAACGCTTATCTCTTCGTCCTCATCTACGACTGTTAAACATCAACTCAAATCTGGAGTATTTTCGTGGCCGTAAAGGAGCGTAATCCGATCACTTTATTAGAAGGTTTTTGCTTGTTTATGGAAAATTTTCTGCGCGCAAAACGAACGCGAGAACCTTTATTTACGTATAGGAATACAAATGAATGTACATACGTACATGTATGTACTAGCATATTAAACTGCAACTTTTCGGAAATCCATTATTTTACAAAGAAATAAATGTACAAAATTTCACTACGACTTGTAGTTGTGGTAGAAAATGTGTACATTTATTTATTTAAATAATAAGATGTAGTACTGGCTGAAGCGATATAGCACGTTCTTATTTTCAAGGCAAATTCACATTCCGTCTTGTTGTTGTGAAAGCAGAGGTCATGCGCAGCATAAGATAAAAACTATTTCGACTTGAAAGTTGGTAGAGGAAAAGAAATTGAATTATTCGTACGGAGGTAAAATTTGATTCGAAAAAACATTTTGAAAAGCTGTTACACAAAAAATAATGATTTTCAATAAGACCACTTAATGTTATCGGAGTTGAAACATAGAATGAATGTTATTATGTGATTCTTTAGTGGGTTTTTTTTTAAAGAGAAGAGGATGACAAGAGGGGGAGAGTAAGCAGAAAAACATAGGGAAGGGTGAAGGATGTAGAGAAAGGAGGGGAAGAGAGGGACAGAGAAAGAGAAAAGAGAGAGGTCGGATGAGTCGCAAAAAAGAAAACCGATTTTTTCTTAAGAATCGGAGATGATATTTTCGTGAAACGATGGAAGGATTCGGATGAAATATTTTATCGAATGAGAGCCTAATATATGTTTTCATTGGCATTACGTCGCAAGATTTGACTGAAAGTGGTTTTCCGAAGTTTACATACCTGGGTTGTAAGTTTCTCCTTCGGACATTCCATAAATGACGGATTAAATTGTTATTTATAAAGCGCGTTCAATTTAGTAATTATTTGAAACCAATTTAAAGATTGGATTTACGATTTTATTCGCAACCGACGAAAACTATTGCTGTTATCTTTTGGCAGGTTTAAAGCAGACATAGGCAAGATTAAATTTCCCTCCGATTTATTAACCAAATGAATTTCATTTGGTCAGATATAACGGTCGAGATTTGATAATGATGAATAAATTTAACTTGAAAAGTATTCAGATTTTCAAAAACAAAGTTGAATATATATATATATATATATATATATATATAGGGCGATATAAATCTCAGTATTGGAAGCCATACTTCTGTCGAATAGAATTATTTTTAACTATCATATGCATCCAAATGCATTTAATATTAAACGTATGAAGTAGATGATCAAAAAATTTTTTTTATATTTCGGAATACGAATATAGAACAGTATAAATTCGGTTTGAGACGCTATCACAACCATTCCAAAGGGTCATTACACCACTAGAATTTTTTCAACTAAAATTTGAGGACAGTATTCTTTTGAAAAGGTTCCTCGAAGCATTGGAGAGAAAAAAAGGACGAGGAAGGGAATGAAAGGGAAGAGTCGATGGTGTAATGAGTAAACCTACTTTCGAATAGAAGAAGGAGAAGAAAGAAAGAGGAAGGAGATAATAAATATGAAGGAAACGAGAGATCGATGGAAGAAATTCCCCGCGCACCCTTTCTTTCATTCCACTCGCAATTTCATTCCGTCCTTTTTGCTATCCTCGCCCTAGGATAGGATGGAGATCTTTTTTTTTTTCGTTCCCTTTTTATTGTAACGAGGCCAATTCCCAGCCTGTGGGGGAGGGAGGGAGGCTCGCGAATCCTGTAACCTTAAAGAAAAGCAGGGAAAAAAGGAAGAGAGAAGGAAAGAGGAACGCGGGAAGGAGTGGAAGAAGGGGAATGGAAGGAAAGTAGGAAGCTATAGCAGGAGAATAAGGTATGAGCGGAGGAGGAGAGAAGGTCGGCTTGTATGGAAAAGAACTCCAAGAGCCAAATATTGACTTTCCCGTGCACAAAAGCTCTCCACTAGCTTATATTCCTTGCCTTGGGCAACCCTCTCATTCCCTCTCGCTCCCAACCTCCCTCTTTTCCCCTGCTCCCTCTCTCTCTCTCTCTCCTACTCTCTCTCTCTCTCTCCTACTCTCTCTCGTCTCTCTTCCTTACTATATCCGCCTCCATTGCTCATTCCCTCCATCTTCCGCCTCCCGTCAAGTTCGTCGAAAAAATCGAAGGTTTTTTAAAGACTTTTTTTCTTCCCGCCCGCTTTAGTTGTCTTTAATGCGTAATAACGATAGTGTGTTGGTTGACGATTACCCAGAGGATCCATCGCTCGAAATATCTGAAATTTTAGAGGATGTATCGATTCCTTCCCATGCGTCCGAGGGTTTTCTTAAGAGTTGTTTGAATGTTAGCCCTCTCTCCGTTTTCCTATAAATTTCCCGAAACAATCTTTTTTTGAGTGATGTTTCGGGAATATTTATTCGATTTCTATTATAATTTTCTAAGGCCTTGTCTTCGATTGAGTCACAGCAAATTGTTATGATGTACGAAACTATGAAATGAGATTTTCACATAACTCGCAGTAGGAAGTCATCTTCGGAAGGAATGTTTGAATTCCTTTTCCTCGTAGACGATTTAATATACGCCACTTGTCTTGATGCCTTATTTATTTGCCTTTTGGAATATATTCCGCTTATTTAAGTTTAGATAGCGCCTACCCTAGATTTGGAGGGGACTACTTGAACTGCTCTCTTTAAATGATCAGTTGATTTTGCGGAGCATTTATTGCTGCAGTCTCTATTCCTATCTCGGATATCCAATATCTTCAAGTATGCATGATATTGCGTAGGTATTCAATTAATTTTGTTTATTGCCATTTTTAATCGAACTTAAATAACATTTCCTGCTTGGATAAAACAAGCGCGGAAAATTACATTTTCTTTCATTATTTTATGATCCCTGTAATCAGTTTTCTTCATGGTTTCTGGGGAATCGAGAGAAGATAGAAATCTTTTCATAATATTTGCCAAGCATCATCCAATAGAACTACTCTCATAGATTCTAGCCCCAAGTTTGATGAAAATATAAACGATATAATGTAGTCGTATGGTGTTCATCCGTTCATTTTTAAGCTCGCCCTTGCATTTTAGAGCTATTCATCCATATCACAGGCTAAAATGCGATAAACTGGATGCTTAACCGAAAAAATGAGCACTTCTTTCTGGACGACTAGCGAAGGTTATATATTATTTCTAATTTGTTCCTTAGCAGTTTGGTATCCATTTTCGTGTCTCTGCATTTCCCATTACAGGATACTCGAGAACTCTCTGTGCAATTTGAAGCACTCAACATTCACCAAGCAGGGAAATATAGAGGCCAAAAATAGATAGAGAGAGAGAGAGAGAAAAGAGGTGCGAGCGCTTGCAAGAAATAAAACGAGGGAAATCATAAAGCGTGAGCTTTCGAAGAAACATAGTGAAATATTCGTTTGCGAACAATACATATTAAAACTCGCAAATTTTTTATCTATTTTATTCTACGGTTACAGAAGTGTCAAACCAGTCGTGGTCTGTATCCGGCAGTCATTGCAGCTTTGTTCAATTTCCGCCAAACCCACGGTCAAGCTGCAGAAAATTCAACGTGAAAACATTTTCCTCTCGGTAAATGCATGGAAACGAATTGGTAAGAAGTTTCGAAAAAACACGCTCGGATTGAATGTATACAAATTATGTTTGTTTATTTATTATGTCTTTATAAAAAATAACAGAAAATACAGAGTAAATTTAGAAAAAAAGCGAAATTGAATGGTATATCATATGGTTTCAGAGCGTGGCATGTATACTTTTAAAGCGTCAATTTTGAATATTTAAGTTTGAGCGCATTTAAATTCACTATTTTATTTGAGAAGTAAACTAATTTTTGTAATTTTAAATGACGGAAATCAATTTATTTCTTTAGTGTAGAAAACATTTTAAGGTGTAAAAATTTAATACAGATGGCAACATTAATATTAATGACCAAATGTTTAAAAGCAAAACTTCCCCATAGCTTCCGAACAAAGCTTGCTTGTTGCCATCCTCCATTGACTAATTCTGAATAAAAACAAAAAGTTAAGTGTTTATTTTGACTAATATTGTTACTAAAATTTTTACCTAACATGATATAGTGACTAAAATCTAAATCCAAAAAAACAAAATTAGTATTATTAATTCATTCAATGCAGACCTATAGGCCAGGTAGCCTCTATTCCAATGGAAAATACACACATTCGAATTTAAGTAGTCCCATCACAGCGATGAAATAAAGTCTACGTACCTCCTACGTCATCAACTGGACATTAGCTATAACTAATAAGTAAAATTAAAGTTGAACTAATAACATAATAAAACCTGAACATCGGACAGAAAAGAAGAAAACCAGTACTTTAAAATCAACCTGAGCCAAACATTTGGAAAGGGCTCGGTGATCCTACGTGTTATAGTTTCTCTCAATGGCGTTTATTGTTTAGATTTTACTCTACAATTTTTCATTTACAAGTTTTCTCCTGAATGTATAAAATAGCTTATATAAAATTGCCATTAAATTTTAAACTAAATGACTGAATTTTCAAAATACAAATTCTTTAAACTGCAGAATTCATATTTGCTGAACTTCACCCAAGCTTAACTCCTTTCTTGCCCTATAAAAATCGAGATAAACCCTACCTATGTTAATTCTCCTACTAAGGTAAATTTAATGTACCAATGCATCGATGCTAGTGGATCAAACGCAGGCAGAAACGTAAGTACGCATATCTTGTAAGTGATAGCTAAATGACCATAATATTTTCTTGTCCCACGCAACGCCGAACCTTTTTTCGAGTAAAGGCATCCATCTCTCCTTCTTTTAAATTTTCAATTTTTATACAGTCGAGTGAGTGGAGAACGCTTTAGCGTGACAAGGGACTCGATCAACTTATGTAAAAAAGCACGAAAATTTCCTCTCTCTCTCTTTCTCTCTTCCCCTTCTACATAATGTCCCCCTATCTATTCTCCTCCCCCCATTCCTTGCTCTTCCCCCATATTCCCACTTCTACCTTCCCCCTCTCCCACCTCCTCCTCCATTTCCTCACCATACCGATCAATCCATAGCATCGCATAGCTGAGCAAGTGAGCGGACTAGTGCCGGTGCACTTTCCTTCGCCGGTAAAGACGTCCATTGTTTCCCCTCATCGCGGCATTGTGTCGAAACTAAAGCCTCTTTTGTGCAGTCTTAACCCGTCGCTTTGTGAGAAACGGAGAAAGAGAGAGAGGGGGGGGGAGGAGGGAATTGTGGGAGGTGGGGTGGGGGAGGAGGGTGTTTGGGAGGATGGAATGGGTGAGAAGGAAGGAAGGGAAGTTAACAAAAGACTCGCAATCCTTGAACACAGACGGGCACCTTGTCAACGGAGACAGGTTTTAGTCGTGTTTAAACTCTTTCATGGCGCTGCGACTGGCATAAACGGCCGCGTTTATCATACTATCAGTTGACGTGGGTTTTTAACCTGTTTTTATTTCTGCTTTAATTGAAATGGAGTTGCTGAATCATACAACCGATTTAATTATGAATCTTATCGCGATTGATGATAAGGCATTACATTAAGAAACGGAGATTAATTATGCGAACACAGGTGGGTGTTCTCTTTCATGGCTTTATGTTTAGCATGAACAACTGCGTGCATAATTTCATCGGCACATTTGCCATTATATATGATAAATATCATTTTAATATCTTGTACTAAAATGCAAGTGTTGTACCAGATTGCGTAGTTAATTCTGCATCTTATATTAATATCCGATACGACATGTTATAACAAGGAAGAATTGCAGAGGAAATTACATAATTTCACCGACTTACATTTCCAGCTGAGTAAAGAATAGCAGGTGCGATGCAGTGCTGGTTGCCCACATTCATAGGCGCATGCACTTTTCAGTGATATGTTTCGATTACTACCCAGAAGCTGACCCTAGATTCACCAAATTTAAACTTTGTGTACCTCTTATATAGAGCAATCAACCCTGGAAAATTTTCTACGTAACCATTGGAAATTAATCATTTTCAGAATTGCTATAATTAATAGTATGTAATGTTTAGAGCTTACGATAATTTTTGCCAGGGTAGGTAATGTATCGTAGATCGACAATTCTATAGTTATAATTTATTTCAGATATGGTATTTTATCCTGGCAATCCTTATAACTCACAAAAATGTAACATTCTAACGGAACTATACTTTTCCTAGTAATATAATTCATAAACATCGAGATGGCAAATTCTTTCGGAATACGTTCCTTATATGGCGTCGGAATTCTATTTAATATAAAATGCAATGGCGATAAAAAAAACATTTTCTTATATTTTGAAATAATACCACAAATATACATTAGTTTTCATTCATCATCCGGCTTTGTTTCCTGTTTTTTTTCGCTCTCGTCGTCGCCAAAACATTTCACCCATAAGAAAACTCTTCCGTCTTCGTGCCCTTCTTCTGCGGCGTCCATTTGGAGCGCTTTTCCAGCATCGATCCAATCTCGCGCCGTTCATTCTTAGGGCAGCGCTCATTTCACGCGGCGTTTGCTCGTGATGCATCATGGGACCACATAAGCATCGGGAATCACGCACCGTCGCCCCCTCATGCCACACGCTAACTCCCCACTCGCCCTCTCTTTATACGCCACTCTTTTCCTCAATTCCCTCTTTATGACTCTTGCTTATCACGCCTTCGCTCCTTTTAGCCTCTCCCGCTCTTAAGAACGTCTTACATTAGTCACATTGTCTTCTCTTTTATCTGTCAATGTCTTTGGCGTGAAACGTGGAGTCCTCTCGCACTTCCATGGTTACTCTCTCGCAAAGTACGACGTCCCTTTCCCTTCATTCCCCTTTTTGCTTATTCTTGTTTCCTCCTCTCTTTCCTCTTTCCATCCTCTTGTCTTTATTTTTCCTCTTACTTGTTCCAAACCATCCTCTACTCCTATTTCCTTCTTTTTTTCCCTAGTCCAATCTCATCTATAACTCTTAAGTGCCTCCATTTCGTATACCTCCCTTTATCTCTCTCTCTCTCGCATGCTATCCCATCACTTAACTCTTTCCGGCCATCTTCTTTCTCTCTTGCCACATTATCATCCCTTACCATTTTCTCCTCTAACACTTCCATGTTTCTACAACCCTCGCAATCGCCAATCATGGGGCCGTAAAGAGCTGTGCGTGCTTTTTTTTTTACTATTCCGGATTATTATCTGGAGTGTCTCGCAAATGACCATTCGTCTTCTATCTAACGTGGCCCGGAATTGCACATCTCGTGATAGGGACGCATTAACATTGGGAATTGTTTTGACCGATGCGGATAAAGAATAGGAAAGTTGAGGGAAATCAGCACTGAAATTACTATTGCCAGCAACCTGGCAATCGGACGATTCAATCTGTAAAAATAAGACTTTATTGTAATTACACTCTGTGCCTGAGAAACTTAAGACAGTGTGTTATGATAATTTACTTGCTTTGAAACCCGACTTGGTATTTGTAACCATTTTCTATAGTTTACCGTGTTTATCGTTTGTCGCATTATTTTTTTTACATAGTTAAATACTACGAATAAAATTATATTTTAAAATCAGGGGTGGTAAAATCATAATACTTTCACATGATTTAATTTCTGTTAGAACCATTTCTAAGATAAACTAAAAATTTTAGACGAAAGGTACGGATTTGATAAAGTTTTATCGATAATGTAAATACCAGCGCAAAACTTCCATTTTCAAGATTCGTTCTGCCCATGGTTCCACCAAGGATCGCACCATTCCATTCGGGAGAGACATTCAGCGAAACCAACGTGGTGAAAAATACCTTCCATTTTTTAGGCGCGTTTCTCTTCCAGCGTGAGCGCCTATTATCGTCGGTCTGTCCGTTCGTCCGCATGTTAGTTCTCGGCTTCTATGGAACGGATTTTCTTGAAATTTGATATTAAGGACTGACAATAAAATATAATAAGAAAATCGCATAAATGAATCAGGTAAGCCAATCAGGAGTACCACTTTACCGGTGACAAGAAATTAAATTTTTGTCATATCTCGTAAAGTATTGCTCATATCAAAATATTTTTCCAATAAAACTTGTAGAACTGGTAAATAAAAGTATTTTCTTTCTATACATTTTTATTGTAGGAGTAGCCGTTATCGATAAAATCAAACAAAAATGTCTTAATTCCAGTTGAACTTAGAAAATTTCTTGCATGGTTACTTCTTCATTGCCGCTAACATAAACAATCTCACAAACAAACGTTTCATTTCCTTACGTGTGCATGTAATATTATTAAATAGGAAGAAAATGGATTATTTATGATGAAGAAAATAACTTTAAAATGCTATTTCCCTTAAGTACAGGTATATGGTTTCTTTCTAATACTCCATTGCACGAAATGCGCCCATTTGTGTTAACTTGTTTTTAATACTTCCTCGCGACAAGTAATAAAAACTAAATAAACATCCTTATTTCTTCATACGGGTCATCCCCTTCCCTTTCGTCTGTTCCACGGCACCCAACTTTACGTCGCCGTGACAGAGATCCGTGGATAGGTCCTCAAGCGATGTATCTGATGCGCCTCTTTGGCCCTTAAGACCAATGTGTCTTGACGTTCACCGCGGGTGAGAAGTTATCCTTATTCCCTCGTTCCTTCTCTCTCTCTCTCTTCTTCCCCAACCACTCCTCGCTCCTCCCCGCGCCTGTCTCCGTCTTCTGGACATTTGCCGAAGTCCCCGAACGCTCCGTCAATTTTATTTCGCAAAGACGATTGTCTGGGCACGGTCTATACGTGTGCAGCTTTCCTTATTCCATTCCTTTAGCGGCGCTACACGATTTTTATCGCTTTCTCCCTTTTTCTCTTCCGAAGAGGGATATGGACACTTCATTTGATATTGCCGCCCGTCATTTCTTTTTTACAAATTCCGCCGGCAAAGCTCATTGTTCCCCCTCATGCCGGCTCATTATTTTATTATGAGGTGATCTTTATCGCCTTATGGAAATGCTTAATGCTTAAATGTGGTGTCAGGAATCGTTCCCATGGAAAATAACTACAGGCTTCGTATTGGTCGAATTCGTAATTTCGGACTTGGACAACTTCTTATGACCTTGTCATCTTGTTATATAGCCAATAGCACGTCAAACATGGCTGATCAGTACATTAAGAGCTACTGGATTATTAAGACTATATGATTTCGGATTAATTCATGTGTCTCTGAAAAGAAAAGAAATTACAAACTGTGGTTCTTCTTAAATAGAACTCTGCAGTAAAAAGGTGATCAAATGGGTCCGTGACATTCCTCGGGATTTTCTGATAAGCATAAAAAAAGAACTTAATTAATTTTTGGCTAGATCTGACTAATGATATCCCAATCCTCCATCATATTCTCAATTCAGAATCAAATTCCTGCTCTGCTCTAGCACAGAGTTCTTTAAGCATTGTCACGCGTATCCCAGAGAGGTCGCGAGATACACTCAGGGGAGGGGGTACTTCATTTCTTATTTGAAAACAACATGCCTTATAATGTCACAATTGTTTGGAAAATCTAAAAAATTCAGTAAAAAAATAAACAAGAAATACCGGATCAGAGCATATGCTTATTTAATTTAATCCAGCGAAGATCTGTTTTCTGTATCTGTAACTATAAAATTAAATTAAGAGTATATTTTGTTTATATTAGTCAAAATAAGACGCAAGAGGTAATTTGTATAGTACAGCATATGACAAGAAAACCTAGAGAGAAAACATATTTTATTCAACAGCTTGTTCAATCGTTAAGAAACCTAATTGAAATATTTAATATATAATAACTGAATTAGGCAGACGTTATTTCGTCAAGGTAAGCGAAAACTGAATATTTTAGCTTTCGCTAAGGTGGTGAAGAATTAAAATAGCTCATGCCGTGCAATTACGAAAGTTTTGGAGTGTCTCGAGGGTAGAGCAAATTCAAAACAGAAAAGGCTCATCAACTTTTCTCTAGATTGTAGTCTTCATTATCAGTACTCGATATGTTACGGATAAAAATTTGATAGAAATACAAAAGAAATTTTATACCATATTGAAATCTGCATTGAATTTTTATTGATTTGTAATAAACGAAGATTTAAAGCAGATGATAATATTTGTTTGTCTGAAAATACTGGAAATTTCACGAAAGATTTATGCGTCGCATTTTAAAGAAAACATTTAATACATTTCGACATACCACTATCTACCATCACAAACTTCGTCGAGACACTTAGCTAAGTTGGCAGTAGTGCGTAGAAGGGGGACATCAGAAGCGTAAAGGACCAACCAGAGTTCTGGAGGCGACCGAAGTGGCGGAAGCGTTAGTAAGAAAAGGTCTCCTGAAAGCGCCTTTGCCGGAATGGGAATTTAGTGTCCGCTGACTCGACGACTTCTGGCCGAGTGACGTAGAGGGGAATGGGAAGTTCGGGTTGGGAGGTGGGAAGGGGGAGTCTTAGGGATGCAGGAAGGAAAGGGAGGGGGTGAAGGGAGATAAGGGGTGGGTCGAAAGGGGAGAGGGGTTGGATGGAGATAGGCCGGGGACGCGGGCCGGAAACTTATCTTCATTCTCCCAGTTGGCTCGCCAAACCGAATATCCCTAATCAAGGGAAAGCAGTCTTGGAGCATTCACCAGAGCGGAGCGAAGAAGGCCATCCCGTGCTTTTTTCTCCTCCATCGGATCTCACATTGCAATTATCTCAATGGAAGATAATTAGGAGAGTAGTTTTTGCGACTTTTTGGAAAAAAATTATGAAAAAGGCGGGAGATAAAATTTGGTTTGCGTTTTTTTTTCGAAAAAGTAAGAAAGGCTTTCCTAATACAATTCCTATTATTTCAGCTAAACGAGGTCGCTTTTTTTTTACGGATGATGAATTCCTAGTGGCGACGAGTGTCTTTCTTCTTGTAATAGTTCTGAAATCTCGCCTAATTTTATCTAGGGAACAAATCTAGGCAGGATACTCAAGGTCCTTAGGGTTAAATGTAATAAGGGACTATATTGTCTCAATTTCGCTCTTTATAAAATCGTTTTTCTATCTGTCTTATTCGACGTTACCGGTTTTCATTCGAGTACTATCTTACTATTTCAAGAAATAATAACAGAGTTCAACTTATTGCTGACATTGAATATAAAAACTACGTTCCTTCAATAGCGAAAAAAAACTGGGAAAACAGAGACGATCACAAAACAGTTGTCATCAGTATATGCTGATACTGAATTTTCATATTTTGAATGTGCCCATAGCAGTTTCTAAAAAGGCGAATATAAATGGTATATCATCACTGATGGTTGCTTGTTAAACGAAATGCACATCTAATTTTCCAAGATGTTTTGGGCTACTGTAGAAACGGATTTCAGTTTATTAGTTTATGATCCATTAAATAGAGTAAGATAGCACGTTAATAATCCTAAGGTTTAATTAACAGAATCACATTCATATTTGGGCACAAAGCCTCCAAACTAAATCATGTTGTTACTATTGTACTTTTTAACGTCGTAAAGGAAGAACCACCGGCATAACACGATAAGCAGCACATGAAGTTGTACGCAACGACATCACCATTCAACCACTTAGGGCAATCCCGGGAAAATTTCCCAACAATTACCAACTCACCAAATAGGCAATCCACGCAATTCCACAGCCCTTAACTGGCTCAATTGATCGAAATGCTCAAAATTCCAAGACTTATGAGGGAGGGACTCTTCCCCCCCCTCCCCCCCCCACCCCTTGCTTAAAAGGTTTGCAGCGTAGTTTTGCGCCCGCCTGGTCGCGCAGTATTCCGCGCCGCACAGAAACACAATTAAATCCCCGCGGCGGAAAGCGCTTTACGCATAAAGCGACGGAATTAGTCATCATAACGTAAGCATGCGCGTTTCGTGCCGAGACTATTCCTACGTAGCCTCGAGGGAGTGTGGATTGGGTTAGGCGAGGAAAGAAGGGAGTTAGAGAGAGAGAGAGGGTGGAGGAAGAGAGACTAGGACAGTAAGCTCGGAGTGAGAGAAAACGCCTCCACCTCCCTCCCCCCCACCACCTAAACCACAACCCCCCACTTCCGAGCCACTTCCAACCGAAGCCATCCCGTAAGGCAATATGCAAAACTGATTACGAGTACAGAGTTTGAAATAATGTGGAGAGGAAAAGTCGTGAGGAGGAGGAGGAAGCGAGCGGAATGGAAGGCGTTGCACGCGAGGGAGAAGAGGAAGGAGGTCATTAGTCTTTCCCTCTCTCTCTCTCTCTCTCTCTCTAGGATTCAGGACGCGGTGTTACCTCGAACGGATCCTTGATTGGCCGGTCTTTTCGGTGGAAATGAAGGCTGCCTGTGGATTAAAGAGGATTTCCAAAAAGGGGATGGGGCGAGATTTTCGTGCGGAGTTAGTGGATTTCCCGATCTCGCAAGACGGAGGGAAAGTCATAGATTAATCCTTTGTTTTGTTTCCATTAGGGCTGTGTGAGTTCGTTATGGTGTTGAGGGGCAGGAGAGAGGAATTGACTTTCCGGAGGATTAAAAAAAAAAAAATGGAATGAGATTCGCAGGTATTGCTCTCGGCTATCAAGTGTTGTTGTTTGTCTTCTTATCGGATCTGTGGATGGATGATACTCTAGTTGTCGCTGCTACGTGTCGGTTTTATAGGATAAAATCGTTTGCGCAATAATACGTCTTCCTATCAATCTGGAAGTGTATGTGTTATGGATTTTATATAAAACTGGAACTATGAATGATATCTATGAGGCTTCTCTACAACTAAAATGGGCCATCAGGGATAAACTTTTGGAAAAATCTACCCTTCTTTAGTGAATGAGCAACAAAAAAGTTTAAATCTAGGCATCTTATTACACCTGCATAGAAAAACATGAAATATTACGGTCTGTTGGTATTGGACGACTTTGTCCGCATTATAATAAGCCGGTATTTATGTTTATCCATAAAATATAATAAGCCTATTTATTTTCTAAACACCTTCATAAGATCTCACATATATCAGGTCATTTCATTAAATGAAAACTTTTGGTCATAGTGGCTCCTATTGTTTTTGAATCAGCATATAAAAACGTCGTCTAAAATTGAAGATTCGAGGATAAAATATTCGAGGACCCTTTCTCGTTGAGCAACTCTTCTAAAGATGAGCGATGACGTAAAAAATTCCTCGGAGACCTTCAAAACTAAAAAACATAATTAATGCGACCTATCCCTTTTTACGTGAATCAACTATCTAAAAACATCGCATTACAAGCCTTCGGAATCACTTATAATGGAACTGCGGCGAATATAGGCGCAATTCCGACCAAGGCGGTGGCGGCAGCGGCTTCCGATCCTTATCCTCAGCCCAGGAACCGACGCAGGCATTTTGGATTCTCGTCATGCATCGGGGCTTCGCCAATGTCATCCGCCGCTCCCTGTCACCTCTCTCCCTCCCAATTCCTCTCTAATCGAATTCCCTCGGTCTTCGCTCCCTCACCTTGCCTCCTCCTCCTCCTCCTCCACTCCCCAATCCCCCTCCCTCCTTCACTCTTCCCCCAACACGCCAACCTTAGCCTACTCCTCCTCTGGGACCCCTTGAAAATTCCGAGATTAACCACCTCCGACTCTGCTCCTCATAAAGAGTGGAACCCTTTCTCAACCTCAACGTCACCTCAGACGTGCGCAATTTTTTTTACTAGTCCTTAACGCAAAAGAGAATTAAATTTACTCAATTCAATCAATCTGGGCATCAAGCGTCTATTTTAAATTTGTCTTTGGCTTAATATTCGCCATATTAGAGATTGATGTTGTTTCGAAATGGAACATATTTTAGAATGAGCATTTTTTTCCTATTTCAATTATCTCACGAATTTTCTCAAATATCATTTTGGCGAGAAAATGATGAACAATAATTTACTAATTTTGAGGAAAACCAGGCTCGTGTGCTCGACATACGTTAATCGCTATCCTGATGTCATCGATATTACTTATCATGATATTTGAGTCAATTGTATAAATACCTACTAAATTTATTATAAAATCTCGATTCTTCAAATTTCATTGTCTGAAGATGAAGAAAAATAACAATACCCCAGTCCCGATTTTTAGATATAACTTTACAGACCTTTAGAGTTTCATATACTTTTAAAAGCATTTACAATTATTACCGTAGCTTATATCAATTTATTTCTTAGATACATAAAAAAAACCGGAGTCACACAATATAGAGAAAACCCCATAATTATTGGGAAATGTGGAAACAGACGAAAATTATAATAATTATTACTTTATTAATATGAAAAAAATTTAAGATCATCTCAGCCTATCGTTCAGATCACTCTATTATTCACGAAAAAAAACAAAAACCTATCCTCATAAGACTGTACCTATGAGTAAGGGCAATTTCCATCGAGTACACTGTCAATACTTTACTCCCTCCTCCTTCTCTGCAACGTTGGCGACCAAGTCGTGTTTTTTCAACGGAGAGCAGAGAGACAGTGGATGAGAGGGGGTGTGAGGCTGGCTGTGTTGTTGTTGTTAAGAGGCCGGAACATCGGGGCGAGAGAAGAGAGGATGTTGGAGAGGGTTGATGCGGAAGGAAGGTGTTGGCGTAAGGCACTACTAGTGTCGGAGTGGGGCGATGGAGAGAGAAAGAGGGAGGAAAATAGAGGGGGAGGGGGGTGGTGGAAAGTGGAAATGGTAATTGGGTTCCCACTCTTCCGCTGTACGGGGAAGGGTGGCGACAAAACTCTGGGGAACCACGGGTGGTGTCGGAGGGTAGGAGAAGAGTGGTGCGGAGGAGGACGAAAGAGAGAGGGAGAGGGGCTGCGGGGGTGGGTGGGAGGGAGGGGGGAGGAGGCCGTCGTGTTCCATCCCCGCTCTCGGTGAAGTCTTTCGTAATCTCCAATCGTGGACCGTATTTTTTTTCCCCCAGAGTGTCGGAGGTGGGCGTTGGGAGAGGGTGGGAGGGATTGGGGGGGAGGAAAAAAACATAAATTGAATCGACATATAAAGCGAGATGCGAAATGAAAACAGAAGAGGGCTAATGTGCGGCCGGTCGAGTTTTAGAGAGGAGTTAGTGAACTGAGGGTGCGAGGGGTGAATTCAAAATCGTGCAGCAAGGGGTCGGCACGGAAAAGAGGGGAGAGAGAGAGAGAAAGAGAAAGAAATTGAGTTATTTTTTCTCCGTTTTCCTTTTTCATTGCGTTATCGAGTAGTTTCATATCAAATTTTCTCCGCCGAAAGAGAGCGGCATCAATGGGAGATACATGTGCGGCTTTAATTTTCTCGATTAGCGACGCCGGTGAAGAAAAAATATTTTGAGGTCCGTCATCGGCTACCGATGCAAATTGAAAAGGAAAAGCCATTTACCCTAAAGCGATTAAATTCCGTTCGGAATAACGTGATCATTCAGATGCCAGGGTTTTGTTACACCGACCTGGATAATCCATTCGTGTGCTATGGAAACATCTTTATGCATACAGAATTAGAAACCCGTCACAGGAAGATATTTTTTTTTTAAAATCATTATATTCATAAATATGTCACTTTAAAAAAATATTTGACAGCCTATGCTCAAATGGGCGTTACTAAATGGTTTATTCTAAAATAAATCCTCTAACTGGATGTAAAATCTAGTAGGAGTTAATGAGAATATGACCAATTTAGTTTTATATGAATACAAATTAGGTACTTAAGTAAATTTAACTTAGGAAATAGTTTAGCGGCGCAATAAATACAAATCGGTTATTCAGTATATATTTATAAAACACTTAACAGAGAATCATAATAATGACATTTTATGATGATGTACGACTGAGAGATGAATTATATTCCCTATTTTTTATTAGTACAAGAAAGTTTCTCATATACGTCGTATAGGTACCTACTGAGAAAGTACGTATGATAATCGCGAAAAAAGTCGACCTCGAGATATTGTCGGAAATATACGTTTTAGGTGTACCTGAGTCAGAAAAAGTGGTTTTCGCCATGCCGTCTGCCTGTCCCTCAGTGCGTCTGTCTGTCCGCGGCTCTAGAACCTAAATGGTAGAACGAAAATTAATGAAATCTCGTACTTAGGCATTTTATCGCAAATGGTTGAAACTGCGCAATGATTAAGGGCAGTTTACTCTAGGCAACATTAACAACAATTTCATATTCTCAAAAACGGCTCCAAAGATTTTGATCAAACTTCGTACAGTTACTCGAGTTTGCAATAGTACATACTACATAGTTCAAGTTTTTCAAATCATTAATATAAGGTTAGTTTATCCTCAGGCCACTTTAGTAACAGTTGGATTTTCTAAAAATCGGCTGATACGATTTTCAACAAATTTCGTATAGTTATTTAAGTTGATGTTTATAACGATTCTACATACCTCATAATTTTCAAAAGATTAATCAATGACGCATTACTATATGAAAACGTTTGTACAATGTATATTGTACCGATGTTTTATTTTTCGTATGCGACAATAACTATTGCTGCTATTTCATCTTTTTGTGTGCATAACATATTATCTGTCATCTCGTAAAATCTTCGAAAACCGTTATTGGATGTAATCCGCATTTTCTCACTTGCTCAAAACAGTAAAACATTTCCCTTTCCTTATTGTCGCATTCATTTGTTTACGCGAAACTTTCCCGCGCACTTGTTTTTCTTCCCCCCCCCTCCCTTTCTCTTCCTTTCCTTTCGCGCTCAGAAAAGACCGTAACATTATTCTTTCCCCTAACACTCCCACGATCTTCCTTACCATGTATTTCTCTCCCGACCTATTTGTTCTTAGCTCCCACTCCTCCTCCCTTTTCTTCCCCCTCACGTTCGGGCGATCCATCTTTTCTCTCCTTTCAGTGTTTCCTCGTTCTCAGTGTTTCGCTCCGCCTTTCTTTCCCTCTCTTTTTTCCCAGCTCACCCACCTCTATCCCTCGTTTTTTTGTTCTCTCTCTCTCTCTAATTCCTCACTCCATCCCTATCTACCTCTTCCTTTCTTACCTTTTCCCATTCATCTCTCGCGCCGCCTTTATCTTACTCTCTCTCTCTTCTCTCCATCTCGAGTCTCTCTCGCTCGATACTACATCTTTTCGCTCGTTCTTTTGCTCCATTTATCCTCCTCTTTCGGAGCGTCTGCTTGCGTTCCCCGAGCAGGTAATTTTCCCAAAGTTGGCGAAGTTGCTTTCTTCGTGCTCTGCAGGGTGTGTAAATCAGTCCGTGTTTTTTTTTTCATGTCGCGATCGATGAAATGAATAGTTTTAAAAAAGTCGGGTTTATCGAACCGGTCGTCAGATTCTGTGTACACTATGTGGAGAAATTTTTATCTTGTTTTCTTATTCATAATTGGATTTGAAACATCTTCGTCTTTTTCACATGGAAATGCTATCCATTAAATCATTTGAAATGTCCAACTGTTCTTACGGAAACACAACTATTTAAGCATATATGCATTTACTTGGTGAATTAGCTTTTTATGAGAAGAATTTTTGTTGAAGTAGATTTGAGTTTATGTCACGTGATAGATCGTGCAAGTAAGATACAAAATGACAATAAATACTTTTACCATCATTCTGCATTCATAATCCTTTCTGTATTTAATACTTTGTTGGAATATGATGGTATGTCCTGCAGGTTCAAAATTTTACGGTAAAATCAGTTTTACATTTTTGGCATATAACTTAATCCTAGAAACATTTACTTTAGAAAATGATAAAATGATGACGTACATTCTAAAATTAACAACTATTACACGAAAAATTTATCAACTATTGAGAAATACTGTTACAGCAAAGATCGAAGGTAATATTCCAATGCCTAATATCAAGGATGCTTTCGTTTGTACTTTATATAATTACCAATAAATTTTGCTTGGAATAAACAACATACCTGTGGCAGTTACTCGCAAAAATTTCCCCTTATTATTAAAATTTTAATTTTAAAATAAAAATCGGAAAATTATACAGACATTTTCATTCAAGTCTGAGAATCGCGGTGTCTATATTATGTGTATTCTAGATTTGGATACAATGAGAAAGGTTGGATCATAACCGAATATTCATTTTTAATTTCCAGCCGTTATATTAAGAGTACTCTGACTCAAAGAAAAGAAGCAGATATATCGTAATTTATTTCTCTGTTAAAACTAAAACGCCATGAGGAAAACTAAGCGAATGAATGCGGTAATAATGGAAATAGTCATTCTCCTCGTGGTGAGAGTAGGTAGAAAATAGAATAACCGTGAATGGACATCGTGCAGACTACACCCCCCATCGACTGCTAGTACATCCGATCCGCAACTGGGCGCAACTGTTACAGATGGAGAGCTGCTTGAAGACGACGCTCCTGCCCCACGCCGCCGGTGCAGGGAACTACGAAAGCGAGGCACCCGATTACGGAATCCACCTGCAAGCGGCGCGGCCGTATTTTCAATCGAGCACCCGCGATATGCAGACATTGAGGAACCTAACCTTATATGAACAACTGTTTGAATTTGAACTGATTGACCACCTAAGTTTTATAATTTCATAGACAAGTAAAACAGAGATTCATTTTTAGGACGGTCAAAATAGAGACACTGGCTCGATGAGAATGAAAATGGCTAAAATACAAGCACGAGGTGAAGCAAGTGCTTCGCATTTGCAAAGCATTTCGTCTAATCAATTATAGTTGGAGAAATCATAGCGATTTTACATTACAGCCAAGGTTAATGCTTTGAATTGAGGCTAAGACCTGATTTGGACAAAAAAACAGTATCAAATAAATAATAAATTCACAATCAGGTTTCTTAGCCCTGCATCATCTTCTTAATATATAACGTTTTTAATCAAAACCATGAATTCCTATCCAGGAGATTCATCTCTCGTATATAAAATTGTGATCTTTGTCGCAAAGCCATTTCATTGGTTTTATCTCCTCCATTTTCATAAGAAAATTTGAAGGAGGCTTTTAGAGACAATGTAATTTTTAAAACTCTAAAAAAATCATAGATATTTGGAGAGGAATGGCGTTAAAAGCTTGTGAGTCAATTGCAATGTGTGGTACATACGAGCATTCGTTTCAAAACCCAAGCGACAGAGCATAAACGAAGTTATAATAAAGTTTTCTGCTTTAAATTTATCATTGATTTGACCACAAAAGCTGTTTTATTCCGATTGTTGCACTATTTTAGTCTATTTTGTCACAAACTTTGTGAACCCACGGAACCCTTGTATTAAAATATTTCTTCTCGCGGAAACCTAAGTGATGGTAAGCCTAATCTAAATAAAATTAACGTTAAAATCATTATAATGTTTATTTATATAGCTTATGTATCTTATAGTATACAGTTTACAAGCGAAGTTCATGTTTCCTGCTGTAAATAAGAGAAAGAAGAATGTACTATCGGGTCTCTATTACGGAACCCCATTTAGTTCCGCGGCATACAGTTTGGGAAACCCTGCTCTATTTGAAAAGAAAGAGTCGACACAGGATGTGAGATGGCAATTAGAGATTGTATCGTGTATCTCCAAAGGATATCCCTTTCTCCTTCGATTCCCGTCTCTTCAACATTTCTAACCAAACCTGACTTTTCACCTTCCTTCCAGCTCCTTCTAGATACAGATGAGAGAACCTTCTCCTCCCTCTCTTTCCCCTCTGTCTCCCAGTCCCACCGTACCTCATATTTCCTTCTTTATCCATTTATGTATATGTAGCTGATTTTGTTGGAAAAATTATCGTGGACTAAATTTATTTAATTTGGAGAAATAGGTTAAGAATTTTTTTTCCTAACCGTAACCTATAACAAGTGAATTTCATAATGTGATATAATTTCCATTCCTTATTTCAGATTTGAAACCTGCGTAATTCTGACGAAATCCTACATGTCATAATGTAAGAGAAGTAAACACATAGTTAAAAAATTTTTTTCGCTCCAAGTCAATTATATCATAGTATTTCTTGAGATTACATTTTGATTTTACGGGCTAAGTTATTTACAAAACATTATCTTTATATTAAAGAATCATATTCCGTTCCGGCATAGCAACCATTTTCCCACAATGAGAATACAAGTTAATGTTTAGTAAAGAGCATTAATAAGATAATTACAATCATATCTAAACCGTGAACGAGCAAAGGATACTGTATCAGCGAGCATAAAAATCAGTGTCTTCCATACATTCTTCCATACATTTGGAACTGCGACTTCATATTTGTGTGTTTTTGCGAGTTTTATTGTTGCGACCCATCCCCACCACAGGGAAACACCGCAAATATTACATTTCTCGGAGATGCCAATTTCTTATGGTCCCGATGACAAAACAAAGTTTTTCCAAACTAGACCGCATAAAAAATCCTAACGCGCGATTTTAATTTAAAAAACCCCAAGCGGTCCGTATAAATTCCATCCATTCAGATGAAAAAAGCGTTACACGGACGTCTTGTCCTGCATTTATTCCTTGCACATCCCTTCACTTCATCCTCTTGGAGATATATAAAGGAACAAATCCCATCTCCTCCTGGAGCGTATGCAAATTCCCATCATCCGCGCAGCGCCTCTCTATCTCCTTTTCTCTTCCCGTTCTTTGCCCCCACGGACCAACACCCTCTTCCGCCCAATTAAGGAAATACAACCGTTGAATATTAATAAAATTAAAAAGAAGCAAGCCACTCCCTGCCCCTCCCAGTTCATCCCCCCCCCCAACCCAACTCCTCCGCCACCCACGTCGTAGAAGGAGTATGCTTTGGCGGGTGGGGAGGGGAAGGGAGCGAAGAGGAGAGGGGAAGGAGGGAGAGGAATGAGGAGGGGAGGGTGGGGGTGGGAAGAGAGAGAGAAGGGGTTCAGAAGAGAGGAGAGGAGGGAGGGAGGAAGGGAAAAGCATGGTGGATTGAAGTGACCAATTTGCATATCTAAATACGGAATGAGCTGCCAAAAGTGTCAAACACGCCCAGACCACAAGGGTTTAATGAGGATGCGCAAAAAAAAAGCGAGGGATTGGGACGGTAAAGAGGGTGGAGTTGGAATATGAGAAGGGAGTTAAAATTAAGGAAGGGAGTAAGGGATTCGCGCGGAGTAATATTGAGGAAAGATGAGGGTGGGAGGGAGAGGAATACGAAATTGGCTAGGATGAGAGGGTCGCGGAATAGACAAATGGCGCGACAAATACTTGTACCACCGCAGGATGGAACTGGAGAGGAAGAGGATAGGAGCTTTTTTTCACGCGGTCAAATGGAAAGAAGAATATTGATGTGGTGTTTATGCTTCGTAAAAAAAAGTGCCAAAGGAGCCGGTATGATTAATTTATGATGTAAGTGGGTGATATCAGACCGAATAGTGCCGCCCCGGAGATGAGGCTCGAGATTAACAGTTAGCAAAAGGTGGGGGAAAATGGTACGATGCAAAGAAAAAACGAACAACGGTTGTGCTTGAAGAAGAAGTCGGCGATATGAAAATTATATCATGAAAATGTATGAGGCGTTAAAGATGAAGAAATCATGGTAATTGAATTAGAATAAAAGCAAATTAATAAAAGGATGGACGATCGTATCTATGGTGATTGCAAGATGATCATTTCTGGGAAATTGTCGATAGAGATACGATAAGGAATACGCTGAATTCTCATTCAGAAAGACGTGCGAATTTCAATGCATTATAATTATATTGTAGTATAAATTATATAGATTTGCTTCTAAAGTACGATATTACCGGAAATTTTCCGACAAAAAATATCAGAATATTATTATTATTTTGGTTTTAGTTAATAATGGAGCCTAAAACAGGTTGCCCCGTTTCAAGAACTTTGTGTCTTAAGAATTAATCAACCATTCGTCACGTATAGTTTTCTTCGAATGCAGAGACAACCTGTTTAAATAATTTATTCAGTCATCTGTTATCTGTAAATTTATTCGATTTCACGATAAACATTTATATGCAAATTTATATCGATTATTAAGATTCTTCAGATACGTCTGGTTAATAGCGAAAAAAAGAGAAAATTACGAACAAGGAAGGTGTGGTGATCGTAGCATATCCAATTGATTATGATTATATATATATATATAATTTTTTTTAAAGCGTAATAAGATATGTTGAATAAAGAAAAATAAATTTACTCTTTTTTCCATCTATTAATTATACAACATCGAATAAATCGAATCCAATTGAAATGCTATTACGATGGGTTGACCAAGAATACGCACCAGTGGGGTTTGTTTGTAACATAATGGCATAGGAATAGTGCTTCAAAGAATCGGAAAGATTCTACACTGTTCGAAGTCTTTCGAGCGATGCAGCATCAGATAAACATTTCTAAAACAAGCAATATGATGTTATCTTTTTTTTTTAGAGGAATAACGTTGACCTAATCGCTTAAAAATACATCTTTTTTCCGCACGGACATAGCAAAAGAAAAAAACATCCTTGACAAGAAAACTATAATACTTATACGAAAAGTCCGTCGGAAGAAACAAAGGAATTTACAACATCTGACAAGTCAAGAAAGCGAGCGTATCAAATTTCCTCAGAGGACATGCTCTCAAAGCAACCTTCATGTACGATGTGAAAGGGTAAGTAAAATATTGAACTGCAAAACAATAAAAAGCGTTAAGGAAATGAAAATTTAAGGATTGGCGCCAAAGAATGAGCGTTTTAGGAAAAATCAAGAATGTGGGAGTGTGGAAACGGAAGGAAGTGGGATGAAGACGAAACGGAGGTGCGGGGAGAAGGGCGAGGGAGAGTGGCGGGGCGGCGGAAGAGTCGTTGGAATCGAGTGCCGGAAGGAGGAGAGGGAAGGGAAGGGAAGGACGGTGGAGTGTGGGAGAGACGTCGCGCAGGAGATTCCCAAACTTCATGGCACGCTGTCCGTGGCGCGGAACAGTAGAGGGGCGAGGAAAAAAAACTTCACCAAACGAAAAGCGAATTCAAACAAAAGAGGGGAAACTTGGCGAGAAGGGAGGCGGAGAAAAACATTACTAACGCGATTAAGTAAGGCACCAAACTCCTGCTCCTCTCCTTTCCTCTTACGCCACACCTCAATCTACGACAATGCTATATACCTTCCAATCTCCCTCTCCTTCGCTATCCCTCCATTCCTCCCTGTCTTCCTTTCCTCTCTCTCTCTTCCTCCAGTTCTCTTCCTCCATCTCCACATCTTCTCCTTCCAATTCTTTCCATCACTCTCTTCCTCTCCCTCAATCTCCCCCCTCCATCTCCCCCTTCCTTTCCTCCCCCTCCCTTACCGGTCCTATCTCTCCTTTTCTCCCTCCCCCTCCGTATTCCTGCTTTCCTCTCACTCCAGACCTCCCCCTTCCTCCCTCCCCCTCTCCCCCTCCATCTTCCCCCTTCACCCTCTTCCTCCGTCTCCCCCCTCCATCTCCCCTTTCCACCTCACCCCTTCCTTTCCCCCCCTCCCTTACCAGTCCTATCTCTACTTTTCTTCCTCCCCCTCCATCTTCCTGCTTACCTCTCACTCCAGCCCTCTCCATTCCTCCCCCTCTCCCTCTTTCTCCCTCCCTATCCATTTTTCTTAATCTCCCTCCTCTTTCCATACGTTTCCCCACCCCTCCACCCCATCCTCTCTATTTCTAATTTTACTTCCCCTCTAACTCCTAATGGCACCCTCTCTCTTTTCACCCCTCTTTAATTCTCCCTCTACCTTCCCATTCTTTCTCTTTCCATCTCTCTCCCTACCAATCTATCTCCCTATCTTATTCTTCCACTTTCCGCTGCATTCGTTTATTTCTCCCTCCAATTCCTCCATCTCCTTCCTCCCTCTCCAGGAATTCCCGTCCTCCGATTATTGGGGCCCTTACTCTTAATAGAAAGGGTGGGCGGGGGCGTCACCCTCTCACGCGCCTGGCGCCGGTTCGTGCGTGGGCGGTTGAGTTGGGTGGCCTCTCTAGGTCCTCCTCTGATGGGTCGAGGGGTTTTTTTTTCTTATTTTTTTGTTTTACGAGGTAACAGGAAGGGGAGGGGGAGGGGGGGGGGGGGGGGAGACGGCGAAGTTTTTCATCATTATTATGAAGTTTCTCCCTCTGAAAGCCATTCCTCTCATTTAGTTCCCTCGTTTTGTGCATGCAAGTTTAATCACTTCTATTCTGTCGCACTAACACACACTCTCTCTCTTCCCCTAATACGCTCTCAGACAAGTGAGGGTCCTTTTTATTTATATATCTCTCTCTCTCTTTTCAGTAGTAGTCGTAGTATTATCATCCACGTCGGTTTTCGCAAAAGAACTCGGTCTTTTTTTTCTCTCCTTTTGGAAAAAAACGAGTTTTGCGACTTTACGATTTGCATAATTGAATTGTGCGAGTTCACAAAAAAGAAGCGTAATTCCTATCGGGTTATTTTTTCCCGAAAAGGACTTCTTAAATTTTTTGTGAGGCGTCTTCTTCGGTAATATAGGGAGCCGAGCGTATTTTTATGGGTAAATTCGCTGGAAACTCGGTTAATTTTATCAACAAAATAGAAGCGTTGAATAATTTATCCGTCCAATAATTTCGTCCTGTCTGTATAATCCGGGAAGTGCCGCACAGAAAAAAAACGACAAGGAAGTTTTTCATTCCGCGACGGATTCTTCTTCTTATTCTTGTGACGGTCGAATCCGATTACGGTTGCTTTTTTTCGAGTGAGCGGGTAAATATTTGAAATTCTAGGTGCACTGCAATGCGGAAATGAACTCGGTAGAGACTGTAACTAAAAGGTGAGGAATTAACCTTATGAAAATTCCAAGAATGCGAGGTTTGCGCGACATATTCGACGCCTCATTTCCATCGAGCCATTGATCGTTCTAGTCGCTTAATGCGCGATTTTAAATTTCTCGCTCTTGATTGAATTACTGGGCGATTCATATTTTCTGTGGTTTGTTTTTATTCGCTTTGAAAGTTATTCTAACATTTAAGAAATAAAACTTAAAGATATAACGTTATCTATTTTATGTGTGGGTTGGGTAGCTTTTCAAGTTAATTACGAGGTATTATAATTATTTTTATTTTCTAGTTGACGCACTCAGTGTTTTCCGAGAAACAATCATTTTTTTTTTAATTTAATTCAATTTAATCGAACGCATTAAACTGTCTGATCGAAGTCGGTTTTCTCTCTGTTCTCAATTTCCTCCTGCTCTGGACGTTACTATTATTTTAGTTTGATTAGTTTTTATCTTAACGTTGTCTATTTATTAGATACATTATGACTGTTGATTAATTGCTTTCCAGGTGGTTAAAATCCTTTGATCACTTCAATATTCCAATTATAGCCAACTAAAATCGAACTTGGGACCTTGGAACGGGATACAAATGTACATCTTTCTCTTCCTTTGGATAAAAAAGAACGTCATTCCAAGTTTGATCGTTGGAGCCATTTCCGATTTCGAGTTTTCACAGACAAACAAAAACTTTTGAAATGTAAATAATAAATTTTTAACTATCTCATAAATAGGACTTGACGGCCTTATAAAATGAGCGAAGTAACGAAGACAAAGACGATCACACACCTTTGGAGCCAGACAGGCAAAACTCCTCCATATCAAGATTAGGTTAAAGGAATTCTTTTTGCTTGCCATATATTCCCAAACGCTATGGCTCATTTTATTATTTGGTCAGCCACTCAGAAACGTAACGAATCTCATGCTCCACACATGTACAGAAAAAAAACAAATCCATTCATTAACAGTTAGTCCTCTCGATAACCCCAGATAATCAACAGCTAGCGTTTATTTTTTTCGTCTATTCGGCAGGATCCGCAAGGGGACATTTTATCGGCGCGTACGACCGTCCGTATTGTCACGCTATCCACTTTTATGTCGGAACGCACTATTTGCAATCATCGACATCAGGCATGGGCGCCATCAATAACACACCCTCGCCCTCTCTCAACTCTCCTCCCCCTTCACCCTCTCTCTCTCTGACCAGTCAGTTGTGACGCTCGGCGCTATCCCGGAAATGAATTCTCTCCCATCCTCCGCGTCCGGAATACTCTGCCTCCTCCTTCCCCTCTGGTACATCCTCCTCCCCCTTTCCCACTGTTTCCACCTCCGCACATGCCTCACCCCATCCTCCGTAAGCCGCATTGCTCCTCTTACAACCCGACGATTCCCGCAAACACCCAGTTTCCTCCCGCTCCCCCCCCCCCCCCCCCCACCCATACTCTTCCTTCTCTCCCTCGCGTTCGTAACTACGCAACCCATCGTTTCCAATGGCGGTTCCATCAACCCCCCACGTTCCTCTCACAATCGACCGGATGTGGGTATTTCTATTTACTGCGTCCTATTATGCAGCAAATGGCGATAAAAAATTACTTTACGGCACAAAGAGCAACAGATGTCTTTTTTTTTTAAATTTCGTGCGACTTAATGAAGAATGATGACGATTCCTGCGACGGTTGTATTCTATTTTCTTTGTTTCACGATCGCTTTGAAACGCGGAATAGTTAATTGGGTTGTTTTTTTTTTAATTTTTCTAAGGTAATCGAGTAATGAGTCCAACCCATCCGACTTAAAATTACCTCTGCGTGACTTTCGGAGCGACGTGTAATTACCTTATCTTTTTTTTTATTACGAGTTCCATAACGGATGTTTACGCAGTTTACATTAATTCGAGCGTGGGGGTAATGAGAAGCGCCGACCGTGTCTTTTTCCATTAAATCGGAGTGGATGTCTCCATGAGTACCACGTGGAAAACTCCCATCTTGCTTGCATTTTATGGCTTCACACGCTTGATTTAACCTCTACTCAACCTCTCTCTTCCACGAGCCAACATTACTTTTGCCTCCTTCACATGTCTCTCTTTTCACTCTTTACCTGTATTTCCTCTCCAATACTCTCCTCGGTTCTCTTTTTCCTCGGCTACTCTACGCCGCAACTTCCCACGTTCTCTCTTTTCCTCCTCGCAACCACATCTAGTTTTCTCTCTCTCTCTCTCTCTCTCTCTCTCTCTCTCTCTCTCTCTCTCTCTCTCTCTCTCTCTCTCTCTCTCTCTCTCTCTCTCTCTCTCTCTCTCTCTCTCTCTCTCTCTCTCTCTCTCTCTCTCTCTCTCTCTCTCTCTCTCTCTCTCTCTCTCTCTCTCTCTCACCCATTCCATTACAGCCTCCCATAACCTCAACATCCTGCACTTCGGTAAATTCCACCATTAAAACTGACGCATCCTGACTAGACCACCCCGCCGAGTTAAAATTACGAATTAATTGACTCTCCTAGACGCTACTTTCATTCTGGCCGTCCGAGTTTAATTTAATTTATCTCCCCTGCGAAAATCTGCGTTTCTAATTCCTATCGAAGCGGAGGTTTTTTAACATCCGAAAATTCCGCCGGTGCAGTCGTTTGTATTTACTCTCGTGTTCTCCCTTATCCCGACGACGGATCTACCGACCTCTATCCTCTGCCGTCCAGGCCCCTTCCAACATGCTTTCCATTCATTCCGTCTTTCTTTTTTTTCCGACTTCCCCACATTCCTCCTCTTTTCCTACTATTTCTCTCTCTCTCCTCACTTTCTACCACCTGTCTCTCCTTCTTTCTCACCGTATCTTCTCTCTCTCTCCCCCCCCTCTCCTTCTTCCCTTTTATTTTCTCTCTATGCCTCTCTCTCCTCCTCTATCCCCACCTCTCTCCCTCTCACTGTTTATTTTCTCTCCATTTCTCACCCTCTGTGTTCCTCAGTCTAGTATCTCACTCTATTACTTCCTCTCTCTCTCTCCCTTCTTCCTCTTCTTATCCCCCCCTCTCTCTCTCCCTACATCTCTATCTAGTGATGGCCTTAGGGATGAGCAAATGGGGCGACTGTCTCCTAACACACGTTAAGGGGCCCCTAAATGTTACAAAAATAATTACGGACTAAATTAGCGAGAGAATGGATAAAATTAAACGTCTATTTTTTTTTACAATAAACACATATATACTCAAAGTAGCTTCACGAGTAGGGTAAAGTTAAATTTAAATCTGAAATACCTGACTTTTATATAGTATACGAGGTCCAAAATGACCCTCTTGCACAGGGGGCCTCGAAAATTCTAAGGCCACCGATGCTATCTTTCTCTCTCTTTTTCCCTATTTCTCTCCCCCTATCTTTCCCTCTCTCTCTATTTCTCTCTCTCTATCTCTTCCTCTTCTCTCTTTATCCCTTTCCTCCTGCAGCCCTCTCTTTCTCCCCATCCTTCTACACACACGTCGCTTCTCTCTCTCTCTCTGCGCTTTTCCTTACCCCTGGGAGTCGTTGTGACCTCATAGAGTGGGGAATTCGAGGCCAACGGCATTGCGTGCGGATGGAAAAGATGCTCCCAAAGCAGTCCTGCTGCTGCTGCTTAACTGCTCGCCGGAGTGGCCCAGAGGTGGACGTGCACGTACATTGGTAAGGGAGGATTACAAAAGCGGGGAAAAAGCTGAATTCCTGATCTACAACGGCGAAATGCCCATGCGTATGCTAACGTTCTAACACGCAGCGGTTAATGCAAATGCGTTTCCCTTGATGATCATGCATTTATATTCATGCTCGTTTCCCTTAACTCATCCGCCATGCCGAGTTATCCGCGGGACCGGGATTGTTGATGGCCTACCTTTAATGAATACCAGTGTCCGAGCGGTTAAGAATGCGTAATGCTGTTGCGTTTTGCCACTTATTGTCGGAGTGTATTTTTATTTTCAGTATAACGATGCTAAATAATGGATGTATGACAGAAAGGCGTCGAAGAAATGGCGTACAAGTTGGAAATGTGTCTAAATTTGAATGTCTACCAATGTGCCCGCAATGACTCTCTTAGAAAGTAACTCCACGTTTCCCAAAATATACACGAAAGAATATAGAAATTCAATGCTTTCCGGTATGAATATTTACTTAACCTATCTTATAAAAGTAGAAAAAATCAAATGCTGTAGTGGTATAGCGACACGAAGGCATTTTATTTTAGACGGCGATTAGATCTTTGGTGTAATAATTTCCTTACATAATATTACCCTTGTTTTTATTACGGTTCGGGGAATGTTAAATCCTTTTAGATTCTGGGAAGCCGGATGTAAAACCACTGAAAAGGTCAGATTTTAATTAATGTCGATAGATGAATTTTGTTAGTATCAAACCAAACAGCCGAGTAGATTTTCCTACACCTTCAAATCACTAGTATTTAATTCTGTCTTAGTTAAAGATTACACGTTTTCAAATAAAGTTATACCTTGTATAAGCGAGATTTTCAAAGTAATTATTTTACATTTTACAGTATAGTAATTATTTTGACATAGAAGATATTTTTCGATTTTCTACGTACCTATTATGGGTCTAGGACGGTTCAGCGCCGCCGTTTCAGCTAGGTTAAAAATTTTTGCAGTAGTCCGACTTAATTGAAATTATGACGCCTTTTTAGAGTAAATTTTATGCCGAATCCGATGATATGTTTTAATTTTCTGCAAATTCAGGAAATACCTTAAAAGTTTTAAAAATTAGAAAATTTTGTAATCTGCGTATTTCGTTTTTTTAAACATACATCATCATAATTCGACATCTATTTATCAAAAAGTGACAATTTTTTAAATGTGAATTCTCTAATGATTCTAAACAACGATTATCGAACTGAAAAATATATAAAATTTATGAAATTCCTATAAAAATTAACAAATATAACGTTTAACTAATATTTTTAGTGACAAACATGAAAAAGTTAGTCTGCGAGAAACTTTTTCCCTATTTAATTTAGAAGGGTATATGCAGAAAAGTAAAGTTTCAAAATAGTTTAAATATGTTTTTATGAAGGACCCCGTATCAATAACTCCGGTAGATTTCATAATACGAATGAATAAGAAAGTTGTACGAAAATGCCTGAACTCGCGGGACAGAAATGCATTGCAGTAAGCAGATATTAATATATTACAAGAATTGGCGGAAGATCGCTTAATTAAAGATTTAATAAATAATGATTCAATTTTTGGAGAGAAAGTCATATTAATGGGAGGTGATTTTAGTCAGTTCCTGCCCGTTATTCTGAGAGCATCGAGAGGAGAGACTAGGCAGAAGCAATACGTATACATGGCCACAAATCGGATTTCTAAAACTGAAAGAAAATACGAGAGCAAAACCAACTGAAAAAGATTTTGCAGATTTGATTCTCAAACTTGGTAATGGGGAGTTTGGAGATTCAGAAGAAATACCGGAGTAATCAAATTGTTTTAACTTCCTGTTTGCTGAATAAATATCTTCATTCTATACGTCTTACTATTTAAAATGAATCTTCTGCCCCAAAAACGAAGATTCGTTAATGAAAAAGTTTTGGAAAAGTTAACTGATGAATTAAAACTAACTTGAGTTCAGAATACAACACGTTCAATTGCTTAAACATCTGTTTTTTAGTATTACCCGTTCAATTGTTTATACTACTGTTGTTAGTATTTGCCGTTCAATAGCTTATATAGCTGGCGGAACAACTGACCCATTCACTAATATATAAATCTCGCTTAATTGTTCATACTAGCGGTGGTTATATTTCCAGATTGAATTGTTTATACTGTCTAAGTTAATCGAAAATGCAACCCGTTAAATTGTTTAAAGTAATTCATGGTATGCTCAATATAGGATGGATAACAATTTTACAATTGAGCGGTCCCTTCCACCTCACGCAGGTTTTACTGTATATATCGTACATACTGGGTAAGAAGCGCACGGCGCTAAAACGGCGGTCCTGTGAGGCGGCGCTGAACCGTCCCATTCCGTCTATTACACTTTGTTAGATTTTAATCTAACAAAATGTAGTAAAAGGGCTGATAGAGAAACTTAAAAAACGAAATCGGAAAGCTTATACGGTGAATGAATGGACATCGGAAAACACAGCGGATACCAAAATAAATTTCTCCTAGATTTCATTAAAGCAAGCTTTTCCTAACTCGCCAAACTTATCCTCAGTGCGTAAATTAAAATTATACAAAAAAACTTGCAGGTCCAACTCAGAGAAAGAAAGAGAGAGAGAGAGATTCTCCTCTCGCAGCACAGAATTCGTTATTTTTAACCATTAACCGATACATATTTCTGCCAAAACTTCTCCTTTCATCCCTCCTCCTTCATTTTCTACCCTCTGTATTCCAACCATCCCCTCACGCTGCCATCCCCCTTCTATACAACAGGCTGCCATCTTCCAAGATTCCCTCTTTCTTTCCAAAATCCTTAAGACGAGGGGAGGAGACAGAAAGAGGAGGAGGGGAGAGAAGAGAGGGAGGAGAGAGAGAGAGAGGTAGGAGGGTGAGATAAAAGGAAAAAGGGGGAGGTGAGCACGAGATCTGAGCATTGAATTAAATGGCTCGAGGTTTATCTCACCCTTCCCTCCTTTCTTTCCTTCAAGATTTCTCCTCCCTCCACCTCCCTTTATGATCCCTCCCCTCCCCCCTCCCTTACCTCTCCCTCTCGCCCTTTCCCCCCGGCCTACTCGAGATCTCTCACTCTTCCATTATTCATCTTGTCTCTCCCCCCACCCTTATTCGTTTCGCTGGATCTGTCTGCGTCAGATGCCGCCTCTCTCTCTCTCTCTTCCCTCTCTTTCCCCTTACTCTTCATTCTTCACTCCTCTCTCTCTCCCTCTTCCTCCTCCTCCTCCCTTCTCCTCGTTCCTACGTACCCTTATTCTTTTCCCGTGTTCTTCCGCGGACGCAAAACCCACTGGGATCGCAAAACTCTTTCCCTCCTTCCCTCCTCTTCCTCCGTTCCTCACTCCCCTCCTGCATAGCTCATTTCACCCGGCAGAAGCGGTTCGCTGGAGCTTGTCCGTCTTCTTAAAAAGAATGAGGACGTGTTTTCGCCGGAGCGACAAGCGGCGTCGTTGTTGCGCGGGGTCGCCAGGGCGTGGAGGTCCGAGAGGGCGGACTCCTACCGGGTTTTGAACCGCGCCAGGTGGACGGAATTTTTTTCCGATGAGTCATGATGTTTGAATCTTTCAAGGTTTCGGGGTATCCGGAGCCTCCTCCCCCCATACAGGATGCGCGAAATGTTTCCGAGGGCTGGCTAATGGAGCGGCATTCAAAGAGGGGAGAGGGGAATTAAAAAAAACTGCGTCCGCAATATTGTGTAATCATGCTCGTCATCCGGGTTTCTCTTCCGACGATCCCGACGGTCACTTTATCACGTCTGTCACGGCCCACGGTTGCTTTTCGATGTTTTTGATAATGGTATACTCTGACCTTTTAAGTAGTAGAATTGATATTGCCATCTAGTCCTGATTCAGTTTTACGTAGAAGACATATACGACTATGTGAATAGGCGCATTTGTGGTTGAAGGTAAATTTCAGTTCAGAACAAAATAAATTTTTATACTAAGCAGGTTGAAATGTGAATTGGAACTCGGCACATGAAAGTAAAGATGACCATAACAATCGAAATTTTACTAAATATGAATATTTAAACTATTTTCCAACTCCATTAGAATCCGAAAACAGATTTTTTTTCTTACTATCCACAGTGTGAATGTAATAATTATAAGCACGTCCCAAAAGTAGTTCGCAACATATTTACTGCTTTAAAAGGCGCATATTAAGTGGGCTTATATGATATTAATATCAAAGCATGTATTCCATTAATATGACCTCATCATTTGGTGTATCGGTAAAAATATTTCCTTATTCCATGAGAATCTTGTAGACTACCCTTAATAATTTAAACAGTTATTGATCTCACCTTATTATCTAATCTATATCTAATTAAACTAATTAATTAGGCTATCTCAACCTTTAATATCAATTAGAATTGCCTATTTTTCTAGCTGTCTACCATTAATAATGCTGGAGTGAAAGTTATACAGGCATCATTGTCTTACTTGTGCATTAAGTATTCTCTTTATTGTAATAAAAATTATATTTTTGGGTAATACATAATTAACTAATCATTGGAATTAAACTTAAACCACCTGAGAACCAGTGGATGCTTTATATTGGAAAACCTTAAATCATATTGGAAATCACTCTATACAGTTGTAGAAGCTACTTAAAAAATCAAAATTAGGGGTACGAATTAAAGCATTTAATTTATCTCGGTTAGACAGCAATGTTAATTTTAGAAACTAAAACTATCTGTAAATGTACTTCTCGATTATAGGCAAAGGTTTTGCTTTCGATCAGACACGTAGCCATTTATTCACTGAGTAGAGAAAAAAATAGTGTAATCTGTGAAGACGGGTGTGTAGTGATCTGTAGTTTTTGCGAACAACTCTCTCCTAAGTTCAAATATCAATATGTTAAATGCTTCGCATTCGCGTCCAAATTTCGTACAAATTGAAAGTGAAAAATTAATTGTTTTTCTCGAGCAAAGCCAGTATATCGACGCATAAGGTGATGCGCGTCACCGCCTAACGACGCAATAAAGCCGCTATAAAAAATGCCTCCATGTGTGAACGAAAAAGGACGCCCCTACCTCTAATTAATTACGCATGGATATGAATGACCTGGATTAACATAAGGGCGACACGATCCCTAAATGGGTTTGGTCGATGTCGGGCTCTCTTGTAAAGCAAGACATCAAACAGGGCGGGTCTGTGACGGTGACGCATGCGTCCAAACTCGCGAGAATGGCAAAAAAAAAAGGACGAGGCGAAAAGCGCTCTTTCGAAAAATTAAGGCAATCGATATGCAACATCGATTGGGCAGCCACAGACTGCGGACTAATGAGCTCTCTTTCGCTCTCTCTCTCTCGCTCATTCCGCGAGCCGGCTCTCGCTCCAGGAAACCAGTTTCCATTTTCGATTCCTCTCCCCCCACTCCTGTCCACTCCTCCGGCACAACTGCCATACAGTACGGCAGTAAATGCCAAGGTATCCCGATGGGAATTTATTAATTAATCCCGTCCGATAAGGCACGAATAAATGAGCGGCTTAATGGTTCAGCTCTAAATATAGCCATCGCTCAGAAAATGCTCTCAAAAGTTACAGTTACTCCTTATAAGTTGTTTTCATAGCCAGTGTGTACTGTACTTTGTAATGTACGGTATTGTCTGATCTTTCCTAAATCCATTAAAAGATTGGAAGAAGCAGACACTATGCGTTTTTTTTTGGTACAAAGCAGCCATCATCGGCGTTGATTCACCGTTAATACGAGATTCAAAAAATCATTTTTATATACTTAATAGATGTAAAATTACTTTTTAAAGAAATTGTTTTCGGTGTTGGAATATCCTAGCGCCTCAAAAAATGACAGAACTATAAAGAGATGCACGCTGGTGATTACCCAAATTGTCCGAAAATTAAACGACAGAACGTGAAAGAAAAAGGAAGTAAGAACATAAATATCGCAAAGGGAAAGATGAAGAAGTTTCTGCCATTGGAGGCCATCGAATACATCCCACGAAACTTAGAAATATCAAACAACAAGATAGGAAGACAGTATGGATACAGAAACTGAGCGAGACAGTTGACAGCGAAAACTGAAGTCTGATATAGAAAAATCGCAAATTCAATCAGGATAAGAAAAACGAAAGCGGAAAATTACGTTTAACTCGAAAAATTTGTGATGAATTAAGGTAAAGTTTTGTATAGTATCGCCTAATACAAGTCGTACACATGGATGACTAGGAAAACGACATGAAAAATTTGGAAAGGGGTGAACGGAAGATGAAAAATAATACGAAATGGATGGTTGAAGTACAAAAATAGAGAACATTATGAAGATTGGGAGAGGAGCGATACGTGATGCAACTCATAAGAACGAGTAAGGATTAACGTATCTGATAAGGAACTTCATGGTTAATTATCTGATCGAAGGAATATTTGAAGACAAAAATAACGGAAAAGAGGACATAACTATATGATGCGTTAATGATTCGTTTTTGTTTTATTAATATTTTTCGCGTACAATATATCGATATTGCGTGCTCGACTTGGAGCCGCAAGATGAGGCGCCGGAAAGGACTTTTGATTTGACGCGGATAGTATTTCCAATTATCGCGTTAATGGATTCCAGAAGTGACTCTTTCGTGCTGTTCTAGCCGTCGGGCGGTTAAAGCTCGACTCCGTTGTTTCCAAGCATTTAAAATGGATGAAGCGGGTAATTAAACACGGCTATGCCGCGTGCAACTTTCACTACTGCAGTCGCCAGGGAAATTTCGCTTTCCATCGCCATTCATGCCAAAGAGCCGGAATTATTCATTGTTTTGCATTTGCAGCGAGTCGAAAGTTTTCTTCGTTTTTATCCTCACGAATCAATCCGCGTAAATTGGAACGCTATTTCCCTTGACGAATCCCACGATAGTTGAGCGACTGCAAAAATTTATTTTATAAGACAATATTGGCTATTTAAAAAAAAAACCTTCCCGGTTCAATACAACATGCGTATGCATGCATTTAAAAAAAAAAAAAGTATATCTTAGGTTAGTAAAAATGATATTCAAAACCGAGTATTCACGTCATTCGTGCGAGACATTTATCGGCCTCTCTCAACTCTAGTGGTTCCGAAAACGATTTCCCTCTTTGTCTTGGCAAAACATCTTTCCACTCAATCTGTCTGCGTATTCTTTTTCGTGGTGACAGCTTTCTCATAGTAACCCCCTTACGACTAGCCTTATCCACCAACATCCCGTCAGTCATTCGGTCCCGAACCGCCGCACTCCTTCTTACTCCATCCCGACCCTCACCTCTTCCTTTCTCTAGCCCAAAAACCCTCCTAATATGGAGTCCCTTTAAGAAGAATTCTAGCGGAATGAACCCTTGGCCCTATTCTGTTGACTCGTATTCGCTCGAGGATAAACACAAACTAACGCTGCTGTTTGCACTCGGGCAATTATCAGATGTCTGTCTACACGGGGTCGCATTTTGGGGCCTTTATATATATATATATGTGGGAAGGGGGAAAAGGAGAAACTCTCGACTGGTTGGATGTAAGACGGGTATTGTTGAGAAGGGTGGACAAGATTGGAGTTTCGGTGGAAATCAAGTTGCAAGGATTTGAACAAGCGAAAATTCCTTAGTCCTCAAAGAAAAACCCCCGGGCGAGATCAGGTGGAGCAATTGAAAATCGTCCTGTGTCGAAACTACTTGCCATAGGCCTCTCTAAGTTGCTAGGTGACCTTTGATCTTAGAGATCGGGTTTCATTTTCGTTTGATTATATAAATGGTGGAGCGGGAAAAAGTCGTTTCTTTGGGTGTTATTGCTTTATGGCAAGCACAATTCAGCTTTGATGTGTTATCAAATATAAGAAAATAATGCACAAATTGTAGCAAATATCAATGTCGTTGATGATTTTTTAAAAGTAATAATATAGAAAGTTAGAAGCAAATTCAGTGCTATGTCAAAATTATACACAAATATATACACACAATACTAATTCTATTGATAATGTGTAAAAGACAATATGGCATAAAATCAAGATTACACATAAAAAATATAAACACTGAAAAAGGATAAAATTGATTTCCTCAATAACCTTAACTAGGTATGTGATATACGGAAATGTACAGTGGAATTCCGTTTAACCGAACGTTAATTATTCGGAGATAATTCAGAAACAATATCTTACTTGTAATAATTTTTCAGAGGCCAATAAATTACAAACTTAAATTAATGCTTCAAATAAATAAAATATACTTTCGAAAATGCATAGCAAAAATGTTAAATGTATTTAATCAGAGCATCAGCCTCACTCCAGTATATAAAGTTCGCTATATTCACGCGTCGCAGACATCTGCATAAGGACATCTTAAAATTGCCATTCATTTCGCTTATGTCATATTTTATGCATGTGGATTGTATTTATCGGGCAATACATTAATAATATATTGCTCATTTCCTAGGAAAGCAATACGTGCTCAGCTATCTTGCAGCATTCTACTTTTTTTCAAGTGTGTAATTAACCTGGATTTGGATAGATTATGAGTGCAACTTAACCATAAAGTATTATTTCTCCAAAGTGACGCAAAAATTTATTTTGTACGCAAGGATATATTCAACATTGCGTTTCTTCTCTATTACAGCAGGTTGTAAGAGCACTAATAAGAGAGTGAACTTTATAAAATATAAGATCGCTTTAAACTGACGAAACACGAAATGACTCGAGGATAAACGCATCACATTGTTATCGTGTTCTGCAAAACGTATAAGTCTATCGAAAACCAAAGTCCTCCATGACTCTTCTCCTCTCCCTGGGGGAAAACCCCATCCCTTTACAGTCCTTTTCTTTTTTTGCGCCGCTGACCCGCCCACTCTCCTTCTTAACCCTGTCCACTCCAAAAAGCTTCCGTCTTCGCCGTTCCTAGCACAACAAAAGACTCGAGACGCACCGAATCGGGCTGAAAAAAATACATATCAAACCTCACACAACCACGACTCCATTCACCGCCCTCCTTCACCCAAGAGTCTCCCTTCCCGTCGTCCCCTCCCATTCCCATCATCCCTTTCTTTCCTCCCTTACCATTATCCCTTTCTTCCCGACACGGGATCCTCCCTACCCATCAGCTCCCTCTCATCCCGCCCTCCCTTATAGCGGTTCACTCGACCTAACTCTTGAGCCCGCCGATGGAGGGCAGCAAAGTGCCGCTGGCGCCGGGCCAAAAGTCTTCGTTGTAATGCTTCCTCGAAACGCTTAATTTGTCAACCAAGGTTTACTAACATGTTCCAACGTGTGTATCCAAGAAAGATTAACATTTTTGAGGTGCGAGATAGGTTTTTAATATGAGCCTGTGAGAGAAAATTAGGATATTATGATTCTAATCGGAATTTTAACATCTTATCGGAAGAACAGTGAATGCTTGCGAATACCGATGTACATTCACGATAATATCAAGAAGTGAGCGGAGCTAACGTATTCGATCGACAGCATGCTTACTCTCTTTTAGTATGCGTCAGATGTGGTCAGTGATAAAAACACGCAGCGGTAAACCATTTGGTATTCATAGCTACCGTCACACATTTTAGAAACACTGATGTAATGCTCGTTGAAATATCAAGGGAAGAATTATGGATAGATAGACAGATTATTTTCATTTAAAATAATTAATATCACATTTTACATATGAAGTATTTCGTCATATACAACATTTCAATGTATTCTGTTGTTGACGGACTATCTTTAGTTAAACTTAAAATAGTTGCCTCTCTTTCCCCGTCACTCCCTCTCACACCCTCTATCCCCATCCACCCTCTCTCCCCCTCCCTCTCGCTCCTCTCTCTCTCTCGTATCAAAAGCATTCAAAGCACGTTTATACCCATAAGGATTGAAATAACAATATGATATAGAGGTCCAACAATGGAATTGGTAGGCAAATTAAAATGGCAAGATTTCCTCAAACTGTGTGAATTAAACGTTTACACTGAGATATTTCGAACTGTAGGCGGAAAAAGATGAACAGAATAGGAAACTTTATGTTTTCTTAAATATGGTTCATATCCAAAGATTTTAGGTCAAATATCTCTAATTTTAATCTAAAAAAAGAATGAAAGCCTGCACGTCGTAAAGCCGATCTTACGTGTTAACTTATTGGAAATGAAAATTATCCCCTGGAGTTGAACCCGGGTCTTTCATCTCCAGTTAGATACATTAAAACGTTTAGTTATTATATCATAATGCTATCCTGAAAATGTCATCAAATTCGGATAAATCGTTTGCGAGATTATTTCAAAAAAGCATTACATGACAAAGGGACAAAGTGCCACTGTCTTTTATATATGTCACAACATTTTTTCCGTAAACAAACTGTAAGGAAAAATGTACTTATCCTATTCTGAAGGCATAATATTTACGAGAATTGAATTTTTCGTTAATTTTATGGTGTCATGGATTTGTGGAGCAATAGGTACCGTAACTCAGCGGCTAACTTGATGCATCTGCGACCCTCGCACAAGACAGCCGGCGTAATAGCGACCACTTCCAAACCCAATCCATCCACCAACGAAAAGATAAATATTAATATCAAAATGTTATTTAAAATTTTTATTTACACGAAATTAATATTAATTCTATATATGCCCATCCAAAATAAAACAAAAACATTCCCTACTCGCGAATTCCCTGAAAAGCTTTTGCTACTTCGAGAGGAAATGCCCTAAATTTTTCAGTATATATACATGTAAAAAGCCATTGTAGTAAAAAATAAATGTTAATGATCTCTTTCTTACACGAAAAGACGATGAAATTTTTATATTAACACAGAATAGTAACAGCTGATATGCAGTGACATATACGTATATAGTTGGTACTAGTAATGTGGAATGAAATTTCTGTTCCTCTATTTGTCTGTGGCGCCATTTATAATTTTGGGTTTTGAGCACAGTATACATACCATTAATGCCAAAATTGCCTACCCGCCATCATTTAAAGGTATCATAAATATGACCCCGGAGTTAACGAATCCAGCTGTAACTGGCACTTATGTTAACTTTTAGTGGACTCGCTCGATCATGACCCAACCGGGTAAATTACCCTCATGATTTCGTAAGGATCCCTGCCCGAGACACGGTCGTTGTGGCGCCTTCCCCTTACGCCACATCAACCCGGCAAATGTATAAAATCCATACAGGGCCGGGAGACAAAAAAATAACGTATATAACCCCTCCAACCCTCCGTTCTTACTCCATTTTTCTATCCTCCTTCCCCCTTCCACCCTCGAAAAACTCTCCCTCCCCTTTTTCATCTTATTTCACCCTCAATTTTATGCCTCGACCGCCTACCGCTTGAGTGCCTGGACCAGATGCGTGTCTGCGATGGAGTTGAAGCGGAGAGCGGGAAAGTGCAATAGGAGGTGGGGGAACAGAAATGCGATTGTCCCCGTCAGGAGGAAGAGGGAAACGAAGAGAATGATAGAACTGCCGTTTCTATATGTGTGTGTGTGTGTGGTAAGGTCCACCCCTAGGGCATAAGATGAGGATGTCGAAATGGGAGTGGAGGGAGAGAATATCGTCGAGTAACGGCCCATAGTGTTCCAATATATGCAATGAGCGCCATTATAACCCAATCCATCACCCCCCGGGAGCGAAGCGGCGTCCACTCTCACTCCGTTGGGAGAGGGGCAGACAGTTCGCTTGACCTCCCCCACGCTACCACCAATCTACTCTTCTCCACTTCTGCACACGCCGCTCTCGCAGTGATATTTCCCACTCTCCTCTCTCTCCCCCTCTTTACCTCCATTACCTCCCTTATTCCATTCCCCATCCCTCGATTTCACTTCATCTCTTCTCATTTTTCATTCTCCTTCCCTCTAATGCCCTACCTACGTATACTGGTTCTCTGTCCTTAGTGAATCATTTTCTGTTCCTAATCCGTTTTGCCTTGCTCCTTATTCCTCCTTCTCTTCTGATTATTTTCTTGCTTTTCTCTGTCCGTGTTTGTCCTTTACCTTCTTTTCTATTCCTTTCCTCATTTCTCTCTTTCATTCTGCTCTCTCTCTCTCTCTCCCCACTCTTTATCACCCTCTCTCTCCCTTCTCTCTGTCTTCTAACTCCATCTCTCTTCCTTCCCTCTCTCTCTTTCCAACAGCACTCATTATTGTATTTCTACTATCTAGGGTTTTCCCAGGTTTTTTCCACCCCCCTTCTCTTCATGGGTGTTTTCCTGCGTGGTTTTTTACTGGGTAGGCCATGCCTGGCTCTACCTGGGTTTTTACCACAAATATTATATCTTTCTTAGAAGCTTCTCTAATGTGTAATGTGATATATATTGTTCTGTCCTTGTTGTATTTATTTGACGCACCTGTCTGTATATACATTTATTCATGTTATTATTTTGTAATCAATAACGTAGGGTTAATTGGAAGAGGGGACCTTATGGTCTCAATTTCGCCCTGAAAATACAGTCATCTATCTGTCTATCTATCTCTCCCGCTCTCTTCCACCCTCTCACTCTCCCTCCCTCTCTTTCTCTCTCTCTCTCTCTCTCTTACTATCTCTCCCTCCATTTCTCTCTTCCTTATACATTGTCTTATGATATTTCTTGCTACTCTCCGTGTTTGTCTTTCACTTCCCTTTCTATCCCTCTCCCCATCTTCCTCTTTCATTCTCCCCCTCCCCTATTTCTCACCCTCCTTCCCTCCCCCCTCCTCTCTCTCTCACTACCTATCTTTCACTTTTTCTCTCTCTCTCTCTCCCTTATAACTCCTTTTCTTTTGATTTTTCTTACATCTGCCTGTTAATGTTTTTATTCACCTCCATTTCTAACACTACCCCTCTCTTCCTCCCTCTCCACCTCCCTCCCCATCCCTCTCCCTCCCCATCCCTCTGCCTCCCTTACTTTCCCTTCTCTTTCCCCCTCTTCCTCTTTCTCTCTCTCTCTCTCTGTACCTCCCTCCTCTCTCCCTTCCTCTCTGTTCCCTCCCATCTCCCTTACTCTCTCTCTCTCCCTCTCTTACTAGCAATCTCTCCATTTGTAAACCTCTCTCGATCCGTCTCTCAATAAACCTGCTCCACTCCACATGTGGTTCTCCTCTTTTCCCTCCCCCACTCAACTCGCTTACTTTCGAGAAACTAGCCATTGATGCGCAGTGCCTACCAATCGTATTCACCCATACGATCAGCCGGAAGTTCATAAATACAGCGCTGCCAACCCGTGGCTGCGATCCAACCGTCTCCGCACGTCCGCCGAGCTAGCGGGGGATTTTGGTGACGCATTACGGCATTTACATCTCTAAAGAAGAAAACAGTTCTCTTCGCTTTGTTCGCCAAGATTTGGATCCGTAATCGCGTGAGATAAAAAGAGGAAGTGACATAATTGTTTCATATACAAGGAGACGTTTTATGTTACACTTTAGTTTTCATTTTCATAAAATTTTGCTTTGAAATAATTTAATTACACCGTTTTAGCAACACTTAATGAAGAAAAGAGAAAGATAAAATTTAGTAGAATTAGGAAATCGTGCAGAGATTTTTGGAAATCATATAATGAACTTACATTTTATGTGTATAAATAAATTGCTCGTGAATGTCTGCTCTTAGAGATATTTCGAGAGAATTTCCAGAGATGTTAGAGGATTTCCTTCTTATATCACCGTATAAAACTAAATGGAATTAAACTTATGTTATAGATTGAATATTTGTCGCGATTTTACAGTCCTTAATATTCATAAAAATTAATATATTTCGCTTAGAAACAATCGTCCATAACACATATAAGTAATGCATATTTACTAAAAATACTCTCACGAGGCTTCACCATCTAAAAATAATTCGTTAATCTTCGAAACAGTCTGTCAACTGCTGTGGTACAACAAAATTAGTTCACTGCCTCCATCACAAACTTCAGGCACGCCTGTTCCAAAGTTTTCCATCATCAAAACCACAGCCTATCAAACCAGCAGCCACCGTAGAGGATTGGCGTAACGAAGTCTCCGCGTTTACCGTCAATTGGGCTGCGGGCTGACCCTCTTTAAAGCCATTTATACCCTTCCTTACTCCGACTCTCGACCTCCTACCCTTTATTATTCACCCCTTCCCTCCCTTCTCCAACCCCACTCTCCCTTCTCTTTTCGTCCCCCTTCCGTATAGACTCAACACACCCACCCCCTATCAAATCTCATCTCCGTTCACTCTCCCCTTTCCCCCCCCCCTCTCTCTCTCTCCACAAGTCGCGTTCGACTGCAGATAAGTGCAGCGGAGACGAGATTTTCCAGACTCTCTTGCGGGAATACCAACCGCCGCCCTTCCCCTCTCTATCGATATGGGGGCCATTGGCTTCCTTTCTCAATCTCCTCCTATTCCTCAATTTTTCATCGCGCTCCATTCATGCCCACCCACCCACCTACATCCCACATGCCAATTCAGAACCTACTCCCACGCCGTTTCTCACTCCCCTCTCTCTCTCTCTCTCTCTAACCCCAATTCTCTCGCCCTTTCCTACCCTTTCTCTCTCTCTCTCACTCTTTCTCTTTCCCCCGAAACCCCACACAGAGTTTCATTGTGCCCTTCGAGTACGTCTGAGTGATCCCAAACATCCGAATCCAACCACAGGCAAACCCATCAAGCGCCAGAAACTCATTAAACCGCGACTCGGGAGAATTTTCACTCCACTCCGCCATTCTGTGTTCTGCGCTCGCGTGGGCATTTCGCCGCTCCTACCTGGCTCTCTCTCTCTCTGCTGCCTTTATGCCTTTGGGGGTGGCGGGAAATGGGAAAGGGGAGATAAGGAAAAGAGGAAGCAGAACAGTGAGGGAGAGTAGGTAGGTGTGAGAAAGAGGGAAAGCGAAAGGAGGGGTGTAAGAAAGAAATAAATATCGGAGTCGATTTTCGTTTCTCAGAAAATTTTGAAGTGGTGCAATTGTTTCTCGTCTCGGTTTTGGGTTGATTGTTACAAAGCTGTTTAACCAATTCCGAATTTTTATTTTTAAAATAAAGGTGAGTTTGAAATAAGGAGTTTCTGACACCCGAAGAACTGCGTTCGAGAGATAATAATCGTATATCTTCCCTCACGGCTGGAATTCAATTGAAAAACTTAGTACGCAGCCCCGATGGCGATAAAAAGTTTGGTAATGCCAACGGCGCATTTAAGACACAAATCAGACGCCATATGTAGTGATTGTTCGATAATAGATTGCTGAATTTATTTTTTAATCAAAGAAGAACATAAGGATCTGCCATAGGCGAATGGAGCTTGATGACAGCTTCCATGTAGCAGAAATGCGCATATGGTTTTTCATGACCAATTTTAAGGATATTCGAAATACCTAGTTTACTAAAGAATATTTTTTCTTGTTAGTAATTAATGTTGATTCCAGAAATACTTTATCGTTCAAAAATTAATTGAATTAATTATTAATTAATTAATTAATCAATTATGCCCATGTTATTTTTTCGGTAACATTTATAGGATGAAATTATTAATTTGTCATATTTTGTTTTTATGAAATTTCGCTGGAGAAATAGCTTAATACGTATCGATCGCCAAAATGTAACGCGGAAGCAGGCGTATGTCCGTCTCAAATTTTGATAGCAACATTCATATTAAAGTCTAATAAGTTTGAAATTAAATCAAAAACAACCATAATTTTTGCTATATGTGTGTGTGTGTGTGTTATGAAATTGCCCGAAAGATTTAATTTGTTTCTTCAGCGTTTTTATCGCTTTTGGATTTCGTGTTCTTCAAGATCGGGAATAGACAAATTCGTCGAACGATCAATTCATCGAATGGCAAATATTCGTTTAAAATCACTTTATCAAATGAAAACTTTCAAGCTTATTTTAGTTTAAAGAGGTGACGCGGGAAATTTATTCTGAACATTGCAGCTTTACATAATTTCTTCAGCTAAGCTTTCTAAACTCAGACTAATATAAATACAGGAATAATGAAAATAGAAGCTTGCACCTAGCCATACAAATTTGCGCATCCTTTATCTCGAAAGACCACTAGAATGTGTTCTTTCCACTGTAAATGAGCAAATTCTTTGAAAATAGTGCTACAATTATTACTATTTTACAAATTAGTTTATACATTTTTCTCTTTTTATTCTACTAATAGTTCTTATATTTCTGTTTATTTCTTATTTAGCAGCCTTTACTTATTGTATTTCATTTTTGTGTTTTCATAGAAATCCATTGTAGTTTTTATTTATTTCATGTTTGTTAATATTTTTCTGTTATTGTGTTTTTATTTAACTTTTATGTAAGTATTTTAGCAGTGTAAGATAGTTTGCACCCTGTTCTAGATTTTATGCATTACTGCATTTTTATCACTTCCTTATTATTATTTCTCTATCGTCATTATTCTTGTATTTATTTTATGCTTTTTATAAAGCCTAATAATTAATAAAAAAGCGTATTAAAACAAATATACGACAGTGTTGTGAGTTTCTTTAAAGCAACTTATTTCTTTTAAAACCATTTTACGAGAGTATAAAAAACAATTAATATCAATTTATTAAAAGCGAATAATTACTTAGTAATTGTGTATTTTAATTTTACATAAATGTACCGAATGCATTGCCAGGATTTTGTTTCCTTTGAAACTCCTGTGAATGAATAATATAAATATGAAAATTACCATTCGCCATTTGATACATTCAAATTTTACAAGTTTTACAAACCTTACCACGTAATGACTCCAATTGACGTTCAAAACTAAGTATTCCGAAGCTTTAGTATATATCTCAAGCTTTTTCCATACATTAAAACTCAATAGTATTAACCAGTCTGAATGCCAATTATTTTCATTAACATTTCTTCTTTGTAATAATCACAGATGATTTTCGACCAACACGTAATTTTCGACAGACTTGCTTTCGACGAATTTGCTTTCGACGAATTCGTTTTCGAAGAATTCACCTAGACCTTCAAGATCCATGGGAAAATGTGTGACAGGAAAATCATTATTTTTCGAAATAAGAACAAGATAATAAATGGTTCCGGAGACTTTTCCATGCAGTTACAACAGTAACACCTGGATTAAAAAAAAACGATTCGGTCTTTGTACGAGACTTTTTTAACATGCCAAACCATTTCTCCGATTTGTGGAGTCTCAGCTTTCATCTTTTTGAACACTTCGACGTCTCCCGAAATTTCTTTCCTCTCCTTCTCTTTGGGGAGAGGCGCGGGAGAGAGGCACAACAACCCCGTCTACCTCCTTCCTCAGTCCCCTCTTGCAGCAACCCTCACCCCCTCCCTCCCCTCCCCCCCCCCAATCCACTAGGAAAAGACGGTACAAGAGGTGAAGGGTACGTTCCCTTCCCTTATTCCCTTTCGGGCAGGTGCTGGGCGTGGACCATTCCCGGCAGCTGTTGCACAATATGCGGGGCGAAGGGGGAGGCTCCAGTCACCGCAAGGCGAAACTACGAGATATGACGCCACCCTCGTCTATTCCGCCAACCCCACCTCCCCTCTTTCGCCGCAGACGCCCCATCCCACATCCCAGCGCTCTCCCCTTCTCCTCCCTTCCATTTCAACCTCCCTCCCCACCCTCCCACACCTTCGCCAAAATTCGATCCTCTCTCACCTTCTCCATAAAAGAGACCTCATATCCCCAGCCATGCATTCGGGTGAGCCGAGATTGCGGACCAGGTGATCTTCGAAAACCGCGATGTGCCGGTTTCGGCTGCAGAGATGCGCGCGGAATTTGCGATGAGCGAGCAGGGTGTTTCGAGAGAACGAGAGGGAATTTTTTTTCATTGGCACGTACGTTATTTTAATATCGACGGATGAAGATGGCTGCGAAATTAAAAACTAAAAACCTTAAAACGTTGCGGGGTTATTAAAATATACCTTTCTGCTTAATGTTTTTTTTTCGATGCCATGATTTTGCATTTGCTCGAAACGACATTTCTAATTAAATATAAGTAATATTAACAAATATCGCTGATACTATGGAGCTTTAAGAAATGTTTTTGTTATTTATGTGACTCCATAGTTTATGGTCTTCTTTTTTATAACAAACAACTTTTGCCTGCGAATCCGCGCTTTCATCACATTAGCATTAGTGTAAAGATAATAAATATATTATTATAATTTATAATATTATTATAAATCAGTATAAGTATCAGTAGAAAATCTTAATAAGGAAAAATCTTCAAAATCGGTTGATTCCCGAATAAATAAGTGCAGTATATATGTACTCTATTGAAGCAAATTGTCGTAGCTTAAGAAAAATAGGAAAAGGGTTCGAGAATATCAGTTATTAGAAACATCCTAACTGTATTAGGCATTTCCTGAACTTCATGATTAAAGATGTGATTAAAGGAAAAGTTCAAAGGAAGAAAAGGAGGAAGGGATTTCAGTTGACAGAATACTTGAAAGTGAAAGAGATTAGTAATAGCTGGTGGCTAGCTATGAATGGACTAATCGAAGAGGAACTGAAAGAGTCGACTGAGCAGTAGTTGGACGACGCAAATAGACAACTCGCTATCTAGCAAAATTGCTCTTACGAGATATTTATCTTATAGAAGTTATTGTCTGAGTGCTTTAGTTAGGTTTCTCGTGCAAAGGATAGTCTGCCAGAGAGTGATCGTGATGTTGAACGAGACAGCGCTATAAAGAGGGCTGTTTTTACAAGGTACTCTGAGAATCTTCGTGACAGAAGAAAGGGGCAAAGCAGTCCGACTTTTACGATTTTATTCAAGAAACCTCCAGGCCGCAGCCACAAGAGACAGTAATCCACCAGAAGCTGCCACCTCGTTGTTGCCAATTTGGGGGAGCAGTAAGCACCATGAGCTGTTGCTTTATTATCTTATTAAACGTACTTAAAAAATTAAAATGAAAAGTATATTTCATTTTTCACGCATATTTGCTATCAAATTTGTTAGTATTTACTGATGTATTTTCATTACACTCAAATTTTGGCATCCAAGGACGCATCCCTATGCATCCTATTATTTCGTCTGCTAACGAAGTGACGTCATGGAACGCATCTACTTGGGTAATCGAGGTATTATTTACTATTTGTGTAAATTTCGATTTAGCTAATGTGGTAAAACTTTCCGAGAATAATATTATCAGGTACGTCTAAAAGGTATTAAAAACTTAAAACGTGAATCGTTTTCCTAAGACATTTAAGCGATCACTCATTCGTAATATAAAAACGAATCATTCAAAGAAATTGATAAATTTTAATTCTATTTATTCAGGAACGATTAGAAATTGCCTTATATGTTGCAATAAATAGTAAAAATGGAAATTAAAAAATAATTTTCTTCTCATCATATTTCCTCAGATGGCGATATAGCAGTAATTTAATTTTTATTGTTTTTAAGCGTTTAAAATAAATAGTATAAATAAACGTTCTAATCCTATGATGAAACCGATGTATAGCTTAAGGTTCCCACTCTGTTATAACATCTTTATTTGAATATATCCATTCATAGTCTTTTTCCATTATTTCATTTCTGATAATGTGGCAGCTCTGGTTGAGTGAAATAAGTCGTGTGTCCCATTTTCATCCCGTATTTTATAATAACAATGTGATGCCTGTGAAATGACGGGCTGCGGTTCTATAATTTTTGCAGCCACACCATACATTCCATCTTTTCTTAGCACATATTATTCTACTATATATCACATTACAATGTGAACTCTGCCTCTCGGTCTTTTCGTGGCAGTTTTTGGTAATAGAGCACAAAATATTCCCCAATTCCCATATTTCAAAATTTTACTTAATTGGATGTTTTACTCAAATTCCTCGGTTAATGAAGGTTATGCATATTCAATGTTGTGAAGTAATGAGCGAGATCAAAATAACTATGCATGTACAAAATTTCGACAGTTAATTAGAACTGGAAGTGCCAAATAAGCGGGACGAATGAACAATTGAAAATTGTCACGTATGATATGATGGTTAATGAATACTTGCCATTCTGAATGAGTGATGTTATCTACCTTTGTCTTTTTTTATTCTTTTATTTAGTAAAACTTTCAAATATTCTACTTTAATATGGATGTTTCCAAGTTAATTTATTCAAAAGATAGGCAGCATATCAAATCAAATTATGAAGTAATAAATGCTCCTTTTGTTCTACTCTAGGACATCTGAAAAGAATTTATTCTCTCGAATGAAGATATCAAGAGTTCAGCTTATACTTCGGCACTAATCGAAGAATTTTACCCGTGTATGCAATCTCCATCTATACTTAGATATTAATTCTAAATAGCAATTAACCTGGAAATCCCTAGAGTAAAAAACAGGCGAACAGACAGACGGACAAACCAAACGAGACAAGTGATTTGCATTTTAAGAAACGCTCCTGAAAAGAATCAAAATCTCATTCGTAGCTATCGCCAAACTGAAATATTTTAACTTTCCACAAATATTGAAAATACGATGGAGCTGAAAATCTACTTTATATTTCTATATAAAATTCTTGCTGAAATAGCCACAAAGTTTAACAGCGTGGCCGCGTTTGTACCTATGGGAGGAAAAGGAGCAAATGATTACGGAATTAGACATTCATTTTATAAAATTTCCCGTGAGATCCATAATTATTCAGCTGTGCAAAATGATGTTAACGGAAAATATTTTCCGACGTAGATTGAAATATGTATAAATGCTTGTGGCAAACGTGAATATGCAAATTATACATCCCGTAACAACTTATTGTAATATGAAACAGAAATAATTCAGTAGCATGACTTCAAAAATCTCGAATTTGCCTTTCAGGAAGAAAAATTTTACTTTGCGTGACTTATTTTTTCTTTATACGTCGTCAACAGGAACTCCTAGTAATTGTATAGTTTCTTAAGTAATCTAATGTTAGACAATACCAAAATGATGAATAGGAAGGGTTATCTCCGTTTTTAAATCAGAGAGCATACTACCGTTAAAAATAAAAATACAAAATCCTTCATCGCGTTAAGGACGCGAAGGGAGCGAACAATTGGAAGAAATGAAGCGCATAGCCATTTATGCGATTCATCGGGATTTCTCCCAGCAGTTCGCCACTTCGCTTCTATTGCGATTTCAGCCCCTTCCCCCCCACCCCACCCTTTCCTCCCTTCCCGTCCTTAGCCTTTTCCGTCGTCAAGTGGATTTAAAAAAAACGTCCACTCACTAAAACCTCCCCGTCTCCGAAGAAGAAAAAAGCTTCGCGAACACTTCACCCCTATTAACGGCGCAAACTCGTTCTTTTTTACCCTTAGCGCTTATCCTATATCTGCCCCTCTCCCCCCCCCCCCCTCTCTCTCTTGTTCCGTTTCCGTTTTCCATCCTCTCCCACCCTCTCCCTTCAAACATAAATGTCTCACGTCCATCTCTCGACGGCGTCGCATTACCCGTTGTTTTCTCACTCCCCGTCAACTGCGGAAGAGAAAGAATATATATACACCCCACTAACCAATCCAACCTCCTCTTTACCCCCCTCCCCAACCTTAAACTCTCGCACAACAATGAGCGAGAGAGGGAGCTACGTGCGTAATTGTCGTATGGACCCCAACCCTCCTTACGGCAATTCTCCGTCGTGCATTCATCCCCTTTTCACTACTCGTTTTTCTGATCGCGCGCCCCATCTGTCCCATTCTCCTCCACCCCCCCCCCCCCCACCCAACTCCACACCCCAACTCCAACCCACCCCTCAACACTATTTCTGTCGCCCTCTTATATTTCTCTCTCTCTCTCTTCCCGCCCCCCCCCCCCCATCCACAACACTCCTCAATTTCCACGAACTCTTTTTCTCTTAAAAACACCCTCCCTCCCTTTCCCTTGTTACTGCCATTGCTCCGGTACTCGTCTCGTACAATGCGGGCGTGATACGGGGAGTCTGGGATTCTTCTCTCTTTCTCCCTCTCGCACACACTCGACGCTGAACGATCTCTCCCCGTTTATACGAACGAGCATTCTCCTCCTCGACTTCGATTTTGGACTTGTCAGAATGCTCCGGGTGCATCGCTCTCTCTCTCTCTCGCTCGTGGTGTCGGACTCCGGATGCCGCGCTTCCCTCTCTCTCTCTCTCTCTCGGTTCCGGGTGAGTCGTTCCGGGGTTTCCCGCGCGTGGGCAGCACGGTGCGGCGCCCGGAGGACCGCGCGTTGGCGCCGCTCGCAAGCGAAGGGGTGTACTCGCGGGCCGTGGAAAAGGATAAACCCGCTCGAATCAAATGATGTACGGGAGTGAATATCGGAAACGAGCGTGGATTTCTTGATAAATGCAACTCACGTTTTGTCTGACTCACTGAGTGAATAAAAAATATGAAAAAATGTGTTGGTTAATTTTGTCGTATATGCTACTCTCTAGCCACAGGATCTGAATTAAAAGATGAATGGATTTCTTTAAGTGAAGAATATATTATTCGTTTTACTTTCTGACACTGAGTTCAGTATTTGGAAATCTAAAATATGTATTTCTTAGCAATTCAATGAAGAGCATTTCAGTGCAATCAGTATTCAGATTCAAGCTTCAATAAAAAAGGTGAGATTGACAACTGCATGGTATGCTAGGTGCTAAATCGTAACACACGGTACAAGTTGGCTAGTGATAATGGGGTTGGGTTGGTAACCGAGGAGGTGGAATGAAGACAGCAACAATCTCGCTCATCGATGACTTAACGATATCAATATTGCGGAAATATGTGGTAGAGTTATTCGCGATTGTAAAAAATAAGTTTCTCTAAGGATTTTTGCTACTTATCGAATGAGTTCAGAGCTTTAACGCTGATTATGGAGAATTTTCTTCGATTATGGAATTACTCTTTAAAATGTCTTAAAATTAAGTTGCCGACACGAAATTTGCGCTAAAACACGCCAAAATGAATGAGGATTATTATTCATACCGTCGAATACTCAATCTCATTAGAATTCGCTCGTATTTTGAATTTATACTCGAGTTTCGGTAAAATTTTTAACATTTCAATAATAAGATTCCATGGTCCTCCGTAATCTCCGTGCATATGCACTTAAATAAAGGCTTAAAGAACGAAAATAAGATCAAAACTTGCTCGAAATGAACGAAGATAAGAATTTAATGCAAATAAATCGAACGCAGTATTCATGTTATTTATATTTTTTATCTATATTACTAAAATCCCATTTTCTGCTTGTCTCTCTCTCTCTCTTTAACGCTTTTAATCTCCGGGAATTTCAGCCGTCTAAGCTTATTTCTTATCGAGTTATTCAACTAATAGTATTAATTTGTTATTAAAAACCAAACATAAATCCCTTATAAAATATATTCATTAAACTCATATAAAAAACATATTCCCGTTAAACTAATCTAAATTCAATAGATATGTGGTAGGAACGAAGAAACAGCGAACAAGGGGGAGGGGAGGGGGGGTCGGTGAGCGTCGTCGAACAGAGGGCTTGCCCCCTAGTTATACCTATATTTACCATTTGAAAACCGTGGAAAACCAACATTTCTTGATCCATAGACAAGGGTATACCACAAACCAAATTTTTCTGCAAGTCTTTGCCAATTTCTTTTAGATAAGACCACTGCCTATTGCGTGAAACACTCGCAATACTCAGGCACAGGAGCGGTTTTTCACGTACGAACTGACCTGGGAGTCACATGACGTCCAAATACTAGCCTTCCTATCTAGGATTTGTCTTGTGTATGGTGAACATGTCATTTAAATGAAATTATGACCCTCAGTCTTAGTAAATTTCACATTGAATTTGGTCAGGAACATTATAATTTTCTAAAAATTCTATAAAAGTATTTCGTATTAGAGAAACCATAAATGTCGTTACGGTAACAATATTAATAATTTTAATTGACTTTATTATTTGTGCCTCTATATTCTTTAACACTGTTATCCTAATGTATAGGGATTTTTCTAAATGAATGATTAATATTTCTCTGCACATAAGACGTTTCTTGATAACAAATCACCGCCATAGCGAGGAGAATCGCCTCCTGCGGCCCTGGCGGCTTCGTTCGAAATTCGGATTATACTAAATGCAGCAGTGTTGCGATCCTATTGCGGATGCCCCTGATACGCAGCGGTACTGTTTACTAACAGACGAGGAATTCTCGTCCTCATGGTCAGGTAATACTGTTTCCATTGGATCTATTACCGGCGTTTTTCCCATCCGGGTCCGACTAAATTTGACGAGTCTAGTGCCATCATTGATGGGCTACAGCAATCGGTTGTAGAGGTCTGATAGGGATGAAATTTCTGACCCGGTCCCGGCCCTACCCGACGGTGGTGCAGACCTTGCCCAACCTGAATCCGAACGTTGTGGCTTCGCTGATATCCGAGCCCGACCCGAGGCCCGATTTTTCCTGTTCTTACTCGTTAAGCCCGAACTCGGCCCTAAAGACACCGACGTTCAAGATAAGGATGGAGGCCCGATGGAAATAAGATACTTACTACGTGCATGCGTGCATGTCCTATCAAGCTACTAAATTGATCATTTTACATAAATTGTTAATGTACATACGATTATATCAAAATCAAAGCGACCCTTAAAAGTTACCGTTCTCTCTCAACTAGTTTATCTCTAATTGGTTTAATCTATTTATGATTGATAGAGAAGTCTGTGAGTCCTGAGTACTTTTAAAATATAGATTAAGTAAAACGTATTTATTTCAAACGTAATTATAGATGCAGATATTGCGAGTTGCATGTTTTTCCTCTAGTTAATTTATAGAATACTTCGGAAGCGTTTTGACAGTATAACTCGCAATCGGTGCTTATGGTGTGGCAATAAAACAGTATGAATTGAAGATATCTAATCAGTTTGAGGGCGCCAATTTTTTAGTCTACACATTAAATTGGGAAAGTAGCAATTTAATTTTAAGTCGTGCCCGCCATCTTGAGAACTCAATAACGATGGATTCAATCCTCGTTACTCATCGTTTATCTTAGAATTTTGTTATTTTTCCCTCGCATTGGCTATGAAACGTAAACAATAGTGGCATATTTCTAACGATCCGTAATCTCACTGTATATTTTTTAAAATTCACATGACAATTTTATGCGGAATTTATAACACCGTGAGTTTTGCTCGTTCGTTTATTAGAATAGCAAAAAATAAAATCCTAAGCAATAATTTATAAATCTACAGAAAGATATGCTCCTGTTTTGTTTCTGCCAGAATGTTACCATTCAATTTCATGCTTGAACATTATGTAAAAGCAATTTTAACTGACGTTCTTAATTTTCCAGGAAAAGAAGGAAATGCATATTTTTATTTGTATGACATGGATGTTTCCGATGGATGCATTCTCAGTCGTATATGTAATAACGTTTCGCTTATTTCGCAATGATTTCCCGAATTTTCCTGCGATGGGTCACAATGGCTTGGACGAAAAGGGTCGGCCGCCTCTTTTCAAAATCACGGCAGTTGTTATTAATGATAAATTTCACTCGATCCTTAAAATCGTCTACTGGCTGCGGTGCTTCGTGTTTTCCTACCTTATACGTTGATATTTTTATTTTCAGGACATGGGAGACATACCTCCCATTCTGGCTGGCATCATCACCACCATGGATAACCGAAGTAGCTTTCACTATTCAGTTTCATAATAGGCGTGGAGAACAGTTGCTCTGGCTTCATATTTATTTTCATTTATAGTTAATCTTAGCTTTGAATTTTTTATAACAAGCAATACATAGAAAGGACGCGTTCTGCAATCTTCTTAGAGCATGGCATCTTTCTCTTTTATTATTACTAACAGCGCAGTTCGCGTCTGTTTCTATGTATTTCAATCAGGGAGTTGTAGGCGAAGAGTTAATAAATTACCCTTAGAATCAGGCGCATTCTGGTTAGTATTTAGCGTAGTTTATCTTTACTAACACTAACACACCAGCCTGTGCCTGTTTCTAAATTTGTCTCATTAAGAGGTTTCAGTAATCGCGAATTTTCTTGTTCAATTCTTTAAATTCAGCACGAGGGGTCTTCACCGTTCACTGGAGTCCGCGTTTCAAATGTATCGTAGTAAAAGCGAACGAGGCAACGATCTAGACTTCTTCCTAGGGGAAGTCTAAACAAGCTATCCGTAGGTGCATACGCCTGCGGATAGAGTAGTTCCTTTCACTTGGAATAAAATTCCGTGTTCGGCCTATGATTCTATCGGTATTCAAGTAAAAATCCGTTGCTTTGCCATTTTTCATCTACTTCCATCGATGAAAATTGCCTTTGGTAGTGTAGCGTAGACTAACTGACTAACCCTGGGCATTTTGCATCTTTGCTTATTTTGAATTTCTTGAGTTTGCTAAAATCCGTAAATTTTACTTTAAAACTTTTCGGTTAGATTTTCGTTTAGATAACATAGTTTTTCAAAGATATGGGGCTGGAGCAATTTGTTCTCGGATAGGAAATCGGTTTGCTAGCAGCGACAGTTCACGATGGTGTGCCATCAGATCCTTTATGCCTACCGGAAAACAGTATCGGTAAGTCGACTGGATTTCCCTTCACGACATACCCCCTTACAACTTACCCTCAGCGTGTGTTGTTGGTATATTCGCGTTGCCAGAGTGAAATAAATAATACAAGTAGTCCTACTTCTGGGTATCATTGCTGAAGTTATGATAAAAATTTGCAGGATGTATTTGAACTTAAAATACATCTGAGAATTTACTCAATTTCTCTTAAATCAGGATTTTTCAACATGCTACGTTCCGTATGTCATACTTTCACGTGCATTGTTTCACATTATTCTTACCTTCGGGTTGCTATAGCGAAACAATGCGAATAATGGAAAGTTGTTCGGACTTATAAAAATGCAGCCAAATTTCATTAATACATGTGACATATTTGTCCTGCACGGACAGGTAGTGCTCTAGAGCGTTTCGTGAACTGAGTTTCAGATATAAAAAGCTAAACTACGTTGAATTGGAAGAAATTGATTTACAGGTGCCACTGTACATCTGTGCAGTGGACAGAGGGCCGCGGGACCAGAGGACGAATCATCGTGGGACCAAACGGAAACGCGGGACAGGACACACTGCTGAGGAACAGGACGACGGGTAAGCAGTCGCCCGCGAGTTACTGCGTGGTGCTGGAATGGAGGAGTGATGCAGGCAAGAGGTGATCCGGAGGGTCAGGTATACGATGTACGGTGTTAAATTCTAGGTGATATTTGGTGAGTCGTTATACGATTGTTATTAGCGATGTATTTATGCCTAATTTAATCGTATTTGTATCTGAAATGGTATTGTCCTTTTGATACTACTGACTGACAACCCATGGCGCTATGTGGTTTGAGCGCACAGACCTATACAGACGTGACATTTATTTTGACGACCTACGATGGTATGGCGTGACGAGACGTTTATTGCTCAGGACTGATTGTATTGTTTGATCGATTTAGGGTGTCTTAGTGGTGTTTGTCTAATACAAGATGAAACATTACTGACTCGTTTCGTTGAATATCCAGAAACATGAGGCTGCTCTTCATCACTTATACTCATGATTATAGATACTAGCTGGTGCTTTTGTTCATCAAGAATTTCTGCTTACTTTGAAAGTAACATTATTGGATTTAACGACTTTTGGAAACAAAAATTTCAAAACACTAAATACGATTCTTCATAAATTGATATTAACTAATACAGTTTTTCTCTATCAGAGTCAGAATGCACTGTTAATCATTCAAAGATAATTAAAATTAATTATTAGCGTTTATTACTTTGTATCTGGAGGGGGAGGTATAGTGTAGCGTGCGTACAGGAAGAGAGGGGAGAAGTGATGGAGGGGTGAGCTAGCCAGTTAGGAGAGGAGGAGATCCTCGGGCGGAGGGAGTGAAAAAGGTAACTATGCTAGCTAGATGGAAGCTAACAATACTATAGTCGTTTCACCAGCTAAAGTCTCTTGGCCTTGAAGACGCCAGTTAGCAGCAGCCAATAGGAGACGGTTTGTTTGGGAAGGTAGTGGGAAGGAACCCAGTCTCACTCCTGCTCTCGAAGAGATCACATCGGGATGCGTTGCCATTAGAAATTGCGTAGTATATCAGCTGAAGGCGAAAATCCGCAAGAGCTGGCAACGCGCACCGGTATCTGCTGTCCCGCACGAAAGTTGAGAGGGGCGATGGAAGGGGAAACGTTCGTGATTGGCTACTTGCTCTAAGTAGGCCAAGAGACTTTAGCTGGTGAACCGACTATAATGCATTGGTGTTCCTTTTTCGCTCATCAAATTTCAACTTCCTATGCCAGCTAGATCTACCTTAGGTTTTATATCATTCTATGCAAGTGATAAGCAGCTATTTATATTAAATGAAGTCATTAATTCTTATTAAAATCATGAAATAAAAGCAATCGTAACGTCTGTTATCAGTTCCCATTTAAAAGCATTGAGGTCGCTGCAGTGGTAATAAGCATTTTTGCTTTCTCCGTATATGCAGTATAAAGAAAGTATTGTTTCATGAAAAAAATCGAATTCGAGATTTCTATGGAAATACACTTTTTGAGGTCCCCTGAACACGTTTTGACCGTTTTCTCGATGATGTCTGTGTGTGTGTCCGTATGCATGACAAATTTTGCGTGCGCTCTAACTCAAAAACTTTTCATTATATCAGTATAAAATTCAATATTTGTAATTTTGTATATATTCTTAAGATTTAAAAGGATTTTTATAACAACCGGTCAAACGAAAGTAGCGGTTTACTCATGTAAAATTTTAGTTTTTCTTAACTATTTCGCTTACAACTGAATTTTTCTTAACATATATATACACAAAAGTTGTAGATATTACTTTTTTCTACAACTTTTGTTTAAATTAAATTTTTATATGAGGAATATTTCAAGAGAGACATTCAATTTTCTTCGAAATTGACGGTTTGTTGGCAGCTCGCGCGCGTGGTAGACAACAATTGAATCTCTAGCGTTTAAGCGTGTAAGTTTAACTGTTCCTATCGCCGTATTTATTTGATTTTAGTTGACAACTTACGTATGGAGAAAGTCATATGTTGGACACATCAATTTATTCATTGTTGAAAATCGGAAAAAATAGCCTTTCTCTGTAATTAAAAACTAACTTATAAGGAAATTCGGCATGGATTTTAATTCTGCTTTCAATAATTAAAAGCATTTTTTCATCTATAGAACTGTTATCGTCCCGAGTTCGTATCTCTATTACGGTGGTCCTACCACGTAAACTACTTCTGGTGAATTAGACCCGTGTACTATGGTGAAAATTTTTTAGAGTATAATTGAACACATTATTTCTCGCAGGACTAATCGAGCAGTACATAGATTTCGTGAAATACTTTAATATAAAAATGATAAATGATTTTCCTCTGGTTTAATATTCTCTTTTAGGGTTTAATGGAAGAGGGGACCTTTTGGTCTCAATTTCGCCCTGATAATAAAGATGTTTATCTATCTCGCTCCCAATTCAATTTTTTTGTTTTATACTTAACTGAGGGGGATAAATTAAATAGTTTCTTTAAGATCTCACGTTTGCATGACTTTAGTGAAATGACGCCAAAAATAGAAACGGAAATAAGAGGACTCATCATTTTCAACCGGCGCGGCGTCTCCCTACCTTTTTCACGCAGGTAAAACGTCCAGGAGTGGTCAACTTCGCTACTTTGGGAAGATAGAAGTGCCGCCGCCTCCACTTACGCAGTCTTCTTCTATACATAACCTCACAATGACGGCCGTATGAAGCATACAGAATGGGAATAACTGGTATTGATAGAAGATAATAAAATTGCCTCAGCCCCTGTAATGAGATAAGCATTAATTATAGAGATTCCCTTGTAGAGCTCCGATAGGACGAAAGTACCGCAAAGTAAAAATTTTATCCAAATGTGATTTTGATTAAACGCGAAAATTTAGCGCAGATTCGATATAGTAACTCCTTCACCTTAGCAAGTAAAATTGCCAAACTAATAATATGGTGTTACAAATACAACATGCAGTAGAAAAGAGTCTTACTTTCCAAGCGAAGGTTAATCGGCTGCTTCCATTACACTAATCATCTCGAACAAAACTGCGGTTAACAACGGAAAATTTTAGCCAATACGAAGACGTCACGCATTCTCCCCGTGAAAAATTCTCGGTAAGGAAAGCAAAACCGAAGGGGAAGTAGAGGGCTTTGACTCACCACCTAGTAATTTTTACTCTGTCAAATTGTTCGCAATAAAAAACTACTGGAGACTGATAATATTATGCATCACATGCATTTTAATATATTTTATGTGTATTTTTGAGGAAAACTTATTAATCGCTGATATTTATATAATTAACATTTTTCATTAATAAAAACCCAGTAAATAGTAATATTTCGAATTCACGTACGCAGACCTATGTACATTTGATAAATTTTTCGGTTTAACCATAAAACGTATTACATTTTTTAAAAAATAATCATTGAATATACACCTAATTTCATTCTTCGCAGAATTCAAGGGCATATCTTATAAAATAATTTTGCATCATAATGTAGTGGCATCTCTGTGGGACGGCGGTTTTCATCTCAATTTGTCATTATTTTATTTCTCCTGCTAATTAGTTATTAAAGAAGGAGAGCTACTTATAATATTATGCTTCTAGTTAAGTATTATAACGCGCTTACGAAAACTGGTGGAGTAATAAAAGTAAGGGAAGGAGAAAGTCAAAGAGCTGTTCATGAAATTGGCAGAGAGAGAGAGAGAGGCGCGCTCAACGAAGTCGAAACGGGTCGCGCGTGCACCACTTAGGCACAGAGGGTACAAAGGAGAAATTGATTTAGCAGTTTGGTGGACAAATTGAAACCCTCCCATCTAAATCAGCCCATTATTGAAAAGATAATGACTGTTAAGAGAAAGCTAACGTGATAATAAGTGATTCGCATAACTTTTTTCTGTTAAATGGTAACTTCTGCGCATTTCCATAGCAAATTAATAATTTTTAATACATATTTTCCACTTTTTCAGGTTTAATGCTACAGTGTTCTTAGAAGTTGCCGTAATATTGACGATTAGTCCATTTCAGTGAAGGTTTTTTCACAAAAAAATTAAATAATTAATTTTAAAAAGACTATCATCGGTGCCTGACAGTAGGCAGCAGTACTGTCAGTATGGTATAGAGCCGAAAACAAATTATGTTGGCTTGGTCTATATCCAATAGAGCTGTAGGCGTGATTGGGACGATTTAAACGGCTACAGTACTGCGATGTGGAAAGCAAGAAGAAAAATACCACATTACAATTCCATGGTAATGATTATATTTTTGGACAAAAAGAGTTCTCTCGAGGTAAAACATTCTGGAGGTAAAATATGTAGCCCCAATCAGATCTCCGAGCGGGGATTGCCTTGAGAAAGCATTTGTCGAAGGTAACTTACGCATTGGCACTTGAAAGGAAAGCTAGAGAACCTGAAAGAAGAAATGAGAAGAAATAGGATTGATATCATAGGGCTGAGCGAAGCTAGATGGGAAGGAGAAGGACAATTCGACTCGGAAGAATTCACGGTAATTTACTCAGGAGGAAATAGTGGAGCAAGGGGAGTAGCTCTGGTACTTAGGAAAGATATGATGAAGAGCGTGACAAAAATAATAGCAACGAACTATAGGTTGATGGCAATATAGCTAAAAGAAGTCCCAGTGGACATGTTGATAATCCAGGTATATATGCCAACGTCCGCTCATGAAGAAGATGAAATCGAGGAAATGTATTAACAAATTAACGAGATTTACGAAGAGGACGGAAGAGGAGAGGTAAACTGCATAATAATGGGAGATTGGAACAGCACAGTTGGAGAAGGACGAAAAGAAAATGTCTCTGAATACGGACTTGGGAAAAGAAATCGAGGAGAAAAATTGGTAGAATTCTGCGTTAATAAGACCTATTAGTGACTAATACATTGTTCAAAAATTATAAACGAAGGCTGTACACGTGGAAAATCCCACGAGATACAATGTGATGCCAAATAGATTACATCCTAGAAAAACAAATATTCCAGAACTGAATAAAAAATGCTAAGACATTACCAGGAGAAGAAATTGATTCATATCACATCCTTCTAATAGTCGATGTAACTACAAAGCTTAAACAAATAAGGAAAACGATAAAAGAAAGACAGACTTGGTACCTAGAAAAACTGAAAGAAAAGAAAAATGCATTCATTACGAAGTTGGAAGATAGTTTCAGAAAATTGGAAAACAAACTGAAGACCGTGGATAGAGAATGGGAGAAAATTGAAGCCAGCATCAAAGATACCTTGAATAAAGAGATTGGAAAACAAGAGAAGAAAATCAGAAAAACATGGATCGCTTAGGAAAGACTGGAGAAAGTGAAAAAACGTTAACACTGGAGAAGGTAGAGCCAACTATAGACGCATAAAAAATGAGTTGAGAAGGGTAACAGATAAAGCTAGGGAAAATTGGATAAAAGAAAAATGTGAGGAAATACAACAAATGGAGAAGTTAGGAAGACGGTACGATATAATGTACGCTAAGGCACTGGAGTTAGTAGATAGGAAGTGTAACGGGATCCGTGGAAAAGATATAATGAATGCAGATGGAAAAATAATCGCAGAACCAAAGGATGTAGCACAGGTATGGGAAGAATCCATTAAGGAACTATAAAATAAGCAGGCAGGATAGGGACAAAAAGAACCGGAGGAAGAGGATAACATTGAAGAAGACAACTTGGGCCAAGTATTATGAAAAGCGAAGTAAAGAAGGCAATACTGGAACTGAAGAAAGGAAAAGTTACCAGCAGCGATAGAATACCGGCAGAAGTACTTAAAGTTATTACGAAATTAATTAACAAGATTTAAGACTCGGGAGAGTAACCTCAGGATTTCTTAGATGTACCAATGATCCCTCTAAAGAAGAAGCCAAAGGCAATGCAGTGTAAAGATTACAGAAGCTTACTGTCACACACTTCGAAGATCATCACCAGGATTCTTAACAAAAGGCTAGAGAAAAAGGCCGAAGAAATGCTAGAGGAAGATCAATTCGGTTTCAGAAAAGGACGAGGAACCAGAGATGCTATCGGTGTAGTGAGAATCATATCAGAAAGGGCAATAGAGTACAGCTAAGATTGCTGCGTATGTTTCGTCGACTGGCAGAAGGCCTTTGATAGAGTAAATTGGATAATGCTGATGAGGATATTAAAGGATATAGGTGTAGACTGGAAAGACAGGAGATTGATCAGGAATATATATTTAAATGCAATTGTAAAGGTAAGGTTGGAGAATGCGGACACCAGCGGTGTAATTATCGGTAGAGGTGTAAGACAGGAGAGAGGCTAATGCAAGAAGCGTTAGAAGGCCCAGGAGATTTCAAAATTGGAGGAAGGATTATAAGAACAGTGAAATACGCGGATGATCAAGTACCTACTTATAGAAAGAAAAGAAAAGGAACTCCAGAAAATGATAAATAGACTAGTGATAACAGGTAGAAAATACGGTATGGAAATTAATAAAGAAAAATCCAAGATAATGCGAATATCAAGTAAAGAAGAAGAAACTTTGAAAATAAGTATTGGAGGAAAGCCATCAGAACAAGTTTCACATTATACATACCATGGAAGCATCATAATGAGCGAATAAATATGTACCGACAAAATCAGGATTATAATAATGAAAACAAAAGCCGCTTTCAGAAGAAAGAAGCTCCTACTAACGGGGAATATAAAGGAGGATATCGGCAAGAAGTTGATAAAATGCTATGTATGGAGTATAGATTTATATGAGCAAGAAACATGAACGCTAAGGAACAATGATATAAATAATTGGAAATCTTTGAAATGTGGACATGGAGAAGAATGCTGAAGAGAAAATGGACAGATAGGGTGAAATACGAGGAAGTACCACGAAGAATAGGAATGAAGTGAACGATTATAAAGCCTATCAAAAAGGGGAAGGCGAACTGCATTGTACATTACCTGAGGAGATAGAGCATGATTAAAGAAGTGCTAGAAAAAAGCTTGATGGAAATAAAGAAAGAGGTAGGAAAAGGTTTCAGCTGATAGACGACTTGAAAGGGAAAGAGAGCTATCAAGACATGATGACTGTGGAAAATAGTAGTTTAACCATGAATAATCACGGATCTGTCTACGGGCAGACCATCTATGATGATACACACACACAGACACACACACACACTAGGGGGAAAGCCCCCTGCTCGCTGACGCTTGCCAACCCCCCTCCTTTGTTCGCTGTTTCTTCGTTCCTACCATGTACCTATTGAATTTAGATTAGTTTAACGGGAATATGTTTTTAATATGAGTTTAATGAATATATTTTATAAGGGATGTATGTTTGTTTTTAATAACAAATTAATACTATTAGTTGAATAACTCGATAAGAAATAAGCTTAGACGGCTGAAATTCCCGGAGATTAAAAGCGTTAAAGAGAGAGAGAGAGAGACAAGCAGAAAATGGGATTTTAGTAATATAGATAAAAAATATAAATAACATGAATACTGCGTTCGATTTATTTGCATTAAATTCATATCTTCGGTCATTTCGAGCAAGTTTTAAACTTATTTTCGTTCTTTAAGCCTTTATTTAAGTGCATATGCACGGAGATTACCGAGGACCATGGAATCTTATTATTGAAATGTTAAAAATTTTACCGAAACTCGAGTAGAAATTCAAAATACGAGCGAATTCGAATGAGATTGGGTATTCGACGGTAATAATAATAATCCTCATTCATTTTGGCGTGTTTTAGCGCAAATTTCGTGACGATAACTTAATTTTAAGATATTTCGAAGAGTAAAAGAACGAAAGCCTACAAACCAAATAGGTGAATTTTACGTGTTATCTTATGGGAAACGACATTCATCCTCTGGAGTCGAACCCGAGACCTTTTTCGAAATTTTTTACGTCATAACGTATAGGTGAAATCCTGAGAAATTTCAGGCATCTAATTTTATTTCTGATCGAGTTATTCACAAAATTAGAGCGTTACGCATCATGATGACCATTACGATTTATTATATATATATATATATATATATATATATATATATATATATATAATCTTCATTAAGTATATTTAAATGTTATACCAATTTAATTTATCCCCCTCAACAAATGAAATTTTCTCTCTTATGATATATCTATTTAATTTCTTCCTCTCGATATTCAGGTGTTTAATAACACTCGATTATTCAAAGTCCATCTTCAATCGACCGAAAAATTATTCAATTCAAGCGTGGCTTTCAGTCTCCAACCCACGTCACTCCAACACCACCTCGTCGGATCTAAACACTCACTTTGGGGCAAGGGCGTCCGTCCCCTCGGTCAGCCATTCCCTTCAAAGCCACAAAAGGGGCAGCCAGAGATGGGCAGCGAGTGTGCGAGGCGAGACAATCGTTGGACCAGCCATGAGAATGAAGTGGCCATCCTCTCTCCCTCTCTCTCTCTCTCTCTTCCATTACTATCCCTCTCTTCTCTCAGTTCGCTTCCTACTCCTCTTCTCCACTTCTAATTCCATAGGTCTTAACAACACCATCCTTCATTCAACGTTTATTCTCGGTGTTGCGTTTATACATAAACAATTTCGCATTCTTAAATTTATTTCTATCTCATTATATCCATTTTTCCTCTCTTTCTCCTTTCTCTATTATTAAGTTCTCTATTTTATTCTGATTCTTCACTTACTGCTCTCCAGTGCAAAACACATATATGCAATATTCTCTCCATTTACATTCTTGCAGAGGTACTGGTTAAGTGTTACGGTTGATCACGGTGTTGGTCGTGATTTGTCCATTACTTCATATCCGGTGGTTTTTGTCTCTGTTGTCTTGTTCAATCGTCTGTGAAACCATTCAGCCACAACGAGTTGTCGAGAAGCATTCGATCCGCTCAAACTTTACTTCAACGTTTCTTTATTAGTTGTACATATTTTTATCCTTCCCTCAAATGTCCGTGTTCGCTTTAAAGACGTTAAGCTCGAATTCCAAGTATGAAATAATGAATAAACTTCCTATTGGATAATAGGTTTTTAAAACTACGCCGCCTTCATTTTTATACGCAGGCTCATTTATTTCGAATTTCTCTCCAGGTGCGTATCACTTAATCTCCCGCGCCATTTCGAAAAAACTGGTTCATTGATGTCACCGTTTCCTACGCGATTATATATCATCGCCTGTCATACCTTCGTCGGTTATTGACTCCCTCTCACTTTATCCCATTCCGAGAAAGGCTATGCTGCGTGTCGTACTCAGCGATGTAAAGACGCCGATCCGACTTCGCTAATTATTGTATTTCTTGCGGAAACTTTTATCTCTTGTTGCCACGCAAAAAGGCCAAAAATATACCAAATTAGAACGTCGGCAAAAAATATTAAATTCCCTCAAAAATTACGTCAAATGAACTCAGTACTAATTAACTTTCCCTCCTTTTTTCTTTCTAATTCTTGTTCCCTTACATTTAGTATCATCTTGCTTGCCCTATTCCTCTCTCGCTTTTGTATTTTACCTCCGAATTCCCTTCCTCTCCCCCATTTTGTCCTTCATCATTAATCCTTCCCTCCTCTTTTTATCTCTCCCCCGCAGTTCTGTCATATGCCCCTCAAAACTTCTGTCCCCTGTTTTCTCTCTATTCTGCTCTCTCTCTCTCTGTCTCTCTCTCTCTCCTCTACTTCATACTCCTCCCCTAATCCATATCTCCTTCCCTCTATCCCTTCGCCATTCTCGATCCATCCAGGGATTATCCCAGAAACCCTTTTCAGAGTGGACATCGTGCCTCAATAAACGTCTCCGACCTCTTATCCCCGTCTCAGAAGGAATGCCAGCGTGGATTTCTACCAACACTCCCTTTCCCTCAGTTAACTTCCTCCATTCCCTTCTCTCTCCCTCTCTCTCTTTCCATTACTTTCTCTTTTCCCCCTTCTTCCCTTCTTAGCCCTCTTCACATCGAATCTCGCGAATGGCGGAGATGGGCTAGGCACACAGAATTCAGAGGTCTTAAAAGAAGAAATCTGATGTTGCCAACACATGACATTTTCCATATTTGGGGTATAGATATTTAAATTATCATGAATAGCATTATAAGGCAAAATTATTATCTCGTATCGTAAAAGAACTCAGTCGTCCTCATTGCCGTAAATTATATTTTGAATATGTTTACAGAATTCACCGCTACATGGTGGCGGCGCAGTATACTGGAAATTTACGAATAAACAAAATATCTCCGAAATGGATGGTTCTACGAAAATTTGTTTCAAACAAAACTTGAAAGAAATATTATTCTCTACAACTTTGGTCTTCACGAAGATTACCAATAACGACGTTTTTAAGGAGATATTTGACGGAAACTGAAAATACCGATTACTTATAAATAATTCCTAAACAATAGCTGCTATGGAAAATTGTTTCAAATAAAAGTTGTAGGAAATTACATTCTCTATAACATTTGTATATACAATAATGATGTTTTAAAGGAGATATTTCGCCAAAACCGAATCGGGTTTCGAATAAACCTCGATTTCCGGTTAACCAGTATTATTCAAAAAGTAATTAGCTATTTGTGCTCATACTATAGTGTTATAAATGAAATTTGGTAATGATATGGCAAGTACTTTTCGAGTTAAAGCGCCCACAATCACATACACACACATACACGCACACAGTCATCATTCCGAAAATAGTATAAACGTGTTCTTGGGACCTCAAAACATGTATTTCCGTTAAAATCTAGAAGTCGATTTTTTCATGAATACAATACTTTCTCTATTATACGTATATGGAGAAAGTAAAAATGGGTCTATTGCGGTCCCTTTCACCATACGCTATCTCTCTAACATCTCAAATGATCCACACGACCACAACACGCGTTTCTCTCCAATCTCCTATTATATTTCAATTTCACGACATATTTTCCTCACCCGACGTTCGCCAGAGGCATAATTTCCTTATCCATTTAGTCTAATGGAAACATGAACTCTTAACATTCGCGAATTCTTACGAGTGCTTACATCAAATCGAAGTCAGTTTATTTATTTATTTTTCGAATAGATGTCGTCTCGATAAACTAGATGACGGGATCCACTCCGCCTATCGCCCCTGCCGCACCATCATCAAACTATCCTCCAACACCAGTTCCTTCCAATCTCTTTCTCTTCTTAAACTCTTTCTCGCAACTTCTTCCCACTCTTCCTCCGCTTCGAAGCATAAATGCCCACCTTTTTTCCCACTTCTTTCGCCCTCCTTCCCCTTTCCCGGTTTGATGAGTCTCATCAAAACTGTCCCCTCGTCCTACCCGGAAGTTTCCGGTCTGACGCCTTCCTCCACCTCCCATTCCCTCCTTCAGCCTCCCTTCTCTCTCTCTCTCTCTCTCCGACACTCTCCTACTTGCAGCGATCCCCCTTTTATCTCTCATCCTACTCTCCCCTTCACTCAAAAAGGCTTTTCCTCCCTTCTGTCAACCCTTCTTTTATTTCTCTCTCGTTCGAGACACGTCAATGTGCCTCCATCGACCTCACGGGCATCCATTGGGTCGTGCCGTAAGACTCTCATAGAATGACGCAGCTGGACCAATCATTCCCGGTGTCACGCTACTTGATCCGTTAGGGCTCCGATACCCTTTACTATACTTTTTTATTGCGCGGCGGTGACGACAGATGACGCCACGGGCTTACGCAAGATTCTTCGTTTTTCGACACGACTCATTTGAGCTCAAGTCGTCGTGAGGCTGGAATTTTTGGCTCACGGTATAATTTCAAAAATCAAAATTCCTTCGTTATTATTTTCGCACGACGTTTAAAATAAAAACGAAAGTATGAATGTCTGTTTCGTATTTGTGAACTGTTTGCAGATTTTTAAATCTAAAAAGGTCTTATTATTACGGGTATAACGGTTAATTATTATTTTTGAAATTTCTTTAAATTTTACACTGTTTGCGCACACTCTCTTCTCTCTCACACGAATTTAAAGGATGCTCTATATATTTTCTATAAGCCGTCAACCGTCTTCATTCTCAATCATCCCAGATTTACAGAATTAGACGCATCAAACCTTTTCTTTTGGAGACATCGTGGATACACTCCGTTTTCCACTGTCTCCGGGGACGTGGATGAGAAAAACCAATGGGCGAAACGCTCTCTCTCTCTCTCTCTCTATTCCCACGGATCAAATCGTCCCTCAGACGTCAAGAGAGAGAGAGGAGGGCTTTCGAAGGGGAGAGGAAGGCAGATCAATTTCCAGTTTTCGCGGTTGAAGTTCGAGGGAAGAACGTTTTTGAGGTTTCGGAGCATGCGAAGAATAGTTTTGAGATATTGGATGAAATCATGCGGTAGGCATTTTTGGGGAGAAACTGCGCCTGACGGGGCGTGACGGCCGTTTTTACGAGGCGATATGAGGAACGATGGACATGGCAGGGAGAGGGTAGGGAAGCGACGCAATTCAGGGTTTCAATTTGCTCTTTTACAATGCCAGAGAGACATGTTTTCGTGCGGAAATGCAACGTAAAACGTGTCGATCGTGAAAAAAGGAGGCGCAATTCAATATTCGATGGGACGTAACGACGTTTCGTGATGCAGAAAAATGAAAAGTGCCACGCGAATTCGGTCATCGTCGTAGATTCCGCCTGTTGCTTTAACGCATGATTTAACGCGGAGCTTATTTTTGTCTTTTTTAACACAATGAAATAAAAAAATCATTTCTTCGGATTTTTTTTTGATAAATGCGGGCTTTATTTTATAACGAATAAAAATTACAAATGCCCGTAACAATGGTAAATCGTAAAATTTCTGAATTAAATATTAACAAATTAACTCAAGACATATTAATGGAACAAAAGAGTAAAAATATACATAGAAATAATTTCCAGAAAAAACGCTGACAAATTCTACTGAAAACCAGAAATTCGTGTATCAGTAGACTTTTGTTTTGAAAGTAAAAAGCACTGAAATATTTTAATTAAAAAATAGTATTTTGATAAATAATAACAGAACGTGTATTACTCATTCAGTGAATATGCTTAAAAAAATTCCAGCATCAAGTTTAACAGCCAGGCGTTTACAGTTGACTTAATTCGATTAATGAGTTTTCAGCATAATTCACCTTCCTATAACGCAAATGTTTCACTTTCCGGTATCAATAAATCACGCGAAGCTCATTTCTGCAGTCGTATCTTACGTGGAAACATCCCTCAGGCGCGCTATCTCATAAAAGATAAGTTGCTGGGAAACTCTAGCTGAAAGCCGACGCGTAGGGCATGTATACTTCCCTAACTAAGCTCTGCAAAAAAGAAAATAAAAGGAAACGTCTGAAATGGTGCCTTTGGAGGGATGGAAGAAAAAATAAAAGAACATTCGCCGCGATCCGGACTGGCAGGAACGGGGACGTAAATAGGAAGAGATGGTGTCCCTTAAAAAGGGCCCCGAAAAGGGTCCCAGTGATTGAAGTGGTGTCAAAGACGACTTCCTGCATTCGGTGCCCTTTTGAGAGCAACAGCGACAACTTCTCCGCGGCTTTCCACGATTCCGGCGAAAGAGAGAGGCAGAGAGAGAGAGAGAAATATGGAAGGAGCGAGAGAGAGAGAGAGAGAGAGATGGAAGGAGAGGCGAGAAATGGATCGGGTTGCGACTTGGGTTGGCGTCTTTTGACCCCTTTCCTCTCATAAGACGACTCACTCGCTCACAGGAAGAGAGGAAAAGAAAAGCGGAGCTCCCAAGACTTGATTGGAAACACGAAGGCGGACGAAGCCGCGTCCGAGCGACTTTTCTCCGGTTCGTGCGAATTGCAGAATTTCAGACCATTTATCGATCGAGAAAGAAAAAATCATCCGGCGCGCGATGGAGAAAATGAGATAAATCACGAGTGGCATTAATTACGTGGATTCGTCGAATTATGTACGAGTATGATATGCGGGAAGTTAAAACGCTTAATTTAAAGAAATCATATTGTTATATTTTCATTTAAACAGTGACTGAGAGAATAAAATTCACTTCTCCTTAAGTCTTGGCTTTTTAAAATGGCCGCATTGTTGTTGAAGTGCCCTAAGGTTATTCTTTAAAATTTATGGCGCGATAAATTTAAGAGGCGAATGCTTCGTTTTTACTTTAACAAAATTAGAATGCACGGTTACTTCATATTTTTTTAGCTATGTTGAATTTAAGTCTACTACCACCCGCGCGATTAAGTTTCGATATTTACCATGAATCAATTCCAAGTTAATGAAAATCATTAATATCACAAATATTCTTTTTATTCAATGGCTTCATAGCAAGATGGCTTGTAGCCTTGACTAAAACTCCTAATACGTCTTTTATTATGTTTCTTTAATGGAAGAAATTTAATATTTAGTACTTGATGCCTTTTAACAAAATAATGTTTTTATGTATTTCGTTATTTGGCACATCTATTGGCCTATTTATTTTAGTGAAAGTAGATCAACTCAACCACCAGTATTGGTGGGAGAAAGTTTTACAGAAATGTGTACTACAATGATATCATAATAATAATTACGATATTCAAATAATCAAATAGCAAAGCCAATGTAAAAGTTTCTACAACCAGGATTCAAACGTAGATCCACGTCATAGTGCATCTTATTTCTTATCTGATTGTTATTTTAGGTAATCTTTTTGAAATGTTCAAGTTCGTAGTTAAAAGATATTTATGACAGCAAATAAAATATAATTTAGACTGTTTTTTGGTTGAAAAGAAATTACACAAGAGTAATTTTTTACATTTCCATGCACATCCGATCCATCCATGTTCACCCGACGCAAATTGGACATGTTTTTCAACGTATAACCAGCTTCCTGACTCATAGTTGTCAATCATATCCTTCCTAGATACATGCCTAGCTACTAAGCCCTCTAAAATTCCCTCCAATCCTCACTCGCTACATTTTCTTCAACCTTGAGCAGCCTATTCACTTTCCATCTCTTTCACCAAGCGGAATACCCGGAGCCCATTATGTCTATCCCCTCTCCAAAACCTTCTCCATTCTTCTCCTTTCACGTCCTATACGTCTCTATCTTGCATTCAAAGATCCCTTTTGTGTAGATACGAGAGGGAGAGAGGAAAAAGGACAGAAAGACAGATAAAGAGCCATACAAGTCCGCCCAGCCCATGGTATCGCATGTGTTAATCCCTGTTTAAGGTTTCTCTAAGGTAGCAAAGGCTCCAGCATTTTCCAAGTTCTTTTTTTTTTATGCAATCGTCTTTGTGAAAGTTTCACCCGGGTGAATCGACAAGCGGGGATTATTTTTATTGCCCGAAATCTTGCACAATGGACTGTGATCCATCATTCTCCATGTGAATTTCCTCAATCGAGATCTCCGACTGTGTGTGTATGTTCCACCGATGGGCTTTTATCCGGTCGTTCGTTGCGTCCCAATAAAGCGTAACTTTTTATGTTTGTTATGTATCACTAAGGGGTTGATCTTTACTACTGATGAAAACACTTCCATAAACAAATAAAATATCTTTTAATGACTACTTCGCCGTTTAAATCTTTTATCTGAGGTTATTTTGAGAGTTATTTGATTTTGAATGTAATTTCCTGCGACATTCTTTTCGTTTTTGCGGATTTTTTCCATTTTCTAAAAGCACGGTTGTTTTTAATAAGAAAATTATTACTTATTAAGTGAATAATGTGGGCAAGTGCATGAAAAATAATTAGAACACACAATATCCATATTCATAATTAATTGAGGATGAATAAATTAACCATTACATGATTCATAACAATGAAAGCTTTCTTGATGTTTCCTTTTTTCTAATCACACGGCTTCTAACTAAAATACGTACATTGGATATGTCGACAAATCTCAACTAAACCTAATAGTTTTACGATACTTAGATCTCTCTATTGATTTAACATTTCCGACAACTGATGAGTTCATTGAATTGCAAAACATTCACTTAGCGCGCCTCGTCTGCCATATCAAAAGGCAGTATTTCAGACACCGACATCTTAAAGGAAGCAACATAACAGAGGTTAAACAAGAAATAACATAAAGATTTTTAAAAAAAGATCCATATTCGTTTGTATAGAGCTTCATTCATGATTTATCACGTCACGATTATCAACAATCAGACCACCAGAGTCGACAAAAAAAAAAACAAAGATTGCGGTCAATGTTTTTCGTCCCTAATGCTAAATTAGGTATGTTGTGCAACCTCTATGCGGGAAGCCGGAAACCTTTCCGCCTCGTCGTGTCAAATCGCGAAAAGAAAATCAGACCCATGCAACGTCTGGAATCGGCTCCTCAGGTGGTCACGAGGAGGTGCCCCGCGCCACCCCGTCGTCGAACCAATCCATCAAAACCAGTTCCTCAAAATCTAGCAAGAGGTGCCTCCAGATCGTACGGCTGTGCACACACCTCTCGGTCCCGGACAACAATGCGAATTCATGGACCGCTAAGGCCGGATTGGGCTTATATTTCCCCATCCCCATCCTTAGACCTTACTTCTCGTTGTCCTCTCCACCTTTACGCGGCCACTCCCATTATTATTCACGTCTCTTTTCATTCGTCCCACACCCTACTCCTTCCTCCCTGCCCAACTACGCCGATCCTATCCCACCCCGAAACGGTTCCCTTAGCAACCGCATAGGTTTCCTAGGTTTTCCCCTTTTCTCGCACCCCTTTGCATCACCATGCTGACGCCATTTAACGCGGCTTTATATGATATGGTTTAAGGGTTGATGGATGGGGGATGGAGGAGGACCTTGTGATGCATCGATGCGACCTGCGTATCTGGGTGGAGGATTATCCTGTCGTCTGTCCCATAAGGGTGGCATTTCGTTGTCACCGAGGGGTTGTTGGTCTATAAAGAAGCCCGGCGTTTTTTTAAACAAAAGAAAGGAGCAGACAAATTGCGGAAGGGCGTGGTGGGGCATAATGTATCACGTTTACCTCTACGGGCCTGTTTTGAATCGCGCCCGGGTATCTCAATATACGCCAATTATATATACCTACTGTATATATTACATTTTGATTTCGCGCAGCAATTGAGATGATGCGCTTTATGATGCACGGTTTGTTCTTATCGTTTAATTAACTTCTTAACTGGTGCGCGTTTGCTTGAATCGCTGCAGGCGCTAGAGCTAGGTCATGCTTTTAAATTAAGATCATTAATCGCGCAGTTGCCACGTGGATTCATGCTCTTCCAAGGATAAGAAATACGGCGGGTTGTGAAACGATTTTGGAAATGTTCCAAGTGGCATCGCTATTAAGTAAAGGGAGAACAATGAGGTGCGGATTTCATGCCGCGCACGCACTAAGGAATGGATGGATAATATATGACATAGCGTGTAGGCATGAATTATCTTCGACATTAAAACTTTATCGTGATCATTTAAGCGAAGGATGATAATAATAATAAAAACTCCTGGGGTCTTTATAAAATAGTCAAAAGTATTAGGCGGCGTGTAGCGTAAATCAAATGTTAAGTTTCTTCTCTTTAGAATATCGAGAAAGATTTATGACTTCCTTTTATACCTTGAATTACTGGTGAAAGAGTGTAAGTCATTTCGCGTGAAAGCCTACACGTACGCGTTATCTTGCAATTCAGCAAGTGGCGGGTGGTAAGGGTGCAATGCACCGAAATGTCTAAAAAAAATTTCTCGCGACGGTGGTTCTACTATTATGAAAAAAAAGACACGATATCGCTGTCTTACAATGTGTCCTACATACATATTTTATCGCCGTGATCTTTTCTTCCATTGTACACGAGTGTTTCTACTACTCCTGCGGCATCCTCAGATCAACTTTCCGTCCAATACTTCTCCAGAAGCCTCAACCTAAAATAAGAAAGATCCTTACCGGTCTGTTAAAGAAAAGCAATGTAAACTTTGCAAAATAAAATAATGTAAATCTTCTTCCAAATACGTAACATGTCCGAGAACAATTCGAAGGACCAAATAGAAATAAATACTCCGCTCAAGTCAAAAAGTCCCTTTTTATCAATTGGAATATGTCAAGACATTTGATAGAACAAAGAGGAAATTGGGCGGGTTAATCCTCGTCGAGAAACTCGCTCAAAATTCAGTGAGGCGACGATCGAAAATAAAAATCTTCCTTTAAGGTCTGGTCAAAACAGGTGGCCCGATCAAAAAGGACCCTTTTCATACGTAATGGATTTCTCCCTCGTGGCGCACTGGCCGCCACCCCTCTCCTTACACTCCGCCTCCTTCCCCTCTTTCTTTCTCTCTCTCTCGCGAGACCGCTTTTCCGCACCGTCCGAGCCGACTTCCTGACGTTTCCGTGAGGTGAATGGAAGAGGAGAGACAGAGACAGAGGGGGGGGGGGGGGGGGGGGGGGGGGGGGGAGGTGACCGTGGCGAGGAATTGGCAAGCGTCGCTGAAGGAAAGAGATGATGGGAAATAGAAGGAGAAAGAGAGGGAAGAACAAAGTAGCAGCTCGCTTTGCGTCTTCTTTGCAATTTAGGGAGTGCGCTTACGCTGTCGGCCTTTCGGCGAAGGTCGCAAGGCGGAGGAAAGACCTCCCTAATGTAAAGAGAAAAGCTTGTCCGCAATAGACGACGCCGCCGCAGTCTTCGGATTTAGAGTTTTTTTACTTTTGTGCCGATGTGGATTTTTCATGTTAGAGAAATATTATTTTCACGGTGTTGCTCGCAGTATCCAGACGCTGGTTAATAGTAAATAGTTAGTTCGTTAAGGATCTTCAATAGAGGTTTATTTTCTCGTAAAGTTCGCAGAGTTTACTGAGGGACAAAATTTTATTTCGCCTAATCAAATTCAGATGCGAACGCTGTTCAAAAGAGCGAACATGGACAAAATAATCACTATCTGAAATTCTTTTATCAAAGTAAGGATAAAATAATATGTTCGCGGCAGAGAATTCAAATTGAATAGCTGTAGGTGGATCAATTCAACAAAAGTCCCACACTATTCAGTCAGATTAATTTCGTAACGCGTATGATCTTAAATTTCTATTGCGCCACTATATGTCACACAACACGAAGAAAGTGCAAGAGAATGAATTTAACGAATTTAAATTAATTCGGAGTCAAGTAATAATTTGCGTTCGTTAAAGAGATTATTGTTAAAACCGAAAATTTTTATGATCCGTGTAATAGCAAGAGACGGATAAAGTTAACGCAATATCCGCAAGCAGACAACGTATGATGAACGACATTTTCTTGTTTTAGGAAACGCTTCGAGTCAAAACATTCGCTTGTAATTATTTATTTTTAGCTTCGCGCTCATATGTCCTCCCATTGTTCCTTCCATTTTACTCGTGCATTGTTTCGTGCCTTTCCCAGTAATGCATTTCATCTCTTCACACAAAAGCTTCACTGAAATATTGAAGTAAGCTTAAATTAGGTTATTATATAACAAAATACAATGGAAAGGTCCCCAGAATAGACTTCGAATCCACAATAGAGACAGAAGTACAACGGTGAGACAGGGAAAGAGGAAGGGAGAAGGGGGGAAATAGATAATGAGAGGAGGGATGAAAGAGAACGGAATAGGATCCCCGTGTGGACTCCAAAGAATATTTTTGTGAGCAAGTTTTTTTTAATGAGATGGGAAAATGCGTTAAATGACACTAGGAACATTAGATTGGTTTAGATCTCGTTAAAAAAAACGAGAAAAAGCTGTTAAACTTTCCGGAAAAGGATAACGCGAATCAGGTTCGTGGAAAAGAGTGGAAATGAAGAGAAAGGAACGATTAGAAATTGAGAAGGGAACCCATGACTTGCAAAGAAAAAAAGAGGAGGGAGCGAACGTGACAGTGGGCGTAAAAGAGCGCAGATTGGGTCGAGCGAAAGCATAAAACATATAGGAAACGGAGGAGCTTGGAGGGAGAAGTCGAATGGGAGAAAATCACTATTTCACGGTGACATAAAGATTGAGAATAGAGACGAATGGAAGAACGAGGGAGAGAAGGAGAAAATAGGAATCACGATCTGTATCCTCCCAGATTCTCTCTTTCACATGTATATTCTCCTTCGGGATAACCTCCTCCTCCTCCTCCTCATGATCCGAGTTTTGTTTGCACGCCGGTCTGACGTATGGGGCGTGGATTGTTGACCGATGTAAAAGCCCTATTTCTTTTGCGAGTACATCGAGAGTGGTACATAATGGGGAAGAAGAGAAGGGAAAGGGGAGGTGAACGATCGCGTAAAAAAAAAGTGGTTCCTGAGGGTGGAGTCGAGAGAAAGTGTGTGTATGTACGTATGAAAGGGGTTAAAAGGGGTTTCCAGGATTTAAGGTTGAAAAGAAGCGGACGTAAGAAGATGCAATAGAGAGGAGGAAGCCGTTGGAGGTTTGAACGGGGATGTGTGACGGGAGTATTGTCGAGTGAGGATAGATCGGAGAGGGGCTGGAAACGATGTCAAAATGGGAAATCACTGAACAAACGGATCGAAATGCATTACGAGGGTGGTCATGAAAAGGGAAAGTAGGACGCGATCACGTGGCAGATAAAGGAGTTGACAAATTTAAGATGGCGTTAGTCCGATGTCTAAAATTATTTTTTATACGATGGCTGATCGGTTGAGCTTTGACCCTTCAGAGAGATCGCAATTTTCTTTACTATTTCAGGTTCACGTGGATTTTATATATTAAAAAGAAGTCGAAGAGAACAACGCGGAGATAGACTGAAATCTTAAGTGAGCATAAATGAAGTAATCTAAATTGTGCTGGAGAAGCAATTGGGGAATATTATTTTTAAATAATTTCCTTCGAGAGAGAGAGAGTTTTATAGTTCTCCTTACGGCTGAAATCGTAATGATAATGAATGTCACTGCGATAGATTTTAATTGGTTAAATAAATCAATTGCGCATCTTAGGTATAAAATAGCCGTCATCAGTTATTTGATTCTAGTACATTTATATCAAATACAGTCAACTCATCAATGCGCATATGATTTTCCCAACCATTTTATGACTTTTGGAGATACATCATCAGTTTTTCGAAATATAATTTATAATAAAAAGATTCGTTAAAATATTATAAATCGCTTTCTATGTATATTTAAATAACAATATGAATAATAATGAAGCTTTTAGAACGAAAACTGTACGAATCGGAAAATATTAATTTTTATGTTACTTTCGCACCTCCCTCCCCCATTTGCAACCGAACGTAATCTTAAGACGGATGAGCAGCGGTTCCCATTATGAAGTACCACTGGAAAATATTTTCATCACGAGATGATGTATGCACTAGCTGTGACCGAGGTTATTTTTACTTTGACGCGCGAACAATCTTGTCTCGATAATAATCACACGCCCTCTCCTATACAATTTTCCCACGTGTACCTTCCTTCTCTTACCCATCAACATTAATAAGCCCTGCTCATAACCCTTACCCTTTCATGCAGATAGATATCACCTTCTGCGGATACCTCCTTAACATATTCTCTAATCTCGGCCTCGTGCATTGTTTTCTCCACACCTTTCGCGACATCTCCGCGTCTTTTCCCTGCCTACGCCAATAGCACGCGGCCCATTACATAACTTACGTGCCTCCTACAACCATGCAAAACATCCCTTCTTCTCGGCCGTCTACATCAAAACCAATGACTCCTCCTCAGCCATCATCAACTTCCACCACACGGCATCTCTCTCCCTCCGCTTCCTCCTCCACCCCCGCCGCACTTCCTCGCCCTCCGCCGCGCCGTTTCCATCCTCTCCCTCCGAAACCCTTTCCTCCTCCTCCCCCAACTCCTTTCGTCCACTCCTCCTAACATTTACCGGGCAGGTGACGGCTTTCATTTCCGGAGTACGTCATGGCCAACCGTCCCCTCACGCACCACCGAAGCCTACGCGATGCATAAATCACCAAGCCATCTGCCCGGCGCAGCACTACTCCTTCTATATATCCTCCCCCTTCCCTTCCCTCGCCCATTCTGCTCCTCCTATATCCTCCTACGGCCGGTTTAAGCTTTGACAATTCGCTGACAGCGAGATGAACCATCCAATGTACAACGCACGCGAAGGCATTTCCTCCCCCGTGAAACAAATGACCTTATATACGTAGTCTCGGGTACGTTATGCAAACCGGAGCTGGAGAACACGCGATTCCCGATGATTATTAAATCCGCTCTGCGGCGTCGTTCTCTTTTTGGTCATAGCGAACAAGCTTCATGTTACGTCGGCAGGTAAAAATGTCAATCCCTTGCAATGGGAATCCGCGGGGCGCTGGGCCTTTTTATGCCGGTTGATTCATGGGATAGATAGGGTATGGTCACGGTTTTAACGTAGCCGCAGTGACACGCGTCAATTTGGCATTTTTAACCGTTCGATGCACCTTGTAACAGATATGAAACAATAAATTATTTTTCTTTTTAAATGCTCAGCGGCATCTGGTGACAATTTTTGAAACGTCGCTTATCTTACTGCCTGATCTACTAATGAGAATAGGGCCAAAAATATGCTTTGAATGTATATTTAACAGAAAAATGTTATGATTTTTTTTATTTTCCCATCTTCTGAGTAATCGATTGAAGACAACAAAAAATTATTCGGATAAAATAAAAAAAAATCATTCATTGCAGAGTTAATAAATTGGGTGATATTTTAATTACATAACTCGCATACAAAGCATCGAATCGTTCTGTTAAATTTAGAACAAGTTTCGGAAAACTTTCCTGCCTGGCAGACCTCATTGAAAGTTCCGAGTGCTTCATCGGACCACATAAAAGCTTAGCTCGAGATATATCTGGAGATACAACTGTAACATAGGAGCAAATATCAAATATAAACACAAACCGATATTTCAATATTCAGGGTTTTTGACCGTAATACTAATTGAAAATTAAGAAATTGAATGTGTGATAAATTTTACGGAACCATTCTATTCGCGGGCTGGATTAAATGTTCTTAAGGCCCATAGTTTGACAGCCCAGAATTTATAGGAAAGTTTGTTTTATCATGGCTCAAATTTTACGACCTTAAGCAAAGTATTAATTTTTGGGTTCAATTATTTGGCAATTCTGAATGAGGGCAAAAAAAAATTTCGCCTTTAACCCTAATCCTACCGGGCTCTATCACTGACGTAAACTACCGGGATGTGAATTACACATGATATATTTGTAAGATATGATTTATTTGGACACTATTATTAATGGTTACATATTATACATGGTTAAACAGATCGAGTTGGCATGTCATCAAAACGCAAGTAACGATGTAATGCGATAAATTTATTTTTAGACATACATGCGCGAAAAATCGGACTACAAAACAATGGATCCCAAAATTCTTTATAGTCAATTATACGTTTTATATATAGTCCAGCGTTAATTAGCAGTCCAATAAATGCCCACAAGACGCATTAACAAAGAACATTTTTGTTACATTGTATCAATGTGTCTCTGAGTCATTTTATATTAGGGACTATATAAATGAAACACAAAGAGTTAAAAAGAAGTTAATGGTGTTTATTTATGTATGAATATAAAATAATAGAATACACAAAGTCTCACTGCCAAATAAATTTAATTGTAGAATTAATCGTGAATAAAAATACAAATGTGTCTCTAAGTCACAACCTGGTAGGGATAATAAAAAACGCCAAATTTAAGCAAAATTCGCGAAACGGTGACAAACAGATACGTTTGTTAAATTTGCCTGAGCAAGAGAAGCAAGTACAGACCAATGACAAGATGCACCGTTTTTAAGAAACGCACGTATTGAGCAGTAAGTTCCCTTGGAGATCTAACGTAAGTACCTTTTACTTTAGATAAGATAATTGACTCGAAAGAAGTTACCGAACTTAAACCCGTGAAATGAATAACGAAGAGACTATTTCGGAATTATCGAGTTAACACCCAAATAAATTGCCTTGTATCCACTCTCCAGATATTTCTTCAAATCTTTTGCAACGATTGCGTAAATATGCAGTAAAATAGTGGAAAACGTTAGAAATAAAATGTATGCATGAATCCACGATACAGGCGAATATGATGGAATAGTCTCGCGCATCCTTCGTACTCCAGGTAGATTATGAAGACATATTTCTCTCTTTCACGCCGATAAGTTAGGTAATGAAATCCAACACCCAAAAAAAAAATAAGACCAATAATTAGAAAAATGGTTTTTGTCGTTTTTTTGCAGTATAATTTCAAATGCTACCCAATAATCAATCGCTACCCAATAATCAATCGCGGAAAATAAAGAAAATTTAAAATATGTTTTCGCAAGCCATCGCGAAGCATCACGAAAGCGAAACATGCTAAATGAAACCGTGCTGCCATTACCTTTTCATCAGTTATTTTCGAGCCTTAACCCTATGCGACCCGACATTAATTTTAATCGCAATATAAGGGTTCGGTCCCATAATAAAAAAAAATACCGTCGTCGTACGCCACCATTCATATTGATGAATTTCCTCGGAGAGCATAACGTAAACAATAACCCTCAATATGTCCGCCGCAAATAAAAATTCCTTTCGCGTTAACTCGCACGCGATCCCGAATTCTCCTCCCGGCGACCATCAAACTCCCACGCGTCCCTGCCTTAAACCGCTCAGCGACCGTAAACCATTAACCCCGATATCCTGTTTGAGCGCGAGGGAAGGGATTGGGTTCGTGCGGGGGATGGTCTCGCCTTTCTCTCTCTTTCTTCTCTCCCCTTTGCCCTCCACCCGCGTATTGCACCACCTTCAATCGCGTATTTTTAATTAGGCTCCGCACCCGAGGGATCACGCTTTTCGCAGACGCCTATGGGCGTGCATGCGTGCGTGTGTGTGTGTGCTTTCGTGTGTATAGTAGGCGTATAGAGGACCCATGCAGAGGCGCGGCGACAAACAGCTTTTGCCTTTCGGTAAGACTCCACCCACCATTCTCTCTCTATCTCTCTCTCCTTTTCTCTGTATCTGAGAGTAGTTCCTTTATTCCCTCAAGCTCTCGCCATTTCTCTCTCTCTCGGTTGCTTCTTCCGTTCCCTCCCTCACCGCCCACATCTCTTCGCATTTTTAATTCCTCCTTCGTGGAGACGATGATATGGAGGAGAAGGGAGGAGGAGGGGTAGTGAAGAGGAGGAGAGATGTGGGAGAGTGAGTAGAAGAGGAGGAGGAGGAGGCGAAAGAGGGAGGAGGAAGAGATAGAATTGAGTGGGAGGAATAGGAGTGGGGGAGGGGAAAAGAATGGAAGGATAGAATAGAAGAAATTAGATAGAAGAAAGAAGGTTGAGGGGGAAGGAATAAGAGAAGGAGGAGGAGGAGAGAATAGGATTATGAGGGGGAAAATAGTAAGCCAGAGGGAGGAGGGAGAAGGAACGGGAGGATAGAATAGAAGGTATGAGGTGGGAGGATTTGGAGGAGGATAGAATAGGAAGGAAGAGGAGGTAGAATGGAGAATGATGAGGGGAGAAATAAGAGGGAGATGAAGGATGGGGAAGAAATGGGAGGATAGAATAGGAGGGAGAAGTAGGAGGCAGAAAAGAGAAGGATGAGTGGGAGAAATAGGAGGAGGAAACTAGAGGATAGAATAGGAGGAAGGAGGTAGAAGGGAGGATGAGGGGAGAGGAATAGGGGAAGGAGAGGAATGGAATGGGAAGATGAAGAAGGAGAGTTCCTACGATGAGTCTGGTATAGTCTCCGACCTTCGCCAAACATCTTCCCAATCCGGAAAAATTTTCTGTCTCTCTTCGAAGCACACCCTCCCACACCAGTCTCTCCTCCCGTTCCTCATCCCCCTTCTCTCTCTACCCACCATTTGAGAGGCTACGAGAATTCCTCTCTCTCTCTCTCCAATATCTCCGTATCTCTCTCCCTCGGTCAGTTTTACGACCGCAACACCTTTTTGCGTCCCGTTAATTGGAAAGATGCCCTCCCTCCCTCTCTTCTCTCGCCGTGTTCGGCCGAGAACACGCGAGGAAGAAAGAGAGCTGCGGTTGTTTTACTAAGTGGCTTTGTTTCCTTGCAGTTTCGCTAATGTTTGCGAGTGAAAGAAGAACGGTTTGTTTACTAATTGTCGACCTGCCCGTTATAAAGGCTTCGTCGAAAATGGGGGAATTAACGCCCTGCGAGGAGTTTCGTTTACCTAAAAATTAGATTCATAGGTTTCCTGAGAGCGGCACTGATGTCCTATATTTCCATGATGTAATTTTTCAATTACTGTTACAATGAATGACGACCTATATGTAACACAAAGGAGTCTTGTTTGGCCCACTATTATTTTAGATGCCAGGTTAAATGCCAACATAAAATATTCACGAATTATAAAATTTCATCAGGAAATTTTAGGAAACATGATGCGATGAAAATTATTAACAGTTATATAAAATAATGGAATTTGTATTAATGTTTATTTATTTTTACTATTTTCAATTCAAAAGGGGAAGCTAGACATTCAAGGGAACCGCGACAGTTGAAAGTTTGAGAACCATTGCACTATATCTAACAGCAATTGTAAAGCTTTTAATAATACTTGACTTTCAGATCGATATGTGCCTCGAAAATAATATATCTATAAAACAGAAAACACCCGATGACCTTTTTAATATTTTACATTCCGGTTAGGGTTTTTCCATTGCTAAAACATATGAGATCATCACTAAAGCTTCCATTTAGATATTCTCGATAAACTTGTTATCTTATTTTACTGTATTTCCTCTCTGTCGATATTGCTTCCCAATCACTTTTTATCAATGTGACTTTAATTACTCGCCTCTCGAGGGTTCGAGCATCTCATTAAAAGTAATCTAAACAGATAATTATTCGAGGCTGCCCGGGCTCGCGAACCCATTGGCAGAATCAGAGAGACAAGAGGGAGGAAAATAAATAAATAAAAACGAATGAAAAAATCTGTCGATAAATTCAATTAAGGCCACTCCGGAAAAAAAAGCCATTTGCGCGCACGAAATTTATCGTCAAACGCTAAACTTGCTCGCGCGATCGTGTCCGAAATCATTTCGGCCCTTTCATAAACTCTCCGCTCGCAAACCCGAAAGCCTTAAATAACGAATAACTGACGTTGATATATGCAAGTTTCTCTCTCTCTCTCTCTCTCTCTCTCTCTCGGAGAGATGTAATAAAACTTTAACGGGATAAAAAAAAAGAGGATTTCATTTTCCATCTCTCGCGAGTCCATTTCCAAGCGAAATAGAGACGCACGCACGCCTTGCCAAATTATTTCAAATTCATACCCTCAGACCGCTCTCTGACGACGCACTCCGTCTTCCATTTAATGAACTCCATCGGAAAACAAACTCATATATAACTTCTTCCCACCCGACCTATCCCCTTCCACCTCCTCCTTTAACTCCCGGTAAGGACAGGGATGCGGAGGTTTGGGGTGGGAGGGGGAAGGGATATAACGCTTTTCCGGTAGCGCAGTCTAATACTTCTGTTTTTGGGCGTGGGGGATAAAAAAAAAACCTTCCTCCTCATCGCCAACACCGAATTCGAGATGAGCGCTTGGGCGGCGACTGCGGTTTCGCCTATGTGGCGTTCGCGGAGATAGCCGAGAGACTCTATGGCTCATTGGAGAAGTTTTATTTTATTTTTCGGAGGACTCCACCCTCCCACCTCCCTCTCTCTCTCTCTCTCTCCCTCTGGGTTGATGGAGAATGGTAGGTTGGGTATGAGGAGAGATAACTGAGCCTCCTTGAGACGTAAGACGCTTGGCGAAGAGAAGAGACTTGACTGGGATAGCGAGAGTAGGTAGTAAATTAAGTGGGAGAGGCAAGTCTCTCTCTCTCTCTCTTCTTTTACTCTCACACTCCTTAGAGGAAACCAAACGTCTACCTCCCTCTCTCTCTCTCGGTCCATAGCTTTCGCTCCACGAGGCAGGCTCGCCCACGGGTTACACAGAAAAGAGTTTGGGCGGAGAGGAAGAGAGAGAGAGAGAGAGAGGGGACGGATGTATTGGTCTTTTGTGACTCTCGAGACAAATGAATGCCGAAGGGTGTGCGAGCTGGGGTTTGGTGGCGCTCGGTCTTTGGATCGAGGTATTGGGATGGTGAACCGAGAAGACATGATGGGTCTCGGCTCGACGGAGAGGAGGTGAGATTGAATTTTACGGAATATATTTTTCATTTCCTTTGCGATGATGAAGGTAAGAGATTCCACATAATAAATGTGACTGGTGCCGAGATCTCGAGAAGAAAATTGGGATGGCCGAAAGAAAAATGTGTTCAAATGATATCCAAACGTCTCATCCGAAGCTAATTGCATCAGATTGGAGTCTACATATACGTCCATAAGATCGCTTTATGTAATGTCAAACAGGTAGATATTAAAATTTTTCATTGAGCTTTTAAAAAGGTGATTATTCTTAGGAAGTGTCCCGCAGAGTTATTTACGAGTCACTTCTAAACTGTGGAACCTTTCTGTAAAGGTTTTATCACACACACACACACACACAGGTATAAAGAAAAAATATTTTAAATAAATTTTTACTATATTGGAGCTGACAAGTTTGCAATAAAAAATCAACTAAAATTATTTCTGTAACGAAATATCTCCACTGGAAGTGAGTTTATTCATCTTCACAACAAGGGTTGTATTATTGAATCCTAGGATTTAAATTGCATTTATATTATTTAAAATTTGTAAATGATAATCTTTAAAAAATGGAAACGTAGCTAGTTACGAGTTTTCATGAAATTTAGGCAAATAAAATTTTCTGAAAACGGTCCAGCTCTGACCATATTCAAAGCATGCGACACATTTACTTCAGCTCATTTAATGTAATTCTATTTTGAAGCAGAAAATAATACACGCAGTTTTTTGCTTACATCGTTTGTTCCGAGCATTATTTGCACTTTGTAACGACCATCGACAATTTCTCGTCGTAATTTTGCAATTCGTCGCGAAGTGAGCAAAGAGAAAGCGTTTAGGTTGAATTCCGCCTGGAAATTCCCCTCAATGGAGTTATCACGCACTTCATACGGACAAATACACGCTCGTGCATGCATTTCGAAACACACGCACAAACGTCCAAAAAAATAGAGCAGACGACGATAGTTAACGTTTCCAACAGCTGTATTTTGCAGGTGTTAAAATGCCATAAAGGAATTTTTGCGAAGAAATAGCGAACAGCGCGATAAAGCGACTTAAATGTATTTTCCAGAAACAAATACCACGGTCGTAAATTCATACGGAGTCGGCAAAAAACACGAGTGCGCGCCATTCCGCTTCCAATGTCACGAATTTGCATTAAATTAGGGACACACCTAGTGACAGCGTTATCTTTTCTTTATTATAACGTCATTTTATTTATTTTTATGGGCATGAAACAATCAACACATGCAAATGGTAGGATTTCACATATTTTGATAAACGCCATGTTTTCTTTTTAATGCATTCATAAATCAGATTTAAGAGTCCGTGAGTCTGGTATCGTATTGTCTTTTTTATGTTTCGCCGATTCGTATGTATCCATTTTTGCGATAAATAGCGCTTGAATTCATAGCTAAATTTATGCAAGAGAACATAATCAATTTAATTTTAATCAATTTTGGCAAGCAGTGAACATTCATGAGTATTTGCAATTCGAATATTATTAGTTTTAAAAAAACGAGATAACATTCCGGTATAAAAAATATGCTTCTCAATTAGCCACAAAAATTTGGAAAAATTAGATGCGTGATTCAGGTAGAAAGCAGACGTCATCAGTGGTGATTTGTAGTCGAATTGCGTAGATGATTTTCCCAAACTAATTCTTTATTCGATGTAAAGCATAAAGTGAGCTCGATTATTCTTTCTTAAATGACATATATAGTACTCCGAATGAATTTCAGTTTAACTTCTAATTCGAATGAATAAAACATAAGAACGCCCTGTGAATGGATGTATCTCAAATTGCCCTTACTGATAAAGGCTAACTGTTCTATTGATCTATTAAGCAACACATATTATATATATGATCAACTTAATAATTTGTATAGGCTTTAACAATCCGTAGGTTTTTCCCCGCATATTTTGCCTATGGGAACATTTATTGAACGTTTCTAAGCACACCACTATGGCTACATTGATGGAAAAATATTCAGTCGAATATTTCCTTCTTGTAGAATTGTGACGCTATTTTTAACCTTGGATTATTCTACTAACGGCCGGCGCCAAACGAAAAAAGTAACAGCTGATTTGTTCGGCAGTAAAAGAAATAAAAGAAACCGATTCCGCTCATTTGGCCACAAAGAAAAATCAAGAAATCTCTCTTAACCGTTCTTAAATAAAAAAAATAACAGTCGTCTGACACCAGCTAAGAGTAGAGGGAGTAAATACAAGTATTTCAATGTGGTGGACATGTTGTTTATGAGCCGGACACGAGAGGTCAAGACAGTAATGCCTGCCTCTTGCGTTGGGACTTTAAAAAGGAGTCGGAATATTTGAGGGAAGGAGGGTGGGAGGGAGAAGGGGAGAGGGAGTGGATAGATTGGAGGGAGTTATGTGGAGCCAACGGATAGGCGGCAAGCGGACGAGGAAAAGTTGAAGAGTTGTCTCCTTGTGAACTGTAATGCGTGGGAAGCCATCTTGAGATAGGTGACGAAAGATACAGAAAAAAATGCACGAGTCAAAATGCCGTTGCGCGAAATTAGCGTGGAAAACATATGGAGTGGAAAATTACTGGAAAATCCGGGGTAAAAATTCACGCCGTGGCAAATCGTAGTTTGATTGATCGGAGTAAGCACTCTCACCTCGGTTACTCGTTCTTTTTTTAAATATCGATTACCTGTAAATAACACTCTGGTACTCAAAATGATTCTTTTCAGTTCTGACATTATGGAGAAATTTCCAAGTATAATTTTATCGCCTTGCTTTATTTTCTTGTTCCTTTTTTCTCGTATTTTGAGGACAAGTCCACAAAAAATAATTAAGCCTCTCGAACCTGAATACATATATTCGTTTTTCCACTCAACACCTGAGACTGAAGTGTGAAAGAGTGCTAAATACTTGGCACATTTATATGATATCATTATATCCGTCAGAATGGATATGAATGCATAAAAACCTTGGAATTATAACAACGTTTTCTTTTTATTAACAGCTTGGCGTCGAAAATTTTTTTTTCGTCAAGATATAAATATCCCAAAATGTTTCTGATTATCACCTAGCAGAAAATGGGATTCGACGGTTCCGACTTCCTGCTGGCGTCTTTGCAAAATGGTATAACTACTTTCGAAATAGGATAGACGAATGTCCATAAGTCAACTTTCGATGATTTGAAGATGTAACTTTTCTCGTTCGTATTCTCGTGAGTTGAGATAAATGTTCGGATAATGCGGAAATTTTCACTCTTTCGTTTTAGGTAGTGTTGCCCAGCTTTGTACTGTATTTTATTTTTATAGGAATAAATGTATTTTCTTCGAATGAGTATGTGTTACTTTAATGGCGTCAAAAATCTATACCTTAGCTTTACAGTAAAGAGAAGTATTAGTAGAAACACATAAAACTTTGGTTGACAATTGTAGATTCAAACGCTTTCATTATAAGCAAAAACAGCCGTATTAACCTAAAAGACCCTTCTTGCATTTTCAGACCTAAACTTTTTGTACATTTGGTGTTTAATTTGCTGATACATAATTATGAAAATATTTTCTTTGGAATAGAATACTTTTTATTGCAGTGTTTCTCTACTTCCGTGCCTATTTCTTCGATCTTCCTTTTTGAAGGCCAATTATGGCATGTAAAATTCTCTTTTGATTTTCTGATTACAGCCATATAACGAATCATGCAGGAACATTATAGTCATGTTTAACGATTGGTCCCAGAATGGACAAGAATGACATTCTAAGCATTCCCGGCAAAAATGACACGGTCCTGGGTAATGATGCGATTGTTGAGTCATGTGTCATATGATTCTTCAAGTTCACGGATCATTTTTATTCTTATGTGACATAAGGAAAATTTGATAACCAAGAAAGTTTTCTATCTCAGCGTACTTATATATTTATTTATTTACCATTATTATACTTCTATCTTTTAATAATTAATTACTTTATCTTGTAATAATTCATTTTAATGCTCCTACCTCTTTTAATAGTTCTACGTTACAACCTACGACTCTCCTATGGTATCCAGTTATATAACCCACTTAAGCCTGGTAGTTCTTTATTTATCATTTGGTTTGTGACCTTTTTTTAAGGCACTGGAGTAAGATATATCTATAGAGTTCCTTTTGAGTCCTGGGAAACTTATTTTCTTAGACACAGTTGTTCTGAACATTTAATCACATCACTTCATGTTATATATTTCAGATAGTTTTATACGATTCTGACCATTTAACTTGCTTTGACCATTTTAGTTTTTCGGATCATTTTAATCGTTTCGAAAATTTAAGTATTGTATTAACGTTGTAGTTGTTTTAATTTTTACTTTTGGGCTACCTTTCGTTCCAGAAAATTATGCTAACTTTTATTGCCTTAGGATATTAGAAATGTATTGAATACACTTCCGACTTGTCTTAAAACCACACACTCACTCACTCGTGCGCTCCTATTCAGTAATAACATCTAAAAAACGTAATCAATGAGATCTTCTTTCGAATATATTTGCTTGCTGGACATTCGCATTAACTTTGGTCTCTCTGCAATAGAATACACCCGTATGACGCATACGACGGAAGGTCTAAAAATGAACGCTCGCAACGTACAAGAATTCGAAAGTAAATTTAGCATCTGTCCGTAAAAATCTCAAAAAATCAATGAATTTACTTTCTTTTTTCTTTTCATTACAAACACCAAAAAATACCGTATAGAAGACCGATGACGAGTACTCACTACCTCAAGCTCTCTCGAACGAAATTCCCCCTCAAAATAAAACTGCTGGAAAAAGAAAAATAAAGGGACGAGATGTCCGACGAGAAATTAACTCCTGAAATCGGTGATCAAACACAAGAGCAAGGTATCGCGAACATATTCCTTAGATCATACAACGCGATAAGGAAACACGTGAAGATCGTAGGGCGTTGAGCGCCGTGAAATAAACCCACCTTCTGACTCCGAAAGAATGATGGAAAAGAGGGAGGAGGAGGGAAGTATAGCGTGATGTGAAGTGTCTATAAACGGGTGAGAGAGAGAGAGAGAGCAGATATAAAAGTTGGCGAGAAAGAAAATAAATCCGAAGAAGTGAGAGAAAGAGAGGAGAGAGAGAGAGAGGGGGGGGAGGAGAATGAGGGGGAGATGGATTTGTGGAAGAAGAGGGGGAGTGGAAGGAGAGAGTCGGATCGGGAAAAAGGCTACATGAGGAGGCAGTGATAGATGGGCAGTTGGTTCGCCTTTAGAAAGGTAGACGTCAGCGAAGCGAGTAGGAGGGGAGAGCAGGAGTGGGATAAGGGAGAAAACGGGGCGAAAGTGGAAGGAATGAGAGAGAGAGAGAAAGAGATTGGGATATCGGCAGTGGTGTGTGTATATATATATATATATATACACGAAGGAGAAAAAATATATAACTGGTTGGAATGCAGGCAAAAAAGAGCCAAGATTAAAGAAACAGCAGGCAAGTTAGGCCAAAGAATGGCTGAAAGAAAGGTCCAGGCGCGTGGGTGGAAAAACGTACCTAGGCGACATGGCGCCTATGGCAACGTTTTTCGAAACACCTTGGTTACGTAGGATATAATTTTTTCTGAGTTTTAATAATGAATAATAGCGTTTTCAATACATATAAATTAACGTTTGCGCATTAAATTAATGCTTATTTATGGGAAAATGAATTTTTGGCACTTTTTTCGGGAACGATTGGCGCCTTTTGCAAGCGGCGCCTATGGCAAATGCCACCTTCGTCGTACCCTAGTTGCGGCACTGGCGGAAACTATATAAAGAAAGAAGAAAACTGGCGAGGAAATGGGTGACGTAAGTTGCGCAAAAAGAAACAAATGAAATGGGAAAGGGAAAATTTTTGCCCGTACGTTAAGACAGTGGTGCGCAAACTGGGGGGGGGGGGGGGGGGGCGCCCCCCTTCGGGAGTCGCGAACGATTTGACGGGAGCCGCGAATAGCTGCTTCCTTTTTAAAAGAGGGACGCGAGTTTACCCGGCCTGGCGCAGGCTACCTGATTTTAGGTGAATGTATTCGGGACAGATGATAAACTGGCAGGTCAATACAACCAATGTTACGCTCTGGCATTTATAGATTCTTTGTAGAGCTACACAACTAAGTTGACCCCCGCCGATAGCGGGGTTTAAGTTCCGGCCAATGGCCGCGCACGGCGATTCCGCGTGGTATTGGTATAATGGTAAAAATGAGTTTACGTTCCAAGACCTCGGATGTTAGACCGAAAAACCTATAACCTTTGCGCCATTAAATGTAAAATTGCTTGTCGGCTTCATGAGCCTTAGGCAGATAGAATGCCTGGAGAAGGTTCGGCCTCAGGCACAAATATTCTTTCGTGAGAAGAAGATGAGTGTAATTACATTTGTTCGTATGCTTCAATCGCTTGGTAGATTTACTCTAATATTATTATTTTCCCCCAAATATGGATAAGTGGATTAGTAAGGGTGGTGCTGCATTTGATGAATATGATGCTGCAAATAAAATACAGAAGGTACGTGAAAAGGAAGTATCTGACGAGACAACTCTTTGTACAAGTAAAGAAAACGCATCTTCAAATCGTAAAATAAGAAAATACAAAGAACAATTTATGAAATTTGGATTTTCGTGAACTTTGGTTAAGATTGAGCAAAGACCCCAATGCGTCATTTGTTCTGAAGTGTTAAATATTTTTCCTTCGCGTATACTAAAACGTCAGTTATGTCGTGTTATTGAGCTAATGTGAGATTATTTTTGTATGTAATGTCAACAAATTTTTCCATATGAAATGGGGGGAGGGGGGGATCCATCGTCTACTTGGATCAAAAGAGGGGCTCGGCCCGTAAAGTTTGCGCACCACTGCGTTAAGAAATGGCAAAGCAAAGGAAAAATATTCGAAGTCGATTAAAATAATCAGGTTTCATGGCTTTTGTTACATTTAATCCTACTAATACACTAATTACCCGTTTTACGAAAGGAATGAAGGAATGAGTTCCTTAAAAGTCGTTCGTTAAATTTAGTAATTAGATATACAGTGACCTGAGACAATATATACATATATAAATAATAGTAAAGAAAGGAAAATATAAAGCACACATACGTATGTATTTCCTTATTATAATCAACAGTAACTAATTTTAAATTACAAATTAAAACAAACATACAGTACTGTATACACTGACGCTGATCTTATTAACCTCGTTATCCTTTGATTCTTTGACAGTCTACCGCATTGCCAAGGATTCAAGATATCGATAATGGGCTGGGCTTGCAACATTCATACAGCTTTTCGTATTTTCGTTTTAGCGAAAATTCATTGCGTAAACCGAAAATGGGTATTACATTTTCAAATGCGGTAACGCGAAAGTTCGTTAAGTGAGCGTTCGTAAAACGAGGAGTTGGTGTATAATTCTACAAAATATTAGCTAAAACTGGCTATAAAGTGCGTACGAATAGTACGAAGAGTTGAACGAACCCGATTCACATCATCCAACTCGTTCGCCGACAAGCTGACAGAGGAGAAGAAAACGAGGGACGAGATTTGCAATGAGACATTTTGTGCGATACAAAATTAAGGAGAGAAAATAAAAGAAGCCTGCATAATTCGTTGTCTTTTAATATTCGGTTACAGTACAGTTTCGTCGTAAATTTTCGTGCACGCTGCATTGGTCGGTATGATCGATAATTTCTCTTCGTTGCAACGTCAGTGAGCATTCCTTCTCATCCCAATTTCTCTTCCCCTGCTAATCCTAATTTGTAGCCGCCGAACTTCAAATTACTCAAGCCTTCCTTTTCCTTTAGGACGATACTTAAACATCTTTTTATTCGAAATTCTTCCAATACCCCTTCTCCCTATGTAATTATTACGTCGAACATTTATGGCTAACCACCACGTGATGACGTTTCTGCAATGGATTCCATGGTCGTAGTTATTTTTACATTCCGAAATACACACTAAAAGATATGAAAATTTAATTTTGTAGATTGTGCGTTTAAATTTTTTGGAAATATATTTATGTTTTAATCGATTTAGAGTTTATTCTGGTATAGATAGCAATCGAAAGAATTTTTCAAATGCCGCAACAGGCGTAAAACCTTTCTAAATCGATAAAAATATATTACCTCGGTAGAGTTTCTCGACAAAATGAGAAATCAGTTTCATAAAACATCTGGAAAAAGTTTTAAACTTCTAAAAAGCATTAAAACACGAGCGGATTGAGTTGTGACTCAGGAACTGAAATTTTCTTCGCGATCTTATCCAGTTTGGGTCCATTTATCTCCTCCGTTCCGTCGTCACATACCTCGGTTTTCCTCCTCTTCCCTTCCCTCCGCCTCTTCTTCCTTCCCTCTCTCTCTCTGCCCACGTGCACATTTCACGGACACGTCTTCGGAATAATCGCTACGGTTTGAACGGCGGTGACAGTAGTTGAAAGGGATCTCTTTTAAGAAGCTCGAGACTACCAACATCCGCGCTTATCTTCACGATCAGTCATCCAATGTTCAAATTTGATGTTCGCCACTACATATATCCTGGTATTCTGATGTTAATTAAAGGCTACGGAAACATCCGGGTTGGTGTACGGTAGGGTTGTAAACGCGCAATATCTCGCTCGCTCGAGAGAGGGAGTTGGCGTTCGTAAATATCGTCCTTGGATGTTGATACCTTTGGAGAACAACTCTTCGTCGGTCTGATATAGTTTACGGCGGTTTATCTGCAGATCTGCCCTCTTTATAAATAAAAAAAAACAAAGGAAAGCGCGTTCGGCAGCATATGATTAGAGGATTGTAAATGGATCCCGGTTTTATCGTTGTGGAAGCATTAAAAAAAAAATCTTTTGCTGGAACGTTTTATTTTTATGGTCGCCCGAACAAGCTCAATTTAATTTAAATACGAGTCGTGTGGATATAATGGCGGTCGTTAAAACGTGAATAATCGATAAAAAGAAGAAAAAATAGAAATAAAGGTGGCTGTCATAATATTGTGGGTTTATGCGTCACGACGGAACTTAATTTACGCCGGACGAATGACGTAAAAAGAAAAAAAACGAACATTTTTTATCCGTTGTCCAATGACGGATTTTGCTATTTCGATGAGGGAAATATCGTTCGGTTGTTCGCACTTTCTACGCGAGTCATTTTTACCCGTTTAAGCAAAAGCGAACCTTTTGAGAAAAATTCCCCACCTTTGTCTCTTTAACGCAGGTCGAATAATACATATTTACGGGAATTCCTAAAGAATTCCACTCCGCCTGTATTAAAAATAAAAAAATTCCGCAAAAATTTCACCTGCCATTAATCGTTCCCCAGCATAAAACTTTTATTACCCAGCCGGATATAAAAATTAAAACCGGGGAAATTTAATACTTCAACGCGCTTTTTTTTCTTCTGGGGAGGATAAAAGCGAGCGTGCGTGTTTGTGTGTGTTTGTGTGTGTGTGTGTGTGTGTGTGTGTGTGTGAAAGAGACGCAAAAATCCCAAATTGGTCGTTGAGTGTGTGGGAGTCGTAGACAACGAATTAACGCGGACCACCCAAGCAACTGGATGAATAATATAGGACTCCTCGATCGCGCATAAACGCATCGCCGACATGAGCTGTAAAAACGGTTGCGGCGCGGTTTTGCCTCGTAACGGAACAATAAAGAAAGTTACCATTAGAAGAATTAACCCTCTCGAGACGAACGAGAAGTGAATATACTGTACACGAGACGATTTTTACCCGAGAGCATCAAATAACTCAACACCGGTTTTTTTTACAGCTTCTACGAGCTGATAAAATCCGGACTTTATAACCGCGTGAGACCTCGGGTTGGGGAGAGAAGGATACGCATTTTACAAGAGCCGCGGGGGTTCGGAAAGGATTGTTTATGTGTGATTGTTTGTGTGTATATGCATCTATATATGTATACACACATAAACACTTAGTAAAACCTCTATATATCGAAATGAAAGCGATGAAATATTTTGGCATTTTAATATAGAGATGTCCGCTATAAAAAAGGATCGCGACAAATTTAATTCACTAGAGAATTATGGAGCTAGTGTTATGGCTGAAAACAAATTAAAGAATAAGCACTTAAATTTGAAAAATTTAAAAATTAATATTTATTCATGTATTTTTGGCTAATCAATCTCTCGGATTATTAAAGAAAAAAGTTAACTACTTGTCACCAATAGCCGTAACAATGTTATGAAGAACCAGATGTGCATTTCGGCTACAATGTAGCCGCCTTCAGTGGTGATTCACCGAAAGTAGATTCTAAAATGAATGTACTTACGGTATATCACCACTGAACGCGGCTAAGTTGTAGCACATCTGGTTTTTCATGACCCTGTTATGTCTATTGGAGATATATAAGATATGTACAACAAATTTATTTTAGTTTATAAACGTAAAACCAAGGCTTTAACCGACAATGAAACACCAGAGAGGAAAGATGCAAACTGAATTCGTACATGCATATTGGAAACAATTTAGTAATTATGTAAAATTACTATTTCTACAACTTTCTTTTGTAGCCTTATTTGATATTCCTAATATTTTTTCTAAAAGACATTATGTAAGATTAATTTTTTGTTAGGTTAAGTGAACCATTTATCTCATTTCATTATTTCAATTTGCTCAAAATGTCCTTAGAACCAAACTCCATGACAACCCACTCAATAGGTACGGACATGAGGACAGACTGATATTTGTTTTTACTTTTTTTAAAGATCGCACAATAATTTCATTCTACCATATTAACTAATATATAAAAATGAAGGTGAGTGTATATGTGTTTGTATCATTATTTTAAAACTCGAAAACTACAGATCGTAGAAGCAAGAGAAAGGTATCATTTTAACCGGAATAACGTACTCGTACGGTGGTATAGTAAAGTTTTTATATCGATTTGATTGACCTGTCTAATTTAAAAAATATTTTCTTTTGTTCATTTTCTCCATTTGAATAACATAGGGACGAGCGCAGCTTATTTTTCATTTGAATTTTAAAATTACTTAGAAACATGGTACGAACTTGAGACTTGAATGGTTCTACGAATAAAAGAACAAAGTTTTTATTGAAGAAAGAATCCGAATCCTGATCGAATTAGCATAAAAATGTATTTAGAATCAATAAAATACGTGATTTTATCAGTTTTATTACAATACCCATTACAAGCTACAATGACAACTCCCATTGTCGCCGAAATTGAGAGGTCAATGCATTTATAGGGGAAAAATTTTAACGTAATATCGTTTGTCAATTCCTGTGTACGATTTTCATTTGTTTACATGGAAACCAAATATTTGTTGTTTTTAATTGAATTATCTTCTAATCTAACATATAAAGGAGAATGTTTGTAAGTTGGTTCGCTTTGAAAGCTTTTAGTACGAGATAGGGAGGGAGAGAGATGGATGGTAATGGAGGGGGGAGATGGAGAGAGGGAAGGGGTGGAGAGAGGGAGGAGGAGGGTGGGAGATGGAGGGGGAGGGAGGGAAAGGAAGAGAGGGAAGGGAGAGAGGGGAGGGAGGGGGAGAGAGACAGGGGAGGGAGGGGGAGAAGGGAAGGAGAGGGTGGAAGGGAGGGGGAGGGAGTAGTATCTTATTCTTGCGATGCTTGCATGTTACACGGTCGAAGTTTTAGATTCACTAAATCCGTTTAAACTCAACGGGCATTCCTGCTAGTTTATTTATAATAAAAACGTTATAACAAAAGGTAATAACTTATGTAAGTAGTCACTTGCCCTGTTATCTTATCACAAAAATTACAATTAAATTGACAGCTTATTCATATTTTGTAAACGTAAATGTGAGAGACTCTCCCCTTCAATTGTCCTGCGAATTCATTTTTGTTCGATAAACTTAAATGATCTGTTTAAAAGTCCGTCATGTTTGTACAAAAATCATTCTAAAGAGAAGAACCTCCATTTTGAGTATTATGGCGGATCGTACCGCTATAAAGACCCATTACATATAGGTTTATAGGTCTGGTTCGAGGCTGGATACAACATTATTTCGCCATGCAAATTCGGAAATCGTAGCAATGATATATAGGTGAATAAGGTGAATAAGCGGGAATTTCATATTAAAGTGTAACTGTCTAAGGTTGGGAAACCCCGCTTTTCCCTCTCGATTTTGTAATAAAAGATATTGGGTCGCCAAAAAATATTTTGAGAGACACTCCAAAATTTAAAAAAATACAATACAAATACTAATATGGAAATAATGTTTTAACTATTTTTTTAATGACGCCTTCTCCTCAAAACCAAAGGCTTGTCTATAAGTATGGAATCACAATCATGAATCACAACGTCGATGTCTAAACGGAATTTAAACCAGCGGCCTTTAGGTTATAAGTCAAGCACACTACATATCAGTCAAACTCGGCAATAAATGAAAAATAATTTTACAAAAAAAACGAAAAATTTAAAATTATATTTCGATAATAAATTTAAATATTATATAAAGTAGCGGGGCCAAGGGGGGGGGGGGGGGGGGGGCAGGCGAGGAGTTATAAAGGGTCCAGAGCCTCCCCCAGGCCCTGCTTTGAAGAAAGAACGAACGTTAGTCATTAAAATGTATTGTATCTTTCTCAATATCTACCTTCTCGATTTTTTCAACTACGTTAAGGGTTAATCGTTTTCTTCTACAGTAATACTTGGCACTCCGTTAATATGTTCTTCTATATTGTTATTCTTTTTGGACTTTTACTTCCTCCTTTTCTATGATATTTATATCTATTTATCTCACTCATCGCTGTATTTTTTTTCCCGGTATACAGTCAACGGACAATATTTTCATGCACGGTAAATCCCTGGCGTTTCCTTTAGCGTTATTTAAGCTTATAAAAATTTAATCCACTGATAATAAAAAAGACTTCCTCTCTCTAGTCTTCCTTTGGATCATACTCGATTATCGCCTGGTTTTTCTTGGACTGTTTTCTGCCTTTCAAACGTCCTAATTTTTCCCGTTACCTTCTTATCCTCTTAGCGGTATGAATCTTCCTACTTTTATTCTCAGGTCTTTATCGCATTCTTTTTCGAATTTCGCATCGTTCTCTTTCCTTTTTCCCATCGTTCTTCCTTTTTCTCGCCACCTTCATAATTCATTCTGAAAGTATCCCTAATTAACGACGAATTTTCCCCTCTTCATCGCCTCTTGCACCCATCCACTAATTGCGCTAAGGATCTAGCTGATATAAAAAAGAAACAACGACCGTGAGCTGGCATAAAGTAAAGGATAATTGCATTAACGGTGAATCCAATATCAGTCAAATATTTCCTCGCTACTTTTCTCTCATTACTTACCTCTTCCTTTCTCGGTCTCCTCCCATTCTTTCTTTCTTTGAATCCGTTTTTTTTATTCTAAGCAGCCCTTGTATACTTTCTCCACTCGCCTCAAAGGCGGAACCCTCGTTTGTAATTCCAATAAGAGGTTCACTCCACATTTCACCGCTCTTGTCCATTTCTTCGGTTACTTTTCCGCTCTCCCTTCCTTGGTATCTCTCGTTCGCTAGACTCCCATTCCTTTCATTCCCCTTCTCTTCGCCTCCCTTGCCTTCCGATCTCCTTTCACACCTTCCCCCTAGCTCTCACGTCCATCTTTTTCATTCCTTAACACGCTCCCCTTCGCCTCTTTAAACGTATCCGAGCTGCCCTTGATACCTCGTGTTCCCGAAGGCGTGGAAAACAGATTTGTCTCAGTGGGTGTTCCTGCTCCTTCGTAACGCTGATTCGGAGATTCCCCCCCTCCCCCTCCCCTCCCCCTCCCTCCCCCTCCCATGACATACCTCGCCCTTCCTTCCCCTTCATATTCTCCTCCCGAATTCGCCCTCCTAACACATCCTAACGCCTTCCTTTCAAACGCCATTCAACGGATTCTACACCTTTAAGTGACACGTCGTCTGCAAACGGCAGATGACGTTTCTCAATTTCTCCAACGATATAATCTGTTGGGTGACACGAGTCTTTCTGCGGCGCTGGACGAGGTGGGATTTATCTTGGCGTGGGTTCGTTTTACCTTACGCGCGAAAATCCTTACTCGACGGATGTAATGCATTGTTATTTAATGCAAAAATATGGTGTAGCCTTTTAAGGCGTTGAAGATAATCCAAATCATTACTGTTATTTATTCAATACTACTCGACTGGAACCCTACCTCGTTACAACGCGAGTATCAGGAAAGAGTAATGATCCGTGTTATAATGAGAGAGCTTTAAGTTGACAAGAAGCGAAGAATGAACGAACGAAGCAATCTTATATTGCGACGTTACTTACATCGAATGAAAAACTTTGTAATATCGCTTTCGTTAAACAAATTTAAGTGGCAAATAAACAAAACAAGGACGAAACTTGCATTCCTCGGGAAGAAATAATCATTTATATACATGTGTTAATCGAAAAGAGGTGGTTCTGAACCATATTCACGGTCATAAACCGGAGAGAATAATTATTCGTTCCAGTTCTTCCTATTATTGTTTTTACTTTACCTACATTATTACAGGCATGAAAATGTTATTAAATATCAGTGCTCGCAGGTACGATTTAATTGCTTATGAAAAAAATGAAAACGCCTATACCGTGCGAATGCACGACTAATACCGTGTCGCTATTCGGCATGGCGATTGACTGCCGTTTCTCGGCTTTAAGAATAAATATGGAAAACGATTTATTTTCCGAATATTTTATGGTCCCTTGTCTCCTTAAGGCTAAATAGTACTGTACGACCTTTCTAAAAACTTTCTACAGCGGACCTTTCGGGAAATTTGAATGATCGTCAATGGGTAGGTGGACGTTAATAGATTCTTTAAAAGCGGAACGAAAACCAGGCAAAACGTGTCATAAATATATAACCCCGGCTTCTATGATTAATATACTAGCTCTTTTCACGCATCTACTTACAATGCAAATTAGTTATCCAGGAAACTGTCATTAGATTCAATTCACGAAATATGTAATACTCTTTCAAGGCGGTTTTGAAAGTAATATTTGAATGAAATCCGGGATTGAAATTCAGGTATTTTCAATGGACGCCGCCAAAAAGTGATTTATGAATCGACTTGAGGATAATTTAGCCCGCATGATAATTCTTTTTCGGTTCTTTTGGTGCTCAGCGAAATTTCAGTTTTTCTGTTAAAATTCCTTTTGCTCTAAAACTTTGACATTTTAATAGCTGTTCGAAGAATGTTCATCAAACTCACCCTATGGTTAAAAATCAGCATATGGTCAAGGTAACTCCTGTAGGCATAAATTGTTTGTGTAACCTAAACTGAAATTAAGTTTTAAAATACCCTTGTATAGTGGAAATGAACCATCTTGATTTTAACAAGAATTATTAGAAAGAAAACGCACAAGCTAACGATATATACTCATTAGCCTAATCAACCGTGTACAAGAGTTAAGTAGATCTTATTTTAAAATGTATATTTCACAAAGGAAAAATATTTAAATAGACCACGTTATCTCTTCTAGTAAATCAATAGTACTTCTAAGATGGAGGCATATTGCTATGGGTAAAAAAGAATATTTGCAATTTCATACTAAAATAAATACCCGAGAATAGAAATTCTATGAATTCCCTAGAAGGATTTTTATTTAGAAAGTCATAATACCGTTGGAAGAATGATTTCATACATATTTTCAGATATTTTTTCGGACCGCTCAACGACCGTCCAATCATTCACTCTAACTTTTCTCATTCTCTCTCTCAGCAGCAGAATTTAAATCTAGAACGTGTGAATGTTAAACTGGACACTGCCTTGATGGAATGACACGCGTGTCGCTCACACATAATTTACCTTTATATATATATATGTGACGAACAAAAAATAAGCGCTTTCAAAAAAAAATAAATGAAAAGGCAGGACTGCATTACACCTTATCCTGTTAATGTATAATTCATAGCTGGTAAACATTCGCCGGCAGGAGACTCCTTTTCCATGGGCATTAACCCGAAATTTTATACGATACTGACCGTTCGCACTACAGCGCACGCACCCGTCACTAAAGAATCGGGTAGAAGGGACACCTGAGAATTAACTGTGGGAGTGTGAACCAAGCGAACCCGAGGAGAGAAAATTGTAATATTTTTTTGCGTCTTCGTAACTTTCGCTCTCTTCTTGTCGTGCGTAATTCCAGTCCGTGAGAAGCGATCATATCTCTTCTTCGACGAACGAATAGTGAATCGGTGAAAGAACCTATCAATGAAGAAACCGTAAATGAATATCCATTGATAAAACGGCAGGCATAACTACCAAATTTAAAAAAATGAAGTCATTGAGATGCCGTCTCTTTTTTGTCGACTTTATAAAATTGCATTATAAATATCTCTTGTCAAATGATGAGAATATAGTATTATAATTGCAAAAAATTGTCTAAGAGGTAATTCTTAAGTGAACTTTAGCTCAACTTGCCGCGTCTAAACTTTGATCGATAACCCTTAGCTTGCACACGTGGGCAGGAGAACACTTTTTTGTAAGTTATTTTTTTAAAACCCTTCAGGATGTAACGAATTCATGCCGCTTCCCCCTTCCCGCGCTTCCTTTCATGTCATTCACGAAGCGCTCCTTTTCCTACTCTTCCTCAACTCCCTCCTGCCAGACTGATGAGGGATGAAGAAGAAGGGAGGAAGAGTCGGGGAGGGAAGAAAACACCCCGCGTTCTAATCTCCCTTAACGAGGAACGGCTGTTTCCGTGCCATTCACAGCGAAAGATTTGACCTCCATCCTAGTCTGGGAGGTTATCCATCAAAAACCTATTTAAGATGGAGGCGAGCGCTCGTAAAAGACTTAAAGGAAGTCCTCTCCTGAGATGGGATGATCCCTTGTGACCTGCTGAGGGAGTCTTCCAGAGGGTGTTAGAGAGAAAGAAAGGAGATGTGATGATGCCTTGCAGTACTCGTTCACGCAGCTTTCGCTTGTTTTCTTTCTTTTTTTATTTGCGACGGTGACTCATTCTCCTCTTCAAATACCATCACGCGAACTCAACCGCAAGGTAAGGAGAGAGGGAGAGTAATCACAAAGGAAGTTGCCAACCGGCCAACCTTCGAGCTCACCTGTATCGCTGCCGCATTTGAAAACAGAGCTAAACTTCTCTCCAGACTGAATGAAGTAGATGGCGTTTTTTTTTTGCTTTCGTACTCGCGACAAAAAAATTGTCCATTAAGTTCCGGGATCGGTGGCTTAAAGAGTGATAAAAATTCAGGTTGAGCCTTCCACGTAAAGCACGCCCGGTTTTGAAGGCAGGGTTTAAAAACGAAAACTTTTTGCTCCACGAAAATTATGTTACTTGGTAATTTTGCTAAAAGCCAGTAAGTAAGATACAACGATTAAGTCTATTTACGTGATTTTGTATTCATTTTAGTGGTTATAATGAATGTAACTTATCATAAAAACAAACTTGTTTTTACTTTTATTTAAAAATTGACAATTTATGGCAAGGGCTACTTAGAAATGAAGGTTTACTATGACAAAATAATGTGGAGAACACGATTTAACCTTTAAACACAGATCTATCTGCAGGCAGATTACTGGAAATGTTGACGAAGACTTAATGAAAATTTGTACTTCGTTTATAATCGATTTTTACTTGGGTTGTTTTCAAGCAGTATCTATATATACAACAAAAGCTTGTTTTGCGCTCATGAAGTAATTACAAGACTATATCCAGCATTATATCAGTTTAACTGAGTGACTCGTGAATATTGAAAGAAAGGTATATTTCTTACATAAAATACGGAATTTTGAGCTAAATAAAAATAAATCATACATCCATGAAAGGACGCTGTAGATATAATTTAAAATGACGTTTAAGCCGAGATATTTTGAACCTCATTCCAGCATATTTTATTCGACCAGTAGTAATACTCGATAATTTTAAAATTATCATTTATATCGTCGACGATTACCAGCATCGAATTTAGTTTTATTTTGCTAATAGATTATGAATCATGCAGCCAATATCTTCCTTAAAAAGTTTTAACTCGGATCGCAATGTAACCTTTGCTCAGGTAGTTTCTGGTTACTTTTGCATTGAGTGAAAGGAACAGTCGGCATGCGAAAGCAAGTTTTGTGAAAAGCTTACCCGTACCATTATTTAATGGTGACTTATGATGTTCAGAAAGCATTTTCTCTTTAGTTTAAACGGCATATTAAAATCAAGAGGAACTCAGCTGAAAATCATGCATCGGTCAAACTATGTAAAGTACCGCAATACAGTTTAAATTGGTTAAATTGAAATTATGATAAATATTCCGGGTAATTATACAAAAAATGAAAAATCATAACGAACATAACATTCTTGTAATTACAAACACTTTCAAGCATCGCATTTTATACCTAGCCAAGTCTCACGTGGACATGCAAATGGCCAAAGACAGAAATCTTTACTAGCATTATAAATATTTCACTCGTCCTGCCTGAAATCTTGGTTTATCAGACAAATCCGAATTCCATCTCATTATACCAGTAAATAAAATGATATTCTGTCAACTGCTTCATTTTCTGTCGTCGTAAAGAAAACATCAAGCGCTTATCGAGGAAGTTACGAACAAACGAACAACCAGGCTGCGTTCATAAACACGGCTTGCACCGATAAAAAACTGAAAAAACAAGCATATCGCAAAGTTTCTTGCCCTACAAATTTTTTTCCGATAGTTTAGCAACCTTGGTGGAGGGGTGGTAAGCGTGTCTAGCTCCCAACAGTAGGGTGGCAGGTTCGAATCCTGCCGAGGGCATGGTCGTCTGTGTTCGTCCCTGTCGTTGTTGTTACACTCACTGTAAAGGCCACAAAGTGCTGTTTATGAGCTAGTGAAAAACAAATAAAATACCTGCCTTTTTTTCTTCCTGCGCCGTCCAATCACGTCCCTCCCTCCTTTGGGTCCACGAACTCTTGGTTTCCATTTGATCCGCTAGGTGCCCCGGCTGCGGAGAGGGGCGCCCACGAAAGACTTTCTTATCCCTTTTCTGCCTGCTACCATTCCTCTTGCTTTCTCCGTGAAAGAGAGTGTCATTCCTCGCTTAACCGAGGACCACGATAGGTGAGACGAAATAAAAAAAGGGGGGAGAGAGAAGGACACGCAGTCAAAATCACGCGCGCACACACACACACGCACGCTTTTCCAGCTGGAGAATATAATAGGAGAGAAAGATAGGGTTCGGAAACGAACACCCATGTGCCAACAGGCAACACGTGAGGCTGGCTCGGTGTAAGGCGGAAGGAGGGGGTGGGGAGGTGGAAAGAGAAGCTTTCCGAACGAACCCGCCGGCTGATCGGAGCTCCACTATCGGAGCGAGAGGCAGTTTGCTGAACTACTTCAGTCGTGTGGCTGGCGGGAGACTCGACAGTCTCTCGTGCGTTCCTTACTCACTCAGCTGTTCGTCCGCCGTTGCGACTGGCGGCGGATATCTCTTCCTTCCACGCTTTCCTCTACGTCCGCCCAGAGGCGAAGGGATTTGCCGGCTGGAAAACTCAACTCCGACACGGCATTGGCGAGGAGAAGCGAGAGAGTGGATTATCTTTACCAGTTCCTTCTTTAAAGTGACTGTGCTTCAGAAACGTACTCTGTACTTTTCCACTAGTTGTGTCAATCAGCTCTGGTTTACTTTTAGCGATACCACTGCATCGTACGACATTACCGGTCCTTGTAGTCGGTGGAAGTGTGCCGTTCTCTTGTGTATCTGTGCGCCTGTGTGCTATACAGGGGGGGGGGGGGGGGTGGATAGGAGATATAGTCACGTGATTCGAGAGAGCTGTTTATTTTTTTTCTTATTGTCGATTATTTTTCCCGCCCTCTCCCCACTCTTTCTCTCGTCCAACCCCCTCCCTTCCCCAAGTCTCCGATCGCCAGCGCCCCCACTATTTCCCCCTTACTCGTCTTCGTGGAAGGTCGGCAGTCAAGCCGAGGATTCGGGTGGGGAGTGTTGTTGGAGGTCGCTTCTCTCTCTATCTGCTATCTCCCTCTGCGTGCTAACCCGCGATGTCTCCCATGACTTTTAAAAAGATATCGTGAAGCGCCAACTTCGGAGTTTTATTTCGGCCTAGTGTTCGACGAGTGACTTTCCGATCTTAAACTACGAGGTCTTATAAAAAAATATAAATAGAGGAAAGTTCTTTTTTTTACCCCGAATTGGTGTGCTTTGAATCGTTTCCGAGTTGTTTGTCTGTGACGTTGGTTTTTTTTACCCGAGTGTATATCAACCGCCTTCCAAGGAATCGAGAACGTCGGCCTATCATCGGCGGGAGAAACGTACTTCCGTGGAGATGTTGGATTCTTCGTGCGACGTCCTTTGAAAAGCTTAAATCATCTTCTGACTCGGTCTCGTAACGTGTTGCATCCAGCCGGAGGGCGTGTCATCCGATCCGGAAGAATCCTGTAATCCACACGACATAGGTGAGTAACCAGAGATGGCTTTTTGTTTTTATTCGTCTAGTTTTTCTTTTTTCGTAACTGGTAATGGCACAAACAATCGCTGGGCTGGGCTATTTTTAGGAAAGTGGAATAAAGTTCAGCGTCCATGCGAGGAGATACATTACGAATCAAAATTGGGTTCGAGATGATACTTGGCGTGAAACGAGAAGTGATGTCACTCGTTCTTTTAGTCATGAGGTCTTTCTTTTTATAAATATATGTATAAGTATGTGAAAACAGATTCTTGTACGTTTGTTGTAACTATCTGAGAGCGAAAACAAACTTTTAAAATAAATACATGTCTCGCGACGAATAGACAACGCCATATATGTTATTTCAAAGGAACCATAGGCTTGATTCTGCTTAATTTCCCTTTCAAGAGGGAAGTTTTAGAAACATCATTCTTTCATCGTTCTTGGAATCTAAACAGGATGTAATTTGTAAGCTTTTAGGTTCTGATTTTAAAAAAGATTTCCATAAAGACCTCGGTCGTTTTTTTTTTCCTCTCTGGCCCTATGCTATTATATCGTCATTTTTTGCACAATGTTTAATTTGGGGAGGAGACAGTTACCGTGGATGAAAAAACAGTTTTGCTCACGTTTACATAATAAACCTCCTAACACACGCAAATTATACTGACACATTTTTCTCTCGCTCAAGAATCGTGATCTGCCTGATAGATTTATCATACAATAAACGTCCGCGCGTATGATCATTCGGACGCCTTATTAATCAAGGAAAAGGCATCAAGTCGATATTCTAATATATAAAAACCTCGTTTTTTTAATTAATTTATTCGTAACATCCTCCGCTGGACGTAAATCGTTAACGAAGAGAGAGAAGAGTCTTTGGTCGAAATAACTCGTTAGTTTTCTTTTTAAGGCTTTATTCCGAGATTTCACTTACCAATTTGCGTGTCGGAGAAACTATTCAGGTGTTTATGTTTTTTGCTCCTTCGATAGCCCTTCTGCCGAAAAATAAAATACTTAGGAATAATTAGCGAGTCGCCGCTCCTGTGACCTTCCTCTATTCGTCTCCATCCGCTTCGGTCGGAGTGACTGATGGAGAGATGGAGAGAGAGAGAGAGAAAGAGAGGAGAAAGGGAGGCTTCTTTGTGAAGACAATCCCGAGTCCATTGGTTAATGCGGTAATTGGTGACTTGCCCGAAGCTCTTCTTCTCGTTTCGGCCTCGCCGGCTCACGTACTACGTACACATACCGTCTCGCGTGACATCTCGAGTAAGTACCAACCGATTTACTTTGGCTGGGAAGCGGAGATTTCGCCTAGCGTTGGTTCGTTTTTATTATTTCGCTAGGTCAGGCAGTCGAAAATCAAGGCGGCGGAAACTCGAGTGGAATTGTAAGGGTCTCGACTGTGTTACGTTTGCTTGCCCTAATGACACACGCAAATAGTCGGCTTCCTGAGCATTATATACATGTCCCAATGGGAGAGAGAGAGAGGAAACGTCATCTATATGTGTATGTATTTTTAGATATGTTTATCCGAGTGTGCGGAAATCCTTTACGGATCGCCCAAGAAGACCTTTTTCCCCCCATTCTGTAGGACTTTTCGTTTTGCCGCCGTCAAAGGGCATTAGTGGATTATAGAATGGCGGAGTACCACCGCTTTCATTTGGGAGAGTGTGTAAAAGGTTCTTGTTAGGAGGGAGGGATGTACAAAGGGTATTATGAGCAGAGATAGGAGGTTAGGACCAAAAAAGAGTTAATTTGGCATACGTCATGTATTCGTTCGTTCGTTCGTTATTATATATTATCATTTCGCGTTTTTCTCCCTCCGCGCCCTCTTTATGCACGTAGAAAGGAACTCTCTCTTCAAAGAAATGAAACGGGGAGTGCGTACTTCATTTTGAAGAGCTCGCGGTAATGAGGAATTGCGTTTAATAAGCATCGCCTTTTTGGAGTGCAATTACGGCCGTATTAAAACATTTCTCGAAGCATCGTTATGGAAATGGCGGGCGCGTTACGACCTCGCGTTGTGAATTTTTGTTGCTGTTCTCTAACATTCGGCGGTATTTGATCAGTGAACATTTTTTTAATTCTTGCAATTGGTCGTAGGGCATAATGATTTTTTCGGTTTGGATTGTATGAATTTGTCTAATTTACTTCAAATACAATTTATTATGAAAAAAGTTTAAAATTTTCAGTGGAAAATATTGTAATTGGTGAGGAATTTTTTAGAAGCTTCAGCGTTATAAGGGACGGGATGAAAATCCAATCTCCGTGAAATGCGATTAGCACGTTTGCTGCAGAGCAACAGAATTTCCATCGTGACTTCGTAAGCTGCTGAGTTCTTCACAAGCACGTCGAATATACTAGTTATCGCCATCATTATCGCACGCACGATAAAATAAGTACTTTCAAAATATGAAAAAGCGTGTTTGCTTATCATTATTCTCCATTACCGCGACCGTAAAGGTTCTTCTGCTTGGATTTGTTTCCTTTTCTTTGAATCATCGGAAAAAAATGAGGTCCAGTAAAATGCAATTAGCGTCAATTATCGGCCTGTTACCATTAACACGTCAGCGACGCCGAATTTTGAAAGAAAGCCGCCGTACTCCTATGTTAAAATAAGTCACCCGGCAGTCCGACGTAAATCACGCTTCCAGACGATGATAAAAAAATGCGTTTATAGCGCAGTACAGTTCTCACCAGGGAGATGGCAAAAAAGAATGCGGCGTTCGCCCCACTTTAAGGATCTCCGCCGTTTTTTTTTTTTTAAAGCGAAATCCGCTTCAGCTGATAAATATTCGTCTGAAACCTCGGCATCGCCGTAATTAAAAAATTCTGGGAAGACTGCTAAGCGTAGGTGATGCGAGATTATCAAATTTCGAGGCTTATTTAAACGCGTAATGAAAATTCGGCACTCATGCTCCGGTTGATGAGTTATCTGAAGTTATATGGACTCCCCGGGGAAGGATTTAATTAATAAACTTTCGAAGATTTGAATTTCAGACCCGGTTAATTGGGAAAGTTGACGTGTGTGCGGTAATGCTGCGGCCGCGCGGAATACTAATTTATTACGATAGGTAGCCGGCGTTTTGGCAAACGACTCGAACTGTATCTATCTGTTATCGCGTTAATGCTTTCAAATAAATTATATATTTTTGGAAGGTTTTAGAGGGAAGGAGAGGAGGAATCTACGATTTGTCCTGTCTACGCCAACGGTAAACGTCGAATAATACGTTCCCATTATAGTGAGATGGCCTCCTTAATTTTTCCGTGGCCCTTAGCATCTTTTTTCTGCTGCGGTCCAAAGGATTTCGTAGTGGTGTCCGTAATCGAGAAATAACAGGACGGAACGAACGAAATACTTGCGCACACACGATCTTACCTTTTCGTTTTCCGATTCAGTGGCTGTCACTATAATGTGATGCCGTTATTTTTTGAAAAGTTTTGTGTAATTGTTTGAAAGTAATATCTAAATAAGTTTTTAAAATGTGCAATATATGCATAAATATTCCATTTTTACTTTCGGATTCCATTTCCGGAACGATCTATAGAGTGATAAATGTTCATAAAAGTGTTGTTCTGAATAATAATTACTGTAACAAGAGTGATATTAACAATAGCGTTTTGACTTCTAGGGTGAATGTTTATCTATTTCTCTTAAAAGCCTAATATACAAATAATTAACTACATCCTTTATTTGTGATAAATTGCCTGTATAGGAAATATCTGTGCTTTGGATCAGCTTCTGAGACGCTAAAACGTTTTATTAATTTACATCTTCTTAATGGAAAATGTTGTTAAGGAGGTTTAAGATAAGATATGAAATTAAATTCGTCAGTCTTTAATTTACCAGAGCCCTGCTGATTTAAAATAAATTCGTAGAAGTGGTATTAACTAAAAGGTTAATTTGTATCACAATGAAAACGGTGTAAATACATGATCATTTTTTATTCGAGAAACATGAAAAATAGCTCATGGCATAAATCAGGGAGAAATGTGAACATATTTTAGATTAGAGTTTGACATCACGCAAATCGTTCGTCACATATTTCTTCAATTCTAACGTAGTAAAAGCCTCGTATGTATTTAAAATCTTTCTATATCTGTATATTGGCCGATATTGCAAACTTTAATACCTTACATTATTTCTTCGTCATAGAACCAAATCAGGTAATGAGCGAAATTGTGAGAGCGTAGTTATCATTGAATTATGACTTTAAAACCAGAGAACGTGGGAATTCACTGCCCTTTCCCACGGATGCATTTAATCACGTAATTATTACTGAAGAATAATGATTTCCTTGCCCCAAATTTATCTATATTCTATTTGCCAAAGGATGAAATGATTATAATTAATTGCCGTATTCTTCTTTTGGGTCGTTAAGAGCGCCGTTATGAATTTATCGGGTGGGAAAGAAGTTTCATTTTATGGGAGAGAAAGAGAAAGGAAGCATTTTCCGAAATATTTTTGAGCTCGCAGATTTTCGCGATACCCAAAAATCATACGTTAGCCTAATCCTTGTTCCACCTGCTCAAAATGGATTTAAATTGGTATCCAAGAATTTCGAGTGTAAAAAAAATACGAGTAATCCGAAAAACACGGGGAACGTCCTCCCTTAATTCCTCGGTATTATTCACGGCAACTTTGTCAGAAAAAATAATCCAATCGGTCCGCGAATTTTCGAACGCAAATAAATCCATCGGTGGATGTTTTATTTTCTCTCCTCGATCCCACAACTCCACGGTCGAATTAAAACGTTACCGTACCGTGAATTCAGATAACGCCCGACACAACGAGACAAGTCGGTCACGCGCGGACAAACACACACACTCGTACATACATACATACATACATACACTTCGCCGGACTGACCAAATGAACATATCTGGATCCTCCCTATACTACTTCTCCCACGGTCCGCACCGCGAGTTCCCGTAACACGACCTCCTACGTAGTTCACGCTTGGTCGAAGACAGTGAGAAGAGTTTTGCGGCCTCCTCCTCCTCTTCCTCCCTTGCTTAAAAATCTCCTCCCGCGTTCCCTTCCTCCCTCTTCTCTCGCCCCTCTCGCAATCCCTCAGTCACAGCGTAACTATCCCTCTCCGCTAAGATTCTTCCAATCCCTCTCTCACACGCATTCCTGGGTGTAGTTCCTCATCCAACTTCCTCTTCTCTCTTTCTCCGGCACTCAATAAAGATCTGACGGCGGCCACGGCGTAGGGAGGGGACGTTATTCATTTTCGTCCATTTCATTTTTCACGGTCGCGGGCGTCGGCTTAAAAACGTACAGATAAATAAATAAACTTCCCGCGGGATAATCCGGAGGTTTTTGGCGCGAGAGTGTCTGTCTGTGCTCGGCGGGGCGTCTCGAGGCATGCGGGGATAGGCTTGCGTACTCCATTTACGTGATTCTTCACGGGAGAAACTCGCATGCTCGCAACGCTGTCTACCTCGCTCCTTTTTTCTCGCAGGCGCCCGCTCGCATTTTTGCGGCCGCGGTAACCGTTCTGTTTTATTTATTATTTCACCCCTCTCTCTCTCCTTTGCATATTTCAGCGCTTTCGCCGACCTTATCCGTCTTTCCTCTCTTCGCTTGCCTTCATTGATGCACAATCTCTCTCTCTCTCTCTTTCTTTTCTCTTTTGTCTTCATAAACTGAAGAGACCTGCTGGTTACATTTCGTCGTCGCCGCCAAACGAACGGCCTTGTATGGACTCCGCAAATGAGCTTAGGAGTGCGATAACCCCGCGTCTGCCTCGACGTTTTCCACTTACGGGACTTCTTGTCGATTTAATCAAATAATAGGTTTGAATATAAAACGGGAGTTTTGGGAGCCGGACGAAATGGTGATGCGAAATCAACTCGTGAAAGGGGTTTTTCAGCGCGAGGGTTTGAGATGGGGGGGGATTGGGGAAAAGGGGGAGGAGGGGGAGTGTTGGAAGAGATGAAGAGTTAGCGAAAGAGGTTCAATTCGTATGCATTTCATTTATATGGCGAGGAAGATAGGTTAGAAATAAGGGTAACTTTAAGGATTGGTAGGTTATGTAGAATAATATGATAACATGATATTATTATCGGAAAAACTTGTTACTTTTTAAGGTTTGATGTGAGAAGATCGATTACCTCTTGATTGGATGTGTCTAATTTGGTCGATGTCGTATTAAAAAAAAACATATTTGCCCGATATGAAGAACTCGGGATTTTTGCATCTTCTTTGTTATATAGCTTTCCGTCTACCTATATCGTTTCGAAAAATTTTTCGTGAAATTTCGATGTTATCATAGCCGCTTTTTTCACTTTGAGGAAGGGCGTGCAGAGTAATGCAACTCGCGTTTAGAGCGCCTGGTTCGTTAATAAAAAAAACTTTATTCACAAACGTAATATTTTGTCAGTTACGGTTTCGCATTTCCAGTGCGCGAGAGGGTTCGGCAAAGTCTTTGTAGATAATTAGCCTCGCCGGGATTAATCCGGTTTTTTAATTTTTTTTACGAGAGGGAGAGGCGAAAGGTTTTATATTTTTCCCGTGGCCCGCGGTAACAGAGGGAAAAAGTCTCAAAGAAATTGATGTCAGGTGTTTATTTATCTGGCTCGCTAATTAAAAAAAGAGATGATGCCACCTTTTGCATTTCGCCCGCGGCGCTCCTGGAAATATGTTACGTTAAAAAACATATTTTTACAGTTTTTATCTAATCGAAAAAGAGCTTTCAAATATTTTAGCCTCGAAATCGGAAAAATATTCTTAATATAGGTAATCGTTTACGATATAATAGTACGCCTATCAAGTGAAATTTTAGATATAACCTGCGTGAATAAATATATGAAACAAATAAAGAATTTCAGCATAATTCCAACCGAAATGAGGTACTAAAATAAATATTTAGTCAATAAAAATATTCTCTGTTTTTTAATTAATTATTTATCTTTTATAGAATTGATAAATCTGTATTAACTAAATCGACGAGTTGAGATGAGAAGTGGCTTAAAGTGATAGCTCTTTCACCGACGCAATTAAGTTCATTTCCCTCAGAACCCGCGATATAATTACGACGGAAATCACTTCATCCGCGATTCCTTATCTGAAAGGCCACATTGCGATTCGAAATCTCCAATCCATTCGTATCCTCGCCCTCATTCGAAAGAGGCAATCTTTTTTAAGCGTAAGGAACACGGACCTACATTTATTCCGTAATCGGCTAGACCATTACCTACCCTTACCCTGGAATTAATGACACTCCATATTCGGGCCCTCTTACACCGGTGTAACCCTCTTATTAGATTGCCTATTTCTCCCATCCCCCCCCTCCCTTTTAAAACTCGACCCCCTCCCCCCCCTCCCTTCCAAGATTCGTCTCTCACCGCCACCTCACGATCCCGAAAATCCTCCCCATTCCACCTTTCCCTCTCCCTCTCTCGTGCTCCATTTTCCCATTTTCATCTCATTCCCCATTCTCCACTCTATAAATAATCCCCTCGTCTCACACCCTTTCCCCTCGCCAACCCCTTCTCCCTCTTATTACTCCGCCTTTTTATTTTTTCCAACCCCTTATTTCCTCCGCCTAACTCCATATTCTCACCCCCACCTACACCTCGAAAACCCTCCGGAGATCTTTCCTTAGTCTGATTATACGGAGTCTCCTCCGTCCTACTCTTTCTCTTTTCATCTCTCCGTCTCCCTCTTCCTACTTTGCAATCCTCTTCCCTCTCTGTTACAGTTTATCCGACCTCCCTACCCTTCAAAATTTTCTTTCTCTCTCTCTCAGATCACGTGACTCTAGGGTACGAGGTGGTGGATGATGACGAAAAAAAAATGAAGTTTTGTTTGGTCGCGTTTGGCGCCCGTCGTCATGCGTGAGCGAAAGGGACCGATTCGGGGAGACATGCGGGGGATGATGGAGAGAGGGAGAAAGCAAAGGGTGAAATGTGAAAAAAAAGAGATGAGTGTAGAAGAGGGAAGGATGAGAGAGGTAACGACGATGATCCGACCAACAGGGGTTTTTTTTTTTGAGAATGTAGAATGGGTTGGCGGAAACTAATCGATGATGACTCACGACGACAGCAGGAAAGGTTCTCTCTATCTCTCTCTCTCTCACACTCTATCGCGGTTTCTCCCTGTCCCTCTGTACGCCGCTATCTCTCTCCCCCTCTTTATCTCTTTTTGCCCTCTCTTCCTCTCCATCTCCCGTCTCACAGTTGCATAGCCCTCTCATCAATCCCTCCCCGTATTTATTTTACCTCCCCGAGTGTGCATCGTGTTTTTTTTTTCTTCAACTCATCAGAAGGAGTAGTTTTGTTCTCATCGACATTGACGTTCGAGAGGGATATTTCTCGTGTCCTTGAGGGGAGATATTTGTGCGAACGGATGGAGGGTAAAAAGGAGAGAGAGAGTAGAGATGAGAGGGGAGGGAGTAGTCGTTCGGTTGATAAACTTTGTGTTTTTTATACGTATTATATTCTTTCTTTCTATATTTCTGCGTCGTCCATGTATGACCTCGGAGATTCTTGTCGGACAATTTTTTTTTCGCGTTTTCTGAAAGGATTTTTAAGTGATGGGGTTAGGAGTTTTGAGGGATGGGCATAAGCAGGGTAGGTGGAGAGAGAGATGAGCGAGACTCCGCGAATCGATGCTGTAATGCTGTATTCACTATTCGTTTACTTCATTGTGTGTCACCTAGGCGGTTGTGGGTAAGTGTAAGCAAATTATCACGTCGACGTATTCTTCTACATCTATAAAATTATTTAAATATAGCGATAATATTTTTATTCTAGCCTGTCGTTATATAAATTACGACTGCTGGCCGATACACATCAAAGTATCCAACTTTGATGAATATGTTTTCCTTACATATTTATTAATCAGTTTTGAATAGATAATTAAAGTGAGATATCAGTAACATGTTTATATTCGAAAATTTTTAGAATATATGATAATTAATTCAAATTTGATTTTTGTCGATGAAAATCCTGCTCGACTATTTTCCGATACATTTTCAGCCTATAAATTTGCGACCAAAAAAGAAATTCGCAAATAAAATATATCAGTCCTTATACAGAAGCCGAATGTTCACCTGTTTAAATTATACGGAGATGTTATCCGCCTTACCACCTAAATATTCTCCCACCTCGCAATAAATCCCGAGTTTTATTTAGTCAAAACCCAGAAAAAATTAATCGGGGGAGGACCGCCGATAAAGTTGATCCTCTTTCCTCTTTTTTCCGCATTCCCGAGGAAATAAATTGTTTATCGCTCCCCAAAATCCCACGATCATTTAGGCGTTTTCCATTTCCTCGCCGCGGTGGATAATATTCCCAAATATATTCCTTTCCCTCTTACCTTTATCTAAGGATTTGCGTCGGGTCACCTTCAAAAACTAACCCCACACCTTTGCTCGCTAAGTTTGGGAAATGAATTCGTAGAAGGGGATTGGGTTAGGTTCTGTAGAAGGGAGAAAAAGAGGCGAAAAATAAGGGAAGAGAGAGAGAGACATGGGAAGAGGAGAAGGGAATTCGTTATTTCTACCGCCAAATTTTATCGGTAACTTATGGAAATCCTTTCGTAAAGGGTTCTTATTCTAATTTACGATCGCAATTAAGAGATGGGAGTCTCTCTTGTCTCTCCACATCTTTCTTTTTTCTCTCTCGCTTCCTCTGTATTCTACCTAACCTTCTCCCCAACCTCACCCTTCCTCTTTCCCTCCCCCTCGCGATATCTCTCTTTCTCTCTATGGATTTAGGTGGCACCCAAAACGCCAGCGCAAAGCGGAACGGTTATTTTTTCGTAAGGTCGGCCGTCGTCTAGTATTAAAGGACTAAACGATAAGGGCAAGTTGATCGTTATCGAAATACATGCTCTCGCTATACCTACGCTTGAAGACAAGTGGCCGAAGGAAGACGATCAAGCATACATATAATTTGCAATGGTTCGTGTAGTAAAATCCGATCGTCGTAGTGGGATTGATAAAAGGAGATTTTTTCACCGGCAGTTAAGTGTATGCGGCCTTGCGGGCTTGTAGTTTTGGTTTGTTTCCTCCAAGAAGAAATAAAAGAGGCACTTTACGTGTTAGCTGATCTGATATTTCAAACACCTCGAAACGGTTTGCCCAAACTCCGCCTTGTTCCAGACTCCCTTTGCCTCCGCATTATAACTGGGAAATTAGTTATCAACTATGCCCCGAACTTTGTTGTCGGAGCGATAGAGATGCCGCGCGGATGTTCTCGAAACGGATCCGAAGTAATGGCGTCAGAGGTTCGGCGACGAATTATGATCGTTTCGGTGGAAGAGGAGTCGGGGATGATAAGCGTGCGGTAAGGAAAGTGTTCGCCTTTTCTTTATTATTATCACTTTTGAGGTGTTGTTGCCTTTATTTTACAGGCGCAAAGCTGTTTTTTTTTTCAAAATATCCACGAAACTTCGGGATAATAATTTTGGTGTGTTTCATGAAGAGAATATTTAAAGGATAGACAGAAACAGCTTTTGTTTGCTGAACATTTTATTCGATTTAAACTATTAATGCTACTCGAAATGCCTATTCTGTGCATATCTTATAATTAAGCTATCTAATATATTTGTTTTTGTATCGTAATGAATAGTTACATTTTTTAATGCATATTATTTTCATATATTTGACGCAACAACTATAAATATTATTACATATATATATATATTATGCACAAATAAAAGAACTTCCGCATCACGTTGCAACAGAATCGACTCTCAACACGAATGTACCGAATACAAAAGACCGCATCGAAAACAAAGACTTCGGCGGTACACTTACTCTCGCGCACGAGAATAGAATGTTGAGAAACTAGGATATCGTACCGAAAAAAACTACGGCTATCCCCACGTTCTTTTTTTTTTAAATAATCCTCCTTTGGTACACACCTTAAATATCTAAGGCATTTCAGTGGGCAATGCTTGAAAGGAGAAAAAGGAACTGGAATAGCTTTCAGTGCACACTTACCTTCTCTCTCAGGTGAACGCGAGTGTGTTTCACCCTCTCCTTCCCCTCTCTCTCTCCCTCTTTCCTCTCCGTTTCTACCTTTTTACCTTCCATCCAACACCTTCTCTCTCTCCACGAATTCCGACGAAAAAAGTCGATAAAGCCAGCTTACAGTCGAATGCACTGCATCTCTCTCTCTCTCTCTTTCTTCTCCTTTCAAAAATGCTCCTAACGACTCTTTCTTTCTCTCTTTTACTCCTTCACTCTCTCCTTCTCTTCATAACAATGTAGAGCCTTGTCTTTGGAACATCTGACGAGCGTTTTTTTTTTCGTCCGCTCTCATCCTTTCGCACACGGGATTGAAACAAAAAAACAAAACGGTAACGACGACAACGGATAGAAAATCCCTGTCGGTTTTAACTCGTAGGTTTTCTCTCCCGATACACTTTTCCTCCAAACGCGTTGATGTATTTATTACCGCTATATTTAACTCTCTCCCTCTTTACTAAACTTCACTCTTCCTCCGCGAATTAAAAGCAAAATTTTGGAGTTACTTTATAATCACTCGCTCTCTCTCGCCGCACCGTTTTTCGGCGCGTAATGGTGTTCACGCACCGCATCTCTCCATGTCTGCGGGTGACGTGTACGGGGAAAGGTCGCGCGGAGAGATTTATGCGCGTTAAAACGTGCGTCTGGGATACACACCTACCATCAGTGTATTTTCTGTCTCGTTTCATTTTATATCGCTCTTAAAGGAAAATTCCATTGCTTCGTTTCTTTCGTAGGGAATGGATTGTGAAATTTAATTTTTATCCTTTGTAGTATTTCTCTACTAGACATTTAATTTCTGCGATTATTTTTCTCTCTTCGATATATTAGCTATAAAAGGAAGTTAAGGAAATAATGCGTATATTTTTCAATTCCATCCTAGATTCGTGTATTATTTGATGCACCAACTAGTATAATATAAAATATCCATTAATCAGAAACCTCTTTCTGGATTAATTTAAAAACGCCTATCTAGTGAAGCAGTGAAATTCGATTATTTCACAATATTCCTTATTGCGACCAATCTAGGTAGCTGCAGCTTAAATTTGAGTAAAGTGATGTTCCCGATTACAATTAAACGAATTTTACGCCGCCCTTCCAAATGGGTAACGTATGTATGTGCATTGCACATGCATTGAAATATCCATAGTTATGTCAGGGCTAAAGATATATAGGAGCATGCCTTAGTAGGGTGAGTGGTTGTTGTCTTTAAATTCTAATGTGGACATACACGTATGTGTTAGTAGTGTTTATGGTAGGTTTAGTATTTTCAAATAATTTGGTTACAGTCTTTTGCAAAACAATTGAATACATTTGATATTTTTATTGTTAACTTAAGTCGTAAAACCCAAGGTTTGTAGGCAACATTTTCGTGGTTCTACTCTGGCTGTAAAACTGTTGGCCATTATGTATTCAATCATCTGAATTAGCACGCCTCTACAAGAGAATTTTCCCAAGAATTAGATCTTCTCCGTCGGCGCGAAGAGCAATCAAATCGAAATAAGATTTTTTTCGACCGTTGCTCGGAAATAAAACCGACAACATTTTCTCGGATTCCACGCCGAAAACTCAACTTCTCGCCGCTCTTCCAGTCTTACCTCGGGGCCTCGAGCATTACCCTGGCCATGCTCTTCATTCGAGACGGAGGAAAGCCAATATCGGTTTGAAATTCCTCGAGAACACTCGAATTTCATCGGAGGAAACTCCTCACGATTTCCCACGTCGCAGACACTCCTACTCTCTTCTCTTTCTCCCTCTCTCTATCTCTCTTCCTACCTCTATCGTTTCGTCGAACTTTCAATGAACGAGTTCTGGAATCGCGAGCAAAGGGTTCTCTCATCAAACCGAGGAGCATCCTCTTACGCGACTTCTATTCGGACGAATTCTTTCTCTCTCACACTCTCTATTCGTCCCGTATAAGTTCCAACCGCTCCTTTGGCCGCCCAAAGCAGCGGCGTCTGCAAATCTTGTTTAAGTTTCCACTGTGGCTTATTAAACTCGCATTTATTAGCTACCTGATGATATCAAGGGTAGACACAGTGCCTAGGAGACCTCGACGCCTCTCGTCCGTCGAGAATACTCAAACAACCCCGAAACGACGTCGTGTTTCGCATTCAATTTTAGTTCGGAGAGAACTTTTTCTTGATTGCTTGAGAGGAATTCTAAGGAGGTTTCGCTTTATGTATTCTTGCTGCGTCTTCGTGTAATATTTAAAATTATTGGGCAAATACTATTTCCATTTTAAGAATATGTATGATATTTTAGATAAAACCGATTTCATTTACTTTTTTATGGGTTATTTTATGTAACATGAAAATGAGTCGTAAAGAAATTCAATTATCGATTTTGTGACATATATATAAAGATTTATTTTCCTATAAGTTCGAAATATCGTTCTTTTAGCAAAGAGCAATGTGAAAAATTCAGCACGAATGCAACGTCATGGCGATAATTCAGCAATAAATCGCTTCGTATCATTTTGAGTAGTGTAATAAAGCAATCTCAGCCAAATTTAAAAAAATGCATTAATGTAATGACAGTAAAAGATTAGATTAGGATAACTTTCGTTTTCCTAAGCTTTAATGAACTCGTTAGTCTCAAGTCATAGGTTAAATGATAAGAAAACGAAATCAGTCGCATTGTCCTGAAAGAAAACTTCATAACTACAGCCAGGCACTTAACTTGGGGGGCGCAGGTCCACGTGTGCGTGGGGGCCCCAAGATATTTGGTACCCCACAAAAATACTTAGAATTTTTCTCGTAATCTGCCGTATGGTATTCAAGGTAGTAATATCCTTATTGGAATGAAAGATTTCATCGTTCGAAGTGAATACGAAAATACCCATCTCAACTGTTTGGAGTTGTTTTGTCCTGTCCTTATAATGTTAGAATTATAGAAGTCTCAATGTATTTTTTGGAATTAAAACGTGAAAAATATCGATAAAAATCAAAACGGTATAATAATTTCATGTATTTTTATATAAATGGGGGGCCTAAAAACCTGATTTTCGTGGGGCCCCAAAACCGTAGTTACGCCCCTGACTACAGCGTTTTGATATAAATGTGAAATTTAGTCCAAGTTAAATAGGATTGAAAGTTATTGCATAGTTTATTCTATCAACAATACTTTTTTTCTTGCTCTCCAATCCGATTTGGTATTGAAGCAGTGAGGCTTTTGAGGTTTGTGATTTCGTGATTCCTTAAAGCGCAATGTTAACTTTTCCGTGGGAATAGGAAGAATTATTGAGTTAAAATAGTATTAAATATTATTCTTTAATGTGCGCTTAACTATGTGTATTTGTTCATGTTAAAGGGTTATAGACTCATTAATTATTTTTTCGTATCGCATCGTGTGAGTGTATCTTAAAAACTGTTTAACTTTATTTTATCTACTTCTTTTAACTCATACCCAATTTAAATTCAGGAAATTTTTATCTTCCTGTCTTGGATGTATATTTTTAAACCCATGATGGAATTTATAATGGAGATAAAAACTAGGAAATACGTTATTCATCTAGTTGTATCAGATAATTCTGGAAGGGTCACTTATAACATGGAAAAAAAAATAAAACAAAATCTACGTATATAATTTAGGCTTCAATTTGCTGATGCAATTTCTTACTTTTTGTTTGGATTAACCTTTTAATATTTTTGATTTACGTATTTGAAGAAATTTCTTAAAGACGTATTAAATTGCATTATTTTTTAAATACAATGATATGTTATTCAAGCAGATATGTGGATCTTCAAATTTCAAGTTATTTATAACTATATTCGCAATAAGTTTAAGTTAATATAATAAGAACACTTAAATGAGTATTTTTCAATTATTTCATGGTTAAATACAGAATATCGAAATTTTAATGAATACATTCCTCTTAAAATTTTAAATAATTATTAGCGCGTCATGCTAGTCAAATGACGTCGTAACTCTTGTCTAACGATTTAAAAATAATCGGTGCAACATGCATTGTAAATGCGTAGTTTAGTTTTATTTAGAAAATGAAAATCTTATTAGCCGGTTTTTAGAAAATCCAATTTTTGTTATAGTTGCCCAACAATAAACTAGCCTTATATTCATTTTTTGAGAAATATGAAGTATGTAATGTAATTTCATACCTATGCTCAAGTAACGGTACGAAATTTGATCAAAATCGTTTGAGCCGTTTTTGAGAAAATCAAATTATTGTTCAAGTTGCCTAGAATAAACTAGCCTTATATTAATTTTTTGAGAAAAATGAATATTAGGTATTATTGAACACGTAAACTCAAGTAACTGTTCGAAATTTGATCAAAATCGTTATAACAGTTTTTGATAAAATCAAATTGTTGTTAAAAATGCTAGAATAAACTTCCCTTAATTATTGAGCAATGTCAACCATTTCTTCATAGCTTCTACTCTGTATGATAAAATGCCTAATTACGAGATTTTATTTATTTTCGCTTTACCGTTTAGGCCCTAGAGCGAATAGCAGACAGACGACATTGCGAAAACCACTTTTTCGGACTCAACTACACCTAAAACGTATATTTCCGTCAAAATCTCGGGGTCGAATTTTTTCGCGATTGCAGTACTTGCTCAATATTCTTCGTATGTGAGATAGTAAGAAGGAAAACTCGAAGTCTTATATAGGTTTATGGTACAGCAATACATTCAGATCAAACTAGGACGGGAATAGATGTATGGAATTAAGGGATCACGCGCCACTGTAAATATTTTATCTAAGGCAGCGTTCCAATCGCCTTTATCCTCCGGAGTAATTCAGGAGAAAATAAGATATACGAGGAAAACTTGAAAGCGCGTAATAACTTACCGAAAGGCACGGTCCTTTCACCGAAAAGGACCGTCCCACGCGGAATAAAATTGATTAAAACAAAAAAAAATTCCCTCTCCACACGACCGTTTTATCCGCGTTGAAGAGTAGCCATTCTTGTTACGGATACCCCGTAACTTTCCCTAAAAGGCAATATGCTAATGCCACCGGAGCATAAAGAGCGAAACTATCCGAGAGGAGAGAGGCCTTTCTAACGGTCTAGATTTGCGGCCCTCTTTCTCTCTCTCTCTCTCGCAAATTACCGAATTAGGCTTTGATCCATTCTCGATTTAACGAATGGCCGTGCCCTTCAATTCTTAGGCCTTTGGTCTTCCCCCTCCGTTAAAAGGCCCGTTCACCTACGCTTAAAAAGGCCCGTGTTCTTCGATCGGTGGGGTTTCAGACCTTCCCCCCCCACTCCACACCTCACCTCTCTTTTAAGCCTCCACTCTTCCTCTTTTAGCCTCCCATTCTCCTTATCACACCAGTCTCCATTTTATACCTTCAATATATCATCTGCTAACCTTCGCATAACATCCCCTTACATACCGACCACACCTATGCACACCTCCTCCTCCTCCTCCAAACTCCGCCTTCCTCCATTTTATCTCCCCCTCTCTCTTTCTTTTTCGCCCTCTCGCACCTAGTTTTCCCTTAACCTCGGAAACCACTGCTCCCTCTATTCCCTATACCTCTAACCTCCTCTTATACTCCACCTCCAAACACTCCCTCTCCCCGAAAAACTCTTCATATTTCCCCAAGCTCTCCTTCCGCCAAAATGTCGTTCACGTGTAAGGAGCCCGTTTTAGGGTGTGGTGTAGGAACTCGAACTATTCCAATATCGCGCTTACAGAGGCGGAAGACAAATGCCGGCCGTTTTGTCTTCTCTCTTGATCCTCCCTCTATTCCCTCCTTTCTCTCTCACTTACTATACCTCTATCTATCTCTCTCTCTCTCTCTCTCTATATATATATATATTTATTTATTAGGTATATATATATATATATATTAGGTATATATATATATAAGGTATATATATATATATATATATATATATATATAAATCCCACCTTTCCCTTTCTTCGTTCTCTTTGCTTTTAACATTTTTTCCTCTCCCTTTTCTCCCTCTCTCTAAAAGATTTTTCTCTCCCTCGAAGTTTTCTGTTATATTTTTTTCGGATTTCGCGTTGCTAAAGGTGCAGGAGGATGAAATCAAGAAGACTATGTAATAGCTCAGAGGTATCGAAATTCGAAGGTGCGATATCCGACTGTCGGCAACAGATATGCGCGGTTTTTGCGCCGAAATGAATTTCTTTGGACGGCTTGATAAATTAGGGCCGGAAAATCGATGGTTGTTTTTTTTTCGCCTTTAATGGCTTACGATAGTTTTTGATTATGTTTCCGTGGGAAGGCGATGGTTCGTTGAATGGTCGAAAAATTCGAAAAAATGTTTATTTTCTGGTGGTTGTACCTTCCTAGATTTTTTTAAATGTTACAATGTCAAATTGTATTAGTCTTATGCAGCGGTTCTCAATATATTTTTCGTAACTACACACACGAATATCGATTCTTAAGTGCGCGATACGCTGCCTAGTGCAAATCCCCCGAACTTAAAAAAAAAGTAGTGTGTAATTACTGATGAAGAGTTTTAGCATAAATGTTGTTTTTTGTTTTAAAAAATGACACGAGAGAAAGACGAAAATTCTACCTAACAAAACTCGCTTCATATTTTACGGCGACACGCCATGGTGTAGAAAGCCTTTGGTCTAATCAACCAACGTTATCATTATCTTATCCTAAGTTTATTGGTTTTATAGGTAGGTCTAATAAAAGCGCAATTTAAATGCATATCCTTGGATCCTTGTAACTCATGTTCGGGTTGTTTACTTCACACACATGATAGCTGTAATATTACATAGTCAATTTTATTTTGTATATCTTTCATTTTATTGGCAACTTCATCTCTGTAGCTTTTTATTGTTAAATGTGCGACCTAAATCTTCTGTTTCTCACGAATGCAATAGTTTTTTATGTCCTGGTTTCACTTTTATCTTAGTTACAGCTGTGCAGTATGATCATTTCGTGTGTGCGTATATATGTATGTGTATATATATATACACGCACACACATAGATACACACCTGGCTCTCCTATAACACGGGTTCTTATAACACGGATTCGCTACAGCACGGTTTTTTTACTACCAAAAATTCATACAACGCGGGTTACGGTTCGCATCAACGCGGTTTGGTCGGACTTGGAATGCGGGATTCCCTAGAGAGAGACGAGCTGGAGGGCTCTTGCACTTCTTACCTGTTAAGTTTTATTCCTTTTATTATTACTCGTGCACTCGTATCTTCATTTCTTTTTAATATTTAATACATATGATGGCTACCCCCATGAAGAAATCCAGGACTGCACTAACTCTAGAATCAGAGCTTGATATTATTCAACGAGCTGCTGCGTCTCTTGGGCCTTTTTATAACGTGGACGAATCAAGCATCAAGAAGAGCGCAAAAAAATTAGAAGCTCTGTGATCCAGTCCTGCTCAATAGCTGCAAAGGAAACGGCAAGAGTGAGAAACCCATTGTTGAAAAAAATGTTGGCTATCTGGGTGGAAGAACAGAATCAAAAGAAGATGGTTAGCTCTATAACACCATTCGTACAAAGGTGCTGAAGCTGTACGATCACTTACAGAAAGAAGAAGCAGATCCTTCGACTACCAACAATTCTTAGCAAGTAAAGGTTGGTTTGACAAGTTCAGAAAGCGTCAAAATCTCCATAGTATCAAACTTAAGGGTGAAGCTACTAGTGCTGATGACTTTGCCGCTTCTAACTTCCAAGAAGAGTTTAAGGCTATTGTGAGAGATGAAGGATACAACCCACAGCAGGCATGTAACGCAGATGAGACTGTCTTAATACATGAATGTGAGTAAGAGAGATGGGTTTTGGAATTTTTGTTCTGGACGAGGAGGTATGAAAGAGCATGGGACGCAACCCACATTTCACTATGTAAAATAGGGCTCACATAACGCAGATTCACATTACCCAGTGCTTTACCAGAACGCATCCCCCACGTTATAGGAGGGCCAGGTGTACTAAAAAATTGAGAGCTCCATCTAATTTTAATCCATGCTTAAGTCACTTATTTACCATCCTTGTCAGCCGTTCCCTGAGTTCTTCGTTTTTAGTCGGTTTGGAGGGAACTTAAGCCATACTGCCATATTTCACGAAACAGTTTCAGCTCTTACGCTTGTTTGATCTCCACCAAGAAGTTCAGCATAAATCAAGTGTAACATCTATCTGCTCTTGCTAATACGCTCACTATTATCCGAAGTTGTTTCCCCATGAGCTCGAGAACGGCTGGCTAGTGACATATACTACAAACCACTTGCTAACTTTCATATGACTGACGCGGGGAATTCCGAATCGTTTCTAGAAATTCTCGAAATGGCGTTGTGCGTTCTACTAGGTGGCGCTGTTTCCGTAACTCCTGTTTTCAATTTGACACATTGATAAGGTCAACTTAATTAAACAGAACAAAAGAATCTTCAACTAATTGTAAGTAATAACACTGATGTTTTTCGTAATACATTCCACGTTTTATTTATATGATGGAATGTAAATATTACTATTGCAATAAAAGATTCTGTCAAGTGAATACGATAAGTTGCATACAATATTAGAATATATATTCTCTTGTAAATACGGTTTATCGAGTAACTGAGTTTTTCCAATAGCCATTGGGTAATTAGCATTAATACATAATTTGTAAATTTTATTTTAGACAAAAAACGAACTCGATTCCCCTTTTTACTCGTCTGCTGGTTAGTTTATAAAATAGAAAATTTATTTCGTTCGTGTCAATGTTTTAAATATAGTTTTGCCAAACGAGAGGTCTTCATAAAAACTATTGTATATTTATGAGCGAAGCGATTCAAAGTTTCTCCGCTAAAGTATTAATCGAATTTTAAAAATCTTTTTTAATCGGTGCACCTATCTCAACCGCCAATTTCCAGAAAATCTTCAGTTGATGTGTGTTTGTTTAAGACCCTTTTACGTAACGAGTCGCTAACAGATGGCATTATAATAATATCCTTCTGAGTAGATTATTTTCAATTATCGCGTCGTAAGCTATCTCGATTCTTTTCTCCTTGGACGAATTTCAGGACGGAAAACCCTAATTATGATTTCACTTTGAAGCGACGCCGTGTAATTGATTCTAATCTGATGAGAAAAAAATCGCTTATCTTCCTCATTGTCACTGTCTTCCTTAAACCTCACCAAATTATATTTTTTTGCGAAGGCTCATTACCTGTGTTAATTATCCCACGTCACGTAATGCCACTAGAAAAGGACGTAACTGACTTATAACAGTTTTCGACGAACCAAATATTAAATTACTCGAGCGCGAGGATGAAGGAAGTATTAATAAGCAAACTCGCTCAAAAATTTCGAGCGATCCTCTCTCTCACATTTTCTTAAAATTGCGCTTCTCGTCACCTTCTTTCAAGTAACCGTTTTCAAAGGAGAGTCTCTCTTCTTCATCTTGGCGAAGAGCCAGTATCCCTCACGGCCCTGTCAAAAACGTTCCCTGCGCAGTGATGGAGTGAGAAGGGGATAAAGGGCCGGTACATCTTGAGGAACGCCTTCAAAGTTTATCTTGGCGCAATTAAAAGAAACGATAGGAATCTAATTTAAATCCCCGGTTCAGTTTTTTTGCCATCATGAGACTACAGAACTGATACAAGTGCATTTTATTTATCGATCAAATTTATCGTACGGGGTACTGCATTTTTTTAATAGAAATGAAGTTTTTGTTGTTTTGCAGTGATCGTAAAAATGAAAAATGGTTACGCACACACATGCAGTAGCCTCTTCCACAAGGAATTTATGGAGGCCGTCCGTGTTGGGCAAAACCGCGTTCCGTAAATTTTACATTTTATGGAAAAAATCACGTATTCGTGTTGGCTATGAGCTTTCACACGCCTCACAGGAATTCAGGACCGCGTAAGATTACTATTTATTCGTGCTGGGTAAACACGCTTCGCGTTTATTTAACCGCCAATAATGAAACCTGCGTTGGGTAGGAGTTTACTGTTTATATATCTCTATAAATAAAGATACAAAATTTCAATAATTAGGAATAATAGAGTAAAAATGTCATTTTTTTGTGGTTTGACTTTATTTGCCTTTTTATAGAAATTTGCAATATCTTTTTTCCAATAACTTTATGCAATGTGTCTCACGTTCGTTGGATACCCTTTAAATATACAAATAATATGCTACGCCGTTTCCCTAGGCTTAAAAATTTTAAATGAGATATTGATACCCTACGGCTTAAAAAAGCCTTTTAATGCTTTCGGAAAAAAGTATCTGTGATCAAAAACTAGGAAAAGATTCCTTCAGAGAGTAGTAACTTTAGATAGGAAAGACATTTGATCGCCAGGAAAATTCTCGAGATAATAATAGCAAAAACCTTGAGAATCTTCGCAACTTTAAATATTTACGCCGACGACCTTTCCCTTTGCGTCCGTTAATCATAACCCTCGGGCGATTCGTGTCGTATACTGCGTTTAAAAATTCCGAAAGCTTGAAGCACACGCACCATCAAGCGTAATAACGTGAGATAAAAATGCAGCAGCGAGTCGTTTGTACACGTAACAAGAGCTCGGATTTCGTCGACCTTTTAAAACGTAAAGACGCCAAAAAACGCAGTATTTAATTTTGTTTTGCGCCTCGGAAAAATGCGCAGGATTTCTTTATTTTTGATCTTGCTTAGTAAGTAGTACCTTACCTCTAGAGAAAGTGAGAGAGGGAAAGGGAGAGAATTTTTTGAGAGACAATTTGCGTTTTTTCCCCTCTTTTCCCTTTCGCTGGCTCGTTCTTTAAAAAATAAAATCTCGACTCCCATCCTTCCATTTCCAATCCGGAAAAAAAACTCCCCATCTGTATCGTTTCCGCCTTAACCTCACTCCTCTAACATTTCCGCTTCTCTATCTTTCTCCTTCTTTCTCTCGCTTCCATTTTTTACTTTCTCGGTTACGAAGTATATATACATATATATATATATATATATATATATATACACACATACATACATACATACATACATACTCTTGTGCCGAGGAAGGGCGGATGCCCGAAAGTTCCAAGAAAAAGCCTTCCTCTATCGCCATGGACGTCCACAACACCAAGTAAGTGTCCACTGGCTCCCTCCTCTCCCTCTCAACTACTAGTTGCAATTTTATAGTGTGTACATATATATATATATATATATATATATATATGGAAATATTGTGACGTCATGTGACGACACTTTCTCAGAAGCCTTCTCCTTTCCCTCCCCAAATGTCCACTTCTGCCTTTCGTCGACTCCTTGAGTACCCGGCTAGAAACAGCACTACTACTGCTACGTGACATAATGTAGGTAAATATTTTCCTTGCGTAAATACGTGTTAATCATTTATTACTTGGTGGGACTTTAATGTATCATATATTAAAAAGAAAATCAACCTTATTCGTATGCTAAGAAATAGATTGGTGTATTATAGCACATCGTTGCTGTGAAAGTGTTCTCTAATCCAACATGGGGACAGAAGAACATAGCATTTAATTGGAGCTATGAGATAAGGTTTTGGTTCTAACGCTCTTCCAGGAGGCCATTGCCACTTGGAGGCAAAACAGCAGTTTTAAACTCAATTATAGAGGCTCTATGGCATTTACTGAATTGAATGCATAAAATTTTAATTATAAACCATGCAAATGTACATCAAAGATAAATTGCTACTGTTCAACTTCAATAAATTTCTCTAATTAAAAACTCATCTAAGCTCGCGACAATATAAAAAGATGTTAATTTTGGACAAAAGATTTTGTGCAACCAGTGAGATTATAATTGTGTGGACATTATGCGAACGGATATGAGATAGTTTGTGCGACGAAAGTTACTCCCTCTTTCGTTCCAATTATTCATCCTTTGTTCTAGTTCTTCCTCAATTTTTCTAAAAACTCGTCGAATTTTTCAAATGTTTCATTTTTTTTCCGGTTTCATCATTTTTACTCCTCCACCGCTCTCTTTCTCGCGCTTTTATCTCTATCTTTCTCCGTTTTCTTCTCCCGTTCCACGAAATGGATTTTTCCGTCTACGTGTACCTAACGCGGATTTAAGTTCCTAGCTTTCCGTCTTTCCGCCTCCCTTAGGCCGCCCTCCCCCAGCTCCATTATTTTCATTCGTAATTCTTCGTTTCTTTTCTTTCCGTACCATTCTTCGTCCCACTGAATGGGAAGGGGGAGTAGTGGGTCGAGAGAAAAAAAAAAGAAAACGTAGAGGGAAAAAATATCTCCACCTCTCCTACTCTCTTCAAGAGCGCAGAAACAAAGGAAAAACAAAGTGCGAGCACGATTGAGGGCTGTAGGGAGAGAGAGAGGGAGACCTCTTGGAGATTTTTCTCCACCTCCCCACCCTTTTCTCCACCTCCCCACCCTTTTCCCTCCCTCACCCCCTCCCTCCCTCCCTCAACCCTCTCCCATTCTCTCCACCCTCTCTCTCTCCCCATATCTTGCTCTAAAAGGGCGAAGACGTGCAAAAGATGGGGTGGAGGAAAGGGAGGGTGGGAGAAAAGGAACGAGCGAGAGAGGGTGGAAGAAAAAAAAAGTGACGCGGAGGAAATTTAAAGGAAAAAATGAAGAGCGAGAAACGCAGGGCGCGTGAGTTATGAAAAGGTAAGAAGGTAGGATTGCGTCTGAAGAGTGTGAGGTTGGCTTGTACGTGGGAGGAGACGGTTTTTCCCCTTATCTCTCCTCCTCCTCCTTTCGTTTGGGATGGAGAAGGGGCAGCTTGGTTTGAGGAATGGAGATTTTTTTTTTAAATAGAAGAGGTACGCAACGAAGGCGGAGGGAGGATAAGAAGGAGACTGCCGGGAAAGGGGGAGTGGACGGCGGAGTAGAGAGAGAGAGAGAGGTTTTCATTTTTTATGGTATGATTTTTTTATTCGAGAATGGGAAGAATGAAAGGAAAACGAGAGGGATGAAGTAATGAGGAAGATGAAAGGTTGGCCTGAACGCTGCAGGTAGAGGGGAAAGGAGGAGAACGACAGGGCGGGCGGAGGGGGGGGGGGGAGGAAGGCGAGGAAGAGACGGAGAGGGAGATAGATAGGCGGAACAACGCAGACGGCGAGAGAAGGAAGATTTTTTTACGACTGTCGTTTAGGAAAGACGTCTCCTACCCGATCTAGAAGCACGCGTCGATTTCAGTTAATTATCACGCTGGGATGAATTCTGTTTATTTTTTTTCTTTTAGGAAGAAGGAATTTATCGTACTACGTAGCAATTTTCATTGATTGGTGAGCCGAAAAATTATTTCGGCTCAACTACTCCTTCCCTTTTGGCTCGGAAATTATCTCTTTGTTATTTTTTCCTTCTCCCTTCATTCATTATAAAGCGAAAAAATTCTCCGTGCATATTTTTATTTTTACTTCGAAGTAGCTTTTGTAACGGCGCATTTTGCATACTCTTTACGGGGCCTCAAGTACTCCCCGTTCAAACAATGGAGCTTTGGAATCTCATCTCGTCTTTTCTTTAACCTCGTTACCGTGGTATTTTTAAACCTAGTTACCCTTTCCTTTCCTTTTCTCGTAGACGTTGCGAGTAAATCTCGGCATCCAAGTTTAACTAGTTTTCGGAAATCATCTTTCCTCAGTTTAAGAATTCAATATTTTGACGCAAGTTCCTCGTAGACCTTCCAAACCTCCCTCCATGGCTCAACGCGAAGAGATACATTCTTCAAGAATTTTTTTAAAAACTTTTATTTTCCCGATCCGCTTTTCAGGTGCATGGATGGTTCTTTCCTGAAAGGTATCTCTCACCACGGTCCTTTTTTCCGATAAGACCTTGCATCTGTATATCTGCGCTACTTTACCAGATCTGCTCGCAACGGGAAAGATGTAACTTAAAAAAATAAAGAAGGGGAGGATCGCGGAAAAAAAGGGAACAACAGCACTCCTCACATATAACGCCTCCCCCCTACCCCGTCCCCCACCCCTTCATCCTTGCTTTTTCCGTTGAGCCCGTTCTTCATCCCACTGACGAGGGGGGATGGAAGAGATACAGTATAGAGAATGGAAAAATAAGCACAGAGCGGTGGATTTAAATCGCTCCCCTCCCGGACTTTCCTCTTCTTTGTCCCTCCCCCCACCCCCCCCAAAACACCCCCCTCCTTGCGTTTCTTACATCCCCCTTCCATTCCTCGCCCCCTTCCCCACCCTCTCCCTTGCGTATATTCGTGGCCCGAAATCCTTCCAGTAACCTCCTTGGTCACGTCCTGCATCCACTCGATCAACCCCGCGTCAACCCTTATCAACACTCCGTAAACATCGCCTCAACAGGATTCATCTCGACCCGCGAAAGAAAGGGGATGGAGAGAGAGAGAGAGAAGGGTGGGAAGTTGCGTGGGGAGGAGGAGGGATGGGGGAGGGGGGTGTGGGTTGGTGGAGAGTATGGGTGGGGTGGGAGGGGATGGATGCGAGGGATCGTGCTGCTGCAGCACGCCCCATTTCACTCTCCACCTCCCTCCACCTCCGCATCCCCCCTTTTTAATTCCCACACTCTCGCGTTCCAACTCCTCCTTACTGTTACCGGCGAGGGAGGAATGGAAAGCAGTGAGAGAGAGCGGTCGATGGAATAAATTTCCGCAATTACCGTTACCGCGTCGAATGGGGATGGGGGGATGAGAGTGGGGTTTCCCACGTTTTATGACGAAAAAAGATTTTTATTTTAGCAGCGAGTTCTTTTCGGAGATGGGTAATCTATATGGAACCGTTTCGGAAAGGGAAAGCTTCCGGGGCGAATTTGATTATAGGTTGAAAAGATCCTCGATTGGGACATTTTCCCTTATCGGCGAGATACTCCTTATAGTCCTAACGAATGGCGAAATTGTAATAATAAAATCGTTTTGAGTTTTTACGACGCGCGTTAGGTCGAATCCCGCATTCTCCCACGCAATTTTCGGATATTCCTTCTGCTTTTAAAAGACCTTAAAAGGTCATCATCGGCCAGAGCGTTCGGCATGTTTTCCCATTAGGCGAATGAATTTTAGCACCCAACCAATGAGGTACTGCTCAGAAACTACAAAAGCACTCGAAAAATTCGAAATTGTGATTCACGTCTTGAATGAGCCGAAGGAAGTGGAAAAAAGGAACCAATATTCGAATTCCCAAACAAAGACGCGTCTTTGACGGCAATGAGCCGGACAAATGGTCGAAGAAGTGACTATTCTCGGACAAAAGAAATTCATGTTGGGTCCAGAGAAACAGGAAGCGATCACAAAGCATACCAAGCAGAGAGATGGGAGATGAAGTAAGAGATTTTTCTGGTGTAACGCGGAAGAGGCAGAGCATGGGTAGGCATGCGTGGAAGTCATCATGAAGCCGGAAGCGGGAAGAATGTAACCCAAGTCTCTGGAGAGGAGGTCCCCTTTCCTCTTTATATATATATATATATATATATATATATATATATATATATATATATATATATATTATTCACACGACATTTTATCGACACGGCCTTTCTCATCTTTTTTGATTTCTTATCTTATATCAATAACCTCGCTTGAAACTTCTTAGGTTGCGTTTTACACAAACAAAAAGAAAATTATTCGCGCACACGCATACAGATATATTTACAATCGAATACCGTTAACTCAAGAGTATAAAAGAAGTTCGCGTTATCGGATGTTCTAGCCGTAGAATATTTTCGAGTGCAAAATCTAAGGTTATAAAACAACCTTATCGAGTAATCTAAAATTCTAGACGGATAAGCGTTCGGTTTATCGGGTTCATCTATAAACACGTAGGAACTCATAATTATGTATTTATATAGATAAATATTCTTTCTTTTCGGTTTAGGAACAAAACAGAAATGCCATTGTATTTAATTTTACACAGCAATTTTGTTATTTACTCATTACTTTTTCCACATCGTGTCAAACCATAAACATTTTCGCTTCTCGAGAAAAATGTTCACCATTCTTATATTTTAGACCACTATAAGAAATAGAGGCAGTGAGTGAGCCAGAGACAATTGAGACTCAACAGAAGACATACGAAAATAAGGAAGGAGTTTGAGCAAGTGCCTGTAAACTGAGATCGATCACGAACTTAAAGTAAACTCGCACACCTACACCCTCATGCTCTTGAGCATATGCGCATAAATATGCACGCACAATCCCATCTTTCGATGATTAATTGGTTCTCTTATCTAAATGAGAAGTTATTTTGGAACTCATAAGCAAATGCTTTAGTGCCATTAAATGTTTACATAACTCTTAATAGACACTGTTTTAATTGCAAAGAAATCTCACTTAATATTCTGAGAAAATTGCTAGTTGAAATAATCAGCTACGGTACATTACTCGCTTTCAACCTATCAATCAGTCCTCGATTTCCTGTACATCCAGTTTAAGATGTCTCCATTTCCTGCCTATCCTCTCAAAGTCTTCTATTTTCTCCTTCGCGTCCCAACCTCGTCTCATCACCTGTTCCATTCCTTTTCCCATCGCCTCCCGAGTTCTCATTTCCTTAAATTACCCATCTCCATTTCGACGTTCTTCTCCGGCGCCTTCGTTACATCGCCTCCGAAGACATATCTCTCATTCACGGCTGCTTTCCCGATTCTCTTCCCAGCCCCCCAAAGATCATTTTTAATTCCCCGCCTTCGATTTTCTACCTTCTCTGTCATCACCGTTGTCTTTCAGATGAATCTTTTACTAGAAATGTCTTCTGTTTGTCTAAATTACGTTAAATTCCTATATTCTCTTCTCTTCTATAACATGCTAAAGGTAACATTCAGTAGCTTCTACTGGTTTAAGTTAGTACGAAATAAACCAGTTTCTTTATGTTATTTATTTTTACTTATTTTCCACAAATTTGCGAACTGACAATAGGTAGAATTTGTTTTCCATTGGGCGTGATTTTTCATGGTTTTAATCATTATCATACATAATATTTATATATTTTTCATTTTAAAATTACGCATACATTATTTATTCTCTTAATCGCATTTTACGACTATTTTTTTAATTCACATGCCGTCGTTGCAAACAGTAACGTGTGTTTTTGTTATGTCTTATTTTTACGAGATAAAACGCTGTACGTGATGTAACAACCACTTCTTCCATAAAAGAAAATACCTTTCCATGCGGTTTCTCCATTTCGTCCGGTCGTACGCACCCCTTACGCGCATTCTTGACTATATATCTCTCTTTCTCTCCCAGGTAACGAAAGGGCCTCTCCTGCACGTATGTACCCTCTTCCCTCTTGTATCTCTATCTACTCATCTCCCTTACTCCCACCAGTTCCTCTCAACCTCCCTCTATTTCCTTATTGTAAGGTACCAATGGCTCGTCTGCCCACCCTTCTACGCACCTCTTCCATTTCCTTATTAACTCTCCCTTCCTTCGGCTTCCAGGACCTTTCGAACTCCCATCCCTTCCCCTCCCCACATCCCTTCCTCCCTTTTTCCCTATCCTCTCTCCCTTTTCCCCCCTTTCCAACTTCCTCCATCTCTGAAATTCCAGCTTTCTTCTCTTCCTTTCCATCCCCCTCGCCGCCTTCCTGCATGCCTCCTTTCCTCGCCCTCATATCTTCCCTCAGCATCGCGCCCATGTACTTCATTCCTCCCCCTTCCTCTCTCCCATATCTCTTTCTCTCTCTCTCTCTCTCTTCCCCTTTCTCTTTATATGGCTCCTGGCTTTTTATATTGCCTCGAAGCACCATCCCAGTTTCCTCTTTCTCTTCCGCTCTTTATTTTATTATACGGTTTGACCTATTCATAAAGAGCCATTTCACTTTCGTTGGCCCAAGTGGTGGTTTTTTTTACTTGCGGACCAATAGTTTTATGATTGGAGTGCTACAGATGTCATAGGCGTTTCGACAAGAGGCGTAATTAACACACTGATTCGTTGTTTTTCCCTTAAGAACTCTATTTTTAAGTTACGTAAGAGAAGCCGACTGAAGGCGTTTTTTCGATCGCTATTTTTTTAACGTTGGAATCGGCAGAGCGGATACAGACTTAACCTTCTCGGGTTCTGGAACTAGAAACATCTTTATCGATTCGAGGTATCCGGAGTGCGGCAGAGAAATTCCGAAATCTCGGTGACCTCCCGTCGAACGAAGCTGGCGAATTTTGGCCGAGTTCATTCTGCTTAAATGTAAATTTAACATTTCTGCAGTTGAAGGGTCATGCTACAAAATTAATCGGTAATAGTATTTCTTATGGAAAAATATTCCATGTTATTTTTATGGCGATACAATAACGTTATCCTTCATTGAAATTTCAAAATCTTTGACGGATATAGTATCTCTATTAAAAAAAAATATTGTTTCCAAGTACACACTACGTTTTCGTTCATCCACCAATTTGTCATATCTTACTTTTATTTCTAAAAGTAAAATGTTGTTACATACCGTATAATACATATTTATGGTTGCTATTTACACTGTGCGAAAAGAAGTTTGAATGTTTGTCATTAATATATCTACTCCTTTGTCGCCTTCCCATATCTAATCAAAATTATGGCAAGGTAATGGCTGACCTTGCTTGACCCAGCCCACGAGAGCCGCATTCATCTCACCGTGCGCGCGAAGTTCTCATTAAATATTTGCTTCGGGCGTGGAACGCACACATTTCGCGCGTGCTACGGAAAACAAAGCTATTCTCGCCCCATCGAGGACGCTCACCTTTCTTGACCTCGCACTTCCCTTTTCCCAGCGTGCAAAAGTTTCGAATTTCCGGAGATAGTTTGCCCTCGGGACACGTGCCGTACTTAACTGCGGATGGGGGAGGCTGGAAGGGGGGGGGGGGGGGGAGAAAAGAGATGAAGGGGTTAAGGGAAAAGTCTGCTGATATGCACAAACACACGCGCGACCCTCACTTGTTCCTCGCGTTATTTGCGAGGAGAATCGAGAAAGAGAGAGGGCGTACTACCAGACGAGAGAAACGGTTCCTCGGGAGCGCGAGGACCTCATCTCCCGTGCGGAGGCCGACCGTCCGTGGAGCCTTCCACCTCGCCCCAAACGGTGACAACTTCGGCCTCTTTTCTACAACCGGATGCTGAGGACGGGTGTTCCCTCGCATGGCACGGGGCGGTTTTTTTCATCTCTCCTTTCCAACCTCCTTCCTCGGTTTCGGAGCAGCTGCAACCTTCCGGTTCGGTCGGCGAAGCATGAGAGAAAGTCTCCTCGCGCATTTACCACCTCGTGCTCGTTTACTCTCTTCCTCTCTTACTTTGCCCCTTTACCCTCTCTTTCTTTTATCATAGAGAGAGTTTCCGCCTTCGTCGCCAACCGTCCGAATTCTTTTTCTCCATCCTCTCTTCTCCTTCCTCTTTAGGTCCTCGTTCTTTTTCTCTCTGTCCCTTCTCTTTTCTCTCTCTTGCACGTGGACTTTTCCACTCTATCTCTCTCTCTCTCTCTCTCTCCCCCCCTTTATAACCCTTTGTGCGCTCGTCTCCGGGGATCACCAAGGCCGTGTGAGAATGAGTGAGAGAAAAACGAGAAGAGACACTCCTCTCGTGCACACTCGCTCGAAACGAGTGCGTGCGACGTAATTCTGCAGGGAATGTATTCTTTTCTTCTTTTCTTTTTTTGCGGAATAATCCGGCGACTTTGTTTCGAGGGAGAAATTTTTCTTTTTTAGAAGAAAATGATAAAAGTCTAGCATAAGCGTTATATTTATGCCTCGGGGATCTTTAAAAAAAAAATTAAATTGAAATGAAAGTTCCGCTTCGGTTAGGAGAGAAAAAAATCGCGCGTTTAGTCGGAACGGCGAGTGAAATAAGTCGTCGGTGCGTATTTTTTTTGTTCAGTCAAAGAAAGCAAGTTCGATGATTAAAAAGAATTGTCGGATATTAACTCGCAAACCGTTGATTGGCTCGCTATACTTTATATATCAACGTCGAACGAGTTGCGGTCGTTGATCACCCGTGCAATATTCTCGCTTTGTGTAAATCAACTTCTGTTATGAAATTAATCAATCAAAATGCGAAGTCTCACCAACGTTTTTGACCCATACATTGAAGATAAATGGAAGGAGCGAAGCGAAATAAATTTCGATAACAATCCTTGTTGATTGATATGATGCTAATTTAACCGCTTTATCCATCTTTAGAATTACGTGTAATTCTCTCTTAAAGGCTTCATTGGCTAGAAGTTGAATTCTTGTTTTTACGTTAAGGTTAACGAATTATATCGTTCCTATCGGGAAAAAGTCGTAAATAGGGACAGTATTTTACCTAAGGATCGAGCACTTAAAGAGATTGCGCTTTGAAATGGTCGTATCTTTTCATTCCGCGTCCCCGTTATGTTAGAGGTTGCGGTTTTTAAGAAACGCTAAATCAGATTGCCGTGACACAGTAAATTACCTCCCTATCGCCCGAGGAGAATTAAAAAACAGAAGTATATGTAAGCATGAATTCGCGTTTTCTTTTCCAGATGAATGTTCGCGGAAGTAGATGCTGACGTCTCTGGAATTTTTGTTTCTAGCCGAACGGGCGTAAAATTCGACAAAAATACTACCTTATTCTATCAATGATTCATATTCCGATGTAGCGTTTATACATAACGATACAGAAGGAGTCGATATCTTTCTTTTTTTTTAAATATTAGATCGTGCGATATTTTTAGCGCGACTTGGAAAATAGCATAAAAATTTTGTTCTCTCTCCTCGACGGACTCGTACCATTACGTGTTTTGCGTGTATCATTCATTCGGTCACGCCACCTAGAATTTTTTCCGCCTTCGCGTATATTACCTACTTGTTCATGGCAGCAATCTAGAGAGTGAGAGAGTAACAGAGAGAGAGAGAGAGAGAGAGAGAAAGGTTCCTGTGGCGCAAAGACGATATAAAGAGCGATAAGTTTGGAGTGAGTGGAAGGGATAGATGGTGGGCGGTAGCAGGCGTCTCCTCTAATGGTGTTAGGTACGTCTGAGCGAGCTTTGGGGAGGGGCGGAGAGCGAGTGGAAGAGTTGGACCTTAATCAAAGAGACGGTCAAGGAAGTTGAAAGCGTCTTTGATGTGTGTGGAGGAGGAGGAGGAGGCGGAGAGGAGGCGTGCATGGCTCTCGAGCATGGAGCTCTCCTTCCTCTTAACTTCCTTCCCTTCCTTCGCAAGTGCGCCCCCTTCCTCCCTTGAACCTTAGACGCAGCAGGTCTGAGAACAGGACATAACTAATTGGCCCCTTTACAATGCAACCCCGCCACTTAAAGGGAGGTTCGGCAGATCCTACCAAATGTCCGTCCGCACTCCGAGCACTGCAATCCTTTCGCTCCGCCGTATAAAAGAACAGCTCTTGGTTGAGGCGGTATTCCGGTCGCCTACTCACATAGAGAATCAATCGCAATTCCTGGGTCTTTTTTTTTCGTCGAGTTATATTCGACAGATGGCAAACCTTAAATGAGTGGGTATTTTTCTAGGTTTTAGATGGAATTAATTATGGATTTTTCGTTCATTCATTGAAAATATACAGGATGCTCATAAATTAAAGAACAATTTCAAATGTTTATAACTTTTTATTCACGCGACATATTATAAAACAATTTACTGTACAACATTCAAGTTTTTGTTCATATGTGCAGAAGGAAACTTAATGTTGTGTCGTGGTTTTACAGCAACTCGTTTTGTAATATGTCGCTTGAATAAGAAGTTATTAGCATTTGAAATTGTACTTTAATTTATGAAATTGTTTTTGACATTCACATACCCATGTAGGTACTATCGTCAAACAGATGCGTATTTCAGCTACCTATTATCCATAACTCTAAAATAGATAAATTCCACAGCGGACTGTTGCTGTGTAGCTGAAGAACGAATCCTGATAATTCAAAAGTTTTATAGCAGCAGGAGTTACGTTATGACCAATAAACTCAAGACGGTTCCCCTTCGAAGGTACCTAAGATAAATGCTTGATATTTTATCCTTCTTTGGTACTTAAGTGATTATTTTTAAATTTGTCTTCATCCAGAAAACGTGCTCGATAATTCTCTAGTGATGAAGGTTTCAAGATTAGTGTTTTTCAGTAAGTAACAGATCGCAAGTCCCATATTGAACTCGATGATTAATCAGCTGAAATGCGCGGAAAATGCCTGGGAAGCAGCTGCTTCTCTAAGATAAATTCGCCTCTTGGTATATATGTTGCTTGTTATTTCGGGTGAATGAAAACAAGTCATGGCATATTTTCTTTCTTCGTGTTGCCTTCTTTTCTAGTAGGTCATTAGACAAAAAAATTGAGAAACGCCAACCTAGATAATCTATTGAATTCAAGGCATCAGATGATGATTACTCATTTTTTTGTTTTCATTTCAAACCGGTGGTATAAGCCGAGAAAAATGATATTTTAAACTGAAGCTCAAAAAAACATTACTGGACATATCTATGGAAAATTACATTCTCTTATTCCTTCGTATCGTACTTCCCCAATATAAATGTCATTCTGGCAACAACTTAAAAAAATATTCCGAAATTGAATCACTATGTAAAAATTAATTTGGAAAATCCATGGCATAATCCGATCTGTTACTTCGATCAAAACTTTTATCGGAATTCTCTTCGTTCGTTAAATATGTTCCCGGTATTTTCGACTCGTCCTCAACCCGCATTACAATAATTAACTCCAAATTTTCGCCGCGCGATAATTTGCTAATTTTGTAATCGCTTAACGAGATTGACTAATGAAAGGAAACGTCAACCTTGATAAATGTTCCCAGAAATGGAAAATCCCGCAACGATTTTCACTCTTCGCCTTCCCCCGTCGCACCTCCCCCTCACTCCGGGCGGAGTGGATCGAAATCATAAACAGCGTAATCGCCCCGTAATCTTCTGAATAGACGTCACGCCGCAGTAATCATATTTTCGCTTCTCTCCACAATTAGCGGATTGAGCTGATTCGTTAGCGAGGACCTAGCGAATTATCCGCCTAATCTCTGGCTCCCATGAGGCGAGCATTAAAGCCTCTTTCCCACCTCCTAGCTCTCTTCCCTCCCTCCTCCGCACACACCCGCGCGATCCTCCCCCATACGTGCTGCCTCGCGTCCAACCATCGCGGCATCCATCGCTTACTTACTCAAGAGCTTCGAACGCGTCAAATGCCCTCGGTCGATTATATTCACCGGTTCATCGCACGGGTCGCGACGCGAGACGACTAACTTAGTTGACCGTTGCCCTCGTAGCCTGTCCGGCAAACTTTGTTAGCGCGCTAAATCGTCAAGGGAGGACAGTACAGTCAGCGGTACACATTCGCGCTAGAGAGAGAATAAGAGAGAGAGAGGGTGAGGTAAAGGGAGGAAGGCAAAAGAGCCTGCGCGACGGGAGGTGCAGCACGTGAATTTCCGCAGGACGGCAGGTTCCAAGGAGCGGCAAAATGTGTGTCAAATGAAACAAATTTAAGTTAACGTTTGAACTAAGAAAATCTGATACAGCAAAACTAGCGTTCACGATCCTTGCCATTCATTAATAATGTTTTTTTTAATTACTTGACGGTGTAGAAGGAAGAGGTGGGGGAGAAAGAGCCTAAGTAAGTGGCAAAGTCAGCATTTGCACAGGGTGGCAAAACACTTGCTGGAAGGAAGGCGGCGGGTTGTCGTATGGGGTGGTTGAGGAGAGGTCGCAGAAAGTTATGGAGAGAGAGAGAGAGAGAAAGGGTGAAAGGTAGGAGGTTGGTGATGTAAGCGAGGTCATTCTTTCTACTCAGGCAGTCTCCTACCACCTCACCCTTTTCCTCCTTCCCACGCCCGTGTGTGTCTGTGTGCGCGCGGGAGAGAGAGAGAGAGAAGTGGTATCAGGCAGCTCGGAAGCCATTGCCTGGGCTGGAAAACGTCGGCACCCACCAATTAATCAGTCGTTCCTCACTCCTCTTTTCCCCATCCCAACCCTTAATTTAGGCGGCTATGCTCGTCGGTTTTTTTCCTCTCTCGCTCCCTCCTGTATTTCCTCCTCACTCGGTCCCTATGGAGGTCGAGAGAGAGAGAGAGGGGGGGGCTTCCCGTTTACCTCCCAATTTAAATAAACACCAACCTTCCCTGTACGTGTCAGGGGAGACCTTTTTTTATATGACGTTTATGCGTGGCGCGAGTTTTTTTTTCATTTAGGAGAGCGGCTTTCGCCCTAGTCATTTCCTCGCGTCTTTTGCGTGTGTGTGCGTATATATTTTTTTCCTTTCGAGAGTGGGATTTAACGTATTACAGGAATAGGTCCGTTAACAGCTAGTTATTTGTTCGCGTCAAGTTGAAATAGATCTCGACTCGTCAAGAGCATTGAATCGGACGTTTTAAGAGAGCGGCGTTAAAAGGATGATCAGACTGTTCTGTTTTTTTTTAAAGCAGCTAATATACTATTAGGATAGGAATTTTCGAGGCGAAAATCGTATCGTGTCTGAAACCTAACGTGAGTGCAAGTAATTAAGGTAATGGCATAATGAAGATTTTTCTTCCTGTTCCTATTCCTGTTGATGGCGTGGCTGAAAAAGTCATGTTATTGCGTTAAAATTTTTATTATATTTCAAAGACCCGGTGATTGTAATTAGGAATAGAGCTGCAAGTCTCTTCTCGCTGGTTTTTATTTTCCTGATAGAAAAATCCATGCTAGTGGTGCACGTTCGAGGTTCTTCTGCGTTTTAATTCGCGTTAAATTTCTCTCTCAGCGCCTAAAATCCTCCGTAAGATATGAAAGGAGGCATAACAAATGAAATAATGACGTATAAAAAACGGTAAATTAATTGATTTTAACCTTCTCATAATCTGTAATGATTATATGGTTAAGCAATATGAGTTCTATCGAGGTAAAACATTCCGGAGGTAAAGTATGTACATAGATCCCCAATCGGATCTCCGGGCGGGGACTGCCTTGAGGAAAGCATTTGTCGAGGGTAACTTACGCATAGATACTTGGAATGTAAAAACCATTAGGAAGGCAGGAAAGCTAGAGAACCTGAAAGATGAAATGAGAAGAAATACGATTGACATCATAGGACTGAGCGAAGGTAGATGAGAATGAGAAGGGCAGTTAGACTCAGAAGAATTCTCAGTAGTTTGGAGAAAATAGTGGGGCAAGGGGAGTAACTCTGGTGCTTATGAAAGATTTGATGAAGAACGTGACAAAAATAATAGCAACGGACGATAGATTGATGGCAATAAAGATAAAAGCAGTCTACGTGGACATGTTGATAATCCAGGTATATATGCCAACGTCCGCTCATGAAGAAGAAGAAATTGAGGAGATGTATGAACAAATTAACGAGATTTACGAAGATGACGGAAGAGGAAAGGTAAACTGCTTAAAAATGAGAGATTGGAACAGCACAGTTGGAGAAGAACAAGAAGAAAATGTTGTCTCTGAATACGGACTTGGGAAAAGAAATTGAGGAAAAAATTGGTAGAATTCTGTGTTAATAACGACCTATTAGTAATTAATTCAGATCACATCCTTCTAATAGTCGATATAACTACAAAGCTTAAACAAATAAGGAAAACGAGAAAGAAATGCAGACTTTGATAGAGTAAATTGGGTACTGTTGATGAGGATATTAAAGGATATATGTGTAGACTGGAAAGGCAGGAGGCTGATCAGGAATCTAAATTTGAATCAAATTGTAAAGGTTAGGTTGGAGAATGCGGACACCAAAGGAGTAAATATCGGTAGATAGGAGAGAGGCTAATGCAGGAAGCGTTAGAAGGCACGGGAGATTTCAAAATTGGAGAACAGTGAAATACGCGGATGATCAAGTACTTCTAGCAAGAAAGGAAAAGGAACTCCAGAAAATGATAAATAGACTAGTGATAACAGGTAGAAAATACGGTATGGAAATATATACAGAAAAATCCAAGGTAATGCGAATATCAAGTGAAGAACAAGAAACTTTGAACATAAGTATTGGAGGAAAGTCATTAGAACAAGTTTCAGATTATAAATACCTTGGAAGCATCATAACGACAGAAGCAAAATGTACCGATGAAATCAGGACTAGAATAACGAAAGCAAAAGCCGCTTTCAGAAGAAAGAAACTCTTACTAACGGGGAATATAAAGGAGGATATCCGTAAGAAGTTGATAAATTGCTATGTATGGAGTATAGCTTTATATGGGGCAGAAACATGGACGCTAAGGAAAAATGATATTAAATACTTGGAAAGCTTCGAAATGTGGATATGGAAAAGAATGCTGAGAATAAAATGAACAGATAGGGTGAAAAACGAGGAAGTACTACGAAGAATAGGAAAGAAGCGAACGATTATAGAGACTATCAGAAAGAGGAATGCGAACTGGATTGGACATTACCTGAGGAGAGAGAGCATGATTAAAGAAGTGCTAGAAGGAAAACTGGATGGAAAAAGAGAAAGAGGTATTAAAAGGTTTCAGCTGATAGACGACTTTATAGGGAAAGAGAGCTATCAAGACATGAAGAAGACTGCGGGAAATAGGAGTATATGAAGAACCAAGTTTAACCATGAATAATCACGGATCTGTCTACGGGCAGACTAGCTATGATGATGATGATGATGAAGCTGTAAAATAATTACAGCATGCATTTAATCATCACCCCATGCTATATGAGAAAACGCCGTAAGGACATAGAAATATACTCCATGTTAAAATTCTAGAAATACAGCATTTATATCCATCATTAGCTTTCTGAGTTAAATTCCCGTTTTGGATAAACATTCGATTTAATGCTAATGAACCATGGGTACTAATCAGACAAAAATTATATCTGATTTTGGTATTTTTTCTTTCTCATTACGAAGTATATTGAGAAAGTATTGTAATCACGAAAAATTCGACCTCGAGATTTATACGGAAATATACATTTTAGGTGTAGCTGAGTCCGAAAAAGTGGTTTTCGCCACGTCGTCTGTCTGTCTGTTATTGCCTCTAGGGCCTAAACGGTAAAGTAAAAATGAATGAAAACTCGTACTTAGGCATTTTATCATACAGAGTAGAAGCTACGAAGAAATGGTTGACATTGCTCAATAATTAAGGGAAGTTTATTCTACGCATTTTTAACAACAATTTGATTTTCTCAAAAACGGCTCTAACGGTTTTGATCAAATCTCTTACAGTTACTTGATTTTACGTCTTCAATAATACCAAATAGTTCATACTTCTCAAAAATGAATATAAGGCTATTTTATTCTAGGCAACTTTAACAATAATTTGATTTTCTCCTAAAAAGCTGCAACGATTTTGATCAAATTTCGTGCCGTTACTTGAGTATACGTTTGCAATTACACTACATACTTCATACTTCTCAAAGAATGAGTATAAGGCTAGTTTATTGTTGGGCAACTTTAACAAAAATTGGATTTTATAAAAACCGGCTCATACGATTTTCATTTTCTAAATATAACTAAACGGCGCATTAGTATTAGTATTAGAATTAGAGAAAGATTTTACAATGTATGTTGTACCGATTTTTTCATTTTATTTTCAGTTAATCGTTTCTCGCTTGGATGATGTTAGCTGCCCCACTTCTTTCAATTTCGTACTTTTAAAAGTAGAAACGATTTGATATTGTTGCTTTTGTCCGTTTCTCTGCTTGCAAGACTTCATCCTATATTTTTGCATTTGATTTTTTTTCGAAAATTCTTTTTGTGACGCATAAGTTTCGAAAGAAATATTTATACTCTTATTAGAGCGTAATACAGAGATCATATCTAGGAATTATTATTATTTAACAATCAGATTTCATAAGTAATACCTAGAAAAACTATCTTTGTCAATGTATAAGAATGTGTAAGAATGTTAAAGCCATTATCTCTAGATGTGACATATTGATGCGATTTTTCCCATCTAGATCATGTAAATTCCCCTTATTTTCTCTCAAAAGAAATATTTATTGATCAGGATATAATATATATTATATTATAACGCAGAGTGCAAAATATATATTTGCAGCTATGGTAGCGCGAGTGTCCAACCTTAGGAAACTGTTACAATGTCGTGCAACAAACCTATGTACAGGTTTTTAGTGGAAGAGTTCTCTGAACGGTTCTTGAGTGTGACGTGCGGCGCTCTCTTCAAACTCATCGCGTTATCTTTTAGCGGTTCAACGAAGCAGTTGAATAGTTCTAAATTCAGACCTCCAGTAAATTTCCGTCTTCGCAATGTTATCCGATTACCAATACTACCTCAAAAACCACGCATGCTGCTATAAAATGACAAATTGCGCCGTTTTTTTATATTTTTCGTGAATTCCGAGTATATTCGAAATACAATGGACGATGAAATCATTTCAAAATCTGATTATATCATTTAGAGCTCGCCATCGCCTCGGATAAATATGCCGTATGTATTTTTTTTTTAAACAACATATGCGAGCCTTTGTGAGTCGTCATTTTCGCATACGGAATTTTTCATGATGATCCTCGCTTTTCCTCTATAGAGTCCCTTATCTCGCCCTGACGATAAAGACTCTCTACATCTATCCCTCTGTCCATAATGAGCCCCATTCAGAGTCGCGGCGGGATACGCTTCCGTTGTCACCGTCATTTCGTGTCCATTACCTTCCCTCCAGGGATCTCCCGCCTTCTCTTCCTCTCTATGCTTTTCCGAATTTACACGCAGGATACATGGACGACCGTCCGAATTCGGTCTCGTCCGTGGTCCAATAATTAGGCCGTGGGAGTGTGGCGAGGTTGAAAGGTTTAGAGCTTTGTCGGCGTCCTCTTGTGACGGCGTGCGAGTCGTGACAGACCGTGGGGGGCGCATGCGCAGTCGGTTCGGTCACGTATGCGGTATATTCGTTTCGCACGGAGGAGACGTGCGGTGATATCAGCGGTGATAAATGCTACTGTTCTCTCTCTTTCTGGTTTCCTGGAATCCTTTTTAAGCCTTGAGTAATTGCTTCAGTACGCGAGAATAAGTTGCGTTTTATGTATTTCCCATACGATGGAGATGAAGAAAGGAAATGCCAGATAGTAAAAATAGAAGTAAAAGGGCTGTCTTGATTGAATAAGTTGGTTATAAAGTTCACTGTTTTGGGGATATCTTTGTTTTAATTTGAAAATTATTCCTTTTACTTTGATCTTATTTCTTAGTGCCGCATTGCATGAAAAGGAAAAGGGCACCTGTAGTAGCTGTTATTGCATTGGATTCGTCTCCACGCAGTATGTGCACTTCGTAACCATAGTGATTATCTAAAATATTTCAACGTAAATTTTATACAAATTCAATGTAATTCAGTAGTACGAAAATTTCAAGTGTTCTACAAAAAAATCGTTTAAATAATGTATCATTCAGAAATTGCCATTCATAGTGTGTGTCATATAATTAATATGGCTAACTCCTTAGCCATATAAAATACATGGTCTATAAATTTTCTTTTATTTTTTTCGGTGTTTGCCATTCTGATAATTAGGATCCAAAGATGACTTCCTCTTAAGTTTTTAAGAATTATTTTTTAAAGACTTCCTCTATTTTATATTAGTAACATAGCTGTCGCGTTAAAACTGTGATGCATAATTAACGACTGTATTGCGAACAACCTTGTATTCCTTCACAGTTTAAATTACATCCGTTATGGGGAGAACTATCACTGCTTAAAGGCAAATTCTGTTTCGATTTCCTATAACAATATCTTTTGAGAGGCTCTACTCGCGCGCAGAATATCTAGGAACAATATAGATTCTCCCGTTTCCCAAAGAGGCCTTAGAGTTAGGCGTTTCCTTTCATCTAGCGATAAGGACTGGTATAGCGCAGCTGTCGTCATTTTCGATTCGTCGAATATACACAAAAAAAGTCCCTTGGAGATATGAGAACTTTTTCGACTGTCACCTTCACGTGTCGTCGCTCTGGAAATGAAAGCGCATATCTGTTTCCTTACAGTTAAAATACATAGAGCCAGTGGATTTCCTTATCGTGGGGGAAAAGAACTTTAAGCTGCTTTCTCAAAGATCTACAATAAAAGGACTTTGTACCTTCGAAGTTCAATCCCCTTCAAAGCGAAGGGAATAGGAAAAAAATGCTCCGTGGAACGTGGTGCACTCGAAACGGATAGAGAACCCATTATAGGTTACGGTTAAATTCAGTCGATATGCTTTTAAAAAAAAGTAAATGGCAAAACATGAAAAGAAAAAAAATATCCAGATGTGAATTCAATGAGATTTTATAAAATGCATTAAGAAAACGTGGAAATAATTTTATTATAAGCTCACCTGTAAATATAAAAATTTATTTCGACGGTTTACGAGGGACAATTGGCTAATCTGGATAGCGACACCCGACCTTTTCGTTAATGCTGGCACGTCCCGAGAGGAAACTGCTCGGGTTAGGACTAGAAGGCTTAAAGGGAAGCCCATGAGGATAAATAGAAAAAAGTTAGGGTCAGAAGCTAGGGTAGTTGTTCGAAAGGCCTTGAGAGGAGATCCGAGGTAACGAAAATAAAAAAAAAAGATTTTTATTTGGAGCGACAACGAAAAGTAATCGGAGGGACGGGGAACTAATGACACCAAGGGTTAGAAGTAACCCGACATTAGGATAAAAGAGCCCTGGATTAGACAAAAAAAAGAGAAAAAATAAAAGAAGACCCGAGAGGAGTACCAATAAAAAGAAAAAAAGGAAAGGAAAAGGGGGGGGGGGGGAGACTCTGTATTAGAACGAGGACTAGTAAATGAAAGGACGCTATAGGGCCCTTGAAAAGAGAGGAAGGGAATATCTGGTAAGAGACGGTTGCTATGCAGGTCCTGTGTAAGGTAGTAGAGAGAAAGAGAGGGAAATGAGACTGGCGGAGTAAAGGATTCTGAAAAAGAGAGGAGATTTGAGTGTAAAGGATGGAATAAAGGGGTACTTATGAAGAGTGAAACGCGATACTCGAAGGAAAGACGGAAGGTGAATGACGACGGGAGAGAGAGAGAGAAGGCGAGAGAGTAGGCGGCAAGGATTGCAGAATATGGTGGTGAACAGAAGAAAGGGTTTAATTTTTTTTTCCTCGAGGCAACTATGTATCCGTGTAAGCATTAGTGTGCGGGTCAAACGTGGTGGTAAAAAAAAAGGGGTTGTAATGCGGATGTGTGAGGAAGATTGGGGGATTTTTTTCTTAGTCTCTCTCTCTCTCTGAGGAAAAGGGGGATGGTATGTGTGTATCTCAATCTCTATCTGACGCCCTTTAGGTCCCTTCGATTCTCTCGGATCACGCCCTCCCTCTTCCCGTGCCCTATTCACATCCTCCCCCTTTCTCTCCCATGCGGGCCTTTTTTTTTGTTCAATTCCCTTGGATCGTCTTTCCTCCACACGTGCCGAATAACGGGGGAAATACGTTTCTCGGACGGTGTTTTAGAGAGAGAGAGAGAGAGAGAGAGTGAGTGAGAAAAAAATAGCTCCCGATTATTACACGGGTGACCATTATTAAAAGTTCGAGGAGTGTTTTATTTTCGTTGTTCGTAGTGAATTTACGGTCGATTTTTAGAGTTTGGCTCTGTCACTTACATCGGAAAAGGTGGAATTCATCAAAGGGAAAGTCCGAATACTACACCAACGACCTCGGGCAGTAGTCGTCCTAAGTAACGCTACATGAAAGAAGACGAATCTACTACTAAAATTAAATCTTCCAACGAAGTTCTTTTATAAAAAATTCGTATCTGTGATGTGGAGTTGTTTAAACGTTTCGTGAAATCATCGGAGTTATCCTTTAAGCGAAAATAATTAAAATGCGGGGAATATTTTTCACTTGCGTTTACCTAACGGGTTTTATTAAACTATCCCCTTTATAGCATTCACTTTATAATAACCGGTCGGTTATATCAGCCATGTTTGTGTTTGCAATTGAAAAAAACATCATACCGATATTCTTCTAATGTTTGTTAGGGGCAGAAATGACAAGGAAAGAGAACAGTAACCGGGAAGGATGAAGTTGTATGTAAAGCAGAGGAGGTTATATTAAAATTTTACCTTAAATTCCGCCGTTTTAATACATTCAGCATGTTTTAGGTATTTGAAAGAAATCCTCAAGTATTTCATTGAAAATATTACCGCGTAAACCTATCTAGTCCTGACGTTTCTCAAAGAATAGAAAGAACGAGGAAGAAGAAGCGATTAGCTGGAAGAATAATCATGTAACCGCGCATTTTCTACCAAGCTGCATACAGAGAGTCGAGGGACTGTAAGGAGGTGACGGAAAAAGGAGAAGAATGGAGAAGCGAAGATTGAGCGCGCTAAGGAGCTGCCGCTGGGTTTCGCCGTCTCTTGTAGGAGACGAAGGGTTTTTTTTTTTTGGAAGAGAGGAAAGGACCTTCCCGCAGAAAACCCGGAGCTAACGAGGTTGTTATTCGGTGCGAACCGTGAATGCCAGCGGTGGAAGTCCTGCGCGAAGAGGAGGTGTGGGGGAGGTAAAGGAAGCGTATGCTTCGCCCTTACGCTTTCGGAGGCGAGAGAGAGAAGGGACGGAAAGAAGCAGGGCGTGAATGAAACGACGGAGATTGGAAAACGGAGAAGAGAAAGAAGAAGCGGAAAGATGGCGAAAGGAGGGTGAGAGAGGGTGGTGGGAGGGAATGGACTGTTGGAAGTCTAGTTGTAAACGGGTCGATATAATTCGATAAAGAAAACGCCGTTGTAAGGGGGTCTGTGCTTGTGTGTTTGGTCTGGAAATGGGGAGAGAGAGAGAGTGAGTGAGAATAAAAGGAGGAAAGCGAAGGAATCGGGTAGGGAGAGAGAGACTAAAGGAAGAGGATTTGGTGAAAGGTTGTATATCATGTTTATATAGATACATAGGAAGAGAAGGTCTTAAGGTAGAGATTGCTCACAAATAAGGAAAGGAGGTGGAGAAGGAATAGAAAGGAAGAACGGAGGAAATGAAGTGTATCGGGGGAAAAGTTTTTCGGGGAGAGTTTTGGGAGGAGGATTATGAAATTAAGGGGTTTCTTTCTTTCTTTCTTTTTTTTTTTGGAAGGGAAAAATTGGCTGTTATCGAGTTGAGTCCGCGGAAGATTTTTGTGGACGAGGTAATAACGTCGGAAACTTTTTTTGGTCTGTTTGTGTGTTTTTCGGGAGAAAGTTGATGAGTTACTCTTCCTTCTGTTTTCGGTGTGCGGATGGTGGTAAGTTTTTCATTGCGTCATCAGGGGCCGTAAAAAAATAAATAAAACGGGATCGCGACAGAAAAAAGGAGTCTGCGGTTTCTTCGGGTGGAATTTTATGTCGCGATTATGCGCGGTCGAATGCGTTACGCCGAGATGAATTCGGTTCCATTTTTGTCGTGATTTTTAAGAAAATAAGGAACGTGTTTACCCGAATGAAAATATTACCTGAATCCTTTATGAACCTGTCGCAGTGTCGTTCTTTATTGTCGCTGGAAGGATAAAAATATTATTTAAAAATAGTTACATCTCTAAATTGTGGAAAATATTGCAAATTGTCTTTTCTTGTCGCAGTGTCTTTCTTTATTGGTCGCAGTGTCGTTCTTTATTGTCGCTGGAGAGATAAAAATATTATTTAAAAATACACCCCTAAATTGTTGAAAATATTGCAAATCAATGGAGTTCGTGTGCTAATAAGAGTGCGTTGAATTACGAAATTTCGTCTAAGACGAGGAAGGATAACAAAAGATTTTGGCGTCAGAAATTTTAAAGTTTTATTCAGTCTTGATCTCTGATTACATTTTAACAGATGCCACCTTGTATCACAATTCTTTGAAGGAATAAATATAATATTAGACCACTCCTTCCTTTCCATTAAAAAAAAATACGCCTCTTGCCACGTCCAATGGTTTTGATTATAGATTCGATCATTTTCTCGTACTCTGTCGGCATTGGATGTACACGTATAACTCGATGGGTTTACAACAGCGCAATGGGACTGGCTTGATAAAATTTTTAATAATGATTGAAAAACTATAATCTTCCATCTTATTTTATTTATTTTCTGTTGCAGTTAATTAGTCCGCGGATTAAAATTATCGTTATAACTCTCCACCTTGTTCCTAAATTGGATCAAAAGCTTTAATATTCATAAACGCTTAATCGTAAATCCACCTCCCTTCCTGTCTTGCCAAAAGAGAAATATTGCGGGGGGGGGGGGGGGGGGGGGGGGGGGAAACCGCAATATTTTTTACATTCGATTCCGAAAATAAATTTAGGAGAGTCTTACGGTTTTGCTCCTTTTATTCCTGTTAAGGGAGAAAATCTCGTAATGCGAACTAGAGAAATAAGATGATCACATTTGCATATCGGGCTTCCCGTTTCCTCCGTCTATCCCTTGTCGCACCATATAATAAAAAAAAAACCTCTTTCCTCTCTCCCTCTCTCTCTTTCTTTTTCTCCCTCGGGGACCTCATCAAAACGTAAATTGGAATCTTTTTAGAGTCCCGCGAATCCCATTGGTTAGGCCGCGGGCGTGTGAAATGGGAAGAGCGGGGAAAATACAAGGAAACGGGGAAAGAAGGAAAATTCGGCGCTAGCGATTCGAATGAAGAGTGAAAGCCTAATTCCGAAGGAAGCGCGGCTGCCGCATGGGATGCGACGAATGAGAGAGACGCTAGATTTTCCGTCGCCCACGGTATTTTTATTCCGTCCCACTGGTGAATTCTAGTTTTTCTAGGGTTAAAAATATAGCAGCATTTTTTCCCGTAGCATATAGATTAGTATAAATTCCAAACACGTCACGCTTCATAATTTGGATAAATATTGTAGTCGGAAAAATCATAATTTGCGTTTAATAGAGAATTATCGAGCCTCCATTATGACTTTCGCCCACCTCCCTGGACATTGTGTTTTTAACATGAGTTTAACAGTAAATGAGTAATAAAAATATATATAAATATCCAGTGATCGTTGAACTTGCTCTTTTGTTATTGATAATACGGAACCCGAATAGTAATTAAAATGGCGAGAGAAGTACATCAAGCTCCCTTGAATCTTTTTTCCTTAGAGTCAGAATTCGTTGAACTGCTATGGGCCTATGTGTTTTTCCAATATTGTGCGGAGATTCCAGTATCTTAGATCAGAGGTTTTCGAGCCTTGTTCCACGGAACCCCTGGGTGGGGGAATGAGAACTCGATATGTGTCGCTCCGTTGATTAGAGTTTCGGGAAAACTATTTTAAATATAAGTTCCCTGAATTCATATAGTCTGAAACCCCCTGTTCATTTTTCATGAAGAGTATGGCACATTTATTGAATATAAAATTGCATGAGATATATATATATATGTGTGTGTGTGTGTGTGTATATATATTACTGGCTTTTTGCCTTTTCCTTAATTGAAAACTGAACGAAATTGGGATCCGATTGGAGATACCTATTTTGTCAATATAATTATGCGCGTTAATAACACGTGACATTTCAATTACACAATAATTTCGTACGAAGTATTCGATAAATGTAAACTGGTAATTTATGCTTTTATTTGAAGGGATCAAAACAGGTGTGTTTTTTAGTCACCACGTATTTTAGCCTTCGTAGACGAAGTTGCGAAGGAAAAATACTATTCCGACCGGCGTTGTTGCATAAAAATAAATCCATTTCGAGCAATTCATGGGCAATTTGATAGCCATCCTAATATGAAATATATGCATGGGTGACATTTCGTCGTACCATATTCGGTCCTTTCGATTTCTTCTCGGAAAAAGGGGAAGGGGCGAAGAGAGAGAGAGAGAAGAGGTTGGAGACAGCACCATTTCGTGCCAAGGACTCCTTCGTCCATTCATCGTCCTCCCTCCAACTTTTTATCTCTTAACCTCAGACCACGTACCCACTTGTTGTGGGCGTTTGTACTTGGATATGCATCATGGCGGAGTTGGCGATATCTCTCTCTTAAAAAAGGAAGACGGAAAAGAATAGGCGGCGGGAGTTTGGGGCGTCACAGGAGGTGAGTCCGTGCAATGTTTATCGGCGTTATTTTGTGAGGGTGTGGTTGCTTAGGCGAGGTAGGAGGATGAGGTGGGATCTAATGACCGAGGGAATAAATGGAGAAAACGGCGAAAAAGAGGTTTTTTCCGGTCTCGTTGCCGAGAGAGACTTGTCGATTTGGGCGAGACACCATTTGCCTTTGAGGCGGCGACAACTACGGGAAAAAAGAAAAAAAAATTCCGACGTGACAAATTTTCAAGTGGGACATCGCAATATGACGCATTAACTATTTCTGAGAGCGGTTTAACGATCTCTAATCGGCCACTCTTGGCTCTATTTCGTCAGGTTTTTCCGGACGCGCTAATCTAGCCGGCGTGGCTGGTGAGTTTAACGGGAGAGGTAGAGTGTAAAAGATAGATTATAAGCTTTTTTTCCCGAATGAGAGAAGTCGCCGTAACTAGCAGCGGACGATCGATTGATAGGGACGAAACGCTTGTTGCAAGACGTATTCCAAAGGAGATAATCCTCTTCGCATTAACACACGACGGACATATTGATCGGAATTTCAAACGCATTCGCGATGCGCGATCCGTTGCCTGCAACGCGGGTTGAATATCGAATGGTCGTCTTACGTACCCGCCAGTCATTTTTAATTAATCGCACTAACGAAAACTGGCTTTCAACGTATTCCCGGCTGGACGTGCTCATTCATGGGTTCTAGGAAGAATTGGCTAAGGGTGCTGCTGATTTACGGCCATAATTTTATGGGTTGTTTTATATGGTCATTTCTTTCGATGTTTAATGCTGCGTTTCGCCGATGACTCATTGTATGTACAAAATGACGGTAAATTGTGGGGAACGTCATGGGTGAATAACAATTTTATAAGATTTAAAACGAGTGATTACGTACTCATTTATTATTACGCCTGTTCCCATGTAACATCTTTATCAACTCCAAAATTCGTTTGACTTAAATTTTTTCAAACTGTGAAACTGACCATTTGCGTGTTACATATATTTTTTATGCAACGAAAATAACCTCTCATGCGTTAGATATCTACTTAATGGAACGACGATTCCCCTTTTAAATCTTAAATGAATTAATGCTGTTGAAACCTTAGCGATAATTGAACCAAACAAACGCTTGCAATCGCGCGCTTGCATTTATATAAAAAGAAAGAAGACGCGAGCAGCGTGAGAGAGTAACGGTTTTTTATTTGGAAAGCGGTCGTTTTTAGGCGCGCTTTTTCGGCAAAAAAAAACCCGGGCGAGATGTGACGGGTCAAAAGAGGGCGTGTAGGCGAAAAACGGCTTTTTAAAACTAAAAGTGGAAAGAGAGAGGTTCGGAGATAGCGGAAGACGCGTGGAATGCGGTACGCCTTTTACCTGCGGAAATCTTAAGCGTGCGGTTTTCTTTTTTAAGCCCGCGGAAAGCAGAGAGAGATAGAGTGAAATGGAGAGGGAAAAAAGGGTAGAGAGGAAGAGGGAGAATCCCAGAGAGGCGGCTACGTTAAAAATAATATATTTATATATACAGGGTGTTTAAAAAAAAGGGTTACAAACTTTCAGGGGAGATAGTATTCAACAAAATAAGTAAAAAACTCCTAGTGAACATAGATCTAAAAACAAATGCCTACCGAGCTATAAGGCCTTTATTGTTATCACTACAGCAAGTGCTCTATGTCGTTTCCATTCATTTCTACACAGTGTTCAGCCCTTTGTCGCAGAGAAGCACGCATTCTTTCAAAAATTCCTGGTTGCTTACGAATCTGCTGACAGGCATTCTCAATTCGTTGATGTAATGTCTCCAAGTCGTTGATCGGCCTTGAATACACCAAAGTCTTTAAATTTCCCCAGAGCCAAAAATCCAAAGGATTAAGATCAGGGGATCGTGCAGGCCAATTAACTGGGCCTCCACGACCCATCCACTGTTCACCGAAGGTCTGGTTTAAATGTTGTCGGACGATGCGGAGAAAATGGGTTGGTGCCCCATCATGCATGAACGACAATCGTTCCAACAGAACAGGTAAATTATTCACCAAGAAATGATGGTATGCAGCACCTGTTAGTCGGTTAGGTAATATGATAGGTCCTATGAGCTGATCACCTAAGATTCCTGCCCAGACATTGATGGAAAATCGATGCTGATGCCTCGATGCTACCGTGGCATGGGGGTTTTGATCTGACCAGACATGTTTATTATGGAAGTTCACAATACCGTACCTTGTGAATCCCACTTCAGCAGTAAACAGGATGTTGGCAATGAATTGTGGAGTTTCACCACATTTTGCGAGAATCAATTGGCAGAACACTACCCTTGCATGATGATCAGGTGGAGTGAGAGCTTGCACTCTTTGGATGTGATATGGGTAAAGTAATTGTTCGTGCAGAATTGACCAGACAATGGGATAACTGATACCTTCAGCTGCTGATATTCTTCTAACACTTGTTCCAGGATCTTCTTCCAATCTTCTTAGTACGCGAACCTCCATTTCGGGTGTTCGAACTGATCGAGGCCTTCCGCGATCTGACACTCGTGCAGCAAAGGATCCAGTTTCTGCAAGTCGCTGGTGAAGTTTGGAGAATAACTTATGAGATGGGAGTCTGCGTTGTGGATACTTTTGCACGTAGAGGCGACGGGCTTCCCGACTATTTCCCCTTGCCCAACCATACATGAAATGCATGTCTGCCATTTCCAATGTCGAATAATAAGCTTCCATTATGAAAGCACAAAATTGCAGTACTGATAAACATGCACAACACTAATCAAACTATCACTGCTTTCTGTTTCGTAGTACACTGCAATGATACACAGCTACAAACGTGAGGACTCCGAAGAGCGTACACAGCCAACTGAAAGGTCACAACACATGCTAGAGAGATGTAAGCACATACAAATGACGTGCATTGACCTTCACGTTAGGTGTATTGTAGCGTTACCCTACCACTCCGTCAAATGGAAACTTCACCCGTAACTTCGAAGGTATTGGTTTTAGGACCTATGTTCACTAGGAGTTTTTTACTTATTTTGTTGAATACTATCTCCCCTCAAAGTTTGTAACCCTTTTTTTTTAACACCCTGTATATGTATACGCACACCTTTTCGTCTTATCTTTGTTTTCGGAATGACGATTTTATTTACTTTTTGTTTTTTTTCTTCTTCCAGACTTGACATGAGCGATGCCGCAACACATTACGGCTTTATCTTCGTTTCTATAAACGTTGTTCCCATAGCCGTCGGTCGAATGTTTTTCCCCCTACGTTTTTTTAAAGGCTGTTTTATTTATCTTTAGAGTGATTTTTTTTATTTCCCCCACACCGCCGGTCATCATAGCGCGTGCGTCAGTTGTTATTTCTGTCCTTTGAATTTGAGCATGGGAGGAATATCGCGCGTCGAGGATTGCTTTTTTCTCGTTGTAAATAGCCCACACGCTCGCTCATATCCTGGTTATTATTCGGGGTCTTTGGATAATTGCGTGCTTTAAAATTCCTTTCTTGATTTATCACTTTATTGACAGCGTATCTTTTTTTTAACTAAAGTGAATAATTTCATGATTGTCTGATGCCTTATTCATAATTTTTTCGCATCCGTGATTTTTTAAAAACAGGATCATTTTTACCATTTATAATTTTATCACCCCATATACTGTTAAACGAATGAAAATAAAATACGTATAGTTATTCAGAGATCAATGTTGCGAAATACTTCGTTACCCATAATTCACGCAGTAATTCCCCTCGCCTTTCGTATTATTCCGCGTCTAAATCATTGTATTACAGGCTGTTTTTTGGCCCAATGAAATCGTATCGCACTCGTTCCATAAATTTCTTCAGAAAGGGATTTATTCGCCAAGGTGCTCGCATTCTGACTGCACCGCCTTGGGAGAACGCCATTTTAGTTTCTCCTTCCACGGCAATATCTTTTGCCGAGTCATTTCCAGCTCCTTTACTCTTTGACTCGCCTTTTTTTTATCGTACCTACAAAACCGTAAACGATCTCTTTTTCCCGATATATTTATACATATATATATTTTTCACATTTATTTCGACCGAGGAGAAATATGAATACGCGCGTCGGAGCAAATACACCGAACGATATTGAACGCCCCAAATAAAAGACCTCTCTCTCTCTCTGACGCTATGTCTGCGCCTCTGCCGCAGCGAGGGATCCGAATCCCATTCTTTGCATCCACTCGAAGTGCCTCTATATATTCTCTCCCTCCATCTCTTTCTCCCCCTGCCGTCTCTTCCTATCCATCCTTCTTTCTCTCTCTCTCCTTTATTTTTTATATTTCGTCCTCCCAAGGGAGTGCGAAAAAGAGGTACGCCTCCGCGAACCTAGCGATCACGGCGCCGCCTCTCCAGAAGGTGGACCGCGGAAGAACCGCGATGGGAGACGCACATTGCGCATTCATACGGAACGCTGGAAAGAGGTGGAGAGGGATAATGTTTTTGGGGGGAAGGGTGGAGGAAGCAGGCTTGAGAGAGGGAATGGGAGAGAAAGAGACGGAGGGAGCGCGAGAGAAAGAAGGGAGAGAGGAAGAGAAAAGGAAGTAGGTGGAGGGAGGAGTCGCCTTCTCGCACTTTAAAGGCTTTTCCGTTCGGGAAAAAAGGACAATCGTGTCGTTATATGCCGTCGTTTATTCTCACGTACCGATGTTGTTTTTCTTTTACAGCCATCGGTTCTTCTTGTGTGTGTGTGCGTGTTTTGATATTATTCCGTCTGAGAGATGCGTGTAATCCTGTTTGGAAGGAGATGGTTATGGAAGTGAATCTTTTGAAATTGGAGGTAACCGAAATCCCCTTATAAATTCAGCGTAGAGAAGAGTTGCGATTTATACGGTGGCCTCGTTACCGTTGCGAAGTATCTCTTGGAAAATGTTTTTTTTTTGACCTTCTTCTCTGTTTGGGATTTATTTCGAACTATCCTGACCTAATTTTTCATCCAGTTAATAAAGTAGTACTTTATATAATTCGCCTACATGTAAGAATTTGATTATTTGTAAATGAATTTCAGTGAAGGATTTGTAGCAATAACATTTCATGTTAACTTCCCGATTTAAGTATGAAGCTCTTTGGAAAAATACGAGAGAAAAAATTAGAAAATAGGCTACTATACATACATACATAGTAGCTATGATTGGATTAGATTGATGCTTTCTTATTTTTTACTTACCATTTACGGAAGTTCAAAATTTAAGCTTAATAAATTCTATATGAGGCATGCTTCTAGTAAAAAATCAAATTAAACAAACGTTTTATACTTTATGTCACGCTATGCGCTACACTAAAAAGTGTCGGCAATCTCTTATAAAATAAAATTGCATAGCTTAGGAAGTAGCCAATATTGTATTCATTCTGTTTATATATACCCAGGGCCGTAGTGACCACTTTTCGCGCCCTTGGCAGAGGATTTTTTTTGTCGCCCCAAGATAATCTAATAAAATTATAAGTGCCTATTTTAAAAGGATTATTTAACTAAAACTGCACGTCGATCTGTTTTAGAAAACCTTCGATAAGTGTGCATTCATTTTCATTCTTTAATTTTATTGACACCCTATAAACTTGCTTCAATTGTAACCTCAACATGTTGTAACAACAACATGTTGTGCCATGTTTTTTCAACATCAACTTAAGGACCTCCATGAGTGCAACCCATCTCGATGTAGAACCAGCAAAATAAATTAATAAATTTACAGGTTATATCTACTATTAGGGGCATTTTCATACGATTGAGCTATTATGTTATGTAAATCTAGTGCATAAAGTTCCAATTTTTAGATTATGTCTTACGCGATTTCGTCTCCCTTTTAGTTTCTCATATACTAAGTATTTTGAGCGAGTATTGTAATCGCGAAAAAATTCGATCCTGAGATTTTGATGGAAATATACGTTTTAGGTGTACCTGAGTTCAAAAAAGTGGTTTTCGCAATGCCGTCTGTCTGTCTGTGGGTCTGTCTCTGTCTGTCTGTTCGCGGCTCTAGAGCCTAAACGGTAAAGTGAAAATAAATAAAATCTTATACTTAAGCATTTTGTCATACAGAATAGAAGGCACGAAGAAATGGTTGAAATTGCTCAATAATTAAGGCAGTTTATTCTATGCAATTTTAACTTCAATTTGGTTTTCTCAAAAATGCCTCCAACGATTTTGATCAAATTTCGTACAGATATTTGAGATTACAATAATACTACATAGTTCATACATCTCAAAAAAATGAATAGAAGGCTAGCTTATTAGAGGCAATTTTAACAACAATTTGATTTTATCAAAAACGGCTAATACGCTTTTCATCAAATTTCTTAGTTACTTGAGTTGATGTCTGCAATAATACTACATAGTTCATATTTCTCAAAAAAATAATATAAGGATAGTTTATTCTTGGGCAACTTTAATAACAATTGGGTTTTTTGAAAAACAACTCATACGATTTTCATCAAGTTTCGTGTAGTTATTTAAGTTGATTTTTATAATGATTCTTCGAAGTTCAAAAATTTCAATAGATAACTAACCGACGCATTAATATATGAGAAAATTTGTACAATCTATATTGTACCGATTTTTTCTATTTGATAGCAATAAAATCAATAAAGTCCTCCTCAATAATTACATTTTTATCGACGTCTTGGATGAAAGTTCTGCACGACTAATATAATGCGATAGGGCGTACACATTTTTGGGGACAAGGATAAATAAAAGAAATTACATTCAGAGCGTAAAGTGTAGAAGCAGCCAATAAATTTTGCACACATTAACCTATGACTTGGTACAGTCATCGTCCTTCAGCTGAACCTCAGGTTGGCCGTTGTGAAGAGATCGAAACTGTAACCACATTTTTCAAGTGTATAATAAGACTTCGATTTGGCGCCCCCTTAAGAAGCTGCGCCCTGGGCACCTGTCCCGGTTGCCCCGCCCTCACTACGGCTCTGTATATACATACCTATATATATATATATCTCGCTAAGATTTTTACTTCGTGTCTGAGGAAGAAAAATATACCAGAAACATGGAACCACGCATGTATTATCCTTCTGCACAAGAAAGGTTCCAAAGAAGACTTGAACAACTACAGACCGATCAGCCTACTCTCAAAAGTTTACAAAATATTCACCAAAATACTCACTACGCGCCTTCAAAACCATCTTGATTCCTCCCAACCCAGAGAGCAAGCTGGATTTCGCACTGGCTATAAACGATGGACCATATCCAAGTCGTGAGAGAGGTAATCAGCCGGACTAACGAGTACGAATTACCTCTATGTATGTGCTTCATCGACTACGAGAAAGCATTCGACTCAGTCCGAACTTCGTCGGTGTTACGTGCACTAAAGAAACAAGGAGTAGAAGAAACGTACATAAACTTGATCAAGAATATCTATGAAAATGTGACAACATCTGTCCAGCTGCATGAAGAAACGAATGCCTTTAAGACCGAAAAGGGAGTGAGACAAGGAGATACTATGTCCCCTAAGTTATTTACAGCAGTTCTAGAGGAAGTATTCAAAATGCTAGACTGGGAGAGAAAAGGCATAAAGGTAAATGAAGAACATCTGAGTCAACTGCGCTTTGTGGATGATATCATACTGTTCGCAGGGGGCCCAGAAGAGCTCTGTAGAAGAACTGAAGAGCTTGAGCAAGCAAGCCGAGAAGCTGGACTTAAGATGAATCTTAATGAAACAAAGGTTATGTACAACTCCTTCACAAATTCTGTGAAGATACATATCAACGGAGCAGAACTCGGGGAAGTAACTAGCTATGTTTACTTGGGTCAGCTCATCACTACTGATGGTTCGCTTCTTGGAGAAATCAACCGGAGAGTGAAGATGGCATGGAGTGCTTTTTGGAAAGAATGCTAACATCTTTAAATCAAATATTCCAGTCTTCCTAAAAAGTAGACTGTATGACCAATGTGTTATGCCTGTTCTGTAATATGGTTGTGAAACATGGACCATGAATGCCAGAATGATACAGCGCCTGCAAGCAACACAGAGGAGCATGGAGAGATGCAAGAGGAACGACTGGGTAAGAAAGAAGACGGGAGTCTGTGACGTGATTACAAGAGTGAAGGCGCCAAAATGGCAGTGGGCGGGCCACATTGCAAGAAGAAATGACCAGAGTTGGACGTCCAGTGTCATCGAATGGATCCCAAGAAACATCAAGAGACCGAAAAGAAGACCGAAAGACAGGTGGGACAGAGAGCTTGTTAAGTTCTTGGGGAAAACTTGGAGGAGGGAGGCAGCTGACAGGGAAAACTGGAAAAGTCTGGGGGAGGCCTTCATCCGTCAGTGGTTTGAAAAAGTCTGATGATGATTCTATATATATATATATATATATATATATATATACTTTTTTAAGTCCGCCTTTGTGGCTAATCCACTTCTTATCGCTCCTATTTTCGATCGTGTTTAAGATGTCTCACCTCAATGTAGTGTTAGCAGAACTAAATGGCGTCATTATCTCAATTATCTTTTAATAAAAGCTTAAGATCTTGATCAACTTTTCACAAAGAGGTTAAGGAATCCATTAAAACAGATTGGGAGAGAAAAAATGTTTTAAATCAAGAGTTCTGGTCAGCCTTTTCCACAAAATTCCGTATTATATCTTTTTTTGTTCTCCAAGAAACTTACCGATACCAAAATTTTGTGGAAGAATAAGTATTTATTTTTTTCACGGGTGCGTGCTAGCGACAAAGAATAATTTTCAACGGTGTGTGTGTATGCCAGGGAACGCATTGTGTGATAAAGCGGTCACGCAATGTAGCGTGGAGGATTTCAACCCGCCGACCCTATGTCGACAGAATGGGGTGGGCGGAAAAATATATAGGTTCGCAGGCTAGCCTCTGGGGAAGGTTCACTTTTTTATATTTGCCAACTCATTGATTCCTCGCTGACTTAATTAGCTTTTAGTTTCACGGAGATGATGAATGGCCTCAGTGATATTTTTTCCGCCCTTTCCATTTAAAAAAAAAGGCCTATTTTCTAGATCGCATTTAGGTGCTTTGGTGCGCGTTACACGGCGATTAGTTCATCGCTTTAAGTAGCAGTTCTCTCGGTGTAGTTTTTGCTTTTTCTTTTTCATCAATTTGACGTTTCTTGGGCCTGTTTTTGAACGCTCTCTCAATTTTCGAGGGCAATTATCGGAATTCCGTTCCCGAATTCGTTCCTTTTTTTGCGATGCCAGTATTTTCAATTCGTCTTCCTTTCTGAATTGGCGATTTTATTCGAAAATTGAGTTTCCAATATTTTCCTTTACACACTGACAACGTCAGATAAGCTGAAGAGAGGAGTTCGATGAAAAAATAGCCGTTATCTTTGAAATACGACGAATAATATGCACGATTCACATGATTAACGCGTTGTAAAATTTTAAGGCAACTAAAGGTCGTTTCGGGAGCAAAAAATAAAAAAAAACTGCCATGGAAAAATGATATATTAAAATCCTTGGGAAATTTAATTCCTTCCTCGTGATATTATTTTATTTACCTGTTCATTTAGTCCGGTCCGGTACTTTTTCTTTATTTACATGTTGTTTTCCTCTCTCGCCCAACCTAGTCCTCCAGGAAACCGAAGTTTAAGCATTTCCTTTTAGCCATTGTTCTTCTCTTCGTTTGTCGAGTGTGCCGTACATGTTCTATTTATACACATTCCATTATTTTCCTTTCTAAATCCACTTCCTCTGCTACGCCCTAGATAGAAATTTATTTACGATTGGCGTCCCGAGAAACGAATTCCGCAAATGGCATTCTATGAAAAACAGCCGGCGAGGAAATTGAGCAATCCTACGAAACTGTTCCTTTTGTATTGCGCATATTTTATCCGTTTTGGCCTAATCATAAGAAAGCGAGTAAATGAAGGGTTTCATCAAACTGTGGGGTCGTCGCGAATAGTTTCGAAAAACGAAATATCCTTTCACACACACACACACACAAATTTGCGAAGGTAATTTTTTTTTTGTGAAACCGTTCCCGCGGATCACCCCGAAATGTTTTTACTTGCATAATAAACATTTTAAATATAAATTTCCCCTATATCTCAACCTTTACTGTATTCTCGCTCTCTGTCACCTCTTCTTTCGATGCCTGGCGGCCCTTCACCTCACGAACCGAGGGCCTACGCCAGAGGAAGAGAAACATCCCTTCCCACCCTTCAGACACACCCTTAAAAACGCCTGTCGGTTGTCGGGGAATGACGAATGCATCGAGGGGGAGGTCGCGAGAGAGAGAGAGATAAAGAGTGGGAAAAGGGGGAGTACGATGTGTAAGACTTGGCAACACTGAGACAACTTCTCCACCCTTCCTTCTCCGTCACCCTCGACCCTCCGAAACGATGATAAGGGGGGAGGGGGGAGGAAGGGCAAGGAGGGAGGGTGAGGAATGGCAATGGAAAGAAAGTATAGGGGGTATGGGTTATATAGGGGAATGAAGGAAGGAGATCTTTATGCGGCATCATTAGGGTTTTTGGCCCCTCCTAACGTCTCCAAGGATTGGGGAGATTGCAATAGAGGTGGGTTACTTGGAGGTAGAGACAGAGAGAGAGAGAGGGGGGGGGGATAAGAGGGGTAGAGTGTATTTGGTGGAAGGTCTGGATAGGGAATAAGGGCTCGCGAGGTTTCTTACTTTTTTTTTTTAAGATGTTAGACATGTGGTCCACGAGGGAGATATGAGGAGGGGAGGGGGTTGAAAACAGGAGGAAGAGGAGAAAGGAGGGAATAAGAGAGAGGAAGGGAGGGGTGGAAGTGGGGGATAATGATAGGGTATATACAGAGAGAAAGGGAGGGAACGATATGTGGGGCGTATGATATGAGGGATATAGGTCGGGAAGGAGGGAGGAAGGCGAAGGGAGGTAGATGGAGAAGGTGAGAAGGGAGATATATACGAAGAGGGAGGATGGGAGAGAACTACAGTAGAGGGTGAAGTAAATAAGAGGGAAAGAGAGGAAGGAAAGAGAGAGAGAGTGAGAGAGGAGGAGGAGCGAAAAGGCTCCATGCAGGCGTGTGACCAAGATGTGTTTGGTTTGTGCGTGCGTCTGTGTGTGTGTGTGCGCAGTGTGTGTGTGTGTGTGTGTGTGTGTGACTCCATCTTTCTCTCTCTCCTTTCCTTCCTTTATTCTCCCCTTTTCGCGGTGTCTGACGGGAGAGACTGCGCGACGAGGTGTCTGACCTCGAGCGTTTTGGATTGGCGCGACCTCTGCTCCACTGCTGCGCCGAGCGAGCAATGAAAGATATAAAGAGAGGGGGAGGGATTCAATGGCACTTCACCTTCTCTCGCTCGCTAGTAGTTATAAAGGTCTGGCTCTGGTTGATTTAGCCTCGTATTTCAATTGACGCTTTCGTTCCGATAAAACGACGGAGCGTATTTTTGTGCCGAACGCCATGTGCTTGGGTGCAAGAGCCATGAATAATATATAGGAGTCGGAATTCAGAGGCAGATGCACATTTAGGAATTAGCGATAATATGAGGTTTGTTCCGGTAATTATGAACCAAGTGATTCTAGGATTTGTCCATACAGAGACTGGCGCACAAGGAGTCTATTCCAGGTTGATCGACATATCTATTTACAGATATACACAAAAATGAGAAAATATTAAGAAATTAAAGAAATTCTAATTTGATGTTTCTGTATAGGCTAAGTTAACGGAATAATTTTTTTGCGCTTCTGTTAGGAATATGACAAGACATTACTGTACATACGAGTATATATAAAAATCGGTATAGCAGGAACAATAGTATATGTATTTACCAGTTTATCAACGGATGTGGTTGTTTTATTTTCAAATACGTTATTTTATTTATTTTTTACTATCGTATCGGAGTCATTAGTTTATTTATAAGCGTGGATAAACGAATGATTATCGATTCACATATAAGTAGTGCGCGTCGTTTTATTTTAGCTTTGATATTATTATACTCATTTGCCACATATAGGTTGACACAAAACCATATCATTGGAGAGAATGAACGTTTGAAGTTTGACGGACAGGCTCTAATCTGGCTTGGATGACTAATACCCCGACATTTTTAGATTTTAAATTACGCAGCAATTCGCGGAATTTCGTGACGCTCGCCGAGTTTCGAAACGTTTTTAAAGAGGAACTGTTCCGCGCGTTGTCTTATTTTTCTGGGCGTGACGCAGACCGAAAACTCCCGTCGCTTATCTCTTTTGGAGAGACAGACAGATCGCCGGATGTGGCAATTCTCGTCGATGAGCAAATATTTTTCGCTTAAAGCGAACCCCAGTTTCGTTTCGTCTTCATTTCTTATTTTTTCTCTCGGAGAAATTCATCCCTCCCTATCAATTAGCTCCTGTAATAACAATTCCGGCGGTGTATCGAATGAGACGGTAAATACGCCATGGCGTTCCAAAAACCGTGGTTAACCGTTTCGCTTTAGGAGTTAGCCTGTCGTCGAGATAACGTATTTGCCTTATGGCGAGCAATTTGCTCTTCTTGACTCGCTTTGTGTTTGCTTCTAGTCCCTTCTTTGCGGTATTTCTCTCTCTTCCTCTCTCTCGAATATGCTCGCGAGGAAATTAGTCCCTAATCCACTCATCTTGTTGTGTGTGCGTTGTGCCTTAATCCCATTAATAAAGATTTCCTTTGAAATAATATTAAAGAATATTTCTTGGGCTCGCACTCGACGAGACGAGATTTTACGCTTATTTTGCCATTCCGGGGTTAAAATAATGGATAGCACTTTGCGAAAGCGGTAAGAAGAAGTGGTTCCGCGAGGACAGGTTTTCGTATTTTTTTCCTTTTCACCGGTCCTTTTGTCTTTCTTTTGTTTATTTTTTTTTCGAACAATGGGGATGAATTTGAGAAAGTAAATTAAGATCTCGCTTTCAATTTTCTCATAACTCCGCATTTCGTATATTTGAAAAGGATGTGGAAGGAGCGTTAAATATTCGCGGTTTGTATGAAATGTAAGAAAGAATGAAGTTTCGATTAAATTACTAAGGCAGAACACTAGGGTAGCTTTGTTTTTTTTTGTTATCTTTCGAGTTTTAGATTTTAGGTAGATAAAATAACGAATAGAAAAAAGGGAAAAGTTATTTCTAGTTATATATTCATTGTTTCTTTTAAGCACTCTCATATTTTAAGCATAGATAAGTATATGGTTACGTAGGATATATAAATATGTCATTTATGTCGTTTTAATTCGTGAGTAAAGCTCAAAACAAACCTAAAGCTACTTTAAATTCAAGTAACATGTACGGTTTTTAAAACGATTTTTAAATAGAATAATCTCCTTATTCGAGAAGTTTCTTATAGTGCGGCCATAATGCAGGATAAGTATTATATTTTTCTGTGATGCTTATTTTAAATCTCAAGAGGTTTTTTTTAAGTAATTTAAAGTGTTATTGTTGATCACTTAAGTACCCGGAAGTGCTTCAAAAATTCGGTTTGAAATTTGTATTTCTCTTTTATTCACCGGAGTTTGTTTTAAGACTTGATGCGGATAAGTTTTTCTCTTCTTTATCCGGATTCTTATCCTATATTTTAATGTAAGAAGGATTTAAATATTTCGAACAAAGGATACGGAAAACAGTCCGAATGAATTATATCTATGTCGCTCTTGAATAAATTATATGCGTTATGACATATATTCATTAATTATTTCGACATAGAAGGATTTGGTTTTTTTCCCGACGAATAGTTTAAAGTAGGTTTTCTCGGGTAACCAGTCGGGTTAAATCTATGCTGAAGGCCAACGTTTCGGCAGTTATCTCGACTGCCATCTTTAGTGAAAACCTGTGAGATATATATATATATATATATATATATATATATATATTCTCCCATTTTTCCCGATCGGTTGGATTGACCAATGAGCTAAGGCTGAAACCGATGCCCCTATTGTAAGGTGTATATTGGGCAGACGGGATGCACGATCGAAACCCGTGTTAAGGAGCATGCCTGATGCATCAGGTTGAATCAACCCGAGAAATCAGCGATGGCGGAACACTGTATCCAACAAGACCACAGGATTCAGTTTGATGAAACCAAAGTATTTGTTAATATCAATCGTTTTTGGGTCGAATAATTAAAGAGACCATAGAGATCCGCCTTACTGGCTCTAACTACAATAGGGACATCGGTTTCAGTCTTAGCCTTTCCTGTAAACCAGCGCAGAAGGAGCGCAAACGCTCATTGGTCAATCCAACCGATCGGGAATAATTGGAGATCACAGGTTGGTATCACAGGTTTGCCCTGAAGATGGCAGTCGAGATGATTGCCGAAACGTTGGCCTTCAGCATAGATTTAACCCGACTGGTTACCCGAGAAAACCTACCTTTATTTCGAAAATATTTATCGAAAATTAGGCTTAATTAATTTGATAGTGCTTTTGCTGAAAAAATATTCTTAATGAAAAGTTACGACACATTTTCCATACTACATCCATCTTTCCGTCGTTTAAAAAGTTAAAACAAGCAAGAAAACCTTACTAATACATTTTTCTATCAAGAAAAGGTGTATAAAATAGCAAAGGACTGTCAATATGAGACAATTTTCTCAAATCCTTCATTTTGTAAAGCAAAAACGCTTTAATTTAAATAAAAAAATTAATTGCTAGATTTAAGTAATTAATATCGATTCAACAAATTATCTTCGAGTTTCACCGCACGTTTATGTTAATTTCTTATGTCGAACTATTTTTCTCGATTGAATAATTTCATCGAGCCAGAGAGATTTTCATTAAATACTACGGTAATAATTAACAAAATATGCGCCTATTTGACAAAGCTTGCTTCTTCAATTATTGAGGATAAAAGATTATAAAACGTTAAAACCACCTACTTACAATCAATCAATTGGGGGGACCTTGTGACTTCAAACGACTCCAGCGCTAGAAGGCTTCTCAGTCTAAATCACAAAGCAAGGGAGGAGCGAAACCCGGTGCCGGCATTAGCCTACTCTTAACGAGAAACACCAAGGGGACCAACGGCTTTACGTCCTTTCCGAAGGACGGGGCGCTGATTTGCGTGTTCTCCTCTAAACACGCAAATGGGGAGCCGGGCAACCTGGTTCGCACCGAGTTACCTACTTACAACGATTTCATATAAGAATTTAAAAAAAAAAAAAAAAAAAAATGTTTTATTATATATTCATGAATTTCACCTCAGCTCTCATTTGTCCTTTAAATCAATATAATAAATTATTTCAACATAAATTTAATCGACGCTCTTTGAACAGAATAAAGATTGCTCTTAGATCTTCCGAAAGAATACTTTGAATATAAATTAGTGAATATACAGAAACATCGGCACTGCCAGCTAAAGCACGAAAATCTTTCTCACAACATCTCTTGGCGCGTTTTTACTTTCCACTCTACATAACCTTGCCGAAAACCTCCGTTCTCCATATTCCAATTACAACCTCTCTCATACATTCCTCATTGTCTGTTCTATCGCATACCTCGGCGTCGTGCGTTATCCCATCTCTTGGGCCCATCTTGGGAAGTAGAAACCCATATATACCCCTCCTATTCCCCTCTTTCCACTCGCCCTAATACATGTCTTGCTCTCTCTCTCTCTCTCTCTCAAGGGTCGCCCTGATGCGACTATGTGTGTGTGTTGGTCTCTTCCTCCCCAGAGCAACAACGTCTTAATACGTCGCTTGCATAATGCGTCGTCATCGTTTCTAATTTGTTGAGCGCCGAGTTTACCTCCGAGAGAGAGAGAGGGGGGGGAGGGAAAGGGTTAGAGGGAGGTATGAGGGAGTGAGGCAGGGAGAGAGAGAGAGAGAGAGAGAACAAAGGTGGGTCTCCAGCCTCTCCAGTGGAAGAGGTTCCATTGTGAATCACTCCAAACATCGCGATGGCATCCTAAAGGGACAGGAATGGTTTTATTATTTTGTTCTTGAAGGGGTGGGAAACCCATGAATGTCTTTTTCCTTTCAGTGTCTCACAATCAGTGGAAAAAAAGCAACCCCACTTTTTTTTAAATCTTCTCCACCTTTTTTTATTATCTCGTTCTTTCATTTTTTATAATGGTCCGACCGTGTGCATGGTTGATCGCTTACTTTTTTCTGCCGAGTGGGTGTGTGTACATACATGGGTGTGTACGTGTGTTCCATTTTGGGTAATTGGAACTCGAAACCTTTTATTTATTTTTTTTTGTGTCTACGAATCCATTGTGGTTGTTCCTTTGTGTGTGGCACGGGTATGGTTTTTTTCGGAGGGTTTCTATTTATTTATTTTTAAAGGTATGTACGAGGACGCCGTGGATGAAAAGTCACTTAGCGAGCTTTCTCTGGCGATTCATCCACTCGAATCTTTCGTTGTTCTTTTCGGATTTTTATATTGAAACTCTTTGTCGAAACTTAGTCGCATATTGTTTAGAGTGAATAAGTTTCGTATCATTCTTTTAATTATCAAATGTATCAAAATATAAAATAATCATATAGAGCACAAATGAAAATTAATGGAATCGCGATTTGAAAAGTTTTTTTTAGATGCTTTTCTTTTGTAAAGAAGCTTGGTAATAATTGAGAAGGATTTTTGTCTTCATCTCTTTGTCTTTCCAAGAAATATATATCTTAATGTATATTTAGCACACTTCGTTGCATTTTACTCTATTTAAAGCATTTAGTTTCCTCTATGACTTGTTTGCTGACTTGAAAATTCTATCACCCCAGGAAGGGAAGCTGAAATGTACTACTTTCAAGTAGACATTATTCCTAGAATTCGAAACTCGTAAATCGCACACGTAAATATTTGTTTGCACGAAGGGAAGCGATATCAGCCTACGCTGCTCTACAACCGAGATATAAACGTTATTAAACTTATGGAATTGACGCGTTACTCCCCACTCTTTTTCTCGCTCTCTCTCTCTCTCTCTCTCTCTTTCTCTCTGCAGCTAACGACTATATCATAACAAATTCCGGTTTTGACTCGACACCGCACCCACCCTCGAGTTTCCGATGAGCCTTGGGAATACAAAACCTCCCTCAATTACAAGACCTCCTTCCATCCCTCCTTAGAATCTGCTCCTCCTGCGTTCCTCTTTGCTTTCTCTCCCCCTCCATTCCACCTTCTGGAACCCTTCTTTATTCCTCCTAATCTCACCCTCTCGCCTCCTCCTTAAACCTCTCTCTCTGTCTCTCTCTCGCACTCCTCACCAGATTCATCTACTCGCTTTGAGTTATGCCTCTCTCGAATCCGTCTGCCATACTCCTCCGCCGCCGACTCATCTTCTTCTCCCCTCCCCCACTCCACCTCCCCACCCACCCCCACCTCCTCCCACCTACCTCCCCCTCGGATCGGTCTCATTAATTTTCCGTAAAGCGGTCTCAAGATATAGTTTACTCAAGCAGCTGCAATAGTCACTCGTTCATGTGAGATCTTTAGGTACGAACCCTTCATCCGTCGGGAACGAGATCTTCATCCCATCTTATAAACATTCCCAGGAATGGATTTCGCTCTGCTTGGCAAAACTATCCGACTCCCTCTCTCCCCTCTCTTTCTCACGCCCTCTCTCTCTTTACCTCTCTCGCTCTCGCGCACTTCTCTCACACTACTCTCTCCCTCCTTCCTCACGTTCTGCGAATCCTCGGATCTCTTCTGCTACGCTAATCGCGAGACTCCTAGTTCTGTTTCCAAGAGCCTAATCCCCACCCTCTCTTCAACTCTCATCAACTCTCATCCTTTTCCTTAAAGCTCTTGTTTCTTTAAAAAGAATTCCTCTTTTTTTTACGCGGCGCTTCTCTTCCTATTCGTCTCTCTCACGTTCGCTCTCTCACTCCTCTCTCCCGCCTATCTCCCTCTCTCTCTCTCTCGCTCCCCTGCTTTGCAAGAAAATGCGACGGTGGTAACAAGACGTAGCGTCCGTTAAGCGTGATCTTAACGGATGTGAGTTTCGGAGAACGTCCGAAGAAGTAATTTCTTAGTGGCTTTATTTCGTCCATAAAATTTTATAGTTATTGTTATATATGTTTTTGACCTCGTCCTTCAGTTGTTTGGCGTATTCATCAATGCATTGGCGTATTAAACGTATGGCCTTAACTATAAACTTGGAGAATTTAATTTTTAAGCTATAACTTCAATTTCCGCGTTTTATTTATCGAAGTGATAGTATTATTGAGTAATTTGCAGATTAATTGGCGGTGATAGAGCAAATGAAAAACAATGCATTTCCGAATGTGAGTAGGGTTTGTTTGTTGATCGCAGCATAATCCGACTATTTTGAGGTATTTATAAAACTCGTTTAATTGGAAATGAATATAATTTTTAAAGTTATTTCATATATTGTTTACTAATATTAATCATCATATTAACTATATAGTTTAAATGGCAGACCCTTTTGCGATAGAGCGTTCTTTGTTTAAACCTGAACAAAAATTAAAAGCCGTTCCCTCCCATTTGATCAGTTATTAAATTCACTGTTAAAACCCATTAGAAAGTTTGTAATTTTAGGAACTGAAAATGCCAAATATGGATTCAAGAATTAGTTCCGCCTCAAAACATCTACAGAAATAGAACACAGTGACAATGACCTGTGCAAAACCATATTCGCTCTAAAAAGTTATTGGACAGCATATAGAAAAACATCGTTAGGCAGGATTCACGCGGTCAAATAACGAGAATCGGGTTTTATGCATGGACGATCCATGGAGCTTAGCGATGATTTATTTTCCTCGGAGGAGTATTAAAAAAACATAAACCCAATCCGTCCGTCCGGCCGTCCTTCGTAAGACGTCGTCCTTTTTTTTTCTTCGACTTCACACCATAGAGGAAAACCACCTCTTTTTTACTCTCACGGGAGAGGTTTCCCACACCTCTCTCTCTCCCCCCCCCCCCCCCCTCGCGTCTACTCCCTCCCTCTCTACTCCCACTGCGTAAAATATCCCCTCCGACGAGCGATCGATCCTTCATAGCACGCTTATTGCTGCCTCGCCCTCGGTTATGCCAGCTATATACGAAGGGGCTCGGTGTCACGCGACCAGGGAGAGAGAGAGGTCTCCCGCTGTTCTCTCTCTCTCTGGGTTTGGGAGGAGGGGGAGGGAGGGGGTGTAGGTGTCGAGGGAGAGGGGAGTGAGGAGAGGGTAGTAAAAGTGAGGGAGGGGTCTCGCTGTACGGAGAAACGGTGGAATATGTTCAGAGCCGAGCAGGTAAGGGAGCTCGGGGGGGAGAGTATTGTTTCCAACCCGAGACAATCAATGGCGCCAGTGGCAGGTGAGCGAGTTTTTGAAGGGAATCTGAGAGGCGAGGGAGGAGGAGTGAAGAAGGGCGAAAGATGGAGGAAGGAATGAGCGTGAGAGAGGAATACGGAGGATGGCAGAGGAATGAATATGTGGAGAAAGGAGGGAAAAGGATGGAGGAATAGTTGAGGGCAAGAATAAAGTAAAATGTGGAGATAAGAAAAAGGAAGAAGGGGGAGAGTTAGAAAAGAGAGGATAATTGGCGATCGGTGTATTTAGAGATAATATGAGAGTGAAATTTCTCTTCTTCCATGTAAACCCTTTACGATGTTCAAAATTCCATAAAGTAAGGAAACTAAATCAATCTAAACGCGCGTAATAAGGGAGGTACAACATTTAAAATAACATTATCAGGAAACAATTTGTAGAATTATAGAAAATGTCGACGCTGTCAATTTCCAGTCAATCACAAATAAAATAGTAAAAAAATGACCTGGATTTCGCTTTTACAATTTTAATTTGTGATCGAAATGGGAGTCGATGGCCATAAGATTATTGAATATGAACAAGATTATTTAATTAGAAGGGAAGAGAATAGATAATTATTAGTAGTAAATCTCACGATGAGAAGCAATCACGCGAGAAATTTCTCGTTGGAAACACGTAAAACTTAATGATAGCTTATGTAAAGAATTTTTTAATTGTACTAATTTTTTATTTATATTTAAACAGGGAGGTAAGAGAAAGGTGAGAGAATAAAGCGAAAGAGGGTTTAAAGAGGAATAAGGGAGAAGAAAGAGAGAAGGAAGAGGGAAAGAATGAGAAGGGTTGATGGTGGCAGGGATACGGGTTTCCGAAAGGGTTTCTTCTGGTTTGGAACTTTGGTTTTGACGCGACAGGAGGGGAGGAGGAGCGTGCGGGAACACACAGAGAGAGAGAGAAAGAAAAAAAAGGAGAAAAAAATGTATTCGTCGGAGGGGATTTCGGTTCCCGAGAAAAAAATGTCAGCGTGCGAGGGGGAGGAGGTTTTCGTGATTTTCCGAAGGGTTTCTTCTTTCTTTTAAGGAGTAAGGTTGTGTCTTGTGTGGGATTAGTGGAATTATTGTGCGGCGGAGAAAGGGAGAGTGAGAGGGAGACAGGGCTGATGTACGGCTTGTGTTGCCTCGCGGTTGTTACGTAAGAGAGAGGGGGCATCTGGTGTTTTCGTTCTTATGTGCGTCTCAGCTTTTCCGAGTAGTTTTCGGTGTGTGGTTTCGTGTTTCTCTTCGGAAAGAAGGAGCAATCAGCATGAGAGTAATAATGAGAGGTTTTTTTTATTTGGAATACTTCGGTGTGAAGTTTTATTTTTGGACGTCACAATAGCAAATAAACATGCCTTTGTGTAACTTGGAATCATTTAACGTCAAGTGTGATTTCCAAAGCATAAAATGAATTCCTTACAAAATACAATAAATATAAATGGAGTTGCATTCTGTATTGATGCCTCCAGTATAAACTGAAAATATTGGCATTTCACATGTATTCAATTTGAATACGAAAGCATATATTTAAAAAATATATACTGGTAAAAGAATAGTATTTTGAAAATAAATTTAAAATTTAAGTCAAGAAATGTCCCTAGAAGAATAAAAGAAATACATTGTAATTCTCTCGAAGAATTTTGCTGAAGAATTGGAATTATATGCCTTCAGATATGCAATTGGTTTTGTTCATTGAAAGAATAGTAAATCTTGAGGTACGGCAGTAAGGCTAGAATATCTTTCAATCAGAAACAAGTGTTCTCTTTAACAGAGGACATTAAGTGCATTTGTAGAGCTTAACTCCGAAACCTTTCTCCATGATCGAAAACATTACGGAAACGTTTATGATATAATTTCCATCCCCTTCTCTTTATGTGTATGTATGTGTTCGTATGTGTGTTGCTGTGTGCAGCTAAACCCGTGAGAGACTTAAATAATCTCAGTTACACACAAATATATGATCAAATTTTGTATTATGGCGAGGTCGTTATCGTTAGACACTTCTTTAAAATTACTATATTGAGATGAAAACACCAGTATTAAAAACACTTTTGGATAAAATTTTTTTGAACGCACTGCAATGAGCAAATTAGAATAGTTTTTGCATTAGATGATTGATTTCTTGAATGGCACATTGAATTATCCAGACAAGTTATGGTATCCTTGTTTTATTTTTTATTTTCCCATTTGAATCGTTCAGAAATTCTTCGAATACATTACTTTGCATTTATTATATCTTGCATGTTAAAGGAAATGGATTCATCTTCAAATTTCTGAAAACGGTTTTCGATTTTGACATTTACTTATAGCTAATGATTTTCCATCGGTAAATGCATTCAAAAGTAAACTCAGGCGCTCCTTCGAATGCTTTTCTCAAGAAAATCCTTCTCCTTTAATCTGCAAAGTTGCATTTGGGAGAGTTCTCTATGGCAATGCAGTTGAATCAGCTTTCGCAGTGTCTCTGGCGTCGTAACCTTGTGTAATATCTTTCACTCTTTATCATGCCGATTCAAGAAATTACCGATTCACCGAAAGATATAAATTTTTCGATAAACAAATCCTTTCCATTCGTGTATCGCAGTTTCCGTCTTACCGAGAGGCATTCATGCGAAAAAGCGGCATCGGTAATGTGGTTTTTAAATTAATTTCCGACTTTTGACAGTTTTTCATCTATTACAGGTTCCGGCTCTCACAGGTTTTACTATATATATATATATAACAACAGAAGATCGCACATGACCAAATCGAGCGGAAACGAGTGCGTTAGGGAGACATCAATACAAAAACACAAACGCAGATCTGAATCGAATTGAAAAATCGGAAAGCGATTACCCCTCCACAAGCCCGTACGCAAGAAGGAAAGAGCGAGCCAGTAAAGGAAAAAATAGTGGGAGGTGGGAGGGAGGGAGAGGGAGAGAGAGAAAAGCAAGGGTTTTTTTAGGAAAGAGCGTGGGTTGGGGGTGGAAAGAGCTGAAAGAAACACGGATAACCCAGTTTGGGAGAAATCGGCGGATGATTGAAGCCGCTCAAGGAGCCCTTTTTTTATTTTCTTTCCATCGGATCGATGGCAGTCTCTTTATTTTTTTTCCTCGACGAGGTGCATGGCAGTTTTACTCGTCTCCCCCGTATTATTTTTTCACGTTTCTCATTTTTTCCTCATTTCCGATGCAATTGATCCTCGCGACAACGCGCGGACTCTTGTGACCGCGAGATAGAGGGAGATTCATAGCAGAGGGAGAAAAGAGGGAGTTTGGAAGACAAAGAGAGAAAACTAGGGAAACTGTTATAAAAAGGCCTCCCTCCTACCAGTCTCCCTCCCTTTCTCTCCCTCCCACTCCTTCCCTCCATCTCTCTCCCTCCCACTCCTTCCCTCTTTTTCCAACCCTATCCCTCCAACTCTCACTCTCCCTCCATCTCTCTCTCACTTCTTAGCAATTTCGCTCCATTTTCTCCATCTCTCGCTCCATCTGTACCAAGAAAATCTTCTTTTGATTTCCACTCCCTCTCTCGCGAGGAGATGTAGTTCGCTTTTCAGACGGCAGGTTTTATTTTTCGTTTCTTTTTTTTTTTCCTTCGGCACGGATTCTTGCTGGGGATGGGGATGCTGAGGGATGGGGTGGGATGGGGGGAGGAGGAGGAGAAGAAGGTAGAAGAAGAAGAAGTGGGCGAACGATCTATGCTCGCTCCAAATGAAATGGAGGAAGATGTGCGCTCGTTTACGTTTTGTAGATACCCTCACGGATCGAATCAAGGATCATATTTCTGGAGGATTTCTCGTCTCTCTCGTCGAACAAACAGGGTGAATCGCCGCGTTCCGTTATCACGACGAGGGATCCCGTAGGACAGATTTTTTCATCTGTATTATTTTTTTAAAATCCTTGGTATTTGTTGTATAAGAGACATATACCTTTTGTTTTTTGTTGCTGTCATTGTACTTTAATAAGCGTTGACTTACAAAGTATATTGTAATATTTCTACCATTCATATGTTTCTTGCGGAAGCTCTTAATAGTTTATTTGTTATTTCGGAATTTTTTCTGTGGACCGTAAGTTGCATATGTGTATAGGTATATATATATTTTTTTACAAGATCGCCATTATGCCTACGCCCTTCCTCTAGACGCATATAAAAGATAGAGTATGCAATTACGCATGGTTTAATTCTCCTAAGTTCTCGCTCCGTGAGAAAAAATGAGCGTAAAATTAGGAAAATGCTAACTACCTCTCTCTCTCTCTCTCTCTGTGCGAGGCCATTATCGCCAGACTCCCCACGTGAAATCCGACCCGAAGTACAAATGAACACGAAAAAAAAACTTGAAAGTATTTTTTGCAGCTTTAATGGTTCCGAAGGCAGTCCCTTGAATGGCGATGAAAATCGTGCATCCAGCGCAGAATGAATACCGAAATAGATTCCGATCGTAATGTCTAGTTTTCCTGTTCTCTCGCTATCTGCGCCCTCGCCTCGTTAACTTTAAAAAATACTTTCGTCAAACAACTCTTTAACGTTGGAAATGTTTCATGCTTTAAAAAAAACCGCATTCTTTTTTCCTTCCATGTGGTGAGTACCCGGGCATAATTTACACGGAAAATATTCATCGCCCTCGGTTTTGCCCAAGACCGTTTTATTATTTTCGACTGCAGCTGGAACTTCAAGGGAGCCATTTTCGAGTTCGCTTTAAAAAGAAAAAAAGTACTCCCTAGGCCATGAGTTATTGCTTTTCAAGGTAATACTTCTTAAACCTTCACGTGATGTATCCATCTTTTATTCGAAACACAGCCAAAAAAAGTCCCAGTTTTATGTGAATGTTGTAGCATCTAATTGAGGTTAGCAAACATTCTCTTTGAGGGATTCTTGTGTTTTTAAGTTATCCTGGATCAATTACTTTCATTGATCGCCAACTATGTCTATTATTATCAAGTGATTACGGGTTTGGTTCAATCCGAGATGGATTACGAAGAAGTTCTGTATTTTAATAAAGACCAAGAAGTTTCGGGAGTTTTACAGTGTGTCCGAACGAGTCTATCGGTTCCTGCGTAAAAATTCCCCTTATTCGCTTATATCTCGCACACTTTGCCAGTTTCAAAATGTTTATGATGGAATAGAATGTTTTCACAAGCGGTTAGAGATAAAGTAGCAGAAAAAGGTAACTTGAAGAATGAGAGGGCTGCTAATTACAATGAAGAATTATTCATGCGCTGCATCGCCGCATATTTTAAAAAGAGGTTATTTATTTGAAGGTTCATGGGTCGCAATTTGTATACCGTATTTACATAAACACCGTTCAAATATTCTAACAATGAATATTTTTTTAATTCCTACGGTAATTATACGTAAAGAGTCGCTCGTTGGATTAATAAAAATGGAGAGTGCGTGCTTCCGTTTTGGACTTTCACGCTGAAGACTTTACCGTCTACAGCAGGGGTTCCCAAACTTTTCGATGTGGCGAGCACCAAGTTGTATCCTAGAATATCAAGCGAGCACAAAGTTTTATCCTAGAATAACAAAATAGCACCGCTACACTTGCGCAGGATTAGTAATGATAATAAATAAAAATCATACCTACATCAAAGTTATACTTAATGGCCTTGAATACGTTTATAAAGAAATAAAGCGAGCAAATTAAATTATTGGTCCTGAGAAATGGAATATTTTGCACCGTAGAAGAGCACCATGAGGCTTCCAAAGAGCACAGCGGTGCTCGTGAGCACCAGATTGGGAACCTCCATTCTAGGGTATAAGACTCAAAATCAATACTTTCATGCATTACGGTGCTCGCGAGCACGGGATTGCGAACCCCTAGTCTACAGGGTGAAGAATTAGCACTTTATAATATGCTTTCAAACTTCTTAAAAGTTGAAGAAATCGAGTCTCGATGTTTTTTTTTTTAAGTCCCAGAAAGATAAATATGGCAAACGCCCTTTGATTTCAATTCCAAAATTTAAAATTCAATTAAGAAAAGTTACTGAAAATGTAATGGAATTGAAAAAAAACTTACTAAAACGAATAACTTTTGCAGCTGCAAAATTTTTACCTATCAAATAAAACTTCGAAATGCTGTGGTCGCAGAAAAGGCAGTTTATATCATGTTAAAGCATCTGTTTCGTGAATTTCATTCAAGAGAATAAGAGACAGTCTGTAGCAGGCGCTGGCCTGATTGTAATGACCTATATCTTGTTCAAGTTTCTGAAAGCGTTCTTTTGTAGAGCTGTCAAAGAATGATAGAGTTTGGTGCGCTTTTATAAAAACCATCAGAAACAGAGATTTTCAGGAGGGTGAAGGTATCAGAACCCTATACAGTTTCTGGATTTTCACGATTTTAGGATCCTGATGGCATTCCCTTCGTATATGTTCGTTCAGTTTTTCGAAAAATAAACCCATAAATAAACTAAATGTGAGTAATGTTATTGACACTTAAATAGATGATTATTATACACCAACACCAACACATACGTGGAACGAGAGTGATTGATGTCTTGTAAAAACAAGATCCTTGATACGTAATTGTTTTACCGATATCCAATTAATCCTACTAAAGAAAGTTACAATATCAATACCTTTTAATTCAGGAAACATTCAATAGAGAAAGTTCGTTTTTAAAAAGTCACTTGCATATCCAAGGCTTAATGAGTTTTCTACTCATAGTAATGAAGGCTATAGTATTTTCAAGCGAAATCGTCATCTGTCAGAAACTACTCCGTTAAATACTTGAAATGCTCTATTCGACATTTTTCTATTTAAACATCTTTTTTTTTTGTAGTTTGTTAGGATTGTCTCTTTAAAATATTGATACAGGACACGATTCACTCAAGATGCAAAATAAATCACCCGTTATCACATACGATTACATCACATAAATGTATTACCTGATAGGAAGCCAGTGGGTGTCTCGATCATTGCTTCCTTCATCGTCCACATTTTTCTGATATTTTACCGAAAATTCATTCAAGGATTAACTTTCGTTTTCGCTTGAGGGAATAGAACAATTGCAATTGCTGGATCACAGGAACAAAACTGAACTTTCGATCATTTCGACCACAACGTCTCTGAAGTGTAAATAAAAAGATTGGGAAGTTATGGTGCAAATTCAGTTACAAAGTAAACACTATCAGTGGTGATTCGCATACAATGGATCATACATTATTGAACTTCTATCAGTAAACCACCACTGATGACGGCAGCTTTGTAGTCGAAATGCGCTCCCAACGTCATCCCAACGTTTTTATGTCACTTTCAAAACAGAGTACGTTGTACATACGTCAATTGTGCTCTAGCCGTAAGTTGAATTAGTTTTCTTATTTACCTACTAACTTATTAATAAGTCGTAAACGCCTCCATTTCGACTCTCGTCACAAAATAACTATTCCCTAAAGAGGCGAAATCCATACAATGGCCGTATATACTGGTAAATCCCAATCTTCGCTCGTTGAAGTTTTATATCTTTTGATTAAGACGCCAGTGGCTCGACTCAAACGTAATCGCTGTACGAATTTAAAAAAAAAAGGTTCAACGAAGGTGTTTAAGCTGGCTGAGCTACTTCAACGCTTTTAAGTGCCATCTGCTTGTCGTAGCCGTTATTAATATGCGAGCAAAATTTTCTTTTTCTTTGTGGTCGTTGCTAAGGGACGTTACTATGCGGGTATCTAGATTTTCCCGAACCCTCGGGAGACGAATTAGCGCGACGAAAACCCCGTCTCCGATTCCTCTCCCCTTACACGCGTTGGAGTATCTCCGAAGACGTCCCGGATAAAAATAAAGAAACGGCAGCGAAAGGTGAGTTATGCGAAGGGAACTCTCTCGCTTATGGAAAAATCGATGAGAAATGTCGTATATGGGCGTCGAGAGGAGGAGGGACGTGGTTGTGGGGGAAAGGAGAGTGAGAGAGGGGGGGGGGAGGGAGGGGATGGACGGCGGAAAAGGGGGATTGGGCGAGAAGGGGGGAGGGCGAGAAGGGGGGGGGGGGGGGAGGGCGAGGGGAAGAAGATGAAGTAGAGGGAAAAGTTGTCGAAATGAGTTCCAATCTTTAAAATGTTTCGGTGCCGTGGAAAGGGAAAGGTTCTCATTTTTAAATTTTTTCCTTCTTTCGCTCCGGGAAGATTGAGTGGGAGGATAGGGTAGAAGTCTTTGCTCTCCATTATCTGCGCGATGGAGCGTAGCTGGAGCGACCAAATGTCGCTATTTTAAGTTTTCTTTTCTTTTTTTTAGGGATTGCGTGTAGGGGATTTGGGTTTGTGTGTGTGTGTGTGTGTGTGACTTCGTTCCTACCAACCTCTTCCATGTTTTCCCTTCGTAACAGTCCGTTAATTTTTTCCATCCTCTTCACTCCGCTGGTTCGTTTCATCTATCCGGCGCGTGCTCTGAACGAGGTATGCGAGAGGTTATGGATTCTAATATATAGTGTATAAATAACGGATCCTGTCTGTCCGTAAACGTCTTGGTTTTCTAGTTGCTCGAGATTTTCTGAAATCTTATCAGAAATCTTATCAGACACGTTTCATGGAGAGTTAATTTGCCATCCGATTTAGCCAATAACTGTTCTACAAATGCTTATTTTAACACAATGTAACATTAGCTTGAATTCTGTCTCGACTTTATGACAACAATCCGTATTTATTAAAATGCGTGATTTAGACCATGTACCTAGCCCATTCTTACATCTTACCCAGCATGTCAAACACAAAAAACCCATGTCTTCGGCGGGATTCGAACACGCGACCTTGGTATGCCTCAGCAGAATCTTCAAACACCCGTCTACCAAGGCCGATTTATGATCATTTAAAGGAATGTCACGCATTCGTGTGACAGGTAGTTTTATTTTCGATAAATTTAAATTTTATTGCAATCTATTTTTTTCACTTGTATGAAGAATACAGAGAAAGTATTGTGATCCTGATCAAAATCTACTTGGAAATTTTGATGAATTTGCACGATTCAGTTACCCTGTGTCAGGAAACGTTTTTCTTTTCCATTACCTTCCGTCTGTAGTCTGTCGTATATGCGCGGCTCCAGGTGATAAAAGGATTTTATACAATTCAAAGACGCTTTCTAACTTGATTTGATAAGTGCATTCTTTGCACTCCATGTTATTCGTTTCCTCGTCATCTTAAAACAGTTCCATTTTACTTGGGGACGGGAACTTAAAAAAATTTGTGTACCTATGTGTTGATTTTTACAAAAGCATGAATTCTATACGCAAATCCCTTATTTAGGTCTTAAATAAATCCATCCGCGGAAAAATATTATTTGATAACTACGTATCAAAGATTGGTAAACATCGAAGCACCGTTAGGATCTCATAAAATAATGGTTGGTAAAATATATTGTGAACGTAATAATTTTTCTCACCGCAGGATGGGTCATCTCCCAAGCGCGTGCGTGTGATTATATATATGTGTGTGTATGTATGTATACTATATAGCACGTGTTCCCAGACTTAAGCCTCACTCCCAGCCACTTCCTCCTCCAGTCCACACCCTCTCTCATTCGGAACGCGTTGTGAACGGGAAGTTTAACAACATGCACCTGCAACAACCTCCCGACGCTTCCCACATTTCCATTCGCCTTCTCACACACAAACATACAGCGCTTCCCGTGATTATTTTATTGCTTTAGCAGTTCCTGCCCGTCTCCAAGCCTTAAAAGGACCGCGTTCTCCCTTTCTACTTTTAAACATCTAAAGTGAAACGGATTCGGGATTGTTTTTCTTCCTCTTCGAAGGAAAAAGTTTTCTTTTCGTTCGCCTGCATCTCTGGAATCCATGGATGAAAAACGACTAGGTTTTCGTAATGTCTTGAGGAGAGAAAATAAATCGGAGTTTACAGTTTTACCAAAGTTTTTCTCTTCTTTTGTTTTTGAAGTCTGTTCTACTTGCCAAAGTCCTTTATTTTTAAACGAGCGTCCCTTTATATACACAGTGCAATGCGATCGTATTTTACCAGTTTTTCAAGTATGCACGTGGCGTTTTCAATTGTTTTTCGGATGTTGCGGTTTTGCACTGCGAGCAGCCATGTAAGAACTTTTTCCTGCGCTGAGTCGATTCTAATTTCCATTTAATGGTTTCTAACAGGGGATTAGGAAAGGAGTACTCCATTCGTACTTGGCCGTGAGTGCGCTACCTAGAAAATAAAGGCACTAATTGATAAATAGCTGTAAAAATGTTTTGGTAAACAAGATGCGCGTTTATGCCGCAAAGGTGTCCTATTTATTGATTGTTAAGGCATATTAGATTCTTAAAATATCAGTTTTTTAAATAATCAATTGGATTTCAGCCCCATAGCCACTCTGATAATACGTTTTTAATTATACTAGGGGGAAGCCCCTTGCTTGCTGACGCTCGCCAAACCCCTTCCCCCCCTCTCCTCGCTGTTTCTTCATTCCTACCATGTACCTATTGAATTTAGATTAGTTTAACGGGAATATGTTTTGAATATGAGTTTAATGAATATATTTTATAAGGGATGTATGTTTGGTTTTTAATAACAAATTAAGAAAATTAGTTGAATAACTCGATAAAAATAAACTTAGAGGGCTGAAATTTCCGAAGATTAAAAATGGCTGAGGTGTAGAGCGTTAGAAAGAGAGAGAAAACCAGAAATAGGATTTTAGTAATATAGATAAAAAATCTGATGTGGCCAACACATGACTTTCTCCATATTTGGGGTATAGATATTTAAATTATTATGAATAGCATTATGAGGCAAAATTAATATTTCGTATCATAAAAGAATACAGTCTTCCTTATTGCCGTAAATTAGGTATATTTTGAATATGTTTACAGAATTCACCGTTACATGGTGGTGGCGCTGTATACAGGAAATTACGAAAAAGTTGAATATCTCCGAAATGGATGGCTCTATGAAAATTTGTTTCAAACAAAACTTGGAAGAAATATTATTCTCTACAACTTTGGTCCTCACGAATATTACCAATAACGACGTTTTTAAGGAGATATTTGACGGAAACCGAAAAAACCGATTATGTATAAATAATTCCCAAACAATAACTGCTATGGAAAATTGTTTGAAATAAAAAATGTAAGAAATTATATTTTCTATATTTTTTGTAATGATCATTGTATACAATAATGAGGTATTATCGAAGAAATATCGCAAAAACCGAATCGGGTTTCGAATAAACCTCGACTCCCGTTTAACCGGTATTGTCCAAAAACTAATCAGTTCTTTATGTCCATACCAAAGTGTTATATATGAAATTTGGTAACGATATGGCAAGTACTTTTTGAGTTAGGGCGTCCACAATCACATACACACAGACATCATCCGAAAATAGTCTAAACGTGTTCTAGGGACCTCAAAACGTGTATTTCCGTTGAAATCTCGAAGTCGATTTTTTTCGTGATCACAATACTTTCCCATTACTACGTATGGAGAAGGAAAAATATAAATAACATGAATACTGCGTTCGATGTATTTGCATTTAATTCATATCTTCGGTCATTTCGATCAAGTTTTAATGTTATTTTAGATATTTAAGTCTTTATATAAGTGCATATGCATGGAATCTTATTATTGAAATGTTAAAAAGTTTACCAATACTCGAGTATAAATTCAAAATATGAACGAATTCGAATGAGTTTATTACGTATTCGACAGTAAGAATAAGAATCCTCATTCATTTTGGCGTTTTTTAGCGCAAATTTCGCGTCGATAACTTAATTTAAGATATTTTAAAGAGTTAAAGAATGAAAGTGTCCAAACCAAAAAGGTGATTTTTACGTGTTATCTTACGGGAAACGACATTCATTCTCTGGAGTCGAACCCGTGACCTTTTTCGAAATATTTTAGTCATAACGTAGAGATTCATCAACACTGAGATACTGAGAAATTTGTCTTCTAATTATAAGTTTATTTCTAATCGAGTTATTCACAAAATTAGAGCGTTACGCATCATGATGACCATTACGATTTTATAATATAGAGAGACAAAGGATCTACTCGTTAAATGAGATGATGCATTTGCAGTTCTTCACGAATTTGGCTTGATTTGGAAGATTACATTGAAATTTCAAAGATAATGTTAAATTATACGTAGGTCACTCGGAATGTTTTGACACACCACGAAGTTATTTGAATCTCTTTTTTGATCTATAGGCGTATCGTTGCATATACAACATGTATGTTTCAAATTGATACGACGCGTTTTTTTTAGAAGTTACATCGTCTTATATCAACACAGTTCTTCTTTGGACCTTAGTAGCAACGGAGATCAAAAGAGTGCATTTTCGAACTATGGTGTTTTTTACGTTAAAAGTGGGTTAAGTGGGCCGCAGTGCTTTGAAAAGCTAAGATCTATATTCATGGATGATTCTCCTTCCCATGCCGCGATGTTCCGTTGGTTTGCAGAATTGCGCAGATGCAGAGGTTCTTTTGACACGTACAGTAGTATAGCTTCGATTATCAGCGTCTATTGTCCTAAACATCAATTATCCGAACCCTGTTCTTTCATAAACGGCATAGCAAAAACAAAAACGGCCGAGTTTATAGCAACGTAAAATCTATCGTTATCTTTAACACAGCGCCTTCACATTACTTAAAAACATAATCACCGTAAGGCACAAATATAGCAGTTTCATAAATAAGTCCTCCGGTTTTTAGTAGGGCAAAACATTACGAAGGCAAAAAAAATTAAAAAAGATAATCGTAAATATAATTGAACCGTATCAGATTTTAGCGATTCATTTTCCCAGCCACCGATAGTATGAAACGCTCGATGGACGATTTCACTCTTTCAAAATATCCGCTTCTATAGGATACGCACGCGTTTCACGCGCTTCCCAATTACGTGCCCCAAAGCGTTGTAAAAATAAAGCGGTCCCGCGAGAAATACTAGTACACTTAAATTATACTAAATGCATTAGTGATTGCTTCCCTAAATTTCGCATCAGCTTCTGAACGACCGTTTTAACTCCCCAAATTCCCTCCTCTCTCTCTCTCTCTCTCTTTTCCCCGTTTCGTAACCAAACCAAAAAACTTTACCGCGACGGCAGCGCGCGCTCTCGCAAAACGTTTCGCCCTCCTATTCCTCGTCGTTCACTATTTTTTTGTAGTTTTTGCTCTTCATGTGTCGCCTCTACGCGGTCTCGTTTTTATTTCGAAATGGTCGACGTGTGCGCTCCCGTCGTAGAGAGGAAAGGGGGAGGTTTTTGAGCGGAGGGTGGAGCGGAGAGAGAGAGAGAGAGGGAGAGAGAGAGAGAGAGAGATGTAAGTGGGAGAGGGGAGAGGAGGAGGGTTTTCGAAGGGAAGAAAAACACTGCATTGTTTTCCGCCGTTCCGGAGAAAAGGTCGTTTTTTTCATTATTATTTTTCGTTTTCCTCTGTTTTAGGCGTCACCTTTTTTAAAAAGCCGGTCGCTAAACGCTTTTTTCCCGTACAGACGGCAGAGAGAGATAGAGAGAGAGAGAGAAAAAAAAGAGGGGTCCCTTTTGTGCAGAGGCACACACAAAAAAAATTGAACGCCCGTTGCAGGAAAGCGGTGCTGGGATAGAGAGAAAGAGAGAGAGAGAGAGAGAGAGAGAGAGAGAGAGAAAGTAAGAGAGAAGGGAGAGAGATTGGAACATAGGATGGCGGGGTTTTATGAATGAAATTTGGAGCCTCCGTTTTTCCCACTCCCTCCTCTCACCTGCTTTCTTTCTTTCTCTCTCTTTCTATCCCCCATTTTCGTTTTCTTCTTATATTCTCTCTCTTTATCCATATTTCTCTCTCGCTCCTTCCTCGATATTTTATTTTTGTTTCTTTCGTATATCTCTTTTCTCCTCTCCCTTAAGCTCTGTCTCTTTATCACCTTCCTTTTTTTTGGCTTTATCTCATTCCTACATTTTCCTTTATTTTGATTCCTTTCTCTTGTTCTCTCTCCTGACTTCTCTTTCTTTCGCATTCTACCTTTTCAGATGCCCACATCACTTTAATATCTTTATTTTTTCCACCCCTTCTCTTTTTATTCTCTTGCCCCTCCATGCCTTTCTTTTTCCCCTATCATTCTCTCGTTCTTTCTGCATCTTTTTTTCCCTTCTTTTTATCCTCTTAAGTTCCTTATTTTTATGTTCTTTTTTCGTAATTCGTTTTCTCTACCCCCTATCCTTCTTCTTCTATTCCCCTTTTCCTCCTGTACTTCATTTCTCTTCTCCTTTCTTATCTCACTTCTCCATTCTATCCTTTCGAGAGAGTTTGCGTTTCCGCCTTTCTTCCTTCCTTCTCGGATCCCTCTCCTCTTCGTTTTTAGCGTTTTTTACTTTCTACCTATCTTCTCGTTCTTTCTGCATTTCCTTCTCTCTCTCTCTCCCTGAATAAAGTCGTTTGTCTGTCTGTCTGTCTGTCTCCATCTTCCTCTCTCTCTGTCTGTACTCCAATTCTTCCAACATAAATATTTTAAATTACTGTTCTCTGCCCAAAACTCATGTTAGCCGTAACACATTCTTCTTATACTTTACGATATAGCAGCCTTAATTCCTCCTTCCTTAATCAACATTAATTTATTTCTTTACAGGATATCGATTTTCTCACAGTGTGTGCCGCTATCGACTATGTTACCTTTTAATTGCCTAGTGTCTACTATGTTATATTGATTACATTCATTACTATTGTTTTATACTACTAAATTATATTATTCTCTTTTATTTTATACTATGTATGTTATTTTATTTTTTCCCTCTTCCGTTCCTTTGTATGTGTTTCATGTATATTTCCTTTTATCCTGCCAGATTTTTGTATATATCTTGTAAATATTACGTATATATCTTTATATGTATTGTGATGACGGTATACAGTGTGGTTGTATTCAAGTTTTCTCGTACTTTACATACTATTTAATGTTTTACTTTTATATTTATTATCTAGGGGTTTCGCAGGTTTTTCACACTCCCCTTCTCAGTGAGTGTTTTCCTGCGTGGGTTTTACTAGTTAGGACAAGTATGTTCTTATCTAGGTTTTCCCCACTAATTTAAATCTGTCTTATACTTAAAAACTTCTTATTATGTTCGAATTTTATACTGTTCTCTACTATTGTAATATTGACGATTGGTTAAATGTAAGAAAGGACCTTATGGTCTAAATTTCGCCCGAATAAAGACGCTTATCTATCTACCTATCTACTTCTCTCCTTTCTATCTCTCTCTCTGTACTTATGTCCTTTCTCTCTCTCTCTCTCTGTACTTCTCTCCTTTCTCTCTTCCTTCATCCGACGATTGACTCCTTTGACGTGAGGGGGCGCGTGACGTGAGTTTAATGGAAGGATCTCTCGTTCTCTCTCTCGCAATTCTAGTCGGTGGAAAACGGCGTTAGGCGAGGGTGAGCAGCAGGAAACTACCTGAAAAAAAGTTTTTAAAAAAATCCGTGGGGATTGTTAAGACTTTATTCCGGGTCGGGAAAATTTTTCAAAATTTGCTCGCCGCCGCTTCTCATCGTTAACCCCATCCCTGGCCCGCTCGCCCCCCCCCCCCCCCCCCCCCACTTTTTGCTCCCGCCTCACCTGCTCCGCCTTCGAACTTCCTGGTCGATGGACGGATGAGGCGTGGTGGTGGGTGGAAGCGAAAACAATTCCGATGCATTTATTTCGCGATGCGTGGAGGTGGTGTTTATGGCGTTGTAAAGTACTTTGAGGCAACTTTTAAAAAAAAATCTAAATGGTATCCTTATGTCACACAAAGGTCTCTCTAACTTCTGACGTACAGGATGGATTTCCACATAATTTTAAAATTTATTCGTAATGATTGGAGGAATAGGCTCGAAAATCTGGGTGTGCATCAAAGTTTTTTTTATATAAACGAAATACGTTCCCTTAGAGGAAAAAAAGAATAACTGGGTTTATGTACGGGGAATGTTCGGTTTTATATATAACGATAAGGAAATAAGTAAAAATGTATGAATAAGTGTCTAGTGGTTGAGAGGGATATAGGAGGGAGCCAGTATACTTACATATAGCATATACTTTCATAGAAAAAAATTGGGGTTTTTTTGCTATGGCACGATATTTTTGCGTGTGTCACTTTGGAAATTACCGCAACTTTCATAATTTATTCTTTTTCTAAGTGTAAAAAAACGTCTTTCTAAACTATGTGAATCGATTAAAGAATATAGGCATCGTAGGAGAATTTGATGTGGATACAAAACATGCGACGGTGCGCTATATTCATTTAACATCTTATATTTATCGAGAGATTCGTGTACTTTCGTCTAAATGACGTAACGTGACAAGGATTAAGCGAGGAAACTCATTCTTAAAAGGAATTTCCTAGAGTCATAATAATTTATATGCCGTCCCGATGAATTATTTTCACTTTCGTTGCCGAGGTAACAGATTCCTTGCTGAGTCATCCTCATCTATCTTAGAGGCCAAGGAGCTTATTATTCTTTATCCGACTATCATTCCCCGATGTACTCTCTCTCTCTCTCTCTCGTCATCTCTCCTCCAATCACATTTGATCACCCCGACCTTACTCCCACCTTTCTCGAACTCTCGTCTCTCATCCTTTCCCGCCTCATTCTATCTTCCTCCACATTCTCGTATCTCTCACCTTTCAACATTACTTAATACGTTCTTTCTCCACCTCCAACTTCCTGCCTTTGCTCCCTTGCCTCTGCTTATCTTCGCCCTCTCCGTATCCCTCCTTTACTTTCTTTCTCTCTAACTCCCCTCCTCCATTCTCCTTAACCTCATCCTCCATCTCCTACTTCGTAATCTCACCTACGCACTCCACCAAACCACTCTTTCCCTCCTCCTTTCCTTCCGCTGCGTTCTCCTCCCTCTCCTCCTGCCCTCTACTCCTCTCTCCTCCTCCCGTCTCCTCACAACTAACTTCTCCTTCCCCTGTCCTCCTCCCTTCTCCATCCACCTTCTTCCTTCTCCTCTCTCCTCCCATCTCCTCTCCACCCTTCCCTTCTCTCCACCCTCCCCTTCTCTCCTCCCCCCCTCCTATCCACCCTCCCCTTCTCTCCACCCCCCTCCTATCCACCCTCCCCTCTCTTCCTCCCATCTCCTTCCTCTATTTCCTCCCTCCTCCTCTCTCCTTCACCTCTCCTCCTCCATCCGACTTATTTCGCCCCTATCTCTTCCCAATACACTTATCCCGACCCCTTTCCTTCTTAAACCATCCTCTCGACCCAAAAACACGCCCAGCATCCTTTCTATAGATTGAGATAGTCCATTTCCCTCTTCCTCGCAGCCGTTTCTCCCTCTCTCTCTCTTTGGGATTCTTGGTCCGGTATGCCTCTTGCGGCGCACACGTCTCCCACCGCCTCCTTTCCCTCATCCGCCCCGCCGGGGGCCTCATGGCTTCCTCCGTGACCGTCTCAGCCGCGGGCGGTCTCACGACGCCTTCTGAGAGATGGGGACGCCCTTCTAACCTTTTTTATATCGCTCTTGATGGCGCTGATTGAAATTTACGGCGACTTCGTCATATTTTGAAATGATATAGAAGGGACGCGGTTTAAAAAAAAAGAGAGAGAGATATCTGAGAAGATGAATTCCCCCTGAAAGGAGATGCGGTTGGAGATCCTTTTATTTATTTTTGTTTTTTTTTTCGGGAGCGGAAAAAAAATTCATCGGCTATAAAATTAAATCTTGGCAAGGAGAACGTTATTCAAGTGTTGACGTGATTTAAGACCTGTTACGCGAAACAAGGTGGGGTGATGGCGTTTTTGATAAATATTCGGTCTATTGCTACAGATTATTTTGTCTTGGATGAGAAGCGGGAGCTGATAACTTTTACCAGTGTAAACGGCTGGAGGGCGGCGTGATTTCCTTCGCAGCTTTTATCGAGTGTGTTTCTCGTGAGTGAAAGTCTATTTCGAGGAAAATGTTTTCGATAAATTATAGATTATTTATCTGGTTACGTTGATTTTTACCTTATTCACAATATTTGACAAGGTTTAACTCGGAGACTTGCAACTCGATACTCTCGATCAATACACCGCCAGTCTTAATTTTAATGGTAGCTCCGCAACTAATGAAGAAGTAATGCTCGCGAGTATTTTCATCAAGATGAACGAAGAAACAGTTTTATAAATAGGGCTACAGGAATAATTTTTTTCAGTAATCCATGATTGGTTAAATACGGTGGTTTTGTGTATGTAAACATCGGATACATCTGTTGAAAAGCTTTTATTAATATAAGAGCTTTAAAAAAATATTTTCCCAGGTTTTGAATTTATACCACATTTTTAATATGGCAATAAATGAATTGTTTATTATAAGAATAAAATATCGGTTTATACGAATGTGAGATATGATTGTATTGTCGTATCAGAAGGCATAATTGGCGATGTTTTAATTTCTCTGTGTTGATCCATAGAAGAATTGATCGCTGGAAAAAGCTTGCACCCTACCCCAGACCTTGTTTACGGTGCCTATCTTTTCTTATGATATCCTCCCGTTTTGCAACTAGTAACTGTTTATTATTTAATGAAGAGACCGTCAATTTATGGAATTCTTTGGCGCATAAATTATGACGCACTCACTTTGCAATTGCAATTGTCTTTTCGTATTTTTTATAGCTGATTACATTAAAGCGACGCAGGATTTTTAATTTAGAAAACTGCCATTCTTTATGTTACACACACGGTGTTTAATGTAAATCTTTGTCGAAACGAAACATCTCGTCGGATTAAAATAATCCGAATCCCACCGGTTTTGTCATAACGAAAATATCCGCCGAGATGAAAACGTTGACGAAGATGCTAGTCTTGTCTCGTTCAGCACGCTGGCTAAAAAAAAAGACTCTCCTCATCCGCCGAAGGCATTGCGGTGTCTCCTAACCCTGCGATTCCGAGATACGAGATAGGGTGAGTTGTGTGTGTGTATGTGTGTATATATATATATATGTGTGATATATATATATATATATATATATATATATATAAGAGCAAGAGATATAGAGGTTTTACTCTGGAATTTAAGGAGATGGAAGCGGATAAAGAGAAAAATAGGGAGAGAGAAAGGGAAAGTCTATTCCCCGAGACGGCGATTTCCAGAGGAAAGAAAGAAAAGGCGCGCGTGGAAGAAATGACGCGGAAAAAATAAACGAAGATCGTGATAGGGACGACTTTTTGGACCGAAAGAGGGATTGAAAAAAAAAGAGAGGATGAGAGAACGAATAAAAGGAAGGTTCCGTGTGGGTGGGGTGGTGGGGGAGGGGTAAAGGATGAAGGAAAAAAAAAGAAGAAAGTCAACGGGCGATATTGAAAAGCCGGAAAAGAAAAAAATGGGCGAAAAAATTGCGTGCCTATGGAATGGAAGGCGTATGGAAGCGTGAAGAGAACGTGTGGGATAGTGCATAAGGAGGGAGAAAGGGAAGCCAGTGGATGACGTCATGGCGGGAGGAAAGGAATAGGAGTTGGAGAGAGATGGCGGGGACATGGGTCGAATGGAAAGGTACGAGGCCCTTTGTTCTAATGTCCTTGCCCTCGAATTCGATTCTATCACGTGATATCCGGGCGATACCAACTTCCGATTTAACCTACGTTATCGAAAATTTTGAAAATAATGCGTTAGGTTGAATGCAATCCGGAGAAATAAATTGCTTTTACGAATTCTTTGTCTTCATCGAAAATTGTTAAAGATTAATTCATATATATATATATATTTGTTATAACAATTTATAGCGTTTTCTATCACATGCTATCCTACAATTAAATTATCTCCAACGGAAAATATTCTCGTTTGTGTTCCCAAGTCGGTGGGAAAAAAAATGATTTCACGGAGATAAATCATTATGCCATGGATTTTTAGGTCATTGGTCTCTTAGGTGACTAACGATTCGCGTAATATTTAAATGGCGATAGGGTTGGAACAGCTTCGATAAGAAAGATTGCTGATGATGAGTTTCTGTATATAAAACAAAGTTTATCATTGCACGAAATGCCTCAGTGGGATATTTCATATCTCTCCGAGTAATTTTCGTTTGATGAATATTCATAGAATATTGCGCTGATTAATATTACTAAGTTATCTCGATAGGAGAATGATAATGGTAAATTTCCTCAGATAGAGAAATTGGATTTCCTCGAATAGTCCACATTTTTACTTGCTCCAATTTAAGAATTAAATGCTCAGTTTTTAATGGCGCAAAAATTTTAACTTGCTTTTACAACAGAGTTTTAATTGTTGCACCGCTGAAAGAAATACATGTCGATTGCATATAATTGCGCCTTTATCCGAATCGGCCGTTGACAAAAATGAGGTGCAAATTTTTTTCCTTGGGTCAAAATGTTATGGAATGGCCGATGTTGTGTTTTCGAACAATTCCGAACCGATAAAAATGTAGGGTATCCGATAAATATATATGAACTTTGTATGGTAACCTTTACCATTCGGCGCATAACCCTCCATAAAAACCTTCCGAGGTTATACAAAGGGAATAAGGGTTTTGATGACACCCTCCACGTAGAGGAAGGGTTTTGGACGTGGAAAGAGTTCGGCCAGAATGCATAGTATTGGATCACGTATGAGTAGAGAAGGGATTGAAGTAATGGAGGCGATTCAATATAAAGGAGCGGCGGAAAGGTTGAGGTAAAAAATGTAGGATCGTAGAGAGGGCGGAAGAGGCGACAGGAAAAGGGTTTAGATGGAATTATATGCAAGGTGGGTTGCGGGAAGTTCAGGGGAAGAGAGAGAGAGAGAAAAAAAGGAAATGGGATGGTGTCTCGCAGGAGCCCCAAGTACCGGGATCAGGTGCCCGTTTACCCCGGAATTTTAATGCCCCCAAGGGGTGGAGGCAGACAGTAATGGCTCCTCCCCCTTCACCTCCCCCCCCTCCCTCTCGGATCTCGATCCACCCTCCTTCCCTCCCGGCAATCCCTAAAAACCGACTCGTGTCTCTTCCGAAACCCTTTCTCATCCAAAACCCCTAACCCCGCCACGCCTATCCCCTCCTACTATTAGTCTCTCCCTCTACGCATTCTAAGCTTTCTCTCTCTCTCTTCTCCGCCGCCCCACGCCTTCAACCGCCGTCCTCCAATGTCTTCCGCGCACGCTAATGGTCTCCAACAATTGTCTGGTACGCAGATTTACCACGTAAAGCTTCCCTCGTGCCCCCAACCCCTAAGTACGAGCACATATCCGGATTGTTCACGCATCGCCTAATCTCCCGAAAAGAAAAAATAATACTCGGTACGGAAACTCCCTCGCACGTGCCCTAAAATCCTTAATGCACTGTCGACCTCCCTCACACCCCTTCGCCAACGGACACATAACCCTGTTTTAAAATTCTCCGTATGCCTCCAAAGCTTCCTTATACTCCGTTTCTCCGAAACACTCCATATACCTCCCGTACTCCATAAACCCTCGGTACACCATATGCTTCCCTGCATACATATACTTCGTACAGCACCAAAAAAACCTTTCCAAGCCAGATCATTCATACTTCACCTCTCTCCCTCTCTCGCACCCGAAACCACACCCCGCAGGCCTCCCCCCCCATACACCCCCTCCCCCCCCCCCAAACCCGGAGGCCTTACTACCACGATCAATAGGCAACCGTCGGCAGGTATGGTCGCGTGCAGGAAAGTTTAAACTCCACTTCCTTTCTCTCTCCCTCCCTCTTAGCCGTGCGCCCCCTCACACTCTCCCCCTTTAATCTAAACCCTCCCCCTTCTCCTCCACGCTCGACTTATTCTTCGTCCTTCATGCAAGCGGTCGCCCACCAACGCCTCCTCATACCCCATCCTTCTCTCTCTCTCTTTTAAAAAAAATCCCTCCTTCTCATTCCACACTTGCTATAACGCTAGCCATTCTTCATCTTTTTTTTTTAAACCCTTCGTTTTTTTTATCTGCATATTCCTCGCATTCCCTTCCCGAATCTTTTTCACTACCTTCCCTCCAACTATCTCCTCTTCACAAAAGGAAAGCCAAAACCCTTCTTTTTATCCTGTAACTCAACCCTTATTACCTTCCGGTCGATTTTTTGTCGTTACTATTTGTTATCCCGTTCCTCTTTTATCTCTCTTCTTTTCTCTCCTCCTCCTCTCTCCATCCTTCTCACCAATTTCGGGTGTTCGGTTTCTCGCGTACAATAAAAGGTAGGGCTTTTAGTTAGAGCCTTATAAATGGTATAGTACGGCATGACACGAAGAGATTGGTCAATTCAATTTTAAATGTTTTTAAAAAACTTTTTTAGCAGAATTTTTGCTGTAGGAGAAGTGGTTAGTATGCATTGCTTCGTTGGATTAAGGAGGTTATCAAATTAATTTCCATATTCATCGGTGTTTTTTTTAATTTCTGCATAAATAATGGAGCGTTGGAAAAAAATTGAAGAAGTTTCTTTTGTGTGTGTGTGTGCGGTATAAAGAGGTGTGGAAGTACGCTGATAGAGGAGCACGGAGTTTCTTCAAGGTAATGTGACGAATCTTGAGGAAGTTGATGAACTAACTTTAAAGATAATCCGAAGAGAGCTTTATTTATTTAAAAGTAACCCATATGGGGAGTTTAATCTTCTATGAATATTCATCTATGGAAATTCTACGATATTGGGATTAGGTACTCCCGTTAAAACTCTCCGTTATTTAATTTGAATTGGCTTTTAAACTATTCGAAGGAGTAATTTGTCGAGGTTAAACTCGTCTAGCATTCTTTCTAATTAAAAAGCAGATCGAGGTTAAGTTTTATGTCACGGTATTTGTAGGCCTATCGTTTTAACGAATGATTCGTAATTCGTAGCCTTTAATTGCTGTTGTGCTTTCATTTCACAAATAATAAAACAATTTAATTCGTCGGCTTCATTATTTTATTTCGTAATTGGCATATAATTTCCATGAATATTGTCATAGTTACTTGATTGATAATTTTCATTTTGTCCTTTTTTTAGGTGAGCATTTGGTCCAAATTTATCACGACCGCGCTGATTCCGTTCCCATTTATGTTATTTATGTTTTACTTCATTATTGCTGTTCATTAGAGAATATGTGAATATTTAGATGTAAAAAATGGATGCATGTTCGGGAGTTAAGCGGGCGTTGATTTTCCTATACATCTTTTAATTAATGAAACACATTAAGAGCATAAGTTTTTCCAAGTAGTGTACCGCATTATAAAAAGTTAAAAGCCTAGGTACAAAATTTTATTCTACTCACAGTTTAATACCGAAAGACATAAGTTTCTGGTTTGGAATACCAAAGTTAAAATTATATGAGCAAAATAAAATTAAGAATGCGGAATACGCCTATTCACTTTGTTCTTGTAGTATATTATCTCCGAAACTGGATATTGTCTAAATTTTCTACGCAGATCTTTGTAATGTCGAACTGACGGATGCCTAAAGAAAAACTTTAAAAATCCAATTTTCAAATGAAACTTGCTAGAACGACTTAAACTGGGACTTTTAATGTCTTTTATAGAAGCTTGGAGAGAATTTTTCCAAGGAAGGCAATTGAAATCGAAACACTAAAACTACACAGCCCAAACCTCCTAGTAGCTTTTATTGTCGCGTCTATCCAGTAAATGTCGTACTTTTAGTGCTTGCTTTTTAAAAACAAAATTTGTCCTACTAGCCGATGTATTTGCTTCTCTATCAGAATTATCCACTGAACTTAGGTAATGTCTTCTTATAGCTTTATTACGGATATTGGCCATGAAGTATTTACTTAAGACAGTGGTATGTCTCAATTTTACGGCATAATGGTAGATGAAGAAGAAAGTGGTTCCGTAGAGGGAAGGAAGACTGAATTATGGGATAGGACTTTGTGCGGCTATGATTTCCAAAACTGGGGTAAAATTTACAAGATAAAATTAATTTAATGGATAGTGCCATGAGATTTTTGACAGAAATCTATACTAACTGAATGAATAAGTTAGGAGAAAATAATGGCTGAAGGCTATCATATTTTAATTATCACTATTTTGATTCGTTAGTAGCGCGTGATATAGTAGCATTTGCTATTTAATAAACCTGTAGATTATAATTTTCAAGAGTTTATCTTGAACTGAATATACAATCATAATTAAAATAATATGTAGCTTTAGTATACTTACCAACAACTACAAACCACCGTATCACAGCGAATCCTATTCTATGAAAAGCAATTCATATTAAGGTGTATTATTTTTTACTTAGCATTTCAACTAGTCAACTGGTTAATACCTATTCCAAAATCTCGTCGTGATCTTGTTTAAATAAAATACCTTTGAAAAGCTTATTATGGTCAAAGGTAACTTTTCGATCGATAAACACGTAGCACTCCAAACAGACTTTCTCTTATAAGCATAAAAAATAAATAATCGAGAAAATCCAACTAAGTCTGTGTAGCCATTTGGTCATTTCACCGTTTATTCCTGCGGCGATATCTCTTCCGGCGCGTCCTTTCTCTTCCTTCCTCTGTTATTTTACCTCTTTCCCTCTCCTTTTCGCACATTTTCCTCCTCTCGTTCGTCCTTCCGTCCAACCGACTTGCTCTCAACTCCATCCATAAATCACATGCACTTGATTTTATAAAGCCCCTTACACCGCCCTCAAACCAAAGCGCCCGAATTGCCAAACATCCCCACTCGGCGAATCCAATCTCACCGCCCTCAGAAGAACACCCAACTCTCCTCCTCACAGACGCTTACCTAGCAAACCGCAACCCTTGCCCTCATGGCCTACCTACTACCTAAACCTATCTTTCCTTCCTTTCATCCCCCTATGTCTCGCACCAAATCACGTCGATCCAAACGTTCCTTTCAAGCCTAACGTTCGCACCAAACCGAGACCACCTGACCTCTTCTGTTTCCAGACCTCTTCCTTGCCCTCTCTCTGCACCTCCAATATCGTAACCCCTGCCTCCGAAAATCCTCTGTTCGGAACAAATCTGAATATATGTTTTATTTTTGACCCCGCGTCTTTTTTCTAACCTCGTGAGTCTTTTTTTTTATCCAGCATGTTCAATTCATGCGTCCGTTCTCCCACTCCTTTCTTGCAACCTGTCTCACTTTCTGTTCCTATTTGGCCGTCGTTTTACATTCTCCCTCCTTTTTATTCCATGGGCCTTATCGTCATCTAACCCTGCCATTTCATCAGAATGATTCTATCTCTCTCTCTCTCAACGTCCCTTCTCACTTCTCCATCTCGCCGTTCCGTTTCGCTATGCCAAGTTACATCCCATCATATCACACGATCCAAGCATTCCATCCAATTCACCGCCCGCTCTTAAGCATCTCATAAAACCATCCAAACTATTCATCAAATTTAATCATCCCATTCCAGCATTTAATCATCTAATTCATCATCCTACCCAATAATTCCGCCCGAATCTCCAATTTCGTTCCGTCTTCATCATCTTATCGTATTTAGCCGTCTCATTCAGTCATTCATCCAAAATCATATCCATCCATTACATAAGGATAACACTTTGAATTTTCACATGCAATAATCATATCCAACTCTCCAAAACTCCAACTCCACAAAATATTTTCATCCTATCTGACTATACCATTCTATTCAATTATCCTATGTTATCGAACCATTCTGCCCTGTGAAAACATCCTATCCTATACGAAGGTTTGCGGAAAATTCTTTGAAAAAGATTCTTCGGTAAACATTTCTTCCGAAAACAATTATTCGAAAAAAATCCTCTTCAAGATAATATGATAATGCCGTTAGTAAGAATTGCTTTCCAAAGAATAGTTATTCCATCCTATTCAACAATTCAATAATGCAACTCCCCACACCGACGTTCGCAATAATTCAAGTTTTTCTCTGTCCTTTTCCTCGGAAAAAAAGGCCGCCTTTTTCCATTCAAGCCTAGCTTATTGCGACCAACTGGGAGAGGTCCGTTACTCCTCCCTCCCTCGCAGCAATCTCATCTAATCTCTCACCCTATCCCACACAGCCTTTAAAAACTCCTTACTTCCCACACACATACAACCCCTTTTCGGCCCTCCATTTCTACGCCCCTCTGCCCATCCGAATCAGTTTCAGTCGCCCCATTGCCCGCTTTGCAGCTCTGCTGCCGGGAGAATGGGGAAAAAGGGCGAAGGGGGTGAGGGTCAGGCCGGCCATTGCCACCTTTTGCCGTTGTCCGCTCGCTGCCGACCGTGAAATGGAGAGAGGCGTATGGGAGGTAGGGGAGTGAGAGACAGAGAGGGAGGGAGGGTGGGAGGCTCTGTTGCTCCGGTCTCCGGAATGCTGCGGGGCCGGAGGTCCTGGAAAGAATGGGAGTTGACAGATGAAACGTGGATCAGAGAATAAGGGGAGCGGAAGTTGAAAAGTGTTTGCGGATAAAACCCGAAAGCGTTTTAAAGGGCCATGGCTCCAAAAGAAAAATGTGTCGGACAAAATGAAAAATAAAAAAAAAACGATGGGAATAAAGTGTTTGGAAAGTGCTACGGCGAAGGGTATGTTTTAAAATGACTTTTCCATCCAGGGTGGAAGGAAAAAATAAAGGAATCGAAGATGGTCAATTTTTTTTATTTTCTCTGCGCATTTTTCGTTCCTGTTCCACCAAAATAAAAATTAATGACGTAGCTTTTATGGTAGTATTTTTAATAATGTTTTTGTTCTCCAAGTAATTTTAAAAGCCGACTTTTTTCGCCCCTTTTTTTTGGACCCTACACTTTACATGTGGCCTGGAAACTAATTCATTAATTGTCGCGCGCTGAAGCGGTTGGGTGATTCTTCTTTTTTTTTAAATTACGAATTTGACGCAGGTAATTCTAAAGCTCGCTAAATGGAGCATAGCCGGGTATAATTCAAGCTAATTCGACCCATATAAATCCCCCCGTGACGTTTATTACTCTAATTACACCCCAAACATTTTCAAACGGCACTTCCTCCCCGCCTCGGAAACGAGTCCAGGTGTTCAGCTGGGAACAATTTTCGAAACGCAGATCAAAACGGAGTCCGAATCCGTGCTCGTTTTAAAGAAAAACCTCCGGAATTATTCACTCTCCCGTTTACCCCCCTCGAACCGCGTCACAACCCGTTACGCGAAGTTCGTTAATCTCTCCTCGTGAAAGTCCTGGAAAGTAAGCATGAAAAAAATAGGAAGGATTTTTTTAACGTTCTCCAAAACTCCGCTAGACTTTTTGGCTTTCCTTATCCTGCTAGAAGTTTAAAAGTTTTACAAGCTCGCCGCAACAGGAGAAGTAAGAAAGAAAAGCGACAGAGAAAGAGAGAGAGAGAGAGATATGAGAAGCAGCCAACTACGCTTGCAACGGGAAGGATTTTCTCGTCGGTGAAAAGTCTGGTGGCGTTTTATTTATGTAGTTTATCCATGTTTGCGTGTGTCTTATTTATTTTAGTTTTTTAGTGTACGTGGGTGCATACGCGTGTCACACACCAATGTCAGCAGAAGGAAAGCGTGTGTACGATCACACTGTCACCCGAATAGGCCACCCTTTCGTCTTTTCGGACTTGGGGACATTGAGACTGCTTCAATCGATCAATGGGCATTTAATTCAATGTATGACACAAAAATGGCGTCAGGGCCATTGAAAATATAGGGATCCTTTACTTTATTGCCGTACTCCACAATATTATTTCTACGTGGTCCACAGGAGAAGAAATTAAATAGTAAAACTATCTCCTAGGGCAGGGATGGGCAAACTTTTCTGCATGGCGGGCCGCATCGGTGTTTGCGAATTCTTCAGCGGGCCACATTGAAAGATTCCAATGCTTAGGCGGGCCAGATTAGAGTTTAAATCGGAAATAGCTTAGATTCTTAGGCATCATACATAAGTGAAAAACAGGCACAAACAAGGATTGTAGGGCGAAATTTTCAAAACTAAAGGTTTTATTGTCATAATTTTAGCAAAAGTAATATAAAATTGTGTTAAATTTTACAGATTGCTTTTTCACCAAAGCTTCGCGGGCCACGTTAAACGCTCTCGAGGGCCACATGTGGCCCGCGGTCCACGGTTTGCCCACCCCTGTCCTAGAGAGCCGATGAGCGAAAGTTGTGCATTTTTGGCTCAAAATTTTTGCAGTCCCTTAATGGAAAACAGCAAATTCCGTAGTCGGTAAATTGTTTAAGTCCTGATAGTATGTTTAGCGGCATTGGGCAGACTTGTGCGTGTGATTTCACGAAAGAGTAAAAAAAAAAGTCCCGGCTCGTAGAATATAAGAGGATGAGAATAAATGAGAAATATGAATCCGCAGTGAAGTGGCTTCTTGTGATACGGGAGAAGATAGGGATGTGAGAGGGCAACTTCGGTCGGGAAAGGAGTGAGATCAAAACACAGAGGATAGAGAGGACGAAGAGAGGGGAGTTTTTCTCACTCGTCCATCTCTCTCTCTCTCCTCTCCCCTCCTCTCCCCTCCTCTCCCCTCCCTCTTCACTCCTTTCCCCCTCCCACCCCCACCCGATCCGATCTCTCGAACGACTATCAGGCCGAAGAGAAACGTCAAAAACAGAACCGCACAGGGGTGGCCGAGACTTCAGAATTCAATTACTCCGGTTGCTCATTTGCTCATTAATTAAAGCGGGTGGAGTGAGCGATGGAGAGTGTGTGTGTGTGCACGCGCGAGGCGGAGGAGGGAAGCAGTGCTTCGAGAGAGAGAGATAGAGGGAGAGAGAGAGAGAAACAGACAGAGAGAGGTTGAGAGGGGGAGAGAAGAAAGGGAAGAGGATGTTTTTGAGTGGAGAAGGGAATCGACCCAGGGTGCTTGAGCTTTAGCGCGTCGAGTGTCGGGACGGACTAGGGGATAGTTTTGAGCGGCTCCCTCTTCTCCAAAGAGAGGATGAGAAATGCGACTCGTAGAAAGCAGAGAAAGAGAGAAAGCAGGAACGAATGGAGAATGACGAAGAACGAGAGTAGAAGAGAGAGAAAAAAGGTCGAAGATGGAACGGACGGAGGAGACCTTTTCGCTATAGAACTTCATAGAGAGAAAGAGAGAGAAAGAGATATCTACGGAACCAAAGAGATGTGGTAAATGCTTCCAGATCATCCTCTATTTAAGAGTGGAAGCTTACAAAATGGATAATGGAGGAATTAGGGGGAGAGTATCGTGCAGATTACTACCTTTGTAATTAAATTGAAATATCTATACATAGTGAGAGAGGGGGTGGGGGCGGGGGGGGGGGGTTGTTTAGTGCGCGGGATGCATGTTGCAGCTTTTTGGTTTGCGAGGAGAGCTCGATGGAAGCAGCGCTGGAAGGTTGGAAGCCTTGTCGTCGTCGGAACAGGAGGAAGGACACGGAGCGGGAGGAGGATGAGGAGGGGGGAGAGGGAAATAGGAGGAGGATGTGACGGTGGTGAAGTGTTTTGCGCGGAAAAGGTTTTCCGTGCGTAGGAGTTATGACATGGGCAGGAGCAAGCGGACTGTGCTCGAAGCAGATGTGTATTCGCTGGAGAGTGGTGAAGGGTTATGGCCATAAAGAGTCGCTCGATGGAATTTTGTTAACGGTGCGGCGCGAATGTTTAGGAGGTACGGATATATGACTAGGACGCCCTCTCTCTCCCCCCCTCTCTCTCCCCCTCTCTCTCTCTCTCTCGAATAAACCTATTCGATTGCAAATGTTTTCCTCCTCGATTCGAAAGTCATATAAATGTTTTTCGGGAAAAAGTCGAAGTATATCTCATAATACTATGTGGTTAAATGCCCTCCTAATCTTGCGCGTTTGGAGAAATGCGAACAAATTTGAAATACGTGGCTGTGTAACATGGTGACATATTTAATCATAAATGGGTTATTTGTTTACATGTACTTAATACGCCGATTTTTATTTATACTTGAATGCAATTTTCGTATTTATATTAAAGCTGATAAGTCGTTATTGATTGATTGCTGGAGGTTGATCGAATATGAAATTTTTGTTATAATATCCCTTATCCTAAAGTACCGCAATTATTAGCAGATGTTATAAATTCGTTCGTGTAAAATAGTTGAATGGGATAATGAAAATAATTGTGTGCAATATGAGGGTGTTTAGTTTTGAAGAAACGTCCTTTCGCACTTAATAAATCTTTGAAATAATCTAATGTAGGCAAAACGCATCCGAAGAAAAATTAAAAGATGCCAAAAATTTTTAAATTCTCTTTTTGAGATAATTTAAAGTATATAGACCTGGGGAAATAACTCATTATATTACGATCATGTTAAGTACTCGTATATGGACTGCATATTGTTATCTAATTTATTTGAGGCATAGGCAATAATTTTATTGATTTGAGTTGAAATAAAGTTTATTCGGGCAGCAAAAATAATAATTTATGAGTCGGAATAAATTATATTTGATTCAAAATAGAAATAGATGTAAATCGTGTGAGAATTTTTCTTGCGATAATCATTTGAATTTTTTAAAGCTCAAATATTTCACAGTTGTTTTAATAAGAGCTAATTGTGTATGTAATTATAAAAATGTGTACTTTTAATTCTCAGTCATTCTTACGTGCTATTTAATAAATAACTGAATTTTGCATTGGCAGTATTATAATACGTACGTAGTTTGCAGATTGCAGAAATCGGTTCGAATGGTTCACTTCATATTACAACGATCACACGAGTAGAGTTAATTGCTTATACTCGTATATTGAAATTGTTTGTGGTGCACCTTGCATCGTGCTTTGGCACTTTGTTTCGAAAGGCGCTCACTAAAGAAGATATGTTGCCAGTGTATTAAAGGTGTGTGACAAAGTATTTTTGTAAACTTTATGCTTTATAATCTACTGTAGCGCCCGAATTTTACACGTTGGAACTTTGTGCCTAACATATGCTTCCATTTCTTCCAAAGCTCTTATACTTTCTACTCTGTACTTTATAATCTAATTATAGAGTAAACCTAATTAATACTCGGCATTGTCAACATATTTCCACGCGAATACCGAATGTAAGGAAAAGATAAAAGTTACGCTCACCTAAAAAAATACAAAACAGCCAAGATCTCTGATCAGTAACATGCACGAACGTCCATGAGAGAAAGTATCGACTTTGTTAAGGGGTGATGATGTTTGGCGATATGTTTCCACACGCACGTTAGCGATCGCAAGCGGGCAGGGAGAAAAGTTGAAAAAAAGATACTCTTCCTGTCCCACTCCGTTGCTCCGGGCACCCATTTCGTGTTTACACTCCTCACCCAATCTCCCGTCTGCATCCGGTCCCTTCTCACTACCCCCCCCCCCCCCCCTCTCCATCCTAACCCACCACCTCCCTCGCCATTTGCGGACCGGCTTCCTCCACCTCGCTTTCCTCCTCCCCCCATCTCGCTCGTCACCTCAGCCTCTGCCTCAATAACGCTATTAACGCCATCACTTTCCTCGTCTCACCCCTTCTCCTCGAAATCTCCCCCCCCCCCACCACGCCCACGCCACATTCGCCTACCCCTCCCCGACGCCGTGGATTCACGAGGGCAACATCAACTCCCGCCGCCTCCTCCATGCTACCTACCTCCTCCCTCGCGTCGCACACCGAGTCAAAAGGGTTTGTGGGTCTCGCCAGCGCGCGAGCGTAGATTCATTTGAGCGCGATTGCCGTCTGGAGTCTGAATTAACGCGTATTGAAAAGAGTGAGTGAGTGAGAGAGAGAGAGAGAGCGGTTGGTGCGGGATACGAACTAAGTGGATGGGTCACTTTGAATGTGACGTTGTTAGCCTTTTTTTTTTTTTTTACCCCTCCGGAGCAGGTTGTCGGTTTGTCTCTTGAGAGGTTTCCGTGTCGTTTAGAGGGAGGATTTTTTTGTATTTTTTCACGCTCGGCGTTGAAACGTCGCACTGGTATCGTAGGGACGTTCATTTTTTCCTCTCTTTTTTTCTCTTTTTTAATCCGAGCTGGAAAATTTAATAAAAAAAATGGTCTCTTTGACGGAGCTAAGTCCGCCGAGAAATACTCTCATGTCTTCATATACGCCCGGTTGTAAATTTGGCGGATTACAGTTTACGTATGGGAATCGAGGCGGTTTACTCGAAAAGTTTTTTTTTTACCTGCTCATTGGTGTGTTTTCATCCATTTTCTAACACTCTAACTGGACCGAAAAATTAGAAGAATTAGAAATTTTTCCTTTTTCCCAGTGTTAAATTCGAGACGTGTTTTAGCTTAAAAATCATCCTTTTTTCATTAAATTTTAGTATTGTTTTTAAAAAATAGTATGTTACGCGTCCTTATCTACAGAATGTACGGAATTTATATTATTAGTATTTTATAATTTCTCCGAATCTTTTATTAAAACTGCCAGTCCCGGAGTTGGATATTTCGTATTATAAAGTCATTATGACGTTATTTTAATTATTATCCTCGTTTTTTCTACATTTTTAACAAATTCCTTTCTCCGAAATTAAGATCCGCTTTAATTGCTCCTATTAATTATCATCGAATGAGAGCACTTATTTAAAAAATAACCCCATCTCATTAATTTCGAATACCGTTTTATTCTATTTTAAATACATTTTTACGAGGTTGACGTAACGAGATGTTTAAATTCGATACTAAATTCCAAATAATAGTTCCAGCGAAATATTTATTTCCGTAATGACTCTCGGCGACGTTGTTTTAGTTCAAATATTCCAGTTATTTATCAGCCGTGGGCTGCCTTTCACTCTCTCTCTCTCTCTCACTCTTTCTTGTTTTACTTTTATTGGAATTCCTCTAGCTGACATCCTTAATCAACTCCTCACTTGCGGAATTCCTTCATAAGACCCGTTTATTCGGGATTGTATATATACGGAATTCAATCGGATAACTCAATCTAATACCACACCGTCTTTGAAGGTTTGTTTTTACCCAGAAATATATCGGCGCGCCGAACGCGATCGCGTTAACAGAGACTGGTAAGAGGTTGAGATGACATACGAAATTCCACTTAATCTGTCTTGTAGAAGAGCATTCCGCAATACGTTTTCATTTTGACACTTTATTCTCTCTGGCGGAAACTCATCGTAGGTAATTTTCGGAATTTTTTTAATACTTTGGGAAATGAAATTTTTAAGATGTCGGCATTGCGCGCTGCGTTGAATAGCGTCTGGATGAACTATTTATTGCCTTCAGAATTAGTATTTTTTGCATTTTCAGCCGAAATCAACAGCAGTGTATGGAAACTAAGTCTACCGCGAGAATCGAAAATCACAAACGTTCCGGATGACATAGATTTAGCTTTCCCAATAAACATCGACTGTTTAAGAGAAAAAAAATCGAACGTCAAGTCGGTAAGTTAAATTTAACTTTTAAATCGTCTTCTCGCCGTGCTAGACAAGCCTGGGAATTCAGAGAACCCTCTTATCCTATAAACATTTTTTTTCGAGAGGGATCTAGATCTAGAGCATGGACAACACTGGGTTGTTTAGAGAATAAATGTCTGCTTCCGTATATTTCCATTCGTGTCTCTTCGGGAGTATTTACGCATCGCGTAGGCACTAGTCATTTTATTCTCTTTGCCACTACAATACAAATGGGTCGCCATGGAAATGAAAAATAAGGAATGAGTCACTCCGCCCTCCCATAATTTTTTCTTCGTTCATTTTTTATCTTATTTATTTTTTTGTGAGTCTCGTGCGTGTTCGTGGCGCTGTTGAGTGTGCTTAAAGTTTGTGTCTGGGAAACGCAGGAGCAGAGAGAGAGAGAGAGAAATATATGGAAAAGACGGTTTTTTCGGACGGATTTATATATTTATTGTGTTCAGCGTTGCCTGCGCCTGGCAAGGATATGCGTGACGATCCGCTTTCATTTACAAGTGTCACATCTGCTCGCGTACGTATATTTCAAAGTCTAATATCGTCGCAATAACCGGTTAGCGTGAATGGCGCTTGTGTAAACGCCGTAATTTTGTTTTTGTGGGCTGCGTGCAAAGCGGACCGAATTAAAGATGCTGCTTTACGCTTTACAAAAAAAAAAAGGGAACGGATTAATGTTCTTCCATATGTGGTTGTTTGCATGTTTATGTTAGAGAATTCCCTCTTATGGTAATCATTCCGTCTGGTGCGCTCAGCGGTGTGCGCGCGGTTAGAGTTAATTTTTACGAGATTATGAATGGGCTGGTGGTTGATGCTCCAATTAGAAAGAAATGTTTTATTACTGCCCGCTAATGTTATGTATGCCGCCGCATTTTTTTTCGCTCGCCAAAACGGCTAAATGAGTCATTGCCCTAATCACTGAGTTTCAATTTATTACTTGGAATTCTGTCGTATTATTTTCTAACGGACAAATGACTATTGATTAAAGCGTTAACGACCGTTCTAAGAGTTAGATTTCCGCATACTTTTTATCACGTCATACATAAATTTAGGTATATAAAAGTGTATGTGTGTATAATGGGAATAAAATCGGAGAGTAGATGATTCCATACGTGAATTACCCTTTAAAATGTGCTTCAAGATAAATTTTTGGAAATTATTTATTTAACATCGAGAGTTTTTGAAAATGATCAGGCTAGAAATGTTAAAATTTGGCCGCCGGGCAGCAAGCACTTAGAATTACGCAGCGCTGCCAGTGATTACCCTAAAACTGATTTTTTTCACCTTAACCAGGCATCTGAATTACCGAGCAAACAAGCTAGCGGTCTCTATACAGGGGCAGGTAAAAATGGAACAAAGATAGTTTTCTTCGTTATTGCTCATTTTCATGTTCTGCTTTCATATATTTACTCACTCGCAAACGATGGGGACAGGAAGTGTTCGTATTCAGCCTGCTGGCATAAAAAAACGTCGCTTTACGTTGGTTTAGAATTTTATTGTTGCTAAGGAAAATTTTTACGGTATTCGTATAGATATGGCAGTACTCACGCTGCGACTTGCATGCTTTGCAAAAGTACTCTTGGCTTATTATGTCCTTGAATGACCTAATCCGACCAGTCATATGTGCGAGCCCTCGTTTTAATTTATTGGCGTTGCATGCTTGCAGAAAATATCCATTAGCGTTAACGAGAGAGCCCTTTCTGCCTCTTATATTTATTCCTCTCCCGTGTTCATTTAAACTCTAAAAATGGTTTTTTCCTCGGGGGTTTTATCATTCGGTAAAACAATAATATTGATAAAATGCATTTATTCAGTTATATTCCTTCATATTGAAAACAGTAATTTCTTTCACAAATTTTAAAAACATCAGTCCTCATTCGGTTTTGGTCCTCACGTCGGCGTCTTCGATTTTTCCGAACAATGGAGCCGCGAAAAGACGCGTTCGTTTCGCGAGAGAAAGCCGTCGTCTTGGTAAAAAAAAAGTGGGTCGAAATCTACGAAGTAGCGCTCCATTTACTTAGAAAGTCCCGGCCATTTTGGCGTCAAACAATACTTCACAGCAAAATTCCTTCGCCGTCGCGGGGGAGGGGGTTGGAAGCTTCTCTCGAAAAGAGGGATCGCGTTATGCGAGACCATGCACCTGAGAGAATCAATCGATGACTCCAAAAGATGCGTCTTTTTTTTTAGAGAGCGTGCTGGTTTTTCAATGCATTTTGATCAAAGGGAATGAAGGAAGGGCATGCGAGGGAAAGAGAGAGAGAGAGAGAGAATGATAGATTGGCGGAATCCGACGCTCCCCGTTTCAGAGGTAGAGAGATTGGGAGATAGACGATTGGAGGGAATGAGAAAAATAGAGATAGAGTCAGAAAACCGGAGAGATAAGTGGCGAGTGAGAGAGAGAGAGAGACGGAGAAAAATAAAAGGTGTAGGAAAAAAAGGAGGAAGAAGGAAACGGAGCTTATTCGGCGTACGTGGTGAGGTTGGGAGAGAAGGGAAACGTGGGGAGGATTGGTTGGGTTGGAGGAGGAGGGGGGGGAGGGGGAGGAGTGAATCTCCCTTCGGAAGCTGTGCGGAAGCGCTAATGTTATAGGACGGAAGAGGTTTTCGGGTGGAGGAGAAGGGGGAATAACCCAGAAGAAGAAGAAGAAAAGTGGAAAAAAGGGTGGGGGAAGGACGAGACGACGGGGGAGAAGGAGAAAATATTGCGAGGAGGAATTTGTGGCGGGGAAAGAATTAGGAAGAGGGTTGAGTTAGAGCGGAAGAAATTAAGGTGGTTGTGAGAGCGAGTGTGAGGTATGGTTAATGAAAGGAAGGAGCTCGGGGGGTGGGTGGGTGGGGGGGAGGGAGGGAGGGAAAGAGGAGTAGCTGGAAAGAGAGAAGAAATAGTATAAAGTTGGATGAGAACCGTGTAGCGTGATGGGGTTGGAGAGAAAACCCGTGGATTTTTGTATTTTTTTTTCGTTATTTTTGGGTTAGGTGAGCAATTTTTTCCGGGCGAGGTTTGTTGCTTGGGCGAACCTCGGTTTTTTTCGGTCTGCTTGGATAATAGGACGTAATATCTTCGAGGGAAGAGAAGGGAGTAGCGAAATGAGAAAGGATGAAAGAAGTGAGAGATCTGAAAATTAAAAGGAAAGGTCGTTTTTGTGTAATTTAATCGCGGCTCTTCTTGTAATTCGCGTTGTCGTGTTTTCATTAAGGAGGTCGTTCTGCTTCTGTCTGGTTTTGTTTGCAAGAGTCTTGATGTACTCTAATCAGCTTATGTACTCATCTGTTTTCACGTGGCATGAGGATCCACTCTTGCAAGACGAACCATGCACAATATCCCGAAACTGAAACTTGAAACTGATGTTGGAATAATCTCTCCAATTATCACAAGAGGAACGAGTAATGACTAACAGGCGAAAGAGAGAATAGTATGAAAATAGTTGCAATTTAAATAAATGTGTATGTTACAACAAGCGTAGTATATTTCATTACAAGTAAATCATTTATTCGATCGATTGAAAAATGACGTAATAGCTTAATTATGGGTAGCATTGCCTTTTATGCATATATAATAACATGTTTATATTAATAAAAATAATACCTAATATATAATTTATCGGTTTCTAAATATATAATTCATTTCCGTTCGGTGTTCGTTATATTTTAAAACAAAAGTTAAAACGATGTTAATTAAACGAATAGGGCGTTTGCGACGTAATCGTAATCATAATTACTCCGATTTATACTAACGAATATTACCGAGTGACAAATTACAATCGTATTTAAAGTTGTTATTAATTTCGGTGAGAATCTAGTTGAGAAAACACGAGGGTATATTTAAATAGTTATCACACCGACGCTTCAGAAATTATCACCAAGGTGCAGGACAACCTGAAAATATATAATATGTATATTCAGAGAGTGAAAAATCTTTTGTCAAAAGATTATATAAAATGGGTGAATTATCCACAGTAAATGTTAGGTAATCAAAGAATATCGGGAGGTTTGGACGGAGTTTTCAATACTTTTTTTTTCAAGTCCACTGCTTCAAAAATAGTTATTGACTGTTTTCGTATCCTGAAGATGCTTCTACATAAAGAAGTCAATTGGAGGATGAGATATCAGGAAGACGAAGAACAATTTTCTAATAAAAATAATGCACATCCTTGGGCGATCCCTCCATCCATGGCGAATGCTTCCATAATTTAAGCGAGATTTTATAATATAAAAGAAATGTTTCCCATTTACGTTATCTAAAAAAAATAAAGCGTCTGTATAAGCCAAGTACTACGGAAGAAACGGTAAACAGTTCAGGTTCTTAGAACTTTAAAATAGTAACTGAGGTTTGCAAACCAGATCGAAAAAGTGGAATGTATATTTAAATATTTGGGTCGTCGAATCACAAAGTTTCAAATGCAACAGAGGGAACATAACTGGGGATGAAATCCGAGTGTGTCTGTGATCGAGGAATAAAAAAATGGAGAGAGGAAATGACGGTATCTTAGAGGGCTCTTTTGTCAGCCGAATATCGCAAATTATTCAAAGAAGTAAGGTTCCCGATGGAAACTCCTGGAAAATCCTTCCAAATGCACTCCAAACCTTTTTCCCAAAGCCTCCATTTCTTAATAAACTCATTCTTCTATTTGGTTTCTCGAGAAGTATAGGTATGGAATTATACGAAGTAATACACTTCTAACTTAGCATTTAGAATCTTCCTTTTCCGTTCCATTAATCCATACCGCGTTCTTTGATGGACGTGTTCGGTTCACATTTCATATGGGTTCCTTTTTTAAAACTTCTTTGCCGAGCAGTTATTTTTATATCAAGTTACTACTATGTCGAGTTCTCTGTGGTCTAATCTCCGACGCCTCCGAATTTGGCTATTTTGAGACGCATTACTGATTTATTTATCTCGTCATGCTTCTATTTATAACCCCTCACGAGAATCTCATAAAAGACGACATCATTAAATGCGTTCTTAACATAGTTAAAGGCAATTTCGGGACCTGCGAACTCATAACCCAATTTCGCTTTTTTTTACCCCACTCTACCTTCCTCTCTTGCTGACTACCTTATCTCTTCCGCCCTCCTTCCTTCATTCGCCTTTCGGTCACTCCTACGTAAACCTTACTCTCAGCCATCACAACTCCTCGCTTGGTTGCGTTTTTTTAGCTTTAAAATTTTCTTTTCCTCTACCTCGACTTTTCATGTCCGACTTTTTTTTCCCCTCCCGCTAATTGGCAATTTTCTGTTTATCTTTCCTGTTAATTGAAAGGGTTCCTTTAATAATTTAAGCTGTTCTATTTGTTTAGTTTTTTCTGGGTTGTGTAAAAAAATGTGCAAACGTCCTTTGCTGCTCTTTTACGGATTAAATGAACTAATAAATAAATTTACTGGCCACATATACACAGGACTCTTTTTAAGTAAATTAATGGGAGAGAGAAGTTATTTCCATGCGACAGGATTCCGTAAAATTTAGTAGTTATATTGCTGTCATTTGCATAACAGGAGGGGCATGTAGAGTATTATTATTTAATATTGAGATAATGATTACTCTGACTCTTTATGGTATATTATTAACTGGTATGTTTGATTATTTTTATGACCCGATAAAATAATTGGGATATGCTATGATGGACCGTTCGCACTGTGACTTACCTCTACTTCCTTATTTTTAGTCCTGGTTATTGTCTCTTAGGACAGGACTCTTCAACCTATGGCCCGCAACCCCATTTAATGTGGCCTTCGAGCCTGTAATAAATCTTTGCCATTTTTTTTACTAGATATAACAATCAAGCATTGCTGGAAAACGTTATGCGTAACGTGTAACGAAATAACGAAATGTTTTTTGAATAACGTAACGAAAACGAAAAAAAGCGTTATTTCGTTATGTAGTTCATATTATCTCAATTTATTATTACCCGTTTTTACATCTAAGTAATTTTCATTCCAGGAATAAGACTGAATATTTTCTACTTTATAAAATGCTTGTGCTCCAATTATGTTTGATTTCGCTTCATATTAGGTGAAGAAGAATAAAGGTTAGGTTTTAAATGTCGAAAAATTTACCGGAAAAATCGTTGTTTACCCATTTCCCTACACCTACTTTTAATATGAAAATAGGATACATTTGTATATTGTGCACCTATATTTTCAAAAAGTTTTTCATGTTGATACTCTAGCTCGCGAGCATAAAATTTATTGTAAAAAAGGTTTGGTGACCTCTGTCTTAGGAAACAGCCTCCAATCCACGGGGGAAAGATTTATTATCTTTATGTAATTTATCTTCGTAATTGTTCGCCTTGATAAAACAAATCCACCAGTTACTGGTTGGAATTTAACTTGGATATATTAGCATGAACTTGAAACTAACAATTGAAACACGTTAAACTAATTTAAAAGCGAATGCGGTGTCGATTGTAGTTAGATAAAAATAAAAATACTAAAAACACGTGAACCGGTATTACCCCATTTATCCGTTGCGAAAGCTGGCGTGGAACGCAGAACGTGTTAAATATGTGGAGTGCAAGTAAACAGCAAAGTTTTGACAAATATTCAAGGGTGAAGAAAGGGGCGAGAAAATACCAGAGAGAGAGAGAGAGAGAAGCAAAAAATGAGAAAGAGAAGACAAGCAGCACGCCAGCGCCACGATCGGGAAGGAGACGGGAATGCGGAGAATTTAAAATAGCGGCTACCGAGAATTCCGAGAGGATAAAAAGCGACGCCCTCTCTTTAAAACATTTTTTCAAAAAAAAAAAAAAAGGAAACGAGAAGAGGCAAGTCCCGCTATCTCCCTAATGTCGAAATCATTCCCTCTGGACGAAATAGTAAAAGTATCCCGCGAAACCAAAATCCTCTCTCTTTCTCTCTCTGTGTGCTGCACAAAAGCACCGATAATGACCGAAAATGCCCTCGGGTTATTAGCGAATTTGAGACCCCCTCCTCTTTCTATCTCTCTTCTCCAGCCCTCCTATCCCACCCCTCTCTATCTATCTAGACCGACGTTTTGGTCCCGGCCTGAAAGGTCTGAAATGCGAGATGCCCCACCCTCTTTCACAACAATTTTCTCTCTCTTCCCCCCCCCTCCCCCCCTCCCCCCTCCTCCCCCTCCCACACACACAAGAGCTACCGTACACTCCTTTTTCTTCCCTTTTCTTCTTATCCTCCTTCCTTATATTTTCTTTACAAAAAAACCATACTCCTCCCCTCTCAAAAAAAAAATATATAAATAAATAGAGAAAATGGAGAGACGTGTGTTGGTGTTCGAAAAAGGAAGCGCCCTTTCTCCTCTCTTCCCCTCTCCGTCTCTTTCTCTATGGAAACGAGTTTGGGAGTCACATGTGCCGGGTGGAGATGCCTCCTCCACACGGTCCTCTGATGAGATGGCATGACGGCGCCATCAATGGAAAGGGTTGGGTTTTTGGAGGAGGTTTTTTTCAGGAAAGGGTTAAGGGGGGGAGAGAGGTGAGCGTGGAAGGGTTAGAGAGAGAGAGAGAGGAAGAGTGTGTGTATGGATGGAAGGAAGAATAGAAATGAAAAGATGAGAGGAGGTCAGTATATGCGGTGTGGGTGGCAAGAATGGTTTTAGGTTGTTTCAGAATGAGAGGAGAGATGGGTGAGAGGTTAAAGAGGGTAGTGAAGGAAGGGAGAAGGATAACGTCTCGATGAAGACATTAGGGAGAGTCGGAGAACGGTGCAAGTGAAAGAGGCGTAGGGACGAGGGGCGCAGGATGTTATATGGGGTAGGGAAAGGAACGGTTAAAGGGAAATATTGGGAGAGAGAGAAAAGGGCGCGGGAAGGGCTGGCGAGGAGAATTTGGAATCGATGAGGGCGGAGAGGGATGGAAGGAAGGAAAGGAAGACGGAAGGGCTAGACGCCGGGGGAAAGAAAATTGTGATTAGGTTGGGAAATATGAGTAATACCGGGGGAGAATGCAAATTTTCGTCGTCGTCGGAGGTGGAGGTGGAGTGGGTGGGTGCTTTAGGAGGAGGAGGAGGATAGGCGAGAGAAGGGAGGAAGAAGATACGTTTCCGAGGATGGAGCATGAGAGGATGAAAGGGGGGAGTGTGGTGGGGGAGGAGGGAGAAAAGGGGAAGGGAAGTTTTAAAAAGGCCTTCCCTCAAATGAAGGGTAAATAAAGAAGGATGAAGCTGCGCGCCTCTTAGGGGAGGTGATAAGAGACGGGATTTGCTTGAAAAATTTTACGTCGTCTTTGTTTATTATTTTCTTGGTTCGTAAGTATATAACACATCAGAAAGCTTTTTAGTATTTCCTCTACTAAAATGGATATTCTTTCTAAAAATCTTAAATATACATTGTGTGTGTGCACGCACCCGCACACATAGGTTATACATTCCTTAGGACGTGAGTTATGAAGCCGATACCGAGTTGCGATGGTGAGAAACCTGCCGAAACATATAATAAACCTTACAGTTTTGATAGCTTCATCGAAGTAATGAATTAAATACGTTTTAATTTGTAAATTCGAGACCTATGAACACACGACCTCTTAATAGCGCATGATATTAATTTAATGTGTTTCGCCTTTCTAAGACTTGAGTTTGTATCGGGAAATATTATCTATTTTGATACATTATCATTACAGCGTTCATAGAAGGCGCATAGCAATTATTCATAAATAATAAGTATCATTAACAACATTTAAAATGAAACATTGGCAAAAAAGGGAATATGATTTCTCTGTAGATTTTTAATTATTTAAAACTAAATCTCCGCTATTACGATAAATTTACATAAATCATCGTTTCACCACGATACGCGTTTCCCTCGGACCCGTAGCCATGCGTCTTTTTTATGCTTGGTCTTAAAAAGATAACCGCAAAACCATTCATCCGCATTTCTTTCTATATAACCTCCCATTGCGCGACTCATAATTGATCCTCATAAATATATATATATATATATATATATATATATATATATATATATTGTTTAGTTATATACTCTTGTGCCGAAGAATGGCGGATGCCCGAAAGCTCCAAGCAAAAGCCTTTCTGTATCACCAAGGACGCCCACAACACGAAGTACATAAGTGTCCACTCGCTCCCTCCTGTTCCTCTCACTCAGCTACTAGTTGCAGTCTTATACAATGAAAATAGAGAAGTGTACATCATTTAAAGTAATTTCTAGAGTGTTAGGATTTTTTACATTTAACTTTCAAAAAAGTGCCGTTTTTGAGAATGCCGGGTTTATGACGTCCTACTGTGTGTGTGTGTGTGTGTGTGTGTGTGTATGAGGATAGAAGGGAGGCACACTTACTAGGTGTGGACGTCCATGGTGATATATATATATATATATATATATATATATATATATATATATATATATATATATATACATATATATATATATACACACACATATATATATATATATACACACACATATATATATATATATACACACATATATATATATATATATACACATACATACACATACATACACTTCTTTTCCGCCGCCTTTTCTTGATATTTTATCTCGATCTCGCCCCACACACGCAGAGCGGTGCTTGTGACTATGGCTACCAGCCTCCGTTTCAGCCAGGTTCAAACACAAAAGTGTGTGTGTCTGTGGAAAGGGGGAGGGGTGGGGAGGCCGCTAAAAACTTTTCATATCGCTTTGGTGAGGATCTTTCTTTATTTTAAACAATAATTTTTCTCTCTCTCTCTCTCCTCATAGTGTCTCAGTTCCTTTGAGAGAAGCGAGCCCCTGTGAGTGTGTGCCACGGGTTTGCTTTTGTCAGGGAGGTTCGTGCGTGACCGGACACATTGACGAAGTCTAACGCCGTCCTCTGCGTCTCAAAAAGAGATAACTGCGAGAGAGAGGGAGACTCTCCTCATTCTCTCTCTTCTCACCATTCCCCTCTCTCTCTCTCTCACGGTCGCAGTTATTTCTGTGCCCGAGGGAGAGGAGGTTAATACGGAATCTTTAGCTTAAATCCTTTTTTCTCTCTTCCTCTTTCGCAAACCTTAAGTTGAGACGTTTATCGAATGAAATGAGTCCGAATTAGGCTGTAAGCAAAAACAAATGCTAACTTCAGTAAGCACATCCACTTATGATCTTTTCCTTATTTAATGATGGCTTCGTGTATAACAACGTAGAGAGGCGGTGTGCCGCATTGGTGGAAGGGAACCCTTATGTGGGCCGCAATGGAAATTGCTAATGTTTCGGTAGACTGAATTCAAGTTTAAATGTAAATTTATCTAGAGATATAGGGAATCTTAGGCAGCATATGAGTAAACATCTCTCTAAATTTATGTTTTTAGGGTTAACATTTCCATATTTTAAATCATGATGGAATTCAATTTTAGGAATACCTTTGAGAAAAGATTTTTAAAAAAACAACATTAAAAAGAACTTAGTTGTATTGAGAAATATTTACTAAGTAGTCCCAATGTAACTGTAGATATTTTAACAGATTTAGCTGGGTAAAACATAATATTTGGTAAGTAAATAAAAAGATGAAAAAAGCCTTGAAAATTGTGAAACCCGATCCGCGGGCCTCAGGTTGGGAATCTCTTGTGTGGAGCGATAGCCGCACCTTTGATTTTGTAAAAATCGACATTCAACGTTTCGTTTTATAAATAAATGCAAATATTTTGGCATTAACAACTTTTCCCTAATATGTTCCGCAGTAATTCATTTATAGTTAATACGAAATAATGCTAAATATTTCATCGATGAGAATACCGACCTATTCCAGCAATTTTAATTTATGCGAGCGCGAGCGAAGAAAAACTCGAGTAAATACGGCCTCTTCCGTTTATGACTAAAGTTTTCTCACTTGCTGCTAAAAGTACGGAGCTCTTGCAAAAACGCCGCGAAACGCTTCTTATAACAGAAGTTGTGCGGACGGCTCACGGCTTATCATGATGATGATTAAGGAATGTAAAAATCAAACCGGCAAATTAAGCTCTTGAACTTTCGCCCAAGAGAGAGAGAGGGGGGAGGGCAATTATTTATTCATAAGTCAGTCACGAAAGTAGTGAAGTAATTAGTGTAGTTGAGGGAAATACGAGGGTACGTGAAGGGAAATGTTTAAGGTTAAGTACTCTCACAGAGAAAGAGAGAAGGGGAGTTAAACTTGTATATTTTGTGAATTACAACAGTAGAAAATGAGTGGTGAAAAATGAACGCATAAAGTGAAGAGCGAACTTTCACGCGACTTTCCCATAGAGAAATATTAAACGGAAGATTCTTCCAGGATTTAGGAGTATCCAGGGACAAAATTTGGAGCTACAATTCTAAAGAAACGGGTTGATTTTGGGAATCTAATTTTTAACTTCGAAATTTCGTTGCATTATGCTGAATATTAAATTAGGCTTGTTTTGAGTCATCATAGAATCCTATCTAACTTTCGCCGTTATTTCAGAATCAATTTAATTTCCACGTAAGAAATATTTTATTTTTTTAACTGCTAATTTCCTCGATGATCTAGAGCAGTGGTTCTCAACCGGGCTGACATGACACCCAAGGGTGACGTGATGGTTATTGAGGGGTGACGCGAATATTTGATAAATCCAGTGTATCATATTTTGGTGTATAAACATACTAAATAAAACTAGGAGAATAAACACTCGTGCTTATTTAAATGCCAGAATTTAATCTTTATGTGGTAGGGAAGGTCCATTTAATCTTTAAAATTGACTTGAAGGTAATGGAACTGTAAATGGGGTGACGCATAACTGAATGGACTGAACATAGGGTGATGCAGACAAAGAGAGGTTGAGAACCACTGATCTAGAGTGATAGAAAGATATTCGACCGCATTTTTTAAAAGAATAATCATAAATGTGAGAATTAATATTTTTCAAGCACAATAAAATTATTTTATCGACATATTTTTATGAAATATTGCTTTAGATTCAATTTAACTATTTGCTGCTAATTGTGTCACTGTGGAATATTTTCAGAAATAATTTTACGCAGTAATTTTCACTACTTTATTTGATACTGGCGAACATGATTTCGATTTGATACGTCGCCCTAAATATCTTGTGGATGTCTCGTATCACACTCTGTTTTAAGTTTTCTTCTGACACTACTTTAGGTTTATTTTATCAAACTCTTAATGTCTAGTAAGCCCTCCTCGTTTCGCGAAGCGTTGATAAAACCGCTATCTACTAAGAAAGGACGAATGTGCATTGGTTTTATGCGGCCGGACACGATCAGATGCTAAAACGGGCGGCAGATCGTGAGGGATGTAAAGGAATATAGCGGACAGTCGGTCCATCGGAAGTGGAAAGTGATGGGTACAGGAAGGCTTGGAGACAGAGGGAGCTGGAGAGAGAGAGAGAGATAGAGAGGGGAGAGAGAGAGAGAGGAAGGAAGGAAGGAAGAACCGGGACGTGGATGTGCAGATAGCGAGACAGTCGCACGGTTAGAGGAACTTTGGAACTGGCGTCGGGGAGTTTAGGTAATCGAGAAGGAGAGGAAAAAAGGAGCGAAAGAGATGCGCGATCGGAAGGAAGAGAGGAAGCGTGCTCGCTGCAAAGGTTTTGTAAGAGGAAGAGAGACGGCGACGGAAGATAGTAAAAAAAGAGGAGATGTAAAAATGGGGTTTGTGTGTGTGTGTGAAGCGGGATATGGTTAAGGAAGAGTTTTTTTTTGAGAAAGCAAGGAACCCGTAAGAGAGAGGGAGAGAGAATGAGAAGGTGAGGAAGGAGGGACGTAAAAAGAGTGGATAGGCGATAGCACGAAAGGGGTTTAAAGGAGGAGGAGAAATGGAAAAGGGTTGGAGAAGGAATAGATAAGGGTTCGCCGGAGAAGAAGAAAAAGGGGGGAATGAGGGATCGGGTGAGGGATGGCGAGGAGAAGGGACGAAAGGGAGGGAGGTCGGAGGAAGTCTTAAGGAAAGGGGGAGTGGAGGGAAATGGGCGAGAGGGATAATGGTGAAAAGGTGTGGGGTGCGGAGGAGGGAGTGGCAAAGGGTGGGGAGGGGAGAGGGGGGGAGGGAATGGAAAGGGTGGGATGTCGGTAGGGGATGTGTTCTTGTGCGTGTTGGGAATGAACCCGGCGGGAGGTCCCTAGGAGTGGCGTGGCGTAGACGTGAGAGGAATTCAACCTCGTTGAAGAAGGCGTGGAGGGAAAAAAGAAAGGGAGGGAGGTTTTTTCTCTCTCTCTCTCTGTCTTCTTCTTTTTTTCCCTCCCCGTTTTATTTAGCCCTCCTTTTAGGTTTCTCATTTTCCTCCTCCTTCGCCTACTCTTACCCTTTCTTACGTTCTCCTTTCGCCGAATCACCTCTTCATATCTCTCGCACCATATATGTGTGTGTGTTGGCATGGAAACGAAGCTGCATACACGCAGACGTACAAACATACCGAGTGCTTTTCTCGTGTGTGTGTGATATGCCGAGGCGCACTTCATCTCCCCGCATATGTCCCCCGCTGCCCTTCTCCTCTTCGCTCGCTTCTCTTAACCGAATTCCACGCGGCATCGGGTTGTGTTCAAATGCGGATATGTGTGCGGGTAGAGAGGGTTTTAGGGGCGAGATGGCCATACGCGGCCGTAACGCCTCTTCTAAACCCTATGGGGACTCGTATATACTCGTATATTTATTTACGGCGGAGGTGGCTTACATTCGCATTTTTTTCTTTCTTTCTCTCTCAGTGTTTCTCTAAGTTCTCTCTTACTCTTTTCTGAGCACCTTTCTCTCTCTCTCTCTTTCAGAGGACGTGCTGTACTCATCTCTCGGGCAATTCCGTGTTGCGCGACGCGTCGCTCTTAAAAAAAAAGTATGAACGAGTGCACGGATGTTGTTTGGGAAATAGGGTTTTATTTTGCTAAGGTTTTGGGAAATATGAGGGAAGGGTGAGTGGCCGCGGAATCGTCCCTGACTTGTTGGTTTTTGGTTCGTCTGTGCTGAAAATAGGTCGTGTGGTAATTTTAAACGAAATGTATTTCGTGTTATTTTTCTGTCGCCGTAATTCGTATTTGCTTCTCCTCGATGGAAATTTAATGCTTCGGTGTATTGTACGTAATTTTGAACGTTTAATTTTCAAATATTCTTTAATGATTCTTTTTATCGACTTCGAAAAATTATTTCTTTTCACATAACAATTCCGTCATATTGTTAAACTGCGTGGTGTTATTTCTGTTGTTGAGCATCACTAATGTAATTATGTCGCTTATTACCGCAGTTTAACAAATTAAAATTTCCAGACTGACAAAATGAGCTGAAACTTCATTTAAATGAATTCTTTCGCGATAGCGAATACAATTGTAATTCTATTAAAGAAAATGCTTAAAATATATGCGCCTCTTTTTATTCAATAACAATATGTCATTATGTTAAAGACAGAATTTTTGTTTTCCTCCAGAGGAATTTTGCAAGCTGCAAATATATAATTTGACGTTAACATTATTTCCACATCGTGTTATTTTATAGGCCGAGTGGCAGAAATGCAAATAATGATTAACGCCGATACTAATCAGATTCACATTCATTCGAGTTAACTTTGCGGAAGGATTATTAAAAATCAAGTATGTAATACGCAATTAATGTAGAATAATAATACAGAAGTCACATTTACTATTTCTCTAGTCACTAGAGCATTGTTTCCCAACCTTTTTAGCGTAGCGGCACCCTTAAGTGACTTTTCAGAATTTGGCTGCACCCCTCCCTATCCACTGTCAGTAATAATCGTGGTGAACTTGAACCCCTAACTCCAATCTCCATATCTCCTTTCATTTCGAAGTGCCTTTGCGACGAAATGAAGGTCGGCTTAACTCCGGTTTGCATTTTTGAAAGCGGACGATGCAAAATGAAACTAAAAATGGGATAAAATAATATTTTTTGCGGCACCTTTCAGAACACTTCACGGCACCCCAGGGTGTCGCGGCACCCAGGTTGGGAAAAACTGCACTAGAGTCTAGTGACTGACGAATGGCTGTCGCTTTATTCATTATGAATCTATTTCTCTTGTCTCTTTATTTAATCCAAGATATACAAGTTAACATACTATTATAAACATATATTCTCTGATAGTAAAAGTAATAACCACAACAGACACTAAGGGAAACATTTCAATGCATTTTCAATAGCAGCACAGGCAAAACCATTTAAATATTAAATGAAATCATTTATTTAATCTCTGTAATAAATCCATTATCTTTGTAATTCGAAAGACTGATACACGCCGCATAAATGTGATATTGATTTTTCGTTAAATGGCAAAAAAGAGAAATCCGCTGCAATTTTTATATAGTTATTATGAGGCGTGTGGTGAGTGAAATAATTGAATGCAGCATCACGTAAATAAACAACGCCTCACGATGGAATTAAAAAGACAAAAAAAAAGGCAGCTCTTTGCGCACTGCTACAACGACTTCTACATTAAAAAAAATTAAAATGAGTTTTTTCTTTTACGATATTAAATATTATTGTGAATGCTTACCTAAACCGTGGAAGAGGAGAAAGTATTTAAATAATACGTCTTTTTTTTGCTCCACGTTTCTCTCGGAATGTTCCAACCACTCTTCCCCTTCTTTCATCTCTTTCTCCACTCGCATTCCACGCATTTTCTCTCTCTGCCGGAGACCACATCTTCATCTCCCTCCCTCCATCCACCGCAAGAGCTTTTTCTTCCGCCCCGCCCTTTATTTCCACCCCCATTCCATTCCCCGCTCCTCCCCCTCTCCTTGCCTCCGTTCTTCCCTCAACCCCGCCATTCCCCAAAAATCCTCCGCATCCTCGCCTATTTTCTCCTCGTTCTTCCTCAACCTCCGCTTTCAAAATCTCTTCTTCCGTAAAACTTCTACCCCCTCCCCCTCGATTTCGATGCGGCGTGTAGCATTTATTTCTCTTTTCTCACCTCGCCTTGTTCTTCCGGCGTTTTTCTCTCTTTAAAGGCGAAGCGGCTACCAGGAACTCAACGTATAAAATTCGATGTGATTGTTTTAATGTATTAATTTCGTTTCAATTATGTAGTTTTTGTGTGTTTCTCGCTTTGACGTTCAATTATGCTGAGTTATTTTGATACATTATCAGTGTTGTCATCGTCGTATTTCCTGCGAGATTTTTTTTTCGGTTTACGTATCTTGAAGCTCAACTTACTCCATAAAAAATTTGTATATAATAATTATTTTGTTTTTTGGTGCGATTTTAAAATTAATTTTGTGTAGGATTCGATTTCTGTGGAATCATCTATGTTTATATATGAAAGAGTTTGCCCACAAAATTTACATTTCCCCTCGGAAGCACTCTTCGATATCACTTTAATAATTCCTTATAATATTTCCGTACGTAGCAATATCTCCTACTTAAAAGGTTTGTAAATACAACTTGTATGTTATTCTGCTCAAAGCTCGAAAATACATATATGAAAATATTTTGAACTTTTTTGACAGCTTGAAGCTTTTATAATTCGGTTGATTTTTTTTTTACTAGAGAGCTTTCTTCATGGCAGAAAACCAATTCCGGGGTAAGTATTTAAGTATAAAAAATTAAGTACTTGACTTAGGTTTTTCTAATAGCCATAACATGCAAATAAACAAGTGGTACAAGAATTACAAATTACATAAGGCGGTTTTTCACCGTTTGTTATCTTTCCATTAGTCCCCGTTTACGTGTTCCCGTTTTCGTGCCTGAAAAAATAGCAGATACGAAGTATTGTTGGTTGCGTACGGTATAGGAACATGCACTTTTATAAAAGATATTTTTGATTTTTCGGATTACTCCCCAGCAGGGAATCGTAGACCCACAAAATTCAGGCCGTATATACCCCTAATTTACCTGTAGTTCTGACGTTTGTAACTTGCGTCATTACTTGAGTTATATTTTACACATATGAACCGAGTACACAAGCGATTTATTTAAGAAAAATATGCATTACAAACAAGATGCGCTTTTCGGTGGCGAATCGCAGAAAGTGAATTATAATTGTCCTGGCTATTGGAGGTATCTTAGACAAGTGCTTCATATTGAAAATTTGTTTCTTAAGTGCATGTTATGGGATAGGTTTCGCCTATTATATATTTAAAATCCATTTTATGGCATTTTATCTTCCTTGTTTTGTATAGATTGAATTCATGTTTTATCCTTATGATACCTGGGGAAGGATCTTTTCCATAGTGACATCCTTACAACATAAATGAATCTTTAATTTTGCACCATGTTATCGGCCTCCTTCCATCACTCGATCGTCCAAAATTCTTTTCCCGATGAAACGAAGAAGACATGTTTCCCGTTCGTATTAATAACCGCCGAAATGAAGTCCTATATCTCCAACTTTCGACAACTATAAATAATTTTCCGACTTCCCGAGTTTAAATTCACTCCTAAGCCCTACTGTCATTTCCAACTTTCATATACGTTTTCCGCGCTTCATCCAGCCCTTTTCTTATCCAATCTTCCGCTCTTCCTCCACGGTCCCACAGCGTCGCACCGCTTCCCTCTTTTCCTCCTTTCTCCGCCGAGCTCCAGTAATGATGTCGTCCAAAAACCTTTGCACATTCTCTCTCTCTCTCTCTCCTCCTTCCTACATTTCCCACGCCAAAAACTTCTCTAATCCCGGCTTTCCATCCTTCAACACGTCGATGCACGAGGCAGCCCGGTTGCTCCCCATCCACCTCTCCCCCTACCCCCTGCCTCCTCCTCCTCCTCCTCCACACCCCACCCTGACGGCCGCCCCGCCACGACGGATTCATCCGGCGGCGGGCGCGCCTCACCCCACGAGCGACGACCTCCGCGCAAAGCCTTCGTGGACGGGGTCGCATCCTCCGCGTAATAACATAGTCCCAGCTCTATGACCCGTCTCTTTCCTCCTACCCCCTTCCTGTGCTCATCCTTTTCCATTCCATTCCGTGGCCCCAAGTGGCCGTTGACCGAGATTTGTCTCTTCAACCGGCCACCAGAGGGCAAAGGGGACAGAGGGCTGAAGGGTGGGGGTGCGAATTTTATTTGTCCATGTTCGTGCATGTGTGTGTATATATATATATTTGTATGTATGTGTGTTCATAGTGCGTGTGATGTCCTGTGCGTGAGCATAGTGGGTGTGGGTGCTTCTCTCTCTCATTCTTTGATTCCTTTTTCACCGAATATTTTTTCCGTTCCCTTCCCGCTGTCTGTCATCATTTCCAGTCTCGTCCTCGAGCGAGTGGCCACCCTTCTGCCGTAACCCTTTAACTTCCTCTCTCTCTCTCTCTCTCTCTCACCCCTCTTCCTCTCGACACTCCTATATCCTCTCTAACTCTCCTTCGCCTCTTATTCACGTCGCTCAGAGCTTGTGACGTTCGTTTCTCCGCTTTTTCAAGACCTCTGGTATAAGGCCGCTTTGCCTCCAAGGATACAGTGGGTGGTGATTTTTTTCATTTTTTTCGTCTCCTCTTCTATGAAGAAATGCTTCGATTTATCTTCGGGTCTAAGGAAGTTTAATATTTGTTGATCGGAACATTTTTTAAAAAATTGTAAGAAAAAATATAAAAAATGCGTGAACCAGGCAATCACTCGAGACAATATTGATTTCTATTTATGTTCGTGGAGAAATAATTTTTCATTATAATTTTTTTTAATGATCAATTTGTCAAAAAAGATGCATACATAATAGACATAGTTGACTCACAGATCTTACAAAAGAAACCCTACTCTTTTTATCGGCATATATTAATTGAGTAATATGTCTGTCATAAACCAAAAGTACAAGGTTATTTCCTTCATTCGTCTAAATACGTAAATATGGATCGATTTTCTTGATTTTTGCTTTATTCGACAGCTAAAACTCTATACTATCCTATTCTCGCGATGTTTACATGTTGCACGATGGATGTTTTTAGAAGTACGCATTCTTTTTCGAAATTTTTCATGCTCTTTCTTTTTCAAGGCGACTATCATTGTTGCTTCCGATTCAATTATCGTCGATTAAACCTTCGAATAGACGGAAGAATGGTGAATTCGCTTCGCATTTTGTTTAAGCATCGATATTATTGTTGTAGCAACGTCAATCTTTATACATAGTGACGTAAACAGTTATTATATAACGAATAGCCAAAGCAATTGAATCTTCTTTCATCATTTGAATACTTAAACCTTATCTATTTCGTAAGTAAAATCATTATATTCCACATTTTTTGTTTATTAAAGGAAATAGACCCAAGGATCTGGTTTACATTTACCAGTCCAAAATTCCTTTTGTGTTATATCATAAAGAGATTATGGGTTAGTTATCTTTCTTCTTTGCTTGGTGCGAGCGTCAGCGCTCGGCGGCGGAAGCACAGGGCGGCGGTTGTCGGGGCCAGCGGTTCGGGGCGCGGCGTGCGCGCTGCTTGGCCATCGGAGGTCCTGCTTACTATAATACTCGCACAGCTCCAGTCTCAGAGCTCTACATTCAGCTAACACTGCTGCGCAGTCCCAACAGGGCTCCGATTTCGGAGCTGAATGGACAGCTAGTCATTTATAAAATGAATAAACGATTTTTACTTTGTAAAGTAGCATAAGAAAATCATCGCCTTAAAACGCTAATTGATGAATATAGCAGTTGATCGTTGTATTAGGAACTCGCTCAAAGGTTCGCAATATGTCACAGTTACATCAGTAGTCTTCCTGAGATTATATGGTGCCTAAACAATATATCTTGGAGAGTTCCAAAATAGAGGATTTTCTGACGCATACAGATGAAAAAATTCCAGAACTTTTTTCCAAATCCTCTTTTATAATCTATATCACTGTCATTTGAGTTATGGAAATGCTTCAGTCTTTCAAACTTAATGGCGAAGGTAATTTTTAATCGAATTACTGAAAGTAATTGCTGGTAATTTATTTTCGAATTTCATCCATCACCGACATAACACAGCTCTCTCAATATCGTCATTTATCTAACTATCGTATGCTCAGATATGCTGTTAGAAACTTTCTTTTCTGAAATTATTTTTCGTCATTATCGGTTGTCAATTATATATTGAATTTAGATTATAGTTTGATTGATCTTTTTCACGATACATATTTAACATTGCTGCCATATTTCTCGATTTACTTTACTTCAAAAGTTTAAACGCACGTTTCTTGATATTTTTCATACGACCAGGCTAGTAGCGACGTCATTCGATTCAACCCAAACCCGTTAACTATTTTTGCTTATATTTCTTCAGGCATTCATCCGTATAAAAAATTTCGTGTTTTCGCTAATTTAGATTTGGAACTGAGTGAAGCAAATCCTTTTTTAGCTCTGGAAAAAATGGCATACCGAAAACACCAATTATTGTTGTGGTTCGGGTGACGGGAACAACGTTTTGATTCTTTTTTAATTGTTTATGAAAGCATTCGTTGGAAATGTTTATTGATTCTTCATTCGATTCAATTAGTTCAATTGTTTGCAATCCATTTGTACACTTTAGGTAACGTTGGTATTAAAAATTTTAAAAAAATTCTCAAAAGCTATTACCAACAACGAAATATTTATTTCGTTCGCTCGTTTTTCCTGCCGAGTCAACGACAAAAAGTGTCATTATAGGAGCTTTTAACCGAAAATAAAAAAAATTTAATCGCGCATTAATTTTTTTAAATTTCCTCGTTCCTTCCTCCCTCCCTCCCCCACTTAACGGCGCAACCCTTAACATCAATCAATTATCAGAATTGTTATATCGGCAATAAATAAATAAAAAAACAAATGCACCGAAAGCCACGTGTTCAATGTGTTCGCAGTGAGAGCTTTTAGCCGGAATGCTTTATTTTCTTTTTATAAAATAAAGCATTCCGGGTAAAATTCGAAGCATGTCCTACTGTCGCGTCTTCTTTTGTTTTTTCGTTTCGCCAGGATTGAGATTTTTCGAAAGTAACGCGGTATCGAAACGAAACAAGCGAGTGAAAGAATATATTCCTCTCTCTCTCTCCTTATCTCTCTCTCTCTCCCTCCTTATCTCTCTCTCCTTATCTCTCTTTCTTTTGTGCTAGAAGAAAACAGATATATCCGTTCCTTCGGTTACGCTATTTATTTTGCTAATTTGTATTCGCGAGGCGTATGACTCACGCTTTCTTTATGTCGCAATGCCAAAGAGTGAGACAGTGGTATAGTTGGGAAGAAAGGTTTTGCGGAAACGCGGGCCCGGATATTTTCCATCTCCTCCTTCCCCCCATCTCTCTCTCCCTCTCTCTCTCTCCCTCTCTCTCTCTCTCTTCCCTTACTCTACAGAAGGCATGATAATACAGCCTGAGCGCATCGCGGTTCTCTTCCTAGGGAGACACACACACACACACCCAGAAATATAAAAAAGTCTTATTTTTTCATTTGCTTTTTCCTTTTTAAGATTTTCTCCTCTCGCTCCTCTTTTTTATATGTATGCCTCTCCGTCCTTGACCTCATTTTTGTCTGGGCGGCTGGTTGAAATAAAAATAAAAGCAATGCAACCTTGGTTGAGAGTCTGCGGTGGCTTCGTATGAATTATTCTCTTCATTAATCCCCGCGATTGTTGACGAGATGTGTGTGTAAGAGGCGGAGGGGTTGTCGGCAAAATGGAACAATCGCGCATGGCGACAACATCGAGTTTGATTAATATTCCTTTCAGTGCGAGGATGAGGGAATTCGCGCCGTCAATTCGTAAAGTTTTTATTTTTAAATAAGGTTATAGGCGGAATTAAAAAAGGATTGATCTAGAAACGTCGGATTAAATAAAGTTGTATTCGAGCTGTTTCTCGGGAAAAGGAGAAAAATTGCATTGTGCATCGAAAAAGTGTGTGTAATTTTTAGCCAAAAATTTTATTGTTGTTGTTATCGTGTTACATAACCTTATTTATAATATGGGTAAAGGAATTATGATGCAAATTTTCGTTATTCTCCACGAGATAAACTCGTTACATTAGTTGGATGCATTCCATAATCGAGTTATTGTAGTGCCCGTGTTAACATTTTCATCTAATGTTCAAGTATGGGCTAATTACTTTTCAAAAAAATTATCTTTGGCAGTTAATTTCGTCTGCTTATAATTTAAACGTAAAGTGAATTAAATGAATTTATGTGATATTTAACTAAGTTAGTAATCTTGCATCCACAACTATTGATGTTTCATAAGTAAACAGTTTTAACATATTTAAGACATTAAGTAGATTTTATTTTACTATTGGCATTGTCGGTTTCGATTCTGTACTTCGGTGAGGTCACAGCAAAATGTTAATGTACTATTATTTTCGGTAGTATCCAGAAATTTTATGTACCTAAATCGCGCATCTACTCACTTTGAGCATGAGGACACTATTAAAATTCTGCCTCTTCCGATTAATTATTCCTTGTTCGTTTCTTTACTCTCTTATAATAAAGGTTTAAATTAATAAATGAAAAAAATATCGCTCTCTGGGCAGTGCCGGCTCAAGACATTTTGGCGCCCCAAGCAGATTTCAATTATGGCCCTCCATCGATACATAAATTTTACATTAAAATTCGGTAATTTAATATGATATAATTATTTTGATGTTTTGTGTATTTTTATGATTCAACAGTTTAATAAAAAAACAAGACTTTATTAACATAAAAACCAATTTGAAATGTCATAAATAAATTATAATTTGTGCGAAACTTATTTCAATGAAAATGAGATTAATTGGAACTATTACATCGATGTATGCACAGATGGGGCTCAATGAATGGTTGGCAAATTTGCTGGTGCAGTAAGTTTCATAAAGAAGGCATGAAAAAACGCAACATCGACACATTGCCTTATTCACAGACAGGCACCTGTTGCCAAACGCATGAATAAAGGCAGTTACGCACTTATCTAAAGCTAATGGTACAAATCTCACTTGGAATGAAATAGAAAGGATGAAATTGATTCTTGAATGCGAAATGCACTTGGGAGTCTGTGAATACTGCAAAGGAAGGATGCAGGGGAAAAAGAAGCGAAGAAACGAATGGAATCAAAACTTATCTTAGAATTGATTTCAGAAAGACGTTCCGAAAAAAATGATTTAAAAAAATAAGGGTTGGAATGAAAAGTGGACTTTATCGTGAATAAATGAGAATCCAACTTTGACTGATTACGAACTTCAACAGCAAGATTACTTGGAATCACTACAACAAAGGACAACTTTCGTTAACTGAAGCAGCTTACTAATTTATTACTAATTAAAAATTGAAATTTTAAAAAGACCTTCAGGATGAATTTCTTAAAAGGAAATAAAATTGCCAAAAAATAAGAGTTAATTACCTCAAATTTTAAAGAGAAAAATCTTTTCGTTAAACTACTTATCGAAGGTTGGTTTAAGAAAGAGTATAATAACACAAACTTATTTGAATTAAACTAAAAATAATGTAACCATACAACGTGAAAGTTATACCGTATTTAATCGATTGTAAGCCGACATTTTATACTTTATTACCGCCTTAAAAATTACCACCCGGATTAGAATCGAGTCTTAAAAATCGAAATAAATTCACTCCCGAGCCATCTCTAATATGCGCGTGCGCTTAATTTTAGGATTCCTTGAGTCATTCGTAATTTCCTCGTACCTTTGTAAGCGTAGATTTTTGTCAGTTCCTTTGGCGAGTTTTTCAGTTTTCTTAATAATCCCATAATGGGGCGAACGCATCATCCTGTGGACTTTAAGAGAAAAATGATAGAATATTCGGAAAAAACATCAAATCTTGCTGCACAATGGCGCTACGGGATTGACGAGTCGAATTTGAGACGTTGGAGATGACAGAGAGAGAAACCGGAATGTTTTCGTTGTGAGATTAAAAATCTGGGGCATTACCGGACAAATTAAATTTTAGTAAAAATTGTGTTCAATGCTTGACTATAACGTAATTTCTGTTGTCGTAATTTTAGTTGATACCTTTTTTATTTAATTACGAATTGAAAAAAAAACCGGGGCATTTATATTTTTCGGTATTTTTTCGTCACAAATCCCGGAAAGCTAGGATGTCTGTACACCCAACATGGAATTTTCCTCGCGAGTTTCCTTTGGAGGCATGACCTTTCTCATTCATTCTTCTACCCCCCTCCAACCTAAGGGAATGCTTCTTTCTTCAGGCCCGTGACTACTTTAGGTGCAAGGGGTGCATTGCACCAGGACAGAAACCCTCGGGGGCGGCAAATCACAGAGGGAATCAGCTAGAAATATTACGGGCGGTGAGAACTGCTTTCACCCGGTCGGCAAAGATCCCCGGCATGTAACAGCAATAAAATGTTGAAAAAAACATCCAGGCCAGGCCCATTTGGTAGTATTCTCGGAAGCCGCTTTCGAAAATACTATTTTGCCATTCGGAGTAGTGCCTGGTTACTGCCCCTGAACATTCATTTGAAGTCACATTTTCACATTTATTCGCCAGCTGCAAACACTAAACATATCAATGGAAAACCAAATGGAAAAACTAAATTAAATTATTTTCCGAAAATTTTTGCAGAGGAAAATATGGCGCCCCTGAAAATTCGCCGCCCCAAGCGGTCGCTTGGTCTGCTTGTATTGTTGAGCCGTCCCTGTCTGTGGGTGAATCCATGCCAGCAGTTATTGATCTTTCACAATTGTGTTCCGCTCATAAAGATCGTAGAAGGACATCCATCAGTTGTCGCGTTGCGCTTATGAACAATTACCCTCTACATATTTTTTGTTGCTTGATGCGAGTTTTATTGGCACGTCAACAATAACTTTAAAAAGTCGTTTTTGCAAATATCTTTTTAACCATCGAGCAGAATTAATTCCCTCCCAGCTATCCTCAGGTGCATCCATCGCGAAAACAAATCTTCGTGACCGTCACCTTCAATTTCAAAAGAAAGGCTCAATCATTAATAACAAAAGTGTTTCCGAATCCGTTTCTCTCTCTCGCTCTCTCTCCATCTCTCTCAAACACAAACTCCCACTAAACTCTAAACCAGCCTCAAGTTTCGCAGTCTCCATAACTTTTGTTGGTCCAAACTGATCGCCCAAAATTGAGTGCTTCTAAGTGACCGCGTAAATGCGTTCGATTAGGGGGAACCAGGATGGCCTGAGTGGGATGGGAGGGTAGTTAGAGAGATAGAGAGAGAAAGCGGGGGTCGGGGGGGGGGGGGGGGTGGGGGGATGGGAATCTCCACGTTCTGTCCCATCCCACCACTTCCCCTCTCCGACACGTCCAGATAACACGCCGGTGAGGTCGGAGGAAGAAGAGGCGGCCGGGAGTGTCAGGAGAGGGACGGCGGATGGACGACGGGAACGAGGACCGCGGGAGAGAAGGGAGTGAGTTGAGCGAGGAGGGAAGGGAAGGGAAGGAGAGTAGGAGGAAGTGGTTCACTGGAGGCGACGAAGGAGGGCAAAGGGGTCGTGACCTGTCCTCTCTACCCCCCTCCCCCCACCCCCACTCATTTCCTCCTCGGCTCCAGAAGCACCCGAAATTGTTGCCGTGACAAATCCCTCTCCTTTGTCAGGGCTTGAGGAGACCCTTTGCGTGCTCTCTCTCTCCGCCCGGCTAGACGGCGGCCATGCCATTAGTTATTCCGGAATGACCCCGTACAGAGGCCCTTTCCGAGAGTGATGGCCGAGTGAGGAGGGAAGGGGTGGGAGGCGGAAGGAAAGTGGGAGGGGGGATAGGGTGACGGAAAGAGTGAGGGACGGAGAGAGAGAGAGGGGTGGGGTGGATCGGGGAGGAGTAATTGATGGAAGAGGAGAGGGATTGGGGGGTAATATAGGGTGGCGGTAGGAAAAGGGTGGCAATAGGCCTGGGAAAAAATGTGCGCGACGGAATGGAACATGAATAGGTTCGTTTTAACTACATATAGGGCGCGGTCAAGTGAGTGGCCCGGGGGGGGGGGGTTTGGGGGGGGGGGGGGAGTTGTGGATGGAGGGTGCTTCAAAATGTAGTAGAGCGTTTCAATGGTAACATTGTGTTGCGCGGGTAATATTAGAGGGAGGTTATTTTTTTAGTTTAAAATGTCCGCGACTTTTATGTCTATGGCCGAGTTGATTACAAATATTAGGCGGTCAAGTATAATTTAGGTTGCGCTAGTGTGCGGGGAAAAATCTGTAATAGATGTTGCATGTACATAAATCAAATGTGAAGTGCTTACGTTTTTTTATGATGTAAAGGCGAGGTAGAGGCACTCGAAACATGATTTGTGTCGCTTAACGTAACACGCGGGAATGTCATGAACGGAAATCCTTGGTGAGGTATAAAAGAATGGGATTATATTAACAGCCAAAAAAACGCGTTGGTGCCGCTTTTAAAAATGTATTTTGGAAACTAATCGTTGAATTTTAATCCTGCTTGATGCGGCGTCTACGACCTTGCTGATGGTTCACATTTGATTTTCAATTTTTTTAATAGACAGGATTGCAGTGATGAGCTAGATTTTTTATACCCATGATCCGTGATTTTAAAAGGATTTGAACGTAGCGGTCCACATATTGGCCATTTTTTTTCCTTGCAGAATTAAATTCTAGTCCCACTTTAAATAGAAACCCTGCTGGATTACTTTAAAGCGAGACCGTGAAAACAAAATCCATCCATGCCGCGAGAATTTTTATCGACGATTTCGAAGAATTTTTCCATTAATGGACCCAATCAACCCTTGCAATTCATTCCTTAATTCAAAGGAAAGCGCGAGATTAAATTTCGTCCTATTGCGTTCTCTTCCATTTTACGCGGAATAAATTTCGGCGATTTTGTGTTTTTCTTTTCATACCTTTACGCATTTTCGGATTGACCGTGTGTTTTGTGCGCATGGATTGCATAGCCAATAGAGAAAGAGCGAGAGGCAGCGTTGGAAAAACTAACGCCGTGGCCACACACACACACGAGCGGCGTGTTTTGGTCGGGAGCTGATGGGATTGATTTTGGACATGAAGGATTGAGCATATGCCTGTCGCGTATGGATTCTGGGGCGTTGTTTTAAAACTGACGTCATGTAGGGTTATTGGATTCCGTTGGGTGAGGAATGGCGAAATCATGGTGAGAGGCGCAACGTTTTGATAGGGTTTAAAGGCAGTGGGTTGTCAATGCCGCGAGATTAATGCGTCTACGCGTGACCCGAAAGCAAAATGCTCGCCATTGTTCTGAGGTAATGCTCGGTAATTATCGGAGTATTTAAAAAAATGATTAAATATGAATTTTCTGCTGTCGATTGAACATCATGAATCACGACCTATTAATTGATTTATGTCATTTATAATTGGGGATGCCATCATGATATAATTTAATACTTTAATTCTGGTAATGAATTTGCATCTTTGAAGTCTTACCACATTCGCGTAGCAACTAAAATCTCCGCCGAGTTATTTTATCTTTGTTTCATTTTAAATTAATCCAATTTTTAATTTTAGCTCTTTCTTTTGACTCGAATTATAATATGTATTAAGACATTGAGATTATTTCGATATTTTAGATGCTTTGATTTAAATTTCCACAAAAAGTAATTAAAATCATTGACCGCTATTAATAAAATTCGGTAGCTTTAAAAACTGTAGAAGGTTCTGAAGAGACCCAATAGCCATAAAAAGACTGGAATATATTCGACTACCTAATTTTTTTATCGGTTGGCCTCTATCCAAAAGGAGAGATATTATTGAATTCTTTGCTCGAGAGAGAAGAATTCCATCCAGAGACCTTTAAAATTCAGGTTTGCATGCGAACTCGTAAATTCTTTTACGGATAAAGTCGCCGAGAGCTCTTCTAACTCTTGCGTCTAATCTAAGTCGCCTTATTAATCACTGCGGCTTTGCATTAGAAGTGTATTAATACCATTTAAGGCTATCGGAACGCAGTTGGCGAATCCCTCGCTTTAGTCAAACCAACGGCTGACACTTTATCTCACCTCTCTCTCGCTCTCTCACACATGCTCTCATTCAACTCCCGCTCTCTCTCTCTCCCTCCCTCCCTCTCTCTCTCTCTCTTTCGCGGCAATAGGAAGACAGGGAGATATGAAAGGGGTGCAGAGGAGATAAGGCTCTCTCCAACCTTCTCATGCTTCCCCTCCTTTCCTTTACATTCCCCTACCCTACTTCCCCTCTTCCTCTTGAGACCTTATGTTTTTGCCCGCACAGAAGCTGAGTGATCCTCTCTCTCTCTCTGTTTCTACCCACCCCTCTCTCTCTCTCTCTCCTCTCCCTCTTCCTCCAGCATTTCACCCACTTCAAACCTCCATGCCTCTGAGCCACTTCCTTCTCCTCTTCCTCTCATATTCCCTCGGCGTTTCTCTCTCTCTCTCTCTTCCGCTATCTCCCCTTCCGTTCTCTCCTACTCCTTTCACCCTCCTCCTCGTCCGCTAACCTCGTGCGCCGTATTCCTCTCTTCATGTCTTCCATCCAAACGGCTTTACCTCTTCCTCAATTAAATTCTTTCTGCTTTTGATCCACCTCTCTTCTCCGCCTACCTATATTTCCTTCCATTTTTCTTTCATATTTTCTCCGACCTTCCGCTTTTTTTTCTCATGTAATACCATCGAGAATTTCTTCTAATTTTATTCTCTCTCTCTCTCACTCTCTCGGTGCCACGCTATATTTATTGTCTTCACCTTTTTGTTCGACCTTCTTCTAGCAATCTGTTTTATCTTTCATTTTCTTTGCGAGCTCACTTCACTTTTCTTTCTCTCCTTAATCTACGCGATACGTGCCTCGCCGTTTTAACATCCGGCTCATCTGCATTTTCCCTTTCACGCATCGATTTATTTTCTCCTTATCCCGGTGTTTATATCATCTCTGGAGAGCAACCACGCTCTTTCTCCATACATCTCCTTAACGCCTCCGATTCATCTCCGTCTCGCTGTTATCGTCTTCCTTTTTTTTTCTCTCTCCTCCTCGCGCACATATCTCATATTCAACTTTCGCGTTTAATTCCCTCCCGTTTTCGTTGCGCCTTCTCTTTCTTTTTGCGTCCGAGAGCTTCATTACTCCTCCGTGCATACATCTTTTCTCCAAGTTTAAAGTTTATTCAGTCTCGGTTTTCACTCTCCCGCTCAGATCTTGACGTTGAGTCATTTAACATTCCCTTGGGATGTTAACACCTTTGAAACTCCTCGGGAATCTTCTTTAATTCACCGTGCGAGCGGAATTTTTGCATTTTTCGTCTCAGTTTTACAATGTGGTATATGTAATTACGCGGGTCGGTTGGAGGCTTTTTTTTAAATTCGTTTTCGTTCGTATGCGACTACCGAATATCAAAAGCCGTTATTATAAAAATAACGGAACAAAGAAAGATGTCCATTTGTTCTCTCCGTGAGGTAAATCCATTGGGAACTTGATGGTGAAATTACTAAAGTGTTCGCGGAGGAGTTGTTGTTCTCTGGTCCGGTACTATGCGAAGAGAGCAGGTTCAGACGCACCTCGAGGCACTTCCTCGTGATTTATTCCTTTTTTTTCGTTCGTCCCCCATTAAAATTGCTCGTCTTATCTCGGTCGCATCTTATTATCGCCTTTAATTGGGTCCGTTTTCTTAGCCCCAACCCCCCGCTGCGTCGCCTTAATTAAAGCCAATCTCCGTAATGCATCTTTTTTATTGTTTGCACCTTATAGCTAATAAGCTGCGGACGCTCTCATGCTTTTATTCGCCATGGGGTTTCCATTTTTCTCCGTTCTTGATTTCCTTACTCTGTCCTTTTTTTTATAATTTCCTTTATCGGTATAACAATCTTCATCTCGCGCTAGAGTTTTCTCATATTCATTATTTCATTTTCAAGTCTTCCGTCGCTATCTGCGCATCTCGTCTTCGCCGCATTTCTTACCTGTCCTTTTAAATCGCTTCCTTTTGAACTTTTTTTTTCGATTTTTTTAATTCCTCCTTCAACTAACATTTCTTTGCATTGATTGAATGTTATGAGTTTACCATATATTGACTTTCTCATTTCCGAACATTGCCTGTTTTTTTTTCCTTAAAGGAAATAAAGGCGGAACGCATTCGATTAGATTTTAATATAAGTGTTTTTTGCGCAGTTTCGGGATACATCGCTATTCAGTTGACGTAATTTCAACTGCAATGCTTTTAGGAATTTCAACCGCGACCTCGATTGCGTTCGTCCCACTTGCCTTGCAAACATGCGGCTATTCGATTTCCCACGCACACCCTCCTATTGAAAATAGAAGGGCGACCGAAGAACTTTCCTCCAATGCGTGGAAAATTAAATCCAGGTGCAGCGGTTGCACTTGATTGGCTTTACTTTATGCCGAACCGTAGTTTCAAGAGAGAGAGCATCGGTAAAGTTTCGTTGCGATACCTCAATAATTGAAATACAATGAACGCTAGGAGTAAAGTGTCAATTATAGACGTTTTATTTCATCGTGTTATTGCTATTTCATTAATTCCCACTATTAATTATTCCGAGTTATGGTGCGTCACTGCGTCGATCAAAGAAACCTAAATTATTTTTACATTTTTTACGGTATATTAGTTTACTTTTGAAAACGGATCGCATTTCCCTAAAATTCTATATATTTTCTATGCTTAGGCTAACTTCATAGAAGATGCTACACCATTTCTGGTCATTAACAGTAAACCTTACATGCCGCACTTCCATTCCGCAAGGAAAGCTCAACAAAACGCTGTCTTACATTGATTTCACTAAAAGATGCGACAAAACTTCAGCAAAAACGCGTATTTTCTGTTGAGTAACTTAACGTAACGTGACCATGCATCTTGATGCGAATAAAAATATACATATATTCGCATTCTCAAGTCCCATCCCTCAACTCACTCTTCCCCATCCGCCCCTTCATTCACATCAATCTTCTCACTCAACATTCATTCCCTCGACCGAAGATTCCTCACACTCGTGTCTCCCTTCAACTCATGAATCCCAAAGAGAGAGGGAGAGAGAGAGAGAGAGGGAGAAGAGAGGACACGCGTCGAAGAGAGAGAGGGAGAAGCCTTCCTTGTAGAAAAGAGTTCGGTAAGGGAAAGGCTTGGAAGTGCGCGTAGGATTCCTTCCACAGGGTCTTCCCTCCATTTCATTTTTTAACCCTCTTCCGAATTTGACAACGGCAGAAGTTTCCGCATAACCCACTCCTCCCTACTCTTCCACCGAACCTCCAAACCATTCTATGGAAAGCGTGCGAAAAGCGTTGTGTTTGGCCTTGGGAAAAGGAGAAGGGGGGGGGGGGAGGGAGGAGTGAAGGAGAGGAATAGACCGGTGCCAAAAATATGATGCATCGGTCGGGGGAGTTTGTTGGCGGGTTGAAGGAAGAGGAAGGGGTGGAGTTTTTTTTTTAGGAACTAGCAGGCGTGCGTTTGAATGATGATAATGCGCGAAGGACGAGGGTGTTCGGTGTAGATGGAAGGGTTGGGGGGAAAAAAAAGAGGTAGAAGAAGAGAGAGTGGCTTCCGAAACGGGAGATGCTATAGCTCGAAGCGTGGAGGACTTGTCTCCTCACGCCTCCCTCTCCGTCCCTTCCGGAGAATGACGCTGTGGGAATGTGTGACAAAGGGAAGGAATAGGAGTTTGGGAGGAGGTAGACAGAGAGGACTGAGAGGTAGGAGTGAAGAGGAGGAGGAGGTGGAGGTAGTTTGGACCACGGGTTAGTTGCGATGGCGAGGTGAGGGCGAGATTTATGAACGGGCTGAGGAGTGACTTACCAAGTTGCTCCGCGGAATCCCTATTGCAGGAGGGGAAATGGGTGGGTGGGTGGGGGGAGGGGAAGGGAGGAGAAAGGAGGGGCGGGAGGGAGGTGTAGGTCGGGTAGTCGTCTGGAGAAGAGGTTGGGAGGGAATGGAGAAGAGAGAGAGAGGGAGATGTGAGGCTCAGCTGCGGAATATTGGTAGTCTCGGTAAGTCATGAGAGAGAGAAAGGGAGAGTTCCGTGGCGAGGAGGTACACGGCACCGAGTCGGATGTAGACATCGAGGAAGGGAGTATAGTCCCTCGCGTATAGTTTTTCTTTTATGCTCTCGTTCTTCCGCGGAGGGAGAATGTTGGGTGGGGGGGAGGGGGGTGAGAGGTTGGATGTGTGTCGAGATGGGAGCGGAATGCTCAAAATCCGCCGCGTACCCGCGCCTAGTTCGGATTACTTTGGCAGGAAATCGCCTAACAAGCGCAGTTACTTTCCGATAATCAGCGATGCTGCTTCGCCGGAGCTGCGAGAAACAAAGAAGGTCACGTATCTTGGGAATGTAACTATTATGGGATTCGTAGTTGCATTATGTACGTATCGTTACTGCGCCGGACTAAATGGAAAGGGTGGAAGTAGGGGCTTATTTCTGTTTGATGATCTTTAATTATTTTCCTGTCGAAAACAGTTTTGATGGGAAAGTTGATGAAATAGTGTATTAGCGTTTACTGCTAGCGGCGGCGACGAATGATTTTGTTTATCCTCGGACAGAAATAAACCAATTATATCATTCCACGTTAATTGCAAAGGATTGAAGCGACATGAAAGCTAGCTATAAGCTGGATTGCGTCATTTTTACATTTTTACACCCAAGCTAATTGTAATCCACCCACTGTGATATTTTAAGGGCCTATGTTATTGTGCGCGAAATAGGAAATTTTTACAGTTATTTTTTTATCCTTGTTGCTTGTTTAATTAGTGACGCTTTGAAATTTTTATTTGGGTAGAATGTAATACAATTATTCAACTAAAATTGAAGTGAAACTCGATTTAGATGTAAAAATTAATTTCTCTTTTATGGAGTATTTTCATTAAAAAGTTTTCTCTCATTTTCCCAACATTCTCCACTGCGCCATTTCGTTGGCTTATCGTTTTCATATAATCATTTGGCTACGACACGAAATAAAAATATCTGCGAACGAGGATGATACGCGTTCGTTCGTAATTTTCATTTTTTTCCCGTAAGAGGCCGCAGCGTACCGTCAAACAGACCGCATATATCTTGTCTCCTTTCGTATAGCCGTCTTCTCCTGGTTACGGGCGTCAACCATTCTTTGTATCCCACACCAACCCAACCCATTCTTGTGACCTCAACCTTTGGCCCCAATCACATCGCGGAAACTCGCCTTTTCTGCTTCATACCTTCCTTTATGCCTCTTTTCTCTTTCACTTAACTCTCATATCTTCGCTTTTCCTTTTCTCTTTCAAACCTCGAGATCGGGGGGAGTCGTGGCGTAGTGGTGCGGGCGCTGGCCTGCTACGCTTAGCAAACTCGGTGCGAACCGGGTTGCCCGGCTCCCCCATTTGCGTGTTTAGAGGAGAACACGCAAATCAGCGCCCCGTCCTTCGGAAGGGACGTAAAGCCGTTGGTCCCCTTGGTGTTTCTCGTTAAGAGTAGGCTAATGCCGGCACCGGGTTTCACTCCTCCCTTGCTTTGTGATTTAGACTGAGAAGCCTTCTAGCGCTGGAGTCGTTTGAAGTCACAAGGTCCCCCCAATTGGTTGGTTGGTTCAAACCTCGATTTACACCTCTTTCTTTCTCCTTGCCTTCCTCTACACTCATTCTCCATTTTCCTATTTCTTTTATACCCATTTCTTCATCTTTTTCCAACTTCTTCGTCCTATCTATGATACCTTATTATTTGCTTCCTCTATCGCCTTATGCCTCATCTCCATTTATTTTTTTAATTCGCCACATGATTATCTCTCACGCATTCGTCATTTCTTTCTCTCTTTCTCTGCCTCAGATTACATACTACCGGCCTTCTTTCCCACCATTTCCCTCTCTCCCCTTTAACACCCCTTATAGCGGTATTTATATATGTACTAGCGTAATTACCCATAAAATATGACAGGTATGCGCGAATTAATAACTAAGTTAAAATAAAATTAATATTAAAGAAACCAACGTTTGTATGCATTAAAAGGCAAATGATAAATGTAAAATCCATATAACTGAAAGATCCTGAGAGTAAAAATAGTAATGGGCATACAAAAGTTGTGTAATTTTATTATGCAAATGATTAATGTGCTATAGTCAGGGCCGGATTAAGCGGTACGCAAAACGCAAGCGCGTGGGGCCCAGAGGACAAGAGGGCCCACTGCTGGCCGAGCGTGTCTCGTCTCGCCCTTTCAAAGTGCTGCCACACAGATCACAAACCTTACAATAACTGTTACTTGTTACAGATTTACGATTTGAGTGGAACCTTAAATGTGTTGTGCATGGGGCCCATAGTTCTCTTAATCGTGGATAGAATTATTAAATTACGCTCCTGACTCCCAATCTACTCCCAAACCATAATTTTTCCTGTTCATCGAGCTGTTCTTTCTTCTATTTTCCTCAAATTGTTGAAATACTGCAAAGCATCAGCTTCTTCGACATATTATATTAAATGAGTGTGCAACCTTTTTATTTACGTATTAAGAATTTCGGTCCACGGTGGGCCGAATAACGGTTTTCAACGGAGCTTATTACAATTTTTTTTAACGTTTATACCTCTCCAGAAAGGTTTCGACAACATGTAATCGAGGAAAGAAAATAATGCAAGTCGGAAAAATAGTAATCGTTCCGACAGAATCCGGAAAACACGAGAGAAAATTTTGCAAAAATGACAGCGGCACCCGGTGTTCCCAGGCGGTCACCCATCCAAGTACTATCCGGGCCCTACGATGCTTAACTTCGGTGATCGGACGAGAACCGGTGGTTTCATCGTGGTATGGCCGTTGCCAAAATAGACGTCTCTGAGAATTGGATTTATTTACCTTATTTGTTTAGGATTAGGCGGTACGCAAAACATGCGAGAAAAGGGGGGTTGACCCTACCTCGTCTTGTCGAAACCCTTTCCAAGTGTTGCCGCTCAGATCACAAACCTTATATAATGTTACTTTTAAAAAAAATTGTCATTTCGGTAGGGCCTTAAACGCGCTGTGCGTGGGGCCAATGGTTCTCTTAATCCGGCCCTGGCTATAGTCATCCACATGTTAATCAAATGGAGAAAATAACGCACCCAGCATCGAACCCATGACTTCAATGTAGACGGTGAGCAGTTAAAAATTTTAAATGGGCAAGGCTAACATAAGTAAATTCTGAAAGTACGAGTCGAAAGGTATTTACATTAATTTCGCCGGTGGTGCTCTGAGCATTACACGTGACACATGACGCATGACGCATTACCAAGCAAATTATATAGGTGGGCTGATTCTTTATCTCTCTTGCCTTTTTCTCATTTTCAATTCGTCTTACACATCTCCCCCCCCCCCCCCCCCCCTCTCTTATCTTGACCTTTCCTCCTCAGTTTCCGCCCTCCTGTCTTCCCCTCCTTCCTTCATTCTTCTTACGAGATCCCCCTTCGGCTGTTTCGTCCTTATTCTCTTCCATCCTCTTTCTTCTACACTTCCTCCCTTCTGGCTTCCCATGGAGCACGCTCGCTTATCTAAATGGTAGCGAAAGGGTGCCTTCCTTCGCATCGCCCGTGTCGTCTCTCGTCTCCTCGCTGACAGCAAGATGGTGGGTAAGGAGGGGGGAGATGGGGGAGTGTAGGACGGGGGAGTTTGAAAAAAAAGAGGAAAGAATAACGGAAAAGGACGTCGTCCCGATGGGAACGCGATGCGCGCGAATGATTTTTAAGGGAGAAGGAGTAAAGGGGCGGACGTGAGGAGAATCCAAATTCTTCCAAAACGATCTCATTACATCTCGCGGATTGCGAGATCCTCCCTCCTTCCCTCCGCTCCCCCTCTCCTCCTCCACTCCCCTCTCCCCTACCCCCCCACGTCCTCCCCTATACACCGCTTCTACGGTTCTTGATGCCGGGACACGTTCGGAGGATCTCTGAAGTATATGGTTGAATTAACCTCATTGATCCCGTGCCATCAAGGTGGTTTATCCGTCCGTGAATCGGGTCTCCGTTTTTTTTTCCTCTTCGTGTTTTTTTTGTAAGCCTCTTACTCTTTTTTTCATTCTCCGAAGGAATGAAATGGTGCGGATTTTCTTCATGGTTGGGTTTAAGGTCAAACAACCCCTCGCAGTTAATAAGATGGGGAGATAGGTGCTGCGAAACTGCCTCTAGGGAAAATGATTATGATATCAGTTGTTACGAGTGTGTTTTTGCCTCTCGGCGCTGGAATTGTCTGGTTAGGGATTAATCTGTATGTTATGCACTTATCGGTCTTTGACTCCTATAATGATGGATTAGTCGATTGGGATTACGGTTATATTTTCAGCGCTAGCTTTTCCGGAGTAATTTTATAATATGAAATTTTTTGCGATTTTTTTATTATGCATATATTATCCCTTTGGAATCTGCAGGGTAGGAAAATTACCAACAAAATTAATATATGAAACCATTTTAGCCAAATTTTTAGTGGATCAGTTTTTGAAATTTAGATTAAGGCAATTAAAAATATCATATTCGGAACTAATGCATTGTTCTCTTACATTTTTCGTATGCATAGCAGTTGAAAGTCTTGTAAACGGTTGAGAGAGCAGAATAAAAAATTTCTTTAAAAGCACTATTTTGAAAATCTTAGAAATTATGCTGTAGGTTGTTCAAATTAGTGGCATATAAGTTAATTTATTAATACCATATCTTAATTTTGGTGATTCGGTTCTAGTAATGTTTTCTTAGCGATATCCATAAAAGAATCACAAAATAGTTACTTCAATTTAGCCATTATTGCCAATTATTGAAAAATTGCGCTAATTTCTGTCAAAACTATAATCATAGAAACTGATAGTACTATGATTTCTACGCAGTAGCTCTGATAATTATTCTAACAGTTTTATTAATTATGAAAATATTCCATTAATTTAATTTGATAATTATTTATACTCTCAAATTATAACAGCGTCCAATATAATTTGAAACCTCGGGTTCCCAAACTACACGCAGCGCCTTACTTCATTAGTTACTTGAAGACATGCTTATTCGTATATTTTATAGTAGGAAATGCAATTAGATATCATTTATGACCTCTTTGGAGTAGGTACATAGATACATTATATCGTACTTTAAGCATAGGCTTATAACACATTACGCATTTTCAATAATTCTCAAAATAAGCTCCTGTAAAATTCACACACGGGTCGATCAGACAATTGAAAAGTCGTATGTATGTCCTCATAGCGGTATATAAAGCCTCATATAGTCCTCTTAGTAAAATGTTTGATATACCCTGCTTTAAAGAAATACATTCCGTCGCTCAACTTGTTTTTTAACCAAATAAATTAAGAAATAAAAGCAGTTATACCGCTTTGAATCATTGAAAAAATTTCCCCCAAGTGAAAGAAAACGTCATTCTCTTTTTAAATATAAAAACTTAGAAACAACCAAATTTAAATAAGCAAAAAAACACCTGCCCCATTATTTCTGTTAACATAATTCTAATCATCCTTAATCTTCTCTTTTATATACCACGTTTGTTCTATCGAGAATACCAACTCATCGCGTATTTTACATGGCGAGGTTATCCGTATAGAATTCGCGGCAATCGGAGGCTGAGGAACAAGTTGAAAATGTCTGACATGAGATAGGATGTAGTAAGAAAGCAAAAGGGAGTGATAGAGTATCGCAGTTCGTGTGAGCGAGCGTGGTCGGATCAATAGGCTAGAGGTGAATGAGTCTAGGAAGTAGCGAGGTAGACAAATGGAATGGAATATCTAGGTGTCGGAGCGGATTGCTTGCGAGAGCCGAGTTTGGAATCAAGCAATGTGGCACTCGATCTGTATTAAAAATTTTCCCTCGGTCAGGTACGTTATGAGGCATTCGCGAAAAGGCGTTTGGAATGGAGACAACTAAGACCATTTAACGCAAGTTATAAATCTATCCTGCCACTTTAATAAAATGAGATTATATATTTCCTTATATTTTCGACCTTTTGCTTTATCGTAGCTATAAAATAAAGCTTATCTTATTTATAAGCTTAACGGCTTCTTTAGTGGCCGTGTTCAATGTAACAACTGACACGAAATGTGTAAAACATTTCTTGATTTCTTGGCCGAGGTCAAAATATTCTTGTGACCTAAAATTGCGATTAGATAAACGAGCCCAAAAAAAGCGTTTCTTAAGGATACTTTGTCCGAACAGACTCTAAATATTGACTTGTGTCAAATTATCAAACATTGAATCATCGCTGGTAATACTTTTCGTTTATCAAGCATCCTTTCAACGGGTAAAATGTTTTGTTTTTTTATGCCGTGACGCTTATGGGCAATTATTAATTTGTAGGAAATACAAGATGGGAGCATAAATTTATACCGACGTCGATATATACCATATCATTTAGATAGGTTGTCGGATTTGAATCAATGCTCCATAATTGGCAAATAATTTCGTTGAATAATGTCGATGTCAGCGCTGAATTCTTTTATTCCAATTTTTGCCCGATGACTGAAACGTAACACGAAGGGAGCGGTGAAATTGTCGCCATTTCAATTACTTCATTTTTCAAACCGAACGTCGAGTGAACTCTAATTTTCGGAATAAGACCCCTTCTTAACTCTTAACCGAATTATCCTACGGATTGGGAAGGAAATTATTTAAGAAAGAGATAATCTCAAGAAGGGAGTTTCCTTCGGAGCGCCTTTATGGAAGGCAGTCACTGTTCATCCCGGGAGTATTCCTTTTCTCCGCGTAGGAAGATGAGGAGACTGAAAGGGAGGCTCAAGCAAAATAAAAGCGACGCAGATAGTAACGTGGGGAGAAACGTGGTATGGAGCGAGGATGAGGCAAGAGGAGAGGAAGTTGAAGAGATTGGTGGGTAAGAATGACGGAAGATTAAGTTACGACGTCCTGTTTCATCCCTTCCCTCTCTCTCGTATTCTTCCTCTCTCTCTCGCTCTCTTCCACACTTCCAGTTTTCCACGTCTGTTCCTCCCTCATTCCACTTCGTCCTCCATTCCCATCCTCTTCTTCCTTCCCCCTCTTAAACCTCCACTAATGCTCCATTAAGACTCCCATACCTCTCTTCCAAATCTCACGTCGCTCTTCACATACCAATTCCTCTTCTCTGCTCATTTTTTCCCCCTTACCCTTCAACCCTTTCTGCCCACTCCATATTTTTCCTCTCCACACTACCCCCTCCCCGACGTATTTCTCCCCTCTATCCCCCACCCTCCAATTCTCCCTCTGTTCTCTTTCATGCTCTCTCTTTTACCATCTCCCTCTCCTCTCCAATCCCTCTCCTCTCCCATCTCTCTCTCTCACACACACACTCATTGACTTCAGCCTTTCGGTCTTTGTGTGTGTGTGTGTCTCTCATGACCCTCACTCGTCTATCTGTCCTTAAAAGCTCCTCTTTCCCTCTCTCAGTTAGGCCGTTTCCCACCCACGAAAACCAAATCCCGTCGAAGACTTAAGCCTCCCTTGGTTTCGGCCACGCGCTCTCTTAAAAAAAGAAAAATTATTTTCTCCGTAGCAATGGACACAAAATGTGTCCTCTAAACACGTGCAAGATCGTTTCTTATACGTTTTTTATTTACTTTCTAATCTGAATCTTTTTTGTCCCGGGCGTATTTTATTATCCTCTTTATTTTTCAGCTTCCTTCTTCCTTGAATTTAATGTTTTATGGGCGAAATGTGTGAGCTTAACCGGGCGAGGAGAGAACGATGGTATTATGAAGTTTTTTCGGAAAAGCTTCTTTAAAAAATAAATTCGCATTATAAATTCCTGCGGGGTGTTCTTATATTAATGGCTAATACGATAAATGGATTTATTGTCCGTAAATTTATGCGTTCTTCTTGAAAAGTTACGTTATATTTCGGTGGGGCTATTTTTGTTATATTTTCGCGGTTTTGCATTACTATATCCTTGCATTCGTGCTTTAGTTATGGGTGTCGCGCATTTTCATTTGGGAAAGTGTTTTTGAGGTGTGCGGTTCATTTTTAGATTTTCTTTACCGTCGAATCGAAAGTAGCGGAACGCCTTGCGGGCACGTCTCGTCTGTCTGTCTTTCTGTCTGTCGCACCTTTCAGCTCTTGAACCGCTTGACGGATTTCCATTATATTAACTCTGAGAAAACCTCATTGAAATTTTTCGTCCACATATACAGTTTTGGACCTTATTAGTATATCAGAACTTCCGCTTTGCGTAAGGGCTTAAACAAACATTTACTTAAATACGGTAAAAACCTTATCAAAATCCTTCAAGCGGTGGTCGTTAAATATTGCTGGAAAGAGCTAAGGATTAAACCGCCATTCACTTCTTTATTAGCAGTTAATAACTTTTATATATTAATGTATCAATATTAAAATACAGGTCCATTTTACCAACTAAATAACCCTAATATCAAGTCAAAAGTAATAGAGCTGAAGAGAGAGAGTCTTCCGCTGGGAAAAAGAGAGTAAGTGACGCAGAGGATGCTGGGAAAAGTCGAAAAAACATTCGGCATCGGATTGAAGAGGTATTGATGGATTTCAACAGGAATGTTTCTAATCTTGCTACAAGGAAAATCAATTTACTTCAACTCGTAGAGTATTCGGGTCTCTTGCTGATAAATTGGGAGAAGCAAAAACACAAAGAATCACAACAACTGTCTTGACTTTTTTAACTTTGTTTTATCGAACATAAGCCTCAATGACAGGATTTCACGGGTTAATTTTGATAAGGTTTCATTACATTGCAGGAAATCTGTTTCTATCCTTTCTTTTCTGTATAATATGGAAAATAGCGCCTTTGATAGCTCTCTCTCATCACAGCAAGTTTTTTCTGTTTTAATGTATTTTCTTTTTTTTTGGGGTCGATTATTTGCAATTTTTCTATATATGTGTCGTTCAACTTCTTTTAGCAGTAGTTTCTAGAATAAAATATTAAAGCGGCGTCATTTTAAATCTTTCCGATGATGGGAAGTATTTTTTAAAATTGTGCTTCCCTTTGATTAAATCATATTGAAATGAATTATATCTATATAATGGGGTAGCAATCAGTAGTAGTTGAACTGCGGGTTGATTCCTGATGTATAGCCAAAAGCCACTCCACGATTTTCTTTTTTTATTTCTAAGTGACGACCATGTCGTCGTTGAATACCCATGAGATATCGTCATTCTCTTTCAGATCCGTTTTCCTCCGTCGTCATTTATTTTTTTAGTCAAATCAATGCCTGTTTTTGAAAATTTTCAACTGTATTTTAATGGAAGTTATTTCTTTTCCAGGGTAAGCTGGCTATTGGGATACCCATACACTTTTGAAGTTATCATCAAATTTGAGCGATTCGCTAATATAGGCAAGTTAGCTTCGCTTCTAAAGGTATGTTTTCATTCATATTTTTACCGTGTTTTTAACGAATTATTTTTAACAAATTATCGTTAGAGTTTATCCAAAATTTTTATGCTACGTGGCATTCGTATGCCTTGAAAAATACATCGATTTTTACACTTTTAGAAATGCATTCAATAAGGATTTTTGTTATAAAAAACTGTAGATACGCACCTGGAGGAGATAGTAACATAAGCATAACTTTATAGCTCGCAAAATAAGTGTTTTACTTTATAACCAAGGAGAACGTGCGAGCATTACGTAAGACTACTCCTCGTAAGTTGAGCTACTTTTTCATGTACTCCGACCTTTTGACGCAGTCTTCCTTATCTGCCTCGTGTATCGTAAAGTGCTTATAACTTTTCCCCCGAGGTCGGATTTATATTACTTTTTTTTGGGCTTGAATCACATGCTCAAAATCTCGGAGTGCATTTTCACATGCATAGAATAATGAAAACGGACTTCGGGATTATGACAACGGTACTCTGATATTCAATTCCAGGGCAACTTCTCCGTAATACCTCCATAAATTTCAGCTTTTGTCTTGTAGAAATTACGGATTAATAGTATTTTTTGTAGCTCCACGTATTTCTCTGACACGAAAAAAAAAGTCGGCCGACCTTAAAATCCCAAGTGTGAACCAGCAGAATGTACGGTTCTTTTCTTCGTTCTTCAAAAAATAATTTAGAGATTACTGTTATCTCTATGCTCGTGGAAAGGACCGTAAATAACATGCGTCGTATTTTCTAGGCTAAATTTTCTTCGCCCTCTAACTTACCCAGGCCGTGTGATGTATACGGCTTTGCGGCATAATCGCTTATGATTTATAATTACTACTAATATATACAGCTGCGAAATATTCTTCGAGGAGACACGCGAGCTTTTGGATCGTATAAAGCTTTACTTCCATTGGAAACACACACACATTGAGAAGGATTGCTCTCTCTCTCTCTCTCGCCATAAATAGGAGGAATTTAATTTTTAAACTTTTTATTAATTGACATATTAAGTTTATCGAGGTTATTCATGTGTAAATACTTACGTCGTATTAATTAAAATTTACCTAATTTTATTATCAATTCGTAGCTGATTTATTTCCGTAGTATAATTCATTTATACCAGCATCGTGTGGACTTAATAGACGAACGACCTCATATATGAATCGTTACGATGTCTGTGGGCCCTCCATCCTTTGGGCTAGGGTTCAAATTCCCACGCGACCGATATTTCGTCATGTCCTTGCCGAGATCATTAATGTCAGTGTTTATTCCATTCCTTCCACTGGTCTCGTTTTTTTTAAAGGCGTGTTTAATTCCAAATTAGGTTGGCGCCGGGAGAGCATAAAGTCTTCAAAAAAAAAATGGCCTAATTTGGCGCTGGCGGCGTCGTCGTCTGGCACAGAAGAAAACTCGAGGGAACCTATGCTGTCGAACCGTCTCGTTCATTCCGGAGCCCGAAAAAAGTCTAACAATTGCATTATTTGCACGTTCCTTCTTTTTTATTTTGGTACCGCTCCGGAAACAATTTCATTTAGTCTTCACTCTCCTCTCTGTGTGTGTGAGTGCCTGCATGCGAATTTATGTGAGAAAGAACTAAAGCAACTTCTAGCGGCACAATCAGGTGCTCTCGAATTATTCATATCTCTGCCCCGCCAGCGCAGAGCAGTAGCGAAAGTAAGAGGAAAAATGAATTAAACAGAGGAAGAGAGAGAGAGAGAATGTGTGAGAGAGGGGAAGAACAGCGCAGATATTAAAGCTGGATGTGTACCTCATCCGGTTCAGTAAATGTTGCATTTTTTTAGTGAGAGGGGGAGAGCGGGAGAGTTGAGAGAGAGAGAGAGTGATAAGAGTGTTTTATGAATGGGGGAAAGGGAGAAGAGGTGGGATAAAGTGTGTGTGTGAGAGAGAGAAAGATAGATAGACGGAGAATATAAAGTTTAAAAAGTTTCGTTGCCTCCGAGTGTGTCGGCGTTTGTCCCACTCGCGCGGGTTTTTTTACTTGTGTTTGAACGGCGCGCATTACCCTACTTCCGAGCAAGGGCACACGCTGACCCCGTAACAAGAGTTTTACGATGTCATCCGCTGGTGCGCGTAAACTCTCCTTAGTTATTATTAATTTAGGCGGCCTTTCTCCCCTACTATTCCCAAATCTCTCTCTCTTTCTCCCACTTTCGCCCTAGGAAATACTTTGTCGGGGCGATTTGGTTTATTTCTTGACATAATCTAAATGTATGCCACTCCCTAACACCAGGCGACACTCGAATTTTTTCCCCCACCTCGGAGCAATATCTTCTTTTATATCCTCGGTCTCGACTTTTAAATGTTTCGTGTTTTTAAACTTTCATGGAGGGTTTTTATTCTGTTTAAACTGGCTATCTTAGATCTATTTATAAATGGAGAGTTTTGTTTTGTTTCAAAGGATAAAAGTTTGTTCTTTTTAGGATGTAATTCCCATATCGGATGTATGGATTAGAAACGTCTTTAAATTCGGCGTTTAGTATAACACTTGATTTAGGCTGTTTAAACGCACAATAAAATCATCCGGTTGTCGTTCAAAATTATTTTGATTAATTTTTACAATATTTTAATAGTTTTAAAATTAATTTTGCGCATCGGTCTTTTTTACAAGTATAATTAGTACGTTAATTAAACTTTAATACGCGCAGAGTAATTTATGGTCAACATGTACCGAAAGGAATTTGTTAAACGAATCAACGTGCTGAGTTAGGCGGCAGTGTTTTATCTCGCACATCACAATCTTTCACTCTTGATATTTGAACGGCACGTATTAAATTTTCATCACCCTATATAGCACGAATTGATTTCCCCTGTATTACGTTACAAGACGGATTATAACTCCAAATCAGAATTCGAAACTTTTCAACCTATAAATCTGCATTATGATTCGAAACAACGCCGGGATAAAAACATTTGTGGTTGGATAAATTGACCCGCGAATGTGGCGTAATCAACAGCTAGGCACATGACATGCCGAATGAGAGGGAAGGGAAGCGAATGGGAGAGAGAGGGAGAAAGTTGGGATGGGAAAGAGAAAGAGAGAGTGAGAGAGAGATGGGATGTGGAAGAAGATGGTCGAAGAGTAGGGATGGATGGATGAAAGGGTGGATGTAAAAATACAGGAGATGGAAAATAGTAAAGAGGAGAAAAGGAGAAGACGGGGAGCGGTAGAAGTGGAATAAAAGAAAGAGAGGTTAGAGGTAGAGATGGATATGGAAAAGAATGAGAGGAAGGTGAGGAAAGAGGAGTTTAGAGAAGGGGGAGCGAGAAAGGTAACGGTAGTGGAAACAAATGAAAAGAGGCATCGGGTGAGTAATGGATGAAACAAGAGGAGTAGAGAAATGTAGATTGGAGTTAAGGTTTCGAGATGGGAAAATTAAGTTTGCTATGCATATAGGGTGAGAAAAGGAAATGTCGAGAGATGGAGGAATGTGTTATTCTTTTTAAGGAGTGCAGGGGCGGCTGAAAGAGAACGAATTTAAGAACACGGAAGATGTAGAAAGAGGGACGAACGTAAGAAAGGAGAGCGCGGACGCATAGATCACGCGCTCCTGTGCATTCCAGCACTGGAAAAGAGAGGAATGCTCGTGAGATGATGATTTCGTCTGGAGGTAAAGTGAAGGGTCGATGGCGGAAGTGAGAGAGAGAGGGCGAGAGAGAGAGAGAGAGAGAGAGTGTCAGGAAGCGCGCGAGAAGCAAAAGGGAGATTGTGATGGGTTTTGAGGTGACGAAGGTAATTACGGAGAGGAAGAGAGACGGGATGCCGGGTGCGACTGCGCCGCACATAGGGAGCGTTGAAGGTGTCTCATTACGCACCCCGAGTCTCCTTTTGGCGCGGGTTGGCGGTGTGACGCGGTGAGCCTCCGAGGCACGACATTGACTTCACGCGTCGACGCAACACTTGCATCGCGACTACACACACTCCTTTGAGGAAGAGGCATGATGTGTTGGCTTTCTTCCTCTCCTTCTCCGCCGATCGTGTCCATCTCTTTCGCTTCTTTCTTCCTCTCTTCGTTCAATCCCCTTTTTGTGCTGCATTCGTCTTTCTCCGTGCCTCTCTCGCATTCTCTTCATATACGTATATCTCTCTATATTACTGTGAAATCGTAATGGTCATCATGATGCGTGACGCTCTAGTTTTCTGAATAACTCGATTAGAAATAAACTTATAATTAGAAGACTCAAATTTCGCAGTATTTCAGTGTTGATGAATCTCTAGGTTATGACTAAAAAAATTTCGAAAAAGGTCACGGGTTCGACTCCAGAGGATGAATGTCGTTTCCCATAAGATAACACGTAAGAATCACCTTTTTGGTTTGAAGGCTTTTACTCTTTAAAATATCTTTAAATTAAGTTATCGACACGAAATTTGCGCTAAAACACGTCAAAATGAATGAGAATTATTATTCTTACCGTCGAATACTCAATAATATCATTCGAATTCGCTCATATTTTGAATTTATACTCGAGTTTTGGTAAATTTTTTAACATTTCAATAATTAGATTCCATGGTCACCGTTGTTATTGTCCTCGGTAATTTCCGTGCATTTGCACCTAAATAAAGGCTTAAAGATCGAAAGTAAGATTAAAACTTGCGTTAAATGACCGATGATATGAATTTAACGCAAATAAATCGAACGCAGTATTCATGTTATTTATATTTTTTTAATCTATATTACTAAAATCCTATTTCTGGTTGTCTCTCTTTCTCTCTCTCTCTTTAACGCTCTATACCTCCGTCATTTTTAATCTCCGGGAATTTCAGCCCTCTTAAGTTTATTTTTTTATCGAGTTATTGAACTAATTTTCTTAATTTGTTATTAAAAATCAAACACATCCCTTATAAAATATATTCATTAAACTCATATTCAAAACATATTCCCGTTAAACTAATCTAAATCCAATAGGTACATGGTAGGAACGAAGAAACAGCGAGCAAAATAGGGGGGGGGAAGGTTGGCGAGCGCCAGCGAGCAGGGTGCTTGCCCCCAAGTGTGCGTGTATATATATATATATATATCCTATTCCACTCTCGCTCACTCCATGTCGCGACGAGTATTTCCACGCGCTCAACCGTAATATGCGTTCCTCCCATAACGAAATTGCTGTCACGACCGCGAAGCACGGTTCTCGCGTAACCGGTAATGAAATGTTACTGCGCGGAACTTAGATCAATGAGGTTTTACATTTCGCGTTTGTATTTTTTCCCTCCTGATTCCGAGAGTTACTCGACTCTTTTTGTCGCCCTTCGGCATTTTGTAACATGGGTTTCGTTTGTTTTAAAACATGTTAACGACAGTGATATCGGTTTACTTTCAACCGAATGATATATTAGGTGCTTCAGATGACCATAAAAAATGATGGGAAAATCTCCTGAAAAGCAGCCGTAATATGTGACGATTCACCGCTACTAAAAAGGAACTTTTAGAATCTATTATCAATGCATTAGCACTTCTTAAATGAGATTATTGTTTCTTCAATTTGTTAACGGTTTTTCGAACTCCTCGATTTGTAAATCGGGTTACGTCCATAAGGCGAACTCAGAGGTGGGAATTTTTTTCTGCATGGCGGGCCGCATTGAAAGTTACCAATGCTTCGGCGAGCCGGGTTAGAGCTTATATCGGAATTTATCAGGATATTGCGAGACATCATATGAGTGAAATTGTGTACAAATTATATTTTTAGGGTTAATGTTTCAATATTAAATGTTTTATCGTATTAACTTGTACTGAAAATATGAATTTATGTGTTAAATTTTACGGATATCTTTTTCATCATAGCTTCGCGAGTCGCATAAAACGCTCTCTGGGGCTGCGTTCAGCCCATATCTAACTTAGTCAATTACAATTCCTTATCAAAATAAAACTTTGAAAGGCATCTATTCCTTCTTAAAAGATATTGAATAAGGTTATATTTTTAAATGGCTTCCATAGATTTGAAATGATCTTCAGTGTAACAAATTCGTTGAATTAACTTTTATGCTGAATTTTTGATATATCTAGGCAAAAATCGGCCGTAAGTCGGAAGTGATTTATGTATTACTGAAATTAATACTTGGATAGCTAAAAAAAAATGATATATTTTGCTTCAACTAAACTTATGAATATTCAGCTAATCCTTAACAGCGGCTATGGTTTTGGTGGGGTGTATTTAACACGAAAACACGTTGTAACAGTAATCAAGATTGTTATTCCTTCGAATAAATTTTGTTGTGCTAAAGATATCCAAAACTTTCCCGATGATCATATGTGCCTAGGTAAAACATTTCTAAAATGAAATTTTTATAAAAAATTGAATTAATTTTATGAGATGTCAACGTTGAACGATATGACTAAATTTTTAAAACAGCAGGATTAATAAAAAAACTAATTTAGACAAATTTAAATTAAGTTTACACTGCTCTACCATCGTATTGCTGATGGAGCGAAATGAAACTGAGCTTACACAGCACATTTTCAGATTTGGTTATTCAAGTAAAAGGTATATTCCAAAAGACACGGAAAATCCCCTGAAGGCAGTTGTATATTGGGTTCCTATAAATCTGTGAAACTTCGTTCCAAACTTAAACCCAGAATATCTCTCAACGCATGCGATATTACGTTACCGGTCATTAAAAGAGCATAGTCGACAAAATTTAAGTTTTAATTTCCCCCCCCACACCTTCATACCCACACCATTTCTCACCCACGAATGCGGCGGACGTTTCTCCCTAATCGATTGGAAATGGCGGACATTTTTCAGAGTTGGCAGTGTATTTTACGATCCCGACAATGCCATAAGACAAATCGGAAGCGTTTCGTTATTCGGAGGACTGGGTGTGGTTTTTTACAAGCGGAGGAAGGGGAGCGAGGAAAGCGGTAGCCGATCCCGGAGGGAATTATGGGAAGAAGAGTGCGCGCGAGAGTGAGAAGGCATACCTAATAGGTTTAACGGAGGGTATGGCATTGGTGGTTGAATGGTGAGAAAGGGTGGAAGGGGAGAGAGGAGAAGGGGGTTTTGGTACGATCCCGTGGCGGCGACGAGGGAATCGCGAGTGTATGAGAGAGAGAGAGAGGGCGCTCGCTGTTACTCCAGCCGTCGCTTATTGGGGGGCGTTGCCATTCTCACTCACTCTCCCCCCCTCCTCCCTCCCTCTCTACTTCCCTCTAGAGAGAGCCTCACGGACAACTGGTGGGCCAGAGATAGGCGTCAGTCGAGGTCGTGCATAATTCACCGTCTCCTTTGCCATAAAAAATATCCCCACCTTCCTCACTACTTCCTCCACCTGATGACGCGCTCCCGACACTACCAAGTGCCTAAGGTTGGGAAATAAAGTGTTGGGCGAGACTTGAGAGATAAAGAGGCTGATCGATTACGCCTCCGAGGAGGAAAATATAATTGATCCGGGACTTGACTCGGATGCTTTATTTTGATGATTATTCTCGGCTGGAAGAGAGGAGTAAGTCAAACGTTGTTTCTCCGGGCAAAAATCGATTAATCTTCGAGGGCGTATATAGGACTAGGACCAAACTGGGATGTGAAAGTATAATCCAGTGATTGTGTGGGGGTTAAATTGATTTTTTTAAAACATCAGTAGCAATTAAGACGTTTTTTCATATAGATAAGTCCTGCCTTGAGGTAAGGTGGGATTTATTTAGATGTAAATGCTTGGGCAACGTGTTGAATTAAAATGAAGATGTTTGAAAAATAATTTTTACGCGCACGTGGATCGGAATTTTTTAACGTCTCGCATACGCTGTCGACGCGAATTCAGATCGTTTTCAACACGACATTTCATAAACTGCACTGATTTCGGTGACAAGATAGCCGTTCGTTACATTTACTTGAACGTATTAACCTGATCGTGTATGAGGTTGCATGTTTGTATGAAGTACATTTTATCAGAAGCTAACGCAGCAGCATTTATTTAATTCCATATTGACGCTACAACTATTTTCGAATTATATTTGTTGTAATCATCATCATTGAACTGCAAGAAATGTTTCTACGGGAAAATTACCCAAATGATTCTAAAGGATCTTCATTGCACAGATTATCTATAACTAATATTATTTGCTAATAAATATCAAGTAATAATTCAAATAGTCAAATTATTTTTATCATCATTAGCAATAAAATATACTTTCCTGTTATTTTGCTATAGATTAATTTATTTATTTGTCGAGGTTCCTGATTAGTACTGCAAACATTAGAAGAACGTAGAAAGTCCGTTTAAAAAATGGCATTTAATTTTCTATACGAAATGTTATACCGGGTTCAATAAAATGAAGCTCGACAAATGATCCGTGATCATAAACTAAAAGTTCAAGGCCTAGCAATAACGAGAGAGATCGTTAAAAAAAATAAAACTTTTATTCAATGGCATGTTCTCTTCGGTCTCCCTTTGCCCCGAATAAAAAAAATTAATTCCGCTCAGACTCCGCATGAGATTCGAAAGTCTCTCCGCACGCCTCCAAGAATTCCGTGTATCACTTTTATGCTTCACATACGAATTTTTCTCCACCAGATTGAAGAAACTCTATTATTTTCTTTGACCTCCATTCCTTGTCTCTCTTTTGCTCTACCTTATTTCTAAAATTCCCACTTCCTGTATTCCCCCTCTCTCTTTTTGGATTTCTCCGGTTTATATTCCTCTCCCTTCATTCCCTCTTTCTCCAACCAGTTCATATTTTACATTCCCCGTTTCTGTTTTTCCTTGTTCTTCTTTGTTTTCAATTTCTCCAAATCTCTTCCGTTTTCTGCAGCTTCCCGTATGTTTCCGTATTTTTCTCTTCTGCCACCTCTTTCCCTCTCACTCTTCCTATCTCCTAAATTTAGCTTTTCCCTTCTTTTTATTTATTTCCTTCTCATGCCCCTCTCTTCCTCTCCTTAACTTTCCTTCCCCTTGTCTATTCTTATCTATATACAGTGAAATCTCCTTACAAAGTACCCCACAATTACGTATGTTTCAAATTAACGTACTTTTTTAAAATCGCCGTCAATTTTTCTGTATAAATGCTGTACAAGTATTTAAAAATAACGTACTTCAACTTAACGTATTTTTTAATACTGCGTATTAAATTCAGAGGTCCCGAAAAAAGATGGTGGTTTTAACGTATGCTTTCATCCGTAAATGACTCAACTATAACCAATTCTTGCACATTCAATTCGTTCACACCAACTTTGAAGGCATCTTTTGTCTTCAGCAAGAAAAGATCTAAGGAACTCCGCCAAAATCCCAAAAGGACAGATTTTCCGAACTGAAAATATTTAGAACCGATCATCAGTTATTCCTATTGTATTTTCACAATAGCATTCTCTCATTCTCGCCGGTTTCGGTTTGAGCCGGACTTGCGAGAATGTCTAACCCCTACTGAGATACTTTCAGAGAAAATACTGTACTCCTTATGGGTATTTTCAGTATACCGTACTTTAAGTATAAAGTATAAAAATTCATGCTCCGTAGAGATACGTTGTATCGAGATTTTACTGTAGTCCTTTTCTGCATTCCCAACCATCTTTCCACTCCCTTACTTCCCCCTGCTTCATCTTAAAGCAGTGGTGAGCGAACTTTCTACGTGGCGGGCCGCATTGGTGGTTGAAAATTCCTCTGCGGGCCACCATGCAATTTGTCAATGCTTCGGCGGGTCAGATTAGACTTTAAATCGGACGTTAAATAGAGAGGCTGAGGTATCATAACAGTGAAAATGAAGTCTAAATTAGGTTTCAAGGGCTACTAGCACTTTAATATCAAGTATTTTGTTGTCGTAACTTGAATGCATATTATATACATTTGGGTTAAATCTCTTTATAATCGTAGCTCCGAGGGCCGAATATAATGTTCTCGAGGGCCGCATGCAAGCCGCGGGTTGCTCACCACTGATCTAAAGCATTTCAAACTTGCTGCAAATTGGCCACATGCGACAAAATATATCCATCCTAGAGTCCTCACTTCTTATTTTTTGTATGCATATAATATTTAATTAACAAATTATCCCATGAGTATGTCTCTGTCCATTTGTCCATAATGCGTTCTTATTTACCTTGCAGCTGAAAAATCCCGTTTAAAAAGGATTAGAAATTTAAATTAAGAAATTCTGAAAGCCTTGATAGCTGTGTGATAATGCTGCATGCTACAAAGTGTCATGGTATGACTTCAAATCCCCGAAGAAACTGAAAATGTTTTTGATTTTTTCCTCATAAATGTGTTACAGACGAAGTGACCAAGCGACAGAATAAGCGTTTTATAAAATTTGCTATCAGTATGTCATTGCTCATTCTTAAAGACAAAGACTTCAATGCTTTTCCACCTCTGCCTTCAAACATCTATAACAGGGGTGCTCAAGCCGTCGATCGCCAACCCGTTTTTAGGTACATCTCTGAAACTATTTCGCTCCGCTCTAAATATTTTTGGAATGAAAATGGACGGTCGGTGTGGGAATTGAGAAGTAGCTCCAAGGTTTAACTCCTGAAGTTCAAATAACATTTAATTAAATACCGCCGGTGAGGTCGAATTCAATTCACTTGCGTTGATTATATCGAATTAAAACAACAAGGAGCTAAGCTTCCTGCGATCGATTTCAACCCCCCCCCCCTCCCCTCCCTCCCCCCCTCCCAAAATAATTTTTAACCGTAAAGATGGACGGTCGATCGCCACGTAAGTGGGAAATGATAAGTAGCTCCCAAGCTCGTAAAGTCTGAGCACCCCTGGTCTATAATATCAAATCGGTCCTCTTTCATCTATCCCTCGCGTAAATGCGACCATGATGCATCTTCGGGTTCGACATGCACGTTCTACACATTTCGCCGCTCTCATCTTCCTCTCTCATCTCGCCGCCTATCTTAACTGTCTCCACCCGTTCGCGTCTTTTTATGCCCTCCCTCCTCCAGGACCACGCCTTTAATGTTTATATTTACTCCATTTCGCTAGTTCTACGCTCTTCTGCGTTTGCATCCATCTGCGTCCGCCTATCTTTCGTGCCTCTCTCTCTTCCCCTTCAATCCGTTCCTCCTTTTGTGCCTGCCACCGCCCTTTCTCCCTAGACAGATCTATCTCAACCACGCTCGCGTTTCCCCCACGATGTTAATTAAAAGCGCGGCTTCATCGCTTCTCTCCACGCTCTCTTGCTCCCTCTACGTCTTCCGTCTCGCACTTCTCCTATTGGAGAACAGAGAGAAGAAAGGAGGAGGAGGAGGGGGGGGGGGAGATAGGAGGAATGAGTGAGTGAATGTTTTTTTTTTTGGAGGAAACAGGAGAAAATTCTAAAGCCTCGCGAGGGCAAGGACAAAACCTTTTTCAGGATCTCGGTAACTCTATCGCCTGGATAAAATTAAGGCAGTGATCCAAGATGACGACTACCCCGAGGTTAATGAAGCGGATCCGAGGCAATGATTATGGAGGTTAGGGACGATAAATTCACGTTTTCTTTCTGCCTCCGTCGCGTTTTTACACACTTCCGAGGATGCAAACGCGCGCACACCATCGCTCGCGCGAGCACATGCAATGATCTGTGCATGTCCGCCCTTTAGCATTCGCCCGTCGGCCGCACGAGAGCAGTCGGTATTTCAGCTATTCCAATTTAGGAGCGCCGCTTTCGTTATTTCACCTCTGCGGCAGTTATGAAACGTTTCCTCGCTAAGTTAAAATTAAATTTAAAAAAAAACCACGGATATTATTTCGAGTTTTCGGAATAAAAAGACGCGACCTCCTTTCACGCTCGTTTTTCGTCGCTTCGGCGTCGTTGTTTTTATTTCCGGACGGCGCGTTTCTTTTTGTATAAAAAAAGAAAAAGAAGCGAATCGACCGGAGAATTCAGTTTCTGTTGCAACATATATAGCAGGGACAAGTGTTGCCGCATGGGCATGGATCTATTACTCCAGTTTTCCATCCGAGTAAAACAACATAACGAGAGAGGTCAGGCCAGTCTAGTTATATTATGGCTAGTGCATCATCCCCTTTTATCTCCTTCCATCCGTTCCGAAAAACTCTAAGCCTCTCCATCTCTCACCCTCTTTCTCCCTCTTCACCCCCCCCCTCCCTTCCCCCCCCCCCCTCCTTCCCATGCACTATTCCTTTGCGCACCATTCACACTCGAAACCTTTTTCCGTGAGAGGTTTGGTGTTAGGAGAGGTGGAGGAAAGGGGTGGTGAGAGAGAGAGAGAGGTTGGCAGGGAAGACGGCGGTGGGTGGGAAGGCGCGCAAGGACGTGACGGAAATGCAGCGAAGCCAGACGTGAGCTCGGCAAATGAACTCTGCGCTGGCGACGAAATATGGTCCCCGCCTCCGTCTCAACCACCTCCCCCCCCCCCCCCTCCCCCGACCTCTTTCGCCTCTCCCTTTACACTCAGCCTCAACCCGATACGTAGGTAATCCCTGCCCATTTTTCTCCCCTCTCTCTCTCTCTCTCTCTCTTCCTGTCCTTTTCTTCTCGAAGGCTCGGAGGAGGGAGATGAGAATACTTCGGAATTCTGTTTAAATGGCGTCGGAACGGGCAATTAAATTCGGAGTTATTTACAGAGGCGGTAATTTTTTGTAATAATTACGGCGGGGAAAAATGAGGAAATATTTTCCTTCCGAGGAATTTCGATAGCAAATGTTTCTTGGGTATTTTTTTAATCTGCCGGCGTGTTTTCTTTTTTGTTCGTTCAGTGACTAATAGTCTTTCGTGGTTTGAATTTTTTCTATATAGCTCCGGTTGTTTGTGGTAAATTATTACACGTTTATCACACGCCTGTATATGATGAACTCACATCTAATTTAATAAAATCTATTCTGAGGAAATAATCTCGTTTAAGAGCTGCAAGTCCCGTCGTCATAATGAATAATTTCTGAATCTTATTTTCTTTGTTTTGCGGTCCTGAATGGATTCCAAATTTTAGTGCATCCTTGAGACAATATCTGACACGATAAGTTTAATTTCAGAATAAAATTTTCTAGGAGTTAGCGAAATATATTGATTTTTACCCAGTTAATTCGGGAATGATTATATGGTCGTAATTTCCAATGAATAATTTATTTTTTAAATTGTTCTGGCACATATTATAATTTCAAATTGATTTAATTATAACATAGTTTATTGTCATAATATTTTACGGTACCTTATCCAAGTAATATACGTGAGTCGTAAAATTTCTTGGAGCTTGTTCCTCAGATGAAGGCTATTCAAGAATAGTGAAGGCACTTTTTTTAAATTAATTAATGCGACTAGGTGAGATCTCCCTTAGATGCTTAGAAGTCCTCTGCTTATTCTCATGGGAAAAATGCAAGCGGTAAACTCCTAGTCTGACAATGTGGGACGTAATTGCTAAAGTTTTCGGAGTTCGTTATGACCCTAGTGCTCCATGACAACGGTCCAGAGGGAAGGCTTGAAAACCGTTTTTTTAGCACTGAAAATTATTAGGTATTTAAGAGATTATTCCAAGAGGAACGGATATATTATTTTTAGCAAAGCAGGTCATTAAATACACAATTCTTCCATTAAAATCTACATTTTATTTATCAAGGGCATTTTCCGCTCGTTAAATTATAAAATAATCTGATTGTTAAATTTCGATTTTTCGTGTTTTAATTCGTGGTTCATTTGATATTAATTAAAACAATAGCATTTTGAGTCACGCAAATGGAAATGAGCGAGAGAGCGTATGCATGGATGAATTTCGCTTACTCTTTTCCCGTTGAACGTATATAACCTTCATTGGAATAAATGAGCGCACGGTTTACGTGATTGATGAATGTTTTTTCTTAATGAAGAGCCGCGCATATTATCAAGGTAATTGGATTTATTTTTTGCATTTTGTGTTTAAGCGATATCTCGAATAGTATTTCTGTTTGGTACGGTCGTATGGATCCCAAGTGTAAAAATGTCGTTTTATCCGAATACTAGTTAATTGATAAATTAGTGACGAGTTGCCGTGGTAATTTTTAATATTGCACATAAAATAGACAATTTCCGATAATGGTATCCATAAATTGTATTAGCTAGTCATTATTTAACTATTTAATAAATATGGAGTCGTGTGAGAAGAAACAACTCGGAAAATTTCTTAGTATAATCGTTGAAAAAACAAAACAATATGCATATCTGCGAAATAATCTTCCTTCTTAAGGCAGAGACTAGAATTTAAATTTCCACACACGGGCACAGCGATAGATTTTAGTCGAAACTTTGCGTTCCACGTTTGCAAAAGCGTTATGCATTGGGGCAGTGGAAAGCATCAAAAGTTTTGGCGTCATCTTTCGAGTGGCATCTTAAGATTAATACCCGTTCTGCACGTAAGGTGAAGTTATATGTCGTATTAAGCTCCAACGAAAAAAATACAAACTTCTCGCAAGTCTGATATCGTATATATATTTTTCTATTTTTGTAGTTTAGTTTTTTAACTTTTCTTCTCTCGCTTAGCCTAAATATACGTAATTCATTTCAGTTCTAATTCTAAAAAAACGCGTGTAAACTCAAGGTGTACCTGACAGAATTTAATAAAGTCGATGTCGACGTTTATTTCTATGCAAACCGATAGCGAATAAAAGGGGAAACTGCGTTCTCATGAAATAAGACTGGCGGAATCCCTTAACTGCAAGAAAAAAAAATGAGCGGAAGAAGAGAACTATAAAAGGGGGCGGCGCGGGAAGGAAAAATAAATTTAAAAAATAGCGTCCCGTTGGTGGGGGAAAAAGGAAACAAAAACCTTTATCGGATTCCTAAAAGAATAAATAGCCATGAGCGTACCAATATTCTCTTGAGTAGGAGACGGTTATAAATCGTTTTTTTTTATTTTGATGGAATGGAAGGGGTTTTTGAGGAGTGGGAAAATGGAAGGAGGATGGCGTGGCGTCTTCCCCCTTTTAGACAAACCGCTCGATATGAGTATCTTCCCGCCGCTCCTCCTTCAACTCCATCTCCCACCCTCCTTTCCTTACTACTGCTACTGCCACCGCACTCCTCCTGCTCTCTCTCTCTTTCTCTCTCACCCCCCAGACATCCGCCGAAGGGGATAACGGCGTGGCGGTGGAGTGGGGAATGGGATGAGAGGGAGAGAGAGAAATGGTGGATACCGGGGAGAAAGTGGGAAAGGGAGAGAAAGAGTTCGGGAACCGGGCTAGAGATAGGGGAGGAGAGAGTGGGTGACGGAGAAGGAGTTTAGGGGGGGGGGTTGGTGTTTTGTTCCTTCTGGGAGAGAAGTGTATGGGTCAGCGGTTAGAGATACTAAGACTATATATATATATATATATATATATATATATATATATATATATATATATATATATATATATATATATATATATCTCCCTCTCTGTCTCTCTGTTTATCTCTCGCTTTATATATATATATATATATATAAAGCGAGAGATAAACAGAGAGGGAGAGAGGGAGAGAGCATAGGGAGACATTCCAGTCCCACTCGTCGTCATACTACTCCTTGTCGGGAGAGGTCTCCCCTTTTACCAAATGCTCGGAAGGCCTTTAGGCATTTGCTCTTTCCTAGCTCACAAAGAGTGTCGGTGTTCGGCAGGAAAGGGATTCTGGGAGTTAAGGATAGCGGGGATAAAGAGGGAAGGGAGGGGGGAAGAATGAGGGGTTTCCAGGATGGAGAGAGTGGGTGTGTGAGTATGGAAGTAGTTCTGTTGGGGATGAATCGGGTGAGGTGGCGTAGGATTAAGGAAAGGGAGAAATAAGAGAGGGGGATTGTGAGACTACATAAAAAAGGGCGCCAAAGGTATGAAGGTGGAGCGTGATAAGGACACGGCAAATTGGAACTCCGAAATCCTCGATTCTAAAGGTATAAAAGGAGACCTTTTATAACACGGCTATTACATAGCGTCGCTAAAGCAGAGGAGTCCATTTTGTGCTCATCATAAACGGCGCGTGAGATCCTCCTAGGTTTTTTTTCGGAGCAGGAAAACGGTTGGTTTCCTTTTTAAGGGGAGTGGCTTTTTTTGTGCCGGGGTTTGAACGTGTGATTCGTACGGGCGGCGTCTCTTGTTATAAGGGGCGGAGATCGTTTTATTTATACTATTGTATGGAATACAGACGTTAGTCATTTGTGTAAGTACCTATAAAGTGACATTTATGTACTTAATCTGTTTCATTGCTTTTTCTGGCTTACATGTGAGTCACATGATGTGACATATGTTGTCATACGCTGAATTTAAAATAGAATACTAGGTTCTTGTGTAAGATAAAGATACATTATATCTTTCTCGAATAAAGTTGTACTATTTTGCATGGATTATTTGCCTATGTAAGATGTTTCAAAGAAAAACTTATTGAATTATATATGACGTTTGGGATGAATCTTCATCATAAAATGCCAAAATCACTTACCTAAAATAATTGTCTTTCATTCTATGAGAGTATTTTAAATATATCAAATAAATATTATTATGAACTTAAATGTGACGAGTAATAGAACGGTTATGCAGTTTTTTAATCTCCCACACGCTCGAGAATTTGAACGTATGGGAAATATATACGATTTCTAACATTTATAATAAATTATGTCGTTACATCTTCCTCTAATGTTTTGTTGAGTTTGAAGTACGTATGATTAAAGTCGGCGCGCAGATTCACAGTCTACTTGCCAAAGTGAACTTTTTCCTGTCATCTTGGAGGGATTTAGCTACAATCTAATAACTATTTCAGTGCCTTTTTTCTCCCATTTGCGAGGAGAATGCAGAGCTTAATGTTCTCGCTGTAGAGAGACTCCGGTGTCTTTTTCAATGGTGCCATTACAAGGGTTGGAAACTGCCACCCTATTTTGAGCCTGGGAGGATTTACCTTCTCTGCCATACATGCGCACACAGACACAAGCTACGTGTTCTCTTTGACTGCTATCACTCGCTCCCGTTTCTCTCCGAGCCAAACGTCCTTTTTTTCCCTTTCAATTCTCCTCTTCTCCTAGACTCTGTTTTCGCCTGTGAGAAACGACAACAGGGACGTAGGATTGGCTGAGTAATCAAGTATTGCCTGTCTTCTTGCGCACTGAAAAAGAACGCTCGGGTATTAAGGCGGCGTTAATGTGCAAAAGGAAAAGTGATCGAACTGGGTGCAACGAACGAGAGAGAAAGACATATGAAGACCGATTCAGATACTTATTCTGAGTAACGTGAAACTAGGATTAATTTCGCGAGATTGAAAGTGGGAATAACCCCTCCCCCCTTCCCCAAATGGTGAGCTAGCATGTCTGCGATAATCATTACTTCCGCTTAATAACAGTTTGGGTGTTGAGATAGAAGAGCGAGATTTGAGCCGGCGAGAGGAGAAAATCTTGATCTAGGCAATTCAGGTAATTTCGTTCCGAAAGGAACAGGACGTATAGTAGCAAAAGGTCCCAAAGGGATGGAATGGCTGCACTCTGCTACCTTAAGTTACGAGTAAGGAATGACGGCGTAAGGAAGGGGTTTCGTGAGGATGGAGGGAAGAGAGTAAGAAAGATAGCTCTGCTTTCTCTCTCGCTCTCTTTTGTACATGGCGCCCCAACCCACTCAACAATGGAACTCCTAAGCCATGAGTCGTCCTTTCTTTCCCAGTTCTGTGTGTCCCTCTTTCTCGTCCATTTCTCTCCCCGCTGCCGCTCTCACTGGCATTGATTTCCTCCAACCCTTTCCTTCTCCGGATTGGCAGATATCCCACCCACAACCGCCTCCTATACCTTCTTCATTTGTCTCCAACTCTGCTACGCTGTATACTTCAATTCTTGCTTTCAATACCTCCTCCTCACTCTTCATCCTCTTTCCTTCTACTTTCTTGTCCTATCTCTCTCTGTCTTTAACTTTTGTCTTCTCTTGCCTTCCCTTTTCCCTCTCTCTCGCTCTCCTTTCTTATTCCTTCTTTCTGACTCTTCTCTCGCGCCACCAAGCCTTTTCAAATTTAAAGAAAACGTTCTCCTCCGCCTGCCTCTTCGTCTCCCGTTCTCTCGCTCGTTTTGGTCCCATTTTACTCCGACGCCCCATTTTACTCGCTCGCTCCCGGAGTCCTTTTGTCCCCCCGTTGATTTGTTCCATAGCCCTTTCTTCACGAAACCATCTCATCCTTACTTACCTCAACCTGCCCTCTCTCTCTCCTTCTCTCACCTGTTTTCTTCCTTACTACATTCTCCCACCCTCCATCACCAGGCTTCTTCAGCATTTATTTGAGGAAGATTTTTTAAATTTTTTATTTTTTTAATACTCTCCCGTTTTTTTTCGAGCGTCGTTTTTTCCTCTTTCTTGTAAGAGAGAGAAAGAGATTTTTCGAGGGAGTTTATTTTTTAAGGAATGGGTAGGGCGATTATTTAGATTGCTCTGATAACTCGGTCAGGCGAAGTGTTTTTCTCTTTTGTATCAGTAGGGTTATATATATTTTTAAAGTTCTTTTTTCCTTGCTTCGCTTTTGTTGTTGTTTGTCAAATGTCTGCAGGTAGCTCCAATTTTTATATAAAGCGCAAGGACCAATAATTGGAAAGGTAAGAGGTAAATTGCCTTACTTTCTCTGCGAAAGTTTGTTTTCTCATGAAAAGTGCTTCGGTCTTTTGTTTATTCAGGCACATATGTTATGAGATTCTGTTATGCAATAAAAATATAATCCCTTAAATATTCCATTTAATATTTCGTTGTATTTTTTTAAAAATCTTCCTTTGCCCATAAAATCAAGCGTGAGGTCCTTAGTGTATAGTTTCCATGATAATAATATTTTTGAGGGTTTATGTTAACATTTCCTTAAGAATATTATTTTTACGTTTACTTAAAGTTAGTAATATTTCCTATCGAAACGAAATTAGACCTATCCCTCGATTTACGTGATTTCGAATTCCGCGAATTTCGTGTTAACGCGATTTCATATATATTTATTTTTCTTTCCCTTTCATTAAGAAAACCAACGGACTTTTAGTGTACAAAATATTTTACATAATTTTTTTTTATATTTGTCCAATTAAATATTTCCACATTGTTAGTAATATACCTACTTAGAAATCCGTGGCTTGCTATAAGGAGCTCTATAAAGAGAAGATGAAGCGTGCGAATCAGCTGTCCTTAGACCAATTTTTAAACGTCGGACAAAGTTGATGATAATTCACAGCCGTCAACTTCAGCCGGCAAATACAGTCAATAAATAATTTATTTTCGTGCAAATATTTGTTATTAAAATGATTAGTGTTTCAACAAAAACAAATTATTCATTCTTTTCTCGGTTTAATGTTTTCATTTAGTAACAAATAAGAAATAACTATAGATAAGATTTCATACATGCATATCATTTAATTTCGTAAAGAAAAGTGAATATCGGCAAACTTTCAGCCAAGCAACCTCCGTTTATAATGTAATTGCTATCGGGAAAAAATGGAGTTACGCGAATATTCCTGGAAACGCAGCAATCTCGTAAGTCGAAGACCTAAAAATCCGATCTTCTTCGACAAGCTTCCTAACAGTTCTCGAGATAAATTTTGGAAACTTTTTGTTCTCCCGCTTCCAAATTGGTTTCCTCATTGTGAGGGACACGTAGATTTCTCGGGGAAATGATTTGGGTGCAACAAAAAAAAAAGAAGCCAGACTTCTATTGAGTTCTACAGCGAGCGATTCTTCTAGATATCGACTTCTCAGTCGTGGACGCATTGTTATCCAACAATTGCCATGGACGATGACCCCCTCTGATGATTATGGGGACGAACCATTGTTCTAGGCGTCCTTGGCCCTCTCCGAATGCCATTCATACTCCTCCGAATTGCTTTCCCGATTCCATTCTCACCTTTCAAATTCGAGAAATGCCATTCCTCATCTCGGATGTTCGGATTCTTCCCGAAGAGAACGACCTTCTTCAAAGGTTTTTTTTTTTGCCCCGTTAAACCTTTCACGGGATTCTCACCTCGCATCTCCCGTATTCTTCCTAGCTCTTTCAGTATCAGCGATAACACGATCGCCAATTCGCTCGAGACGTTTTTGTCTCGTTCGTCCTCCTCTCCAGTCCCTTAAACAACATCGTTATCCAGTAGAAGCTCGCAAAAAAATAGGAGTTGAGCGGACCTAAGTTTTTTTTTTTTTATGTAGTCCCAACATCGCGTTATTTCGTTTTCCAATCGAGAAAATCTCTCCTAATCGGTCTCCTTCCACCTGTCTCGTCGGAAAGGAGGCCATCGATCGCGGCCGTGCCTCTTCTCTCTCTCTCTATAGGTACCTCACCATCAAACAAGAGCGGCCACCTTGTACGCGGAATTAGGACCACTCGACCACGATCCGCGGTTTTCCCACGGGGCGGGTTGGGCGATGTACCTGACCCATCGAGGGTACAAACCGCCTGCTCGCCCGAGTGGTTTGCTCCACGTTTCGAAACCCTTTCTCCAACCACCTCTCCCTCCCTCCCTCCCCTCCCCCCTCCTTTTCGCGATACTTCTCCTCTTCCTCCACTCCGAAGCTCCTCCACAAAACACTCCCTCATCACGTGTGAGTGGGCATACGTCAAGTGAAGCGCTCAACACTATCATTTCCAGCCTCCTCCCATCACACAAGAACCCCGTCCGCATTCTCTCTCTCTCTCTCTCTCTGCATTTCCATCCCATTCCACCACAAACTCCTTCAAACCCCATTTGCCTGACCGCCCTTCCTCTTGCCCTCATCCCGGGCATTCATCTCTCTTTCTATCCTCCCTTTACGGTCTTTTACTTTCACCGAGCTCACCCACGCCCTCTGGACTACATGATCTACGCCTCTTTTCATCGCTCTTTCCCATGGAACCGTTTCCTCTATTTTCCCCGCTCCCGAAAGCTGCTCACCCTATTTTAGTTCTATATTCAAGACTCTCTCTCGCATCTATCTCTCTTTCTTTCCTTCGCCAACACGCAAGCGCTCGTTTTATACTTTTTCATGCCCATGCGCATATATCTCTTTCTAACTTTCTCTTTCCGCCTGTTTCTGTGCTTTCCCTCTGCTCCACTCCAATCTCGTTTCCATTCCTAATTCCATTTCCTTCAGCCCTTCTTAACGATTCCACTACTACTTCCGTCTCTTACTTTCAATCCATCTGCGTTTCTTACTCCTTACCTCTCTCTACCTCGCCCTCTCTTCTTTCTGCTACCTCCTCATTCTCTTTGATCCTGTTCCTCTCTCTTCCTTTACTTTGCTGTGGGGGTTGCATAAATTTTCTTATTTCCACCGTTAAATATATTATTTCCTTTCTACCCGTGTTACTTCTGGGGTAGCGTATTATTATGTTGTATTTTGCACTTGGAGATGAGCTAGGTGAAACGAGAAGCTGTGTAAAATCAATATTGCCAAAATGAATACAATTAATTATCTATCCGTTTACCTCCCAACCAAAAACCATGTCTCCTTTCTCGTTTCGTTCTTCCTCGTCTTTTCTCTCACTCATCCACTTTCATTCACGCGTTTTCCTCTTCCCTTCCTTTACACATACAACGAGACTTTTAAGCTTTTATACTCCCACTTTCACGCTTCCAACTCGGTATTACTTTCCATATTTTTAACACAACAATTTCCCCATCTCTCTTCCCACTTATCTCTCCCTCTTTCTTACTCTCTCTCATGACGAATCTTTTTGCCTCGTTAGTCACTCCGCTCCCTCTCTCTCTCTCTATCTCTTCACCTCTGTAGTTTATTTTTCCGCTCTCTCATTCCCCTCTCCTCTTTCGCTCCTCTCTCTCTCTCTCTCGTACTCAGCCTCTCTTTCACCGGGTCACTCATTTTCTTTCCCACTTTCTCCATTCCCCCTTCTCATTTTATCGTCCACTGAACTCTCTCTCTCTCTCGTTGTAGCTCTGCTAATTACCACGGCACCTTCATACTCCTTCCACGTCCTCGCCGTTAAATGACTCCCTATTGTTCGTTTGCATGCGAGCTTTTCTTCGCCACCGTAATAAATTTGATGGCGTTTCGTAGGTATGAAAAGAGCTTCGGAATCGAGCAGCATTATTGTTTGTCGCTATTTGCCTAGCATGTAGTCCGTAGAATTTTCAGTGAAAAATAAATCACCCTAAATACGCCCTAGCGCTTCTGTTCGAATAATCCTTCGTCATCATTCTTCTCGTTCAAGAATTTTTTCAAATTATTAATGCTTTGCCGTGAACTCCACATTGTATTCTTAAAGATATTATGTGTACATTAAAATGAAACGTGGAATAAATCTTCATCTTTCGATCTTTGCCAAGTTAAGGTCACGGCAACATGATATTAATTTTATTTCCCCCCGCATTAACCTCCCGGAGACTGTATATTCGTGTCACCATAATTATCCTTCTTTATTTTATCATTTATTTTCCAATCCTAACGTACTTTCCCATACCTGCGTGCAATGCATGTGTTTATTTAGCGATCTCGCCGGTAGCTTAGACCTAAAAGGAGATTAAATTTGAAACACAGGAGGGGGGGGGGACAAAAAATGACTTAATATGACGACGATTAATTGTACAGTCTCCTTCGTATTCCCACTCCAAAATTTTCCTTTCTCCGTTATCTCTCCGATACGACGAATAAATCTGTTTCGCACACTCCCACTCACTTATCATAATCCTTTTTCCCTTCTTTATTTTTTCCACCTCGCCGACCATTATACTCCTCCTCCTCCCCTCCTCTCTCCCCCTTCCTCTCTTCCTCCCCCCCCTCCTCTCTTTCACTTTAGCTAAAGTGTAACCTCTTCTTGTCCTTCTCTTTTTCTCCCCCAAGTGACTGAAACATCCTCCTCCTCTTCCCTTCGCTGTAAGCACGTGATCTCGATCGTTCACTCCTACTTGTATTCAATTATTCGCATTACTTTTCCTTTCCTTTTTAAGTCTTTTTCCCCTTCGCGATTCAACTACCCTCGCTCATTTCTCCACCCCACTCTTCCTTGTTCCACTCTTCGTTCCAACCCTCAAGTTCTCTCTCACTATCCCTTTCTATTCACCATCCGTCTTCTGCTTCACGTCGGAGGCACACGCCCAGGACCAGTACGAGAGAGAGAGAGAGAGATAGAACATCTATGCCCTAACAATCGCGTCTCCAACCTCTGCCCGCCCTCCCAGATGTCCCGCCCCCATATCTCTCTCTCTCTTTTTCCTTTCTCTCGCTTACACTCTTCTCCCTTCCACTTTTGACTCTCTCTCTCCGTTCCCCCGACTCTGTCCTTCATCCTACTCTTCTTCCCATATCTCATTCCCTTTCTTCCCCTCCTCCTCTCTCCCTCTCCCTCCTATCTCTCCGAGCATTATCTCCTCACTGTCCCAACTCCCGACACATCGAGTTTCCGTATGAAGAAGTAGCTGCATGCGTGCTCGGAGCAAAATTTGTGAGAAAGTCTCGTTTTCCACGATACTCTCGCTATCAACGCATGCCCCCCCCCCACTCTCTCTCTCTATCCTTTTCCTTTCTTCTTCTTCCTCCTCACTCGAGGGCTCTTATAATTCCCTTGCCCTCGTTAAATACCCTTTCCTTGTGAATGCGTGTAAATTGTTTTTGTTTTCCATTGCCCTTTTCTCCCGGATAAAACGATATAATGTGTTATTTAATGGATCCGTTCGAGGGCCTCCGTTCCGTATCCCAGCGTTTTCAGCTGGTATTTCGTTTACGTCGAAAACGTCTCTTCTCGTTCCGCTTCGATTGTTTTTGTCGGTTTTCTTGGAATATTTAAGGGATCAAGTCTTTTCATCGGAGAAAATTATTTCTATAACTGTATAATATCGGTCTCCAAAATGAATTCCCAAGTTCATCATTTTATATCTTATGATAGAATAAATGTAAAATAAATGCTTCTCATTGTGAATTATGTTTTAAGGTCAAAATAAATTCCTTCATAACATGCCTACTTGTTAGATAATATCATTCTTAGACAGTGTAACAAATTTGTTGATGATATAAGAGAAAAAGAATTTATTTTTATAAGCTACTGTGTCATGTACGAAGACGAGTCATTATTTTCGACAACTCGATCAATTTATTTCACTAGTATGTTGCAGTTCTGGGTGATGTGTTGAGGTAAATATACTATTTAAAGAATTTATATTCATTTAATAAGGTTAATCAAGAATTTATCTCCGGTTATCGTCAGAATTTTGTGCTATCTGAAATTTACATCGATTCGACGTCCCCGCAAGTAAAAGTTAGCCTATTTTGGATTTTTATATTGGTAGTGTTGAATCAGGCCGAAATTTTATTCAATAAATAACTACTACGTAGTCTTTATGAATCCTAGAATTAATAAGAGACACATATTCAAAAATTCTGTTGGAAAAATGACCGCAGCGACTTGGTAGTTGCTTATCTGTTCTCCCAGTCTAAAACACTTCTCATACTTCGTATCATTCCTTGGCAAAAAAAACGAACAAGGGCCGGCGGAGGGCAACAGCACATTCGACGAGTGCGTCTCAGAAGGCCAAACCAAAATGTAATGACTGTATCTCATTCCAGAGCCCTCATCTTTGGCGGCCAAGGTCTCTTGTCTCCCTTTTCCCCACCCTTCCTCTTAAACTTCTGTATCGCTATAGTCGCCCTCTTTTCCTCTCTCACTTCCCCTTCCTCCGTCTCCTTTTCTCCCGTATCCGTCTAACCCATCTTCTTTCTCCTCTCCCTTCCCCTATTTTACTTCTTATCTCTCTCTCTCTCTCTCTCATCTCTCCTTTCTCTCCCTCTCTCCAGTTTCTTTGATTCTTTCAAGAAGTGCTTCGCCGGAGGGGAAGTATCCATAGACGAATCTCCATTAAGGTTCTTCGGAACAATGAGAAGCCTTATGTCTCCGACCTCGAAATTTCCCAATGTTCCTCTTCCTACATTTCGTTCCTTTTTTCGGCGCTCCCTCGTCCCCTCTCCCGTCAACCCCTTTTTGTCTTACTTGGAGTTAAAAAAAAGTAAATAGCATGCATTTCGCTTAGGGCATATATATGTAACGTGCGGTGAAAAACCAAGCTGCGGATGTCTCCCATTATTTTTCTTTTTTTTCTCATCTTCGCGGTGTTTGAAGACGTTTTGGAAGAATGGCACGTGACGATGGATTGACGCATAAAAGTGATTACATTTCCGACATAGTTGATGCAGGGATTTAAAGCTGGACTCAAAAGCTTGCCGCAGATCTCGGTCAAATACGTTGTGTCACGAATTTGCCAGAACGCTATTTCGTACATTCTTATTTGTTTAAGGTTATTGCTCGTTAGGATTCGAAATTTGAAAAAAAAGACTAAGCATTAGCGATCAATTCGCAACCTTTATTACATTTTATTTCGTTTCACTGACGGATTGTAAAGTGAAAATTCAGAACAAGCTTTGGGTGAAATCTTTTTCAAACTCAATCAAATCCAGGATGGAAATGAACGCTTCGGTTTTTTATCGTGGTCATTTATATTCTTACGCTTCAGATAATTACGTTGACGATTAAACAGTAAATATTTTTCGGAGAAATTAAACTACATTTGGGTTACCGTTAGTAAAATTTCAACTGATAAATTCGAAATATATTATTTTCCCTTATAACTACTACAAGTTTTATTTTTTTGGAAATTACATATTTAATTTTTGAAGCTCACAGATACACCACCTTTTCATCTAATGAGATAGGTTTCCTATTTGTAGCATCTAGTATATTTTTAGTTAATATTTTATCTCCTCCAACTTCAAGACTGGAAAAATAATATGTTTCGCATTTCTTCTTTCCTTTCATTAATTTAAATATGGCGGCATTAAACGATCTTGACATTTATGTATTTATCCATATCAGAAGAGGTTTATTTTCCGCAGCCTTCTCTACTTGAATCTTCTATGCTTTTATTTTTAATTATGCGAGGGCTTATTCGCAATGATTTCTTGAATCGTGAATATTGTCGTTCTCTCCTACTTTTTTTGTCCGTTCTGATTTACATTTTTTACCCGTTTTTGTTGTTTTTTCCAACTGGATTATTTCCCTTTTCTCTTATCCTTCATTTCCCTCGAGGAGTAATTATCCCTTCGAGTAGGAGTTTACTGACCTCCTTCACCCTGTCATCCCCCTTCCTTTTGCTCTTCGCCCCGTTGGGACCAGTGCTCATGGCCCTTTTTAAATTCGAAAAAACGAAAATTTCCCAGCCTTTCTCTCTCTCTCGTTTTTTATCCTTCGCAGCACCTCAATTGTAGTCGCGAGTAATTTATTGACACCGGTTGGATTGCTTTTGTCACATGAATAGAGAATTATTTAGAACGACCCGAGCGGCACTTAATGGACTCACTCGATCGTTAAATACCGAGGGGGTTTTTTTTAGCGCTTTTGTGATGACAAATATTGAACGTTTCACAGAGTTACATCATTTTAAGCGTTCGGCATTAATTGATTATCGCGAGAAAAACCCGAATAAATGGATTAGCTCGAGTTTGACGGGATAATAACCCAACAGAAGGTTATTTTAAATATCGTTTTGACGTGTACTTCATTGGAGATTATCTTTCAACGTCAGAAATTTTTTTCCTTACAATAAGGTCTCAAAGATGCTTATAAATAAGGTCGTGTATTCAATTTGGTATAAGGAATTTAAGCAGCCGTAACTCCTTCAAGTTTGGGTGATTAATGGTCTTCTGCTTGCACCTCCTTCGACCCTTTGTGATATTACACGACGAAGTAATCGAAGATAGAATTGGCGCGTTATCAGGACGTTCTGATTTTAATGAAAATGAAGAATGAAGAGCGATTATTTGATAATATCGACGTGGTCAGGTTGGAGAATGTGGACACCAGCGGAGTAAATATCGATAGAGTAAGACAGGGCTGTTGTCTATCGCCGATCCTATTTAATACATATGGAGAGAGGCTAATGCATGAAGCGTTAGACGGTACGGGAGATTTCAAAATCGGAGGAAGGATTACAAGAACAGTGAAATAGGCGGTTGATCAATTACTTCTAGCAAGAAAGGAAAAGGAACTCCAGAAAATGATAAATAGACTAGTGATAAAAGGTAGAAAATACGGTATGAAAATAAATACAGAAAAATCCAAGTTTATGCGAATATCAGGTAAAGAATAGGAAACTTTGAACATAATTATTGGAGGAAAGTCATTAGAACAATTTCAGACTATAAATACCTTGGAAGCATGATAACGACAGAAGCAAAATGTACCGATGAAATCAGGACTGGAATAACGAAAGCAAAAGCCGCTTTCAGAAGAAAGAAACTCATACGAAGGGGGAATACAAAGGAGGATATCCGTAAGAAGTTGATAAAATGCTATGTATGGAGTATAGCTTTATATGGGGCAGAAACATGGACGCTAAGGAAAAATTATATTAAATACTTGGAAAGCTTCGAAATGTGAACATGGAGAAGAATGCTGAGAATAAAATGGACAGATAAGGTGAAAAACGAGGAAGTACTACGAAGAATAGGAAAGAAGCGAACGATTATTCAGACTATCAGAAAGAGGAATGCGAACTGGATTGGACATCAGAGGAGAGAACTGGATGGGAAAAGAGAAAGGTTTCAGCTGGTAGACGACTTGAAAGGGAAAGAGAGCTATCACGACATGAAGAAGACTGCGGAAAATAGAAGTATATGGAGAACCAGGTTTAACAATGAATAACCACGGACCTGTCTACGGACAGACTACCTATGATGATGACCGTCTTGGTGAATGTTTATCCCTCACTGTCGGTATGTCTCTTTCCCACCTGTGCTGGTCGTTTCCGCAAGTCTTAAGGGATAGCCCAAAAGCTGTTTTAAATGCATAAATTCTCCATTTTCCATGTCGAGGACACGAGTTTCTTAGAGATGCTTTCATCTCATACTAATCTAATCTCAAACTAATGTGTTGACTCCTCTTTGAAGATAGGAAAAACCTGTTTAAAAAGCACATCTGTAATTTCTAGCATCTTTAAAACCATTGGTCTCTATTAACTATTCATCATTCGAGTTTATTCTCAGTTTCATTTTCAATTTGGAATACCATAAAAGTTTCATGTGTTTTCGTTTGAGAAATTTTAAGGGGAAGCTTAAGTCGATATAGGTGGGGGATATTTATGTTACTTCATATTGAATTATACTGTTGCCACCTGGCCTTATGGCCGACTTGTAACAATGTGCTTAATAATAATAATAATATAAATGACAAATTAATTTCGCCTCCAGATCGCAAGAATTGAAAAGTGACAAACGTTCCAAAACGCTTCACTATCGAAAAATTGTGCACGATGCGTGTTAAACACGCATAATACATTATTCCCATTATTTGATCGCGAGCTGAATTCGTTCGAGTGAATCTGGGGAATCGCTCGATTTCTTCCAATTGCAAATATACCGCTCCGGCCTATTTTTTCTCCTTGTAAACATTGTTCCGTAACACTTCGCCACCCAGATGAACGGAAACTCGTAGCTTTCCTCCCTCTCCCATCGCTAAGCAGATGAGCAAAGTTTTGGGTGCGCGCAAGAGAGAGAGAGAGAGAGAAAGAGGAGAACACACTTACTTCAATGATCTGTGAATATTTCATGTGACACTACGCCACTGGGTGTGTTCCCTCTCTCTCTCACTGACGCTCTCCCTTTTCCCTCCCGTCCTCCTTTACACTTACCTACATCGCCTCCCTCTCTCGTTTTTCAACTCACCTATCTTCTCCGTCTCTCTCATTTCCCCCTCATATCCTTCCTCTCATTTTCTCTCTCAACTCTCTCCTTTCCTTTCTCTCCTTCCTCCATCTCCCTCCATTCTCCCTCCTCTCTCATCCCTCTCCATACTCCATCTCCCTCTCCTCCATCCTCCATCTCCTCCCTCCCTCCCTCTTCTTCCTCCATCTCCTTCTCACTCACCCCATCTCTCTACCTCTTCCAGCCCTTACCTTCTCCACTCAAAATCTCCTCTCCCACATCCCTCTTCTCTTTCGACCTTTCTTTCCCTTCCCGTTTCCTCTAACCCTCCTCCCTCTCTTACCTTTCTTTCTCTCTCCCTCTATCTCTGTCCCCTTCCCTCTGCTACCTCTCCTTTTCTGCTCACCCCGTTCCACTCTTTTTTCCGCTTTGTTCTCTACCCTTCCAATCTCAACTCTCTCATCTCTCCCTCTATCCCGACAACCTTTATTTCCCTCTCACATTCTCTCCCTCCATTACCTTTATCATCTCCCCTTTAATGCCTCCTGTTCCCCTTTTCTCCTTTTTTCAGCCTATCTTTCTTTCCTTCTCCCTTCCCTTTCTCTCTGACATTTTTTTCTCTCCTACCTTTATCCCCCTCTGCTTCAATTTCGTTCCATTTTTCTTCCACCTCCTCTCCATCCTCACCCTCTCCCTCTCTCTGAGCCTCTCCTGGCACACGCCGCTCCCTTGTTTAACTCCTCCTCTCTTATTTATCCCTCCATTTCCCCATCTCTCTCTTTCTCTCTCTCTCCGACAGTATCTCACTCTTTTACCTACGCTTTTGTTCCTTCACTTCACATCGGTACCATTTTTGACGCTCATCCCTTCTTCCCTCCTCTTGCGTTCCACTCCTGTCTCCTCCCTCTTCTCATCCTTTTTCTCCCCCTCCGGGTTGTGCTGCCGCGAAAAAATGAGACGGCGAAAAAAAAAACTGCTTCCCCCCTCTCTCTCTCTCTCCACCTCTCTCTCTCTCTCCGCTATCTCGTGTGTCATACTGTGTCAAGGACTACGTATGCACTCGACGGCACCTATGGCGCGTGTTACCTCCCCCCTCCTCTTCCCCGTATCAGTTTTCCGCGCGGCGAAAAATGTTTCTACTTAAACTCTTGCGTTCGCTCCTTTTTTTCTATTTCACTCGCGCTGTTTTATCACCCGGCTCATTTCCCTTTTTAACGCGGGAGGGCGTGCTGAGACGCGATGCCAAACGGCGGTTCGGTTTCGTGATGAGGCAGCGAATATTCATGTTGCGCAAGATTCTATTTTGGTAAAATGGGCGGAATCCGTATCTTTATCGACGCGTGTGCCGTCGCGCTAGGAGTGCATGGGTGTCATCTCACCTTGTTTATCTTGCTGCTATTGTCATAAAAAATGGTTAGTAAAGGAAAAAGATGGTGTCATGTACACGTTTAGTAACGACTCCGATTATCTGTGCTAGTTTAGACTCCTGCAAGCTCAAATAAAAAGGAAAACGTGAATAATCCAAAAAATTGAAATTCGGAGGCCAAATTATTTAAAGTTATCTATTTTAGTGCATTAAAAATGCACTTGTGTAAAATATATGCATAGCGTATTCATCCGGAGGAAGACGATGTCTATGCATATAATGGTATTACTTAAGTACATGTTGATATTCATGGTAAATTTTGCGGGAATGAAATGTTTGAGCTCCTTATGAATTTAGCAGTAGAATACTATTCATGAGATAGCGAAAAAATCAGGGAATTGGCTTATAAAGTGGTCAAACATTGTGTATAAAATGGAAGTTCTGAATCCGGTTATTCCGCACACGGATAATTGGATTTTTACTATATATATAATCCGATTTCAATTTGTCGGAGTTGTACAGAAATGGCTAATAACATTTATCCAATAACCAATTACATTAACGTATTTTGACGAGAATATTGTCGCAATATATCAGTGCAATTGCAATCGTGTTCACGAATAGATTTTGTAACACCGATTTAAGTGGGAAGAATTCCTTTCATTCATTGCTTTTTGTCGTGATGAAGAGCAGTCACTCGGTGAGCACACGTCAAATTAACTCAAAAGGTTTATTGTCGCTGTCAATCTGTAAAAGTAATCCCTTTTGAAGTCGCTCGATTAAGGGCTATTTTTCGGTCCATTCAAAGTCGCCCTCTCGATCGCCAATAGATATAATTACGCGCTCTTTGTTCCAAGAGAGACATGTGTTTCATTACCGGGCGAAAATCTCCTTTTTTTAATCGAACAAATTTACAACATTCATCCGATACGAAATATTGCTAAAAGCTTCATATGAGCTAATCACCTGTTTCCAATGTCCATATGGATGACCACCCTGTTTCCGCCGTTTCGACCATTCTGCCATTTGTTCATGACATTCCATCTCTCTATTACGCTATCTACTTAATTATCTGCAAGAGTCCTTTTTACGAATTACTCCAGTTAAGCCGTTTCGCTTCTTTATTTCAATTAGCCACGGCAGATGGCACTGTTTCCTGCCGATCGCAGAACGAAAAAAATAAAGTAAAAAATAAATAGGGTCGCACCTTTATTTGGTCTCCCGTAATAGTGGCACGTTAATACCACGACTTACCTATTCAAACCCTCAATCATGGCACAATATAATGTCGTTATCTGGAACATAAAATTATTTCAAAAGAGAATAGGGAGTTTTTTAAAAGTTGAAAAGGCAAGTTGGTCGTTCGAAAATAATTGGGTCAATTTATTCAGTGGGATTCGACGATCCTGTTTTTTTTTCCTCGGAGCAGTCGATGGGACTTTTGAATGAGATTAAAAGGAGGATTTTGAATCCATATCGTTGAGTTCTTTTGTGAGGGGGTTATAAAATCAATCGGTAAAATTCACGCCGGTGTTTCATTTCTAAAATTTAATCGACGATTAAATGAATTCGGCGAGAATTTTAATGTCTGTAAATAAACCCGTGCGTAAACACATTCATGGCCAAGAAATGAAAGAGTTTGCGGAATAGAGATGGACGTGGAAAATCCGGTTTTAACATATCGTCATGGATCTATCTGCGTATAGATTACCAATGGCAATGATATGTGCCTAACAAGTACATAATTGTTTTGATTGCCAGGGTAAAAAAAATATTTAGAAACCTCGTGGCCCATATACAACAGCATATTGAAAGTGCAAATGAGATGGAAACTTTTCGAATGATGCTAACTGCTCAATAAATCATTAATGCTGTAACAACTTGGACTTTTTTTAATGGCGCACACGCTCTTAATTTGAGCGCCGAGTGATTCTCTTGTACATCGATTGATTTTCGTCCCGGAGGGGATAGCGGTTTCGAAGATCGATTACATCGCTGGCGTTCACGCGCATATAGCCATATAAACGGCCCGCAAAACGACAGAGACCTACAAACTGAAAAAAATAAAATAAACACGCAAAACTGAAAACTGCGCAAAAAATATCGCACAGAGGTTTAGTTATTTTTTTCTCCAGCGACTAGCGGTCGCATGCTTTCTCGACATGTGGCATCAACCAACGCCCCTTCCCACTGTCTCTCCTCCCTCCCCCTCCCCCCCCCTCCCGCCCTCCCCCCACCCCGCATTCCATCGCCGGCTATGCAGTGTTTCAAATCCCATGGGATGGAATTTTTCACATTCATTTTTACTGATCGAAAGATCGCATGGCGTACCGATGCAGGGAAAAGTAAAAAGAGCAGCGTGTCTTCATACGTGAATTATTTTTCCGTTTGTCCTCTCTTTTCGTTCTTGCTTGTTTTCGCTCCTCGTTAATCCGATTGATATTCCACTGTTCCCACTCACAGTGGGAGGTGATATCACAACCCATCCCGGACCTTCCTCCCTCTCCTTACGCCGCCTCCCACCAACTGCGGACTTTTTGGGACGGGGGACATTTCGGATGAGACTCGATGAGGAAGGGAGAATGTGGTGTCATTAACACATACTTTATTATAGACCTCGCCGCAGTCGAGACGCAGACGTTTCCTGGCCCAAAATAAACAGCTGCGGATAGTATATGGCACCGTTTGGTTCCGACTGGACTGCGGGTTCTTCCTCTCATAGTTATTAGTTCCTCCAATAAGGCTGCATTCGGGACGTTTTGTCCCGTCTCGAGAAACTGCCCGATAAGTTCTCAACGGCAGGAAATCCTTTTATTTTTCGTGGGTGGAAGTAGTAGGTCGTCGGACCAAAGGAAATTTCAACTTGACCCGCTCCATGTCTGCACATATAGTTGTCAGTGGACAAAATTAACCTACTCAACCAATCGTGAAATGGTCGAATTTGAGATCCAAGTTTCTAGCCATATTAGTCTTTTTAAAACCTTATCTTACGTCATCTTTAATTGAGTGTTAAATTCAGCTTACTAATACCAGGGAATTCTTGAGTTGTAATGCATACTTTACCGTAAACTAAATGGACCGTTTACTGATGGAGAGAAAGAGGTTTTGCGAAAATTCACAGCCGCTCCGCTTATTATAAAAGTAACATGGATTAATCCATAGCGTAACGAACGAATTCTTCGAACTGTACGATTTCGTTTGATGTTGTCACCGTTACGTTATCCGAGACTGTAGGGTACTTTATCCGGAAGACAAAGGTATCCCATTTCAAGAAGGAAGTTTTTTGTATGGCCTCAATTATCTATATTATCTATATCTTTGGAAGTGCCATTCACGTTTGTGTAGTTTTAAAAAACCTGTTTCTCTTATTATTTTCATGAAATCAATAATTATGCCACAGATTCTAGCAAACACGTTTACTCTAATATATAAATGGAGGACTATACATCAGAATTTTATTCTCTCAACTGGCTGCAGTTAATTTGATTAAGATAAACAGTAAATTCCGTTTACTAGAATTTCTAATGCTTAGTGAGTAGTTATCACTTCACACCACATGTATCTGCTGCATGACTTTCTCAACTAACGCTGTATAGAATTGGTAGGATAGCGTTTTTGAGTTTAAAAATAATTGAAGAAAATTCAATTAACCATCGTACGAGCGGAACGCCAAGGAAATTCGTCACATGACTCACATAGACATGAACGCTGTAGAGTTGCTGTCTTTTATCTGTTGCATGGGAGGGGAAAGGTACCTATATAATAAACATGTCGTATATTGGTTCATCTAATACAATCGAGTCCGTACATTTTGCGAAAACCTTGTATTCTCATGGCTGCAAGTATCTCCAACTATATGGCAAATCTTACGTTACAACTTGACGAAGAGTTGTAATTTTCCGTGGAGTGTCTGTATAACAGATTCCTTCTGTTAAGGTTAGAGAAAGTTCCTCACTTAGCAATCCAAACAACTACAGAAAGTGACATGCAATCGTCGTCAGGGCTCATAGCATTTGGAACTTGACCTCGGCTCTCATCTGTTTGACGATGTTTTTGACACTTCACGATGTCATATCCTGTCAGATACCCTTGATAGAAAGCCTTGGCTGCCACTTCTTTAAAAGCATCTCACCATCGCTAGAATGAGTTTTATAGCGCGATAAATTTCGCTTTCCCGACACATGAAGCGTTTCAATGGCGGCAAACATGCAAAGCGAACAATCTAGATGAAAAAAATATTCCGCGTCTGTGATTGCGAGTCACCCCTATCTGCTAGCTGCTCATGACCTGGATGGCCCCACTTAAATTCCGGGGGCAAATATCAGTTCCGTTACGGTGTTCCTCTCCCATGCCACTAGGCTCCTGGTTTACATTCACACCGAAAAGAAAGATTTTTTTTACTGGCGTACGTCCAGTCCCGTTTCAACGACAGATGTGGACATTCATGCACACATTTGCTCACGCCCCCTCCTCTTCCTCCACCGGCTCTCACTCCTCCCCCGGGGGGAGGGGGGGGGGGGGGGGAGAGATGAGGGGAACTCAGTGCCGGCGCTAGTCCTACTCTCATTAGTCGACGCTCCAAACCGCCTCACCACGTCGCATCCGACGAACATCACGAAGCAATATTCTGGCTGCCTAGGGGTTGTAGGACGCTGATGTAAATAGCTCCTGGATTGCGTGGCTATGTATCCTCGCGTTTGATGTCTGTGAGTGCAGAGCAAATTTTGCGAACTATTAAAAAAGTAGGAGAAAAAATATTTCCTGCTCGAACAATCACATCGATCTTTATCTGGGTAAAACTCTGTTACCCTCGTGCTTAATCAATAGAAAATTTTATTTGCCCTATACACGTTAACCCTCTTTGTCTTTTGAACGCCGACATGGATCTGATTTATCGATTAAATATATGAAACGATGGTTGGAAAATTAAGTTGAAATATTCAATTTTGTTATTGCCCATATTTGCTTTAAAACGTTAAAATATCGGAAGCAAATTTATAACATGGAGATTTAATCGTCCGGGACGCACAATATTCAGGTTCTGTTATGAACATAAAACATACTTTCGACAGCACACAACCGGTTATATCGGCTTTTGTTCTTATGCCATAGATAAATGGATCGAAATCGTAATTAATGCGTCGATTAGTGCATTTGAATGAGTCACTAGGTAGGGCCGCCATATCATTTCTGGAATTATTCCACAAATGTCTCATACAAGTTCCATTGCCTAAAAACGAGCTGAAACAAACTCTATCATTAGATCTGATGCATATTGACGATGAGAGTACCTACCCCATTTTGAAATGAGTCGTTATGAGGACAGTTCCGTATAAAAAACATTTCTGTGATATTATATTTAAATAGGTATTTCCATCGAATGCTCTTGTGCCGATCGCTTTCATTACGATCCGAAAAAGAAACGTTCTAGCTATAAAAGTGCCACAACTGAATCACCGAGCGTTTTCACGCTCTTAAAAAAAAAGTATTTTATTGGTTTTATGTGTTAAGCAGGTGGCGAATACGTAATCATTGCAAATACTGGGAAAACGACCAGTAAACGTCAAAATTTTACGATTATCGCGTAACTTATATATCAATTGAAAACCAAGTGGCGAATATATTGCCGCAACACTCGGAATCTTATCAGGTGGTGCACACGGATAACGAATCGCGCGAAACACGCAGTGTTAATCTTCTTCCGTTATCCACCGGACAGAATTAGTAATCTGCAGCTTTGATCCCATCATGATCAGCCAATTATCCGCGTTATTTGGTACCTCCGTCGCACCCAGTTAATCGCGCAGGAACCGACTTCCGTGTCGACGAAGCGAGATTTTACGGAAGAGTTTTCCAAGCAGGTGGATTCTCTGCTTGGACTCGGACAATAAAAATAAAATAGGTTCTAGGGATGTTCGGAGGATAAAAATGGTGGCAGCACTGTAGTAATATTTTTTTATCGAGCTAGGGAGAGAGAGAGAGAGGGAAGGCCGTTTTCTCGGTATGGAATGTTCCGATGGTACCATTTGTTCGATTGTATGGTTTGGAAACGGTGGAGGATGATGGGCGTAGAGGGAGAGAGAGAGGGGGAGGGAAAGGGATGGGGGACGAGTGAGCGATGAGATACGGAAAGGGGTGGGGCGGAAGACGGAGGCGGAGATTGAGGGGTTTAGGGGGAGGGATGGACGATCTCTGACTATTCCGATGACGTCTAGCTCTCCGGGAGACGCGTGTTTATGTTATGCCGCCGCATGCTGTCAAAGATCGTGGCGGGAGAGAAGGCGCGGCTGGGGGGCTTCTTCGGCCCTCTCCTTGGACGCCGCCGCTTCGCGACACGCCCCGGCGCGCGCCTGGTGCGGAAGAGGCCGAAGAGAGAGAGAGGCTCCACGCCCCATTTTTCCCTTTCCTCCCCCCCTAATGCTACAACCAATTCCGAGCCGACACTAGAAAAAGGCGGACTGTTAAATGATCGAACATTAAGGAGGTGAACACCGTTACTTGTTTTGGGTTTAAGGTTTCAGGTTTGACGAGCGATGCCCATGTCCGGTGAAAAGCGCGGGTCGGAGAGAGAGTGAGAGAGAGAAAGAGAAAGGTCCGGTAATGGAAAACGGATTATGAGATATTTACGAGCTATAATGGTCGAAGTTTCATTTCCGAACAGTCTTCGGCGGTTCTCCTCTCCAAATACGGCGGTCGTTTACGTTAACGATTTATTTTTTGGAACTTTTTAAGGCGAGTAAGTCGTCTGACATTTATTGCGACGCTGGCAGAGTTCGTTCGGGAAATGATTATTTTTGTGAGTCACCGTCTTTAGCAGGAAACGGCGTGCCAAAACGCCGATGTCAATTGGCTCATTAAAGCGGTTTAGGTCGTAAGAAAAATCTACCAAGTTAACAACGGAGTTTTTTTGTCGTGCATGAATAAATGGGCTAATGGGAAAGTAAGCGTCTTAGGTCCCCTGATATTTGCTCTATTTATTGATGACGTTGTTGACGTAGTCACATCTTACCTTTGTAAAATTCTACTCTATGCAGACGACTGAAAATTCCTCAAAATGATAAACTCTCTCCAGGACAGCCTTTTACTCCAGGCTGCACCTATTTAATTTGCGGAGTGGTGTGCAACTTGGAAACTCAAAATTAATCCAACAAAAAGTAAGCTTCTTCCTTTCAGCCTGAAAACCTCCCTTATTCCATTTTCATACAGGATAAACAGTGAAACAATTCCAATTGCATACGAGGTAAATGACCTAGGAGTTATTTTCGACAGTAAACTTACCTTTTCCAAGCATATTGAGAAAATCTTATCTAAATCCATCTCCCTTCTGGGAATACTATGTAGACTTAATGATATAAAAGACCCGGCTGCTATGGTTTCATATTTTAATGGTTGTGTTTTACCTGTGGTAAGTTATTGCTCTTCCATTTGGTGTACTGCTGCTCCTACAAATCTAAAACGTTTAGAGTCAATAGAGAGGTTTTTCCTAGCCATAGTCCGACACCACGCACAGAATCCAAACTACAAGTTAACTTTACCCACTCTTTCTAATAGACGACAGTTTTCCGATCTTGCCTACCTTCATTCGATCATTAATGGTTTCTATCGCTCACCTGAAATGTCATCCTATTTTGCCCTACGTATTCCATCACGCACAACCCGTCTTCAAGATTTGTTTCATATTCCAAATTATCGCCTCCCTATTTCTAAGCGCTCTCTTTTCTGCCGTGTTCCAACAGCATACAACAACCTATTGCATCATCACTCCAAAGTTGACATCTTTTTAGGTAATCACTTCAGAAAACAATTAGCTTCTATTTTAAATAATTGATTGCCTTTGCTTTTTATGTTAACCTGCTTCTTTGTTGTTTTGTGTTTGTTTATTGTTGCCAATGTAATTGGGCCAATGTGCTGTTTTTGGAACAAATAAATAAAGTTAGTAAGATCGCGTTTTAAATCTGTCCTGAGGCAACCCATTTCTTGGAAAAGTCTTAATCGATTTGAAATTCGCGCGTTAAAATGATAATAAAATTCAGATTTATCTGTTAACAGTTAGGTATATAATTATAAAATTAATAATTCCTTGATTTCTCTTCAGCATTTCAAAATTTTTTCATATTTTCAGCGAGCTCTCTCGCGTGGAGCTTCGCATTCTGCGTCTGATCGAACAACGTGCTATATAGTCCTCGGTATCGTCAACGTTTAAGTTAACTTACGTGTCATATTAATTAATAAGAAAATCATAAAAATATATAATTTAAAGGAAAATTAATCTTCTTTTAATTGTATATCGTATTGAAAATATCCCGCGTAGCATTTCTTCCTTACTTTAAGGATACAATGGTTCGCAGCGAGGCTCAAAATTTTGAATACTACTGATAAAGAGCGTCGCCCAAAAGAAACAACTCTACAGCCCATAGTAGTAATGAACTCGCTATCGTTATTCTTCCTTTCCTGAAGATATTACCTTCTTAAAATTGTCTTCCCACACCCCAGCTGCTTCCTTGCTCTTCATTTCTCGACCGTTTCACAAAAAAGTCAACTCATCCCATCAAATTGCCTCTTTTCTTAATCGATTACACTTCCTAGATACTAAACCGTTATCCGCGGTCCGTTCCGTTTCATAACTCACATCAAGTTACCGCATTCCACGCTCTTACTGCTACTCCACTTTCGCTTTCCTTTTTCAGTTCCTTTCTCTTTCGAATCCTTCGCTGCAGCGTATTCCATACGCTTTAACGCGAGCATGTTTTCCTTCTTTATGGCCTCCCGCTTTTTCATTATTTCCGTATGAGTCAAGCATAGATATGTTTGTTTTATAACGGCATCGTTATTCTACTAGAATCCCCGTCTGAGCGTCCAACTTCCGCGTTTTTCTCCGTTCCTTTTCCTCTCCCACGAGAAATTCAGTCACTTTATTCCACTATTAGTTTTGAAGAAAAAAATGACTTTTTTCTTCCCTTCGTGTTTCCTTGACACACTGCGACGCTATTTTTTTTTCGTCGTTTTAATAACGTTTCCTTTCTATGCAATTTTCCGCTCCATTCTCTCTCCCTGTCTCTCTCTCTCCGCCAATTATCTTTTCCTCGCTCTTCTTTCGACTTCCTTTTCATTTTACCTTCGCTTCCCAACTTTTTTATCCCCAACCGTTCTTCCCTTTTCTCCTCATTATACGCTATCAGCAAAACTCGTTCTTCCCCTTTTTCTCGTGTGTTACCCGCCCCTAATTTTCATCCGTTTCACGCCTCTCCGCGGCACATCTAACGTGTGCGCATTTCCTCGTTCTTTTGTCAGCCGCCATTTTTCCTTTTATTTTCCCTTCCAGTTTCTCTTCTCTCTTCTCCTTCCCTCCCTTTTTTCTTCTTTTACTCCCTCTTCCGCTCTCTTTAATTCCTTTCCCATCTTTCTCGTTAGTTTCCTCCTTCCGACCTCTCTCTCTCTCTCTTTCTCCCCCTCTTCCACGGTTTCGTCGTTTCCATCATCCAGTTTCCTATCCTCATTATTCCTTTTCTTCATCAAAGGCTCTAATTTTCATCCAATTTCCTCCTTTTCCGCTTTTAACATGGTCTGCCTCCGTGTGTATAGGGTTTCTCCGAACTCGTATAGTAGTATATACGCCTTTTACTGTTTTCTTTATTTATTTATTTTTTTGACGTGACCTCTGCTACTCTCGCGTTTCAAAATCTCTCTCTCTGTCTCTCTCTCTCTCTCTCTCTTCTCTCCTCTATTCACTTCATTACGATACATCTCCGATCCCAGATTATCCGATTCTCTTTAATTTCGCTCCCGTTTAATCTCAGTTTCCAGCCATTTTTTCTCCTTTTGTTTCATTTTCCACCCGTTCCTTCTTCGTTTTGAGTCTAATTTTCTTCGTTATCTCGTTTCCTTCCATCTCGTCCTCTGCAAAAATTGCTCGTCTTCAATTATTTCACTTTTTTTTCGTTCGTTTTCTGTGTTCTTCTGAATATTTTCTCTTGCGTTCATTATACCAATTCTCTAATATCCCTATCTTTCTGCCCGGTTTACTTTGGTTTATTATGAGATCTTCTTCATGATAGCCTTTTAATCATTTTTAATTCGTTTTATTTCACTTAGACTTTCCTATTTTATTATCGTTGGAGACAGGATGGTTGGTGTCTATACTACCCTTTTCAAGTTCAGTGACCATTTATTTTATGTTTTGTTTAATTTATTTACTAGTTCATCAACAGCCATTGCTGACTTTTTACAATGGCCATAATAAAGTTAACAAATACGATCACATACAGCAATTCCCTCGGCAGGATTCGATCCCTAGACCCCTAGTATTGGGAGTCATATACGCATACCAGCAGTCTTCTAAGGTTCTAAAGTGCCAGTGTTCAGTTATTTTATTCATGCATTAATTAATGTATCCGAATTTACGACAAATTAAAAATCCTTAATATGAACTTCTAAGGAATGGTAGATTTATTTCTTTTCTCATTCACTTGTTTCACGAATTCTCCCTCTATTCTAGGGTATTCTGTATTGCTGTAAATTTTAGTTGCCCTCTCCCTCTGTTCTTCCTTCGTCCTGCTTTTTCTTCCATCGCAACTCTCTCTCTCTTTTTTAATGTCAAAATTCTCTTTCCATTCAATTTCCTCTTTTCTCCCTCTTTCTACCTCTCCTCCCGTGTCACTGACACGAGAGCGTAGCGCGTAATCATCAACCGTGTACTTCCCATGTGGCTTACATCCTGCCTCCTTTGGCACGCCCGTGTGTGTCCCGTTCTCGGTTCCCACGTCGACTCTCCCATGTCCAATACAAGATTTTTCCTTCTCCTCCTGACCCCCCCTCTTCCTCCCCCCCCGCCCCCCTCTCCCCATCATCTCCGCCTTCCGCTTCCCCTCTCCGGCTCCGCCTCCCATAGTCTGCTCCTCAAACAGGAGGGACTTCTTTCTTATTGCTCGTATCAAACTTTTCCTTTTGACAACATTTTCATTGTGTCCTGTCTTTGAATGTATGCATATGTGATTACTGGAATGTGTATTTGTGTGTATCAAATAAAAAATATTTATAAAGTATATGCCGTCTGATGTCTCTCGGGAGCCCACCAGCAATTTCCGATTTCTCCTATTATGAGCTAGAGAAAAGCACTTACGTCTCGGCGCAGCCATGGACACACTGGCGCGGTAAACGGCGCAGTCTTTTGTCTTTGACTTTTGAGCACTCATTGTGTCGAGTTTATTTTTGCTTGCATTGGTTGTTTTTGTGCAGTAAGAAAATGCCATGGAGGAAATTATTGAATCATGCAGAGAACATCATTTCTTTCTCGACGATTCGCTAGGCTGAAAATATTACCGCACAGAGAGCAAACAACTGTTTTGACGTAGTAAAAGAACACCCGGCGGTCTTCGAGCGTGACGTATCAATCAACCAACATGAACTTTTATTATATTAAGACATCCAGAGAAAATCATAATTTCTTGAACATGTTTATCCAAAATTGCTCTGTTTGAAATTCCGGCTGTGTAACTAGTGCAAACTAAGTAAAAAATATTCTACATTTCGGTTCTTTTCCAGTGCATTTTCATTGCCTCTGTTAAACAGAGAAATCTCAAACTAGTCGTTAGACTGCAGTTTCAGCTCGCTGTTATTGTTTTAACGTTGCTTTTCTCGGCGTAAAAGTAGTTTTAATTAAAACGCTTTTGATTGTTGAGTTTTCCCACGAGCCTTTTCTTCTCTTTCGACCGTTCGCATACACTTTTCCCTCGTTTTTCTGTCTTTTTTTATGTACTGCTCTCCCTGAAAAAGAGACACGGAGAATGTCCACGGCCTTCCCCTTAATATTCCTCGATGCACCCCGATGAGGTCTCCTTGCCGTAACTAATTGCTCCCATATGACAGGAGGTAACAAATGAAAAAAAAGAGGAAAGGCCTAGCAAATTCGTTAGGGTGTTTTTTTTTCTTGTCTCGCTTCTTCTTCGGTTACATAACGGTACTGCTGCGGTCGTAACTGAGAGAATTTGTTTGTTGTTTTGGTCGGCTGTTTGTTGGCTTGGCAACTCGGTAGTGATAATTTTATATCTGCTATCGGTTTTCTTTAACCTTTCGACAAAATATATACTCTACTTTCCTTGCCAAGAATGTAGATGAAGTTGGGAATACATGTTTTTAAAACCAACATTTCAAAAGTATATTTTCATAATTTTCTTTAAATAGGCTAATAGAATGGCATGTAGATTTTTATTAACGAAATCATTGGTTTATATGACCGTTTATTAATATCTTCTATGACGTTGATGTTTCATTAAGTGATGCCACCGTCGTCATAGAGAGTATTATACTTCAAGGGTAGGGTAAACTACGACCCGGGAATCATATATGTAAAATCCGCCGGTAACATGTATTCGACCCGCGAAACCATTATAAAAACGAAAACTAAAATTTAAGGCTTATGATTTCGTGATTTTTGCTTAAAATTTATGAAAATTTTCCATAATGTAGTCATCACGCCAAAAAATTATTAGTTGTTGATTTTTTGTAAATACGTAATATCTTTCCTATTCTCCAAAGTGACCTTCCATGAGAACTAATAAGGCGAACAGCCGAAACACTCGCATTGTGAAAATTTTGCCCAAGTTGGAGTGCCCTGACCTCGACGTTCAAAGCACGACGACGTTAAAATTTTAATTGCAGATTTTTCGCAACAAACAGCGAAGAGGTAATGAATTCCTAAAAATAAAACGCTGCGGCAGCGTTTTCCCCTATCTTAAGAGGACTTCTCATATTTATTTCACCGTCCTCTCGCAAAGCCGAGAAAAGTCACGTCAGGCGACCGTCTCAAGTTCCTAATTGTCTCATTCCGAGTTCGGCCATGATTCTTGCGTAACTCACGCCACACACACACCCTCTCTCATTGCTCGCTCGCGAGCGAACGGCGAGAGAGAGAGAGATAGAATAGACGTTTGCAGTTCGACAGACATCGGCAGTACACGAAAAAAAGCCGTCGTACGTAAACGCATTAATAATTTCCGTTTTCCTCGTAGTTCGGATCCGAATCGAATCGACTTTTTTTTCTCGAACGGGAGGGGGCGCGAGAGTAACGATAATAAAAGAATGCCTCCGATGCAGGAAACGCGTAATTAGGTCGAATCGAAGTGTTTCTTCCCATTTTCCTGAAGAGCAAATTGCTATCTTCTCTCCCATCCCTCTCCCAAACCCTCTCCGTACCTGCGCTCTCTTCATCCCTTCCTCATCCAGACTTCACGACGACGGGTTTTTCAATCGGCAGGTGGGGAAATGTCCCGTGAGACGTTGAGAGAATCTCGGAATGACCTTTATTTCCTCGTGACCTTTACGAACAATGCTCCCTCTCTCTCTCTCTTCCACCTTTCTTTCCCTTCCACTTTTCCCCGCTCTGATGGAATCGCCACCTCGATATATACCCATGCTCTCTCTCTCTCTTCTTGTACTAAAGGCTACTGCACGTATTTCTAGCTGGCTTATCTCAGAGCCATAACTCACAAAAAAAAACACTTTTGAAGGACCCTCCAAAAAAGATCGCCTTCGTCTATTTTATTTTTTTTGACTGGCATATTGTATTTACTCCGCCCCATTTGAATAAGAGCCGAGGAAAACGTGCGCTTTCCAAACTATTACTTTCCCCATTTTTTTAAATTAATATTATTTGGCGATTGTCGCTCATTTCTGAGTTGTAAATATTCGTGGCGGATTTTTTTTTCGTCCTCGCAGTTTTGCTAAATTTCCATTTCGTGGCGATACTTAATTTTGCGAACGTGGGTAAATTAAGCGGAACGTTATTTATGTGTCCCAGGCAACAGGGATGGTAATTTTTATCGATTCCGCATATAAGAAGTCTACCTTTCAGAAACCGAATGATATACACTTCTGTTAATCCAATAAATTGCCTCGTGAGGCTATGACTTTCAGCATCGTTATATACGGTTAACCGTTACGCGTGGATGTAAAAGATTAAACGCGTTGCGTACGATCATAAATAATATTTTTCGATAATATATTTTAAAACTTGTGAAATGACGAACAATGGTTGAATCTATTTTAAGAGGTTGTTAAAAAAATTAAATTTGTTAGTGGAAGAGAAATATTGAAACATTAGACTTATCTATCTTATCTATATTCCTCGAATTTTGTGGATTTGTTCTTCAGAGTTACTTCTAATCTCGAATAAATTACTATTTTTTAATCATAGACGAGGGCCATGTTATAATACTGCGTATATCTATCGGAAACCCCATAAATTGCCGAGCATTTGCGAAATTTGCGGTTTATTTATTTATTTTCCACTTTATAATTGGAAAAATTCCATCAGCCGATAGCCATTCGACCTTACGATCCTAGAATGAAAAGCATTATTTTGTTTTTTCAAATATGTTTTACCGCGGTTGCGTACATTTCAAATTTTTGAGTCGGCTGAACTTTAAACTTTCGTGTTCTTGATTTTTCAAAACCTTTAAAATGATTCACCGCGTTTTATAGTTATATTTTAATCGACAAGCATCCCGGACTGTTGCATAAAGTTTTCACTTCAGCATTCGTGGCCGTCTCGCGTAATATTTTTTATATCAAAATCAAATTTCCATTTGAAGCCGCAGATTCATATTCAGAGCGCATTAATAATAAAATCTTTTCTAATAAATCCAATATTTACTGAAAACACATCCGACCGCTATGACTTTTCAAATCATCCCTAATGTTAATTTTACCCATTCGTTTGTTTCGGTTAACGCGTCGTATCTTTGATCGTCACCAATCATAACGCGCGCTCGCGATTTAATTAATTTTTTAATTCGAAGGCGGCGCTCCCGTGCGACGCATTTAAGTTATAAATATTTCACGCGGATCCATCCGCCGCTGGAAACGGGGGCAGATGGAATTTCGAGGTCGATAGGTGTATCACTGTTCCAATTATTAATTCACTCCATCCTCATATCCTAGTTTTTGTGCAAGAACAGGGACTTTCTCTCTCTGTCTCTCTCTCTCTCTCTCTCTCTCTCTCTCTATATATATATATATATATATATATATATATATATATATATATATATATATATATATATAGTTGTGTCTCTCTTGTGCTGACGAAGGGATCATCCCGAAAGCTCTAACCTCTACAAATGTGTCTCTCCAACACCCCAGCGGCTCTACTTCCGGTAAGTGTTCACTGGGTTTCCTTCAACACCTAGTTGCCCAAAATATATATATAAGACTAGAGAAAAAGGCCGAAGAAATGCTAGGGGAAGATCAATTCGGCTTCAGAAAAGGACGAGGAACCAGAGATGCTATCGGTGTAGTGAGAATCATATCAGAAAGGGCAATAGAGTACAGTCAAGATTGCTGCGTATGTTTCGTCGACTGGCAGAAGGCCTTTGATAGAGTAAATTGGGTACTGCTGATGAGGATATTAAAGGATATAGGTGTAGACTGGAAAGACAGGAGACTGATCAGGAATCTATATCTGAATCAAGTTGTAAAGGTCAGGTTGGAGAATACGGACACCAGCGGAATACATATCGGTAGAGGAGTAAGACAGGGCTGCTGTCTATCGCCGATTCTATTCAATATATATGGAGAGAGACTAATGCAGGAAGCGTTAGAAGGCACGGGAGGAAGGATTATAAGAACAGTGAAATACGCGGATGATCAAGTACTTCTAGCAAGAAAGGCAAAGGAACTCCAGAAAATGATAAATAGACTAGTGATAACAGGTAGAAAATACGGTATGGAAATTAATACAGAAAAATCCAAGGTCATGCGAATATCAAGTAAAGAAGAAGAAAATTTGAATATAATTATTGGAGGAAAGCCATTAGAACAAGTTGCAGATTATAAATACCTTGGAAGCATCATAACGAGACAAGCAAAATGTACAGATGAAATCAGGACTAGAATAACAAAAGCAAAAGCCGCATTCAGAAGAAAGAAACTCCTGCTAACGGGAAATATAAAGCAGGAAATCCGCAAGAGGTTGATAAACTGCTATGTATGGAGTATAGCTTTGTACGGAGCAGAAACATGGACGCTAAGGAAAAATGATATTAAATACTTGGAAAGCTTCGAAATGTGGACATGGAGAAGAATGTTGAAGATATATTGGACAGATAGGGTGAAAAATGAGGAAGTACTACGAAGAATAGGAGAGAAGCGAACTTTTATACAGACTATCAGAAACAGGAAGGCGAACTGGATTGGGCATTACCTGAGGAGAAAGTGCATGATTAAAGAAGTGCTAGAAGGAAAACTGGATGGAAAAAGAGAGAGGTAGGAAAAGGTTTCAGCTAGTAGACGACTTGAAAGGGAAAGAGAGCTATCAAGTGATGAAGAAAACTGCGGAAAATAGGAGTATATGGAGAACCATGTTTAACCTAGAATAATCACGGACCTGTCAATGGACAGACTACCTATGATGATGATATATATATATATATATATATATATATATATATATATATAAAGGTAGCAACAAGGTGTTGGAGGAAACCCAGTGGACACTTACCTAGAATGTCCACTGGGCTTCCTCCAACACCTTGTTGCTACCTTTATTATTACCTTTCCTTTTCCTTAAGTATATATATATATATATATATATATATATATATATATAGTTCACTTAAAACCCTCCAACCGCCTTCAACATCCTCACTTCCACAGCTGCCACCTCCTCCACACCAAAGCCTCAATCCCCTACGCCCTAGCCCGCCGAGGGCCGAGAATCTGCTGGGACAGAGACTCACTGTCCGAGTACTGCTCCGTCCTCGAAAATGCATTCCTCCAACGCTGATACCCGCCGGACCAGATCAGGGACCAAATCCGACGGGCAGTCGCACCCAGCAGCCCTAACCTACGCTCCAACCGCCCCGCAACCCCAGACTCTACCCCCCCAACTCACCCTAATCACCACATTTTATTCCCGCATCCACGATACCCTACAGAGCATCCTAAAGGCAACCCACCCATTCCTCACTTCCTTCCCCAACCATGTCTCCTCCCCCACACCCCCGCATGAACGGCCATCGCAACAGCGTTAGTCTTAAACGACAGCTACCCGTGGCCGTTCATGCAAATAATCATAATCTTAGTTTCAGTGTTTGTTTCACGGTGAGGGCCATTCGCGCACTCCCAGACGACGCTTCCGCCCCCCAACTCCGTCAATGGGAACTGACCCATATCCAAATCTTAAACTCTTTCTCTCCTCCCGGCCTCAATATCCGTTAATATTTCCTTCTTTCCACCCTCTCTTCCCCCCCCCCCCCCTGCATCCTCTAATCCCTGACCTTTCCACGCTCCCTTCCCTTCCACTCCCACACCTTCAACCCAGTGTCACTGCCAAATCAGTTGTGTCTCTCTTGTGCTGACGAAGGGATCATCTCGAAAGCTCCAATAACTTCTACAAATGTCTCTCTCCTACACCCCAGCGGCTCTCCTTCCGGTAAATGCTCACTGGGTTTCCTTCAACACCTTGTTGCCCTAAATATCCTCATTTACCTCTTTCCGTGTATATATATATATATATATATATATATCTGTCGTGCTTACTTGACGTCTCGCCGCGTCGTTCGGCCATTTGGCAGCGTGTGAGCTCGGCTGCCGCACATATTTTTCTGTACGGCGACCTTGTTCGCGGTACTGAAAAGAAAAATTGACGATCTGGTATTTGATGGAAACTCGGTAAATGATGATTAATTTCCGACATAGCCAGAGAATCGAATGGGGGCGATTTCACGAGGAGTGCGTGGCCGGCGGCCCGAGAAGGGAGAGAAAGAGAGAGAGAGAAGTAATTCTCTTTCTGACGAAACTCTATTACTTCATATGTGCGAAAACTCGTTTCTCATTTTTTTTGCTGTCACGTTTGATTTACGCCAGCCTCCTGCGACTCTTTTGTAGACAGGCGACGAAGGCTTTTTTTAAATCTCGGACGGACGATATACGGAAACGTTTTTTTACACAGGATAAAGCGTCGTTTATCTTTTTTGGCGTAAATTTCAATAATCGTTATACTTTTTCATCGTTGGAAGCCCCAAACTTCGGGATGCTATTTCAATTTAACGATCCTTAGTAAACTTACTGAAAACATGTGAAAATGGATTTGTTATTCCAGAGTTCGATCAAAATTAATTTGGATTTTAATATTTATCGCAATTAAGCGCTAAATTATGGATATCATTACTCGAAAGCGCCTTATTTTCGCTGGATTTAATTTTTTTGGAGTAGACGGCGTTGTTGTGAGTAAAATGCGTGTTCGTATTAATCTGATATTAATTCAAATGTTTAATCGTTTTAATGAAAGGAATGTCAAACACTTCCGCATTGTTTAAATGATTTTTATTTGTTATAACTCGGGATTTAGTATGTAATCATGCTGAAATGAGACATTTTTATCGTGATTCCATTTTATAAGCTAAGCACGTTGTAAATTGGCAATGTTTTCCAGGTTAAATGATAGAAATATAATCTAAGGAATTAAGAAATTATTCAATATGATCAGTAATGTTTTGAAATAAAGTTAACACCTGGATGTAGATCCTTCATGATAAAAGATATCTCTGGTTGAAAAATTAAAAGTATCATATATTGCAGGTGTCCGCAACCTGGTGCTCGCGAGCACCGCGGTGCTCTTTAAGTCTTTCCGTATACTTCTGCGACGATAAAAAACGCCTTTCTTAGTACCATTTGCTCGTCTGTTATCTTTCTAAACGTACGAAAGGACATTTTCATTCACTTTGACGTTCATTTGATTTTATTAATGATCATTCCAACTTTAACAAAGGTATAGCTGTGTTCTCTGGGCGCTAAAAAATGTAGCTTGGTGCTCGCCACATTGAAAAGGTTGCGGGCCCCTGACATATTGCGCCATCTTAGTTAATATTACATTGCGATTTTCCTTCTAAAAGAGAATCCTTTACCTTTTCAGTTTTATAGCGCAGGATCCTAGATTTAATTTTAGCAATTATAATCAACTATTGATTCTACCTACTTTCTATGTTCTCACAACCTTTTCTAGGCTTATTCGGGGGATGCGGCCGTTTCACCTGAGGTACTGCCACGACATTCACTCCATATATATTCATGTTAAGCGACACACACGCGTCAAAACGTTTAAATCTCTCTTTGGGTAACCCTCCCCTTGTATCACTCATCATCCTCTCAACCCCGTTCCGTTATGCTCCTTCCCTCCAGCCCTTACCATCCGCTAACCTCTCGAGCCATCCCAAACCGTCCCATCCTACGCCCACCCACCCCATGTTCCATCTCCCCCACTTTCACTAGCCTCCTCCCTATACGGCGCTATGTAACCCCCTTTACCACCCCACCCACCCACCCTTTCCACATGCTTCCCCCCTTTCCATGTCTCTAGTTTCCAACATGCTACGTCGGGTAGGCGTGTATACGGGCGCGTTCCCTCATTAGTGTCGCCGACTCTTGATGAATATTTCTGCCGCGCAGATGTCGCCTCGGCTGTTATGGCTCGCTATGTGTGTGTGTGTGTGTTGGTTGCGCCGGAACGGAGCGGTCTCGTGTGAGTTTGTCCCTCTCTCTCTCGCACCATATCCCTCTTCTTCCCACCCTCTCCCAAACCGAGAAGACCCTCCTCTCCTTCGTCTCTCTTCGGTCCTCCTTAAAATAAAAAGATTGCTCTCTTTTTCTCCCTCTCCGACTTTTCTCCCCTCTTTTCCTCCCCCCCCCCCCCCCTTTCCTCTCTCACTCTCTGTGGAGGAGTGATTTACGTCTATGGGAATTCCTGCCCGCAGCATGACCACCCTTATATATTTCGAAAATATCTTTACGGTTTCGTTTTATTCCCCCCCCCCCCCTCCCCTCCCTCTCTCTTTGCTCAGGATTTCATACGGGACCGCCCGTCGAAAACTCCTCGCCGTACGCGTTTTCCAAACGCTCTAGCGTTTCCGTCGCCCTTAAGGGCGGTATCTCTCACCTTCCGTTTCAGATTTTTTTATACGCGCGTATATCATCGCTTCGCGGGAGTTGGAATGGCCTCTGTGCCTCCGACATCTCCGTGTTCCGTCGAGACACTGTTCCCGTCGCATTCCTCGGCGACTCGATTCACAGCCGTCCATCTTGGAAAATACGCACGCCATTTATTTTTTTCCCATAAGCGTGACTCCTAGTGGAGGACGCGGGAGGTGGATCATTCGGCGAAGTCATATCGGGAATTTTTTATTATTTTTTCCACCTTTAATGCCCTTTACTAAGATGGACATAGGATGGTAACGTGGGTAAAGAAAATTGGGACGCGGAGACCAGTAGAAAATTATGCTAATGGCTATCGGGCACATAAGATGAACTCGAATTTTTATTTGCCGTCAAAATAAATGGGTCCTTCCAAATTTGTGGTGTCTCATTTTTTAAAAAAATACTTGAAGTTGGCGTATTAATCATCGCTTATCGGAAGAATTTCTTTTCTGCAAGGATGGGAGGAAATTTGAGGGAAGGTATGGGAACGTTTCTTGGATCCATGTTTGGTGACGGAATAGTCGAAGAATTTACATGATATTCCCTTAACCAAATAACATTTTCAATGGAACTTTAATTCAAGAGATAAATTTCGGGCTAGCTTCATGGCTGGAATTAAATTGGAAAACCGAGACTATATAAATGTTTGGAACGCCATGTACGTATTTCTTTTACAACACAGTCGCCATCAGTGATAATTCACCGATAGTAAATTACAAAAATTTTAGCCGAAACATGCATCTGGTTTTCCTTTTATCGCAGTGAGATAGATATAGATTGCCAATTAGATATTAATTGGATTATATTTAATTTTATAAAAGATATATTCTAAATTGTTCATTTTTATTATATCCTCCAGCAATTCTTCATTAATTTTTCCCTTTATTACAGTTAAATTAGAAGTAAAATATTACAGTTCACTACTTTTTGAAACGCAGAAAAAGTAGTTCAGAAAATGTTTAGTATTAACAAAAAGCACGTCCTTTCAAAAAATACAAAACCGATGATTTTTCTTTTTCAAATATGATCATGATAAAAGTCGCTTATTTCAAAAACATAATCGCGAATATTTTTCAACTTATGAACATCTTATCGTGAGACACAATTAAAATTCCCTTCATTTTGGGTTTATACCTTAAAAAATTACGCCAATCCGTTCTCCGCATGTTTTACAAACCATTGAGACTTTCTTCCCGGCGTAATCGGCGAAATTAATTGCCGGGATTTTTTTGATGTAGTCCCAGCATCCGACCGTCATCCCATCAAAGACATCTAGACTCATCACTTATCGGAGACAAATGATGCGGCCTTTTAATAACGTTTTCCCAGCGAACATTTCGAATCGCCCACGTCTCTCAGGTTCGATTTTCTCGGCTCAAGCCGAGCCATTCCTCCCGTCGGTATCCGCCATCACCCACATCCCTCTTCGCTTTAAAGAAGGGTGGGAATAGGAAGATGTGGAGTGAGAATGGGAGATAGAGAGAGAGAAGTAGAGAGAGAGAGAGAGAGAAAGGTAAAAGGGAATCGGCAGTAGGTTTTTCCCGGGCGCCTTAAAGATTCAAGTCTCGCCACCTCCCGCTGACTGGTTGAGTAACTGTTCCTTCATTCACTTGACTGGCATAGTGTAAGAGGGCTCCCACGCTCTTGTTCTGGTCCAGTATTCCGTGTAAGCCCCCTCTTCCACATGCTCTCAAAGCTTCCTCGCTCCTGCAGCCCCCACCCCTCTTCCACCCTACATCTCCCTCCCTCTTTTCCACTCCCTCTCCCCCTTCCCCCCTCTCTCTCCCTTCTACTTCCCTCTCTCCCTCCCCTACCCCCTCTCCCTCCTCCCTCTCCCTCCCCCTCCGTCATATCCCTCCCCTCTCCACCTCTCCCTCCCCCCTCTCCCTCCCTCCCCTCTCACCCTCTCTTTCCCTCCCCCTCCCCTTTCCCCCCTTTCCTCTCTCTATCCTCTTCCCCCTCCCCTTCCCTCCCCCCCCCCCTCCCCCCTCTATCCGTATCCTATCTCTCCCTTTCCTCTTATTCCATCACCATCTCTCTTCCTTCCTCTCTCTTTCTCCTCTCCTCTCTACTCTTTCTCTACTTCCCTCTTACTCTCTATCCCTTTCGCTCTCTCATTTTCCTCCTCTCTCCCTCCTCTTCTTCTCTCCTTCCCTTTCTCCCTCCACACCTACACCTCCCTTTCCAGTTCTCTCTCTCTCTCTCCGTCCTTTAACCTCCTCCCACGTCCACTTCTTTCAATAGCCTCTTTTCCCTCGTATTTTCACTCCTACTCGAAATCCTTAACCACGCGTTCATTATTTTTTCATACTCCTTAAAGGAGGAGTCTATGATAAAACATATTTTCTCCTTTAGCCTGACGCTGCCTTCCCTTTACTCCCTCTCATATTCTTTTCTTTTTTTACCCCCACGTTCGAAAAAAAAATATATTCCCATTGTGTTTAAACGATCTGGTAAGAAAATGACCGCGCAGCTGTCACACTCTGGTTTTCTCGAATGGCCTCCTTCAAGAACTCATCGGTCATATAGCTCGTTCGAAATATATAATGCCGACCTGTTACACTGTCTTCCGTTTGTAATTTGATGTCGCTCGTTTCGGATTTTTTTTCTTCTACTTCCTCCTTTAAAAAAAAGAAACACATTTTGGCGTTTTGTTTGCGGGAAGGAAGAAAAGGAAAACGAGGCATTATGTTGGAAGGAGCGAGGGGCATAAATCTTCTCTCTTTTTCCACGCAGTTCTTTTTACGACTTTCTCGAGTTCTTCGGCACGGGTAAATTGTTTTTACCTTCGTAGCTTTTCGATGTTGGCCCGAAAGAAAAGCGGTTTACAGGTCGGTTAAAGCGGCTTTGAAGTTTTAAGATTCGTTCGAGAGTATGTGTAGCAGATCGCTACTTTTCGGCATCGTTTGTTGATGTGTTCTTGGTCGAGGGATAATCTTCGGTGGTTGTTTTTTTTTAACAGTTGTCGGTTTAAAGCTCGCGGAAGGTTGTTTCTTTTTTTTCACTCCACGAGCTGTAAAAATCGAGTGATTTTAGTCCGCATCCCGGCAAGTTTGTCAGGGAGAAAGCATTTTAAAATTTATCGGCACGTGAATCGCTCATGAAGAATTGCCAAACAAGGAATATTTTTAGATGTATATCTTCCTTACAACCACTTCGGAATTTATATCGCATATTTTTGCAAGAATTATGGCAATGCGGCCCTTTAATAGAGCTCCGGGGTCTTTATGCATTTTATTTGGTTTGGAAATATAACCATTGCTATTGAAAGTCGATTCATTTAAATATTTTAAACGGCAATTTGATTTATTGGATGGGCAATTTGAAAACATTACACCTTCGCTGCAACATATTCGGCCATATATCAATAGATATAAGGATCGAATGGAATTTTAGGTAATTTTAAATCGGCAATAAAACATTTTTATCGATTCTTTGGACATTCGTACTTGTTATGAAATAGGTAGCAGTTTCGCGAATTTATTCTACTTTTGTTATTATGACTTCGATTCACGTACGGTAATACCTTCTGCAGAGCGGGTTTTCAGTATGCGGGTTTGATTACACACGGTTAAATAAATGCGACACTTTCGTACCCAACACGTATAAAATTCAATTATATATGGTCCTGAAACGGGCGCGGCGCCGTATTTTACGTGATTATGTGGCGTAAGATAGCACGCAGCCTATGCGAACAAGTGTTTTTTTGCCCATAGTGTATTAAATTTGCGCAACGAGATGTTGCCCAACACGCCCTTTTCCGAGAGCGCAACCTCCTGTTTCTACAAGGGACTACCGTACGTTTCATCTACCATCTAAATCAGTGGTGAGCAGCCTTTTCTATGTGGCATTGGTGGTCCAAAATTCCTCTGCAGGCCACAGTGCAATTTGTCAATTCTTCTGCGGGCCAGATTAGACTTTAAATCGGCCGTTAAAGAGAGAGTCTGAGGTATCAGAACAGTGAAAACGAAGTCTAAATTAGGTTTCAAGGGCTACTAACACTTCAATATTTTGTTGTCGTAACTTGAATGTATATTATATAAATTTGAGTTAAATATCTTTATAATCGTAGCTTCGCGGGCCGAATAACATGCACTCGATGGCCACATGCGGCCTGAGGGTCGCGGGTTGCTCGCCCTTGCTCTAAATCGTTTCCTCGAGAAATACCTCTCGTGCTTCAATGTCAAATATAATCACAAAGACTAATTCCATTTAAAAAATAAGTGCAGCGATTAGGAACATCCAACTTTCCCCATAAGCTTCTCGTCACACTTTTTATTTCACCTTTATTCACTTCAAATCGACACGAAGCGAGTTCTCTTTGCTCGCTTAACGAAGAAAATTCGCTCCGATCTGCAATCGCCTCCTCTTTGGTAACCCTTGTTCCTCTTCGCCGTCACCTTAACGACCAACCTGCCGCGCCTTCCTCCTTTTTCTTTTTTTTTAGTTAACCCCATTGTGAGTTAATGCCAGCGAAATTTGTCCTACAGGGAGAGGGAGATTAATTGAAACCTGCGAGAATACGAATAAATAAACGAATAAATAAAGGAGATGGGATACGTTGCCGTGGAAACATTGTGTTGATGTCGGGTCCCAAAAGGGCAGGGCACATACGAGGATTGGGAATTGTACGGGAACTAAAGGCGATGCTGTCTCACCCTCCTTTCTCTTTCTCCTTCGTGTTCTTCGATACGGCACAAATGGAAAAGCCGTGGGCGTGATCTTGAGGGTTTGAGAGAGAGGGGGGGAAGGGGAGGGGGAGGAGAAAAAAGGAGGAGGAAAAGGGCGTGTCCGGGATACTGTTTGCGAGGCGTTTTCTTTCCACTATAGGAGTGGTGCCATCGCGGCAACCAAACAAGATCGCCACCGCCGTGGTTTCGGCATTGTAGGAGGAAGAGTGGAGGAGGGTGACACGGAAGGTAGGGAAAAAAGCATAAGGGGAATGGGGTATGAGAGGTCGGATGTGTTGGTGGTGTGTGCGTGTGTGTTCGCTGTCGCGTGGGTGAGAGAGAGGCTAGGACGAGGAAGAGGAGCGGGTGGCAATTTTTTCTCAAAGAGAGAGAGAGAGAAAGAGAGAGCGGGAGGAGGTAGGAGGCGGGATAGGTTACGGCGAGAAAATAGCGGGCTTGATTGATGCAGTCTCTTTTTACACCTCGCCACCACCTATTAAAACGCCCACCGGCTGCTCCTTGGACGAAACTTATGCGAATCTTTCATCCACCCACTCCGCGCTTATAAGAGTGTATAACCCATTCACTCTTCTCGTTCCACCTTCCTTTCTGTCCTCCCCTTAACCCACTTATATGCATGGGTTTTCATCCTCGCCATCCACTTGTTCCGCGACTGCTATCATATTTCCACCTTTTCTTCCTCTCTCTCCTATTTCGTGAGGCAGCCTGCGGGGAAATTCGTGCAATTTAGTCTGTTTTATATATAGCTTGGATGTTGAAAGCTAAATCTATTTGGCCAAACCTTGTTTAGTTTTGTTTGTCTTGATAAATATTCCGCAGGATTTAGGGGACCCGCTCGGTGAATAAAGAAACAGGCAGTAAATAATCTAAATTGTTACTTTTTTCAAAGGAAAATTGTTACAATAACAGTGTCGGCGATTGATAAATTTTACGAAACTCTTTCTCATCGTTAAATGTTGAGAATTTTTATTTGGAAATAAGCGCATTAAAGTTTAAATATGCTTTTATTTTACCGCACGTGTCCTCTAAATTGGAGTTACGCAAATTATCGTTTTCTGTAAATTAGACGAAGAATTTGATTGAAGGAGCCTTTAAAAGTATTTTCGCATCTTATACCTCGATCATTCAGAGAAGAATACTTCAAGCTATAGACATTCGAGCAAACTTATAGGAACGATAATCGAAGGAAATATCGTCTTCTATTAATGTGCATGTGTGTGTTATAGCTAAAAGTTAACGGGCTGTCTGCTAAATTGAGTTTAAATCCACCGAACGTAATTTTCTGCTGAATTCATTATTTTTCCTGGCATTCGAGACGAAAAGAATTGGGATTTTTTCCCACGTGACCGTTCGTTCTACTTCTGAAATGCACTTGTTCTCCTTAACTTCTACATCTTTTTTTTCTCCTATTTGTGCTTCCATAATGGAGAATGACCCTTGGCATGCTCTCTACCGTTCATTTCTATCCCTTCACCGACGGCATTGCGTTCTCCACGATTCGAATAAGCTCCAAATAAAAAAAGTTCATTTTTATTTTTTCCTTTTCCTCCCAATGGATTCCTTATCTGACATCATCCGACTTTTCCTAAGCGTAAAAAAATGCCACTACTTTTGGATCTTTTCCTGGGAACATTTATGTGGGAAGCGATTTGTAGAAACCGGAACATCATATCCGTACTTTGTGGGCGACTTGGCTTTTGCTCCAACTCTCTCTCTCCGATCTTAAAGAAAACCCAAAAGTTTTGCATGCAGGAATCAATCCCATTAACTTGGACGAAAAAAAATAAAGAATTCTCGAGCAACCGAAGATTTTTGAAGCGTCGCAGGATCAGGAGAGAAAGAGTAATGACTTTGGAAAGTTCGGACCGGTAGCTCAAGCGGAGAGATTTGTTTGCGGAGCCGTAACTCATTGCACAGGCGAAGAAATTGTGTTTGGTTTCCGCGAAATTAGTCAGTGTCGGCAACTCTAAATGAGATAATTTAAAACGATGCGAGGCAATTTATCATCCATTGAAAGCGACGGCTTAACAAAAAATACCGAGACTTATAAGCGCGCTTTTAATTTGCTTATTATATGAGAGGTGTTTCGATATATAGGTTATGAGAGTGAAAGTAATCCGGTGTATCAAAATGATGATATATGGCGGCGGTGATACTGGGGCGTCATAGGAAAAATGATTAAAAATTCGCTCTATCTCTCTCTCTCTCTCTGCATCGTTTGATTTGTACAGTTCGTTTCTTGCACATTTTCTGACTTTTAAAAGGGTTGTATCTGTGCTGGTGGATGATTTTGATGTTTTTTTGTCCTTGAAATGTTTAAATATAAAGTGAAGTAGAAACGCGAGTAAACATATTAAAGGATGAGTTTCAATTTGTTATTAATTTATATTTATTGATGCGGTGAAATTAATTAATAATAGCTGTAGTATCATATCATTCTATAATTGTATAATTAACATCCAACTGTACTTAATAAGGGAAATTTTTTTTCTACTGGCAGAATTACCTACTAAATGTATCCTTCAGCTGTACACATTTTGTTACAAAACGGAACTAGAAATTTAAAAAGAAGTCAAACCATTTGACATTTTACTATCCAAGGATCGAACGGTTTTTTAGCGGAAGGGAATTATGCGCTGCTCGCGTAACAGGTGATTTATGAACGTATGCATCTTTCGCGAACATTAGAACAAATTAAAACTTGTTCAGGTTGTGAAAAAACTCCATAAAAGTCTTCACGAGTTTGAAAAATATTTTTAGGCAACTTTAGCTAGAAAGATGCAATGTTTGTGTTTTCCCCGGATTAATGTGCGTCCTTTATGGGTTTCGGTATGATTCACTTCATTGTTGCCGTGTCAAAAATCTATTTTTTCGTAGCACGCGGTTGAATTACTATTTTTAAGGGATTTGGTTTTATTTAGATTGGAACAAATTAAAAATTTGCGATCGAAGCCTTTATTTTGCGAAACTTACTTTCAAACGGAGAATATGAGAATAAATTATTAAACAATGTTTTTCGCCTCTTGTGCGAAAAGAATATCGCTTATTTAAATATTGGGTAGCATCCCCACTACGCAAAATTATGTATTCCCGTTGATAAAAAGAGGAGAAATCTTGAAAAGACTCTTGCAACGAAAGCATCTCGAAAAAAAATTTAATCTTCCCATCCTTACGTTTGTGAATAATTCCTATCTGCAGAGGCCCGGTCCGGGAACGGGTCGGTAAATCTCTGGTTAAAGGTGGCACGGGGCGAGCGTGAGAGTAAAGGGAAGGGGATTGCTTTAGGGTTGGGGTTTTTGGGGGGGGGGAGGGTGAGGGGGAAGTGGACGAAGGAAGGCGAGAGAAAGAAAGAGAAAAAGTTCTCAGATAAGGCGGGAAACGGCCGTTCTGGAAAGACCGAGGGAATCCCCTGCAGCGTTTACGATGACTAATGTTTAAGTCTCGAAAGAGGGGCCAAAGAACCTTCCTTCCCCGCTCCTCCCACTGCCTCGCGGCCCCAGAAGCCCTATCACGTACTCGGGTGCAATATCTCCAGGCGAAAATAAGACGCTATGGCCCGAGGATTTTAAAACTGGACTGCAGGAAAAAGGAGCAAAAGGGGACGGAGAGAGAGAGACCGTTAGGTGGCGGTAGTAGTTGTGTGGAATTGGAATGGGGAAAGGTTTTTTTTTAAGGGCGTAATTTTCGACAGGGGGATAGTAAATGAGTTGAGATAAGTCACTCCCCTCTGCCGGGCATCGATCAAATTGGCAGCGTCATTGAGCATTGGGAGCGTGGGAGAGGGACATATATAAATTGAGCGTTAAGAGGGGAGGGTGGTATACGTAAGAGAGGTGACGTATGAGGGGAAATCGATTTGGATAGCCCGCAGCGTTTCTTCTTGTTTAACGGCGGGGATTGAAATTTTTTGAGACGCGTAAAAATTCCGCTCTGAATGGGGAAATGCGGGAGGAATTTGGAAATATGCACACGGCTCATATAAAAAACGAATGATTTTTTCTACGCGATAAGCCCAAGGAAAATAATGTAGTTCACCTCGTGGCTTAAATAAAACTTTCTCCAATAGCCATAAAAAAAAAGTCGGAAAAACAGGATGCGCATCTCGGTTACGAAGCATCCGTCATCAGTGGAGATTCATCGATAGTACATTCTAAGAAAGGACGCGTTGTTTTAGAATTTAGTATTAACCGCCGACCGAAATACGCTTCTACTTTCCTCATTCATTTTATGGTAATTGGAAGGAAGGTTTGTTGACTTGGTGAAAAGGTATTCTCGAATACGCAAAGCTTAAATAATAAAATCTAAGATTTGGAAATGAGAAATTGGATAGCGTTTTGTTTTGATAAGCCATGAATCGTACGGAAAATGTACATCGCAAATGGGATAGAAAAAATGCAGTCGTCGAAAAACCGGGGAAGTAATTGGCTTCGTAAGTCACAACGCTAACATAATAATGGGATAGTAGATGTTCGCCGACGCTGTATGTATGTTTTGCGATATACGCAAGACAACATTTTTTGTTATGTAGGAACTAGTCGTCGGAATAATGAGGTTTTTTTTAAAAAACAACATTAGGATAGCATTTGTTCTTTCGACCAGAGAAAAAAAACATTGTCGTGGTATTTTTTTTTAACATCCACTTAGAGGATAACTTTTAAGGTTATAAGAGGTGAGGAATAGGATAAAAAAATCTAAAGGGAGTGTGAGGATATGGGAGAAATACACATACCCGTAGTTATAGGTATAACTAACGTATGTATCCGGTTGTTAGGTTCAGGATGGTAAGTAGGGGGAAGGAGAGATGGAGGAGTCTCCTTCCACAGGATTGGACGGCGTGGGTGTGGTTCCTGCCGATTCCTCCAAACATCTTCCTCGGTCCGTAAATCTTTGACCGGAGCCTGTGTCTCTCGAATCGCCCTCCCACCGCACTTGCAAAACACGACTTCCCTCCGCTATCTTTCTTTCGCCTCTCTCAAATTTCTCTCTTTTTTTGCTCTCCTCGTCTCCTTTTTCTGCTTCCATCCTCCTCTCTTTTTCCTCTTTCAAGCACGTTCCAAATTGGAACCCACTTTTCTCCACTTCTCTCATATCCGAGTGCTCACTTTTTCTCGGAATAAGACCCGTTTCTCTTTCCTCTCCGAACTATATGGCTAGAGAGAGAGAGAGAGAGAGACCCCTTCAGTTTCTTCTTCTCCTCCTTTCCGCCTGCTTCTCTCCTATGGGAGGCGATGTGGGAGTCTTTGGAGAGTTCCGAAATGTGTTCCTCCGGTAGACGACGGAAACTATGGTCGGCCGATGGGCGATTTCCTTTCGCTCCGCTGCCGCTTTCGCTCCGATTTCGCTCCGGTTTATTACGTTGACCTCCGCGCTCGGGTCGTTTATCAACTCTTTTGCTGTAAACTCCAGCCGTAGGTTACTTCATTTTTTTATATTCTGGCGCAATTCCAGGACGTGGTCGTTTTTATTGTGGTCACCAAACCTCCTCCTTTAACCCGCCACGCAATCTTCTGCGAGAAAAATCAGTAAGTTTGGATCCGAAAGGTGGAAATATTAGGTATTTATGGTGTTATGTTTTTTTTTGTTTTGAGGGAAATAAAAACGATGATTTCGTCCATTATCGGGAGAGGCGGAGGACCGTTTTTTGTATCATTACCTTCCAGGACATTTTTTGATTGTGTTTGCGTGGGTGTAATATTTTTATTTTTGACTGATTTTTGACTCATTCTAGCAAACTAAATTGAATATCTTCCTTACGACAAAAAAATCTAAGATTAAGTTAGCGACCTCCCTTCTGAAGAATTGAAGGATTAAATTATTCAACCTGAAGTACTAAACAAAAAAACATACGTTTTGTATGAATTGCAACACATTTGAGGTTAGCTTGATGAGTAGACGAAATTCTTCACCATTAATGAAGCGTCTGAAAAAAATCGAATCATGGCGTATTGACTAGCTTAAACGTGAATAGGTATACAATTTCCAATATTTCGGAATTTTTATGAAGATATCTCACTCAAAACTAGTTCTTTAACGTCTTATTGTCCCCTCTCCGGGTAAGTGAAACTAGGAAAATTGATTTAAAGTTCCATATTAAAAAACTACATCAGAAATATCTCATGACAAGTTCACTACGTATGATACTTTGAAAAACATATTCGACACAATTGATAGTTTACAACTTCAACTCTGCGTATTTGGTTAGTTTACTTGGTAATAAATGCGTTTGATCTGTCAGTAATAGTAACAAACTTAAAATGTTTTGAAAGGCTATTAAAAACTTTACGATATGGTGAATATAAGGAAAATGACCATTTGAATTTTTAATACCTCCATAAACGATATACATAGAGCGTTATAGCAAGTTTAAAGGTGGCAACTCACATGAACGTCCGTTAAAAATCCACAATTTCATTTATATTTTTTCTCGCGAATATCTATTTGCCGCCCGAAAGTTTTCTTTTAACGCCGTAATGTTAAAGCGGTCATTCTGGTCAGAAGCGCTTTCGCGTGTAGTCTTAGTCGTTTTTCTGTTACGTGAAATGCGTGAAAAAACCCACCAAACTCGTTAATACGCGAACATGCCCTCAACAGAAATGAGTGCAACACCGTGATACTGATAAGGGACTCGAATGCGCGACTTTTGCATTTATGCAACGGCTAGAATGCGAGACTAATGGCTAAATTACGTGAGGCGATCTCAACGCCCATTATGGGACGACACAAAAAAAAAACACGAATAAAACAAGAGGAAAAAAGTCGTTGCATGAATGAATTACCGCTGCAATAACGACTCGATTCCCTGGCTACGAAACGCAGGGAATGATTTATGAGGCGCAATCTCATCGTGTATTCGGTTGCATTCGAACGGCCGGTCGAGGGCAGAAAAAGGAGACTCGAACGGGGCAGCATGTGCTCCCTGTTTCGGGCGGCCGCCGCTAGAGCACTTTGCCCCACCTTCCCCTCCTACTCTCTCTCTCCCGCCTTTGCTTTACTGCGCTTTCTGCGAAATTCGTAATTCTGACTGGAAATTTCACCATCCCGCGGTTTCCCTTAATAGAGTCACAGGGAATTCTCAAATCCTTGCGGTCGTCTGCCATATTGCGGTTCCATATCGGTCGCGTTCGGTTGACCCAACTCAAACCTCGGCCCTAGAGAAGTACTTTTTTCCTAATATCTCCGAGGAGTAATTTTTCTACTTCGATAACAGTTTCTCCGCCCCGGTATCAAGGAGATCCCATTCATCGGCGGCCCTCTTGGCAATAAAAATGACTTACGGGCTAGCTATCCGACGATTTTTGCCAAGTGCTGCTCTGCATTTTTTGTAATGAAAATAATCTATGTGATTAAGTTGGGATGTTATTTATACTGCCGTGGGCATAACATAGAGAGAGAGAGAATGAAGCGAATGTAAGAGTGGGTGGTGTTTTTTTGTGCTCATTTTCACTTTCTGAGAATAAACTAAGTCCCAGCTATACGTCCGAGATGCGTTCCCTAAAAAAAATGCGACGTACAACGAAACTACGTAGGGCGAAATCCATTTTCCTATAGAAATAATGAAAGGGATTTCCAAATACCGTAAAGTGATATGCATTGAAATTGGAATCACTTAAATTTCGCCTTTGGCTCTTTGCAATTTGACGTATGCATGAAACGACGCAACGACAAGCGTTCCTAAATTCATTGGCGACTTAATGCGCGAAACGACGTATAGCGAGGTGAAGTATAGCGGGTAATTACGCGGTAGTTGCGTTCCTGAAAATATCACGTTGAGTGAAATCGCGTTGCCTTACGGGAACACGTAATGAAGATCAAATATATAATACAATCCACTAATATTCGTTTGTTTATACTCCTATTAATTCCGTTTCAGTTTTACTTATGTATTCATCAAGCTGTGAAAATGTAGTATCGATGGTGCTGCTTATTCACAAGGGATGCAAATGGTGTGAGATAAAACTGGTTTATCTTACACGGCTAAAAGAAAAGAATATGAATTATGATCCCTATGGTCAAACCATGATGATGAATGAAGAAACCTTCTAATAACCATAAAAATATTCTTTTAAAGGAAAATACATTCTCACAAACTCCGGGTTAAGGGGGAATTACTCCAACACCAGGGATCCTTTTTCTTGCTCACACACGCACGCGCACGCACGCACGCACACACACACCAAAAAAACACACAAGTACTTCCTTTCTAAAAAATTGCCTAAATACGTATTTCGGAATCAACGATTCCATCGTCAGTAGGTCGATCATAAATGACCAGTGTGTATGCATTTTCCTTTTTTAAAATATTTTTATGTTTATTAGGAGGTTTCTCCATTCATCATCATTACACGGCTGTTTGCACGAACAATGTCTCCGTTTCTTCGGTGTACGCGCTCAGTGCAATCATATCTACATATGTACATATCTACATATGCAATACGGGTTACAGCTTACTATTCATGCCTTAAGCAACAAACATTGTATGTTGCATATCGTGTGTCATCAGCCCTGTGACTACGGGTTCCACGGCACATGTTAAGGCGTTTTTCTGCGATCGTGTCGTAATTTGGCAGTTGTTGCGTAATGATAGGGGAAAAAGCCTTAAAGTAGTTTAATCATTCAATAATTATTATTTATTGAACTTGGTTTTGGTTAAGTAATCGCAAAATAACTTCTCCGCTTTAATTTTATGGCAATACGTGGGATGGATAATACGGAGCACGCGTAAGCTTGTAATTTGTTTGAAATATGAATTTTCTTTCAGAATATGAATTTTCTATCAGAAGTAAACAAGTAGGCACTGCGATATCGCGAGGATAGACAGCATTAATCGAATTATCGGTACAAAAAAACACGTAATTGCGAAACCACGTAAAACGAGGTCTGTATGTATTCCTGATCTTGTGTGTTGTCACTAAAATTGCGCTGTGATTTTGAATTAACGTAGTGCTTTCTTTTGGTTATAAATATTGACTGGGAATAAAAATAACAAGTTAGGAAAGCGTGCAGTGTACCACAAATGGGCGCATTTCGTGCAATGGAGTTTTTGAAAGAAATGATTATATAAACGTTATTGAAATTGTTCCTTCGTTGAAAATAATTAATTTCTTTTCACTTGCAAAACTCTGAGTGTACGTAAGGAAAATAGCGTTTTAAAGTTCTTTTCTTCGTCATAAATAATCCATTTAAATCCTATTTAAAAGTACTGCATGCACACGTAAGGAAATTAAACATATTTTTGTCAGATAGTTTATGTTAGCAACAATGAAGAAGTAACCATGCAAGAAATTTCAAGAATTTCAGCTCGAACTAAGACTTTCTTGTTTGATTTTCTTGATAGTGGCAACTCCTACGACAAAAAAGTATAGGAAAAGAAATACCCTACAACTTGTACAAGTTTTATTTGAAAACTATTTTTAAATGAGCAATACTTGACGAGATATGACGGAGAGTTCATTTTTGTCACCAGTAAAGTGGTACCCCTTATTGGCTTACGTTATTCATTTACCTGACTTTCTTATTGTCTTTGAGTGTAAGTCCTGAATATCAAATGTTATGAAAATCCGTTCAGTAGAAGCCGAAAACGAACATACGGACGGTCGGAAAGACCGAAGCTAAATAGGCGCTCATGCTGGAGGCGAAACGCGCATAAAATCGTGTGATGTATTTAGAGTGATTACTGAAATCATTATGATAAATTATTTTACCGCTTTTTTGGTGAACGATCTAATCCTGTGCAGCAAGTGTATGCAGTAATGTATTTAACAATTACTATGTAACTATTTGTATTTGTTTGTATTTTTAAACATTCGAAGTACATGTTTTTACCCATGAAGACTCATCAAAAGAACGGAACTGTATATGTATTTTTCAAAATTTCCATTAAAATAAACGGGAAAAGCGCTCTGTCAATGTCACTTGGTTTGGCTTCTCAAAATAAATATTCGAGGAACGTGTGGATCGCAGAAACGGGATTAATATTGGACCGGCGCTTTTGGCACATTTTCCAGCAACAGCGAAAAGCTCTTTCGATTCGTCAGCAATTGTCTACCCTTCTGTCATTTTCCTAAATTGAGTTGTGACTACGTCGGACCGTGTAACGTGGGACAGCGGTCAGTCTTGTCATCGTTGATGCGTACGGGTCAGCGATTATATAGTAGTTGTCCTTCGGCTGAAACGTTGCATGGTACATGTTTTAAACAATGTTGCTCTCCCGCGAATGATTGTTTTAAAAAAGTATCGGTATTTGTTTATGGAGGGAGAGAGAGAGAGAAAGAATTTTGGAAAAATATTCGATACAAATTTCCAGAATGTGTATGTACATATTTAAAAAATAGTTACGCCAAATAATAACGGAAAAATATTTTAAATGATGGATCCACTCCTATAAGAAGCTGAAAGAAAAGTAATCTAAAAATATCGATTAACCCTTGATTCTCAATCGTTTCTTTTTACATATACGTCATCTCATTTTCAGTCTATTTTCTTGAAGTCACCCTTAAAGATTAATTGGGCACCCAGTAGGTACGGCATAGCGTGTAAAAATTAATGTATTCAAAGAAACACAAACACGTATTCTCATGGTTTTATTTATCTTGCCAAGTCAAAATGATATATGCCGAGAATTTATCAATATTCAAGTCAGCCCTAAAAATTCTCACGTGACACTGCAGTGTCGAGTCACCCCGGTTGACAACCGCTATTGTCACTCGGCGAATCGAAACCATTGTTGTTCGGCTTTGTCTGTACTTTGGAAATAGTACGAATTTGTATGAAATTCATTTTCAAATCAGAAATTTAAATTTTTTCCCTGTATATTTTTAATTTTATGATAATCATAATGCTCAAATATAGGTCAAATAAAACTGCTCAAAATCCTCTCCCGTTGTGAGAGGACGTCAGGTCGTTCTGGAACACTTGTCGCCAACGTAGAACGTTTCGGAGGTTTTTTTTTAAGCGTGAGGGAGGATTCGGCATCATTTTCACCCTTTCATCATCGTCTTCCCTTTTTCGAGGGCCGCTCTATATATTTTTTTATCTTCGGCCGACAAACGTTCTTTTCGCGGCGATGCTTCTGCTGCTGCAAGGGGGGACTTCCCCTCTCCGTTACGCGGCTTTCGCGACCCCTCCGCATCTGGCTGGCACTGTTGACTCCTTTCTCCTTTTTTTTCTCGCATTGCTCTATTTTTTTCAACAGCCGAGCACGTGACTTCCTTTCCTTCCTCCTCCCGCCGGAATCGTTTTTTTCCTCTTTCCATCTATCTTCCGCCTTTTTTCCTCTTTCCTTTCCCTCGTCTCATCCTTCGTATAAACGGCCCCTTTTAAAACATTTTCTTTTCTTTTTTTCCCGTTTTAAAAAAATACAGAGAGCGGCTTGGTCAGAGATGACTTCAACTTCAACACACTTTCGCTGCAATTTCATATCCACTCGGGTCCTTAAACATTTCTCTTGAAAACTTTAATAAAAAACCTCGCTTAAGGGAAGAGTGAGAGAGTGCAGAAAGGAAGGAAAGTGCGCTCGAATGGTTTCAAGGTTGCTCTCGCCGGATATTTTAAAAGGGAATTCGTTTTGAGGCTAACTTCGCCGGAGCGTGTAAAAAGGTGGCCTACTGCCGTAAAACATGTTTTGCGTCAAAACCTCATTTCAGTGTCTCCGCTAATCAAATTTTCCCACTCGCGGAGTGATTTTTATTTCTTTTTTTTTTGCTGTCCGTTCATTGGATGCGTTGATGTGTAACGAGCTAACGACCGCTAAAAAGTACACAAAATTAGTTTTTTGTGAAAAATTATTCATAGAGAAACAAATAGTGACCTGTTTTTCCCTTATAAAAATATTACAAGGAATGGTAATGATGAATGCATTAACTTCTGTTTTAAGAGTTGTAGTAATAATCGCTTCTGACAGATGGAACTTAGAGTATGTTAATTGAAAACCAATTCAGTAGGTGATGCAATAAGCCTCAAACTGAAAACATCTTATCGATTAATTTTCAGGTTCTCGTTGTTTACCATATCTTTAGTAAACAAATGTTACAAATATAAATATCAGGGAAATCTAAATAAAAAATCAGTTAATACAAAACACTCGCCGACGTAATGTACACTTCGATCACATACGAAAACACTGGTTTTATAATCGTATTGTAACAGTTAAACAGACGACGAACGTATTGTTCACTTGAATTTAGTATTACATTACATAAGTTTTACTGCCTTTATTATTTTATATTTTTACTCAAAATAAATGTTCTTATCTAATTACTTGTTACTTGGAATCGCATTTGAGTTAAGTTAATTAGACCAAGAAAGAGTGCGGAGTGCGTGTACATGTCCAATGGATGGAATACAACGTAAATACTTTTAGCCAAAGGGCTTCTTCCTCAATGACTTCTCGTCCCCTCGAAACGCATCGCGAGGGTTGCTAGAGAGGAAGAAAAGGGTCAGAAATCCAGATCAATACTAAAATTCAAGACGTTTAAAAAATAAACCGATCATTTAACGATCACACAAACTTAACGACGAATGGAATTATACAGCTTGATCGAAAAGTCACCCAACCCATAAAGTTGACGTTTTTTCCCAGCTGATTACTAAGCGTTAAAAGTTAAAACGCCGCAGCCCACAGCGCGTAATTGGCCCTTTTCCGAACTGTATAAGCGAGAGGTTATGTTTTTCACAAGAGCCACACGTTTACCGCGGAACATTACTTAACGTTTTGTTAAGAATGCGTTTAGGTTAGGGCTGTCAAACTTCTTTGGTGTGACGGGTCAAATATGCTGAAAGCCACTGACTGGCGGGTCGGACTGGGGCTGAGGGAGGGAGGCAGGAAAAATTTTGTTCGAGCGAAGATCGGAGATAGGCCGGAAAGCGTGCGCCTACAACGTGCATCGTGATTGTATCGCCCATTCCCCCCTTACATAGTCGGTTTGGGGGAATTTCCAAGAGAAATATAGAGCCATAGTGGATACCCTTTTTAGCGGGTGTGCGGGGAAAAATTTTTGGCTGCTTCTGTCTTCCCAATTTTCCCCATCCGTTTTCGCACATGGTGGTAAAATCTTCGGAAGGGGGATGAGTGTTGCAGGGAAGGGTGTTTTGTCCCTGGCAGAGTTTAGGCAGCTTACCAGTAGTAGTATAGATACAAACGATCCGACGGGTGAGCGCCCCTAGAGATTTGGCGCCCCGGGCGGTCTCCTGGCTCGCCCTTACCTCGGGCTGGATAAAATCATGCCGCGGGCCGCCAGTTGGACAGTCCTACATAGTTTAGGTAATCATTTCCAGTAACTCGCGTTCCCTTCTAGAATAAATGAACGATATATCGTCTCCGCGAGACAGGCAGCGTTACAGATATGGAACCTTCCGGCCGACCTTCAGTTTTAAATGAATAAAATCTCTCTCTTGAAAATGCCCATGCGAGTTTCATACGATTTCCGCGTGAATCACCGACAAAAATTTAATTTCCAACATCTTTCGTAATTTCACTCGTTCTATTTTAATAACAAAGCTAATAAAACCTACATTGCTAATGGGCTGCGTGAATTTTCGGTCACCATATATTTTAAGAGGAAAGATTGATATCCAGCTGCAATCTTTTACGAGTGCATTTGGCACGCGTCCCATCCTAGCGGGAGTCATTAGTCAAATCTCGCACGCATTTCCCCTCCGGACGTCTAAATATGAAACAAATTTCGCACAAAAAAAAGTAAAAGCAAACTGTTAAATGACTTTCGGCGTGACCACCTAGCCGCACGTCTAAACATGTATTAATCAACGCCAACACGTCGGAGTCCGTCTTCCTCATCATTTAACGAGCCCATCCAATTTTTCTCCCCCCCCCAACCTATGTTAACCGGCATTTCTGCGGTCAAAAGCGTTGACGTTTATAAAACCATCATTCATTTTTACTAAAACGTTTCCCTCCTTTTCTCTCTTGGCCTTGGTGGTTAGAGTATCTGCCGCCGAATACTAAGGTCGCGGGTTCGAATCCCGCCGAGGGCATGGATGTTTGTGTTCTTTGTAATGGGTTCTATGTAAGAGTGGACTATATAGTCTAAATATCGCCCTTAAAAATAAAGTCGAATTATTATTATTTCTCTTCAGGTCGTATACCCTGTCCCGCGTCGCCGCCGGGCCCACCGAAACAACTGAAGCGAGAAAAGAAAACAGCGGAGGAAACACGCACCATCCTTCTGTCCTGACTACTCATCATGACATCATCGTCGCTCGCGTCGCGAAACCTCAGGAGGCGTGTATCGGCGCGGTTCGCTGTCGCCGCCGTGCGTGAGCAGGCGTCGTGCGGCGCTGAAATGCATCCGTCGTCATGACAAGCCTCCAGGGCTCCATACGATGTGGTGCTACACGGTTCCTCATCATCATCGTCGTCACCGAAGAGGGTCGCTAACGCCGCCTAGCCGACACGCGCGGAACTAGCGGAAGTGATCGTCGACCGTCAGTCCCAAACCCGTGTAAACTCTATTGTTGTTACAATTCCTAACCAGATTGACCAATCACGTCTAATGGCGAAGTTCGCGTACTGTCGGGGAGAGGATAAATAGACGGTTTAGGGGTTTCTCTCCGTGTCTTGCGTGTGTTTAGCCCATTACACATTATATGTATCACGTAATTAGCGTGAGAGCATCCATTTAAAAATACTTTCGCGTCATCGTCTCCTTTCAAAATAAAAAGTGTTTGAATTGTGAGTCACAGCGCTTTGCTATTCCTTCTAGTTGGTGTTTCTTTTTAAAGGATTTATTTTCTTTTTTGACGCGAAGCTTTATGAACACAATTAGATAAATCTTTTTTTTTGTCTCTCTCTCTCTCCTTCTCCATTCGAAGTCTTCCTACCGTTTACTTGCTTTGTGCGCCCTTAAAGAAAAAATAAAATAAAGGGTGTTAACGAATTGTGGGAAGAGATGACAGAACCTATGAACGTTGAGGGTAGGGATGGAGAGGGTTAGAGCCCACTCCGACTTGCCAATTAGATTCTGGTTCGATCGGACGTCTCCACGCACTTAGTGAAAAGGACGTGTGCTGCTGCTGCGGTAGATCATTCAACGAATGGCTCCGACGGCGATATATCCCACGTCATTTCAATTCGCTTAAAAAAATGGATAAAGTTCGCCGGTAGAAGATGTGAACCGCGTGTGTTTTTTGTGTGTGCGCTTTTTGAAATGAGCGACTCTCTGTTCTCTATTTAGTTTTTTTTCCTTTCAAGAGGAGAGGAATATTTGGGTTACGAGGGAGGAAATATATAAAAATATAGAAAAAATATTTTAGGCTTCCAGTTGACGCGCGTTTGGGTCAGCTGTGGTTTCCCTTTTTGACTCGGAGTGCATTCCCTTTTCCGTGTGTGTGCGTGTCTATGTGTGTGTGTGAGGGTGTGGAGGCTGACGAGGGTCATGCCCTCTATCAGTGAAGCGTGATACTAGATTTTTTTTGGGCGATAAAGGAGAAAAAACGATGGCGAGCTTCTGGGATGCACGCCGGCTGTTTCCGGTGCTGGTCGCCTTTTTGATGGTGGAGCTGTTGAAGCTTAGAGGGAGCGGAGCTTTAGAACTCGGTGAGTAAAACTATTTTCTTTCATTTCACATTTATCGTGGATAAATTACGTTTGGTTTTGATGAAAATTTCCAGATGTAATGATTAATTAAATTACGGGTTGATTTTTATCAATAAAGTATGCATAAGGATGTTTTTTATTCCAATGTACGTCAATGTTACTTTGAGACCAATATCATATGGTCAATATGGCGAGATAACATGTATAATCCAAATATGAGAATTAAAAAAGAATTTGCCAACTGTAATTTATTATTTTATTTACGAGGAGTTAAGAATATCGCGTTCAATTTTATTAGTAATATCGTTATCATATTTTCCCATTCATAAAAAGTATTTAATACTATGGTATAAAAGGATGATTTAGAATAAGGTGATAGTTTAAATAATTATTACGGTGCATATATTAAATAATCACAAGTTGGTAAATTTTAGCATAAACATTAATAAACCTCAGCGGTTTGCTATAAAAATGTGTGACAAACATCACACAATATTAATATTAACATATATAAAAATATTATTTTAGTTGCGAATTTCATGCTAATATGGCATTTAATGCAAGTGTGTGCTCCGTTTCATCGCAGCCTCATTCCAAACGAATATAACAGCAATCTTTAACTATTGCAAGCAGTTTATATTAGTTTAATGCTAGATTGTCATTGCTTACATAACGGCCTCTTTATCGACTAAACATTTACATGTTGTGGATTGATTCCTGGCTTTATAGTTACCATGTGTTAGTTAATGGCAGCATATCCGTATATTTCCTGTCTGCTTTCACTTGCTTTGCCAAAAGTTTTTCCCCATCCACCTGTTTGCGTGCCAGCGGAGAATTGGGCGGACTTGATCGCAGCGTAGGCCGTTCGGGGAATGACCGAAGAGATGAGCACGACAATGGATGAAGTATGGGAGTCTACCATGAAGGTCTATTAATGTTGACTGTCTGCGATCAAGATGATAGCTGAACTATGTTGCGGAATGTATTTAATATAAATATAATACGTGATAATCAGCTTTTATTTTTGATGAAAATATTTATAAGCAAATATTGCGTCAACTATACAATATATTTTCCATTAATTGCCTGCCGATGACGTCAGAACTTCCCTAAAAATAGAAAGTTTATCGTGAAAGACAAGTCGCATCCGTGCTGAAAAGAATAACGTGAAAATACACTTTGCGCCGAAAGAAAATGGTCTTTAAACAAGAAATTTGGAAATTACTGCTCAGAATATTTCGCCTGGGCAAGTACCTACTCTAAATTGGCTCATTATCGATAGTATTTAACAAAATCGTTAGTGTTTTGTATGAACGCCTCATGTTTCACTTAGTTTCATTATGGCAACGGTGTAAATAAATGCTAATGACACGTATCTGGCAGTGGTAATTTTTTTTTGCTTGAGACATTCAAACAAATCTGAGAAAGAAAAAAATAAAAGTAAATGATTAGGTGTGAACGCATTCCTGTCATTATTCGACGTATAATTGCGATAATTAAAAATCAACCGCCCAAGCAGTTTTCGCGTATTCTAATCAGTGTGCAGTCCGTTCCCGTGGGCGGAAAGAAAAATTCTGTTTTTTAAGCAAACTTCTCAAGAGTTTCCATCTGTGAATGCTCTTGGAGATTCCTTTAATGTCGCACTTTTTAAAAATGCATCGGAATCGTAGAATCAAAAAGGAAAACTATTGTTTACTCCATATTTAATATTTTAACTTTCCCGCCTACATTTTCCTGGGAAATGTAGCCGGAAATGTAACCGCCTCGAAATAAATATTGATCTTTGTTCTGGTATTATGGAACGATTACTCATGAGAGTAAGTCAAGAAACTGCGATCCGTATTAAAAGTTCAACCGGCTCGCTTTGGCGCAGAGTAAATTTCCATCATATGTTTTTGGCTATCGTGAGATTTTTTAGAACTACATATATTAAATTGAAATTTTTTTCTTAATCCTTTCACGATAACCTATTAAATAATTGTCGGTTGAGTTAAAATTTTTAAGCTATCTTCTTCTGTGAAAAATAACTGAGCAAGGTAAGGGCCAATTCATACAAGCAATCGACTTCTATATCTTGATCTATACTACCTATTACAAATTCCATAAATAGATCGCGCAACTAAACCAGGCAATGCAACGCAGAGTGTAATTTGTCATTTTTCGACTCCCATTTCCATTTAAATATTTAATGTTACTTAATATTGGAAATATTTATAAGGAAAAGGACGGAAATTTCTAATTATGTACGAGTCTGAAATCGGTTTTCGGTTGTAATAGTTGTGACAGTTAAAATTTTGCGCCGCAGACAATATAACGCACGATGGAGGTTTAGTATTGAGATGATTAATTTTTCATGGAGACGAATAATCTCGATCGCAGAAAGATTAATGTAGATTCTTAGTAAATGTTGTTCCAGGAAAACAGAACTTGAAATTTGGAATATCAAGTTCTGCGTCCGTTGTTGACGAACGGGAGCCATTAATTGGTTCTTCTTTTGCCTCGATGGTTTGGTTTATTTTGAAACGACTCAAATGAAATCAAATCCAATTATCAATTAATCGCACAGATCGCATCGTAATAGAATTTTACAGTTCGATGTTCGTCAGGATTTGCGTTTCTAGTTTCCATTCCCGAACGTATTAATTCCAAAACTCACTCACATTGCATAGTGGGAGAGCATGTTAAGGGCCTTGGAGATTGCTCAGAGAACAGAAAAGTGGTGCACTCAATTGTACACCTCTCTCTCTCTCGCTTCCACCCTCTCAAGCGGTCAGTTGCCTCCCGAGAGAAAGAAAGCTAACTGAACTTCATTGTTAGATGGCTTGAGGCGATCTGAAAAGATGTTTTTTTTTTTCAGACAGACGCCAGTTTTTTTTAATTCAGACTTGCTTTTGGTCCTCGTTATTAGTTCTTGGAAGAGTGGGAGCTCTTTGAACGTATTACTCGAAATTTTGGTGCGTCAATTAAAGAAGAATTTTGAAATAGAATTTAGTTTTTCTTTTTTAAGCTGGAAGACCTAAGTTCTAATGGCTTATTATGGACAAAATATATTTTTTACTTTTATTAAAACCTTGCCTAGAATTTCTTTCGGAGTAATATCGTAAATCGAAGAATTTGTTGGAACTTTACTTAGATAAAAATTCTAAAGACGGAATTTTTTTGTTAAATACAAGGTTTGACCGATTAACCAGCATATCTTAGTAACCACGTTATCAGAGATGATGTTCATTTCATATCCGCCGTAAGGAGACATTGTTAGCTTAAATTTTTAGTAAAAAACATTCGTATGTTATATAATAATTTATAAAACGGCATGCTGCCAAGTATTTACCTAAATTGCAAGGGTTCTATTGATGGCCGATCCATATTATCTTTATGCTAATGTTTTCAAAGTTTCACATTCGAGCAGACTCCGCGAATAACCGCTGTTGCGTCCATTAAATCTACAGAAATCTTACAGAATCCAATTGCAGTAGCAAACGTCTTTTATGGATACAGCGAGTAATAAACTGCGAAAAATTGGAAGGATTTATGAAAAAGAAATGCTCGGGCCTTAAGGCTACGGTCACGTTGTAATTAGAAGGGGGAAAAAAGAGGAATGCGAAAGGACATTATCACGGGAAAGTCTCCATTATGCCACACGAAGGGTCAATCTAGTCCCGAGTGTTCTGTGCGCATTGCGGAATAGCGTGGCCCACCATTTCGCAAATATCACGTCTTCCTCAACCAACCCTTTTCCAACACAGTTTTGCGAGACCCCATTTCTGCGCGAGGCATTACTCCTCACCCCCTTCTAAAATGGCCTAACATTCCTTAATTTTATATTAACATTCTTTTACGTATCTCCTGCGACTCTGACATGGAATCTGATGTATCCTAGTTACTATATATGTATTTATAAGAAGAGAAATCAACATACAAAGAAATATATATCCACTGCTAATTGCCTGAGAAGAGGCATCTATTTTGTCATTGCTCCGCTTTCGTCCATGACACGCAATCTTAATGATAATTCCTGTTAACGTGCTAGGACAACCATATTTAAAGTTTATTGTTAAGTGCAACTGAAAGGAAATTTATGAAAAACAATAATTTGAAGCTTAATTTTATTTCGACTTCTCTCCGTCTGTTTTGCTTTTCGCAAATTCTTATCTGTTTAAGCAACAATGCCGTAATGTGCAAATGCTGAATTAATTAGTCCTCAAGAGAATTGCGGATGGAATAAAATTATCGTTTTTTTTTTTCTGGCGATAACTTTTTTATCCGAATTTCAAAAGTCCAGTCACTCCCGTGGGGTTCTCGTTTTACGTCATGGACTTTCTTATAAGTTACGACCCGACGTAATGGATAATCCGTTATAGGTTTATATCGAACATAGAATATTAAATTTTGATAAGGACACGCTTGACTGTAGACATTGTGGTATGAGAAAATCGAACTTTAGAAATTTTTAGAGAAAAATAGTTTGGAAAACAAACGTCATTAACGAAAAGTCTTCTATTTTTACTTATTAAAAAGGGAAAGGTCACGTACATTTTAAGTTTCTTCTTATGCGCATTATTATACTGCTATTTTTGACTACGATAAAAAACATTTTCGAATTTCCCTTTCAAATTAAACGTTTTAGAAATATTTCACATTATATATTATTATTATTCCTCATGAAAAGTGCGACGTTACCGTTTATTGAATAAAATGTCTTAAATGTTAACAATACTTCAACATTGCTTTGGACCATAGGCATTAAAATAGACTGAATAGGCAATTTTTACGCTCTAGCGCAAAGTCCCTCTTAAATCAGTGGTTCATAACATTTCTGTGGGCCCGGTATCCTTTTTTAAAAACAAACGTTTTCGTTACTCCCCCGCCCTGAAAATGTTTGCACATTTTTGCGCGTTTTATTGCATAGCGTACGTTTGGGCTTGTTTATTTGTTGGTTTCACGTTATCATCGTTTTATTAGAGAAAACCATATTTTCCTAATGAACTATGGCCATTTCCAATTTGTCGAATTATTTGTTAAACAATGTTTTTCGCTGCTCAACAGCGTGCCGCGGAATCCCGTTTGGGAACCAATGCTTTAGACCAGTGTTTCCCAAACTTCAGTCATTCGCGTACCTTCACGATTTTTGCCATATCCGCGTACCACCTGTACTATTATTTACTTAATATTTTTCTTTAAATCGACTCACTTTAATACATGAAAATGAAACAATGAAACATGAATAAATACAAGGAAAACAAAAAATGTCATTAAATTTAAACGAATAAAAAATTAAAATAAAAAAATAAACAATAAACAATGAAAAACAAGTAATAATAAATATAATCGATTTACAAAAATGCATACGTGAAAATAAATTCCTCAATGAGAAGAATGGAAGTGGTTATGATCAGGCAGTAATAAAGGGACATTCGGCTCGATGTCGCTTAGTTTAAGACGAGGATGAGGTTCTATGTCAATAAGACGATTCCGTTTTTTAGTTTTGATGTTAACCAGCACCGAGAATCCCAACTCACATATGTACGTAGTCGGAAAGGGCAAAAGATATTTAACCGCCTTCTCTGATAGGGTTGGATACTGAGAATTAATTCCTAACCAAAATGATGTGACTTTTGTTCAACAAACATTTGTTTCAAGAAGCCGTCTGAAGCGATCTCCAGAATCTGTTCTTCTTATGAATGTGTCAAGTTATTTGGTAATGCCCACAGAGTGATGGAAAAAATGTTCCTTATCCACTCACCCTGCCATCCAGTTTGGGAAAATACTTATGAAGACCTTTTATCAAGTCTTTCAAGTGTCTCTTCATATTTTTCAAAATATTTTCAGCGAGTTCTTCAGATGAGTTCATAACCAGGTCGTTCAGACAACGAAAAGAATCCAACTCACCACGATCAAGGCGTGTACCCCATAGCTCCAGTTTTGCGATCATCGCGTTCACTTTATCTTGCACGTGGAATACTGATGTAAGCTTGCCTTGTAAGGATAAATTTATGTTGTTAAAATGAGCAAATACATCTGCAAGATATGCTAATATGCAAAGCCAGTCCCAATCATGCATACGATCTCGCAAATTGAAGGTTTCATCCAGAAAGTCTTGAAGTTCTTCTCGCAACTCGAATAGACGAGTGAGGACTTTTCCACGCGAAAGCCAACGAGCTTCAGTATGAAACAATAGTTGTTTATAGTCACTGCCCATCTCTTCACAAAGCTGAGAAAAAAGTCCGGAATTCAGTGGCTTGCCCTTAACATGATTGACACTTTTAACAGCTTCATTAAGTAATTCTCTTAAATCTTCTTGCATATCTCGGGTGGCGAGGCCTTCCCTGTATATGCAACAGTGAGTACATTTTGCTTCCGTGGCAACAGCTTGAATACGTGGAACAAGTCCTTTTATTGGACCAACCATGGCTTTAGCACCATCCATGCTTATCGCAATACATCGCTTCGAGTCTACGTTATTGTTTATCATGAAGTCGTCAATAAGTTTTAAAATATCTTCTCCAGTTGTACGAGTTGGCAAAGGTTGGCAGAACAAAATGTCTTCATGGACTTCTTTATTCAGCTCATATCTGACAAACACCAAAAGATTAGCTGAGTACACAATATCGGTGGATTCATCAGTTTGCAGTGAAAAGTATCGACTTTGTCGTACTCGGGATAATAATTGCTGCTTTACGTTTTCGGTCATATCTGTAATTCTACGATGAACTGTCTTATTTGACAGAGGCACCTTATCAATCGTTTTCCGTGCATTTTCCCCGATCATCACTTTCACCATTTCTTTGGCAGCAAGTTTGATAAGTGTCTCGCCAATTACTTCAGCAGCTCCGGCCTTTGCAATTAAATACGACACCATAAACTAGGCTTCCGCGGCTTTTGCATTTTCATCCCGTCACACTGCGCATTAGTTTCCGGAACGCTTGAATGTCGTTCCACTTTGCTCCGAAAAATTCGATAGGTTTCGCATGGTATTCTTTGTGTGTTTCAAAATGACGCTTGAAGTTGGATGGTTTCATACGATAATTTGTGAGCGTCTCCAAACATATGACACATAATGGAATAGGTTCACTCTCATCACCAGTCCATGAAAATCCAAATCTATATAAATAAAATTGTAACCTCTATCTGTACATTTGTTTTTTTTTTCGGGTTTTATTTTTTTTGTGTTTTGCATCACAAGAAGACGTTTGAACCGGTTTGCAGAATTGTTGTCTGTCTGTCTGTCTGTTTGTTTGTTACCGCATCACGCAAAAACGGCTGGTCGAATTTTTACGAAAGTTGCAGCGTATCTTTAGACTGGTCCAGCTTAAAATATAGGCTACGAGCTGGAGTGTCCGTTGATTTTCAACGGATTTAGTGAATCTAAAACTTCGACCTTGTAACATGTATGCATCGCAAGAATAAGATAGTACACAGTTATAACCGTCGAATAAAGCTAAAATGAAGAAAACCGCTCCGCATTTTCCCATTTAGATGAATGATGCAAGAAAATGCACTGTGAAAAATCGAAAATAACCTATAAATTCCCTCCCCCTCCCCTCCACCCTCTCCTTCCCTCTCCCCCTCTCTCACTCTCCCTCCCTCCCGCTCGCTCTCTCTCCCTCCCTCCCGCTCGTTCCCTCTCCCTCCCTCCCGCTCGCTCCCTCTCTCTCTTAAATGTATGAAGGGACTATATAGTCTCAATATAAATGCATTTGAATCTCAATTTCGACAATGGGAGTTGTCATGGTAGCTTATATTTGGTATTGTAATAAAACTGATAAAGTCACGTATTTTATTGATTCTAACCGCATTTCTACGTGAATTAGACAAGAATTCGGAATCTGTTATAATTAAAACTAAACTTTGTTCTTTCCCGCAAAGTAGTATCTAAGTCTCCAAGTTCGTACCGTGATTTTAAGTAATTTTAAAGTGCAAATTCAAAATAGTCTACACTCACCCCTGTATTTCAGTTGCAGGACGCGGCAAAATACGTGACGTTCGATAATTAAATCGTTCGCCATTCCGAATTAAAGTTACGGACAAGCAAAATCTTGACCATTCACTAAGTTAGGATGTAAGGAAGAATCGTACCAAATTTGGTTATTCTAGCTTTTATCGTCTAGGAGGAATTCCATGAACAATCGAACAAACCAACAAACACACCCTTCAAAATATATTATAGTAGATGTGGTGTATCCCAAAAAAAATTTGTTGGGGTTTGGAGGGGCATCGATTTGGTTTTTCGACGATAACTCTCGACTAAATTAACTTAGGAAGTTCAAATTAGATATTTGTCACTTTCAATACAAGTATAAGATCAATCTCCTATATATTTATGAAAGTTTGTTTATTTGTGCATCTATATATTCCACACCGTTAAAGCTAGAATAATCAAACTTTCAACAAATACTTTCTTCACGAATAGGAAGGCTACTTTTTAATCCCAAATGTTTTATATTAATTGTATAAAAAGCAAAATAACTTTGTATACTAATGCATTGCCAATTAGAGATGGGCCAGAAAGAACGGAACAGTTCTTTTCGAACTGTTCTGATGCCTAAAGTTTTCAATAAAATAACTGTTCTCATAATCTTCCTGTTCTCAAAGAACAGGTAACTCTACATCTTATACACATTGAGAAAGGTGGGAAACGACTACTTCCTTATCCGTAATTGGACGGCGGGGACTGATTAAACTACGCGTATTTTCCCAAGTCCTACTATTATTGATTTGAATCAAATTTGGTACGATTGTGGAGGGCTCCCAGAAATAATTCGTAATCGGTTTTTGTTTCTCTCCCCGTTTTATTCAAAACGGCGGCCGAGTGAATTCTTAAATACCATGTACCATCTAGAATTCCGATCGGATTTGAACCAAATTTCCCCGGGCAACGCTGGGAATTTCTGCTAGTTTCAAATAATTTTCATCGTATTTGCGCGATATTTTTGTTTTCTTTGCAGCTGGCACTTTTACAACACTAAGAGATGGTTCAGGCGATTCATTAATTTCGTCCTCATACCTATCTGAAGACATATGACTGATTTCATCACAATCACCACTATTACTCGCATTTCCATCACAATCTTCACCTTTACGCTTTAAAAATCCTGTTTTTATCCGCTGATCCATTTCAACAGAAAAAAAACAAAAGAGAGCACAGGCCCGATTCCAGTTCACAATTACGTATACTTATACATACTTCGCATAGTAAACGATTGTCAACATCCGGAAGTGACGATTCGATGTATCGCTGAAAAGAACACAGCGATGCACATGGAAATTTACGAGAATCCATACTAGCTATCCGTATCAACCGTATACGGCAGCAATAATATCTGTGAAATCACTGGTTTGATGTGCTAGTTATATTTTTTCTAATACACATTAAAATAAATACATAACTATTAAAATAAAAAATGTTCGTCCGTGTACCACCTAAAATCATCTCGCGTACCACCAGTGGTACGCGTACCGCACTTTGGGAAACACTGCTTTAGACTGATACTAGGTAACTTTAATATGTGTGCGTGTGTATGTACATACGCACACACGCACACACACAAATATATATATATATATATATATATATATATATATATATATATATATATTGATTTTAGAGATGTTTTTTGTTAACATTTCAGTATTACAGGATTTATATTCCAAAATTTCGATAAAAAATGTGTTTAATTTCACAGTTCGCTTTTTCACTACAGCTTCGCGGACCACATATTGCCCGCGGGTTCTGTATTTCTCACCTCTGGTCTAGACGTCTTTAGCGTTATGGCGCCTGAGAACGTATTTCAGACTTCTATTACACTTTATGCGTAGCAACAGAGGCTATCCGTTAAGATCACGTGCTGATTCAAGATGATTCGTTGAATTATTAACGCGGCTGGCCACGGTTAGAAAGATTTTTATTTAGAAACTTTCGATTTTTGCACAAAAATTAGAGGAACGTTTAGTAATCGAATGCCCTTGGAGCAAAGCAATTGTTTTTATACCGTGTGTGTGTGTGTGTGTGTAACGACTGGAAATGTTTTAATTATTTTCGTTTATTTTTTCGAACAGTAATCTCCAGTGTATAGAACGATGAGTTTGGACATGATATTTTGAAAGTAATATTGACTTTGGGAATAAGAGACTTTGGAATTGTATAATCAATATTAATGTATTCATAAGCTGCCAGGTCTTGGAGATATTTTTTAACGATATTTCGTTGTTATCTTGGGTCACTTGCCATGTGATAAATAATTAACTCCATTAAGCTTGCTTGTTGATTTGTTGGATTAGTTTTTTTTTTTTGCATGTTGCTACATTAAAATTCCAATTGGTCATTCATCAAAGCATGCGTGAGAAAAAATAAAAGATGAGCGTGTGGATGCGAATGCGCGCAATGGGAATAATTTTAAAAAGAATTAATGAATTTTTATTGCTAGTAAAGCAGAACTCGGGTGAACGGACGAAAAATTATTTTCATCATTTTGACGTTTCGATTTCCTACTACAGTGAACATTCATGTACATTCTTTTTAAAGATTTATTCAATTTGATTCATCGATGCTATTATTTTGACATCGGCATCGCTAAAATATATTATTTACAATGGAGCGTTATACTTTAGGCCCAGTAAGAGTTATTCGTCAGTTGTCATATATTTGTAAATTACAAATTCAACTGATAAATGATATAGATATAATGGCACAAACGTTATCTGAAATTATTCGAAATTATCATTTTAACGATATGCGTAAGAATTCATAGTGCAATAAATATTTTAATAAAATAATACACTTTTAGCAACGAAAAAAGTTTTCAGCGATTTCTCGGTTACTAATAACATTATTCAATTTTATTTTTTTACATATGAAATAGATAGAAAATATATTGTCCGAAAGTTATTTTTTTTCTGTTGCATCTCTCAGTAGTTTGTTTGTGCGCCGGTCTAGGGGCTAAAGGATTTAAGAGAAAGTGAACTAATCTCATATTTATATATGCGGCTCGCGGACCTTACGCAGCCCACAAAGAGAATTTTGTAGCGGCTCACGAAATAGGATACTTTATACTATGATATAAGCCAAACTTCGACATTTTTTTATGATTATGTCCAGATTATATAAGAAATTAATTAAGTTAACATTTCCAAAATATCCGAAGTTTATTTTTAATTCTCACTTAAAAGAGCCTACGCATTTGGGGTATAAAATAGGTATGCGTTAAGATGAAATGCGGGCCGCGGATTTAGTTCGTAATTTGGCCCACGCATAATTTTAGTTTTAAAGACTTGATATAGTACATTACTTTGAAATTAAGCATTTTGCGCGAATATGTAATGTAATCAATTCCTATCGTTATACTGATAAATTACATAAAGTATTTTGATTAAAACAACTCAATTAATTGATGTAACGAACAATACTATATGAGCCATATGCTTCAAAATATAACAGTATAGCGTTTAGTGACCTGGTATATCGAGTTTTGCGCCCATCTACCCGCAAGCTGCCCATACAGCAATGCAACTAACGAGGTTATTGAATGGGTTAGAAGCGTACGGACTTGTGCAAAGTATGTTGGGCCGATTTTTCCCTACATTTTCGTACACGTCAAACAGAAAAAAGTGGAATTTAATTTTTACCTATATGTATTATGGCAGAGTTAACCATTTACAATCACCGACCACCCCTAGGCACTTTTATTTTCTTTATCCTTTCCAACAAGCGCTCCCTTCCTTTTACTTTCACCTCAGCTTAAATTAATTATGGCTCAACGGAACAACAATATTGCCCGTATAACCACCTCCCCTTTCAACTCTCCCTCCGGGTCAACCCTCCTCCCCCCTCCCCATTCCTTCCGCCCACTCTGCCCTTTTACCCCGCAATCCTTGTGTCCATCCGAGCTTCAATAATACTACATTCCTGTCGTTCCTAGCGCTGCATTCCAATCTCCCTCACCTAACACTGCGAAACTCGCCAAATCCCCTATTTTAACCCACTCAACCTACTAATTTAAACTCTTCCCCTCTCAACCTTTCAATCTGGAGCTTCCTACCTTTTTCGGTCGCCAATTGATCCCCCGGCTTACCACTCAATCAGCCGATCAAACAAATACTTCTCTCTCTACATTTCTCTCTCTCTCTGGAGATGAGGAAAAAGAGATTAAGTCGCCTTCTTTTGAAATCTAGGTCTCAATAATCCGGATAGTTCTTATTTCTTTGTTTTTTCCCCCTCTCGCCGCGCGTTAGTTCATTATCTAGAGTCCTTTACCGTTTATTTTATTTTATTTTAATATTCCCGAATTTCCTGAATCTTTCCGACTATTCATTGCTGCTCTACTCAACTTCTTTAATCTCATTTTCTATCTCTCTTTCCTTCCCACTTTCTTTCCTTCGTCCTCATCATTTCTTTCCGCTACGAAATTCGCCTCCTTCATTAGGGACCGTTAATTACAAAACGAAAACTAGGCTGTTTCCTCGGTTCTACCGCGTTTTGTTATTCGCTCCCGTGACCTTTTTTTTCTTTTGCTTTCCGGGTGTCCAGAAAATTCTCCGAAATCGCTCGCGATGTTTTATTTTATTATTCTCTTCATTCCGACCAGGCTTGGACTTGGGGCGAAACGAGTGCAATGGAATGGTTACCGAGGAATTAAAAAAAAATCTCGACATTCCATCTCGTTTTCCCTCTCTTTGCCTGTTTGTCTCTCTCTCCCTCTTTCCCCCCCCTCACTCTCCCTCTCTCTCTCCCTCTCTCTCCCTCTCCCTCTCTCTCTCTCCCTCTCTCTCTCTCCCTCTCTCTCTCTCTCCCTCCCTCTCCCTCCCTCTCACCCCCTCTCTCCCCCCTCCTCTCTCTCCCTCTCCCTCGCGTAACGGTCGATATGTGATGACGGGAATGCTTTGTACGGTGTAGTAGCAGTCGTTGGGGGACTGGACAAGCGTCCCGATACGACTTTTCCGCGTTTTTATGTTTTCGTAAATCATTTCGTTCGTCATGCGTTCCTCGAACTGTTCTCTAGCCAACTCTCTCTCTGTCTCTTTCATTGCATACATACCTCTCCCTCTTTCTCTTTAACACAAACTCTTTATCCCTCTCTCTCTCTTTACCCTTCGCCCCAATTCACTCGTACCCCGAAATCCCGTCCTTCTCTCTCTCTATCTCTGTCCTTACGCCCCCGCATTATTCCAATCCTCTCCTCCCCCGCCACGCCCATCATCTTCCTCCTCCCTCCAAACAAAATCAACCTCCCTCTCTCTCTTCCTTTGCCCCCTTCTATTGGAAACCCTTCGCCACGCCAACTCTCCTGCCACACAAACCCTCCTCCTACTCCACCTCCTTCCTTCAACGTCCATACCCCCACGACCTGATCGATACACGTGCGTGCCAGCCGTGTGTTGTTGCTCCCTTGTGCTCTTTCAACCCAAACCCGTTCCACTTCCCTTTCTCTATTTTTTTTTTCTCTCCCGCACCTCCTACTCTTCGCTCCCAAACCCGCCCTCCTCACCGAACACGCTCTCTCCTCTTTCCTTTTTCCTCCCTCTCTTATCTACCCCTCTTCTCTCTCTCTCTCTCTCTCTCTCTCTCTCTCTCTCTCTCTCTTTCCCTCTCACCCTCTCCAAACTCTCTCTCTCTCTCCCCCTCCCTCCTACCTCCTCCTCAACCCTCCTACTTATCCCTGTACAAACCCCTTTGCGCCCCGCCCCCAGACTCGCAGGCGCCACCCTATGGCCAATATTTGACTTTCGAAAGAGAATTGCCTGAAAGCCTCCTGTCAAGTCGGGCTACTCTCTGAGTTGCCAGGAGTTACCTGTTTCTTCTTGGGATATTTATTTTTTTCCGCTTCCTCCTTTCCGTCCGTCCTCCTCCAACCCTCTGCTTTGGTTTTCTTGTCGGGAGTTGACTAATTTTACTTGTGAGTGGGTGGATGTACGGGAGAAGAGATGGAGAGAAAGAGAGGAGAAAAGGAGACAGTTATATCGAGTTCTTGGATGGAGGAGGTTACGTGTGTCGGTCTTTCGAAGGGAAAAAAAATCGATGGGTTAGTAAACGGATGTGGTCGGTGACTCATCGGTTAGTTTTCTCGGGCTCCGAGAGTGGATATTTTCAATTTTGCGTTTCTTTTTTTTTATAATGGAGACTGGTTGCAAAAGAATGGATTGATTGATGGGAATTTTCGACGTAACGTTTTTGATTATTTAATGCTTCAGTTGGGCCGACGAGAATAAGGTTTTATCGCGCGAAATCCGTCTTTCTTAGACAAGTATGTTAATTTCTGCCGTTATATGGGGGTTCTCCCAAATTTTATTTCAGTTGTCTCGTGATGCTATTCATGAATTATTGTATTCTTCTGTACTACCTTTGCAATATCATATTTATGAATCATTGGAGTTTTATAAAATTATAATTTTTGAAAATTATTTATAAGCAGGCGCGCGTAACTTACGGGGGGGGGGGGGAGGGGGCGCAGGCCCACGCAGTGCGTGGGAACCCCAAGATATTTGGGGCTCCACAAAAATATTTATAATTTTTCCCGTAATCTGCCGTAAGGTATTCGAATTAGTAAAATCCTTATGGGAATGAAAGATTTCATCGCTATAATTAAGACGAAAATGCCCATCTCAAGCGTTTGGAGTTGTTTTGTCCTATCCTTATAATGTTGGAATTATAGAAGTCTCAATGTATTTTTAGAATTAAAACTTAAAAAATATCGTTAAAAATGAAAATGTTATAATAGTTTCATATATTTTTATATAAACGGGAGCCCCAAAAACTTGACTTGCTTGGGACCCCCAAAACCTTAGTTATAAGCCGCATTGTGGTATGCGTTTGTAGTTATTATTAAAACCAGGGCTTATTTCGGAGCTTTATATATATTTAGATCAAAATTCTTAAATTTGCCGCTATCAACTTTTCAGAAAATTCTTTGTTAGAGTGTTTATTTATGACAAACCTATTTCCAAAATCGCTACTCCTTTTTGTTTATTTTTTCCAATCATTTACCTCTTTCATCACAGCATCAATTTGATCCAAGGTATACGATTTTTAAAAAAATATTAGTATTTGCTCTTCTATGTGCTTCATCTGATGATATCGCAATCGAAAAATATCTTTGAGTTAATCAACTGATAAGTCAGCTATTGCTTCGCAAGTTATAAATAAGGAGCACGGTAATATGCATCACCTTATTTTAACGAAAGTAATCGATAATGTCTCAATCAATATTACTTCTCATACTGTGACCCAAATTGATACAACTTCAATATTCATGAATGATCACATATCCAATGTGGAAAGCTATTTTCATTTTATGATTCGGTCTGGGATCTGCACCATAGGCGCCATAAATTAAACATCCGAAGCGATAAATAAAATGGTCCGAGAAAAAAATTCGCGCCCACGACCCGTCCCCCACAATTCAAAATCGGACGGTTTCGATCCCGCCGAGATCAAGTCGAAGGAAGGCAACATCGTTCCCTCAGCGTGTCCTGCCCACTCGTGTTCTTTCAGATTGACGCCGCCGAGGCCCCAAATTCTCCGTGTCTTTGTGTCCGTGCGTGGGCGTGCCCTTATCTGTGTGCAGCGCAAAGACAAACAAATCCATTGAAATTGCGTTGAAGGATGTATAAACATTCAGCGCGCGCGATAAAAAGATTCCTTTTCCTCTCGTCTCCCTTCACCCCTCTCCTCTCTCTCTCTCCTTCCCCCCTCCCCTCCCCCCCTCTATCCCACTCATAAATGCTTCCCACTCGCGCCCTCTTTTTTTTTATTCCTAACGCAGAAATCCTTCTGCAGTCGTTCGATATTTCCTCTCTCTCTTTCCCTCTCCGCGCTATATTTTTCTCCTACTCACCGACGCCAATCTCCTACTTCAACTCACTCCCCTTCATAACCCTCCTCCTCCCCTCTCCATCTTATATCCTTCATTATCCCCACCAAATGATGAGTGGCACCCATTAACATCCAACAATCTCCCCTCTCTATCTTTCTCTCTATCTTTCTCCCTCTCTCTCGTTCTTTCTCTCTCTCTCTCTCTGTTCAACATATGTCGCTCGCGGGAGGTCGGTTCATTCCAGAGGGAAAGTGAGAGGTGGAAGTTGGAAAGAGAGAGAGAGAGAGAAGGCGACGCATTAAGTTCGATTATGAAGGTTTTGGAAGGAGGAGGATGGCGAGGAGGAGGTGTTTGTCGAAAGGGTTTGTGGGAAGGGGTGAGAAAGGGAAGGGGGTGAGATTTAGTAGGCGGGGAATTTTAAAGAGCACGTCTGTGCAGTTTCGTCTCTTAAGTTTCTCTCCCTTTCTCTCACCCTCTTTCTGAGTCTCTCACTCTTTCTCCCCCTCTCTCTCTTTCCTTTTCCTCAATTTTCCCTCCATTTCTTAATCTTTGTCACTCCTTATCTGTTCCTCCCTTTTTGTCTCTCTTCGAGAGTACAGGGGAAGAGGAGATAGGGAGAGAGGGAGACATTTTAAAGGGAGGAATAGTTTGAAGCAGTGAGACCTGGTGATTAATCATTTCCGAAACGATTTGTCTCTTGCTATTATTCCGCCCAAGCGATAGTCCGTAAGACCCGTGTCTCGGTCTGGAGGATTTCTCGCGCTCGCTCCTCTCTCTCCTTCCCTCCCTCCCTCTCTACCTCTTTCCGCAGCTCTCCGCTACGTCACAGGCCCTCCCTCCCTCATTTCTTTCTGTCCCTCTACTGGCGTTTCCGGAACGACTCTTCCTTCATGCGATTTTTAGGACGGTCGTCGAACCCCGTCTTGGAAAATTTGCTCTGAATGCTAAATGGTCAACTTTAAAAATCAGTTTCGTTACACTGAAGAGGCCTATTTTTCCGTGACATTGTCACTTTGACAGAATTAGTCTTCATGTTTCACTGGAATTAATAAACTTTGTTTCTCGTATAAATATAAAATTTTTAATACTGCGATCGCTTTAATTTAATCAGCTCTATTAATTGACATTCTACGCGAAGAAATTGTATTAACTTAATTAGTTGTTTGCGAACATCATAAAGATGTAATTTTTCCCTTCAGTGGAAGTTGGGTTGCCTGGATACCCTTTAAACGCGCGCATTAACTTGAGTCGTGACGAGCAATATCTTATCAAATAATGTCACAGATTACATCCTATTTCTGTGAGTATGTCGTGCTAATTTCAGACGCAATCTCGTAATTGAAACTCGGATTATATTCTAGGACATGAAATTATATTATCATAATGTAGTGGTTTCGGCAATCATACTCACCCTTAAAAAAAGTACCGATATTTGCACGACAAGAAGCGTAATACCGGATTCGTATTAATCGGTAGAGCGAAATAATTCACGGTTACATCGGACGAATGAGGATTATCTTCTTCGCCTGTTAGATGGAACGCGGCGAGGGGAGAGGGGGGGGGGGTGAATCACCTAAATTATCCCCATTAAAAGAACGTCATCATCAGTCATCAATTCCGAGGAAGTCTTTTCCAGTAATTTCTTTATCAGAGTTGTGTGGGAACCGTCATCCCGGCGCTTTCTTAATGACTCCGTCCGACCCCGTAATAAGACGCGGAATTATTGTGAAAAATGTCCAATTTCGTGAACTCCTGACGTGAATACATTATCACCCATTCTTTCCCCCCAAACAATGGGGAAAAACGAGGTTTTTTCCACTCTGTCTCTCTCTCTCTCTCCGCTCCCACTCTTCCTTCCTCCTCTCCGTAGATGCTCTCCCTCCAGTTAAAAAATAATGGGATTCGGCGGGGGAAAGAATTAAAAAAAAATGCGAGGCGGGATCTTATTGTTCTCGGTCCACGTGCGCATAAGACGTAACAAAGGCGCGAGAATTTTTATCACGGGTCACGCGGACCTCGGCGCCTGGAGAAGAACGGCTGGAGTGAGTCTGGAGGGGGGGGGAGGGAGAGAGGAGGTACATGTGTATACTAAAGGTGAGAGAGGAAGGAATATGGCGAGGAGGCACGAATTTAATTTCCGCGTAGGAAGTCTTGAGGAGGGGAGACGGGGGGAAGAAACGAATGGACTCCCTTGAAACAAACCAATGGGAAGAACTCCTTTAACAACAAAGGCGTCACGATAATCGAGTGCGCGGCTTAGTAAACCCACAAAGGCACACCTCCTCCTCCTACCGCCCCATTCTTCAACTAGTAAAGTTTTCCCGCTTCCAGAAGATATATTGACGAGCGTTAGAGACGGCTCTGTTACGCCCTCCGTTGCCTCGCAAGCTATCCATCAGTCGCGCAGCGGGTATAAGGCGGCGGCGAGCATAGAAGTAGTGCAAAAAGGGGGCGGGATGGGGCTAATCTCCCGAAACTATTTGCTGGGTAAGATGTTACTCCTATCCTTGTCTTAGATCTTGCCACGCTCTCGAAGCAGGTGACTCATTTGTAAAAAAGGTGTGTATAAACGACCGTTTTAAAGTTACCTACTCGAGCATGGATCGTCTTTAACGGTTTAAAATCTTTAACTGCGATGACGCTTACTACTCGCAGGGAAAACGGAACTTTTTCTTTTAGCGCACAGTATTTCTCGGGAAGTCTATCCCGATTTTCAGCTTCTTAGGATTTAATAAGAGCGTGTGGAAATGTAACTTTTATGCGTGAGTGCATATGACTGAACACAACTGTGATGTTTGAGAAGGAGAAAAAATCTGAAATTGAGGGGGAATCGAACCCGGATCTCCCACTTCCCGGGTAGGTGCTTTGACCAACTAAGGCTTAGTTACTATGCTATGAAATGCCCCAATTCGAGAATTGAAGATTAGACTGTTTTGATAACTTCGTTGGTTAAAACGCCTACCCGGTAAGTGGGAGTCCCAGTCAAGTTCAGAATTTTTCTCCTTCTACAACTTCACAGTCTTAGGATTTATATCGACGGTTTCCCGACAAAGAGACGCGTGACGTGTAGTCGGCGTTTCTTTAAAAAAAAATCCTTCACTAGCTAATAACAAACCTTTATATTGGTAAAAAAATACAACTCGATCCGAAACCACTGGATGCCGAAAGTAAAAATACAAGATAAGTAGTCCATGCGTCAGCGCGGAGATTTTAAGATTGGTGGAACTGAGGGTTTGCCTGGTTTGATCCGACTGAGTGTCTTATTTCGTCGAACAACTCGTTTCTCGCTCTGCCACTCCGACTCCCTCTTTCTCCGTCCCTCCCAGCGGAGGCTGGTGCCTCATAATCATGCTATGGAATTAGTATCCGTCGCTGTTTCCTTTGAAAGGTGGAGTGAGAGAGAGAGAGAGAGGAAACTTTATGTTATCAAAGAGGGTTTTCGCGTGGTAGTTGAGGAGCATGGGGTTCTGAAGGGGAGAGGGTGGTGGCGGAATTGAGTGGGAGGAGGAAAGAGGATGTGGGATTTTGATGGAGATAGAATATTACGACGGAGGCTCAGCTAGAGCGAGGTGGGTGGGTATGGAAAGAGAAGGAGAGAGAGAGAGAGACAACAGAAAAAAGATCAATTTAGTATTCCTGCAGGAGCCAGAAAAGAGCTTGGCAAAATAATGTTCTAGAATAGGATTAAATGGTTAGAAGTTTTATTTTATTATTTTCCGTTTCTCACACGCAAGGTACCCTCCATGACAACGCCTTTATGATTGGCGCGACGTAATGAGAAAAAGCGATGATTCTCGATGGGAGGAGGGAATTTTCCGATTTTTGCATGAAGCCTCCTTTAAGCGGCGTCGGTTAAGCCGATTTCGGTATTTCGTGTGGTTATATTGTCATGCCGTCACGGTTTTCTCCCTAATATGGTAGGAGGTTTAATGGAACGCTGTGTAAGATGCTTTGAATGTTGTGATTTAAATTTTTATTTTTAATAACTTTTGCGTTAACTTCCCTGATATTTTTGTTTACATTTACATTAATACCCTGCGAGCCGCCAGAGGCGTTTGGCAGGGGGTGTCACAGCACCAATGAACTCTTAACTAATTCCTCTGTTGGACTGCCTTATCGCGTCTGGGAAAAAAGATCCGTAGTATTTCTCGGTTCTAGCGATTGTTTCGACATATTTTCTCCTACACTCTGATCTAACATTACGTTTGCTAACACCGATAGGTACAACCAGGGGCGGATTGGGCCGCCGGGACACCGGGCAAAGTCCCGGTGGGCCGATGTAGCTCCTGGGCCGGGGCCGCCTGAGTAGTTGCTGCCTCGGCCAGGAGCTGTTGCTTTTCCGTATTCTAAAGTAGTGTTCTCAAACTATGGGCCACGGCCTCCTAGGGGGCCGCAACATTATTTTAGTTGTTAGGTGGGCCGATATCCGAGTTTTGCCCGGGCCGATTTTTTCTCCCAATCCGCCACTGGGTACAACTATGCCGCGTACGTCTTCAACTAATTCGGAGCTTTTAAACATTTCGAATAATTTCCTTTTGTACTCAATTCTTCTACTCTTCAACGTCTGCAATTTCAGGTCCCTCATGATCTCTGATACACTCGCATCATACCGATATTCTCCCTTTACAAATCTAGTCGCTCTACGCTGAACCATTTCTAGCTCCCTAGTTAGGCCCTCCTCGAAAGGGTCCCAGACGGCGTTACAGTGTTCCACGACGGGTCGTATTAGGGAAAAGTATGCGACTTCCTTCACATTACTTTCAAATTCTTTACTTAGCGTTACGTTAAAATGCATATGTTGAAGTGCTTGCCGGATTTGAGTTTAGCATAAATTTATATTAATTATTACATCAAGCGTCTAGGGAAAACTTTATCTTGATAATTTACACATTCGCATTTTATTTTACACGTTTTTTGCCTTTAAATGTTTTCTTTAAAAGAATGTAGCCCCGGAAATTTTTTAAAAAACCGAGTTTTTCGTATTAGTATTTTAATATTGGAAAGGAATGGCGAACAATTACAATATCACATTTTTCCTTTTAGAGCTCATAGATTTGCAGATTTTTAAAAACATATTTGGTATAGTCACAGGGGCGCGCCTACCTGGGATGCAGTGGGTGCAATGCACCCGGGCGCCAACTTGCTGGGGCGCCTTCCCATAAAGGTATTTGTATCTATATGAAAAGGGAAAGTTGGAGATACTAAAATGACACATCTTCCAGGCAAAATTTTTCCGATCCCTTGCGATACGCGGTCGTATGACTCAGAGTCTCTAGAACAAATATCAGTGGCGAACGAAAATGGGTTCACCGTAGGAGTCGCCAAGAGGTGGGGGCGCTACTCTGCTAATTGCTATCCAGACCCTAGCGAGGAGCTCCAGCTGAGGCGGCAATCCTTTCGTAAAGTACCATCGACCTATACCACAAATCCTTTCGCTGGAAGAATACCAGGTCCCTACCCTTTTTTTCCCACTTACCGAGTCTTGGAAATCCCAAATCTGTTTTAAATCAGTTTGGTATAGCTTTTCCGAAAAATAGCTTTCCTTACCCCTTCACGATCTCCCGCCTACGTTAACGTTCATATTCATTTCTAAATACAAATTCAAATACCGAAACAATTTCTCCAAATAATGAGAGAATTATTGACATCTACTTCTTCATTGGTTTTCAAAATATCTTAAAATTAAAATACGAAGTCGTATTTGATCACACCACGAAATTTCGCTATTAGGGAGCGCCACAGAGTTATCTTGCACCCGGGCGCGAAATACCCTAAGCGCGGCCCTGTATAGTCATACTTCTTAAATATCTTCTTCTCACTTAGTAGTGATGGCTTTTTTGTTTTATTATTATTAGATTTTCCGCTGTAATTTTATACTATTAACTTTAAAATTCGTCGGAAACAAAAGACTGCATAGCTCATTGCTACTGGACAACAACTAACACTAATCACTAATTTTTACATGGACTTTTCAGGGCACTTCTAAAGTTTTATTTGTAAATTTCGATGACCCAAATAATATTGTAGGAGAGAAAATTATGCGCTCAAATGTTTTATGAATTGTATTATGGTTAAATTTAAATTATTAATGGTTGAAGCACTATTTATTCACAGTTTAACTTTAGGTAAAAATTAATCAGTTAAAAATAAAATATGAAAATGGATCGATTAAATGTTGCATTGAAGTTGAAAGGATATATGTCGAGTATGTAGTTATGTATACATTAAACATGGGGTTTATCAATGTAAAACTAACTATTCGGTAACGATGGTCGTAGCAGTTGAATTTTTTCGAAGCTGGCGGCTTGAAATTTTTGTTTTAAATTTCAAAATTAAAAACGAAAATATAATGATTTGGAGCAGATTTAGTTTTTGTTAGATGTACATTAATTTTTTCTCTTTTTTCTTACAAACGTTCTCGAGTTGACTTTATATAGGTTATTGGTCGTAACTATTTTTCACATTCAAACTAAAAATTTCTCACATCCGTTCAAATATTAACCACATGCGAAAGGAAATATTTCTTGGAGTCGAGCATTGGAATCTTCCAAAATTTTCGATTTTCTACAAGTGAAAAATTTCATTCTTGAAGTGAGAGAAAATCTTGAAGGAAGAACAATTGAGAATCGTGTTAAATTAAACGTTTTCTCTTTAAAGCAAAAGTAATGCTTTTAAAATAAAGTCACTTTGATTTAAAAATCAATAATGACGGATTCATGGGAGCAATGATAAGTTCATAAATAAGTCTGGGATTTAATTTAAAACGGAAAACGAGAGAGAATAAATGAGTATGACATAAATTTACATTATACGTACGTATCACACGTCTTTATTATTGTTACATGGAGGTTACAATTTCGATATTAGGCCAGATGGCAACTTTACAGACTGATACATTAACAAATATTTTTCCAGCGTACCGTAACACATTTACAGTTTTCATCTTCCAAACCCTTCCTAGATATTACAATATTGTATTACTTCAATAATTAAAAGTAAATCTAAATTTGTACCTACTGACTAGTGTAATGATAACCTAATGCAAGGATTTTTCTTGTTACCATAACCACTCAACATTTGCATACTGAACTCTTATTTTAGCTTAAAATGATACATGCTATCTTATGAAATGTGAAAGTTAGATTTTTTAAAATTCAAAATATTATTTTTTGTTTATTTACGTTTATCGAGCATTGTTTGTAGATTTTTTAAGTAGTAAACCGCGCTCTCGAAGAACACCTTCTGAACTCAGGCCAGAGAACGACGTTTTAATATTATTCCCAGATTGAATTCTGCAGCAAGGAGGTAGGAGGGAGAAACACCAGCGAATGACGTAAATTGAAAAAAAAATACTCGAAATTGTCTTCGTCTTACTCTGCAGAACGCCACAGAATGGATAGCAGACTGCCGTCCTTTTCGGACATTTCTAACCGTTTTGGAATTCCTGTTTTGAGATGCCTTCTCGGTAGCTCCTTCTCACGTACCCTGAGCGAGGCATCGCCTTAAAGGAGCTATCAAAGTGTAACTCCTCCGGCTTGATGATGCTCTTTTGTTCGTAATTCTCGGGAGCTGGCAACGGCTCTCCCTACCCTGAGAGTATCTCTCGCCCTCTCCACGAGCCTTTGTGTAAGTCGCATTTCACGCCATCCGCACTTTCGTAATGGGGAATCGTCTCGCAAGGACGCAAAATGCACGGTTTAGAGTCTTAACCCCTTGCTTCTTCTTCCTTACTTCTCCCCCTCCCCTCGTCATCCCGCCTCTGGAACCCTTCAACCCCCTCACTTTTCTCCCCCCTCCCCCCCTTCCCCCCCTACTGTTCCCTTCCCCCGTCTCTTACTATTCCGCGGACGTATTCCTGTACGTCGCTTAAGAATGAAACCATCTGGTTGGGAAGGGGTAAATCCGTGAGTTTCACGGTCTTAAGTTCTTTCTCTCGCCCTTTCGTATCTCATCCACCTCCTGCTCCCGTTCGCCGTGACACCAAAAACGTTCACGATTTCGATGCCTCGTCGTCGCCTTCTCATACGGATAGAAAGGAGATGTGTTTTGTTCTCGGAGCGTGAGAGGCTCTCGCGTCGTAAAAATATCGAGGATTTTTTTTTTTGTTTTTTTCGTTTTTGTTTTATTTCTTCGTTCGCGCAGCAGCGCGCATCGCGATATTTAAGAAAAGTCGTGCCATGCATAACCGATTGGTTTCGACTCCCAGAGGGAGAGTTGAGATCGCATTTTCTGCCGTGTATATATTTTTTTGTGGAGGCAACGAGTTGAGTGCACAACTTATCATTCTGAATTATAAATTGCGAATGCTGGAGAATTATTATTTTCTGTCCCAATTTTCAAGAAGAAAAAAATATAATTTTGGATCTATTGTTTTCGTTTTTATGTAGGATCATTCAAATTTATGTGTAGCTTTATAACATTCAAATAAGCTCGACGAAGATGAAAGGGTAGGTCTTTTAATGTCAGTGTATTCGATGGTGATGTTATGTTTTTAAAGATAAAGTAAATATTTGTGCCAAAGGAATTTTTAAGGGTTTAAAAGTGAATATTTACTGATTTGAATAAAATAATTACGAACCCTTTACGATAAAAAGCTAATTTATATTTAATGGCAAGACATTATTAAGCTAATTTAATCACCGAGTCTCTGTCCCATGAAAGCTCTTATTTTGTAAAATAGTTCGTTATTTCACATATAGGTATCAAAATATCGCGATTAATATCGTTAAAAGTTTATGCTACGAAATTAATACACTGAAGTATGGTAAATACCATATTTTGCATGGCGTCATTCGATTCTCGTATTCGTTAAACCAAGCTGCATTTCATAGAATAACTCCAATGTGTAAGAAACTTTAGCTTGGAGAAAATGTGCCTGTATTTTTTCTTCAGCTAGAAGGAGAGGGAGAGAGGTGGCATCACAAGCTTGCGCCTCAGTTTATTGGTGCACTTTCATCCATGGAATAGTAATGCGTCTTTATTATTGCTCGTGCGATACATTTTATCTTGCTAGTCCACACGCCCATCTTTCTTTCATTCTTACTCTTCTCTCTGTTTTTCTGTTTTATTTATTTTTTCCCGTTTTTCTCCTCCTCTCAATGGATTGTACCTCGAGGTCAAAACTCAATTCAAAAGGGAATTGTTGCAATGGGTGGAACGGATGCGTTTCTAGGTTATGTGGACCCATCCACTTTCGTACGGATATCATTGTTGTTATTGTAATTTCCAGTGCTTGCGCCTTTGACGTCATTCCCCTCCAAACATTGTTACATTATATTTTTGTTTCGAATTCTAAATGAAAAAGCCTATTTTAAAAAAATAAGGGAAGGAGGACAAATGATAGTGTGTGTGTATATATATATATATATATATATATATATATAAAATTTATTTTTTGGTGTAATTGGCAAAGCCGAAGGCACTCGGTCTCAACTTTTATATACACATTGACCCGTTATACTTTTAATGACGTTCCTTATTATCTAGCGCATTAATCCACTGTCGTAAGTCCAGACGTCTTCCAATTGGCTTGAACGTTAAGATTTCTATCCGAACTCGGTTGAAGATGAGGGGTAATGTGATTTTTATTATCACAATGATCAATTTTATTCGCCCATTATTTTCTAGTTCCTTCGCTGAATAAGGAAATCCATAGCTGCATGAATTGGATTCCTTTAATTTAGGGATAGCTTCAAATCATCTTTGGAAAAACCACTTTAAAATTGATGGAATAAATAGATCATCGAACTCTTTGCGAAATAAGTTGGACTATAGGAGTAATTTTTAATTGGGAGAAAGATTATGCCATACGAGGGAATAGAACTCCGGTCTTCCACTTGCATGGCGGATATTCTACCACCCAACTATCGTGTCAGGCAGATTTCTTTTGTTCCGGAATTTTTATATTTTTTGGTTGGGGCAGGGCTAGCCGACATAATGTCTGCCTTCCTGAACCAATAAAAAAATTCATATTCTGAAATAGGAGAATTAATCTGCTTCGGTAGTGAGGGGTGAAATATCCCTCCTCCAGGTGGAAGATCCGAAACCGATTGTTGTCGTTAGTAGGATTATAATTTACTGAATAACGATGCGGAAAATGCACATTAATTTTTAATAAAACAAATTTTCCTTTCTGGTATCCGTACTGAAAATAGTTTACGTGTCTATTATATAAAACACCGGGAGAAAAATTCCCGCTTTCTGAAAGAATTCACAAAAATAATTATTATTATTCGAAAATAACACTAGTTGAACGTGGTTCACGGGGATTACATTTCCTTCACAGGCGCATCGATACTCGGATGGACAATTTTTCTCGCGCATTATCTATCCAGTTCTCCCTCGACTATTTTTTTTAAATCATTCACATTCGAAATGTCTGTCAGGTCACCGATAAAAGCGACCTACTAATGGATTCAAATCTCTTAGCCACGTGCGCAGGAATGCAGCCGCACACTCACACACGCTCACACATGGGAGGATGCGGTCAGCGGCTGACCTTCTCCCCTCCCCCCCCCCCAAACCCCACAAAGGAAAAGGGTTGGAGGAACAGGAGTGATAGGGATGGAATCCTTGCGGTCTCAACGCTCCTTTTTTTCCCCTACTCCCCCACCCATTTTGCCCACTCGTGCCAGAGGGTGTCGCGGAGGAAGAGATATTGGACGTCCGGCTAAACTGAGCATCTTGTCCTATCGGTATGGGCGCTGAAAGGGATACTTTGTGCCATAGGAGTGGGTGGTGTCAACGAGCGGTTTAGGAGACTCTTGTCTCAGTTTGCCTCCCTTTCTCCTCCCCACTCTCTTATATATACATATATCCATTGCCTCCTCCTCCATTTCGTCCCATTTCGGTCGGAGAATATGTCTCTCGAGGAAGGGGATGTGCCACCGCCGTAGACAGGTGGGTTGCGAACGGCTATACGGCCGGTCAGCTGGTACGTCTCTCCCTCGCCTCCTTCCCTGTCCCTTTTCCCCACCCAACGCCCCCGATTCCTTCTCTTCGCCATCTCCTTCCTCCTCCTCCTCCTCCTGCGATCCTCTCCTTTCCCCTTTCGGCCGTGCCAAATTGGATTCGAGCCAGTTGCCTCTGATAGTAGGAGACCCGAGGTCGTTTTGAGATGTGCGTTGAAGTGGATTGGGAAGGCTTTTGTGGGTATGGGTGAAAGGATGTTGATGGTGATGAATAAATAGAGGGAGAGGAGAAAGATTAAGGAAAGGAGGGAAGCGGAGTGTGTAAGGGATCGGTCAGGTTTCTAGTGCGTTTGTGGGAGACGTCATCAAAGTTAGACCGATGTTATTCCGAGTGTGAGTCAGTGGATTCAGATGGCTTCCTCCAGGTATAGAGTTACCCGTTAAATGAAGATTAAGATTTCATCTCTTTCCTGTCGATATGGATAGCGGTGTTGTTCTAAATTAATGGATGTCAATTTACGGCTTGAAAATATTTAATTATAACAATGTTTTTTAACTTTGATATTTACTATAATGACAGGAAATATTAAAGCGAAGTAAAAGAAATATAAGTAGATAAAATAGTGCGTATCATTGTTATGTATGCGTTCACGATTACTTCTTTAAGCCAAATAAATGTATCTTCTGCCAGGCGAAAAAAATTACTTTCTAAGTGCAAATGATTTTGAGGTCTAAGATATTCTGTTAAAAATTATTAATATTGCTGAAATTAAGCGTTTGAAAATATGGCGCGCAGGCTAAAAATTAACATCAGTTTTGTTAAGGGCACAAAATTGCAGAGGATATATTAATTTACTTACTACTGAAGTGGAAATTACAAATTTTGAAGTGAATCTAGATGGTCATAATGAACGCAGAAAACGAGCAGTAATTGTAATCTGAAGATCATTAAACCGACGCAAGTGAAAGCCTAACCTCAGTTATTTAACTCCATAATTTTGCACCCATGATTTGTTAATTATGACTTGCCACGTGCAAAGGAGAAAAATCAAATTTTCCTCGGAAATAGCGAACTTCCAACGTCATTAGCCATATATTCAATTTTCAGTTATTAGAAATTCATTTTCGTTCTTAACGCATTTAACGGCCAAATTTTACTCGCCGAATCAGTGAGCTTAAATTACTGACAACTTGAATTGGTTCCGGGATCATCTATTATATAAAAAATAAATATATTAGTTACATGGGCCGTTCTACTATATATAAGAGGTACAATGGAGCAGGCTTTCTCTTATTTTCCTTTGAAGAGCTATGGATTTCATAATAATTATGCCTGGTGCGTTCATTGAATATTTTATTTAATGAGTTTATTTTAGCAAAAAACAATCAAGGAAAATTTCCTCACCGCTTATGCAAAGAAGATGGAATCTTTGATTAAAAAGAAACTTCATTGAGCGTTAGTTTATAAAATCCCTATATACTGACGTTTTGTTTTGTTCGTTAAAAAACTTTTGAATAATTCATTGCAAAAACGAGTAATTAAAAATTTTTAGTAACACAGAAAGGTTCGAAGTCGTATACCTAGCAAGAGTTTTGTATTCTTGAACACAATCCGTGCCTCTGTTATGAATTAATGCCGGCAGCTTAATTTAATAATCCGGAAATCTAATTTGCCTACCCTGTGCTCAATAGCAATTTCCAGTGTACAGCGTGTATACATTCCTCCTCCGAACGCCATGTCAATGTGTACGCTATCGAGCAAACGTGACCTCTAGAATGTCTTATTCTTTCCTTTGCGTCTTCTATATTCCTACCCTATTAATACCGCAGATCCTTTCTCCCAATGTAAACGCCCTATCTCGCAACCTAATCATCCCGAGTGGACATGCTCCTGCGTCCTGCTTCTCTCGCGACGCCAGGGTCAGGGATCAGGGTTAATCCAATTGGCATCCTCCTTTCCCTCCGCCGCCCTCGGGGACATCGGGGTGTAATTCCGAGAATAGTTGGTAACCTAGCGCCGGAGTTAAATAGATATGTGGCGGTGCGTGGGAGGTGACCTAGTGGCGACGCAAAGAGGAGGAGGAAGAGGCGGTGGAAGCGATTGCGTCGTTAGGGAGGGCGTGTGCGCTTGGGTCGGGTTAACGTATAAGGCATTAGAGTGAGAAGAATAGCACGTTAAGAAAGTATATATATATATATAAACTTTTTGGTAGGAGCTTCATTTCAATCCATTCATTAGCAAGAAGGTTACGTGAGTTCCATTAGAGTCAGAAGTACATCAACATCTGCATGTTACCCTGCAATTCAACAAGGTAGTTGGAGGTAGGGAGTCTAATGTAACAAGGTGACCCAAAATATTTTCTCTCGCAAGGGTTGGTAGACCTTTTATGAAATCTGAATGCCACAAGAAAAAAAAACTAGCCTTGATATTGCTCGCTCCAATCATCTCATGTATTTTGCTCTTGTGGTCATATCTCAATGTGCTTGTGTATTTCGACTATTCCTACAACCTCTTCAGCCAAGTCTTCTGATCTATGCTTCTTCAGAAATGTCAACCTATGAAAAATATGGCCAGCAAATGGAAAGATCTATTAAAACTATAAAATAGTTAGCGAAAGTATTTTACGGTTCGGCTTAAAAAAACAAAATATTTTGATATTCTGCACAGGAGATAACAGAGTCATCAGGAGGTTTAATATTTTTTAAAAAATCCGACGCTCGCCTTTGTTAATTTTTTTGCCTAATCTTAAGCTGGTTATTTAATATCGTCACCCTTAATTCCTCCATATATCGCATTCTCTCCCTCTCTCTGTCTATTCCTCTCACTCTCCTTATACGTAATATCCCTTTAATGCGATCAAAGGGATGATTGAAACGAGTGGCAGATAGAAGAATATTTTTTTTTGCTTTTAAAGGCGACGGGAGGAGAGAGAGAGAGAGGGAGGGAGAGAGAGGGAGGAAAAATCTGAAGGTTACTTGATGAAGGTTTTAATTAGTTTTTGTGCCGTAAGAGGTGGATTTTAATTAGGTGGGCCGGTTTTTCTTCTCTTATCCCCATCCTCCGCCGCTCGCTTTATCTCGCGTCATGAGAAAAAGTGTTTATTTAATATCTCTGGCGAAATTCAATAGAGCCAAAGAGAATTTATATATATATATATATATATATATATATATATATATATATATATATGTATGTATGTATGTATGTATGTATGTATTCTCTATAATAAAAACGTTGTTCTGTAAGGAACGCAAGATGGCCGACAGAAATTTAGTTCTCATTCTGCCCGATAGGTCGGCGCCACATGTACGTCAACAACTCACCTTTCTTTCGTCAAAAACGACGGGAATATATAATAAACACTTATGTTTGTTTATGTAACGGTTTCTACGATAAACAATTAGTTTATTTTTTTGTCAATAAGGATCTCCAATACAATGATCCATTCAACCGTCAAGAGAACAGTTTACAATGTTGAAATAAATTGGTGATTTGTTTTTGTTCAGATAGTATTCAAAGAAATTATTCCGCTGATTGATTAACTAGTTAGTTTTTAATTTAAATCTTTTAAAGAGTTTTATTTACATAACGACGGAGAACATTATTGAGGATTCGAGTAAGCTTTCTTTCTTCGTAAGTATAGAGTACATTTTTAAAACAATCGTAACGTTAAGTGCACGAAATTTAATTATTTTCCCTACGTCATATATGTATACGTATAATTATATCCCTGTCTTTGCACACCGACAATTATATGCAGCATTGACGAGAACAAGGTGGGAGAAGAATATCAGAATTTTATAGAAGAAAATGAAAACCAAAGGCATTTACTAAACGACAACAGAATATTCACTATAAATGTAATATATGACGAAATATTTCATATGTAATAGTGTGCTATTAATTATTTTAAATGCAAATATTAATAATCAATCTATCTATAATTCTTCCGTTGATATTTCAACGTGAATTACACCAGTGTGTGTATACACACACACATATATTTAGGGCAACTAGGTGTTGAAGGAAACCCAGTGAGCACTTACCAGAAGGAGAGCCGCTGGGGTGTTGGAGAGACACATTTGTAGAAGTTATTGGAACTTTCGGGATGATCCCTTCGTCAGCACGAAGGGATAATCCCGAAAGCTCCGATAACTTCTACAAATGTGTCTCTCCAACACCCCAGCGGCTCTCCTTCCGGTAAGTGCCCACTGGGTTTTCTTCAACATCTAGTTGCCCTAAATATCCTCATCCATTTTTCCGTAAGTTTATATACATATATATATATATGCGCACATATACTCGTATATATGCCTTTATCCCTTTGTCTTCCCAGTTTCGAATACTTCCTCTTCCTGTAAATAATTTTATAGCCGAAAATAAAAATCAAAGGCATTTACTAAACGACAACAGAATATTCACTGTATCTCCTTGACTTACGCCATTTTCGGTCTTAAAGGTGTCTGGTTCTTCATTCAGCTGGACAGTCGATGTCGCATTTTCGTAGATATTCTTGATTAACACACACAGACAACATGCATAAATATTTTTAAATGTGTCATTGGACTTTCTCGCTTATATATAATCATATAACCGCTAACTTGACTAACTTGATTTTTAAGTTTCCTTATGAAAGTTAGCCAGAAGATTCAGATAAATTTTAAAATGAAAAGGTATCATATGAAAAATAAAGAGCTAAACATTAATTGCTTTGCCTTTACTTTCTCTTTCCTCCTGCCAACTTAAAAAAAAGTTTCCGCAGCACAATTTAAAAGTTATAAAGCGTTTGCCGTTCAGGAAATTATCCTTTTTGAACTATCCTGTTTATCCCGGTGCACGAAATATCATCTGGTAACGAATGCGGGGGAAGCACTCTAAACGAAGGAGTAGCAGGTGCACGAACCGCCACACGCTGGTCAAGTTGAAATCCAATCGAGCATTCGGAACGCGTGTTTCCCGTTTACCCGTAATTGTGAATGCATTCATCGCGCGCGTGGCTTGACGTGCTTTCGTTTTATACACCTACCGCCACTTTTCATAGTCAATCTTGTGTTCGGTTGTCCCCATGGCGATTATTTACGACAAAATTTCATCCGCTCCATTAGGAAGAGAGTGAGAGATAGGCGTGGTCCGAGACGGTCTTACAACCTCTATCTCGCCATTCTCGCTGCACATCTGCTTCTCTCCATTCTAGTCTTCGTCCATTAATTTTCCCTCCGTTCGCATCCGCCCATCGACTTCCTCCTGCCCACGGGTTTAACCCTTTGCGGCCTTCGGGAGAAGAATTTTATTTTAATTTTTTATTCTCTGCGTCGGGGGCACGAACAGGTGAAAGGATATATCTTAACGGCGTCAAGTGCATATCACATCTTTCATGTAAACTGTTGGAGCGTTGATCGATAATTTTGGCCTAGATTTTAATGGCGCTGTCATGTGCAATCGCCGTGCATTGTTCGGGTACAATCATGTACCGTACGTACGAGGCGACGAGGTATGAAATAATTTGTCGGCCCTGTTTTTGATGTCGTCGGTATTTTTTCCAAGTTTTATGAGAATCATCAGAACTCGATCTTATAGGATTAAGGAAAAATAAAATAAATCGTCCTTCCCTTATTTGAGGAGCACTAAATTATCATCAATATATAGTGACGCCAAATGATGACTTGGAAATAAATGATTTTATTCTCTTTTATATCGATTAGTAATAGAAATGTGATAAAGATTTACTGGCAAGGGAAGGAAAACGTTAGGTTACTTCACAAATCAAACGAATCTACAATTCTAATAACTCGTAATATTTATTTAATTGATACTGAGTGCTTTCTAAAATTTTTTGAAGCCATTTAGCTCTTTCATGGTAATTGGTAATTTCAGTTATACGACATCTTTTGATCATTAAAAGTAATAGGTTATAACGATTCTTCGTGATTTATTGTTTACGGTAAATCAAACTAAAAATGCGGGAGCTGTATTTCCCAATAAACTACTAATGCCATAAAATATTAATTATATTTTGCGAATCTGCCCAGAAAATAAAATAAATGAAGTAATTTCTAAAAATCAACATTGAGCGAGACGGGGATTGAGAAAAGAAAATGAAGCGACCAACAGCAGTCCCTAATTATCGGCCGCCCGTGAGAATTGCAACTATGACCTAGCGTGCATCGTACATCATTGTTTCGGATAAAATTTATTCGCGTTTCGTAATGAAGAATTTTTGGATTTGGGTCAGTCCACTCTTCAAATGACATAAACCTTGCTACGTTCCAAACTCAGAACAAATAATTATCAGGAAATATATAAAAAAAATTGACATTGGGGTATAGATTATTTCTCTGCACGTCACTTATGATTTTTCAGTCGTAACGGACGAGTAGACGAACAGGTTTGCTCTTCCCTGACCATTGGCAAGGAAAATAGTCCGAGATATAATCGAGAGGTTGAATTTTACTATATTAGTTCTTGAAATCTCATGATAATATGTTAAATTATGTACCCTACAATGACAGTTGTATATTTTATGCAGCAATGAAATTGCATACAAAGCGAGAGTTGTGTATATAGATTTTTATTCTCAGATAATCTGCGAATTTATGGCTTTTTTAAGCAAAATTTTGAATTTATCAGGCGCGATGTTTACGCAAGGCAGGATTACGCGAACAAGGGCGAGATGTACCGCGTGAACACCATCGGAAACATTAAACATATAGGCGATTGTAGCATAAAAGAGAGCTTTTTGGAATTTTTTAAGAGGATATAATGTTGAGAGACGTTTCCATAATGGGAATTTACACGTGGGTGTGCCTTATGAGTAAGCATATGAAAGAGCTTTTAAGGGAGGCTACGGGAAAAATTTCCAGCCGAGTTGCCGTCATGGAACCATGTTATTTTATTTTTCAGTTATCATCAGAGAAGACATTCAGCTGTAAAACACAAAAATATAACTCGAAGATATCGAAATGGCTCCAATCAGAGACTTCTTTCATCTCACCAAGACGCATTTTATAAAACCTCTTAAGAACTGAAATTCCTCTATATCTCTGTCATTAATCTCTTCACTGGTGTGATAGCTATTTCGAAACGTAATTGCATAATAATTTACGCATATTTGCGCATACAAATGTGTACACGTTTAATTGCAGATGGTTTATAGTTGTGGAATCGGATGGGCCAATGACAGAGGCAAGTTACAGATAATTAATTGATTTGGACGAAAGAAATAGATATACATACAAAGTAGCACGGATATATCGCGCAACTCCTTCTTAATTTTGTCACTTGTTTATTTTATATCACTTATGAGACAGTGTTAATTACTTATGTATTTTCCTTGGTATTTTGAAATCACCTCATCGTAAGCGATCTTACTTATAAAGGGTTCCGTGGTATGGACTCTTGAGGACCGCGTAATAGGGCGACCTCAATATAGTATACGTATGCACATACCTATCCTCAGTTATGCGATTTAATCGTCTCGAAAAATTAAACCAATCCGTAAAGATCGTAATTGTTCATTCTACAACATTTATCTCCACCCGAAGACTGCGATGAAACGAATGCTTTGGAGAACCATTTGCCGCCGTAGGCGCGAGGTCTCCAAGGTGCCTTCTCCTTCCACACTTCTGATTTCCCGCACCTTTCGTCCCTCGGGTCTCTTAGTCGCTTTTAACGAATGTTTCTTATATGAATAAAGCTTCCTCTCAACCGCCGGCCTTCGCCTTTTTTCCGCGTGTTCCGCCGCTGTCGTCGAAGTCGGCTGTTGCGCCGTCGCAGGTGAATGAAGAACGAGAGGAGTATTTCCATCTTTCTCTATCTTTCTGTCTTTGCGCTTGCTAAAACCCACATGTGACACCCACGCGGCCCCTTTTGCAACGCTCGTATCCCATTCATCCGTTTCTCCTTTTATCTTTTTTTCCTCCCCGCGAGAAAGGCCTCTCCACCTGCCACCCTCGTCGATAACCTCCCTCTCTCTCCCTCTTTCTCTCTCTCTCCCTCTCTTACCTCCTCGTTTAGATTCCACCGTGGGACGTCGACTGCCGCCGCTCTTGCTGCTTCCTGCTGCCTCCGCGCCCTCCGCCACCGCATCGCCCCAGCCGTTCGCTTTCTCTTTTTCTCTCCCTCACCCACTCTCCCTCTCTCTATCTCTCTTTCTCCCTTGGCTCTTTCCATAAGAGAGCCCTTCTTGGGCGAAAGGAGGGGACGAAGGATAGGCGAAGGGGATCGGTTCCTGTGGTCTCCCCGCAAGTCTCGAGGGCGTGCACCTGATTGCGAATTCCGTGATTAATGCCCGGTCTCGTTTGTGCGTCCGCGATCGGTTTTAGTCGTGGAGAGAGGGGGGGAGGGGGGTACAGGGAAGGAGGCTGAGGTCGGGAGGGGGAGGGGGAGAGAGGGGGGGGAGGAAGGATCCTTGTATCTTTTTAAAAGATAAGTGTATCGATTTGTCTTTCCGCCTTGTCCTCCTTCTTTATTTTTTTTTTGGCCGCGGTGAGTTATTCTTCCCTTCGGATAATGCATTGGTGCTCCCAAAAGGAATCGTAGATGGTGAGAGTGGGGTGGAGCGGGAGGAAAGATTTTCGCGGTCTACATTTTACATGAAGATTACTTAAAAGGAACGCCTTAATTACCTTATTTAACTTGCGACAAAATACCGACCGAAGAATGGGGACCGGCGATTACTTTTCAAATACCAATGAATATATATGCGTATGCTTATGAGGTGGGATTAACATATTTGATGTGCTTTGCGATGATTGGTAATTCGCGTATGATTAATGCGCTAGTTATGTTTGTGTGTGTGTGTGTGTGTGTGTATATATATGTGTGTGTGTGTGTGTGTGTGCACGGTATTTTTTGTGTCAAAAGACATAATAAATGGAACCAGTGTTAAGTTTTCGTCCTACGTCAGTCGGTATGTATTAATTTAGAACGATGAGCGGATAACTTATCATTCGGCGATGTAGGTAGGATATTTCAAAGAGAAAGTGAAATTGAATATTAGCCAAGGATAATAAGAAAGAAAATTCTTTTTGTTTTTAGATGTAAAAAATTAAATTTTAAATATGTATGTTATTATTTGATATTTAACTTAAGATTATTCTCTAAATTAAAGGTAATAAATAAAAGACGACAAATATCAGCGAAACATGAGGGATGTTTAACAAATTCTCGCTTAACCTTGCACATTTTATCTCTACGTTCTGTAGAAATCCTCTCTCATAATCTACGAGAAGATATGAAAGACTTTTCCCGGGGATAAAACTTCGCACCATTACTCAGTCTTATATACATCTCTTGCGGGAACACAATGTTCATCCCTTCCCTCTCTCTCTCTCTCCATTTTCTTAGCACACGAAGTCTGCTTCGATCCATTTCAACGTTTTTACATTCGCTCTCTCTCTCTCTCTCCGTCTCTTCCGCCCTATTTTAACCGTGTTTACGCCATTACGAGACTTTGTGTACCACTCGCATCCATTCTGTACCAGCTGTAAACAATTTTCGTATACGGACTTTTTAAAATCCCCCTCTCCTCTGCTCGCGCCAACACGTTTTCTTTTAAAAAGTTGTTTGAAAGAAAAAATAAAGAGAAGAACGGGTTTTATATAATTTTTTTTTAATATGCGCATTTCTGACGGAAGAAAATTCTTTTTTTTTAACACCACCTCGAAAAATTAGATCGTCTCGTTTCCTTTGCTTTCTGTCCATGCCCCGCCGTAAGGCCTTCAGTCACGCCTCTTTTTTTTTTAAGTCGATTTTTTTCTCCTCGTTTTTTCGCTCTCCTTCCTCTCGTCTCATCCCTTCGCCATACTTCCCTTCCGAAGGAAAAATATACAGCGATGACGCGAGGAAGAGCCTCACTTCTCCCGGGAACTCGTGGGGAAGCAGTGCAGCGCTACAGAGTGATGGGGACGTTTGTGTGTATATATATGTGTGTGTGTGGCCGAAGGCTCGGCGCGGCCTCAGGGGGGGAGGGGGGAGGGGAGTTGTGAGAAGGCAAGAGGAGGAGGGGTTGAAAAAGGGGTGCGGATTGAATGGGAGAGAGGAATGAAGGGTGGGTTTTCATACCACACCCGTCGGCTGTTATGAGAGGTTCAGAGGGTCGTGCATTCTCAGAACCAGGCGGAGAGAGACTGACGAGGGAGTTCTTTAAGCTTGAAGTGTTTGTTACGGGGTGCACGGCGTTAAAGTGAGGAAGAGTGAGAGAGAGAGAGAGAGAGAAGGAGGAGGAGGAGGAAAATGAGAGGTAGTAACCCAGAAGCCGAAGAATAAGGAGGCAGACGAAGTGGTGAAGGGAGAAATGGCAAGAAGCGATGTAGAGAGAGAGATAGAGAGGGGGAGACTACGAAATTGTGATGGAGAGACGAAAGAGAGGGAGAGAGGAAGAGCGAGCTAAAGGGATAAACATGGAAAGACGGGTGGAGAAAAAGATGGTAAACGAGAAGGAATGGAGGGAAGAGAGATAGAAAGAGGGAAGGAAGTCGGAGAAGGAAATAGAGAGGAGGAAAAGGTAGAAAAAAGTAAAGGAAGGGGGAAATGTATTAAAAGAGAAAGATGGATGAAGAAAAAGAGAGGAAAAATAAAAGTAAGAGAAGAATAAAAGAAGAGAAGAAACATAAGTTTAGATCAAGGAATAGAAATGGGGAAAGAGGGAGAAGATGGAAAATTGACAAGAAAAAGGTAGAGAGTTAAAGAAAGAAAGAAAGGGAAATATAAAATTAGGAGGGAGATAAAGAAAGGCATGAGAGAGAAGCCGAATGGGAGAGGGTGATAGGGAAGAATAGATGGGAGAAGACGAGGAGATTGAGGAAAATTAAAAGAAACCGATGTATGTTTAGGTGAAATTATAGATAGGAGAAATAAACGAGTGATGGAAATATCTAATAAATCGTAAAAAACTAGAAATAAACAGGATAAAGTAAAACAAAAAAGAGAAAATAGGAAGAAGGGATAAGGAAAAGATAGGTTGAGCGGAATATAGGACAGAAAGAAATCGGAATAAAAAGGGGTAATGCGGTGGATAGAGAACAGATTTTTTCCACGTTTTGTTTCTCTCTCACTCTCTCTCTCTCTCTCGGCTCCCGCTGGAGAATTTGTTTTGTTTTCATCGTGAAAAAGGTTTCGGTCCGTAAGATTTCGTGCGAAATAGTCGCGGGATTCTGTCAGATGTTTTGTGCGGCGGCCGGAGGTAAAAATATACGGAAAAGCCCTCGAATGGACTTTGTTTCAAAGGGATTCCCTTCCTTTCCGAGAGTGACTTATCCAGCGTTGGCGTAGCTGATTGTGAGAAATAAAACTCGGAAGAAACACTCCGGAATTTTTTTTTTCTGGCGGAGGAATAATGTGTTTTTTGAGTTAAAAACGTCATGAATAACCTCGTAAAGTCGAGGATGAAATGCAACAAAGATTTTTTTACGCCATGTGACACCGTCATTTGTGACGAAACAAATCTAGCCAGCCCATGAAAATGCTGTAAATTTTTTATGGATTAAATGTTCCTCGTCGATGCTGCTTTGATATAGCCGTAGCGAGATTAAAATTTTGGATTTAAATGTTCATTTGTAAAGGGAAGTTTATGTTACAAAGTAAATTGTCGGCCAAATGGAAATAAATTTCGCAAAAAAATACTGCCCAGTTGAACATAAATAAAAATTTGATCGTGAAATTTTGTCGTAATGATATTTTGAAGATTTTGCTTTGTTGAAAAACGAAATTATAACTAATTTTATGGATTAATTAACGAATTTACTACTACTTTCCGGTGGACACAAAATTAACCCATTTAAAAAAGAAATTCGGCGATTTCCATGTTTTGATTATATATATATATATATAGATGCCGAGGGTGTCGGAAAGACATTTACGTTGTCTCCTTTACCGTTCTTTCGAAATCGGTCAGACAAACTTATAGCGTGTCCTTATTCGGAGAGGACGCAGAAATAGAGAGAGAGTGAGATAATGGCGAGGTACGGATCCATCGAACGTTAGGAGATCCTAGCAAGATCTCAGGCAACAAGTCGCCACCCGTGCGAGATTTGCTGAGCGTATAGGGAGTGAGAAATGGAGAGAGAGAGAGAGAGAGATGAGGAGGAGGAGTAATGGTTGGATGGGTGGTTCTGTTAGGCGTGCGATAAACACCGTATAAGCCGATTCCGTATTGAATGGGTGTGAATAAGGAGCGAGACGGAGGCGTAAGGCGGGATAGAGAGAGAGAGGGTGGAATACGATCGTCTGGGATAAGGGAGGCAGGACTGTGAGAGTCCGTGGAGCCCATTCGTGCCGTCGTGTTGCACTCCGTGTGAGTCGCAGACAATCCGATGCCTCAGGAGTTGGGGGCAGTAAAATGTCACGATGGCCGTAAACAGTTTATTGATTGGGGAGGGAGAGAGCTCATGCTTCCTCACACTCCTAAAACCCTTTCCGAAGAGCCATTCTTTCTTGAAAGCGACGCCATTTGTTTACCATCGAAGCATGCTCCTCTTTTCCTTCCCTCTATTCGAGATGCCCAATAGAGTAATGCAGTTCATGCTCACGCAATTGGCTATACGAGTCGTGTGCTCTCTCTCTCTCTCTCTCCTTATAAATTACGGCTGTTATCTTTTAACCGTAATCTCTTCTTTAATTTGGTTTCCGGTTGGATACATTTGACGATGGAGGTATATTACCCTCCATATAGAATGCTGTCATGTTTTCTTTTGTATTCACTTTTTTAAAAAAAGTTTTCAACGTAATGGACGCACAATGTTGGTTAATTTTCATGCATCATCTTATCTGTATCTCGCTTTTGGTTTAATAGATATTTTATACGCTATCGAATTACAGTAATCAGCAGAATGGCGAAAAGGCTTCTTTAATACGAGCATAATCCTAGGGAATCCCTTTTTTCGTTCCATTCGGTATTTATTTAGCACGTTAATGACCGTGAATATTTTAAAACCCTTTTACTGGATCGTCTAAATTGAATAAAACCCATCGATGAAAAGTTATTAATCCGCTCTAGTTTTCGCATTGAATTGTAGCTCGGCCGACTTTATTCAACGATATTTTCGCGATCACTGAAGCCATTCCAATATCAAAGATCCATCATTTTATTTGGCTTTCAGATTTCGTATAGGTTTCAATATTCACAGGATATTGGTTATCGAGCATGATATTCTGTATTTTTTTCTCATTTGACCTACTTTTTGTGATATTTCCTTCGATGCCTGACCTCTCTTCCTCGCAATTTCTCAGTAATCCTATTCAGCCCGGTTATCCTTTTATTTTTCTAAATGTTTGCGTCTCCTTTTTTTTGTTCTCAACTATTTCCTTCGGGCTTTCCCTTACTCTCTTTTATATATGCTTCCTCTGAAACTTCATCTTCGCATGGTTTTTCAGCAGTTGCCTGCCAAGAGGAGCTTTCCAGCTTTTCATCTAGAATATTATATTCATTTATCGGACAAATTTAAATTAGTTTCATCTTTATAAACACATAATTAAAATTTTTATTTAGCTTGTAATATATATAACGCTGTATAATATTTACCGTGATGCAAACAGTTTTAAGTTGGCGTATTTCGCCTGAAAATATTTTTATTTAATTTACAATAGATAAGATATAAAAGAAAAACGATTACGTCTCTGTGCTTTGGTATTTCTAATGTAACCATACAATTTACGTACTGGAGTTTGCGCCATGAAAAGAAAATCCGATAATATTGGAACATTGCGAGTCTTTTGTCCCATTATTCGGTCCGTATAGTTAAACAAGAGCATGTGAAATAGCACTCACCATTTCATTTTTTTTTTTGGACGCTAGAAAAATAAAAAACGCACGTAACATTCAGTTGTACACATTCTATAGCGGACCTGATAGCCAATCCGGCGCGATATGCATGTATCGTTTTGAGAGAGCCATTACGGTTCAGGCCCAACATCGTTAAGCTCACTCCTGCCTTCATTAATTCCCTCCCTACCTCTACATTTCACTATTTTCGTTTTGAACACTGTTTCATCCTTTTGTCTTCCCTTCTTAACCCAACTTCCATTCTCCTTTACTCCCACGTTTCCTCTCTCACCTTTCTTCCAGCAACTTTTTTTCGAGCGGTCTTCTTTCGTCCGGCGTTTTCTCTCGCGTCTCTCTATCCTCCCTTCTTCTTTTCTTCCACTCTTTCTCTCCATCCACGGCACTCCCGACACTCATCTTCCTTTCCCTTTCTCCCAGAACGCCCCCTTTCTCCTCCCCATCCACTCCACACACACGCGCGCGCGCGGGGGACTTGCACCTTGCCACAAAACCCCATCGTTTATATCCCTACAAATTCCACGCCGCTACGCCCCCGACCCTCCTCCCCAAAACCCATCCCGTCTAAAAACCTCCCTCTCTCTCTCACTTTTCCCTCTTTCCACTCTGCCATGCAACTCCATCTCCTCTCTCACACACTCTCCCCTCTCTCCCAGCCCACCCAGACCCCACTTTTTCGTTCGATTCACCACCCCCCGTGGCTTTCCATACAGGGAACCCGAGACCACGGGCCGAGAGCGGAATGGGAACACTTTATTTCAAACAGCGCAGGATCGATAGGGAACAAAGCAAAGGATATTGGGTTTACAGAACGTGCAGCATGACCTCGAAAGCCGTCTCCTAACGAAATAATTTGGGGCCGCCGTAATTTCGTTAAGGGGAGTCCGTTCTTTTTTTTTAATTTTTATTTTTAACACGGCGGTGGCGCACGCAGAGAAATCACCTCTTTTTTTTTAGGGTCTGCTATCGATAACGAAGAGGCAAGGCGAGGTTCTCGTTTAAGGTTTTTTTTTAGGAAGGTTGGCGCTGTAATTATCGCGGGTTACGTCATTTTGATATCGTCTCGCTCGGAATGTATATGAAAGCACATCGACATGGAATCGAATTTCTGTTTAAAGTAAAAAGGGAAAAATATTATTGTATTGATTAACATGTTGCGTCGCAGTCAATATTATCCGTACGCGTTAATGCCGATCCTGCTCTCGATAAAAAGAAAAAAATTGTGGTATATTGTTTTTATATTTTTTTAGGAGTAACCAAATATGCTATACATTAGTAGAAAATTCGTTATTCAGATTTATCCTTAAAATGTTTCCTCATTATTCATGTTATCGACATGATTTGTATAAAGCACAAAACTAGATTTGGTTTTATCCTTAGTTTAGAATAATTTCTGGACCGTATTTGATGATTAAATACAATAATAATCATATATTTTCAGAAATTTTACTTTCTGCAATTTTAAATTTCGAGAAATACGTTAATCTTACTTTTTACCATTTGTAATATAAAAGAAACGGTCCTCAGTGTGAAATATTATTTGTAAAAGAACAGATCCCTTTACAGAAGCTGAAAACAATACTTTGATGTCGTTTTATTACAGATTAATGAGGAAAATTTGTTGAGCGAACGAGAAAGAAGGATTTGCTATGACATTCATCACGGCATCATTGGGTGATAAATTATATTATTCGACTTAAAAATAAATGCCTCGATCGTGCAATTTAATTTGCGGCTTAGCCATTCTTCGAAGCCGGTAGCGTGCGTGTCCGTGGCGTCTCCGCAAGCATATAATCCTCCCGCGATGGGTTTACCTATCACGTGTACATTTCCTAGAATCGCCTCGCTTTCATCCTCGTGACTCTGCATCCTCCCATTCCCTTTACAGAGAAGTCTTGATTTTTTTCATGTTTTACGATGATCCATTTCCCTCCGATCCACATAAATCCCACACACCGAGCAAATATATCGCGCCTTCGACGTTTTCTTTACGTTTCCTTTTTCGTTACCAGTCGAGCGGAATTTGTATCCATCGGCGTGTGCGAGTGCCTATTCATCTCACTTTTGCCCGATCACATTCCTCCCCTTTTGTTTTTCTCTCGGGTAAAGGAAGGAACGAAAAGAAGAGAGAGAGAGAGAGGAAGAGAGTGGGCTCTTCCGTATATTACTAATCTCTCTCTCTCTCTCCTCTACCGCTTTCTCTTAGCTCCCTCTTTCTCTCTTCGTCTCTTCCCGCCCCTTCTTCGCTCCGTCTCTTTTCCTCCATTCTGTTCAGAGGCCTCTCATACCATCCACCCACCTTGGGTTCCAGACATAAACAAGGACCATTCCCGATGCTCTAAACTTCCATCCCGATGCCCTTCCTTTTTTTCTCCTCTCCCTCCCCCCCCCTCCCCCCTTCCCCCACCTCTCTCTCTCTCTCTTTCTCCACAACTGGCTTCCAGCACCCTAAATTTCAACCCGTAAGTCGTAAACACTCTACATCAGGGTGTCTCTATCTCTATGGTTTCCTTAGCGTCCTGTACGTTCCTTACTTCTCTCTTCTTCCAGTCTCTTTTCTCTTTACGTGTATTCCCCTCATTCTCTCTCTCTCTGGATCTCTTATCCTATCCATCTTCTTGCCCCATTCCCTCTCTTTCACTCCGTACGCTCTATAGTTATGTCCCATTTCATATAATTCATCTTTGCTCCCTTCCTATTCAATTTCCGTTATCTTCTTCAGTCTATCTCTGTATCTCTCTCTGTCTCTCATCTCCTTCCACTTCTTTATGATTTTTAATCGGGAGTTTACGAATTATTCCTTTTTAAATCTGCTACATATTCTCGAGAAAATAATGTTTTTCGCCATTCTTGCCGCTTCCTTTTCAGAAACGAGCGTTAAATTTCTTCTAGACCGAGGTCATTGAAAAAAAAGTGTCGCGACGGAATGAGCGCACAGGTGCAGGTTTTTCTTTCCACGGTTACTCTGCGGGATAAGGCGGGACGCGAGTGATTTATCGATGTCGCGTTTTTTTTAATGGGAAAAAAATCGTGGTAAAAAAATTAACAGCAAGTTTGATTTGATTCGGATTGATGATATAGGGAGGATTATGGGCGAATTAGAGAGGTCGGACATAACTTATGATTTGGGGTGATGTAACACGTACTTGACAAATGGACGCGTTGATCAAGGAGTTGACGTGTTTCGTCATTACGAGCGGATATTTTTAGGCGCAAATAAAAGGTCGTTAAATATTCATCGCTGAATTTTATTAACCTTCAAAACATAACATTTTGTATTTCAAATATGTATTAGTAATGATTGAATAAAAAGTTTGAGGTTTATCGTATCTTCATAAATTATTGATAGGTGTTGTTTTATCAATTTTGGGAAGAGCCGTTTATATAAACGATGCCGAAAATTTAATTATGAAATTAGGCTTTTTAGCGGGAAAGTATTGCTATACATTTCACGGTGTGGGGCAAAAAGTAGATAGATAAAATACTTAGGTTTTTATATTTATATTTTTATAGAAATATTCTGAAATGCGAACGTAATTCTTAATTTGTAATCACCTGATATGGTGCTACATGTGTGTGCATGTGTGTCATTGTCTTATAATAAGTAGTAGAATTTCCTATTCATTTCATTCATTGGGTTTCTTTTAAAGAACTGCAGCGCCAAAATAATGATGAGAAAGTTTGATTCTGTACCGTTTCGATCAACAAATATACAAAAATCATTTAGAAGACAATAAATCGATGAAATTAAATCCCTGGTTCATATGTAGCTTATACGCAATGAATATTGCAGCGGTATTTATGAATCAACGCCAATAGGAATGAAAATTTCATCATTGCTTACGGTCTGGAGTCAGCCATTTTCCAAAATTATATTTTTAGCTATGGGAATATCCTGCAGTTACTATGCCAGATGGCTTTCTTACTAGCGAGGGAATGGCCAGCCCTTCATGGAGACACATCTGGAGCAGCTTTCAAATATTTTAAATTCCATTTATATCACGACATAAATTTTTCTTCAGTCTTTTATAACTTCGCCGGTAATATATTCGTACCCCTCTTTTTTTCTTGCTTTGCACACTCAAGGTGTGTGTCCATATCAAATGAGCTCTTTTTCTAAAATCTCTTCAGCTGCTTGTTGAAGCAGTTTTTGAATCGTGATCACAGCCATTATCATACGTCTTTTAAAGCCCACTTATATTTTTATTTTATTTATTGTAGTAAAGCCTTCTTCGCTTATTTTTAAAGTATAAAGTTTTCTCGCATTACCCAAAGTGGAAGAAACATTTTTTTTAACGCCATCACTAGGATGAATGCCCAACTGGATAGCTTAAAGTTCACGCTCTTCTCGTTTAATAGCTTGATTTTTAAATCACGATTAATTTTTAGCGGACGTTATTGCGACGAATTCACGTCGTGTATTTTTTGTTTAAGTATGAGTTGTAACATTCTGATTCATTATGAAATGTCTGTAATATTGTGAAATGTCACTTTCAGATACAAATATCAATGCGTCAAGAATTTATGATCAGTGGCATGGATATAAAAGTTCTAGCAGTTTTTAAAGTTCCTTGTAAATTTATAGCATTAGAATAAAGAGTTAGATATCAGCTTTAAACTTAATAAGCTGAGTAGCAAGTAAAAAAATTTGGATATTTTGCTCGCTATAAATCTTCCAAATAAAATTATCATTTAACTCCTATAATCAAAGAAAAAATAAGTGATACAATATTTTATGCCGAAATACCAACTTTAACGCAAAGAACTAAACTCCAACATTTGGATTTTAATGTTTTATTCAATTTAATTCCTCTTGTCATTACGATTTGAATATGAATATTCTTATTTTAATGAACAAAAGAGCTGATTTTTATGATAGAATTATGGCCAGAAGCTTATACGTCATCTCCAAAAACATATTTTTATCATTTTAGCCCGTTTCGTTTGAATTCAAATGTTACCATTTAAATCAAAAAACATAATTCACATGAAGATAATGAGTTTGCACTTTCGTCAGTCCATTTTCCTTGTTTGTACAGTGTGAGATTCTAACAACCTCATTACCATTTCCCTCCTCGTTATTCATCATTTACATAGTATTTCAAATTATGTTACTCTGCGAGTCACGTCGAGTCTCAATAGGTAAATAGATTTGAACGAAATTAACGAACCAGTATGATTACTCCTTCATAGATAACGTCAGTCCGTATATTTCGCTTAGAAAAAATTGCAAATGGAAGCGTTTTGCTGAAGACCAAAACCTTCAGCTCCCTGTGAATTTCTCTCTTTCGGTCTCCATCGTGTCTCCCACGCGACGTTTCGTTCGCCGACCGTTAAGAAGACATTGGATTTTGCTAATTGACCTCAGCTTGCATAACCAAGCGCTTTAACTTTCCTCGCTTCACCTTTTGACTTGACCGTTCTCTTTTCGTGTTTACCTTTTCCATCTCATTAAACATGATAATTTATGCCAAAAAAAAAAACAGATCCGACGGTCTGTGCCGGGTGGCTCCTCAAAAATTGATTTACAATCCGGGCGAAAGGTTCAAGGTCGTTTCAGCGTGCAATTAAATTCGGGAAGAAATATGTCTTCACGAGGCTCTTACTCTTCTTCGTCTCCTTTAAATTGATATTTAAACCACACCTAATTTTGAACCACAGTGTGTGTATGTGTGTGTGTGTGTGTACCTAACCGTTGGCAACGTAATTTGTATCACGGAACGGCGTGTCTATAAAAAAAAGTTTAATTAGCCCGCACGATTTGTTTCTTTTTTTTAATTTTCGAACCGCTTAAAAAAAAATTCCGTATCGGCTCGGGCGGCGAATTTTTCACTTCGCGTCGTCACTTACTCTCGAACGGGCAACTTTTCAAAACGCGTTAATTAGTTTTTTTCCCCTTAAACGAATTAAACGAGTTAATCGTTCGCAACAAGTTTTAATCACTCTCGCTCCACTTATATCGGGGCCAAGAAAAAAATAAAGTTTCGCTACCTACTGGCTTCCCATAACCAATTATTCTGAAGTGACTGCGGTTTAGTCTGTTATATTCGCACTTTGGAGAATTTTCCTCGCCCGCGATAAATCTCATCTTAACGTCGGAGCGCTCATTTAGGGGAAGGCTAGCCTCATCTCTCCCCCTCTCTGCAACCTCCTACTCTCCCCCTCCCCCCCTTTCCCCCTCCCATCCACTCCTCTAATCTTCCTCGCCTCTACAGGGCATTAAAAAAAAAAAACCTTAATTTATTCCTTCAAAAAAATCTTCCGTTCCGCGTACGCACTTTCAAAAAGCATTAAATTTATTAATTTGACGCCATCTCCGTCTCTCACTCTCTTTTTATATCTATCTTTTTTTTTAGCTTCCTCGTGAAAAAAAATACATTTTCGACCGTCAGTTTTTTTTATAAAAGCGGTCATTCTTCAAGGCAACCTTACTCGACCGCATTTCTTCTTCTTTATCTCGCCTCTGCTTCTTCCTCCTACCGCACCTCTTCCTCTTCATTCTCTCCTTCTCTCTATAGTTCCTTTTCCCTATCTCCTTCCTCGTACCAAAAACTTGCCCACGCCCAAATATACTTTATATATTTTTTTTTTGGGGCGATGGGCCTGTGAGGGTGAGGAGTCGAGAGGGGGAGAGTAGGCCTGCGGCCCTTATCCGTAGTAGTCCTTATCAACCAGGGTCCGGCACTTTTAAAATGCCTCTTTGAAAGGGTTCTCCCATCCCTCCCAAAAAAAAACTCCCCTTCCTCCTGCATTCTCAAACCCTGAATTTTTTTTATTTCCCCTTACAACCCTTTCAAGTAGGTCTTACTGCTAACCCATTTTACTATTTTATTCTTTTCGTACGTCGTCTCCTTCTTTGCGTTGCCTTTTTTTTTTATCCTATTCGAGCATTTATTCAACTGTTTTAACCCGGTGGTGAAAATTTACACGCTTCAAATAAAGACGAAAAATTCGTTCATCTCAAGGTTTTTGACTTGTCTACGAGGATATTTTTTTCAAGCACTTAAAATTTCGCGCCATTATCGAATTTATGAATTACGTCATGGAATTTTTTCCCTCGGTTTAACGAACCGTTTCTTGTAATCCCTCTTTAGCAAAACCGCTTGGGAACCTGAAGAGAGTTTTCGAAAGACGGGTGCTTCCATATCGGACATGCGAAGTGTTTGAAATTTAAAGGGAGCAAATGAGGAGCGTTTGATGTGGCAAATCGTTGGAAAGATTCGTTTCTTTATATCTTTCCACCTATATATAACTCAGCCATTTCTCTTTCCCTCTCTTCCGATACATACATACATACATACATACATACATACATACATACATACATACATACATACATACATATATATATATATATATATATATATATATAGGTCACAGCTTAGTCCCGCCGCGTTACGCTGTAACGTGCTCTGCGGCTAATTGGTGTTTGTTAACTAAAGCGTATGCTTAACAAACACCAATTAACCGATTAAATGTTTGCCGAAGAATTGAGGAACCCTCGAGCTAGCGTTTTTCCATATCAATTAATTTGAAGCTTCGCGAAATAGAAGTTTACGCAGCGGGTTTAAAACCGCGTTAAATGAACAGTAATTCTTTTCTGTTAAATGATCTGCATTTATTCTTGCGTTAAATCCGACAAGCGAGCACAGGTTTTATGAGTACGACTTTCTATTTTGAAATGAATATTCTTCTCAAAATTGTGCCGTATTAAATCGCACGATGATTTGTTTTACGTCCTCGGTGATTTCGATTCATAAGTTTTCTTTTAATGCAGTTTTGATAAGTCCATATTTTAACTCAGCATTTCACTCATCCAGAATTATTATTTTATCGTAACCCATTTCCCAAAATTGCCTTTTCCTGCCTTTTTACGATAATTTTAAATGCAAGTATTTGCTATAAAAAATCCCCGTAAGGCAGGGAAACGTAATTCTAGGCTAGATTGTTTCCGTTGAGAAAAGAATCTTTCATAACGGAACCGGAATACCGCTCTGCCAATAACGAGTTTTTTTTTAACGTTTGACGGGGGCAAAAAATCACAGATTTCTTTCTCTCACTACACTTTCCGAATAAAAAAAATATACCTCATTTTTTCCTCTCACTCTGCAACCGGAATTCGTTCATCCCTCGTCGATATTTAAGCCCTTATCTCCTCTTCCGTCTGCTGAGTGTCTACGTCGGTTATTTTTACGGCTCACGCGCGTTGGCTCGCGAGCATTTTTCTCCCTCCCTGTTCCATTTCTTCCTCCCATCTTCCATTTCTCCCCTTCCCTCGCTTCCTCATCGTCTCCTCGGCCGTTTCTTATTGCTTGCTTCGTTGTTGGGTCGTGAGAAGTGTACACAAACCCAGGAGTGCGCTGCTCAGCATCAGATCCGTATCCTTTTTCCTGCAGACTCTCTCTCTCCTCTCTCTCCTCTCTTCTATAACCTGCCTCGTATCTGCTCTCGCCTTGCCCCATCCCCCTCATACCTACCTCCCTCATACGATCCAGACCTTCTCCGAAGATTCCTTCGCAGTCGTCCCACCGCTCGTGTTCTATGCCATTTTCTTCTCTTTTCCATTGGACAGATTCGTTCCGAAATTCCGCGCGATCCGTTCGTACGATGATTGTTTCACGTCGAACGAGTAGTTCATGCAGCTATTTTTTTTCGTAAACCCTACGGATATTATCCTTCACATGGCGGAACTCCATGTTCAGGAAAGAATAATAATAACACTTGATAAATTCAACTTTGATAAAAGGGGAATTTAACAAGTGTTATCATTATTTGCTCTATTTTTTCGTAAGACCTACATACTCGTAGGTAAGTATGCGTATGATTTTGCATACCTCTGCGTTCGTTTCTTTTCGAGTGTGGGACAGTGAATTTACCACATCTTAAAAAGTATTTGGCAGAGGTATTCTTCTGTTCGCGCGCGACATTTCTCGATAATATTTCGTGGGTAACGAGAGTTGGATTCTTTCTCGCAGATATGCTCGTGGGGCAATGAGATATAATTGAAATTATAGATGTTTTTTCTATTGTAACAGTAAAAATATTCAAAAGGGAATTATTGATCTAGCCTTATGGGTTAGCACAATGGTAATGATATGAAAATAACCTGTCAAAGTTGCAAGGAATTTTTTCTTTGTGTTACTGAAAAATTTGCGTAAATTTTTCAATTACAATGATAAAATAGCAGTAAATTAAAACGATTTAACGGTATTATCAGTTTCAGTCTATAATAAAATCGTTTCGTAATAACCTTAAAAATTAATTGCGACTAATTATCACTAAAATTTCGGAAAATAGAAAAATTTACATGCCTTAAGGACATTTTTTAAAACTAAATTTCGTGAAATTTATTTTTCGTTTGATGATTTTTCATCAACGGAACATAATTGGATTTCGCAACCTTTTGTAATTTTGCATATAGCTTTCTTCCTTCAGAATAGCTCATCTTACCGTAAAAGAGTAAAGCAACCTAGTTTATCCTCCCTTGACTTGCTAATTTTTTAGCGAGGCGGCCTTTTTTCGCGAAAAAAAAATAATTCTTTTTCCACACGAGAAAAATTGCGTGAGCAAACAGGGAAATTTGACGCGCTTTAAAAAGGTACCCCTTCTCCTTCTTCCTTCCTCCTCCTCTCGCCTCTTCCGTAAAAATTGAATCCCGACTTCTTTATTATTTCCTTCCCGAAACTGTGATGAAAAAAAGGAGACCGCACACAAACACAGTATCATTTTGCCATTTATTAGAGGTCCGTCCTCTTGGGACACAGGGAGAGATAGAGAGGGAGAGGGAAAATCCCGCCTTCCCACCCCATCCTTTTCGGCGACATTTTTTATAGTATATAGCGACGCGAAGGCGAAGGTGAGAATATATGGCGTTCGCCCCGAGCGACGGAGATGGCGCGGCGGGATGTGGGGGGATGGAGGCGGAGGAGGCGGGGTTGTGCGGGGGAGGGGGAGTGGGGCAAGGGTTGCAAGAAGAAGAAAAGAGAATTTAGGAGAAGAAAAGTTCACTGTAACCTCCGCCTCCTTCACCCCGCCTCTCTCCCTCCCACACCCATTTTCTATGATACATTTCCTTCCATACTTCGCCCCAGTCGCACACCACACGATGACGCCGGGGGCTGCCCGAAATTATCTCCCGGAGAGGTATCGGTGGACGTCGAACACAATGTGTGTGTGTGTGAGAGAGAGGGGAGAAAGAAGAGTTTAGGAGAAAGGGAAGAAAAGAAGTATACGGCGACCTCTCCTTTCCGGAAAGTGTAACAGCCGAGAAGAGGAGACGTAAGGAAAAAAAAGACTCCCTGGGACTACGCTGGAAATAAAACAAAGGAATACCTTTTCCGTCGCATGTGTTCGTATATATCTATATATATGTGTTCGTATATATATATATATATACTTGTATTTACAGCACCTATAGAACGCGGGTATAGGAGAGTTTTAGGAGGGTGTCGCTGCCGCAGGTAGCGAAGGTGACGGTGGCAAGTATACCGATAGTATGTGGGAGGAACGACACGCCGCGCAGAACGGTAGGAAGGCAGATTGAAGGATGTGGCGAGGAGGGCGAGGTCGATTGATGGCGAGAGGAGAATTATTCTCCCTCTTTTCCATCGCTAAGTTCTACCCACCCCCACTCCCCCAAAAATCAATCCCCATCCTCCACTTCTATCGTCCCACTCTCCAATCACTCCCTCTCTTACACGCCACTTCCTCTTCCCTGGAGACTTTTAACTCCTCGTCACATCTTTCTCTCTCTCTCTCTCTCTCTTTCTCCTTTTTTTAAAAACCCTTCTTTTCCCTCATTCTCTTTTCTGTCTCTCTTTCTCTTTCGCCTCCTTCTGTCATTCCGGGGGCGTCCCACGCCATTGCCTAGAGGGGGTTAGTAAGGACAGCGACTGCGACGCCGATGGTAAATGGGTGTGAGATGGAGCAGATAGTAATTGAAGATGGGTTGCTGGGTCTATAGGGAGGAGAAGGGGGAATAGCAGGGAGATGGAGGAAAAGGCTCCCTTGTTTCTCCTCCCTCTCCTCTCTCGCGGATAGATGGGGGGAGGAAAATATATCGGCGGGAAGGTGATGGAAAATGGAAGGTCTGCGGGTGGAAGAGGGGTGGAGGTTTTTAGGAGGTAGTTTTAAGGTGGTTTCAGATCTTGTGTTTGCGTGTGTGTGTGTATGTGTGCGGGCGATTGAAATTGGAATGGGAGTGTTTTTTTTTATACGAGGGAAAGGTGAAGGGTGGAATGATGAGGAGGAGCGGGGTTTGGACGAGAAATGGGCCTGTGATAGTTTTTCCTTACTTTTTATTTTTTAAGGGGACGGAACTTTTTTTTTATAAAAAAGGAAAATTGAAACAAGTAGGAATTAAAACAAAATTCAAAAATAAAACCCTTTTGTTTTATAAAATAGGCGGCCTTAAAAGGATAAAACAAGAAAATTTTCAGATTATTTATTCGTTGTAAAAGATTTTGGTGTAATATTATTTTCATTACTGTTGCTTTACATATCATTTACTTAATAATTTCCCTTTGATAGAAGGTTTTCAAGGTTGTTCTTCAATAAAAAATTGTGTTTTGCTATTATCCTTATATTCGAAATCCATTTACTCCAGCTTATGAAATGAGATTATTACGTAAATGATATGTAAAGTTATAGTAATGACGAGTATATGACACCAAAATCTTTTATAACGAACAAATAATCTGAAATTTTTCTTGTTTCATCCTTTTAAGGCCGCCTATTTTATAAAGCAAAAAGATTTTATTTTTGAAATATTTTTAAATTCTTACCTGTTTTCATCTTTTAAGAGCGAAAATGAGTAACAATCAATGAAAAATAACTAACGTAAATAATTTACCTAAATCACTTTCTTACAATGATTGATGTCAAAGTTAGTGATTTGTGGAACTTTGTGACTTCATACGACTAGCGTTTTTAGCCTCGTCAGTTTAAATCACAAAGCTAATAAGATGAGAAACCAGGTACTGGCATTATTCTACTGTTTTCGAAAAGCGCCAAGGAGGACGAACGGTTTTATGTGCCTTTCGAAGGATGAAGCGTTGATTCGTGTGATCTCCTCTAAACACGTAAATAGGGGGCCGCAAGATTTATTAAAAAATTCAACTTTCGCAGGTTTTCATCGGGTATGCTCAGCGTAGCAGGCCAACGCACTCGCCACGGCAGCGGCACCCCAAGTTGTAAGATTTGAAATTTCGAAGAGACTTTTCTACCCAGAAGCCATCTACCGCAGCGTGAGGAATAAAAATACATTCCCAAAGGAACCATCTACTGATTACGAGTTGTTAATTGTTTTATGAAAAAATTCAAAATTTTAAAACCAACAGTGAATATTTTGAGGCATAAAATGACATAATAGAAATAAGCTTAATTTTTCGTACAAGTAAGCATTATAACTTCTCTCGACATATATTGGTCAAAATGACATCTCACGTTGAAATCCGTATTCCCCGCTATCATTTCTAACGCTGGTGTACAGAATGCTGTGAATATGTAGTAGTTCAATATCTTGCTACTAAAACGCCCCCAGACTCGCCGCCAGAGCCACCGCAACCAAATAGACTTTTGGAAAGTTTGAACGTTCACAATTTAACTTCTAGATGAGATAAGAAATTGTTTATGGGATAAAAACCAACTGCAAGCCACAAGCTTTCAAACAATGTAACATTCTTTACGATCCGATCATTCGTTCAAGAGATATGAGAGAACAAAGAATGGTCTACCAATATATATATATGTCTCTCTTGTGCTGACGAAGGGATCATCCCGAAAGCTCTAACCTCTACAAATGTGTCTCTCCAACACACTTCCGGTAAGTGTTCACTGGGTTTCCTTCAACACCTAGTTGCCCTAAATATCCTTACTTACCTTTCCTCTTCCGTAGTATATATAGGGTGATTCACGAAGATATGGAATAATTTCAGGAGCTGATTTCTGAGGTCATTATGAACAAAAAAGTTCATATGAACATGTGTCCGATTCCGAATAATTAAAGAGTTATGGCTGTTTGAAAATTAGAAAAAGGCAAGGCAATATCCGGAACTCGGGAGACAATTGCCGACCAGTACGCGATGCGTTCTCCGCTACATTGTTTATTTACTTGTTTATTTACTTATTTACAGTCTGTATTGTCAAATACGAACGTGTGTATTATTAAAGTAGGTTTTCAAAAACACCACCTTCGACTTCAATGCATTTCACCGCTCGTGTGTGAATCGCGCTCGTTGCCTGCCGAAGTTCATCATGACTGTCTTTTATGCGAGCCACAGCATTCAATACGCGATGAAGTAATGCATCCCGTGTTTGCACTTTAGTATGGTACACAAGATCTTTCATCCACCACCACAAGCAGAAATCCAAGGGGTTTAGGTCTGGGGACCTAGCTGGCCAATTTTGTGGACCATTGCGACCGATCCATCGCCCAGGGAACTGCTCATTGAGGTAAGTAACCACTGCACGGAAACAATGAGGTGGTGCTCCGTCGTGTTGGAAGTGCATTCAAAGTCTTGTAGCCAGGGGCACATCTTCTAACAGTTGCAGCAATTTGTTTTGCAAAAATTGTAAATAAATGTCCAGTAAGACGACCCTCAAAAATGAATGGACCAATTACCTGATCACACAACATTCCACACCGCACATTGACACTGAATCAATGTTGAAAGTTACTGTCCACAGTGGCACGGGGATTAATTTCTGACCAAACATGGGAATTGTGTGTGTTGTTAACACCGTTGCAGGTGAATTAAGCTTCATCAGTGAATAAGATGTAACGATGCAGACGCCGATTCTCATTAAGCCAATTACAAAATTCCAGTCGTCGGGCAGGATCCCCAGGTTCGAGGTGTTGGACACGTTGCAAGTGGTACGGTACATTCCTTCTTCATTCAATGTTCTCCATACTTTTTATTGCAAAACACCGAGACGTGTGGATATCCTTCGCGTACTAGTACAAGGGCTACGCTGTACCGCCTCAAGGATGTTCTCTTGCTCAGCCACGTCTTGTCGAACCACACGCTCATATGGAGTGTTAACGCTGGTAAGTGAGCCGGTATCTCGCAAAGTTTGGAACACACTGCTAATAACTTTTTGATTTAGAACGTCGCTGGTATTCAGCGACAGCAGCAACAACATTTCCATCGCAAAATCCATAAACATACACCATATCGGCATATTCAGCACTTGTAAATGTAAAAGGCATCTTGAAAGTAATACTAACACAGTAACAACTAACAATGCTATTGTCGATTTTTGCGTGCGCATGTTTCGACAGGCAACGTTCGGACAAGGTCATGGTTGCGCAGGCGCATGAGTTATGAGTGAGATTCACAGTGCTGAAAATCTACGAGCAGCCATAACTCCGCAAATTCGTATTTGACAATACAGACTGTAAATAAGTAAATAAACAAGTAAATAAACAATGTAGCGGAGAACGCATCGCGTACTGGTCGGCAATTGTCTCCCGAGTTCTGGATATTGCCTTGCCTTTTTCTAATTTTCAAACAGCCATAACTCTTTAATTATTCGGAATCGGACACATGTTCATATGAACTTTTTTGTTCATAATGACCTCAGAAATCATCCCCTGAAGTTATTCCATATCTTCGTGAATCATATATATATCGGACGAACGCATATAAAAGATTTGATAAGTGAAGTGTTGGAGACGGGGGGAGGGAGAATTCTACATAATGGTAATAAGGTTAAAGATACTCTTTTGTTTTTTTCAAGCGATATTTCCGCTAGCCTTTTAAGAACGGTTTGTGAATTGCGTTGCGATATATTTTCCTTCAGACCACTTTCTGATGTACGTCGTTGCAAAACGTATTCAATTTCTCCATGAGTTTTTTTTCACTACTACTTTTAAATCGCTGATTTTTATTCGATATTTGAACGAGGATAAAATTTCTTTGACTTAGCATTTTAAAAATATTCCGTAAGCGAATGGATGCATTGGTTAAGCGCCGTCGTAACTTAAGAAAAAAATCCAAAGAAAACGCTTAGAAAATTCGTGTGTTTAATGGAAATCGATATGGTCGCCCATTGTTGCGTGTTTACATTTTTATGACTTTTTTTGTTAACTACACTGACTGTTATTAAATGGCTCTCTGCCATCGATCACCGGCGTGTTAATGTATAAGAAATGGATATTTATTTGGAGGAATCGGTTTGGTCTTGAGGGGAGAAGAGGAAAAGATAGATGAGCCGAAAGAGATCAAACGGAGTCGGAAAGGAAGGAGGGAGGGAGGAAAGGTGGGCGAAGATGGTTGGTGTGGGATGCGTTTTTCCTTGAGAAAAAAATGCACGAAAAAAGGGGGGAAGGTGGTTTCTGATCGTGCGATCTCGCATTTGGCGAGAAGGAGAAAGGATAGTCTCGTGAAAGATTGTTCTCGGTCAAACGAAAGGAATTATTTGTTTCGCTGGAAATGGACCGGAAAGCCTTGGTCGGAGGAGAAGAATGGGAATGGGCAAGAGGTAAAAAGGGCTGGGACATGTTTTTAAAACTGCGTTTAATTGGAGTTTTCTCGTCGGATTTTTTTGGGTCGTGATTGGGTGGGGGATATTGATAGGTGCGATTCTCCGACGGAGATTGTGCTAGGTTAACTTATCCTATTTCGATTGTTTAATTAGCCGTTTGTTTATGGTTTCCCTGGACTACTAATTGTTTTGTGTCCCGTCGTTTTTATCCTGCTGTTTTATGGAGGATGAACGCAAGGATTTAGGTAGATATTTATTTGCTTTCTTCTTCTTCTTTTTTAACGGCTCAATTTAAAACAAACGAATGGATTAGAGGCTCGAAATATTTTAACTAAAGGCAGTCGGATTTTCAAGCTATTACGGCCAGCTATATCCGAAAGTTTTATATATTGGTCTCGTTTTATATGGAAACTTGTCATGTGTTACTGAACTAAACAATCGCACTCTCAGAATTAAATCTCGTTATTCACCTCAATATTCGGTCGAAAAAAACTGTTTGTAACGAATATATCCGTTTTGATCTTTCTAGCAGTGATAAACACTTGGGCGGTGGATAGGATTCATTCTATCCTACTAATGGACCAAGAGATGACATGATATGATCAATAATACTGACACGATATGGCAATATGATCACATAAAACTCATGTCGGTCCCAGTTAGGAATCCCACCCCTTCTGTTCTTCCAGGCACAGTAACGATATTTTGTTATGTATGTATTTCGGCACTGTTTAATCCGGCCAGAATTTTTCCGATTTTTATTTTTTATTTTTTATTTGATAATCAGTATTTAATCATATCACTAAGCCTACTATAGAAATTTCGCGCATACACTTTATTAAGATAACTTCCAATTATGAAGCATAAAAAATACAAGGCAATCCAAGAAAAATATGTCAAAATTTTGAAACTGACCAGCTATTCATTGCACACCGCTTAGTTACTCATTGCGCGTAGGTAAGCGGGAAACAGCAGGTGGTAAAAAAATAATATTAGAAAACTATATGAATTACAAAATTAATCATAATATCTGAATGCATTTACAAGCGTTTTTCTATAAAAATAGTATTTACCTAAGACAGAGAGACAGGTTTTGTGATCGACCATTTGATATTAAACGAACGTGTATGGTCAACCCTTTGCAGTGTTTTTCTTGGTAAACTATTTCAACTTATTAGACTTTGTTTACTTAGCAAAATGATTCTTACCATTCGTGATTTTGTAGTGCGTTCGAAGCCTTATATTTCTTTCGGCGAGATACGGTTAGACCTGAGCCAGTTTACTACAGCTTCAATTATAATGCAAACCACCGATTAGAACGGCGTTTCCCAAACGGCCATGTGCCGGTGATCGTTTTGAGTGCCGGAAAGACATCATTAAATATGAAAAACCAGTAATTTGTAAATTCTGAATGATCATTAGGGAAATAATCTTTCCCTAATGAATGGGTGATGATGTGGTGCCAAGAAGTAAATGCTAACAAAAAACTGTATGCATTATTTTTTTGTATTATAAAATTTAAATGTTTAAAGAGCGATAAGAATATGGGCCTCCAACCAGGGATGGCAACGGAATCGAACCCATCAGCGTGGACCGGTCCGTAGCGGGTTCGGTGACAGGGAGCGGAACCGTTTGATCGGAACCCATCAAGGAGAGAAACGTATCATGGAGCGATTCCCTGCGATCCGGAACTGGACCGAAACTTCGTAACTGCCCTCCCATGGGATTCGTTTCAGTTCAGGTTCTTGTAATTAAAACGTTTTAGTGCACATATATCCAATGACTATCGTATGGGTTCCTGGGGTACGTGAAAAGGTGTGGCTCAGTGTAGCGCTCGCACGCGGAGTCGGAGAAGGAACGGGCGGAGGGACGGACCCACTAACGAGTGTGCCGGCTAGTCCAGTCAAATTGGACATTTTAGGGGAAACAATTCATCAAGTTTTGAAACTTGGCAAATTTTTCCGTTAGAGCAACCTAGGCGGCCTGACGGCCTGGCCAACCTACAAAGCTAGGGGTGCGGAGCGGCGCGCTTGTGCTCCGGCGCCTAGTTGACTACCTGTAGGCTCGACTGCGGCACCCATCTTATCTGACCTCACCGTGTATGCACGCTTTAATACCGCTGTGCTCGTTCCACACGTTTGTATCAGTTAAGTTGGGTTTGGTTATGGAAAAGACATAATTCCCAGTAAGCTAATAATTTTATTAACAACTAGCGGAAGTGCCCGGCGTTGCTCGGGTTTTAAATGAATTGTCCATTCTCAACTTGCCTAAATACAAATGGAAATATCATGGGCCTGGTTGGTTTCAGTTGCATTCTAGGTGTTATTCTATTCAAGTAATTGCTAAAATAATGCAGTGCGTGAGGGGCTCAACTAAAAATCGCTTTTCAATTCACCAAGAATGCTTTCCTCTTCGGCTATCCCTCAACGACCTTCCGTCCCCCAGAATTACTTATTCGCTTCTACTGCAGCAATGTTTTTGTGCGACATATTACATTTTAAATGATACTGTTTAAAAATTTCATCTTTTATGTATATTCACAAAAATGTCATCAAAATAACAATAAAACATCAAAAGTTATGAATTTTTGAAAATCTTTGCCAATTTTCTCACCATTACCTTTGTTTTAAAAAAACCTCATCCGGCGAATAAGTTAAGTTCTCATAAATCTCATCCGGGCTTGAGAGGTTAAGGTATATATCTGAAACTTATTTTACCCGTTCGAAAGAATTTTTAGGAGTGAAAATGGACGGTCGATCAACACGTAAGTTGATATTGATATGTAGCTCCAAGGCTTAACTCCTGAAATCCAAATGACAAATACCGCATTTCGGACCCTTCCCCCTCCCCGCTCGAAATAATTTTTAACAGTGGAGATGGACGGTCGATCGCCACGTAAGTGGGAAACGATAAGTAGCTCCCAAGCTTGTAAAGTCTGAGCAACCCTGCTGTGGGGAATGATACATAGCTCTGCTAGAGTGACAAGTTGCACAAGGGACGTGACTTTAACGCGTACCAGGCTCTTACTTTAACATCCCTCGCTATCGCACTTGCTGTTTACTCTTACCGTTAAACCGACCTCCTCTAGGGTTGTCTTTCTTGTCGTCACTCTTGGCAATAGTGCCCAAATCAGTGGTTCCCAAACTGACTATCGCGGCACGCTGGGGTGCCGAAGCTGGTTGTTAGGATCGCCACGGAAGCATTTGTTTAAATATTCAACGATTTTTGAAATGTGTTGATAAATCAACGGGGCAATAATATTTCCTCTGATTATTTGAAGAATATGATACCAAATGAATAACTGCTCACAAAAACGTTTGTTGTGCCCGTATATGAAAATAAAGAACTTTGTTTAAGGATAGGAATGCCGCGAAATTCTGTTTACCTTTGAAATAGCGACCTGATTACAAAGGTGTTGGTAACCACTGGTCCAACCCCCATCCTCTTTCTCCCCCCGCCTGTCATGTCCTACTTTGCAGTTCCAGAAATAACAGTTCTAGTCGTACTTACCTAGGTGATGAACATAATACAATGAATTAAATGCATTCTTTGATACAGGTTTCTAATGCGTAAGATGTTTATTTACACATTAATCGAAGAAGCAAGATTAAATTTTCTATTTTGCGCTGGCCATCATCCAAACGTAGAGCAATGGTATTTCTTAATACGAGACATAGCTTTCACTTTGTACGCATTTTTTTTACCGCGTTCCCAGAATCCGATCATTAAACCGTATTACTAGCGACTGCGACGGATTTTGAGGTCATGACAACATACGCAGCATGTACTAATTGAATTCTTCCTGTATTTGATGATCGCAAAGTAATGGTCTCATGAAATGAGAAACTATTTTTTGATCACACTAGACAATAAGAACACTAATGGATGTATTGCAATACGCTCATTTAGTATTAAGAACGATTAACACGAAGTTCAGTGACCACGGATAGGATTCTCTTTCGTGAATTTAGTTTTGGGAGGCAAACAAATTGTTTATATCTTTACCCTGACCTTCGTAAAATAATATCATCTCGATGTACTTTGCAATAATCAACTTCTGTAATAGTCATCATCTTTATCAGATTAAAGTGGAGTAACTTTTTTTAACGCTAGAAAAATCAATTAACTCTCCGCCGTTATCTGACCTCTTTAACTTTTCTTTTATCTCTTCAGAGGACCCTCTCCGCGCTTTCTCCTTTCTCTTCTCCCTCATGGACCTAAGAGTCTATTTTTTCTCTCATCCTCCCCGTTTACTGTTTATTTTTTTAAAGTCCCAATTTTTGTTTTATTTTCGTGTTTACATTATCTCTCTCTATTTTATTGTCGATCATCTTAAATTCCAACCGCAGCTCGTAAAACGCTAATGTCCGGACGGTTCCAATACCTCTTCTACTTTATGGAGATATCAAGCTTTGAAAACGTATCAAGTCAGTTTTGGCATATGTACTTAAAAAAAAAAAAAGATGATCGCTTTGCAATTACATCTCCTTAAATAAAAAAAACGGGTTCGATTCATAAACCTGCTTTATGCTAGAACGATATTCGCAAGTACCTAAATCATAAAGCGCATCGAAAAAATGGTGAGGGGAAACTAGAAGGCAATATCATTCCGGAATTATCGGCCAATCTAATTTTCGGGATTGAAAATTTTCTCTTGAACCGTAATATTTCCCAAACATTTTGGAGTCATCTCCCAAGCTATCAACTGGTATTATTATTTTTACCGACGCACTGGGAGCGCATAAAAACAAATGATGCAATCGGCTGTCGAGAGAGAGTTTGAGAGAGAGAGAGGTATGACCTTTTTTTTAATACCCTTTTTCGTCATTTTTATACGAGCAGTAACCATTTTCATGGAAGGGTGATGGGTGGGTATACTTTGTACTTTACCTCACCGATGGCGGCTCTAATGCTCTTTGCAAAATTAAGCACGTTTCATCTCCGAGCGGCCGGCACGCGTGATGGCGGCGGACCAGGGGCTTAAAAGTGTCGACCGACGGAAATAGGGGCGTGTGGGATGGGAGGGAGAGAGAGAGAGATAGAAGGGTGGGAAAGTGAAGAGGGGGAGGGGGGAGGGGAGGAAAGGAAGGGGGGTGGAGATGGTTGGGGTTCACCAGGGCGTGTCGGGGTTAGCGCGAAGAGGGTGTGGAGGGCCAAGAGTGAGAGGGGAAGAGGTGCAGGAAGTATCCCTCCCCACTCCACGTGACAGATCGACCCGCCCTCTGGCGAGAACGTCCTCTATCTTCCTTTAAGGGTCCTAATTTATTTCCTTTGCTGCTTCGCTCTCCGCTATTCTTCTGTTTTTTTGCGACATCATCCTCCTCCTCCGCCACCTCTCCTTTTTTACCCCTTTCCCAAACATTTTATGAACATAAATCTTTGTTTTCTCTCTCTCTCGCCTCCACCGGTAGACGTTATAGTCCTATCTCTTTCTTTCTCTCCCTCTCTCACACCCTCTCTCTTCCTCTCCCCTCTTCCTTTTTGTCACCTCATACCCTTCGTTTTTTTGTCGACGTCACTGGAGTGCTTCTGTTTCATTCGCGCATAAAAAAAAGATTGTCGGAATATTTAACGATTAAAAAGCTTTTATTTTATTTTAGTTTTTTTTCCTCCGGGCGATTTTTTAGTATAAGTTAAGGGGCTGGACGCGCACCATTTGGAATGGTAATGTTTCGTGTGAGAGAAAATTCAATGGAGGGAAAATATTGCAATTCAAGGGGTGAGAGGAGAGAAAAACGTTTAATTTTTCGAGAAGGATATGTGGGACGGACTTGAGGTTTTTTACCCTTTCGAACGGCTGCTGATACGGAATTTTTAGCGTGTCATTGCGCGGAAATGGCGACTTTTTTTTCAAGTGAACGAATTTCTATAAAAAATTAAAGTTCGTCGGCAATCTACTAAAATGGAACGTATATTTAAGGTGGATATGCCGATTTTCTTTAAAACTCTTCTTAGATATCCAAGAATTTTGAAATATTTGTTTACTCTTTTCTGAGTCGTAATATTTTGCATAATAATTGATCGCCAAATACGATGGTATTTTAACGTAGGTCTCCTTCTTTTTTTAAACTTCTGTCTGGAATAGGTCGTTATTTTTTAAAGTGCTTTGTAACAAGTTGATAATTTTAATTTTTTACGATGAAAATAATTATAAAATCTATCAATTTTTTACGGTCAATTTAATTTTTCTTCCATTTCGCACTGTCTCGAAATTTAAAATTTGCAGTGTAATCAAGTTTTACGGAAGGTAAACGTTGCGATTTCGATCGTGTTCCAAATAAAGAAACAGAATTTGTGGCAATGAAATCAATATTATATATCATGTGAACTCTTATCCGAAATATTCTATAATTAATATTTCGTAACATATCATTATGAATGGGTATTGAAACTGGTATTTTATCGATGAAATGAGAAATTTGTTAAGTTAAATAAACGACCAAGAGCTATAAAAATGAAAACCTCATTAATGCTTTGAATTAATTACTTTACAAGTCATCATCGCCAAAAGATAATATCCTCGATAAACTGTTCCCGCTGCACATAGTAAATAAACTCTTAATAAATATTTTGTTTGGTAGTAATGCACATTACCCAATATTAATCTCAAACGAAATTCATCGTTTTCCGCGAGGACACAATTCCTGCTGATTCTTCACTTTTCGTACGCGCGAAACCGAAAAAAATAATTCCATTCCGCGACGGAACCACAAAATCGTTTTTCATTCAGGCGCCCGACGCATAAAGTCTGCGGACGCGTCGGTAATTAAATCAAAAAGGAGGAGAGACCCTTCTCGCTACGGAATACATATATACGTATATGTGCGCAATAAAAAAAAGAAACCGTTCTTATCCACGACTCTCGACTCGAAACTGTGACCTACGGCATTCCTTTCTCGAAGCCTCGCCCGAGTTTTATGCCCTAGGCGGCGCAGTCGATAAAAGCAGACGTCTATTGGAATTCTTCCGAATCCGACGTAGGCTAGACGCGCTTCTGCGACGCCGGGGAGAAGGCGGACAGAGGGAGAGAGGCGGACAGAGAAGAGACGGTGGTCGACCGCGCGGCTTTCTCTGCGATGAATGCTGCGGTAGAGAGTGACGAGTGTGTGTGTGTGTGGGAGAGAGAGAGAGAGGGTCGCGGATATGTGGAAGGGGGGATTAAGCGTTGTCTTTCGGAGAGGGAAGGGGCGGAAAGGAGAGTTCAATTTGCTACGCTTCGTGAAACCGTCTCACTCTCTCTCTCGCTGCTCTTCCAATGTGCCATTCCGACCACAAACGGCACTTCTCAGCCCCTCTTCCACTCCCGCCCCGATCTGCCACGGATTCCTCGTGCCGAATGACGCCGAAAAGAAGGTGGTTGTTGGTGGGCCTGTTTGGTGGCGAGTGGAGAGAGGGAGAGAGAGAGAGAGGGGGGGAATAGGGAGAGAGGAAGAGAGAGAGAGAGAGAGGAAGACAAGGATGCGTGCGATGTGTATCCCGGAATTCGGGAATTGACCCCTCCCAAATCTTAAAAGGACGCGGTATTTCTCCTCCCTTGTTGCCCAGAGCCATTTCCGCAAAGTGCGGTATTATCTTCGAAATTCATTTTCTTCCAGTTACGTTGGATGCTTATTCGCAGCTTTTTTTTCTGAGTGACGGGGCGAACATTTTTTTTATTCACCGGATATTTTTGCGCGGGTTACGACATTTTCAAGTAATTTCGATAATTTCCTTTCCATTAGTAAACTCAGTCTGAAAGAATTTAACGGTCGTCACGTTAGTTTCTTGTTACATGTGTTAATGATTAATTCATCGCGCTTCCTTACTTTAAGTACATCGAATGGATCCTGGCGAGAATATATTTTGATAACTCTTTCTTTGATTAGAAAACTTCACTCGAATTAATGAAATAATTTACCATATACTAGGGTTTCTGAGATATTAGAGCCAAACACAGTGATTAGCTGCGTTAAATTGGTTCGGAGGGAAACGTTGGTAATTTTTGTTTCAATTTTCAAAAGTTTCGAAACAAAACAGATTTTGAGGTTAAGGCAATGATAAAATTAATCGCATGAAAACAGCCTAACAGATAAATACCCGTAAATAATTATCACCATACACTAAATCATTTTATGGTTACTTATTTTAATAGCAAAATGTTGCAGTGGGACGGTTTAGTAGCATAATGCTGCACGTGCAGAATAATACATTACGGCTTAATTGCCGGTTTAATGATCTCTTTCGGGACGTTTATCTAAAAAAATATTGCCACGGTCCCATATTTTGCTTTGGCTATAAAATAAACTGCGGGTGATTGTGGCGAGGGGTAAAAATATCTACCACGAAAACATACATTCATTTTTCTCGGCATATGCTCGTTTCGAATGGCCAGACTAAAAAACAATTTTTAAATCGAAAGACATGCTTAACTTGTATTTAAGAGAAATATTTGACTTAGAACATGTTCATTGTTACCCTCGTAAAAACTATCCAACTTAATTATTTTTAACAATTAAACGCCGAGTGCTATTCCTTCAGAGGCATTTTAAATAGTGTTTCCAAGGAACTAAATTCGCTCCAAATAGGTCAGTATGGCTCTTAATCATATGAGTTGTTATTTGAACACGTGGGGAATTTGTTGGTGGTTGTATTTTTTGTGGCGAAGAGTTTCAAACTATTGACCGACAAGCATTATTCTGTTGGGAAGATTAATATTGCTACACTTTGTTTGCTTTTCTTTGGTAATACTTTCATGTAGGCAAATATGGCTAAATACATTAAGTAAAGTTTATTTTACTCAAGATGCAATTAAAGTCCTGTCGATAAAAAACTATACGAGTAGCATAAGTCTAGTGCTACGATTGTATTGTAAAGCTTTGTATAATTTTTAATTTATCAACAAATGTCAAGTATTATTTGATGATTTTTAAAACCAAAAACTCCTTATATTTCGTTCAAACTCGATTTCGTTCGACCCAAGCGAACACCATGAGGTAATTCCACATTTGCAACTTGTTAACTCCAGACAAGTGCTCTCTCACCCTTCTTCACCCCTTGAAGGCCACGGCGGAAGAAAAAGATGCAGTGCCGAAGTCTCAAATTGAATCTAAACAAAAACCTCGCATTTTTCTCCAAGCCGTAATATTTCACCCCTAAAAACTCACTTTCGCCTTGAATTTGATTAATACTTCGTGTCGTGCGCGATGATAACCGAGATGGCAAAGGAAGAGTTTTTGGGAAGGGACTCCATCTTCCTCGGGAGGAATTGGTTCCCTCATTCTGTCACACCTTTTCCACCCTCGTGATGAAATTGAAGTTGGTGGACGAGACGAGGAGAGGGGAGGAGAGGGGAGGGGAGAGGACGAGGTAAAGGTGACGGCGGAGAGTGGCTATGGAGGGAGGAGGGGGTGAGAGGAAGGAGGGAGAGCGAAACGGATAGGTACAAGGGTAGAAATGTGACGGTGTGGGAGGCGGGTAAATGGCACAGGGTGTTCCGAGACGAAATGAACGTGGGAGTGGGCGTGGTCAGGGTTATGATGAATATTCTGTTGATTGGGCCATGGAGGGAAACGGTGGCGTGGAAGGAAATGGCCAGGAGCAAGAGGGTTGGGGGGGTGGATGAAAAACTAGATACTGCATTAAATGGAATGGGAGAGAGAGGAAGGCATTGAGGGATCGATGATAACATAGGACTGCAAATTTTTGTTTACACGTTTCCTCAAGATATGTTTTATTTTTGTCCTTTGTGAAAACTTCGCTGACGGGAACTTATATTTTAAAACTTGGTATATTTTTAGAAGCTTTATATTCAACTAATGCACTTAAGTTTTCTAATTAAAACATGGTGTATAATATAAACACGTAATATAAGGAACTATAAAATAAAAAATATCTAAAAATACTTCGATACTTCAGCAGAATAAAGTGGAACACAATTTGGTATTCATACAAGAAATGGCACTATTTCTAATTTACTACAATAAAATTTTATATAATTTATGTAAGTAATGTGAAGTCAAATTAGTAGGTTATTGAAACGAATTAACTTTATGAAAACTTTGCTAATAGACTGTGAGGTGTAGGTAGTTGAAATCTGGTATATTAAGGCGAGGAAAACTAATAATTTGCACAATTTGACATTCAACCAGAACGATAAATTTATCATTGCACGAACTGTGAACCGACCTGATGGGTGGGTTGAAGCGAATATTTTTGTCACGTGTCGTTCGCAAAACTAATGAAAAATGTTACGCAAAACAGTTTCACATGGCAATAGTGGATTTTAAAAGCATTACATATATTCTTAGAAAATAGCAAAGAAATTCTGCCTGTATTAGAAATTAACACTTAAAATAATCCACTTATGATGAGAATTGTAATAAATTTACGAAATATTAAAGGTATATAAGGAATGCAGAATGGCACAAAACTCTACAGAAGAGATGAGAAACAGTAAATAAAAATTATAGATCAGTATGAAAGTTGAACTAGACCTAGATTATCCATTGGTCACAATGGGCACAGTCCCAAAAAATCATAGATGAATCAATAATGAGAAAAAAACTGCTAAATGAAACCTAATAATTTGCTTTAATTGAATCACTTTATAAAACCTTTTTTATTATAATAATACATCTACAAATGTTGAAGTATATATACACATGAAAATATATATCTATAGATCTATCTTGTGGGCCTACGATTATGAGTTTGTCCAGGGCCAACAAGTACTTTAATCCGGCCCTGAGTTGAACGCGCGAAAAGGACGATTAAGAGAAAGCATCTCCATCAAGTCTGTTATCGAAGTCGCGTCGAATGGAATAGGTGGCATTTTCCAAAAAATAGGAAGAAGATGAAATGGGAGTGCTAGTGAGAGTTGCGCGCAGATAACTGGACAAATAGATAAGCACGTGGAGAGAAGTGAAGATGTGATGAAAGTCTGACGCGTTGGAACCGAAGAGAGAGAGGGAGAGAGGGAGAAAGGGAAAGCTAACGAGGGAGAATGAACCAAAGAATTCGGCACGGGAAGAAAGCGACGGAAAAATGACGGCCTCCTAAGTTGGGAAAGACAAAGGATGACATGAGCGAAACGAAGAGAATGGAGGAAGACAAGAGAGGGAGAGAGAGAGAAGGGGCGAGGAAAAGGGAAAGGCGAAAACGAGAGAAGGGTGAGACGACCGCGTCGGAGAAAGAACGTGTATGCATTGATAGAGAAAGAGGGAGAGAGCGAGAGAGGAAGAGAGGGAGGGAGAGAGCGAGGGGGAGAGAGAGAGATAGCGACATGCGTTACTATAGTAGGAGTAGACGAGAGAAATGTTGTGGATTAGGGAAGATGAGAGGGAGAGAGAGAGAGAGAAAGTGGGGAGGGAGGGATGGAATGGGAAGCGAAACCGCTGAAGCAGATGAGAAAACGAGGTTTATTAGATTTGACATCACCCATCCAATTAGATAATTGTCCTTTGGGAAATCATCGACGTGGTTATCCACCTTTGTCCCATCGTCACCCTTCCACCGCCTCCCACGCATCTGCCCGTGAGATTCCCTCCCCCTCCCTTCGCCCCCCTCCCCCAAACACACGACCCCCTCCGCCTCTCCCTTACGCTTCCCCTCCTCCTCCACTCACTATTTCGGAACCTTCCTCGCATAGCCATCGGCCATCTCTCTTACTTCCTCCCCTTCCGATTAAATGATTTTAACTGCCTCTCCCCCCTTCCCGTCCTCTGTAGTAGCTCGGAGCGGCCATCTTCACGGTCCTTGATTACTGCTGCGACCGGGAGATCTGCTAATGGGAAGGTGTATTGGGGAGGGGGCTGGGGGAAAGGGGGAGGTTGTTTTAGCACATGCTACTCCAACGCGTTTTGTTTTTTTATACGCGTGTAAAGAAATGCTATTCTCTTTTGCTTTGCACGATCGGATGTATAAGGATTTTATCGGATGTAACTTGATTGAACTTTTTTACTTTCTCCATAGGTAGTAATGGGAAAGTATTGTATTCATGAAAAAAATCGTCTTCGAGATCTCAACGGAAATACATGTTTTGAGGTCCCCAGAACACGTTGAGACTATTTTCGGAATGATGTCTGTGTGTGTATGTTAGTGTGGGCGCTCTAACTCAAAAAGTACGTGCCATATCGTTACCAAACTTCATATATAACACTTTAACATGAGCATGAAGATCTGATTAGTTTTCTACAATAATGGGTAACCGGAAGTCGAGGTTTATTCGAAACCCGATTCGGTTTTTGCGATATTTCTTCGTTAAAATATCATTATTATATTTACAATTCTATACAAAAGGTATAGAGAATGTAATTTCCTACAACTTTCATTTGAAACAATTTTCTATTGTAGTTATTGTTTAGATGTTATTTATAAATAACCGGTTTTGTTTGAGACAAATTTTCGTAGAACCATCCATTTTGGAGATATTTTGCTTTTTCTTAATTTGCAGTATACAGCGGCACCACCATGTAGCCGTGGATAATGTAAACATATTCAAAATTTACGTAATTTACGGTAATAAGGATGACTGTATACTTTAACGATACGAAATAATAATTTTTCCTTATAATGCTATTCATAAAAAGAATTTAAATATCTATACCCCAGATATGGAGAAAGTCATGTGTTGGCCAAATCAGATTTTTATGGAACTATTTTAATAAGATTCTGCTCGGAAGTAACGTCGAGTTAACATTACAATCAAATATCTTTGATCAGTACCGTAAGCGACTCCAGTTTTAACGCAAACCTATGAGTAATAAGTTTTTTTAAAGTTTACATTACAACAAAAATCAGTTTTCCTGAAAAAATTTGTCTTGCTCTCCTGATATTGCTGATTATTAATCATACCTATGATTTTTAAAGCTGCACTAAATTTAAACACAACAAGCTTAACGTTTCAAAAGATCCTGCTTTAAATGAACTAAAATGTTCGTTTGCTCTGATTTGAAACTGTCGCCCCATTTGGCCGATATAAATAGCATTACACTGTAACGACTGTAAAGCTATTTATATGTACGATAGTTCATTTAAATTAGGATCTTTTATTTCTGATTTCTTCAAACATCTTTTAGTTTGCAACCATTATTCCTCTTTTATCTCCAAAATTCTTCATATAGCTGACAAAGGTTTTACGCTAAACATTTTGGAAAAATGGAAATTTTTACATGCGAAACACAACCCAGATTTTCTTTTAGTCAACGAACAGCAGTTCCTCTCCTATTCCCTTTTACACATGTCAGCGCCTCCCCCTCCCCCAATAACCACAACCCCTCCTTCCTTCCACCCCTCCCCATAGGTATATATATATATATGAATTTCATGGAATTGCGTACTTAATACCTGATGTTGGTTTTTATAAATACAGTAAAACTCGTTTAATACGTATCTGAGGGGACCGACTCATTGCTTCGTTTAAGCGTGACTATGTTATATACGAGAAACATGGTTTTTGGCCTATACATCCCATATAACACGTAGACACATACGGTAAAAGCTGTCCTATCCGGCTATTTAGAACCGGCCAGCCTTAGATACCGGCAATTACACAAATACAATTCCTTTTGTATTTCTTTTTCTTTTTTTATGAATTTTTGTGTGAATAGTATGTGTGTAATACCACAACTTCCACTTTAAAATTTCTTAAAATATAATATGTATATATTACGTATTTACTCCGTATACTTCTGTGGCTGCCGAGTTAGCATGGCGTTTTTGGTTACATAAGTCATTTGCACTGTCTAGATGTTTTGGTGTACTCCTACAATTTCCAGTTTTATCGCTTTTTATTATTTAAAATATTACCCATCCATTGAATATGGCATCAAAATTAATACCTAAAAGCAAGGAACAGGAGAGAAAGGGTTGGTTTAACGCTAACACATAAGCTGGAGCTGATCAAACGAATGGAAAAAGGAGAAAATAGAGCAGCCATAGCAAAAGAATTCAACATCGGATCTTCCACGCTCTACGATATCAAGGCTCTTAAGGCTAAATTAATTAAATTTGTGTCATCTTCTGAGACGAGTAAATCAATTAATAAACATCATACGCTTCATAACCCAAAATTGAGGAACTGGATAAAATATTATATGACTGGTTTTCACAGAAATGTTCAGAAGAATTAAATAATTTCGTCCTTTTCTAATAGAGTAAATAAAGATAAATTATAAAGATAAATAAGAAAGATATAATCCAATAAATTCAATTTTGGGAACAGGTTCACTGCCGTAATCCCCAAACTTCCCGGACGTCCTAAACTTTTCAATAGTCTTTTTGTTTTGCATGTAAGCGTAGCAACGTATTAAATAAGAATGGGTAAATAGTGTCTATATCTAACTAGGTGTGGAAGAATTAAAATGGAAAATGCAAACCCCATGCATAGTTATGTTTGGGAAGTACGATAGTGAACCTAAGATCAATTTTGTTTGGTTGTTGCTAAATTTGCGATGTCTAAATCGAAAATCGCTCCCCTAACCGGATATTTCTCCTAATCGGCTTTCCACAATCCCCAAGATAGCCGGATAACACAGCTTTTACTGTATTTGCAGTGAGTGAGTCGACTTCAATGCCGTACTTACATATGCAAGGAGATGCTTATCAACTTCGCGGCATGTAAAATGTTCGACTGCTACTACATACTATTTTTTAAATGGTCAATTAATATTATTATTATGGTCATTAATTTACATAAACATTTCACATTTTTAATATCAATTTCAAAACAAAGGGATCGTGGAAATTCGTATGGAAGAGGTAGATGGAGGAAGGGGACCTCTAGGTACAAGTGCGCGGTAAACGGGCGGAAACTATTCATTACTTATCGCTCTGCTCGCCAAAATTCGTTATATATGGGGCATTTTTTTGGCACGGGACCAAACATTTGTTCGTTACAGCCGAGAATTCGTAAAATGCGTGTTGGTGACATCCGAGAAATTTAACCAATGCCCTTATGGAGAAATTCAAGGGACCGAGACATTTCTTCGTTATAGCCGAGATTTCGTTTTAGGCGTGATCGTTATAAACGAGTTTTACTGTATTGTGGAATCTGTATAATTTTCATTAAATTTGTGTTGTTATTTGTATTAATAATTCATCCAATCTTTTTGTGATGGAATTCCTCTAAGTCTCGTCCTCGTCTATTAATGTTACGAAAAATAGAATGTTAAATATTTTAACGTTTCCGTTCGGTAACATTGAGAAAGTTCTAGCATTTTCAGGCTGAAATGAAATGCATGACGCATTTAGGATAAATATGTTATGATCTTGAATAAATCATAAACATTGGACATTCGCTCGTACGAACAATGCAGTATAAAATTGAACATTTAAAAGATAATTTTAACCGATCTTATTCTGCCTTATCTGACTATAAAGCCATTATTTTTTTACAGAAAATTCTGAAAAAACGGAATTAAATAATTACTACGTAATTTTAGCATACGTGAAACAAATTCTTATTTCTCTGACGGACTTACGTTGTGTTCATTACCGCTCTAAAAAAATTGGATTGCAAATACTTCCAAACGCGTCCTAAATGAAAGATAGAAAAATTTTTCTCGAATGCATATTCTACAGACGCCTCGTGGTCTGCAGGCCCTTTTCAATAAAAAAAAAGCTAGAAAAACGCTAGAGCGACTTTTTTTAATAACTCGAATGCCTCCAGAATAAGGGAATTCCGGGAAGCATTATAAGTTTGGTAAACGTTTCTGGTGCGAAATCTGGGACTTGCCAACTCTTTATAAATATACTTTTATATATATATATATATATATATATATATATATATATATATATATATATATAATCGAATAACGATTTTGTTTCTTCGCATTTTAAATTTTTATCGTAGCGTAAAAAGAATATCGAACTTAACGGTGAAGTAGAGAATTACTACTTGGTAGTGTTGAGGCGGGGCCAGAGGAATGGTTTTAAGGAGAGGAAGATAAGGGCTAAAAGAAGGCGGGTAATGGAATAATGGAATACCTCTTCTCCCCTGGAGGGATTTTTTCTCGAAAAATGTAGAAATGGCGGAAAAACTAAGAAGATTGGAGTTGCATTCCAAGAGTCCACATAAAGAACATCCGAAAAGAACAGCCAGGAGAAAATTATTTTATTTTGCAAAGAGGGAGTGATTACCCAACCGCATGCGAGTTGCAAACTCGCTTACGAGGATGAGTCGGAATTTGTTATTTTAGGTAAAAATAACACGCGGTCAGATTGAAACAAGGTAGGAACGAGACTATATGGAGGAATAATACGCGGAAAGATATTACCCCCTGGCTGTAGAAACGGCATCGCGACCTTAGGAAAAAGTAATTTCCCTCCCTCTCTCTCTCTCTCTATCTCCACCCCAAGAAAGCTTTACCGCGAGCGACATAAATTCTAAATGCATGGTTTTAAATAAAATCTTAACCGTAAGTTTTTTTTGGCAGAAATAAAAGATTTAGTTCATTCCGGGTCGAGTCGTGGAACTTAAACCGTATAAAAGCTTTCTTTTTCTTTTTTACGAGAGTGCGCTTTCAAAAAGTTTAAATGACGCGAGCACGGCGAAGAAGAAATACGATAAAACGACGTACATGCGCGTATGTATATTTAAATCTTTAATTTTCGTGTCTCCTATAACTCCGGAAGCGTTCTCCCCGCGCGTTAAATTAATTCCTGGAAGAAGGTGTCATAAACGTGCGAAAGTCTTCGTAATTGTCGTCGTAAAGAACGCGAGCGCTCAAACATTAAGTTTTCATATTCACCTTCGCTCTTGCCGTATCCTCCTGTCCGAGTTTTCGAATGGCTTGCAGCCTTTATGATTCGTCTATTATTAAAATATCCGCTTCAGAAGAGTCGTTCCCATCGCTTGCGGAAAAAGAATGGGCTTTGGTATATTTTTAGCCCATGACGATTGTGTTACTGTATTCAATGTGGCAATTTCAAGATGCCACTTTCATGTAATATTTTCATTCCTTGATATGAATTTTGTTTTTTGTGACTGTAAAATTCATAAAGCAATATCCTTTGAATGCTGTGAATTGCGGGTATTTTCGAGAGAAATTCATACAATATTATTTTTACGGTGAGATGTATGCCTTTTTCAGTGTTTAAATAAAAAAGTCGATTTTTTAGGATTTATATTGCTGATAAACTTCTGTATGATTTCGATGACTAGAACCACTGTTTATTCTCACGCGTGAGTTTCTCTGCGATCATTCATATTTCACGTTAACGCTATTTCTGTTCATAATAATATTCGTTGAACTTATTAATATTCCTTTCTGGATATTTCTCTAATTTATTTTCTCGAAAATTTTTAGTAGAGTCCAAGGAAATGAAGTTTATTAAAAATTCCTCCTTTGACACAAAAACACTTCTATCCCCTTCCGTGGAATATAATAAAATTTTGATTGTTTGCTCATTTACAGATAAACAAAGCTGGGATTGTCACAAATAGAATGGTTTACAAATGAATTCTTACTCGATATGTAAGTTTCCACCTTCCATTGCTTGTATGTGTTACCTTTGTTAACCCTTCGAAATTTCCGATTATGCAGTTTTTACCCTGAAAATAAATTTAATTAATTAAAGTGGAAATTTACCGTGTTTTTTTTTATTTCATTTGAATAATGACGTTCCTTTAAGTTACACCATCTTGGGTCAATTATTTAGAATTATTCACATTATATTTTTCTTATTTTTTTAAAATTTATTTTATTTTAATTTATAATTGTAATTTTTTAACCAGTAATGTATTTAAAAATTCGAAGTTTTTAAACTAGCCGGGAAAATGTTAGGAATTATTTTCGTGTTCATAAATTCTAATGCGGTCAGAATCCCGTGAAAGTAGCGATACATCACGAGCTGTAAACTTACCAATTAGAAAATCCGTACCGTCGTAATAAAAGGATTTAATCTCCGGGAGTAAAGCCGTTGGTACTTGAACTAATCCAGTAAGAGTTTCCTTTCGCGCAGTTCTTTTTTGTGAATGCCTCTTGTTTCTCTTTTAGGGTCTCCTGAACCGCAGTTCCTCCCTTAATTTCTAAATTATTTTTGTGAAGAGTAAATAGAGAGAAAGAAAGATGCTCACACCGCAAGAAAGGGGATCGATTTGTTTTCGGCGAGGATCGGTTAGTGATACACAGCGCTTATTTTATAATTATTGAAGATTGCAGTTAGGGGAATCCTCTTATTTCTTCGTAAATTATTTTATAGATTCCAGATAATATCCAGTTTCCTTACGATTAGATGGACAATTATTGAAATTAGATAATTTAAATTTATTTCGCCGAACTCAAGATGTCAGATTCCGTGAATGTACCAGAATATCAGAACGTCCTGAAGGGAAATTTTATTTTTTTCAATGGGCAAATTTACAGGATTTACAGGATTAGCTAATAGATAATTACATACTTTCCTTTCATAACTTGTTTTCGATAACCACTAAACCCATCACCATATGCGGCCAAGTAATTTGAATAAGTTAAATGGCTGTAAGCCAATGTTCAATGTAGTCTACTTGCTATATATTACATAACGTCTAACTTTAATGATATTCACGCGACCAGAACGTTGACTCGCAATGCCAACCACGCAGCCATTCCCGAAAACAAATACTAAATTAATTAAGTAATTCCAATTTCGAATATCATTCATATTCAATTCGCATAATCAGGAAAATAAGAATCTCTCTTGGCACAACAGCCTTTGCTCTCAAGATCGATGCTGTAGTCGTCATGGATACAGTTTTGAAATGCCAATCTTTTAATTCCATATAATTTTTTAAAAGGAATTTAGGAATTCGGTGGATATATCAGATTTCTGACGGTGAAAGATGGATTGAGGAAAATATGCGCAGAAAATTCCAACGTTTCAAAAGGAGTTGCTCAGATGCGGTGTTTGATCGAGGGATTGAAGCAGCAGTTTTAATTCTGGACTAAAATTTGGAAGAAAAGGCTCCAGGATGTGATAGATAACCGCGGCATTGGGTTGCGAGCGTAATTAAGTTTGATAACCCCGTTCTCAAAGAGATCTTCTCCTCGGCTCTCTCGTTTTATCCTTTTAACCTTTTCTCGATTCTTCTTTCTCTGCTCTCTAGAAAGGTTTTATTTTTCATCTGGGACGTGGCAATTTAAATTAAAGTTATTTACACTAGGGGGTATTCAATTTTCCCAAGAATAACTCGAAATAGTGTTGAGTTTTCTCATCTTAATAACAACTTTATCGCGTTCGTTCAAACTCTCTTATTATGTAGGTATAAAAAGGAAAATTAGGATTATCGGATTAAGTGAAGAGAGCGGGTGAATTAAATTAGATATTAGATTGCTGCGCGGAGGACTTCTTTAACTTAATAAATATCCAATTAAAAAATTCATAATGTTATGGTAAACGAACTCAAAATATGACCCGATATAATTGGATTTAAAATTAGATAAAAGCTGAGACTTGATAAAATAGAGTTTATCAACGTGTCAGTATATTATCGTTGTCTTTTATTTGTTTTTAATTTCATCCCTATAGTTAAACGCATACGTAACGGAACCTCAAAAATCCTTGAATACTCTCCTAGTGTAAAAATGAACCAAAATTCACAGAAGCAGAATGAGTTAATCCTTTAATTATACGTGTAAAACATTGATTACTTAACACCGTTGCAGGGATGACTCGCGGCAAAATGTGTATTTGAATGAATTATTCATTAAATCCAGCCGTCAAAATACGCGAACGAAACATTTTATTGCAAAAATTTGAGAATAGATCATTATTTTCCCCATCAAACATTTTTACAAGAAATTAAAATCCAAATTCGTTAAATTTAGTTTTAATATACATATTTATTAAATATCTCCATTAAAAATCTCTCCACTTAACGCGGACCAATCTCCGTTTTAGCTTTAAGGTAAGCGCTACGTTTCGCGATTACAGTATTCATTTCAAAACCGATTATAAGCATTCCTTGCAACCAACGCGCAGAGCATACGTCCATTATTTTGCCAGTTTAAATAAATGGAGAGGAATCGTACCTCTATCGTGATGAAAATGACGCATTGCTGGAAACGAAACAATTCGGCTTACACTTTATCCGCCATAATCCCATCCCGGTTTGGTATTTCATATCCGCGAGAAAGAGAAAAATATAAATACGTCCAAACGAATCGAAGAGGGAAGGAAAAAATTTTCAGCCGGTCACAATCCAAATTAGGAAGCGGAAAGGGGAACCCCATTATCTCCTCGACTCGCACACAAAACAAAGAGTCCCGCCTCGCCCTCCACATTCTCCAATCAATCGGCAAAAACCCTTTGTCTGTCTGTGTGCCCCGTATCATCACTCGTGTCTCTTTGCCCTCCCCTGTCCCTCCTCTCTGCAGCGCGATTTCATCATCAAAAGACACATTTATTTTTTGGTTTTGTTCGTGTTCGATTTTCTGTTTTTGGATACAACTTTGATGCCTCTATTTTTCCGTTTCGTGTTACCTTGCGAGGGATCCTGGCAACACATCCTCTCTTCCTCTCTAGGGCGCGGAACACGCTCTTGATGCTTTGCAGGAAATGCGCCGCAGACATGTAAGAGATGAGAGGGATTGGGTTGACCAAAGAACGGACGTAAACCGCAGCGTTATGGAAAATTAGATTTAAATGGAGAGAGAGAGGGAAAAGAAAGATAGCGTTGTATCGTTGACGAGGAGGGTGATAAATAGAAAGAGAGAATAGGCGAGACCGGAATGGACGGATAGAGGGGAAAGGAAATGCTGAAGAGGGCGTGGAAAACTTGGAGAACGGACGCGGAGGAAGAGCAAGAAAAGCATGAAGAGTGATATGGAAATAATATTTCGTCTATGAAGTGGAAAGTCGGAAAATGTGAAAAAGAGGATGAATTGGGGTGCGTTGCAACATGAGGAATAGGTGTGGTCTATGCAAGGTGGATGATTGAAAGAGGCGAAGGCTGCGAAAAATCCATCTTTCCCATTGCAAACATTGGAGCGTTGCCTTTTCATTGGCTTCGGCAAATCCGGCGGAGCTCTTCGGAGAAACTGGGTTAGAATCACGTATATGCTAGCCCGTGTCTTTTTTTTTAAACCCATTTTTTGCATTTCCGTGAAAGTTAGCCTAGTCAAAATACTATCTCAGTAACTTTATTTTTAAGAACCTTTCTTAGAAATGTAAAATTTTTGCTCGAACGAATCACCGCAAAAAAAGTTATTTTTAACGCTTCTTTAAAATGTCGTATATTATTATTTTTTTGACGTAGCAGAGGCTCCGATCCTGTAACTGGACCCAAACACACTGATGACTCGCATCACTAATCTGCATTGGCAATAAAGATGTGATATTGCCTAGTTAGCAATCTGCGAGATAGTCACGGTAATTGAAAGTTCCTGTTGTTAAAAAGTTACGTTATCCTTTTCCGTAATCAAAACCAATTTTTGGCTTGATCTGAAGTGTATATGTCTATCTTATTGTTAGTTATTATTATTATTGTCAATACAATGCCATTTAGTTATCTGCTAGGTGGCAAGGGTAACAAACTATTAAAAACAACATTCACACACAAATATAATAACTTATTCTAAATACAAAATATTAATATAAAAGTAATGTTATTATATAAATCTAATAAGGAACATATTAATTTATATTCAATTTAAACAATCTCTTACGAAAACATTTTGCATTTTTGGGAAAGGGCTCAAAAACTTCTCCAGGTAATTCATTCCATTCTTTTATACCTCTTTTTAAAAATGAATACTTAGTTATATCCCGCTTGTGACTTAATAGTTGCATCTTCCATTTGTGGACTTCCCTTCCATAGTAACAACGACATTGTGTTTTTATTTTTAGATCTGCAAATGCATCCTTCCCCATAAGCTCTTCAAAAATTTTACTTAATCTAGTAATTTTTCTCCTCTTCGGTAAAGTATCCCAACCTAAATTACTAATCATATCCTTAACGCTATCCTTTCTCCCATATTTTCCTAATACAAATCTAGCAGCTCTCCTTTGTATTTTTTCTATTTTTGATTGTGAACTTTTATTATAAGGATCCCATAAACTAACTACATACTCCACAATTGGCCTTACTAAACTAAAATACGCTCTCTCTTTTGTTGCTTTAGAACAATTTTTTAAAGTTCTTTTAACAAAGTTTAAGGTTTTATGGGCTTTTTTTTTTACGACCATTTCAATGTAATCATTCCACTTAAGGTCGTTTGAAAAAATTAAACCTAAATACTTACATTTTTTAACTAATGGTATATTTACCTCACGTAATTGATAAAATTAAATCTAGTTTTGTGAAAATTATTTAAATTACTTTTAATACAATTTATTTTCATTTTATTTTCCTTGATCCATACATAAACTCTATTTAAATCATTCTGTAAGGAAATACAGTCGTCGGCAGATTTTAATCACCCTGTAAATCACGCAATCGTCGGCAAATAAACGAACTTTACAATTTATAACTGCTGATAAATCATTAATAAAAATTAAAAACAATAAGGGTGCAATAGCGCTGCCCTGAGGGACACCAGAATGCACAAGAATCTCGTCAGACATTTGGTCTTTAATTTTTATTTTTTGTTTCCTGCACCTCAGAAATACTTCAGTCCAATCCACAACCCTTGGATCTAAACCCATTTGCTTTATTTTCCGTATCAATATATTGTGATTTACCACATCAAATGCTTTAGTAAAGTCAATAACTATGGCATCCACCTGCTCCCCGCCATCATAAGCAAATACTAAGTCCTGGTAGAAACCTATCATTTGGGTATCACACGAGAAGCCCTTCCTAAAACCATGTTGACTGGAGCTTATACAATTATTTATTTGACAAAAATCCTTAATATATTCCGTTACCATTTTTTCAAAAATTTTACATACAACACTATTCAAACAAATTGGCCTATAATTTTCTACTATCTCCTTCCTTCCACTTTTATGAATGGGTACTACAATTGATTTTCGCCAGTCATCAGGAATATCTTTATAATAATTATTATTGTAAACAAACGTAGCAAATAAGGCACAATTTCTTTACCCCCAATCTTTAATATTTCCCCTCGTATACCATCTAATCAATGTTCCCTCTAAGCTGCGCGGCCTCGCGGCCGCGCACCAATTTCTAAACACCTGCGCACTGATTACAGTACTCCGCGCACCACAGACTAGAAGCAGTGACGTAGGGGTCACACCCGCAGCCCCGCGCGGCGGGGGTGGCCAGGGACGAATGGGGTACAAAGCAAACCAGGCTAAATGGTCTCACAAGCAAAGGACGCCAAGAAAGAGTAATAATCTTAAGAGGGAGAGGAAAGAAAAGATGGTTGAACCATACAAGAGTATGATTTGTTTTTACTCCTTAGTGTAGGAGCCGTATGAACGTTGATTAATTGAAAATATCTCGATTTGAAGCGCGGACGGCGTAAGCTAATATTTCCGATCTCGTTCTAGGCTAAGTGAGCTTTGCGATCAGATTGCTGACTACAAAGATTACTTACAAAGATTACTTTGTAAACGGATTGTTGTCTGTCCCTTGCGCTAGGTCAGTCAAGGTCACAACTCGTTAACCTCCGTCCCCAATACTCTTCCATATGAAACAAAACACCCTTAGTGTGAGAAGTGGGCAGATGGGCGAATTTCAAGCTCTCATTTAGGAAGTGGAATAGCCATCGAAAGATTTTTCTTGTCCTTTAATATTCCGTCCTTTCTCCTGTATCATCCACGAGTAGTTAGTCCTCAGAGATGGACTTCCAGTCTAGTAAACGTATTTCTACATTCTTCGTCGGAGATTAAATATTAATATATTTTGAACATGAAATATTAATATTTATAAGGGACGTTTATCATTTCCTAAAAATTAAAGCGAATTCTTGATTAACGTAACATATGTAGTACTCATTTGTTATCTCCATCACAGTATTTAGCCGGTCAGAGTGCACCTGCATCAAAGGAAAGGCCACACATCGCGATCGGAATAAGTCTCATTTTAAATTAATTCCAAAGGGGCAGTCAGTAAAATGATAATATGATTCAAAGCGATAATTAGTGTAAACTTGATAAAAAGATAACCTAATTTGATAATGATGTCATTAAAAACAAAGCAAGATTTATTATGTGGAAGGACCTCTGTTGCCCGGGGTTGTCCTCGGTTTTGGAGTCACAGCGTTAAGACACAAACACACGTTCTCTTTTATTTATATTACTGTTCATGGAGAGTATGAGTACCTTTATTAATACTTAATTTATTATAAAAACCAAGGGATCTATACAGATTCACATTTGCTAACTAAAATTCTAACAAACGCATTTCCTCAATTTCAGCCCTTGCCTAAGATGTCAAAAAGAAAGACAAATGGTTCTCTCTTAAGAAAAATAAGGCCTGTGTGCTTTTTAAACACGAATGGCTTTCTCAGTCGATTGAAACTGAAATGCCATTTTCGTCACAGAAGGTGAAGGTGAAAATAGGAGAAATCTTTGTTTATCGTCGTGATACAGATGATGTGATTTGCACAATCAAGCAAATGCTGAAGGAGAGTTTATTTCTGGGAAAAATGGATCCAATGGAAATTGGATTACTTGAAGTGACATATCAACCAAAAAGCGCACATAGATTCCGTTAATACTTTACGTAACAGAAACAAAAGTGGAATTTTACGAGTTTTAACCGAAAAACCAAGAAGATCGTGAGAGGAGAATAGAACTCTCCGGGCGTAAGAAGGCCGATGCTAATATGATAAAAAATTTTAATTGATAATGTTATACTTGTTATAACCATTAATTCATCCATGCTCTCCGTGCAGGATATTCATGATCATGTGGCTAACAATAAGTATGTAACCATTCCGGAATCCTGACGCAGTAAGAATTATGCCTTTGAACTTGTAGAGTGTATTAACTTGGTCATACAAAAGGAGTTCATGGATGAACTGCGTGAATCTTCTTTCCATTCTCTGGTAGTAGACGAAAGTACAGACATTTCTGTACATAAAATGCTGATTTTCTACATCAAGTATCGACCGAAATCTGAACTTCTTTACAAGACTAGGTTTGCAGGCATCTTGAAACTGTGCTTGCGACAGAATTTCTATTGTTAAAGCAATTAAGTAATTTATGTTGATAATAATCTAGATTTACAGAAAATGGTAATGTTTACATCAGATGGAGCTTCAGTTATGTTAGGAAAAAATAATGGCGTCGCAGCAGTACCATGGAAGAAATAATAGGAAGTGCAGCTTCGATCTTTTCCCGAGTACCTATAGATGTCTCTGATGCTTGCGCCTGCAGCGATCCTATCGGTCATTGTGAGTCTAAAAATACCCATTCCACATTCATTATTCAAACCATGGAGGAAATAATTAATTATTAATAATTAATTATTAATAATAATAATTAATTATTCTTCCATGATTCAAACTGTTCAAACCAATTCGTTGGAAATCGCGTGGGAAAGTGGTGGGGTTTTTCAGCGTCGTGTTTTTCTAATTGTTGAAATGGAACGGAATGCTTATTGTGCAGCATATTGGTGCAACAATTTTAACGGTTGCAGGGTAGACAAGAAGATTTCGGATTTCCGAAGGATATTTCGAGGTGAGCTTAAAGAAGAGATACCGCATAAAACGGAATACTTGTGTTAAGTTGAGAATTACGTGTTTTTGTTATTAGTCTTGATGCCCATTTCTGCTTTATAATTTAGGGCAAAATTTTGCCTGAGGGAGGATTTAATGTCTGCGGATATCAACTGTATGAAGAAGTATAGGGTCTGCAGTGGTCATTTTACAGATGATGATTTCAGCAGCAGATTCCCTCGGCCTCTCCTAAAAACGAATGCTGTTCCTAGTGTATTTGAAGGTATGAAAACAAGTTTGAGTATTATACATGGTATACAGTGAAACTTCGATTTTATTATATACCGGTTTTTCGAATTTCGTTAACTTAATCCTATGGTATTCTAATTCTTGTAGATGAGCCGAGGGATTCCGAGGATGTTTTACATTCTCCCAAAACTCACTCAACACCAAAACAATTTGGTAAGTTTTAGAAAATTTTAGCATTTATTAATTTATACTGTCCACTTGCCTTTACCAACGAGTCGCCGGAACAAATATTATTGTTATTTATGAATGTATTTCTATCCGGAAAAGAATGTTGTTTTTATAAATGTTGTATTGTTATTCTTTACGTGAGTAAATAAAAAATCTTGCACCCAGTTGTTTTGTTTTAATTTGAGTCCTAACTTATGTTAAATACGTCACCTAGCTTCTTAATTCAAATGTACCGCCAAAACCTGGTCTGCCGCTTGAGTTTAAATTACGTATTACCATTGTCCTTATGGGAGCTGCGCTTCCTATTATTGTTCCATGGCAGTACTTCGAAGAGAAATTAAGCATTTAACGGAGCAGCATTGCGTAGCTCACAGAGAAGATCTAGGAATAGATGATGCTACGAAACATGTCTCAATTATGCACGATACTGAAACTCTTTTAAGAACTGTTTATACATTGTTCAGCAGATCATCTGTAAAGAAAGAGCAATTTCAAGAATTGGCAAAAGTTACAGAATATCATGCGCTGGCATTTAGACCTCCAAATGAAGATGGCTTTCAAGACATTTTGCAGTAAGTGCACTTATTCGAAATGATAACGTCTTGATTGACTACTACACACAACAAGTCAATGACTGCAACGATCCAATAAACAAATATTGTCTGAATATTCTTGAAAATCCACAATATCGCGTTGCATTAACAGTTCTGAACGATGTTCTAGGTGAACTTGCATCACTGTTCACGTTATTCCAAAGAACTTGTTTAACTTCAATTGAGGCAATGCAATTCGCAAAAGCTAAAATTAATAAACTGAGAAGCCAGTATTTAGTGAAGTTGTTTATTGGAGCGATGAAGCCAAGGCTCTGGCTTCTGTCGATAGAGATGTTGACACTGCTGCGATTCTTAGATTTGTTGAGGTTCTATGCGATCACTTAGATAACAGACTTCCAGAAGAGGAGTTGAAGGACTGGCATGCATTTGATCAGAATGCAATCAACTACACCTCAAATTTTGAATATGGAAAGGACAATGTGGTAGAATTAACGAAGAAATATTCTTCCCTTATTCCAAACTATGAAGAAAGTACACTCACAAAAATGTGTGGGCAATACAGTGATTTTAAATTTTTAGTATGTCAAAAATTTTAAACGGGTTCAATTCAGACATTCACTGATTCGGTGAACTATACTTTGAAGGATGACCAATTTAAGGAACTATCGATTCTTTTGGATATTTGTGCGACCTTTCAGGCATCAAGTGCTGGCTGTGAACGTGGTTTTAGCTAAATGAACATAATTACATCTAAATCTAGAAATGGATTAGAAACGAATCATTTAGACAACTTGATGAGAATCAAATCCTACATTTCACTTGGCCATAATTTGAATTTAGATGAGATCTACAAAACATTGGGTTGATAATAAAGAGAGGCGCGAAAAGAAGAAATGAAGATGCGCTAAAAGCGACACTCCCTTTGTACTACTTGTTTTTATTACAATTTTTATAAAATGGCTAATACAAAGTAAAAAAAGCATATTAGAATAATCTTATAGTAAATTTTATAGATGAAATTAAATGTTATATTTTTTTATTTCTACCTTATTTTCATATAAAAATGTAAAAAGTTCTTGCATAAAAGGCCGCTCAGTTCATGGTGTGATTTTACAAAGACCGCTCAGACTCCTCCGTTTCCGCTCACAATCAGATAGTCAGCCTCATTAGAGGGAACATTGCATCTAATCCACAGGATCTATTTCTCTTAAGGTTTTTAATCCGTTTATAAATATCATTAAAACCTATACTAAAAGGATATGGTTTCATATATGTACACTGATACTCCAGTGTCAACTTCTAAATTATCACTAATCAAATTTTCTGATTTAATATATACATCAGAAAAATACTTATGAAACTCATTTGCTTTATCTACATTTCTTTTAAAGCTATACCATCTTTATGTTTTATAATTTGAATGACACCTCTACCGGACTTCCTTCTTCTCACATATTTATAAAAACCCAGTAAATTTTTTAAAAATCATCCTGCGCAATCTTTTTCTCTTTAACTTTTTTAACATTTCCTTGTATTTTCCTTCATAACTTTTATTTGTCCTATACTTATTGTAATATAGCCGGAGTCTTCTCTTAAGGACCTTAATATCTTTGGTAGTTAAAAAATGTAGCTTACTCTATCGGTCATTTGAATGTATGAAAGTGTCGAGCTGGTAGCTCATTGTTGACATATTTCGAATGATAATTTAAATATTTTAATTGTTTCAATTTTTGGATTCGCTAACAATACATCAGTACCCCGCTATAACGTACGGATAAATTCCAGGGTTTTGGTATGTAAAGCGAAAGTACGTTAAGCGAGTAAAGGAACTACATGTTAAAAGGGGTTTAGGTTCCAGACTCAAACACAAACGTGGGTTTTTTTCAATAAAGCCTAAAAAGTGTTATACAAAGTATTAACAGCAATAAGTAACACACAAACAGTGCACGAAATAGTCTAAAATTCAAAGAAAAACGTCATTAATTTTGAAAATCTATCCTAAAAAAATCAATCATACATTATAAACATTGATCATCATCTTCCGAAGCATCAAATTTGTGGTGGGGCAAGAAAATAAATTATTATTGGAAGAATTTTTGAGGAGACATGGGCTAAGGATCATGAAGACCATGATCATTGGAACAAGTTTTATCTGGAGACATTGACGGTGCAGGTGGTGTAGCAGGGCTTTTGAAGAATCGATCCAAGCGAGTTTGAATAGGCTTATGTCGCTGTTTTTGAAGCTCATAGTAGTAGTTAATCTCTCATTTTACAGTTCTCACAACTGAAGAGCTGCACTCAACATTAGTGTAGCATTCTTCCATGAAGTTTAAGATGTTCTCTAGCATTTTGTGTCTGATCACAATTCGATCTGCATCGAACTGAATACTAAGAGACAATGCGTTGCTGTAAACAGAATCTTATAGAGCGCATTTACTCACAAGTTGAGGAATTCGTACGAAAGATGGCAGCAACTATCGAGGGTGTTGTTATGCAACCCGCCTATCACATGCGGAATATGCGTTGCCTATATTCACGGCGTGCAGTCATGATGCTGTAGAATTACTTTTTCAGAGTATATTATTTGTTGTCATTTGGACATTGATAAATTAATTTATATGTTATAGTTCGATTATAATTTTTGTATCTTTCATGAGTTAATTAATAATTTATAAAACGGATATTTTAGAGCGTGTGAATAAAAATATCACAACGCGATTTTTCTTTTAGGTGGTAGTGTGAAAAAACAGACATTTGTGTGCCACGATTGCTTTTCATTTTTACATTTATGAACGGTAAATTGTCCTGTTTTTCGATTCACCGATACGCTTATAATAACATAGTTGTACAGTTGTATAAATTTACTTTAAAGATTCTGGTAACGAATTTGCTTTATAGCTGAAGCGGGAATTGTTTAAGAGCTCTCGCACGAATAAAATTTATAACGTGAGTCAAAACAAACGCAATATTCCTCACGCTCCCTCTGCCTGTTCGCCTTAATCTTTTTATTTGTTCGCTTCCATTCACGGATATTTTCTGACTCCCATCCTCCGTCAAAAAAAACTTCGAGAGAGATGTTTACGTTTCATTTTTTCTCATTTTTTTGCCCTTATTTTCCGTTCAGTTTTTGTTTTCTTCCCCAGCTTGATCGCTTATTTGCCCGAATTTCTGTTTTTCTGCGGCCGGGGGAGGTCTAACTCCACGTGGGTGCGTGTGCATGTATGCAAACCCTTCTTTTTTTTTACGAGAAGAGCGCCACCAGTCTCGTCGGGAATAAATATATAAAAAAAGAAGAAGGCGACGGATCCGTTGCTTTGCAACAATATTTTTCAGCCGTTGTTTTGTTTTTATTTATTTTTCATCCTTCGCTCCTATGCCCGGGATATACGAGGGGTTGCGAGAGAGTTGCGTTATCCCAAAAAGCGAATTACGGAAACTTTGTCAGTCTCTCTCGCCCCTTTTTGGATTACATTGTCCGACGCCTAAATTAATGAATTCCACGTATACGGCTGTACGTGGCCTCCGAGACGAATCCGTATGCTTTCTCTCTCTCTCTCTTACTCTGTCTTTCCCTTTTTCTCGCGCCCCCTTCTATCTCTCCTCTTCTATACACTCTTTTTCCCGATCCTTTCCCTCCATTCTCTTCTCCCGCTCCACTTTCCGTTTCAATTTTCAGGCTTTCTGCTCACGTAATAAAGTTTAAAGTTACGCGACGGCAGCGCAAGACCAGAAAGGAGTGGGAGAGACTCCAGTGTGTTTGGATAAATTCCCAAAATCGTCGCTCATCTCTTTTCTTTCTTTCTTTTTCTCCTCTCTCTCTCTCTCGTATTCGTCGGCTCGGCTAATTAATGTGGATGTTAGATGGATGGCGTGGTGCTGTTTGTGAATGTGTGTAGAGACCGTTACGGCATGGATAATTATTTGATGCTTCGAATTTGTGTGTGTTTGTAGAGGCGGGAGATAAATATGCGAAGATGTTTTCGGAATCTGTTGAGCGGATAACGCGTCGAAAAAATAACGGCGTTTTTGTGCGCGAGTATTTCGCAGGTGGAATTGGATTAGAGCGTTTTAAATTACTGCGATGAATGAATTTTTAAAAATTTTTCGCGTAAGTAATTCGTCCCTGGATGCATATCTCGATTTCGTTTTGAATTACATTACGTTGTTTTTATTACGTGGGGGAAACAAACCGTTAACGATGATTTATAATGTCTCGCTTAATAATAAACTTTTGCTTCGTGTTAATGAATTGATCGTGGTTTTATCGCGGTAGGTAATTATATTTTTCTGTAAACAAGCTTAATGAATTATAAACAACGTTTTTATGCCGTCAGTAAATTTTTACGTTAAGTTTTGTGAAGGCATTTGTTTCATCGCTTCAATTTACATGCTAAAATTTACTTGCCACATTCTAAAAAACACAATAGAACAAAGCAAATGTTTTGCCTGATAGTGTAGTAAAGATATATGTAGCAATTTACGTTAAACTTAATTACCTTACATACTCGTGTGTGAAATTTTTAGTTACATGAAAAAATACTGGCACTTAAAACGAGTTATTAATTTAAAACTCTGAATAGAATAAATCAAACAGTTTCGTTAGTTATATGACTTTCATTTTAAATTTATATCGATGTTTAATGTAATCTCACTATATTTAGAACATTTTGATGATCATAATGCTATGATAAAAACTTCGTTTAAATTTGTCATCATTGTAAATTTGAATGCCATCTTTAGAGAGAAGAATAAAATAGTTAATATATTACCCTAATAATTATTCATAAAAATCGTTATAATTGCAATTGAATCGCTATATTTAATTATATATTTTAAAATAGCATAGAGATAATTAATTAAGGTTGGTTAAGTAATGACGAGAGTTGTAGTTTTCTTTGTAAATTTGAAACTCTTGAATGCGTGGAGTGAATCTCATAAATGTTAACATCGTTTTTATATCATTTCAGGTTTTTTTATGAATTTATCGCAGTTGCCTAAAATTACGCTTGCTTTATATATAGAGTAGACATGGCCAAGGTGCGGCCCGCGATCCGCATGTGGCCCTTTTGTACACAAGGTGCGGCTCGCGGGGGAATGTTATCCATCTTTTCCCGTAGGCGTGCTTGAATATGCGCCTAATGTAGGCCTTGATGGCCCAGCATACACTAGGTTATGGGCTGTTAACGTGTTTTTGCCTTCTATATGCCTTATCCTGCCTAACGTCATCTTTTGGACTGACGACTGCTCATTGAGCGTGAGAAAACCTCGCTTCACTCAGAATAGTAGAAAATGTATCAAATTACTTAAAAATTGGTGGTGTTTTCCTCTTGAAACGGTCCCTTGTCGGAGTCAAACGAGTGAGAACCTTTACAGACTGGTTATTCTGTATTACTTTTTCCCTCGTCCCAATTTCGGGATTTTCTTTTTTCTTTCGGATGTTCCTTAGTCAGTCCTGAGATATCAGTCAACCTATGACTTACTCGTTAGCGAGAGCATTTTCTTCATATTCCAAAGGCAAAGGGATAAAGAAAGGACATAAAAATACGTACGTAAAATACGTTGTAGCTATGATTTGTTTATTAAGTGATGGGAGCGTAAGGTAAAAAGGGGAAAGATAGGATTAAGGTTCTCCATCCGAGAAGAGCCACTGTCCTTCGAGTGGTTTTACGCCTTTCGGATTTAAGTTGCTTTTATTCCTTGCGCTTTATATCCTCCTCTTTCGCTCCCTCTCTAAACCTTCTTCTATGGCTGATAATCCACTCCGTGCGCACGCTCCCTCTTCCTCTTCGCCGCAGATTCAGGAAAACCTATCTTTGTCCCTTCTCACGCACTTCAAGGTCGGGACCGCATATTTTTCCCCGAGTAAATTTCACGCTCCTCTCGGATTTATGAGATTAATTTCGGTTGCTCTTTTTTGGAGGGCGTATTTCTTTTGAGGACGTCACACGACGAATGAATGTTTAGACTTTACAAAATAAAATAATGAAATAATGGAAAAGAATGATCTTTGTCATGCATTTTAAGAAACGATATCATCAGTAATGTTAGCACAAGAAAAACCATTCATTAATCTGAGAATTTTGCTACAAAGCAAGCGTTAAAATTGCTTTTTTATTTATTTGAAGAAACCCAAAAACAGCACTATGGCCTTTATATTGGGTGTACAACAGCAATATTAAAATATATAACAATATAGCAAAAACATACATTATACGAATATGCAACAATCCTATACAGAACACATGTAACATATAACAAAAGAAAGAATCACAGCTACAGAGACATACTAATCAAGAAGACGTAAAACATTAAAGGAAAGACAGGGATCTCCTGAAAGTTGTCAGGTTTGAGAAAATGCGGATAGGGACAGTTTCGCACGACCGATTCGGCACGACCGTTTCGGCGACGGGACTATTTGACGATGGGATTATTCGGCACCGATCATTTCGGCACCAGCTGTGTTCCGCACGGCACAGTTCCAATATATTTTGGAAGGAATGGCGTCATGGTAATATTAATATTGCAGCTATTAAGTTACCGAATCTATTACGTACGTAGAAATAAAAATGAATATATTTAAAGCAAAATAGATTTAAATTAACTTTCGTGAGAAAAAGTACACAATAAAATTATACGACGAAAAATCACCGGATGATATGCATAGTGATTTGCACAATTAATTAATTATATTATTTCTAATTTAATAAAAATGTTACTATTAAGTTAAATTAGCCGACTTGATTTCATCGAACCAATACTGTTTAAATAAAAATTATTATATTTTAAAGAATTAACTTTCGAATTTTCTTTCGTGAGAAAACGTTCACAATATACAACAATGAAGTTAACGCGGCTGATTTGACTTCATCGAACCAATAATGTTTCAGTAAACATGGCTATATTTAAAACAACTTAACTTTGAAATCAATTTACGTGAGGAGATTTGTAACGTATTAAGTTAAACAACCGTGCCGTGCGAAGCACGGCTGGCGCCGAACTGTCCGGTGCCGAATAGTCCCATCGCCGAATAGTCCATCGCCGAACCGGTCATGCCGAATCGACCGTGCCGAACTGTCCTAAACCCAAGAAAATGTCAGTAACGGGAATTCTATTGGAGAGACTATTATAAGTGTTTAACACGCGGTTGGGAATCAGAGAGGCGAAAAGATGGCAGCTGGAAAAGAGAAGAAAGGCGAGTTGTACGAAAAGGAATTCGGAGAGAGAAGAAAGAAGTTAAAGCGGAAGATCTGTGGTGGTAATTTATAATGGAATAGAGGAAATTAAGGTCGGTGTTACGTCTTCTATGAGAAAGCTTGGTTATATCAAGTGCAGCAAGAGCGTCATCGTTAGAAAAATTCCTGTAAAGAGGGACACGATTTTTGTAAATAGCAAGAAAGAAGTTGAGGACACGGTCAAGGCGTTTAGTATTGAATGAGGCTGCAATGGATGAGATAGGGGAGCAATACTCAATGATTGGGAGAATACAACCTGTAAAAAAGGATTAAAGATAGATAGTATATTTTTCTCAGTTTCTTTGCGGTGTAGGTGGAAGCATAATCAAACATACGACCTCTATTTCTTATTCGCTATATTAAAATTTATAACTTTCTTAGATACTTAGTATATAGAGAAATAATTGTAATCGTGAAAATATTGAATTCGAGATTTTTATAAATAAACATACATTTTAGGTGTCCTTTAGTAAAAAAAAGTGTTTTCACGGACAGCGCAGATCGAGAGCCTATACGGTTCAACAAAATCAAATGATATTTCATATTTAGGCCCCTAGTGCCTATATGGCTTTGCCAATTAAAATAGTATATACTAGTTGATGTTTACGCACGATATAATTATTTATCTAGTTTTATTTTCACAGATATAATTTTATTAATACATTAATGTTATTTACGTGCAGAATTCATTTTCTCCAGTTTTGTTATTTTTGTGGCAGTAGGGGTACTGTTAGGATAGAGCGTAACGAGACCAGACCCATGCGTATATTGTATACAATGTATATTGTTTTTAATTTATTGAAGTAATTAATTGTATGCTATTAACGCGGAGATGATGAAATAGTCGATTTCATGCTAAGGTTTATTAATCGGACTTTTTATCGTACTTGCATTCACGAAATGGTATATTAAAAATGACTAAATAATTTATTGATGCGGTGAAAATGAGTTTTGTTTTTCATGCTGATAGACCATAGGGAAATACTTTTTAGAGAAGTAAACGATATGAATTTACATTTGTAATTTATTTTTTTGTTCCCTTTTCTAGTAAAATAAACACGCTTTGTTTCATGCTCTTACAACTGCATTTATCACAATAGCCTTCGTTATCCCATCCACGCGGAAGTACAATATGACACGCTATCTCCATTTTCAAAAGATAGCCGAGAGATAGCGACTATTTCACCACAATAAATTCGGTGGGATTGAATGATATACACTAGACACGAGAAATAAAAGCCACATAAAGGCTACGTAGAGACCAAGCCGTGAAAGAAGTCGACCAAGTGTGTGAGTGAGAGAGAGAGAGAGAGAGAAGAGGGCATTCCACTTTTAGGCGCATTTCTAGCCTGAAAATCTATAATATCACCATACTCCGCCTTGTGTGTGTCCACGTTTGGTCTTTCTGTATGCCTCGTCCTTCCTTTTGACTCTCTGTCGCGTCTCTCTCTCTATCGCAAGCCCATGTGTCCGACCGCCACTCTTTTTATGCGTTTCTGTATGGATTGAAAAATAAAGGAGGCGAATGGCCTCGCATTGTAATGGCTTCCGAACACCCCCAGAGAAGAGAAGCGTTTCCGTTCTCACTTCCATTTCTCCCGTGTGTGAGACTGAGTCCTCTTTGTAACTCTCTTCACCTTTCTCTTTCTCTCCCTCTTAACGACCCTTTTGAACGCTATTTATATCATTTCCGCTTTTCTTTTCTTTTTCGTTTGACCGGCTTGTCATCAATTTCCGTGTATTTCCTTTCAAATTCTTCTCCTCTTTGATGTATTACTTCAAAATAATTAATTTATCTGCTTTTATCAATCACTTTTATCTCGCTCTTTCTTCTCCCTTTTTGATATTCCGCTCTTGTTTTACCCTAAAACCTCTTGTTTGAAGAGGTTCTTTAAAAGACAAATATGATTTTGTTTCCACTTAGAATTTACGTCAATGTTCATGCAACGACTTAAGAATTTTCTGGAAATTCTTGTCCCTTTTTATTGAAATTCGGTTTTCGTGTACTATTATATTTTCTGCATTATGGAGGCAATGAATGTTTCGAAAAGTTGCAGTGCTGAATTTTTTCAAATCATAAAAAAATAAAAATGAAATTGAACACTTTTGTCTTTGTGACATTTTTACCTTTACGTTTCCACCCAATTAAAAAATTGCATGAATTTATCATTTTATGTTGTTTGTCTAAATGCTCTTTTGTTGAAGGCACTAACGTGTGACACGTTTTGATAAGTTCGTCTTTCTTTTAGCAGTGATTTGTTATAACTGTGCGCACCTAAATTACATGTTACCCATTATATGCGAAAAAACTGACGAATGACGTCACCGACGGCCTCTTGAACCTCATCTCTCGCTCTAGCTTCCATTTACCGTTACTTGCGCTTAAATCTCGTAATTGTACTTCACTTCATTGCGCTTTAAAAAATAGCTCATCTGCGAGTGTGTGGAAAGGATAAGGTTTCTGGAAGAGTCACTTTAATCCTTTGCTGCAATTCCGTTCACATTTCGTCAGCATCGGGTTTCACGCCTTCGCGGTTCAGCTCTCCATCGGCTTAAGATCAAAATAAGTGGTAAAGTGAAATAATTCTTACTACCCAAAACATTACAAGTATTTGTAGATAACATTCTTATAGAGGTAGAGACTACATAAGATCGTATCATTTAGAATAACTGTATTAAAATGAACATACAAGGTTTTATAAATGTTTTTTGTTTATTTATTCAAAAACGATCGACTATTTTAAAGAATAAACTATCGGCATTAGTAACTTCAAATGCTTATTTTCGTGAAAAGCGATGAAATAACCTTCGAAACATTTCAAATAAGGAAACCTTGAAGTCGATGTTGATGTATGGCGGTCCGTCTGTCCCATTGAAAAGCACATTCCCGTATTTTTTAGTCCATTTCGTTCGTGATTCCTTTTTAGCGTCCTTGTCCCATATATTATCCGCAGTTTATGATTCCGGAACACCAAAAAAAGAAAGTTCCACTAAATCATTCAGGATGTAAAACGTCTGTCATTTGGCTTTTTCAAAAGCTTCGTTAAAAATTTTCAAGTCCAGAAAGAGCTCTCTGCTGATTCGTAGAATTTGCTTTTCGTGTTAAACTCGTCATTCGGAACCGTATTTTTCCTCTTATGTGCATAAAATAAACAGAAAATAACACAGTTTGTGTATGTAAATTTGTATGCATAATGTGTGTGTGGGAGAGAGGGATAAGTGCTGCCCTTCCGCCTAGCTACTCTGGGATCGAATCCCGATGAAGGTCTGCTTTTCCAACGTGGTGTTGCCAGAAACCAGCGCCAAACCTTTAAAAGCGGACTACTCGATCTACTACGTACTCTTCACATACCCCAACCCGTTTTCATTATGCAATAAATATTAAGGCTTTAGTTGCTAAATAAATGGACATATTTTCTCTTCAAAAGAATTATACGTTAATTTGATTTTATTAAAAATTTTATATAGCCAGAAATAGCGATTCTTTCTAAAAAAAAAACGAGTTTTCCTAACGTTTTTGTATTCACAAACGTCTTTTTTCTATACTGTAACGGAATTACCTCTCTATACCAGTGGTTCTCAACCGGGGTGACTCGGGGGTTTATTGGAGGGTGACGCGAATATTTGATAAATTCATAGTATATCGTAATCTGGCTTATATCTACTATAATATATTTTGAAGTGTGTGTTTGTGTATTTGTGTGTTTGCGTATTTGTGTTTGTGTATTTGTGTTTGTGTGTTTGTTCATGGAACTCCTCCTAAACGGTAAAAGCTAGAATTACCAAATTTGGTACGATTCTTCCTTACATCCTAACTTAGTGAATGGTCAAGGTTTAGTCAACCGGGATTAACCAGTGCTGCCAATATAGGGGATTAACATTTTCCCATAAGATAACACGTATGAATCCATTTCTTGACTTGCAAGGTATTCTTCCTTCAAGCATTAAAATACGTAAATATGAACCGATTTTTTTTGTTTTTGCTTTATTCGACGAATAAAACTCTATACTATCTTATTGCTGCAAAGTTTACATTTACACGGTCGAAGTTTTCAGAAATACGCTATTTGTTTCGAAATTTTGTGGATTTTTCGTACTCTTTCCGGGCGTTGCCAAGGCGGCCGTCATTGTTACCTCCGACTCAGTTAGCTTCAATGAAGCTTATAAATAGGCGGAAGTTTAGCGTTATTCGCTTCGCACTTTTGTTTAAGCAACGAAACGATCGATGTTTATGGATAGCAAAGTAAATAGACACTGATTATTATTCAGGAAGCGTTTATAACGATTGATGAAAGTAATTGAACCTTCTTTCGTGTATTGAATACTGTAATCTTACATTTTTCGTAAGTAAAATCATTATATTCTATATTATAATGTTTATTAACGTAAATAAGCTCACGTATCTGGTGTACATTTACCAGTCAGTGTTCAATCATGGACGACTGTAGGTTGCTTTTTCACGGGTTTCTTGCTTACAAACCATAAAAGTAAATATTTCAGCAAGGCATAATTACACAAGAAATGTAGCTGAATTTGGCGAAAGTAATATGACAGGAAATAAAATTATCGTTATATTTGAATGCAATAGGCTCGGAAACGGATTGTTACAAGCAAATATGATTAATTGTTAAGAAATCTAATTGTAATTTTAAAAGTATCTACTATATATTTTAAAGAGTTTGTATGTTGCGCTGTAGTAGCTTCACTAAATCCGTTGAAATTCAACGGGAAATTATGCTAGTAAATAAATAAAACAAGGAGAATAAACGCTTGTGCTTATTTAAATGCCATAATTTTATCCTTATTTGGTAGGGATAGCCCAAGGTAATGGAACTGGAAACGGTGTGACGCATAACTGAACGTGGGGTGACGCAGACAAAGGTTGACAACCACTGCTCTATACTAATAAAAAGGTTGTGATGGTCGTCGTGTCAGACGCTTGGCCTTGAAAACAGTACACGTCACCGAGTGCCCCCATTACACGCACGCCGTTCACGCCTCGAGCAATATTTGCTCGCTCATGAAGCCCCCGACCCCAACCGCAGTCCTTCGGAAGCATCGCGGAGGAGAAGTCGATCGCAAAATCGAATGGAAGATGCTGTTCAGCGAGGAAATGACTGGCGATCGCCGAGGCGAAATCGCGGCCATACCTCGTATCAAACACGCGACGTCAACGAACTACCGTTCGTCCTGCACAGGACGCAGTTCCCCGTACGGCCAGTGGCGGATTTAATTGGGGGTCGCACATGGCGCGCGCGAGGGGCCCCTTGCAGTAAGTGGTCCCGAAGAAAAAATGTTACGTATAATCTCAGAATATTAAACATCTCACTTTAAAAAAATGAACAAAAATTTTATTTTTTGCGCTGCGATACTTAATTTATTGAAAAAGGGGATTCAAATAACGGGGTAGTCATTGGGTGAGGTTTCAGCATATACTACGATTGCAGGGCCACCAATAATTTAGCACCAGGGGCCCCAATAGTACATGGCGCCATGGGCCTCAGAATGTCTAAATCCGCCACTGCGTACGGCTTGCGTCGGCGATGAACATCAACAAGGCGCAGTGTCGAGTGTCGATCTTTACATCAGTCAGGATAAGCCTCTGTTCGGTCACGGTGAACTGTACGTGGCCTAATCTCGAGCTCGATCGACACAGACGGTCAATATCTACCTGGCCGGCGTGAAGCCCGTTGGACAAGAGGACACGATTTCAAATATCGCGTTCAAAGAAGTGCTGCAATCATGAGTCAATGAATTGATTTGATTTCTTCTTTTCTCCCCTTCGCACCTTTCTCTCGACCCACACGAGAGTCTGCTAACGAGCCCGCGAAGCGAGTAGGGGCGGAGCCCCTAGTATCATATACAATAGCTGGAAATTTTTCTCATAACGTTGGTTTATCAAAATCTCATTATTATTTATTATTAAATTATTTTTTAAAAGATTTCTTCGTCCGTTTCAATAGCAAATTTTAAATATTTTTTATATCATTCTTTAAATTTGTTCCTTGTTCTCGTGAATGAATGATCAATATTCCCCACACATAATTGAATAATACGCTGAATATTGGTTAAGATTACTGTCCAAAGTCTGTTTTTACAATAGAAAAAACTTAGTGATATCAAAATAACAAAATTGAAGATTTGATTTTTCTTCAGAGAGAAGGTGGACTTTTCATCCAGAAATATAACCATTTATCGCAGAAAAATATATCCTGAAATTCACTTTCGTCAAAGGAAATTTTCGTAAATCTTAAACGCTCAAGAGACGATATGTATTGTAAACCACCACCGATGCGGCCCACCATGTAGAAAAAGGATGCTTATCCTTGCTTTAGAATTATGAAAACGGCAGGTCCGCACTTTTTCATACATTCGGATTCGAGTAAATTACAACAATTCCCATCTCGCGATATTATGGTCCTTTATACTGGCTTAAGGACGGGGAAGAGCGAGAGACAAGAGTCCTTACCAAAGAGCCTCCCGAATAACGCTTTACGAGGAATTAAGCCAACGATAAGGAAATGCCGGGAAAATAAGAGGGCGATTTCTTTTTTTCCCTCCGTTTCTCATTTACTCCCGTCTCTCCTATTTTTATCACTAACCCTTTCATATTTTGCATTCGAAAGTACCACCATTTTTTCATTAAAGACCTTCTTATTCTTAGCATTGTTTGCTATCAATTTCTTTTGCCATTCTCTCTCTCTCTCTCTGCATTACAGTACTTCTCGTCTCATTGCATACCAGCTTAACTGCGATATCCATCATCTCTTTTTCCATAATACTTGAATGCTAATTTGTACCTTTAATCCGATTAAGTCCTCCTTATATTTTTTTAAAAAAATAATAATAATGCTTATACATTTTCCACCAGGGGATTCTTTAGCGAGATTTCTCTAATAATTACACCCATTCCTTTTCCTTCGCGTATCCTCTTGTGAACCTTCCTTTACCCCACTTCTCTTTTTTTGCCCCTTCGCCGATTCACTTCGCTGCTTTTTTTCCCCTCCACTTTTTTTCTCTCCATGTTCCTCTTACCTTCCCTTTTCGAGTTCCTTTCTCTTGCTCTAATCTTTTCCCTTCTCTTTTTCCTCCTCCTCCCTTTCGGCTTATTTTTGCCCCCACCCTCCTCACCCCTCCATAACCCCTTCCTTCCACTTTTCCCACTTCGCCCCCGCCGAACGGCACACGGTAGTAATCCTCGCTAATGGACTCCGGCTAACGAACACATACACACACTCCTCCTCTCTTCCTTCTCCTACTCGAGTCTTCCCACGCCCTCCTCCCCTTCTTCCCTCCCACGCCCATAACCTTTCCCCTTCCTCACATCTCGCCGTTTCGCGCACGCTCCGCACATATAGAGTGGTAAGGGGGAACGGACCGTGAGTTGGCGGTGGTCCCTGAAAACGCGGCCACCGCCGGTTTTAAGTCCTTTCCTCGTGGCACGAGCACGCTAAAAAAAAAGAAAAAAAAACAACTCGCAGAGACAATGTCTTTGTTTATTTTAGGGGATTGTGTTGCGAGGGCGGACGACGGAGGATTAAGGCCGTAGAAGGACGGTGGTGGATCCCTCTACTGAACAAGACGCGTATTTTCGATTGCGGGGAAAGCGCTGGATCGCTCAGGAGTTTTGTTTTTTTTTATTAATACGTAAACGTGAGAGGGTGGGACGGAAAAAAGACTGAAAAACGCCTTTTTGTTTTCCAGGGGGAGATTTTATGTTGGGGGGGGGGGGGGGACTCGAAACTGAACGATCCGCCTGAAAAATGGCTTCCTGTGTCTTTTTTTGCTTGCTTCGGCCTCTATCGAGAAAATTTTCGCGTCGAAAAGAGGATTTGTGGAGTACAAACGGGTCGACGATGGCCGATTGACATGACGTGAATTTCACTCAGTTTCGATCTAATACAATTGAGACTTTCCGGATGGAGACGCAACGCGCATTGCTCTGCGTAGAATGATGGCACATGTTGGCGGAACGAGCGTACGCGAAAGAGGCGGCCGAAATCGGCTACTGAGGCAATTAGATAAGCGCGGGGATTCCCATATGGCTAACCGACTTCGGCTTAATATACGTGGGCATCCATTACAGAGCTCGCATTACTGTTTGAATCGAGTCATTTTATTCGAATGACGATAGCATAATCGCAGTTCGCTGCCGGAGTTTCATCATACGCTTTCTGCGGTTTCGATAACGACCTTATCAGCTTACGGTCTTGTGTATTAAGTGTTTAAAAAAAATAGTGTTTGTGGTTAGCGAGCTTATCGTCTTTATTTAGAAAAACGCATACATTCTGGCAAGATAACAGAGACATAATACAAGCCATTTTTATAAACTATGCTAATTTACTTTTAAATTAAGTTAAAAGGTGATGTTGATGTATTTTCGCAGTTTTGGCGATTTTTTTTGGAAATCGCTTATGTAGTTGGTCCGTCCACCCGTACGTATGTGTATCATCGTCTCATATAATAGCCAATTTCTGTTTGAGTGGTTGTACAGCTTTCGGAGAGTTTTCATTGGTTGAATGGCAAGCCAATCAGGGTTCGGGATATCATTAATGAGGAATATGTTTACCTTCGTTACGTAAACTGTTTAACGCTAGCCGATACATTAAAAAGTAAGTGCACGGAATTTTATTCTTTTCCCCTATATTAGCAAAAATATCTACCGTTAGTTCCCTTTACGATGAAATCACAGTAGTGAAACATTAACGTTAAATCTTTAATTTAAATTTATCGTCTTAATTTATCAAACAGATGTAACAGCTATGTTATGTTTTGAAATGTGAATATTAATTTATAACGTTGCAACGAATCATTCATTGTTGAGAAATCATAAATCATATGTTTACTTTCGTTACGTAAACTGACGTAAACTGTTTAATTAATGTGAGCGGATGCATATATAAGTTTTAAACAGTTATAAAGTAAGTGTACGAAATTTAAGTTTTTTCAGTTAGATTAGAAAAATTACGTAAGGTACGATCAATTCTCTTTATGTTTGTATTTTTTTGATATTGGTAAGATGAACGCGATAGAATTAGGAAAAAAGCTCACATCATTCGTAAAAAAATCACGACTGTTCGAACGGATTAAAACAATTTTTTTTGCATGTTCAACTGCAACTTAACAAATTTTAAGAAGCCAATTTTAAATTTAAATTTAAATTGAAAAGTATCGGGACATTATTTGTGTAAAAATTGTTGCGTGTTTGTATAATAAAGACTAAAATAAGATCTCAATTGAAATTAAATAAAGTCAATGCAAATTTGGAAGAGTTTTAATATCGTACTCTCCAAACTTTTTGGAAAGAATAGTAGTCATGTTTTTCTTTTTTGGAAACAATTGTAGCTATGTATTTTTCAACAAACCATTGTTGAATAAATGTAAACAAGGGCGTTGAAGTGAATATAATAAATAACTACTTGGAGAAGTTTAAAATAGCTGGCATACCTTTTACCTTCTCTAGAGTTGCTGAGTAAATTTTTATGTTTACCGGTAATTATTCGTTTTGATTCTCCCTCCGATTAGCATGTGAAAAGTTGTTATTCTAATGTATTTCGATGAATTCTGTTTGAATCTGACCTACTTGCCCTCGGGGAAACCAGTATTTGTAGCAATTTTCCTAATAACCGAGGATATTGGCTATCCCTCGGCTCGCTTTGTTTTTATTTTAGTAGTCGTCTACGGGCGCTACCGCGCCCTTCGCCTCGCTGGAACGAAACTACCCTCCCTATTGTCCGGTGATCGGGTTTGTAAATGTCGCGACAGGCCGATCAGTCCATGGGTTAACAAGCTTTAGTTTTGCATTCTCATTTGGGCGGTGATTAGATGGGTAAATGTCACCATAGGCCTTAGTTCTCATTCTGACCGACAGGTCGGCGCCACATGTACGTCAACAACCCATGAAGAGTGGGGAGTGAGATAGTAAACCTAAGCCGCAAATTTTACTATGAGAAAGCGATAATTGTTTTTATTAGCTTTTTTACTGTGTTCCTGATAAACATTTTGGTACTTTCCTGGTAACGGGAATACCTTAAAAAATGAACATGTATTGTTATGATTGTTTGAGAGGATATAACATTGAAGGGATATATGGACGTATTGTTGGATTTACGATATTTTATTTTAAAAACAACATTAACAGAAACTGATTGGCCGGTATCGACATTTACAAACCCAATCTCCGGACAACGTGGAGGGTTTCTTTGGTTCCGGGCGAGGCGAAGGGCGCGGTAGCGCCCCGAGACTACTACCCATTACAAAGCGAGCCGAAGGCTCGTCGATATATCATCTCAATTTGCGGCACAACAGTCAAGAGGATATAACATTGAAAGGATATATTGACGAGCCTTCGGCTCGCTTTGTTGTAATGGGTAGTCGTCTCCGGGCGTTACCGCGCCCTTCGCCTCGCCCGGAACCAAAGAAACCCTCCAGGTTGTCCGGAGATTGGGTTTGTAAATGTCGAGACAGGCCAATCAGTTTCTGTTAATTTTGTACGTAAGTATGGCATGGGGATAATACGTAATTACCAGGCCCTGCGGAGGGTCCAGGAGGTATTCCCGTTAACAGGAAACTACTAACTTTTTACGACATTTTAATGCTTTCGTCGCACTTTTTCGTATGCGAATTTTTGTTGATATGGTGAAAAAAGTTCACAAGGCAATTTTTAGCAGTTTTGTTTTTAATTATAAACATAACCTACGCATGCATTAAAAAAATTTCACCGTCCTAGGACGGGCAGGTACACCGGTAATAAATGAATGGTAAACTTTTGGTGGATTAAAAATCAGCTACTCGGGTGTGGCCGGAAAAATTGCTAAAAAAAATACACGCTGATGCAAACCAACAATACATATGTTGTTATTAACACCGATGGAAAGATGGCTGTCGACTAAAGAAAGCGCCTTATGTAATTTTCTCAGCAATTCTTCCTTCATTTGTTATATATACGTGCATGCCTCAAAAAGACGAATTTTTAGGTTATGCATTCAAAAAGGACTAATACTACATATGTAGTTGTTTAAAATGGCCGAACGAATAAAATTTTGTTTTTTTTTAACGTTTTGAATTAATAGATATTTAGTATTAATGAGTGTTCAAGCAATCATATGGAGATTATATTGATTAAACAGTTTGATTTCGTTTATGTTGTTGATTTATTTCTAAATCTCTACTCGTTGAATCAATTTACACTACTTCAACATACAAATACCACTCAATTGTAACTTGTGATTAAAAACTGAAATTTTGGTATTTGTTCTTATTTGACAGCAATTAGCTCTATAGATTGCCCTTTCATATTTATTTTAGTCCACATGTCCATTTTTATTAAATTTTTCGTAAAGAAATTAATTTTACTTTCCGCACGTGTAAAAAATACACAAATTTGGAAGTTATTTAGTCGGCCGTACAATAGCTTGTCCTAAATGAGGTAAAAGGTTATAGCCCTATATTTATACGTGAACCTCCTTTGCTTAGCGAACTTTAAAGTACCTTTAAAAAAAACAAATTAGAGGAGAATTGCGTAAACAAAGGGCAGCCTTTTATTATACGGCCAAAAGAATGTTTTTAAATTGGTATCTTTTATTAATCCTTAGACTAACTTTGGCTGCAAGAGGATACAAAGCCGACTCTTAAACAGAGATGCTATCTGTGTACAAAATGGAAAACGCAATAAAAACATTTTCCTTGATTTTTCCTTTCACGGGGAATGGTTGGTTGTTTGGGGGGCCAATTGTTTGAAAGATTAAGTTGCATCATTTAAATGAAATTTCGAGGCGTCCATGAATAGATAAGGAAATTTAAAAAATTAGGTGTTTGTTCCGAGTGAACGTTTTCGTTTTGTATTTCCGTCCTATCTCTTCCTCATTTCCACGATTGTGCGTAATTCCTCCAAAAGCTCTTACAACGTTCCATTTAAACAGCCGATAACGGACAAACTCGGCTCGATTCACGGGTTTATTTAAAAAAAATTAAAATTAGATTTTTGTCGCAGTGAATTGTGAATAATTATGATAAGCGCTGCTGAGATAACAAATTAATTTCAAAATTAAAAACAATCTTCTCCTTCGAAACGCTCCCGAATGCGTCGATGATATATTCCGGCATCCAACATCTTTAATTTCCTATCGCAAATTGCTGTTGTAAGTATTCCATTAACTTCGTTTCCTATATATCACGCTCCATAACTGCCACTGCGTCGTTACGAGCCACTCGTGTTTCTGAAGGCATCCTAAATTTCGTATCGGGCTTGTAAATTTCCTGCGCTGGAGTTTAGCGTTCGAATCTAAGGACCCTTTGGTAGCATGTAAAATTTTCTAGATTGAACGAGGATGGAGGCTTTGGCGGCCTGCGTGTGATCTGGATCTCCCTCCCATTTATCCCCTCCCTCCCTTTCTCCTCCACTTCCCCCTTCCTTTCCCCTTCCACTTCATTTCCATTCCTCTCCCATCCGTTCCCCTCCCCTTTCTTTTTCCCTTCCTCCCCTCCTCTTTATTGTCCCCTTCTCCCCTCACTGCCCCTCACATTTCTCTACTTCCTCCCCGACCGAACGGTTTGGTTCATTCCTACCACCTCTCTCCCAGAATCACACGGTTTATCACTCATTCTCTCCTCCTCCTCCTCCTTTTTGTACCCATCCTATACCTTCCCCTCCCATCCCCAAACACCACACACTTCCATCATAACCATCCCCGCTTGTGTGTGTGTGGGGGGGGGGGGGGGGGGCGATTCCCTTGATGGAGAACTCTGAACGGCTGCCCCTGACAATCTCCCCCGAGCGTCAGATGCTATACGCTCAATCTGCGCCGGTTTAAAGACGATGACGCATGGCGAGGGGTTTGATTTAAATCAGTTGTAAAGCAGTCGCTCGTCCCTACCAATCCGCGAGCGTGGCTTTAGCCATTATTGAGCGGTTGTAAAGAGAGTCGTCCAAATGACGTACGTCTTATGCCGACCCATGCGGAGGTCATCACCTTGTCGTCAATTTTCGAAGAGCGGCTTGAAGGAATGCCTCCGAATTAACCTTCTCCCGTTGGAGAGTTGTAATGCTTTTCTAATTCATACCAAAATCACGGAAGGATAGTTTTTTAAACGAGACTGTACGTAAAATAAACTAATTTTTCCTTAATTTATTATAATTATGTTTTCACTATGTGGGAAAAACTTTTTCTGAACTGTTGAAATTCTTTCTCCGTGTTTTATCGCCAAAAGAAGGCTTACGGTTTCAATGTAAAGTGATTTTAAGAGAATACAATTTTTAACTCTAAAAAATCCACCAAAATCTCTCCTATCCTGCATAAATCATCGCAATATTTAGCTACCTGTATTCCCCATTTCCGCTAGATTTCGAAACTGTATAAAAAATTGATGTTGTGAAATTATTTCGATGGAAATCGACCGTGACTCGCTTAGATTTGACCTACTTTGTCATCAAGGCGCTTACCTGCAGCTGCTAACTTAAAAAAAAGATTATTTGAATGTAACCGAATGTCTAACGATGAAATTGCGTACGCCGTTTGAAGAGAGATACGACATAATATAATTGTGCGTAATACATCTACTTCGTTGGAGATATGCTAGGCTACGTAACTGGAGTGGCAATGCATAACTGATGCGCTTTCTGCGGAATTAGCACTGCGCATATCTGGATGTTCCCTCGTACAAAGTAGGTTAGCTGTTCACTATGAAACTTATTATGCTGCTTCAAGTTTGGGATTCGCTGCTCAATTTTCTGGTTTGTAATGCAAATTCTTAATAAGGAAATTCATTTTTTATATCCACACAAATTAAAGCAATAAATTGCAATGAAATGCACGGTAATATCTACATATTTGTTAACAAATTAAGTTGTCTGCAATAAAAAAATCAGTGCGTATGAATAATAGTGTGTTAAGGATAGAATTAGTTATATTTCAGTTTATAATTTTTATTCTTAATTGTAGTGCGAATTCAGTTATAAGTAACTGCACGTTTGCATAAACATGCAAACTGCATCATGGTTTTTAATATATTGTTTCGAAACTTATATTTAGTGAAATAGTTTTGACTTTCTATGAACAAATTCGAATTTAGTTTAGTTTCACATCCATAAGTATTCAAAATATTTTATTTTTTATGGTTGAGGATATCGTATTTTAAAGAATAGAGAACATTTATCAGTGACATGCATTTATTTTTTGCGCAAAATAATTAACACTGATGCTATTTTGCTATAAATCGGAACACTTCTCTGCAATTGTACTCGGATATTTCTTCGCGAGACGCATTATGATCTAAATTCGAAAAACTATAGAGAAATTTCTGTTTCATAGCTTTAAACACGCGATTTTCTCTTATCCGCATTCCTGTCTCATTCTCATCCCACTCAATTCGCACGCCGTCGTGCCCTAAACGAGCCGAGCGACGGCTCTTTTCGCGGGCGCCTGTAAGAAAATGATACGAATACATCAAAACTCCGTAAAAACGAATTCTAAAGACATTCGGAGGTTCCCCGAAAGGATCCGCCTCTCTTAGACTCTCTCTCTCTCTCTCTCCGCCTGAGAAGCAGACGAGGAAAATAACGCATCCTCCGGCGCGCGCCTCTCCAAAACGGATTGACGATATCGTTCGAAACCCTATTAAATCCCGCATCACCCGCAGGGAGGAGGAGGAGGCAGAAAACGCGGATGCATCCCCGTTTAACGTGAGAGAGACGTTTTTTGCGGAGAGCGATGTCAAGTTTGTCGACGGGCGAAATTTTTTTGTCTCGTCCTTGGCGCGGTTATCGATCAGACACAAAGGTTTCATTACGGGGTGAATAATTCGTGCGGTGCGTCCATTTTTTTTTTCGGTGGAAGAGGGGAATGGCGGACGGAGGAGCGGGAATCTTTTGAGGTGCCGTGTTTGTTGCGAGGGTGCGGCGACACGAGGAAGGGGGGGGGAGTAGATCGTTCGGATGGAACGCAGGTGGGAGGGAAGAAACAAGCGGGTTTTGAGAGCGTGTTAGATGGTTGAGGACATGGCGGAGTTGGAGGTCATGGTTGGAACAGAGAGGAGGAGGTGGGGTGCTAGGTTGAAAAGAATATATAGGAGGATGGTTGCGGACAAGGAAGGAAGCCGAACTCCACCAAAGTGAATGGAGTAGAAGAGAGAGAGAGAGGAGGGAGGTAGGTGGGGTAGAAATTTGTCAAAGAGATTGCGGGAACTGAGGAAGATAGAGAGGGATGGAAGAAGACGGGAGAGCATGTTGAAGGAGTGATAAGGGGAGGGATCTAAGGAACCGAAGGAGGGGGATAATGAAGAAGAAAAGGAGGAAATTTAAAGGGAAACCCCCGAGTGGGGCAGAAGGAGATGAATCGGAGGAGAGGAAGAGGAGAAATAAAAGAAGAGGCCTTTACGACGAGAAAGAGAGGGAGAATAATGAATACAGAGGAGAATTTAGAGGGGGCGTAAAGAGTGGGAGAAATAAAGAGGATCTTCGGAGGGCATAATGCGATGGTATAAAAGGATGATAAATTCCGGCGGGGGAAAGAAAAGGAGGAAGTTAAAAACGTGATGCCGCGGCGAGGAAAAGGGAATATGAGATGGTTCGATATAGAGGAAGGGACAATGAGCGCGTTGGAATAATAGAAAAGAAAGGGAGACGGAAGGAGGCATGAAAAGGAAACAACGCGTACTAGGGAAGAATTACATCTTGAAAAATGGAAACGAAAGGGTGAATGATGCCATTTTTCGCGAATTAGAAAATCGCGGAGTTATGCAGAACCGAAGAAGGCAGCCAGAGAGAGAATGAAAAAAAATGCGGGATAGTCCATTCGATAGAGTGATAGGTACCTAGCGGAGAATATATTTTTCCTCAAAATTGTTAGTTTCCTCAATGATAAAAGGCGAGAATTATTCAATGTAGGTTTCACCTCGCCACGCCCACCAAAACACGTCAAAATGGTGGACGATCATTTCCATCGGGAGAAATCAGCGCCCCGCGACCTCAAAAACTATCGACGCATGCCCGAAACGCCACCCCGCATGTCGGGGTCGTTGCCGGATGGGGTGTAGAGATAAGGGAGATTGTGAAAAAGTAGAAGAGAGAACGTGGAAAAAAAGGGGAGGAGGCGGAGTGCGGCGGCGGGTGTGGGGACGAGGTGGTGGAATGGGTGCCAGGAGGCGGGGCTTGTAGAGGATGCAACACCAACGCCGCCTGTCCTATCCGGAATGATTAACGAGGGTCTTCTTTAATAAGTGTCACAATCTCCTTTGCGATGGGTGTTATTTTTTTCGGTCCTTTTCAGACCACCTCTCTCTCTCTCTCTTCGTCCACCTCCTGCAGCGCCACCCTACTCCTGAATTTTAAAGTTACTATTCCTTCCTCAAAGCCCTTTTAGCCGTCTCCGCACAGTCTTTTTTTTTCTTTTCTCACGAAAATAAATTTTTATCCGTTTTAATTGCCGTCCTTGAATCTCCCAAAGTGACTCGGTTGAACTGATATGCCGAATTTGAAAAAAATAAAATAAATAACTAAAATTTGAAATGACGCGTCGGGGTTTAAAAAGTTTCAAGAGTATATAAAAATGGAAAATTTCGCGCGATTTTTGAAGGGGGTTCCTATACTCGAAATGAATATTCATGAGATTTTTGTCACCCTTTCGTTTTAAAGCAATTTGCGCCCATGTCTCAGTTTTAATGCGTGGTCGGGGTCCTAAAAAGGGATTGGTAATGAACGACTTTTGATCATTTGTTTCTGATAAAATTTTAACCTTTCAGCACAGTCATAGAACTACGCCATTTTTGTTAGCTGTAAGCTTACACACGAAGACATTTGTCGATGCTGACTGTTTACCATGCATGTTTTGCAATTTACGCACAGATACTCAAATACAATTATTAACACGATTGTTTTCGTCCGTTTAGATTTAAGTGAGATTTTTATATCGGCCTTTATATTTATTTTGAAGTCAGTTGATCTTATTAAGCTTATTGTTTTTATTTGAGAAATTGCATTTTGCAAATATATTTTTCGCCGAAAAATTCAATTTAATTACAGTTTAAATTACATCTGGTCCAAAATATTTGCAGACCACCCTGTTTTATATTATAATAAATATTGATTTTTAAATATGGAATTTTTATGTACATATTTAAATATCTTAAGCGAATTACAAATTTATGTACTGATTTTAATGTATTATTTGGATGAGGACACCCTTTCCACATATACGGCATAACTTATAATTTTTCTAATTTTATTTAATTTAAACTCTTTAATTATCCACTCAGAGTTCGATTTTTTTGCAATTCTATTATATTCGAGAATCTAAACTTTGCTTACCTGTGTAAACGCGCTAAAAATCACTACTTGCGATTTTTTTGTGAAATCCTAAGGTTACTGATTATCATGATAACTTTATAAACAGATTCATTTATATTTTCGATTTTAACTTTAAAATGTCAAGCTGTAGAAGGATCTGCCAACTCTCATAACATGCACGTATCAATCGAGTATGAAAGACGAAAATTTTTCGTTTTATCGAGTTTTTTCTTCTTCTATCACCTACGTCGTCCACCGAATAGTAATTCCCCCATTTCACGTATTGTAATTCAAGACGCGAAAAACAGTACCCTTGCATCGCCTCTGCGTCAATTACCTGCAATGGTAAACTCAAAACTTCCCATCGCCGCTCCGCATTTTTATCGCAAGCTGATAGCGTGGTAATCCTAGAAACTGCAATTTGTGGGAATTTCCAGACGCGCGTGTTCAACATTCAGGTTACGTCCAAATTGCTCGAGGAGCTACAAAAAGAAAATATAACCTCCATCGGATTCCCTGTTCCGTGCGTATGGGCGTAAGAGGAAAAGGCTGTAGTTGGGCGTTCCTTGTGTTTGTCGGTCGTGATTGGTGAAATGAGCGGACGCATGCAATTGAAAAGGCCCACGAATAGCGCGACGGATGCTACGGTCGCATTACGTCCTCGATTCTCCAGGTCGCACTTTAAATTCATAATCTTCTCCCGTTTCGCGTCCTGTCGTTTGGGTTTGAATGGTTAGATATATAGAGATAGGTAAAATGGGAATCCCTTTCTGTCTTCTCTGTAATGTTGTAATTGATGTATGATCGGGGGTCTGAAAGATCCCAAGAGGAGCGGCCAATAAATTGAAAATATAGCGGTGGCCGTCGGGGAATTTTAGATATATTTATTAGTCCGAGTTTGTTTCTTTTTATTTTATTTTTTAATCTGACCTAGGCTTGGCGAAGAAATTTTTAATCTCGCAGCGGGAAGTGTTGTTCAGCCTTTCTTTATCCCATTCCCTCTGATTGTTCGTCTACCATTCATTGCTATCTCTCTCTGTCTATATTTAGCTATATTATGCTACTTTATCGCAATATTGCATTCTAGACGGTCGATTCCTTTTGGTACTCGAGAATTGTATATTGTATTTTTCAAGTCGAGACGTGAGTCATGCAGCGCGCACACACACACACTCTCTTTCAATATTTTATTATTCCCTTATGCGAAGCCTTTCCCCTGGCAATTTTCACGGCGTCTGAGGTTATTTTAACTTATTTCAGTTTCGCCTAAAATTTATGTAGAGCTACGCTACCTGAGAAATGTTTTTTTTCTTTGGGGGAACGTTCCTAAATGTGCATGCTGCGCTCAGTGTAAATTAGTAATAGTTTTATTACATTTTAATATCAATTTACATACTACATTTACCTCACGAACAATACATTTTAATATCAATTTACGTACTACATTTACCTCACGAACAGTAACAATAGTAAAACTAAATATATAATTGATATAATTATTATTGGTAATAATCAAATTCGAAAGGATGCCTATCATCAGATGACAGTATCGATATCTTAAACTAATTTATTTCCTAAAGCAAACAAACTTCTGAGAATATATAATAGTTTACCTCAGAAATCACTCGCTCGATTTTCTCTCCAATGTGATTGGCATTCCAGTAAATGTTTGAGTCGTTCAATCAGTTCAAACTATTTCCAAGAATTTTCATTTCTAATCGTCAGATGGAAAATAATCCTTAGCGGGAAAACGGATTATTCAGTCCCATATTATGGATGGGCATCTGCACTTGTTAAAACCGTCACCAAAGTAGAGCAGGTGGACACCCGTTTGTTAGCTCTCAAAAAAAAAAAAAGAAAGAAGAAGCGGGCTACAAACAAAAAGAGTCGGTATATTTAGATACTTTGCGTGTCTTTTGGAGACAATTAAGCGGGATTACCGCGAGGAAAAAAATGCCCTTTTTTTTATCTTTAGCGCTGCTTAAGCTTTCTCCTCTTTCGGAACTCGTTAGTTTTTTCCGTTCCCCCCTCCCCTCTTCCCTCAGGCCTTCGAACCACTTTTTTTTCCATTTCGTTGAGGGTGGGCTCTGCGCTCTGAATAAATTCGGTGCCAAGCACCGTTCGAAAAAAAAGTAAACCCTTATTCTTTCCCGTTGACAACTCGAGAAACCTCAAAGGACGGCTTGAATGGCCGAGGGAGGAGGAGGAGGGTGAGAGGGGGGAGGGGGAAGGGCGGTGGGGGGAATGGGGGAGGGAAAAATGGAGAGGGGGGTAGGAAGGCAGAGAGGGCAGCCGGGAGGAAGATGGGTGGAGTGGCGTTAGGAGATCTCCTCTTCTTCTTGGGTGTCTGTGAGGCCCCTTGAAGAGTCACGGCTGTCGCATGAAGGAATCCAGCCTCTCTCTCTCTCTTTCGGCGCCTCAAATGGCTCTCCTTCTCGCTTCCCCCATTTCTCTCCTTAAAGATTTCCCTCCTTTCCTTATTCCCTTTCCGTCTCCTCACAACTCCTTACCTTCTAAAGCGTTAAGCTTTCCGTCTATTTCCTCCCTCTATTCCCGTCACCTTTTCTCTCTCTCTCTCACTCCCTCTATCTCCTTCTCTCACTCAAGCATCAATCACAGCATTCCATAACGGATTTGCCTCTTCACACGTCTCACTCTCCTTTGCTCTCTCTCTTTCTCTCTCTCTCTCTCCTGAAGCTCCTCATTACCATACCCGATTCGGGGAATCGCTTTCCTCCTCAATCTCTTTGGAGTATTGCCGTAGTTGCTGCCGTTAGGATTGTTTTAGGCGCAGGAGTAAATCTCCCCTTTGCAATTGCTTGGTGGGCTGTAAGGAGCGAGGAGAGAAAACCTGCAGTGGTTTTTTGACCGAGGGAAAAGCATTTGCGCTCGAGTCGTCAAGAGGGGTAATAGCTTGATTTTCGTCGAGTCAGAGACTAATAGCGAAAATGGTTTGCTTGAAATATTTAGTTTGAAGGAATCAAAGACGTAATTTTAATTCGGTTTTTTTCTTATATAAATGATCCGTTGTGAGTTTTATTATGATGAATGGACATAAAATTTATTAGTCAGAATTTCGTCCCTACTGTTATTAGAAATTATTATATGCTGAAGAAAAGACTATGTTCATAGTAATTATTAAATCTGATGAAAAGCGATCCACCAGTGAGATGCATCATCATCTTCTTTATGGGCCAGTGAATGTATTTAGACGCAACTAGATTTACAATGTATCGGGGAAATATATATAATGTGTTAGAATATGAAAAACGGAAATGTTGCACGCGTAAAACAAAAATTTTTATAGCGTCTTACTCTAAAGTATAAATAAGTTACACCAGAGGTCCCAACCAGTCGATCGCGATCTTTGGATCTTTTAACCCTAATCCTACCAGGCTGTCTGTGACTTAGAGAAACATTTGTATTTTTATTCACGATTACTTCTACAACTAAATTTATTTGGCAGTGAGACTTTGTGTATTCTATTATTTTATATTTATACATAAATAAACACCATTAACTTTTTTTTTAACTCTTTGTGTTTCATTTATATAGTCCCTAACATAAAATAACTCAGAGACACATTGATACAATGTAACGAAAACGTTATTTGTGAATGCGTTTTATGTTAAATAAGGGCATTTATTGGATTTCTAATTAACGCTGGACTATATATAAAACGTATAATTGACTATAAAGAATTTTGGGATCCATTGTTTGGTAGTCCGATTTTTTCTCGCATGTATGTCTAAAAATAAATTTATCGCATTACATCGTTACATGCGTTTTGATGGCATGTAACCATTAATAATAGTGTCCAAATAAATCATATCTTACAAATATATCATGTGTGTCCCTAAGTCACATCCCGGTTGTTAACGTCAGTGAAAGAGCCCGGTAGGATTAGGTTTATAGTCGATCGTCGAATCTTGCCTCAGCGCTATTACTTTTTCTTGACTCAAGTGAGTCGATATATATTTTGAACTTACATTTGGAACTTTTTTTATCGAGCTATACAGGTGATTTTATATTCGTTCAAAAATTAAGTAGAATTGGAATTTATAAATCAAATAATACATATCCCTCGATATTAGTTCTCGCAGCGAGACACGAGCGTATCGATGTTTATCGACCCAGAGTGTGGCTCGAGACGTGGTGTTCCAATCATGAATTATTACAAAAGGCAAAAGTGTAAGGCTGACTGTGACTTTGTATAACTTGATTAACTAATTCAAGCTATGTTTTGGTTGATTTCTTCCGTCTGTATATTTATTTAATAGCCCTTTTCTTCAACTTGTAATAGCTTAAAACTGAGTGATGCATTGAATTATCCTGGTGGATAAAATTTTAATCAATTTGATTTGAACTAAAATATTCTCTCGTACGTAACGAAAACTCGAATAAAACTTTATTCAAGCTTGCTTAACGCGAATAAAAAGTTGTTTGCGATAAAATTGGATTGGCGTGTTAAGTAGGACATTTCATGCTATGACGCTGGTTTCGATGTCTTTTAAAGTTTGGAAGAAATTTGCGGGGACCACCCCCCCACCCCCATCCACTTCCCCCTGCTCAACAGTATTCTCGTATCAAGGCTCCGCTCCGCATGGTCGATCCTCGGTAAATTTACCAATGAATAGTATTATCTTGGGTGCTGAAACGTTGGAGACCCCTGAGTTACACTATGCATCAATTTACCATATATATATTAGTTGAATTCTATTTTATTATTCCGGTTGCTATGACAGATGTTTTATCCTCTCTTCCTCGGTGCAGCGCATACTTTATGTAAAATTATAAAAATACATTTTTCGTTTACTTCTGAAATTCTCATTTATGCCGTCGCGAATTTATCTCATGCTTTTGGTATTTTTGTCCTTTCATAACTTGTCATCTCGTCTCCATAACCTTCCCTTCCCATTCTCTCTCCTCTCCAAATTCGCACAGAGAGGATCTTTCCGCACCAGAGAAATCTTCCTTCATCCTCCCGATTCCAGAACTGTTTGCAACTGAAACTTTCTTAATTTTCTCTCCTGTTTGCTCTGCCTTTCATCCTTCGTAAAGTGCGTATCTCGGTGAAAAAAAAGTACGAAATAAATGTAATTTTCATCCTGAATATAAATTACACTGCATGGTATGTATTTTGTATGACGTAATATTTTGAAAATCAAGACAATTTATCTTTGCCTGTTGTAATTTGTATGTACATATACGTTTCCCGATAAAACTTATTCGTTAATCTACCATACCACGTCATTTTTTTAAAATTTGGAATAACATTTATATTTTATTTAAATGTATCTCAATTTGTTTCAAAGGCAATCACGTGCTAAAATTGCGTATTCAACATTTCAAATTTACATTCTCCCAAATGCTTTCATAACTTGCGATTGACTGATATTTGACTTTTAATATCGAAACTTTTTCTCGAATTTTTAGAGAGCGAACGTTATATTTAAGAAACACGCTTTTTTCATTATATTAAATTTAAGTATGAGATCAATCTGAGCAGCTGCGCGTCTATTAAAGTTTTACTTTCACTCCATCTGTTCTGAATTTGAATGCCGCAGTATTCACCGTTAAACTTTCAGAAGTTTAAAAACATCTGCAATACTTATTAAAAAAAGGGGGCATTTTGGACGGAATTATCGCTCTATCATAAATGTTTGTCCTAATTTTGTTCGACATCATTCTTTCAATCTGGGAACTAATAGCCAATAGGAATTTTATATGTTTGATATTACTCGGTTTTCATAATGTAAGTTTATATCATAATAATTATTTTTTCTTATAATTCAGGTGGTTGCCACCAGCCACTCGGCATGGAGAGCGGTGCAATCCCAGATGTTGATATCACTGCCAGCTCCGCATATGACTCCGCAAGCGTGGGTCCACAACATGGAAGGTAATCCATTCCTCCCCTCATCATAAATATATTCCAGTAACACGTTAAATATTTATTTTTCTTCGATCCGTAATTATAATAAGATTTAACGTGAAATGATCGTGAATCAATTTTTGGTCATCATAAAAAAGTATGCGGCCAAAGATCCGTATATAAATATTATTCCATGTTTTATGTTATTCACTACTTAGCATATCTATTCATGGAGTTTGTACTTGTTTTAATATCGCTGCTATTTTCCTGTGCTATATAATATCTTATTTCTAATAGCCATATCTATTCAATTCAATTTTCATTAAATGTTTTCATAGATTTTGTAGTGAATATATATATATATATATATAGTGTGGTCAGATTCGTAAACTAATATTAACATTTAAAAAAGAACATTTAGTTCAATGAAACTATTTTTTTACACTTTCTGTTTCTTATGTATGCTAAATTGTATATTAAATTCCTTCTTTGTACATTTTTATTTATAAATTTTCAAAGGAAATCGATTTGTTCCATTTGAAATGAAATTTTAAATTGTGTGTGTGTGTGTGTATATAACTTCATTTTTACGTTTTGCTGTTTTTTATGAGAATGTGATTTCGTTTAACAATAAAATTAAAACTTTTTCTTGGCGCATAACCCAAGAAACTAGGCAAAAACATGCAAAAACGCCGATAATTACACTTTTTTGCTCCGAAAAGACTCGTCTTTCCGTTAAATTATTGGTATTTTTTCCCACACATGATTGTTAAATGCAGTGGCCTATTCTGGTCTACTTTCTTGAGCTTTACAAAAACTGGCTATATTACGCCAACGAAAACCGACACCGTCTTTTGTGTTATCATTCCTTCTCATTTGTTATGCATTGATATAATCTTATTCTATTATGCGCCATGGAAATCTTTTAAAAATTACATCTTTGTGTGTAAATTTTATTTTTTCATTTTTTTCTAGCGTAGCAATCATATTTAAAAAGGTTTTCCTGATGTTTTTTTTATATTTGAATTTCCTTTTGAAGTTGCGCAGTTGGCCTTTTGCACAGAGATTACATGATTTCGTATTAATAAATGGGTACGTCGAAATGCCCTGATAAAACAATTAATTTGAAAACTGGATTGGATTCGATTTCAGCCATGCGTTCGTATATAGCTATAATTGGCTTTGCCCAGGGCGCTTTGATTTTGACTATTTGGTATGTTAACGTATTGGTATAGCTGAATGAAGCATGTTGTGATTGGGTATTAATTTTAATTGGTTATCCACCACGCGGATGTGAGATATCTCCCGTTGGAAATATGCTGGTAGTCCAGCTGTCTTTGTCGTGATTTCTAGAGCGGAAATAACGCGTTTTAAAGTGATAAACATTAAATTTCACCAGTTAATTAAGGATTCGCGGAAAATTTAGCTTTTAATTCAAGTTTTCTGAGCGAGAGATAGATATAGTGATTTATTTATTAGAATGCTATTGTAATAATTCGAACGTAATCGAAGGAATTTTCTGTTTAATAAAACCGGAAATTATTGTTGAAATGCATAAAAGTAAATTTAAAACGGTTTATGGTATAGATTTTTTGAATTAATTAAAGAATCAGAATTTTTAAACTTACGTGACGTTTTATTTTAAAATCCACATCCATACTCAGTTGTTTTCGATGGAAACGTTAAAAGATTTAAATTTTCCCTGGTAGCTAATGTTGTCACAGATTTCGCAAATGTTTCCGTGAAAGAAAACTCCCCCATAACCACGTCGATAAAGGTCTTATTTTTTTCCTCTTTTTTCCCCCAAGTCTTTAGCGGCAGAATCTTTTTTTCCAGGTTTCGTTACGTGTTTTTCGATTCAACAAAGAGCCATGGCTCACAGAATGCCTCGTATAATATTATCCCGATTTTGCGTTTTTTATCCTCCTTCCTTTTCGTATCTCTTATCCATATTTTCCCTCACGCTACGTATTTATCCCTTTCTTTCTCTCTCTGCGGCCTCTTTCTTTCGCCCTTCCTTTGTTCCATTTTTTTCCCTACCCACCCTTAGCGAGGTGATGATCATCATTTTTCCATAAAGCGCTCTGCTCTACGCCGCACCGTGTCATCCCATTGGTTCGTGACTCGTACCGCGTACGTAAAAAAATCGCTCTTCTTTTTTTCTCTTTTTTTATGTTTTTCTCCTCGCGATAAAGGGCGAATGAATCGTAATGTCGCGGAGGCGTGGTGTATCTCTCGTTCTTTCTCTCTCTCTCTCCCTTTCCCCGCCATGTTTGGTGAGGCCACTTTTTTTTTAAAGGGTTGTCTCGTGGTGAAAGAAGTTAAGGAGTCATGTCGTCTAAACATTCCCGCCGTACATAAATTTAACGGCGCGTCGTCAAAACATTACGCACCGCCTAAAGAAAAAATGTTTTTCCCCCCTTTCATTCTCTTAGCTCCCATTTCGTTCGGTCGACACCCAATAAACATATTTAACGCATTTTACAAAATTAAAACTCCATAAGCACGAGGTAAAAATCACGTGGGATGTGTTTGATGACAAACATCCAACAGTTATTTTAGTCCTAGATGTTTGATGAGCGTTTCCGTTTTTAAGGGAGATTCTCTGATATTGAAATTTCACGCCCAGTTTGATGCATGAAACGATTTTTCTTTTAAAGATAGCCGTCTGCGAGCTAATATTTTGTTTAAAGGTAAAAGAAAAGGGTCATCATATGCGCACGCTATTTTAAAGAGGATGCTCTGTCACAAAACCAGTGAGTATCTATAAAATGCGATTTATTGGATCGTATTCAGTGCCATGATATTCCCTCTCGCTCTGGTATTTTATAAGCATTTTATCGTTTAAATTCCATAAAAGTAAATACGTTTCCAAGAACGCGTAATTCTGCATAAATTATATACTATACACCTGGTTAAAAGTTGTATAGATAAAATAAGTTCTCATGATTCATATGCATAGTATTAGTTTGAAGATGTTTTTTAATTTTTGTCTGCAATTAAAATGAATGATCAAAGCAACATATTTACAGAGAGTAGGTAAAATTGTTTTAACCGGAATTTTATTCTTAGTTTTAATTTTTACTTCCACAGAAATAACGTATTTCGCGGATATTTTGAGGCCTGGAAAACACAAAACCCAAAAGTATATTAGTTGAATTTAGTTATTTAATTTAATTTGAGCGTCGTGTATAATAATACTTCAAAATGTGTACAATTTCACATCGAAAAGTATAAATAGTCACAACATATTAATTTATAGGGTCTAGGACAGTGGTCTTCAACCTGTTTTGATTCACCTCCCACTTTTACTATATTTTTCCATTTGAAATTTGTTCACCGCCCACCTCCCGTGTCAACTTAACAATTAAATTTTTGATAACGTAAATGTTTAAAAAGACATCAAATTTAACCATGTTTATTAATACCAAAGCAAATATTAAAATAAACATTTTACAGACATTTCAATGCGTACATTGTGCTTGGTTCCTACAAACCAGGGAATCAATGTCAGGCTTCAAGCCTGTAAGGGTCATTCGAAGATCTTCTCTTTCTGATACTTGCAAGCGTTTTCTTTTTTGGACAGGAGATTGTTGACTACACTGAATCCCTTCTCGACTAGATATAAGGTTGGGAAAGCTAACAAGAGCAACGATATTTTCTTCCACAAGCGTGGATACAGAGAGGGCATTGTCTTGTTCTGCCATATTTGCACATATCCACCTTGGTTGAAATTGGCTTTACGCTTCTCATCATGAAGTAATTCTATTATCTCCTCTTGGTATTCAATATCCATATCACACACATTTGTGATGAATGGAGTCATCATCCATGCCTCCATTGTACATTGTCTCATTTTAGGATGTGTGCGCGTATCATTAAACTTTCTTATAGAATTTTATTTTTCAGTGTAAAAATTGGAATAGCATTTGGTGTGTTCTTTAACGCCCACCAAAAACCCTAAAACACCCACTGGTGGGCGCTATCGCCCACGTTGAAGACCACTGGTCTAGGACATTCGGCGCGGACGTCTTACCGCGAAGACCTTTCGCCGCGGCCGTCTCACCGCGTGGACTTTTTGCGGCGGATGTTTTTAAGTGCATTCCGGAGTTGAATTTTTAGAGAAAATAGATAAAAGTTTACTTCCGAATTGTAATTTTTACCTATGGTATTATCTGCAATACAAACGATATACAAAGCATATAAAATGTATAGTATGTACTAGTTTAATATTTTTACTTTCGTAGAAGCGAGTCCAAGTTGAAAAACATGAGTTGTATTTATAAACTGAGATAAACCCTTTGAATTTTACTAAGTCAAGTGTTTAAGGGAATTTTTATGGTAAACGTTTGTAAGTTAAACTAGAAACGAAACTCTGAAAGTCAGAATAACCAATTAAATGTTCCGAAATTCTTTTTTATTGGTTTATCTTGACTGTAAAATTAAATTCTTTAAGTCAACCCGCATGAATGATCATCTTGAGTTACACCTTCATTTTCGAAATGCATATAATTATAAAATGTGCTTTTACGCAAATTATTATCACCTCTTTTGATCTAGAAAACGTTATTAAAGTGTCTATTCAGTACATTTTATTCGTATTCTGAAGAAATTATTTTCTGTATCAGTTGAGTTTATAATCGAACTAGGGATATAATCGAAATTAGACTTCCTATATTGTGTATATGCTTGATATCAGCAATGTCATAAGAATGGTTGATGTAGAGAAGTTGTTTTAAAAGCATTGACTTTTGAAAATTATTGCATGAGTTTGCCTATCAAAAAGCACAAAAACAAGGTTTTTGTATAATTACCATTTGAATAATTTTTTTCTTTCTGACAGGATAATCTATTTTTTTAAATTGATTTATTGGAATGCACTAATGGCTGCAAAAGATTTTCTCGATGAGATTCATGCATAATTTGTCGTGGTTATAGCTAGATCGTTTTACAATGATAGGCGACGACGCACGAGTTAGTGGAGGAGAAATGTAATTTAATAGGTGAAAATGAGTGGAGAAATGTTTGCCAGAAAAAAAAATACAGAAAATGAGTACATTCAAAGAGAATGTGTGATGAACGGAATTGAAGTTATACTTGTTAATATAAGTGATTAAATTTCTTCGCTTATACACATGAGCTACCTGAAGTGAACTGGGCTTTAGTTGGTACGGTAGAGCAATATGTTAATTGCATAGGATAATCAGCACGTTTAATATTAATTTTATGGCAACACTTACTATTACTAAAAATACGAAAATCAGTCAAAGATATGAACGTCATGTTTTACAGAGTGAAAACTCAACATTGCTCGCATGGGCCGTGAGATTTTCATCTATACCTACTTAAAAATAAACGTATAATGTAAAATAAAACTTCTATGAGGAATGTTGAATGTGATTTTCTGTTAATTTTTAATCAATCACTGCGAGAAGTCATCGCGACGAGACGGCCGTGGCGAAAGGTACCTTGACGGCGAGACGGCTGCGGCGAGGTGGCCGCGGCTAAAAGTCCCATTCCCAGTGCGTTCGTCTACATGTCCGTGATAAGTGAAAAATAATGGCTTACGAACAAAATACATAATACCCGATTCCTTGTGTCAGTTTTTCGCTGACACGCTAACTCCTAAACGAAAGCTGATAGAGAATTCGAATTTTGACCAATCGAGTCATTATTCTGGCTCATTCTGCAAGTTTTATCAGTTTTCCCGTCTGTTAAAAATTTCTTTTAAAAAATAACGCAATTTCCTATATGCTCTAGGAGCCCATCTCTTACTTGTTTATATTATTCCCCTATTAATTAATTCTGTCAAGTTATGTCATGTAGTAAGGTTTTTTGCCGTTATAGACAATTTTTAAATCTGACTGCAATGTATGTGAAAATATTTTAATGTGAAAATTACAAATAAAAATGCTATAAAATAACATTTGGACGTACGCGCAGGACTATTAGCGCTATATACACGGGTGGTGTAAAAAAACTATAGATAATATAGAAAATATGATGGTTAGGATAAACAGTTGTATTCATAAGAGCCTTAAAAATATCAAATCAAAATTAAACATGAAAAAGAAATTTTCAAATAATAAACTATTAATTGTTTTACACTGTTAAACTTTATATACATGTTTTTAATAGGGGTAATAAGTATTTTTTTTAATTAGCGTATTTCTGGACTACCATTTATTTGTGGACGGTTATTTCGTTTCATTTTAAAGCTGCTTTTTGACTGAAATAAACTAAAATTAGTAATTTGGCATTGAAAGCGCAAATCTGCTTCGAAATTAAGACAGTCGGTATGAGTAAAACAAACTTCCTTGAGTTTGGCGAATGGTATTTTTCCTCGACTTATGAACTGACCCGACATTTGCTAACCCCTGCGCAAGCATCTTGCACATATCAAAAGAGAAAACGGCGTTCCATTCGTCCAAGATATCCTTTCGTTCCTGTCAATCGCCTCTGACTTGCCGAAAAATATTTGAATTGCATTTACGAAATCCTCGATGAAATTCGAACAAAGCGGCTCATTAAAAATTAAAACGAAAAAAAAATCACGCGATTTTTCGCGAATAGATCGAACCTACGTAACTAACGAGCGGAGGGAAGGATTTTTTTTACATCCCGTTTTCCAAAAAAAATACAGGCTCTCTCTGCAAGCAAATTATCCGTGGAAACGAGCGGAGTCGCTCATTTTTTGGACCTGCGAAAGCGTCGAGACGGAGCGTTTCTGGGACGCGGAAATTTTTAACTTCCTGATTCCGCTTCCCCGGATTCATTAGGAATCTAAATATTTTCATGCCTCTCCGCATCACGACATTCACTTTTTTCCTCCTTCCTTTTTTTTTTAAAAAAAAACATATATTCGTTCGTTTCTCTCATTTTGAAGCTCCGGAATTTAGTTTCTCGCGAGTCCGTCCTAAACGACTCGTTAAAGGTTGAACGCGAGCTTTAAAATGAGGTTTTACGGTGCTCGCGGTTAAGGTTAAATGCTTTATGGTCTCCGGAGATCCGCAATGAACAATGTAGGGCTCTTCAGGGATGGCGGAGTGAGAGGAGAGGGGAGTAAAGAAGGGGTAACCAAAAGGTTCCCGAGAATTTTGTTTATTTCCCTCTCTAGGCCTCTACATAACCAAGGCGAGGGTTGCCTTCCATCCCACAGGCCTTTATTCACGCCCGTGGCAAGTAATCTCCTCTCTCTCTCACACACACCGTACCTTTCTTCCTCTCTACGTGGACTAGCCACACACCCCTCTATCTCTCTTTTCTGCGAGCCGGCGAAAAAGGAACTAGGCACAAATTGTCGCCAGGCGACTCTTAATCCACTCTTATGTAGGTGTTTGTTTGTGCGAACATACCTTGTGAGTGTGTGTGTGTGTGTTGGGTAACGTGTATGTGTTTGTATGTGAGAGATCTCGCGCGTGCGCATCACAGACCAGCCAATTCTCTATTCCCCCCGCCCCATTACTACGTCATATTAAGAAAAGCTTCCCGGCAAGCAAGTTTGTAGCTTTAAAATGTTCAGGGCGGCGCTTTATTTTCGCACGGTTTGCCGGACGTAATCCGGAAATTGCTCGTTATCTCGAAGGCGGAGAGAGAGAGAGAGTGTGTGTGTGACGTTAGCGAGAGAGAGAACGTTAAAAGTTTATTATAGCGGCATATACTCGGTAATACGCTACAGCGTGGACGACTAAGTGGCGTATAATTCGGACTTTACCGGAGAGGCGACTTGATTTAATTCGTCGGACTTGGTACACTCATCGGAAAATGCATCTGCGGAGCATATGGCCGGGGAACTTATTATATCAGCTTCTGCGGCGTTTTCAATTAGCGAAAGCCTTCATCCCGGAGAGTTAATGCGTTCTCTTGCTTCTTTTGTCTGGCGCATACACCGTCCTTTTATTCACGTTACTAGAGACGAATCGGATAGCCAAGTCTACATGTGCTGTTTGTCAACTCTTTTTCTTAAGGCGTGGTTATGATGGTTTTTCATAAAGCAACTTAGTGCTAAATAAGATATTCTTATCGTTACTTGTTTATCTAAAATGTGTAAAAAAATATAATCACTTACTAATGAAAGCTCGAAAAAAGTAATTATCCTATGCAGCTCCAACGGCCACGAAAAGGTTACGAAAAACCACATTTACATTTCGGTTCCGATGTAGCTTAGAAGTTCCCAAACCCGGATAAAACCCAAATAAGTATGTATTTTTAAATAAGCCTTTGTGAAAGAATTGAAATGATATTTTATACGGATTTCATGAAACTGTTTTTACTTTGAGAAACCCGTTTGAACCAATTCACCTTTGGCTTTTGTATGGAGTGCACGAATATTTCCCTTTTCATAATACATCCCGAAAATTTTTGTTTTCGCGTGATCCTTTGTTCCTTTTTTTTGTACCGAGATTGACGCTCCGTATCGTTAAGTCCAGAGTCCGTTTTGATTTTTCCCCATTTCGAGAACGATCCGTGGGAAAGCTTTTTGTTTGCAGCCCCCCCCCCCTCCCCCCTGCCGTTCGTTGGCTGGCACTTCTCGATTCACCAGCCAATCACGAAGGCGTTTGTATACCTCTGTTTTTCCCCGCCTGCTTAAAAACCGTCTATTTTCTGCTCCAGAAATAGTTTTGATCTAGGTGGGTAGTGTCGCAGGCATTGTCTGGTGTTTTTCGTTAGGCATTCAGGGGTTAGGCGTTTGCAAAAACGGATTCGAAGCACCTGCGAGAACCGATGAAAAATTAATCTAAAATAATGACGGAATTTATTTATTTTGTTCCTTTTTGGCGTTGATCGTGGAAGGGATAGGGCGATATTATTCTCTCTGGCGTTGGGTAGTAGAAGGTGCCAATTTATACCGGATAGAATTCCATTATTTTGCTCGTTACGGGAAAGCAAAAAATAATGACGTCGCTACCTCAGATCCGTTTTCTTCCACTGTCGAACTCGCTAATAAATTGTAAAAGAAACATTTATTATCTTTTCCAAAAATCGATGGAAAACATCGTTTTTATTAAAATTATTTGGTTTTACTTCAACATAGCAATATATATTAGGTTCATATAAATGAAATAATGTTGACGTGCAACTTCAGTGATGGGTAGAATGGGAAATCTTCCTGTTTTCATTTAAATTTAAATTTTAAAATTTGATTGGACGAATACGTTTTATCATCTCGTGTATAAAGCTCTTAAGTCTGGGCGAAAAGAGTGTCGATGGTCATAGTCTATCGTTTTAATTTTTCGCATTTTTTATCTTGTTTGCGATTATAGATATCCTCGCCTGTAATGAATTCACATTTTGCATTCGTCGTTTTCGTAAAACTCCCATCATATAATGTCTCAGTATTTATCAGTCATGAACGAGATGCTTGAACTTGAGCATCGGAAATCGGTTGTAACTTATCTCTATACTGTCGGTCCGTGTTAGTATTTTTTATCTAAGCCATTCCTCGATGGGAGAAATTGCTATAATTGAGGGCTCTGAATTTTGCTCATCCCATGCAAAGAAATGTTTAAAATTTCTCCAATTTAAAAAAGCCATTGGATCTAAGTGAATCCACATAAAAAGATTCGTAGTAAATTTTCTGTTTACTTAGGCCAAGGGATCGAACTCATAATCTGTTGTGTCCTAGTTTATTATCATTCATTAAAAGTTTGGTTATTGTTTGCTTCAGAAACGAATTCTTCTTATTTAATTAAATTGCCTGCAGGTATTTATTAATCGAAGTGTTCACAAAAAAATTGTCGTTTTTTTGTATTTATTAAAATTCAAATTGAAAATGGCACGCTAGTTTACAAAAAAGGCTGTTGATAAGTTTGTAACAAACAAAAGCAAACTCAATTTATCACAGGAGGAAAGTTGTTCTTAATTTAATTAAGCGAAATGAATTTTCCGCAACGTGAACTTTTCATAGAGGTAGTTTTTAATACATTACGTCTCTTCAATGGCCATAAGGTATTCCCAACCGATTCATGGCTATTGGGTTGGTTATCTCTTTTGTTATTGGTCGATGTTTTTGTTATGAAAGAAATTAAACTGATTTACTCTGTGCTACTAGGCTAACTTTCACGCTCTTCCTCCTGTATATTTTTTCTTTTACAAAATCGGGTCGGTAAATGTAAATTGATAGATTAACTTAAAACGATGTTCCAGTTCTGCAATGCAGTGACCTGCATGATCAATAAATTCATACAAGACTTTTTTTAGTTTATGGAGTAGTTTGATGAATTGCACCTGTAATTCGATCGCGGGACGTAGGTTATGTTATGAACACATAACACTAGAGGATAAAAGTGGAAGTGTATGAGAGGAAAGAAGAGACATGAGAAAAAAATCTGATGTGGCCAACACATGACTTTCTCCATATTTGGGGTATAGATATTTAAATTATTATGAGTAGCATTATAAGGCAAAATTATTATTTCGTATCGTAAAAGAAGACACGTCGTTGCCGTAATTTACGTATATTTTGAATGTTTACAGAATTCACCGCTACATGGTGTTGGCGCTGTATACTGGATATTACGAAAAAGTTCAATATCTCCGAAATGGATCTTTCTACGAAAAATTGTTTCAAATAAAAGTTGGAAGAAATGTTATTCTCTACAACTTTGGTCCTTACGAAGATTACCTATAACGATGTTTTTAAGGAGATATTTAACGGAAACCGACAAACCGGTTATTTATAAATAACTACTAAACAATAACTCCTATAGAAAATTGTTTCAAATGAAAACTGTAGGAAATTACATTCTCTATAACCTTTGTATAGAATTGTATATACAATAATGATGTTTTAACGAAGAAATATCGCAAAAACCGAATCGGGTTTCGAATAAACCGCGACTTCCGGTTATCCGTTATTGTCCAAAAACTAATCAGTTCTTTGTGCTCATGTTAAAGTGTTATATATGAAGTTTGGCAACGATATGGCATGTACTTTTTTAGTTAGAGCGCCCACAATCACATACACACACAGACATCATTCCGAAAATAGTCTAAACGTGTTCTAGGGACCTCAAAACATGTATTTCCGTTGAAATCTCGAAGTCGATTTTTTTCATGAATACAATACTTTCCCATTACTACGTATGGAGAAAGTAAAAAATGAGTCGATAATGGTATCTCAATGCACAATTCACCAAAAAATTGTTTTTAGAACACATGTGCCGTCAACTACATCGCAGAAAATGGGTTTCAATTACTAACTCTTGATGTACGGATTAATTTTGTGTCGATGCATTTCCATCCTTTGTAACGCCATGTGACCATAGGGCAAACCGTAAAAGAAAAATTAACGTTTTGTAAAGTGCTGGATCGCTTGACACTTTCACGCTCTTCCTCGTGGGCGAGGCCCATGTCAACAGTGTGAACATTCGCAGCATAAACGTACGAAACATTTCATAACTGGAAACCGGCTAATACCATTCGGGCTTGTTCTTGAATATCGATTGTTTGTTATGATGGGTTCGTATAGTCTAGTCAGAAGGTATTTTATTGTGTGGATGGCAAGTGTCACGCTATCAACCGCATGGCGTGACGAGAAGCTTGAAAAGCTCTAACTTATACGAATACTGTTAGTAATGCTGTTTAATACTAGTTCGTTCAGTGTTTATTAAATGCTTCCTCAGAGAAATATAAACATAACTCTATATTAATATTCGTGGCTTATTTGAATTAAATTTTACAACTTTTTCTAATTTGACCATCGAAATGTTATGCATAAAATCGAAAATTTTCAATAATCGCAATTTGTAAATTTTACTGTATACTACTTTCTCCATACGTAGTTTAGAGAAATTATATATTTATGAAACAAATCGAATTCGAGATTTCAGAGGACACGTTTTTACTATTTTCTCTATGATTTCCGTGTGTGATAGGAATTTTATGGGATCTATCACTCAAAAACTAATAATCAGATCAGCGAAAAACATTAAATTTTAGGTTTTCATTAGTTATCCAAGGTTTACAAATGTTTTGCCTGAAATTGTTCAACCGAAACTGAGGTAATTTTCTCTACTTTTTCCCACTGGAACTTAATTTGTGCAAATATGTATTGTAATCAAAGTTGTAATTTTCTACGATGTGAAACGTGTTTGAAAGTATTTTTCACTGTGAAAATTATTCAAAAGTGTCATAGCCTATAATTATACTTAAGGACCTTGGTATCGAGAACAGTCCTCTTCATTATTCTGTGTAAAAAAAGTCACGTGCTGGACACACAAGATCTTTTTCCTTTAGTTGTTACGTCGTTTCAACTTATTCCGTATAAGTTTTTTGACCAATTTTTCCTTAATCAGATTATTTCAAAGTTATTTTTGCGTCCAAGCAGCCGTGTACTGCATTCTGATTTGATTGTATGGGGACATAGTACATATTTCCGAATGTTACCCCCCTCCCCGGTGCACTTTATCGCACTGAAGAGGATTCATCTCCCAAATTGATTCATCGCGCCTTGTAAAAGGTGTTTTGTGCGACTGTCAATGAGTTGCCGCCATAGGTCAAGGGCGCCGGCTTCGTACGATATCATCATCGCTTATTATCGCAAGCATTGCTCTTCCCAATACGCTCTCGATTTGCATACTTCTGCGCTCGTTCACGCTTGCCACGCATGAATTATTCATCTCCGGAACATATTCCCGAGTCGATAATGCATATATGTGGGTTAGAAATTTCGGTATTTTTGAGTGTTGCGTTGGCATACTTCATGTTCTTGTGACGTTCGCCTGCTCAAGCTCGCGATATATTAAAACGAAAGAGTTTAATTGATGCATGGTTCAGTCGGCAAAATGTTCCGGGAAGGAATGTCTAACTTTTGGAACTGTACGTGAGCGGATTTTTATTCAGCCTCTTTCCTGATTTCCCGTGCCTTTGACGCTCATGATGTTAACTTGCCTGAAACTGGATTTCTCCTTGGCGTGAGTGACACCTATGCGTAAAAATTATACGAATAAAATGTGAGAGGAATTATTTTGTTCGGGAAATATCCATATGATCGATTAATATAGTAAAAGCTGATATTCTTAGATTAGAGTAAAACTCGTTTATAACGATCACGCCTAAAACGAAATCTCGGCTATAACGAAGAAATGTCTCGGTCCCTTGAACTTCTCCATAAGGGCATTGGTTAAATTTCTCGGATGTAACGAACACGCATTTTACGAATTCTCGGCTGTAACGAACAAATGTTTGGTCCCGTGCCAAAAAAATGCCCCATATATAACGAATTTTGGCGAGCAGAGCGATAAGTAATGAATAGTTTCCGCCCGTTTACCGCGCACTTGTATCTAGAGGTCCCCTTCCTCCATCTACCCCTTCCATACGAATTTCCACGCTCCCTTTGTTTTGAAATTGATATTAAAAATGTGAAATGTTTATGTAAATTAATGACCATAATAATAATATTAATTGACCATTTAAAAAAACATATGTAAAGGCAGTCGAACATTTTACATGCCGCAAAGTTGATAAGCATCTCTTTGCATATGTAAGTACGGCATTGAAGTCGACTCACTCACTGCAAATACAGTAAAAGCTGTGTTATCCGGCTATCTTGGGGATTGTGGAAAGCCGATTAGGAGAAATATCCGGTTAGGGGAGCGATTTTCAATTTAGACATCGCAAATTTAGCAATAGCCAAACAAAATTTGGCTTAGGTTCACTATCGTACTCCCCAAACATAACTATGCATGGGATTTGCATTTTCCATTTTAATTCTTCGACACATAGTTAAATATAGACACTATTTACCCATTCTTATTTAATACGTTGCTACGCTTACATACAAAACAAAAAGACTATTGAAAAGTTTAGGGCGTCCGGGAAGTTTGGGGATTACGGCAGTGAACCTGTTCCCAAAATTGAATTTATTGTATTATATCTTTCTTATTTATCTTTATTTACTCTATTAGAAAAGAACGAAATTATTTAATTCTTCTGAACATTTCTGTGAAAACCAGTCATATAATATTTTATTCAATTCCTCCATTTTTGGCTTATGAAGCGTATGATGTTTATTAATTGATTTACTCGTCGCAGAAGATGTCACAAATTTCATTAATTTAGCCTTATGAGCCTTGATATCGTAGAGCGTGGAAGATCCGATGTTGAATTCTTTTTCTATGGCTGCTCTATTTTCTCCTTTTTCCATTCGTTTGACATTCAGCTCCAGCTTATGTGTTAGCGTTAAACCAACCTTTTCTCTCCTGTTCTTTGCTTTTAGGTATTTATTTTGATGCCATATTCAATGGATGGGTAATGTTTTAAATGATAAAAAGCGACAAAACTGGAAATTGTAGAAGTACACCAAAACATCTAGACAATGCAAATGGCTTACGTAACCAAAAACGCCATGCTTACTCGGCAGCCTCAGAAGTATACGGAGTAAATACGTAATATATACATCTTATATTTTAAGAAATTTTAAAGTGGAAGTTGTGGTAATACACATATACTATTCACACAAAAATTCATAAAAAAAGAAAAAGAAATACAAAATGAATTGTATTTGTGTAATTGCCCGTATCTAAGGCTGGCCGGTTCTAAATAGCCGGGTAGCACAGCTTTTACCATATGTGTCTACGTTTTATATGGGATGTATAGACCAAAAACCATGTTTCTCGTATATAACGTAGTCACGCTTATAACGAAGCAATGAGTCGATCCCCTCAAATACGTATTAAACGAGTTTTACTGTATTTCCAAGACAGAAATAACTAGAAATTATGCAGGTAAATATCATAATTTCAACTGTGATTCTTCCGCATGTCTTTTCAGCTCTGTCGTCAATTTTTTTCTGATTTTTAGCTCTGTAATATTTAAAATACTATTTATTTCTTGAATTAAAAGTTATGATAAAATTATAACAGGATTATTGATTTAGCGCGCTTCGACAGATACACATTGTTCGTTAGAGACAAAACGTATTGGGAGATATCAGTTATTTAGTAGCATAACGTGAACTATTTAATAGAAGCATACAGGAAATTTAAATTTTCGACGGAAAATTTCAAACGTTTAGAGTGAATTCGAGAGATAAATGCTTATATAGGCGAAATATACACGGAATACATTATTGCTTTAGATATCTCGAGCAATAACTCGTGCATTGAATTAATATCGCACTCCCTTCTGCATATTACATTGCCAATAATTAGTCTATTAACTGTTCGCTGATAATCGTTTTAACAAAAAAATATATTCCATTCCCCTCCTATACGAAATTATCTTGCATTATTTCAGGCAATCTTTTAAAAAACAACATTTCGTTTCAGTTTTCATTTCCAACTAATTAAGCTTTCTTGTCCAGTTGTGTCGAGTGAAACTATATAATTAGGAACTCCTCGACGTGAAATACAGCAGATTATCCGGAATTTTAGTTTTTTTCTTTTGAAATTGCTTCGCAAGTTTGCGACTTTTTCGGCAAAACACGAGGAATAGCAAAATGATCGTGATCGTTCTTTCGGCAGTTTTCCCTTTGGAAATGAGTGCTCTTGGGATAATTACTGTGACTCAACTGGTCGAGACAAGGGAACAAGAAGCACGGGGCAAGTATTCCGTTATTCTATGTTCCGCGACTTCCTCTATTATTTATCGTCACTCGTCGGAATAGTTTTAGAATGTGGCCGTGGCTCCGTACCTTTTATTCTTTTTTTTTTTAAACTTTTTACGATTCGCCGTATTTTACGTCATAGACAGATTATCTCCCTGGTCGCACTTAAGGGAAATGATTCATTTTTGTGTGCCATGCATTACTTTAATGCACCTTACGTTTGCTTTTTTATTTTCTTTAATTAGGTTGATTGCGTGAATGAGATCGATTCTCTCAGCTTATGAACTCCACTTTTGGAGTTTTTCATTATGTAGAGTGTTTAATTTAAAGCTGAGTTGCGTAATTTTTCTCAAAATATTTTCTACGTATTTTTTCTTTTTACGTTCATTCAAGCGTGGTATGAATCTATGCAGGAGCAGTTAACTCGTTTACACGAGCGTTTACGGCTGAACTGTAAGATGGCCAAGTTTATTCACATAATTAAATTGTATTTCACGTCATCCCGTCCAAGCGTCCATTGTAATAATAATTTCTTAGTTTAGTAAATTTTGGATATTATTATATTATATTTTCCGATAAAACGTTACGCACAATAATGGGAAAGCTTCCAGATGTGGACCCGGAGAAGAATGCTGAAAATATGACGGGCCGATCGAGTTATTAATTAAGAGGTCTCGAGAAAAGTAGGATAGAAGAGTTCAATAATAGAAGCTACGAGATAAAAAGGTTTTATGATTAAGGAGATGATCGAATGAAAAATTGAGGGTAAAAGAGGAATTGGAAGGAAAAAGATTTTAGCTGACGGACGACTCGAAAGGGAAAGAGAGTTTCCAAGAAATGAAGAATATTACGGGGAATAGAGCGTGGAGAACTCGGCTCATCACTAAATGTTGGGAATCTATTTCGGCAGATTAATATTAAGTAATAGTAACGTTCTTAATGCTCATAAATCTAATATATAACAAGTAATGGGTATAAAAATAAATTTCTATAAATAACTTTTATATTTTAACATTTATTATAATCGTAACTTCAAATTTGGTGAAATTACCTGCATAAGTTACCTTTTACTGGTGGAGGCGGTGTTATATTCAATTAATCTGGATATCAAGGCTGAAGGCATTTCTTGTATGCAAATCAACGAAGCGCAACACGAGTAATATCAAAGGTAAATAATCGGTACTATTACACTATCATTATGGGTGTAAACGTGCTTTGATTGCTTTTAATACGATAGAGGGGGAGAGAGGGGACAAAGGGTGGGTGGGTGAGAGATGTAAATGACTTTCAATACATTTAATGTTTCTGATGCCAATTTGATCTCCATAAATAGCTTGAACGATCGAATCTTTACTCCCGTTTATATTTCAATGGGCATTACGCTAGTAAGGTTTTAAAGGAGAAATATAAGACTCTGATTCCCATTAAAGGCTTACCCATATGAAAGCATTAAGTCTGTTGCCTAGGTAGCTGATTGTTGGACCCAGAAAAATTACCACTTTTTTCCAATAAAAACTATAAATTTACGCTAATTCTACTCGGATTGAAATTCTGTCTTCAAAAATAAGAAACTGCAATTTATATCCTATCCGATAGTTTAAGTCTCGAGTTCGTATCTTGACGGAAAATAATTTTAAAGTGCAAATATAAAAACCTCTACACCAATTTACATGTTTTCTTATGGGCCAAAATTGGGGAAAAACGGGGCCAAAATAGCCCCTCAGAGTGGGAATTTCGAAAGTTTCGGATTTTTTCCTTCGGCTATGACCAAAAACCTATAATACTACCAAATTTCAAGTTTCTAGCACATCTGGAAGTGCCTCAATTTTGTGTCCTGCCAAAGTGGTTACAAACCGCTGGTGTGGGAAATCGCTAATGCAATTTTTAACAAACTTTCCGAGCATCTAGAAGATTGACATTTGGTAGGAATGTTCGGTTCTTAATGTAGAAGCCATTTACGAAAAAAAAATTTCCAAAATCGATCCGGGTTTGATTCCCGAGAATGATTTCCATTCCTCATAAGATAACATGGAAAAATCGATATTTCGATCTGCAACCTTATTTTATTTTGCTTATTAAAATTCACATATTCGACCTACGATTTTCGGACTTGGACTGTATTAAAGAAAAACAAATGCAGTTTCTTATTCTTATCATCTTTTATCGCTTTTGAATATAAATCTTGCGAATTTAATGTTTTAATATCACATTTTGACAAAATTGAGCGTTTTTAACGTGAAGTTACCTTGCCAACCGATTACATTGTTAAACTCGAAATCCTGTTATTCTCACGTATGCTCACGTTCACTCCGGACCTCCATGGACCCTCCCGGCCCAATTCACAGCTATCAGATATATCTCAGAATTAGTTTTTACTTTCTCCAATATACGTAGTATAGAGAAAGTATTGTTTCATGAAAAAATTCGAAATCAATATTTCAACGGAAATACACGTTTTGAGATGCGCAGAGGGAGAAATGATTGTATTACCATATAATACATAAATTTTATTCGCCAAAGACATCTGACATAACCCGGGCATCTCCGGGTACTTTCAGCTAGTATTTTATAAAATGAAATTATTTCTGTTAACATAAATACGAGTATATGGCTGAGGAACTGTTATAATTTCGAGAACTTCATTTCAGATGAAATATTATCACTAATTATAGAGTGATATTTCAAATTTCTGACTTCCAATTCCGAAATTGTGTTTCAAAAGAAAAGGCAGTTTAAAATATGGCAGGAAAAAGTCACATTCCCACCGCAGAAACATTCCTAATGGTAACAAGAACTACTCGCTGAATGTACGTACGTAGGCTGTACTACAATCCATTTTGTGGCCTGTGAAAGTTTTAATGGAAGCTTAGCCAGTTTTAATGTACTAAGGTTTCAAGTCACACGGTTAACAAATCCACGATTTACTCTCGAGGTCGTCATATTTAAAAACTTAAATTCCAGAAAACGAAATGGTTTTTTTTACATACATTTTTGCACATCGTCGGTCCATTACTCCTCTACCATGCTCCATGCTTCGCGTAAGCACGCACCAATCCCCCTCACAAATCCGAAAAAGTGATGGTTGCCTATTCCGCATGCCATTAATTCTAGATTCTGAGATTAGAGAATTCTCGTAGTCTGCATCAGTACTCCGTGCATTATTGCTTGGAAACCTTTTGTTATCGAATCGCGACATTCCAATCTTGCGTAACGCCGCTTCTGTTGCGTCCGTTTAGTCCCCGTTTCCTTCCATAACCTCTCTCTCTCTCTCTAAATCTCTCTTTCTCTCTCGCTTACCATCGCTTTCTCTCTTTTCCACTCTCTCCCACACGCTATCCTTCCCTCAACAAGCCCCATAACCCAGCCACCGAAAAACCACCCCGCCCTCACACCTCATGGTCGTTCCAGCCTACGTCACCCGTCGATTTCATTTCCGTCAGATTTCAATTTGCGAGGAAAAAAAAACGCCAAGCGTTTTGGAGGAAAAAATAAATATTTACGGTTGGGATATACGTCAATCCGAAGCCGTTACAAGTCCGATAAGATTCGAGTTGAAAAGGGAGCGAAACGACGAAAAAATAAAACATCGAATGGAAAAGGGGGCCACTTGATTTCGTTATTTTGTTTTGCTTTGTCCCTCCTGTAATCCGACTGAAATAAGGTTTATTTGAAGTACGAGTATAAAGAGAATGAGATGGCCGGACGACAAAAGGATAAGGGCAAGCGTTTTACTGAGTTAATGTCGAGATTGATCGGTTAACGTCGCTCCTCCGTCCTTGGTAAAAAAATTTGTCCTGAAACGCTCGAAGTTATATTTTTTTAGTTTTTATTTTGTTTACTGCAGACATTGGCCCGATAGTGTTTGTTTAATTGTTTGCTGGACTTTTATTAAGCTTTCTCTCACGCCAGCGTTTTTTTTTTTGAATTTGGATTGGATGTAAATGTGGCAACTCGCTCGCAAACATTTGTATCGCAAATGTTAATCACCGAAAACAGTTCGTCTATAAGTAGAACGTGATTTTATTGGGTGAATGGTAAGAACGTTAGGCAATGTTTGTGTACGAATTTTCTTGCAATCTTCGTTTTCGATTGATCGAAATTCCTAATTGATGAGCAGGGTCACTTCTCTAGCCATAAAGCGATTGACTAAATCGAATACGCTGTTCGACGTTAAATTAGTCTCCTTCGGTGATAATTGGTCGATCATTGATGCGACGGATGGGTACACACAAACATACAAAAATTAATGCAACACGAATGTGTTTTTTTTATTTTAAAAATATTCAAATTTCTGCTGTAAATCATTTGTTTAAGTTCAGTTTGGCGGATCTTTGTCTAGTCAAACTTTTACTTGAATTAATTGGATACAGGGAAGATTGAATGTATGCCAAACTTTTTCTGGCTATAATTGTTTCTGTCATTTCCCTCTTGCAGTAATTTAAAGTTACCACATCTATCGCAGGACTATTATCTACAACTTCCAGTATGTTTATCATATAACTGTTGTCACCGCAACCATAACCGTGTTTCTAAGTTTTTGGACCATAGTTGAATTTTCTCTCCAAGTTTACGATGCTAAAGAAATTTATTGCGAATGATATATTAGTTTACGTTTAAAATCACGTATTCGCACCACTGTTCACTCGTGCAGTGTTGTTTCGGCAAATTAATTGTTTACGTACTCCTACATTATTTTGCCTAGCCACTTTTATTCCGTCCGTTCAAATTCTTTTGCACTCCAAGATCATGCTTTAGAACAAAGACGTTTAAAAGTTCATACATTTTCAATATAAATTTCCTGTAAGCAGTCGTAGTGGGTATTCATAATATGTACCTAGTGTTTTTGTGAATGTGTGTGTTTGTGATAGTTTATACTTTGTTTTAATTATTTTTCGACACCATCATTTTTATCATCCAATAATTTAATAATAAAAAAGACATTTGTTTTTGTTATATTGAAGATTCATCCAAAACTTTAAAGACGGTAAAGTTATATAGTTTGTAGATGCTAATGATTGTATTAATATAAATAAGTGATAATTAGTACACGAGAGAAGTAATAATTTGTCGAATACGCAACGTAAGACCTGTTACTCTTTTAAAATGCTCACAAAACTATCTCAAAAATGTGAATTAGCCATTTTACCCCTCTCTTTCATCTTTCCCGTCAAAGAACCTCCCAGAAAACTCATTCCGACCACTTTCTGAAGGATACCATTAGCCGGTCGTTACGCCTCCTATTTCGCCCTCTTGAGATCCAAAGCATCGCCCGCTTGAAAAAAAAATTACCGGGAAGAACGCGGACTTAAGAAGGGTGTAATTCCCCGGAAAATTACAAATGCGGTTCCGTTTTATGGCGAAGGGGGAAAAAACCAGAAGACGCGCGGAAAAAAGCGTGCCCTAGTTTCCGGATAACGCGTCACGGGAGGAAATCGTAAATGCACCCAAGTTGCTGTTTATCTGGTGACCGCAGACTAATATATTCGATGATTTAACGCCGGCGGAACCTCTTCTTCTACCACCTAAGCCTTAACACCCCACCACACCTCTCTCTCTCCCTGCCTTCAGTTACCAAGGAACACGAGTTAATTTCAATTTTCACCCTCTCTCTCTCTCACATCCCTCCCATCTACCATGCTAAAAACTTCCCCGCCTCTTCTTACTATCTCCCTCGAAACTATGCTATCCCGTAGCCCAGTTATGTGTTTGTGTGTGTCTGCTTGATCTCAGGATCGGTGGAACGGGTGGGTGGTCGGTCGGTCGGTCGTCCCTGGATACGGTTATCGCCTGCATATTAGCGGTTTCGCGTGTAGAGCCGGGTCAGAGAGCTAGGAAGCATGAAGTGTCAGCGGGGAGAAGAGGAGGGAGAGGGAGGAAGGAGGGGGGAGAAGGTGGAGAGAGTTAAGAGGAGAAGGGTGTGGTGCAGAGATAGGGTGAGAGAGAAGGGATAGAAGAAGAGAAGGCAGAGAGGTCGGAACATGTGCACCACCTCGCGGTGGTCCCTCTCCCTTTCTCCATCATATCTCATATCTCTCTCCCTCCCTTCCAAAACTCTCCTACCTCAGAACCGCATATTCCTCCTCCTCTTCTTCTTCTTATTCCATTTTCCTTTCTCTATCTCAACTTCTTTCTCCTCACTCCTCCTTTTGTATTTCCCGTCCTACGACACGTACGGGGACATCCTACCTCTTTCTCTCTCGCTCTCTTTCTCTCTCGTGGAGGAACACGTGATGAGAAAGCTCTCCGTCCTAAATATAAATGGAAGGAGAAGGAGGTTGATGATAATGAAGGTTTCTGCGGTATTTTTGGGTTTTGTATGCAATGTGCGGGTGTTTGTTTGTGTGTGTGTCTGTTTGAAGGGCGTGTGCGTGGGTCGGAGAATCGCTGCGGAAAGATTGGACATGGTCGTGCGTGTTTGTTGATTCATCCTGTTTTGAAGAGGGAAAAGTTCAGGGAATATCTGTATGGGACAAGCGTCGCTAATTTCTCCGGCGAAACTAACACGAAACGGTATGAATTTTCCCCGGGAAGTTGGATAAAGCGTTTGCATTAATTCGGCACTCGGGCGCGTTTAATAAGCGTTTTACCGAGATGACTCAAAATATGATTTTTTACACTTATTAAAAATTAAATTCTTGGGATAATAACACTTGATGATATTTTTATTCTGGCCTATAATACTGAAGCGGATTTGCAAATTTATTTTTAAATATTTGATGGAGAAATCGGTGGTAGTTATACTCGGTAATCTTCTACTGGTGTCTGCACCAATCTAAGAATATTCCTAGAAATTCTTCCAACAGTTTTCTTTTGTACTCTGGATCCTAACTGCTTTCTCTTAATCCGTAATAATGATTATATCATTTTACGTTGGTTCTGGCAAGGATTTTTATCTGCCGGCATTCTTATCCTAATTTCGAAATACTGGAGTTGTATTTTGGCGGTGGGATGTGACCAAAAACACTGATGATAATCGCGCGAAATGCGAACGTCTCCCTCTGAATTCCCCGAATTCTCAGAGAGAGAAAGAGCTCGCAAGTGTTTCGACTGAATACCAAAACGAATGCGATGGCTCAAGGCGAACGTCGTCAGCCACGGGAAACATTCGCATATCTCGGAAGCGTGCTGAAATATTCTGGCACTATCGTTTTAATAAGCCAAGGCTCAGTTACTGTGTTTTCGGCACAATTGATTCTTTTAACGGTATTATGTTAGTCAAGGGATGACGATGAGGACAAAACCATGAAATAATATTTGAAAAGGTTTACATTTTTCCCTTTCTTTGATCATACTTCTATATTTATTATATGCGGTAATAATTGGTAATGTAAAAGGAAGCATGAAGCATAAAGCATTAAGAGACTAAAGATATCTATCAAGATCCAATCAATGTAAAGAAATCCCAAAGACATAAAAACGCGAAGCTCCTGAAAAGTTCGTGATTTTTCGGATGATTTTTTTTGTTTGAGAGTGCCTCCAAAATAACTCACTTCAAAATTCATACGTCGAATGAAATATTCATTTTTTATAATCGAACTTACGGAAGGACTTTTTGTACCAAAAACATTTCTCTCTCTCTCTCGCTCTCTCTATCCCTTTGTGCTCTTTGTCGATAAATTCGACGAAAAAATACATTTCCACCTCCAATCTCAATCCTAATCAAATGTAAAATAATTCACGCTGTGTTTGAATGGACGCAAAAAATCTTAGATTCGCCTGCACGGATGCTTGGTTTTTGAAAACTGGGCTTAACAGATTTTTCGCCATACGCGAAACGCTGTTTTTCTATGGAAAGCTAATATGCCTTTCGGTGCGGTTCGGTGCTCCTTGCCGATTTCATTCGCGAACAAAATGGGAGCATCCGCGTTCAAAATTTAAAAATTCATAAAAGTTTTCTCTTCCGAAGGAATTTTTTCCTGGAGGACGAACGAATGCAATGTTTTCATCCGCCGCACTAATTCCTCTTGGTTTAAGAATACCGAGAAATCATTCGATGTTTCATTTTTAAAGCGACGACGACGGGAAATGTTGTTTTAAAAAATCAAAGCGTGTTCTGAGCGTGCGTCTAAAGTTTTGTTTTTTTATTCACATTTTACTATGTCGAGGGGACAAAAAAAAACTCTTTAATCAAGCCGAAATTATTAGATCCCTAGTAGAAAAAATCGCGTTTCATAAATTTTGCCTGCGTGCATCGCTTATTTTCGTACTATAAAGCAATTCGAAAATATCGTTATAAATTCTCGCTTGCTTTATGGAATACGTAATAGTGGGGTGGAAATTGGGAGAAAGAAAGAGGACGGGGGGAGGAGGAATATCGAAGGGAAATAGGTTAGAGAACGTCTATGAGGGAGAACAGGGAGAGAGACCGAGAGAGAGAGAGAGAGAGAGAGGTGCAGAGGAATATACGTATAAGGTAGAGAGAAAATGAGAAGGTTATTTCGGCGAAGCCTTAAGATTACGAAGATCTTAAAGGAGGCGAAATTTCGGAGCGTGTTAGAAGTGACGAATTGCTCCTTTTTTTCCTAGAGAGAGAGAGAGAGAGGTGGGGGTGGGAGAGGAATATTGAAGAGACTGATGCGGTTTTCCGGGAGAGACTTTGGCGGAGACCGAAGTAAAAATAAAATACAGGCGAGAAAAATAAGGAATAAACGTCTCTCGAAAATTCGAGGGTAACAGGCTAAATTTTACTCCGTCATTGGCTAAAAATAAAGATACACTTTAAAGAGGCAGACCGATGAAAATCTATTCTCCTTTGAAGTTTTTCCTGCGCCATTTCTTCAACGCTCATCTTGAGATAATCAGGAGTTTTTTTCATTCAAAATGGCGTATCGATGAAAAATTACGAAAGTGTAAACGTCAACAAACAAATTTATATTTTCTGGCATGACGGTGTCTGAATTTTTACTGTTTGTTTTTTATTTAGGTTATTTTAAATAACATCCATTATTTCGAAATCTTCGTTATATATACTTTCGTGAGAAATATTAGAAATACGCAGCCAACAAAAGTAAATTAACGTTGTCTCGGATGACATCATAAATGTCCGCATTCAGCCAAACGTTTGTTACCACTAAATTTGTAATTAATAACGCTAAACGTTATTGGTTGATATTTATTCTGTTGCATAACATGACGGTGCAAGTATTTTACATCTTTATGTAAATTTATATATAACATTGTTCATAGTGAAAATGTCAAGTAAGTTTCCCTACTTACAGTACCTTGAAATTTGCGTTTTTTTACTATTTTTAAATAGTCGTCCAGTTGCTTATTTTTCTATTTCTTCTAATTACTGTAGGCATCTAGGAATCTTCTATACATATCTATAAAGAAAAGTGTTTGCATGTATGTATGTGTGTGCGTGTATGCACGTATGTCCTCTTTATTCCGGTGAAAATGACACCTTCCTCTTGTTTCTATGTGCTGTAGTTGCTGCTCTATAAAAAACATGCATGTATGCATGCATATTTTTTTATAGCGCAGCAACTACAGCAAATAGAAACAAGAGGAAGGTGTCATTTTAACCGTAATAAATAATAATGTGGTGTAGTTAGGTTTTTAAACCGAGTTGATTGGCTTTCTAATTTTAAAAAATATTTTATTTTTTTCGTTTTCTCCATTTGAATAACATAGGGATGAGTGCAGCTTATTTTTCAATTGAATTTTAAAATTACCTAGATCCTTATATGGTTTTATGCAGGAAAGAACAAAGTATCTTTTTATTGAAGACAGAATCGGAATCCTGATCGAATTGGCGTAAAAATGCGTTTAGAAACAGAAAATTACCTGATTTTATCAGTTTTATGACAATACCAATGATTAGCTACCTTGACAACTCCCATTGTGACCGAAGTTTTGAGTCCAATGCATTTATATTTAACGTAATATCGTTTTCAAATTTCTGTCTGCGATTTTGCTTTGTTTACATGGCAACCAAATATTTGTTGATTTAAAAAAAATATTAGGCTTAGATTTGATATAGGTCACTCACGACCGCAGCACCACGTGATTCCGGAAAAATGAACTATAAAAGTATGCGTACGTGCAACGAAAATAAATAAAACCTATCAACAATGGCTTCATTGAGTTAATTAAAAATTTGCTAACCCATGACTGATCGGCCTGTCGCGACATTTACAAACCCAATCACCGAACAACGGAGAGGGATAGTTTGGTTCCAGCTAGGCGAAGGGACATCTAAAATAAAAACAAAGCTAGCCGAAGGCTCGCCAATATCCTCTCTCCATCATTTACTCGTACGCATACTTCGATAGTTCATTTTTCCGGAATCAGGTGGTGCTGTGGTCGTGAGTGACATCAAATCTGTTCCGCAATATTTTTAATAAATGGTTTTTAATGATATTTTCGTGTGGCATAGAGTACTCAAAAAAACTGTTTTTAAACCTACGTACTAAGTAACTTAAATAATTAGACGTAGCTTTTCCACAAATTGTGACTGGATAAAACGTTTCATTGTTTCCAACGTATTATGGATGTAAAAAATTTTCTCGTAACAGAACTCCAGGATGAGAGAATTGAGTTCATAGTAGGAGGATAATATTCACTCTGTATTTCTTAAACGTTGTCTATTTACTTTTTTGTCTTTCGTTAAATTAATTCATTTCGTTTGTTCCTTTGTTCATCCATTTTCTGTAGATCATTGGGTTCTTGCTTGTTTTACTTACAGTTTTTGTTTTGAAGATATCGTCACGAAACTTCGTATAGGTATATAATTTTACCCTGCGGGTAACATATGCTATATGTCGATAAAAAATTTGGAGTGAGGGAGAGCTTAATTCAATAATTACATTTTTTCCCATAATTTTGCACGTAATTTTAGATTTTTCCGTTGCGAGATTTTCTTCCTTCATTTACTTATCTAAATAGGTAAATGCGGAGCGGTTTTCTTCAGTTTTGCCTTATTTGACTGTTAAAGCTGTGTACTATCTTATTACTGCGATGTTTACGTGTTACACGGTCGAAGTTTTAGATTCACTAAATAGTAGTAGTAGTAATTAGGTTTTTAGGTGCATCAACAGCTAAGGTTATTTTGCACCGTCAAATTCTCTTAGAGAAAATCAACATACATCACAACATCCATGCCCGAAGCGGGATTCGAACCCGCGACCTTTGGGTTAGAAGGCAGGCGCACTGCCTACCATTCTAACCCGGCCGGCGATTCACTGAATCCGTTGAAATTCAACGGGCACTTCTGCTAGTAATTTATAAAATAACCACATTTCAGGTGTCATTGGGAAAATTATGGTTGTATCGCATCCTAATTTAAAGCCTTAATTTAGTATTTGTTTCGTTGAGATTCTATTTTTGGAAGACTCCGATGAGCCGTGAAGCTTGAGGGATTAGCAATCCATGTCATTTTTACCATCATTCATCTGTTTCCTTCTGCCGTCATGTAACGATGTAGTTAAATTCATTGTCAATTTGTAAATATCGCATTGTATCAACTATTCCATATCTTTCATAGTTTTTTTAAATCTCCTCTTTAGTTCTTAATTTCAGTAAATTTTAATGATGCCAAATACAGATTTGTCGATATTGATCGCATGGGATGAGCGGGCATTATGATATCATCAAGTGTGGTTGCATAACCCGAAGGATATCGATTAGTTCCGTCCGTTGAATGCGCTTGGTATTTTAACTAATTTTTCAATGATGTATCTACATTTTCTTTATACGAATGCCATAAAATGACCCAATTTCATTAGGATTCTCCCGTATTCATCACAGAGTATGCAGAGCGCGCATCAAAAGGCTATTTATTCCTTTACATATTTTTCTCTCTGGATACAATACAATAGCAGTAAGCATTATTAAAGGCAGGGCTTTTTCTGTACAACTTAAAAATGTAAATCGACTTTATATGTCTGGAACGCCACTTTCAGAGTATCTACCAAACTTTGTAGGTAAGATAGTGTAAATATTTTTCGTTATATTTCTATTGTGCTGTATAGTTAAGCTTTTTTTAGCCAATTCAAGGTAAAATTATGCCGAAACTCCCTCGCTTACGTTTTTGCTGCATGTCTTTTTCCTTTGTACCTTGCCTAGCGTTAAAATGAAATATATTCGCAAATTAGCAAAACTTGCCAAGATTCACTGCAGTATTTATGGCATCCGAGCAAACTGCTTCATCTTGTCCGAAGTTGATCGAAGACTCAAAACCATTAAACTGTCTGTTGGACCTTTTAAATAGCGCAACTAGTTTCATTTAGATCAGTTGGAAAGGCGAAACCAGCCTTAACGGATCATTTTCACCCATTATCTTGTGAAAATCTAACTTAAGACCTTGAGAGGTGTCTTCTCTTCAGCTTCCTTTCTCAATCTCACTCCCCTTCAGCCGCTCTCTTTCTCCTACACGATTAAATCCGTTCCCTTTAATTAATTCCTTTCCCTTCCATTACTCGTAAACTTAGCCATGGTCAGGTAGACTTAAATTCTACTCAAAGGGGTAAGGGGGGGAGAGAGAGAGGGAGGAAGAGAGAGGGAGAGAGAGAGAGAGGGAGAGAGAGAGAGAATGAGCGAGTTTGGTACTTTTCTCCTCCACTTCCAACACGAGCGACGGATTTATTTTCTTCAGGTTCAACCGTTTTATTCACTTTATCTTACTAATTCTTTCTTCCCCGCATCTCATCATCATCTTTCTTTTTTTTATGTCTGTTTATCTTCGTTCTAGTTAAATCTCTCATCAACACGTCTTGCTTTCACTCTCTCTCTCTCTTGATTTCACTCTCTCCCTCTATTTCGTAACCCGTCATTTTCTGCCCATAAATTCTTTCGTCCTCTCTCTTTCTGTGTTGCCACTATCTCTTTGTCTTCACTTTCTTTCCATTGATTTTATATCGACTTGTGTTCTCTTTCCTCTTCTCGGCTTATCTTTACATCCTCTTTCAACCCTCCCCATCCTCCTCTTCCCTCCAACTCTCCCTTTATGTCCCACTCTATCTACCCAACTCCCTTTTCCTTCATCTCCATATCTCTCACCTCTGCGCTCCTACCACTTCTCCCTCCCTCTCCTCCCCCTCCCTCCCTCCCTCCTCCCCCCCCTCTCTCTCTCGCCATGGGGGCCGCGGCGATAAATCCATTCCTTCAAGTCTCGCAGCGATACGCGCAACCTCCACCATTACAGCGCCGCCACACGGCCTTGATAAATACTACCGGCGACGACGGTTCGCCTTTTCACGCGTATGCCCGCGGCTGGTCGTGCATAGGATATTTTTTCTCCCTACAAGATGGTCGGCTTTTATAAAAATGTCGATCTTTCTTCTTCTTCTTATTCTCTCTCCGTGTACGGATTTCCTCCCCCCCCCCCCTCTCTCTCTTTTCATCAGCTCACTTCCGCTTTTGGTTTAGTTCCTTTTTACTTTCCCATATACGAGGTATATTGAGAAAGTAACGGCGAAAAAATTCGACCTCGAGATTTTGACGGAAATATACGTTTTAGGTGAGGATGAGTCCGAAAAAGTGGTTTTCGCAATGCCGTCTGTCTGTCTGTTATTAACTCTAGGGCCTAAACGGTAGAGCGAAAATTAATGAAATCACGCACTTAGGCATTTTATCATACAGAGTAGAAGCTACGAAGAAACGGTTGACATTGCTCAATAATTAAGGGAAGTTTATTCTACGCATTTTTAACAATTTGATTTTCTCAAAAACGGCTGTAACGATTTTGATAAAATTTCGTGCCGTTACTTGAGTATACGTCTGCAATAATGCGACATACTTCATATTTCTGAAAAAATGAATATAACGCTAGCTTATTCTAGGCAACTTGAACAAAAATTGGATTTTCTAAACGAAGCATCAGTACCTATATGAGAAAGTTTTTAGAATGTATGTTGTACCGATTTTTTACTTTCCCATATACGAAGTATATTGAGAAAGTACGGGTATCGCGAAAAAATTCGACCTCGAGATTTTGATGGAAATACCTATGTGTGCGTTTTAGGTGTAGCTGAGTACGAAAAAGTGGTTTTCGCAATGCCGTCTGTCTGTCTGTCTGTCTGTCTGTTCGTGGCTCTAGAGCCTAAACGGTTGAGCGAAAATGAATGAAATCTCGTAATTAGGCATTTTATCATACAGAAGAATAGAAGCTATGAAGAAATAAGAGGACATTGCATAATAATTAAGGCAAGTTTATTCTACGCATTTTTACCAATAATTTGATTTTCTCAAAAACGGCTATAACGATGTTTATAAAATTTCGTGCAGTTACTCGAGTTTACGTCTTAAATAATACTACCTAGTTCATATTTCTCAAAAAATAAATGTAAGGCTAGCTTATTCTAGGAATCTTTAACAACGTGATTTTCTTAAAAACGGCTACAACTAGGTATTTTGATGAAATTTCGTTCAGTTACTTGAGTTTACGTCTGAAATAATACTACATATTTCATTTTTCTCAAAGAATGAATGTAAGGCTAGTTTATTCTTGGGCAACTTTAATAACAGTTGTATTTTCGAATAAACGTCTAATACGATTTTCATCAAATTTCGTATATTAGTTATTCAAATTGATGTTTATAACGATTCTAAATAGTTCATATTTTTCAAAAGATAACTAAACGACGCATTAGTATATGAGAAAATTTGTACAATGTATGTTGTACTGATTTTTTTCAGAAGTCTTAAACTCGCGTCTTTGAATACTCCCTCCGTAATTTAATTTCTTCTTTTGTTTCTGGAGCGTACGTGCCTTTTTACCAGGTCCGCTTGAAGAGCGCACTTGCTTGTCTTGTTCTGGGCGGAAGGATATTTAGTTTTGCGAGGATTACATATTTTTTTTGTATAATGAGACCATGTCTTACAAGATTACTGATGTTCGCTTTAATAAAGACGAGATTTTTAATCTCTTAAGAATTTTGTAGTGGTTGCGTTTTAAGTTATGTCTTACTGAGAAACGTATATTTTTCTTTAAAATTAAGCGTTTATGCCATCGACAACGATAATCTGTTTTGTATTTAAATGTTCAAATCATCTTCATTTTTACTTTAGATTATCGGAAAGGTAAAAAGCAGGAAAATAATTAAGGAAACGATACCTACAGATAAAATAAGTTCATTTAGGCGATATTGTAAAACGCATATAAAAATTTAAAGCAATAGTAAAGGTAACTGTATCATTGTACGTATCTTTTAGGTTTGTTAAGGTAATTTATGCAAGACAAAAAAGCAAGGCAAAAAGATACGCGGTAGTTATTTGGCAAGGGCACCGGAAATGACCTAACATTAAGGAGAAAGGAGAAAAAAATCGGACGAATTATGTTCGACTGAAGTGTTAAATTCAGTCTTTTTTAAATATAATAAAAACGACAAAATCAATTTATAAGATTTGAATAAAGGATTGGTTTGTACTGATGGCATTGATTAATGAACAACTGGATAAAAATTTATTCATTCAATTTGAAAAGAATGTACGCAAAGCTTTAGTTGCTGATAGAATTGGGAAAACGTCATTTGCTAAGTATAACTTCAATCAATTATAAATTTAAAAAGATTCCAATAGCTGTTTTCATTAATGAACATTTTAAGTTAAAATAAAGTCTATAATGTTTGAATAATTTTTAAAATATCGGAAATTTTAAATATTTTTATCTTTTATGATGAAGGAAAATATGAAATTTAAAGAAGTAGACGGATCAAGGGTAATATCAGTTAGAATAAAAAAAACTCAGTGTTCAGAATACAAGTACTGTACTTCATGCCGATTCAACTGAAACAGAGAAGCTAAATTTGCCTAAAAGTGTAAGATCTGTTAAAATTAAAGAAAACTTGAGAAGGATGACAATCGAGTAAATGTATGAAAAGGATCGGAAAGAATCTAAAGTGGCAGTTTGCTTCTGCGAAAGGGAAGCAGTGTAAATAACTGATACTAGAACAGGGAGGCAAATATTTGATGTAGAATAGGGAATTAATGAATCGACAGGTATATAATGGAAGAGAGATTCTGAGGCAAGTTTTATTGGACGAAAGGGAGAAATAAGAGAGAGAAGCAGCTATCGGAATACAGAAAATGGCTGGAATAATTCAGTATTCCAGCCGTTGCACCCTAGAAATATTTAACGATTAGGGGTAATGGACGCTAGAAGCGTAGCATACATTAGGCGAGTTTCTTTCAGCGGATTTTAGCAATTGAAATTTCAGCTCGTTCCATTAGGGCGGCATCCCAGAGGGAACCAAGCAGCTTAAATATGCTATTAATACGACTGACTTTTTATTAGTTTCATAATGGCACAAATGGTGAAATTATACAATAGGAGTAGGAATTTCTAATTTTATAACCGTTAATGAGTATGAAAGCCCTGATTTGGGTCCCTTCCGTGTGCTGTTCTAGTTTCGAGGAAAACGGAAATCTTGCATTGGTGAAATGATCGCATAGGCCTGTTTCGAATAATATGTTATCGAAAATCACAAATATAAGATGTAAAATCGGACGCGATAGAAATATTTTTTGTACGATTTCTCAAAAAGCGACGCATTCTGTCACTAACAGTATGTTACGTAACCATAACTTCTGAAACAAAATTATTTTCTCACGGCGTTAGCGTTAAAAAAAAAGTTAATTTATTTGTAGTAAAATGGCAACCGTGACTGGATGAACTGAACAGATTGCCATTTTCGTCTTCTGATGTAAGAAAAATCTCAAGCAACAAATCGCCTTCCGTAATATTTTCATCATTACTTCTCTTGATGTTATCAAGCAATTATTTGGTTTGGCGATCTCTCCGGCGAAATTATGCTCCCTTGTTATGTCTTCTTTTCATTTCATCTTGATTTTAAATACTTTACATAAATATTAACTATGTTATTGAAAGTATAACGGCAAATAATACCTTGTTATTTATGGTTTTATATAATTGGTTTTATATAAGAGCATATTATATTATTCAATATTATTAATCATGCTTAGCGTTTGAAATATGTTAATATTGGCAGCACTGATGGAAGTATGGTTTTGGCATTATACATTTCTTGAGAAATTATTGATTTTTACAGGTATTTCCTTTCGATTCTAGGGAATAGTTTATTTTTTCCATAAGATAACACGTATATTTCAACTTTTTGGCGTGCAGACATTATTTCCTTAACATTTAAAAATATTTTTAAAATACGATTTTAACGCGAAACTTGCGGAGTCATGCGGAGAAAACTATGAAGATTAATTTCCATAGCGTAGAAATTCAAACATCATACGAAAATCTTTAAAATTATGTTTTAATACGATATTTTCACAATTTTTAAACATTTATTAAGCATTTGAATCGAGCCAACAATATAATTTAACAATTGCAGTTGCCATGACGATGAATTGAATTAATGCATGAAAATCATGAAAAAATATACGTAAAACGTAAATTTGGACCATTTTAACAAATGAGATTTGAATTTATACGGTGTGTAAATTATTTTCCATAGTTTTCTCGTCATAACTGTGCAAATCCCGCGTAAATATCTCATTTTTAAGTCATTTTAATATGCTAAAGAATAAAAGTCTGCTCGCTTCGTTTCAGCTCTGCCCATGTTATTCAAATGGAGGAAATATGTGCTCTTGGAGCCAAACTCAGGACTACTATGTACATGGCGAACAGTTTGAAATTGAAAAGTTGAAAATCCAAGTGGTTCCCGAAAGTTTGGTCGAAAAAGATTGGAAAGCTTTTTAGTTATGGGCGGTTTTCCTTATTCTCCCAACTCCATAGAGTGTTACCGATAGACTTGCAGACAAAATTGGGGTTTTATTATATAGAATGTTACTTTACCATAAGTTTCAAAAATGGGCTTATTTTCTTATTTGTGTATCGTTAGAATTAAAACGAAGAGTTATTTTTCTAATTTCTAGTAAAACGACAAGCTTGGCCGGGTTATTTGAACGGATTTTCAATTTTTCTTCTAATTTAAGAAAAATATCAAATGCCAAATTGAATAATTATTTCCTGTAGTATATGCGGACAGACAGATCGAATTTAATAGGAGCTTTTTCTTTTTGAAAATTTAACACTAATAGGAAGCTATAAAATAAGCGTTGTTAAAATATTAGCGTTAGAATGGAAAACATAAGCAATAACCTTACGAGATATATGAAAACATCCCTAGCAAATTGAATGCTACCGTTGAAAACGAGTCCTGACGTGCTATCCAGATGATCTCCGACTTCCGAACCTCTCCTCCCCCCCCCTCCCCCCCCCCCCCCTCCCCCCCTCACTCCTGCTCTCTCTTTGCACGCTCGGCTGCCCACTTGCCTGGCGCGCCCTTTAAATCATTGCTCGTAGCAAGTCTTCCCAACCTCTCTCTCTCAGATGATGTATTTTCTTATTGATCGCTTCGCGCGGCGATTAATTACCTTTCCGCCGAGTGTTAAATCGCACACAGATATCGGGCGCTGTCGATACTCTGAACCGGACTGTTGGGAACGGAGACCACATGTTATAAACGATTCATTCCTACTCTTGATATGTATGAAGAATAGGGAACCATTCGTGATATGATAAATTTCATAGTTTTAGCGTAATGTTCGTTGTAAAAAACCTAAGAGTACGCTGATTCGCGAACCTATTCATTGCATGCGTTAACGTAGAATTAACAGTAAGAGAACGATGTATTTCGTAATTTATTTTTTCTTACAAATATATTACATTCAAGTTCTGTCGACAGTACGTGATATAAATAAATAATACAATTAAACAAATATTTATTGATATACTGAACATTAGCTCGCAGCTACGGCTCACAATAAATTATCCATTTTATACATCTGTCTACATCTAACACAATACATTTATACAATGATAATAATAATAGTCCGTCTTTATTATGAGCCATATTTAGACAGTTATGTCCAATCTTGCGCATAAATCAGACTGACACAAACATCCATGTCCTAGGCGGGATTCGAACCCGCGACCTTAGTATCCGTTGGCAGATACTCGAACCACATGATAGGAGGAAAGTAAACTTGCTAGCCACGTAAAAGCCACAGTGACGGGGTGTAATTTAAGAACCAACAAGTAGTGAGCGCTGACATAATCGCATACATGATTTTTATATCGATTACATCGAAAAATGTTGTCGTTTTGTCGTTTACTCGAGTTTCATTCGGATATCACACGTCTTTTATCCATTTTCTGATTGCTTTCGTTTGTTTTTCCATTTTTACGGCCGATGATACGAATGGTTCTTTGTTTTCGTTTTGCTCGCTCCAGATTTCCCTCGATTCTTTTGCGTTAGATAGGTTTCAACGAAGATTCTGCTTTTCACTCACCTCTTCCCATTTAAAAGCTTATTCAACTTAGTGACGCGAGCGATTTTTTCCTTTATTTTTCTTTTGCCGTCAACGCCAGACTCATGATTCACAGAGGGGCGTATGGAGAGTTCCCTGGTGCGTAACAGCGGTTGCGACGGTTGGTTTAACTTGTGTTTTTCTTTCTTTTATTTTTTCTAAAAATATCTTCCTCCTGCGGGTTCGCCAGTATTTGACATTATCGTGCCACAGGATTAACATTAAAAGGGTTCGAAACATTTAAGAGTTCAGTCAGCGATGAAAGAGGGACGGAGTGGCGTTACCCCAAATTGAAATTTTTTAGGGAACTTTGACATCCACGTGAAGGATTTCGCGAAAAATATCATGCATCGGATCGGACCGCATCCCTCACATGTATTCATCTAAGCGTGAGAGTTGCGTTAATTAAAAAAAATGTATTTATTCGCAATGCTTTTCCCGAAGTTAAAATAGGCTTATCGCTATCTCAAAACGGACAGAATTGCAACAAGATATTTACTAGTTTTATGATGTGATTCAATCATGAATTTTAGAGATTATTTTCGTTTTGTAGGCCTCATATAGGTAATAGCTTTTGTAAATAAACTGAATTTTATAACATATTTTTTAGTCTGTTACTATGGATATGTCGTATAAATTCATATCTTGGCACGGTTATAAGTGCCTGATCACAACCGAAGGAAAAATCCGAATTTGTTAAAATTCCAATTTTTACGTAGAAGCTGTTTTTGTTCCATTATTGAACCATAAGAAAAACACGTAAATCGGTGCAGAGGTTGATCTATTTGGTTTTTAAAATTATTTACCTTCAAGATCAGAACTCGAGACTTAAACTATCGAAAACCTAAAAGATTTTAGATTCTTATTTTTGAAGGCAGAATTGACATCCGTGTAGGATTAGCGCAAATTGTTAGATTTTATCGGAAAATAGCGAGAATTCTTCTGGGTCTCAACAATGAATTATCATGGCAATGAGCTCAATGCTATTATGTGGGTAAGCATTTATTGTTTATTAGAAGGCTATATTAAAATGCCGTTAAAACTAACTACGACCAATGGAAGAAATCCTAAATTTTTTGCTTTGTTTTAACCACATTATTGCTCCATATAAGAGTAAAAATTATAAGGCGCTTTCAGATGAGCTAGAGACTTGAAATTTTGCACAATTATATGATTTTGTTCAGAACCAATGGGAAAATTCGAAATTGTTACAATTGTAATTTTTAGAGATTGTTTTCACCTCATTATTTAGAATAATCTGAAATGCTTGAATAAGGTATTTTCTAGTTTCTTTAAAATGGATTCTTGAACAATTGGAAATATATTGAAACACGAATACACCGTCAATCGGATATAGAAAATTTAAAATAATAGCCCGATGTATTAGCTACATTTTATTCTGGAGCTGTATAAAACAAGTGAGGAAAGAATTGCAGAGCAAATTACATAAGACGATATTTTTAAGAATACTAAAATGAAAATATTCCCCTGCAGACCAACCTACCTTGAAATTTTTGCATCTTTAATAACATTCATTTCATTAATTATGCAAATACTTTTTTAGATGTACGTAATTTCACTTTTTTCTCGAAAAATTAATTAACTAATCACACAGCAATTTAGTTTACCATTAAAATGTTAAGCATCATATCACGTAACCATTTTTCAAAAACAATTTTCATTAAATAACAAAGACAAAATATTTCGTAGAATAAGCTTTTTGAACTGCGTAATTTAAATTACTTTCGCTTAATAGCATACTTGTTTATTTACATTAGTTGCTGTTAATACGGCCAACAGTACGAAGGCCGTATTGGAGCCGTATGGATAGTTTGTGAGGAGTTTTCTAATATCCTGTTAAAAGGCAAACGGACAGTCCCCAAATTTTTTCCATGTCTTTTTCGAATGTAGAACTATATAGGTATTCGGAAAATTTGGTGTTTGTAGCTTACTTTATTTTTGAGTTATTTCGTACACGGTCAGACAGGCAGCCGGATGAACCGAATAGATAAGCTCTTTTTTATTTAAAAAAAGCACTAAAAAACAAAGCTAGAGAGAGAAAGAGAGATACGCTGAATTAATCATCCTCTCTCTATCCCACTCTCTCTCTCTACTCTCTCTTTCTCTCCCTTTCTCTCTCTCTCTGTATCTCTTAACATTGCAGCGGTGAAATCGCATCGCCATCACTCACTCGCGTACACCGCCGCCAGAGAAAGAAAGAGAGAATGCAATTGCTCCGTGGTTATGAAGTAGCGCAGGATGGGATTGCTAGTGAAGGTTTGTCTCGCTCTTCGTCCTAGCCGACGTAGAGATGTGAGCCACAGAGAGAGAGAGATAGACAGACAGAGGGATGGAAAAGAGAGAGAGAATGAGAGAGAAAGCCCCTTTCTCACTCTCCTTGACCTACTTTGATCTATCTGTTCTCACCCGCATATCTCAACCCAACTCATGTCTTCTCCTCCCTCTCTCTCTCTCTTCATCCTTCTCCCTTCCCATCCCCACCCCCCCCCCTCTCTCTCTCTACAAATACCTGTCTCCCCACCTACTCCTTTCTGTAAAATGTCTGCCACCGCACCACCTCTTCTCTGTCTCGACCAAAACTCCCCTTCCCTCCCTCCCTCCGCCCCCTCCTCTCTCTCTCTATCCTTTTCCATGCCACTCTTCCTCGTCCGACACCTTTATACGAACTTCACTCTTCTGAACTTGATGGGAGGGAGGGAGGGAGAGAGAGAGGGGAGGGGAAGGTTTGGCTCCCGTCACATTCCCCCCTCCTCACGTCGTGCTATCTCTCATAGTGATTTACCGATAACGCCCCGCCCCTCCCTCTCCTCTCCCTACCCCTTCTCCACCCGTTGCAAAATCCGTTCCATCAGAGTTGGTATTTTTGTGATAGAGAGAGGGAGTGAGGGAGTGAGGGAGAGAGAGGGAGAGAGAGGGAGAGAGAGAGGGAGAGAGAGAGGGAGAAGGAGAGTGGGGGGGGAGGGATGGAGATAGATAGATCAAGAGCGATCCTTTTATTCTTCACTGGGAGACTTGTATCTATCAATATATGAGCCTCGGTGAGATGAAAAAATCGCGAGAGAGGAATGGCAAGAATGAAAGGCGGGAGAGATCAGTTTTAGGAGAGGAGAGAAGGCGGACGAATCACAAAATTCATATTAAAAAAAAACGTGGAAAAATCCCCGCGGAAAGTTTTTCCCGTTATACCGAAACTATCGAGAGAGAGAGAAATAGAGAGAAAGAGAGAGAGAGATAGTGAGACGGATACTCATTTTTTTATTTTCAGAAGGGGCGGGAAAAAGGCACCGAGGGTTAAAAGGGTTTCTAAGAATTTATCGTGAAGTTTACATTTTTTTGCTGTTTCACTTGGCTTTATTTCTTTTTAAGGCCCAGTCAGGTAAGTTGGATGTGCGGGAAGACGGTTTGGGAGAAGAGAGATGGAAGAGTTTTTGGGCGATGAGGGAAAGGGGAGTAGCATGGGGAAATGGAACGGTGAAAAAAGTGGAAAACATGTAAAGTACGTTGGAGTGCGAGGGAGAGAAAAAAAGGAGGTTAGGAGGAGAGAGATGAGATTCCTTTAGAATGGACCGTGAGCGAGGATTATAAGACGTTCCGAAGGTAGAGAGAGAGAGAGAGAGATAAAGATGGAGAGAGAGAGAGAAAGAGAATGGGAGAGTAGTTGTGAAGGATGTTGCAGGTTGGTGAACGACGGAGACGGTCCACTTTTTTTTTTGTTCGGCTCCGGAGAGGAATTCTTCCCAGTTCGCTTCGCGAAGAGGGAGTTTTTGAATGTGTAAGAAGTAGATAGAATGGGACAGGAGTGGAGCGGAGTGGGGGGCAAATCGGAAGGGATGGAACGAGAAAATGTGAAGTCCGCGTTGGTGTGTGCAGGGAGACTTTCAGAAGTTTGTAGGAAGTTGGCGACATTGCGGGCATACCTTATGCCTCATTGACAGAATTAAATGGAACAAGGATTATGAAGGTTGCTATGCCGGAAAATAATAGGGATGGATATGATAATGGGTCGAGGCAGGCAAAATCCCACAAAAATGTGGGCGTAAAGTTATTACAACGTCTCTATCGTTATTTATACGCTTCCGCAAGACATGAATCATATTAATAAAAGCCTTAGCAAACGTTGTGTGTAATGCTTTTTGAAACTTAATATCTCGCAAACGACTGAACCGAATTTGATGAAATTTTCAGGATAGCGTTATGATATAATTTTAAAAGAAACGTTTTAATGTATCGGTAAGCCTTATTCTGTTCATTTGTTCTTTCGTCACTCCCTCTGTCACGCTCTGAAAAACAGAAATATACCTTGCAAGAGGGGACTAAGGTCAGCTTTTGAAGCACAATGGATACTCGCGGCGAGGGGTTGGAACCTTCGTTCGGATCGAAGGAAACCCTATCAAAAAGAGGTATGATTTCAAGTCAAAGAAGACTGCCTCAATTTTATCTCAGAATAATCGATCATCTCCGTCATTTTTGACGGGCACTTTATACTAGTGGAATAATAGTGTCGTATTTTACCTAATTTTAAGGACATCCGGAAAGTGCAAAATCTTTTCCTTCGTCGAACCAAAATGATTAAAGTATTTTAATGTCATGACACCTGGCCCTGCTGGGTAGCTTGAGATATCTAAAGATGAAGAAAAGAATCCGATTTTCACGATCAGCGCTGATGGAATTAAGCGTATGAAATTTGAGTATTCCATTGATTTGGAATACTGATAGATGTTTGATACCATTAACATGTCGGTGTAGTGAATTGTGTTATATATTTATATTTTTCTGTACGTAAATTACAAATAAATGACATATATTAATGTCCTGACTTGTCGGAAAATTAATATAGCAGTGCGGTATATTTGACATCTTTATTTATGCGTTTCGGTACTTGAAATCCGCAATTACTTTTATTAAATGCTCTATAATATATTTTACCATAAAATTTGTTTTAACTTTTCCTCAAAGTATAAACAAATCAATTTATAAATTATTAGGTTGTATTAAAGTCTAGTTTTTGTTCACAGACGAAGATAAAATTAAACAAATATTTTATTACAAACGTTATTTTAAGATATAGTTACGAAAAATTTGTAATGCATTAAATAAACTATTCATTTTGAACTTTCCTGTAACTCAGCAGAAATCATTTTGCTATGCTACTAAAAAGGTTTCATTCAGTAGACTATCGATCTCCTCTTATGGCTGAAAACTTATTTTAAACGTCAATAATAAAAAATGAAAAATATGTATATACCTATCTTAGGCCAATGGCCATGACAATCTTATGAAAAAAACATAGATGCATTTCGCCTAAGATGCAGTCGTCTTCAACGAGGATTCACCGAATGTAAATTCTAAAATATTGAAGATACCTCATACAAATTCTTATTTATCGAGATTTGGTCTTTAAGCACTATTTTACTGAGAATGTTTGAGCTAATAATGATAATTCGACCAGCGTTTACTAGATATTAAACTGTAATGTCGTTGCTACCATCGTAGCGAAACTATGTTGAAATAAATTTCCGTGGAAGATACATAGCTGATTTACTCTTGTCATAATATATAATCTTGCTTAGTTTTTATTCCTAAATTATTTCTGGAATGTTACATCGTTATTTGTATTTGTTAAAATACTTAAATATTAAATTATCCACGGAATTTTGTATGAACGCTTTCAAAAGCGTTTCTAGATTTGGTGAAGTATTTTGGGTTGCATAAGATGAAGGATACAAAAATATAGTGTTACGAAATTAAGCTCTAGCGCTTATTATAGTGTTGCCCCTTTCCACTAACAAATCATTATAAGACGTCGCGTGCGTATTATTTTTATTATTTAATTGAATAATTATCGAAAGTTGGCTCTGTGAGATTCATTTTTCGCTCGAATCGTGGGTAAACTATATATAGCGATCGATAATCGAATTAAACGCTGTAGTGTTTGATTACTGGTAAAAAAAAAAGCCCCATACATTTACATAGGGAAACCCCGCGGCACTTCAGTGGGAAACTAGCAACGGGCGAACGCACGCAACCGAGGAAATAGACGATTCCGCATTCGAGCCGTAATCATTTACAAATATGCGACTCCGAATTAGTTCCACGAGAGGACTGCGTAAAACCGCTGACTAGCGTTTCAAACAATCCGTTCCCGAGAGAGCTCTCTGATCCCCTAAAATCTCTCTTTCCTCTCCATCTCCAATAATCTCATTCTCTCCGGCCGCAAAAATCTTAAACAGGAGTCTTTTCCGGTCAACGCTGCAATCTGTTTAATGGGCCAGCGCGCGTAGGCCAAACGGTCATCGAGCTTTGAAAATGAATTCAATGGCTATCGATTCGGAGGCACCCGCCGTACCCTTCGATAACGCCGCCAACTTGGATCAGAGTGAGGGGAATGGGGGGGAGAGGGAGAGAGGAGGAGGAGGAGGAGGGTTGGGGGAGGGGAGGGGGGGAGGCGGAGGATTGGGACGATGAGAACCGAATAAGCCGGGAGCAGAATAGGGAAATGCGGCGTGGCATGGGATCTGGTCGTTGTGTCGGAAAGAATTGAAAGCAATTGGCAGGAGAGGAAGAGAGATCCTCTTTCCCTGATAAGTAACGTAGGCTCATCAGACCTTTAAAAACAATTAACCTCTTTGGCCCTAGAGGGTCGTCGTGATATTATTCTCCCTCTACCTAATGGAACATTCTCTGTCATCAGCATTTTTGTTTAGCAGAGACTCAGTCACTCTTTTATATCAGGTAGATGGCAATTGTTTCCATACGATAACGTATCGTACGAAGGAAGCCGTATGTTATTATGTTGAGTAGAAAAAAGTATGAAGGATATTATTTTTATCAACCGATTTTGTGTATTCAGGGAATGAATTTTCCTTCTACCGTACAAAACAACTGGCTTTGCATGTGGAGTAGGCTTTAAAAAAGTTTTCAATTTGCCATTTTTTGTTAAAGATCTCCAACGTTCGTTTTGAGCAAAATTATGCAATGTTAAAGTAAATTTTGAATTACTTTTATATTAAAATTCCTTTAAGAGACGAATGCATTCAAAATAAATTTTGATACTTGCCATAATACAACTGTCAATTAATGCAGACTTTTTTTTAAAAGGGACTCTTGATCATGTATACACAATATGCGTTTTATATTTTTAATTTCGTAAGGTGCATTATAACAATTCGAAATTATTTTTTCATACATTATAATTATTTTTTTAAATAAGATTTCTAATTATGGTCTTAATACATTAAAACTGGTTTTATATCACGAACTCTGAAATTATTTTAAAAATGAAAATTAAGGTATTCGAAGAAATTCTTCAACCACGGAACATAATTACTCTGAAATCTGGTGGATAATCCATTACGTACCGCATTTATTAAAGTATCTATGATAATAACAAATGCCGTGGTTATTTGCCAGGCAATAAAAAACATAAATGACAAAAATCTTATTTTTATGAGAATCTTAGAGGGATATCAGCGATGATATATTCAAAGTTTCATACATTTATTTTTTATAAAAAATTACTACATAAATAAATTGATCAACTGAAATCATTTTTTTATGTAACTACAAAAACCTATTTGATCTGCACACGTGGAGTTAATGAATTCCAATTGTGATAACGTAGAAAATCAAACAATAGATTCAAATTTTCCAACAATGGGCGAAGTAGTCATGACACAATTCCTCGTCGCTGGAGCTGTGAAAACCGCGCGTTTTTCGGATTCCAACCGAAATTTTGGGCGTAGTTTTAACGCATTTAAATTTATTCATCAAGGGAAAACCCTACATTCCTTCGCCCATTCTTACGCGAGGTATTTTATGCTTGCTGTCTGTTAAAAAAAATACAGTTTAACAAATAATACCAATCTGTCTTCTTTTTCTGCTTTAACATGCGCTCAAACAAATTAACCTTACATTTGGTTGGTTGGATAACGGAAAGGAGTAGTATATGCGTAATTAAGTCATAAAATGGATTGTTTCATGATCGGACACGTTTAGTTTGTCCCAAAGAGGCACTTTAAAATCGTGCACGTTTCTACAAGTGCTGAATTTTCAAAGATAAAAATAATCAAAATGAAAATTTAGACTCGGAATTATATGAAAGATAATCTTGCAATTATTTTTGTTTATTTTAGTCCGACAATTTCGTAGAATCGATCAAATAATAGGTTTCATTTTTAAAGCTCTAAATTTTTGTAACGTGGGGTCTAATTTCGACGTTCTAGTTCTCGGCGAACGTCCTGAAATACGCCGCCTTACACCACTCGCTCCTAGAATGAATGAATATTCCGGATCCCAGGAATTTTTTCGCCGCTACAAAATCGTTACAACTTTTACAACCTTCGCCGAAAAAATTCGCTGTTATTACTTTTTGCGAGAAAAACTCGGTTGATATAGTGGTCCGCGAGCACATTCCTTTGTCCCTGTATATATCTCCGCGGTAGACCTTTTCCTTTCTCTCCTCCTTTTTCCCTCCTCCCACTCCTCTCTCTCCACCCCCCCCTCTCTCTCTCCACCACCCCTCCTCTCTCTCTCCTTTCACTTTTATTGTAATATCGACCTCCAGGGGGCGTTTCTATTGAAGGAAGGAATCTTTAGAGGCTTCTATGAGAGAGAAAGACTCGTCCGTCATATCTCCACTTTTTTTTTTAACCCGGAAACTATATGACGTAGGACTGGAGGCGAGGGAGAAGTTGGATGTGGCTTTGTGGCGAAGTTGGGGAGTGTTGGAAAGAGGAGCCAAGAGGTGTAGGTTGGAAAGTGCCAAACTGAGGAAGGTGGTTGGAGGTGGAGAGAGGTTTTTCCAAAGGCAGAAAGTGCGAAAAAAGGAAGGAATGGTGTGGAGTAGGGACGCAGGAGAAAGAGGGACCGTAGGATGGAAAGGGGGCGAGTGGGGGGGGGGGGGATGGAAAAAGAGGGAGGGAGAGGACGTGATGGGCTATGGAAGTAATTTTATTTTACGGCCTGGCTCCTCCCGCGATAAATATGTCAGTGCGCGAAACGCACAAATATATTCCTCGCTGATGGAAATATTTGAGCGGTCCTCCCTCCCCTCCCTACACCTTTGTGGGAGCCCTCGAATAAAATGGAAATTAAATTTTCTCTCTGCCCAAGAAAAATGGCGTTCGTTAAAGTTATGTAACCGCTGCACGCATTAACCTAATATCAAACTTTCTAAAAAGATTTTTTTTATCCTAGCCAGAAGAGGTAACCGTGCAAAATTTTTGGTAATTTATGAAACGCTCGAAGAATGTTAGAAGAGTTATTATCCTATGCTTTAGCAGCGTACTTGAAAGCTCCGAGTATTGATCAAGATAGTTTCATTAAAGTCAAACATTAATATGGTACACATACGTTTCGGAGAAACAATTTTGAATAGATTTGATGTGTTATTAACAAAATTGGAATACTTTCATTAAATCGCTTTGAGTTATTGACCTTATACATTACTTTTTTATACACGCTCCACTTTAGGTTTTTTTCTCACTATAATTCAGAATGAGTAAAATTAGATTGCCCAGTAATTGTATCCTACCATATTATCCTTTAGGGCAAGAACCTGCAGAACTTGCGACTTTTAATTCCTGTGTCGATTTTCTGTCCCTCTTTTTTTTTATTATTAAAAATTCCCGAAATTAACGCCGATGTTATTTCAAACGCCAAAATAACACAGTACGGAGTTAGACCGTAAGCCTTCAGCGTTTCAATTTTTAGAAAATGAAATTAAACTTCGGATTAAGGTTTCTTTTTTGGCGGAGGAGGAGAGGAGGAAAAGGAGAAAAAGAAAGTTGATGAACTTCACAGGAGATGGAAGGTATCGAAGTGGGCGGAGGGAAGAGGGGGAGAGAAAGAAGGAGAGAGGGAGGAGAGAGAGAGAGATGAGAGGAAGAAGAGAGAGAGAGAGAAATGGTGAGAAAGAAGGGAAGAATTGGACATAAAGGGAGGGTTCGAAGGAAACGGGAATAATGGAAAAGAAGGCCCGAAGCAGTACCTGTCTGAACGGGAGGGAATAGAAGGTGGAAGGTGGTGGGAAAAAGTTTTTGAGGGTTGTATCGGACTGAGAGAGAGAGTGTGGGGGGGAAGTAGATGGTGGCAGCGAAGGGAAGAAGAACACGAAAGGTTATAGGGAAGAGAGATAGAGGCCTGGTCATTCACCGTAACCTGCCAAATGCCTCCATCCCCCCCCCTCTCTCCCCCACCCCTATTTTTCCCCTACTCACACATATGCGAACACTCTCTCTATCGCACGCACGCACACACACACACGCATATAACACACACTATTTATTCTTTTCCTCTCTCTCTCTCTTTCCCCCATCCCATCTTCCCGCCCAGTCGTTCATATCAATCGGAACGCGTCGATAAATCGATAAACCGTGGCACGTATGTCGCCCGCCCGTTGCGAATGGAACAAGTCTTCACCACCCCACTCCTACTCCTCCTCCTCCCCCTCCTCTTCTGCCCGACCCGCTCGCAGTGGGAGTTGCGGGTGGGACGATATTTTTAGGCAAGGGATGGATGGGGGACGTATGAAGAAGGGGGGTGTGTATGTGTGAGAGAGAGAGAGAGAGGGAGGAGAGATGGTATTGGAGAGAGAGAGAGAGAGAGAGGGAGGAGAGATGGTATTGGAGAAAGAGAGAGAGAGAGAGATGGGAGGATGGTTTGGCTCTACGGGAGATCCGGACGAAATGCTCCGATTGCGCTCGCGCTTGTATGTATCTACGTGCGTCCTAGTTCGTGGGTTTTCCGAAGAGGCGGTAATGCGTGTGTGTGTGTGTGTAGGTCGAGGTGTCGACCGGTATGGACGCGACTCATGGGAAGCCTCATTCTCTCCACCCTTCTCTCCCAAACATACCCTGTCCTATCTGTTGCTTTTGCTGTTCCGTCTCGTCTGGATAGTGGTCCTTGGCAGTGCTCTTTAGTGTTTACGGTCCCTTTCGGCTTACTCGGGATGGTGTTGCAGGACGTTTGCGATTTCCGCTCAAGGATTCCTCTATTTCCGATTAGATTCCTCTCGAAATGATTAAACGATCTTCCGTCGAGTCGAGACTTATAATGGAGTATGAAAAAATCAGGCGGTTTCGCTTACTGCCGTAAACATTATGGGTTAAAAAGAATTTCTGTTACGATTTTCGTATTTTCTCATTGGTCGATGAAAATGCGTAGTTTATTCATCGGCCTCGTGTTGAAACCGATAAACTATTTCTCTTTCTAGAAGTTTTTCTTTAATTATTAACTGTGAGTTATAATGATCTCGCTTGACACAAGTCTGGAATTTTAAATTCTATAAATTACCTCTGCGATGTGTATACTATAGAAATGAACGATAACCGTAGCGATTACCATGGTGAGAGATATCATATCCGCCATTTCACTTCAGCGCATCGAATAAATAGAAACGCTTCGTTAATTCGAGATTTTAGTGCTTCCGTTATATTGCCGTACTGAGAAAAATGCCACTTGAGACATTCAAACTCCGAATAACTGAATTCTCGTAGAATTTGAATACCGGAATAAAAACCTCCGCCAATTAAAAAAAAATCCTTTGGAAAATGTTTTCCGTAAATCTCTTCATTCGCCCGCGAAATTTTAGTTCCTCGGCTGAACAAAATAAAAAAAAAACATTTCCACTTATCATACAAGTTGGGAAACAGTGATACATGATTTTTTGTATAACATATATCCGGAAAATTTTTTCGCGAAATTACGCAGCGAAAATCCCCCTCAGACGAACGATGCCGATAAATTTCGCCCGTTCTCTCTCTCTCTCTCTCTCTCTCTCTCTCTCTCTCTCTCTCTCTCTCTCTCTCTCTCTCTCTCTCTCTCTCACCTAAACCGCCATTCGGGAACGGAATGCCGAATTATGTGAATTTTTAGAGCTATACTCGCCATTGCTAAAATTCCGCATTTTTCACTTTGGAGCCTAGCCTCGTAGGATGATGGAAACCTCCCCGTAACCCTCTCCCCCTCCTACTACTACCAACAACCTCTCTCTCTCTCTACTTCCACCCAAATCTTCTCTCTCCCTCTCGCATTCTCCCCTCTTCTCCCTCTCTCCAAAAACTCCCAGAAACGCACCTTCAGCGGCCCATACCAACCGATCCGAACGGGACGTGATTGGAAATTGTAACGACCTTTTCCCTTCCCCCTTTATTTAGTGCGAGGCACGGCCAAAAGAGGGAAGGGCAAGCGGCTGGGGGGAGGGGGGGAGGGGGGAGGTAGGGGGGAGAGAGTGGGGAAGGGAGACGATAGGGCTGCGAAAAAGATGAGTGGTTCCTCGAAGTGGAGTTGTAAGCGAAGGAATTGGTTGTGGTGCGAGGACTCTGCGTTGCGGAGGGAATGCTGGGACTTGTTTGGGAATGGTAAAAAGGAATGGGGGAAGAGTAAGAGAAGAAATAAATTTCCAGTGGGAGGGGATAAGAGATATAGGCTTAGAAGGAAGTTTGGGCGGAATGGGAGACGGAGATTTTACAAAATGAGTGCTCGCGCCGTAGGAAGAAATGTGTGTGTATATATATATATATATGCATACATACACACATTTATCATACTAAATACTAGGTAAGCTTGGAGATGTGGACATGGAGAAGAATGCTGAAGAAAAAATGGACAGATAGGGAGAAAAACGAGGAAGTATTACGAAGAATAGGAGAGAAGTGAACGATAGTAATAATAATAATTCGATTTTATTTTCAAGGGCGATATTTAGACTATATAGTCCACTCTTATATAGAAACCCTTACGACGAACACAAACATCCATGCCCTCGGCGGGATTCGAAACCACTACCTTAGTATTCGGCGGCAGATACTCGAACCACCCTTCTACCAAGGCCGATAGACTATCAAAAATAGGAAGGCGAACTGGATTGGACATTACCTGAGGAGAGAGTGCAGGATTAAAGAAGTGTTAGAAGGAAAACTGGATGGAAAAAGAGGAAGAGGTAGGAAAAGGTTTCAGCTGATAGACGACTTGAAAGGGAAATATATCTATCAAGACATGAAGACTGCGGAAAATAGGAGTGTATATGGAGAACCAGGTTTAACCATGGATAACCACGAACCTGTCTACGGATAGACAACCTATAATGATGATGTAATCTGCTGGTTGACGGATTCGGCGGTATACATGTATTTGTGTACATATATACAAACACATGCATGTGTGTGTGTGTAAACTCATGTTATGGCAAATGCTATGCAATCTGCCATTCTATGCAAAATTTTATGAATCAATGCAAATAACTCTAGAACGGCATGTGCGTTTTCGACGAATCTTTTGCCAGACACTTTGTAGGTTTTCGGTGCACCGTCGCCCGTTAGTTACCTTTCTCTCTTTGAATAACGGCGTATTTTTATTTTTAAATTACTTTGAGAAATACGGAACTTGATCCAAAGAACGCGTAGAAGAATGGTAATTCACCTTTCTATCGTCACTTTTCAAATTAGTTGAAGTTGCGAAAATTGTATTTAAAACCAAAACAAAATGTAACGTTAAATATAAATACTAATGTAGAAATCCATACGTTATGGAAGAAGTTTTGTTATTGAGGGAGAGATATGGGGGGGGGAGGGGTGATGGAAGGAGTTAGAGTGTGAGAATAAAAGAGAGAAGGGAGAAAATTAGAGAAGAGTAGAGAGTGGTGTGAGAAAGGGAGGAAAGTTTTGCATTAACAGCATTTTCAAGCTGTGGTGATGGATGATTGATATATTTCATCATAAAGTTTTTATTTATTCGTTTTTTATTCAAAAAGAGAATAAATAATAGGTAAATACATTAAATTATTAAATAAAAATGTCCCATCATTTTTCACGGGAATTTTCGCTTTATCACATATGTATTGGTGTGGATCAACGTATTGATCCACTTATTTACCTACTTTTCGTTTCCAGAGTTATGCCTTCCATCTATTTCCGATCTATTTTTTAAAAATCGCGTTAGAGGTTGAGATAATAGTCTGTCGGTCGAGAGGCGAGATAATTTTCAGGTTTGAAACATCAGTCAAATCGAAATAATTATTCCCGTCTTCCGCTAGGAATACGCCGTCCATTCACGTTGGAATCGGCGTGAAAGCGTATATATCGGGAAGGTTTTTGCGGGAGAGATCGTTAAGCTCATTGATTGGCAAAATGGGGGACTTTTTTTTTTAGAAAAACATACATCGGCCACTTTACCGGTAAATTGCCTCGTTTTTCCGTCGGTTTAATTTATTACCTAAATCAATTATATTTTGTTTTAGCAAATTAATTCATCGTATACATTCAATTATTTTCTGTTTTAGCTTAGTCGGGAAATTAAAAAGTTTACCTTCCTTGCCAATTAAACTGTGTTTTGATGAATGAACATGTTGTTTTAAACCCTTAACTTATCTAAAGTCTATATTCTGAAAAACTATTCTTGAAACCTGCTCTAATGCAATAATAATCCAATGTTCCATCTGGATATTGCGGTAATAAAAAAAATATAATCTACGATAAAATATTTCCTCAGATTTTTCCATGAATCAAGTTAAACAAATCGACATCCGAAATAAAGTCTTTATTATTTATTCCATAGTTTAAATCATCTTTCCGTAACATTTTTAATTTCATGAAACACTTTCGAGTTCGCTCGATCCCGGCAGCAAACAGAATTTAATTTCGTGTAATTTCGTGGAACATTCGTCTCAGTACTTTGCTAGCTTAAAACTACATTTTCTTAATTTATTTATATTTTTCAGTCGGTTTACTAAATAAATCGGTGTTAAAAATTGCTATCTCCCCCATTAATATATAAATTTGTTTGACTCCAGAAATTAAAAAAATGTGACATGTTCAGCCTTAAAGTATCGCTCTTTTATTTTTAATAAATATGCATTCTATGTTCTTGCCTGGAACTAGGGTGAATAACAATAATAACAATAACATACTTTCTCTTTTTTATTCATCAGTATATACTATAAATTAATCAAATATTAACTCTCCATTAACCCGCACTTTGAAATATTTTCCCACTTTCCTATTTGGTTGGACTTCTGAAATTTAACCAAAAATATCTGATGTGGCCAACACAGGACTTTCTCCATATTTTGGGTATAGATATTTAAATTATTATGAATAGCATTATAAGGCAAAATTATTGTCGTATCATAAAAGAATACAGTCGTCCTTATTGCCGTAAATTAATTATATTTTGAATGTGTTTATAGAATTCACCGCTAGATGGTGGCACTGTATACTGGAAATTTACGAATAAATTAATTATCTACTAAATGGAAGGTTCTACGAAAATTTGTTTCAAACAAAACTTGGAAGAAATATTATTCTCTACAACTTTGATACTCACCAAGATTACCAGTAACGACGTTTTTAAGGAGATATTGACGGAAACCGAAAAAACCGATTATTTATAAATAATTCCTAAACAATAAATGCTATGAAAATTTGTTTCAAATGAGAGTTGTAGGAAATTACATTCTCTATAACCTTTTTATCGAATTTTATATACAATAATGATGTTTTAACGGAGATATTTCGCCAAAAACCAATCGGGTTTCGAATAAACCTCGGCTTCCGGTTAACCGGTATTGTCCAAAAACTCATCTCTTCGTGCTCATACCATATGAAATTTGGTAATGATCTAGCAAGTACTTTATGAGTTAGAGCGCCCACAATCACACACACACATAGACATCATTCCGAAAATAGTCTAAACGTGTTCAATGGGCCTCAAAACGTGTTTCCGTTGAAATCTCGAAGTCGATTTTTTTCATGAAAACAATACTTTCTCTATACTACTTATATGGAGAAATTAAAAAGAGTAACCCAAGCCTAGCCTTAAATTCATTACAAAGTTGAAAGTACTTTTTACAAGCAATTGACCATTTTTCTTTTTCGTGTGTTGCCTTTCAAAAAAAAAAGGTTACGCCACGACAAGAACGGCGGAGCATGGTGTCCACGTCGTCAGATTTCCAGGGAGGCCCAAGAGGAGTACCTACAAGTGGAACTGCACACCCTCCACGTGATAACGGGAGCGCAGACCCAAGGTCGCTTTGGCAACGGCCAGGGTCAAGAGTACGCCGAGGAGTACTCCATAGAATATTGGCGACCGAGCCTCATCAAGTGGGTCCGCTGGAAGGGTCGCAACAGGACGGACGTCGGGGTGAGTCATTTCAATCTTGAAAAACCCATTACATTCCAACGTTTGACGAGCGGATGAAAAATGAAAAGGAATAAAAATAAATTTCCCTTTGTAGATTCTAATCTGGCGGGTCGGGTCGGGACAAAAAAAATTATAAAAGAGAAAAATATAAGAAAAATTAATCGGAGAACCTGACACTTGATTCGTATACGGTGCAACTTTTAAATACGGTGCACGGTTTTAAAACTAAAAAAAATTGGAATCTGCCTTTTACGTTATCCCATCTCGGAATCAATTTACGTGTGATGGAATCCGGGCTCGTTGTTTGTCTTCGTTATTATTTTTTCCAAAATGAAAAATATTTTTTAAAAACTTTAAAAAAGGCTTCGCGGCAAAGCTTTCCCGCTCGAGGATAACAGGGATAAAAAGCGGTCATAAATTAAAACCGTAATTAAAGTAGTTTTATGTGAGTTTCTTCAAAAAAGTTTGAATCACTTTTCAAAGAATGAATTTTTTCGTCTCAACACTTTCGCGCTCTTTCTTTCTTTCTTTTTTTTTTGGCTGGCAGATCTTTATTAAGCCGGGACCTTTGCAGGGGATAAGGGGATAAGCCAAGATCTCCTCTCGTTTTACCTCTTACTCGAGTCGGTTTCCTCTCCTATCTCTCCGTGTTTCCTTTATACTTTGATACCTTTCTCGTGATTACATTCTCTCCTTATTGCTCCCAAGGCTGAATAATCCTTTCAATGTGGAGTTACCTTATCCGTTTCCTCCCGTGTATTAATTCGAGTCATTTTAGAGAACGAGAGTATTTAATTTAATTTAAGGGATGATAATTACGCCTAATTATTGAGTGAAGAGGAAGATTTTTTGTATTAATTGGCGAATTCAGTCGCGCATACGTTACGATCCGTAAATATATATATTTTTTGTAGTATGAAACGGAAAATAAAATAAACTATATACTTTTAATCACACCTTATGCGTCATTTATGTTTTTGATGATAGTTGGTTTCTTTGTTAATCAGAAATAATTCCCTCCTGCAATCATGACGATATTATAAACCAGTTTAAATTTATAAATGTAACATAGATCGTCTACGCCGTTATTTAGATATCCTGAAAATCTCTCATTTAATGTACTTAAAAGCGGAGTGTTTTGGACAATTTTAATATTTACATTAATGCGAATTACATGCGAGTAAATTCTTGGAAAACCTTTTTATACTGGATGTTAAATTTTATCTTAAAACGTGACATTTTTTTATCTTACTGTATTCAGAATTTATTCGCGTTGTGTTAGCTATCATTTATCCGAATTCGTTTTATTTTTGTCTTGAACCTCGGTCGCGAAATTTAAAATAATTTGCCTTCATAAATGATACTTCTCATTAGAGGTCTGCACGGGCCGAAATCTTCGGCCCAAGCCCGACCCGGCCCCAGATTTCACCCCATTTTCGCCCGAGGCACGAATTATTTTAAACTGACCCAAATTCGACCCGACCGTGGACATTTTGTACATTCTTCAGTAAACATATACCCTTTATAAAGTAACTTTTTATGTGTAAAAATTTTCAAAGCATTTCAAATGTAAACGCACCTTTAAAAATAAATTCCTTGATTAAATCCATTCTGGTATTTTAGGGATATACAAAAAGTTTTAATAACAGACAACATATTTCAAACCACACAAATCCACGAAGAATACAAATTATGTCAATTTCTATCAATACGGAAGACTACCCAGAGCGAACTGACTACCAATGGTGGATACAAAAGGAAGAGTAATGGGATAAGTTGTATGGGTAGGGAATGAAGCTTCGGATGTAAGACTCCCGAAGATCCTGCTATCTCCTAATGCAAACAGAACCCTCTTTATGGTGATATTAAGTAGTAGTTTAAGAGATGGTCGGTTGGTAGGAATTCGTGGGTGCTCTAGTGGCGGCCCGGGAGATGTGTCGCTTGTAAAGGAAAGAATGGAGAACTCTCCTTAAAAGAAATAGTGAAGACGAAGCACTGCACAGTGGCGGAAACATGAGGGGGATCCTCTGGGTCCTCAACTGGCCCGAATCGGCCCGAACGGGAATGGCGTCGGATAAATCGTATAGGCCCAAGCCCGGCCCGAGCCCATTGCTTTTCAGCCTTACCCAGCCCAGGCCCGGCCCGTGCAGACCTGTACTTCTCATTGCGTACATATTCGTCAAGAGCCATGCTCTTAAACCGTAATTAATCATCACGTTCATTACTCTTTAATCTTGAAGAAATGTACATAGTATATGAAGCGCGTTTCGTATCGAAAAATGTTCGATACTTACAATAAAATGAAAACCTCTTGTCACGAGTGTTCCGAAAGTGTGTATATATATATATATATTTTTTTTTTCAAAGGAAAACTTCCGCGAGGAAGAGAAAATGTTTTTATTTTTTTTATTTGCAATGTACATAATTATCCGCTCCTGAAAAACCTCATCGGGCGTTTTCCTCTCCACCAGCATTAATCCTTCTCTACTTCAAACCTTCTTTGCTTGAGTGCTTTTCAACTCTGGGTTCTCTTAGTACTCCAGAAAGAGAGGGGGAGAGAGAACGAGAGAGAGAGAGAGAAAACGACTCCCGACGTCAAGGAATCTCTTTGCTCTCTCACGGAATAAACGGAGACAGAAAGAGAGAGAACGAGACAGAGAGAGATGAAGTGAAGGAGATTTAATGCATCGCATGTGCTTCGTTGAGCGTTCTTCTTCTTCTCCTGTTGACGTCCTCTACATCCTTCCTCTTTTTTGCGCTTCTGCGACACTTCCTATCTCTCTCTCTCTTTCACCCGTTTCTTCCTCCCTTTTCCTTCCGCTTTTCCTCTTTCTCTTCCTCTCTTCCGCGCTCCAATTTCTTATGCATCTCCTACACCTTTTTTTTAAATTTCCTCCATCCCTCTCCTCTCCTATTTTTATCCATCGATTACTTCCTCCCCTTAAATCTCTCATTTATTCATCAACTAGTGTAATTCCTGTTGAAATATCAGCGGAAGAATTATCGATAGAATGATTATTAATATTTGCATTTAAATATAAAACAATGAGGAAATAGTCTGACCGTCTTCTGAAAGCTCCTAGCAGTTATAATAACTGCCGCAAGGTGGCAGCACCAATCGATGAGTTGAAATCTTATTTGCAAAGACAGACAAAAAGACAGAAACTGAAAACTAATAATAATAATTATTATTATTTGATTTTCTCCTTATTTATTTCTCTCCGTCTTCACTATTCTACGGCTTTACTGCCTTTCTCTCACGCGCACTTTCTCTTTTCTCATCTATCCTCTTGTTACATTTCTCTTCCTGCTTTCCCCTTCTCCTCGTTCTCAGTCTGTTCCACGTCTCTTTGTCGCTGATTCTCCGCCGTTTTCTATTTTACTTTCTCCTTTCTCTTTCTCAGCAATTAATGTCCTTTCCTAAATGTCTCCCATTTTATCAATCTCTCCCCAAAGTCTTTGGCGAAAATGTGGTATTTTGCAAAATTCCTCGCATTTTCCGTCTTAAATTTTCCCAGCAAAATGTGAATGGATTCCAAAGTTCTTGTTGGAAAGAACAGACATCGTAAAACCACGCGAACGACCCTTATTATTCTCTGCTATCACTTTACTAAATCCGTCTTTTTGTGCGTATATACTACTATAGGAAGCACGCGTATATGTTCCTCTAGCCGAAATTTTAACGATCCTTCTCTAAGAATGTTGAGCGGGTGTAATGGCGAGTCTCCTCTTTGACGCTCCTCGGAGAAGAGTTGTTTTTTTAATATTTTTAATTGCCTCTCACGGAATGTTTGCCCGGAAATGAGGATTTAGGAAGATGAAAACTTTTTCCATTGCTATCATGAAATCTAATCTACGTATTACGCTTTTTTCGGAGAAACGGAACTTGAATTCCTGCGACAACGATTGTTTTGCGATTTTATTTTCATCACACTTCCCAAACTATAAAAAAATAGTAGTACTGAAATTATTTAATTTTAGAAACAATTAAATAGATAAAGTAGATCTTTTGCAAAGAGACGTCTAATTGAGTGTAAGAAATCATTTCCGTTATCGACTTCGTTTATTATGATATGTTTGTGGTTATGAAGTCGCTAAAGTTAATTACCGTTGATAATGACGGGGAAATGTGAATTTAATCAATGGTAATTATTTTTGGTGAATTTTGGAAATGTTTTCAGTCCTTCCTTCACAATATTTTTTAACTGAATCACTCCGTCACTGTATTATCTGCATAATTTAGCACAAATTTATAATAAGATGTTATATAAATAACAATTAAAGATCAATTAGAAATAATATGACGTAAACTCAAGCAGTTAATCTGTATAAAATATGTTGCTTTTACGTAGACAAAATAATTTCTATGATATGCCTTGTTTTTATTAATATAGCACTTTTATTTAATGCCTCAGAAAATGTGCCCATTATGGAAACGCAACTTTGAAACAGGTCTGTCTGATTAACAACCACGTATTTTTCCTTACGAATGCCGATAAAATTACATAGAATAATTGCCCGTAATGTGACCCATACTATAATAAATGGGCATAATATTTAATAAATTCCTACTATCTTTGTTATTTTAATGTGGTTTAGAGTGAACTAATGAATTGCTGATATTTAAAACCCGCAAACTTCTTACTTGAAATTCTAGAGCGCTATTGCTGCTTAAAATAATCCAATCAAAACTTAGCTAGCGATTTAAGAATTTAATTAAGTATCCCTTTGATTATCAAAAACTTGGCTTTGAATTCGGAACTTGGATATACTTATGTTCTTAGGGATAAATATGAGCATGATAATTTACAGAAAAATTAATACTAATGCTAAATTTTCTTTAATTAAAAAAAAGTGATGTTCTCTCTTTAACAAAATCATTTTATCTGAAATATTAATTCTCACCGTTCTATTTCTATAAATAATTAGAAATAAAAGTTTTTAAAACAAGCGTTTGGCATTACATAAACATCTGCACACTTGCTTTTCATCTAACTTAAAAATTGAACGGCCTTTTTAAATGAGCTCCACAGCAACCAGAATTCACCAATGCGTATTATTGAAATGTATTAAGTTAAGAAGTTTAATACTTATAAACAATGAGTATTAACATTTCGGATTAAATACTTATTATATTTAGATCTAGCATCTCACCAGTTAGCATGCATTACAGCGAAACGACACTGCCAATATCTTCCGTTTCTCATAAGGTTTAATGTCAACCAAATTTAAACAGCGGCGCGTCGAGCGTAAATAGGAGAAATTTCGAGATCAAGAGTTAGAAATCCCCTAAACCTCTCCCAAAAGTAAATTCTCACGTCGTTCCCTCATTTTCCCTCCGCATCCCATCTTCACGGAAGGGTGTATATATTCATTTTCCTCTCCAGTCGAGGGTTATGTGTCGTGGAATGGGGTGATGTCATTGTGTATCAGATGACAAGAGATATTGGCGCGAAGAAGAAGGAAGGAGGCAAAGAATAAGAGGAAAGAAGGAGAGACTTGAAGCTTAACCCAAAAAATAGTAGCCGCTCTTTCTGAGAAAAACCGATTCGAATCCCACTGTCTCGATCACCATGCGAATCTTTCCGCGAAAGGAGATGAAAAAAAGTAAATAAGATCGAAGAGTAAACCAAGTAGCCGAGTGAGACCAACAATGGTTTTTACATAGTTCAAAGCTCTAGGATTATTTAATACAAGTGTAATAGAGCTTGATTCACAATGAATAGGGCATTACATTGAGCGATTTTTAACCAAAGCATATGATTAAAGTTGCAGTACATGTTATCGGATCGTCACAAACTTGTCTCTCCAGACCAAAATGATTATCAAAGAAAATTTTTGATAATTTCTTTTCGTAATAGAGAAACTAAACAGTCGCCAAGGAACGAATTATTTATCTTTTCTATTCGGATTTTTCGCGCGTGTATTTAATAGGATCGATTATGTGGCCTTTTCGCTTTTCGCCATATGTGAAAGTTACGTGCGACTTTGCTGTGGAGCACTTAAAACGCATAGAGGCGGAAACTATTCGTCACATTTACCGGCGCAATGCAAATAAACAATTTCGCGAGTAGGTATTGAGGTTTAGTATGTCGGTATCGATTAAGTGGCCTTTTCACGTGTGTCGACCCAAATGTGAAAGCTAGTACGCGCGACTTTGCTGTGGAGCACTTAGAACGAATACAGGCGGAATCTATACTTCACATTTACCCGCGAAATGCAAATAAACAGTTTCGCGAGTGGGTATTGAGTTTTAGTATGTCGGTATCGCGTTGCAAAGAGTCATAAAAAAGTTAATTCCAAAGCATGCGTTTTAAAAATATTTCGTTCTTTTGTGGAAATCATTCTTTCTTTGATGTCTTTGTATCACAAAGTAGACACATAAATGCGAAAGAGTTTTAAGGAATTAATTTCTCTTTATGTTTAGTCTCTTGAGCCTTTGAGTGTCTACTTTTTTTGCACAATATCCGGATATATTTCTTCCTGTCTTTTTTTGCGTCGTTTTGCCTGCCTGGTAACAAATTCGCGCTTGTTGTATCGAGTAATACGAAAAACTGTAATTTTTTTAATGAAAGACTTTTTCTGCAATTATGCACTCTCTTTCAAACTGAAATATTAAGATTTTACGTTTATAGCGTGCCTGAATTCAAAAATGCAGTGAGCGATTGCAAGTAAATTAATTAAACTTTTTAATGACTTTGTTAGCGGTGACCCTTTGAAGCATTAGTTAACCCGACAGGGAACTGTTTGTAGTATGCATGTGTACGTTCTGTTTTAGCGCGTGCCGCAGAATGAAAATTTTCGCAGAAGTGATGTTCTTTGAGGAGCAAAAGGATGCATGCAGAAAGGTTTGCATTAGTGAAAGAGGTAAGTTAATGTCGAGTCAAGAGGATTTTGCCGAGCGGCATCGGAGAATGCGAGAGTGGGATTGAGAGAGAGAGAGAGAGACAGAGAGAGGGGAAGGGGGAGAGAGAGAGAGAGAGCAACGTTTGGATGAAGGCGCCCTTTTGTCTGTATGTGCGAATGTTTGTCTGTGTTTGTATGCGCGCTCAAGGTGAATGTGCGGGGTGCTGGGTTCAACACGGCGGCAGTGTATGGAGAAGAGGGGGATCATGGGGAGAAGGGAAGGAGGATTGCGATGTCGACGAACTGGGATACGTTTGCGTTTTATCAAAGAACATGAAACAGGATTACGTAGATTAAGAGGGTGGTGAGATTGGAAAGCATGGTGCGTCAACTCCTCAGCATGTCTGAAAAGTAAAAAAAAAAAAAAATTCAACGAAATAACTTAACATTAAAGTTAATTAGACTGAAGTTCTATGAACAATAGGAGTTCGGGTGTTTTTAGTTTAATGTTTAGCTCAGTGTAGCTAAATATTAAATCCAAGTGACGCAGGGAAACTCGGATTCTGCATTATTTTTCAAAAAATTAGAAGGATTTCTAATCGCTTCGCCCTGTCTGTTCCATTTCATTTTCTGAAGCGCCCATCTCGTCGAAACGTGTGAATGACAAACTATCAATGAGTAGATTCGGAGAATGTTCGACATGTGCAAGATACAGACCCTGGATGGATGAGAAATGGGTGACAATTGAATTCGAAACTGTTGTGGGGAGTGCGAGGTAATTCGAAGGGGGCGTGAAAAGTGACACAGAGACGCGGGTAAGAGGTTCTGGCTGAGGATGTAAGGGAGGAAGGGGGAGTAGGGAGAAAAAGGAGGAGAGGGGATGGCGTATAATAAACGAAGGCGTGATTTACTCGGCTCCGGCCCGTAAATATAGCTCCGCCTGACGTCTCTCTCAGATTGTGTTTGCCTAAGCATGCCACGGGGACCAAAAGGGGGAAAATCCCTTACCCTCGCTTCTCCTTCCATTCCTATTTACTTCCTCGCTCATTCCACGCCCTTCTCTCTCTCTCCTCCCCAACTCTCTCTCTCTCTGCCTTCGGAAAGGAGGGTATAACTGGAACAGCCGCGATATCACACTCCCGTCGCAAGAAATCCGATCCTGTCACTTTTCCCTCTTCCGCCACTGCAATCCCCTTATGATGTTTGTTCATTAGAGTTTTTATCCGAGCTACCACGTGCGGAAACGTTACGTTTTTGGGTGATGATGACCCATTTTCAATTTTTTTCCCTTTCTGCCAAAGGGGAAAAAAAGAGCGAGTTTATCAAACGGTAACGCTTTTAAAGAGATTATGATTTCTGGAGATTCTGTTTGCGAAGCAAACGCGCTCACGCGTGAGAAGTTGTGGTTGGGTGGAAAATTAGATGCGGGAATATCGAAACGAGGAGGGAGAAATGAAAGCCTCTCGAGCTCTTTGTAGGGTACACGGTGTAATTGGTTTTAAGGTTCAAATCCATTCCGCACGTTTAATAAGGCTAATACGTGTGCTACTGGTAAACTTATTGTTTACGCCGTTTGGAAATGTTTATATTTATATTGGGAGGCTCAATCCATGTGAGTTTTAGGATAAACGCCTCATGAATACTCGCAGTAATGGAATCGTTTTATTAGTTGAGGGACATTTGGTAATTACTCAGTTTTTTAATAGGAGTAATGATAACATGTAACTGATATAATATTAAGTAAGTAATGTAAATATTTCTTCTAATTACGGATGCTTATATTTATTTTTATAAATATCAGTTTTAAAAACCATACAATATTAGGAAAAGATTTTTTGAGTCATCTTTCAATCAACATTTAAACAAATACAAAAATATTCAAAACGAAATTGTGTAATAATATGAATTATTTGCAAATCACATTATCACATCGAAGTATACATGAGAAGAACCCGTAATTTATATCTCACCGTTTGATCTTGGTTTATCATTTATCAAATCGGTAATAATTATGGCTGGAGGGCAGAAAATGTCGTCCTGGAAGCAAAGAAATGAGAATACGTATTAAGCTTCAAAATTTTAATTTAAAATACGTTATTTTCGGCAAATATATTTTACATTGTAATATATACTGTATCGAATTCAATGTATGTATACTCACTACATAAAAATATATTTTCTACGAAATATAATTGATTACATGGGAATCATTTTTGACTTTTTTGACTCATCCATCGCCAGTAATTGCAATTCTGTCTATGACTTTTCTTTTTTTCATTGCGTAAAATATAGAATCAGCTCAATAATTCAATATATAATGGAACTACCTCGTGTATATATCAATGTTAAATTGAAAGAAGTTAGAGTTTTTACGCGAAATGAATATTTACAGATGATTACGTAAGTTTTTAATAATACAGTTTATATACGTAATCTGTACTCTTCCATAGAAAACATAGAGGTTTAACAGAGAGCACGTTTTCTTGCCTCTATCCAGTCCAGAACACGCTCGTGCATGATCCTTTTGATGTTGTCTTCCCACTTTACTCTAGGCCATCCTCTTTTCCCATTTCTGTTATGGGTACTTATAGTCGCCGATCCGGTTCAGCCGAAAAAAACAACTAAGTTGGATCACGGTCTGACGTTTCATATTGCTCTGATGGTTTGGTTTCGTATATTGTCCGTTTAGGCATTCTGTTTCAGCCTACTCGTGTACCTCATCTCGACTTATTGTAGTCGACTAAAATGCTATCTTTAAAATCCCCTGAATTTGCAATTGTACGTCAGTGTGGGGATATAGGTAGATCGGTACGCCGCGAGCTTTGTCTTCATGCTTACTTCTGGCTTGATAATGAATCCCCCGTTGATAAATCAGGACTGCTGTGAGATTCTGTTCTTCTTTGATCCCTCTGATTTATGATGGGTTCCAGGTGCTTTAAACCCTGAACCTGCTAAAATGTCTCATCCCAGATTTGTCTCCGAACAATCACCTTGGTCATCTCCATGTTATTTTTTGCACATATAGCAATGTTTCTCTTGCTACTTCGACAAATTTCACAATTTCTGGAGATATTGTCATGACCAGCCGCTTTTCCGAGTTACATTTTTGGTACTACTTGCCTCATCTCATCATTGTTTATTTCATTTTTTTGGTCCTCTATATTATGGCCATCTTCTGCCATAATATCTTGTTACTGTTTTTTTCTGCGCTCCAAAGGTTCTTGGAAATTCTCATTTCATCTGTCTATCACTTCCTTCTGATTCAAGAAATTGTCACAGGGACTAGAAAAACAAAAAAGAAACCACATGAGAATCTAAATCAAAATGTCAAAGCTCATAAATCCAAAGTAAAAATTACAGGAATGAAGTATCAATAAATTGTAGCAGAAGCTCCAAAGATTAGATGTACAATAAACATACAATACCTGGAGGGATAGTGAGCAAATTACAACAAAATCGTGATTAAAATCGCGGAAGAGGAAAAACAACATTTGGTCGAACTAAAAAGTCAACGCCATAGTGTTTCGGTGGCATTAAAGACAAAGTGAAGGAGAGAAACGATTATGGAACCTAAACCACGCAACAAAGAAAGATACAAGAACTGGAAAAACGAGGTGAATAAGGCAGTAAAAGCGGCCAAAGTTACATCATGCTAAGGACTCGTAGGGACCATGGAAAATGCTTGCAGATAAAGCCAAAAATTTTTTGCAAATTTATGAAAAATATTACCCATTGGAAGTCATCACATGAAAACATGAAACGTTATTAAAAGGGCGAACGAAAAATTGAGGGCAGATGCATTTTATATGGAATTTAAATTCCGTACTAGATATGAAACCTTGGCATCAAAATTGGGGGGGGGGAATATTATTTTGAGTCATTGTAAGGATAAACACCGCTTTCATATCGCGAACTCCAGTAAAATTTTCAGTAATCCATAATCCCTTTTACATTTTACGAGTTTCTGCGGCACAAAGTTTTAAATCACTTTTTCCTTGCCGCCTTTCTCTTGGCGTTTTATTCCGTCACATTTTTATGGCAGCAAAAATCTCATGATTCATTGTTCATCCGGCATCCTCTCATTCCATTAACCCTTTTCCTCCGCATATCTTTACTTCTCATTTGGGATTCTTTGTCGTGCTGCTTTCTTCTCCCCTCAGAGCCAGTCTCCTTTCACCTCTCCCCCCCCCCCTCTCCCCCCCTTTCTCCCACATGATATCTCTCACCAGCAGAGCATCTTCCCAAACCCTTTCTCATTTTTCTTCCTCCCTCACTTTCACCGCGGACTAACTTCCTCTATCCACTGTGCGTCGACTTATACTCACCCTCTATCCTATTACTCTTCCAGTTTCTCCTCGATCGTGATTTCATTAAGTAAAGAATTGCTCTGCCCTTTATTTGGAGATAATGGTGCCCTCCGAAGGAGAAGTTGTTCTTTTTCAACACCGTTTGGCAGTTCGCCTTAGAAATTTGGAAAAAAACCGAAGACCGTGGATACAGAATGGGAGGAAATTAAAACAGTATCAAAGATACCTTGAATAAAGAGATTGGAAAACAAGAGAAGAAAATCAGAAAACCATGGATCACTAAGGAAATGCAGGAGAAAATGTATGAGAGACGAAAATGGAGAAACGCTAACAGTGAAGAAGGTAGAACCAACTATAGACGCATAAACAATGAGTTGGGAAGGGCAACAGATAAATCTAGGGAAAATTGGAGAAAAGAAAAATGTGAGAAAATAAAACAGATGGAGAAGTTAGGACGGTACGGTATGATGTCCGCTAGGGCACTGGAGTTAGAAGATAAGAAGCCTAATGGAATTCATGGTGAAAGAATTATAAATACAGATGTAAAAATAATCGCAGGACCAAAGGATGTAGCACAGGTACGGGAAGAATACATTAAGGAATTATACAACAAGCGGACAGGATCGGCACAAACAGAACCGAAAGAAGAGGATAACAGTGAGGAAGACAACTAGGGACTAGTCTATTTATCATTTTCTGGAGTTCCTTTTCCTTTCTTGCTAGAAGTACTTGATCATCCGCGTACTTCACTGTTCTTACAATCCATCCTCCAATTTTGAAATCTCCCGTGCATTCTAACGCTTCCTGCATCACCCTCTCTTCATATATATTGAATACGATCGGCGATAGACAACAGTCCTATCTTACTCCTCTACCAGTATTTACTCCGCTGGTGTCCGCATTCTCCAACCTGACCTTTACAACTTGATTCACGTATAGATTCCTGATCAGTCAGTCTCCTGTCTTTCCAGTCTACACCTATATCCTTTAATATCCTCATCATCAGTACCCAATTTAATCTATCAAAGGCCTTCTGCCAGTCGACGAGACACAGGCAGCAATCTTGGCTGAACTCTATTGCCCTTACACCGATAGTATCTCTGGTTCCTCGTCCTTTTCTGAAGCCGAATTGATCTTGCTCTAGCATTTCTTAAGCCTTTTTCTCTGCCCTTTTATTAAGAATCCTCGTGCTGATCTTCGAAGTGTTTGACAGTAGGCTTATCGTTCTGTAGTCTTTACGCTCCATTGCCTTTGGATTTTTCTTTAGAGAGATCACAGTTACATCTAAGAAATCCTGAGGCCACTCTCCCGAGTCGTAAATCTTGTTAATTAATTTCGTAATCACTTTTTGTACCTCTGCTGATATTCCATCGCTGCCTGTAGATTTTCCTTTCATCAGTTCCAGTATCGCCTTTTCTACTTCGCTTTTCATAATACTTGGTCCAAGGGGCGGATTGGGAGAAAAATCAGCCCGGACCCTAGGAGGCCGCAACATTATTTTAGTTGTTAGGTGGGCCGATATCTGAGTATTTGCCCGGGCCGATTTTTGCTCACAATCCGCCCCTGTAGACTAGCAATAACAGGTAGAAAATACTGTATGGAAATAAATACAGAAAAATCCAAGGTCATGCGAATGTCAAGTAAAAAGGAGAAGAAAATTTGTACATACATAAGTATTGGAGGAAAGCCATTAGAACAAGTTTCAAATTATAAACACTTTGGAAGCATCATAACGACAGAAGTAAAATGTACCGATGGAATCAGGACTAGAATAACAAAAGCAAAAGCCGATTTCAAAAGAAATAAACTCCTACTAACGGGGAATGTAAAGGAGGATACCGCAAGAAGTTGATAATATACTATGTATGGAGTATAGCTTTATATGGGGCAGAAACATGGACGCTAAGGAAAAATGATATTAAATATTTGGAAAGCTTCGAAATGTGGACATGGGGAAGAATGTTGAATATAAAATGGACAGATAGGGTGACAAACGAGGAAGTACTACGAAGAATGGAAGAGACGGGCAAACTATCTATGATGATGAAAAATTTTCCTAAACTTTTAAATGATTCTGTCATTTCACGTAAGTATTCAAACACTAGACGTAAGCTAGCAGTTTTCGTTGCAATGCGTATTAAATCAATGCAGACATAACCTCAGGAGAGAATTGGTTGAGCGCGTTGCCTACGGTAGACTTTTTCCTATTACCACTATTAACGAATACGGCTTCAGTTACTATGCACGTGTTGAAAAACATTTTATTTTGCATCGAATCGAATTGAATAACGACTTTCTGTCATGTTCCTTCTCTAAATCTTGGAACAACATGGTCTCGTAAGGACGCGTTTTCACGACCTACATCGTTAAAATTTTCTTCCAAAAAGTAAGGGAAAATAATATACCCAAAGAGCATCAAAAACTCGCGTTGGCAATTCCCATAGTTGCGCTAAAACACTCACAAGTATGTCTTCGTAAAATATTTTTATTTTATCGTCTTCCGCACTTGATTTCTTTTATAATATCTCAACGGCTACATTCAAAAATATAAAGCGCATGCACATCTCAGCATTTCTCTCTCTCTCTCCTTCCTTTCCCTACAAAGAGCCTCCTTGTTTTATCTCCTGCGCCGAAAAAACTCTCCTCCTTTGACGCGCCCTCTCTCCATCGTTCATCAGCCTTTGGCGTGTCTTTTGTCTCGCTGACTTCCGCTTCGGTTTTGTCGAGACTCTCCGGAGATTTTCTTTAATCTTCGGGCACGTATTCTCGGAAACGTTCACTCTCTTTCTCTCACTGTCCTTATAGAAATATTTATTTGTTTATTTTAGGTCGTCTTTCTCGTTAGTTATTTCAGTTTACGTTGCCATGGCAATTTCCCCCCAAAGTTTCTCATTCGTAAGTGTGAAGGTAACGGATCTTTAATATTGAAGATGGTTTTAAATACGCCTTTTTATACGCTTCTATTCCCGCAACCTTTGGAAAGTTGAATGAAATCGAGTCAAGAAACTTCCGGGTTGTCGAAAGAAATAACTTTTCCTTAGTTTTAATGTTCAATACTGTGATAATATAACGAGTTTCGTTTTTGTTTTGTTTTGTTCGTAGTAGTAGGACTGAACGTACTGGGAGTAAATGAATCATTAAATTAAAAAGCATACAATTTTATATAGCGAGGCTTATAAAATATTTTATCACTACATATGCGTGAAGAATGGTGGAACTTTTTTTTGTGAAATTCAGATGTGTGCATATAAAATGCGGCGTTAAAAGTTTCACTTATAAAAATTCGCCTATGTTAGCAACGCACATTTGGCAGTAGAATTTCAAAACAGATGATTTTGATTGGGTCGTTACTTACAGAATTCAAGTCTTGATACAATTTAAACCATTTAAGATATAACAGTACAGTAAAAGAATTTATATAGCTAAGTTATGGAGGTTATTATCACTATCAGAATTATTGTCATTGTTATTTTTTCCATTAATTATTTTAAATTATTGGCCTATTTAATGCACAAAGGTTTAATTTTGCTTCCTAAATATTGTGCAGAATCATTGGAAGGTTAACTTATTTTTCTATCTACATAGATAGTTTAAATTTAGCAAATAATTAATGGTTGGTAAGCATCTTGCATATTTTTATGCCACCATGCGGAAATTTATTTATAGTTTTATATTTTGTCGTTGAGAGAATCGAGTTGTGAAAATAAGTGCAACTCAGTTTCGCTCGTCAGAAAATATCGTCCTGTCAAAGAGCTACTGGATTTTTCACGGACCAATAATGCTCTTTTTAATGCCACTCTGGTCGTTTGTTTTTCCTTTCAACTTCGTTTTATTGGAGCCATAATAAGAACTCATATATTTCCGTGATTCGTGTTTTGCTTGGGGATTTAAAACTATGTATATACAATATTATCTTAAATAAAGTTAACAGTAAGTATTTAAGATTTTGTCAATCGATGTTTTAGAGAGATAGAGAGAGATCGTATCATTCTTTCATATATGATTTGGGTTCCCAGATGTACAGTACTACTTTTTCGCCTTCTGTACTACCTTCAATTACATTTGCACTACTTTTTGGATCTTTTGGAGAACAGTAGAAAGTGCTCAGGGATTTCTAACTTTCTCCACCCCTCCAAAGCTGTCCTTCAACAGCAATTTGTTCATTACATTGTGGTTCATTGACAATGAAACGATGCCTCTTTCGCTGATAACTGGAGTAGAGATCGTAATCTTCAGAGCAAATATATACGTTCAGGAATAATGAATAACTTTCGTCTACTAAATGGTTAATGCTTAAAAGTACTGAAGATATTCAATACGAAGAAATTTGAAAAACGGCAGAATTTTTAATTTGCAGAAATCACTGCAAAGGATTCTTTGTTTGATGAAACGGCCTAATTGATTTGATTACTTATAAATACCTCAAAAGAATTTAATAAATTTACATTTGATAAAAAGTAGGCCACTTTATTTAAAAATGATAGATTCGTTGATCTAAAGAAATTAGTGTACATCATTCACGAGATTGCAACATCGATTGCTAATCTTTAGCGAGTTTTCTCTTTGTGTAAAAAAAACATGGACTGACAATTGGAACAGACTGAAAATTGAAACAGTTAAAAGTTTGCTACAAGTGAAATGTAATTATGTCTTGATGCAGTGAAATGTATGAGAAGTTGCCAAAAGAAGATTTATAGCTTAAGCAAATATGTTTAAATACAAATATATATGTAATTACTGTTTTGTAAGATTATATTAATTAATGAAATTTATAAGTGTAATATCTTTAGTAAAAAATGTCCTACTTTTTGCAAATGAAAGTCATACTTTTTCGTAAAAATGTGTAAAAAAGTACCTTTTGTATGACGGCGTCAGGGAACCCTATACATATATGATGAATCTGCAATAAATGACAGTCTTATATGTTAAGTTTTAAGTTTTCGAAGTCCTTTTTTCTTTTCCGCTCGTTGACAAAAGAAAATGTTTTCAATCCAGTATCTGAATAAGAATTTGTAGTGAGTTTTGTATTTAATAATTTCTACTAGATCGTAACCGTTCAGTTAATTAATATCCCGTAATTTTATTTCGATCACTCCGGCAGTATTAATATCTAAATATAAAATTTCTTGGACTTGGTCACCGTTCAGCTCCATTTTCATTCGTTGGGAAACGGCCTCTACTTTGCATAACCACTGTAATAGGTAGGTATCTTCCAAGAGCTAAACGCCAATTTCAGCCTCTGTATCACATGCATGCATTTTGTCAACCGCTTGTAAGAGTTGGTGAATTTTTCTCCTGTCAGTCATCAACTCTTACAGTCTAGAACAGGGCACTCAAATAGGCTCCCCAGAATGTATGCGGACCGCGAAATAAGACACCATGAAGCAGCCCAAACAAACGTATTTTTCATAAAAAAGTTTTTAAATCTAAAAAATTTTTTAAGTTAACATTTATAAAATATCCTCAGCTTTTTTATTACTATAGAAGGTGCAGTGCCATCATTCGGTCCACGCATGACTTAAGTTAGACACTCCTGGTCTGTAAAATTCCATAATGCGTAAAAATTTAGAATTTACACTTTCCATCCTGTTGATATTTTTGAAATATTAATTAAAAAATCTTTGCATTAACAGATAAAGACATAAATTCATCAATTTCTTGATGTTGTTTTATCTTCTGTTTGATCTTTGTAGTATGTAATCCTAACCTAGGGTTTCCTTTCTCTAGGTTCACCTGGGCGTTGGTCGTTCTCTTGGTTTATTATGTTTTAACTATGTTTTAAAATCGCCGAATTACTACTCGCGATTTCAGAGAAAATATTTTCTCCGCAAAATAGTAATATAAGGGGGTGTCAGCGTGTTAACTCCGTACGATTCTTTCCTAACATCAACTGATGTCGCCATTTCATGTGATCGATTACGATTGAAATCTTACGTTAGTACTAAAATCACGTCTCACATCCCTTTTCCCTGTGGTGTAATTTGTTGTTTGTTCAACATCAAGTTGTTTAATTAATTATTGGAGCTTTCTGCTGAAATCACCCAGACCTTGAAACTATTCATTGCGTCATTTGCAAGGTCAAATTTGAAATGTCAATTGTTGAATGGATTTCCCAAGAACTGCTTGCTTCACTTGATTCCAAGGACTACGAACTCGTAATTGAATTGAATACCATATCAGCGGATGCGTTGATTTCAATTTCTCTCATTTGCCACTGTCCCTTGCTACGTGTATTGGATATCGAATTGATTCCATCTCGTGTTTAATTTTCTTGGTTTGCACATTTAACCTTTAATGATTTTTCTCTCTCTTTCTCTCTTATTACTGATTACACGTGCAAAACAGTGACGAGCGTTCTTTTTTAGCCAAGAAAAAAACTGATTGGAATGCTTCATTGCTTTTTTCTGACCCCTTGAATGCGATTCATTCCAGTCTGGATTCGCTTCAGAATGCTGCATTGTCTCCGGTCTTAGCAATGCATTTCAAGGAGATTCATCAGGACCTCCGAAAAGTAGCTGTAAATGGAAGAATAGTTCTCTTATATCTTCTTTAGTGTCATTCTCACGCGGAGTACTTGGCTATTCCCCATGCTTCGGTAGTGTGTTTCTCATTTTGATGCAAATTGAGAATGGATTTGCAAGTGTATGCGAAACTTACTCTCCGCTCGTACTTGGGGTGATTCGAGGAATTTTTTCACTTAACATGTCTTTCATTGTATATCCCGCACTCTCATCGGCTATACGTATATACTGTTCAGTATAACGCCAGCTACTTGGTATGCGTTGGTTTTTCTATGGCATTCTTTTTACAGAATTCCGGTAAAGTATATCAAATGCCCACTAAAGAATGAATTATACATCATTCTGTGAAGTATTTTTCTAAAAAGGCGCGAAAATAAGAAATTAGGTAACGATAACATATCCTCTATTTTCGTTGTTAAAGCGCTGATGGATTCACCTTCAACACTGTAAAATTGAAATTTAGGATGAGCGGAAATTCCTTAAATATTTTCAATGGTTACAGTGAAGCAATTTCATCATGTTCACATTGAGAATATTTTCCTTTTTTTTCGTCCTCCCGTCCGGTCGTCATGCGCTTACAGGAGTTTCGTTTATGGGTTAACCAGAGGGTCTTCGTCGACTAAGCCTTCAAAATAATACACTGCTGATAATTACCTGCCGTTTTTTTTTTTAAAATAAAAAATCATAGCAAAAATCGCTCAATCTTATTTCTAACGATTGCGATTCCATTTGTTTTTGCTTGTTCTGATATATTCCATCAATAATCACAAACTTGAGACTCGTTACAATATCCACGGCCGCCTCTTATCAGTAATTTCTAATTTCCTGAACTCTCGCAAGCAGAGAGTTTTAATCGATGGCTTTTCTTCTCCTCTATTGCCTGTCTCTTCCAGTGTTCCTCAGGGTAGCGTTCTCGGTCCCCTTCTCTTTGCCCTCTACGTGGATGACATCGTAGAATGCGTACTCCCATCGGGCTGCAATATACTTCTTTACGCAGACGATTGTAAAATCTTTAAAAGAGTTCACTCTCTAGCCGATTCTTTATCACTTGAATCTGCTCTTAAATCTGTCGACGCTTGGTGTTCCAAATGGCCCACTAAGTCGGCTGTAATGTCCTTTTCCCTCAAGCACAATCCCATTTCATTTTCCTACACCCTCTCCCATTATCCTATCCTTTCTGTGAAAACACATACTGATTTGGGCGTAATTTTTTATGACAAACTATTCTTCATAGAACACATTAACAGCCTTTTCGGGAGAGCAATGTCCATAGTTGGCTTAATTTACCGTTGCTCCGAAATTACTGACCCCCTTGCACTGAAAGCAGTGTTCTTCGGCTATGTACTCCCCATTCTGGAATACTGCTCACCCATCTGGTCTACTGCCAAGCCCCACCACTCTCAAACTTCTCAACCGCCCGGTAAATTTCTTCCTAGCCATTGTCCGATATCGCGTTCCTTCCTTTAGGAATCACGAGAAGTCGTGTTGTCATCCCTAGGGCTCTCCCACCTCTTCCACCGCCGCTTAACAGCTGACCTAAAATTATTACATGGTGTACTGAACGGACATTTTCGCTCTGGTGACCTTCTCTCTTTCATTTCCTTTCGCATTCCTCCTCGCCCCACCCGTAACATGAGCTTATTGCACATCCCTCACTTCCGTTTATCTATTTCCCAGCGATCCCTCTTCCACCGAATATCCTCCCTCTTCAACACCCTTACTGCAAAATATCCGTCTTTGGACCTCTGCCTTTCGTAATATTTTCATCTCTTTCATCAAACATCGCATAAACAACTAATTGTAAGATCATGCTTATTATATCCTTGTTATTGTTATTATTATTATATTTTTTCTGTTATCTTGTTATTTTGTTATTTTCTTTAAAAAATAATTTATTTGTTACTACACCCAATGTAAAAGGCCTCTGTTGCTGTTATTGGTGTCCTAATAGATAAATAACCGGAATCATGGAGCCGTATTTTTGGATATAACGTGCTTCAAAAATAATACAAAAGTTTTCACAAATGTTGTATCATTTATGTTTCTTTTAAAACTTACAATATATTTTCATTTGTATATTCCCCTCTCCCCCATGAGTTTGGTATCAAATTTAGTTCTTATATATGTTAGAATTTTAGGTATTATTGTATGCGTTTCTGGCTTTCCGTGCCTAACTTCACAATAAATGAAAAGTTTGCTGTTATCATCAGCATTTTGTTTGCGTGAAATTAGGAGATTAGTGACATTTTTATTTTATGTAACTATTGTAACATTGTTTTTTTATTTCAGTGAAAATAAATAGCGTACCATTCACTAGTTTTATCTAATAATACATTTTAATTCTGATGCATCTTAGGCACATTTATAAATATTTCAGATATGAGAAACCTAAATCCATTTCAGAATTTTCCCTTGTCTTTTCCTTGCCTTATCAAAACTTTCGAAGAGAAAACTGAACGAATTAAATATTTATAGTTCAAATTCAGGTTTTAACTTATTTCTCGCTTTGGAGTTTGCCGTTATCCACACGTTATTTTAAAAACTTTCTCTAAACAAAGCATTGTACATCTACCATTAACATTCGGAGGTAAATCAGAAGGCCCACTATATGACGACCCTCAATCTCTGCAGGAATTAACGTCCCCGACCGTAGTGTGCACTTAACTATCCACTCCCGCAAAGACCTAAGTTCACCTTTCCCTCGATGAGGGTCGCTCTTTTCAATCGCTCCCTAGACAGTGAGAGGCCAATTAATCGAAACTTTATTCTTTTTTTTGTTTTTATCCTTCTTTTTTCCCGTATCGTATGTATTTATTTGACGCATCTTTTATTGCTCTAGTTCTGTTTGCATATACTTACATTTATTCATGTTATTATTTTGTAATCAATAACGTAGGGTTAGATGGAAGAGGGGACCTTATGGTCTCACTTTCGCCCTGAAAATAAAATCATCTATCTATTATCTATCGTTCGCCGTATCACCAATTAGGTTTGTGGAAATTCCCGTATTATTTTTCCACTCCGATTTTATAGCAATGAGATTTTTATTTTTGGTAAATCTCGCCGATACTTCCGACAGATCGAGATTTTCGGTTGAGTTCGTTCGCACGGAAAATAATTGTTTCCTCTCGATTCAAACTTCTGTCTACGTCCTTTTCGATTTGTTGATTCGTGTCTTTTTACTTTCTCAAATATTGAGAATGTATTGTTATCGCAAAAAAATTCGACCTCGAGATTTTGAAGGAAATATACGTTTTAGGTGTCGCTGAATCCGAAAAAGTGGTTTTCGCAATGCAGTCTGTCTGTCTGTTACTGGCTCTAGAGCCCAAACGGTAGAGTAAAAATGAATGAAATCTCGTACTTAGGCATTTTATCATACAGAGCAGAAGATATGAAGAAATGGTTGACATTACTCAATAATTAAGGGAAGTTTATTCTACGCATTTTTAATAACAATTTGAGTTTCTCAAAAACGACTATAACGATTTTGTTAAAATTTCGTACCGTTACTTGAGTATACGTCTGAAATAATACTACTTATTTCATTTTTCTCAGTGAATGAATATAAGGCTAGTTTATTCTTGGTCAACTTGAAAAAAAATTGGATTTTCTAAAAATCAGCTGATACGATTTTCATTTTCTAAAGATAACTAAACGACGCATTAATATATGAGAAAGTTTGTATAATGTATGTTGTACCGATTTTTTTATGCAACCCGTGTGAATTCTTTTCGTCGAAGCTGTTCGTCGGATATTGTTTCATAATTCAAGATACCGCTTTCTCTACAAAACTCGCAGAAATCGAATTATATAATTTGGGTCCTGCTGTATTGTTCATCATACATTTCCATTTGTTTATTTATATGCCCAAAATGCGACTCATTAGGCGCGTTTCGTTTCTAACGTGAGCGCCTCTTAGTTTCGTTCTGTCAATTCGTATGCATATTCGTTCTCTGCTTCTACCCAACACATTTTCATAAAATTTTATACTTAGCACCTACATCCAAATTCAATATGAAAATTACATGAATGGCAAACATAACACAATAAGTGGTGCCATTTTACTGGGAAAATGCGAGCTTTCCGACATTTATCGTAAAATACATTATTACTCATTCAGAATTTTTTTAAATCAAATTTTTTGAGATAGCTAAATAGAATATTTCATTTTAAATACATTTTTATTGTAGGAGTAGCCGATTTCAATAAAATCAAACAAGAAACTCGTAATTCGCTTTGAACTTTGAAAAATTCAAGCACGAGTATTTAATTGTTATCAAGAGAATCTTCGGTGTAACTGAAGTAAGTAAATTACATACATAGAATCTCCTTATGTATGCACGTAGAATTTTATCTTATGGAAATGGATAATCTAACAATAAGACGAAAAAAAGAACGTAAACGTAAATATTACCACTACTTAACTCGATTGCGTGTGTTTTAGATAATTTTCTATTATTTGACTAATTGGAACTGATTAGAAAATAAATCGGTAATTATAAATTTAGCAGTTCCCTGGAATTTTTTATGATATATCGTTTTTCAGTATTTAGTGATTAGGTATATTAAATTACGTAAATACATTTATTAGTTCACAAACTTAGGGGAGGGAAGGGCTTTTTAGTATACAGAGAGACAAAATCGGGTCACGATTCTTCGCTTTTTCATTGTGTGCTTTCGTTCAAACTATACCGTTTAGTTTCAAATACTCCGTCGCATAATTTTGTTTTCGCATTTTTGACGTTCTCCCTTGTTTGCTTCGCTCTTTTGACGTGATACATATAATGATTGGTCTGCGCCTAGTTTTAGCTATTCCACTTATGGTAAGCTCTGACGAACCTTGCTTCAATAAACTAAAGCCGATGAAAACTATATACTATGTATTCGTAAAAAAAAGAAAGACAATCTTCTCTCGCAGTTATGTCTATCGAAAGTGAATAAGTAAAAAAAAATATGACTTCCGTGAAATTATAATAAAATGGGCATCGCTAAAAGCCACAATTCCAACGAATATAGAATAATATTTGTAAGCTGTTTTTCTTCATTTTAATTATGCACATCGAATTAAAACTAATTTACCGTAACTGCGCACTTTTTAATTTTTACAGTTTGTCGGTAATATTAATGCATAATTTAACAGCGCATTCATTAATAACACATTTCATGGTATCGGGAATAATAACGTTTTCATTGAACATTAATTCGAGGGCTGCAAAATTTTCTCCGAATACGATCCTACAACTGTATCACTTCAATCCTGTCTCCACCCCTCCCGTTCCCCGATCCCTTTCTTTCTCTCCCATTCTCTGTCCATCCCACTCTCTCTCTCTCTCTCTCTATAAATCCATTCTATCCTTTTTCTTCCACTCAGCTTTGTGGATGACCACGTTCGCCACGTACCGCACCCATAACGAGGGAGAAGATAGCGCGGAGTATCTCTGAATCCTCCTGCAAATACATTTCCTGTATTTCACTCTTGCCATCCAACGCCCATGCTGTTTTAGATTTCTGCTGGAGCAGTCCAAGAGTGTTTTAGTACTTTAGTAAAAAAACAGGAGACTTTTCTTCCTATATAATTATTTAATTTTTCATGAATTAATATTTTTCATTTAATTGTATAGCCTTTTTAGGCGGTTATCATTCTTCTGTTTTCTCTACTTTAGATTGAAATTCTTTTTAATTAAATTATTAGCTGTTTTTTTTTCGTAAAAGTCCGCTTATTCGTTCGGTTTCTCCGTCCGTCTGTCTGACGCGCTAACTACTCCAAAACTAAAGCAGCAGCTAGAGACTTCGTTTTTTTCACCAATCGATTCGGCATTCTGAGTCGTCGTGCACTTTTTTCGATTTTTCCCTCCGTATGTCTAAAATTTTTTAAAAAATCACAATTTATTGCCTGCTTCAGCAGCTCTTTCCTTTATTTTACAACCCCATACAGCGTTCAATGAAATCGAGGATCAAGGATATGCGACAAATAGCATAAAGGCGTACTTTTAAAAGTAATAATCTTTAAAAAAAATAAGAGAGAGCATTTTTTATAAATATCTGATTCGATTATAAATAAATGAAATCTGTTTTGAGATTGTAGGTTCATATTGATGGCGTTAGGAAAAAATACTTTCGCCTTTAACAAAAAATGTATTTGTTCTGATTTCATTTCTCCTAGGATAATGTGCGAATATTTGTCATAGACCACTAACCCTCCTTTGAACTCAACTATCATAACTCAATCAGGCGCTCTTGGATAATTTTTAAAACCAAAAATTGCGTCTCGGATATTTCAAATGTTTACACACTTGAAATGTAATGTACACCACCATTCCACGACTGGATTCATACAATAGGCCTGTATAAACGTATAACATAATTTCTCAATAGGTTTCTATTATTCATCGCAGGATTTCCTCCTATTTCGGACGGACCCTACCATTCTCCGTTCCTTTATTCAGCTCAGCTCTATTTGCTCACGCTCTCCCCCCCATCGGCTGACCCTCCTAGCCCACTCTCCGCAACTACCCTTATTCTTTTCCATCTACCCTCCTTTAGGGCAACGGAGCCATTGCTGAAAACCCTCTCCTTTTTCAACTACTCAGCTCCCAAATCCCGACCCATCACCCCCCCCCCTCCCCCCTCCACTTCTCCATCCACCCGCGGATTCTTCCTCACACTCCTCCCCTTCCCTACCCCTATAGCCCACGCCCTCGAGGTCTATCCCCATTCATCTAATTATGTCCTCCAACCCACTGGATAGCTTCCTCATCTCTCCCTCCATCCCTCGCCCTCCTGCCACACACCCCCAAGCATCTCCCCCTCCTCTCTTTTAACCTCTCACAGCATCTTCTCATCGTCTCAGTTCATTTCCAGCCCTATCTCTCTCTCTCTCTTTTCCACGCTCCCTCCTTCTCCCTCCTTCCATCCTCCTCTCCTTCCCTCCTCCCTCTCCCTTCTCTTTTTTCTCCTTATGCCGTATCTCTCTCTCTTTTCCTTCTACTTCCGCGGACATTGTTTTTCGAGGCGCAAGTTCGACTCCTTCCCTATCAAGTCCCTTATTCTGCTGCCCCTCAACTCCTTAATCGTCCGTGACGTTTTATCCCTCCTTTCCTCCCTCTCCGCCCCCCCTCCATTCCCCCCTCCCCTCCCCCCCTCCACCGTTCCCCCCACTCGACTCTTTTATAACAATGAAGGAACCGGTTTTTCTATAAACAAAGCCAGGAGATAGAAAGAGAGAGAGAGAGAGAGAGAGAGAGAGGACGGGAGTTTTGGGAAAATCTCGAGGCGGAAAGGGTCTTAGCTGTTCGAAAAACGGATAAAGTTTTTCTTTAGCAGGAAAAGTTTAAACGTGCGCGAAAAGAGGATGGGTGTATTTTTGTAGAAGAAAGTTTTCTCTTTCCTTTCTCCTCCCTCCTTTCTCCCCTCTATTTCTCTCCCTTTCTTTCGTTCTCCGTCTCTCTCTCTCTCTCCCTCTCTCTCTTTCTTTGTCGGGATTCTCCACGAAGTGATTTTCGGTATTTTTATTCATTACCGGGGAGAGATTTTATTTTCTTTCTCTCCGATACCGTTCGCAATCCCGTAAAAAGGAACATCAATCTGCCGCCATTCATTCCGCATCGACGGAGATCAAAGAGAAGGAAAAAAATCGAACCGATTCGATTCTTCTCCTCCTCCGGATGGAAATTTAATTTGAAACTCTTTAAAAATGTTTGCTCGCGAGATCGAATCATCATTCTTTTTGAGTGATCTTAAATAAATGTGTGTCCTTTTCCGGTGACGATTCGAAAACTTTGTTTTATTATTATTATTATTAGAAGAGTTGCGATTTTGCTTATTCTGAAAAAAAATGGGGGTTGTTTTCTTTTTCACTTTCGAATTCTGACGGATGTTTTAGTTTCTCCTACGTAAAATCTCGGTTGATTCATTTGTTAGAATGCTCTAGGATTTTATCCTTCTTGTAATTAATCGTTGCGTAGAAATTTGCTGGGAACTACCTACATAAAATATAAAAACGTTTTTTTATCTTCATGATTCGTCTCAACCTTCGTAAAAAAAACTAAGTTACTGAAATATGTAATTCCTTAATTCCTGCGATATCGTTCAGCGCTTAAATTTTTAAAAATCTTACTGTGAAGAAAATCCCCAGGAGAATGATCTTTTGATACGAGAAACTCGCTCAAAAACACGAAAAGCCAGCAAATAGCAACTCCATTTCGTAATAAAAAGTCTTGAAAAACGCAAAATAATCTAAATCCTGCTCTTTTTTTTATCCTCGATGATCATCCATGGAGAGTTGTGGACGAACGCACGAAGTTACGACCAGGGCGTGTTCAGAATAACGTTTAGGTGAGGCAGCGAAGCAAAAATTTTTGAGGGAGGGAAAAATACAGGGAAGGAAGAAGGATGCAGGATGGAGGGTAAAAAAAGCAGGAGGAGGATGGGATGGAGAAATAGGGAGGGTGAGTATTTTGAAGTGGGAGGCGGCGCAGGAGAGGTTAGATAGTCCAAGAAATTGGGCGGAAGGTAAAGAAGGGATGGGGGAGGCCCGTTGGGAGGAGAGGTCAGGAAAATTTGGCACAAGAGGAAGGAGAGGATTGTAAAAAAAAAAGGGAGAGGAGTTTCTACCGTAAGAGAGGGGTTTTTCTAAGAAAGAAGAGTGGCACTCGCAAGCCCTTAGCAGTAGTGTAGTAGGAGAGAAGGGAGAGACGGAGGAGGGAGGGGGAGAGAGAGAGAGAGGAAGATGATAGGGAAAAGGGGTGGTAAAGAGAACCCACGAAGAAGAGGGGAGGAAAAGGGGAGGAAGAAGGAAAAGAGTAAGGGAGCAGAAAAGGAAGGTTTTCCAGATTCAATTATGAGTGGAGTTGGCACGGGATTCCAGTTTGGACTCTTCCTCTCTCTCTCACTTCTTTTTCTGCCTCTACTCTCCGACGTACAAAATTCTAACCCTCTTCCCTCCTCTCTCTGTCATTCTCTTTCCTGTCGAATTATACCGCACGGGGAGGTCCGTCCGTATCCATTGAGTCCTCCATTTTGCATCTTTTACTTTCTATCTGTCTGCCATGGATGGCGTTAAGGATGGATAGAAATTAAGACAGAAAGAATGGAAATAAAGGTTAATTCTAATGATCCAACCTCTTTCTCATTCAATTTCTCAATTTCCCTCCTTGATCCTTCGTGAATATGTTATTGGAGCTGCTAATGTATGTTTTGAGTTCTTTTTAATGGTATAACGTTATCATTTTTCCCAGTAAAATTGTTTATATTGCTTATTAGTGTGTATGTTGCAGCCACTTTCTTAGTGCCACCGAAACATTAGATTTCATAGTAATACAGGTTGACAATGTCAATAAATTCGTTTATCGTACTGTAGGGAGCTTTGGTAAATTTCTGTTACCTAATCAAGTTCAGCGGTTTTATTATTTGAATCAATAACTGTGCTAATGAATATTAAAAATAGTAATGGAATGTTTTATCCCACCAAATTCAATATGCACAATATTCGCCTCTGTATTCTATACTAATCGAATACTCTTTTTGTTTCCACCAACAGTGGAGATTCATTTCTCACATCTGTTCATTAAATTCCTATAATAATAAGTTGTCTTTCGCTTATATTAAGGAATACTATCGAAAATTATACACCATTCCAATATTAGAAAATTTATCATCAAATGTTAAATGGTGATTTCAATCTAATCTTCTTAATATAGCCCAATTATGTTCATTGTTATGGGACTTAGCTTACTCACTTTTCATCTCTGTCACTTTCTGAAAATCCTAATGATTATTTAATTCACGGTTTCGAATTATAAATCTCACTCCTCTCTTTCAGATTACAGTTAATTTTCCCTTTTGTATACTTTGGCCTTTATATCTCATTTCTTCTGTCCGTTTATTTTTTTTAAAACTCATCTTCTTGAGTGTGTCTAACGATTCATTCTTAATTTCTTTTCTGTGATTTATCCTAGAACTTATCCCTCACTTTAATGCAACTAATTTTCTCACACTCTGCTTATTCCTTTTAAGTTTTCATTTGCTTAATTTCCCGCAGGAGGTTTGTATTGTAATTTGATGGGTTTGTCTAAATTCCTACTTTTTCAATCTGGCATATTATAAAACACTAGCATTGAATTAACACCAACACACACACAAACACATATAAAGATATTGTTGAAGTAAAACTTGTAAAGAATAGATTATGGTAAAATACGTTCAGACGGTTAGAAGAGGAGATTACATATATTTAAAAAATGTAAAAATGTATGAAATTGCGGATGACCAAATGATATGGAGAGTCTGGTTTAACGTATACATACGTAAATAGCTATGCACAGCTCAAGTTATAACGATTCTCCTTCTTTACAACATATTTGCGTTGCTTTTCTTCCGATTTACTCTTAAATTCCTTCCTCTTTTCATCTATTACCTTCTTCCCTGCTTTTCCCTCCAGGAAACCTTCCTTTCATCCGCTAATTTTCTTCTAATTTCATTTTCGTTTGCCCCATTTGCATTTCCTACCTCATTTACCCATTCTTCCCCGCTAACCTCGTCTCAAGTCTTTGCGTCTCGACTTTTAATTTTCTCCTATCCCCCAATTTGTTTTCTCCGCCTCGCAAGGCTTCTCCATTATTTTGTACCCCTTTTATTTACTTCCTTTCCTGAGAGACAAAGTCCACATTCCTGTGTCGCGTAACTTTCCTTTTTCGGGGTGAGCGCGACCGCCTCTCTAGGTTTTTTTTTTTTACGCGGACGCATCTCGTATCGGTTAGGTAATTTACTCACGCGAAACAAATTTTTCGTATCCTTTTTTTTTTAAATGCATATCTCCGGCGCCACCTCGAATACTTCACCCGCCAGCCCCATTTTTTTTATTCCTTACTAATTTCCAAGGCGACCAATTTCTCCGCTCCCCTCTCTTTCCGCTCTGTTTTCCCAATCTCCTTTCCTGCCTCTCGCGCGAAAATTTGCGTAATCCCTATTATTACAGACTCAGAATCCCTTTTCTTTATCATTTTCTCTCAAGAGAGAGAGAGAAAGAGAGAGAAAGAGAGAGAGAAAGAGAGAAAGAAAGTGAGAGAGAGAGAGAGAGAAAGAAAGAAAGAAAGAAAGAGAGAGAGAGAGAGACTGCTCGGCTTCGATTTTGCATCGAAATGGAAAGAGTTTTTGTCCGAGTCAGTATTTTGGACGGGGACGAGTCTAAGAGTTGAGTCGTCCATGGAAACGTATCCAGGAGTTGAAGAATGTAAATGGTCCACCGCGAGTTTATGTATTCTCTCACTGACCGCTGCCGTCTTCTTCCTTCAGTTCTTTTTCTTTTATTCGCTCCCTCCAACGTTCACTCTCTCCCTCCCTCTCTTTCTCTTTCTCCTCTAGATATTTTCCTCATTTCCCTCGTTTTCTGAGGCTCCGTGGAATTGCAAAAGGGACAAATGTTTTACAGACGGGTTATCCCGCGCCTCCTCGCCAACTCGTGCGTGTAGCGAGCGTGTTCTGCGTGTTTGCATATCTCTCCCTCCTCGACTCTCTCTCTCTCTCTCTCTCTCTCTCTCTCTCTCTCTCTCTCTCTCTCTCTCTCTCTCTCTCTCTCTCTCTCTCTCTCTCTCTCTCTCTCTCTCTCTCTCTCTCTCTCTCTCTCTCTCTCTCTCTCTCTCCTCTCTCTCTCTCTCTCTCTCTACGGCGAGCAGATGCCCGTCCATTAAGATTTTTCTCTCTCCTCCTCCTCCTCTCTCTGTCTATGTGGTTTGTCCGATCGGCTGTTCGTTGCCAGCCAAATACGACGTGGTCTGTGAGGTTGGAAATGTTCCTTCCGTTTAAAATTTTTTTTGTTGCGATCTTTCAGCATTAACTTTAAATTTGAGAGGCTTTCGATTATTTTTAGTAATTTTATCGAGGGGTCGGCATATTTCACGAGTATTGTCAGTAAAGGGGCGAAGAAATCTTGAATATTTCTATGCAGGGTTCAAATAAGATTGACTTTCATTTCAGAAAATTGTTAGCATCTAGTTCAGAGCCACATTTTATTGTTTGCTAGAAATTGAGCGGAATTTTAAACGATCGCTCATCGTAACTACGGTAATTTGTTAGAGAGATTGAACAAATAATAACTATTTATTTATAAGCATTAGTAGTTCTTTTTTTTTTAAAGAATTTAGATTTCTATGATAAAGTTTAAATGGTGGTTATCCTTGCTAGCACAAACTTAAGTAATATTAATGTAATGTTTTATCTTTGTTCAAATAAAGTTACACGATATTTAATGTTCGCGTTTGTTTGCTTTTAACAATAGTACTCCATCGATAGAGAAAGTTCCAGTTGCACCTGGTATAGCTAGGAAATGCCTGATGCTCCATGAACCATAGATAAAAAACAATTTATTGTTCGGGAGCCGAAGCAAAAACAGTACCATTGCACGAAATTACAATAGAATACAGTAAATGTAGACGGCAATAAATTCACCGATGCAGCCACCAAATAAAAATTTTAAGAAGCACGTATGCTATGCGACCCTCTTCATATCACCCAGGTGCCCAGGACATTGACACTTTTGCCGTTCAATGAAACTCCGTTACTGCATCCATCAACCACGAAAACAACAATAAATTCTACTCTGCCCACACTTATTTTCACGACATGGCGTGAAACGTGATTCAATCGGGAAGTTCATCGTTTCAAATCTCCAGCGCCCTGATTAGGTTTCATGCAATCGAATGAATAATTACGCTTCCCTCCCTATGAATCGCAACTACGCACGCAGTTATTGGCGAATTGCCTCTCTCCAATTTTGCTGAATTTAATGTCTGACTTCGAAAGAGAAACGAACGAAGATGCTCCCTTTAAAAATTTAAGGCTGGATTTATTCGATCCAATTGTTTTAATGACCTCGCGACTTTTTGGATTTTTAACGAAGATTGTTAAACGGGCGAAACGACGCGTTTCCATTTCGCGGCGGTCGCACTCCGGGAGCGATTTTCCGGTTAGTTTCTCATCGATTTTCGTAGTATTTGTCTCGTGAACAAGCGCTAATTCGATTGAATCTCGCGCTCCTTTAAGCGCGAGCTCGACTGTTTTGACGCTTTTTTTTTGTTTCGAACCCAACTATATAAACCTCTTGTTGACTAGTAAATAAATAATGACTTATTTAACTGCCGACATTGTTTTCGAAACAGAGTGAAATATGCTGGTGAAAAAATTCCATTATTCCCGCATTCGATATTTTTAGAAAAGTTTAAATTCCAAGCATTTTTTATCCGGCCATTCATCAAGCGCCAGTAATTCGAATGAATTCATGGTGATCCTCAGTTTTATTGTAAACCCACTCGGTTTTGTGTGTATACACCCAAATATAAGCTTAAAACGTTAAAAAAAATTGGCTTCCCTCGACAAATATTTGATCAGTTAAGCTTCATAGAAGTGGAATAGACTGTAAAATCAAACGAAGAGATATTTAATCCTGTTTTTTTCGTCCGGTGGAGTTTATTATTTCCGTTTATAAAAAATTCCATTTTCGTAGGTTACTTCTAGCATTTTCTTAACATCTAGGGTTTTATATCTTGCTTTTGCCATTAGATAGGTTTAGAAATTTTCTGGTCACATTTGATTTTATAAAGCAGAGATATTTGCACTTGTATGTCCCTCACGCAGGGTTCTTCTTTTATGTAAATGAAATTTATCGTTATTATTTATATATGAGCATAATTTACCTTTCATGTAGTGCAACAAAAGAGACATTTTATTATTAAAAATTTGTTAATTTTTGGGTTTCTTTTGTACGATATGCACTACGCATTGATGGTAATATAAGAAGACGCGCCACTGAAATTATATCAAAACATAAACGTATACATATTTAAATGTTCATTAGGTTATTCATACTTGATATTTGTTCATGCTGATAGATAGATTGCAGTATAAACCTGAATATACTATTTAAAGATATTATTAGCATTCCAGATTCGTACGCCCTTTCTGAATAGTTATATTCAGTTATAAAATTACTTTTACTTTTATGTAGTTTTTAACGAAATCAAACTCAGTCAGAGAATAGATACAATCTCGAAAATGAAATAAAAACATTGGAATTTCTTAGTTACTTTTTCTCATAGTAAAAACGAAATAATCCATTTGTATAAAAATAACCCTCATTGTTTCGAAAATTAAAAAAAGAACCCAACCCATTTAAAATTGTATGCATTCCTTTTTTTTTCGCTCCGAGCCTATCTCCTGCCCAAAAAGTGGACTCGTAATTTGAAACGGAGAAAGGACTAATGATACACGGATCTACTCTGCAATTTTGTGTTTAAATGAATAAGGCGGCGAAGTCCCTCCTCTTTTTTTCCTCACCAGAGGGACATCGATGCAGGTTTCCTCGATATAGGTCGATATCACGGCGACATTACCTTGCAAATCCACCCCTTGCGAACCTTCCATCCCCTACTTATTCTCCTCTCTCTTCCCTACCGCGTTTCTTACCTCTCCCTTTAAAACGCGAATATCCTCCCTCCAACCCAACACCATCTCCTCCGTCTGGCCGCTTCTTGCTCCGTGGCACAGTGATATCCCCGCGCCATTATCTCCCTCCTCTCATCCCTCCATCGCCCCCCCTCCCCTTCTCTTTAGCATTACTTAATCCTTCTTTCACTTTCCTTCTTTTCCATTTCCCCTTTTTTCCTTCCATATTCCTCAACCAATCGTACGACGCCAGAAACTCTACTTCTGCTTATTCTGCTTTGGATTCTTTATCCTTCTCCTCTTCTCTCTCTCTCCCTCTCAGACTCTTATCTCTCCTTATTTCTCCCTCTCTCTCTCTTTCCTTCCAATCCCACCTCACCATCCTCCCGCCTGCTGCCACTCCCTTCATTCTCCTCCTAATCTTCTCATATTCTTTCCCGTCGCGTTCTCCAGCCCCCTAACCATTCCTCAACCCTTTTCTCCGTCCTTTCTTTACGGTGTCTGGCCTCTCCCCCCTTTTGCCAGCCTCCAACGCAAGTTATTTTTTTAAATAAAAATATAAAGGGTTAGATCTGAAACTCTCTTTTTTTTCGCGTGCTTTAATTGCGAGTAAATATTGAACTTGGAACGCAGAGGGACGTGCGCAAAAGTGAGCAACCCAATTTAAACTCGCAAATGCATTTAGAATACGGATTATCAGTCAAAATTTTAAATTTAAATTTGAAGTTTTCGGTTTTAGAGAAAAATCTTTTTCATCCAGTCTGTTATATTTTTCTTCTCTAAAATCTTATTTATTAGACGAAATTTCGGAGAGAGAGTTTCTTCTTTTTATTGTAATTCCAAACACGACAAACCCCCCTTAGGCATACCGTATATCATTCCGATATCTTTCAACCTTTCCCACTCCCCGTTCAAGATCCTATTCCAACCTATGCAATCTTGCCCTTTCACCATCATCCCCTATCATTTTCCCACTACATCCCCACTCTCCTCGTCTCTTCCCTTATCCTTCTCTCGCAAGCCACCCCGAGGGGAAGAGAGGATGATAAGTGCGTGGGAAGAGAGAGAGAGGGGGAAAGAGAGAGTGAGAGGTAGAGGTTGGCTCAAGGGGGTGGGGGAGAGGATGAGGAGGAGGATTCAAGATGGGGTACAGAAGGGAATGGGTCTCTCCCATCGTTGCAACAGGATGGCGAAGAGGGGATCGAGTATGGTGTACCACCAGCCACCCCTATCTTTTGAGCGGAAAAGAGAGAGAGAGAGAGATTGGAGTGGGACTGCGAAAATGAGGGTTTTAGGGTCGAAGGGAATAAGGGGGAGAGGAGGTAGGAGTCGCGGGGTTAAGTCGAGCGTGCACGCCGATGACTGCTGCTTCGAGAGGTCTGTGCGCGAAAAGGGTGTGGTCTTGCCCTTTAAGTCGGTGGCACGTGAGGGGTGGCGCGTGTTAGGGCGAGGGGAGGGTTAAAAAAAATAGTATTCGGCTGTATTTCGGAACGGTTCTGAATTTATCGCTTGTGGATTTTTTTAAATTTTTTTATTTTCGTTAGATTGCTGAATTTATAGGTGAGACGGAGAGCTTGGTTATGTGCTAATAATGATAAATGAGATTTCTCCAATGTCAATGAAAACTGTCAAGAAAATCGGGTCCGTACTGTGGCAATTAATCTGCTATCCTTAGTGGTAACTCTCCCACCGTTTGTTTCGATAAAAGAAAAAAATATTCGGTTAATTACCAATGAAAACGGATTCTGTGTTATAGAAATGCCCATTTGGTTTTCCTAATCGTTTTCTGGGATATTTCTTATTTATTAATCGGATTCTGTTAGTAAGGCACACTTGGTAACATGCTTTTTGAATCAAAGCAAAAGAACTACAATTTATATCGATACTCTTTTATTTAATGTAATTTTACAAGATCGGCCATTCTTCTGTTCATCAATGGATATCTTGATGCATTAAAAGTTTTAAAGAATGTTTTTTTATTTCCTCAGCATCATAAGTTGTACAATATATCGATAATCTAAGGTCATGAATTCACGGAGGAGGCATGAAAATTTCGTGAAACACGCAAATATACTTTTAATAAATTTTTTAAAATTCGTTAACTAATCGAATTAATCATTAATAGGATTCACGTTAACATTCCGTCGGATGGGATAAATGCGTAAATAAAAGCGTTTAAAAATTATTATGAAATTGAATACTTGTTTTAAATATCGAATGAACCTGTTCACCGTATCACATTTTCGCCTCGATGGTACCTTGAAATACGATAGAGTGAACACTAAATGCCAGTGAAATAAATATTGACGCAGATAGTCCAAAATGAAAATAGTCTATGTAATTGTATTCGTTTCGAAAGAGCAAAACCGTCAGTAAATACAAACGTGCGCGCTTAATTATTCATTCACTTTATTAACTGAGCTGCATAATCGGGCTTCCTCCCGGACCAATGAATTTGCAACTTGGATGTTTAAGCGTAACCAGGACTGCCCAGAAATCCATTTAGCGTAATGTTTCCCCGCATCTACCTACCTCCGCTGTGCTTGCGCATGCCGTGTTTATATTCAGCGGGCGTGATAAACACGGGACAACTAATGATTAGAGTCTTACCAAAGTGTTTATGGCCGTCGCGGTACGGCAAGACCGTTACGTTACACCGGTAAAGCACTTATTCGTTGCACGATAGAGCGAGAGAGAGAGAGATGGAGAGAGAGAGAGAGCGAAGGGACATTGGGACTTGCATTGAGATACTCTTGTAAGAGTGAGATAGCTCCACTGGATGAGTATCTGTTTAAGTGGTTTAAGGGTTATTTGAAATGGAGTGAATTCGCCCTGACCGTAATGCGCTTTCAATAAATGTCTCTAGGCTCTCTGCCTAGCATTAATATAGATGGTTATCTCTCTCTCTCTCTCTCTCTCTCTCTCTCTCTCTCTCTCTCTCTCTCTCTCTCTCTCTCTCTCCTTCTGCACCATTCACTCCGTAAATCAGATTTCTGATTTTAATCGAAAATCTCCGGAAGACGTGAAAATGTTATCCCATTCGATTTAAGATTTAATGGGCGATCGCGCGTCATTTTCAAGTTTCGTAGCTTAAGGGAAAAATAAAATGGTAACGTGCTTTGATGATTATCGGTGTTTCGCTAGTTGATATTCGTTAAAGCAAACGTGCTTAATGTAAATTTCAATTAAAATACCAAAATTCCAACGTTTTTGTTTAAACCGTTTCACGGGGGAAAAAAATTCGATAAATTCCAAAACCGGAATACATCCATTTTCGTTTTCTACGTGCTCAGTTTTCTTCTTAGCGATCCCGTGTCAGAGGACGGCTACCCCTTACTTTTATCAATTTGTGCACCTTATTTCCCTCATGTCTGCGCGCGGTTTGTAGAAGGTCGTCGACTCGCTGGATGAATGCCTATGACGGCAAAATTCCTGTGAACGTTTCTTCAACCCTCCCTCCGTCGCTTTCGTGTTGCAGATCGTTATGGCGATTGGTAGGGGAGATGTGTGAATGCCGATTCCACGAAAAAAATTACAGACCTTGCAATCCATATGAGACCGTCTTTGGTGAAGCGTCACGTGATTGGAGAAGAGAGAGTGAGAGAGTGAGAGAGTGAGAGAGAGAGAGAGGGAGAGGGGGGAGGGGAGAGGGGGAGAGGGAGAGAGAGAGAGGCAGATAAGACACTCGCCTCTCAGTTTGCATTTTGCACGCGTATCACCCGAAACGGTAAGGGTCGTTGACATGATCGGTTCTTTTTTGTTTTAGGATCTGTCTTAAGAGGTGATTTTTTCCACTTCTTTAGGGCGATTCGTATATTAAGATGCATTTTTTTCGAAGAATTTTCGAACGCATCGTATTACGGGAACTTTTGCTGACGTAGCTAGAATGCTTGTAAGAGGATCAGTGGAATGATCCACGTAAGCTACTTTTGTGAGGGATTTATTGTGGCTTTTTTTAACTTAGGAAAAAAGGTAAATATTTTTTTGAACGTATCAGGGAACCGCTAACAATATAACGAGAACTCGTTTCCATCTTTTCTTTTATAGAGGGTAATGAACTGCTGGCGAATGACTTTATACCGTTTGCTATGGAAAATAAAATAGTGGCTAAGGTTAGTATTTGCTGCGTAATCGAAGTTTTATTATGAAGTGAGAAATTTTAGGAATAATTCTGTTCCTATTATCTTTGTTATATACTGAGCTGCTCCTCAAATTACTATTTTAAGTTTCTATAATTTATTAATGTATTATATAGCAATATAACTGATTATATTTATTCACAAATTTAAAAAATTTCTATAATTGCAATCGATAAATTCCGCCAAATAAGCGTCTCCATCCCCTTTCATTTGAATTGAATCAAATTCATACGAAAAAAGAATTTACCGATCATCCTTGGGCTTGCCTTTGTATGAATATTTATGATACCTGTTCTTTGTAATAAAGTATCTATTAAAGGTTTAAAACATAGCTTACATATACCTTAAAATATTATTGGCTTATAACTGCCATCGAACTCCTCGTTATTTTCTGCCGAATCTCAACAGAACAAAAATAACTTCGATGCAGACCAATGATAACCGCGCATCCCATCCGCTTTAACATCCGTCTCCCTTCGATTGATCCGCCCTTTTCTTTGGCCGCTCCAAGAAATCCTCTCAATCGTTTTTGATACACGACCACAATCCTCTCAAACATACGACTCAATCCCCTCGTTCAGTCCTTGCAATCAGCTCAACCTCAGGTGAATCCACCAATATGTCGGCCACACCCTTTACTCCGCCCACACCCTCAACTCTCTTCACTGCTCACGTCCTCCACCCCACCCCCCCTTCTCCTCCCACTCACTTACTCCTCCTCCTCTTCATCCCTCAATCACGAAAACCGAGCGCCACCCCCACCCTCCTCCCCTTCAGACTCTCTTCCCCCCCCCTCCCCCTCCCACTATACATGCACTCCGCCCTCGACGCGGGGATTCCCCCAAGATCTCCTTTCCCCCGCCTTGAATCTTCCTTTACCCTACCCGTTCCCCAACTCCGAACTACCTCCACTCCCCTTCTATATACCCAACCCTCCTTCAGCCATGCCACTAACGCCCCCGCAGCTGTGACCCGACGAGATCTTTCCCATGGATTTGTAGGCCTTTCTATCAATCTCTCCAACGTAGAATTCTCTCTCTCTCTCTATCTCTCTCTCCTTTTCCACCCATTCCAAAACACACACACACACTCCATCCAAACCCCACCGCTTCCCCCTCCTGTTTTCATTCTCCTCCTCCTCCCCGCTCCTTTCCATCTTACCGCAGCCCTTCTCCCACACCCCATCCGAACTGTAATCCCTCTTTCCCAAAACCAAGGGTCGCTACTCTTTTTCTCCATTTTTTTCTCTCCTCCCCCCCTTCCCCTCCCCGCCCTTATTCTATCCCTCGCTCTATCCAATCCACCCCCATCTTCCCCTCTACATTGCTTCTTCCTCCCTAAATCTCTCTCTCTCTCTCTTTGTTACTCCCTTTATCCTTCCACTCGTGTTTTTCCGAATGCGCCGCCGCTACTTTCTCCCTTCTGCCTCATTCTCCGCGTGCACCGGTTTCGCCCTTATTTTTTCCGATTCCCATTCACTTTCGCGAGGAATTCTCTTCATCCAAACTCATTATTTTCACATTTCTTTTTACCCGCTCTTTTTATCCGTTTCTTTGTTTTTTTTCCAGTCGGTCGCCTTCTTTCCTACCGATATATTTTTCTTTTGTTTGCGTTCTCACTCTGTAGTATCCTTTCGTATTTTTTTTCTCCAATATTTTTTATATAGTACTTTACCCCGTCCAATCTATCTTCGCCTTTTTTTATCCACTCGAAACTTTCTCTCTATTAAACGTCTATATTTTCCCGCATCTCAAACCGTTCTCTTAATGCCGATTTCCTTCTGTTATTTTCTCTCCACTTCACTTCCATTTTTCATATTATCTTTCTCACGTTCTCTCCCAACCCTCTCTATCTCTCTTTTCCTCTCTATATCTCCCTCTCTCTCTCTTCCCTTAACTCCCTCTCCGTCTCTTTCTCCTCCGTGTCCCTCTCTTTGCCCACACACACACACACACACGCGCGCGCGCGAGCAGCGATGCGAGGGTGAAAAAAATCGAATGCTCGTTATACAACATCCAGACAGACACTCTCAACCTACGACCTGCTGACTCATTTCGAGCCTTAATCTAAAGAGGTCATGCGCCGAGAAAAGCTTGTTCCTTGTCTGGAGCATTATTTTTTCTTCGTGCACTTCTGTTTCATTCGGCTCTCTTTCTCTCTCTCTCTCATGTTTTAGGGGGAGGAAGGGTTCTTGGGGATGAGGAAATGGAGAAAGGATGAGCTTTGCAAAATTGATGAGGTTTTTATCGTGTTGAGTCATCCGTCTGATTGTCGTCTGGTCTGGTCTCGAGTGACGGATTCTTTTTTTCTTTTTTTTTGAATGGCGGAGAAAAATGTAGTATTTAGTGAGGCGTGTAGGAATCCGTAATTAGTAGCCGGATGGGTGATAGAGTTCTCTGGGAAGAGGTTGAAATAATTGAACTCCTGTTGAAATTTGAATTCAATCATCACTTATGCTTTTTACCTGTTCATTTAATTTTGTATTATGATATTTAGCGTACCTTTTGGTGAGATATTAACACCAAAACTATGTCGTAAAAATTAATCTCGACTATCTGTACTTGATTACCTCAACACAAATATATATATTTATATTTGAACATAAGTAAATTATATGCTATTTACCTTCAAAATTTTCATATATGTATAAGGATTAGCTGTTATGTTCAATAATATTAAACGTACTACTTGCAGTATTAAGATGCAGTAAAATTGTCCTGACTTTGATAAATTTATAATAAAACTTCTTCGTCCTAACGTAATGCTACAACGTCGGCGTACGCTTTAAAAATGTAATTTATTAAAAAAAAACTAATTGCACGTGGATTTAAAATGATCAGTGAAAATAAAATTATGAAGTTATCGCATATTAACAAAGTTTTTAAAAACTTGTTCAATCTAATGAAAGCTTTTGGGAAGTCACCCAGCGCAGAGACTGGTACACCGTCATTTTTTTCTAAAGTAGAGCTTGATTTACGTTTCATCCGCGACTGTAACATACAAAGAATTTCCGTCCTGTTTTTCTTTCATAAATTGTTTTTCATAAGTCTGCCCTCGCATTTGAAAGTTTTGCACTTAAAATCTCTCCCCCCCCCCCCCCCTGCAGAACGCTTATAGCAAGCGGCGGATGCGGAAATAAAGAGTATAGTTTGGATAGAAGAACGTTTTCGTGAATCCCGATATAGTCTCCCACAAGGAGTACCGATAAATGAAGACATATATCGTCCCACATAAAGTACAAAACTTTTCGGTTTAGATGAGATTATATGCGCAAGAAACTTTAACACAATCGATTGAATTAATTTATTTTTTCAAAATTTTAGTATTTTTTTCTAATTTTACCAATAAATTAGTATAGTATGATATATTGCTCGCTAACTATTGCTGATTCCACTTTGTTTTTATTTAATTGGTTTTATGTGAAACAGTTTTTATTAACTGTATTACCGCTTTTACTTATAATATTTGAGAGGATTATTATCCATTTTAGTGAAATATTTCGTATTTAATCAACTATATCTTGCATATCCCAAATTTCATTTATCCGAGGTCCTCATATTAATTCCATATTGGAACCTATATTTCCTCAGTTAAAACGTAATGTAGATCTCGTTAACTGAAGTCTCAAAACCCTTCAAAATAATTTCACTTTATAAGCATACAATTGTTGAACCTACGATTCAAAATATTGCTTGAAACAACGAAATACATTGAAGATAAATTGATTTCCATTTAGGATAGGTCAATCTGTTTTGAAGTTACGAGCTCTGTTACCTTCACAAAAGATCGATTTTTTGCCTCGAACCAATTTTTCGCCATTTTGTTCATCCTGGATCAATTTTTTCTCTATCCATCTCCGTGCAATTTGCAGTAATGTTTTTTCTAGAAAATACGCTTAACCCACGATTTATCTGTTACATGTCGTTGGATATATTTTATGATTAACGTTTTAATAATCCGACCCTTTATTCCCTCCCGCGTTTGGGCGAAATCAAATCCTAACGTCTCTCAGCGTGACCAAGCACAAATATTCTCTTACTCATAAAATCCTGGAGCTTATTTCATCTAAGTCTGCGTGCATCGTGTTGCACCTGTTATTTTCTCTGAGCTCCAATTCTAAAAAAACTGAACCGTAAGAACCACCTGCTGTCTCAACGGCCTACCACATCGGTGTCCCGGCAACGTTCGATCTCTTTGTGTCCCTTACACTTCCTGGTCGATTGAGCTTTCGCGCAAATTGTTTTCTGTTTAAACGGAACTTACCCGTTCATTGGTTCCTTGTTGTTTCACTCGGAAACTGTTGACGGAATTTTTCGTCCAGATTAAATTAAGTTCTGACTCCAGATTTCGACTCATCATTCCATTCAAGAGAGGATCAGTTTCCTGAAGAGTTCTCCGAATCGCTTCAACGCATGTTCAACTCCTGGCATTTCCTTGCGTTTGTGACCGCGTCCAACATGCGCACAATAGATAACATTATTTGATTAATGAGTCATTCTTAGGTGAATGACCTAAACGAAAAAAGGATCTCTGGACGTTTACTCTTCACTGGATAAATACGTAAAAAACCAACGCATTGGAGCTAAAAGGCGGACTGTTGTGTGGCCAATTGAATGTCACTCGTTATGGAATGCTGGGAAAGTGGTTTTCCCGTTCGGTACTAATTCTTAGGCAGAATTGGAAATGGATTTATTCCCCACAGCAATAAGAGAAAAACTTGCTCTATTTAGCGCGCGGATGCCTTAGAACTAAGTTCATATTTCCCTTTTACATGCATTTTAATTCAACGTTCAAGTCATCCGGTACTCGTTCCCCTGTTAACCGAATGAGTAAAAAAAATCATGATGTCGAAAACGTATCCACTTTTTTGATTTTCATGGATCATCGCTTACGATCTTTTATGAATGAGTCCATTTTCATGTCAGCTCAAAATTTCATCGGGAAATGGCGATAAAAATTGTGACGGACATTAATTTCAGACACTTGTGAATTGAAACATAATTCACGTTCTTCAGTAGCATAACATTATCACGCAGGGAGTTATTAATTATAAAAATTTTGCTAATTGTAAGTGTAACTTTTTGGAAGGATGAATAAAAATGGAATATTTTGTCCATAACGGACAGATTACTCTACATATTTGAAACTAGGAAAACATTAAATTGACTAAAACATTAAATTAACATTAGTTCTCAAATTTCCAAAAGAAGTCATTTTTTTCAATTTTCTCCCAAAATGCATTTTATGTGTATATTTCACAGAGAGAAAAATGTTCGAAATCTGGAAAATAAAGTTAATCCAAAGCAGTGATATTTCGATATGAAAACATTTATTTTCTCTTCAGCACTCTGTCGCATAATGCCGTTATAATCTCGGATGAACCTAAAAATTGCTTTTTAATGGCGCGATCCCCGATTTGAATGTTTCTTAAAAATAAATCTACGATATTTTCAATAAAAATAAGATTCCGATCACGAGACTTCAGAATGCTGATTTGAGGTAATCCAAGTGAATGTTGGCAAATGTTCGACGCTTTTTGTTTCCATCGGAATTGATCGCCAAGGTTAGGAGAGGTACTAGGACATAGTAATATTAAACGACAATTTTTTTTATTGCAACGGTATCGGGAAATAAAACAAATAAAAAAGAAGCGGCGTGTTTGAGCGGTAAGATCGGGAAATTAACCTGCGGTCTTGATATTTTCGGATTCGTTTTTTTCCGTCATTACGCCTTTGTCATCTAAAACACTTTTTTTTCATCATTTTGCCCTTTGTGCGTCCTTTTAAAGAGAGAGGGAAAGAGAGGGAAATACGTCGCAAAAAGGATAAAAATAAAAATTTCGTTTCCTCTTCTCGAAGAGTGAAGGGTTCGGTAGCTATTCGGGTCGCTTTTTTACATTCCGCCCGCACCGTGAAGCTTTACGCCCTTAGGACTCTTCACAGAAAACACACGTGCGAGAGGAATTATTTTTTTCCGTCGTTTTCCTGTTACACGTCGGATTAAAAGTGCTTTTTATTTGTTGGAGAGTTGCCAAAAAAAAAATCCCGCTTTTAATGTTTTCGGCACTAACGCAACCCGTACCGCTTTCCCGTCGCGCCCTCATCCCATAGTGAAGATTCTTACTGTTTAACAAAGTATCAACCTCTCTCTCTCTCTCTATACAAACACGCATCCATACACACACATTCACACATTCATAAATAGTTAAATGCGTACAAAGTTGTCATACAAGATGCTCGATTTACATATAGAATTCCGCCATAAGTTGTGATTCTTTTATGAAAAAGCATTCATATCGCACCTCATGCGGTAGAATTTATCAACCAAAGCGAAAAATGTCCATGATGCATTGTTACAGGCGATATTGGGGTTCATCACTTCCTATCTCAGGCTGTCAACATTTTTGTTCCATTACGTCGAGTCTTGATTCAACGTCTGAATTAAATAAAGTACGGAATGATGGGGATTTTGAAATCATAAGCTCGAAGTCCAGTTTTATTTTTGCGGAAATAATCTGCAAGTAGCATACATTGTTGACTCAAACTTACGCCCTCTGTGGTACTCCAGTAGAAGTCATTTCGAAACAACTTTTTTCGCCAAAAAAATAGATAGGGATATTTCGCGATTAAAACGAAACAAACGATTCCGTATGTACAATGAAAGCGATTCATTTCGACTCGAAAAAAAAACAATAATAAATAACTCTGTCTCTCTTTTTCGCGTTATTATCTTTCCCGCACCGCCCCCCCGACGTGTTTTTGTTTTTTCGAAGCAATTTCCGATCCGCTGCGATTGCATCTGAATTATTTCTTTCGTTCTTTTCCCGTATTTATTACGAGTTGGATAACGCTCCCGAAAACCATCGTTTCGTTAAAAAAAAAATTCTCCCCGAATCCCTCAGTTCCGTATCGTTTTTAAGAGTTATCATTGGGTCATAAGGTAGCCCCAAGGGATGGAGTCCGGACGGCTTTATCCCGCCACTCTCTATCTCCCTCCCTCCCTCCCTCCCTCTCTCTCTCTCTATGTATCTCTCACTATGGGAAAATTCCCTTTTCGATACCTTTCCTGTTAAGTGGCGGACGTAGTTTCGAGCTGATTGTGTTTCGACCGCTGCATCTCTTATCTGCCAATATTCCGTTGTTTATCGTCCAAAAACCGTTCCAATCTGTTCCTCTCGCCATCCCGTCCGACTCCGGGGAATGCGTCAGTTTAGGGATCCAGTCTCCCGGAAAATATCCAGTGATATGATAAGCGATTTGTTTATTTTTTTTCCGTTCCGCCGTGGTTTTTATTTTCGCGCGACGGTTGCAACGCCGGACTCTTTTATTTTTTCCACATCGTCGTCTCCCCATCCAGATCGTTTTGCGGGGAATAATTTTAATCGCGCTCGACTGGATGGGAAGGGGGAGGCGAACGGGAACCTACTTCAGTCGTTTACCGTAGTGGCGCTCTCGTCGAGGAGGGTAATGGAAATGATGTTGCCGTTGGTGTCATATCGGTGACACTTCTCGGGACGCCCGCGCGACGTATACGAATGCACGTGACCGTGATTCCCCAAACGTGAAGCTGGGAGAGTAATGGCTTATCGTTATGACGGAATGGTCTATCTCGCCAGGAGGACAGTGCGAGATTAATGACGGAGTAATCGGTGTGCCAATTTCATGAATGAAAGGATTGTTCGCGAATAAAAAAAAAACCCTATGCGATTTTGAATCGTTAGGTTACCGGACCGCGACGTAGTCTGGGCGACATGTTTCCCTTAAAATTAGCGGCTTTCAAATTATAAGTAACGTTATCTAAATTAATAGGTGGATGTTTAAAGCTGTAGATTATCTGTTACCACAGATGTAGTAGTATTTAAAAATATATATAAGTTTTAATTGGGCATAACTCTGTAGGTATATTAAAGGTAAATTTTCGGTCCTTTCAGTGAAAAAATTGTTTGTTAAATTTGTAATTTGAATTCACGAAACTCACTTTCCGTCTCGTATTATAAATTCTCTGAGGACGAAACGTAACTTTTATAGATCATTTCTGATTAATTTCTTTCTATTAAAAATTTTCCTACGAATTTCATAAATATGGATTCAAATAAAATATAGCTAAATTAATAAAATCAAAATGTAAGGAAATAAAAAATGATTTTCCATTTTTTTCTTAAGCTTCGATAATTTTAAATGATAGTCATTTTATTTAAGCACAATTCTCAAGGCATATTCAGAATGCATTATGATAAAAGGAGTATTTTTAAAGAGAAAAATCGTATTAGTATAAAGCTATTGATGTAAAGGTGGGAATAAACCCGGTTTAAACCCTGGGGAGTTTAGGGAATTTTGGGAGGGAATAAACCATTGAAATTTTTTTAAAAGAAATATTTATTAACTTTTAATAGGCGTGTGATTACTAGTACATCATTTCTTGCACATACGATGACTCGAAAATAACATAAATAATGCTCTTTAAATATGTATGGAATCTTAATTTTTTTCGTGTCGTATTAAAATTCTAAATATATAAGTAAGTTTCAAATACTCCAATACTCGACCAGAATCTTCAGTGTGGAACCACTTTCTTATTGAATACCGTGGAATTGGACCAGAAAAAAAAATTATAATGTGTTGTTACTGTCAAACCAAGTACAACGTGCCAAATGCTACAGAAATGAATTAACATTTATCTATATGTTTAAAGTACCAGCCAATTATTACAAATTTACGCAGAAGCGAAAATCAACCAGTAAGTGTTATGGATGTTAATGAAGCAATTATCATTGAGAACTCTACTGACACATTAACTAATACACCTACGCCATCAATAAGTGAAATTCAGTATCAACAACCGTCAGGATCAGACGAAAGAAATTATACCAATAAAGGTTCAATAAAATCATATCTAGATAGTGTTACTTCTGAAAATAATCAGCTTGATCAGGCATTTGCAAGAGCAGTGTACGCAACAAACTGTACATTGTGCATATCAGAAAATTACTTTTGGAAAGATTTTATCAGAAAAATTCGCCCGGCATACACACTTCCATCACGCCCTCTCAAATCGATTACTTGAAATATCCAGAAAACCTCCAGTGTAACAATAATTACAGATGGGTTGAGTAATGCACGGGGAGAAAACATTGTCAATTATATTGTTGCCACATCAACTTCTTTATTTTACGAAAGTGTAGAAACTGGAGCAAATAAACATGCAGGAGAATTTATATCAAAGGATATTATCCAAGTATGTAAGATACTAGAAATTGTAGCAAATAGAAAAAAATGTTGTGCCAAGGAATACATTATTCGGCAAATTTGTTAGATCCTCGTTATGAGGGTAAAATGATGAGCGAATGTGAGTCAGAAGAAACAATGGATTTCATAGCGCAACTGGCTACTTTGAAATATGAACCCGGAAGAGTGTTGGCAAATCTTGACCAATATAAAGCTCATGAAGGCATTTGGTCAAGAAAGGCACTGTGGCAAAGCTCAGAGCACGTGTCTCCTTTAATTTGGTGGAAAGGTTTAATGTATGCACAACATCTTTACGCCCTTAAAATTGATATTTTATTATGGTAAATTTTGTAAGTAAATGTGCATAGGTATATATATAATTGATTTTTTATGTTAAGAAACGTTAAAATTTATCATTTTTTGTTCAGTTTACTAAGGAATAGTATTTGGTAATAAATACATTCTTTTGTTTAAAAAATACTGTATTCCACTTTAATTAATTTCGAAAACTTCCAATGTTCCCAAAACTCCCGGGTTTAAAACCTGAATTTTCCCTCGATTCAAAATTCTCGGGTTTTTTGCATCTCTATATACAGGTATAACAAAATAGCACTATTCTATTTTAAACTAGTGTAATTCCCGTTGGAATATCAACGGAAGAATTATAGATAGATAGATTATTATTATTTTAATTTAAAATAATTAATATCATACTTTTAAATGTGAAATATTTGTCATACACAACATTTATGGTGAATATTCTGTTGTTGACGGGCTATCTTTAGTTAAACTTAAAATAGGTGCCTATTTTTCCCTCCCTCTCTCCTCCTCCCCCCTCTCCCCACCTCCACTTCCCTCTCTTTCCTTCCCTCTCGCTCCCCCCTCTACCTCTCTCTCTCTCTCTATCTTATTAAAAGCATTCAAAGCACGTTTATACCCATAAGGATTGAATTAACATTATGATATAGAGGCGTAACAATGGAACTGGTAGGCAAGGCAACATCCCCTTAAAATGGCAAGATTTCCTCCAAGTGTGTGAATTAAACGTTTACATTGAGACATTTCGAACTGTAGGCGAAAAAAGATGAACAGAACTTTACAATTATTTCTGAAGAATGGTTCATATCCGAAGATTGTAGACCAAATCTTTCTAATGTTAATCTAAAAAAGTATGAAAGCCTGCATGTCGTAAAGCCGATTTTACGTGTTAAATTATTGGAAATGAAAATTATTCCCTGGAGTCGAACCCAGGTCTTTGAATTCGAGTTCGATACATTGAAACGTTTTGTTATTATATCATAATGCTATCCTGAAAATTTCATCAAATTCGGTTCAGTCGTTTGCGAGATATTAAGCTTCAAAAAGCATTACATTACAAAGGGACAAAATGACACTGTCTTTTATATTAGTTTTATGATGCCTTTTCTCATATGGTCTGTACGCTGAGCTTAAATTTCTAAAAACTTTGTATATACCCGTAAAAAAATTTAAGGCACCTGTCACATTTAATGGGGTTTTGGAATTAAGGGTACCCATAAATTATATTGTTAAATAATTTATCTAAAATTTTAATTATTTAATTAGACCGCTCTTATTATGGAAGATTTTTTAAAACTTACCCTACAGCTTAAAATTTTTAAAAAAATTTAAATTTCTACGCTTTTCTTTCGCAGCTGTTGCCTGGGAACACAGACACCTATTCGGTCGTGGAGCAAGTTCTGGACCCTCCCATTTTAGCTACCAGGATACGTTTCGTTCCATATAGCTTACACCTGCGTACGGTCTGCTTACGAGCAGAATTGATCGGATGTCGTTGGCAGGGTGAGTAGTGTTTGTTTTTCTTATTATATAATTGATCCCATTATAATTAAAAAATCATATTGAAATTCACTTTAGTTTTGATATATCTCTAAGTCAGAACTCATTAATCATGCTGCATTTTACATTTTTCATTTTACCAATATGCATTTTTTATAATAAAAAAATAAAATAACTTTGAACTTTCCTGACAAGCTTTCTCTTAACTCGATTTTGAGAGAAATGTTTTTCTCGAGTATTTATCAAATATATACACTGTTTATAATAAAAATAATTGTGATAATTCTCTATGTGTAAATAAAGGCATAATTCGTTAAATTGCTCATTAAAACGATTCCTGATTAAATACAAATGACATCCATAAGTTATTTCTTGGTTTTTCGCGGATTTCTTTGGAAAGTTGATGTTTATCAATTATCTTTACTACCCATTATTATTATTATTATTATTATTCAATGTCAATGGCAGTAAATGGTGATGCCAATGGAAAAATAAAATTTCCATCGTAGAAGGAGTACTTGAGATTTTCTGTGAATGTATATCATCAGAATGTCTCCAACCATGCGAGAGGACTCAATTCTTTCCTATGTTGCGTTTCTTATCCATGCCCATCCTTAGGAATAGTTATTTGTATTTTTTCAATCAATTTTTTTTACTGTATATCCTACCCAGTACAAAGAACATTTGTGGCTTATCAAACTTATATCTGAAGTTCCTTTTTATAGAGCAACAGTGGTGATAATAAATTTCATAGATTATTCCTCTTTAGTTGCGACGAAACTGCTTTATTTCTTTAATAAATCCCCGTCTCGGAGTGTTATTTCATTGAAACCTCATTTTCGCGAAATTGAATGGTTAGAATTTGTTCTAAAAACGCAGCTCTGATTCATGAAATGCAATTTCGTGGGTTTGTGCTGTAAGTATCACATACTCTCTTTTAGTCTTTTTTTTCTAATTAGAAAATTTCGTAGGAGCTGAAGGCTTAAATAAATTTTAAAGGGTGTAAAATCTTAATCCGGTGTATTGAACTTGGTAAAAAAGTAATTCTGAGCTGGATATTTACACATGAAAGATTCTAACTTTGTTCTCAGTAATTTGCGTTAAACCTTATAGCAAATTTGCAAAAATTTGTATTATTGAGATGATTTATTTTTATTGTGAAGATCCTCCGATTGTTATCACAATCACTTTACTGCGAATCATTACACCTTACAAATAAATAAATATATAATATTTTAAAGTTATTCATTTTATAAAAAATCCCTAATGAATATATTGGGCGATCGAGGAAGACGTGGTTACATCTGTTGCAACTACTTCAGGGAACAGTTCTCCCAACTATTTCATGCATAATTTTCGTGCATCTTTAATCCTCACGGATGTGGGAGTTAAAAGATTGGAGAGTTGTTTACACCGCTAGTGATAGAATTCATGAAATGAATGAACATTAATGGGTTGAAATTAATGTGACTTTTCCCTATTTACATATTTCCCATTTCACATTAATCAAGCCAGTTTCACAACAACTGACATTAGGGAATATTTTTCTGTCGGTGATCTCTTCCAGTATATTTTTCCAATACCGGGGAAGTATAATCATCCCATGCACTACCCAGTCGATTCCCATTTCATTTATAATAATTGTATTAATATTTTCACTAAAAAGCATCTTCTGATTTAAAATAATGCATTGACTTGGTGATTGTAATTTTAATATCAGGTGAAAATTTTTATTGTAACATTAAAATTCCTGTTTAGGAGTTACTTATACCTTATTGGATCCTATATAACAGTGTATACGTATTCTAAAGCAGTGATATTCAATCTTTTAGTTTGACGAAACTAATGATTGAAAGTTGTCTTTTCGAATTGTATTATGTTGCAGAAAAACACTACTTCGAAGAGGTACACGAAAACTAAGGAAGCGTGCATTTCAAATTAAAAATTCTGCCAGCATTTTTAATAATAAACATAGAGAAACCTGAAAGTTTATTGAATATTATTTTTTAAATTTCACATCTACAGTACTTAGCGTAAATGCTCGTCAATATGACGGGAAAGAAAATGATATTGCCGTATCCCCCTCCCTCCTTCTCCGTCCTCCCCCCTCCCTCCCCCTCACTCCCTCTGCCTCCCTCCTTTCCTCTCGCTCGATACATCTACGTAAATGCTTCGTATTTCTATGGTATGACGTATGAGTATTGAGTCATTAATAGGAATCTCGAGTCTCAACAATGATATTCGTTCTCCAGGAAATTTTTCGATAAAAGCGCATTATTTGGTCAAAATTTGTTACATGTTCGTTAAACATTGGTAATTTCAAACGGAAGGCGAACATCAACGATATGAATAAGAAATCTTGTACATTCTTCTTTAAAACGGTGATTATAGACCAATTTTTTTCTAATTATAATCTGCAAAAGAGTGAAAGCCTGCACTTTGAAAGATCGTATTTTACGTGTTATCTTACAGGAAACAGAAATTTTCACCTGGAGTCGAACCCGGGTTTTTTGCGGGATTTAATTTTCGTTATTGACTTTTAATACGTGATTCACGCATTCGAGCAAAATTTAAAACTCGTACCTACAGGGAAATTGTCTTAAATCGCGTCTAGAGGGTAACTGCAAAAGTATGCATACAATAAAACAAGAATTCTACGCCGATTATAATATAGATATTTCTTTTTTGATAAAAAACAACTTTAAAACGCTCTTTATAGTTCTATTTTCGCAATCTTTCATTATCGTGATGAAGCGATGAAAAAATATAATCTTAAACATTTTCTCTTGCCCTTTAAAATCTCTTCAACGTCAAACCAAGGTTACGCGTACCCTTTGTTGAATGCCACCACTCTCAAGAATTGCTCTATCGATCCTGATAAGGTACTGCACCAAAATCCAAGGGTATTATACTGTGTTCTTGTTCTTTTACGTATTCAATCCTTGCGTCATCACTCATTTCCGAAGATTTTTTTCTTCTTTACTATAACAACTTTTCTCCTTCCTTGACTTTTCGACGAAATTTATTTTTTAAAGTTTATTTCGGCCGCGCGTCTTTTTTTTAAATTTTCTTTCACGCAGGATTTTTCTCTCGACCACCGATAGAATTTCGTTTTATTTAACGGCACCCCGTGGCCGCATGTTTTATTTTCAGGAATAAAATTTCCGTTTTTGTGGAATGTTTTTGCGAAACTTTTCGCATCGCTCTCGCAAAAACCTCATGCTTTTTTCCCCTCTTTGATTTTAATTTTTTTTTTCACGTTCCAGAGGGACTTCTGAGTTACGCGATGCCTCAGGGAGTCCAGCGCGGTTCCGGGATCGACCTATCGGACCGTACGTACGACGGGCGAGAAGAAGGGGGAAGACTGTCCGGTGGTCTCGGACAGTTGGTCGACGGACAGAAAGGGGCGGACAACTTCAGGCTGGACGTCCGCGGTTACGGCAAAGGTGAGCGCAAACGAAGAGAGAGAGAAAGGGAGGGGGGAAGGAGAAAGGGAGAGAAAGGAGGAGTGGGAAAGAGAGAGAGAGATGGGATCGCCGTCGTGTTCCGCTCCCTAGAGTTTCGGCGCCTGCAGGTCCTCTCTTCCTCACCCCACTCCAGAAAACAACCCCTTTTCCGAGGCCTTCTTGCGGCTTGTGACACACCTCAAACGCAAGAGTCCGCGCGGAAGTTCAAACCATACCGTTCCACCCCTAAAGGAAATCTCGACGAAGTTTGTCTAAGAAGCGGGAGATGTCGGCCATCGATCCCTAAGAAAGGAGAGACGAGTGGTTAGAAGGGGGGAGTGAGGGGTAAGGAGGTAAGAGTGGGATAGAGGCGGAGCGAGGAAAAAAATCGGAGCTTCATATGATGACGAAATATGAAATAGCCCGTTTTATTTATTGAGGTATTTTCAAAATTGCAAAATTAAAATCTTCGCAAATTATAATAATATAATTATGATAGATGCCATGAAGTAGTTCATTCGATAGTTAATTTTAAAAATAACTTTCTGTATGTAACCATTTAGTACTCAGAATCTCAATTTGAAATATTAAACCCCACCGATTTCTTAAATAAAAAATATTTGGCAGCGTAATAAATGGCATAACGGATGAAATACATCTGAAAATTTCAGTCTTATATCTCTTAATCGTTTACTTGCTATTTTGATTTAATCGATAGCACAGACGGACGGGGAGAAAGGGGAGGAAGAGAGAGAGAGAGAGAGAGCTGTAATATAAGTCGGTTTATAAAATAAATAAAGAGGAAGGATAAAGAGAGAGAAAGAGACGGAGGGAAAGTAAAGAGGGCGAGAAGGATGTAGAAGGCTAGTATGAGAGAGAGAGAGAGAATCTTTTTCTCTCAAAGTGGATTCTGTATAGCCCTAAACCTCTTTCGAGTCTGTCTTCAAAAACTTCTTGAGGGTCCCTCGTCTCCTTTGTGTCGAGTCGGATGGAGGTTAAGGCGGAGAGAAAGGGGGGGGGGCGAGGAAGATGTCGGACAAATATCATCCCTTTCGCGAAAAGTTTAGTTCGGACCGAGAGATTCACGGCTACGTTTCCAAATGAAGATTCTCGGAATTGAGATTGTTACGGAGATGGGATCGTTGAGGGACAAGGCGTTTTCTCAACGGAGAGATTTTTAGCTCCTCTTATATAATAAAATATTGAACAAGCTAAACATTTTTATTTCTCTCGGAGTCTGCATTCGTTAAAGATCAATCAAAAATCGGCGCAAATGATTTTTCGGGCTATGAATTTATGCGTAAAACATGCAATTTAATTTAATTCTCACGACAGAATACCAGATTAATAATCAAAGCCAAGTTGGTAATATAAATCATCCTCGTAAATTCAATATATTACTTGATAATTAAAATTCAAAAATTATTTGCATTAATTTACCTGAAGAGTATAGTTTCTTGATTAAAACATACATTCTTATTTAGAATTTCGTTGCGAAACTAAGAATATAGTTAACTGAGAATAAAATACTAGCGAAAAGCTATTTATAAAATTTACATTTGGAAAGAGCTATTTAATTACATTGTTTGCTCGAATATACATTGTCAAGGGATAAATATAATTTTAATAAATAACACTGAAAACATTGCTTGATATGATAATTTAATCGTAAATATTCTCATATGTTACTATTGAAAGATTATTTGAAACTGACATACGCCGTTTTTATTATTTCATTCCTTTATATTTTATATACGAGTCAAGAAATTGTGAACTCATGTGTAATTGATATATTTTAATTCGGCGAAAAAATACTAACGGCAAGCGTAAAAAAATTAAACAATAAATTTCAAGCTTTACTTTCTTTTCCTGTCGATGGGAAAAATACAGCCGAATCTCATTTTATTTTAAATAAAACACATTGGCGATTCAAACCCAGCAGGAAATTCCACGTATGTGTCTCCCAAAGCCACTCATACACACATCGCGTAATTTATTCCCTCTACGCGTCAAATTCGAAAGCGCACCCGATGTCATCCCATCCCTCCGCGAAAAAAAAACACCATCGGCTCCCGAAGAATCCGTATTCCTTCGATCGATACATAGTCCTTCTTTATACACACACACACACACACATTACATACATATATATATATATATATCTCGACTCCCTCGATTCACCGTCAAAAACGACCCACAGAAAGAATCAAGCTAATAAAACAATTTATCCCGCTACTTAGCGGCGCCCGAAAAAAATTCGTCAATTCCGATTCGAAGAATAATTTTCCGTCCGCTCTTTCGACGACGAACAAAGTTTCTTTAAGAGACGCGATTCGTAAAGAATCATTTTATGTCCTCTCCCTCTCTCTCTCCTTAACCTCATCTCGGAGAGAGAAAAAGGAAACCGTCCGATTCGATACACAAAATGAAAGCTATTGCCACTCAAGGAGGGTTCAGTTCCACAATGCACCTCGCGAAAATAAAAAAGAAGGGAGAATATGCGTGCGCGGCTCCTACTACGACCGCTGAAGCTACCGAATTCTTCTTTTGTACCCATCCTCCCACTCGTGAAAGTTCCATCTCCACGTTCTCCATCCACCTCTCTCTCTCCCTCCTTTTCTCTTCTTTCTCCCACCTCTCTCCATCTCTCTCTCTCTCTCTCTCGGGTCGATTTCTTACGGTTTTATTACCCTTGTTCCCTTCCCCCTCCCCTTCTTCCTCTTTAAGTCGATTCGCCTCGTCCGGTGGACCTGCCTACATTTGCATTTATATCGACGGTTGGTCCAGCCTGACGACTCTTCGGCGTTTTCTCGTTTTTTTTTTTAATTTTATTTATTTTATACATTTTTCCCCTCGTCGTCCCGTGCGGGGAGATGGCGTGGTTTGAGCGAGAGGAGGTGAGGAGGGAGAGAGTGGGCGTCCGGTGGGAGACGGGAGAGTGTTACAGGACCAGTGGAGGTGGAAGGAAAAAGAAGGTAAAGAGAGAGAGAGAGATAGAGAGAGAGAGTGGTGTTGAGAGAGGAGAGAGAGAGAGATAGGAAAAGGACGAAGAAGACTGGAAAGGATAGGTCTTCCCTTTTTAAGGAGAAAGGAAGCTGGTAGCTGACGCCGGTAGCTGCGTAAAGGGAGAGAGAGACCTAAGGAAAGTTATTCTTTTGACTTTCTTTTTCTTATCTCGCATCTCTCCTTCACCCATTGTTTTGGTACAGGTTCGTTTGTCTTGTACAACGAACGAGGAGGCTAGCCAATTAGGATTCCCCAATGTTACTAACGCTTATGTGCTCCTCACTTTCTCTTGCGTACTAGCCAATTAGAGAGATTAATGTTGTTAACACTTATGTGCTCCTCTCTTTCTCTTGCGCACTCGAATTATCTGATTCAACTTTTTCCTCGTTTTAATTCCATTTGTAGTTTTTTTTTCTCCTTCAGCGGCACGGCGAGTATCAGGGAGATAAACGCGGAGCCCTACGATGACGATAAACATTGCACAAATAACGTGGTTTGTAACTTTGTTCCAAATATGATGACTGTATGTAGATATACATGTATATGTTAGCAATTAAGCCAAAAGTAACTTTGCGAAAATCCACGTTTGCTATATAATAACAGAAATGGAACAATTTAAGCGGATCTCATAGAAAAATTGTTTTTATTTTCTGTTGTTTTACTGATGGCTGAATTGGTTGTGATTCTCTAGACAGGAAATGGTGAGAAAGGAGGTTTTTTTTACAATTGGAGCAAATAAATTCTTTCTTCTTTTGTGATACGCCATTTTGTATTTTTTGAAGAAGTTTGACGGTTAAGTTGAAAGAACTGTTTATTCCATGTGACTTTTATGACGATAGGTATTTTTATATTAATATTCGAACAATGTCCTGCGATGTCTCGATTGTGCACACTATTCTCATTATATACCTCCTCTTTGTTAAATTCTAAAGAAACTGTTGCTTTAAGTTTTATTTGATGATTTTTATAAACAATTTTTATCAGGATTCTAAAATTATATGTTAGTTTTTTTAGATCAAAGGCAGAAAGTTAGAGAAATTTCCGTTTTAATTAAAGTCGGAATTTTTTTATTTTAATTAATTTACTTGCGCTGGGAAAATCAAAATTAAAGTTCACAGGAACATTTTTCTAAAATGAAGAAAAATTTAACGCTCACTTGCAGTGTAGTTCATCCGTCAGATACCTATTCCGCTTAATACTTTTCGTTTTCCTGAAATACTTTCCTCGTCGGTCTATAATTTTTTTTAGTCTTTCTTGCGTTTTTCTCCTCCAACATCGACCAACCTCTGCGACGTTCTTGCTAAGTATGTAGTATTACCTTACTTTCATATCTCCATGACGTCTTTACGACTTTGGAATTACGTGACGTTAATGTTTACCGCCGACCATAAATATCTTTTTCGGTCTGGCTCCAAAAATAAGTTCGTTGTTTCCTCGGTATTTTTCTCCGAGGGATTGGAAGAATTTGGGTACATATCTTCATCGGAATTGTTCCTGAAAATTTAATATCTTCCAGTCGTATATCCTTTGTCTCCGTGCCTCGCAGATGTCTTCAACCGTCGTGGTCTTCCTTTCCCACGACCCATAATAAATCGTGTGCCGCATAAATGTGGAATGTAGTCGAAGGTCACCGTGCACGGTTGGCTCAGCGTATTTCGATTCCTATAAAATCCTTAATTTATTTTTGGATGGAGAGAAATCTCGCTGAAGCTGTGTAACGCGAATATTAGGGTAGGATAAAAAATAATCTGCAAAATTCTAATTTTATATGCTGGAATTTTTCAATAATGTCAGAAAAGAAATTTGCCGTAGGATTATCGAAAAGTTGAATTATACATGTTCTAGTTGCAGGAGTTTCTATTTGGAGACGTTTCGCTTTTATTTTTTCTTTCCAAAATATAACATAAGTTGCCATAGTGACAGTTGAAACTTCTAATTTAGAAGTAGTCGGAAGGAAAAATAACATTATTTTGCTAGCCCAAGTAAGTTAAGCGAAATTAAATACTGAGCACAATAGTAAGCATTTTTTGCTCGATAGGTTTTTATTTAAGTAATTGGCTGCAAAAAATGTTTTGTTACAATACGAGTAATTAGGTTGAGGGAAAATAAGTTTCCTCCAGCGTATCAATACTTAAGTTGTATAAATTGGGTGACCACGTGAGTCGAAGCATGGTATTACAAAAAACACAACAAGATTGATCCCGTCCGTACAAATATCCTTCCCGTAAGATCTTTTTTGAAGGATTTTTTTTATTTCTACCTCCAATCATTAAACCAATCAAACAGTTTCGATAAGGCCTCTCCCGCGCTACCCCCCCCCCCCTCTTTTCCACTGCCCTCCTATATAGAAAGAACCGAGTGTATCCAATCCAAATCCTTCTCAATTCCCTCATTTTTCCCTTTGCCTCTGACCAATCCGCCTGCCAAACTCAATCAAACTTTTTCTTTAAATTATTTTTCCCTCCCGATGCCCATCCCTCTTTTCTCCCCGAAGCCCGACCAAAAGAAAACGTTCTCTCTCTCTCTCTCTCTCTCTCTCTCTATTTCCGTTTTATTTTTCTTATTTTCTTATAACTCCCGTTCTTCCGCCTCCTCTTTTTCAGCCTTAGTATGTATTCCCTTTGAAGCGAGGGACCGTATTTCGTTGAATTTCCTATCCCTCTTTCGTCAGCGTTTCCTCCTCCTGCTCCTCCCATCCCGCGTCCTTACTCCTTGTCTCTAAATCTCTCCTTTTCCCCCTTTTCTCCCTCTCCATCTCTTCCCCTCTCCCAACCTTCTTACCGTTCCTACCCCGCCAATCCCCTGCTCATTGCTTTTCTTCCCACCTACTTCCTACTCCCAGCCTTCCTCCCTCCCTCCCTTTCCCAAGCCACCCTCCTCCAAGGCCTTCTTCCTTCATCTCCCTCGTCGCCGGTATAGAAGGGAGGAGGAGGTTTCGGAAAAGCCACTGGGAAATACCGGCTGGACATAATTTCATTTCGCCCACGAAGGGAGATAGAGCGGGAGGGAGGATGGAAAATTGTCGTGGGATCTTGTGCTGCACATAGTATACTACCCTTGCCTCCATAGGAAAAAAAATCTCGTCTGGTTTCTCGGAGCGACTTATCCAGTATTCATTAGTCTTCGAAATGTGGAATGGGTTCATATTTGTGGCGAAGAGGAGTGGCCATTTTTTTTAGCGAGAATGAAGAAAAAGTCCATAAAAGCTTTTATTCACTTTTATGGAACGGCATTCATTTACACTTGAGTTATACGTGGAACAATTTCGAGGGAGATATTTTATCATTGGCTTCAGAATATATTTATATTTTCTTGTTGAAACTTAGGATGAATGCAGGCTCATCAAAAATGTATTAATATTAATAAATAATAATGTTTAAAGCGTCCTTGTATAGTGTAAGACTATCCACCAAGATGATCATTCAAATTTCGTTTCATTAAAATCCCATATAATCCAAGAAGAACGCTGTCTAAGTATATTATATCATTGTCTAGGAATAAGAAAAATAAAATACGCTAATTTCTTGAATATCCTTTAATGTGTTTAAAATCCTCAACAGCCCATAATAATAATGCCTTAAATACTGAAGCGACCTCATGCAGCACCCCGATTAATTTTTTTAATACTGCTACCCCCCCAAATACCACCCAATAATTGAATTTTGAAACCTGCACATTGCTGGGCTTAAAATATTAATGGTTCGTTTAGTTAATTTCGAAGAAATTACCAGAATAAAACTGTGCGCTATAATTTTACTGAGAGGTCAGAGTTTTGTTCGCGATATCCGAAATGATGCGGTCTCCCTAAGGATGGTGGATGTAATCGTGGTAATGGACCTGGATATACAGCTCTCTCATCCATGTTTTGGAAGGCGGGTTAGGCGCCTGTCACGGTGTCATCTCGTTTTGCGGAAGCAATTTGGTTCTCAAGGGTTTTCCCTCAGGATATGCAGTTAAGGCTGAACGGAACAGAGAGCAAGGAGGGACAGTGTATTTAGGCGGCTTGTAAATAAGTCAGGTGGGAAGGATATTGTCTGAGCTCGGTGTTTGCTTTTTCCGGTCAATGTCCAAATCCCATACGTTTTTATTTCCGTCTCAAAACTTAGTCTCGCCGTAAACTAGGTATATCTTATCGCTTTAGCTTGTTTAGCGACAATGCCAAACCTGCAATAAATAAATTTTTCCTTCTAAGGGCAATCAGTAGTTCTCGGTTGTAAGCGTTTCCTAGGAAATCTTCATTCCCCATCCTAACTAAGACATTTCCTTTCCCATATTTAATGTAACGTAGATTTTATATTCATTCTAGTTGGAAAATTATACTTTTTCATGTGATATGTCGTCAAAATATCCGTAAAACATAAAATTAAAAAATAATTTCCGAATGTTACGGGCGTTTTAATTCACACGTTACATGATACTGTCATTAAATACGAGTAAAAATATACCTTATAATACTGATAAATTGATATAATAGTATTTGTGTGAGTAGCAACTTTGCGCTCTGTAGTTACTTAAAAAAATGAATTCATTGCTTTAATAAAGTATCATCGAACTCGCCTCCAACAAAATAAATAGTTTTTGAAAATCAGGTGCGGGTTACTAAAACCTGATATTGACGGATAACTGCTAACAACTGTAGCTTTGTTAGCTAAAATTTACATATTGCTCCCCTAAATATTTTATGATGAATGCTGAGACATATTTAACAATAATACTACATTTCATTGCCTTTCAGTTTTACAAATAATATTACTATAGACAGTTTAAAAATTCCTCTTACATTCGAGGGGTTCACCACTTTTTAAAAAAGCATTTGAATTCTATCATATGCCATCAAATAATATTTCTTACGAAAAAAGTTTCCAGTTAAATTTACGTCGTCAAAATGTGAAGCCTAAAACCTGCGAATTAATTATGTCCTTTTCTAAAAAAAATTCCGGCGAAGTGCTATTATTTTCTTGGTAGTGCCCTTCCACTTAAATGTTACAAAGCTGTTAGTCTTTGTGTTTTGATGAAGAATAATATACAAAGAAACGATCGGTCCTTTTGTTTTTTGCACAGTGAATTTTTAACGTCGCTACCTTTCGGTAGTTAAATGCTAAAAAAAGCATTTATTTTTTTTCTCTTTCCGCCGTCTACACAACTAAAAATGAAGCCCCTTTAAAATCTTTGGGATTTTAAACCGTAATGAGCGAACCTTTCTAACGAGAGCCTATTTTTAAAGAGGCTTGTTAGGTACGCCATTTCCATTGTCGAGTGAGAAAGAGAGAGAGAGAAAGAGACTGGTGCTAGAATGAATGCTCTGGGAAGGACTGCCACGACGTTATTTCGGGAACTGAAAAAATCGTTTTGAATAAAAAAATATATTTAAAAACAGAAGAAGAATCCTATTCTATTCTATCTATGAAAAACTACGTGGAATGTTTTAATCACGAAAAATTTGCAATGGACGATGACGGGTGGATATCCATATTAGTAGTGGCGTGTAATGAATAAGACCCGACGAAAATATTAAATCGGAATCTATAAGTTTTTGTTTTAATAATTATATTATTCGTTTCCATTTATTGCTTCACCATATTTAGCCATTGTGCGCATTTTAGGGAATGTGCCATCTGCGTTTTTTAATGAAAAGCTATGAAACCAATTTAGGAGATGAGAACCGGAATGAAAATTGTTGAATCGAATTGATATTTCTGCTCTGTCTGTTTTTTATTGTGTTTACGCTGGGAAAACTCATCTCGGATTAATAACAGCTTTATTTTCGTCATATATATCGTTATTAAATGTATTATTAATTCCCTATTTTTTCCTTTCACATTTGAAGACATAATTAAATATTCGATTCTTTTGATAAACGAAAAGGTTCGAAATATATTTAAAATTGTCCGACCGTCATTCGATATTCGCGTGCTTTAACGTCCATTTTCTAGTCAACGCTAATGACGATATAGGCTATACGCCATTAGCGGTAGTCTGCCGTTTATTTTCCCGTACTTCGTGTTTCATTCGCCGCCAAATATAGCATGAGATTACCGCTCGTGAACGTTAGGGTATTTTAGAAGACTTATTTTTAACCATCCTGCTACCAAAGGTCCGCGCGCGGACGATTTTCCGTGGTTTTATTCGCTCTAACCTACGCCCCATCTCGGATAATTAAGATCGCCATTCCACTTCCGAAAATATATATCTCTTAAGGCCGGCTTATGATCGTTACGTCCTAGTTATTTCGGGAGGTATTTTCCATACCAATCGCCTGGAGCTTATAACAACCAACCGCCCTTTCTCTTTTCGTTCGTTGCAGGTTATGAATGGGTCGGATGGCGTAATGATACCGGAGGTTTCCCCGGAAGGCCGGTTGAATTGATTTTCGAGTTCGATCGTGTGCGCAACTTCTCATCCATGTATCTCCACACGAACAACCTGCATACCAAAGATGTACAGGTGAGTAACGCTGATCGGCGAGTGTTAAAAACTGCAAATTTGTTGACATATGTGAGGAGATTAATTTCGGATTAAATCAGTAATTTTTCCGTATTCGATTTTGTGACTTGGTGAACACGCGAGGAAATATAGTCGTGTTATAATTTTCAAATTATCAATAAGTTCAACAGTGAAATATCGAGCTTGTATTATGTTTAAAGACCATATAAAATAATAATCTATTAATGATCAAAATTGAAAAGATAATTGCTTATAGGTTTCTCCAGGAGCCATGAAAATATTTTTTAAACATTGACCGTTTCGACTACCAGGCGGCCGTCATCATTGCCATAACCAATTAGTGGCTTCTGGAAATAAGTATTTATTTCTTGGAAGTTTTTTTACTTTTAAATGCTTTCTTCTTTAGCTTATCGATAAATGTTTTTTAAATCGAAATATTCTCTAACCTCGCGTAAAATTTTTGATCGACAGTAAACATAACGCCGATAACAAAGAGGTAAATACGAGGAAACGTAAATTTCTAAGCGGAATTATCTTTTAAATTCTTCGGTGTTTTCCTTAAAGGATTTTCCGCATTGCCCTCATTTCATTGCAGGTTTTCTCCCATGCTAAGGTCTACTTCAGCATAGGAGGACGCCAATTCAACGGCGAGCCAGTATTCTTCTCGTACATGCCCGATCTCATAATGGAAGCCGCCCGAAACGTCACCATCAAAATGCACAACAGGGTGGGGCGGTTCGTGAAGCTTCAGTTATACTTCGCGTCGCGGTGGATCATGATCAGCGAGATCTCCTTCGATTCCGGTGAGTTTTTCCCGATCTTCTTTTGTTTTTTATAATAATTGTAAAAATGGCCTGCGTATTCTAGGAGAATTCTCTTCGCATTATGAAATTCAACCAGAATATTTGCTATGCAAATGATAAGATAAGACTGATGATTTTTTCTTGAGAGAAATGTTTAATGCGACTTTTAATGCAACTAAAAATTTGCTTGTTCAAATATTTAGGTGTGGTCGCAGAGAATTGATTGTAAAGTCGTTTGTTTATCTTCTTCGAATGAGGATGAGGTTATCGAGAATTACACCGCCCCTTCAAACGGGTAGTTATATTTTGCAGTTTGTAAAAAAATCGATTTACGCACTCTTTTTAGGAGTAAAAGATAATTTTTATCAATATTGCTACATAGCCTGTTTTTACTACGCCACGTCACCATGTAAACTAAATGCATCGGAATATATTAGTATTTAATGGAAGTACAATAATATTTTATTGTATGTTGAGCAAATTAAACTTTTGTATTTTTAGTACGTTCCGTTATGATGGAAATTGTTGTAAAATATTGTGCATACATGATATGGTGATTTTTGATCTGTCAAATTAATTAAACTTTATAAAATGGCAATTCGTCATGGTAGCGCGTTAACTTTAAGCTAAAATTATCAAATGATTCCAAGGTTTCATATTTAGAGTGTTTTATTTACTCGAGGGAGCATAAATACTCTTCAAGTAAAGAGTGAACCACATTTCATTACTTTATGCATGATTATTTTCTAAAATAATCATTATATTTAGTTTTCTGTTTATTTTGGTTAAAATTTAAGCGACGCTGAAGTGCTTCTGACATGAGTAGTCTACAGTGAAAAATACATCTTCAGTACGATTGTGTTACGTTAGCAAATATTTATTTAAAATTTCCGTATTGACTTGCGTAGCAGAATAAATAGGATTTGTAGAACTTCGGCTGTCCCATATTTTAGTCCCGGTTTTGCCACATGGAATCATGACACTTTGCAGTGTAAAAATTAAATTTTCAGCTTTTTCATGCATTTATTCCTTATGTCCTTGGGTTATTTTGCCTCTTAAATTTTCCTATGGGAATCTCTTTTATTTCTCATTTGTTTGTAGCCTTTCTATTCCCTTTTCCCTTCCACAGTTTCCGTATAACTTGTATTTTTTGTTGTATAGAGAGCTGTTCTTCTCTGAAATTGCGAGATTTTACATCTTCGTAATGTTTACTTTTCATATTAAAATCATCATGCATGAAAAAATATTAAACTCTTCTTTTCAACTTATTCAAGTAGACGTTTCGTTATATTGTGTGGCACCTTGTAATATATTAAATATAGTAACGTGCTTATTACTTTTGTGCTACATTTGACATGATATAAGACAGACCGTCGCCAATCACGGGAGTACGTTCTTAAGACAGTCGCGAATGACGATATCGCGAATACTGGCGCAAAAGGCTGATACAAGGGACAAATGGATATAGGTTTCTGGCATATGGGGTAAAAATACATTAACGTTCTCTAGTAACTTCGATATTACCTTAGAACCCTTCTTCTTTAGAATTTTCTTACTTAAACAGCTAATGTTTGTACGAAGAATATTTATTAATCTGCTAGACGGTAATCACCATGTGTTTGGTAATATGTGAATATAAATTTTAAACAGAAAACATTAAAAGTACATATTAATGTCGTACATCAGAGGTAAGAAAAAAATGCAAAACTCAGGCTAAGGCGTTTTTCGTCCGAATAACTTAACGCTTCAACATTGTGTACATTTTTTTCGTAAGAAAATCAACAATCGTCTCGGATTTCCCAAGTGTGTATACAAAATGGAAAACAGGTTCACTCGTTTTTGTGATAAAGCAAAGAATAAACTGTAATTCGTTTTCTTTGTTCAAATATAAAAAAAGAGTATGACTCTACCCGCAATCGGCTAATCGCTGTTTAGACAGGCTACTAGCCGCGAATAAAATACAGCTATTGATATTTATTGGGGACTCATTTATCCCTGTAATAAAATAATTTTCACATATTCTCTAAAAATAATACCACATATTTTAAAGTGAGGTTTTATTTTATTCGTGTTTTTATTCATACTGAGGATGCTGTTTGCGATTGCTGGCAATAATTACCTCAAATAAGTCTTTACTAATTTTACGAAGTATAAATCACCACCATGTAACTATTTGCACTCGAATTGTGTCATAGCACAATTCATCGAATCCATTGAAATTTGCTAGATAATACGATTATATAAACCGCCGCTTTCGCCATCAAATCCAGTGGATTTCAACCATTTCAAAATATCTACCCGTATTGTTTGCATGAACAACCCAGAATAATCCCCGTCTTAAACTAAAACTCGTCGACTGACATGCATTATTAAAAAAACAACCCTTTCGTACATCCTTGCACACGAAAGCTAATTTTTTCAATTTGTCTCACGATCCGATTGATTTATTCGAATCGCTCCAGCTCGCCGTGAAAAATGAAGTAGTCTATTTATTCCTTCCATCGGTAAAGATTCACCGTAACCCATAATCCATAACGCGCGGACCCGAAAGCTAGTATTCCAGATCCACGCAACTGGACAGACTTGTTGCTCTCCCATATCTTATTCGGGTAAGCTTATTTTTAGTGGAACTTTATTGGGAGAGACGTCGCTGAGTGACGTCATAGGAATCCGAATGACACGTATGAAGGATTCGCTTACCATGCAACGATTTTCAGGATCAATAAGCGCATGGATCGACAGCCATGATATCCACCGGTGACGTGATATATAATGCAATTGAAGTAGGAAAAATTCGAAATCTTAATTTTCAGTTCGATATTTATAACAAAACCCGTATTTGTTCCACATTTCTGACCAATTTTTTAAATTTCGATTGTGAAGCGAAAGGTGCTGTTTTCTACGCCAAGATGTTTCCATTAGGTTCATATCGTACAGTTAATGAATTGTATTGAAAATGTCTAATCCTGCGATTTCGCGTTTGATTTCTCTGATAATTACATTTCTTTTGCGAAAGAGTGCGTGTTCCAAAATACTGTTTTGGAAAGGACGCAATTTTTATTGGCCTACGGCAGTGATGGCGAATCTTCTATTGCCCGCTTGCCAATATTACTGAGATTGTCGAATCTTTTCCGCCTCGCGTGCCACAAAATAGTCCTTAATTTTTTTGCTTGTCAACTAAATTAAATTCGTGATCAAGATATAAGATATTGAAATTTGTAACCATAAAACTAATGCTTACAATAGTTAATTAAATAACAAATGTTTTTTCGACACTAATTCGGTACGATAAATGCCTTGATTGGTTTTTGCCTTTCTTTGGCGTGCCAACCAAAATCGTCTTGCGTGCCATAGGTTCGCCATCACTGGCCTACGGAATCCGATAGTGTGATCTTTATTGCGATAAATTTTTTATCATGTACTATTACTTAAATTGACGTATTCTAATTGCATTACTTTGAAGTACGCCTGATTGAAGCTCATAATGTATGCGCCCTGAAAAGCCAGATTTTGCCATAAGCACTGGGTTAAAATGAATCTGTACGGAACTGAACGTAACTTTGGATGAAATTATGTGAATCCTCTGAAAACTATGCCTCGCTTTATAATCCTCCGCTTTATCGTCGGTATGAAGAATTTGTAGCGTTCTAGCGAATTTAGTATTTTTTTAAATTATAGTCGGGCAAGGATTCTTAAGTTCTCGATTTCTCTTTGGTTTATCGTGGAAGAAATTCTCGAGATGAAATTTTTTGATTAAGTGATGACATTATCGTTTTCACTCATCTGGCTCCAATGCATGCAAACTTGTACAAAAAAAATGCAAGCTCGCGTGGCAAGAAAAACTCTGGTGCCATAGAGACGGAGGTAGGAAGAGAGAGTAGGAGAAAGGGGAGGGGAGGGTAGAGAAAAAGAGAGGGAGAGAGAGAGCGAGAGGGAAAAAAAGGAGAGAGGGGAGGGCGAGGTGGAGTAAGAGGGATAGAGAAGAGAGAGAGAAAGGGAGAGAGAAGAGAGATAGGGTGAGCGAGAGACTTCTTTTCCGCGGATTCCCTCTCCAGCTACTTATCTACTCCTATTAAGTCCGCACCCTTTTACTCCCACGTCCCCGTGACCCTGCTCTCGGATTATCTTCCAATCGCCGTCGTCACCCTAGCGCGCCTTCGCCTTAACACCCTCACCCACCCCCCTTCCCCTTCCCCTCCTCCCTTCGACTTCTCCTCCAGATCCTCATTCCTAACCACCTCTCTCCCTCTCTTCCTCTCCCCCTCTTTTTTCCACCTCTTCCTCTATACCAACCCACACCCGCGGTGTTGATCCGTTTTCAGCCGAATTAATCGCGGCGAACCGTGTGTTTTATCCGTCCGCGAAATTGGTTTAAATGCAAATTTGATTTTACTCTCACACACTTTAACCTATCCCGGCACCATCCTTCCACCCCTTTTCTCTCCTCTCTACCCCTCTTTCCCCCCCTCCACCTCCCCGTGTATGCCAGACCACACCCACAGAGGCAGCCACAACGCTAAAACCCTGAGGCGCCTCTGTTGCCGATATGCAAATGACTTCGCCGTCCTTCCTCTTTCTCCCCCAATCTCTCTCTCTTTTCACTCCTCTCACATTTTCCCCCATTCTCCTCCATTCTTCTCCACCCAAAAATCCCCTTGCCCCCCCCCCCCCCCCCCCCCCCCATAACCACTCTCTTAGCCTCCGATTTCGGCCCCAATCCCCCCACCTCCCCCTCCGCCGCCCGTTATCCTTGCTCTCACCTCGGCCAAACCCATTTAGCGTACGTATCCGTATTCTCCCGCCGTGCCGCGTCCCTTTTCGGAGCCGAATGCGTGCGAGAGGGCCGACGGAAAAGGGTCCCTCTCTTGACGCGGCTTTCCGTGAGAAAGGAATTAGCGTCCGTCATTTGATGAGTCCGAGAGAGAGACCCTTTGGGCCTCAGCTCCTGCCCATTACCCGACGAATGGGAATCTTGCCTCTCTCTCTCTCTCTTTCACACACACACACTTTATCGCCTTTTAGACAGAGGTATTACGTTTCCGTAGTGCGAGTTTTTTTTTTTCGGATAGGAAAAATTACGGCCGTTTTCCTTACCTGGGTTGCGACGAGAATGAAAAATAAAAAGCGGGAGCGAAACGTAGTCGACGTTTCTGTTTCTCTCGACGGATTCGACGAAAGAGCTGACTGTCATCCACTCAATTTTGCGAATTTTATTTAACAATATCCCTCGGGGTTACTAAGAACGAATTTCGGCGGGAGTTCGGGAGTAGGATGACGCTACATATCGGATAGGATTCCATTTTATTCCTCGTAATGGAAAACAACAAATGTTTTAACAATGCCGGGCCCTTCGGCCTTTTTCGATTTGTTTTGGATCCGGTGAAATAAAATGAAATAACGTTCCTTATTATTTGTTTAAAAAAATAACTTTTTTTGCACACACTCTCTCCACGTTAAAATGTACGTTCGTGTTTCTAAAACGCATCCGTATGAATTCGTTCCGCTCGAGCGGAAAAATATTGAATTCGGATGTAATTGTTTATCGAAAAACGGTCATGGTTTTATTTATAAATAGTCTATCTATACATTTTGGAGTAATATTAAAAGCAATTTGTCTCTCCTGAAACATATATTACCTTTGTTGGTATATAATTTGATAGGAAACCTTTTTCTTCTTGGTCGCGACTGTCTCTTTTTCCCTCACTTCGTCTATCCCAAGCTTTATAATAAGGTATTGTTGTACTATATTTACTGGTTCGCTATTGGCCCGTATTTGCCAAAAACTTATTTCCTTCGTGTAGGAAACCGATGATTCTTCTGAAACATTAAATTTTTAAACCCCGTTAGTTCACATTGTCTGCAGATAGATATGTAACATAGGCGGAGATGTTCTTCAGACTCGGAGATATGCAAAGAAAAAAAGTGGTGTTGTTTTTACTTTAAAACAAATAGATTTTTCCATAAACCGGGTTTCTGCACGCTACCTCTAAAATTCTGAGAGGCAATCTATAAAATGTATTTATTTTTCTTTTCAATTTGTTTTTAAAATGTAAAAAACTCTGTTTTATGTATTTCCACTTAATGGTAAATATCTCTCGGCGGTTCTGCTTCTGACGTGTTACATTCGCACGGATATAAAATTATAAGTACTTTCTTTGTTTTACGTCGTAGAATGTGTTATTAGGATATTGTCCGGGAAGGGCTTCGAGGCCAGTATTTTATTATTCTTTTTATCGAAGGAGGGAAGATGAATCCTTGTAGGAATTTTCAAATGAAAAACATCACTTTACTTTCCTGTTAAATTATTTCCGCTCTGAATACCAAGTGCTCCAATTTGTGTTTCTCATAAGTCTTCTTTTATGAACGTATTTTCGAAGATGTGTTTATATTTTTAGCCAAGAATTTTCAGTGTATTTAGGTCAAAATGACGGGAAGGAAAGATAGAAGAACTTTCTACAAAATATCATGGAATTACGAAATCTCTACGTTGTTGTATTCTTGTAAATATCAATCTTCGCATAAAGTACTATGCGTAACATAATTAAGGCCTGTTACCGGAATCCAAAACTTTAATATGTACTATAATGAAAATAACCAGCAAACAACGCTTTAACTTCGAGTAGGAATTCGTGGTAAGTTACATTTGATACATTTTCATTTATCCACAATTTATAGATAACATGGAGCCTAATACTAATCCGTTTTACAAAATTAGTGACCTACGAACCCCATTTTTCTCATGTTTAAACACGGATTCCGATATTCGCCCGTTTCGGTAAAACCATGGTATCGCGTTTTGTAACGTTTTCGAAGGATTGCATTCACTTCTTGGAGGCCAGCTTCCTAGCTAGGGGCAGATGGCACCAGGTGAAGCGTGAAATCCACTCAACCAAACCTTTATTTTGTTTTTTCAAGTTACTGAAGCATTTCGATACAACTCGCCTATCCCAACTAAGGGAGAACGGCCTACAACTTGCCCCCAAAGTGGTCCACCCCTAACCTACCCACCTCTACCCCCTACCCCCTTTTTACAACCTCTTTCCCGATTTTTTAATTAGCGTTGTTTTGAGTTCAAGCAAATTAATTGGCATTTCCCGAAACCGCCGTCCTGTGATAGATTGGGGAAATCGTTTTTGCTCCACCTTGTTGAGTTCACTGTGTTCATCGGTTTTCCAGTCCTTTGTATCCAGTTGTATACGCTAAAGTCTCTCCCTCCCACTCTCTTTTTTCGTTTAACCCTCTCTCTCTATCTTCGCTGCCCTCGAAAATCTCCTCTCATCACGCAAAAAGGTAATCCTCTCGTCCGCTGTTTCATATCTCGCGAGTTGGAAAAGTTTGTAATAGTCCTTTAAAGCAAATAAGGTACACACCGGAATGTTTTCTCTGTTTCCTATTGAAAATGCCTTAAGGGGGGAGGGGAACCCTGCTTTAAATTCGGAGGTTTATTTTGGAGGCATAAAACATTTCCGTCGGGCTAGTTAATTCATTTGCATGAAAACTGCTGGTAAATGCACGTGCGTAGGAGTTTCAATAGATGGCGTGTGTGTATACATATATATACATATATATATATATATATATATCTCATCATCATAGGTAGTCTGTCCGTTGACAGGTCCGTGATTATTCATGGTTAAACTTGGTTCTCCATATACTCCTATTTTCCGCAGTTTTCTTCATGTCTTGATAGCTCTCTTTCCCTTTCAAGTCGTCTACTAGCTTAACCCTTTTCCTACCTCTTTCTCTTTTTCCATCCAGGAAAACTGGATGTGTATATATATATATACATACATACATACATACATACATACATACATACATACATACATACATACATACATACATACATACATACATACATACATACATACATACATACATACATACATACATACATACATACATACATACATACATACATACATACATACATACATACATACATACATACATACATACATACATACATACATACATACATACATAATGTTTTACCTTGTGGGAACTCATATTGTCCAACCATATAATCATTACTAGGGAATTGTAATGCGGTAGATCCAGCCAACATAATTTGTTTTCGGCTCTATACCATACTGACAGTACTGCTGTCAAGCACCGAAGATAGTTTTTTATAAATTAATTCTTTTTGTGAAAAAACCCCCATTACCGTGGATCGAACCCCGGAACTTTTTAACTGGAAGCCGACACGCTAACCACTACACCACCGGTGAAATATATATGAACTAGTATAAGTACCCGTCAAAAATCACGGGGATGCTCGATTATTCTGAAATAAAATTGAGGCCGTCTTCTTTGACCTGAAATCATACCTACTGCTCTGCTAAGAGTGTTGTCTTAGATCCGAGCGAAGGTTCGAAACCCTCGCCGCGAGTATCTATTGTGCTTCAAAAGCTGACCTTAGTCCCCTCTTTCCAGGTATATTTCTGTGCTTAAGAGCGTGACAGAGGGAGTGACAAAGGAACAGAATAAGGCTTTTATATATTACCGATACATTAAAACGTTTTGTTATTATATCATAATGCTATCCTGAAAATTTCATCAAATTCGGTTAAGTCGTTTGCGAGATATTAAGCTTCAAAAAGCATTACATGACAAATGGACAAAGTGATACTGTCTTTTATATGTTTTACTAGTGTAATGCCCGTTGAAATATCAACGGAAGAATTTATTGATAGATATATTATTATTATTTTCATTTAAAATAATTAATATCACACTTTACATATGAAATATTTCGTCGTAGTGAGTATTCTGCTGTTGACGGGCTATCTTTAGTTAAACTTAAAATAGTTTCCTCTTTCCCTCCCTCTCCCCCTCCCCCCTCTCTCCCCCTCCCTCTCGCTCCCCCATCCACCTCTCTCTTCCCCCTCTCTCTTTTATCAAAAGCATTCAAAGCACGTTTATACCAATAAGGATTGAATTTACAATATGATATAGAGGTCTAACAATGGAATTGGTAGGCAAGGCAACATCCCGTTAATATGGAAAAATTTCCTCAAATTGTGTGAATTAAACGTTTACATTGAAAAATTTTGAACTGTAGGCGGAAAAAGATGAACAGAATAAGAACCTTAATAATGTTTTTATAAAAATGGTTCATATCCGAAGATTGTAAACCAAATCTTTCTAATTTTAATCTAGAAAAGAATGAAAGCCTGCGCGTCGAAATATCCATTTTTACATGTTACCTAATGGAAATAGAAATTATCTCCTGGAATCGAACCCGGGTCTTTCATCTCGAGTTAGATGCATTAAAACTTTTTGTTGTCATATCATAATGCTATTCTGAAAATTTCATCAAATTCGGTTGAGTCATTTGCGAGATATTAAGCTTCAAAAAGAATTACATGACAGACACACACACACACACATATATATAGGGAAGTTCAAGTCTAAGAAATACTCGAATGCAATCTGCCACGACCCGGAATCGAACCAGGGTCTTCCTCTTGCAGGGCGAATATTCTACCACAGGACAATTATGACGGACTATTTTTCTTCTTTTTGATGTATTTTATTTTAATTAGTTTATTTTAATTTAGTTGTTTGATCCTGTCATTATTCCCCATAATTTATGAATAATCATGATTTAATTCATGTTCATTTTGATGAGGTCGCCTTATGAATATCTATGCATGGCTTTCCGTAATTTCATGTATAATTTTTAGTCATTCTCCAAAATATATTTTTTCAGGTAACCTATTTGCGTTAGGTGTTAAACTAAATAGTTTTATAAGGTGATAGATACACTGAATTAATGTAAAATTCACTATCGACTTGGCCTCCATTATATTCGAGTCATAATCCCTCAATATAATTGATAGATTAAATTACTGTTGCAAATCAATATTACAAAGGATCAATCACGGTTACCTTCTCTAATTTAAGGGCTACCATAACTTTGAATTGTATGTATTTATAATCGGCTGATTCGTGAATGATTACTGACGAGCTGGGTGTTAACGGATGCATAAAAATACAAATAATATTAATCTCCTGGTAAAGCTTAGAAATAGTTCCGCCTCTTCCGGGATATTAGCCAGAGAAATATTCGCTGTCAAACTTTTGACTTACGCTTCCGGAACGAATACATTAATATCCTCGCCCGCTACGGGGATCCGAGTCGGTGCCGCGAGGTAGGCAATTTCTCCTTCTCTCTGCCACCAAAATTCGTCGTATTAAATTTATCCCGTAGAACAGAAACCTTAAAGCCGCGACCTTGAAAAGGGAAGAAAACCTTACTTTAAAATTCCTATTACTTCCGTCACCGGCGCTTTTCGATGCAGTCGCGGATCCGAAGCAAGTTGAGCCGAGGCGTGGGAGCAAGAGATAGGAGGAAAAGCAAGATGTAAGGAGAGGCGAAGATGGGAGGACGGGTCGGCGTGAAGGGAGGGGGGGGGGGGAAGAGGGAAAAGGGATGGGGATGGGAGGAGAGAACAGGGAAAGGGTGTTTTGAGAATAAATAGGAGAGAGAGAGTCGCATGGATCTTGAGTCTTTAAGTCGCGCGGCTGGTGTCGCGGTCTACCCTGTCAGATGGATTAGAGAGGGGTTGAGGAGGAAGAGAGAGAGAGAGAGATATGGCGGGAGGTGAAAGGATGGAGGGGGTGGATTGGGGGGGGAGGGGGGTAGAGGGGGGAGAAGAGGGTAAAAGATGGGTCGGTGGGGTTGAGGAAGGATGAGGAGACGAATGAATAATGAGTCGCGAAGGGGCTGGTCCCTTCTCTCTCTCTCTCTTCCTACATCACTTCATCCCACCTCTTCTTTACTTTCTCTTCCTCCTCAACCTCTCCAGATCCGAACGCTACAAACTAAAAAAAAAATGTGAAACAAATTCCGGAGCCTCGACTTCCTTCCTCGAGAATCTTATTTTCTCCCCTTTTCCTTCCTTCCTTCGCGCAGCATCCCTCTCTTATCTTCCTCCCCCACACTCTCTATATCCTCCGCCGTCGCTTCGCTCCTTATCCCTCCTCTTTCTACTTCTCATCCTTCGTATTACCTTCGTCTTCCTCTCTCACATATCTCTCTCTCTCTCAATTCATTCTTATTTCTCATACAGACGCACCTTTTCATCGGTTATGCTATTTCCTCTCTCATTCCTCTTTCCCGCCGTGTCACGTTCCGGTTTATTTCCCATCTCTCCCTCCCTCCCTCCCTCCCTTCTCGTCCCTCCAACACAACCATCCTGCTCCTTCCCTCCGCGAAACCCCCCAACACCAACCCAACCCAACCCAACCCCCGCTTCTCGAATTCGCTATCTTCCACGACCACTCCCGAATCCGCGAATAACTTCCAATCTCACTCCGTATCTGTCTCATTCCACAAAAAAAGAACTTCGTCATGCTCCTCTTCTTCCCATCTCCTCGCCCCTCAGCTCCCCTCCGATTCCTCCTCTCACTTTTTTTTATATTTCCCTTCCGCATCTCAACATACTTCTTCGCCGATCTCTCTCTCTCTCTCTCGCTGTCTTCATCCTTCCTCTTCCTGCTCCTCCTCCTCCCTCTTCCTCCACCTCCGCACATCTTATTTCATCTCCCTAAAGAAAGAACGTCTCCAGTTCATTTTAAAACCCTTTCGTTATAAAGTCGGCAAGTTTCGTCGTTTCGCTTCCTGTCAAGTTTCTCCGTTCGATCTCCGTTTAAATATTTTTCCCCGTCCTACCCACCTATTTTGTCTAGTCCTTTCTCCCCTTCGTCATTGTCCATCTCCCATTCTCTATTTCCTCTTTCTTATTTGGTTTTCCTTTTTGTTTTCTTCTTCTTCTTTTCCCTTCTGGTGATGAGGATTTTTATAGTATTCGTAAGTTGAATGAAGGCGTTTGTTACTTCTCCCTCTTTTCCCCTCCTCGATTTCATGTCTTTCTCCTCCTACTCCTCGTCTTATCGGCACATCCTTCACTTTTCCGATCTTTCTTCTTTTTCGTCATTTCTTAGCCCCTTTTCCGTCTCCCTGTCTTTCCTTTATTTTCCAAGAAATTTACTTAACCCTCTCGTATTTTTGGAACGGGCAGACTCGGGAGTCTCGAGTGCTTGTTAGTGCCTATTCCCAAAAAAATTCTCGGTCGTGGAGTGCCAGCCGCTTTTCTGAAATTTAAAACAGTCGCCTTCGGGATCCAGAAAGAGAGTGTATAGAGCCTTCGCCTCTTGTCCTTCTCCTTTCCCTCTTTCATCCCTCTCTCTCTCTCTGTCTCTCTCTCTCTCTCTCTCCCATCTTCGCTTTTCTTCCTTGACTCTTAAAATGACCGATTTTATCAGATGGAGATTACAAAAAAAGTCCGATATTCTCAACGCTGAAGAGATTGAGAGGGTTGAGAGAGAGAGAGAGAGAGTGAGAGGGGGGAGGGGGAAGAGGAGGAGTGGAGGGGAAATGAGGGGGGGAAAAAAGGGATACGCTAATTATCGGTTTTTTGGTCGGTCATCCGATTTTGTTTTCTGTTTGATCCTTCCACGGCTAAAGGAGATTCCTCATGTTTTTCGTGCCAATTAAAGGATATTTTTGGTCTTAGCCTTCTTAGGTTTAAGAGGCAAATTAATGAAAAGAATATCTGATCGTCGTCTGAATGGTAATCGCGAAAAGTTTCCGCGGTTCTATCTTGTAGGGAGGAAAAAAAAACTCTCCTGCAGATTGTGTTCTCGAGTGTAAGCAGGAATATTTGGGTAATTGGTTCCACGTGCGCCTAATTGGATATTAAGTGGGTTTTTGTTTTAAATTTCTCTCGGTCGGCGAAAACGGCATCCTTCCCGATTTATCACGGCAGAAAATGGAGCATATCAAGTGAATCAATGTATTCACTCGACTATCACCTTAATTAATTAATACAAAACATTCCTTTTAATTCCGAAAAGTCATACTTTTCCCGTTCCCTCACCTTTAATATCTCATAAAATTTCCCCCGCGAATTTAACTTGTCTCGATGTAAAATGCACAATATTCCTTTAAAGATGCTGGCCTTATTCAATCTCAGACGTTCTCATACTTGGAAGCAATATTATGCTAAGTCATCTCCTGTGAAATCCGCGAAATAAAAAAAAGTGTGTTCGGGGTTTCACCCCACCCCCCTCCCTCTTTCGCCGCCTGCCGTTACTGAGCCGTCCCATCGAGTAGACGAGTATCTGCTCCAAAGGCTTGCCACCGCTTTGATTGCCGTGTCTCTCCCCTTGTCCTCCTCCTCCTCTCCCCTCCCCTATTTGTCCACCTCCCGCTCCTCTCACAGTCTCCCACACTCTCGACTGCTATCGCCCTCGTTTGCGGCCATCCGCAGACGCCGGACCGCCGAGGCTCCGAGGGGGCATTACTGCCGTTCCCGGACACTAAATAGGAAGGCGGGTGGAGGAGTGAAGGAGAGGGGGGAAGGGAGGTATAGGAAGGAGAATTGGAACGGGGCGGCGGTATTGGTCCTTCTCCTAAGCGGCAGCTGCATCCGTCGTCCTAGAGAGAGAGAGAGAGAGAGAGAGAGAGAGGAGAAGGGGGGGAAGGGATATAGTTGGTAGCTTTGCGTGAAAGGGCGGTAGAGAGAGGGAGATTGGAATGTACGAAAGGAGGAGGGGGGGGGGGGGGAGGAATAAAGTGCGGAGGAGGGAGGATTCGGAGGGGGTTATAGTAGGAAGAGGAGTGGGTTTGGGTCGGGAATTTGTGTCACGGGGCGTGGTCTGTGGTTGTTTGCGTAAATGGGGTCGTTCCCGCCTTCTCTCTCTGGCGGGAGAAACGAGTGAATTTGGACGGAGTGTATCGTAGGGCAGGAAGCGAGCATCTTTTTTTTATTTTTCGTTTCTTGTTTTTTTTTCGGACCGAGCGTAAAGAGGGAGAGAGAGAGAGGGGGGGGAGAAAAGATCGCGGGAGGAAAACTAGAAAGACGGATTCCGCCACAGTGTTATTTTTTTATTTATAGACAACTATGCGATATGGTCGATGGCCATTTTTTTTCAAATATCGTTTCCGTATTTTTTAAAATTTTATATTTATTTTGTCCCGATCCATCGTTCTCGGCTCAACAAAACGTCGAATTTTATTTTTAATATGGCCTTCTGCGATTCGACGAGGAAAATTTCGGCCCGTTCAAGTTTTTTTTTCGTTTGCATGTGGAAAAATCGATGGACGACGTATTTTTTCAGAGTTTTGTTTCGGTAAATTTTATTTACATGTATATGTAATGACGCGTTTCGAGGTCGCGATATAAATTTAGTATTTTTCGGTGCCATAAGGATTATTTTATTTTCCCGAAATGATCCGCTCTTGCGCGTGGTTTGCCAAAAAGGAATAATTTTTTCGGACTCGATTTAATTCCGGTTTCATGAATGTCATCTCTGATTTATGCCTAATGTAATTCTTGGACGTATGGTCATATGGCTAAGTTTTGGCGTTAATTTTGAAGTCTACAACAATGCTACGATGACGGATTATTTTACTAATAAGTTCCATCTATAACTTATTGCTTTTCGGTATTTCTGAATGACCAACATTTAATATTTTTGGTCCCAACGTATTTTAATACGTACTTCGCCGTATGAAATTTTATGGTTATGCATTATAGAATAATTAATTTCGGTATGAGAATAATGTGATCGTCGCTTTTTAACTCGGTTTTTACGATATGACTGGGAATTAAAGTGTTATTTCCGAACGTTTTATTATTAAATCGGTGAAATAACGCATCATTTTATTATTTGAGTAAGGTATATCGATTTGTCAATCTTCTAATTACATTCCTGTCCATTATTGGTAGACCAAAATTGTAATTTTGGAAATGAAATTAATATCTTGGCTTATTACTGTGGCAACTGACCGATAATTGAAATAATATTTAGTACAATTACGAGTATATATTTCGGTTAGAGCGTATTCCGTTTATAATGGAAAATAATATTGTTTAAGTCTTCAGCCGTATAAATATCAAAGGTAACCTAAAATTGACTCTTATTCTTATTTCCATACAAATACTAAAATTTAATTAAATAATAATTAGTAATTAAATAAATATAAAAAGAAAGACGAAATTGTTAAAACAACATTTTTATAATATAGTCAGCTTCTTCTCTAGTCTTGAGATACTTTTAAAATATACGTATCTTTATTTATTTATTGTTTCAAGTATTTTATGATTAAATCCAGGATTAAAAGACCTTGATATTTTTTAATAGTTTTACGCAGAATTCAATCAAGATTCTCATAAACTGTTTCAGTTTTAATTATCGATTTATTCCAACTAAGAGGGGTACCTATATTTTAGATTTATTTATTTAGGAGATCGAACCTGTAGCTTCTTAAAAATGCTACAAAAACCGAAGGAGCTTTGACAAAAACAAAAGTAAAACAATTATAGCGTAATTTTAGTTAAATGTGATATTTTTCTTACGTTCCCCACTCATAACCTGAATTATTTTTATCCAACCCTCAGTTAAGTTACATACATATAAACGGACCCGTATTCGCTCTTACCTCAACTAAAAATGTTCATTTTTTTCCTTTCTCTATCCCGTCCTAATCCAGTCGTCGTATCGGGTAACTTCACGGAAGAGGAAACACTCTTGGGCACGATCGATGGCGTTTCCGGAGCAAGCGGTACTGGAGGCTCCGGGTTCGTTCCGGAGGAGAGAGAGAAAGAATATCCATTGCAAAGGGACGAGGTGCAAACGTCGCCCACAAGGGACGATCGCAACACTGGATCCTCGCAAGGTAATTTTTTATCGTCTGAAACAACAAAGCACTCTCTTGTGAATTTGTTTCTCAGGTTTGGACCACGGAACGTCTAAACGAAGAGCTATTGTTTCAGTTCCGTTAAATATACAATAGGTGTATAAGCAATGTTATTACCATTACCTTGAAAATATTTTATTATTCGGTATAAAATTCTTTAATTTGAAGAATTATAATGCTTTCTGTAATTGCATTTTCCACTGTTTTGAGTGATTTGCCTATGTTCTATACATCTTATAAAAATATTTTTATGATTTAATCTTCTGTAACCCTAAGAAGTAATAATATGCGATCCCACAACGTTTAAATGTATCTGAGGTTTAAATTTACCCATTTTCCCTATACTATATCGGCCATATTAACATAAAAGAATAAAACACAAACGCTAAGTTGAAGCTACTTAAATTCCACTTATTTACAATAATGAAAAATTCCTTCAACCTCTGAGAGTTTTATTAATAAAATCAAGGTGGAATATCACATAAAACTCTTACAAAAATTTTGTCATTTAACTCCGGTTAATTATTTATACAGACAGCGATGGCACCTTTTATGTGATTTTTAAATGACATTTTTTGTAATTATTATTCATCAGAAACCAGATCAGTAGAGTCAGTGAAATGCAACGCAATGCGTGCTTTAAATATACCAAGTTTACCCCCCTCCCCCCTCATTTTCAGCTGCAGCTCCCTCTGGACAAGGGAAGGAGTCCCAACCGAGTCAATACATAGGCCTGGTCATCGGCGTGTTGACCGTGGTCATCCTCTTGCTCATGTCGGCCATCCTCTTCATAGTCTTCCGGAACCGGAGGCAGAGGCAGAGGCAGGGCACGGCAGCATCAGGAGCGCTCCCGGGCGCGTTCGGAGAGAAGAGGGTATCGATAAACATGAAGGTTGGTGGCGGGCGGCGAAGAGATAAATAAAAGCGAAAACTCGCTTGCGCTGTACGTCATCGACGCTTAAAACTGATCGATTTTTTCATCTATACATTCACTCGTGCTCAGAGTATGAAATATTACAAAATGGGCGATCCAATATATATCGATTTTTTTTAAGTGCTCAATATTAGGCTAAAATAAAACCCATTTTCCAACGGAGCATAAACGTCACAATGTGATAAGCACGACTAGGAGTAGAGTGCGAATCGCTCATAAATTTCCCTTGCCAAATGGTAATTTTCTCCCTTAACGCACGGGACGATGTTTTCTATCATCTATCTACTGTCGATCCTTAAATGTTATAGATCGTCCTTTCTTCGACTCGTACTCCCGAAACTCCATACATCACGCGACGTCGGGCCGCGAAAACCATCACGAAATCCTCCTATTTGCCCACTACCGAGTTTCCCAGCCCGCGAAACATTTGTTTCCCCCCCCGAAAACACAATCGAAAGGGTAGTTAACTTTTTTCGACAAATAAGACGGATGCGGAAATATTTCTAACTTCCTCCGCCGAACCTTTTTTTTTTCCTACGCGGCGGCATTTGCTCACCGATACCACCTACCGTGTTTTTCAGCAAGGATCCCTCCTTAACGTCCCTCATTTTACGTTCCTATTTGTGTCTCTCCTGCCTCTTTTCCAGAAACCCTTTTTATCTTATCTCTCTTCTAGCATACCCACACACACGCAGCCAGACATACATATACACACCTGTCCGGAAGTAGTCCTTCCCCCTCCCTATACCCATCCCCTGTCATAAAAGGCGGCCTCTGTAGGGAGGGAGTGAGAGAGAAGAGGAAGCGGGAGGGAGAAAAAAAGATGAGCGATTGTCACAGACGTCCTCGTTAGTGAGACACCAACGTCGCTCTATTTACTGAAGATTCGGAGTGAAAGATTAACTCTCGGGGACGAAAAAAGAGGCGGAAAGACGGGACGAAAAAAGAAAATTAAACAAAATTCCGACGAAATTTTCTTCTTCTTTTTTATCCACTTTTAAGAGCTCCTCCCCCTCATTCTCTCTCTCTCTCTCTCCTCTTCTTACTCATTTTTTTACTCCATTCCGCCTCCCCTCTTGCCTCTCTCTATCTCCACCCTTCATTTCCTCGACTCTCCTCTATTCAAAAGTTTATTTTTTTTATGCCGTCCCTCAAGGCGGGTCTTCCTGCCTCTCTCTCTTTCTGCGTCATTTCTAACCCTTACCTTTATTGGAGACGAAAGGCCTTCGAGAGAGAGAGACAGAGAGAAAGAGGAAAGGGAGTCTAAAAGGATGCCCTGTCGCTTTCCTCTACTCTCGACGTCTGTTTTGACCAAGTGATGCTTTTCGCTTAACGCGTTTTGCCCCGACTCGGCTTTGTTTTTGCGACGCTTTGAGAGAGCGGATTAAATTTTTTTCGGCTAGGATGGAATAGGAGGTTCTATTAATGATTTTTAATTTTGGAACGTGCCCAGAACGTTCCCACAGCGTGGAATGCGGCGGGATTGACGGGAAAAAAATTCATTGCGCTTTTTTGTCCCGTTCAACTTTCGAAGAGGCCGTTAACCTTAAAGGATGGGCGAAATTTAATTTCTATCTCTTTAATATTTTTTTTCATTAACGTTTGAGGTGAAAATGTTAATTTTTAAATATTTGGTTTAAATATGCGAAGAATAAGTTTTGAAGAATGTTATTTTATACGGTATTCGCTTGCGAAAGATTGCTTTTTTTTTTGCTTGTATTATGAACTCTAAAATAGAAAGGAGAGCTTTTGAGAATTCAGTATTTCAGTAATGCGCGGCAGTATCGCTGTCATTATTAAAACCAGTATAGATTTTTAGACAAGAAGATACTTGATCATTTTACATCCTTATGTGCGGGGTTTTTTTTTCATTTTTCGGTGTAAGAGTATGATAACATTATGTTAAACAAATTTTGAAATTATGCCGATGAAAAATCGTTAATTTTTTCCTCCAAATTTTCGGAGGTGGAAAAACGGCAATATGAGAAATTACACGCATTACTGCCTTCTTCAGATTTCACATATTTGTTCGGGAAAATAGAATTAAAGTCCATGATTCAAGAATCCTTTGAAGAGGGATTGTTTATTGATGTATAGATAAATATAGAGAAAAGTCCATACGTTATTTCCAAACCTTCATGCAATAACGCTACCGGGAATGATACACAGCCTTTTCTATTCGAAATATGTTTTACTTCATTAAAAATTATTAAAATAGTACTTGATCAGTCTTTTCCAAAATTATTGTCGTTATATAATTAAAATATGATTTTACTGCGCCGTTCTCCATTTTAAACCCAATTTGTTCTTTTCAATATATAGTCCATATGCAATTTGGACATTTTTGCTTCTCTCTGAATATGAAGATTTTTGTTTGTTGATTTGGAGACCTAGATTGTGGACTCATCTTTGACAAAATGTTCTACATTATGCCATTTGCTTGGCACAGGCTTTTATGTGACAAAACCTTTCTCCATGCAAATCCTTCAAAAGGTGTAAAACTCCTTGTGCATTTTTAGCTATCCGATATTTTTCTGATATGTACGACGACTTCTCTGACATTTTCATTTTTCCTTTGTTATATCTCCTGCAGGCGTTGGCGTTTAGGAGCTCTCCTTTTATTTATTACAGCGAATGTTTAAAAGTATTAGGAAACTTCCGTTTTCATTAACATTTTCAATTTCTTTTAGAAAACCAGTAAGCATTAGAATTGCAACGTTTTTTTAAAAATATAGTTTCCATTATTTTCGCAAAGGTCTTTGCTGACTAGGGTATAATCTAGCGCAGAGTGTACTTTTCCGTATAATCCAGTTTTCGCGACGGCTAAAAAAATAATAATTCGCTTTTGAAAATTTTTTGGGCAGGTGCTACATCAATTAATGGTACTCCTCGTAAACACCGCTGTAAACTCCCCTAAAACGCCTCTCGCCTTGACTACGGTGGATGAATGACGCATCTCGCATCAATCAATTAAGGAAACTCTTCCATGTTTTGCCAGCCTTACCCCCTCGTCTTTCCCCTTTTTCCCTCCACAAAGCATACCTAATGACACATCTAATACCGATATGCACTCAACACGAGCCCCTCGCACTCACTTTGGTCCAGGGAGGGAATCTTTTTCAGAATTTTTTTTCTCTCTCTTTGCCCATCCCTCTCTCTCTCTCTCTCTCTCTCCTCTCCCTTCCCGCTGTGTGTTCGCTCACACTTTTTTCCAGAAACACGTCCTTCCTCCTCCTCCTGCGGCGGCAACGGAGAGATAGCGCGACACAGCTTTCGAGGGTATAGAAGGCTTTTGCCTTTCGACTAGGATGGGAGATAGGGGTTGGTGGCAGGAAGACTCTGCGGGTAAGGCAGGAGAGAGAGAGAGAAGGAAGAGGAATGAAGAGAGAGAGAGGGATGGATACGGGAGTATACGAGGGAAGCGAAGGCGTGTGGGCGGTCGACGGAAGTGTACACACAGGAGACGCGATGGATTTTTTTCCCCCTTCTTTTTCGCGTGACGTGACGCAGTGTCTATGGCGTTGTGATTTATTGGTCCGTAACTCTTTGACGCTAACGCTCGCCTTTATATTTTTTTTTCTATACCTCCTCGTATTTTCTCTCTCTCACTCTCTCACTTCCTCACGCCTCTCTCTCTTTCTCTCTCCCTCCGTACATATCCTGCCCCAACTTTTCTCGCGGTTATACTATTTTTCTTTTTTCCCAATGACTTCCGATTTCTGTCAACTCGCTTTAAAATACTGGACTTTTTTCAATTTTTGTCGGTGCAAAGTGTTTGTTGAATTTCATATTTAAAATTTGGGTTCCTTTTTTATTTTTGGACCGAGTTTTTTTTTGTTTTAATCGGTTTCGTGTTTTTAAATTTTATAAATAACGTGCGTCTTAATTAAAAGTTAGATAGCGAGTTGATTTTTATCTGTTACCTTTGCCGCTCTATTATACCATTTGAACACATTAATCGCGTTATCTTTTTTTCAAACGTAATATTTATTATTTTTCCTGTGAATTCTATTGCATAGTGATTACATTAGAAATAATTCCTCCTTAGCAATAATTAGGTACCTCATTGTAACAAATCAGTCTAAGGATAATTTATTTTCATATCGTATAGCTCAATGAATGCCTTGTTTCTTCCTTATTCGTTCAGTTATTACTTTGAGAAAAATTCCTTCTAACACTTTATCAATTTCCACTTGAGAGTGAGCCAATTTAAATCATATATTTCTACTAAAGGTGAACGTACGACATTTTCCTGATTCAGTCAAATTCCAGTAGTAAAGAGATATTTATGAATTTATTTTACTGGTAGTTAACTCTATATAAATTTTTGAGCTAACTTTTACCAGTTTTCTTGAATGTAGTTGCATTTTCGTATTGGTTTAGAGCAAGGATCTAAAAATACACGGCCCTCGAAGCGCATTTATGCTGCCCCTGATGTGAAATACTTAATCCTGTAACTATTCAAACGTATTCTTATATTTTTAAATAATCTAAGAAATTTAAGAAATGCATCAAAGCAAGATTTCCAAATATCCGCAGTTTATTTTCCATTCCCATTTGAAACACTCGATGCAGTTGGGATACAGTTGAATATTCTTAAAATGAAATACTGGCGGCGGATTTAGTACTACTGTACTCTTGGTTTAGATTAATATTTTACGCATGTATTTCAATGATTTTAACTTCATAGCGTCCTTCAACTTTCCCCCTCAATTATCATTTTCGAACGTAGGTTTCCTTGAAATCCCATCCAAAATTAAAATAATTTATTTCATTTTTAACAAATGTGTAACCATCCCAAATTCAACGTCTTAGAAAATCCATTTACAATCGCGCTCTGCTACATTTCCACAAATTTTTCGTTCGTAACCAAACGCGGTAAACGCCCGTCTAAATCGATCCTTAACAAGAATAATTTTGGATCATATAAATATTTGCTTCCCGTTTAAATATTAAAATTTTAGCTACGTCAAGAAATATATTTAATTTTATAACTAATTTTTTTCAAATTTTTAGTGGTTTAACAACGTAAAAGATTTAAAATAAATGCAATGCATTATATCGATCGCCTTTTAAATACGAATATGTTCGACAGAGTTCAACCGAGAAGTTTCCTTTAGCCCTTCCGAACTCGGCGATATGAATATATACATCATCTATATATCAAAATGAATATTTTTGGACTGACAACTCGTATATACGTATATCAGGATTTAACGTTTTAGCCCTCGCGTCAGTTTCGCATCTATCCTGTTTTATGGCGCGAACAAGAGGATTCTTCATCGACGAGCGTCGCAGCGACCTTTTTTTTGTTGGCGTCAGAAATTCAACACCTACTCGATTCCTTAATTCAAAAATAAGGACACAATATAAAAAAAACACGGTGACTTTTACGATCCGCCATTTCGAAGATTGTTTCCTCCTAGACGAAACGAAGAGAGTATTCGAAAAAAAAACAGGATGAGTCAGAAACAATTGCGCTCACTCATTTCAATATCCGATTCTCGCTTCCTTAAAAATTTCCCGGAAACAATTGAAACTCGAATGAGAATGCGGACGGAGTGGATCAATAGCTGGAGGATGTCGTTCTCTTTGAACCGAATTTCCCCTCTCCCCCCCTTCCCCCAAACTTCTCCTGCCCTGCACGGCGCCTATCGACTTGTTTCTCAAAATATTTATTCTCTCCACATTCTACGCCGTTCCCGGAACGTACTTCAGCAATTATTTTTGAGATTCCAGCGCAAGCAGACTCTTTAGGACGTATTTTTTTGTCTTTCTTTATTCTCTCTCTCTTTTGTTTAATTTCCTATTGCTTGGGTACCAGGCGACAATCCGCCGGTTATTTATGTTTGATTTTGGATATAAATGCATGAAAATCGTAATTTCTGGATTTTATCTGTTGCAGTTATTTACCTACCTATAATTACATTAAGCTTCATTGACATTATGAGAGCATTATTTCCTAGGATGCAATGTTTCGTTTAATTAAAAGTAAATGTTCACACAGTTTTTAGGGAAAAATCACCCAGGTAAACCTATTATTCGCTAATACGTATACAAAAATCATTGAAGTATGACAATTTATCAATCACGTTTAAAAATAGTTTTATACTTGGAATGCCAATTCTTATTTTGGTCATGCATCTTTCGAGTTTAATTTTGAACCGAATGAAACCTTCCACTTCAAAGGCGATTAGCTTGTTAATTATTGGGACACGCTGATGTGATTCTTTTCCAGCTTTGATGAATTCAATTTTTTAAAAAACTTACATCTCCCTTCGAAAATTAGTTGCCTTGGTTATTTTTTTCGTTTTTACAACGCCTCATTTACGAGGAGAGAAAGGTTTCCAGTTTACCCACGTCTTATCAGTCTCACGTTTCATTTTTTTTTAGAAACTCTATTTTCCCACGCTTTAGTCAGAAATTGAGGAAGTAAATGCTATCCCACAATAAAAAAACCTCTCTCCTAAATATTATCGATGGGCCCTCCTTGCCCTTAAGCCCACCCACCCTCTCCCGAAAAACGTTCCCAATTCTCCGGCGGTCGTTCGCAACAAACCTAGCAGACAACATCTCACTCTATATATCCCTTCCCGTCAGTTTGAAAAGGTGCGAGCCGATTCCTTTCGCGCCCTCGGCGGATGATCTAATGATTGGCGGAAAAGGAAAAATCCGTGGAGTTCTCTCTCCTAAGAGGTGATTTATTCCCTTGGCAACGGTCGGTTTTCGGCCCGCAGGATTCCAGACGGATGAAATTGATTTTCCTCGAGAGGAGTGACGCGGACGGGAAAAGAAACGACGCGTGCGAGAAAAGTATTAGTTGGAAGAGAGAAAGGGAGAAGGAGTTAGAGGAGAGAAAGAGTGGGGAGGAAGAGATAGGAAGGCGGTTATTTCTTGACTGATTGGGGGAGGAGTTGAAGGGATTCGAATCGTGTGGCTATTACGCCCACACAGTGGAGAAAATCCGGGCGTTGGAATGGGAAGGGAGGTTTCTTTTTTTGGAAGATCTTAAAGGAATTAACCTCCACCTCCGCCGTATAGAAAAAGTGGTTCGTTATGGGGAGGCGTGTTGGAAGTTTTGCTTCGTGGAGGAGGTGATGGGGGGAGGGAGGGGAATTGAGGAAGTGGATGACGAGGCAGATGTAACGTGAGAATGCGGAGAAGGGAGGAAATTGGGGAGGGAATCGGGAGCGCGCGCGCGCACACACTCACAATCACTCACCACGGGGTATGAGGGAACTTGGCGGAAGTAGAGGGTCCATTTTCGGAGGAAGTAGTCCTTCCCCCGAAACGATGTTACGGAATGTTTTTTTTTTGTGCGACGACGACCGTGTGAAAAAGTCCAAAGATACAGCGGTAAAGTATCGAATACTGCTATGAACGTGATGTTTCGAAAGAGAGATTACGCGCTTAGTATTGTTCGGTGGCCTCCAGAAAATATCTTTCAAATGTTTTCGCTTAAAGGCCGAATATATATTTGTGAGTAAATTGTTTCCCTGTAATAATGTTTGTGGAATAGGACTGTAATGTTTTCTATCTAATGCAGTCCTATAAAAGTTCAGTTGTATTTATGAATTCAACAACAATATTCTCAGGATTTATAAGACCCAGAGACTTGATCTAACATAAGGTAAATTTTAAGGACTAAAGATTTTTTTATGAGTATTTGATCACTATATATATGGAATATGTATCCGATTTTTCTAATACGTATTTTACCCCATTGATTGAAAAATTATTTTTAAACATTTCATACTCCTCAAGTGACCCGATTCGTAATGACCGAATGGGATCTTATTTAATTATGAATTACGTTAAGCCGGCAAAAATATTTTTTAATCGAACGGGAAAATGACGATGGAATTATTATTTTATCGTTGAAAACCAAGGCGGCATTAATAATAAAGACCTATCGACGCTTTAAAAAAATCCCACGGATTTGACATTTCTGGTTAGCGTTAGAAAAAAATAAGAGGATCGCTGATATGGTGATGTAATGATGGGCGGACGATGCGAAATGAGAAGGAAAGAAGTTTTGGGAATTTGAGAGGTGTGGGCGAATAGGAGAAAAGAGAGGAGAAAATTGTGGGGGTGGGGGGTGAATTTGGAGTTGAGGTTGAGATAGGAGGGGGAGATACAGAGGATGTTGAGGGAATGAGGAACGGCAAGTTGAGGTGGTCGATTGAAGATGGCTAGGAGTGGATGAAGGTTGGAGGAGGGAAGTAGGAGGGGGGAAGGAGATGGGGGAAGGCTGAGGCTCAAGGGATGGGATTAGGGAGATAATTGGGCAAAGTGAGAGGCGAGGGCCCGGGAAGAGAGAAGGAGAACGATCACGTGTCCCACCTCCGAAAAAATGCAAGAGGTGGGATGTGCTCCCGCGAGATAAGGTCCTCAATTTTTTACGACCCTTAATGACAGAAAAGATTTTTTAACACATTTTTAATTATTTAAAAAGCGGCCGAGATTTCATGGGGGGGGGGGGGGGGGCTATTTTCTTTTGGTTATTCTGGCTTCGCTTTTCCCTCGTCGGAGTTATAAGTGAGATTTTCGCCTTTACCTAAATATATTCCCCAGATATCGCAGAACGAGGTATTAAATGAATATTAATGGAAAATTTTTCGGATTAAGTGTTTTCGGAAAATGAACTGCGACGTCTTGTGGAATTCTTTATAATATTATTGTACATGTATGAAGGACATTTGTTCTACTCTATAAATATAAAGTTATAGTTTTAAATTATTTTCTAGTATCCGTACAGTGGTTAAAATTGATCGGATCTTTACATCATAACGCCCCAATTAATATGAATCGAATCCTTTATTTAAACAAGAGAAAATTTTCAGTAATACATTTTTATTTGCCACAATGGAAATATTTTTATATCTCCTCTTCAACGTCACTAGGGTTTTCAATCTCGGATTAATGGAGGATTATAAGTCTTGATAACTCGTTTAAAAACTTCATCTGCGTTATTTAGAAAGCTCAATTTAAGAACATCATTTACAATGTGAGAAAAATGAATATTTTGAAAAATTTCTATATTACTCACGAATCCTAAATTCAACACTTGAATCTCAAAATAATCATTTTATGTTTAAAGTTAAATCAGTGATTCGCGCTCAAAATTCACAATTGTGGTCGACTCTAATAATTCCTGATAAAGGTCCGTAGTTGATGGTTTATTGCATGTTTTCGTAATGTATGTAACTGAAATACTACGACAGAAAATAAAGAAAAATAGACGTAGTGCTTTAATATAAAAAATACAATTAATAATTTTGAATCTGTAGCGACAATTTCTTCCACTCAGCATGAGTATCCATGACTGTGCCAGTCTAATTAAAATTACATTACGGCACAATGAATCAATTAAATTTAAGGGAATAGTTTAAATTATCCAGGGACTAATTCGGTAACTTCTGAGGCCTATTTTCGTTCTCCACATCCATTTACAACTTATTACACGAAATAAATGTTTCATGCTCTACGCGTGCTGCAAACCAATTCACCAGGGTACATATTTATGTTTGTTTTAACTTTAACTTAAACAGTGGCGATGGAAAAGATGGCTCTCAATAATTGGATTGTTTAAATAAATGTTCATGTTTGCTTCACTTCAATACATATTTACAAGTTTTTTTAACACGGCATTCCCGGAACCATCATAAGTTGTTTGTTTAACACAGAAATTTAGATTTTCGGATGTAAATACTGTCCAAACTGATTTAATTACTAGATGCAACTCATTGTTTCGTTGCAAGAGTCAATTTAATACCAATTCAATTCTCTTCGCGAATACTTTTGTGCCGTGATTACATCAGAGAAGCTGAAAAATATAATTGTCCAATTATCGTTTGTGGTTTGACTATAATAAGGTAATTACGAGGATGTATACTGCTCGGTAGCATTTAACATACTGTTAATATGAGAGGTTGCAATGCTTAGATAAAATCAACGTCAATTTAGGCCTGAGAAAAGATGCTGTTATTTAATAGTTCAGAAAACAGTTTATGTAAGAGAAAATTTTTCAATTGAATTTATTTTTTGTTGGTTTACATAATTTAGATATCAGGTGTATTATTTAAACTTAATAATAGCGTTTTTGCTCCGTTGGTTCCGCTCGGTATCCGGTTGCTTTTTCATTCTTCACCCACGTAGCTTTTAGATGGGACAGATAGCACGTACTTCCGGGTTTATAAAGGCAAAGTAAGAAGGCGAAGGGGTGTTCATACATACAAACACGCGTTCGTCTACATGTTATATTATATGATGATTCGAAGTTGGGCGCCATGGAATAGCGGAATATACTTACAAAGATGAAGTCGGCGAATCATTATATCCAGTTTATTCAATTAAAAAAGTAAAATCGTAACGGAAAATTTCTCCATTCCTATCGCGCAAATAATTTGCGAACTGTAAAATAGGAAAAATGTAAGATAGTACACCGAGACAAAAAAACGAATGAAATTCGACTTGTTTACTCCCTGCCGCTTAAAACAAATTATAATCGGCGCCTGCGAAATTGAACACGCTTACGAGAGAGAGAAAAAACAACGACGAGAGGAACGTCCTCTTTCGAACGAGTTCCAAAATTAGGAAAGTGAAAAAAAAAGAGAGAAAAAAACCTAAACGAATTAAAATGTACACAACCCCGTAATAGGCTGCGGAGTTCATGCCGAATTAATTTCAACAGCGCGTGTTTTTAGAAAACGAGAGTTTGCGGCTTGCATAACTAGCCTCCTCCCACACACACACACACACACACACCCTCCCTCCCCCAAATCTCTCTCTCTCCCTCCCTGCCCTCCCCCCCTCTCTCATTCGCGTACGCGAGGAAATTTTCATGGCCTCTAAGTCTCCTCGCTTAACGAGATAACCGCTCAGTGAACGAGAGTCGAGCTCGCACTAGCGGAAGATGCGGCTCCGGGAGGTGGTATGGAAGGAGAGAGGACACGGAGGCGGGAGGGGGGAGGGGTGGGAACCGGTGTTGTCAGGGGGATAGGGAGGTATGGAGGAGTTGACGAGAGGTGAGAGGGAGAGAGAGAGACATGTAACGTGCATGAAAAGGTGTCGAAAATAGAGGAGGGAAAAAGGCTTGACACCCTCCCTCATCCTTTAAACACACCTCCATAATCACGCCTCTATCCCATATTAAAATAAAAAAGGTACAGCGTAAAAGAACGGCGGTAGGAGAGAGAGAGAGGGACACGGATGGAGGAAAGAGGAGGTGGAAGAAGGATGGCACGGAGGAGGATGGAAATGAAAAAAATGGGGGCGAAGCAGAAATCTCTGGCACATCGGCTTTACCCACACGCCCCCCCCCTTCCCCTCCCCCAACGCTTATCTTAATGGCTAGTGCTTGAATATCCTCCACCTCTTTCCACCGCAAACTCCTCTATCCCTCTCCTCTCCCTCCCTCTCTCTCTCTCTACTCCCTCACTACTCCCCCCCCCCTCCCACCAGAAAGCGTGGGTACTCTCGTCCTCTCTCTTTTTTACACTCCTCACTTCATACGTTGCTCCCATCTCCTCTTCATCCTCCCCTACCACTTTTGGCTTTGCCCCTCTTTCTGGCACATCATACGCCACTCCTATTCCCCCCCCCCCTCCTCCCTCCTTTCCCTCTCTGTTACTCAATCTCCCTCTATCTTTTTCTCTCCGTCCTAATACGCTATTCCCATCTTTTCCTCCTCCACCTCCTGCTCTCTCTCTCTCTCTTCCTCCAGAGCGGAAATTAACACAGTTTCCTCGGCGTTTTGTGTCCCATCCCGCGCCTCTCTCTCCCCCCTCCCTCCCTTTCTATCCTTCTTCCCTTCCCCTCTCCCTCTCTTTCGCTCCTCCCACACCATTGTCTGGGCCTCTTTCTCTTTTTCTCCCACCTCCTCCTATTTCGTGCATCCCCGCCTTTTTGCCATTCTCTCTTCCTCTTTCCCCTCCAACGACCTCCACCCTTCCCATTCTTTCTCACCGTATCATCTAGGGGTTTTCTCTCATTTTTTCCTCGCCTCTTTGCTACTTTAACTGTGATATCTCCCGTCATCGTTTTACTAGACCTTATAGCCTTAGTAATCTGGCGGATCCTTAGCATCGAAACTTTAAAAAAAATGTCCTAAAACGCTCTCTATCCTGTTCTATATCACCGAGGTTTATTTTTTTCCTTCTTTTCCTTAGTCTATTAAACTTTTTCTTAATATTTCACGAGACTATAAAAGCTTCTTATCTGTATTTTTTTCTCGACGTCTCGCTCTTCAGTAATTAACGGAGTCAGTGTAGATACGGTATTTTTTGCGCTTCAGTAGATATTTTTTAAATCCTAACAGCGATGCGAAATTTTTCCACCGAGGTATTTTATTTACATCGCGACTATATTAACGCCAGATCAGCTGTTTTTTAATGCAGTTGTATGTAATCCTTTCAATATTCTCTCGTTAGAAGTTGTTTTGGTTGTTCTTGGTAAAAAGATCGAAATCATTAGAATGAAGCTTCCTATTACTTAATTGCGCATTGAAGTCACCCAGTTTGGTTTTGAGACCATTCTCAAAAGTTAATTATATAAAACATTGATGATATGGAAGCAAAAATCGATGGATCCTCGTTGAAAAAATTAAAGGCGCCATATGTCATCAAAAGCGTTCTAATATTTATAACTGTTAGGCAAAATGGCATCGACGTGAGAGTGCAATTTGTATCTGTTTTTGTGCTAATGATTTTTTAAAAATTGATTTCTCGAAAAACATGATTGAATCAGTTTTTTGCGCATGAAAACTTCATATATATATTTTAAAAATTAAAATGGATTTTATTTGTCCAGTTTTATTTGATTTTTTATTGCACTTATATTATTAATACTCAGCAAACACTATTATATTTTCTTGCGTTGCAATTTAAAAAAAATTGCCTTTAAAGGTTTCTTCAGAGTGGATTTTTTATCTAAACCCTTCTCAAAGGAGTTCTTTTCTCCATAATTATCTTAAAATGATCTGTCATATCCGTCCAATAGAGGTAATCCGATCCGCAAAAAATTCAAAGTTTTAAGTCCCTTAAAGTCCTTGCTCTCAAATTCTTCTCTAATTCCGTATTCAGGTAGCCATCTATTTTTACCTTCCTATTTTCAATTCAAATCAACCCCGATATATTTTTTTCTACTTTTTCCGTCCTCCTCTACGTAAAAATGGCGGAATTTGTTATGCATTCAAACCGCTTCCTCCAATTTCCGGAGCACTCATGCCTTTGGCCGTAGGCTAAGTTAACACCCACGACCCAGCTAACACCCTTCCTCACACGCTCACGCCCCAGCATTATTTGCCTTTCGGATTTAATTTCCTATTGCCGTACCATTATACACACATATTCCATGTCCATATCGACTGCGCAAGCGTATTATTAAATTCTACGTGGCATCGATCCGGCGAAGTTTTGTAAAGGGAGTAATAGAGGAAAAATTTGCGGCAACCTAAATATGCAATTTCGGACTGGCTGATTTCAGTCTTGATATCAAACTAGATTTTTTAAATTTTGGTTACATTCTTGCTTAATCATTCAAAACATTTATCTATTAATGTATGTAATGAAGCGATTTAAATATTTATTCAACTGAAAAGTTTTTATGGGATTAAATATATTTCACAAGGTTGTGAATATGTTCATTCATATTTATTATAAATCCAGAAATGATTCATGATAAACGATTTTTTACGATTGTGGCAGTCGCAATAAATAAAATAGTTTAAATGTTTTGAGTAGAAAGGTGTTACTTTAATATATTTTACCTGAAATATTTCTTCTGCAATTTACCTTCGCTAGTAATTTTTTTCGCTATAAAATAAATATTAAGTAATAATGTAGTGTATCCCTGAATGTCGGTTTTAAATATTTATCCACGAGTAAAATGTCTCATCATAGCGTTTTATTGGGTTAAAATAGAAATTGTTATCCTTGAAACTTTTTAAAATTCCGTTATAACTTTATACCCTTATTCGCATATACAAACAAATGTGACCTTTAGAGAATCGTTTTTAAGTGAACTTTTCTAATCTCCTGACTCCATTACTTTGAAAGGAGAGGTGAACTTTTTGAAGACGCGCCTGGAGGGCCAAAACAAATTTTGACATGTACTTACTCCTCGGCTGAGCTCTATATATTCTCTGTGCTTCAAATGCTTGTGTACTTATCTGCAAATTTATGAAATCCTATATAACCCTGCAACAAAAGTTGTAATAAGTAACCATTTTTCATGTCTTGTGTGCTGTGTGTTTGTCCTTTAAGCTAGATATTTCCTGCACAGCTTAGTAACATCCCATTTTGCACTCTTTTCTCCAACCCTCCTCTCTCTCTCTACCTCTAACACTAAACCTTTCCTTTGCTTTGACTATACACCGCCCTAACCGCTAATCTGTTACCACGGCGTCAACGGTGTTAACGCACCTCCTCCAATTCACTTCCATTCACGCACGACAATTAAATAAATAAAATAAAACCCACTTTTATCCACATTCCGACTTACATAACCTTTGCCAACCCGTGAATAATTCAACCATTTCCCAATAATCTCGCGAATTCCGTAATCTGTTTTATCCCCGACTCAAACTGTATACATAACACGCAAAATATAACCCGCTGCGTATATAAAACGTCGTTTTTTATTTCCGCTTATTCCGATCAAACTCTTAAATTACAAACCTTTTTCTTTTTCATTTTAACCACCGCCTTCTTTCCTGTACGCTAAATATTTTCCTCCCGAATTATTTTCCACTCCGTTTGGTCGTTTTTTTTTACCCTCTCAAAACGCAAACAAACGCGAAAATTAACCCCGCCGCGCGATTCAGGAATTCTTTGCGCTCAACGGCTCTTCCGTCGGGGGTCAACCCCCGATTCTCCTCCACCCGCAACCATTCCATCCACAGCAACAGGCTAACAACAACGGGGACGTCTACGGACAGGTATCTGCCGAAGACGCGGACCTCGAGAAGCTCGCCGGAGTCGGAGGGATGTACCACGAGCCTTTCGGCGTTGCTGGGGCGGTGCCTTACGGGGGCGGAGGTTACGTCAGCGTCGCTTCCGGAGGCGGGAGGAAGGGTTCGGATATGCTTCTTCACTCCAGGAGCGGCGAGTACACGGGTGAGTAAGAAATTTATGGTTTCTTGTTTCATTTTTTTCTTGAGTTAAAGAGTTCGTGTCGCGATTTGCGCGTGGGTAGAAACTGCTAATTAAGGTGGTTTTTTTATGTGGGGCGGGCGTTTGAGACGCAGCCCGTAGAATCTCGGGGAGCAATATGAAGAATGGAACCGAGAGCTCAGGTTATTTGAGAGTAAGTAATTATAAATTAACCTTATGGAAGTCGTGCTTTTACGAACGCGGGGTTACTGATAGACAAAAAAATTGTGTCGATAAAGAGGATAGAAGAAAAGAAATTTTCTCTCAGATGTAATACAGTTGATTTATCTTTTAATAACAATTTCATTAAATATTGCCGGCGGACTATCTAATTTGACCTAATATTAAATTCCATGTAACTGATATCTTTTGAAATTTAACGCGTAATAATAATAAACATTACACAGCTGAACGATGGCAGGAAATCCATGCGTAAGCTAATTCGGAAATATCCCAGCTATTTTGGAATTGGTAATTAACTTCGTCGTAATGGAGCTTATACAGTCGATTAGGGAGTACTTTTCCTGATTAGAGCCTTTCTGAAAATGCAAATAAACAAATCAAGCTTTCTCTCGTATTTCAATCGAATTAGAGAGTTCCTGGTACCGAAACCGTGCTGTGCTGTAAATTTCGAGGTTAATTCTTATAAAAGAGGTTACACACAAAAAACGTGATGACCGATTGATTATGAATGGAATTATAGGTTGAAAATTATTTGTAATATTCACTAGGTCACGTACAAAGCGTTCGGCGCTTTGCGAATCTTTTTAAACATATAATAGTGAGTCATAACGAGCATAATGAAATTCCATATTCGAGCTTTTAGCACGCGATCCTGACATAATGAATATTAATTATGCATGAAATTGACAAAAATACGCTATTAATTACGATGCTTTTGCAAGTACCACGTAAAATATGAACCCAATCGGAAATGATTAATAAGGCAATGATGAAATATGATATTGAACTTCGCTGACTGGCGCCGCGAAATAATAATGAAAACTTCACACATTATTTGCATCTATAGATATAGTCCCACTAAATTACATCAATTTTCGCACATGGGAAATATTTATAAACGATTCCAACTTTAAAACAAACGCTTTTACAGAACGAATCATTCTCAGTTCTTTTATTTAAAAAATATTTATAATGATGGCATATATATATATACCTACACTTTCACGATATCATACGCGAATATTTGCGCACTGTTAATCGGGGAGCTGTTGGGAAATAAATTTCAAATGAAAACATAATTAAAAGAGATGTCTTTCTCTCTCTCTCTCTCGATTCGATTTAAAATTACGAATATCCTCAAAATTCCCGCATTTTACATTTTTTTGAAATCATCGTCAAATTAAGCGGAGCGAGATCACTCGCTAATGAGGTATATTCCTCCTCTAATTTGACGGATAATTTCGTTCGGTATTCATTGATCACACACGACGCAATGGAACAGCTACGCCGAATCCCGGCGTTTCGCGTTCTGCAGGAATGTAAACATTGATTCAGAGTCAGGGCATAAGCTTCTTCATCATTTCGCATCCTTTATCAGCTTAACGGTGGAATATTTACGTCTCCCGTAATCGTCATTTGCTTATTCAACTGCTCTTCAAAGACCGCGCTTAATATTTTTAAGAACGCTCTTTTTCATTGATACCGAGCTGTTTCCACACACCCGCACTCACACGGTGTTCGCTCTACTCGAACGTTCTAAAACGCTTATCTCGACACGTTTGTTTTTTCTACAAATGGGAGCTGCTAGATAAATAAAATAAAACGATAATCCGTGTACAAGAGTCTTATTTATTTTTCTCGCCAATATAACACATCTCTCTCACCGTGTCTCCCTTCCCATTTCTCGCCCTCTCTCTTTCTCTCGCTCCCTCTGTCTCTCTCTCTCTCTCCCCCTTCTTCTCTTTCTCCCTCCCTCCCTCTCATTCCCTCTTCCTTCCCCTTCTTTCTTCCTCCCTCTCTCATCTATCCCTCCCCTACTCATATTCTGGCGATTTTTCTTCCCTTTTTAAACACTCGCAGTGAACGAACTCTTTCTCTCTATCTCTCTCTTAACCTTAAGCCGTATTTCCGCTCGAGTTTATCGTTTTTACCGCGCAATTTCATTTTCCCTTTTTTATTTCCCATCTCCGGTGTGTATTTATATGTCTCTCTCTCTCCGTCCATTTTATTTTTGGCTTCGTCCCTTGCATGCACGTATTTTATTTTATTTCCGCCTCCCTCTTATGCTCGTTGACAAGCAAAGTGCCTCGTTCGCGAAGAGTCGAACACAAAGTTGACGCTGAGAGAACATGTTCTAAGGGTTTTAGAGAGGGCATCTCCGCAAAGTAGGCTGGAATGAAACGACGGAACCCATTCAGGGACCTCTCTCTCAGCAAGACGAGAAGTGTGTGCAGCGGAGAGGAAGGAGGGAGAGGGCTTATGTCTTGTGGGATGAGATTTTTTATTGCGAACATTTATGCCCGAGTGGTTATTTGTACGAGTGCGCATGTGTGTCTCTGTATGTGTGTGTGTGTGAGCGGAAGAGTGTATGTACTTGCGCGTGTTTAGGAACACTTGCGGTGCTTATTAAAAATACCGTCGACACAAGCTTAAAAATGGAAACTTCGGCTTCATTATCTCTAGCGAATCGTATTCCCTTCAAAGTCAAAGTGAAATTATGCGGAAATTTATCTAACTTTCTTCATCCAATAGTAGCGCGTAGTTAAAACTTTATGCGAGCCTCTTTATGTTATTTTGTATGTAAAGATTTCGAGGCCAGAGTATGAAGGGTAAGGTTAGAGATTAAGCCATTAAGACGTCCAGAAGATGAAAGAGAACTATCAAGAAAAGCAAAAGGTTGCGGGCGACGTGCTTATGCGGAGAACCCGGTTTAAGCAATAATCCTTTCCGTAGGCTGTTTAATGCTGCCGATGACATGAAAGGAAATTTCAATTTTCAATAAGTTCAGTCTAACGTAGATTATGATTTTGACAGTGATTCCCCAACTTCCCAACTATCTTGTCGACACACAACTTTGGATGGGCCGTCGTTTGCGCCGAAATTCAAAAAGGTTTTATCTACACAAATTATTCGTATACGTAACTACTGCTCCTCGCTTTGACTTTTTTCAGGCAGCATTTACTCTCTGAAATCCGTTGTAATTGATAAAACAAATGTTTTCATCGCTCGTTTTTTCATAAAAACTTGTCAAAAGAATTTCATGAAATATTTAAACTTTAGTTTTTTTCACATTTTTAAATTTATAATCAAACGAAAGCCCGTCTAGTGTTATTTCGCACTTTAAATATTTACGTATTTATTAAATATCAACCCTATTATATGCCAGATAAATGATGTCTCTAATTATTTCAAGTCTCTGAAACAGTTCAGCTCCAATTAAAACTGATTTTTGCAGCTATAATAATTATTTTTGGATTAAATTCCACCAATAATTATAGACAGATTAGTTACTGCAAATTCAGTAGAAATTTCAATTGTAAACTTCTCGTGGGAAAATTTCCGAGAACATTCCTTTATGAAAATTTCTCTTGCATGCATTTAAGAAAGAACTTTTTCAAATAAAAGTCAAACTTCACATTTGGATTCACTAGAGAAGTATCGAGCTCCTCTCATGGACGAAAACAAAATTCACGAATAAGCATTTCAGTATAAAAAATTGAAAAAAATAACTAGGTCATGAATCATAATCCTGTTATGGTTATTGGAGATATCTAAGGTAAGCACTGATTTTAAAAAAATTATACTGAAGTGATTATATTTTTATTCAAATTTTGATGTTTCAACGAATAAAAAAACACAAAATTAGAATCGCTAATGGCATTTTCGAAGTTTTAAAAAGGAATGGAAGATTTGAAACTCGAAAAAAAAAACTTTCGCGAATACGTGCTCGGATTTCCAGATCCTGATTATTCAACAGGTTCCGCCAAGGGAAGAGAGAGAGAATTTTTTTTTCAATGGTACGTACCAAAGTTTTGTTACCCGTGCATTTAAACCAACTCCGTCTCAAGCATTTCCACACTCTTTTAAAGGAACTGCAAGCTTTTTGGCAAGCCCCACAGTATCGAAAGGGTCAAAGTTAAGTGGATTAAGAGGTGGTGCGTATTAAGAGGACGACTTCTTTTTATATAAGGAACTTGGTCATTTCATAGAGTTTTAGCAGAAAAAAGAAGGCTAATTCGATGCTAATTTTGAATGGCTGCGAGTGCGCATTTCAAGAAACGCGATTATTCCCTGAAGGGTAAGTTTTAAAAGTTCATTCCATTATTTCAGTCGCTTGAATTTCTTACTTCGTTAGAAAAATCATGGCTGATTATGTTAGAGAAAATTTAATTCGAATTCAAATAGTCTCTCAGTAAATTACCAAACTTTTCTAAGTAGGTATTTGATCTATATGATATTGAATTTAATTTTTCAGTTGAAAATTCTTACTTTTTTATATGTATTTGAGCGTTCTTATGATACGTATACCCACTTCGCGAACAAATAACACCTTTTTTAATGATCTTCCGATTAATTTTTTTCACTGTCTAAAATAAATTAATCTCCGTTTTGCTTTGCTATTAACTAGCCTATTTTATCGTAAGTATTAACAGCTTCGTGAAATTTGGTTCCTTAGTTACATCTAGCCGCCAACTTTGTTACTTTTGGGCGTATGTGAACGCATGATTATAACTTGCTACTTGAATGAAATTGAAGTAGCAAAGATTATAAGAAATTAACATTGGTTATGTCATGCTATAAAATCAGAGAATGAATGGTTATAAATCGAAAAAAATGTACTTGAAATATTATCACGTAATAAATAAACATTTTGAAATTCCTCCCGCATTTCAATTAACCTCTGGGAGCAGCCAATCGACCACAACATAAAAGGGCCTAGCACGTATACAAAATTCGAATTGTATGCCTACAAGCCTCACGCTCTATTCATTCTAGTCAAACATATATGTTGAATAAAAACACAACACTTACGACTTTTAAAAAAATGGGAGTTAAATTCCATGCACAAAAGATACGGTAATTTTGTACAAAGGAAAACATTTACCTTTTAAAGCTGATAGCTTTCCTGAATATACTTCATGTTTTCACAAAAAATTTTCTGAGGTTTATTCGTATTAATTTATCTCACAAAAGCTATCTATTAATTTGCTAAAGATAATAATCGCCTAACGTTTTACCGTCCCTTATGGCGATGATATTCGCGAAAAATATAATGCCACGATAAAACGATATATTCGCCGACTGCCCGAATTATTTCTCACGATCTACAAAGTGCTCTTGCGCGAAAGTGTTTTCTCGTTCCTTTAAATACACCAATGCGTGCGCTGGGTAAGAAAGAAAGATAACATCGCGAATTTTTTATCGCAGGCCACTCCTCCATATTTAATTTCTCGCTCCGTTACGAGAGCACATAAAATTCACTTTGTTTCGCCTCTTTGTGCCCCTTAATGGTGTTTTTACCTATCTCTTTCCCCCCTCCTCCTCCTTTTTCATTAACATTTATCCCACCACCTCCTTATCTCCGAACCCTTTCAAATTCGCCCTAATCGCAGTATTTTCTCTGCGGGTGCCCTTTAATCTTCATCTACTACTTCCTCATCCCAGATTTTTCTCCCGCCTGCTCCCTTAATATCTTTGATCCCGGACCGATACTTCCCTTCCATTTCCCCTCTACCAACGAACCCTTTTCCATTCCTTCTTCCTCCCTCGAACCACCCCTCCCTCCCTTCCCCAACCCTTCTCCCCCTTATCGCCACCCACGCAACCCTTACGCTCTCCACCGGATCCCAGTCTCTTGTCGTTTGCATCGCGCGCTAAAACGCTTGAAAATTTTATCATCCCTTCAAAAACCTTCCTCTCTCTCTCTCTCTCTCTCTCCTCTCTTCTTCTCTCTTCTTCTTCTCTCCTCCTTCTCCTCCGTCCCTGCATTTTGTGCTCCGAAATGGGATTTGGGAGTCTGGACGGTGGACGGTTCGCCAGGAGGGAAATGTCCTCATGCAGTCAAGCCAGAGGGTTTCAATATTTGATTGAGGCCTTATCCCCCAGTTTGGAGGCTCAGGGAAATGTCCCCCAGCCGAACAAGGAGAGCGCGCCGATCTCCTATCCCTACCTCCCCCCCCCCCCACCCCCCCCCCGTTCCTTCTCCTACCTTCTTCCCACATATTCCCCTCCCCTTCCTGAAATTCCCCCGTCGCCTAACTTCTTTCAATGCCTTACCCCTATCCTGGTTTTTTTCCTCTCTCCGAAGCGTCTTGTGTCAACACTGACCTTTTCGACGCTTTTGGTATCCGACGGACGCCGGTTCGTCAAACACACACACTCCCCCCCCCCCCCCCCCCCACACTCTCCCTCCCCCCGCCTCCTCCTCGCTGCACCGGAAAGGGAGAGGGGATTGGCGGAGGGAGTGTCGGATTCGACGCGACGGAAGAGGAAAAGAAAGAGGAAACTTTGAGGTGAAAAAAATATCGAATCCTTTCTATTTCGGAAGTGGGTTTTAAGGTCGCCGAGCTTAAGAGAATAAGTATTTATTATCCTTGTTTTTTCTGTTTATTCTTCCTCGCCGGGATTTTTGAGACGTGTGTAACACGCTCGTCGTTCAGGGAATTCGAAATCAAGGTACACATAAATAACTACGGTAGGTTACGTCTTGGAAGCTGGATCCATAGACAATCGTCGGTACCAGAGATATAATTAAAAGGAACTGTCCGGGACATGTAGATTAGTACTTGGGGAATAGGCGTTTTTTTTGGCTAGATTTATTTGACTATTTATTTGTAATTTTCGTCACTTATTGGCGTTTAATTTATGGTACTTGTTTTTCAACGGATCAAGTAGATTCAGTATTAGTGAAGCTTATAAATAAATAATATTCGTTCGATTTCAATGCATATTTGCACATTTTTACCTGCAAAAAAGAATAACAACTGCAGGGTTGTGGATTGCATATAATTAATGATTAAGGATATATATATATATATATATATATTGCTTTTCTAAGCCAGATACGCATTTAAAATCAGTTATCGGTGAATTGCCGCCGAGATAGACTACTTTGTAGGCTTGCTCAACGGCCTTATGGCTCAAAGAATTTTCTTGATAACGTTCGGAATACGTTTTAGTGTCATAAAAGTAAGGAATAAATTTGATATTTTTGATAATCACTTCGTTGTTTGTGTTCGGCCAAAGTTTAGAAATCTGAAAATATATGCAAAAATATTTTCGTAACTTCAACAGATACAAAACATTTAGCATACAGAAACATTATCAGAAACGTATCTAATTTTCTCCGCGGTGCATCCAACAATTAAAAATTCACAAATGGAAATATTATTGAGGAAGTGAGATAATATTTGGCGTACTCTGGAACATCTGCACCAGAAAAAAACAGACGTGACCAAGAGCAAGTACAGCATCCGCTCCACTTGCATCCACATTTCGGACCGGGAAAAAACCGCCTTTCTTTTACGCCTCGTGAATCTCGCGGCGGTAATTTTTCGCCGCGTTATCCGCCCCGATTAAAACGCCCCGACACGAGCGAAGTCTGGCGTAAAGCTGCGGTGCAAAAACAAGGTGACTCGGGTGTGCGCGCGCCCGCTGTCGAAATTTCGCACTTCCGACTTTGTCCCATCCCTAAACTCTGCACTTAATACCACCCTTCTCCTTCTCCTCCGACACCCTAATAACGGTGCTTCTGGGATGAGAGCGGGATGGAAGAGAAAAGGGGAGAGAGAGAGGTTTCCAGCCCGCTCGTAAATCCAGCACGACGCAGATAGGACGCGTTGTGTGGAGCCGTCGTATCACTCCCGCGAGTACGCTGGCTTCTGTCTCCTCCCATCGCCTCTCCTTCTCTGTGAGTGGTTAGTGGAGTGAAAAGTGTGAGGGAGAGAGATAGTGAGAGAAAGAGAAATAGGCTTGACAAGAGACTTAAAAGCCCGAAAATGGAGGTGCATAATGCTCCTCTCTTTATCTCTCTCTCCCTCTTCGCTTCTGTATCTCTGTCAGGTCGATTCCCGACACTTTTGACTACGCGTGGTTATTTTTGGCGAATGAGAGTTGAAGGGGTAATGCGCCGCCGGCGACGGATGCGTTTCGAGGCGGCAATTTTGTTTTCTTCTTTTTTTCATTTAAACATCCGTTTATTCCTGGTTCGCGTGCTCCTTTTTAAAATTAATAAGATCGGAAAAGGTATGTCAAGAAACCTGCTAGTTTAGAGGTGTTTTTTGTTCGGTTTTATTAGGTAACTAACTGAAAGTACCCGGGGATGAATGTATTTAAAATAATAACGTGTGTCCCTATTCTCATTTAATTAAAAATGTATGCTTGAGCCTATTTGCGTTAATAAACATTATGGATGTATAATATGATGGTTCTACTTACAAAGAGATAAGATTACTTCATTCAAACGATGAAAGGAAGATTCAACTGCTTTGATTGAATCGTTAGAAATGCTTCCCATACGCAGTTAACTGAATAATTATCCGTTAATATTTATGTTGCTATGTATAAATGTTGATATTGCTACAGCAATAAGTTCGATGCTTAAACAAAGTGCGAAGCGAATAACGCTATTCTTTCACCTATTTGAAGGTTTAATTGGCATTAATTGAATCGGAGGCAACAATGACGGTCGCCTTGACAACGTCCGGAAAGAGTACGAAATATCTGAAAAATTTCGAAAACAATTTCGTATTTCTGAATGATTCGACCGTGTAACATGTAAACATCGCAAGAATAAGTTAGTATGGAGTTTTAGCCGTCGAATAAAGCAATAACGAAGAAAATCGGTCCATATTTACGTTTTAATTAATGAATGGAAAAAACCTTGCACTCTGAAAAATCGAAAATCCCGTGTAAACTTATGGGAAAATAAAATTGTCTCCTGGTTTCGAACCCAGGTCGATTTTGCAAATCCCGCGTACCCTATGTTACTCGTAGAGTCATATGAAGTCAATTTGCCAAGTTTGGTCCCGATAGCTCAAAGAGCGTGAGAATATATAAGGAACAGATGGACAGACATTCAATTTTATATATTAAGAAGATTAGGCAAATTTATGCTAATCCAAAATAAAATTCGGTTTTAGGAACTATTACCGTCATCACAATTATATAGTAATTTTAACTTCATGAGTTTAGCTGTTTGTTTGCATTAATTGATACAAACGTATAATAATTATCACAAATAAAATAATTTCTTTGTGTTTGAATGCAAAAAATAGTGATATTCATCTTTTTTTATTTGTGAGTCTTAAAGAAAATAATAATATTTTAATTCTTGTCAGAGTAAAGCGGAGTAATAAATATTAATGAATGCTATTAATTACTACATTTAGCTCTTAAATGTGTGCTCAAAATGTTTTCGTCGTGTAATTAATTTTTCCAATTTTTGAACAATAAGCAATTTTCAAATAATTTAGAAACTCGTTTTGGGTAAATATGGTTATGAAGGGATTTATTACAGAATAAAAAAATCAACTTCACCAAAATAAGTGTTACTTGAAATAAATCTCTTTCACAACAAATGTTCAAAGAAAAACCTCTAAATTCAATACAAATGACCCCGTTCGCAAAGAATACACAGAAACCTTAATTTAACGGCGTAAATACTGCGCTCATTCGGTAGCGTTGGCTTTCATCAGATTACAAGGGTTACTTGTCTTGTCACCCATAAATATTGAGTCCTACGCTCTTGCTCGGAGTCCAAGGGAAGAAAATTGGTGGTATCTACTCCCCCGGCTGACCCATTCTCTTCCCGGCTGCACATCTCTTGTGTTCGCCTTCAGTCGAGAGAGCCTTGGTGTTCTCAAACATTCAGTTCACGGAACAGCGGAAACGCGCCAAGCTAACATCCCTTGGGTCCTCCCGCCTTCTACATAGGGTATGCCTCCTCTCTACCTCCTGTATCATCTCTTATTTCTTTCTACGATCCCAGAACACATATATGCTTATGCCTTAACGCGTTTATGAATGGAAAGATTCCGACACTAGAAAAAGACTGCGATAGCTACAATTTTCACGCCTTTTTAAATTTTCAGACACCCACAAATATAGATGTATGAATAACTATTTGTAAGCGTTTGAAATGCGCATTTCCTTAATAACATAGTCAGATCTACACTCACTTAAGCCTTATTCTTGCGCAAGCATAGAGGAAGCAATAAAGGCGATGTTTAACTTTAAAAAATTATTTAGTTTTTGTTATAATTTTATTTTTTTAGCTGCTTTTTATGCCGGACAACAAAGATTTACGTCAAAGGAATATTTTATATACTTAAAACTTGGTTCACACACAGGCGCACTTGCTACTCAATTCGTGTAATGTATTTCTCCATTCTTCACTTCGCATATGCTATCTTTTAAACCATTTCATGGCGAATAAAGGATTGGTCTTCGTCGGGCAACGTTGTTTTTTTTTTTTTTTTGCCCCGCCAGACACCTGCGCCCCCTTCAGATGTTGCCACCCGTAACGCTCCCGCCCTCTGCCGACTTTTTTGGAAGGGAGCCAAGTCTGCACACCGAGAGTCTCCAATCTTAAGCCCTCTCCGGGATCACTCCTGGAGTTGGGTGTTCCCTCTCCCTACTTACCCCTTCCGTCTCAACTTTCCTCCTTGTATATTTTCCATCCCCTTAAACTCTCCACTACCCTCCGACCCCACCCCTTCCACCTCCTCTCCTCGCTGCATCCTCCGCCGCACGTACTCCCCTTCTATCCCCTTATTTCCCCACTTATGCTAGTTTTCCGACCCAATTCCCCTTCCGTGTGTGCACTTCGACAGCCTTGTTGCTCTTCGCTTATCGCTTATCACGGGACGATGGCTGTTAGTACACTTTTCGCCAACTATCCAATTAGGATTAAACGATTCCCGTGTGTGGGCCGAGGGATTATTTAGGCGGTAGACTTCTATCCAATTTAAAAACTTAAGACTTTCCTCGGCGCCGTTAGTCAGCGCTTTAAACCCGTCGAATTTATTAAGAAAATAAATTCCCATGTTTCCGCAGCGCTTTATCCGATGGCGGGGATGCAAAGCGGCGACGAATATTTCTTTTTATAGAAAGTTTCAAGATTAAATTGATGATTTATAAAAGTTCGAGCTCAAGCGTCGATTTGATCGCAGGTCGCACGTTTACAGTTGATTTTTTTATGCCTAGTGAGTGATAATTGAAAACTGACTTCAGACTAGATGGAGAATTTATGCCCAGCAAGTATTCATTATTCCGTTGGAAGTCTTACGTGGCTATTAAAATACGGGAAGTGCGATTTGGTTGACCGCTAAACAACATAATTATGTCCCGCGTTGCTTAACTGTTCTACTTTCCTCTTTGTGTAAATGTTTTGAAATGTAGTCGCTTAAATATCCGTATCATTCGTTCCGCATTTCAATTATATCTTTCATTAAGCTTTTGTCTCACCGGAGTTCGCTATTTTCTGTTATTTTTATCCAGGTACTGCAGATGAAATTTTGCTGTAGCGCAGAATCGTTTTGCTAAGGTAAATTTATTCAGGTTTGAATCGCTCAACTATGAAAATCATCTCGTAGATAAACACCGCATAAATTCGTTTATTTTCCTAATGAAATCTTTACTCAGCATTCGCTCCAGAAATTACTTTGCTGCTTTAAATTTTCCAACATGATCGTAGGTTTATTTGCAGTAGCCTAATAAGGTGAGTTTTTAAAATTATATTATTGCAAAAAATACTAATCTCGCCTTTTGGTTGAAATCCAATGTAGGTTCGTTATTTTGAAATATATTATTATGTATTATTATTATGTATTAACTATTATTTGCCACTGATCACGGCGCCTTTGTCGCCGAAATTCGTTTATGGTTTTACCCCCCTTTTAATCGCTATTAGCGCGAGCACTTTTTATCAGCTTCATTTCTGCGTTTTTGAAGAATAACAAAGGTAATTTAAGATGTCGGAAATTTACAGATAAAGAAAGAAAATTAGTTAATATATATTAAGAGAACTGATAACTTAATAAATCATTACCGTATTTATCTTCAAGACTTTCATTGTTCTCGTTTTGCAATCGCTAGCTGTCCAAAAGTATTCTTTGACTTTAGTAATATTAATAAATGCAATAAAGAGTTTTACGTTCCGATGGATCCTGCTCTTCTTATTAAACCCTAATAATAATTCAATCTCGGAGAATGACTCGGGGCGAAAATCGGTCACATCTCGGAGACCATTCCTTCAGACAAGTAGACTTTGATTCGGATCAAAAGGAAACCCCAGCAAAGTTTTCTTTCGAGCTCCACCTCTCACGTGTTATGGCACCGCAACCGACGATAGTTTCGCCCAATCAACTTCCGACTGATTTCCTCGTTAACGGCCAGTCCTGCGAAACCCGAACTCCTTCGACAGCGCCCCTTGACGTACTATTTTTTTTTTTTACGAGTGACGTCTGACCTACGTAGGAAGCCCGAATCTCATCACGTGACTCCTCTTCAGACCTGTAATGATTCCATCCTTCTTGTGCCGCAAAAGCTATGAACGTTTCCCATTAACCTCACTGTCCTTATTATAGGGCTCTCTTCTCTTCATACTGAACTCCCTTACAGCCCTTATTACCGCCGGAGTTCTAAGACTCTCTCTCGCTTTCCCTCCGTCTCTCTCTCTCTCTTTCTCTTTCCCGTCATCCTGTTCCAACCATATTCTCCACCGTTACAAATCGTGTCCTTGCATCGCGCAAAAGGAGTTGCGGCAACCTTGCAAAAGGGGAGATTGAGAGGATGAGAAAGTTGGACGGACGACAGACAGACAAACGACTTTATTTAGGGCGAAATTGAGATTACATAGTCCCTTCTTACATTTAACCCTACGTTATGAATTACAAATGACAATAAAAATAATAACAAATAAACATACAAACAGAAGACAAATATCTGAAACTAAACAAATGAAAAAGAACAAAAAAGTGAGAGAGAGAGGTAGGGAGGGAGAGGTAAGTGGAGAACAGGTGAAGGCACATGAATAGGGAGAGAGTGAGAAAGAGAGGGTTTAAAACGAATCCAACCGAGGGAAGAGGGAGCGAATGGGAAAAAGGGAGAGGAGGATAGGAGATGCATATGAAACTTGCGGAAGAGATTGGTGCGAGCATGAGAATGCGATCGTTAGCATAAGTGGCATTCTGGACGAGGAAACTCCTGTTGTGTGTTATTTTTTCCTCCCTTCGTCCAATTTTTTTCTTTTGTGTTTAAAAAAAAACACATTTTAACAGGTCACATGATTTATTGGCTACAGCGTCGTCCCGGTAATTGATCCTTAGTCGGGTCACCGTCCAGGTTTAATTCGTGCGTCGTTACTCTCCTGTTTCTCCCTTCTCCCTCGTTTTTTTCTGTTTCGTGCACATCCCTTCATTCAGTTTGTCTGATTTGAATGAGTTAAGGCGCGGCACTAATTTACTTTTTCCCTCGTTTTTTTTTTCGGCTATCAACCGCGTGGTCGCTCGTTAAAATAAACTTGTATGTTCGGGATTGAATCTTGGGACTATTACTGAGACGACACAGAATGTTTGTACAAATATGTTGGACAAATACTACGCTATTTATTTATTCCTGTCAAAATAAAGAGTTAATTCATTTTAAGATTGGATATATGCTCGCATTGATATACATTACAGCATCGATGGTTTTAACAAATATTATTCAAATTTTCACTTAATCAACTTTCATTGTTTTGAAACGAAAATTTTACTTATAAATTAAGCAGCGAAAAAATCTCCCACCAAGAGAATTGTAACGTAAATTATTATATTGTATATATTATTACAAACAATTTACTGTTATTTGCTGCAACAAACTAACATTTTTATATGCGAACTGTCAAAAGTACCGAACAATTATGCACACACATATATTTTATTTATTATTTGATTTCGTCATTTTATGATCATTCGAGCAAGTCGATTTTCCGAACTAGATTCGTTAAGACACGATGACCAATTTTCTGCTGCGTTTGATTAATAATATTTCAACTCGCAAGCGCGGACCTCGTTTGCAATTTTCGTAGAATATTATATGATTCTTTTCCGATGCCACATCCCTGCATTGGCTCCTTTCCCCTCAGAATAAGGTAACTTTTTTTTACGAAAAAAGTAACCTCGCTTTAAACAACAACCGACGCGCTGATTTAATTAATAAGTAAAAAAAAAAACGTCCCAAGATCCAAGGGCTTTGTCATTCGAGATTTTTTTCTGCGGCGACCATAAAAGCAGGAGCGAGGGAAGGAGGCGGAGGGGAGTTCTATCTCTTTTGTGCATCCCTTAGGCTATATCTTGGCCATCTAAATGTACGACGTTGATGACGCTCGGAGCCTCGGATGGGGAAAAGGGAGAGGACGGAAACTAAATAGGAGGGAGGGAGAGAGAGAGGGAGATAATGGCTTGAATGCGTTCTGTACCCGCTCCCGAGATGAGATGGGTTGAAAGAGGAGGAGAAGGAAATGGACCTTATGCCGCTGGAGATGCGATCAGTAGGCGCCTCCCCCAATTCCTCCAAAAGGAGTCACGCCTTCCCCCCCCCCGGGACCCGTCCCGTGGTTTACCTCGACATTATGTAATATGCATGCCTCGATTCCCCTCTCAACTCGGTCGTTATTTTTTTTCCGCCGTATTATTTTTTTATTTTCGACCTTGTTCTATATAAAGCAGGGGGAGGGAGGGAGAGAAAATGGACGTGTGTGTGTATATATATATATGTATGTATGTATGTATATATGTATGTGTGTATATATATATATATATATATATATACACGAAATGATTTTTAAAAACATTTTTATATTTAGGTTTTTTGCCCAGCGAAAAAAATTACTTAAGGATTTTTACCACACGAAGCGTTCGCGAGTCCAATCCGCCGGAATGAGGCAATCGTTCAGCAGAAGAAGACACAATTGGGACGATATGGAGGAGGAGTATAGCGCTCTCAAACGCGGTGGATGGCTGTTAAGGCGGTTTTATCGCGGCGTTACGACTCAACTATCGTCTCCCATATAATTATACAACTCCGGTGTTCGCGTCATAATTTTACAAGTGTCTGGTGGTGATGTAATCATGCGCGGCCGTCACGGCGAGGGGTAAAAGAGGAGAAAAACGAAAACTCGGTTGCTCGTCTCGTACCGAGCTTAACGTTTAAGTAATCACAGGTGCGGTTAACGGCGCTTGTTGCGGGAATCGTTGCCGTTGAGTTGTGCCACGCTATTTATGCTGCTGATTAAGGTGGCTCTGTGCTAACGTTTTAAAGCCAAACTTTGATAACGGGGTAATAGCTTCGATCGCGTAAATTCCAAAACATTTAATGTTCTCAAACGTCCAAGATTCAAGCGTTAGAAAGAAGACGTCTGAAGGGATGTCTTTATGGAATAAATATTTATTACGGTGTTTTATTTGTTTCAAAATGATTCTTAATAAGTTATTGTAATAAAATCAGGTGTACGTTCAGTTTTTCTACTTCTTCACATTGTTAATTTTTAGTATCAAATTATTTTCTCCGCTAATCAATCAACTTGGAGAAAATTCTGAACTTGACAGGGAATTTTTCTTCTTTTCCAGGGTCCACATTTGTAATTAGTCTTATGCATTCACGCATAAAAAAGGTTATATTTCCTAAAATTCCATCTTTTATACATATTATCTCTGTTACGTGGATTAAGTCAGAGAAGGTTTTAAAGATTAGTATTTAAATTAAAAAACGAGTAAAAATTAGTCAACCTGATGAGCGATTCGTTTCATTATTTATTACGAAGGGTTAATTTTTACTCCAATTAAAAAAAATTACCCACTCGCCCTAGGTTTTCTGCAAGTTCTCATTAGGACTGTATTTCCATTAAGCCTCTCGCTCTTCCTCTGACGTCGGTGAACTACAGCACGCCGTTAAAGTAGTTTTAGACCTTTAATGCTCATCGATGGCGCTTTTGGAATGACCCGTAACCTGACCTGTCTCCCCTTATATACCTCCGAATTTGCCATTACGGTGGCAGAAACTGGAGTTCTTGGAGTTAGGTGTAGGGAGAACGAGAGAGAAGAATGAGAGAGAGAGACGGAGAGAGAGAGAGACGGAGAGAGAGAGAGACGGAGAGAGAGAGACGGAGAGAGAGAGAGACGGAGAGAGAGAGAGAGACGGAGAGAGAGAGACGGAGAGAGAGAGAGACGGAGAGAGAGAGAGAGAGAGAGAGAGGGAGAGAGAGAGAGAGAGAGAGAGACGGAGAGAGAGAGAGAGAGAGAGAGAGAGAGAGAGAGAGAGAGAGAGAGAGAGAGAGACGGAGAGAAGTAAGAAGGTTTCGGGCATTTAAGGTCCCATATTCTCGAATTGGTCGATTTTGGCTTCTCTCTCTCTCTCTCTCGGGCCGGAGAGGAGCCTTCCCAATATGAAAATCGCCATTGCACGTATATAATGCGACTCCTACCAACGGACCATATAGGCGACCTATGCCCTAGATACGCCTTTAAGCACTGCCCATCAACGGCTCTAAAGGGAAGACATTAGGTGAGCGTGCGCCGTCGAAACTGCGCGGTCTTTATCTTGGTTATAGCAGCCTTTATTATGCAGAAAAGAGATAGAAGGATGTATTATAAAACACCAATGAGGATGTCTCTCTCGGAACATGTATTGAGCCAAATATGACGGCGCATTGGGAATCAAGAACGCAGACATCTTTTTTGTCGTTTTTTTAGGAATTAGGAATTTTAGGAATTTTTTCGTGCTCGATACTATCGTGTTATTTTAATTTTGACTGATCATCTGCTTCGTATTTGAAAACATTTTAGACTGGGAGGTGAATTTAATGCAACGAAGTGGAATGATTGAATTCGTCTGTTTGAAATTCATTTCGTCTCTTTCTCCAAGCTTACGATATTTGAGTTAGCGTTTTTTTATCTTCATTTTCTGACGTGGGGGATTGTTAGTGATTAATTGCTCATCATGTGTGAAAATTAAAATATTTTTATGGAGGAATTATAAGAGTCGTGACTAGATCTTCGAGAATGCCTTATACCTACTATTGAAATTGACACAATTTTAACGGAAAAAGTTTGTAGATTTATAAAAGATGCTTAGCGATGGAAGAGTAATTTTAAACGAATTGGATTGAATCCCTGTATTTAAAACCCTTAAATCTCTCAGAATATTTGTTATTCTCTTAAAATTAATTTTGTACTGGGGAATTTTTTTATTTCTTCACAACCATTTCGTGTTTTCGTAGTTAATTTTGAAATTTACTTGAGAGTATGAGGAAGATATTAGATTTGTTTAATTTTTCTATCCGTTATGTTTTCATATTCAATTCCAATATTTCCCGTCAGAGGTTCATATTTGATCTAAATTGGTGCGTCATTTTAATAGGACAAAGACTTAATAGGAAATTTGATGAAATATTCCCAACTTACAAAAATGACGTGCCATTCAATTTTAAAATAAATACATTTTCTTTTACTAAGTCTTGGAAATGGCTGATGGAAGTGGATATTCTCCTTGACAAGAAACTGAGTCGAATGATCGAGGCTAAAAAAAAAAATCATCGTGTGATTTCCGTTTCAGACGTACCGCCGCAGGAGTATGCCGTGCCGCTCCACGTGGGCGGGGAATGCGGAGGCCCAGTCATACAGTCGCCATACCCCGCACTCCCTTCCTCCAACCCTCCAATCACTCGCCCAAACAAGATATCGCTTCTGAACTTCTTACCAGGTCCTCCCCCGGTACCTCCCCCGCCGGAAAAATACTACGCCGCCACGGAGATATGCAAGGTGAATAAATTCCACCCCACGCGAAAAGTTTTTGCTGAATTATTCATGTTTGTTACGCGGATGTAACCTACCATTGATGGCTTACGTGTTGCTCGGAGAAAACCAACGTGTAAACACTGCTGTCGGCTGTCACGCTGACAATTTCTTTCGTGTCGTAAATTGTGCTAATTTTGATTAAATTATCCATGTATCGGCGTTCTCTTAGTTTTTTGGAATTTTTTTTAATTCTACAAGTTATTTTTCTCATAAAGATGTGCTAACAAGTAGTAATTAAAGCGAAACAATAATTTTTATGATAAAAATTACGATTTAAGTAGTGCACGAGCATGGAAGCGGATGCATGTTATTAATGATTTCGATTTATTTAATCTTTATTTGAAAATGAAAAAAAAAAAGTTTTCGTCGCGATATCGACCGTTACGCCTTCGTCGCTAAGAGCGCGACGTCAAAATATCTACACGAAAATAAGTGAATCAACATCAGCGGTCACGCATCGATTTAAATGGACTCGACATCAATCACGTCAACCTTTTCATTCCGTTTTTTTTCTTCCTTTTCTTTCCAGCCTTCGCAGCCGCCCCCTCCTCCCCTGTCCCCACCCCCCCTCTCTGGCACGCGATCACCATCCCCTCCTCCGCCCCCGCCGCTGCCCCCGACCAGTCTCCTGGAAGGGCTGGGTCGGGTGTCTCCAAGTTACGGCGTCGCCACCACTGGTTCGTCGGAGGCGGAGGAGGAAGATAGGGAGGAGGAGGAGGATGAGGATGAGGTTGGGGCGACCCGCCGGAGCCAAGGGGTCGTGGAGACGTCGCCTCTCTCTCCCTTGTGCGAATTCCCGAGGGAGAGGCTGCGAATCATCCAGCAACTGGGACTCGGGGAGTTCGGGGAGGTGAGTGGCGTGCCAACTTGGAAGATTTCGTTTTTTCCGCACGTCTGATTCGATGATCGTCCGTGGTCGCGCTAATGTTTTTTCCTTCTCCTTCTTCTTCTTCTTACATCCCGCCTATTCCTTTTTTTTTGCTCCTACAGGTGCACCTGTGCGAGTTCGAAGGCGAAAATGGTGAAGGCAGGCCAAGGATCGTCGCCGTAAAGTCTTTGCTGAGGGGATCTTCGGAAGCGACTAGGTAAGGACCGATTTTGTTAATTTTCTATGAATGGGAATTAGTTGGATACCTCCATCTATAGTTTTTTTTGTCTTAAATTTAACTCTTATAGTCTTTTTAATCGAATTAAAATTTTCCTAAAATTTACTTTTACCCGCAATTTATCGTATTAAAAATATTTTGCGTTCCAATTTTGTTTAATTAGTATACTCTATAGCAGCGTTTCCCAGCCTGGGTGCCGTGAAGTGTTCTGAAGGGTGCCGCAAAAAATATACTCTTTTCACATTTTTAGCCTCATTTTGCATCGTCGGCTTTCAAAAATGCAAACCAGAGTTAAGTCGACCTTCATTTCGTCGCAAAGGCACTTCGAAATGAAAGAAGATATGGAGATTGGGGTTAGGGGTTCAACTTCACCACGATTATCACTGACGTTGGATAGGGAGGGGTGCCGCCATATTCTGAAAAGTCACTTAAGGGTGCCGCGACTCTAAAAAGGTTGGGAAACACCGCTCTATAGAAATGGAAGAAAGAAAAACTCAGCAACAAAGAGAGAAGAAAAATGCGAATGAAAAATATGAGCGATGAATGGCTCGCCAAAGCCGAGGGGCTTTGAAAAGATTTCTAAAACCAATAACGGAATGAATAGCTTAAAATTGTGCAATTTTGATAATTTTCATTTACGAAGGTGAAGAGGAATTTCAAGACGATGCGCGATGGCTCAAGTCCAATTAGGAACAATCCTATTTAACAAAAATACGGTTCCATCGCAACGATAAATTTTCACCTAAAAACGTTAAATTTTCGTGTTCGAAACTAATTTATGGACAGATTCGACGCGTATTTAAAAAACGACAGCAAGAAAATAAATTTTTATTCTTTTAAGCTTTCTTCGTCCAATTCCAAATTTCGTACGATGATTCTAAATAATTTTAAATGCAAATGAACAACATGCTGCATTCATTTCCGATGCGAAGTTTTAGTTCTTTAGTTTTTACGACCGTTTATTTATTTTTTTTGATCTCCTACTCTTTCCAAGCCAAAAATTAATAAAATAATCCCGAGGTGTATGCAGAGTTTCAGGTCTCTAGGTCTTACGCTCTTGAAGGTGTGCAGGAAACACACACACAAACATTGACTTTATTATTATAGACTAGGGGCTCCGCCCCTGACGCCCCCCGCGCCCAACCCCATGCCACGCTCCGCGCGGCTACTTCTCTTCAGTTAAACTTAAAAAATAATTGCTTCTCTCCTCGCTTTCTCACCTTCTTACTATCCCTCTCTCTCTCTCTCACCCTCCCTCACTCCTACCTTATGGAAAATAGAAATGTCTACCTTGGAGTCGAACCCAGGACTTTTTCCGTCACCATACAATATATGAGTCGAGCATTCTTACCAAATTTAGAGCTTCTATTTCGATTCTTTGTCGAGTAATTAGCAAATTAATATAGTAGAAAGAAGATAATTTATGTGTGGTAACACATTTATTTATTTTACATGACGTCACAAGGGGCGCGAGATGAAAACAATTACGCTTATTATTAATAACTTACACATTATGAAAATCGATGTATTGAATATTATTATTATCATTTACGATATTATCATTTATTATTATCGTCTATGATCAAATAGTGGGTTACGGCACTATGACGTCATAAGTTTACACCGTTGCTATGTGTAAGTTTCCGTTACTATGTGGAAAGACGTTTACTATCTTTTTTATATTATAAAGAATAAACACCGATGTATATATGTCACACAATACAATATATACCGTCCGTCCCACACTGTATCTCAAAAGCCGTTCGTCGTAGAGATATGCGGTAAACTGCGTTTTGTTACTACAAGCTAGGAAGGCCCCTAGAAACTATTCTCAATTTTATAAAGTCCCGGGTTCGAATCCAGGAGAGAATTATATTTTCCCATAAGTTCACACTGGATTTTCGATTTTTTAGAGTGCAAGGTTTTTTTCCTTCTTTCGTTAAAACACGTAAATATGGATCGATTTTCTTCGTTTTTCTTTATTCGACGGCTAAAACTCTATGCTAACTTATTCTTGCGATGTTCCCATGTTACATGATCGAATCATTCAGAAATACGCATTATTTTTCGACATTTTACGGATATTTCGTACTCTTTCCAGACGTTGCCAAGGCGACCGTCATTGTTGCCTCCGATTCAATTAATGCCACTTAAACCTTCAAATAGGTGAAAGAATAGCGTTATTCGCTTCGCACTTTAAGCATCGAAATTACTGCTGTAGCAATGTCAACATTTATACATAGCAACATATATATATATACGCAAATAGGCTCACGCATAAATTTAAAATTAAATGAGAATAGGGACATACGTTATTTTTAAAACACATTACAAGGTTATCTTCTCTTCATTGGTATTCTACATAAACGGTTGCATTGATTGTTATATAAAAAAGAAACGACATATATATTTGAATAAAAAGAAAAACATAAAATCTTGCGATCATTTACTGTGTAGGGAAATGGAGAAACAGAAGAAAAAATCTGCTATGACCGGGAATACGAACCTGGGTCAGCCACTTGCCGGGCGCATACTCTACCACTGAACTACCTTAGCAGACTAATCCTCCTGTTTCTGAGCGGCAATAGTTTCTTAGGTTGGGACTTTTAAAATGCAGATTTCTGACTGACTTCGCATAATAAATTGTCAATACGCAAACACAGCCGTGCCTTCAGCGAGATTCGAACCCACAAACTTTACATTGGGAGCCAAATACATTAAAATCCTATACCGGAGAAATACATTATTAGAGTTAAATGTTAATTATTGAGATCAACTTATTTTACATACTTATTAATTTTTTATAAATCAATTGAAAATATACCGCGCAAACATTGCGCGGGTTCAGCTAGTAATATTATAATAGATTACCACTGCTTATTTCCCGTCATTTAGCGTAATATTGACAAGATAGTATATTCTCTTTTCACATTATATTTGTCGAATAAAGAAATTAAATACTACTATTATGATGCTACTCGTTTTGGTATATCATGCCTATATTAATTTTTATTCTATTTTAAATAGATGACAGTATTTTTACAATTTTATTTTTAAATTTTTGTTAATTTTAGCTATCACTGATAAAAAACAAGTTTATTTTATTTTATCTTTTCTCATTTGTCAGTTGAAAATCAAAAAGGAGGGAAAGGACTAGTTTGCGTAGCATTTCTGTAAACATTGTTTCATTTTTTCCATTCCATACATAAAAAACCACGTCGGTGTAATTCAAATTCGGATTCGACTATTTAAAATAAAAACACGTCACATTATTTTTAGTTAATTTTAATGGATAAAAACCTAATTTCAGCGAGTGACTTTGTTATTTTCAGTCTACTTTATTGACGGCATCGCGGTACTTTTTAATACAAAAAAAACCGCTTTACGCGGACGCAGGAAACCCAAATTACCGCCGCTAACCCCAACACAAAATGTACGTCACAGATATGAAGCGACCGGTGCCGTATTCGCTCATACAAACACACAATCTGTCTCTGCTTGTTTTTTAGCTTCGCAAAATGGAAAATTCCTAGTTTGAGAGATGAAAATTTATACGAATTTTTAAAAATTCATGTACAATTTGGGAACAAAAAATCCAACAGAGAACCGCGATTTCGTTGATTTGAAATTCAATATTTAACTTGAAGATCATCGGAAGAGCACGCAATCAAAAATCCCTTACCTTTTTTTTTATTTCGACTCTTTTTCCTCGTCACCGCGGTTTTCCAGCTCGCAAATCGATGACCCCAGGGCCGTTCCGTGGTAATTTGTCGCCTGGAGCAAGCTTACTGAAAATGCGCCTTAACCCCTTCAGTTCTGAATTTTTTAGGGGCGCCGTGGCGTAGTGGTGGGGACGGATGGCTTGCTACGCTAAGCATACCCGGTTCGAATCCTGCAAAGGTGGGATTTTTTCCGAGGTTGCTCGGTTCCCTGTTTGCGTGGTTAAGAGGAGAACACGCAAATCAGCGCTCCGTCCTTCGGAAGGGACGCAAAGCCGTTGGTCCCTTTGGTGCTTCTCGATAGGAGTAGGCTAATGCCGGCACCTGGTTTCTCTCCTCACTTGCTTTTTTATTTGGACTGAGAAGCCTACTAGCGCTGTAGTCGTTGGAAGTCACAAGGTCCCAATTCACCTGAAAAGGCGCCTTTAAATAACCTTGCCATAATATCATCGAGGACTGAATAAAACTTTAAATTAACACCAAATGGTACACAGAAATGATATAAACAAGTAACAATTAGTAGAATATTTAATAGGCTGACGTTATGAAGCCGTAACTTTGTGGTCAGGAATCGCAATCCTGGCGTATTTTTTAATCCTAGGCTTTTGGGATTCGAAATCCCAATCCTGGTATCCCGATCCCGTTTTATTAAAAATCCTACATACAAATTAAAAGTATAATTTTAGACGCTGAAATAGTAAATACTCTTTAATTATCTTATTTTCATACCGTATACTATCTAACACACTGAAATAATTAAAGGTATGAAACTTTTAAAATTTATTTTTCAATTTCGTAGCCTGTACTTCGTAACAAAATTATCAATATGACTGCCAAATCTTCCAATTCCAACAAGAGGAGGAAAGAGTTTCTTAAAAAGAGGTAACGTCCTCTGCAGTTCGTAATTAGAGCTCTGATGTAAGGGTTTGGAGGAAGAATAGAGTATTTAGTCTCAATCTCACCCAATAAAGACGCTTATCTATTTATCTATCCATCTATATACATTAATCGGAAAATCAAATTCTCGCATTAAAAACAATACTAGGGGGCTCCGCCTCCTGGCCGCTTTGCTGCCCAACCCCCGGCCAGAGCGAGGTCCTAAGGTCCCCCTCCCCGTTCTTCTCCTCCCGCCGGGCGATGTGAGGAGGCCGCGGTTACAACAAATCATTCGTGTAGTGTAATGAGGAAAAAATACTTAATTACATATATCTTAAAACAGTACATCTATATTAACCTGGCTGAAAGAATGACAAAACGCGACGCAGTGTTGTCAAATTTCCCTTTACACCGTTTCTTTCCATAAGCTCAGCTTAACTAATCTGAAATTTTGCATTTATTTGAAAATCTGCACTAATGAAGGATTAAAATGGGCTTTGTTAGGTGAAAATCGGTTGAACACAAGGGAAGTTATGGACGAGTAACGAAATTAACACTCCGTATTAATATATAGATAAAAACAGAGTATTTAAGTAACAGCTGGTGGGGAAAGAACGATAAAGATTAAAACTATACTAAAAATCTGATGTGACCAACACGTGGCTTTCTCCATATAACAGAGCAATGACCATGATTGCCAACTTAAATAAGCGTCCGCGGGAATAATTATCATGAATTACACACGTGAAACATTTTTTAACATTTTCAATTGCCTTTATTTAAAGAACAATAAGTAAAGATAATTGTTAGCTGTTTCTATGGATAATAAAATATCGATGCGCAATTAAAATTACCCTTGTCACCGCAACGCAATCCGTCCGAAGCTCAGGAGTGAAACGATCCTTCTTCGCTAACTACCAAGGGAAGACTGGTGGGTGAAGCGTAAATTCAAATAAGAAGGGATGGGAGCTTGTGGAACGAATTTCTCCAGGCCGTGGATCTGGTTTGGAAAAACTCTTTGGCGGAATCGGGAAAATATCATTTCCACGGGACGAACGCTGGGGGAGGATGAGGAATCGGACAGATCTGCTAAATGACCGCCGGTATTTTCATGTGCACACCCAAAATTCTTTAACCCACTGACACTGTCAATGACAGTGAGATTCTTCTAGAGCAGTGTTTCTCAGGCCAAGTCCTGATGGCCCCACTGCTAAATTTAGGGTAAAAGTAATATTTGGTCTTTCGAAAGAGAGACTCCAAATAGTTCATCGATATAAAATAACAATACACTATAATATTAATGAACTTTCTGTTACAGACCTGTTTTTAGTTTAAAAATAATATAATTTTCTCATAAATTATATACGAATTCAAACCAATTCCGTTATCATCAAAAACTCTTTTTCGATCAAAGCTGATTTAAAGATGCATCCTAATTGCAGGCCAAATACCAAATATGACTTCAAGGATATTTATTTCAATTTGTCATTTCTTCAATATTTTAGTAGGTATCAGCAACAAAATATTTGAGATTTCTTGTATATTGAAAATATTTTAAGAAAATTTAATTTCCAAATACCCTACGTACAATTAATAAGCAATGCACTGTGCTTACCAAGTTATGTTCAATAGAACTCCTCAGTTACTTTTATTTACGCAGTCCAGATTTTTCCGCTATAAAATCCCTATTACATTCATAAGAATTCATTACCATTCGTATCATTTTCTCTTTAAATATTAATCAAATATCCGTAATTTTTACGTGTGAAAATCATAATTACAGTAACCCGCAATCGTCACTACAGTAGGAGCAAATTCTGCAATGCTAAAAAAAATTGTCTCTACTAGGCTTTGGAAAGATATAATTGTTTATAATAAAAATAAATAGAAATGAATTCTTAGTAACGAATACCAAGTCGAAAGTTATCTGTGTAACAAACCACATTCCTGTAGATATATATAATATTTCGAAAATTTACATAGAAAGGGTAAATACACCTTTAATATTCAATGATTTCCATAAAAATATATTCCTCATCCTACATAAAATATTTTTCACACTCACTGCTATAAATTTATATGCGACAATTTGGGAGACCTGTGATAAACATTGCTATATCATAAGAAGACCATGCCGCTCTAAACGACTCCCGAAATTTTAGCGAGGATACTACGCGCCGAACACATTGGCGCATAGCAAGAAGTGGATAGAAAGTAAATATAGAAAATATGCCGTGTCCCGGTACAGGAACATTTCCCTGTTCTGCTTTAAATTGAATAATTTAACTAGCTCTAATATTAAAATCTTACAAAAGATTAACCCAAAAATGTTTTTCAATCAAGCATTTTTGCGCCATTAAAATATTTAATCTCTTCCAAGACATTAAAATTCCACCAATAGTATTGTTTTCCTGACGCGTTTTATCGCAAAATAATTAATTCATGGACAACGAAATAATTTTACTTAAAGTTTTTCGAATTATAAATAAATAAATTACAACAATAGGTAATATAATTATTAAATAAATAAAAAAATTTCGTTTACATACCCCAACTAATAAAGTCAGCCCGCAATGAATCCTTATAAATATGTTCTGCTACATTGGAATGAAGAGACAGAATAGCATCCTGCAAATTTAAAATTAGTAGGCGAATAGGGTTTTTAAAATATAGGAAAATAGAATCATAAGACACGTATGCTAAATTTATAATATTTTTATAATACATACTCTTATAAATATGTGATAAAGTTTTAATCTACTCCACTATAAAGGACGAGCTAAAACCCATAATCCTAAGTTTTTACTCGAAAATAATTATAGATTAATTAAAAATTTTCTGTTATATGAGCATGATAAAAGAAATAAGTACAGTTGTTTTCATAAAAATGTTTTAATCTGTAAAAAACCGCTAAGTGCTGGTTAACTATGTGCAAAAAAAAGATCCTTCTCCAACCACAAGACAGGAAAGACTGAAGAAAAGTGAGCGCAAATCATAGAGAGAAGGATTGAGAGAAATGGGCATCTGCATGTTCTGAGGGGATGGGGGGGGGGGGGGGGGGTTTGGACGATCCTTTTCATTTTCAGAACAAGCGAAGTGGGAAAAACCCTTTCGGAAATGTGGAGACCCAGAGGCAAGACAACGGACCTCCCGGTGTGCATGCGGAATCGGGAATATAATCCCATGTGTGAGGGTGGGCATACTTGAGAAGGAAAGGAAACCAAATTATTTAGGGTAGCCACTTGGTTTCATAAGCCTACGTGGTACTTTTGTCTCGCAGTCCTGCTGCCACTAATTGTAAGTCAGAGACCTTCTTGGATCCTTCGTCGGTGCAGGACGACGCGTCGTCGCGACGGAAGGAAGGAAAAGCGCTTACGACTTGGTGGACTAAAAGAAGACAGGCATAAATCAATCGAGTCTAGATTTTCGTTCTTTTCGGCTAAAATATTAAGTATAAAAAGAGTGGCATTGCAGTCTGCGTATTAATCATATCACGTTGAAAATTTTGTCAGTGGCCGCATAAAAATGTTCTGGTGGCCGCAGTTGAGAAACGCTGCTCTAGAGAAAATGCTGTACTCCTTTTGGGCATTTCAGTTTACCGTACTTTCAATATGAAGTACATATAAAAATTCAGGCTCCCTAGAGCAGGGGCGTTTTTAAGACTTCGAACTACTCGGTGCAATTTTCATAGGGGCCCGTTTGAACTGATCTGCTATAAAAATTCAAATTTTCATTCTCAAAATTTTAATTAAGTTATTGGTTTTATTTAACATAAAATACCGAATGTGTAAATTGATGAAGAATCGCTTATTGACTGCGATTCCGATGGTTATGAACACAAAGGCAAGCATCTGAACAAGAATCAATCAATCTCGCCATTCGTGATTTAATTCGTTTCACCCAGGGGTCGTCATCATGCGGCTCCTGAGTCGCAAGTGGCCTTTTAAGGACTTATGTGCGACTCCCGTCAGAAAATCTCCCTTATAAAACCTCCAAAAAAGAGATTGACTTCGTAAATTATTTTAATAGAAATTGCAGAAAACTAAAAAAGTATGGACGCATTACGTAGAATAAACGTTTGTTTTACAGATATAATAGCAAAAAGTTAAACAATTGCCCTAGAAATACGTTGTATCGAGATTTTACTATAGTGGGTGTGCGGGGGAAAATATTTTGCTGCTTTTGTCCATGATACTAATATATATTAGTATCATGCTTTTGTCTTCCCGATTTTCCCCATCCGTTTCTGCACATGGTGGTAAAAACATCGAAAGGGGGAAGAGGCATGCAGGCATGGGCGGCCCGAGAAATTTTGGCGCCCTGGGCGAGATAGCACTCCAGCGCCTCCCCCGTAAATGTTCTTTGAGATATTTACAAAATACACGTTAATTTATTCATCGCGTTGTAAAACTTATTGATAACGAAAAAATAAAAGGAATGCCATTAAAATTGCAGCCTGTTCATGGTATAAATTGGTGTCAAATATTTATTCGCCTGCAAGTAATAGATAGATGATCGGGATAGCGCCCTCAACACTTTGGTGCCCCGGGCAGTCGCCCATAGCTCGGGTCGGCCCTGAATGCAGGAAAGCATGTTTTTTGACTGGTAGGGTTTAGGCAGCTTACCAGTATTCTATAGATACAAAGGAACGGACGGATAAGCGTCCCTAGAGGTTTGGCGCCTCAGGCGGCCGCCCGGCTCGCCCTAATGGGCCGGATAAATTCATGCCGCGGGTTGCCAGTTGGACAGCCCTAAATTCTAAAAGGTTCCAAGTGTTCTCCATACTTTCGGCTGATCGAGATAGTATCCTGGAATAGAAAAAAGAGCCCTTTTCGCGTAGTAAATGTAGTACGTGAGCGACCAAGCATCCCTTTTGTCTTGAGTCAGAGTCTATAGACCTGCTGGCGTCCTGCGTGAGACAATTGTGTAGGATGCCCCGAAATATAAAAATGAATGGTAAATGTGAAGGAAGTCCTGCCTTTCACTTGAGCTATTTGTGCGAACCGAATAAAAGTTTAGAGCTCCGAAGTTCTTGAAGGCTTGAAAAATATCCGAGCCCAATGGTGCCTAAAAAATATGGCGCCTGGTGTGGTCGCTCCACTGCTCCATGCCAACGCACGGCCCTGGATGACCCCTTCTCTTACCCCCCCCCCCCCCCATTCCATTCTTCCGTCCGTGTAACACGTATTTGACTCGTCTTTCTCAGGTCCGAATTCGAGAGAGAGGTGGGGCTGTTATGGAGGCTGAGGGATCCCAACATAGCGAGGGTCCTCGGGGCCTGCTTGAGGGTCACGGAGGAAGGAGGCGGGAGGACGCCGGGTAAAGAGGGTCCTTCCGCGGATGAGAGGAACCACGGACCGCCTCCAGCGCCGTGCGTAGTGATAGAGTACGCCGATTTCGGCGACCTCAACCAGTTCCTGCAAGAGCATCTCGCCGAAACTGCTTCGTCTCCGTTGCCCCTGAGCGCGAACACTCTAAGGTTGGTACCACTTTTTTGTAACCTGAAACGAAGTGATTTTTACGAGTCACTTTATGGTTTAAAAATTCGCTTTTTGCTCAAATAATGAGTTTGAACATGATAAACTTTGTGACACATACCTGAGGTTAAAATTATATTCGAAATTTCGCAGGGGGGAAAGGAAAATCTTGCTGAGGAATAAATGTTCCGATTGAGTGGACATAATTATTTGTCTTCAATTTGAAAATTTATTTATTTATTTATTTTAGTTTTGACACGCGGGTTTAGTTTTTCCAGTTGAGTAATTGAAGGATAAATTTGAGCAACAGCATGCCGTTATTCTAAAAGTAATATATTTGAAGCTAAAAAAATTTAACGGCAATTTTTTTTTCAAAGAAGTTATTCCTGTTAATTTTCATTATTTGATTTCTGTTTTACAGGTGACACGCAATATACACAAATATATAGCTATGCTAACTTTAATCTTTTCAGAGTAATACTTTTCGCGAAATTTGACGGAAAAACGCGATTAGTTCATTATTTATAAATGTGTCGCACAAAATCAATAACGAAATATATTTTTAGTTTACAGAATCAACTGAAGTAAAACGGTGTTTTTTTTAACCTTTAAATTACAAATGAAAGTAAAATCAACCTTTGATCAAACATTAGTTTGATTAAATAAAGCGACGTATTTTATGTTCGCGGGCATAGCCGTTAATCAAATTTCATCAGGTGAACGATTTCCTCTTTCCAGTTATGGCTGCCTTATTTACATGGCGACGCAAATCGCTTCGGGGATGAAGTATTTGGAATCACTGAATTTCGTGCACAGGGATCTGGCAACAAGGTGAGCTTTTTTTTTTCCTCCTCCCTTTCTCCGGCAGTTCTTCAGAGGAGGAAATACTTTTCAGCGAAGCACGTCCACTGATTACTTTATTTTATTTTTCGGGAAAACGGTCTGAACAACACGGCTACCCGAGTGCACAAAAGGCGGAGCACGCCAAATCCACTCCGGAAAACGGCAGCACAAAAAAAAAAAAAAAGACTCAGTTTTTGATTAACAAGGCGCTTTAAACCTTAAGAGTTCGCGAAGCGCGCACAAGAAAGCTCCGCGTTATTTTACTAATCCCTTCACGTAAAGCTATTTCCATCTCTCTTTCATTTCCTTCCGAAATCTCGCTTTAATTTTGTCCTCGACACCGCCTCCTCCTCCCCCATCTCCCCTCTCATTCCCGCCCCTCTTCCCATCTCCACTTATCCCCCCCCCCTTTCTCCCCCCCTCCCTCCCCTCCCATCGGATATAAGATGCAAAAGAGAGAGAGATTTCCTTTACAGCCATTCCTCCCTCTCATTTATCCTCTCATTTCTCTCCACCTCCCTCCCATCCCGACCTCCCCTCATCTCTATCTTCACCCTTTCCGTACCTCACTTTTTTCACACCTCTCTCTCTCTCTCTCTTTCCACCCCGTGGATCTGACGATGACTAATTTTGTATCCTTCCGCTCTTGTCCCTTGCCACGGGCGTGATGTGAGAGTATAAGATTCTCTCGACATAGCAAGCGAGCTCATATTTCCTCCTATTTCCTACGCTTCCACTCTCTTTCTTTTGTTATTGCTTGTTTTCCGCATTTCTACACCTTCGAAATCGTCTCCCTTTCCGCTTCTGTTTTTTCCCTTTTTTTCGCGCATTAATCTTTCGTCTTCTCGTTTCTTCGTCGTCGCATTTTATGTGTTCAATCCGTCGCTCTTTATGATTTCTTTTTTTCGTGATGCATTTTTGTTTTTGTAAGCTCCATTTTTTTTTTTACTTTTCCGGCATCTCGATTATTCCTTATCGATTTGTTTTCATTTCACGTTCACCTTATTTTTCTAGGCTCGGTGTCTTTATACTTTTCATATATTACTTAATATACTGTATATTAATCGCGAAAAAAATTCGATCTCGAGATTTTGATGGAAATATACGTTTTAGGTGTACCTGAAAGTTGTTTTCGCCATGCCGTCTGTCTGTCTGTTCGCGACTTTAGAACCTAAACTGTAGAGCGAAATTGAATGAAATCTCTTACTTGGGAATTTATCATACAGAATATTTTACCGTCGATTTCACCAATTAGTTTCTTCTTACCAATTCCACTTTCCTTTTTACCCAAAGATTCCGCTTCCTTCCTTCCATTCCTCTTTTCTCTTTTTACTTTATCCACATACGTAGTATAAAGTATTGTAGTCATGAAAAAAATCGAATTCGAGATTTTAACGGAAATACACGTTTTGAGGTCCCTAGAAAACGTTTTGACTATTTTCTCGATGTGTCTGTGTGTATGTGATAGGAATTTTTCGAAAAACTGATTGTTTATTATATATTTTGATCCATAGAACACATTTAGACTTTTCGGAATGATGTCTTCTGTGTGTATGTGATTTTGGGCGTTCTAACTCGAAAAGTACTTGCCATATCATTACCAAATTTCAAATGTTACACTTTGGTATGAGCACAAAGAGCTGATTAGTTTTTGGACAATACCGGTTAACGGAAAGTCGAGGTTTATTCGAAACCCGATTCGGTTTTTGCTATATTTCTCCGTTAAAACATCATTCTTTTATATACAATTCTATAAAAATGTTATAGAGAATGTAATTTTCTACAACTTTCATTTGAAACAATTTTCCATAGCAGTTATTGTTTAGGAATTATTTATAAATAATCGGTTTTTTCGGTTTCCGTCAAATATCTCCTTAAAAACGTCGTTATTGGTAATCTTCGTGAGAACCAAAGTTGTAGAGAATAATATTTCTTCCAAGTTTTGTTTGAAACAAATTTTCGTAGAACCTTCCATTTCGGAGATATTTTGCTTATTCGTAAATTTCTAGTATACAGCGCCACCACCATGTAGCGGTGAATTCTGTAAACTTATTCAAAATAGACCTAAATTACGCCAATAAGGACGACTGTATTCTTTCACGATACGAAATAATAATTTTTCCGTATAATGCTATTCATAATAATTTAAATATCTATACCCCAAATATGGAGAAAGTCATGTGTTGGACACATCAGATTTTCTCTCTTTCTCTCTCTCTTTTTGTTCCATCCGTGCTCTCTTCCTCTCCTCCTAATTCCTTTCTCCCTCCCTCCCTCTCTTCTCGGCATAAACAAAGCATATTTATTCCTCTCACTTAAAACACGTCTTCTTTCTTTAGCTCGAGAACTCGCTGTTGTCTTTTTCATTCTCCTTTTTTCCTCTCGCTTACGTCACCTCGCCATCTTCCGTGCGCCCTTATAAAACAAAAAAAATAATAATTTCACGACCCTCGAAATGCGCTCGGAACATTTTCCGAGGGGGTGTCTAAATTAAGACTTCATAATTTATGTGTGACAGCGTTATGCTCTTCGCTCTGTCAGTGATGCCGGACGAAAAAAATTGTTTTCATTTAACCCACGAGAAAGGCTCTTTCTCTTTCTCTCTGTAGGCTGGGATAATAATGCGTACGAGGGATAGGGGTAGTAAGAAACGCCCTCTTTTCTTGCCTCTTCACTACGTGGCAATTATTTCGGCCATTTTGTGAGTGCCATTTGTTTTAAACTCGGATCTCCGATTCGATTATTGAAAAGTTGCCCGTTTTATGTGCTTTGTGGAGGATTTGATCGAAGTTGAGAACAGTGATGGTTAAAAATTTCTCGTTTCCTGTGAAAAATTGCTGCAAAAGATCGCTATTCAAGAAAAAAATACATCTCATTGGAATTTTGAAATCTGCTTCAAAATCTATTCAAGTTGCCATTTTTGCTTTCTCAGTACGTAGTATAGGATAGAAAGTATTGTATTCGTAGAAAAGTCGAATTCGAGATTCCAGCGGAAATATACGTTTCGAGGTCACCTGAGTACGTTTTTACTATTTTCTCGATGATGTATGGTAATATGTACTATACTAAATGACAAATTTTTGCTCAAAAAATTAATAATCAGATCAGTACAAAACTTTATATTTAAGATTTTTATTAGAAAATAAAGATCTGAAAAGGTTTTGGCTGAAATTACTCATTCGGAATTGGAATGTTTATTCTAGTCGTTTTTACGTTTTTTCCTAATTTCTTCTTATAAACTCAATTTTCGTAAACATTTGTTATTATAAAAGTTGTCTAAAATGTAATTTTCTACATGTGTTGTTTGAAATATTTTTTCGTTAAACTAATAATTAAGGAGATATTTAGATGTTTCTTATAAATTAATGCTAAATACGTCGCTAAAGGATACCATTGTTTCCGTTGCTATGATAAAATTTTATATAATAATTGTTGGTAACGTTGCGTACACTGCCAAAGGTAATTTTAATTGCGCATCGATATCCAGCTAACAATTTTCTTTACTTATTGTTTTATCAAAATAATGACTATTGAAAATGTTTAACAATTATTCACCAGTGTAATTACTGATAATTATTCTTGAGGACTTTAATGTCGAGAGCAGTCATATTCATTGCTCTGTATGGAGAATGTTATGTGCTGGACGCATCATGTTGTTTTGTTTTTGTAATAGTGTGCTAGCATTTTATTTAAGAAAGATCTCAAATTTTTCTTTCTGGTGAAGGTCTGTTTCATTGTTGTGAAACATTTTTTTGCTTCGAAACGCTTCTGTGTAACTGAAAGTGACTGCTGTCCAACGCGGAGGATTCTCGTATACGTATCTGCAAAGAACGTTTATTTCTTCTAACCGCAGAGGGGTTTATTTTCGTAACGTAGACTGCAGAATGTTTGTTAAATGAAAATTTATCTTGATATGCGCGAAGTATTTTCTCCGCCAGCTATGATCTTTTGCGACGAGATTCGAAGTGAATTCGGATTCGAGTAAATAAATCACATTCAGAAGATCTCAGTAATTATAAAATGAAAATTTAAGGAAGGAAAAATATTTTCCGACACAAGTAAATCTGAAATAAAAACCATTGTGTGAATATTACCCATTTAAAAAAATTCTAAAAAATTAAAAGAACTTTTGAATATTCCAATTCTCATCTACGTTTTATATATGTATATGTGTGCGTGTGTGTATAATCTCATATATATATATATATATATATATACATACATACATACATACACACACACACACACACATATATATACACACACACGTATATACATATATACATACATACATACATACATACATACATATATATATATATATATATATATATATATATATATATATATATAAAAATATTTTTCAGCTAACCACAACGTCGTGTTATAATGAATCCAAATCGTATATGTATATATATGTGTGTGTGTGTGTGTATATACACACACACACACACATACATATACGAGTTGGATTCCTTATAACACGACGTTGTGGTTAGCTGAAAAGTATTTATTTTTAAATTCGGCAAAATAGATATAACGTTATTAGTTGCCATGTAAGATAAGAACCTAACAGAATGTTACAGGGCAAAACTACGATTTGGGGCCCCCCACGCAAGTCAAGTTTTTGGGGTCCTCATTTATATAAAAAATTATTACATTATTATATCGTTTTTACTGTGGCTGAAATTAACGAATGTTGATGTTTTTCAATGTTGTTTACAGCCCGAAAGTTTACTAATTGTAAGTGCTATTCCGAGCATGAATGTTGAATGCAAAACCCAAATACTTGGGATAAAGCCCCCAGAGATGGCAATCCTAGTCACGCACGAAACCTGAAACACTTCAAACTCTAGTCATCTACATAGGGGTACTCCCTCACGCGGATGAGGAATGTTTTCTCATAGCGTCTAATGATTAAACATTTTAAGGTTAGGAACAAACAAGTCCAAACACTTGTGATTGGTATTTTCGTCTTCATTTCGAGCGACGAAATCTTTCATTCCCATCAGGATATTACTACCCCCAAATACCTTGCGGCAGATGACGGGAAACTTTCTAAGTATATTTGTGGGGCCTCCACGCACTGCGTGGGCCTGCACCCCCCCCCCCCCCCCCAAGTTACGCGCCTGCTACTGTTAGGCGATGTAATTTGCTTTAGCTTTTCCCCCAAGACCCATCATTCCGCCATTTACGAGCAAACGACGCAAAAAAAAACGTCTCCCCCGTCACATCCCTCTCCGATCCGTTCCCATGCGCTTATCTCCAGTTATCACGCTGTCACGCCGGCGTCAGTTCGCAGCATCCTTTTTGTCCCCACACTCTCTAATCGACCCCTCGAAAAGCGATAGGATCGATCGCGAACTCGCATATTTCCCACCCGACGTTGATTCAACCTACTTTCGTCACGTCAACGCGTCGACTCCCTCGGCGATTACTCTGAATTCCCCCTCACCTCCCTAGGCTTCCATACGGCACCTAGTGTTTTTACTCCAGCGCCTCGTTTCTTTTTTTTTTTTTTTGCGGACCTCCGTCCTACTTGATCAGTCATTTTAATTTTTTAAAACATTTTCCACCTTTGTGCCGGTGACCTCTTCCTATCCTCCTCCATCCCCGCTTCATCTTTATTACTTACTACTGATGACCCACCCTTCTCCACTCAACCTTTCCCGTCCTCCTTTCCTCCTTTCACTCCTCCCCCACCTCCAGTCACTATCCCTGTTCTCCACTCACCATCTCCCTCCCTCCTCTCCCTCCCCCTCCCTTCCTCTCCTGGATTTCCCCCCTCCTCCACAAAAACGGCGACTTAATTAAAGTCTCCGGGCTCACGATAGGGCCAGTTGTATGTCTACTTCTCCGCTTTTATCGAATTGTTTGCGTCGTTTGAGCGTTCCTTAAAACTCGAATATCTTTTCCTGCCTCGCCCTTCTTCTCCCATTCCTCACGCATCCCTGCCGTATCCACCGTACGCACCCATTCCTCTCCATCCCACCTCCTATATCTTCCCACCTCGTCTTCCCGTGCCCGAAGCTTTTCGAGTCTTCTTTTTTTTATTTTCCGCTCCTTGTATCTCTCTCTCTCTCCCCTTCGATTTCTCCGACTCCCCTTACGATCCCTTTGTCGTACCATTCTTCCACGCCCTCTTTCCCGACATTTTCCTGGCGTCCGTTTTCGCCTTCATTTCGACGGAGGACGACGCCCGGGAGGGGGAAGTGAAATACGAATGCGTGATTGCTATTGTTATTCGAAACTTTGAAATATAAACGCCGTTTTCGGCAACTTTCTCGAAGGTTATTAAGGCTTTCTACGAAACGCCTTATGAAGTCGTAAATCTATCGATGTAATGCACTCTTTTCAAAGGAGTAAAGAGGAAGATGGGGGCGCGCCACTCGTTTTCGGTCCTCGCGTTTATTGAAATGAGATTTCCTTCTACGTTTGTATTTTTGTTACCATTCCAGAGAGAGAGAGGAGTTGAGCAGGGATTTAATGGTTTCGTGTTTCGGATGAAGGGGATATGTCCCACTAATCGAGTTAATCTCCTTGGAGTTGGTGAAACTGCGAAAAGACAAGAGCCTGTGCCATTCACGAACTCGTGCTTTAAAGAAAGAGCCGAAAAAAATTATCATTATTATTATAGTACTATTGTAATGCCAATTGAAATATCAGCGGAAGAATTATAGATAGATAGATAGATTATTATTATTTTCATTTAAAATAATTAATATCACACTTTTACATATGAAATATTTTGTCATATACAATATTTCTAGTGAATATTCTATTGAATATTCTATTGTTGACAGGCTATCTTTCGTTAAACTTAAAATAGTTGCCTCTCTTTCCCTCCATCCCCCCCTCCCCCCTCTCCCCCTTCTCCCCCCTCTCACACCCTCTCTCTCCCCCCTCTCATTTCTCCCCCTCCCTCCTCTACTTCCCTCTCTCCCCCTCCCTCTCGCTCCCCCAGTGGCAGGATTTCCTCAAACTGTGTGAATTAAACGTTTACATTGAGAAATTTCGAGCTGTAGGCAGAAAAAGATGAACAGAATAAGAAACTTTATAATGTTTTCTTCAAAATGGTTTATATCCGAAGATTGTAGGTCAATTCTTTCTAATTTTAATCTGAAAAAGAATGAAAGTCTGCACGTCGAAATGTCCCTTTTGAAGTGTTACTTTATTGGAAATGGAAATTATCTTCTGGAGTCGAACCCGGGTCTTTGATCTCAAGTTTAATACGTTAAAACGTATTTTTATTATATCATAATGCTATCCTGAAAATCACATCAAATTCGGTTAATTAATTTGCAAGATATTAAGCTTCAAAGAGCGTTACGATGACAGAGAGATCTGGGATATTTTATATGTATAATTCTTTAAATGCTAATACTTTTATTTCAATCTATGTTATTCAAATGATTAAGTTGCATCTATGCTTTAATTATATTGTTTGCTGTCATTCAGCATGTTCACTGTGAAGAATTTTTTATTTAATTTCAAATCTGTAAAAATCCTCTATAAATAATTACTAAAAATAAATATGCAACCAATTAAAGACATCTTGGAGATAACAATGGTTACGATGTTTTCTAAGATATTTAGTTTTTGACATATGAGAATTTTTTTCCAAAAAGGGTTTTAATTCATTGCAAGTAGACAGCTTCATTGAAACAATAATTTATATCTCTGTTGGTTTTCTTTTACCTAGGAACTGCCTTGTCGGAAAGTCCTACTCCATCAAAATATCAGACTTTGGGATGAGTAGGAGCACATATTCTGCAGACTACTATAAAGTGGATGGCAGGAATTCTCTACCGATCAGATGGATGGCTTGGGATAGCATACTTCTAGTAAGGGAGAGTTAATTTTAACTTTCTTTAAAATTTTTAGTTGTAAAAATATTTACATCGGTCATATTTTTATTTTAGATGGGCAAACCATTTAACAGAATAAAAATAAAAATTCAGTTAGAATGCATTCATTCAGTAAAATATAAATATATACCCTTATGAGATAAATGAAAATATTCTGCGGTGAATTCATAAATTGTATTTATTTTTAAGATATTTAAAATTTACAGATAAAAATCTTTTTAAATTGATAAATTTATTGGTGATACTATAAATGGCCTTTGATTTATTTTCTCCCCCTCATAATCAAAATTAAAATTGTAAATTTATGATTAATTTCTCCTTCATTTTAAGGCATTTGAATATGATAATAAATTTTATGAAGTTATTCTGAGTTTGAAATTAAGACATTTTCTTGTGAGAAGATGTTATATTTGCCTCTGTGAGACTGGATACATGCTATAAAATATATCTGATTTATTAAATTTGTTAAATTTTCTTACATTTCTCTGCAATTTTCTTCAGATTTTATTTTTACAATACATTTTTGAGTTGTGTGTGTGTATTCTGAAATTAAATAATATTTTACTAATGATTAAATGATATTTTAAATAAATTTAGATAAATCCAAAAAAATATCTGTTATAACCATAACTTCAGCTTGGATATTAGCATGCTAGGCTTATTTACTTACTAGCAGAATTTCCCGTTGAATTTCAACAGATTTAGTGAAGCTACTACAGCACATCATACAAACTTGTTAAAATATATAGTAGATACTTTTTAAATTACAATTAGATTTTCTTAACAATTAATCATATTTGCTTGAAACAATCCGTTTCGAAGCCTATTGCATTCAAATATAACGATAATTTTATTTCCTATCATATTACTTTCGCCAAATCCAGCCTCATTTCTTGTGTAATTATGCCTCGCTGAAATATTTACTTTTATGGCTTGAAAAACCAATGTAGTTGTCCATGATTGAACACTGACTGATAAATGTACACCAGATACGTGAGCTTATTTACATTAATAAACATTATAATGTAGAATATAATGATTTTACTTACAAAAAATGTAAGATTCCAGTATTCAATAGACGAAAGAAGGTACAATTACTTTCATCAATGAACGCTTCCTGAATAATAATTAGTATCTATTTACGTTGCTATCCATAAACATCGATCGTTTCGTTGCTTAAACAAAAGTGCAAATCGAATAACGCTAATCTTTCATTTATTTGTAAGCTTCATTGAAGCTAACTGAATCAGAGGTAACAAAACACCTTGACAACGCCCGGAAAGAGTATGAAAAATTCACAAAATTTAGAAACAAATAGCGTATTTCTGAAAACTTCGACCATGTAACATGTAAACTTTGCAGAAATAAGATTGTAAGGAGTTTTATTCATCAAATAAAGCAAAAACAAAAAAAATCGGTCCATATTTACGTATTTTAATGCTTGAAGGAAGAATACCTTGCAAGTCAAGAAATGGATTCATACGTGTTATCTTATGGAAAAATGTAAATCCCCTATATTGGCAGCACTGATTAATCCCAGTTGACCAAACCTTGACAATTCACTAAGTTAGGATGTAAGGAAGAATCGTACCAAATTTGGATATTCTAGCTTTTATGTTTAGGAGGAGTTCCATGAACAAACACGCAAACACACAAACCAACAAACACACGCTTCAAAATATATTATAGTAGATAAGCTCAGGGTGACAGTTAATTATGATGTTTTAATACACAGCACAAAGGATGTTTCCCATTGTTATTTGCTAATTCATTTTACAAAAATATTTGTCAAAATATTCATGTTATCATGCTAGGTTTTAGTTCATTAGAAAATTGTCAAGATTGCTATTTGGCTAAAATCAAGTTGACACACTATGTATCTTCAACATTTCTAAAAAGGATATGAAAACTAGATAAGCATTACAGCTACAGAGCAGGAGTCAACAGTGGTGATTTGCCAATATAAGATTTTAATTTTCCTTAAGAGGACCTATTATTGCTGAATCACTCTCAATATAACTGAAATACACATCTGGTTTTCATGGCCTTTTTATGGCTATTGGAAATACCTGTTGTGTCAATACCACTTGTTACACAAGAATAATACAGAAAATTAAACAAAATAGGCCAAGTTCAATTTTGCCAATGAACAGATTCTTTTTCGATGACTTCCTCTACTTAATTTAACTTTTGTAAACATACAAAAATATTGTTTTTTATTAACCCTTAAGAGGTCGTGCACGGTCTATAAGACCGGGTGATGTACATTATTTTAAATTAAAACCCTCTCGGTAACATTTCATCCCTGGCCTTCTCAGTACCTTATCTCGAGTTCATTATATATCATATAACCGGTTTGTTGGGCTCTTGGAGTTAGCGTTATTTGTTTACATTGTGTTTTTCTCTACTGCGCCTCTCAGTTTTTTCTAGTTGGTCACTGAAAAGATTGGGATCTTTTTCAGTAATATCTAACCTTATCTTACCTCAAGTTCACTAGCTATATTTATATCACAATCTTCTTTATTTCTGTGTGGTAATAATAAAAATGTCATATTCTTTGAAGAAATCATCGACTGTTCTGCCTGTGAATAAGTGCCCTGCGTGCCAGTTGTTGAGTGTTTGAGATCGATAATTATAGTATTTGTCCATATAAATGATGTGCGCTAATAATTATTTTCAAGCCCTTTTTACAAATTATTGTAATAATAACCCATCGCCATGAGTTCATTAGATGCAAGAGAACTACAAACAATCAGGCATGTAAGCATAATTTATGTATGTGGTCTTTGTGAGCATTGATTTCTGAAAGCATGCGGCGACAGCGAGGATAGGCGCTATCTTCCGAAAACATATACACACAACGTGTATCACCTTACAATGGAACAATTGATTTTGCTTGCCTAGGAGTCAGTTGGCCTTTATGTCTGGTTTAGAAGGGACCTTGGCGACTACACAGTTTTTTCAAGTGAATGTGCTTGATTTTTTATCACAATCTTCTACATTTCTGTGCGGTAATAATACAATGTAATTTTTTTTTAATAGGTCATCGACACTTTATTGTTTGAGACTGCTAATTATCATATTTATTCATACTATTTATTTGCTCTAATAGTTATTTGCGAAGACGTTTTTTTACAAATTTATATTAGCAATCATTGGTCCCTTACTGTATTTTTTGCACTAATGAATATAACCGGAATCAATGGCTTTATTATACTAGAGAGTAGCACACAAAGTAAAATCCACTGCAGGGAGATTTTGAAAACACTTTCAAAAGAACTCTGCACAGACTACTTGAAAATTCATGTCCGGAAGCATAAAAGTAAAGATTAGGCAATTCGTAGAACATAACAATAATTTTGATTCACAATTTTTAGAGTCCATATTTTATTTTTATGTAAAAGTTATTTGCGTTTGAATTAAAATGCTGTTCTCTGCCTCATATAAATTTTTCTAAAAATATTTTTCAGTTTACTAATATAATACTTCATTATCAATGTAAAATCATTGTATAAACAAAAATAGATTTTAAAATAAAGAAAAGTTGCATAGTAATATTCATTTTAGTGTATTTTAGCCTGTTTAGCAAACAAGGTCAAAAGGACCATGCGCAACCTGATACGTCACAAACATCCGCGCGATCTCTTAAGGGTTAATTGTCCCAAGTTAAAATCTTTTGTCCAAATTTAATATCCATTATAATGAAAAAAATAATGTGTACGTTAGAGAAATGGGCACATACTTTTGATTTAATTTCAATTCTTATTGAGTGAAATGAGAGTATATCTCTACCTCTTCAGTAATATTTATTCTGAAACTCTTAACGCTTGACACTGGAGGCATTATTTTTACAATGCATAATTTACTCACATTCTAATTATATCTTAGATATTCTATCACTTAATTAGTTTTCTGCATAATTTCTCATCATAACTATTCATGGTGGTTTTGTCGCCATCATAAGGAAGCTATATTTTTAATTATATACATCACTACCATTTAAAATTGAATATTTAGGTGTCTTCAGTTATGTTAAATAATAAAAATTTTATTTGTATCTTTATGATGACATTTTGCATATATGTCTGAAATTAGTTGTTCTATTCATATAATGACAATCATCAAGAGTCCATTGGTAGATATGTTTAACAGTGAAGAGGGGACAATGTATTTTATGCCATGAAGCATATTTGTTGATTACTGTATTCACAAGTTTTTTATCAGTGGTAACAATGTATGTATTTGTTTTTGCAGGGAAAATTCACAACAAAAAGTGATGTTTGGGCATTTGCTGTTACACTTTGGGAAATTCTAACATTTGCTCGAGAGCAACCATTTGAAGAGCTTACTGATGAGAAGGTCATCGAAAATGTCACGCATTACATTGATGGAGACAACAAACAGGTAATTTTTATTCTTGATTCCTATTTAGTAGGTGAAACACATACAGCATGATATTCAGATTATTTCAATCAAACTTTAAATTGAAAATTTTTGTATTACAAATATATTGTATTAATTGGTTAAAGCATATTTTTTCTTGGAAAAATAATCATTTTTTCCACTGATCCATTGAAATAAACTAATGAAACAGTTCAGTAATTTTGTTCATTCCAAAAACAGACTTACAAAGTTCTTCCATTCAGGGATATTCAAACAAAATTCACCTGTCAGAGATATTAATTAGTCCATCAAAATTTGTGAGACAGTAAAGCCACATTTTCCCATCTTTCTATGTTTTTTTAAAATAAGAAAATGACTTCTGTACACAGAGAAGGAAATGTAATTTTATTATAAATTAACCGCAGGCCTCTAGTGCATTAGTGATTATTACAGTAATTAATTACAGTAAAATTCCTTTTATCTTGATAATATGGCACTTCCAATGATGTGGCTTTCCCAATGTGACAATACAGTAGAGCGCCGATTATCTGGGGCCCGAATATCAGTGGGGGTGGATTATCCGTGGGGGTGGATTATCCATGGTCATGTAGGAAGAGTCAAATTATTTCCACGTTTACTTTGTTGAAGTCTGATCTTTTTATCCTCACTCCCGTTACATTTCAAGTTTAGTTTGTCGTCGTTCTTTGGCGAATTATTTACACATTTTCATTGTTTGAGTATTTTATTCTGTGAATAAAAGACTCCAACATGTGAATAAAAGTGTGGGTGAGTGAGTTAAAATTACATTTTAACCTCAGTTTTTTCGCCGTTCTTTGTCGAGGTATTTAAAGGTGTTACTTTTTGTATTTATTTAACCCATTAACGCCAGCTAGAAAACGGCCGGGCAAAAATTGTTCTTATTCATACACTGGTGAGATAAATGCTAAATAAAACAATATATATTAAAAAATCAACGAAATTTACTATATTTCTTTAGAAAAATTGCCGTCCTCGAATGAGGACACTAGGCAGATACATGGTATTTTTCGTAACAACCCTTTTCTATACATAATGTTTTTTTACATTTTCTACAGGACTATCAACCTTCATGTGACACACACAACATTTTAACTGTTTTTCAAGTTTTTCAGGAAAATGATTTCCATTGCTCAACTCGAGATTGCTACTGCTTCTGCATCTTTTGCACCTTACTATGATGCAGTGAAAATCTAGTTGGTTCATTTTGTCCTTTGTGGCCATTTGATGCAATTTCCACGCATTAGTGATGGTCATGTCTAGCATATATGTAAACAGAACCCGCCACCAATTTTTTCCTTTTACAGCTACTCCATACAAAGCAATACATTGGTCATGAATATCCACACCACCCATGCCACCATTATATGCAGTGAATGATGCAGGTTGAGGAACGTTAATTTTAGCCTTTTCCACTTTGGACCATCGTTTTACATAATGCGGTGGTTCAACGAAATCATTGTTTGTTAGGATAGAACAGACGTTGTTGCCCTTCCACTTTACACACAATATGCCATTATTATCATCAAAACAGTAATCGTAGGTTCCTCTGTTCTTTTTTTTTCATATCCTTTGAAGGCATAATAGGACAATTATGAACTCGATTGTATCTTACAGTTTCCATTGCTCTGATTTTTTTATTTTTGAGGTATACCAGTAACTCATAAGTGGTGAAATAATTATCGAAGAAAACCATGTGATTGAGGAATTTGGTACGTGATTCAACAAATCAATCACGATTCTAGTGCCTACAGGTAAAGATTTGGAATATTCTGGTTGATTATGATTTTTTCCACAGTAAACATCAAAGACGTAACAATATCCAGAAGAACTGCTCAACATCCAGTTTTTGTACCCAAATCTTACAGGTTTTCCTTTTATAAATTGTTTTGCTGGATTGCGTCCAAAATACTTGACCATAGAGAGATTCATCTACTGATATGTCTTTGTGGAAGGAACCCCATTGGCAAACTCTTTTTATAAGCATATTCATAAGTGGCCTAATTTTGAACATTCAGTCTTGAGATTTCCCTATTTCGCTATTATTAACCAAGTGCCAAAACCGATTGATTTCTAAATATTTATCTCGTGAGATGCTATCGTAAATAAGTGAAACTCCCAGGTCCTCATCGAGAGACCAATACATTCGCTCTTGTGGTAAACAATTATAACCTGTCAGCAATAAAACAGCAAAAAATGTTCGCATTTCATTCACACTAATGTTGAAGGCATGATGGCTTTTCTGTTGTGCATATAAAATAGTTTGGTCACAAACATACTGTATGATTTCATTAGTAAGAAGCTTTTCAAATATACATCTCGGAGATAATTCTTTAAGTTCATCAGTTAAAACACTATCATTTGTTCCAAAAGCAGAATATATAGGATGTTTTTTTAACCATCTTGGATTCACAAAATCAAAATATTCATCACCTGAAACACCAGCAGATTCATCCCCTTTGATATCCTCTTTGGCTGATTTCTTAGTAGAATCATCTTCTTCTGTAATAGTTTCCGGAACCAAGACTTCAACGGAACCAGGAATATTGTGTGGAAATGAATTAGGTCCACATAAGACGTCATCATCAAATTCCTCACAGTCCATCACTTCATCTAAATTTGGTGGAATAATATTGACTTGAAACTCTTCGGCATTTTCATAATCACTAGATTCATCATCCATTATTGTAAGAATGGCCTCTTCCACTCCACAAAGTTTTTTTCGAGAAAAAACCCTTCTATCCATGGTAAATTGTATAGAGTTCATTAAAATACTGTACCTACAGTGCAAAATCAATTACATGTATAAGCACCTAACGTCTTCATGAGGACGACATAAAATAACTTGAAAAATAATATAGAAATTATACAAATAAATATAAAACGATTTTTACTTATGGTAAATTAAAGTATTTATAACCGAATGCACTTCACATAATTTATAAATACTTTGATTAATTTTAATTTTGGGCAAATTTCTTTGTAGCTGCACGTATCATTTTTTTCATGCTTTTTGGTTCACAGTCAACCACAGACTAAACGTTTCCAGCGAAGTAGTATGTATGTAAATAATCTCCGAGACTTTGCTCATTCATACAAAAGTATAAACGGAAAGACATTATAATGCATTTAGGCACAATAGTAGTTCAACTAACCGTCCTCAAACAAGGACGGCCGGCGCTGATGGGTTAATATTAATTATCATTAAAAATCAATATTAATACAATTTTAAATCTTTTGCAGCTGTGCTCGCATTTATGCATAGATTGCTAGGTTCTGCGAGTTATTTTCGTCACTGCAGCACTCACATCTACCCATAAATTACTTATTGTATGTATATGTGGGGGTATTCACCAGTTTAAATAATTGCTTGAAATTCGTCAGGAAACTTTATAGCTGCATCTTTATCAGTGCTTGCTGATTCACATGTAAAACGAACGCTATGTATATTTGCACAGCGTTTAAAATTTTAAACCCACCAGAACTGGCATGAAATGTTTCTGAAGAATCTCCACACTCTTCTTGCTTTTCACATTCAAACAGGGAAAGTGATTTACTGCAAATGATTGCTTAACTAAGGGGCATGTGTTCATTAGAATGCTTAGAATCAATCCACCGCACTAGCAGTTTCTCCATTTTTTCAAGCAAATTACTAAGTGATCGTGTGTTTCTTCGCAGTTACTGCACTGGCTACTTTTTATTTTGTCTTTATTTAACAAAATTGTACGAATTGTAGAAGTTGTGAAGTTAAACTTACATGCAATATTGCTCTGACTCTCACCTTGTTCGAAACACTGAATCACTTAAGTTTTTCCTCAAGATTTATGTTTTCCTTGATAATTTAGGATTATTTTCTATACTTCGACTGCCTTTACTCAATTTTCTCCTTTCTGCCATGATTTACTGAAATTATTTCCCCCTATTTACTGTTAAAATATTATTTTGCCATAGATACAGTAAAACCTCTATATATCGAAATGGAAGGGACCAGATTTTTAGGCATTTTGATGAATGGAGGTTCACTATAAAGAGGTTTACCGTAAGACCTTCATATTATTATTCATAAATGCACAAACTGGTAATTAAAAGTACTATTGTCTTTTTAATTACTATATTAGTATATTTATATATACACAACATAAATTTAATATATTTATAATATAAATACCAACCTAACTGAACAAAAAATGAATATGTACTCTATTGTTTACTGGAAAAAAAGCTGGTAATTTCAGTCTGTGTCATCTTTTTCTTAAATTCATTGGATACAACATTTTCTATTTTATTTAGTAGCAAGAGATTATCACCACTGCAATCCTCCATATTCATAAAAAACCTTTCTAGCACACTCAAAGCCTCTTGCACTTCACTCTTTTTTGGAGATGGAATTATTTCCTCTTCATCATTTTCTTCTTCTTCCTTATTAGTCTCTGCTATAGTCTCCCTTTCAACTTCTATCTCCACTTCTTCTACCATTTCTCCCTCAGTTGGTGCACAAGTTAATAGGGAAGTGTCAACATTAACAAAATCATTAAATGATGTTTGAAGATGAATTATTTTATTGATTTCATCCCATTCCAAAAGTTCATCATCTGATACTTCATCTTCCTCATATGTTGTCCTCATAAATCCTGCCTTTATGAAGCATTTATTAATAGAGGCTGATTGAACAATTCCATGATAGGCAGAGCCTATGCATGGCCTGCAATATATTCCATTTACATTTTGTAAGATCATTTGTTTCATCCACATTTCTTAAAATATAGAGCACCAACTGCTATCTGTAATTTCTCTTAACACTAGAAATTATGCCCTGATCTAATGGTTGCACTTTACTTGTGGTATTTGGAGGAAAATACATTATTTTAACATGTCGCAACACGATCCCCTCAACTTTATGAGCAGTGCACTGATCCAGAAAAAGAACTATTTTTCTGTTCTTTATGCCCATCTTTGCATCAAGCATGCTTAGCCACTCACTAAATAAAGCTGCAGTTATCCATGACTTTTTAGAATTTCTGTATAAACAGGGAAGTTTTTTTATATTCTTAAAACATTGGGTTTTTTATATTTCCCAATCACAAGTGGCTCTAATTTCTCAGTGCCATCTGCATTGGTACAGAAAAGCACTGTAAATCTCTCCTTGCTTTTTTCCCTCCGTGGCAGGGTTCTCCTTTAACTGCAATAGTTCTATCTGGGAGTAAGTTATAAAAAAATCCAGCTTCATCTGCATTGAAAATGTCTTTAGGATCATAACTCACTAAAATTGTTTGCAGAGTGTTTTTCCACTCTTCTACCACAATTGTACTTACAGAAGCTTCTTCCCCACACATTTTTAAAGTTCTTAGGTTCTAGCGCACTTTAAACTTCTGTAGCCATCCATTTGACCCTTGAAAGTCATCTGTTCCCATTTTCAATGCCATTTCCCTAGCCTTCTGTTGTAGAATAGGCCCAGATATAGGTATGCTTCTGGCTCTAGCTTCCATCAACCAATCAAACACATTTATCTAATTCTTCATTTTTCACTGCCCGAGATCTTTTATTGATGAAACCTTGATGTGCTGCTACTTCAGTTTCTTTACGTTTATTTAAAATAGATGTTAGAGTCGACAGTGGTATGCCAAAGGTTTCTGCCACATCCATTTTTCTTTTCCCCTCATCAATGGCTTGGAAAATTGCTAACTTCGTTTCTATTTTCAGCAGCCGTCTTTTTCTATGATTTACCATGTCCATTATGGGTCTAAAGTTAATTTATTCATAAACATATTCATTAATTACTTGTGTATTATTTGTAAATATTGCACTTAATATTATACAAGGCATAATGAAGTATATTGTTATACACCTAACAAACTTTAATTATAATCGGAAAATTAATGCATTAATAATTACATGAAAGTTGTGATATAATAAATAATATACTCACGTGATTAAGGACAAAATTAACGTTAAAAAACACGTATTTGTAGATTATGTATCCACTATAGCATAATGAAACAAATCAATGTGGTATAACCAGTAATTTTGACAAGCTCCTCGTATTAGGCAAACATAAGCACTACACGCTCATAGAAACTTGACGCATACCGGCGTATAGCTGGACGCCTGCATGAGGGGATAAACCGGGACGTGTGAGGGGATTCACCAGGCGAGAAATCTTCGCAGCAGAAGCGGTACCTATCTTAAATATTATGTCTATATAACATTATAGTCATGTATTCACGGTTCTTTTCAGATGTGGTAAAAAGTGATACGTACGTAGCAGTAGTGCGTTGTTAACCTCAGGACCTCGAAAGAATTGACTTAAATATTGTCTTTGCAATGTTACAGTTATATATTCGTGGGTTTTTCAGAGGCAGTAAAAGTAACATGAGAATCACGAAAGAATTGACAATTAAATGCCTTTGCAACACTGTAGTCATATTTTCAGGGCTCTTTTCAAAGGCCGTGAAAATTAATAAATACGTAGCAATGGTGTGTTAGCTGAGGATCGAGAATTAATTTACGTTTAAATGATATATCTTTGCAACGTAATAATATTTTCGTGACACTTTTCACGAGTGATTAAAATTGATACGTACATAAGTAGCAGTGATGTGTAACTTGAGAATCACGGAAGAATTGACTATTGGTGCTTGCCGTTGTTTCCTTTTAGAAGGGGACCGTAAATCTGAGCGAGTTGAACTCGTAGGGCCTGGCATAGGTAATAAACTACGCAACCTAACTTCAACTTAAATTGTGCATATTTGTTGCATTATGATAATATTTTGGCGACTTTTTCAAGAGGTCACTACGGTGGTTGCTTCAACGGGATAACCTTGTACGTACGTATGCATATACCGTCGACTGATTTCTTTTGGTTATTCACATGCAAAATTTCATTGCAAACTAGCTTAATTATTTTATCCGTAAACAGGAATACATTATTTTACTATAGGGAGGTTGCTTTTTATCAGGGTTGCATTTTCCCATTACGATATACGGAGAATTACGAAAATACGGAGGTACGATATTAAGAGGTTTGTCTATACCGTAACCTACAGTTTTGGCGGGATCGAAAAGATATTACGAAATACGGAGGTTTACGATAAACGGAGGTTCACTAGATAGAGGTTTTACTGTATTAACAAAACACTGCAAATATGTCATTGGAAATGATTACGTGAAAACAGCTTTCCTTTATTTTTTTAAGCAAACAAAAGCCAGCAAAAATGCACACCGTGAACAATAATTTAATTTTGCAGTACGTACCATACATACAGTATGTATTTTATTAAAAAATAAATAAAAATGTATACCATGGGATTCCAATTGCACTATATCGAAATTGCGCTAAACAACCATGCGCTAAACGAGGCATGTCTATATTCTATTAATGTAACAATAATTGTAATTAATACATTCAATTTGGATTATCAGTGTTTTTTCATTATCCAGATCCTCGTTCCCCCAATTACTGCAGATAATCAGTGCTCTACTGTACTTAACAAGACAATGAGAAACCTCTTACTTTGTCATCTGGTTACTCATATTGCAGTTAATTTGAGATGCATTATATTAATTGCCTCATCAAGTATAGTGAGCCAAAATTCAAGTGAACTCAAGCTGCTAGGATAGAAATTAATTGAATTCTTGATAGACGTTATCGCATATGCAATTCATGCATCCTCATTTTTCGACATGGAATAAAGGTATAATAAATTTTGCACAATTTCATACACACTATTCTTACTAAATAAAAGATGATAAAAATTTGGCCACCAAAAACAAAACAAACCCCTGTGTGAGTACATAGATTCTCATATAAATTTCTTAACATAATTAATGGTTGGGGAACCCGTGCAAAAATTTACTTGTACTGGTTGATATGCATAATACCATGCATACTGTATTTAATCGATTGTAAGCCGACATTGATTGTAAGCCAACCTCCACTTTTCACAAGGGCTTGTGAGGAAAATTCCATGTTGGGTGTAAAAACATCCGGTACCGGTTTTTTCAATTCGTAATTAAATAGAAAAGGTATTAAGTAAAATTAAGACAACAAAAATTAATTTATATTCAAGCATTCAATACAATTTTTACTAAAATGTAATTTGTCCCGGTTATGTCCCAGATTTTAAATCTCACAACAAAAATATCCCAGTTTCTCTCTTTGTCTTCTCCAACATCTCACATTCAACTCATCAATCCTGTAGCACCACTGTGCAGCAAGATTTGATGATTCTTCCACATATACTATCACTTTTCTTGTAAAGTCTTCAGAATAGTGTGTTCATATTATGATGGATAATAAAAAAAAATTAAAAAACTCACCAAAATAAATGACAAAAATTTATGTTTGCAAAGGCACAAGGAAATGATGGTTAGCTCGGGGAATCCTAGGATTATGTGCACATATATACTAGAGATGGCTCGGGAGTGAATTTATAGAAACATTTATTTCTTTCTAGTCAATTATTGTGGTTCTTTTTACATACATTTAAAGTAGATTGTTTACTTATATATTAATACACTTATATCTAGATTTATAATGTAACTACAGGAACTAATGCATTGATTACTTTACTTTTTCATTCATTGATTTTTAAGACCTGATTCTAAGCAGAGTAGCAATATTTAAGGAGGTAAAAAAGTAAAAAAAGGTCGGCTTACAATTGATTAAATACAGTATTTCATGTACCCAATTTTTTTTGTTGTGATATTCTTAGAAAAAAGTGCATTAATTATTTGAGTAAATATGGTAAATCTCAATCTAATGTTCTCAAAAGGACACATCAAGGAAAAACCAGACAACTGGTGACCGTAACTAGTGATATCTATGTGTGTTGTGTACCAAATTTTCACAACACTTCTATTAAAAAAACAAAAATACATACAAATACATACAAAAATAAATAAATAAATTAGTGTTAAAATACTGAATATTTTGGTAACCTGATATCATTCTGGAATGATCTGTTCTAAACAGAACATTGGTAGGTAGTAGATATGTACATTCTAGGCATGAGCCTGCAAAAAGCACATCATCTAATCCTACATCTCTGTGTTCACAAATATTCTAGAAAAAGGACTTTTACTGTACTATCATTTATTTCCATATAGCCATAGCTACAGGTCTGACACTTCAGGCCCCATTTTTTTATAACATCCTGAAGTGGCCTATGGGAGTATAATTTTATCATTAGATAGATGTATTAAATATGTAACATAAGATATGGACATAATAGATGACAGGTAAAGAGATGATTTAGTAAGTTCTTGTATCATTACAATTAATTCCATCAACAATATAGAAAAATACAATGCAACCTCAAGTTAATATCTCTCATTATTATCAGATATAATGCAGGTCAAATAATGTCCCAAAAAAGGAGAAGCATTTACAGATTTGCTTTGTGATATGAAATGATATAAGGAAAGTTATAAAAAGGTATTACCATGCATTCTTATGTATTTTCATAACTACTGTATGTATATAACATAAGAAATGGTTTGTGAAGTTCAGCAACCGTTTACAGCACGAGTTCCTATATGATGATTAATTTACAATCAGGAAGTTTTTCTTGCCCTATCCACTATTTTGCAATTGTACCATTTAAAAAATTTCAACCTCTAGGGATTGATTTTCATATAATTTAATATGATAATTATAATAATTATTGTGAAGAATGATCGTAAACAATGGTAACTTTTGGTTGAGAATTAGACTTACTATTTTTTGTCATTTATATGAAACTGTCATTATTAGTTTATAAGAAATTTTAACACTGAATCTGTTATCTTCAAATGTAATACAGTAAAACTGGGGAGTGACAGAACCTCTAGTAGATGGAAAAATTGAAGTCCAGGAATTAAAAAATTAATTAATATTCCTATAAAATTTTTTAGCATGATTATCTATCTAAAAGGCAGAAACTACAAAGCTAAAATAAAATATTTTTTCATAAAAATTAGAATGAGTTAGCATATTTGAACTAGTAAAAAATGAAAAAAAATTTCATTTTCATAAAAATTTTAGTTCATTCTCAGAGTTCTACTTCTACTTTTGCCTTCATGTTTCTCATATTTAGTCTCTTGCCAGGAAATACTTCATCCAGTTAGCCTTCCTTCTTGCTATCATTCATATTGTTTCTATGCAAGAGTATTTATGAGATTTAATACACACAGCTATAATCCAAGTTATAATCATCTCAAGGAAAGAACTGATAATTAATATGATTATGTGGGACATTATTAAGAAACTGTGAGGAATGTGAGAGATATTTAATCTTGCATTAATTTGTTTTATAGCCGAACCAAAATTTATAATTCATATAGTAAAATATTTGAAACAGAAATTATGACTATGACAGTAAGTATAAGTTTTTATTGTTCAGCTCAGATGGACTTAAGTTTGTGTATTTCTGTTCAAGTGCACATTACCTAAGAAATATAGATAATAACAGCATAAATAAGAGGCTTAACTTTTAAGTACAAAACACTTAATTTGGTCTGTGACCAGAAATTATAACAAGTTGCTAGTTTTGGTAAACTCTTTTGTTATACATATATTTACATGTACATATATTTACTGTACTGAACATCAGCTTGTATTCTAGAGTATTAGGATTTTTTACATATAACTTTCAAAAAAGTGCAGAGTTTTTGAGAATGCTGGGTTTTTGAATGCCAGGTTTATGAGATACTACTGTAATTAACAATCACAGAGAATTAAATACAGTTAACAGTAAAAAAATAAAAATGCTATTTATTCATTTGAAACAATGTGCATTGCTATTACAAGATAACCTTCCATATATTAACTCTTTCACCATATAAACAAAATTATACCTCATGGTGTAAGGTGACTGGACAGTCCAGAACAGAATTGCAGTAAAATATCCCAAGGAGCCATGATTAGGGTTGCCAACTTTTAGATTTTCATGTACCGCAGATGTTGTTACGGGTTGCCTACTTTGAAATATTCATGAATTGGAGGTTGCTTGAAACCTGGATACTTTAAAAGAAACCGAAGAGGAATTAAATGTAATGATAAATGTATTCAATATTCTGAAAGGCACTCATGATTTTAGGACATATGATTAAAAATCATTGTTTATTTTATTAAATATCGCTAATTAACAAAATTGTAAGTGCATCATCAATTTAAGTATTTTGTATAAAACAAAATACAATAAAAATTAAAGTGCAAACTACCTTAATTCGAATCACTTATAAAAAACGCAAAAAAGGCATAAAAAGAGCTTCCTGCTGCAATTGAAATTGGACCGGAGATTTGTGCTACTCACCCGGAGACCGGAGATTATGGCAATGACCCAGAGATCTACAGCCCGAAAGCCGGAGGTTGGCAACCCTAGCCATGATAATAGTGATTATTATTGTTTGGCAACATAATCTAACTTATTGTTTGTCTTAACATTAGTAAAAACTTTCATCACTGATTGTATGTATCACCAGATAGGCTTTTAGAACAAACACCTGAAAATCAATACTTTATGCATCTACCGTCACATCTTTCTCTGATTTTCTCTATAATAATAACTCTCTTCAACATTTTTCAATGTTTATATGCTATCAAAATGACTAACTCTTATACCATAATATATATATCTAGATCTTTTGTCTTACCTTTTAGAGAAATATGTTACCGCTAATATATGCAAAGTATGTATCGCTGTTTGTAAGTAGAATGGGTAATAAATGGTAACTGTACAAACAGTGATATTTTGTATTAATTTTCATAATGGATGAATTCTATGAACTAGTGCATTCTAATATTATTTTTATTATACTTGATTATGCTATACAGTGATAGGTAGTCAGTCAACTTAATTGCTATACTCTTTCTTTTTTCTACAGTTGCTACTTCCTCAACCAATAAACTGTCCAAAGGAGATATATGATTTGATGTGTGAGTGTTGGCAAAGGAATGATCGGGACAGACCAAACTTCAGGGAGATTCACCTTTTCCTTCAAAGGAAGAATTTGGGGTACAAGCCAGAAATGGACTGAGATTTAAAAGATTTAAATATATATGAATGAATATTGTGAAATAATTTAATGAAAAAATCAATGTGTTGATTTGTTTGGAGCCATTCTTCTGCTTAATAAGGTCTTGGAAGTTTAGGCTAATGTTGTAAATGGATACTAAAACAGCATTACTAATGAGTGCATGAATTAGTGGCAGTGTCAATATCCCCCTTGCCACATCCTTATGAAGTTAAAAATGCCAGTAATTGCTATGTTTTTATTTTATATAGAGGGCATTCCAGTTTTAATGGAATAACATCAGTCTTATAATTATATGTGAACTCTTTTCATGGAAGATATGAAAAAGGTGGGGAGCATGGGTAAATTCTGCACACTGTGCTTCCAACTTTTGCACAAAGGTTTTATAAATATATATATATCTTGGAACAAAAGAAATGAGTGGGTTGGGGGAAAAACATCTGTTTAAACTTTTTTGCAAAGGTTAAATGAGGTAACCTTCTCAACTTGTGCATCAAGAAACAGTCGCTGTGCCTTCTATCATACACTTCTTTCATGTTTTTAAAGCCCACTGCAGTACTTTTCCTTAGATATATTCTCGTGATTTTTTCATAAAAAGTGTGAATTAATTTATGAGACTTTTTTACTTTCATTTTCACAACTCATCATTACTAGGTATCATTTTTTTATAACATCAATTTTTTACTACCTTGAATTCTGCCATTTTTACTGCCAAAACTTATCTTTAAAACTAAAGACGAAGCGATTTTCACCATTTCAGAATCATGTCTAATTTGCCTTGAAAAAATGTTTCCCAGTTTGTGTGGTTGATGCTTTTCGTTTAATGTATATATATATTATATTGGTATTGTTAGCCTTAATCAGAAGTGATGATATCTCTGTATGTAATATTGGCTCACAGTGTAGGCAAATTTGTGTTGCTTGACATAGCCTACTACCAATAATGTCTGAAAAAAGTATTGAGACTTCTAAGTGAGTGGAGCAACGAGTGTATTGGGCAGAATTGTTTATAGAAATTGTTATGATTGGTGCCTAAAAGAAAGATATGGTGAAGAGAAATTAATTATCCGAATACACATTTCTAACCTTACTTCAGTATGTGTGATGAAGAAAGGTCATATCAATTTATAAAACAGAAATATTTATTGTAAATATCCAATGGTGTAAATGTTAGTCTATTAAGTGTTGATTGTGATATTTCAAAACTGCATCCCTATTTATAATTTGGTTGCTTGCTTTAAGGAATGTCATTTCAATAAATACACTTGTTCCTTTATTATAGAGCTAAGTCATCACATTCAACCGACATCTAAAACAAAGGGTTATTAATTGAAAGTATTAGACAATACCTTGCAGTGAATATTTAACTATAAATTCCAAATTGCATTAATTTTGATAAAAGCATGTTTATAAGGAAGAGAAATTGACAACTACATGAAAATGTTTTGTTTATTAAGATAAGTAATTGTAATAAAAATGGAATTGATGCTTTTTACCGACAAAAAATAGATTTATGTCCTCAAGTTAAAATGACATGTGAAGAATTCTTTAGCAGAGGCACTGATTTTATTTTACTGGTTGAGTGACAGTGTTTTGTGAGCCATATGTGAGTGAAAGGCATTTTAAATGCAGAATGAATGGTCGAAAGTCTTGCGAAGGAAAGGTTTGATTGGATTATCAATTAGCTTATTGAGTATGACGCAACTTTGTAAACTTTGAGGACCAAGGTGTTCTTTGTATATAGGATTGTTAAGTTGGCTGCGCAATATCTTTAAATAAAATATATACTCAACTGTGGCTTTTATTGCTGAAACTTGAGCAATTGAATTAGAGACAACTAAATTAGAACAAAGATGTTTCAAGTATATTATAATCCTTTAATACATATGCTCTGCAGTTTTAATTGGATTGAAAAAAATAAAACTTTCACTAAACAAGAGTCTCTGCCATCTAACATCAAAATCATCTTGGCTTGGTTAATGCAATCCTTCAAATGAATAAAATTTAATTACGTTTCATTATGATTTCCTATTCCTAAGCTTTTCAGTAATTGGCCAGAAATTTTGCATTTATGGTATTGTATATAAGATTATTATTAATAATAATAGTATCAGAGGATATTTTATTGTAGAAATGCATTTGTCCTTGTAAGATATGTTTCTTTTTAACAAAAATCCCTATCATTTATTATAACCCAATCGCAAAACAGCATTCCCTGTGCTCTATTACTTTTGCATAAAAGTTTATCAATGATATGGCAACTTGAAGGAAAATATGAGCCTTGTTTAAACTCAGCAAGGATGAAAACTTTGACTGAGTGCAAATATCAAACCTAGGGTAATCATTTTTAAGAAAATTATATAGATTGCTTTAACACTGTAATGTTATGATTTTGATACTAACTTTGTTGTCAAGTTCATAGCATATTTTGCAATGGTCCGACAGTACTCTAGGAGTCCCCATGATACTTAATATGTAAAACGAGATTAATAGCTCTTTTATGAGTTTCACAGTAAATACAGCATTACATAATTCAATCAAAGTAGAAAAGGATAGCAATTTGGTTCATGATAGCAATAATTTTGGTGTGAAGTTGAGATAGTTAGGAAATGACTGACCTAAAAAGCATTGTTATTTTGTGGAAGCAAGCACAACACCAAATAACTTTGGGGCTTCTTAAACCCATCTGTCGTTTGTAAAGGGTAGGACACAGAATTAACATTTTCAGAGAGCACTTAATAGGGGAATTCTTAGATATTTCCCAGGCACTGAAACCATTCTGGACTATGGCTGACTGGCTGTGTGGTACAGGCATCTCTTGCTATTCATCCTAATTTATTCTGTGAAAAATGGATGAATAATGAGGGTTACTTTTCCATAGATGCTATGTTATAAATGCACACAAAATCAGAGCAATTTTTTTTTATATTAGCTTATTTTAAGCATTTATTAGTACAGGTACTCCTCGATTTATGCGACAGTTGTGTTCCAAAAAAAGTCACGTAGGGTAAAATTGCATAAATCGAACATAATTTTCCCATAAGAACCAATGAAAATGTCCGAGATCTGCTACAAAAAGCATTAGAATATTCTTTCTGTTACTTAAACTTATTTTAGTAATATTTGTCATATTAGTATAAATTGTGTTTATAATCATTTAGTTTGAAAAAGAATGTTAGACACTGATAAGAAATTCTGAGTAAAACACAGTGTTGACCGCCAGCAAAATCTGTGCTTGAAGTTGAGAGAATGTTTTCTCTCATTCGAAAGAAAGGAAAGAAAATGGTGGATTCCAACAATTGAGGAATGGGGAGACCACACCGAGAGTTAACAGAAAATTCGCAAATCGCATTAAAGCGAGTGCTATTAATTGAAATTGGTCTAAATTACTTGAGCGCATTATAATTAAATCGCATTTTTTGAACTTGCATATAACGAGGAGTACCTGTACTATACATATATGTTATATATAGCCTCTGAAGTGTTATATATATAGCCTCTGAAGAGTCAACACAGTGTAACCACGGCCCAAAAAAATTTTAGTTCTTCTACAGCAGGAAATATTGTTAATAAAATTCGAAACAGGCCGGCCGATGCCTCAGTCAACGCTCTTGAATTTTTTGAGAAGCTTCTTTGCAAAACAAAAACGAATGTGTTAGTATTGGATTTCTTTTGGCTACAATTTTAAGAAATAAAACAAAATATATATTGTTTGATTTTAATTTGAAAATTCACTAAATTTCTCGAGTTCCTGGATTTCCTGGGATTTTCAGAAAGTATGTCTAGAGCCTGGGTAAATGGAAAAGATCGGAAATCATAATCCCTAAACAGAGCGACAGGTCTATTATATTGTGGGCCCCAAAGTAAATCTCACATTGTGCAATCTGCGAGATAATTCTTGCTCAGAACCTCAAGTTTGTGATTGCAACCAACTTAACGGTGCGAATAAATAATCCTGGCTCTATTTGCACATTCGGAATTTTATGTATAATTCATTTTTTGTTTTTTTTTAATATCTGCAAGTTTACATAATAAATATTAAATTTCTATTTATGCATTTCTCTAATTCAATTTATTTAACCTGCTGCATACATTTTTCCCATTCGTAAGTTGTAAATTTTTTTATAGATTGAGTATCTCCCTCCCTGTCAATTGGGGGCCTCCCGAATGTTTTGCACCTGAGGCCTTCAGATACCTTAATCTGCCACATGTCTACCTCCTACATTAACTCCACTATAGGTAAAAAGGTGGCATTAAAAACCTTGCCTTAGGACGGCAGGTGACCTAGGGACAACCCTGGACATACCTCTGATTCCCTTGACCAAACGAAGAAAATCAAAGTATGGAGGAACAAAGAATTTCATTGGGAGTCAGCTATTGAAAACTTGGGGCTTATGCTATATAAAAGGCAGCCCCTCATGCCAAAGCCTCTCCTAGTATATCCTTTTGAGTGGAACCAATCTGATGCCAATGATGCATTTTGTTTCGTAGGTTTTTTAGAATAATATCTGTCCTCATTTAATGATTGGCTCTAACCTAAGAACTTTGAAGGGGCAGCTCTAATGTCTCAGGCTGCTATTCAACTTTAGCTCTAAATCTAGGCATATTCAGAGATGGTTGTGTGTGACCTGATGAGAAATTTATGAATTTATCTTTGTGTACCTTAGGTCATCAGTTGCATCAGCAGTCTCTGAGACAGCTACAACCATTTCACTGGCAAATGAATAGGACAACTTCAACAGTTCACTGAAGTTCAGCTTATCAAGATTATCATCCTGGCATCAAATACACATCCATGATTCACTCGTATTAGAGAGCTTTAGTAATTGAGATGTTGTGAGTCCAACACAGTCAGCATGATACTAATTTTTGCAATATTTATCATTTAAAGTAGAATTACCAATACACTGAATAGATAGTGTGCTGTCAATAATCTTCTTATTACATTTTGCACAACATAAATTTAACTTAGGCAGCATTTTTACCGGGAAGTAAATAAAATTTTTAAAGCAAGGAAAAAAACAAGTTGTCAGAACCAGAACCGGAAGTAAGAATTAAAATGGGATCAACCACTTTGTCTTTATAAATAAATGGACAACTGCAGAGTTTCACACAGTTGACTTTATATGGGATTTAGGCAAGATGAATCCATGCATGGATCAGAGAATGTGTTTTGTAGAGGTAGAATTACTCTCTAATCGCCTAATTTAAACTGTAATATATTAGACAATTCTAATAGGATAGGGCATATATATGAAACATATTTTCATAAAAAAGTTTAAAGTTGATCATTTAATTGTAAAATGTGTCTAGATTTCATTTAATTTCAGATGTTTATTACTTCAATATTTCATTCTCATGGCTTATATGTCTGTAGATGCAAGTAATATTTTATGTGAGAGCAGTCTGAGCATATGTAGATGCAATTACAAATTTCAGCTGCCTACTTATTGTGACTTTTCGTTTGATTTTTACTAGAAGCCTTACTCAGGACACCATTCCAAGTATGAGCTCACTTAACTGCCACCATGGAAGAGGCCTGTATGGAAAATGGAACCACTATGGAGGTTATGACTGTTTAACCTTGCAAGACTAACCCTCCCGGATAGTATGTTAATACTAACCATGCGTAAAACTTATTCACTCAGAAGGAAAAAATAAATAGCTCAGCAAATGATTGAACAAAAACTTGTATTTTTAAACAATCAAGAGAAAATATTATTTCTAAATATTTTACGTTTTATTTTAATTGGGGAAGAAAAACATTAAACTTTTTACCCATAAATATTAAGCCTTACTTTATTAACAGCAAATTGCGGAGTATGACTTACATTTTGACCAATTATTTTCTTTTTTTAATCAAAAAGTAATTACTTGTACCTAGTATTGTTTACAAAATTCAGTCATCAAAATAAAATTATATCAAATGAATGAATAAAAATACTTTAAAAACAATAAAACATTACTGGCATCAATAGAGAAATAAAAACAGGAGCTGGATGGCTGAATTATTCTGAAACATTACCACAAAGACAGCAAAATTCATGTTGATGTTCTCCACATATTGGTTTTTGACATTTGAGGCAGTAAGTCGTAGTATGTCTTCTTTTTGTATAAGGGCAGAAGAAACAATATTTTCTTGGTCCTTTGGCTGGCCCAGCTTCTTCATTGCAATTTGCCGAAGGAGCTTGCTCTGGCAAGCTTCTCCGCTCTATTACCTTTTTTTTCATCATTTGTAACTCTTTCTATCATTGGGCTCAAATATTTTGGGAGGGTCGAAATTATTCTTTTGTTGCTAACCATGCATAAAATTTACTCACAAGGTTCTGGAAAAAGGCGCCGTGGTGTGAAAAGTGAACATGAACTGGTCCAGCACCTATGGCAACATGAAGGCAACATGAAGGCAACTGAACAGTCGTAGTATATGTGGCCGATGGGAGTGCTAGTGCAGACGGTTCGTTTGTTACACTACATTTTAGCAAGGGTATGCGTAAAATTTACGCAGGTTAGTATTGCAGGGTTAATCTCCTCTCTGCAACAGATTGCACTTTATAGTAAGTATATACCAGATATGTGCAGAAGAAAACCAACTTGAATTTTGGTTCATCCTCCAACTTCATCTATAGGGTGTCTGAAAAGTAACTCCCTATTTTAAAATTTTTATAGCTTCTAAACTACAGTAGATATTAAAACATTTTTTAAAAGTAAATTGAAGCTTATTTATTACCATTTATTTTCCTATTAGCATTTCTTTTCATTTTTTGTTTTTTAGGAGAATAATGGCTGGAAAGTTAAGCATAGAAGAACGAGCAAAAATTGCATCAAGATACGAAGTATGGCAATCAGTCATCCAAGATCAAAGATGGTGGAGATGCTGATGATAAAACAAATGTTGAAGGTTGTATTTTGAATTGGCAGGGAATACTTCGACTCTTTGATATAATCTTTTTAATAGACTCTTTGATAAATTTTATGAAACAATTGGTAAATTTTGCTTGAATCACTTGTGGCTTCAGTTGAGTCAAGGAAGTTTTTCCTCTTGCTTAATCTAGTCTATGAATTCAAGCCATGAATCAAATTACTGGTCAGATTTCTGTGAAGTATGTGTCTAGATACATCAGTTACTTCGAGAAAATCCATAATATAGATCTTAAAATTATATTTGCAACAATTATGAATTCCTTTTACACGATATAAAAAATGCAACAAGTTTTTTTTTTAATTATTTTTTTTTGTAGCCAAACTTTTATGTGAATGGATCAAGTCAAAGTAGGCTTACATAACAGATGGAAAATAAAAGTTGATTTCCCATAGTCATATATAGATTATACAGAATATTTCAGTGAATTATTGTTTCTATTTACTGTTATGTTCATATTAATATATGTTTAACATATTATTTCTCCTTCTTCACCAAAATAATTTCAAAGTTTTCATACCACCAGGAAAGAACTTCTACAACTAGCCATGTACTATTAACTAAAACTGAGAGCATTCTCCATATGGCCTGGGACTGTGAATTGTACTTGCTTCTCCTTTAGCATCAGCAATAAGAAAGGTTTTCTAGATACAGTTTCACGTGCTTTGGTACAAATCCTACTCAAGATTGGTATTTTATTCTTGCTTTTTGTTGAATTTTTCTTATTCATTGCATTTATAGCAAAAATGTTTTTCATCATTTGCAAAAATATTAATGCTTTCAATTTTTTCCTTTTATTAGATAAATTATATGATATGGTAAAGATAAATGAAGATTGAGCAAAAGTCTATTTTTCCTCTGCTGCAGTCATCAAAAAAATTTCACTCCCAAATTTTAATTTAAGATAAAAATTAAAGTCGAATAAATATGGAGTTAAAGAATCAAAATATTTCTATTGATTTAATTGAACCAGGAAACCTAGTCTTTCTTAAAAACAATTTCATTATCAAGGTAAAGCCTTGAATTTTATGAATCTCTATTATTAGGGCTGAAAATTTGTGTAAAAACCACTAATTAAGTCTCCTTATATATGAAAAGTATTTCTAGACACAGTGATCAGAGCATCTTTGTTATGTAGCTTCATTAGGATATAATGCCACATTTACTGAAATAGGTAACAATATTTTTCCAACAATGTCATTGCCTTCTTCAAGTTGTTGTGACAAGTCTTCATTGACTCATACTACTTATATTCTTTATATTCTTTTATCAGCTGATAGGTTTTTATTGGTTCGCTCATTCAGGGGCGGATTGGGATCAAAAATCGGCTCGGGCAAATATTAGGATATCGGCCCACCTAACAACTAAAATAATGTTGTGGACCCCTAGAAGGCCGCCACCCATACTTTGAGAAATACTACTTTAGAATATGGAAAAGCAACAGCTCCTGGCCGAGGCAGCAACTGCTCAGGCAGCCCCGACCCAGGAGCAGCCCGGTGTCCCGGCGGCCCAATCCGCCCCTGCCCTCATTGCCTGACATCAGCTTTTGTATGTCAACTTCAATATAACCTCTCTTAAGATCTGAGTGCAAAATAACTATGGAAGTCTTTTTTCAAAGCTAAAGTCATTTCTGTATTCACCAAAAATTAATTAAATCTTTTCATCCTGTATGATGTGGTCCAATGATGCATAAAAAATGACTATCCTTTATTTAGTGGATATATGCTTTCACCCTCTCTTACATAACTGAACTCCTTGATTCTGTAATCTCTAAAGTTATGAAAACTTCTATTTTCAATCTCATGGGATTAACAGTTGTGTGATTACAACTGGCTTCATACCTCCAAAATAATTCATTAAATTTACTTATAGTCATTCACATTTATTGTTATTTTATTTAACTTAACCTAAATTTGTAATACTTTTTTGTTATTGGAAGTCCCGCTATAGAGAGGAATGTTTTTAAGATTACAAACTACTTGGTGAAATTATCTTAAGGTATAAAAATTTGAATTTTTTTTTCAAAATTTTAATTCACTGTAATTTAACATAAGATGGAGTGAGAATTGTTTATTTAAAATAAGTCCTATGACTATTACATTCACAGTTTCAAGTTTCTGTGTAAGAATCAACACAGAGTTACTTTGCATTACTATGAGGCCCATAACATGAGGGCACATCAGTGTATTGCACTTATTGTATCTACATTAGAAACTCCCTTCCCTGTGAAAACACATTAATGTTTGGTGTCATCTTTAGTATTACCCCATTATTTATGTTTATGTAAGCATTATTTCTGTGTTTGGTAATTATCCATTTATGAATAATAATGATAGTAATATTCATTTATTTCCATAAAAATTGTATACATAGTGGATAATCATCAGGAGCCATCATAAAAAAGACATTCACAACACTTATATAAAATTATAAGGTAGAAAGAGAGTAATCTCGAACAAAATATCTGGTTTACAAAGTAACAATATTAGTTACATATGTTAACATTTTTTCCTGTTCCACATTTCAGGGATACATTTCTTCAATAAATTCCTCGCTTGTGTAAAACGTATTTTCCAGCAAGAATTCACAAATTTGTAATGGATAATATTATTTCCATGGTAAATATCATTAACCCCTCAAGCCCGGATGATATTTATGAGAACCTACCCGATTCGCCGGATGAGGTTTTTTTAAAACACAGGAAAAGGTGAGAAAATTTGCGAAGATTTTCAAAAATTCATAACTTTTGATGTTTTATAGTTATTTTGATGAAATATTTTGTGAATATACATAAAAGATGAAATTTTTAAACAGTGTCATTTAAAATATCATACGTCGCACACAAACATTGCTGCAGTAGAAGAGAATAAATAATTTTCCGGTGCGCGCTCACGGTTTATATTAACTTTCGGAATCGCGAGAACTATGAAATGTATTGACATGAAATCTTATTCTAAAAACATCTAAACATTACTGAACATTTATTCGCTGAATATATCTATCTAAACCAATTAGGTAAAAAGTTTGTCGATTGTTAACTTTTCCATGTCTTGACTGGAAATTTTTAACTAAGTCATGTATTTATGATTTTTAAAAGACGTTTTATAAACAATATGAAGGTTTTAGTTATGCAGTCATCATTCTTAATCATTACAGAAGTGAAATAGAAAAATTGGTTACATTTCGTTCATTAGAAGCGGAGATATGGAGTTGTATTTATCATGAGATTTTAGACACAGAATACGGAAAACTTTTAAAAGTAACATATTAGCTCACAGCTCACAAGTCTTTCCCGGATTGTTTTAGAAAATGTACACATGCGTAATTGGATTCAGCATGAAATTTACATTATAGCATCGTCAACATATCTCTTGTAAGCTGTCTTTGAAAATATACCGTGAATCATATCCGAGCGTGACCGTTTCCTCGTCGACACGCACTATATGGGTCTATGGGTCAACTTGAGAAATCGAAACTGCGTAGGTCCGTGGAATACGAAAGACAAAAACTGTGTATTATTATTATTATAGATTGTTTATAAATTGCATTTATTATTATTGTAATCAATAAAAATGTATATTTACGTCAAAATTTGATTTTAATGCGCTGTTTTATTTAGTTTTCCCTAATGTTAAATATCGATAAAACATACTTACCTATTGATTCACTAAAATATCAGTCATGTTACGGTTTTGAGTTAGCCTTTAATTTTAACGCGCCGTTTCGAGTCTCTAGGGGACGGAAGGACTTCATAGGTAAACATTGCAAAAAATACAAATAGCGGAAAAAGCCGGTTGTTGAAGGTCTTTGAAAGCGATTTTTAGAAGTATCTGAAGTGGGTTGTGTGTATTTGGTATATAGGAGACATATTTCTTTCTCGAGCGGACGACCGCTTTTCTCACAAGGCTTCACAAAGATACAAGGGAAAAGATATCGAGAAAGTGAAAAGAGGAATCGTAATTTCGTGGGTAAATGAGAATTTCATCGGAAACTTTCACGTTGATTATAAAATGTTAGAACAATAGTAAAATTACAATTCATGCATTACTGAAAAGGCCTTCCTCTATCAAAGTACGTATATCTTAATCAGATGGACGAATATGCATTGCGTATTTAGACAATAACGAAAATTTCACCGCAAATTTTCGCGTTGATTATAAAATGTTAGAACAATAGGAAGATTACAGGTCGTGCATTACTGAAGAGGCCAAAGCTTTCTCTATCAAACTACGTATATATTATTCAGATCGACGAATATGCCTTCCGTATTTAGACAAAAATATGTGGTTGCGCTCCAAATTTTCGGTGCAGAAACGAAAATTTCACCGCAAATTTTCACGTTGATTATAAAACGTTAGAACAGTAGTAAAATTACAGCTCGTACATTACTGAAGAGGCCAAAGCTTCCTCTATGAAACTACGTATATATTATTCAGATCGACAAATATGCCTTCCCTATTTAGACAAAAGTATGTGGTTGCGCTCCAAATTTTGGGCGCAGAAACAAAGATTTCACCGCAAACTTTCACGTTGATTATAAAGCGTTAGAACAATAGTAAAATTACATGTCGTACATTACTGAAGAGGCCAAAGCTTCCTCTATCAAACTTCGTATAGGTTATTCAGATTGACAAATATGCCTTCCGTATTTAGACAAAAATATGTGGTTGCGCTCCAAATTTTCGGTGCAGAAACGAAAATTTCACCGCAAACTTTCACGTTGATTATAAAACGTTAAAACAATAGTAAAATTACAATGCCTGCATTACTGAAAAGGCCAAAGCTTCGCCTTTCAAAATATCTGAAACGCATTTATTTTTATGAAACTTCATTACGCCAAAAGGCGATGAAAGATTCAGGCGCACGGTACTTTCGTAAAAATCGAGCGCAAAATTTATCGTACATTATAAATTATAAAAACAAAACAAAAATACAAGGCATACATTACTAGAATGGGCAAAGCTTCCTCTTTCACGATATATAAAGATTATTCAGATTTAAGTATGTCCGTTGGGTCAAAAGAAAATTAAAATTAGTGCTGGCGCTCCGTAATTTTGTGGCAAAAATGTAAATCCATCTGAAACTTTAACATAGATTATAAAATATAAAGTCATGCATTACTAGAAAGGCTAAAGCTTCCTCTTTCAAAATATATAAACATTATTCAGATTTAAATATGTCTCTTGCGTCTAAAGACAATTAAGATTAGTGCTGACGCACAGTAATTTCGTGGCAAAAATGAAAATTTCGTCGCAAAATTTACGGTAGAATATAATATACAAAAAACACTACTAAAATTACAAAACATGCACTACTAGAAAGGTCAAAGCTTCCTCTTTGAAAATATATAATGTATATTTAGATATAAGAATATCTCTCGCGCCAAAAGACAATTAAATGTAGTGCTGACGGAGGACGTAATAGTACGTATGACGGCGAATGGGACAGTTTTCGGAGAACGTTATAGTACGTATGACGGCGTTTACGGGTTAATGATTTTTTCCAGAAAACTAATTGCCACAGAAGTAGTAGATTTGTCCTTTATGAATCCATGATGTTTGTTACAGATGACAATACGGCATTTTAGGAAGGACAAGGGTCTATCCTGCTATACTATTTAAAATATTTTTGAGAAACATGATGATATCAGGGATATTGGCCTATAGGTAGTAACAGTTGTTTTATCACCCTTTTAGTAAATAGGATTAATTACAGACATTTTGAGAGCATTTGGGAATATTACTTTATTAATTATATCAGATAGAGGAGAGGTATTGAATGAAGCACATGCTTTTATGAAAGTAATAGGGATGCCATCATAATCTACAGAATGTTTTGCTTTCACATTTTTATTATATCTTTAATATCTCTATCATTAGTTGTTAAGAGGTAAATACATTGAGAAAGTCTATTATTCAGAAAATGTTTATCCCTAGAGGTCTTAGGTAAATTTTGTGATAGTTCTGCGGCTATTGTAGTGAAAAATCTATTAAAATAATTTGCAACTTTCATGGAATATTTAATGGTGATTCATTATTCCTTATTCTAACTGGGAAAAGGTTAGGATTTCTTTTGCTTTGGCCTGGTTAATAATATTCCATGTGTTTTGCTAATGTTGTTAGATTTTAGGATGTAGGCATCATTATAATTCTTTTTAGTTGTTAGCATTAGATTGTTGTAATATTTTTTGAAATTTGAAAAAAATAGGTACTTTCCTTTTATGTCCCTGTATGATAAATATGCTTCTTCAAGATAGCACAGCGGAACTGTAGTTTTTCTGATTTAGTTGTCAATCCAGTTACATTTTTTGATTGCTCTGCTCCATTTTTAACAGTGGTTACTGGGCAGCTAATGTTAAACCAATAGGGAAAGGTTTTCGAGAAGTAATTATATTTGTGATATGCTGTAGTATTAACCGAGTCGGTATCATGGCGGGTAAAGAGATGTTGTTCGCCGCCTAACTCTTTCACAACTTTGGTGGATTCTAATCCCGAGGGAAAGTCTCCGGTGGCGTGCACTGACACCAGTTAATATCGCTACGTCAACGGGATTGACACTTTCCTTCTGGCTGGCCAAGTTCCTCAGGTATGTAATGTAGAGCATTAAAAGAATAATGATATTGATATTTATATGAATTTTTTAAAAACTGTCAAGATTCTGCTCATATTCACCATACCGTAATTTTAATGCCTTAGCGCTGGTCTGAAACATGCGTGCCTTTTATAAACGTTTGTGATTAATCAAATAAATTTATGAAGTTTAGTGAATCAGCACTTCCAAAATATCTTTAGTGTATTTATCAGTCCGATTTATGACACATGTAAAGTCGGGGTACAAAAAATATCCTTGCTGTCAGCATATTTCTTGCATGTCCGGAAGTATTATTTTGATAGCATATCGAAGGATAGAGCTGATCTCCACCCTTGTTTGGAGGAGGGAGAGTGAATGTCGTGTTGTAATGAAGCTGGATTTGACTGAGAAAGCCTGCAACACGGAATCCGGTCAACAGATAGGTATGATGCGACCAATGCAATAATTTTAATTAGATCCCTAGCATAAAACAATTTTCCATAGATTTAACGAGATCATTATGAAATATTTTTTGGGGGAATCAAAATTCAATAATGAAAGACACCGAGACTCCAAATGTATCTACGTAAAAAAAGAAACAATATTTATCAAGGCATTTCATTATCCTTATCTCCTTTCATAATTAAATGAAAAAGAAATTCAAATTTGCACCACAAATTCCCCAACCAATTCTGTAAGAGAGCATGAACCGTGTGATTCTGTCTACTTAATGAGACTGATATTTAAGCAAGATGCCTGCATTTGCTGATAGCTTGATCTTTGAACAAAATTTTTCCTATGCATTTTCAATACAGTGATCGTCGGCTGAGCAGGAAGAAAGCATAGAATGCAGGGAGCATTTCGACCAGAGCAAATGCGCGAAAGCAGCAAAGCAAAGTGAGATATGTCACAGATGGAGAAGAAACAGCTCAGTAGGAATCATGACGGCACAAATAAGAAGACGACCGTTACAGTCCCGTGAGCTCGAGATAGCGTTGCGGCAGAATAACGGAGGCGCCTCCATGCTCCTCGCCATCAAGCCCTTTCACACTTCCGATAGACTTAAAGGTGAGGAAAACAGAGAGAGAGTCGCCAGCTGTACGCTGTGACATCATTCGACATCGTTACGCCAACGCACCGAGAACCATTTCCTTCAGGCTGCTGATTCCAGCATCCCTAGCCATCTTCTCGCCGGTAGAGTTACCAGCAGGTAAGCCGTATATTATCAGGGAATATGAATAGGCTAGTCAGATATAACAGCCTCTACTTAGGAGGGGATTTCCCTACAGCAGTTTTTCTTTCAATTTTACTTCTAATATCAAATTAATTACAAATTTCAGAATATGTCCCGTTAAGTTAAATTCGAAGTTTTAAATCTTTAATATTCATTCATTACCAGTGCAATATTTGGAGATTCCCGGAAACAGATGAAAAACAGTTTTATTGAATTAAGAACCTCCCCCCAATTTTTTATCGCCGTATGGCCAATGTTAAACACAGAATATAATAATACTTGTATATGGCCCGTCAAAAATTGAGTAGAGATTCGATTGTTCAAGCTATTTATAGAGAGCAAATAGGCATCAAAAACATAAATAGTATTGAGAGTCATTTCCCTATCCTTCATTCCACCTCTCCCACTCTCTACCCCTCTCTCCTTTCCCTCTCACTCTCCTTCCCTCTCTCACCTTCCCTTTGTCTCCTCCCTCTCTCCCTCTCTCTCTCGTATTAAAAGCATTCAAAGCACGTTTACACCCATAAGGATTGAAATAACAATATGATATCGAAGTCTAAGAATGGAATTGGTACGCAAGGTAACACCGCGTTAAGATAGCTAGATTTCCTCAAACTGTGTGAATTAAACGTTTAAATTGAGCGATGTCAAACTGTAGGCGGAAAAACCCTAACAGAATAAAGACCTTCATAATGTTTTCCTCAAAACGGTTCACAAACAAAATCTGTAGGTCAGTTATTTATAAATATAATATAAAAAAATGAAAGTCAGCATATCGACATTTTTACGTGAAATTACGTGTAATATTATCGGAAATGAGTCGGACCCGAGTGTTTGATCTCGAGTTAGATACATTAAAACGTTCTGTTGTTATATCATAATACTATCCTGAAAATTTCATCAAATTCGGTTGAGACGTTTGCGAGATATTAAGCTTCAAAAAGCATTACTGACAAAGTGACACTGTCTTTTACATAGGATAGAAATGTACCTATGCGCAGTTTCCTGACGATATCTTCAAAGTTGTTGATTTGGACAGCGGACAAAAAAAGTAAAATTTCAGATTTATGCATATAGATTGTTTTTAATATGCTAGAAGAAGAGCATGTATATTCCTATCTTACTATTGAGCATATTACATGCGCATGATTACCCTCCACTCCCCCTCATACGTGGCTTATAACATCTTCCTGCGTTATACCAAAGTCAAACGTGTCACGCTACCCAAGAAAAATTATAACTATAATTATTGAATTAAGCAACCCGAAATATTTATCGCCATACGGTTTATGTTACTCGCAGGGTAAAATTACATCCATCTGTTAAGTTTTGCGATTTATATAAATAATAATAATAATGAACGTGAGTGCCGTATAAGAGTGAAAATACAAAATAGTTCATATGTATATTATGAAGAATTTGCCATTTATTTCGTTGACTAAAATTATTAACCTAAAACTGCTGATTTGATAAATAAAAGAACGATAAGTTTTTTATAGCATACTTTGAGAAAACCACAACAAATGCCTTTTGGTTCAATCCGTAATATTTTTAAATTTTAAAAAGATCTGAAAATTATTTTCCGAGAGAATCTTATTTCCATTAAGAGTATAATGTTCAGTATTCATATAGCATTGCATGACTACCATTTCAGCATTTATTTCTTCATCTAAAATCTTCCTTTTTCTTATTTTCAGAATAATATAACCAAAAATCTTCGTAATCACCATATTGACACTGTGAGAGTGCAGCGAAACCTGGAATCCGAATGAGGTTATAAAAGGATATAGAAGAATATGAGCAGCTGTATCTCCTTAAAAACTATTCAAAACTGCTGGAAATACTTCTGTTGTCATTTACTGATTGAATATTTATGAAAAATGTTGAATATGTATCGGCAAGTCATAAACGTTTATGACATTAATAAACTGTAATAAATTAATAAAAATTGGTACTTAAAACGTGTTCAACTTATTTAAAAACAAGATAAATACGTATTACGCATCCTGCTGAAATATTTTTGTTCGTAATTCGAGCATAAAACGATATAAAGGCGGTGAAAATGCAAAGATTCAAACGAGCGGTTTAAATCTCGCGCCACGTTTCTGTGAAGATTTTGAGAACTACGCGAAAAACCGCGATTTGTCCCTGAAAAAGGCCAAAAACTCACACTCCTCTGGTTTTCGAACTCCAATGTAAACAAAGGAAGCCAAAATCCTCACACTCCTCTGGGTTTTGACCTTCAACGCACCTTGTGCGGCCTGAAACGTCAACTCCTCTCTAGTTATGCCTCAGACAACCATGGCCGATCGAAAAGGGTCGCTTATAAGCCATACATGGGAGGTTAGATAGTCTAAAGAGATAGTTTTACTATGCATAAAGTAATGGGGCGACCGCTGCATAATGCTGGTCTCCTTTCGAAGGCATTTTCAACTAGCCCTAGAGAGACCCAAGCCCTTCAAATTGAATAACTTTCCTAATTTAAACCAGGGATGTTATTAGCGTCGAGGTAAGGAGCTGTCCCAGTAATGTGATAACCGTTGTTCAACTCCAATTAACGAATTTTTTTTACTTCATGCTTAGTATCCGTGAGGTGTGACTTTTTGTATATATGTAACTGCTGTTATTTAGCTCTTATATTGCACTTATTTCTCATATTAATGTGCATTCTGTTTTCACTGCCTGTTACTATAAACCAGTCTTTCGTCAAAATAGCATCAGTTCTTGAATAAAGGGTATTCGTTCTCCTCAGGATATTTATTTCTTCAATCTCTACTCTATACTCTCAATTTACAATTATTTTTTGGTGTTCTTGGTGTGTCTGCGTTCGCGCGCGCTGTCGCCGTTGCTGGCGCTCTGCCTTGCGTCCTCTTTCGCAGTGCCCCTCCATAATCACGTCGGCGCTTCTTCGCACTACGGCGGACTAGCAGCGTTCTCTCCGTTCCATATTCGTGCCCCAAGTCAGCGTCTACGGCTTAATATTAAGAACAACAAAGAATCACTCCAGGTGATAGAATGATTCGAATAAGATCAAGCATGCATCTCTTACACTACTGCGCATACGAACTAGCGCATATCCTTCCCCTCAACTTCCCCTCATTCGTAGCTCGTAGTATCTCTCTGCGTACGTCCAAGGTCACGCGTCTCACGCTTTCCAAGTAAAATAATAATAATAATGATTGAATTAAACACCCCCCAATGTTTTTATCGCCATTTACCCTGTGTTACAGCGTATGCTATCTCTTATTATGCCATCTTTACGTGCCAAATTCACACCTCAAGTCATAAAATTAGCACCGAGAAAGAATCTCTTCTAATGATAGAATGATTTCTCCGGATGGCACGCCTAAATTTCCCTCAATTAATGCCTAGTATTAAATCTTTTGCAAATAAACGTCACGATTTCAACGTAAATTATTCATCATCCTCAATACTGTCCTGCTTTCTCTTTCGTATTAGTCTTCTATAATCGCGACGGCACCTCTTCGTACTATGCCGGACTCGTAACGTATACGTGCTCTTGGTGAGCGTTCTTCAAGCGCTGAATTCTTACTAATTATCTATTAAAGTAAGCTTTCATAATATTTTCGTGTTCTACCATTTATAGGTTTGTCAAGTTGGTGCTGGTGCGCGTCTGTTGAAGAGAAAGTTAACAGCGGAAGGAGGGAGGGCGTTGCCGCAGCGAGTGCGCGAGCGCTGCGCCGATTATGATGTGTGAGGGAGTGAGAATAAACGGCGGGTGGAGTGACCAAGGCGGCCATAGAATTTATCGGGACTTCAGAGAGGAGACGACGCGACGCTTTCCTTCCGTGAGAACGAGTCAGCGTCACGCCCCGTAACGAGAGGCGCCCAGTATGGCGCGCCGTTTAACCATTTCACGCCTTCGTCGGACCCTGATGAAGATGGCAGTAGGCACGCTGTGATGTCAACCAACATCGCTACATAAATTTAATTGAACCATTGCCGTATTTCAGCACTCCTCGTCATCGTATGGTCCGCAGCCTTACCTCCAGGAAGTTTTTATCACATAATAATCACTGTGAGTCTCAAAAGACTTATCCTAAGTGTCATACATGTAATTGATAATAGGCCTTACTTAGCATAAGAATTTGCAGTAGCCAAAATATTATTTCAATTATATTTATTTCATTTTATAATATAATTATTTGGAAAGTTCAAAAGAAGTTCTATGATAATATATATTGTACGTTTAAGATCGATTAGTTATGAATATATATCATGGTCATTATAGGAAGTATATAAAAACATATATACATATAATAAGAATTAGTGTCATACTTCGATGAATGTTTAAATGTGTTTAACTAAAACTGCTGCTCATTTAACTTTAGGAATAATACATCCAAAATCCTCGTAATCACAATCCTGAGAGTGCAGCGAAACCTGGAAACCGAATGACGTTATAAGAGGATATAGAAGAATATGAGCAGCTGTATCTCCTTAAAAACTATTCAAGACTGCTGGAAATACTTCTGTTGTCATTTACTGATTGAATATTTATGAAAAATGTTGAATATGTATCGGCAAGTCATAAACGTTTATGACATTAATAAACTGTAATAAATTAATAAAAATTGGTACTTAAAACGTGTTCATCTTATTTAAAAACAAGATAAATATGTATGACGCATCCTGCTGAAATATTTATGTTCGCAATTCGAACATAAAACGATATAACGGCGATGAAAATGCAAAGATTCAAACGAGCGGTTTAAATCTCGCGCCACGTTTCTGTGAAGATTTTGAGAACTACGCGAAAAACCGCGATTTGTCCCTGAAAAAGGCCAAAAACTCACACTCCTCTGGTTTTCGAACTCCAATGTAAACAAAGGAAGCCAAAATCCTCACACTCCTCTGGGTTTTGACCTTCAACGCACCTTGTGCGGCCTGAAACGTCAACTCCTCTCTAGTTATGCCTCAGACAACCATGGCCGATCGAAAAGGGTCGCTTATAAGCCATACATGGGAGGTTAGATAGTCTAAAGGGATAGTTTTACTATGCATAAAGTAATGGGGCCACCGCTGCCTAATGCTGGTCTCCTTTCGAAGGCATTTTCAACTAGCCCTAGAGAGACCCAAGCCCTTCAAATTGAATAACTTTCCTAATTTAAACCAGCGATGTTATTAGCGTCGAGGTAAGGAGCTGTGCTAGTAATACGGTATCCGTTGTTCAACTCCAATTTAGCGATTTTTTTTACTTCATGCTTATTATCCGTGAGGTGTGACTTTTTGTATATATGTAACTGCTGTGATTTAGCTCTTATATTGCATTTATTTCTCATATTAATGTGCATTCTGTTTTCACTGCCTGTTACTATAAACCAGTCTTTCGTCAAAATAGCATCAGTTCTTGAATAAAGGGTATTCGTTCTCCTCAGGATAATTTATTTCTTCAATCCCTACTCTATACTCTCATTTTACAATTATATTATTGGTGTTCTTGGTGTGTCTGCGTTCGCGCGCGCTGTCGCCGTTGATGGCGCCCTGCCTTGCGTCCTCTTTCGTAGTGCCCCTCCATTATCATGCTGTCCAAGTAAAATTATAAGAATAATGATAGAATTAAACACCCCCCCAATTAATTTATCGCCATTTACCCTGTATTACAGCCTATGCTATCTCTTAGTATGCGTTCTTTCCGTTTATTGGCTGAAGAAGGAGAACACATCGGAAGCAGGGATCGTTTCGGCAACAGCGAATATGGGAGAGCAGCACAATGTGAGTCGTGTAAGTGATTGCAATAAACGCATACCCTGTAACACGGGGTAAATTGGTTTAAAAAAGGTGGTGTAGTTTTACCATTAATAGATAGTAAATCTATAATCAATATTTATTCAATACCAAACCGGCTTCTTTCGACTAACAACAGTTAACCCAACATTAATTCGTTTTTCAATTTCTCTTAATTTTTTTCAGTTCATCCAATAGCAACACCCACAAACTCGCCACTGCAGCTCGCATATATGTTGACGGCGCCATGATATTTCAGTAATACTATCTTACGAGTACTGAAGCAAGGTTACAGATCAAGCTTTCCTATAGCAGTAACTTCTATACGAGTATACACCTATGTGATTTCACAGCGTGCCGACTGCCATCTTCATCAGCGTCCGACAAAAGCGTGAGAGGGTTTGACGACACGCCACACATGGCGCCTATCTTTACGGGGCGTGACGCTGACTCATGCTCACGGGAAGGAAGGCGTCGCGTCGTCTCGTCTCTGGAGTCCCGAGAAATTCTATGGCCGCCTTTATGAATACACCTGCCGTTTATTCTCACTCCGTCACACATCCTAATCGGCGCAGCGCTCGCGCACTCGCTGCGGCAACGCCCTCCCTCCTTCCGCTGTTAAATTTCTCTTCAACAGACGCGCACGAGCACCAACTTGACAAACCTATAAATGGTAGAACACGAAAATCTTATGAAAGCTTACTTTAATAGATAATTAGTAAGAATTCAGCGCTTGAAGAACGCTCAACAAGAGCATGTATACGTTACGAGTCCGGCATAGTGCGAAGAGGCGCCGTCACGATTATAGAAGACTAATACGAAAGAGAAAGCAGGACAGTATTGAGGATGATGAATAATTTACGTTAAAATCGTGACGTTTATTTGCAAAAGATTTAATACTAGGCATTAATTGAGGGAAATTTAGGCGTGCCATCCGGAAAAATCATTCTATCATTAGGAGAGATTCTTTCTTGGTGATAATTTTATGACTTGAGGTGTGAATTTGGCACGTAAAGATCGCATAATAAGAGGTAGCATACGCTGTAACACAGGGTAAATGGCGATAAAAATATTGGGGGGAGTTTAATTCAATCATTATTCTTATAATTTTTCTTGGACAGCGTGAGACGCGTGACCTTGGACGTACGCAGAGAGATGCTACGAGGTACGAGTTAGGGGAAGTTGAGGGGAAGGATATGCGCTAGTTCGTATGCGCAGTAGTGTAAGAGATGCATGCTTGATCTTATTCGAATCATTCTATCACCTGGAGTGATTCTTTGTTGTTCTTAATATTAAGCCGTAGACGCTGACTTGGGGCACGAATATGGAACGGAGAGAACGCTGCTAGTCCGCCGTAGTGCGAAGAAGCGCCGACGTGATTATGGAGGGGCACTGCGAAAGAGGACGCAAGGCAGAGCGCCAGCAACGGCGACAGCGCGCGCGAACGCAGACACACCAAGAACACCAAAAAATAATTGTAAATTGAGAGTATAGAGTAGAGATTGAAGAAATAAATATCCTGAGGAGAACGAATACCCTTTATTCAAGAACTGATGCTATTTTGACGAAAGACTGGTTTATAGTAACAGGCAGTGAAAACAGAATGCACATTAATATGAGAAATAAGTGCAATATAAGAGCTAAATAACAGCAGTTACATATATACAAAAAGTCACACCTCACGGATACTAAGCATGAAGTAAAAAAAATTCGTTAATTGGAGTTGAACAACGGTTATCACATTACTGGGACAGCTCCTTACCTCGACGCTAATAACATCCCTGGTTTAAATTAGGAATGTTATTCAATTTGAAGGGCTTAGGTCTCTCTAGGGCTAGTGGAAAATGCCTTCGAAAGGAGACCAGCATTATGCAGCGGTGGCCCCATTACTTTATGCGTAGTAAAACTATCCCTTTAGACTATCTAACCTCCCATGTATGGCTTATAAGCGACCCTTTTCGATCGGCCATTGTTGTCTGAGGCATAACTAGAGAGGAGTTGACGTTTCAGGCCGCACAAGGTGCGTTGAAGGTCAAAACCCAGAGGAGTGTGAGGATTTTGGCTTCCTTTGTTTACATTGGAGTTCGAAAACCAGAGGAGTGTGAGTTTTTGGCCTTTTTCAGGGACAAATCGCGGTTTTTCGCGTAGTTCTAAAAATCTTCACAGAAACGTGGCGCGAGATTTAAACCGCTCTTTTGAATCTTTGCATTTTCACCGCCTTTATATCGTTTTATGCTCGAATTACGAACAAAAATATTTCAGCAGGATGCGTAATACGTATTTATCTTGTTTTTAAATAAGTTGAACACGTTTTAAGTACCAATTTTTATTAATTTATTACAGTTTATTAATGTCATAAACGTTAATGACTTGCCGATACATATTCAACATTTTTCATAAATATTCAATCAGTAAATGACAACAGAAGTATTTCCAGCAGTTTTGAATAGTTTTTAAGGAGATACAGCTGCTCATATTCTTCTATATCCTTTTATAACCTCATTCGGATTCCAGGTTTCGCTGCACTCTCACAGTGTCAATATGGTGATTACGAAGATTTTTGGTTATATTATTCTGAAAATAAGAAAAAGGATGATTTTAGATGAAGAAACAAATGCTGAAATGGTAGTCATGCAATGCTATATGAATACTGAACATTATACTCTTAATGGAAATAAGATTCTCTCGGAAAATAATTTTCAGATCTTTTTAAAATTTAAAAATATTACGGATTGAACCAAAAGGCATTTGTTGTGGTTTTCTCAAAGTATGCTATAAAAAACTTATCGTTCTTTTATTTATCAAATCAGCAGTTTTAGGTTAATAATTTTAGTCAACGAAATAAATGGCAAATTCTTCATAATATACATATGAACTATTTTGTATTTTCACTCTTATACGGCACTCACGTTCATTATTATTATTATTTATATAAATCGCAAAACTTAACAGATGGATGTAATTTTACCCTGCGAGTAACATAAACCGTATGGCGATAAATATTTCGGGGTTGCTTAATTCAATAATTATAGTTATAATTTTTCTTGGGTAGCGTGACACATTTGACTTTGGTATAACGCAGGGAGATGTTATAAGCCACGTATGAGGGGGAGTGGAGGGTAATCATGCGCAAGTAATATGCTCAATAGAAGATAGGAATATACATGCTCTTCTTCGAGCATATTAAAAACAATCTATATGCATAAATCTGAAATTTTACTTTTTTGTCCGCTGTCCAAATCAACAACTTTGAAGATATCGTCAGGAAACTGCGCATAGGTACATATCTATCCTATATAAAAGACAGTTTCACTTTGTTAGTAATGATTTTCGAAGCTTAATATCTCGCAAACGACTGAACCGAATTTGATGAAATTTTCAGGATAGTATTATGATATAACAACAGAACGTTTTAATGTATCTAACTCGAGATCAAACACTCGGGTCCGAGTCTAGGGGATCATGTTCATTTCCGATAATATAAAACGTAATTTCACGTAAAAATTAATTTTTCGATTCGCAGGCTTTCATTCTTTTTACTTTCTCATTTACCTACGAAGTATATTGAGAACGTATTGTAATCGCGAAAAAATTTGACCTCGGATTTTTACGGAAATATACGTCTTAGTTGTCGCTGAATCCGAAGAAGTGGTTTTCGCAATGTCGTCTGTCTGTTTGTTACTGGTTCTAGAGCCTAAGCGGTAACGTGAAAATGAATGTAATGTCGTACTTAGGCATTTTATCATACAGAGTAGAAGCTATGAAGACATGGTTGACATTGCTTAATAATTAAGTGAAGTTTATTGTACGTATTTTTATCAACAATTTGATTTTCTCAAAAACGGCTATAAAGATTTTGATCAAATTTCATACAGTTACTTCAGTTTACGTATTCAGTAATATTACATTGTTCATATTTCTCAAAAAATGAATATAACACCAGTTTATTCTGTGCAACGTTAACAATAATTTGATTTTCTCAAATATGGCTTGAACGATTTTGGTAAAATTTCGTACCGTTACTTGGGTATACGTCTGCAATAACACTACATATTTTATTTTTCTCAGTGAATGAATATAATACTAGTTTATTCTTGGTCAACATCAACAAAAATTGGATTTTCTAAAACCCGGCTGATAGGATTTGCATTTTCTAAAGATAATTAAACGACGCATTATTATATGAGAAAGTTTGTACAATGTGTGTTGTACCGATTTTCTAAATTAAAATTAGAAAGAATTGACCTACGATCTTCGGATGTGAACCATTTTGAAGAAAACATTATAAAGGTCTTTATTCAGTTAGTGTTTTTCCGCCTACAGTTCGACAACGCTCAATTTAAACGTTTAATTCACACAGTTTGAGGAAATCTAGCTATCTTAACGCGATGTTACCTTACGTACCAATTCCATTCTTAGACTTCGATATCATATTGTTATTTCAATCCTTATGGGTGTAAACGTGCTTTGAATGCTTTTAATACGAGAGAGAGAGGGAGGAGACAAAGGGAAGGTGAGAGATGGAAGGAGAGGGAGAGGGAAAGGAGAGAGGGGTAGAGAGTGGGAGAGGTGGAATGAAGGATAGGGAAATGACTCTCAATACTATTTATGTTTTTGATACCTATTTGATCTCCATAAATAGCTTGAACGATCGAATCTTTACTCAATTTGTGACGGACCATACACAAGTATTATTATATTCTGTGTTTAACATTGGCCATACGGCGATAAAAAATTGGAGGGAGGTTCTTAATTCAATAAATGTTGTTTTTCATCTGTTTCCGGGAATCGCCGGGTACTCCGTCTGTTAATGAATATTAAAGATTTAAAACTTCGAATTTGACTTAACGGGACATATTCTGAATTTTGTAATTAATTTGATATTAGAAGTAAAATTGAAAGAAAAACTGCTGTAGGGAAATCCCCTCCTAAGTAGAGGCTGTTATATCTGACTAGCCTATTCATATTCCCTGATAATATACGGCTTACCTGCTGGTAACTCTACCGGCGAGAAGATGGATAGGGATGCTGGAATCAGCAGCCTGAAGGAAATGGTTCTCAGTGCGTTGGCGTAACGATGTCGAATGATGTCACAGCGTACAGCTGGCGACTCTCTCTCTGTTCCCCTCACCGTTAAAGTCTATCGGAAGTGTGAAAGGGCTTGACGGCGAGTAGCATGGAGGCGTCTCTGTTATTCTGCCGCAACGCTGTCTCGAGCTCACGGGACGGTAATCGTCGTCTTCTTATTTGTGCCGTCTTGATTTAGCACAGGAAAGTTAGGAAAAATAGCGGAAAAAATTCGAACAAATCTGATTTTTGGCAGAGATGCTCAGACTGGCATCTAATTCAACATACTAAAAGTCCTCAATGATTCGCTTTGAGCTTCGGCCGCCATATTGGAAAAATGGCGCCCGAAATCAGATTTTCGTGAATAACTCGCGAACGGTGGCATCTACGATAAAATGTCGAATTACAAAGTTGTAGCGAATTAAATTTTCTACATAAAAGGTCCTATCACTTCTCTCTCCAGAGTAACCATTCTCCGTCAAAATAGCGAAAAACAAAGTGAACTCAATGAAAACGGCGAGAAACGTGGCGAAATCCGTATGTGTTGGTAATTTCTCCGTATAGCTGTTTTTTTATATATGTGGAGAGGGGTGGTTAAGGGGAATGGTCACTGTCAAACCGGGGGAGAGGGAGCATGACCCCCCCCTAAAAAATTTCATTCTTGGAGAAAGAAGCACTGAACGATATACCTCTAATGTTCACATTTACATCTTTTTATAGTTATTTCCACACCACCCTGGAGGTAAAGTATATGGCGCGTTTGTGTGGGTTGTACTCCAGCACTGCGGAACAGCGCGTGGGCTGGGGAGATTCTCGATCAAATAGAGATGATGCAGATGTAGAGAAAGTGGATCAATGGCTTTCAAGAAACCCGCCTTTCCCTGTTTTAGGCAAGTGTATGTCATTCAGTAGTGGAGTTGTCGGTGACGAAAAAATAAACTGCTATGATGCTCACAATATCGTAAGCAAAACAATGAAGGCGAATGTTGGAAAAAAATTTTGGTGATGTAAAACTTTCGCGGAAAGACCGAGTACAAACATTAGCAATGGTCAATAATTCTTTTAAATTCCAGGGTTCTGTTGTCACTGCCGATCCGTTGCTCCTTTTTCAGCGTATTTCAGTATTTTTGAAGTCTGAGGAAGAATTGAATTCTTACTTCCAGTATGAAATTGCTCCTTTCCCCTTGTCTCGTTTTGATGAAAACGGCATGCGAAAAACCAAGAAAGCAGCGCTTTATGCAGTTTTTGAAAAGAAAAGTGATCCTACGGTTCCGGATGATTGCACCTGCATCATGGATGGAGGATAGCTTCTACATCGCGTTATTTGGCCTACAGTAGCACATATTGTAGGGTTGCAAATAATTAAGTTTCATATGTCGAACGAAACTACAATCGTAATCAACTGTCGTTTTTGACGGCTACTCAGAAAACGTATACAATACAAAAGCAGCTGAAAGATCACGTCGCTCTTATTAAAACTTCGAGTCTGATATACAGTTTGATGAACACACGAATGTAATAATACCTCAAGAAAAATTTCTGTATAATGATCGAAATAAGACGAATCTTATCTCCATGCTTATGAAAACATTTTCGGAAAAAGGTTTTAACGTAAAGCAGGCTGAAGGAGCTGCAGACACATTAATTGTTAATACGGCTATGAAACAGCAGGTTCTGGTGAGGTTACAGCTATTATTGGAGAGGACGTTGATCTCCTTGTTTTGCTGACTGCTTTAGCGCCTCCTGAGAAAGAAATATTCTTTGTAAAACCAGGTAGAGGTAAAATTCAAACAACCTTATATTCATCGTACAGTCTGGAAAATAAAGCATACGTAAAGAATAATATTTTATTTCTGCATTCTTTCTCCGGCTATGACTCGTCGTCTACTGTATTCGGGAAAGGCAAAGTGTCACTTGCAAAAGTTTTAGAAAAAAATGAATACGTAAGAGAAACGGCTCAAATTTTCCAAAACGAAGAAGCTTCTCACGATGATATTGCTGATGCAGGAAATTTAGTTTTTCTTGCTTTATATGGCGCTAATAAAGATGAACAATCTCTAAACAATCACCCTTTCATCTGCTTCAAAAAAGGAGTTGTTCGAGGAAAAAAGAGCCTCTCATCATTACCCCCAACCGAGGACGCTGCTCGCCTGCACAGTTATCGCGTTTACCATCAAATTCAGTTATGAAAATGCTTCCTGAAAACTGGGGGTGGCATATCCAACCTAATTTCTCACCTCTTCTATTAACCAAACCACCTGCTCCAGATAATATTTTACAAAGTATTTTTTGCACGTGTACTAAAGGATATCGCCAGGCTTGTGGATGACGAAAAACCGGATTGAAGTGCCCAAATGTTTGCCTAAATTTCAGTGGAGTATCCTGTGATAACGCCAGGTACTTAGTAGTGGAAGATGTTGATGATGTCAAGGCAACAGGAGAGGAGAACTTTCGAACATCACCTGATAATGGGGAAGAAAACAGCACCGACTATGATACAGAAAATGTTACAAAAAACGATGACGAAAATGAAACCGATGATGACCCAGTAAATGAACCATATGTATTCGATGATGATAGAATGGAGTGTGGTGACGTATTTCCTTCTACATCTACTGAGGATGAACCAACGACCAGTAGAGCTGTTAAAAGACTATGATTGGAATAAGCTGAACAATATTTTGTGGATTAGGCCTACTGGGGATTCCACTTCAAAAAACGCGCCATATACTTTACCTCCAGGGTGGTGTGGATATAAGTATAAAAAGATGTAAATGTGAACATCAGAAGTATATCGTTCAGCGCTTCTCTCTCCAAGAATGAAATTTTTTAGGGGGGGGGGGGGGTCATGCTCCCTCCCCCAGGTTTGACAGTGACCATTCCCTCTAACCACTCCCCTCCACATATATAAAAAAACAGCGATATGGAGAAATTACCAACACATACGGATTTCGCCACGTTTCTCGCCGTTTTCATTGAGTTCACTTTATTTTTCGCTATTTTGACTCTGGTTACTCTGACGAGAGAAAGTGATAGGACCTTTTTTGTAGAAACTTTAATTCGCTACAACTTTGTAATTCTAAAGTTTCATGTAGGTGCCACCATTCGCGAGTTATTCACGAAAAACTGATTTCGGGAGCAATATTTCCAATATGGCGGCCGAAGCTCATACCGGATCATTGACGACTATTAGTATGTTGAACTAGATGCCAGTCTGAGCCTGTCTGCCAAAAATCAGCTTTGTTCAAATTTTTTCCGCTATTTGGTAAAAAATCGTCTAATTTTCCTGTACTAATTCCTACTGCGCTGTTTCTTCTCCATCTGTGACATATCTCACTTAGCTTTGCTGCTTTCGCGCATTTGCTCTGGCCGAAATGATCCCTGCTTTCTATTCTTTCTACCTGCTCAGCCGACGATCACTGTAATGAAAATGCATAGGAAACAATTTTGTTCAAAGGTCAAGCTATCAGCAAATGCAGGCATCTTGCTTAAATATCATTCCCATTAGGTAGACAGAATCACACGGTTCATGCTTTCTTACAGAATTGATTGGGGAATTTGTGGTGCAAATTTGAATTTCTTTTTCATTTAATTATGAAAGGAGATAAGGATAATGAAATACCTTGATAAATATTGTTTCTTTTTTTACGTAGATACATTTGGATTCTCAGTGTCTTTCATTATTGAATTTTGATTCCTCCAAAAAATATTTCATAATGATCTCGTTAAATCTATGGAAAATTGTTTTATGTTAGGGATATAATTCAAATTATTGCATTGGCCGCATCATAACTATCTGTTGACCGCATTCCGTGTTACAGGCTTTCTCAGTCAAATCCAGCTTCATTACAACATGACATTCACTCTCCCTCCTCCAAACAAGGGTGGAGATTAGACCTATCCTTCGATATTGTATCAAAATAATACTTCCGGACATGCAAGACATATGCTGACAGCAAGAAGGATATCTTTTGTACCCTGATATTACGTGTTATAAATCAGAGTGATAAATACACTAATGATATTTTGGAAGTGCTGATTCAATAAACTCCTTAAATTTATTTGATTAATCACAAACGTTTATAAAAGGCACGCATGTTTCAGACCAGCGCTAAGGCATTAATATTACAGTATGGTGAATATGAACAGAATCTTGACAGTTTTTTAAAAATTCATATAAATATCAATATCATTATTCTTTTAATGCTCTACATTGCATACCTGAGGAGCTTGGCCAGCCAGAAGGAAAGCGTCAATCCCGTTGACGTAGCGATGTCAACTGGTTTCAGTGCACACCACCGAAGACTTTCCTTTAGGATTAGAATCCATCAAAATGTGAAAGAGTTAGGCAGCGAACAACATCTCTTTACCCGCCATTATACCAACTCGGTTAACATTACAGCAGATCACAAATATAATTACTTCTCGAAAACCTTCCCCTATTGGTTTAACATTAGCTGCCCAGTAACCACTGTTAAAAAATCGGTAACACATACATTGTACAAACTTTCTCATATATGTGTACTAATGAGTCGTTTAGTTATCTTTAGAAAATGAAAATGGTATGAGCCTGTTTTTAGGATATCTAATTTTTGTTACAGTTGCCCAAGAATAAAATAGGCTTATATTCATTCATTGAGAAAAATGAAATATGTAGTATTATTGTAGATGTATACTTAAGTAACTTTACAAAATTTGATCAAAAACATTAGTGCCATGTTTGAGAAGATTGAATTGTTGTTAAAGTTGCCTAGAATAAACTAGCCCTATATTCATTTTTGATAAATATGAACTATACAGTATTATTGAAGATGTAAGCTCAAGTAACTGTACGAAATTTGATCAAAATCGTTAGAGCCGTTTTTGAGAAAATCGGATTGTTGTTAAAAATGCGTAGAATAAACTACTCTGAATTATTGATCAATGTCAAACATTTCTATGTATACTCTGCTCAGTATGAGAAAATGCAAGTATGAGATTTCATTTATTTTCGCTCTATCGTCTAGGCTATAGAGCCAGTAACAGACAGACGACATTTCGAAAACCACTTTTTCGGATTCAGCGACACCTAAAACGTATATTTCCGTAAAAATCTCTAGGTCGAATTTTTGCGCAAAAACAATACTTTCTCGATACTTCAGTAAAAATGGATCAGAGCAGTCAGAAAAAGTAATTGGATTGACAACTAAATCAGAAAAGCTACAGTTCCGCTGTGCTATCTTGAAGGAGCATATTTATCAAACAGAAACATAATAGGAATGTACATATTATTTTCAAATTTCAAAAAATATTACAACAATCTAATGCTAACAACTAAAAAGAATTATAATGATGCCTACATCCTAAAATCTAACAACATTAGCAAAAGCACATGGAATATTATTAACCAGGCCAAAGGATAAGAAATTCTAACCTTTTTCCCAGTTAGAATAAGGAATAATGAATCACCATTAAATATTCCATGAAAGTTGCAAATTATTTTAACAGATTTTTCAATACAATAGCTGGAGAACTACCACAAAATTTACCTAAGACCTCTAGGGATAAACATTTTCTGAACAATAGAATTTCTCAATGTATTTACCTCATAACAACTAATGATAGAGATATTAAAGATATAATAAAAATGTGAAAGCAAAACATTCTGTAGATTATGATGGCATCCCTATTACTTTCATAAAAGCATGTGCTTCATTCAATACCTCTCCTCTAGCTGATATAATTAATAAAGTAATATTCCCAAATGCTCTCAAAATGTCTGTAATTAATCCTATTTACTAAAAGGGTGATAAAACAACTGTTACTACCTATAGGCCAATATCCCTGACATCATCATGTTTCTCAAAAATATTTTAAATAGTATAGCAGGATAGACCCTTGTCCTTCCTAAAATGCCGTATTGTCATCTGTAACTTACAACACGGATTCATTAAGGACAAATCTATTACTTCTGTGGCAATTAATTTTCTGGAAAAAATCATTAATGATATTTACCATGGAAATAATATTATCCATTACAAATTTGTTAATTCTTGCTGGAAAATACGTTTTACACAAGCGAGGAATGTATTGAAGAAATGTATCCCTGAAATGTGGAACAAGAAATAATTTTTACATATGTAACTACTTATTTTGTTACTTTGTATACCAGATATTTTGTTCGAGATTACTCTCCTTCTAATTTATAATTTTATATTAGTGTTGTGAATGTCTTATTTATGTATACAATTTTATGGAAATAATTAAATATTATTATCATTATTATTCATAAATGGATAATTACCAAATAGAGAAATAATGCCTACATAAACATAAATATTGGGATAATACTAAAGATGACACCTAACATTTATGTGTTCACAGGGAAGGGTGTTTCTAATGTAGATACAATTAGTGCAATACACTGATGCACCCCTCATGTTATGGACCTCAGTATAATGCAAAGTAACTCTGTGTTGATTTTTGCACAGAAACTTGAAATTGTGAAAGTAATAGTCATAGGCAGGGGCACCTTAACTAAAAGGGCTAAATGGGCTGTAGCCCTAGGGTGCCCGGCACTGCCGCTCCACAAATAAAATAGGTATATATATTTTTAAACTTTGCATCTTTGTAATTTAAACTCAAAAAGTATAACTTGTCATAGCCTTTTATTTCTCAAGAGGTTCACCATCTATTACATGCTTCAGGTAGTGAATATGTGGCTACTTCCCTGTAATTCATAAATACTTTGGGCAATCAGAAATGCCAGGGGTTTTCTGAAAGTACGCACTACAGAGGATGGCACCATTCAAAAATTTCACTCATCGCACACTGTATACTGGACAGAATCAGAATAGCTATACTTCAGAGACTCTGAGGAGAAGTGAAGGTCTAGCAAATTTACGAGGGCTTCACGAAGGTTCAGGCTTACATTGGAAAATTCTCGGGTAATGTGATTTCTTTCCATAAGCATTTTTCGATGCCAAAACATGATGATATAAAGGTTCATTCATATAGAATGCACACATATACGAGACGAAACGAGTATAAGCTACGTCTGTTTGTACAAATAACCACACCACTTGAGATGGCAATCTGGACCTACATACGCAGTGATAATTGTTTCTCGGCTTCCAGGAATCTTTCTCGTGCACTGTGGCTAGTCCAATGGAAGTCTTTACAACGAAAGGTAGTCGGCAGTATTACTGTATTAAATATGTATTAAATTTACATGAATGCAATTGCAATGTACATGTGGTTCCCAGATGATATGTCCACAGTCTTTATGTCCACTGCCTTTATGTCCACTCTTTTATGTCCACAGCCTTTATGTCCACTGCCCTTATGTCCAGAGTCTTTACGTCCACCGTAATATATGTCCACAGTCTTTATGTCCACTGCCTTTATGTCCACTCTTATATGTCCACAGCCTTTTCGTCCACTGCCTTAATGTCCACTTTTCTTTATGTCCACAGCCTTTTTGTCCACTGCCTTAATGTCCACTATTATATATGTCCACAGCCTTTTCGCCCACTGTTTTTTTTGTCCACTTTTGTATATGTCCACAGCCTTTTCGTCCACTGTTTTCTTTGTCCACTTTTGCATATGTCCACAGAGACTTTATTTCGAAGTATGAAAAATATGAAAGGCAAACCTGAAGATGGAGGAGAGTTTGAAGGAGAGGGAGTAATCCGAAGGAAACACTGCGGACATTGGCGTCTATCGACTAGGAATTTTATAACAATTACGAATATAAGGCGAAAAAATTAAAAATGGAGGGGGTGCAGAAGGAGTGGGAGGGAAAAGGAGGTGCGGAAGCAATCCGAAGGAAATACTGCGGAAATTGGTGTCTATCGACTAGGAATTTTATAACAATTACGAATATGAAGCTAAAAAATGAAAATGGAGGGGGTGCAGAAGGAGTGGGTGGGAAAAGGAGGTGCGGAAGCAATCCGAAGGAAATACTGCGGACAATGGTATCGATCGACTAGGAATTTTATAACAATTACGAATATAAGGCGAAAAAATTGAAAATGGAGGTGGTGCAGAAGGAGTGGGAGGGAAAAGGAGGTGCGGAAGGAATCCGAAGGAAACACTGCGGACATTGGTGTCTATCTACTAGGAATTTTATAACAATTACTAATATGAAGCTAAAAAATGAAAACGGAGGGGGTGCAGAAGGAGTGGGAGGGAAAATGAGGTACGGAAGGAATCCGAAGGAAACACTGCGGACATTGGTGTCTATCGACTAGGAATATTATAACAATTACGAATATGAAGATAAAAAATGAAAATGGAGGGGGTGCAGAAGGAGTGGGAGGGAAAAGGAGGTGCAGAAGCAATCCGAAGGAAATACTGCGGAAATTGGTGTCTATCGACTAGGAATTTTATAACAATTACGAATATGAAGCTAAAAAATGAAAATGGAGGGGGTGCAGAAGGAGTGGGAGGGAAAAGGAGGTGCGGAAGGAATCCGAAGGAAATACTGCGGAAATTGGTGTCTATCGACTAGGAATTTTATAACAATTACGAATATGAAGCTAAAAAATGAAAATGGAGGGGTGCAGAAGGAGTGGGTGGGAAAAGGAGGTGCGGAAGCAATCCGAAGGAAATACTGCGGACATTGGTATCAATCGACTAGGAATTTTATAACAATTACGAATATGAAGCTAAAAAATGAAAATGGAGGGAGTGTAGTAGGAGGGGGAGGGAAAAGGAGGTGTGGAAGCAATCCGAAGGAAATACTGCGGACATTGGTATCGACCGACTAGGAATTTTATAACAATTACGAATATAAGGCGAAAAAATTGAAAATGGAGGTGGTGCAGAAGGAGTGGGAGGGAAAAGGAGGTGCGGAAGGAATTCGAAGGAAACACCGCGGAAATTGGTATCGATCGATTGGGAATTTTATAGCAATTACGAATATGTAGCGAAAAATTGGAAATGGAGAGGTGTAGTAGGAGGGGGAGGGAAAAGGAGGTCAGAAGGAATCTGAAGGTAATACTGCGGACATTGGTATCTATCGACTAGGAATTTTATAACAATTACGAATATGAAGCTAAAAAATGAAATTGGAGGGGGTGTAGTAGGAGGGGGAGGGAAAAGGAGGTGCGGAAGGATTCCGAAGGAAACACTGCGGACATTGGTATCGATCGACTGGGAAATTTATATCAATTACGAATATGAAGCTAAAAAATGAAAATGGAGGGGGGATGGTAGGTGGGGGAGGGAAAAGGTGGTGCGGAAGGAATCCCACGTAAACACTGCCGACATTGGTATCGATCGACTAGAAATGTTATAACAATTACGAATATGAAGCAAAAAATCGAAAATCGAGGGGGTGTAGTAGGGGGGGAGGGAGAAGGAGGTGCGGAAGGAATCCGAAAGAAACACTGCCGACATTGGTATCGATCGACTACGAATTTTATAACAATTACGAATATGAAGCGAAAATTGAAAATGGAGGGGGTGTAGTATGAGGGGGAGGGAACAGGAGGTGCGGAAGATGTCTGAGGGAAACACAGCGGACATTGGCATCTATCGACTAGGAATTTTGTAACAATTACGAATAAGAAGCGGAAAGTTAAAAGTGGAGGGGTGGAGTAGGAGGGGTAGGGAAAGGGGGGTACGAGAGGAAACCGGAGGAAATACTGCGGGCATTGGTGTCGATCGACTAGGAATTTTATGACAGTTACGAATAGGGTGCGAGAAATTAAAAATGGAGGGAGTGTAATAGGAGGAGGAAGGAAAACGGGGTGCGGAAGGAATCCGAGTGAATAACGGCCGACATTGGTATCGATGGACTAGGAATTTTATAACAATTACGAATAAGAAGCGGAAAGTTTAAAATGGAGGGGGTGGAATAGGAGGGGGAGGGAAAATGGGGTACGAGAGGAAACCGAAGGAAATACTGCGGACATTGGTATCGATCGACTAGGAATTTTATAAAAATTACGAATATGGAGCGAGAAATTGGAAATGGTGGGGGTGTAGTATGAGGAGGAGAGAAAGGGGGGTGCGGAAAGACTCTGAAGGAAACCCCTTCTATAGGACAATCGGGGAACATAATAGGAGAGTTCAGTCAGAACAGAGGAAAATTTTTGATACTTTGGTACCTCGCACCCCCACCCACAAAGAAACTTGTATAGCATATTTTGCCTTGCATTTTTCGTTGCTTTTAAAATTACTTACAATTACGCGTAGTAATTCGCTACTTTGTACCAAACGTCTAAAAGAATGAAAATTCATTTTCTTATACAGTGGAAACCACTTAATATGAAATCGCTTTAAACGAAATATCGGTTAACATGAAACGCGTGCTCGGTCCGTTCCAGCGCCTATACTTTTCAGTAGGTATATATTCATTCGCTAACGCGAAACGGTTTACACGAAATACTGCTTAATACGAAAATATGTTTCGGTCCCACGAAAATAAATGCATGCAAAATTCTTTGGATTATGCGAAATGGCATTTGAGATAGGGTTTTCCCATGTTTGCGATAATATCTTCTGCTGTGTATTACATCCTATTATAGATATCTATTATGGATTTGCCAACGAGCCTAATTCCATATTTGAAAAATGAAAATGTTACCATTAAATCAGTGAACATGAAAGTCGGTTAACTCGAAATTCGGATAACACGAAATAAGTATGTCGGTCCCTAGCAATTCGTGTTAACCGGTTTTCACTGTAGTCGGTTTTTAAATAATCTTCAAATTAGTCTACAAATTTGATACACAACTTTTTCTTAATGTTAATATCTTCATAGGATTTACTTATGAATGAAGAAACGGAATTCGGGGCTGAAATGGCAATAAATGTTTAAACTTCCTCTGCGATTCATTTAAGGTAATCTTTGTTTTATCTATATTCTCAGAACATTTTTCAACGCTTGTGAGGATTAGTTCATTTCATATTTGAACTAATTCGCGCATCGCTGAATATACAGATAGTAACTCGATTATTTTAATATATTTCATAAAATTACCTTTCCGGTGTTAGAAACATTCCGTATGTGTACTGACTTTCGAAATATTCGTTCGAGTAACGCCGAGTTGAGAACGAAATTAAAAATTTTTCGTTCTCGCAGGAACGGCAAAAGGAGCTAACTAGATTTCCCCAGCATTCAAAGACCTTAGATTTCAAATTCCTCCGTACCCCTCGCACTTGTGTCGTGCTGTGACGCCGTCCCACCCAAAACTCAGGTACAAGAGGAAAGGTTTACCTCTCCCACTACGACCCACCATTCACTGGGACATCTGGTCTTGCATGCCGTCCATTTACACCCTTTGTCTTTTGAGCGAAATGGCCAAAAGAAGCTTTCATAAATGTTGCCGCTGGTCGTGGAGTCGTTTCATCTTCCTATCTATACCAACCGAAGTGCACGCCATTGTGTGTAACCTCGGGAAAGAGTATTTTTGGGATTCTGCCAAAAGGGTTTTTCCCAAATACGAAGTATAGAATGGAATAGCCTTTCACTAGAGGGCTATGTTCCTATAACATCCACCCCTTCTTCAGATTATTGGTAAGAATATTGTCACTCTTGCTTTAACAGTTGTATGAGAAACATTCTGATTTGGTAATTTTGGACGCTTACGAATACCTCACATTTTAGCAAAATTTCATCGATATAGCGCCTCTAGTAGTGCATTTATATGAATTTCATTGTTTAACATTTATGAATTTTTAACAGACACAATATAAAACTTTTATGTAATTTTCAATGGAACATTATTTCCTAACTTTGTTAACATTTTCAGCTTCCTAGATCTTCATAATATACATAAACATTAGTTAGTTTGTTTAACATTTAGGAATTTATTACGGCCGAACGAATAAAAATTTTCATATTTCTATAATCCCGTATTCATTATTTGGCAAATTCTAACATTAGAAAAAATTTCTGCTTCATAGCACATTTAGAAGTACCTAAACCATGAAATGTTTGTAAAATTGTTTATAATTTTCAACGGCCAAGAAAATAAACGTTGCAATTTTTCCTGATTATTTTTTTCGATTCACCTATGTATTAAATTTCAGCTCTCCAACTATTGTAGTTTGGGCCAGACATTAGTATCCTCCTATATCCTATATCCTCCTCTGTAAGAAGAGTGCTTATAGAATGATGTGGCATCCCCCACTTGTAAATTTACGAATGAGTTCCTATGGGGATGTTAAGACATTTATTTCCATTTATGCCAAGTGTATTTGTTTGTTAAATAACTTCCCATGGAGAAATTAAAATTACGAAAAAGTTGAATCTCCTGAAAATTCCGATCTATGGAAAATACTTCAAACGGTGTTTCAAGGGAATAACTTGCTTTATTACCTCGCTGGAATTCAAAATTAAACATAATAAAGATTTTCATATAAACTGCTTGGAAAGAAAAAATATCCCAAAGTAAATTTAGACATCCCATTGCAGGTATTTCACGAAATCTATGGAGTATTTGCGACTTCAATCAAATCAATGAATATAGATTGAGGATTTCGGATAAATGACGTTAAATATAGAAGGTCAAAAATCTGCCTCTCTCATACGGCGACAAATACCCACACACAAAAGAATAATTCCGAAAAATTGGTTAATTATATTTAGTGAAGCATAAAGGATTCCTTTCATTAATTCAAATTGCTTTGTTCATAAAAAATACCAGTCGTAGAATATCTTTGTAGAATGAAAAATCGATTCTCCTTCAATATCCGTTTAAAGAAAAATACTCGAAACGAAAGATGCAGGAATAACATCCTCTATGACATATGTCCAACTGGTGGATGGTGCGTAAGAATCATTCTTTGGAAGCGTGAGTGCCACCCTTCTACGGCGTTGTTGGTCCGCTGTTGTCTGTTTACAGTTTGCTCATATACCTCCATACACTCCATAATTCCAGACCAAACCTAGGAGGAATGGCTCCTCTCATCCCACTGCCTTCCCTTCCTCGTATATAAGTTATTTCCACATACGTTGCTAGATCCCCTAGTGTAGGGCCGAGGATTGCAAGCAAGTGGTCAAAAATATCAAGCACGTCCTCAAAAGGGATAAACGGTAATGCCATCAGCATCCGTATACCATTCCTAATAACGTCGTTATTATTAAATTGAGCTTTTAGACCTGATGCCATTACATGTTCCATATGGATTGACAAAAATGGAGGAGGCATTCCTTAATGGTAGAATTGGGGAATGTTTTCCGCACTGCATTTATAGCACTTAATTCAAAATCAAGCATGACCAGTTCTGGATTAAAATTATAAGTTAAAAAGTCACAGTGTTGTTTGAGTTGTTAAAATATTGATGCATTAGAACCTTCGTCTGTTCTTCTCGTTAAGCAATATACAAATGGAAATACACGCCCCTGCAGCACATCATGTATTGTATATAGCTGGAAAAATAGCTTAGGCGTTGTTTTGAAAGTGGCATCCACATAGATCTGAGTGCCCCTGCACAACTGCTTGGGTCCCCATGCAACTCAAGTTTTTGGAGCACCTATTTATATAATGAGAAAAGGTTTTTAAAAAATTCAAAAATAAAATTTTTTGCCTAATAAGATAGTGAAATACTAACGAAAGAATTGGATCCCTAAGATATAGAAGCTACTTCTGCTTTGCCCAGCTATGAGAACGTACTTTCAATGTTTCATAGAGCTGCTGCTTACTCTTGTCCTTGTCTTTCAGATTCATTATCAGAATTGATCATCCTGGATGAATAAAATATAAAATTCCTAGTCGATAGACACCAATGTCCGCAATGTTTCCTTCGGATTTCTTCCACACCACCTTTTCCCTACCCCTCGTATCCCCCCCCCTCTATTTTTAATTTTTCGCTTCATATTTATAAATCTTATAAAATTCCTAGTCGATCGACACAAATGTCCGCAATGTTTCCTTCAGATTCTTCTCGTACCACGTTTTTCCTCCCCCTCCTACTACATCCCCTCCATTTTACATCCTTCACTTGTTATTCGTAAAGGTTATAAAATTCCTAGTCGATCGATACCAATGCCCGCAGTGTTTCCTTCGGATTCCTTCCGCACCCCGTTTTCCCTCCCCCTCCATTTTCAACTTCTCGCTACTTATTCGTAATTGTTACAAAATTCCTAGTCGACCGATACGAATGTCCGCCGCGTTTCCTTCGGATTCCTCTCGTACCACCTATTCCCTCCCCCTCATACTACACCACTCCATTTCCAATTTTTCGCTTCATATTCGTAATTGCTATAAAATTCCTAGTCGATCGATACCAATGTCCGCAGTGTTTCCTTCGGATTCCTTCCGCACCTCCATTTCCCTCCCCCTCCTACTACACCCCCTCCATTTTCATTTTTTCGCTTCACATTCGTAATTGCTATAAAATTCCTAGTCGATCGATACCAATTTCCGCAGTATTTCCTTCGGATTTCTTCCGCACCTCCTTTTCCCTACCACTCCTTCTGCACCCCCTCCATTTTCATTTTTTAGCTTCATATTCGTAATTGTTATAAAATTCCTAGTCGATAGACACCAATGTCCGCAGTGTTTCCTTAGGATTCCTTCCGCACCTCCTTTTCCCTCCCACTCCTACTGCACCCCCTCCATTTTCATTTTTTAGCTTCATATTCGTAATTGTTATAAAATTCCTAGTCCATAGACACCAATTTCCGCAGTATTTCCTTCGGATTGCTTCCGCACCTCCTTTTCCCTCCCACTCCTTCTGCACCCCCTCCATTTTCATTTTTTAGCTTCATATTCGTAATTGTTATAAAATTCCTAGTCGATAGACACCAATTTCCGCAGTATTTCCTTCGGATTGCTTCCGCACCTCCTTTTCCCTCCCACTCCTTCTGCACCCCCTCCATTTTCATTTTTTAGCTTCATATTCGTAATTGTTATAAAATTCCTAGTCGATCGATACCAATGTCCGCAGTATTTCCTTCGGATTGCTTCCGCACCTCCTTTTCCCTCCCACTCCTTCTGCACCCCCTCCATTTTCATTTTTTAGCTTCATATTCGTAATTGTTATAAAATTCCTAGTCGATAGACACCAATGTCCGCAGTGTTTCCTTCGGATTCTTTCCGCACCTCCTTTTCCCTCCCACTCCTTCTGCACCACCTCCATTTTCAATTTTTTCGCCTTATATTCGTAATTGTTATAAAATTCCTAGTCGATCGATACCAATGTCCGCAGTATTTCCTTCGGATTGCTTCCGCACCTCCTTTTCCCACCCACTCCTTCTGCACCCCCTCCATTTTCATTTTTTAGCTTCATATTCGTAATTGTTATAAAATTCCTAGTCGATAGACACCAATTTCCGCAGTATTTCCTTCGGATTGCTTCCGCACCTCCTTTTCCCTCCCACTCCTTCTGCACCCCCTCCATTTTCATTTTTTAGCTTCATATTCGTAATTGTTATAAAATTCCTAGTCGATCGATACCAATGTCCGCAGTATTTCCTTCGGATTGCTTCCGCACCTCCTTTTCCCTCCCACTCCTTCTGCACCCCCTCCATTTTCATTTTTTAGCTTCATATTCGTAATTGTTATAAAATTCCTAGTCGATAGACACCAATGTCCGCAGTGTTTCCTTCGGATTGCTTCCGCACCTCCTTTTCCCTCCCACTCCTTCTGCACCCCCTCCATTTTTAATTTTTTCGCCTTATATTCGTAATTGTTATAAAATTCCTAGTCGATAGACACCAATGTCCGCAGTGTTTCCTTCGGATTACTCCCTCTCCTTCAAACTCTCCTCCATCTTCAGGTTTGCCTTTCATATTTTTCATACTTCGAAATAAAGTCTCTGTGGACATATGCAAAAGTGGACAAAGAAAACAGTGGACGAAAAGGCTGTGGACATATACAAAAGTGGACAAAAAAAACAGTGGATGAAAAGGCTGTGGACATATATAATAGTGGACATTAAGGCAGTGGACAAAAAGGCTGTGGACATAAACAAAAGTGGACATTAAGGCAGTGGACGAAAAGGCTGTGGACATATAAGAGTGGACATAAAGGCAGTGGACATAAAGACTGTGGACATATATTATGGTGGATGTAAAGACTCTGGACATAAGGGCAGTGGACATAAAGGCTGTGGACATAAAAGAGTGGACATAAAGGCAGTGGACATAAAGACTGTGGACATATCATCTGTGGATCGTACATGTACTTACACAGATTGAATCGTGTTGTTATTTTCAACATTCTCCGCAATCTACACATTAGGAGTTTTGTCCTTCTTTAGAATGGATCGTGAAGTAGACAGAAAGTTCCATTCCAGTGCATCGAAAGAAAAAGAATAGGTGAATTGGGGAAGACGGATTAAGAACTACATAAGTGAGTCTTATATTTTTTATCAAAATCAATTAATTACTCAACCCGACAGTTGTGGTAACCTGTCCTTTTGTACAGAAGTATCTAGTTTTGTGGTTTACCTTCGTTAGGCTTAGGCAGCACTGCCTCAACCATTGGGCTAAATGGGCTATGAGACACTAACTTCCTTACATATAACTTCTGCTTCGTCACATTTTTTCATTGACTGTGTTAGATTAGATATTTGTACGAACAATAGTACAGACATAAACATCCATGTCATTCGGCGACAGCGCTATTGGAGTGCTGCCTAACGATGACGATGAGGAACAATGAAATTACATCTAAAGCAGAGCTTAGTTTGAGGACAATAATAGATTTAAGTATTGAATCTACATTTCCTAATGTTGCTACTGCTTTGTGTATTTTTTAAGTATTACTGCTACAAACCGTAATGGTGAAAGATCTTTTTCGACGCTAAGAAGAATAAAAAACTATCTGCTTTCATCTTTAGGAGAATGCCAACTTAATAATTTAAGCATATTATCAATTGAATCAGAATTATTTAAAAATATTGATTGTGTAGAAATTATCAACCAATTTGCCACAAGTAAATGTAGAAAGAAGTACTTTTAAGATACTTTATTTATTTATTAACTGCGTTATTATTTGAGTTTCTATTTTGTTTTTTATATTTTCTATTATTTGTTTTAATAAAAATGTGTAGTTTTCATTTGTGATTAATAAAATTGATACATATTTACTTTTACATTAACCCTAGAACTACCAAGCGATTTTCACTACCATGGACTACCAAGGGGGGGCCTCAGAGGCCCACCATCTAAAATACTATAAGAAGCCACAGTAATGTTTTGAATCAATTTTTATATATTTAGAAAAATCATAGGAATAAAACTATGTAATTTTAGTAAAATAGTTGAAATTTTATGTACATTATCTACTATAAAGATAGAAATGTTTGCATAGAAACAATTTTTTTACATTTTTCCTCATTATGTTTTAAAGATCACATTCATTTTGCAGTAAGATTGTATTTACAGAAATAATAACAACTTTATTAGAGAAACAATTTAATCTGCTACATCTGACACAACAATTTAAACAAATAACATGCTTCATACTGTGCTTTCCATACACATGAGAGCACACACTGAGCATGTCATGGTGGATTTTCCAATAAAAGTATGGAACATCGAAAGCGGCCATCTCCTCGTTCCTCACTTTGTAGTATATGTACTTCCTTGCAATCTGATCTATAGTATTGACCCCTCCTTTAATGGAATTGTAATAAATATTTATCTAGGATTTTTCGGTACCATATGGCATCTTCTGACTTGCGACGAATTCTTTTGAAATGGAAAAATTACAATGCAGTATGTTATGATGTCGTAAAATGCACTCTTTTCACCCTCAAGGTCTGTGCCCTGGCTTGGGCCACTATTCGTTTGGGAAGGGTCATTCTTTTCCTGGCTCCCTGAACCCAAGGTTTTATGAGACCGCGGGTTTGACCGCCCCTTCTTTTTGCTGTCATACTGTCATAAAACGACCACGATGCCATATGCTTATTGGTATGTACCAAACTAATGTCGCATTCATATTGAAAGAAACAAAACACAAATCCTCCCATATCCTAGCTTGCACGTAAGGTTTTTCACGCCGATACATTGCTCTATGAGAAAACAAATGAATTACTAATAAGGAGGGTGTGGAAATGAATGAAATGCAACATAATTTGAATATAAATAGCAATACTGGGAGGCGGGAGTTGCAAGAATAAAACTGATCAATCAGAAGGCACTCTATAATTTAGGCCACCCGCTTATCAAGGCATGCAGCCAATGATGAAATAATTTGCAGAAAATTGAAATATACACACATTGATGGGAAACCTCAAGTAATTGTTATCTATAAGTCTCTGCATAATTTAATTAAATATCAAGACGTCAACTTTAAATTTTATTAGAGATACATACGAAAACAAAATTTGTGGGCCTCGGAGTCCCTCCTCTTTGGTAGTTCTAGGGTTAAAACTTAGTAGTCCCCACCCCACTATAAAAGGGTGCATCATGTTACTAGCCCAGGGCACCCAAATGTCTTAAGATGGCCCTGGTCATAGAACTTATTTTAAATAAACAAATCTCACTCCATCTTATGTTAAATTACAGTGAATTAAAATTTTCAGTTTATGTTCTCAATTTAATTTGGTTTCACTCGGAACATAATTTGTAGATCTTGGAAAATGTAAAATATACTTTGGCATCAACCAAAAATACATTTGGTGTGGTTTTATCAAGGTATGCTATAAAAAACTTATCGTCGTTCAATTTATCAAAGCCGCATTTTTAGGCTAATACTTTTAGCTAATGACAGTTAGACCTGCATTGAGATACATGACTAATTCTTCATACATACATATAAACTATTTTGTATTGTGACTGTTATATGACACATTCATTATTATTACAATATATATATATATATATATCTCAAATCCAGTTTTTTTAGTCCACTATAAAAATCCATACCTTTGATGATATTGTCGATAAACTTTGCATTTAAATAAGAATCAGCACAAAAGCCTACGACATCGTTAGCCCAATGGATAACAAGTTCAACTACAAATCCAAAGAAAGACGGTTCGAATTCTGAATATATATATTTATAGATGCTTCTTACACATGATATACTCGTATATCATATATATATTATATAGGTAGATACAAATAATGAGGAACTTCCTGATGTGGTAGAAACTTGAAATTTGATTCTTAGGTAGGCCCAGTGACAAAACCGAAAGAAAAAAATCGATAATTACAACACTGTTTATTTTCTTGGTCATGAAAAATATTAACATTTAAACAACCATATCTTGGTTAGGGACTTCTAAACAACCTACAATGCTAATTTTTTTTGTAATGGTAGAATATGCGAATTAACAAAAATGGGGATTATAGAAATTTGAATATGGTTAGATATTCAGCCTTTAAAAATTCATAAGTGTTAAACAAATTGACTAATGTTTATATACTTTCGGTCTAGCCAAGCAGCTGAAATTTCTTATAAAATTAGAGAATGGTGTTTCAGCAGGAAATAATAAAAATTACAAAAAAATTATTATTATGGCTGTGAAAATTTCATAAATTTTAAACAATTAAATTTACATAAATGCACTTCTAGAGGTCCTACATCGATGACATTTTGCATAAATGTGAGTTATTCTTAACAAATGATGAAAAATTATAGTTTTTATAATTATAAATTTTAGAGGTAGTTTTTACCCAAATATTTTCCAAAGAAAAAAACACGTAAATCGATGCAGAGGTGCAAATTATTTTATCACAGACGATAATAATAAATGATAATAATAATATTCAATACATCGATTTTAATGTGTTAAGTGATTTAATGTAGATAATTTGTGTAATTTAAAAAAAACAATAATAATATAATATTTATTAATACATAATAGTGATATACATGGTCATAATAATAGAATTTTTTTATAAACAAAATACTGCTCTATATAAACAATAATGCTTATTATAAACAAAATATTGTACATTATAAATAACATTTTCATCAATTATTGATAATTGCAAACAAACATTAATCATCAAAACAGATTATTGGTCATTATTAGCAAAATGTGTCATTATAAACAAAATGTTGGTTATTGTGTATAATATTTCTCATTATAAACAAAATATTAGTCATTATAAACAACTAGCATAAGTGCCCATTGAATTTCAATGGGTTTAATGAATCTAAATTTTCATCAATGGAACATGTAAAAATCGCAAGAATAAAATTGTGCACTGTTTTAACCATCGAATATTTCTATATTATAAGTCTGTTTTAATTAATTAACTAAAATCTCACAGAAATTCCTTGTGAATAAAATAGTACCTTTCTTTCTACTAAAATAGCCAATGTCATTAGTTTTAAATTGATTATAGCATTAGGATTTCAATTTCATTAAATAAGCAGAATTCCGGTTCCAAAAAATTGGTTCAATCTTGAATTGCCTCTGATAATACTTTAAATAGATTTTGGAATATAATGTACCTCAATATCGTTTATCGTCTGCTCAGCACTCTTGCCTTCTCATTTTCTGAAACAACCACTTTCACCAGTTTTAAATGGATTTCAAACTTAGAAGAGATCTTGATTCAATTCATTTAAAATAACCACATAACAAACTTCTTATTCCAACGAAAATCCTTTTATAATATGCAATGTTAACCTAGAATTCATTCATTCTGAAAAGTGAATAAAAGTACCATGTACATATATTTCTTTCAACTAAAATAGCCACTCTTAAAAGATTTTAATGGATTAATGCTTTAGCATTTCAATTTCATGAAATAAGCAGAATTCCGGTAACAAAAAAATTTGTTCAATCTTCAATTGCCTCTGATAATACTTTAAATAGATTTTGGAATAAAATGTACCTTAATATCGTTTAGCGTCCGCTCACCACTATGGACTTATCAGTTTCCGAAACAACAACTTTCAATAGTTTTAAATTGATTTTTGATTTGAAACATACTTGAGTCAATTCAGTACAACTTCCACTTTACATACTGTAAATTCCAAAGTAACTCCTTTTATAATAGGCAATGCTAGCCTAAAATTAATTCATTCTGTAAAGTGAATAAATAAAGTTCTTTCTTTAAACTATAATAGCCAATGTTATTACATTTAAATGGATTATAAGCCTTAGAACTTACTCTGTATTAAATAAGCTCCAAAATTCCTTTTAGAAAAACAAATCAATTCATTAAAAGATCCACTGTTGTTTCTTCGAAAATTGTCTGTTAACAGTTTTAATGTCCTTTTAATTTTAATTTATATTCGTTTCCAAACTTTGGCCATTGTTATGAAATTAATTGGAGGAATAACAATATAAATTCGTAAGCATGTATGGTTTACAAAGAATTTAATTTAAGAATGCTTTTCATTTCCAATTTTTCTAAAATGACATTGTTGATACTTCCAATTTTTTATATTTACGTTAATATACTTATTTTCCAAAAAAACACGCCAATCTCTCCCCTTCCTTCCTCTCTCTCGTATTGAAGCACTCAAGGCACGCTTATTCCCAGAAGGATGTATACAATAATAGTAATTTGAGGTGTAACAATGAAAATGGTCGACATAGCAACATCACGTTAAAATGGCGAGATTTCCACAATATAAATTAAATGCAAATTAAATGTTTAACATGGAATATTTCGAATTGTGGGCAAAAAAAGACGAACGGAATAAGAAACTTTATAAGTTTTTCTTCAAAATGGTTCAAATCTGAAGGTCGTCTGTTAATTTCTTCTAATTTTAATTTCCAAATGAATAAAAGCCTGCACGTCGAAAAATCGCGTTTTACATGTTAAGTAATGGGAAATGGAAATGCCTCTCTTGGAGACGAACCAAGGAATTTTTTCGCGATTTAAATATGTCATTCTCTGAATAAGTGTTAATCAAGCATCCCTACCAAATTTCGAGTTTCTATCATTATTATTTCTCGAGTTATTAGCGTTTGCAAAGCGTGACCAACCAACCAACAGATGACGGTTATTATTATATTAAATAATTGTATTGTACAATGTCCAATCTTTAAATAGCATTATTGGTAACTGTAAACAAGAATATTATTATAAACAAAATATTGCTCTTTAGAAAGAAAATATTGTACATTTGTTTAAAGTATAATATTTGAAAATATTAATCATATAATAGTTCATAAGTTAACTACAATTTACAATAAATAAACATTTTGGTTATATACATATATAACAGTGTTTATGTTAATAGACATAAATTTTATATATAATACAGTAAAACTCGTTTATAACGATCACGCCTAAAACAAAATCTCGGCTATAACGAAGAAATGTCTCGGTCCCGTGAACTTCTCCATAAAGGCATTGGTTAAATTTCTCAGATGTAACGAACACGCATTTTACGAATTCGCGGCTGTAACGAACAAATGTTTGGTCCCGTGGCAAAAAATGCCCCATATATAACGAATTTTGGCGAGCAGAGCGATAAGTAATGAATAGTTTCCGCCCGTTTACCGTGCACTTGTTCGTAGAGGTCCCCTTCCTCCATCTAACCCTTCCATATGAATTTCCACACTCCCTTTGTTTTGAAGTTGATATTAAAAATGTGAAATGTTTATGTCGAACATTTTACATGCCACAAGGTTGATAAGCATCTCTTTGCATATGTAAGTACGGCATTGAAGTCGACTCACTGCAAATACAGTAAAAGCTGTGTTATCCGGCTATCTTGGGGATTGTGGAAAGCCGATTAGGAGAAATATCCGGTTAAGGGAGCGATTTTCGATTTTGAAATCGCAAATTTAGCAATAACCAAACAAAATTGGGCTTAGGTTCACTATCGTACTCCCCAAACATAACTATGCATGGGGTTTGCATTTTCCATTTTAATACTTCCACACGTAATTAGATATAGACACTATTTACCCATTCTTATTTAATACGTTGCTATGCTTACATGCAAAACAAAAAGACTACTGAAAAGTTTAGGGCGTCTGGGAAGTTTGGGGATTACAGCAGTGAACCTGTTCCCAAAATTGAATTTATTGGATTATATTTTCCTTATTTATCTTTATTTACTTTATTAGAAAAGGACGAAATTATTTAATTCTTCTGAACATTTCTGTGAAAACCAGTCATATAATATTTTATCCAGTTCCTCAATTTTTGCCTTATGAAGCGTATGATGTTTATTAATTGATTTACTCATCTCAGAAGATGACACAAATTTAATTAATTTAGCCTTATGAGCCTTGATATCGTAGAGCATAAAAGATATGATGTTGAATTCTTTTGCTATGGCTGCTCTATTTTTTCCTTTTTCAATTCGTTTGATCAGCTCCAGCTTTTGTGTTAGCGTTAAACCAACCTTTTCTCTCCTGTTCCTTGCTTTTAGGTATTTATTTTGATGCCATATTCAATGGATAGGTAATTTTTTAAATAATAAAAAGCGATAAAACTGGAAATTGTAGAAGTACACCAAAACATCTAGACAATGCAAATGGCTTACGTAACCAAAAACGCCATGCTTACTCGGCAGCCACAGAAGTATATGGAGTAAATACCTAATATATACATCTCATATTTTAAGAAATTTTAAGGTGGAAGTTGTGGTATTACACATATAAAATTCACACAAAAATTCATAAAAAAAGGAAAAGAAATACAAAATTAATTATTTGTGTAATTTCTGGTATCTAAGGCTAGCCAGTTCTAAATAGCCGGATAGCACAGCTTTTACTGTATGTGTATACGTGTTATATGGGATGTATAGGCCAAAAACCATGTTTCTCGTATATAACGTAGTCACGCTTATAACGAAGCAATGAGTCGGTCCCCTCAAATACCTATTAAATGAGTTTTACTGTATTTGTATATAATAATCATAAATGAAATGAGACTCAAGTTACCATAACGAACATTCTGGTCCCGCTAAGTCCAACAGAGGAGGACTCGACAGCAGGTGCCATAATTTTTGTATTAATAAATACAGCAGGTTGACCTCGGTGTTAATAATAATAATATTTACTCACACAATATAATTATTTATATAATATAATTATATAGTTTATACAATATAATATTTTAATAATAATAATTTATTATGTTTTACCTTTATTTCAATAGAATTATTTTTTCATATTCATAAATTATCTAGTAGCCATATGCAGTACACATAATTACAATAGTCATTAATAAATATAATAATTTTACTTACATAATATAATTATTTCCATAATATAATTACAGAATTTATATAATATAATATTTAATAATAATAATATTTATATGTTTGACCTTTATCTCAATGGAATTATTAATTTCATACTCATAAGTTATCTAATAGCCATAATTTCAGTTTCTTTTTATTTTTTAATATTTATCTAAAGTTTTTAATTCATGTGGTAGCTGGTTAAAAGTATAGGTACCATAACTTCAAATTTATTTTTACCATTTAGGTTAAAATATCTGGGGACATAGTATGAAATCCTATTTCTCCTATCCATTACATGCTTATCAATTTTGATTGTTTTATATTTAGATTAAAAATAGTTATCAAGGATAATTATGTATTTGAACAATTCATTGATTGGTAAAATTTGTAGTTCTCTGTAAATATTTTTAACATCTAAGTTAACATTAGTTACATCCAATAACTTAATAACTCTATTTTGATTTCTTTGTAACATATTTAAATAACCGGTTTTAGCGTTTCTCCAGATTGTTATACCGTATCTGATAATAGACTCATAAAGAGAATAGTAAATAATGTTTTTCACATTGGTTGGCAACATATTTTTAATATGGTATAATTGATAATTTATTTTCCTTAATTTACTATTTAATTTATAAATATGCTTATTAAATTTAAAGTTGTCATCAATTATCAATCCTAAATATTTAATTTCAGATACTTGTTCAAGTGTTTTGCATTTACATATATTTGGGTTCTTATTATGTAGGCATTGATGGTTATGAATTTTTAGATCAATCCTTTCATATTTAGATGTCTTGTTTGAAATATACATTAATTTAGATTTTTCTAAGTTTATTAATAATTTGTTATCATGCGCCCACTTTGCCAAATCACTTAGTGCATTTTGCATAGTGTCAATTGACTTATTCAAATTTTTATGGTATGATATTAACACAGTATCATCCACGTATAGCAATGTATCTACTACAGATATTTTATCGAATATATCATTAACATATATTAAGTACAATAATGACCCCAGAATTGAACACTGAGGCACTCCCATATTTATATTATTTATGTTACTTAGCTTGTCTCCTAATTTGACCCTTACCTTTCTTGATGTGAGATAACTCTTAAACCAATTCCAAGCTATTCCTCTAATTCCAATTTTATATAATTTGTCTAATAGAATATCCATATCAATCAGGTCAAATGTTTGACTAAAGTCTATAAAAGTAACAATGATATGGAAGTTTACATCTAGATATTTGTTAATCGTATTTGCAAATTATTGCAGTATATGTTTTGTACCCAATTTTTTTTTGTAAAGCGAATTGATTTTTTGATATCAAATTATGTTTATTTATAAAATTCATTAATATATTTGCTACATATTTTTCCAATATTTTGCTTATTGAAGATAGATATCGGTCTATAGTTATTGATGTCCATTAAGCTACCCCCTTTATGAAATGATTTTATAATGGCCAATTTCAATTCCTCTGGTACAATACGTTGTGTGACACTTGCGTTAATCAATTTCGTTATTATTGGAATAATATGAGCATTCCTTTTAATATCCTTGGCACATATACCATCATTACCACCAGCAGTATTCTTCATTTCTTTAACAATTTTAAGTATATTATTGTGAGTAGCTTCAGGGATATATATACTTTCCTGTAAACATACATATATGATTATAACACAATTTTTTTGTGAAAATTTAATTTTAAATTTGTTACAACATCTGTAAATTGATTAAGTAATGCATTAGTAAAAACTTCAGTATTCATATTTTACTCAATATTTTTAACTATTTGTCCATCTCTAGTGTAGGATGAAGTTTTTCCCATTATCATATTTATTTCTTTCCACATCTCTCTAGTATTTTTAACATTTGAAAATTTATTTTAAAAATATTTTTGTTTAGCCTGTATTATTTCTAAATTTTTTACAATTTGATTTATATACGGCGTTCGTTGGATTATTTTTGCAAATTCTAAAAAGTTTATCCCTCTCTTTTAACTTATTGTATAATTCAATTGTTATCCAGTCTTTTTTACAATTCATGTTTAATTTTTTTTCTCTATCATTGACTTATTATATATCATGTTAAATTTCTCTTTCAAAAGATTATATAATTCTGTCACATTAGTTAGTTCATCATATTTATTATCAGTAAGTTGTCTACTTTCTGATCATTTATGAAGAAAGTTTTTTCATTTGCATTTTTATCGTCATTACAATACACAGATTTTATCAAGATACCAGTTACATAATGACCAGATATTTTGGATTTTATTACCACACCATCTGGATTTAGCTTATTGCCCTTGTAGTAAATGTGGTCTATACAGGATCTTACAATCTTATCTAAAAGAAATTATTCTCTTGTATACTGTTTTATTATTTCTCTGAAATCAGCAGCGCTCAATATGTCTCTGTATTTCATTGTATTTAAATTTAGTTTATCTTTGATGTTAATATTCATGTCACCCATTATTACTGTTTCACTATTTTTACCATTTAGCAATTTCAATTCAATTTTGTCCAAAAATTTACTAATGTTAATATCTGGCGGTCTATATATACTGATTATTTTAATAGAATGTTTGAGGAACTTAAGCTTCCCACTTATGGATTCAAAATAAGAAGAATCATCTTTATCTAGGTAAAATTTGAGATCACTATTTATCATTAACATTAGTCCACCCCCTTGTTTTTGAGTTCTTAAGGCAAAGTAATTTATGTAACTAGACATATTATACAATTCCTTTTCATAATTTTTTGGACTGATTTCTGTTAGTAGGATCATAGCAATGTTAAACTATTTTTCTAAGTTTCTAATATAGATTGACAGTTCATCCCAATATTTTTTTTGAGTTCTAATATTTAGATTGACACAAATGTAAGTTGACTGATTTGATTTAAAGTATAACAATTTACTTTTTCTAGGCTAATATCATCGAATAAAGGTAAGTGCTTATTCCAGTCAATAACTCAATACAAACGTTTTAATATAAATAATTATTATCACAGACTTTATAATGGAAATAAATGAGACCTATACCAGTTTTTGCAAGTCAGTTTCATTTCGAATTTTAATAATATGTGAATTTTCATTTTTTTGGCTAGAATTGTTGAATTTTTGTACCATATATATTTATAATTCATATCTTTCCCTCTAGATTTAGTCTTCCAGAGGAGGTTTTTGTAAAAACTGGTAAGGGCCTCATTTATATAAATTTTGGACTAATTTTGACTCTGAAAAAGATTTTTATTAAATAACGTTTTTCTATTTGCCAACCAACTGTCGCTAATGTTTTTGTTAAGAAAGGACACTATTATTTTGTTTGACTTGCCGGAATAGCGACTTCTGATGAAAAAGGCATCATCTATATTGTTAATGCTGCAATCTTTTACATTTACCTCGTTTGCAATTTTGTCAATTATATCAAATACCTCTTTTTGATTATTTAAATTTACATAGTACAGTGTAGTCTAGTGTACATCTAATATATTAATCTTTTCTTGTAAATCGATTATTGTAGTACCTTTACTTCTAATTTCCTGTTGCAAAGTACATACTGTTTGTGTCAAGTCTTTAATTTTATTCGCATAATCGTCTAGTTTTTGCATCACAGTGTCGTATTTCTCACATAGGAAACTAAGACTTATCTTTATTTCTCCTATGTCTTTCTTTAGCTCCACCTCTTGAGTTTCTTGGACCTTACTACCTCCAGGATGCGTGTTTAGGGTTTTGGGCGAGTTTTTAATATCAGCGTTTCCTCTCATTCTGCAGGATGGACATCTCCAACTCTCCTTCTTCCCTCTCGACATCGCCTTATATGTCGCCTCCTTGAGCCCGGCGCAGTTGTAATGCATATCCCCGTTACACTCAAAACACAAACCCCATCTCTATGAAGATTTTAACTGCACCTATGCCAATTCATACTTTTTGATCGTCTTATGTCATTAGTTTTACTGTCCGACACTAGGTATGGCGCCACCACCAAAACGCCGGGGAGTTCCAATCGAAAATACTAGCCAACTTTTAAATCAATGTTTCTCAACTTACACACATCGACAACACTCTCCAACATGTACACAATAAAACAATGTAATAACAAAGACAGACAAATTCCACCAACTCTTTAAAAATTCGAAATACCACCCAGATAGCACAAAAACTTCAGAGCAACAAGCTCACACAACCACCGCTACTACCACCGAGATCAATTATTAATAATAAGCGTAATTTTTCTTCTCGCGTCCCTTATGACGTCATGTAAGATAAATAAATGTGTTACCACACATAAATTATCTTCTTTCTGCTATATTAATTTGCTAATAAGACGATAAAGAATCGAGATAGAAACTCTAAATTTAGTAAGAATGCTTGACTCATATATTGTACGGTGGCGGCGCGGAGCGGGGTTGGGCGCCGGAGGCACCAGGGGCGGAACCTCAGTACAGGGCCGGCGTGATGGGGTATGCAGGGTTTGCTATGCATAGGGGTCCCCGGAAGAGTGGGGCCCAGATTTTACTTGTGTGTACCATAATTCATCGTCGTCAATAACTGGCACAGTATATTTATAAATATCGATACAGATAAATGAGCTCAGTTAGGGGTAAGATGCCAATACGAAAATCACTATCAGATGACCACAAACTAAATTCTCTGGTGTGAAGAAAGGTAGAATGTATGTGTCATATATGTTTATATTATAGAGTACCGATTCTAGCTAAAGTACCGCGTATCGCCGCTCCCTCATTATCCCAGGTCACGTAATGACCATTGTTGGAACATTGCAGAAAAAGAAGAGGGCCCCCCGAAATCGTGCTTGCATAGGGCCCCCCAAAGATATCATGCCGGCCCTGCCCTAGTATCATATATTATATAGGTGGATACAAAATTATGAGGCACTTCCAGATGTACTAGAAACTTGAAATTTGGTACATAGGTAGGTTTGGTGACAAAACAGACAGAATAAATCGAAAATTACAACAATGTTTATTTTGTTGGCCTTTAAAAATTATTAAATTTTTAAAAACATTTCGTGGTTTAGGTACTTTTAAATGTGCTACAATGCTGAAACTTTTTCTACCAGCGGAATTTGCGAAGTAACGAAATCGGGATTATAGATATTTGAAAATTTTTATTCATTCGGCAGCAAGAAATTCATAAATGTTAAACAAATTGACTAATGTTTATGTGCTTTCGGTATAGCTAGGGAGCTGAAAATTTTGCGAAAGTTAGGGAATGGTGTACCAGCGGAAATTAACCTATGTACCAAAGTTCAACTTTCTAGCACATCTGGCAGTGCCCCATAATTTTTTATCCTCCTGTATATACAGGGTGAATCTTAATTACATACCTTAAATATAAGCATCGTGTTCTACACCTACAGACAAACAAAAAAAGTTCATATAAACATATGGTCGCATCCGCTTCGTTAGCGAGATATGGCAATATGTATTATAAAAAAACTCGATCGCTTCCCCTTCCAATCCTTTCGCTTCCCCTCTCGTGCTTTGTCGGCAACAATGGCAACAATAGTAACAATGGCAACAGCGAGGCAGCGCCGCGACACGGAGAAAGCAATCATTCAGTCATACAGGGTTACTGTTCTGGTAGACACGTTACGTATCGAAGAATGGCGTATAATGCGGACTATTAATTAGGCGAATTAACAGATATGATACTGCCGTACGGAGAAGCAGAGCGTAACAGTGCAGTCGCTGCACGTCTTTACGCCGAAAGGTATCCGCAACGACGGCATCCAAATCGCAGGATACTCATTTCTCTGGAACGTCGTCTGAGAGAAACAGGTCGTATGCGGGCCATTATGAAAAACGGTGGTGGACCACGAAGTCGCAGGGGCGCCGATGTGGAAGAGGATGTTCTGCATTCCGTTGAATGGTCCCCTGGTACTAGTACGAGGCGGTTGGCTGCTCGTCACCAGATTTCCCAGTGAACAGTGGTGAGGGTGTTGCATGATCAGTTGTGGTATCCATTCCATCTACAGCGTGTTCAAGCTCTGCAAACGCCGCTGGATTAGGAGCGTCGAAGAGCATTCTGCGTTTGGCTACTGAAGCAGGATGCAGCATATCCGAACTTTCTCAGCCAAGTTTTGGTCATGGATGAAGCATGCTTCACAAGGAATGGGATTTTGAATAGTCGTAACCAGCACACATGGGATATCATACAGATGATTCCTTATTTTGGAAATTTCATTGTCTGCCTTTTGCACGTTCTCTAAATTTCTTAAATCGTCTTCGGGGGATTCAGAAATACACTGTTCAACAAACGCGATAATAATAATGTTCGGCACAACGATATTTGTCCCTTCCTCATGTAAAGGATTTCGACTTAATCAGTCGGGTACCACGTTGTATAATGAATCTCAAGATCAAAAGCGTCCAATAACAAGGTCCATCTAGTTAATCTAGTTAAGCTGTTATTGTGTAAATGACAATTTCGTAGAAAAGTTATCGCTTTGTGATCAGTTATCACAATAATTTTTAATCCCGCAATGATGGTTTGGAATCGATCTAAAAACCAAACTACGGCAAGCGCTTCCTTCTTCGTCACTGAATAATACAATTCAGCACCTTTTAAAGTATGGTTAATCAATCCTAAAACATTATCAAAACCATCATTGTCCTTCTGAAAAAGTACAGCACCCTAACCAAATCAACTATTATCAGTCTGTAGATACAGATCCTATTAAAATCGGGGTAACTGAGGGTTACTGAATTAAGAAAAGCCTTTTTTGTGCCATCGAAAGCGTTCTGCATCTCCTTAGTCCACTTCCATCTCATACCTTTATTTAATAAAGATAATAACGGAGCAGATAGGGAGGCATGATTACGGCTAAATTTTGCATAAAAGTTACGTAATCCTTAAAAAACTTCTGACTTCACTTGTTTTTCGGCGCGTTAAATTTTTGAATAGCGTCAATCTTTCTAGGGTCGGAAGTGAAGCACTTTTCAGATAATATGTGCCCCAAAATGGCACGCTTTCTTGAAAAAAATTTGATTTCCTTAAATTTACAGTAAGTCCTACGCTCTCAAACGCTGGAAAATCAACCTTAAATGATTAAGATGGTTCTGAAAACTCTCGGAAGTTATATCCAACAAATCACCGGTAGCAGACGAATTCGTCGAAAACGAATTGGTCGGAAGCAAATTCTTCGAAAGAGAATTCGTCGAAAACAAATTCGTCGAACGATCAATTTATCGAAAGGTTATTTCTTCGAAAATTATTAAACGAATTTATCGAAATGCGCCGTGGAATTTAATTTCATTCAAATTATTCATTTTATTATGTTTCAAATGGTATCTTCATTTTTGAAACAATTTAATAACATACGATCTATTCCCAAGTTGCACAAACAAAAAACCTATACTTATATTTTCTGGTGGCCTATATTTAGCAATTCCTTCCAAAATGGTATCAAAAACGTCTCGACTGATCGGCCGGTCGCGACATTTACAAACCCGATCACCGAACAACGGGGAGGGATAGTTTGGTTCCAGCGAAGCCCGGAGACGACTACCCATTAAAACAAAGCGAGCCGAAGGCTCTCCAATATCCTCTCCATTTTCGGCGCAACAGTCAAGCGAGATGTAACTTGTAGACTAGAGATATCTTGTTAGAAACCAATGGATACTTACGTATTAAGTTGGGCTCCCCGTTAATACGTAAGTACCTTCTTTGTACTTACATTCGAAGAATTAGTAATTTTCGAAAAACTTGTCCGATGATTTCATCGTTCGACGAATTTGTTTTCGACGAATTTGCTTTCGACGAATTCGTTTTCGACGAATTCCCCTAGAAACGTTCTCGGGGCCTAAAACATGAATATCTTGTGAAATATCGAAGTCGATTTTTTCAAGAAAACAAGTCTTTCTCTGTACTACGTATATGGAGAAAGTAAAAATATTTCCTTTTTTCGTTCTCTCAAATTGAATTACATCGGGATGAGTGCAGTTTATTTTTCATTTGAATTTTAAAATTACTTACAATTAGAGACACGGAACCTACTAACCTGAGACTTGGATGATTCTATTCATGGAAGAACAAACGTTTTTTTAAAGACATAATCCAAATCCTGGTCGAATTAGCTAAAAAAAATACGATTGTAGTCAGTAAAATACGTGATTTTATCAGTTTTACGACAATGCCAATATAAGCTGCGATGGCGAATCCCATTGTTGCCGAAGTTGATATTCCGCTGCATTTATATGGGAAAAACTTTAACATAACATCGTTTTTCAATTTCTGTGAGCGATTTTGCTTTGGTTAAATGGCAAACCTAACAAATATTTGTTGATCTTAATAGAAAAATTACTAATAAATGGTTCATAATGATATTTCCCTGTGGCGTATAGTTTCCAAAGCAATCTTTTATAAAAACTACGTAAACAACTTAAATCTTTATGCGTAGATTTTCCTTAAATTATGGTTGGATATATCGTTTCATTGTTTCCAAAATATTGATGATATAAACAATTTTCTCGTAAGAGAACTCGAGAAGCATAGAGTCGAACTAATGTTCGGTGGATAATATTCACTCTGTTATTCTTAAACGTTCGCTATATACCTTTTTTCTTTCGTTAAATAAATTAATTTCGTTCTTTCCTGCAATTTCTGTTGATTATTGTGTTTTTGCTGGTTTTTCTTACAGTTTTAATTTTGAAGATATCGCCACGAAACATGGGATAAGTATATAACGTTATCATGCGAGTAACATATGTTATATGTCGAAGAAAAGCTTAATTAAATATTTATTTTCCCATAAGTCCACACGTAATTTTCGATTTTCCAGTTCGGACCGGATTTCTTCAGTTTTGATGTATTCGAGGTTAAAGTTGTGTACTATTTTATTACTGAGATCATTACATGTTACATGGTCAAAATTTTAAATTAATGAAAATCGTTGAAGTACAACGAGGACTTATACTAGTAAACACAAAACAATAAAGAAATAAGTGGTGTAGTGTGGTTTTTAAACCGACTTCATGTGCCTTTATAATTTAAAATAAAACATCTTATTTGGCCAACAGATGACTTTCTCTATATTCTGGGTATTGATATTTAAATTATTATGAATTGCATAGTACGCAAAATTCCTATTTCGTATCATAAAGTATGCGGTGGTCCGTAAGTCGTAAATTATATATTGAATATTTGCAGAATTAACAGTTGGATAGTGGCGCTGTATAATGAATATTTACGGATAAATTAATTATACACTAAAGGCCTGGTTCCGCGAAAATATGTTAAACTCAAAAATGGAAGAAATATTATTCTCTACAACATTTGTAATCACGACGATTACCAATAAAGAGATTTTTAAGGAGATATTCGACAGAAACCGAAAAATACGATTATTTGTAAGTAATTCTTAAAGAAATACTGCTATGGAAAATTGTTTCAAATGAAAGTTGTAGGAATTGCATTCTATATAAACTTTGTATCGAATTGCATATACAATAACGATGTTTTAGCGGAGATGTTTCCCCAACCCGGAATCAGTTTTCGAATAAACCTTAACATACGGTCATCCGGTATTGTCCAAAATCTAATCAGCTCTTCCTGTTCATACTAAAGTGTAACAACTGAATTTTGGTAATGATATGGCTACTAGTTTTCGAATTAGAGCGCAAAAAATGACATAGGTACGCACTTACATCATTCCGAAAATAGTCCAAACGTGTTCTCGGGGCCTCAAAACATTAATATCTTGGGAAATATCGAAGTTGATTTTTTTCAAGAAAACAATACTTTCTCTATACTACGTATATGGAGAAAGTAAAAATATTTCCTTTTTTCGTTCTCTCAAATTGAATTACATCGGGATGAGTGCAGTTTATTTTTCATTTGAATTTTAAAATTACTTACAATTAGAGACACGGAACCTACTAACCTGAGACTTGGATGATTCTATTCATGGAAGAACAAACGTTTTTTTAAAGACATAATCCAAATCCTGGTCGAATTAGCTAAAAAAAATGCGATTAGAGTCAGTAAAATACGTGATTTTATCAGTTTTACGACAATGCCAATATAAGCTGCGATGGCGAATCCCATTGTTGCCGAAGTTGATATTCCACTGAATTTATAAGGGAAAAATTTTAACATAACATCGTTTTTCAGTTTCTACCCATTAAAACAAAGCGAGCCGAAGGCTCGCCAATATTCTCTCCATTTTCGGCGCAACAGTCAAGCAAGATATAATTCCCTTGTAGACTACAGATATCTTGTTAGGAACCAATCGGTACTAACGTATTAAGTTGGGCTCCTCGTTAATACGTAAGTACCTTTTCTTGTACTTATATTCGACGAACTCGTCATTTTCGAAAAACTTTTCCTTCGATGAATTCATCGTTCGACGAATTTATTTTCGACGAATTCGTTTTCGACGAATTCACCTCGATCCATTTTAATTCATCGTATTGGCAAGTCCCCTTGCATGTCGACGACCAGAAGTATACCGCATTTGTATATGAGTCATGCACTTATGTTTTTACTCGCGTTCCTTTTGGATTGACAAAGAGTGATGCTTCGTAAATTCGGTGTTTGAAAGATATGTTGGGCGAAGAGTTTAGAGAATTTGTAACCATGTACGTAGGTGATTTGGTTCGAGGTGAATTCGTCGAAAGCGAATCCGCCGTAGAAAATCATTTCACACCGGAGAACTTCCGGAGTACGTCTATCGCAGGTGGTTCTTCACGGTCCGGGATCGCACGCGAATTTAATTTCGTAGCGTCCAGGCACAAACGTGCGTCACCATCCTTTTGCTGGACGATCACAAGAGGGTTAGCGTAAGGACAGTTCGCCTTTCTAATAATGTTTAAATCGATCATCCTTTGAATTTGTTTCCTCACCGCTTCCTTAAATGCAAAGGGAATGGGATATATGTAGTCTTCCCTTAAAAGGAGTATCGTCTTTCAATTTAATTCTATGATCGTAATTACAGGCCAATCCTGGGATAGGAGAAAATACTTGTTTATATTCGGTTAACAATTTGAATAATTGTCTTGACTCATACAGATCCAATAATGTAGCGCGATTTACAGCACTTCGCTTATTCTCTTGGAGCGGATCGCGATCCATTGTAGCGATGTTTCCTACCGTTGTTATATCTGTCGTTAAGTTTCGAACAACATCGGATTCACCCACTTTTAATTTGACTTTTCCTTCCTTAAAATCCATCACAGCATCATAACGATTGAGAAAATCTACTCCTAAAATAACAGGCTTAATTAAACATGGAATAACCAAACTATTAATTACGAAAACATGCTGCTCGACATTAAAAGAAAAATACACTTGCTTGTTTATTGGCAAAGATTTCATACTGTTAGCGCACATAACGTAATTTATTCAATGGCAAATCCGGAATAGGAATATTCTTGTCCATTATGTTGAGAAAAAGTTCTACAGATATCGCGGATACATGACTGCCGGAATCTAATAATACTTTTAATGATTGATCATATGCAATTACTTCAATTTCGGGACAAATCCGACTTTTAACTTTCAAATTCTCTGCTGCAAGTAAACCATCATAAGGATTTCCTTGAATTTCATAGGTACGAATTACAGGTAGGTCCACGAACTTACGCGGTTTGGGTAGGGGGACCTCTCGCGTTTCACTGCATCAGGTTGTCGGCAATCGAACTGCGTCGTGATGAATGGCAGCGGTCTTGATGACGTCGTCAGCTCGGCGGTGGGAGGGTTAGGTTTGAAGGTATAATATTCGTTCAGGTGGATAGAGTTGGCCTCGAAGGCAGGAAGCAAGGTCGGAAGGAAAAGGAATCCGCGGGAAAGGGGTCGCGGCCGTGACTCAGCTAGTGGCCTGTCTCCTCTCCGATTCCTCGTCCATGTCCGAGGACCTCCATTTGACCCTCTCGAATAAGGACGGGACATGCAAGGACATGCAACTTACCGCAACTTCGTTCCGAGGGGAGGTTTGTCTCTCCACTAGATACGTTAGCCTGATGTTTATTTCAATCTTTATTTGTCCAGTTGACACTAAAATAAAATGCAGCATATAAAACAAATTTATCAAAAGCGATTTACAGAATAGACTGATGCAGTACAGCCTTGACGATCATCATCTGCCTCCTTGAAATCAAGTTGAAATAAATATAAATGTCATACTTTGAAAGTACCTTTATTTAGAATCATTTGGAGAAATTGAGGTTCCTAAAAACTAAAAATATTTGGGGGCACACCAAAATGTGAAATTTAATAAATTTAAAAGCGCAGATCAGTATTTTTGTGCCAACGCTCGATTAAGCCTTCAAATAGACCAAAGGATAGAGTTATTCACTTCGCATTTTGGTTTCAAGAACGAAATCAACCTTAGTCAATCTTTATGCATAGCAACGTAAATAGACACTGATAATTGTTCGGGAAACTGCGTGTGGAAAGCGTTTATAACGATTGGCCAAACAATTGTCGTCGGCCATTGCTGAAGTATTCGCTTTATTTTATGTAGGTACACATGCCGCACAAACGGTCGATGGCGTTCAGCGTATGGTAAGGGGGCCGAAGTTTTTTAGGAAAGGACCAGCCCCCCCCCCCCCCCCCCCTCCCCCCCTAGTTACGTCCATGAAATACAGAATGGCTGTTTAGTAAACGAAAACCAGCGAATAATTTCATTTTTCCGATTTATTCTGCTCGCAAAGTCCGTTACCGATGATTTTTTTGCCAGGGTTTTTTAAATTGCTTATTCATCATCGAATAAACTATTTCGCTTTTATATTCATTATTCTTAATATCGATGAGCAGTGAATTATGATGCATTAATAACTACGGTTTCGTAAAATAATCGACAATAACCTAATTTGCTCTCTTAACCCCAGAGCACTCTCTTTGCGTTAGTGTGGTACGTGGTGATTTTTCGTTAAGTTCCCACTCGAAATGCGAAGCTTAGCTGTAATATAGCCTTCAGGAACCTCGGGATAGTCCTGTAACCTCGCATACACTAGGAATATGACCTTCAGTGGTCTCTAACTAGCAGTGCCGTACGTCGCTTGCAAAAGGTCAGCTGCGGTTCACTTAGAGCGTCTAATGAGATAGGCGTATTGAGGATGTGGTTTAAAGATACAATTTCCTTCGGTTACGCCTCAGTGTCGACGTCTAATAGGGAATTTGAAAGTTAACAAAAATTGAATATATGCACCTTATTTCCTTATGAGACTCAGCGGGAACCTTTTTTGAACTCCTTTCACTCGGACTGCCATAACGGTGTCGCCGATCTCCTACTCAGGCCAAATGAGATATAAACACGCACTTGGGCTGCTTCATTGCTCTGCCTCTAGTTGTGGAAGGTCCTCGCCACGGCACGCCATAGGTAGAAGGTGGAGCCACTAGTGGCAAATCGTTGAATTAATTAGAGGTATTCAATAGTTTGGCGGGTAAGCATTAGATATTTCAAGCAGGGATAAACGCGAACGTCCCGAAATACATTGATGTGTCGAATAAAATTACCCATTAACGCCTCGAAAATTATCTCTCGATGCAGATAAAAGCGATTACGGTAGGTTACTTCACCTGTATGAGAAATTAAATTATTTTGAGACGAATTTTTTGACATCGCAAAGATATATAGCAATAGTCAACGTAAGCTGCGAGGGCTGGTTATTTTTAATGGCCGAATAATTATTCACACTTGTTGTAAGCTAAAAACTAAACGTAGCTTGGTTCAGCGAAAAACCCCACGAGTGAAATAAAATGGACACAGCTACGTTTTGAAAATTGGAGGTGGCGGCACATAGAAATTTTTTCTAGACAGTTTCTCAATTTGTTCTGCGTTTGATTACACCATGATTCGAAATATTAATTAATTAAATGCAAAATTTATTCTGCACGTTCTACCAAATTCGTCAAAAATCGTGAAACATAAGAATACATACCGATGGTAATGCTGATCAGGTTCATTTTTATCCCTAATAAATGTAAAATTTCTTATAAACTTAGGTTACCCTGAAAAAAATCCATCGCCATCCGTTTCCCAAACTAACTTCATCCCGCATAATAAAGAAAACCATTAGTCAACTTAAGGGCAATTAGGCAGAAATACATAAATACTATTGGTATGACAGGATTAGTTGCCGAGCGCATGGCGCTTCTTCGTTCATAAAAGAAAACAATCTACAGATCTTTTGAAAGGCGGGCCAAGATAATTATTCCTATTGTTCATGATTTACTTTTTCCAGAAATGGGATGGCGTTTATGATTAGTTTGAAAGTGGGGAATAGTTATGAGGAGAAGACCTTCCTATGGAATTAGGAGGATATTTTTGAAAAACTGGAGAGAGAGAGAGAGAAAACCAACGAATACCGATTTATTATTGATTGAAATGGGATATAATAACCTTTGCGAATAAATTTTTTTAGTTACATTCTTAAAGTTCTATATTTTTCGGAATGCAAAAGGTTCGTTGTACTTATTCCATACAACGAAAATTTTTGACGGATAGCAACAACAGCTAAATAACTTTATGAGTAATGGGAATCCTCTGCGCATATATTCGTCCGTACACATATAGTGCTGCTGCAGTTTGTGCAACTGACTGATGAAGAGAAAATCACGCTCTGCATTATCGGAAGAAACTACATGCGAACTCAAGGCTCCTGTACTTTCTACTTCGGAATTTACTTCTTTTTTAACATCGCCGCATAAATGGTCCATAGTTATCGAATTTTCCATCATCGAAATCGTTCAGAATATCGTCCCGACGTCATTTTACTTTATCCTTCAAACGAACGCTTTACTTTGCACTGGATCGACCAAACTCTTATCATCACCGCCCAGAGGATTTTGTGAATACGGGAGCCGAACTTGGAGTGTCAGATGGCGGAGGAGGATGAGGGTGAGAGAGGGAGAGAGAAAGAGGGAAGAGAGAGAGAGAGGGGGGGAGAGAAAAAGGAGAGAGAGAGAGAAAGGGATAGTCTGAAGAGGCCCGAGTGACGAGGTTCACCGTTCCCGATATTGTTTCGGCAAAGAGTTGAGGGGATCGGCGATTCTTTCCGTCCTCTCCTCTTTTGTAATACCTCTCTTCTCTCTCTGTTTTCCGCAATTGCCACGCACCCGTGTACCTACATCCCCACTTTAATTTTTTTCTCTTTTTCTCTCTCTCTATCTCGCCTGCACCCGCTGCTGTGCATATATTTACTCTTAAAAAGTCTCGAATACACAAAGATCCCGTTTTTACGCTTTACCGTTTTAACGGAGATTCCGGTTTTACGGAATGTAAAAAAAAAACTAATCGGTAGAATTCCAATTTGGCTCCATATGGTTTCAAAATTGTCCCCTGGACCCGATGCTTCAACATCAAACATTTTCCAATAACGTTACATTTTTACTTTCTCATACGAAGTATCGAGAAAGTATTGTTTTCGCGAAAAAATTCGACCTCGAGATTTTTACGGAAATATACGTTTTAGGTGTCGCTGAATCCGAAGTGGTTTTCGCAATGCCGTCTGTATGTTACTGGCTCTGGAGCCTAGACAGTAGAACGAAAATTAATGAAATCTCGTACTTAGGCATTCTATCATACTGAGCAGAGTATACATAGAAATGGTTCACATTGCTCAATAATTAAGAGATTCTACGCATTTTGAAGAACAATCCGATTTTCTCAAAAACGGCTCTTAACCAGTTTGATCAAATTTCTTACAGTTACTTGAGCTTACATCTTCAATGCCTTATATTCATATTTATCAAAAAATGAATATAAGGCTAGTTTATTCTAGGCAACTTTAACAACAATTCGATTTTCTCGAAAACGTCTCTAACGAATTTGATCAAATTTCGTGCAGTTACTTGAGTATACATCTACAATAATACTAACAATAAGTATTTTATTTTCCTAAATGAATGAATATAAGGCTAGTTTATTCTTGCGCTCCTATAACAAAAATTGGTTTTTCTAAAAGCAGACACGATTTTCATTTTCTAAAGATAACTTAGACGACGCATTAGTACCCATATATGAGAAAGTTTGTACAATGTATGTTGTACCGATTTTTTAGTGTAGTACTTGCGCAACCTGCCACCTCCGCCTGAATTGCCGACCTCATTCATCTATCTGCTACTCTTTGCACCGTAATTTCTCTCTACATGAATAGTCTGTGGTTTTTCCTTGCATCTCCTTTAATTTTTAACCTAGTACCGTCATTTGTGTGCTATCGCATATATTATTTCCTCGTAACATATCTATGCGTGCCTCATGCCTAAAATACCTGCGCTTTTAATTGTCACTTGGTGTTTTCTATTATTTCTCTACTTTACCTTCTTCAGTTCGCAAATTCACCCTATTCTGTTATCACTGAATCTAGATCAGTGCTTCCCAAACTGTGGCCCGCGGAGGTTTCGTTGGTGGTCCGCGAAGGTTTCCAAAATGTAATTTTTTAGAATGAACCGCATATTTAGTTGAATTTTTTTTGGGAAAAGTTAATCAATCCTTACCCTATCACAGGTATTCAATAATTTATTAATGTACCTAGTTAGCTTAAAGATTTTTCTGCTCCTTCACATTTCCAGATTTCGCCCCTCTGCACCAACCCAACCCCTTTTCATTAATGTGGTTATAGTAAGTACGTTTGTGTCAGAAATGAGGTGGTCCGCAGGGCCTGGAGGGTTGCTGTAGTGATACGCGGAGCTCAAAAGCTTGGGGAAGCACTGATCTAGATCAACGCTTCAGTTCCCTTTTAGGAGGTGAATGGTTTCCTTTCCACTACAAAGTAGTAGTCTGTCATTAGTTACATTTCGTCTTCTGTCCTTACTACGTATCTTTTTCTTTCTAACTCTTGAAGCGTTCCTTCTCTCTCGTGCCCTACTCTCCTCCGTCTCGCTCTCATTCTCTTATAGTATACTCCCAAACGCTATTGTCAACTATCTATTTCCACTCCATCCCGTCCTTTCGATCACAGCTGCTGAAATCGCGCGCTATCACATACGGGACCTCGAGCGAAATGTTTGCACGTACTACACTCACACATACATATACATATATACGTATGAGAAGATAAAAAAATAAAACAAGTCCTATCCTAATTCATCGGAACTGTCTCCTCCTGTAGATGAAGCACTTTGTACTCCCTTCCCTTATTTACTCGCCATGTTCCAGCGGGATTCTTTTTACGTGGTTCTGCACGCAAGACTTGTTTGATCTGTTCGTCTCCCTCTCTATCCCTATTTGTCTGTTTTTTCAACGTCGTTCGCCTTTTCCGTCCGTTTAGGCCAGTGGTCTTCAACCTTTTTTGAGTCACCGCCCACTTTTATCATGTGTTGTCCTTTGAAATAAGTTCACCGCCCACCCAGTGGCGTAGTGAGGGTTTCTGGCGCCCGGGGCAAAGAATAATTTTGCGCCCCCAGTAGCAAAGCGATTTACGGAGGTAAGGTAACCCTAATACTAGTGGGATTGTCGTTAGATGAGATTACCGAATACGGTCTCAGTGGTAATAACAGTGTTTAAAAATTTATGATTTTATATATTTGATAAAATTAAACTTAAACGCTTCGATGCTTCTGTGAGGGACTCCGACCACCCTCATGGGCCTTTCGATTTTACCGCAGCATGGATACATTTTCGCTAATATAGTATGATATGATACTATAGTTAACGACAAACGAACTGTAATAGTTGTACATAAAATAGTTGTACAGAATATGTGCGCTTTTTTATAGAATTTTATTTTTCATTGTAAAAATTAGAATAGCATTTGGTGAGTTCCTTAACGCCCACCAAAAATCCAAAAACGCCCACTGGTGGGCGCTATCGCCCACCTTGAAGACCACTGGTTTAGGCGGATCGAAGGAGAGAGAGGGAGTGAGAGAAATATATATATATATATATATATATATATCCTTCCCGGTTGCGGGGTTCGATTACACTTTTCTCTGTGGGCGTAACTCCTGATGCCCTGACGTCGAATATGATCGTTCCTCTTCCCGCACTGCACATCACTCGCTCCCCTTTTCCTTTGTCGCCTTCTCTCTCTCTCTCTCTCTCTCTCTCTCTCTCTCTCTCTCTCTCTCTCTCTCTCCTTGCTCTCGCTTTGATTTTGAATCGTTCGCCCTCCATTCCTATTGATTTACCCTTCTCGGTGTTTTAACATCGGAGAGCGATCGAGGAAACGTTTGGTGGCGAGTTTTCTAAGGTTCCCTTCGCGGCCGCTTTTTTTATTTTGTTCGTTACAAAAGCGAGGCTTTTTTTAATTCCTCCTCTCTCTCTCTCTTTCTCTCTCTTTTTCCTTTTGCACCGCCGCGCTACTTCAAATTGGCCGGGATTAGACGACGTCGATTCCTGAGCTCGTTATCGAACGATATTCCGAGTCGCGCTTGTGTCTCTGACGCGACCGCGTTACATTTCGCTCAAGAACTTGAATGTTTTATGGCGAGAGTTGTATCGAAATTCATAGAAATTATTCTTTCTGCTTACTTCTGCCTTTTTCTGTCTTAGTACCTTAATGTTAGTATTACATTATTTTTTAGTCTCTAATAATAATATTTTGTATTCATCGTCTACATAAAAGCAATTTTGAGTAATTGTAACGTGATTTTCACTATTAATAGGTGATTATATCTTTATATGTATAATCGACTCAAAGTCAGCCAACGGAAAATTTTACGCCAACATTTAATTTGAAAAATAATTAACTATTTGGAAAAAAATCTTTCATTCATTCTTCTTCTATAACATTTACGTGGTAGGAATGTGATAATTGAATTACATCATAAATACAAAGATAATATAATAGCAGGGAGAGAGGCTTGTAAATCTATTTTGCCGTTTCTGACGTACTGAGGCACACCATTATTCTGAAAGCATTGCAGATCTTTGGCATGCATGAGATCTCCAGCATTCATCATCTTCATAGGTAGTCTGCCCGTAGACAGGTCGGTGATTATTCATGGTTAAACCTCGTTCTCCATATACTCCTATTTTCTGCAGTCTTATTCACGTCCTGATAGCTCTCTTTCCCTTTCAAATCGACTATCAGCTGAAACCATTTCCTACCTCTTTCTGTTTTTACTTTCTCCATACGTAGTAATGGGAAATTATTGTGATCACGAAAAAAATCTACTTCGAGATTTCAACGGATATACACGTTTTGAGGTCCCTAGAATACGTTTAGACTATTTTCGGAATGATGTCTGTGTGCGTGTGTATGTGATTGTGGGCGCTCTAACTCAAAAAGTACTTGCCATATCGTTAGCACATTTCATATATAACACTCTGGTATGAGCACAAAGAACTGATTAGTTTTTGGACAATACCGGTTAACCGGAAGTCGAGGTTTATTCGAAACCCGATTCGGTTTATACGATATTTCTCGGATAATACTTCATTATTGTATACATTGAGCATTACAACAAATATAGAAAATATAATTTCCTACATCTTCAATCTCATACAATTTTCCATGGCAGTTATCGTTTAGGAATTATTTATAAAAAATAATCGGTTTTTTCGGTTTCTGTCAAATATCTCCTTAAAAACGTCGTTATTGGTGATCTTCGTAAGAACCAAAGTAGTAGAGAATAATATTTCTTGCAAGGTTTGTTTGAAACAAATTTTCGTAGAACCATCCATTTCGAAGATAAACATATTCAAAATATAATTTACGTCAATAAGGACGACTAGATTCATTTACGGTACGAAGTAATAATTTTGCTTTATAAGGCTATTCATAATAATTTAAATATCTATACCTCAAATATGGAGAAAGTCATGTGTTGGCCACATCAGATTTTGTAATTATGCCTCGCTGAAATATTTACTTTTATGTCTTGTAAGCAAGAAACCCGTGAAAAGCAACGTACAGTTGTCCATGATTGAACACTGACTGGTAAATGTACACCAGATACGTGAGCTTATTTACGTTAATAAACATTATAATGTGGAATATAATGATTTCACTTACAAAAAATCCGATGTGGCCAACGCATGACTTTCTCCATATTTGGGGTAAAGATATTTAAATTATTATGAATAGCAGTATAAGGCAAAGTTATTATTTCGTATCGTGAAAGAAGACTCGTCCTTATTGCAGTAAATTACGTATATTTTGAATGTGCTTATAAAATTCACCACTACATGGTATTGGCGCTGAATACCGAAAATTACGAAAAAAGTTGAATATATCCGAAATGGATGGTTCTACGAAAATTGTTTCAAACAAAACTTGGAAGAAATATTATTCTCTACAACTTTGGTCCTTACTAAGATTACCAATAACGATGTTATAAAGGAGATATTTGACGGAAACCGAAAAACCGTTTATTTATAAATAATTCCTAAACAATCAAAATATATAGATCGAATGTAGGGAACGACAGTTTTTATGATTAAAAAAATTTGATGCGGCCAACACGACTTTCTCCATATTTGGGGTATAGATATTTAAATTATTATGAATAGCATTATAAGGAAAAATTATTATTTCGTATCGTAAAAGAATACAGTCGTCCTTATTGCGTAAATTAGGTATATTTTGAATATGTTTCCAGAATTCACCGCTACATGGTGCTGGCGCTGTATACTGGAAATTAAGAAACAGCAAAATATCTCCGAAATGGATGGTTCTACGAAAATTTGTTTCAAACAAAACCTGGAAGAAATATTATTCTCTACAACTTTGGTCCTTACTAAGATTACCAATAACGATGTTTTAAAAGAGATATTTGACGGAAACCGAAAAACCGTTTATTTATAAATAATTCCTAAACAATCACGGCTATAGAAAATTGTTTCAAATAAAAGTTGTAGGATATTGCATTCCATACAAGCTTTGTATAGAATTGTATAAACAATAATTATGTTTTAACGGAGAAATATCGAAAAAACCGAATCTGATTTCGAATAAACCTCAACTTCCGTTTAACCGGTATTGTCCAAAAACTAATAAGTTCTTTGTGCTTATGCTAAAGTGTTATATATTAAGTTTGGTAAAGATATGGCTAGTACATTTTGAGTTAGAGCGCCCACAATCATATACACACACGCACGCGCACACACATACGCACACACACACACATACATCATTCCGAAAATAGTCTAATTGTAAACATGTTCTATGGACCTCAAAACGTGTATTTCCGTTGAAATCTCGAAGTCGATTTTTTTCGTGAACACAATTCATTCCCGTCACTACCTATGGAGAAAGTAAAAATGAGAATGCAAACTTTTAACTCTTTAACTGCTGTCATCGTCTACTAGTGATTCCGTCTTTCCCACCCTCGTTTGAAGGACTAGGTAATCCAAAATTTCTATATAAGTCCATAAGTTCCACTCAAAATATTCTATATAATTAACAAAAAGTTATTGCGTTTAAAATATTTGGAAAGCCAAGAAACATGAAATTTGGGAGGAGATGAAATAATTTGTCTTATTGCGATTTTTTAAAACTACTAGTGTATTGATGGTGGCAACCACACTGTGCATTACATTAATTATTTAAATTTGTGTCTGCTCTGCCTCATCGCTGTGTAAACACGACAGAAGTGGAAGACATTTATTTTCCTTCCGTTATTCCTTTGAATATTATAATAATAGATATTTGAATTCGTTATACAATATCCTACGAACAGTTATATTTTCTCTTCAATTTTCGCATGACCATTTTCTAGAAATTTCATAAACGTAACACATTGGAATATATATTCTCATTTTTAAAAATAAAATAAAAGAACCTATAAGTTGCTCCTTAATTTTTACTTTCTCATCTACGAAGTATATTGATAAGTATTGTAATCGCGAAAAAATTCGACCTCGAGATTTAGAAGGAAATACAGAAAAACCTGATTAATTCGAAATTCACGCTTTGCTCTCGGCTCTGCCCGCCGCTTTGCTCTCCGCTTTGCTCTCCGCTTTGCTCTCCGCTTTGCTCTCCGCTTTGCTCTCCGCTTTGCTCTCCGCTATGCTCTCCACTCAGCTCGACGCTTTGCTCGCCGCTTTGCTCTCCGCTCTGCTCGCCGCTTTGCTCTCCGCTCTGCTCGCCGCTTTGCTCTCCGCTCTGCTCGCCGCTTCGCTCGCCGCTTCGCTCGCCGCTTTGCTCTCCGATTTGCTCGCCGCTTTGCTCTCCGATTTGCTCGCCGCTTTGCTCGCCGCTACGCTCGCCGCTCTGCTCGCCGCTTTGCTCTCCGCTCTGCTCGCCGCTTTGCTCGCCGCTTTGCTCGCCGCTTTGCTCTCCGCTCTGCTCGCCGCTTTGCTCTCCGCTTTGCTCGCCGCTCTGCTCTCCGCTCTGCTCGCCGCTTCGCTCGCCGCTTTGCTCTCCGCTCTGCTCGCCGCTTTGCTCGCGGATTTGCTCTCCGCTCTGCTCGCCGCTTCGCTCGCCGCTCTGCTCGCCGCTTTGCTCTCCGCTCTGCTCGCCGCTTTGCTCTCCGCTTTGCTCGCCGCTTTGCTCGCCGCTTTGCTCGCCGCATCTCTCTCCGCTTCGCTCGACGCTTTGCTCTCCGCTCTGCTCGCCGCTTTGCTCGAAGCTTTGCTCTCCGCTCTGCTCGCCGCTTTGCTCTCCGCTCTGCTCGCCGCATTTGCTCGTCGCTTCGCTCGCCGCTTTGCTCGTCGCTTCGCTCGCCGCTTTGCTCTCCGCTTTGCTCGCCGCTTTGCTGGCCGCTTCGCTCGCCGCTCTGCTCGCCGCTTTGTTCTCCGCTCTGCTCGCCGCTTTGCTCTCCGCTCTGCTCGCCGCTTTGCTCGCCGCATCGCTCGCCGCTTTGCTCTCCGCACTGCTCGCCGCTTTGCTCTCCGCTCTGCTCGCCGCTTTGCTCGCGGATTTGCTCTCCGCTCTGCTCGCCGCTCTGCTCGCCGCTTTGCTCTCCGCTCTGTTCGCCGCTTTGCTCTCCGCTCTGCTCGCCGCTTTGCTCTACGCAATGCTCTCCGCTGTGCTCGCCGCTTTGCTCGCCGCTTTGCTCTCCGCTTTGCTCGCCGCTTCGCTCGCCGCTTTGCTCTGCGCTTTGCTCGCCGCTTCGCTCGCCGCTCTGCTCGCCGCTTTGCTCTCCGCTCTGCTCGCGGCTTTGCTCGCCGCCTTGCTTGCCGCTCTGCTCGCAGCTATGCTCTCCGCTCTGCTCTACGCTCTGCTCGCCGCTTTGCTCGCCGCTTCGCTCGCCGCTTTGCTCGCCGCATTGCTCGCCGCTTTGCTCGACGCTTTGCTCGCCGCTTTGCTCTCCGCTCTGCTCGCCGTTTTTCTCGCCGCTTTGCTCGCCGCTTTGCTCTCCGCTCTGCTCGCCGCTTTGCTCTCCGCTCTGCTCGCCGCTTTGATTGCCGCTCTGCTCGCAGCTATGCTCTCCGCTCTGTTCTACGCTCTGCTCGCCGCTTAGCTATCCGCTCTGCTCGCCGCTTTGCTCGCCGCTTTGCTCTCCGCTCTGCTCGCCGCTTTGCTCTACGCCCTGCTCTACGCTCTGCTCTCCGCTCTGCTCGCCGCTTTGCTCGCCGCTTTGCCTGCCGCTTTGCTCTCCGCTCTGCTCTCCGCTTTGCTCTCCGCTCTGCTCACCGCTTTGCTTGCCGCTCTGCTCGCAGCTTTGATCTCCGCTCTGCTCGCCGCTTTGCTCGCCGCTTTGCTCTCCGCTCTGCTCGACGCTTCGCTCGCCGCTCTGCTCGCCGCTTCGCTCGCCGCTTTGCTCTCAGACTATCTCGCCGCATTGTTCGCCGCTTTGCTCTCCGCTCTGCTCCCCGCTTTGCTCGCCGCATTGCTCTCCGCTCTGCTCGCCGCTTTGCTCTCCGCTCTGCTTGCCGCATTGCTCCCCGCTTTGCTCTCCGCTTTGCTCGACGCTTTGTCTCCGCTCTGCTCTCCGCTCTGCTCGCCGCTTAGCTCTCCGCTCTGCTCACCGCTTTGCTCGCCGCTTTGCTCTCCGCTCTGCTCGCCGCTTTGCTCGCCGCTTCTCTCGCCGCTTTGCTCGCCGCTTAGCTCGCCGCTTTGATCGCCGCATTGCCCTCCGCTCTGCTCGCCGCTTCGCTCGCCGCTTTGCTCTCCGCTTTGATCGCCGTTCTGCTCTCAGCTTCGGTCGCCGTTTTGCTCGCCGCTTCGCTCGCCGCTTTGCTCTCAGCTTTGCTCGCCGCTTCGCTCGCCGCTCTGCTCGCCACTTTGCTCTCCGCTCTGCTCGCCGCTATGCTCGCCGCTTCGCTCGCCGCTCTGCTCGCCGCATTGCTCTCCGCTCTGCTTGCCGCTTTGCTCGCCGCTTTGCTCTCCGCTCTGCTCTCCGCTCTGCTCGCCGCTTCGCTCGCCGCTCTGCTCGCCGCTTCGCTCGCCGCTTTGCTTGCCGCTTTGCTCTCCGCTCCGCTCGCCGCTTTGCTCTCCGCTCCGCTCGACGCTCTGCTCGCCGCTCTGATCGCCGCTCTGCTCGCCGCTTCGCTCGCCGCTTTGTTCTCCGCTTTGCTCGCCGCTTTGATCTCCGCTTTGATCTCCGCTCTGCTCGCCGCTTTGCTCGCCGCTTTGCTCGCCGCTTTGCTCTCCGCTCTGCTCGACGCTTCGATCGCCGCTCTGCTCGCCGCTTCACTCGCCGCTTTGCTCTCCGCCTTGCTCGCCGCATTGTTCGACGCTTTGCTCTCCGCTCTGCTCCCCGCTTTGCTCGCCGCATTGCTCTCCGCTCTGCTCGCCGCTTTGCTCTCCGCTCTGCTTGCCGCATTGCTCCCCGCTTTGCTCTCCGCTTTGCTCGACGCTTTGTCTCCGCTCTGCTCTCCGCTCTGCTCGCCGCTTTGCTCGCCGCTTCTCTCGCCGCTTTGCTCGCCGCTTAGCTCGCCGCTTTGATCGCCGCATTGCCCTCCGCTCTGCTCGCCGCTTCGCTCGCCGCTTTGCTCTCAGCTTTGCTCGCCGCTTTGCTCTCCGCTCCGCTCGCCGCTTTGCTCTCCGCTCCGCTCGCCGCTCTGCTCGCCGCCTTGCTCGCCGCCTTGCTCGCCGCTTCGCTCGCCACATTGCTCGCCGCTTTGCTCTCCGCTCTGCTCGCCCCTCTGCTCGCCGCTTTGCTCGCCGCTTTGCTTTCCGTTTTGCTCGCCGCTTTGCTCGCCGCTAAGCTCGCCGCTCTGCTCGCCGCTTTGCTCTCCGCTCTGCTCGCCGCTTTGCTCGCCGCTTTGCTCCCCGCTTTGCTCGCCGCTTTGCTCTCCGCTCTGCTCGCCGCTTTGCTCGCCGCTTTGCTCTCCGCTCTGCTCGCCGCTTTACTCTACGCTCTGCTCTCCGCTCTGCTCGCCGCTTTGCTCTCCGATCTGCTCGCCGCTTTGCTCTCCGCTCTGCTCGCCGCTTTGCTTGCCGCTCTGCTCGCAGCATTGCTCTCCGCTCTGCTCTCCGCTCTGCCCGCCGCTTTGCTAGCCGCGTCACTCGCCGCTTTGCTCGCTGCATTGCCTTCCGCTCTGCTCGCCGCTTCGCTCGCCGCTCTGCTCGCCGCTTCGCTCGCCGCTCTGCTCGCCGCTTCGCTCGCCGCTCTGCTCGCCGCTTCGCTCGCCGCTTTGCTCTCCTATTTGCTCTCCGCTCTGCTCGCCGCTTTGCTCTCCGCTCTGCTTGCCGCTTTGCTCCCCGCTTTGCTCTCCGCTTTGCTCTCCGCTTTGCTCGACGCTTTGCTCTCCGCTCTGCTCTCCCCTCTGCTCGCCGCTTTGCTCTCAGCTCTGCTCGCCGCTTTGCTCGCCGCTTTGCTCTCCGCTTTGCTCTCCGCTTTGCTCTCCGCTCTGCTCGCCGCTTTGCCCGCCGCTTTTCTCGCCGCTTTGCTCGCCGCTTAGCTCGCCGCTTTGATCGCCGCATTGCCCTCCGCTCTGCTCGCCGCTTCGCTCGCCGCTTTGCTCGCCGCTCTGCTCGCCGCTTCGGTCGCCGCTTTGCAAGCCGCTTCGCTCGCCGCATTGCTCTCCGCTTTGCTCACCGCTTCGCTCGCCGTTCTGCTCGCCGCTGTGCTCTCCGCTTTGCTCGCCGCTTTGCTCGCCGCTTTGCTCTCCGCTCTGCTCGCCGCTTTGCTCTCCGCTCTGCTCGCCGCTTTGCTCTACGCAATGCTCTCCGCTGTGCTCGCCCCTTTGCTCGCCGCTTTGCTCTCCGCTCTGCTCGCCGCTTTGCTCTCCGCTCTGCTCGCCGCTTTGCTTGCCGCTCTGCTCGCAGCTATGCTCTCCGCTCTGCTCTACGCTCTGCTCGCCGCTTTGCTCGCCGCTTCGCTCGCCGCTTTGCTCTCCGCTTTGCTCGCCGCTTTGCTCGCCGCTTTGCTCTCCGCTCCGCTCGCCACTTTGCTCTCCGCTCCGCTCGCCGCTCTGCTCGCCGCCTTGATCTCCGCCTTGCTCCCCGCTTCGCTCGCCGCTTTGTTCGCTGCATTGCTCGACGCTTCGCTCGCCGCTTTGCTCTCCGCTCTGCTCGCCCCTTTGCTCTCCGCTCTGCTCTCCGCTCTGCTCTCCGCTCTACTCTCCGCCCTGCTCGCCGCTTTGCTCTCCGCTCTGCTCGCCGCTTTGCACTTTTTTTGCTCGCCGCTTTGCTCTCCGCTCTGTTCGCCGCTTTGCTCGCCGCTTTGCCCGCCGCTTTATTCTCCGCTCTGCTCGCCGCTTTGCACGCCGCTTTGCTCGCCGCTTTGCTCTCCGCTTTGCTCGCCGCTTTGCTCGCCGCTTAGCTCGCCGCTATGCTTGCCGCTTTTCTCTCCGCTCTGCTCGCCGCTTTGCTCGCCGCTTTGCTCTCCGCTCTGCTCGCCGCTTTGCTCTACGCTCTGGTCTCCGCTTTGCTCTCCGCTCTGCTCGCCGCTTTGCTCTCCGCTCTGCTCACCGCTTTGCTTGCCGCTCTGCTCGCAGCATTGCTCTCCGCTCTGCTCTCCGCCCTGCTCGCCGCTTTGCTCGCCGTTTCGCTCGCCGATTTGCTCGCCGCTTTGCTCGCTGCATTACTCTCCGCTCTGCTCGCCGCTTTGCTCTCCGCTCTGCTCGCCGCTTTGCTCTCCGCCTTGCTCGCCGCATTGTTCGCCGCTTTGCTCTCCGCTCTGCTCGCCGCTTTGCTCTCCGCCTTGCTCGCCGCATTGTTCGCCGCTTTGCTCTCCGCTCTGCTCCCGGCTTTGCTCGCCGCTTTGCTCTCCGCTCTGCTCGCCCCTCTGCTCGCCGCTTTGCTCGCCGCTTTGCTCTCCGTTTTGCTCGCCGCTTTGCTCGCCGCTTAGCTCGCCGCTCTGCTCGCCGCTTTGCTCTCCGCTCTGCTCGCCGCTTTGCTCGCCGCTTTGCTCCCCGCTTTGCTCGCCGCTTTGCTCTCCGCTCTGCTCGCCGCTTTGCTCGCCGCTTTGCTCTCCGCTCTGCTCGCCGCTTTGCTCTACGCTCTGCTCTCCGCTCTGCTCGCCGCTTTGCTCTCCGATCTGCTCGCCGCTTTGCTCTCCGCTCTGCTCGCCGCTTTGCTTGCCGCTCTGCTCGCAGCATTGCTCTCCGCTCTGCTCTCCGCTCTGCCCGCCGCTTTGCTAGCCGCGTCACTCGCCGCTTTGCTCGCTGCATTGCCTTCCGCTCTGCTCGCCGCTTCGCTCGCCGCTCTGCTCGCCGCTTCGCTCGCCGCTCTGCTCGCCGCTTCGCTCGCCGCTCTGCTCGCCGCTTCGCTCGCCGCTCTGCTCGCCGCTTCGCTCGCCGCTCTGCTCGCCGCTTCGCTCGCCGCTTTGCTCTCCTATTTGCTCTCCGCTCTGCTCGCCGCTTTGCTCTCCGCTCTGCTTGCCGCTTTGCTCCCCGCTTTGCTCTCCGCTTTGCTCTCCGCTTTGCTCGACGCTTTGCTCTCCGCTCTGCTCTCCCCTCTGCTCGCCGCTTTGCTCTCAGCTCTGCTCGCCGCTTTGCTCGCCGCTTTGCTCTCCGCTTTGCTCTCCGCTTTGCTCTCCGCTCTGCTCGCCGCTTTGCCCGCCGCTTTTCTCGCCGCTTTGCTCGCCGCTTAGCTCGCCGCTTTGATCGCCGCATTGCCCTCCGCTCTGCTCGCCGCTTCGCTCGCCGCTTTGCTCGCCGCTCTGCTCGCCGCTTCGGTCGCCGCTTTGCAAGCCGCTTCGCTCGCCGCATTGCTCTCCGCTTTGCTCACCGCTTCGCTCGCCGTTCTGCTCGCCGCTGTGCTCTCCGCTTTGCTCGCCGCTTTGCTCGCCGCTTTGCTCTCCGCTCTGCTCGCCGCTTTGCTCTCCGCTCTGCTCGCCGCTTTGCTCTACGCAATGCTCTCCGCTGTGCTCGCCCCTTTGCTCGCCGCTTTGCTCTCCGCTCTGCTCGCCGCTTTGCTCTCCGCTCTGCTCGCCGCTTTGCTTGCCGCTCTGCTCGCAGCTATGCTCTCCGCTCTGCTCTACGCTCTGCTCGCCGCTTTGCTCGCCGCTTCGCTCGCCGCTTTGCTCTCCGCTTTGCTCGCCGCTTTGCTCGCCGCTTTGCTCTCCGCTCCGCTCGCCACTTTGCTCTCCGCTCCGCTCGCCGCTCTGCTCGCCGCCTTGATCTCCGCCTTGCTCCCCGCTTCGCTCGCCGCTTTGTTCGCTGCATTGCTCGACGCTTCGCTCGCCGCTTTGCTCTCCGCTCTGCTCGCCCCTTTGCTCTCCGCTCTGCTCTCCGCTCTGCTCTCCGCTCTACTCTCCGCCCTGCTCGCCGCTTTGCTCTCCGCTCTGCTCGCCGCTTTGCACTTTTTTTGCTCGCCGCTTTGCTCTCCGCTCTGTTCGCCGCTTTGCTCGCCGCTTTGCCCGCCGCTTTATTCTCCGCTCTGCTCGCCGCTTTGCACGCCGCTTTGCTCGCCGCTTTGCTCTCCGCTTTGCTCGCCGCTTTGCTCGCCGCTTAGCTCGCCGCTATGCTCGCCGCTTTTCTCTCCGCTCTGCTCGCCGCTTTGCTCGCCGCTTTGCTCTCCGCTCTGCTCGCCGCTTTGCTCTACGCTCTGGTCTCCGCTTTGCTCTCCGCTCTGCTCGCCGCTTTGCTCTCCGCTCTGCTCACCGCTTTGCTTGCCGCTCTGCTCGCAGCATTGCTCTCCGCTCTGCTCTCCGCCCTGCTCGCCGCTTTGCTCGCCGTTTCGCTCGCCGATTTGCTCGCCGCTTTGCTCGCTGCATTACTCTCCGCTCTGCTCGCCGCTTTGCTCTCCGCTCTGCTCGCCGCTTTGCTCTCCGCCTTGCTCGCCGCATTGTTCGCCGCTTTGCTCTCCGCTCTGCTCCCGGCTTTGCTCGCCGCTTTGCTCTCCGCTCTGCTCGCCGCTTTGCTCTCCGCTCTGCTTGCCGCTTTGCTCCCCGCTTTGCTCTCCGCTTTGCTCGACGCTTTGCTCTCCGCTCTGCTCTCCGCTCTGCTCGCCGCTTTGCTCTCCGCTATGCTCTCCGCTCTGCTCGCCGTTTTGCTCGCCGCATTGCTCTCCGCTTTGCTGTCCGCTCTGCTCGCCGCTTTGCTCGCCGCTTCACTCCCCGCTTTGCTCGCCGCTTAGCTCGCCGCTTTGATCGCCGCATTGCCCTCCGCTCTGCTCGCCGCTTTGCTCTCCGCTTTGCTCGCCGCTCTGCTCGCCGCATCGGTCGCCGCTTTGCTCCCCGCTTCGCTCGCCGCCTTGCTCTCCGCTTTGCTCGCCGCTCTGCTCGCCGCTTTGCTCTCCGGTCTGTTCGCCGCTTTGCTCGCCGCTATGCTCTCCACTCTGCTCGCCGCTTTGCTCACCGCTCTGCTCGCCGCTTTGCTCTACGCAATGCTCTCCGCTGTGCTCGCCGCTTTGCTCGCCGCTTTGCTCTCCGCTCTGCTCGCCGCTTTGCTATCCGCTCTGCTCGCCGCTTTGCTTGCCGCTCTGCTCGCAGCAATGCTCTCCGCTCTGGTCTACTCTTTGCTCGCCGCTTCGCTCGCCGCTTCGCTCGCCGCTTCGCTCGCCGCTTCGCTCGCCGCTTCGCTCGCCGCTTCGCTCGCCGCTTTGCTCGCCGCTTTGCTCGCCGCTTTGCTCGCCGCTTCGCTCGCCGCTTTGCTCGCCGCTTCGCTCGCCGCTCTGCTCGCCGCTTTGCTCTCCGTTCTGCTCTCCGCTCTGCTCTCCGCTCTGCTCGCCGCTTCGCTCGCCGCTTTGCTCTCCGCTTTGCTCGCCGCTTTGCTCGCCGCTTCGCTCGCCGCTTTGCTCTCCGCTCTGCTCGCCGCTTTGCTCGCCGCTTTGCTCTCCGCTCTGCTCGCCGCTTTGCTCTACGCTCTGCTCTCCGCTCTGCTCGCCGCTTTGCTCGCCGCTTTGCTCGCCGCTTTGCTCTCCGCTCTGCTCGCCGCCTTGCTCTCCGCTCTGCTCGCCGCTTTGCTTGCCGCTCTGCTCGCAGCTTTGCTCTCCGCTCTGCTCTCCGCTCTGCTCGCCGCTTAGCTCGTCGCTTCGCTCGCCGCTTTGCTCTCCGCTTTGCTCCCGGCTTAGCTCATCGCTTGGCTCGCTGCATTGCTCTCCGCTCTGCTCGCCGCTTGGCTCGCCGTTCTGCTCGCCGCTTGGCTCGCCGTTCTGCTCGCCGCTTGGCTCGCCGCTCTGCTCGCCGCTTTGTTCGCCGCTTTGCTCTCCGCTCTGCTCGCCGCTTTGCTCTCCGCTCTGCTCGCCGCTTCGCTCGCCGCTTCGCTCGCCGCTTTGCTCTCCGCTTCGCTCGCCGCTTTGCTCTCCGCCTTGCTCGCCGCTTTGCTCGCCGCTTTGCTCGCCGCTTTGCTCGCCGCTTTGCTCGCCGCTTTGCTCGCCGCTTTGCTCGCCGCTTTGCTCGCCGCTTTGCTCGCCGCTTTGCTCGCCGAATTGCTCTCCGCTCTGCTCGCCGCTTTGCTCTCCGCTCTGCTCGCCCCTTTGCTTGCCGCTCTGCTCGCAGCTATGCTCTCCGCTCTGCTCTACGCTCTGCTCGCCGCTTTGCTCTCCGCTCTGCTCACCGCTTTGCTCGCCGCTTTGTTCTCCGCTCTGCTCGCCGCTTTGCTCGCCGCTTTGCTCGCCGGTTTGCTCTCCGCTTTGCTCTCCGCTTTGCTCGCCGCTCTGCTCGCCGCTTTACTCACCGCCCTGCTCGCCGCTTTGCTCTCCGCTCTGCTCACCGCTTTTCTTGCCGCTCTGGTCGCAGCTTTACTCTCCGCTCTGCTCTCCGCACTGCTCGCCGCTTTGCTCGACGCTTCGCTCGCCGCTTTGCTCGCCGCTTATCTCGCCGCTTTGCTCGCTGCATTGCTCTCCGCTCTGCTCGCCGCTTCGCTCGCCGCTCTACTCGCCGCTCTGTTCGCCGCTCTGCTCGCCGCTTCGCTCGCCGCTTTGCTCGCCGCTTTGCTCTCCGCTCTGCTCGCCGCTTTGCTCGCCGCTTTGCTCTCCGCTTCGCTCGCCGCTTTGATCTCCGCCTTGCTCGCCGCATTGTTCGCCGCTTTGCTCTCCGCTCTGCTTGCCGCTTTGCTCCCCGCTTTGCTCTCCGCTTTGCTCGACGCTTTGCTCTCCGCTCTGCTCGCCGCTTTGCTCGCCGCGTCGCTCGCCGCTCTGCTCGCCGCTTTGCTCTCCGCTTTGCTCTCCGCTCTGCTCGCCGCTTCGCTCGCCGCTTTGCTCTCCGCTTTGCTCTCCGCTTTGCTCGCCGCTTCGCTCGCCGCTCTGCTCGCCGCTTTGCTCTCCGCTCTGCTCGCCGCTTTGCTCTCCGCTCTGCTCTCCGCTCTGCTTGCCGCTTCGCTCGCCGCTCTGCTCGCCGCTTCGCGCGCCGCTTTGCTCTCCGCTTTGCTCGCCGCTTTGCTCTCCGCTCCGCTCGCCGCTTTGCTCTCCGCTCCGCTCGCCGCTCTGATCGCCGCTTTGCTCGCCGCTTTGCTCTCCGCTTGGCTCTCCGCTCTGCTCGCCGCTTCACTCGCCGCTTTGCTCGCCGCTTTGCTCTCCGCTTTGCTCGCCGCTTAGCTCGCCGCTCTGCTCGCTGCTTTGATCTCCGCTCTGCTCGCCGCTTTGCTCGCCGCTTTGCTCGCCGCTTTGCTCTCCGCTCTGCTCGCCGTTTTGCTACCCGCTCTTCTCGCCGCTTTGCTCTACGCAATGCTCTCCGTTGTGCTCGCCGCTTTGCTCTCCGCTCTGCTCTCCGCTCTGCTCTCCGCTCTGCTCTCCGCTCTGCTCGCCGCTTCGCTCGCCGCTTTGCTCTCCGCTTTGCTCGCCGCTTTGGTCGCCGCTTTGCTCGCCGCTTCGCTCGCCGCTCTGCTCGCAGCTTTGCTCGCCGCTTTGCTCTCCGCTCTGCTCGCCGCTTTGCTCGCCGCTTTGCCCGCCGCTTTATTCTCCGCTCTGCTCGCCGCTTTGCACGCCGCTTTGCTCGCCGCTTTGCTCTCCGCTTTGCTCGCCGCTTTGCTCGCCGCTTAGCTCGCCGCTCTGCTCGCCGCTTTTCTCTCCGCTCTGCTCGCCGCTTTGCTCGCCGCTTTGCTCTCCGTTCTGCTCGCCGCTTTGCTCTACGCTCTGGTCTCCGCTTTGCTCTCCGCTCTGCTCGCCGCTTTGCTCTCCGCTCTGCTCACCGCTTTGCTTGCCGCTCTGCTCGCAGCATTGCTCTCCGCTCTGCTCTCCGCCCTGCTCGCCGCTTTGCTCGCCGTTTCGCTCGCCGATTTGCTCGCCGCTTTGCTCGCTGCATTACTCTCCGCTCTGCTCGCCGCTTTGCTCTCCGCTCTGCTCGCCGCTTTGCTCTCCGCCTTGCTCGCCGCATTGTTCGCCGCTTTGCTCTCCGCTCTGCTCCCGGCTTTGCTCGCCGCTTTGCTCTCCGCTCTGCTCGCCGCTTTGCTCTCCGCTCTGCTTGCCGCTTTGCTCCCCGCTTTGCTCTCCGCTTTGCTCGACGCTTTGCTCTCCGCTCTGCTCTCCGCTCTGCTCGCCGCTTTGCTCTCCGCTATGCTCTCCGCTCTGCTCGCCGTTTTGCTCGCCGCATTGCTCTCCGCTTTGCTGTCCGCTCTGCTCGCCGCTTTGCTCGCCGCTTCACTCCCCGCTTTGCTCGCCGCTTAGCTCGCCGCTTTGATCGCCGCATTGCCCTCCGCTCTGCTCGCCGCTTTGCTCTCCGCATTGCTCGCCGCTCTGCTCGCCGCATCGGTCGCCGCTTTGCTCCCCGCTTCGCTCGCCGCCTTGCTCTCCGCTTTGCTCGCCGCTCTGCTCGCCGCTTTGCTCTCCGGTCTGTTCGCCGCTTTGCTCGCCGCTATGCTCTCCACTCTGCTCGCCGCTTTGCTCACCGCTCTGCTCGCCGCTTTGCTCTACGCAATGCTCTCCGCTGTGCTCGCCGCTTTGCTCGCCGCTTTGCTCTCCGCTCTGCTCGCCGCTTTGCTATCCGCTCTGCTCGCCGCTTTGCTTGCCGCTCTGCTCGCAGCAATGCTCTCCGCTCTGGTCTACTCTTTGCTCGCCGCTTCGCTCGCCGCTTCGCTCGCCGCTTCGCTCGCCGCTTCGCTCGCCGCTTCGCTCGCCGCTTTGCTCGCCGCTTTGCTCGCCGCTTTGCTCGCCGCTTCGCTCGCCGCTTTGCTCGCCGCTTCGCTCGCCGCTCTGCTCGCCGCTTTGCTCTCCGTTCTGCTCTCCGCTCTGCTCTCCGCTCTGCTCGCCGCTTCGCTCGCCGCTTTGCTCTCCGCTTTGCTCGCCGCTTTGCTCGCCGCTTCGCTCGCCGCTTTGCTCTCCGCTCTGCTCGCCGCTTTGCTCGCCGCTTTGCTCTCCGCTCTGCTCGCCGCTTTGCTCTACGCTCTGCTCTCCGCTCTGCTCGCCGCTTTGCTCGCCGCTTTGCTCGCCGCTTTGCTCTCCGCTCTGCTCGCCGCTTTGCTCTCCGCTCTGCTCGCCGCTTTGCTTGCCGCTCTGCTCGCAGCTTTGCTCTCCGCTCTGCTCTCCGCTCTGCTCGCCGCTTTGCTCGCCGCTTCGCTCGCCGCTTTGCTCTCCGCTTTGCTCCCGGCTTAGCTCATCGCTTGGCTCGCTGCATTGCTCTCCGCTCTGCTCGCCGCTTGGCTCGCCGCTCTGCTCGCCGCTTGGCTCGCCGCTCTGCTCGCCGCTTTGTTCGCCGCTTTGCTCTCCGCTCTGCTCGCCGCTTTGCTCTCCGCTCTGCTCGCCGCTTCGCTCGCCGCTTCGCTCGCCGCTTTGCTCTCCGCTTCGCTCGCCGCTTTGCTCTCCGCCTTGCTCGCCGCTTTGCTCGCCGCTTTGCTCGCCGCTTTGCTCGCCGCTTTGCTCGCCGCTTTGCTCGCCGCTTTGCTCGCCGCTTTGCTCGCCGAATTGCTCTCCGCTCTGCTCGCCGCTTTGCTCTCCGCTCTGCTCGCCCCTTTGCTTGCCGCTCTGCTCGCAGCTATGCTCTCCGCTCTGCTATACGCTCTGCTCGCCGCTTTGCTCTCCGCTCTGCTCACCGCTTTGCTCGCCGCTTTGTTCTCCGCTCTGCTCGCCGCTTTGCTCGCCGCTTTGCTCGCCGGTTTGCTCTCCGCTTTGCTCTCCGCTTTGCTCGCCGCTCTGCTCGCCGCTTTACTCTCCGCCCTGCTCGCCGCTTTGCTCTCCGCTCTGCTCACCGCTTTTCTTGCCGCTCTGGTCGCAGCTTTACTCTCCGCTCTGCTCTCCGCTCTGCTCGCCGCTTCGCTCGCCGCTCTACTCGCCGCTCTGTTCGCCGCTCTGCTCGCCGCTTCGCTCGCCGCTTTGCTCGCCGCTTTGCTCTCCGCTCTGCTCGCCGCTTTGCTCGCCGCTTTGCTCTCCGCTTCGCTCGCCGCTTTGATCTCCGCCTTGCTCGCCGCATTGTTCGCCGCTTTGCTCTCCGCTCTGCTTGCCGCTTTGCTCCCCGCTTTGCTCTCCGCTTTGCTCGACGCTTTGCTCTCCGCTCTGCTCGCCGCTTTGCTCGCCGCGTCGCTCGCCGCTCTGCTCGCCGCTTTGCTCTCCGCTTTGCTCTCCGCTCTGCTCGCCGCTTCGCTCGCCGCTTTGCTCTCCGCTTTGCTCTCCGCTTTGCTCGCCGCTTCGCTCGCCGCTCTGCTCGCCGCTTTGCTCTCCGCTCTGCTCGCCGCTTTGCTCTCCGCTCTGCTCTCCGCTCTGCTTGCCGCTTCGCTCGCCGCTCTGCTCGCCGCTTCGCGCGCCGCTTTGCTCTCCGCTTTGCTCGCCGCTTTGCTCTCCGCTCCGCTCGCCGCTTTGCTCTCCGCTCCGCTCGCCGCTCTGATCGCCGCTTTGCTCGCCGCTTTGCTCTCCGCTTGGCTCTCCGCTCTGCTCGCCGCTTCCCTGGCCGCTTTGCTCGCCGCTTTGCTCTCCGCTTTGCTCGCCGCTTAGCTCGCCGCTCTGCTCGCTGCTTTGATCTCCGCTCTGCTCGCCGCTTTGCTCGCCGCTTTGCTCGCCGCTTTGCTCTCCGCTCTGCTCGCCGTTTTGCTACCCGCTCTTCTCGCCGCTTTGCTCTACGCAATGCTCTCCGTTGTGCTCGCCGCTTTGCTCTCCGCTCTGCTCTCCGCTCTGCTCTCCGCTCTGCTCGCCGCTTCGCTCGCCGCTTTGCTCTCCGCTTTGCTCGCCGCTTTGGTCGCCGCTTTGCTCGCCGCTTCGCTCGCCGCTCTGCTCGCAGCTTTGCTCGCCGCGTTGCTCTCCGCTCTGCTCGCCGCTTTGCTCTCCGCTCTGCTCTCCGCTCTGCTCGCCGCTTCGCTCGCCGCTCTGCTCGCCGCTTCGCTCGCCGCTCTGCTCGCCGCTTTGCTCGCCGCTTCTCTCGCCGCTTTGCTCGCCGCTTTGCTCTCCGCTTTGCTCGCCGCGTCGCTCGCCGCTCTGCTCGCCGCTTTGCTCCCCGCTTTGCTCGCCGCTTTGCTCTCCTCTCTGCTCGCCGCTTTGCTCTCCGCTCTGCTGGCCGCTTTGCTTGCCGCTCTGCTCGCAGCTTTGCTCTCCGCTCTGCTCTCCGCATTGCTCCCCGCTTTGCTCGACGTTTCGCTCGCCGCTTCGCTCGCCGCATTGCTCGCCGCTTAGCTCGACGCTTTGTTCGCTGCATTGCTCTCCGCTCTGCTCGCCGCTTCGCTCGCCGCTCTGCTCGCCGCTCTGCTCGCCGCTCTGCTCGCCGCTTCGCTCGCCGCTTTGCTCTCCGCTTTGCTCGCCGCTTTGCTCTCCGCTCTGCTCGCCGCGTTGCTCTCCGCTCTGCTCGCCGCTTCGCTCGCCGCTTTGCTCTCCGCTCTGCTCGCCGCTTCGCTCGCCGCTTTGATCTCCGCCTTGCTCGCCGCATTGTTCGCCGCTTTGCTCTCCGCTCTGCTCCCCGCTTTGCTCGCCGCTTTGCTGTCCGCTCTGCTCGCCGCTTTGCCCGCCGCTTTGCTCTCCGCTCTGCTTGCCGCCTTGCTCCCCGCTTTGCTCTCCGCTTTGCTCGACGCTTTGCTCTCCGCTCTGCTCGCCGCTTTGCTCGCCGCTTCGCTCGCCGCTCTGCTCGCCGCTTTGCTCTCCGCTTTGCTCTCCGCTCAGCTCGCCGCTTCGCTCGCCGCTTTGCTCTCCGCTTTGCTCGCCGTTTTGATCGCCGCTTCGCTCGCCGCTCTGCTCGCCGCTTTGCTCTCCGCTCTGCTCGCCGCTTTGCTCTCCGCTCTGCTCTCCGCTCTACTCGCCGCTTCGCTCGCCGCTCTGCTCGCCGCTTCGCTCGCCGCTCTGCTCGCCGCTTCGCACGCCGCTTTGCTCTCCGCGTTGCTCGCCGCTTTGCTCTCCGCTCCGCTCGCCGCTTTGCTCTCCGCTCCGCTCGCCGCTCTGCTCGCCGCTTTGCTCGCCGCTTTGCTCTCCGCTTGGCTCTCCGCTTTGCTCGCCGCTTCTCTCGCCGCTTTGCTCGCCGCTTTGCTCTCCGCTTTGCTCGCCGCTTCGCTCGCCGATCTGCTCGCTGCTTTGATCTCCGCTCTGCTCGCCGCTTTGCTCGCCGCTTTGCTCGCCGCTTTGCTCGCCGCTTTGCTCTCCGCTCTGCTCGCCGCTTTGCTCTCCGCTCTTCTCGCCGCTTTGCTCTACGCAATGCTCTCCGCTGTGCTCGCCGCTTTGCTCGCCGCTTTGCTCTCCGCTCTGCTCGCCGCTTTGCTATCCGCTCTGCTCGCCGCTTTGCTTGCCGCTCTGCTCGCAGCAATGCTCTCCGCTCTGGTCTACTCTTTGCTCGCCGCTTCGCTCGCCGCTTCGCTCGCCGCTTCGCTCGCCGCTTCGCTCGCCGCTTCGCTCGCCGCTTCGCTCGCCGCTTCGCTCGCCGCTTCGCTCGCCGCTTTGCTCGCCGCTTTGCTCGCCGCTTTGCTCGCCGCTTCGCTCGCCGCTTTGCTCGCCGCTTCGCTCGCCGCTCTGCTCGCCGCTTTGCTCTCCGTTCTGCTCTCCGCTCTGCTCTCCGCTCTGCTCGCCGCTTCGCTCGCCGCTTTGCTCTCCGCTTTGCTCGCCGCTTTGCTCGCCGCTTCGCTCGCCGCTTTGCTCTCCGCTCTGCTCGCCGCTTTGCTCGCCGCTTTGCTCTCCGCTCTGCTCGCCGCTTTGCTCTACGCTCTGCTCTCCGCTCTGCTCGCCGCTTTGCTCGCCGCTTTGCTCGCCGCTTTGCTCGCCGCTTTGCTCTCCGCTCTGCTCGCCGCCTTGCTCTCCGCTCTGCTCGCCGCTTTGCTTGCCGCTCTGCTCGCAGCTTTGCTCTCCGCTCTGCTCTCCGCTCTGCTCGCCGCTTTGCTCGCCGCTTCGCTCGCCGCTTTGCTCTCCGCTTTGCTCCCGGCTTAGCTCATCGCTTGGCTCGCTGCATTGCTCTCCGCTCTGCTCGCCGCTTGGCTCGCCGCTCTGCTCGCCGCTTGGCTCGCCGCTCTGCTCGCCGCTTTGTTCGCCGCTTTGCTCTCCGCTCTGCTCGCCGCTTTGCTCTCCGCTCTGCTCGCCGCTTCGCTCGCCGCTTCGCTCGCCGCTTCGCTCGCCGCTTTGCTCTCCGCTTCGCTCGCCGCTTTGCTCTCCGCCTTGCTCGCCGCTTTGCTCGCCGCTTTGCTCGCCGCTTTGCTCGCCGCTTTGCTCGCCGCTTTGCTCGCCGAATTGCTCTCCGCTCTGCTCGCCGCTTTGCTCTCCGCTCTGCTCGCCCCTTTGCTTGCCGCTCTGCTCGCAGCTATGCTCTCCGCTCTGCTCTACGCTCTGCTCGCCGCTTTGCTCTCCGCTCTGCTCACCGCTTTGCTCGCCGCTTTGTTCTCCGCTCTGCTCGCCGCTTTGCTCGCCGCTTTGCTCGCCGGTTTGCTCTCCGCTTTGCTCTCCGCTTTGCTCGCCGCTCTGCTCGCCGCTTTACTCTCCGCCCTGCTCGCCGCTTTGCTCTCCGCTCTGCTCACCGCTTTTCTTGCCGCTCTGGTCGCAGCTTTACTCTCCGCTCTGCTCTCCGCACTGCTCGCCGCTTTGCTCGCCGCTTTGCCCGCCGCTTTATTCTCCGCTCTGCTCGCCGCTTTGCACGCCGCTTTGCTCGCCGCTTTGCTCTCCGCTTTGCTCGCCGCTTTGCTCGCCGCTTAGCTCGCCGCTCTGCTCGCCGCTTTTCTCTCCGCTCTGCTCGCCGCTTTGCTCGCCGCTTTGCTCTCCGTTCTGCTCGCCGCTTTGCTCTACGCTCTGGTCTCCGCTTTGCTCTCCGCTCTGCTCGCCGCTTTGCTCTCCGCTCTGCTCACCGCTTTGCTTGCCGCTCTGCTCGCAGCATTGCTCTCCGCTCTGCTCTCCGCCCTGCTCGCCGCTTTGCTCGCCGTTTCGCTCGCCGATTTGCTCGCCGCTTTGCTCGCTGCATTACCCTCCGCTCTGCTCGCCGCTTTGCTCTCCGCTCTGCTCGCCGCTTTGCTCTCCGCCTTGCTCGCCGCATTGTTCGCCGCTTTGCTCTCCGCTCTGCTCCCGGCTTTGCTCGCCGCTTTGATCTCCGCTCTGCTCGCCGCTTTGCTCTCCGCTCTGCTTGCCGCTTTGCTCCCCGCTTTGCTCTCCGCTTTGCTCGACGCTTTGCTCTCCGCTCTGCTCTCCGCTCTGCTCGCCGCTTTGCTCTCCGCTATGCTCTCCGCTCTGCTCGCCGTTTTGCTCGCCGCATTGCTCTCCGCTTTGCTGTCCGCTCTGCTCGCCGCTTTGCTCGCCGCTTCACTCCCCGCTTTGCTCGCCGCTTAGCTCGCCGCTTTGATCGCCGCATTGCCCTCCGCTCTGCTCGCCGCTTTGCTCTCCGCATTGCTCGCCGCTCTGCTCGCCGCATCGGTCGCCGCTTTGCTCCCCGCTTCGCTCGCCGCCTTGCTCTCCGCTTTGCTCGCCGCTCTGCTCGCCGCTTTGCTCTCCGGTCTGTTCGCCGCTTTGCTCGCCGCTATGCTCTCCACTCTGCTCGCCGCTTTGCTCAACGCTCTGCTCGCCGCTTTGCTCTACGCAATGCTCTCCGCTGTGCTCGCCGCTTTGCTCGCCGCTTTGCTCTCCGCTCTGCTAGCCGCTTTGCTATCCGCTCTGCTCGCCGCTTTGCTTGCCGCTCTGCTCGCAGCAATGCTCTCCGCTCTGGTCTACTCTTTGCTCGCCGCTTCGCTCGCCGCTTCGCTCGCCGCTTCGCTCGCCGCTTTGCTCGCCGCTTTGCTCGCCGCTTTGCTCGCCGCTTCGCTCGCCGCTTTGCTCGCCGCTTCGCTCGCCGCTCTGCTCGCCGCTTTGCTCTCCGTTCTGCTCTCCGCTCTGCTCTCCGCTCTGCTCGCCGCTTCGCTCGCCGCTTTGCTCTCCGCTTTGCTCGCCGCTTTGCTCGCCGCTTCGCTCGCCGCTTTGCTCTCAGCTCTGCTCGCCGCTTTGCTCGCCGCTTTGCTCTCCGCTCTGCTCGCCGCTTTGCTCTACGCTCTGCTCTCCGCTCTGCTCGCCGCTTTGCTCGCCGCTTTGCTCTCCGCTCTGCTCGCCGCTTTGCTCTCCGCTCTGCTCGCCGCTTTGCTTGCCGCTCTGCTCGCAGCTTTGCTCTCCGCTCTGCTCTCCGCTCTGCTCGCCGCTTTGCTCGCCGCTTCGCTCGCCGCTTTGCTCTCCGCTTTGCTCCCGGCTTAGCTCATCGCTTGGCTCGCTGCATTGCTCTCCGCTCTGCTCGCCGCTTGGCTCGCCGCTCTGCTCGCCGCTTGGCTCGCCGCTCTGCTCGCCGCTTTGTTCGCCGCTTTGCTCTCCGCTCTGCTCGCCGCTTTGCTCTCCGCTCTGCTCGCCGCTTCGCTCGCCGCTTCGCTCGCCGCTTTGCTCTCCGCTTCGCTCGCCGCTTTGCTCTCCGCCTTGCTCGCCGCTTTGCTCGCCGCTTTGCTCGCCGCTTTGCTCGCCGCTTTGCTCGCCGCTTTGCTCGCCGCTTTGCTCGCCGCTTTGCTCGCCGCTTTGCTCGCCGAATTGCTCTCCGCTCTGCTCGCCGCTTTGCTCTCCGCTCTGCTCGCCCCTTTGCTTGCCGCTCTGCTCGCAGCTATGCTCTCCGCTCTGCTCTACGCTCTGCTCGCCGCTTTGCTCTCCGCTCTGCTCACCGCTTTGCTCGCCGCTTTGTTCTCCGCTCTGCTCGCCGCTTTGCTCGCCGCTTTGCTCGCCGGTTTGCTCTCCGCTTTGCTCTCCGCTTTGCTCGCCGCTCTGCTCGCCGCTTTACTCTCCGCCCTGCTCGCCGCTTTGCTCTCCGCTCTGCTCACCGCTTTTCTTGCCGCTCTGGTCGCAGCTTTACTCTCCGCTCTGCTCTCCGCTCTGCTCGCCGCTTCGCTCGCCGCTCTACTCGCCGCTCTGTTCGCCGCTCTGCTCGCCGCTTCGCTCGCCGCTTTGCTCGCCGCTTTGCTCTCCGCTCTGCTCGCCGCTTTGCTCGCCGCTTTGCTCTCCGCTTCGCTCGCCGCTTTGATCTCCGCCTTGCTCGCCGCATTGTTCGCCGCTTTGCTCTCCGCTCTGCTTGCCGCTTTGCTCCCCGCTTTGCTCTCCGCTTTGCTCGACGCTTTGCTCTCCGCTCTGCTCGCCGCTTTGCTCGCCGCGTCGCTCGCCGCTCTGCTCGCCGCTTTGCTCTCCGCTTTGCTCTCCGCTCTGCTCGCCGCTTCGCTCGCCGCTTTGCTCTCCGCTTTGCTCTCCGCTTTGCTCGCCGCTTCGCTCGCCGCTCTGCTCGCCGCTTTGCTCTCCGCTCTGCTCGCCGCTTTGCTCTCCGCTCTGCTCTCCGCTCTGCTTGCCGCTTCGCTCGCCGCTCTGCTCGCCGCTTCGCGCGCCGCTTTGCTCTCCGCTTTGCTCGCCGCTTTGCTCTCCGCTCCGCTCGCCGCTTTGCTCTCCGCTCCGCTCGCCGCTCTGATCGCCGCTTTGCTCGCCGCTTTGCTCTCCGCTTGGCTCTCCGCTCTGCTCGCCGCTTCCCTCGCCGCTTTGCTCGCCGCTTTGCTCTCCGCTTTGCTCGCCGCTTAGCTCGCCGCTCTGCTCGCTGCTTTGATCTCCGCTCTGCTCGCCGCTTTGCTCGCCGCTTTGCTCGCCGCTTTGCTCTCCGCTCTGCTCGCCGTTTTGCTACCCGCTCTTCTCGCCGCTTTGCTCTACGCAATGCTCTCCGTTGTGCTCGCCGCTTTGCTCTCCGCTCTGCTCTCCGCTCTGCTCTCCGCTCTGCTCGCCGCTTCGCTCGCCGCTTTGCTCTCCGCTTTGCTCGCCGCTTTGGTCGCCGCTTTGCTCGCCGCTTCGCTCGCCGCTCTGCTCGCAGCTTTGCTCGCCGCGTTGCTCTCCGCTCTGCTCGCCGCTTTGCTCTCCGCTCTGCTCTCCGCTCTGCTCGCCGCTTCGCTCGCCGCTCTGCTCGCCGCTTCGCTCGCCGCTCTGCTCGCCGCTCTGCTCGCCGCTTTGCTCGCCGCTTCTCTCGCCGCTTTGCTCGCCGCTTTGCTCTCCGCTTTGCTCGCCGCGTCGCTCGCCGCTCTGCTCGCCGCTTTGCTCCCCGCTTTGCTCGCCGCTTTGCTCTCCTCTCTGCTCGCCGCTTTGCTCTCCGCTCTGCTGGCCGCTTTGCTTGCCGCTCTGCTCGCAGCTTTGCTCTCCGCTCTGCTCTCCGCATTGCTCCCCGCTTTGCTCGACGTTTCGCTCGCCGCTTCGCTCGCCGCATTGCTCGCCGCTTAGCTCGACGCTTTGTTCGCTGCATTGCTCTCCGCTCTGCTCGCCGCTTCGCTCGCCGCTCTGCTCGCCGCTCTGCTCGCCGCTCTGCTCGCCGCTTCGCTCGCCGCTTTGTTCTCCGCTTTGCTCGCCGCTTTGCTCTCCGCTCTGCTCGCCGCGTTGCTCTCCGCTCTGCTCGCCGCTTCGCTCGCCGCTTTGCTCTCCGCTCTGCTCGCCGCTTCGCTCGCCGCTTTGATCTCCGCCTTGCTCGCCGCATTGTTCGCCGCTTTGCTCTCCGCTCTGCTCCCCGCTTTGCTCGCCGCTTTGCTGTCCGCTCTGCTCGCCGCTTTGCCCGCCGCTTTGCTCTCCGCTCTGCTTGCCGCCTTGCTCCCCGCTTTGCTCTCCGCTTTGCTCGACGCTTTGCTCTCCGCTCTGCTCGCCGCTTTGCTCGCCGCTTCGCTCGCCGCTCTGCTCGCCGCTTTGCTCTCCGCTTTGCTCTCCGCTCAGCTCGCCGCTTCGCTCGCCGCTTTGCTCTCCGCTTTGCTCGCCGTTTTGATCGCCGCTTCGCTCGCCGCTCTGCTCGCCGCTTTGCTCTCCGCTCTGCTCGCCGCTTTGCTCTCCGCTCTGCTCTCCGCTCTACTCGCCGCTTCGCTCGCCGCTCTGCTCGCCGCTTCGCTCGCCGCTCTGCTCGCCGCTTCGCACGCCGCTTTGCTCTCCGCGTTGCTCGCCGCTTTGCTCTCCGCTCCGCTCGCCGCTTTGCTCTCCGCTCCGCTCGCCGCTCTGCTCGCCGCTTTGCTCGCCGCTTTGCTCTCCGCTTGGCTCTCCGCTTTGCTCGCCGCTTCTCTCGCCGCTTTGCTCGCCGCTTTGCTCTCCGCTTTGCTCGCCGCTTCGCTCGCCGATCTGCTCGCTGCTTTGATCTCCGCTCTGCTCGCCGCTTTGCTCGCCGCTTTGCTCGCCGCTTTGCTCTCCGCTCTGCTCGCCGCTTTGCTCTCCGCTCTTCTCGCCGCTTTGCTCTACGCAATGCTCTCCGCTGTGCTCGCCGCTTTGCTCGCCGCTTTGCTCTCCGCTCTGCTCGCCGCTTTGCTATACGCTCTGCTCGCCGCTTTGCTTGCCGCTCTGCTCGCAGCAATGCTCTCCGCTCTGGTCTACTCTTTGCTCGCCGCTTCGCTCGCCGCTTCGCTCGCCGCTTCGCTCGCCGCTTCGCTCGCCGCTTCGCTCGCCGCTTCGCTCGCCGTTTTGCTCGCCGCTTTGCTCGCCGCTTTGCTCGCCGCTTCGCTCGCCGCTTTGCTCGCCGCTTCGCTCGCCGCTCTGCTCGCCGCTTTGCTCTCCGTTCTGCTCTCCGCTCTGCTCTCCGCTCTGCTCGCCGCTTCGCTCGCCGCTTTGCTCTCCGCTTTGCTCGCCGCTTTGCTCGCCGCTTCGCTCGCCGCTTTGCTCTCCGCTCTGCTCGCCGCTTTGCTCGCCGCTTTGCTCTCCGCTCTGCTCGCCGCTTTGCTCTACGCTCTGCTCTCCGCTCTGCTCGCCGCTTTGCTCGCCGCTTTGCTCGCCGCTTTGCTCTCCGCTCTGCTCGCCGCCTTGCTCTCCGCTCTGCTCGCCGCTTTGCTTGCCGCTCTGCTCGCAGCTTTGCTCTCCGCTCTGCTCTCCGCTCTGCTCGCCGCTTTGCTCGCCGCTTCGCTCGCCGCTTTGCTCTCCGCTTTGCTCCCGGCTTAGCTCATCGCTTGGCTCGCTGCATTGCTCTCCGCTCTGCTCGCCGCTTGGCTCGCCGCTCTGCTCGCCGCTTGGCTCGCCGCTCTGCTCGCCGCTTTGTTCGCCGCTTTGCTCTCCGCTCTGCTCGCCGCTTTGCTCTCCGCTCTGCTCGCCGCTTCGCTCGCCGCTTCGCTCGCCGCTTCGCTCGCCGCTTTGCTCTCCGCTTCGCTCGCCGCTTTGCTCTCCGCCTTGCTCGCCGCTTTGCTCGCCGCTTTGCTCGCCGCTTTGCTCGCCGCTTTGCTCGCCGCTTTGCTCGCCGCTTTGCTCGCCGAATTGCTCTCCGCTCTGCTCGCCGCTTTGCTCTCCGCTCTGCTCGCCCCTTTGCTTGCCGCTCTGCTCGCAGCTATGCTCTCCGCTCTGCTCTACGCTCTGCTCGCCGCTTTGCTCTCCGCTCTGCTCACCGCTTTGCTCGCCGCTTTGTTCTCCGCTCTGCTCGCCGCTTTGCTCGCCGCTTTGCTCGCCGGTTTGCTCTCCGCTTTGCTCTCCGCTTTGCTCGCCGCTCTGCTCGCCGCTTTACTCTCCGCCCTGCTCGCCGCTTTGCTCTCCGCTCTGCTCACCGCTTTTCTTGCCGCTCTGGTCGCAGCTTTACTCTCCGCTCTGCTCTCCGCACTGCTCGCCGCTTTGCTCGCCGCTTTGCCCGCCGCTTTATTCTCCGCTCTGCTCGCCGCTTTGCACGCCGCTTTGCTCGCCGCTTTGCTCTCCGCTTTGCTCGCCGCTTTGCTCGCCGCTTAGCTCGCCGCTCTGCTCGCCGCTTTTCTCTCCGCTCTGCTCGCCGCTTTGCTCGCCGCTTTGCTCTCCGTTCTGCTCGCCGCTTTGCTCTACGCTCTGGTCTCCGCTTTGCTCTCCGCTCTGCTCGCCGCTTTGCTCTCCGCTCTGCTCACCGCTTTGCTTGCCGCTCTGCTCGCAGCATTGCTCTCCGCTCTGCTCTCCGCCCTGCTCGCCGCTTTGCTCGCCGTTTCGCTCGCCGATTTGCTCGCCGCTTTGCTCGCTGCATTACTCTCCGCTCTGCTCGCCGCTTTGCTCTCCGCTCTGCTCGCCGCTTTGCTCTCCGCCTTGCTCGCCGCATTGTTCGCCGCTTTGCTCTCCGCTCTGCTCCCGGCTTTGCTCGCCGCTTTGCTCTCCGCTCTGCTCGCCGCTTTGCTCTCCGCTCTGCTTGCCGCTTTGCTCCCCGCTTTGCTCTCCGCTTTGCTCGACGCTTTGCTCTCCGCTCTGCTCTCCGCTCTGCTCGCCGCTTTGCTCTCCGCTATGCTCTCCGCTCTGCTCGCCGTTTTGCTCGCCGCATTGCTCTCCGCTTTGCTGTCCGCTCTGCTCGCCGCTTTGCTCGCCGCTTCACTCCCCGCTTTGCTCGCCGCTTAGCTCGCCGCTTTGATCGCCGCATTGCCCACCGCTCTGCTCGCCGCTTTGCTCTCCGCATTGCTCGCCGCTCTGCTCGCCGCATCGGTCGCCGCTTTGCTCCCCGCTTCGCTCGCCGCCTTGCTCTCCGCTTTGCTCGCCGCTCTGCTCGCCGCTTTGCTCTCCGGTCTGTTCGCCGCTTTGCTCGCCGCTATGCTCTCCACTCTGCTCGCCGCTTTGCTCACCGCTCTGCTCGCCGCTTTGCTCTACGCAATGCTCTCCGCTGTGCTCGCCGCTTTGCTCGCCGCTTTGCTCTCCGCTCTGCTCGCCGCTTTGCTATCCGCTCTGCTCGCCGCTTTGCTTGCCGCTCTGCTCGCAGCAATGCTCTCCGCTCTGGTCTACTCTTTGCTCGCCGCTTCGCTCGCCGCTTCGCTCGCCGCTTCGCTCGCCGCTTTGCTCGCCGCTTTGCTCGCCGCTTTGCTCGCCGCTTCGCTCGCCGCTTTGCTCGCCGCTTCGCTCGCCGCTCTGCTCGCCGCTTTGCTCTCCGTTCTGCTCTCCGCTCTGCTCTCCGCTCTGCTCGCCGCTTCGCTCGCCGCTTTGCTCTCCGCTTTGCTCGCCGCTTTGCTCGCCGCTTCGCTCGCCGCTTTGCTCTCCGCTCTGCTCGCCGCTTTGCTCGCCGCTTTGCTCTCCGCTCTGCTCGCCGCTTTGCTCTACGCTCTGCTCTCCGCTCTGCTCGCCGCTTTGCTCGCCGCTTTGCTCGCCGCTTTGCTCTCCGCTCTGCTCGCCGCTTTGCTCTCCGCTCTGCTCGCCGCTTTGCTTGCCGCTCTGCTCGCAGCTTTGCTCTCCGCTCTGCTCTCCGCTCTGCTCGCCGCTTTGCTCGCCGCTTCGCTCGCCGCTTTGCTCTCCGCTTTGCTCCCGGCTTAGCTCATCGCTTGGCTCGCTGCATTGCTCTCCGCTCTGCTCGCCGCTTGGCTCGCCGCTCTGCTCGCCGCTTGGCTCGCCGCTCTGCTCGCCGCTTTGTTCGCCGCTTTGCTCTCCGCTCTGCTCGCCGCTTTGCTCTCCGCTCTGCTCGCCGCTTCGCTCGCCGCTTCGCTCGCCGCTTTGCTCTCCGCTTCGCTCGCCGCTTTGCTCTCCGCCTTGCTCGCCGCTTTGCTCGCCGCTTTGCTCGCCGCTTTGCTCGCCGCTTTGCTCGCCGCTTTGCTCGCCGCTTTGCTCGCCGCTTTGCTCGCCGCTTTGCTCGCCGCTTTGCTCGCCGCTTTGCTCGCCGAATTGCTCTCCGCTCTGCTCGCCGCTTTGCTCTCCGCTCTGCTCGCCCCTTTGCTTGCCGCTCTGCTCGCAGCTATGCTCTCCGCTCTGCTCTACGCTCTGCTCGCCGCTTTGCTCTCCGCTCTGCTCACCGCTTTGCTCGCCGCTTTGTTCTCCGCTCTGCTCGCCGCTTTGCTCGCCGCTTTGCTCGCCGGTTTGCTCTCCGCTTTGCTCTCCGCTTTGCTCGCCGCTCTGCTCGCCGCTTTACTCTCCGCCCTGCTCGCCGCTTTGCTCTCCGCTCTGCTCACCGCTTTTCTTGCCGCTCTGGTCGCAGCTTTACTCTCCGCTCTGCTCTCCGCTCTGCTCGCCGCTTCGCTCGCCGCTCTACTCGCCGCTCTGTTCGCCGCTCTGCTCGCCGCTTCGCTCGCCGCTTTGCTCGCCGCTTTGCTCTCCGCTCTGCTCGCCGCTTTGCTCGCCGCTTTGCTCTCCGCTTCGCTCGCCGCTTTGATCTCCGCCTTGCTCGCCGCATTGTTCGCCGCTTTGCTCTCCGCTCTGCTTGCCGCTTTGCTCCCCGCTTTGCTCTCCGCTTTGCTCGACGCTTTGCTCTCCGCTCTGCTCGCCGCTTTGCTCGCCGCGTCGCTCGCCGCTCTGCTCGCCGCTTTGCTCTCCGCTTTGCTCTTTGCTCTGCTCGCCGCTTCGCTCGCCGCTTTGCTCTCCGCTTTGCTCTCCGCTTTGCTCGCCGCTTCGCTCGCCGCTCTGCTCGCCGCTTTGCTCTCCGCTCTGCTCGCCGCTTTGCTCTCCGCTCTGCTCTCCGCTCTGCTTGCCGCTTCGCTCGCCGCTCTGCTCGCCGCTTCGCGCGCCGCTTTGCTCTCCGCTTTGCTCGCCGCTTTGCTCTCCGCTCCGCTCGCCGCTTTGCTCTCCGCTCCGCTCGCCGCTCTGATCGCCGCTTTGCTCGCCGCTTTGCTCTCCGCTTGGCTCTCCGCTCTGCTCGCCGCTTCCCTCGCCGCTTTGCTCGCCGCTTTGCTCTCCGCTTTGCTCGCCGCTTAGCTCGCCGCTCTGCTCGCTGCTTTGATCTCCGCTCTGCTCGCCGCTTTGCTCGCCGCTTTGCTCGCCGCTTTGCTCTCCGCTCTGCTCGCCGTTTTGCTACCCGCTCTTCTCGCCGCTTTGCTCTACGCAATGCTCTCCGTTGTGCTCGCCGCTTTGCTCTCCGCTCTGCTCTCCGCTCTGCTCTCCGCTCTGCTCGCCGCTTCGCTCGCCGCTTTGCTCTCCGCTTTGCTCGCCGCTTTGGTCGCCGCTTTGCTCGCCGCTTCGCTCGCCGCTCTGCTCGCAGCTTTGCTCGCCGCGTTGCTCTCCGCTCTGCTCGCCGCTTTGCTCTCCGCTCTGCTCTCCGCTCTGCTCGCCGCTTCGCTCGCCGCTCTGCTCGCCGCTTCGCTCGCCGCTCTGCTCGCCGCTTTGCTCGCCGCTTCTCTCGCCGCTTTGCTCGCCGCTTTGCTCTCCGCTTTGCTCGCCGCGTCGCTCGCCGCTCTGCTCGCCGCTTTGCTCCCCGCTTTGCTCGCCGCTTTGCTCTCCTCTCTGCTCGCCGCTTTGCTCTCCGCTCTGCTGGCCGCTTTGCTTGCCGCTCTGCTCGCAGCTTTGCTCTCCGCTCTGCTCTCCGCATTGCTCCCCGCTTTGCTCGACGTTTCGCTCGCCGCTTCGCTCGCCGCATTGCTCGCCGCTTAGCTCGACGCTTTGTTCGCTGCATTGCTCTCCGCTCTGCTCGCCGCTTCGCTCGCCGCTCTGCTCGCCGCTCTGCTCGCCGCTCTGCTCGCCGCTTCGCTCGCCGCTTTGCTCTCCGCTTTGCTCGCCGCTTTGCTCTCCGCTCTGCTCGCCGCGTTGCTCTCCGCTCTGCTCGCCGCTTCGCTCGCCGCTTTGCTCTCCGCTCTGCTCGCCGCTTCGCTCGCCGCTTTGATCTCCGCCTTGCTCGCCGCATTGTTCGCCGCTTTGCTCTCCGCTCTGCTCCCCGCTTTGCTCGCCGCTTTGCTGTCCGCTCTGCTCGCCGCTTTGCCCGCCGCTTTGCTCTCCGCTCTGCTTGCCGCCTTGCTCCCCGCTTTGCTCTCCGCTTTGCTCGACGCTTTGCTCTCCGCTCTGCTCGCCGCTTTGCTCGCCGCTTCGCTCGCCGCTCTGCTCGCCGCTTTGCTCTCCGCTTTGCTCTCCGCTCAGCTCGCCGCTTCGCTCGCCGCTTTGCTCTCCGCTTTGCTCGCCGTTTTGATCGCCGCTTCGCTCGCCGCTCTGCTCGCCGCTTTGCTCTCCGCTCTGCTCGCCGCTTTGCTCTCCGCTCTGCTCTCCGCTCTACTCGCCGCTTCGCTCGCCGCTCTGCTCGCCGCTTCGCTCGCCGCTCTGCTCGCCGCTTCGCACGCCGCTTTGCTCTCCGCGTTGCTCGCCGCTTTGCTCTCCGCTCCGCTCGCCGCTTTGCTCTCCGCTCCGCTCGCCGCTCTGCTCGCCGCTTTGCTCGCCGCTTTGCTCTCCGCTTGGCTCTCCGCTTTGCTCGCCGCTTCTCTCGCCGCTTTGCTCGCCGCTTTGCTCTCCGCTTTGCTCGCCGCTTCGCTCGCCGATCTGCTCGCTGCTTTGATCTCCGCTCTGCTCGCCGCTTTGCTCGCCGCTTTGCTCGCCGCTTTGCTCTCCGCTCTGCTCGCCGCTTTGCTCTCCGCTCTTCTCGCCGCTTTGCTCTACGCAATGCTCTCCGCTGTGCTCGCCGCTTTGCTCGCCGCTTTGCTCTCCGCTCTGCTCGCCGCTTTGCTATCCGCTCTGCTCGCCGCTTTGCTTGCCGCTCTGCTCGCAGCAATGCTCTCCGCTCTGGTCTACTCTTTGCTCGCCGCTTCGCTCGCCGCTTCGCTCGCCGCTTCGCTCGCCGCTTCGCTCGCCGCTTCGCTCGCCGCTTCGCTCGCCGCTTCGCTCGCCGCTTTGCTCGCCGCTTTGCTCGCCGCTTTGCTCGCCGCTTCGCTCGCCGCTTTGCTCGCCGCTTCGCTCGCCGCTCTGCTCGCCGCTTTGCTCTCCGTTCTGCTCTCCGCTCTGCTCTCCGCTCTGCTCGCCGCTTCGCTCGCCGCTTTGCTCTCCGCTTTGCTCGCCGCTTTGCTCGCCGCTTCGCTCGCCGCTTTGCTCTCCGCTCTGCTCGCCGCTTTGCTCGCCGCTTTGCTCTCCGCTCTGCTCGCCGCTTTGCTCTACGCTCTGCTCTCCGCTCTGCTCGCCGCTTTGCTCGCCGCTTTGCTCGCCGCTTTGCTCGCCGCTTTGCTCTCCGCTCTGCTCGCCGCCTTGCTCTCCGCTCTGCTCGCCGCTTTGCTTGCCGCTCTGCTCGCAGCTTTGCTCTCCGCTCTGCTCTCCGCTCTGCTCGCCGCTTTGCTCGCCGCTTCGCTCGCCGCTTTGCTCTCCGCTTTGCTCCCGGCTTAGCTCATCGCATGGCTCGCTGCATTGCTCTCCGCTCTGCTCGCCGCTTGGCTCGCCGCTCTGCTCGCCGCTTGGCTCGCCGCTCTGCTCGCCGCTTTGTTCGCCGCTTTGCTCTCCGCTCTGCTCGCCGCTTTGCTCTCCGCTCTGCTCGCCGCTTCGCTCGCCGCTTTGCTCTCCGCTTCGCTCGCCGCTTTGCTCTCCGCCTTGCTCGCCGCTTTGCTCGCCGCTTTGCTCGCCGCTTTGCTCGCCGCTTTGCTCGCCGCTTTGCTCGCCGCTTTGCTCGCCGAATTGCTCTCCGCTCTGCTCGCCGCTTTGCTCTCCGCTCTGCTCGCCCCTTTGCTTGCCGCTCTGCTCGCAGCTATGCTCTCCGCTCTGCTCTACGCTCTGCTCGCCGCTTTGCTCTCCGCTCTGCTCACCGCTTTGCTCGCCGCTTTGTTCTCCGCTCTGCTCGCCGCTTTGCTCGCCGCTTTGCTCGCCGGTTTTCTCTCCGCTTTGCTCTCCGCTTTGCTCGCCGCTCTGCTCGCCGCTTTACTCTCCGCCCTGCTCGCCGCTTTGCTCTCCGCTCTGCTCACCGCTTTTCTTGCCGCTCTGGTCGCAGCTTTACTCTCCGCTCTGCTCTCCGCACTGCTCGCCGCTTTGCTCGACGCTTCGCTCGCCGCTTTGCTCGCCGCTTAGCTCGCCGCTTTGCTCGCTGCATTGCTCTCCGCTCTGCTCGCCGCTTCGCTCGCCGCTCTACTCGCCGCTCTGTTCGCCGCTCTGCTCGCCGCTTCGCTCGCCGCTTTGCTCGCCGCTTTGCTCTCCGCTCTGCTCGCCGCTTTGCTCGCCGCTTTGCTCTCCGCTTCGCTCGCCGCTTTGATCTCCGCCTTGCTCGCCGCATTGTTCGCCGCTTTGCTCTCCGCTCTGCTTGCCGCTTTGCTCCCCGCTTTGCTCTCCGCTTTGCTCGACGCTTTGCTCTCCGCTCTGCTCGCCGCTTTGCTCGCCGCGTCGCTCGCCGCTCTGCTCGCCGCTTTGCTCTCCGCTTTGCTCTCCGCTCTGCTCGCCGCTTCGCTCGCCGCTTTGCTCTCCGCTTTGCTCTCCGCTTTGCTCGCCGCTTCGCTCGCCGCTCTGCTCGCCGCTTTGCTCTCCGCTCTGCTCGCCGCTTTGCTCTCCGCTCTGCTCTCCGCTCTGCTTGCCGCTTCGCTCGCCGCTCTGCTCGCCGCTTCGCGCGCCGCTTTGCTCTCCGCTTTGCTCGCCGCTTTGCTCTCCGCTCCGCTCGCCGCTTTGCTCTCCGCTCCGCTCGCCGCTCTGATCGCCGCTTTGCTCGCCGCTTTGCTCTCCGCTTGGCTCTCCGCTCTGCTCGCCGCTTCCCTCGCCGCTTTGCTCGCCGCTTTGCTCTCCGCTTTGCTCGCCGCTTAGCTCGCCGCTCTGCTCGCTGCTTTGATCTCCGCTCTGCTCGCCGCTTTGCTCGCCGCTTTGCTCGCCGCTTTGCTCTCCGCTCTGCTCGCCGTTTTGCTACCCGCTCTTCTCGCCGCTTTGCTCTACGCAATGCTCTCCGTTGTGCTCGCCGCTTTGCTCTCCGCTCTGCTCTCCGCTCTGCTCTCCGCTCTGCTCTCCGCTCTGCTCGCCGCTTCGCTCGCCGCTTTGCTCTCCGCTTTGCTCGCCGCTTTGGTCGCCGCTTTGCTCGCCGCTTCGCTCGCCGCTCTGCTCGCAGCTTTGCTCGCCGCTTTGCTCTCCGCTCTGCTCGCCGCTTTGCTCGCCGCTTTGCCCGCCGCTTTATTCTCCGCTCTGCTCGCCGCTTTGCACGCCGCTTTGCTCGCCGCTTTGCTCTCCGCTTTGCTCGCCGCTTTGCTCGCCGCTTAGCTCGCCGCTCTGCTCGCCGCTTTTCTCTCCGCTCTGCTCGCCGCTTTGCTCGCCGCTTTGCTCTCCGCTCTGCTCGCCGCTTTGCTCTACGCTCTGGTCTCCGCTTTGCTCTCCGCTCTGCTCGCCGCTTTGCTCTCCGCTCTGCTCACCGCTTTGCTTGCCGCTCTGCTCGCAGCATTGCTCTCCGCTCTGCTCTCCGCCCTGCTCGCCGCTTTGCTCGCCGTTTCGCTCGCCGATTTGCTCGCCGCTTTGCTCGCTGCATTACTCTCCGCTCTGCTCGCCGCTTTGCTCTCCGCTCTGCTCGCCGCTTTGCTCTCCGCCTTGCTCGCCGCATTGTTCGCCGCTTTGCTCTCCGCTCTGCTCCCGGCTTTGCTCGCCGCTTTGCTCTCCGCTCTGCTCGCCGCTTTGCTCTCCGCTCTGCTTGCCGCTTTGCTCCCCGCTTTGCTCTCCGCTTTGCTCGACGCTTTGCTCTCCGCTCTGCTCTCCGCTCTGCTCGCCGCTTTGCTCTCCGCTATGCTCTCCGCTCTGCTCGCCGTTTTGCTCGCCGCATTGCTCTCCGCTTTGCTGTCCGCTCTGCTCGCCGCTTTGCTCGCCGCTTCACTCCCCGCTTTGCTCGCCGCTTAGCTCGCCGCTTTGATCGCCGCATTGCCCTCCGCTCTGCTCGCCGCTTTGCTCTCCGCATTGCTCGCCGCTCTGCTCGCCGCATCGGTCGCCGCTTTGCTCCCCGCTTCGCTCGCCGCCTTGCTCTCCGCTTTGCTCGCCGCTCTGCTCGCCGCTTTGCTCTCCGGTCTGTTCGCCGCTTTGCTCGCCGCTATGCTCTCCACTCTGCTCGCCGCTTTGCTCACCGCTCTGCTCGCCGCTTTGCTCTACGCAATGCTCTCCGCTGTGCTCGCCGCTTTGCTCGCCGCTTTGCTCTCCGCTCTGCTCGCCGCTTTGCTATCCGCTCTGCTCGCCGCTTTGCTTGCCGCTCTGCTCGCAGCAATGCTCTCCGCTCTGGTCTACTCTTTGCTCGCCGCTTCACTCGCCGCTTCGCTCGCCGCTTCGCTCGCCGCTTCGCTCGCCGCTTTGCTCGCCGCTTTGCTCGCCGCTTTGCTCGCCGCTTCGCTCGCCGCTTTGCTCTCCGCTCTGCTCGCCGCTTTGCTCGCCGCTTTGCTCTCCGCTCTGCTCGCCGCTTTGCTCTACGCTCTGCTCTCCGCTCTGCTCGCCGCTTTGCTCGCCGCTTTGCTCGCCGCTTTGCTCTCCGCTCTGCTCGCCGCTTTGCTCTCCGCTCTGCTCGCCGCTTTGCTTGCCGCTCTGCTCGCAGCTTTGCTCTCCGCTCTGCTCTCCGCTCTGCTCGCCGCTTTGCTCGCCGCTTCGCTCGCCGCTTTGCTCTCCGCTTTGCTCCCGGCTTAGCTCATCGCTTGGCTCGCTGCATTGCTCTCCGCTCTGCTCGCCGCTTGGCTCGCCGCTCTGCTCGCCGCTTGGCTCGCCGCTCTGCTCGCCGCTTGGCTCGCCGCTCTGCTCGCCGCTTTGTTCGCCGCTTTGCTCTCCGCTCTGCTCGCCGCTTTGCTCTCCGCTCTGCTCGCCGCTTCGCTCGCCGCTTCGCTCGCCGCTTTGCTCTCCGCTTCGCTCGCCGCTTTGCTCTCCGCCTTGCTCGCCGCTTTGCTCGCCGCTTTGCTCGCCGCTTTGCTCGCCGCTTTGCTCGCCGCTTTGCTCGCCGCTTTGCTCGCCGCTTTGCTCGCCGCTTTGCTCGCCGCTTTGCTCGCCGAATTGCTCTCCGCTCTGCTCGCCGCTTTGCTCTCCGCTCTGCTCGCCCCTTTGCTTGCCGCTCTGCTCGCAGCTATGCTCTCCGCTCTGCTCTACGCTCTGCTCGCCGCTTTGCTCTCCGCTCTGCTCACCGCTTTGCTCGCCGCTTTGTTCTCCGCTATGCTCGCCGCTTTGCTCGCCGCTTTGCTCGCCGGTTTGCTCTCCGCTTTGCTCTCCGCTTTGCTCGCCGCTCTGCTCGCCGCTTTACTCTCCGCCCTGCTCGCCGCTTTGCTCTCCGCTCTGCTCACCGCTTTTCTTGCCGCTCTGGTCGCAGCTTTACTCTCCGCTCTGCTCTCCGCACTGCTCGCCGCTTTGCTCGACGCTTCGCTCGCCGCTTTGCTCGCCGCTTAGCTCGCCGCTTTGCTCGCTGCATTGCTCTCCGCTCTGCTCGCCGCTTCGCTCGCCGCTCTACTCGCCGCTCTGTTCGCCGCTCTGCTCGCCGCTTCGCTCGCCGCTTTGCTCGCCGCTTTGCTCTCCGCTCTGCTCGCCGCTTTGCTCGCCGCTTTGCTCTCCGCTTCGCTCGCCGCTTTGATCTCCGCCTTGCTCGCCGCATTGTTCGCCGCTTTGCTCTCCGCTCTGCTTGCCGCTTTGCTCCCCGCTTTGCTCTCCGCTTTGCTCGACGCTTTGCTCTCCGCTCTGCTCGCCGCTTTGCTCGCCGCGTCGCTCGCCGCTCTGCTCGCCGCTTTGCTCTCCGCTTTGCTCTCCGCTCTGCTCGCCGCTTCGCTCGCCGCTTTGCTCTCCGCTTTGCTCTCCGCTTTGCTCGCCGCTTCGCTCGCCGCTCTGCTCGCCGCTTTGCTCTCCGCTCTGCTCGCCGCTTTGCTCTCCGCTCTGCTCTCCGCTCTGCTTGCCGCTTCGCTCGCCGTCTGCTCGCCGCTTCGCGCGCCGCTTTGCTCTCCGCTTTGCTCGCCGCTTTGCTCTCCGCTCCGCTCGCCGCTTTGCTCTCCGCTCCGCTCGCCGCTTTGCTCTCCGCTCCGCTCGCCGCTCTGATCGCCGCTTTGCTCGCCACTTTGCTCTCCGCTTGGCTCTCCGCTCTGCTCGCCGCTTCCCTCGCCGCTTTGCTCGCCGCTTTGCTCTCCGCTTTGCTCGCCGTTTTGCTACCCGCTCTTCTCGCCGCTTTGCTCTACGCAATGCTCTCCGTTGTGCTCGCCGCTTTGCTCTCCGCTCTGCTCTCCGCTCTGCTCTCCGCTCTGCTCGCCGCTTCGCTCGCCGCTTTGCTCTCCGCTTTGCTCGCCGCTTTGGTCGCCGCTTTGCTCGCCGCTTCGCTCGCCGCTCTGCTCGCAGCTTTGCTCGCCGCGTTGCTCTCCGCTCTGCTCGCCGCTTTGCTCTCCGCTCTGCTCTCCGCTCTGCTCGCCGCTTCGCTCGCCGCTCTGCTCGCCGCTTCGCTCGCCGCTCTGCTCGCCGCTTTGCTCGCCGCTTCTCTCGCCGCTTTGCTCGCCGCTTTGCTCTCCGCTTTGCTCGCCGCGTCGCTCGCCGCTCTGCTCGCCGCTTTGCTCCCCGCTTTGCTCGCCGCTTTGCTCTCCTCTCTGCTCGCCGCTTTGCTCTCCGCTCTGCTGGCCGCTTTGCTTGCCGCTCTGCTCGCAGCTTTGCTCTCCGCTCTGCTCTCCGCATTGCTCCCCGCTTTGCTCGACGTTTCGCTCGCCGCTTCGCTCGCCGCATTGCTCGCCGCTTAGCTCGACGCTTTGTTCGCTGCATTGCTCTCCGCTCTGTTCGCCGCTTCGCTCGCCGCTCTGCTCGCCGCTCTGCTCGCCGCTCTGCTCGCCGCTTCGCTCGCCGCTTTGCTCTCCGCTTTGCTCGCCGCTTTGCTCTCCGCTCTGCTCGCCGCGTTGCTCTCCGCTCTGCTCGCCGCTTCGCTCGCCGCTTTGCTCTCCGCTCTGCTCGCCGCTTCGCTCGCCGCTTTGATCTCCGCCTTGCTCGCCGCATTGTTCGCCGCTTTGCTCTCCGCTCTGCTCCCCGCTTTGCTCGCCGCTTTGCTGTCCGCTCTGCTCGCCGCTTTGCCCGCCGCTTTGCTCTCCGCTCTGCTTGCCGCCTTGCTCCCCGCTTTGCTCTCCGCTTTGCTCGACGCTTTGCTCTCCGCTCTGCTCGCCGCTTTGCTCGCCGCTTCGCTCGCCGCTCTGCTCGCCGCTTTGCTCTCCGCTTTGCTCTCCGCTCTGCTCGCCGCTTCGCTCGCCGCTTTGCTCTCCGCTTTGCTCGCCGTTTTGATCGCCGCTTTGCTCGCCGCTCTGCTCGCCGCTTTGCTCTCCGCTCTGCTCGCCGCTTTGCTCTCCGCTCTGCTCTCCGCTCTACTCGCCGCTTCGCTCGCCGCTCTGCTCGCCGATTCGCTCGCCGCTCTGCTCGCCGCTTCGCACGCCGCTTTGCTCTCCGCGTTGCTCGCCGCTTTGCTCTCCGCTCCGCTCGCCGCTTTGCTCTCCGCTCCGCTCGCCTCTCTGCTCGCCGCTTTGCTCGCCGCTTTGCTCTCCGCTTGGCTCTCCGCTTTGCTCGCCGCTTCTCTCGCCGCTTTGCTCGCCGCTTTGCTCTCCGCTTTGCTCGCCGCTTCGCTCGCCGATCTGCTCGCTGCTTTGATCTCCGCTCTGCTCGCCGCTTTGCTCGCCGCTTTGCTCGCCGCTTTGCTCTCCGCTCTGCTCGCCGCTTTGCTCTCCGCTCTTCTCGCCGCTTTGCTCTACGCAATGCTCTCCGATTTGCTCGCCGCTTTGCTCGCCGCTTCGCTCGCCGCTCTGCTCTCCGCTTTGTTCTCCGCTCTGCTCGCCGCTTTGCTCTCCGCTCTGCTCGCCGCTTTGCTCTCCACTCTGCTCGCCGCTTTGCTCGCCGCTTTGCTCTCCGCTCTGCTCGCCGCTTGGCTCGCCGCTTAGCTCTCCGCTCTGCTCGCCGCTTCGCTCGCCGCTTTGCTCTCCGCTCTGCTCGCCGCTTCGCTCGCCGCTTTGCTCGCCGTTTTGCTCTCCGCTCTGCTCGCCGCTTCGCTCGCCGCTTTGCTCTCGCTCTACTCGCCGCTTTCCTCGCCGCTTTGCTCTCCGCTCTGCTCGCCGCTTCGCTCGCCGCTTTGCTCTCCGCTCTGCTCGCCGCTTCGCTCGCCGCTTTGCTCGCCGCTTTGTTCGCCGCTTTGCTCTCCGCTCTGCTCGCCGCTTTGCTCGCCGCTTTGCTCTCCGCTCTGCTCGCCGCTTCGCTCGCCGCTTTGCTCTCCGCTCTGCTCGCCGCTTCGCTCGCCGCTTTGCTCTCCGCCTTGCTCGCCGCTTTGCTCGCCGCTTTGCTCGCCGCTTTGCTCGCCGCATTGCTCTCCGCTCTGCTCGCTGCTTTGCTCTCCGCTCTGCTCGCCGCTTTACTTGCCGCTCTGCTCGCAGCTATGCTCTCCGCTCTGCTCGCCGCTTTGCTCTCCGCTCTGCTCACCGCTTTGCTCGCCGCATTGCTCGCCGCTTTGTTCTCCGCTCTGCTCGCCGCTTTGCTCGCCGCTTTGCTCTCCGCTTTGCTCGCCGCTTTGCTCGCCGCTCTGCTCGCCGCTTTGCTCTCCGCTCTGCTCGCCGCTTTGCTCGCCGCTTCGCTCGCCGCTTTGCTCGCCGCTTTGCTCTCCGCTCTGCTCGCCGCTTTGCTCGCGGCTTTGCTCTCCGCTCTGCTCGCCGCTTTGCTCGCCGCTTTTTTCGCAGCTTTGATCTTCGTTCTGCTCGCCGCTTTGCTCTCCGCTCTGCTCGCCGCTTTGTTCGCCGCTTTGCTCTCCGCTCTGCTCGCCGCTTTGCTCTCCGCTCTGCTGGCCGTTTTGCTCTCCGCTCTTCTCTCCCCTCTCTTCGCCGCATTGCTGTCCGCTTTGCTCTCCGCTCTGCTCGCCGCTTTGCTCGCCGCTTTGCTCGCCGCTTTGTCCGCCGCTTCGCTCTCCGCTTTGCTCACCGCTTTGCTCTCCGCTCTGCTCGCCGCCTTGCTCTTCGCTCTGCTCGCCGCTTTGCTCGCCGCTCTGCTCTCCGCTCTGCTCTCCGCTTTGCTCTCCGCTATTCTCGCCGCTTTGCTCGCCGCTTTGCTCGCCGCTTTGCTCGCCGCTTTGCTCGCCGCTTTGCTCGCCGCTTTGCTCGCCGCTTCGCTCGCCGCTTCACTCGCCGCTTTACTCTCCGCTCTGCTCGCCGCTTTGCTCTCCGGTTTGCTCTCCGCTTTGCTCGCTGCTTCGCTCGCCGCTTTGCTCTCCTCTCTGCTCACCGCTTTGCTCTCCGCTTTGCTCTCCGCTCTGCTCGCCGCTCTGCTCTCCCCATTTGCTCTCCGATTTGCTCTCCGCACTGCTCGCTGCTTCGCTCGCCGCTTCACTCGCCGCTTTGCTCTCCGCTCTGCTCGCCGCTTTGCTCTCCGGTTTGCTCTCCGCTTTGCTCGCTGCTTCGCTCGCCGCTTTGCTTTCCTCTCTGCTCGCCGCTTTGCTCTCCGCTCTACTCGCCGCTTTGCTCGCAGCTTCGCTCGCCGCTTTGTTCTCCGCTCTGCTCGCCGCTCTGCTCGCCGCTTTGCTCGCCGCTTCGCTCGCCGCTCTGCTCGCCGCTCTGCTCGCCGCTTTACTCGCCGCTCTGCTCGCCGCTTCGCTCGCCGCTCTGCTATCCGCTTTGCTCGCCGCGTTGCTCTCCGCTCTGCTCGCCGCTTCGCTCGCCGCTTTGCTCTCCGCTTTGCTCTCCGCTCTGCTCGCCGCTTTGCTCGAAGCTTTGATCTCCGCTCTGCTCGCCGCTTTGCTCTCCGCTACGCTCGCCGCATTTGCTCGCCGCTTCGCTCGCCGCTTTGCTCGCCGCTTCGCTCGCCGCTTTGCTCTCCGCTTTGCTCGCCGCTCTGCTCGCCGCTTTGATCTTCGCTCTGCTCGCCGCTTCGCTCGCCACTTTGCTCGCCGCTTCGCTCGCCGCTTTGCTATCCGCTTTGCTCGCCGTTTTGCTCGCCGCTATGCTCGCCGCTTTGCTCGCCGCTTTGCTCGCAGCTTTGCTCTTCGTTCTGCTCGACGCTTTGCTCTCCGCTTTGCTCTCCGCTCTGCTCGCCGTTTTGCTCTCCGCTCTGCTCTCCCCTCTGTTCGCCGCTTTGCTGGCCGCTTTGCTCTCCGCTCTGCTCGCCGCTTTGCTCTCCGCTCGGCTCGCCGCTTTGCTCGCCCCTTTGCCCTCCGCTCTGCTCGCCGCTTTGCTCTACGCTCTGCTCTCCGCTCTGCTCGCCGCTTTGCTCGCCGCTTCGCTCGTAGCTTTGCTCTCCGCTTTGCTCGCCGCTTAGTTCGTCGCTTTCCTCGCCGCATTGCTCTCCGCTCACCTCTCCGCTCTGCTCGCCGCTTTGCTCGCCGCTTTGCACTCCGCACTGCTCGCCTCTTTGCTCGCCGCTCTGCTCGCAGCTTTGCTCTCCGCTCTGATCTGCGCTCTGCTCGCCGCTCTGCTCGCCGCTTCGCTCGCCCATTTGCTCTCCGCTTTGCTCGCCGCTTCGCTCGCCGCTCTGCTCGCCGCTTTGTTCTCCGCTCTGCTCTCCGCTCTGTTCGCCGCTTTGCTCTCTGCTCTGCTTTCCGCTCTGCTCGCCGCTTTGCTCTCCGCTCTGCTCGCCGTTTTGCTCCCCGCTCTTCTCTCCCCTCTGTTCGCCGCTTTGCTGGCCGCTTTGCTCTCCGCTCTGCTCGCCGCTTTGCTCACCGCTTTGCTCGCCGCTTTGTCCGCCGCTTCGCTCTCCGCTTTGCTCGCCGCTTTGCTCTCCGCTCTGCTCGCCGCCTTGCTCTTCGCTCTGCTCGCCGCTTTGCTCGCCGCATTGCTCTCCGCTCTGCTCTCCGCTCTGGTCTCCGCTTTGCTCTCCGCTATTCTCGCCGCTTTGCTCGCCGCTTTGCTCGCCGCTTCGCTCGCCGCTTCACTCGCCGCTTTACTCTCCGCTCTGCTCGCCGCTTTGCTCTCCGGTTTGCTCTCCGCTTTGCTCGCTGCTTCGCTCGCCGCTTTGCTCTCCTCTCTGCTCGCCGCTTTGTTCTCCGCTTTGCTCTCCGCTCTGCTCGCCGCTCTGCTCGCCGCTCTGCTCGCCCCATTTGCTCTCCGCTTTGCTCTCCGCACTGCTCGCCGCTTCGCTCGCCGCTTCACTCGCCGCTTCACTCGCCGCTTTGCTCTCCGCTCTGCTCGCCGCTTTTCTCTCCGGTTTGCTCTCCGCTTTGCTCGCTGCTTCGCTCGCCGCTTTGCTTTCCTCTCTGCTCGCCGCTTTGCTCTCCGCTTTGCTCTCCGCTCTGCTCTCCGCTCTGCTCGCCGCTTTGCTCGCCGCTTTGCTCTCCGCTCTACTCGCCGCTTTGCTCGCAGCTTCGCTCGCCGCTTTGTTCTCCGCTCTGCTCGCCGCTCTGCTCGCCGCTTTGCTCGCCGCTTCGCTCGCCGCTCTGCTCGCCGCTCTGCTCGCCGCTCTGCTCGCCGCTTCGCTCGCCGCTCTGCTCGCCGCTTCGCTCGCCGCTCTGCTCTCCGCTTTGCTCGCCGCGTTGCTCTCCGCTCTGCTCGCCGCTTCGCTCCCCGCTTTGCTCTCCGCTCTGCTCGCCGCTTTGCTCGAAGCTTTGATCTCCGCTCTGCTCGCCGCTTTGCTCTCCGCTACGCTCGCCGCATTTGCTCGTCGCTTCGCTCGCCGCTTTGCTCGCCGCTTCGCTCGCCGCCTTGCTCTCCGCTTTGCTCGCCGCTCTGCTCGCCGCTTTGATCTCCGCTCTGCTCGCCGCTTCGCTCGCCACTTTGCTCGCCGCTTCGCTCGCCGCTTTGCTCTCCGCTTTGCTCTCCGCTCTGCTCGCCGCTTTGCTCGAAGCTTTGATCTCCGCTCTGCTCGCCGCTTTGCTCTCCGCTACGCTCGCCGCATTTGCTCGCCGCTTCGCTCGCCGCTTTGCTCGCCGCTTCGCTCGCCGCTTTGCTCTCCGCTTTGCTCGCCGCTCTGCTCGCCGCTTTGATCTCCGCTCTGCTCGCCGCTTCGCTCGCCACTTTGCTCGCCGCTTCGCTCGCCGCTTTGCTATCCGCTTTGCTCGCCGTTTTGCTCGCCGCTTTGCTCGCCGCTTTGCTCGCCGGTTTGCTCGCAGCTTTGCTCTTCGTTCTGCTCGACGCTTTGCTCTCCGCTTTGCTCGCCGCTTTGTTCTCCGCTCCGCTCGCCGCTTTGCTCTCCGCTCCGCTCGCCGCTCTGATCGCCGCTTTGCTCGCCGCTTTGCTCTCCGCTTGGCTCTCCGCTCTGCTCGCCGCTTCCCTCGCCGCTTTGCTCGCCGCTTTGCTCTCCGCTTTGCTCGCCGCTTAGCTCGCCGCTCTGCTCGCTGCTTTGATCTCCGCTCTGCTCGCCGCTTTGCTCGCCGCTTTGCTCGCCGCTTTGCTCTCCGCTCTGCTCGCCGTTTTGCTACCCGCTCTTCTCGCCGCTTTGCTCTACGCAATGCTCTCCGTTGTGCTCGCCCTTTGCTCTCCGCTCTGCTCTCCGCTCTGCTCTCCGCTCTGCTCGCCGCTTCGCTCGCCGCTTTGCTCTCCGCTTTGCTCGCCGCTTTGGTCGCCGCTTTGCTCGCCGCTTCGCTCGCCGCTTCGCTCGCCGCTCTGCTCGCAGCTTTGCTCGCCGCTTTGCTCTCCGCTCTGCTCGCCGCTTTGCTCTCCGCTCTGCTCTCCGCTCTGCTCGCCGCTTCGCTCGCCGCTCTGCTCGCCGCTTCGCTCGCCGCTCTGCTCGCCGCTTTGCTCGCCGCTTCTCTCGCCGCTTTGCTCGCCGCTTTGCTCTCCGCTTTGCTCGCCGCGTCGCTCGCCGCTCTGCTCGCCGCTTTGCTCCCCGCTTTGCTCGCCGCTTTGCTCTCCTCTCTGCTCGCCGCTTTGCTCTCCGCTCTGCTGGCCGCTTTGCTTGCCGCTCTGCTCGCAGCTTTGCTCTCCGCTCTGCTCTCCGCATTGCTCCCCGCTTTGCTCGACGTTTCGCTCGCCGCTTCGCTCGCCGCATTGCTCGCCGCTTAGCTCGACGCTTTGTTCGCTGCATTGCTCTCCGCTCTGCTCGCCGCTTCGCTCGCCGCTCTGCTCGCCGCTCTGCTCGCCGCTTCGCTCGCCGCTTTGCTCTCCGCTTTGCTCGCCGCTTTGCTCTCCGCTCTGCTCGCCGCGTTGCTCTCCGCTCTGCTCGCCGCTTCGCTCGCCGCTTTGCTCTCCGCTCTGCTCGCCGCTTCGCTCGCCGCTTTGATCTCCGCCTTGCTCGCCGCATTGTTCGCCGCTTTGCTCTCCGCTCTGCTCCCCGCTTTGCTCGCCGCTTTGCTGTCCGCTCTGCTCGCCGCTTTGCCCGCCGCTTTGCTCTCCGCTCTGCTTGCCGCCTTGCTCCCCGCTTTGCTCTCCGCTTTGCTCGACGCTTTGCTCTCCGCTCTGCTCGCCGCTTTGCTCGCCGCTTTGCTCTCCGCTTGGCTCTCCGCTTTGCTCGCCGCTTCTCTCGCCGCTTTGCTCGCCGCTTTGCTCTCCGCTTTGCTCGCCGCTTCGCTCGCCTTTCTGCTCGCTGCTTTGATCTCCGCTCTGCTCGCCGCTTTGCTCGCCGCTTTGCTCGCCGCTTTGCTCTCCGCTCTGCTCGCCGCTTTGCTCTCCGCTCTTCTCGCCGCTTTGCTCTACGCAATGCTCTCCGATTTGCTCGCCGCTTTGCTCGCCGCTTCGCTCGCCGCTCTGCTCTCCGCTTTGTTCTCCGCTCTGCTCGCCGCTTTGCTCTCCGCTCTGCTCGCCGCTTTGCTCTCCACTCTGCTCGCCGCTTTGCTCGCCGCTTTGCTCTCCGCTCTGCTCGCCGCTTGGCTCGCCGCTTAGCTCTCCGCTCTGCTCGCCGCTTCGCTCGCCGCTTTGCTCTCCGCTCTGCTCGCCGCTTCGCTCGCCGCTTTGCTCGCCGTTTTGCTCTCCGCTCTGCTCGCCGCTTCGCTCGCCGCTTTGCTCTCGCTCTACTCGCCGCTTTCCTCGCCGCTTTGCTCTCCGCACTGCTCGCCGCTTCGCCGCCGCTTTGCTCTCCGCTCTGCTCGCCGCTTCGCTCGCCGCTTTGCTCGCCGCTTTGTTCGCCGCTTTGCTCTCCGCTCTGCTCGCCGCTTTGCTCGCCGCTTTGCTCTCCGCTCTGCTCGCCGCTTCGCTCGCCGCTTTGCTCTCCGCTCTGCTCGCCGCTTCGCTCGCCGCTTTGCTCTCCGCCTTGCTCGCCGCTTTGCTCGCCGCTTTGCTCGCCGCTTTGCTCGCCGCATTGCTCTCCGCTCTGCTCGCTGCTTTGCTCTCCGCTCTGCTCGCCGCTTTACTTGCCGCTCTGCTCGCAGCTATGCTCTCCGCTCTGCTCGCCGCTTTGCTCTCCGCTCTGCTCACCGCTTTGCTCGCCGCATTGCTCGCCGCTTTGTTCTCCGCTCTGCTCGCCGCTTTGCTCGCCGCTTTGCTCTCCGCTTTGCTCGCCGCTTTGCTCGCCGCTTTGCTCGCCGCTTTGCTCTCCGCTCTGCTCGCCGCTTTGCTCGCGGCTTTGCTCTCCGCTCTGCTCGCCGCTTTGCTCGCCGCTTTTTTCGCAGCTTTGATCTTCGTTCTGCTCGCCGCTTTGCTCTCCGCTCTGCTCGCCGCTTTGTTCGCCGCTTTGCTCTCCGCTCTGCTCGCCGCTTTGCTCTCCGCTCTGCTGGCCGTTTTGCTCTCCGCTCTTCTCTCCCCTCTCTTCGCCGCATTGCTGTCCGCTTTGCTCTCCGCTCTGCTCGCCGCTTTGCTCGCCGCTTTGCTCGCCGCTTTGTCCGCCGCTTCGCTCTCCGCTTTGCTCACCGCTTTGCTCTCCGCTCTGCTCGCCGCCTTGCTCTTCGCTCTGCTCGCCGCTTTGCTCGCCGCTCTGCTCTCCGCTCTGCTCTCCGCTTTGCTCTCCGCTATTCTCGCCGCTTTGCTCGCCGCTTTGCTCGCCGCTTTGCTCGCCGCTTTGCTCGCCGCTTTGCTCGCCGCTTTGCTCGCCGCTTCGCTCGCCGCTTCACTCGCCGCTTTACTCTCCGCTCTGCTCGCCGCTTTGCTCTCCGGTTTGCTCTCCGCTTTGCTCGCTGCTTCGCTCGCCGCTTTGCTCTCCTCTCTGCTCACCGCTTTGCTCTCCGCTTTGCTCTCCGCTCTGCTCGCCGCTCTGCTCTCCCCATTTGCTCTCCGATTTGCTCTCCGCACTGCTCGCTGCTTCGCTCGCCGCTTCACTCGCCGCTTTGCTCTCCGCTCTGCTCGCCGCTTTGCTCTCCGGTTTGCTCTCCGCTTTGCTCGCTGCTTCGCTCGCCGCTTTGCTTTCCTCTCTGCTCGCCGCTTTGCTCTCCGCTCTACTCGCCGCTTTGCTCGCAGCTTCGCTCGCCGCTTTGTTCTCCGCTCTGCTCGCCGCTCTGCTCGCCGCTTTGCTCGCCGCTTCGCTCGCCGCTCTGCTCGCCGCTCTGCTCGCCGCTTTACTCGCCGCTCTGCTCGCCGCTTCGCTCGCCGCTCTGCTATCCGCTTTGCTCGCCGCGTTGCTCTCCGCTCTGCTCGCCGCTTCGCTCGCCGCTTTGCTCTCCGCTTTGCTCTCCGCTCTGCTCGCCGCTTTGCTCGAAGCTTTGATCTCCGCTCTGCTCGCCGCTTTGCTCTCCGCTACGCTCGCCGCATTTGCTCGCCGCTTCGCTCGCCGCTTTGCTCGCCGCTTCGCTCGCCGCTTTGCTCTCCGCTTTGCTCGCCGCTCTGCTCGCCGCTTTGATCTTCGCTCTGCTCGCCGCTTCGCTCGCCACTTTGCTCGCCGCTTCGCTCGCCGCTTTGCTATCCGCTTTGCTCGCCGTTTTGCTCGCCGCTTTGCTCGCCGCTTTGCTCGCAGCTTTGCTCTTCGTTCTGCTCGACGCTTTGCTCTCCGCTTTGCTCTCCGCTCTGCTCGCCGTTTTGCTCTCCGCTCTGCTCTCCCCTCTGTTCGCCGCTTTGCTGGCCGCTTTGCTCTCCGCACTGCTCGCCGCTTTGCTCTCCGCTCGGCTCGCCGCTTTGCTCGCCCCTTTGCCCTCCGCTCTGCTCGCCGCTTTGCTCTACGCTCTGCTCTCCGCTCTGCTCGCCGCTTTGCTCGCCGCTTCGCTCGTAGCTTTGCTCTCCGCTTTGCTCGCCGCTTAGTTCGTCGCTTTCCTCGCCGCATTGCTCTCCGCTCACCTCTCCGCTCTGCTCGCCGCTTTGCTCGCCGCTTTGCACTCCGCACTGCTCGCCTCTTTGCTCGCCGCTCTGCTCGCAGCTTTGCTCTCCGCTCTGATCTCCGCTCTGCTCGCCGCTCTGCTCGCCGCTTCGCTCGCCCATTTGCTCTCCGCTTTGCTCGCCGCTTCGCTCGCCGCTCTGCTCGCCGCTTTGTTCTCCGCTCTGCTCTCCGCTCTGTTCGCCGCTTTGCTCTCTGCTCTGCTTTCCGCTCTGCTCGCCGCTTTGCTCTCCGCTCTGCTCGCCGTTTTGCTCCCCGCTCTTCTCTCCCCTCTGTTCGCCGCTTTGCTGGCCGCTTTGCTCTCCGCTCTGCTCGCCGCTTTGCTCACCGCTTTGCTCGCCGCTTTGTCCGCCGCTTCGCTCTCCGCTTTGCTCGCCGCTTTGCTCTCCGCTCTGCTCGCCGCCTTGCTCTTCGCTCTGCTCGCCGCTTTGCTCGCCGCTTTGCTCTCCGCTCTGCTCTCCGCTCTGGTCTCCGCTTTGCTCTCCGCTATTCTCGCCGCTTTGCTCGCCGCTTTGCTCGCCGCTTCGCTCGCCGCTTCACTCGCCGCTTTACTCTCCGCTCTGCTCGCCGCTTTGCTCTCCGGTTTGCTCTCCGCTTTGCTCGCTGCTTCGCTCGCCGCTTTGCTCTCCTCTCTGCTCGCCGCTTTGTTCTCCGCTTTGCTCTCCGCTCTGCTCGCCGCTCTGCTCGCCGCTCTGCTCGCCCCATTTGCTCTCCGCTTTGCTCTCCGCACTGCTCGCCGCTTCGCTCGCCGCTTCACTCGCCGCTTCACTCGCCGCTTTGCTCTCCGCTCTGCTCGCCGCTTTTCTCTCCGGTTTGCTCTCCGCTTTGCTCGCTGCTTCGCTCGCCGCTTTGCTTTCCTCTCTGCTCGCCGCTTTGCTCTCCGCTTTGCTCTCCGCTCTGCTCTCCGCTCTGCTCGCCGCTTTGCTCGCCGCTTTGCTCTCCGCTCTACTCGCCGCTTTGCTCGCAGCTTCGCTCGCCGCTTTGTTCTCCGCTCTGCTCGCCGCTCTGCTCGCCGCTTTGCTCGCCGCTTCGCTCGCCGCTCTGCTCGCCGCTTCGCTCGCCGCTCTGCTCTCCGCTTTGCTCGCCGCGTTGCTCTCCGCTCTGCTCGCCGCTTCGCTCCCCGCTTTGCTCTCCGCTCTGCTCGCCGCTTTGCTCGAAGCTTTGATCTCCGCTCTGCTCGCCGCTTTGCTCTCCGCTACGCTCGCCGCATTTGCTCGTCGCTTCGCTCGCCGCTTTGCTCGCCGCTTCGCTCGCCGCCTTGCTCTCCGCTTTGCTCGCCGCTCTGCTCGCCGCTTTGATCTCCGCTCTGCTCGCCGCTTCGCTCGCCACTTTGCTCGCCGCTTCGCTCGCCGCTTTGCTCTCCGCTTTGCTCTCCGCTCTGCTCGCCGCTTTGCTCGAAGCTTTGATCTCCGCTCTGCTCGCCGCTTTGCTCTCCGCTACGCTCGCCGCATTTGCTCGCCGCTTCGCTCGCCGCTTTGCTCGCCGCTTCGCTCGCCGCTTTGCTCTCCGCTTTGCTCGCCGCTCTGCTCGCCGCTTTGATCTCCGCTCTGCTCGCCGCTTCGCTCGCCACTTTGCTCGCCGCTTCGCTCGCCGCTTTGCTATCCGCTTTGCTCGCCGTTTTGCTCGCCGCTTTGCTCGCCGCTTTGCTCGCCGGTTTGCTCGCAGCTTTGCTCTTCGTTCTGCTCGACGCTTTGCTCTCCGCTTTGCTCTCCGCTCTGCTCTCCGCTCTGCTCGCCGTTTTGCTCTCCGCTCTGCTCTCCCCTCTGTTCGCCGCTTTGCTGGCCGCTTTGCTCTCCGCTCTGCTCGCCGCTTTGCTATCCGCTCGGCTCGCCGCTTTGCTCGCCCCTTTGCCCTCCGCTCTGCTCGCCGCTTTGCTCTACGCTCTGCTCTCCGCTCTGCTCGCCGCTTTGCTCGCCGCTTCGCTCGTAGCTTTGCTCTCCGCTTTGCTCGCCGCTTAGTTCGTCGCTTTCCTCGCCGCATTGCTCTCCGCTCACCTCTCCGCTCTGCTCGCCGCTTTGCTCGCCGCTTTGCACTCCGCTCTGCTCGCCTCTTTGCTCGCCGCTCTGCTCGCAGCTTTGCTCTCCGCTCTGATCTCCGCTCTGCTCGCCGCTCTGCTCGCCGCTTCGCTCGCCCATTTGCTCTCCGCTTTGCTCGCCGCTTCGCTCGCCGCTCTGCTCGCCGCTTTGTTCTCCGCTCTGCTCTCCGCTCTGTTCGCCGCTTTGCTCTCTGCTCTGCTTTCCGCTCTGCTCGCCGCTTTGCTCTCCGCTCTGCTCGCCGTTTTGCTCCCCGCTCTTCTCTCCCCTCTGTTCGCCGCTTTGCTGGCCGCTTTGCTCTCCGCTCTGCTCGCCGCTTTGCTCACCGCTTTGCTCGCCGCTTTGTCCGCCGCTTCGCTCTCCGCTTTGCTCGCCGCTTTGCTCTCCGCTCTGCTCGCCGCCTTGCTCTTCGCTCTGCTCGCCGCTTTGCTCGCCGCTTTGCTCTCCGCTCTGCTCTCCGCTCTGGTCTCCGCTTTGCTCTCCGCTATTCTCGCCGCTTTGCTCGCCGCTTTGCTCGCCGCTTCGCTCGCCGCTTCACTCGCCGCTTTACTCTCCGCTCTGCTCGCCGCTTTGCTCTCCGGTTTGCTCTCCGCTTTGCTCGCTGCTTCGCTCGCCGCTTTGCTCTCCTCTCTGCTCGCCGCTTTGTTCTCCGCTTTGCTCTCCGCTCTGCTCGCCGCTCTGCTCGCCGCTCTGCTCGCCCCATTTGCTCTCCGCTTTGCTCTCCGCACTGCTCGCCGCTTCGCTCGCCGCTTCACTCGCCGCTTCACTCGCCGCTTTGCTCTCCGCTCTGCTCGCCGCTTTTCTCTCCGGTTTGCTCTCCGCTTTGCTCGCTGCTTCGCTCGCCGCTTTGCTTTCCTCTCTGCTCGCCGCTTTGCTCTCCGCTTTGCTCTCCGCTCTGCTCTCCGCTCTGCTCGCCGCTTTGCTCGCCGCTTTGCTCTCCGCTCTACTCGCCGCTTTGCTCGCAGCTTCGCTCGCCGCTTTGTTCTCCGCTCTGCTCGCCGCTCTGCTCGCCGCTTTGCTCGCCGCTTCGCTCGCCGCTCTGCTCGCCGCTCTGCTCGCCGCTTCGCTCGCCGCTCTGCTCGCCGCTTCGCTCGCCGCTCTGCTCTCCGCTTTGCTCGCCGCGTTGCTCTCCGCTCTGCTCGGCGCTTCGCTCGCCGCTTTGCTCTCCGCTCTGCTCGCCGCTTTGCTCGAAGCTTTGATCTCCGCTCTGCTCGCCGCTTTGCTCTCCGCTACGCTCGCCGCATTTGCTCGTCGCTTCGCTCGCCGCTTTGCTCGCCGCTTCGCTCGCCGCCTTGCTCTCCGCTTTGCTCGCCGCTCTGCTCGCCGCTTTGATCTCCGCTCTGCTCGCCGCTTCGCTCGCCACTTTGCTCGCCGCTTTGCTCTCCGCTTTGCTCGCCGTTTCGCTCGCCGCTTTGCTCGCCGCTTTGCTCGCAGCTTTGCTCTTCGTTCTGCTCGACGCTTTGCTGTCCGCTCTGCTCGCCGCTTTGTTCGCCGCTTTGCTCTCCGCTCTGCTCGCCTCTTTGCTCTCCGCTCTGCTCGCCGTTTTGATCTCCGATCTGCTCTCCCCTCTGCTCGCCGCTTTGCTGGCCGCTTTACTCTCCGCTCGGCTCGCCGCTTTGCTCTCCGCTCGGCTCGCCGCTTTGCTCGCCCCTTTGCTCTCCGCTCTGCTCGCCGCTCTGCTCTCCGCTCTGCTCGCCGCTTTGCTCGCCGCTTCGCTCGTAGCTTTGCTCTCCGCTTTGCTCGCCGCTTAGTTCGCCGCTTTCCTCGCCGCATTGCTCTCCGCTCAGCTCTCCGCTCTCCTCGCCGCTTTGCTCGCCGCTTTGCACTCCGCTCTGCTCGCCTCTTTGCTCGCCGCTCTGCTCGCAGCTTTGCTCTCCGCTCTGATCTCCGCTCTGCTCGCCGCTCTGCTCGCCGCTTCCCTCGCCCATTTGCTCTCCGCTTTGCTCGCCGCTTCGCTCGCCGCTCTGCTCGCCGCTTTGTTCTCCGCTCTGCTCTCCGCTCTGTTCGCCGCTTTGCTCTCCGCTCTGCTCTCCGCTCTGCTCGCCGCTTTGCTCTCCGCTCTGCTCGACGCTTTGCTCGCCGCTTTTCTCTCCGCTCTGCTCTCCGCTCTGCTCTCCGCTTTGCTCGCAGCTTTGCTCGCCGCTTCGCTCGCCGCTTTGCTCTCCGCTCTGCTCGCCGCATTGCTCTCCGCTTTGCTCTCCGCTCTGCTCGCCGCTTCGCTCGCCGCTCTGCTCGCCGTATTTGCTCGCCGCTTCGCTCGCCGCTTTGCTCGCCGTTTCGCTCGCCGCTTTGCTCGCCGCTTTGCTAGCCGCTTTGCTAGCCGCTTTGCTAGCCGCTTTGCTCGCCACTTTGCTCTCCGCTCTGCTCGACGCTTTGCTCGCCGCTTTTCTCTCCGCTCTGCTCTCCGCTCTGCTCTCCGCTTTGCTCGCCGCTTCGCTCGCCGCTTTGCTCTCCGGTCTGCTCGCCGCTTTGCTCTCCGCTTTGCTCTCCGCTCTGCTCTCCGCTTTGCTCGCCGCTTTCCTCTCCGCTTTGCTCTTCGCTCTGCTCGCCGCTTTGCTCGCCGCTTCGCTCGCCGCTTAGCTCTCCGCTATGCTCGCCGCTTTGCTCTCCGCTCTGCTCGCCGCTCTGCTCTCTGCTTCGCTCGCTGCATTGCTCCCCGCTTTGCTCGCCGCTCTGCTCGCCGCTTTGCTCGTAGCTATGATCGCCCCTCTGCTCGCCGCTTTGTTCCCCGCTCTGCTCGCAGCTTTTCTCTCTGCTCTGCTCGCCGCATACTCCCCGCTTTGCTCTCCGCTTTGCTCGCTGCTATGCTCTCTCCCTCTCTTCCCCCCACTCTGCTCTCCGCTCATCTCTCTTCTCGTCGCTCTGCTCTCCGCTCTGCTCTCTGCTCTCTCTCTCATATCTCTGCTCGTGAAACTCGGGGAGGATGTTGGCAAACTTATAATAATAAATGTCAAATAATTTCAGCTCATTCCGAACATAAACACAAGAAAGGCAGCAGAATGAATTACAAATTGGATCAAAAATGTCCCAACCGTCGTTCTAGTGTTAAGGGACGGGTAGATTTGGGCTTTTATTGTATTCACTAGTAACTGCAAACATTTCATCTCACCTTAATACCTTAAGTGTTGCATAATGGCATCAACTTTTTCACAGATATTCATCGGCATATTCTGGCATCCCGGACACGTACCTTTGAAGGGTATCTTAAGCTTTTAAAATATCCTCCTTAGATGGCAATGGCACATCCAACCTAGCAACGACGTTATCCACATCGTCTTCTTCCTCGCTATCACTCGCAACGGTTTTCGATTCGTCGATCGTGGGGTCATACACAACTGACGTAACCAAGTCATTATCAAAGGAAACGAAGTTTCCGAAACTGACAGGCCCCAATACATTACTGTCGATTACTTCCTCCACTTCTGTACCTTGGAACACTTCTGCCGGCTGCGAAGATAGCCCGCTTTTCATAAAACAGTTGGCGATGGTTTGACAAGGCCCGGCACGCGTCTAAAATCGTTCATTTTCGTAAATTATCCTGCGAACATCCATTTGTAATTTGCAGCAAGTATGACGACAATAGTTTTTTTTCTGTTATGACTTTTTAAATTTTGAATGATGCCCTGGTCGAGTGGCCGCGGAACACTGGTTGTGTTCGGCGGAAAATACAGCAACTCAACATTGGGCGTATTTATCTGAGCCACATGGTGAGCAGAACAGTTGTCTAGTGTCAATAAAATTTTACGATTTTGCACCGCCACACGTTTTTGCATTCTTATTGAAAAACTTTTGAATATGCCTGTTGTCATCCACACCTTTTTGTTATGCTCGTAAATTATCGGCAAATAATCACGATTAATACCTTTGAAACAGCGTGGGTTGCCATATTTTCCGATGATTACAAGTTTTTCTTTATTCGACCCATCCATATTTGTGCAGAGCACGGCGCGGCGGTGAGACGCTCCTTACTACGTTTGCCGCCGTGACATTTTTCGCCTCGGAGAGCCAAAGTAAGATCGGGCAACATATTGAAAAAAAAATGCGTTTCATTCATATTAAAAATGTCCTTGAGCGCGTACTTCTCCAAAACATGTTTGTTACTTTGCAGCCAGGTCGTCACTTCCTCTTCGTTAATTTTTTGGGCATCACCATATTCTGCGAGACAAAAAATATTGTGGCGTCTTTAAAATCATCCAACCACCCATTGGACCCTTTCAAATCTTCAATGTTCAAAGCGTTCGCAAGACTTCTTGATTTTTCAATGAGCATCGGGCTTGTCACAGGTAAATTCGCCGCTCGTACTTGTGAAAAAAAATCGGACAGTTCTTCTTCGAGGTCTTCGTTTTTCGCAGGCCGTGAACACTCCCTTTAAATTTATAAAAACTTTCTTCAATCTTCGCCCGATTATTTAAAATTGTAGATAAAGACGTGTTCGGAATCCCATACTTTGAGGCCAGCTTTCCTTTCGATTCTAACTTCTTGTCAATGTCTTGCAGCAAAGACATTTTTTCAGCAAGAGTAAGAGTCTTATATGCACCACGAACCGGAGCCATTGGAGGGTATATTTTTAAAATATTTTATAGCAATAAATTTAAATATAGTCTCTCTTGCAGTTATTAAACTGAGAATATTATTTAAACAAGTAACTAACAATGATGAAAAATACAATCTAATACGAAATAAACAACGAACCAAAGGAATATTGGAACTCAAACTCGCAAAACAGTAGAGAAATTGAGGGGATGGACCGAAACTTGTGACAATACCTAACGCCCAGTCGGTATGATCACGATCGCAGTGTTTGTAAACCAGCCGACATAGTGCCAGAAATATTTTAGTAAATTTCATTTAGTTTCTTTTTGGTAAGTTTTATTTCGAATTATGTCGACAAAAATGCGTTGATATTCTGAGAATCGGGCAAAATATTTTTTCGAATTATGAATTATAGAGATTTTCGAATTATTGAAACACATTTGTATGAAATTGGCTTTTTCGGTATTTCACATGTTAAAAAATTTCGAATTACGTCGAATTTCGAAATATAGAGGTTCGAATTTACCAGGTTTTACTGTATACGTTTTAGGTGTACCTGAGTCCGAAAAATTGGTTTTCGCAATGCCGTCTGTCTGTCTATTACTGGCTCTAGAGCCTAAGCGGTAGAGTGAAAATGAATGAAATCTCGTACTTAGGCATTTCATCATACTGAGCAGAGTATACATAGAAATGGTTGACATTGCTTAATAATTAAGGGAAGTTTATTCTACGAATTTTTAACAACAATTTGATTTTCTTAAAAACGGCTCCAACGATTTTGGTCAAACTTCGTAGAGTTACTTGAGTTTACATCTTCAATAATACTGTATAGTTCATATTTCTCAAAAAATGAATATAAGGCTAGTTTATTCTAGACAACTTTAACAATAATTTGATCTTCTCAAAAACGGCTCATACGAGTTCTATCAAATTTCGTACAGTTACTTGAGTTTACGTCTACAATAATACCAAATACTTCATATTTCTCAAAAAAAAATGAATATAAGGATAGTTTATTCTACGATTTTTATTTCGTACCGTTACTTGAGTTTACGTCTTCAATAATACCAAATACTTCATATTTCTCAAAAAATGAATATAAGCATAGTTTATTCTAGGCTACTTTAACAATAATTTGATTTTCTCAAGAATGGCAATAACGATTTTGATAAAATTCTGCACAGTTACGTACTTAAATATACGTCTGCAATAATACGTACTACATATTTCATTTTTCTCAATGAACGAATAAAAAGGCTGGATTATTGTATTTTCTAAAAACGGCTCATACGATTTTCATTTTCTAAAGATAACAAAACGACGCATTATTATATGGGAAAGTTTTACAATTATTTACACTCAACTCGGAATTCCAACTCTCCACTCCTCTTCACTGCCGTGTGTGTGTGCGCTCCTCGCTCCGACTCCCCCAAACTACTACATGGCGTTCGATTCGCGAATTGGATGCTATCCCACCTTTCTAACCTCTTGCCCTCTCCCTTTATCCCACCCTTACATTCGCCCCTCCGACTCTTATCGGAACCCTCTTTTTGCCCCTTTTCCAATAACCGTCACTCTTCCCCCACACTATTCCCTCCATTATTCCCCACAACGTTTTGCCGCCCTTCGTCTAACAATCCTCGTCCCCCCTCCCCCCCCTCTCCTAATTTGTATTTCAGCATTCGCGTCATACTTTTTAACTTTCTTATCGTTAGGTTATCCTTACTATCGCTCCCTCTAATTTTAATTTATTACACACCGTAGGCCGTTTCCCGCCATTTTTTCCTCATCAACTCCCTTTCCACCATCTTATTCTATTTCTCTACCGGAAATTATGCTCTGCGGATTTTTCCCGTCGCTCCCCTCAGGCTAGCAACACATCTACCTTTGATTTATATGCTCTTGTGATTCCTCGTCGGTTCGTTAAAAAAAAAAAACTTAGGTTAATTAATGTAAGAGTGGTGGCAATAAATCAATCAGTTCAGAAGAAACGGCAGAAGATTCGCAACTTTGATGTTCGTATCTACCTTGTTGCTGAGGCCTCCTCTTCCCAGCCACATTACTTTCTCCCTCTCATCATCTCTTAATTACTATTCATACCTATCCTTTCTCCTCTCCTTTCAGCGTTCGCGTTACCTGATCACAAAAACGTCTCCTTCCCCTCCCCTCCTTTTAAACGTCCTCATCTGCTTCCTTCAACATCTGCTCTGCCGCCATCTATCCTCCTCCGGCACCTCGATGCTATTAACCACTTCCTCCTACCCTGCGCGGCATCCCTCATCTTCTGCCATTTCCTCCTGCGCCTCAGCCGTCCTGCGAACTACCTTCCCCCCCCCCCCCCACCCCCCCTCCCCCTACCCTCTACACCTTCCCCCTTCTCTCACCAAAAGCATTCCCCAAACATTTGTCCGCGTCTATTTCCTTTCCAGTTCCAAACAGACTTGTCGTCATCTGCAATATATACGGCCATAATGCCCTTCCTCGTCTTCACCCATCCAAATCCGAAATCTCCATTTCAGTTTCTCTCCCTACCGAGAAATTTCATCGGTTCTCTAACCCCTCCCCCAGCCCCATTCCCTTCCCTGCCGCAGTCTCTCTCATTCACTTCCTCTCTCTCTCTCTCTCTCTCCCTCCCTCTTCCAGAGTCGCTCACTCACCATCCTCGTCTTCGACGAAAGCATAAACCACTTCTTCCCCAATCTCATATCTTTATCCCGTATTATTCCTTATCTTTGGTGAAATGGATGTCAATGAGAAAGCTATAAAAGTCCTTGACGCCATCTCAAGTTTGTTGACTTTTCATTTTGTATGCGTATTACAATTTTACATTATTATATTATATATTTTGAGAATGCCGCTTTTCTATACTGCCTGTATGATGGTTGTAAAAGGATGACCGGAAAATATTTCAACCTTTTTAATCTTCATAATAAATGAAACAGGTGGAATTTTGTATTACACGAAATTTTTTTATTTAATTATTGAAGGGTGATGTTCAAATTGAACCTTATTTAACTTAATTATCGATATAAATTTAATGAGTGGCACAGTAATATTTTTAATTATCTACTCGCATTACAAGAACAGATTTAGACATGATGATGTTCTGTGTCTGCAATATTTCAGCTGTTTTCCCATAACATATGAAGTCAAACTAATCCTTCGTTCAAACTACATAATTTAAATTTGCACAGATCTTAAAATTACTCGATACGCGCGTGCTGGCATAAAATAGGTTTCTTGCAAAGTAGCAATTAATCGTAATATTCTTTTATAATTTCAATTTCTATCTAAAGCTACGAAATAACTGCATATATTTAAAGATTTTATGCTATTAGTTTAATGTTTGGTAATTATAAGTATATATATATATATACACACACATTATCTAGACGAGCGTTTCCCAACCTATGGTTGTGGTCCGCGAAGGTTTTGTTGGCAATCCGCGGAGGTTTTCTAAATGTAGTTTTTTTTAGGCCGCACGTCATATTAATTGAAAATTTTTTTGGAAAAAGTTAAGCATGTTTTACACTATCACAGGTGTTGAATGTTGTTATTAATGACGTTTGTAAAACTATTTCATATTTCAATAATTTCTCCTGTACAAATGTTAAAAATAATTCTTGGAAAAAAAAAATCAGCTGTTCCTCAAACAGACAGAAACGTGTGTAATATACTATTTGAAAATGGTCAAATAAACTACTTAACAAAGTAAACCCTTTTCTTAAACGTTGATACAGTAAGTAGGTTAGTGTAAGAAATGAGGTTGTCGGCAGGGCTTGGAAGGGTTGCTGAATTGGTTCGCGGAGTCCAGAAAGTTTGGAAATGCTGATCTAGACTACCTCATTTATGTATCTCATTCCCAGAACATTCCATAAAATTTATTTTATTTTTCATTTTCTTCCCTGCCTATTATTATGATTAACATCGTCGTTCTTTTTTCCCCTTTCCCTCCGATATGGCGTTATATTTCATCTTTTAAGATATAGTTCCTTTAAATCAGTGGTTCTTAACCCCTGGGTCGCGACCCAAAATTGGGTCGCCAAACCATCAAAGATTTTTCATTACTTTCTATATCCATATATATCATTCCTCCTAACAACCCGTTCAATGCTAATGTCCTGAGAGCTTATTTTCATTTATTTATTAAATTTCTATTAATTTTATTACTTATTACAAGTAAGATATTGGAGGAAATGGGTCGCCGCGACCAGAATTTGGGTCGCAGGCAAAAAAGGTTAAGAACCACTGCTTTAAATAATGTCACGCTCGATCATCTCAACGTGGTTTTGAACGTACTTCGAAAAATATTTGCGAATACGAAAAAGTCGATTGATGCAATGGAGATTATATGGTGGCTATCCGCAGAAGCTGAATAAATACTATATTATTGGCGATGATTTTAAATCCATAAAATCCATTCCTGCTTTTAGAAGTAAAGAGAAACAATGCTATTCAGTTCGCATAAAATAATAGCTCTGTTAAAAGAGGAAGACGCAATGGAACTAAACCATTGCCATACTATAACATATTCTGCGAATTTTATATCGAAACTCTCTTCCCTATTCGTTACTGCCAACTAATCACAGCCCATTTTGATAGAGCTTCCCATTCAAATTACATTTCCACCTGCCCAATGCATGAGTAATTCCATTCAAAGAAAAATAACCCTTCCGACGATAACCTTTACTTTCATGAGTACATATCGCTAATTGATGTGCTATGAAAATATAAAATCAAATGAAACAAATAGCTTAGTTTTAGCCACCACTTCCTTAGTTAAAAAATAAATTTATGCACTTTTAATGACCAAACTGCGCACAAAATCCTCTCGGTAATTTCAACTAATGTTCTGCGCTTTCGTATAATTAATGAGGAGATTAAAAATAGTTCGTTATCCCATTATTTTTTAAAATTATCACCAAAAACGCATCCGCTGATGTTCTAAGCTCTAAATTTGAAATAATCGTTAAAAAAACAAAAATATTCATCCCCATTGTGTCATCCACTGCGTTTAAACATCCCCACACGCTTTTTCTGCTACCTGTAATGCATCCGTCCGTCATCTCTTCCACCATTCCAGCGGCGCGGCGGTGCCGGACTATCGCTGAATGAGGGGGAAGGGGCTTTTCTAGATGGGGTTGGTGGGACGACAAGGGGTGGGAGGAGAGTAACGTCGCATCTGCTTCCCTTTAAAGATTTCCTCCCATTGGGCGCACAAAATACGCCCATATTCGCAAGATTCGTGGAAAATTTCACGGAGGGAAGGGAAGAGGTTGCAAGAGGCATATTGGAAAAGGGGAGAGAGGGCCGGCAGTTAGGTTAGCGCCCGAGGTGGAAGGAGAGAGAGAGAGAGAGGGATAAGAATGGGACAGAGAGATGATAGCGGGCGAGGGAAGTGGGGTTTCTCTCATAAGGAGAGAGAGAGAGAGAGGGTTCAGTGAGAGTTTCCGAAGATTCGGCCATCCTTCCTTATCTGAATGATGGATTCTCGGAGAATTGCTCCCTAACGATATGCAAAAAGGAAATTAAAGATACTGCGATAAGGAGGCAGTAGTAAGGAGAGAGAGAGAGAGAATGAGGGAGAGGGGGTTGGGGTTGGTGGTAGTGGTGGCGGTGGGCGGGGTCGTGGTGGCGGAGGGAATGTTCCATCTCTACGCCTACACACACCTCCCCGCTAAAGTGTGGGTGGGTTGTTCCTCGATTCCCTAGGCGACGGGGAGTGCCTTTTTGGAACTTCCCCCGAACACATAACGGAAGCATAAACGAGCCTCACGCAAGGCTTGCCGAAGACGTAGATGGGAGGGGAGAGGCAGCGAGGTAGGGGCATGGGATTGTGGGAAGGAGGTGGGGTGAGGGGTGCAAGTGAGAGAGGAGGAAGGGAGGGGGGAGGACGAGAAGAGGCTCGTGAGACAGTTGGACATCGTATTAGGACGAACAGATTGGAAAAGGATTCCTTGCAACGCCCCGATCAAGAGGCGAGAGGAGGCGGGGGACGGTATCCATAACGACGGAACCGTGATAAAAAAATATTCGAAGGGTAAATTTTACGTTTGATAAAGTGAAGATTCTGTCTTAGCTATCGGAAAATATGAAGATGCTACTCAAAGCGAGGGGAAAAGTTATTTGAAATCGAGGAATTGGTGTGTGGAAAGGGTGAACCTAATATTACGAGAGAAATAAATGTTCGTATTAATATTTCTCTCTTATAATTTTGGAGGGTTGTGATGCATTAATGATAAAATGGATCGTAAAATGAATTCATTTTAAAAGAATCGGGTAAAATAAAAAGGACATTCTTAAAACGGATGCTAGGTGTGTCTTCTCATCAAATAATGTTCTTAATAATATGATATTAAAGAGGAAGTGGTAAGATATGTATTTCATTTTCAATGCATTTGTATGATATGGATATCTGTTTTATACAGCTACAAAATATTGATATGTTAAATTTCTAGCCCACCTCCCATAAATGCATTTTCTCTACTTTATGTCTTCCTTTCTGAAGACGAAAAAAATCTGATGTGGCCAACACATGACTTTCTCCATATTTGGGGTATAGATATTTAAATTATTATGAATAGCATTAAAAGGAAAAATTATTATTTCGTATCGTAAAAGAATACAGTCGTCCTTATTGTCGTAAATTACATATATTTTGAATATGTTTACAGAATTCACCGCTACATGGCGGTGGCACTGTTTACTGCAAATTTACGAATAAGCAAAATATCTCCGAAATGGATGGTTCTACGATAATTTTTTCCAAACAAAACTTACAAGAAATATTATTCTCTACAACTTTGGTCCTGACGAAGTTGACCAATTACAAAGTTTTTAAGGATATATTTGAAGGAAACCGAAAAAAACGATTATTTATAAATAATTCCTAAACAATAACTGCTATGGAAAATTGTTTCAAATAAAAGTTGTAGGAAATTATATTTTCTACATTTTTTGTAATAGTTAATATATACAATAATGAAATATTATTGGAGAAATATCGCAAAAACCGAATCGGGTTTCGAATAAACCTCGACTTCCGTTTAATCGGTATTGTCCAAAAACTAATCAGTTCTTTGTGCTCATGCTAAAGTGTTTTTTGAGTTAGAGCGCCCACAATCACTTACAGACATCCATCCATCCATACACACGCATCATTCCGAAAGTAGTACAAACGTGTTCTAGAGAACTCAAAACGTGTATTTTCGTTGAAATCTCGAAGTCGATTATTTTGGCGATCACAATACTTTCCCTATACTGCGTATGGGGAAAGTAAAAACGGAACCCGTTTATCCTTTCACTCAGCTAGGAATTTCGCAATATAAGCACTATATTTCAAAATCGAATGACTTTGTACTCTCAGGCGGCTGTAATGTTACGAATAGATGCATTATTCCTCGGGTAACTAGGGCGCCGCTTTGGTGTAATTATTTCTGTTGCTCTTTCCGATCCGCAACTCTAAAGCGTACTAAAGGCCTCATTCAAACTTTTCCCATAAACTTCTGTTACTACGCCATAGTTCCCTACAATCCTTCCAGATGTGTAAACAAACGAGTTTATGGATGCTCCATTGTAAATTTAGAGGTTCAAGTGGTTGCTGTTTACGTGCAACTATTTTCAGGGGAGAAGATGATAACACCCACATTAGAGCTCGGGGCGGTTTTGATAAAGCAAACTCGAAATTTTTGGGTTTATATCACAGCATTTCCGTCACATCTACATGTTACCCTGCAAATCACCAGATTAATGGGTGGCACATTGGTATCTACTAGATTTATATAATCCTAAAGACTCTTAATAGAAAATATGACGAATTCCTCTTTGAAAATTTGAATAATAATAAATAAGAATCTATAATATCAGTTAATATTTGCCTTTGCTTAAGAAATTATTGCATCACCAAAGTAGGTAGTTGAAGCGGCTTGGAATTTTCTATTACCTGATAGAAGCTTGGAAATATATTACAAATTTACCCTTATATGCTCAATTTCATGGCATTGAGTGTACGAGTAAAGAAATAGAACAATTATAGAAACTACATAAAAATATAATTTCGGCTTATATTTTTCATTTTACGAAATTGATTTTTTTGTGTTTTATACTCTTGTAAAGAACGACAATTGTTTTAACACACTATTTATCTCTATTAGCCATGAAAATATTTGATACTACCAGATGGTGTGGGATTCACTGATATGAATGATTATTTTTAGCTAGTTTAAAAAATGTAAAAACGAGTTCTAGTTATCGCTTTGCCGTTCAACAGTTTGTAGACATCCATCTTCTTTTTTAAGAGGTATGGGAAAAATCCTCTTTTGTATTAGTAGATACTAATAAATTACTACGGTTTTCCCTTTATTTATAATTTCCACAATTAGAGGAAAATGAGTGAATTTTAAAGTTACATTTTAAAACAGTCTATACATAAATTATATCAATTTGATATTTATGCGTTAGAATGTGGCGGTTATTTAATACGATACATTGAAATTTACGGAATTAAGTACGTATGTACGAGAAATGATTTATAAAAAATTAGACCAATTTGAGTTAAACATGACAAACAGAGATGTCTTATCTTCGGTGATGTTGTGTTTTACTGCCATAAATAATATATATTTATTCGAAGCATTAACATAAATGATGTATTTGTCCTTAATAATTATATATTTGAAAAATAATAGTTCACTAGCAGCCCGTTGCAGCTACGCTTGCAAATAAATAGTTCGGCTCTAGGTTAGATCTTCTTTGTTCCCTATTCATTTGACATGTTTCCCTATTTCTTTGTCTTTCTTGTACTCTCCGCTCCTTATCTACACGGGCAATCCTATGAGCTTCCGCATCTCTTTCTCTCTCTTTCCTACAATACTCTTCCTTTGATCTCTGGCTCCTCTTCCTTTCTCTGGCAGCTGTAGCTGGGCTAGTAGCTCTCCTTTTCACTGGTCTACCCTTTGGCATTTTGAAATTTTCTGCGATTTTACAGCAATATATTAGAGCAATTACGTGATCACAATGTCACTGAGTCACTCAATGCTAGTTTAATATCGCGGTATATTCAAAGGGGAAAAATTTTTAATTCTACCTTACCTTAGTTCCAATGATTATCGTTGCACCATTATAGACGAACTCACAAACAGTTGCTTTCCTTCAAGTGTCAATCAGCGACTGCTTTTAACTTCTTACAGGACCTACTATAAAGGCGACGTCAATGCAAGCGTTTATTTAGATTATCAATGAAGAGAAGACAACAATAACGCTTTTCTTTCGTATATTTGAAGGTTTAATTGGCCTTAAATTAATCGGAGGCAACAATGAGTCTTCTTGGCAATGCCTTTAATGAGTACGAAAAATACGCAACATTTTGAAAAGGAATGCGTATTTCTGATAAATTCGAGCGTGTAACGTGTAAACATCGCAATAATAAGATAATATAGAGCTTTAGCCTTCGAATAAAGCAAAAAAGAATAAATCGGTCCATATTTACATATTTTAATGAATGAAGGAAGAAAAACTTAGACTTTGAAAAATCGAAAATCCCGTGTAAATTTATGGGAAAATATAATTGTCTCATGGATTCGAACCCGGGACACTTTAGCAAACGAAAATATTTTTTCAGGGACCTCATAGCCAGTAGAAACAAAACGCCGTTTACGGCATATCTTTACAACGAACGGTTCTCGAGAAATACGCCGATATAATTACGCGAGGCTTCATACGCACGGACGCAGCTTCACTACGTGCGTAATATATAGGATTTTCTTCGGAAACGAGCGTTCCACATTCCTGTTAGATTCTAATCTTGGTGAATCATCACATATGACAGCTGATTTGTTGCCAAGTGCGCATTTTGTTTTTGCTACTTTTTTATGTCCATTAGAGAGAGATATAGAATTTGCCAATTTGATTTCAGTCATAAAGCGAGCTCGATAGTACTCTCCTGATCGATCATTCTGACAAACAGCATTGACTTTTCTCTTTCGCTTAATGCCTCTTTCGAATTATCAAGTCGGTAGTGCATATCCTAATCTTTTCATCGCCGCTTCTTAACTCCTATACTTTCAACATTTTGCCTACTTAATTCGGAGAATATTCTCTCAACACCCTTTCCTCTCGACACTCCATTTAATTTACATGTCTTCATCACTTTTTCCTCATCTCGCCGGCGCATATCCTATCCTCTCGTACTCGCCGACCCAGAAACCACCCTCCTATCCATTAAGTTTCAATCAAACAGCTTTTCTTCTTACCTCCGGAATTCGCCTCTATTTCAACCTTTAAACGGGCTCCTCATTACCGAATCCATTTGGTCCCATCAGGGGAGACATCTATCCGTCTGAATTACCTGAAACCCACCATCCCTACTCGTTCCTCCCACAAAAAAAAATCGCCCGGTAAAAGAAAAGATCACTCCTCAGTTTTCCTTCGACTCTCAAGCCTTAAAAATAAATGAATTTTCTCGACGCTAATTTCCCACGTTCTCTCTCTCTCTCCCTTTCTCTGAAGAGAGTGTTTTCTTACCCTTTTAATACTAATCTCGAATTCATTCGTTTTATCTCCCTTTAAGAGTAACTTAACCGTTTCTTCGCGCCGAATTTTTTATTTTATAGCGCTCCACCCCCCATCCCTTCCCGAGAGAAATAGATAGAGAAAGAGAGGGGAAGTGAGAAGATGAAACAAAAATCCGGTACTGGGAAGGGTTACACGAAAGTAAAAAGGGAGATAGGAGGATGGAGGAGTGTGGTAGCAAGAGAGGGAGGGGGGGAGAATGCGTGAGAGGAGGGAGTTTTTAATGGCAGGCTTTCGGAAAGTGTACCCAAGGGTAACCTCGTGAATTATTCAGCTTGAGGAAATAATGAGGGAATGGCAATAAAAGGGGTCAAAGAGGTGAGTGAGTGGGAGATGTGTCAGACAATGGAATCGATGGAGGAGAGGATTCAATCTAGATGTAAAAAGATCCAACTTCTCGAAAGATTCGCGCTTAAATGGGTGAAAATACGTGGCTGATGATTTTTCCTCCTTGCGCACTAGAAGTTTTCATTTATTTCTATTCCGCAGTCGATTATATATATATATATATATATATATATATATATATATATATGTGAGATCCCTTCGTCAGCACAAGATATATATATATTGTAGTGATCCGCAGTAGACTCCTAAATTTTTATGTGTTAAATTAAGCGGATTTTAATGGTTTACCCGCTAACCAGAGTGCCGCTCCTAGCGGACGGGTTGGGACAACAACCTGCTAGTTCGACTGTTCAACAAGTTTGGCATATTACCGTAGTGGAAGTGAAGAGAGAGGAGGGGGAGAACGGTCGGTCGTGTGGTGGATGGGAAGAGCAAGGACAAAAGGCTCTCTCCCGAACGGTGAAAAGGGCTTTCAAGAAACCAGTCACCAGGAGGACAGACCCAGACCAGTCAAAGAACAGACCCAGGCAGTCAAGGAGCAGTCACCAGAAAGAACCAGTCACCAGGAAACCATACAGGTGTAACCGACACTCAGGCATTCGAAGGGTCGTCGGACGTGAAGTAGGAAGGAACTCTCTTCCCGAACAGCGAGGATCGCAGAAGGACGTCTCCCGGTATTTCCCGAACCAATAGTTTCACCAGGGAGGACGTACCAATTGTTATTAAGTGGGTGACTTACACGTGTTCAGGACACGTATTTGTATTTAACGTAAGAACTTTTGTGAGTAAGGTTGTCCTTTTTTTGTTGTTACATTTCCTTGTATTTTGTTGTGTATAGGGAGAATATACTTTCCTTAAGACTGGCGCCCAAAGTTTTGATGTAATTTACAAACAATATCCAATAGGAGAACCCTGTGAGATGTTTTGTTCCTGCGTGTATGAAATCGTGTAAAAAGGGAGCATCACAAAATATATATACATATATATATATACATATATATATACATATATATATATATATATATATATATATATATATATATATATATATATATATATACACACACAAACACGTATATACCGGAAAATTACTGCTGGATCCACTCACCCCTCTCTCGCCCAACGTTGTCGCCTCTCTTCCCTGCCCAACGTTGTCACCTTTCCTCGCTGCATGCAGGGACAAGCAAACACCGTCTCTACTGCGCTTGGTTTAGGCTCTGTGGCGACCAAAAACAAAGCCACATAATCCTCTAACTTAATGCTATATTGTACAAGAAATAACAACATAACAGCAAAACAAATGCTCTTGAGACGTAACAATAGTCTCGCAACTTAAACACTTCGTGAATATGAAATTATAACATAACACAAACAAAGCTCTTGAGACATAAAATTAGTCTCGCAACATAAAACACTTCATGAAAGTCAAATTATAGTTACACTCTGTCCTCAGGAAACTTTCAGCACACGCGACTTGCGAGGAAAATCTTCTCGACTTGCAGGATCCGCTCCTCTCTCTCCGTCACTTCGAATCTTACTCTCGCCGGCGGCGACCCTCGGCTGACCGGTGTCTCGGGATATCTGCTCACTCGTTCTCTCGAAAGCCACGGTCATGTGATGGAGCGGTTGAGGGGAGATTCGGCGGGTAGCTTAAACGGGCGACTCCTTGACTTCGTATTGGTTAATTTCTTGATTACGTTATATAACCATGAGAAAGGAGGAAATGGGAAATAGGGGTAATATTCGCCCTATATAAAGCGCGTTGGTGTGGGACAAGCCATTGGCGTGGAGATTTTGGCTTTCTGTTCGGCGATTACGAAAGACGGCGATATTCGATGGTGGGCTTTTTTCGTCGCGTTTATTCGACAAGTGCTTCGTTAAGTGCGGAGGTGCGGGGAAAATCGCTGCAGCTCCGTCACACAACTCGGCTATCCTGCTCATCGTCTGATCCAGACGATGTGGACAGGTCGTCCTCCAGGTCTCGGTAGAAGCCCCTCCATGGCTTCATGCTACCGGCAGTTGCAGGTGTACGCCCAGGACCCTCATGCTCCCCAATCTTCTGAAGATCATACCGATCTTTCAGGTCCACATTGGTGATTTTGTAAGGCCCCAAATATTTACTGTGCAGCTTCAGACTCGATCCAAATTGGGTCCTCCTGAAAGCCACAATGCCCCCCCCCACTTCATACCTCCTGACTTACTTGCGCCTCTTGTCAAAGTCCCTCTTATTCTCCTCCTGGACCTTCGCGATATTTTTCTTGGCCTGCCTGCGTAGGTCTTCTCTTTCCTCCATGAATGATGCTCGCGCCTCCTCCTCAATGATCTCCTGCTGCTGGACATCCTCTGGATTTCTCATAACTGATCACAGTAAAAGCTGGTATGGAGTAATGCCAATGGGCCTGTTATAGGTACTGTTTATTGCCCGCTGAACCCTGCTTTTTTATTTGTACCACTTAAGCGGCTCTTCTATGTACAGGTTTGCAAATACACCTACGAGAATGCTATGTATTCTCTCTACCTGTCCATTCCCCCTTGGCACCCTAGTCGTTATGGAGAGATGTTGAATATTTCCATCCCGGCAATATTTCTCAAATACATCCGCCACGAACGCTTTATTGCGATCGGTGACAACTCGTCTTGGATTATCAAAAGCCTGCTGGTGCATCCTCAGCTTCTCCACCATCTCGGCAGCCTACAAGGTCTTTGTTGCATACAGCCAGATCAACTTGGTAAATGCATCCACCAGCACCAGGAGATACTTGTCCAGCAGTACATCCTCCTTCGGGATGGGGTTCAGAATTCCTTTCGTCTTGCCCCGCTTTCTGGTCGCTAAGATGCATAGAATGCAATTCTGAATGTACGCCTCTACCTTCTCCATCTTCTTCATCCAGTATTGCTTCAGGATCGTCTGCATCATCTTTTTCACTCCGAAATGTTCAACCTCATGGGCCCTCTGTATAATCTACCGCTCCATGCCCTTTGGGATGACCACCCGCTGTCCAGCACTTTCTCCCTTGCACAGAAGCTCACCCTATAATAAAAAATCCTCAAATTCTCCACCGCCTTGCAGGGTCACCTTAATCGCCTTCAACCCTTCTGTGCTCTCCCCAATCGGTCCATCAGCGCCTCACTCAAGGCCAGAAGACATGGATACCTGCTCAACGCGTCGACGTGCTTCATAAGCGTTCCTGCTCGATGCTCGATCTCGTAGTCGTATTGCTCGAGCTCCATGACCCATATTGCCATCATTAGCACCAGCCTGTCCTTATTCATGGTTTGCTCGAACGCTTCGCAGTCTGTCACAATCTTGACATGGATGCCGAGTAAATAGACTCGGAACTTCTGCAGCGCCCTCATAAAGGCCAACACCTCCAGTTGAAAACTGTGAAGCTTCCTGTCCGCATCCGATGCTTTCCGGCTCATGAAGTACACTGGTTGCAATTGTTTGTCGTCTTCGGATTTCTGAAACAACATCGCCCCAAAACCATCTAACGATACGTCTGTGTGCAGTTCAGTCTCCAGTCTCGGACTGTATAACCGTATCACGGGTTAGGCTGCCAGCCTAGTGTTTGTCCTCACCAAACGTAACTGTCCTACCACTCTTTAAGAGATCACCATTTTCGACAAATTTGCCTTTCGTTGAATTGATCGTTCGAAGAATTCGTTTCCGACAAATTTAGCTTCGACGAATTTGCTTTCCACGAATTTGCTTTCGACGAATTTGTCTGTTCCTGAATGTGAAGGCGGATACTTAAAAAAAATGTAATAGTTGAAATAAAGATATTATTTATAATTTATATATAAACTTCTCTAGTTACCAATACCTGTATATACAAAATATCAGTGTGTGTGTTTGTAACTTTATATAACAAATTTGCTCAGTATGCTTCACTTGGACAACCAATTAATAACTTTATTTTACCCGAAATGGATTTTTCAGAACATACAAAGTTTTTGTTTACATAAGGGAATCCGATTTTTTCGATTCAAATGACAACGTTCATTTATGTATCCAGGTTACACCCAGCACTGCGGCGTTTTTAATTTTAATTGAAGTTTTAATTACTACATATAAAAAGTTATAAAACGGACATCAACGTCACGATCAAACGCTTTAATCGATTTTCGACGGAGTTTTCACGCTTTTTTCTCCCTCGCGTCATTATATTAATCGCATCGATCGGTTCGTGATTAAAATTTTAAAATTCTTAATCTATTAATTGACTCGATCGTGTTTGTAATTAGCGTTAAAATAATATTTAATAACATATTTGCATTTTCGACTCCTACGATAACCGCGACGCCGCAAGTGAATTATCCAATTATTTTCGAATTCGAACAAAGTCCCGCAGCGGGCGGACCGAATTATTATTTTTGCTCCGCCGTCGAATTAAATTTCGTAATATTTCCGGAATTTAATTCGTCTCCGGGAAAAAAAATGAATTAATATATCATTTCAGGCCCGTCCTTCCCATTCCCGTAGTTTCCGGGATAGGAGGCCGCGGGGGAAGGAAGGGGAGAAAAACCATTAACCGAACATGGTTTTAATTTTGCCCTTGATTATTTCTGACATTGTTTTCTCCCGCAACGACAGCGCCACTGAATAATATTGTTACGTATCGGGTGTCCGAAATTGGTGTTTTCCCATTACGCGAAGAAGAGACAAGAGGGAGGGTTTTTTTTTTTTTAGGATGGAGAGGAAGAACCTAGCGGGAGGGCAGAGGTAAGGGCTAGACTCGAGCCGCAACCTGGTGCTCGCTAGCACCGCGGTGCTCTTTAAATCTTTCCGCATACTTCTGCGATGACGAAAAACGCTTTTCTTCGCAACATTTTCTCGCCTGTTATCTTTCTAAACGTACGAAAAGATATTTTCATTCGATTTGACGTTCATTTGATTTTATTAATGATCATTCCAACTTTAACAAAGGTATAGCGGTGTTCGCTGGGTGCTATAAAATGTATCATGGTGCTCGCCACATTGAAAAGATTGCGGACCACTGGGCTAGAGGGCAAAAAGGGGGAATGAGAGAGAGAGAGGGAGAGGGGGGAGCAGAGGGAGTGTGTTGCGAGGAGGTCGGGAGAGAGGAATGGTACTAACAACATCCATCCCAATCTCTGTCCGGGTTTTCCACTTTCACTTTTGCATTGCCAGTGAAAGTGCCGCGGGCCAATCCGGAGAGGCGTTTCTCATCGTATCGGACGTCCAGCGTTACGCTCCTACCGCAGTGAGAATCGTCTCCAATTCTCCTATCTGTCAGATCTTCTCTCACCCATCACCTCGTTCTCCCTTAAACACAACGCTTCGTAACTCTTGGTCTATCCCATTATCATACCATCAACGTCATCATTTTTTTAAACGACTGGTGCGACATGTGAGCAAAACATGGTGAAATGAAAGGAGTGGAGTCGTGTGAATTATGACCGAAAATCGATATCTAAATGACTGAATGAGTGTTGCGAGACGATTATATTCGTTACGTTTGTTTTTGCCGAAATCGTCATTGCTGGTGCAAGCTACGAAAAATGTCGAAAGGGTCCTCGTTGTTGCTAATCTCGCAAATGAAAACAGGAGGAGTAAAAAGTTTCTGCCGTCCACTGCTTCAAATCTATTTCATTTTTAAATTCTTAAAAGTCCTGCGCACAGAGGACGTTTTCAAATATGATGCCAAAATGGAAAATTCAATATATTTGTGCACATAAATGTAGTTAAGGAGAAATTTTCAAGATTCCAGTTCTTGTAGCTCGGTAGGTTCTTGATTCACTCCCCACGAAGTACCCTATCTCAGGGGGGGGAAACTTTAGCCATTGCAGTTGCTTAGGTGGGCTGCATTAACAGATGAAAATGCTTCGGCGGGCCACATTAGGGTCCGCATCGGAAGTTATTTGAGAGAATGCGGTTTCTGTCTGTGAAAATTAATTATTAATATTATTTTATCGTTTAACCTTCGCAAGAAAAGGTTTTCCGGCCCAAATTTTAACCGAATAATACGAAATTGTCCGTGTTACGTTTCATGGTTCGTTTTCGTGATGATGTCGCGGGCCGTATAAATTGCTCCCGCGGGCCTGATGTGGCCCGCTGGCCGTAGTTTACACAAACCTGCCCTATCTAATCCTTATCTCGTAAATCTTTCCCTTCATGCAATCTATCAAAAATATTTATTCCTTTTTACCATCTTCTCTCTTCCCTGGCGTCGTCACACCTGCGACTATCTATCAATGCGGCATTTAATTAATTTAAAAAATGTTGTGTTTGTACTTCCATCAAAACATTGTTTTTTTAAATCCTTATGCTTCACTTTATAATTTACGTTTTCATATTGCATCTCCAACTATAGTCAATCGAACTCCCCATCGGTAACAGTTTCTAGAAGGTCCTTTTGTGGGGTCTAGGACATCTCGACGCAGCCATCTCGCCGCGGCCACCTCGCCGCGGCCGTCTCGCCGCGAAGACCTTTCGCCGCAGCCGTCTCGCCGCGAGGACTTTCGCCGCGGAGACTTTTTGCGGTGGATGTTTTTAAGTGCATTCCAGAGTTGAATTTTTAGAGAAGATAGATAAAAGTTTACTTCCGAATTGTAATTTTTACCTATGGTATTATCTGCAATACAAACGATATACAAAGCATATAAAATGTATAGTGTGTAGTAGTTTAATGTTTTTACTTTTCTAGAAGCGAGTCCAAGTTGAAAAACATCAGTATGTATTGATAAACTGAGAGAAAGTCTTTGAATTTTAGTAAGTCGAGTGTTTAAGGGAATTTTTATGGTAAACGAATGTGAGTTAAACTAGAAACGAAACTCTAAAATTCAGAATAACCAATTAAATATTCCGAAATTCTTTTTTATTAGGTTATTTTGACTGTAAAATTAAATTCTTTAAGTCAACCCGCATGAATGATCATCATGAGTTACATTCATTTTTGAAATGCATATAATTATAAAATGTGCTGTTACGCAAATTATTATCTCCTCTTTTGATCTAGAAAACTTTATTAAAGCGTCTATTCAGTACATTTTATTCGTATTCTGAAGAAATTATTTTCTGTATCATTTGAGTTTATAATGGAACTAGGGGTATAATCCAAATTAGACTTCCTATATTGTGTACGTGCTTGATATCAGCAGTCATAGGAATGGTTGACTGGCGGCCATTAATGTAGAGAAGTTGTCTTAAACTTTTGAAAATTATTGCATGATTTTGCCTATCAAAAAGCACAAAAACAAGGTTTTTGTATAATTACCATTTGAATAAATTTTTCTTTCTGAGAGGATACCCTATTTTTAAAAATCGACTTATTGAGATGCACTAATGGCTTCAAAAAATTCTCTCGATGAGATTCATGCATAATTTGCCGTGGTTATAGCTCGATCGTTTTACAATGGCAGGCGACGACGCAGGAGTTAGTGGAGGAGAAACGTAATTTAATAGGTGAAAATGAGTGGAGAACAGAATGCCAGAAAAAATACAGAAAATGAGTACATTCAAAGAGAATGTGTAATGAACGGAATTGAAGAAATACTTGTTAATATAAATTTGGAGAATGAAAGTGATAGCACTGAAGCAAGTGACTAATAAATATCAAAATAATTAATAACTATTATTGTAACTATTATATTTTGCATGTATAAAATGATAAATAAAGGTTTCCTTAAAAATATATTTCAGTAGTTGTTATACTTAGTATCAAAGAAGCTTCCTCCTCTATTGACCACCTGCACGAGGAACTGAACTAGAAAATAAAACTACTCCCACTAGGCATTCATAAGATTCAAGGAATTCTCAAATGAGTAAATTTCCCCATGGAATTTCTGGAAGTCGTTAGATATTATCTTAATGTCAAATTTGTGGAACGAACCAAGGGACTTGAGGATTAGTGAATTTGGTTGGGGTTTGGACCCCATGGCGACAGGGTATGGGAGCGTGAGGGTGTCGATGACCATGGAAGGTAGGACAATTCGGCCTTTCGCTAAACAATCGAGCTATAGCCTAAGATCGACCATGATTATGGCAGTCTTATCTTTGCTACCGTATGGTAAACATCCGTCCTCCGAGTTCCCATTCACGGTGTGATATCGTCTGTGGATCCTTGCTAACTTGCTCAGTGAACATTTTTATTCACTTTACAATAACATTCCGAAAGTTTTTCTAACTTTTACTAATCCCTTAAAATGGAAATTATTCTGTCTATCCGTGGAAAGGAGAAACTATTAGTGGACGGTTTTGTGTATGTGTTTGAGCGGTTAAGTAGCGATGAGCGTGAGAAATTTTGGCGTTGTGAAGAACGTGGAATGTGCAAAGCTAGAATACCCACTTGTATTCCAAAGTGAATCACATATTAACGAAGCGGCAACTTCGTATTTTAAGAAAATCAAATTATTGTTAAAGTTGTCTAGAATAAATATGAACTATGTAGTATTACTGAAGACGTAAACTCAAGTAACTGTACGAAATTTGATCAAAATCGTCAGAGCCGTTTTTGAGAAAATCAAATTGTTCTTAAAAACGCGTAGAATAAACTTCCCTTAATTACTGATCAATGTCAACCATTTCATCATAGTCTCTGCTCAGTATGATAAAATGCTTAAGTACGTGATTCCATTCATTTTCGCTTTATCGTTTACATTTACATCAATACCCTGCAAGCCGCTAGAAGCGTTTGGCAGGGGGTGTCACAACACCAAGTGAACTCTAACTAATTCCTCTCTTGGACTGTCTTATCGCGTCTGGGAAAAAGGATCTGTAGTATTTCTCTGTTCTAGCGATTGTTTCGACATATTTTCTCCTGTACTCTGATCTAACATTACGTTCACTAACACCGATGGGGACGACTATGCCGCGTAGGTCTTCAACGAATTCGGAGCTTTCGAATTTTTCAAAAAGTTTCCTTTTGTAATCAATTCTTCTACTCTTCAACGTCTGCCGTTTAGGCTCCAGAGCCAGTAACAGACAGATAGACAGACAGACGGCATTGCGAAAACCACTTGTTCGGATTCAGCAACACCTAAAACGTGTATTTCCGTAAAAATATCGAGGTCGATTTTTTTCGCGATAACAATACTTTCTCAATATACTTCGTATATGAGAAAGTACGAAGCAAGCATGAAAACAATTCATAGTTTTTATCACTTCAAAACTCCATATTTGGGCACTCGTATTTGAAAACTCAACGCTTCTTTTTGGTTTGTCGAAATCTTCTTTTCGCTTTATCTCAATTCACTCAATTTAATAGTGTATAGTTACATGTTAGACGAATCGCACCCAAAGCATTTTTATCAAATTAGCGATGGATAAGCGATTAAGGTTCTTCGCGATCGTCAGAGTTTAGTTGCTACGGTAGAGCGATATGTTAATAGCATAGGATAATCAGCACGTTTAATATTAATATTATGTTAAACACTTATTATTAATAAAGGACGAAAATCAGACAAAGACGTGAAGACAGAAAGAAAACTCAACATTGTTCGCATAGGCCGTGAGATTTTCATATATACCTACTTAAAAATAAACGTATAATGTAAAATAAAACTAATATGTAATATTCAACGTGATTTTCCGTTAATTTTTAATCAATCACGGCGAGAGAAGTCCTCGCGGCGAGAAGGCCGCGGCGAGATGGCCGCGGCGAAAGGTACCTTCGCGGCGAGATGGCTGCGGCGAGGCGGCCGCGGCGAGGTGGCTGCGGCTAAAAGTCCCATTCCCCCTTTTGTGGGTCTCAGACGCTACGATCATATGGCTTTGTCAGTTTTAGTACTTGTCGATACTGTGAAACAATTGGTGGAAAGAAATTAGAGTTGATAAAAACGAGACATTTATTGGAAGGAGGACGAGACGAACACGAAAGGACGGCAGGTAAATAAAAGTAAAAATAAAAGGGTCGGTCGGCCTGAGCCTTATCTCGGACCCATCGGGGATAGGAAGGACGGGGTAGTTTTCCCTCGCCGAGGCTCGTAACGTAACTGTTCTTTTGTTTTATTTCGGCCTAACTGTTTTTCTTTCTGTTTACTTTTCGAGCTATGCACATATTTTTATAATATTTTTAAACATTCAAGCATTTTCTTTGACGCACACACGCACGTCTTATGTTATATATAGCGGGAGGTGTGTGTGTGTGTGTGACCCCAAAAAAATCTAAGACATTTCCGATTGATCTAGGTCCAATGAGAATGAAAATGTCTGATATTCGTTGAAAAGTCCGAAAACTACCATATTTTACTTACTGTGCGCGTAGCACAGGAGAAAGTATTGTATTCGTGAAAAAAAAATCGAGTTCGAGATTTAGCGGAAAATGCGTTTTGAGGTCCTCTGAGTACGCTTTCACTATTTCCACGATGATGTTTGTGTGGTGGATTTTTGTGGGAACTGTGCGATTCAAAATATTTTTCACATTGAAAATTATACAAAGTTTAAAAACTATTCACAAGGGTAATTGCCGATAATTATTCTTGAGGACTCTGATGTCTAGAGCAGGGGTCCCCAAACTATGGCCCGCGGAGTGATTTAATCCGGCTCGCTAGCCTTACCAAACCCAACCCCTCGAAATAATTCGCAACTGTGAAACTTCTCGATAACCACACCACCCCCCCTCCCCCTCGAAACAATTTGTAACGGTGAAACTTCCCGATGACCACACCCCCCCACCCCCCTGGCCCGCGCTGTCGTACATAAAAGCATAATGTGGCCCTTTCAATAAAAAGTTTGGGGACCCCCTGTTGTAGAGTAATCACATGTATGGAGCAATTCGTGTTAGACACAAGATTTTTAAGTGGGGCAAAAATGCTTAGTTTACGGATGAGTTTATAGTTCAGGCTTTCACTGTTTGATGTCGCTGATGAAAGTTCGAATAGAAATAACGAAAATTTAAATGAAATGCCGATTATTGTTCATGAATGTTCAATTACTGTATTCATAAAAGCTTAGTTCGTTATAACAATTATTATAAACAAAACATTTGAATGTCTTGGTGTGATAGTTGTTACATTTGTGGTATCATTAGGAGTTCAAAGTCAAAGATAAACATTTATCCGAATGATTTTTAAGTAAAATTTTCTGATAAATTTTCATTTACTTTATTTTGCACCTGCAGTGACGAGAGTTTGTTGAAACTTTAACTAGAGACTGATAAAATTGTATTTTAAATTAGTTATAGCAATATAGGAACTTTCGATTATCTAAAGATCTGATGCACCGAAAATGAAAAAAGTAGCTTGCAATTCTACACTTGCAACGATTGAGTTTAATCACCTACGCTAAACTGAAGTAGGTAGATGTAGCATGGGGATGGAAGGTAAAGTGAAAGGTTTGACAGGGGACGTGGGTATCTATTGCACTGCCGCGCCACGACGAGGATCTGGAAGAGAGCCTGGTAAGTTGAAGGATTTATAGGGAAGAAGGGATGAAATATAAGTGGTGAATCGGTTATATGGTAACGGATTGCTATTGCCTTGTTTGGTATCCAGGTATTATAAGTGGGTGCGAGGGCGAGAATAAAAATTTTATGTGAGTGGGGCTGATCTTCGCGTTGATTAATTGAACCTTTGCCTGTGGATATATAGCAGGGGTCAGCAACCTACGGCCCTCGGGCTTTTCGCGGCCCCCGAGTGCGTTTTGTGCGTCTCGCGAAGCCATTACGAAAAAGTGATCGGTATATTTTAACACAGTCGATGCCATATTTTTCAATGAAATTATAGTATCAATACATTTTGTGGTGGAGTTTTAACGTTAGAAAAATAAATAAATTTGTTTTCACTAATATGAGACCACAAAATCTCTAAGTAGCTTCTGATTTAAACGCCCATCCGGCCAGCATAAGCTCTCGTGATTTCCAATGCGGCCCACCGAAGCATTCATAACAAAGAATGTGGTCCGCCATATAGAAAAGGTTGCCGACTCCTGACATAGAGGACCAATATTGAATCTGTTACAACCGCCGTAACTTTTTAGGGCGGTCTTACGTCAGGTGCGGCATGAGACACTTGACTCAGTGATGACGAACCTCGCAGTAGTTTAAGAAAGTCAAGGGTCTGTAAGATCTCCCTCGTCGTACGATATTTCTTTGTTTTGCCGCATTGGACATAAATGGTGTTAGTGCCGCGCTCTTTTCTTACGGGCCAATCCTTGAGTTCGTAAACAAGGGCTCAGTGAGTGAGAGTTCCCAATTTTTGGTTTCTCTGAAAATGACTGCCGAAGGAGTCATCCCCATAGATTTTTCTGTCTTTTGTACGCGGGGAAACCTATTACTAGTAGCCATCAGTGACTCATTGGATTCAAGGAGCATTTTATTGACCTTCCTGGGCCTGCAGAGAAGGAACCCCGGTTGCCTGGGTGACAGGGGTGATATTGGGCTTCGGCCCATTGCGGGGCGGCAGAACGTAGTCCGACTGCTGGTTGTTGCGGCATTCTTCGACGAAGCCTTTATAGGAACCACGCTTGGCGACACTGAAATAAGGTGAGGAAATGCGATTGTTGGGGAGTGAATTTCGCCGGGGAATGGTGGAAGGAAAATTTTCCACTGCTTATCAAGTTTCTATACGGCAGATTAGAGGACATTTATATAGACACACACGTAGGATAATTTCCGGCGGTTAGAAAAGTTATTTGAAAAGAACGGTCTTTGGATCACATTCTTACAGAATCCGTTTTCGTTCTGCTTGCATTTTCATAACTTTGATATCATTTTTATATTTTAAAATTTTTTATTAACATACCCTCTTGTTTTTCTATGAAAACGGATTTAATTTTAATGTTCTGTATAAACTAAAATGGAAAACACATTCCTTGAAACTGAAGTAATGTAGGAGAATTGCATATAAGAAAAGTATAAATATGGCGTGTTTTTCTCAGGAAATTCAGGAATCGGAATTTCTTTCGTTTTCAGTGAGGTGGTGGCCCTGATAGAGTGACACGTCTCAAATTTAGTATTTGATCACCGTATTTATAGTTGTTGTGACAATTAAAATTTTATTTTCTGTGATATTCAACCCTGGATTAGTTCTATGAAGGAGTACGTCATTTTCACCCTTTAATTCGATATAAGTGCAAACTGTTACATCAGGTTGAGTTATATGACTTTTAGTTAGTATTTTAGTGAAATCTTGGAATAATCAAATATGGTCACAGATAAAGCATAAAATGATTCTTCTGCTTTGCTCTGCAACAAATAAATTATTTATTGGGATATATTTCACTTATGAAAACAAAAATGTTCGCATATCGTTTCGTGTAAAATTGTAGCACTGATAGGACAATTTGACCCAAATATATCACTTTCATATTTTTATTTAGCAATAATCCAAAATAATAAATTTAATTCAAATCGGTCTAGACCAGGGGTCGGCAACCTTTTTGAAAAGTAGAGCCATTTTTTCAAAATTTCTATAGAATCCAACATAAGATGAGCCGCAGAGCATGTACAGTCATTTCCAAAAGTCAAGCGACACGGCTCGGTCACGCCACACATAGGCCGGAGCTGAAAGTTCCGAGTATGTTGGTACCCATTGCTTGAGGGGAAGCAGGAGAGGGGAATGATAGGAAGGGGTGGAAGACTGAGGAGGTGGGTTTTGAAGCCTGGGTAGGCGGTGCAGGGAGAAACGAACGGAATCAGAGCCGGTGAGACAAACGCCATTCAACAGTGCGAGAGCATCCAATCCAACTCGGAAAAAAGGACTCTCTGAGAGGTTGCCTTCGCATGCCAAGGGTAACAAGAAAACCTCCGAGAGAAGGAGGCGTGTAAACGGTTCGAAGAGAGGGGAACATGAAGAATATTCCGCGTCTAGAAAGCACTTGCGGAAAAGATGCAATATTTTCATCTTTGTGAGCGTTATTAATGCGAAAAGCTAGGCTGCACTTCACTTCGGAAAGCGTAAAAAATCATCAATGGGTCAATGGGAAAAATTATATAATACTCCATAAATTAGGATAAAAAAATGAGAGTTGTTGATTTTGTGGAGATCCTGAATGAGCATCTTCTGCCTATGTCAGACAGATAGTGCCAGATGGCGAAGACGTGGTAGTAATACAAGATAATTAATTCATCGTTAGATACGACCGGTGTAACTCGACAATTTTTTTGACCAGAACTGGATTATCAATGATCTGCCCTCCAGCTCGCTTGCCGGATAGGAATCCCATTGAGAACTTATGGGGTATAATGGTGAATGAGTGGACTGAAGGAAAGTTGAGGACGGCAGCCGCTCTTGAAGAGAATGTTATGGAACTCTAGGGCTCAATCGGACGACGACCACAAATATGTGAAAATCTAGTACGGTTCATTAACCGTCGAATGCAAGGAGTGATCGACTCAGGCTGAGACTTCACTAAATACTAAAATAAAACACTAAATAATCTTTCATTGTTTTCATTGCCTATTAAATGCTGCTAGAATAAAATTTTTATTAGAAAATTTAAATAAAGGCAATATAAAAACTATCTGTGAGAAAAGTGCTACATGTGATAAATTGCCATTTATTAGAGTTTTGGTAAAACTGATTGGATAAAGGGTGTAAATAATTCCTAATGTTCTCCCGAAAAAGCAATTTTCGTGCTGACAATTTCTTGACGCTTGAGTGATACAGTACGGTGGAATAAAAATTTTATTCCGGCGAGCGAGCTGGCTAGGGCAGAACACTGATATTCCAGTTCTGGTCAAAAAAATTGTCGAGTTACACCGGCCGTAACTAACGACAAATTATCTTGTATTGCTACCACGTCTTCGCCGTCTGGCACTATCTGTCTGACATAAGGCAGAAGATGCTCATTCAGTATCTCCACTAAATCAACAGCTCTCATTTTTGTTATCCTAATTTATGGAGTATTATATAATTTTTGCCCTTGACCCATTGATGCTTTTTTACGCTTTCCGAAGTGAAGTGCAGCATAGCATTTCGCATAAATAACGCTCACAAAGATGAAAATATTGCATCTTTTCCGAAAGTGCTTTCTAGACGCGAAATATTCATTTATGTTTCCCTATCCCATTGTAAGACATCACTGTGGACTTCGAACCTTTTACATGCCTCCTTCTCTCGGAGGTTTTCTTGTTACCCTTGGCATGCGAAGGCAACCACCGAGACAGTCCTATTTTCCGAGTTGGATTGGATGCCCTCGCACTGTTGAATGGGTTTTGTCTCATAGGCTCTGATTCCGTTCGTTTCTTCCAGCACGCCAACCCAGGCTTCGAAACTCACCTCCTCACTCTTCCACCTCACTATCATGCCCCTCTTCTGCTACCCCTCAAGCAGTGGGTACCAACATACTCGGAACTTTCAGCTCGGGACTATGTGTGGCGTGACCGAGCCGTGTCGCTTGACTTTTGGAAATGACTGTACAATGAAAAAATACGTATTTAATACCGTCAAGTCATATTAAATGACATCTATTTATTTAAAAGCTGCACACACATTTTGGAGATAATTCGTAAAAAGAACTTGAGAAACAAAAGAATATCTTACATAAGTTTATAGTATTAAATGAAAATATAAATAAGTATTCAAATGAAGCAAATAGATTCTTTGAGAAAACGAATCAATGACTACAGATGAAAATGTGAAAGTTGAAAATGATTTTTTTTACACAACAGCCGATACTGGATCCTTCTATTGAAAACATTTATATTATTATCAATTGAGACCGTCATTGTCGTCTGTTACAATTCAAGCGGGAGAGTGGGCGTCGGGAGCCGCAGGTAATTCCTTAAAGAGCCGCATGCGGCTCAGGAGCCGCGGGCTGCCGACCCCTGGTCTAGACTGTATAGCGTAAAGACGGCAAACGGGCATAACCAGCATATACTCTCTGCGCAGAGATATCATTATATTTGTCGAAAACATATTTAGATGCACGATAGAAATTGTTCGCTCTCATGGCTACGGAGGATTTTTTTAACGAAGGCACAGATAGATTACCAGGACATGATTGAGTTCTGGAATGAACCGAGCCTTCTTCAATCTATTCAGACTCTGTTTCTCTCTGATGCAATATCAAGTAGGCTTCGGAGAAACGCTAGCTTAAAGAGCGAGGAAACGATTCATTTCTTTCCTACGAAGACCTCCAATTTTCGAAAAAGCACAAATAAATAAGACGATTTTTCGAAAACAGTGAAAAACGAAACCTTGCAAATTGGCATAGATTTTAAATAGTTCCACAAAAGAATGCATAAGGTTACATTTGAGCACCATCTTGAGTTAAATGCGAAGCAATTCAGTTATAATTTAATAAAAAATGTTCCCTTTATTCTTTACTAGTATAAATGCCCGCCAAAAATGACGGGGACGATCGATTACTCTGAAATAAAATTGAGGCAGTCTTCTTTGACCTGAAATCATACCTCCTGCTGAGAGGGTTGCCTTCGATCCGAGCGAAGGTTCGGAGCCCTCGCCGCGAGTATATATTGTGCTTCAAAAGCTGACCTCAGTCCCCTCTTGCCAGGTATATTTCTGTTTTTCAGAGCGTGACAGAGGGAGTGACAAAAGGACAAAGGGACATAATAAGGCTTTTATATATAACCGATACATTAGAACGTTTTGTTATACCATAAGGCTATCCTGAAAATTTCATAAAATTCGGTTGAGTCATTTGCGAGATATTAAGCTTCAAAAAGCATCATATGACAAAGGGACAAAGTGACAAAGTCTTTTATATATGTTTTATGATGGCAACCTCTGGGCCGAAATGAAAGTCGAAAAAGTGTAAAGCAAGAAATGGGCTTGCTAAAAATATGTGAGGCAAGCAAGGCACAAAGTAACTTTGCGGAATGTTTGTTTTAAAACAATTAACAAATAGTACTAAGCGTTTTGATTACATTTATGACGACCTGTCGGAGTTCTCGTCTTAATATTCTACAGACTGACCTCTCCAAATTGGATGTCATAGATAAATTCCCTCTGTATGTTCGTGGAGTATTTCATAATATGAAAAATTATGTTGCAGTATTTTTCACATTGCATGCCAAATCGCACTGTCAACACGAGAGACACCATAGCTCAGAATAATCTCACAATTGTACCTATCAAAATGAATTCTATCTGTAATAAATGAAATGTTTACACGTTCCTCAAATAAGGTATTCTGTTAGTTTTGCCTCCTTTAACGAATATACCAATTTTAATACGCTCTATATATGTCCTCGTTCTTTTTCAGGAATAATACATAAATCATATATTCTCTTGTTTGTTCGTTCTTCATTCCCTAAAAATTCCAATTGTGATTTTTTCATATGGGTATTACAAGTATTATGTTTGATCAGATGTTTAGGCATCATGATACATAGGGCGAAATTTAAAGCGCAGGCACAACAAATGTTATTTTAATATATTTCAATAAAGACTTTATTTAAAAGTAATTTTTCGTTGCTCTCGATAGGCACTCTGTATTCAAAGTAGATTCGTCTTGAGTCTTAAGTATTGAAAATAATTTTAAAGTATTCTTCAATCATAAATAATCTACAGACTATACGATATACATATTATATCAAATGTGCGTTTAGTCTCATTTCATAGTTAGGAATGCATAGAATATAATTGTGGTAATCCAGGATATTTTCAGAAAATTTTGTGAGAAACTGATTGAAAACGAGCTTCAGATTCCCAAAAAGGTATGCTACGATTAGTTATCCTGAACAAGATGAAGCGCCAAATGTAACAAATTGTTTAATTTCAGAGATACATTTAAAAAATTTAGCGCATAGTTAATTACTGAAAAGATAGAAACCAATTTCTTAATTTCTTAATATAGCAATACAGCATCATATGTTCATTAATTTCCGTTTCATTTTAAAAACTTCAGCGAATCTCAATAATTCGCCGACGAAGGGCTCAATGGCACAATACCATTTGAATTTGAATGTTAATACATGGTAAGCATTTAAAGTGGAAAATAACAAATTGAGCTACGTCGTAGAACGTTCTTTTTTGGCTTAGGCTACTTCGTGATAAATTATGTCTGCGTTTCATGAAAGAAAAACTTTAAAAGCCTACGTCATTTTGCAAGTTATCCTATCGCAGATAAGCTGTCTTTTAATGTGTACAGGATTGAATTCAGAAGTAGTTTATTGCGCGCCTTAAACATTTTACAGGATATCTTAAGGTTTAATTTTCTTTAGAGATGAAAGACTACACAGGGAAAAATGGAGATCGCGAGATAACATTTGAGACGACAGCAAAGGTTTTAATTTGACAGAAGTTGACGAGCGACTACGAGATTATATCCCTCCAGGCGAAACGTTTCCATTCATTTGAAGTAGAACAGTGCGGAATTGTTCCTTAAGCGACTTCTCTCATTGAAGTGCACTCGAGGGGAAGTGACGCAAGAAGGTGAACACTTCAAGATCCGGATTTGTAAAGCTTTCACCGTGAGGATATTGTGCACGAGACGGATACGAAAAAAGAACCGCTGTTAATTTTCCGTCTTAGTGAATGCTACTTTTAATCTTGAGATAGTTGCTGGACGATAACCTTTTTTCTCTGCAACCAAAGAAATAACGAGGAGGCAGTCATTTTTTAAAAATTTTCCTCTCACGATTATGAATATGTCGGAGGTAATCTAATTATTTCGTGATGAATTACCAAGATAATGGGCGCGCACGTGTGAATATGTTAATCGATTCTTACTCTAGGAATTAAGCGTCATATCACGGGATATAAACAGAATCCAAATTAAGCTTTATAAAAGTTTAGCTACGGACGAATAAAGATTTGTTTTATTTTGTAATTTAACAGAACAGTTGGTTGGAATTAATATGTACTATCGAAACACTTCAGCACATTTTGAGCAATAAGATTGATAGTGAATGACATTCATACTGTTTTCAAGATTGCAAATTCATTTTAAAGATGTTTTGACGTTTGATCTTCATTACGTTAATTTAAGAAATTATACTTATTGAAGGGGTTTAGAAGGGTTAATACTTTGAATGTACTTTAGTATTCGTTTACAGTGTGAATTGATTTAAATATATCATCATATGATTAGATATTGTTCCAGATGAAGTAATAGTGTATATCATTTTTTCAGTCGCTCAGTAACTCAGTGCATACCAATGTTAACAGCAAATGAAGTCAACGGACACGCCCAATGCACGATTTCAACACCTAAATAGGAGTTTGATATCTTTCCCTACACTTTCATCATAGAATCATAGAAATCATATCAAAACACAGGATAATCTCGAAGTACTGCTATAATAAGAGTAGGGTTAATGGCATTAGCATTAATGGCGATAAGACCACTTTTAATTTTCGATCGACTATATAATTATTAATAAAATAGTACAAATTCTATTTACTTGATAAAACTTAAATTAAACCGAATAAAACGATTCAATTTTAAAATAATTGCTAAATAAATAATTAAAGGATTAATTACGTCTAGAAAATTAAAAGTTATTTAGACAAAATAAATTCGTTACTTTGCCTGAAGCCCGCATGCTTTAAAAAACATTCCTTAATATTAAAAAAAAGCATAAAATTTACTGCGCAGATATCATAGGAATTCAGAATCACCCGATTCATCTAAGTGAAAAAAATATCTTTCCCGTTAAAAAAAAAAAAAGCAGTTACTTTTGCAATTCCTCGACCGCCATATTTATGCGCCGCTTTCTCTCCCTCGCTTGATACTCTTGGCATTGAAAGCGAATAAAATATAAATAAATAAACTTTCAGGTTCATAGCGGAGTGGAAAGCAATCGTCGAAGGACAATAAAACAAACCCCAACCCTCTCTCCCTCTGTCTGTCGGAGCGAACCTCACCCTCCTTTTTCCCCGGTCCATCCTCCCTCTATCCCCTGCAACCACCGCTTTCCTCCTTTATCCCTCCCTTCCTCTTTCATCCTCTATCCCTTATTCATCTTTCATTCCCCTTTCTACCGCTCCATATCCCATAGCTTCCCTTCCCATATCTTCCCTGCTTCCCCCCTTTCTCATCCCTCTCGCATCTCCTTCCCTCCCCCTTCCCCCCCCCCCCGACTTCCCCTTCACCCCTCCACCCCATCTCTATCCACCACCCCATTTCGTCCCTCCCTATAGCGTAACCTTCACCCTTAACCCTCCCTTTCGACTCCCGTCCATCCCTCTACCCAACATTTATCCACTCACCTTCGCCTCCCTACCCATACACACTCCATCTCTTACCTCCACCTCCACCCCCGAAAACCCCCTCCTCCTCCTCCTCTTGTCTCTCTCACTCATTTACTCCCCCTTTATCCCCTCGGGAGCAATTGGGGGATGCGACCGTAGGGCGAGAGGGAGGTCGCGGGATGGTAGGATGGGGGGGTGGGGGGTGGGGGGAGAGGGGAGGGGAGAAGAGATGGTGAATGTGGCGCCACGGTGGAGGACAGAGGAGGGAGGGAAGCAGCGGTAGATTGAAAAAAAAAGATGTCGAATCGGGTGATCTCTTCTCTCGGGAGGGTATTGCTTCGTTTTCACTGCGGGTTTTGGGGCTGAAGGGGATCGTACGTTTGACACTCGGGGGTTAGAAGAGAGGTTGGGAGAAAAGGGGAGAGGTCGCCGCTAACTCTAGGTATGGAGGATAACCTCCCCTACTCTCTCTCTCTCTCTCTCTCTCCTCTTCGGCTCGTACAGTCCGACTAATATTGGGTTTACGGTAGAGTGGGCGAGACTCTCGACTGTGTCTGTAGAATGGTGGAAAGTGGGGGAGGGGGAGAAGGGAGGGATATATGAGGAGCGTGGGTAGTGAATGGAGAATGGCGAAGAGAAGAGAACTTTTGTGGGTGGGTTGGTGGGGTGGGAGAGCGAAGGGGGAAGGTAGACGCGCCTGGATACCGCTGGGGACGCGAACTTTATTAAAAAGACACGAGGGAAGGAATGAAGGAGGGGAGTGAGAGAGAGAGAGAACACCCAACATATATGAGATGTGTATAAGGAGGGGGGAATGGAAAGTTTTGGGACTGGTAGGTTTTATTTTTCGAGGAAGCTCCATAAGGATTTCAGGCAGTCTGGGAAGGAAGGAGAGGTGGAGGAGGCGGATTGTACAGAGATTGTGTGTGTGTGTGTGTGTGTATATATATATATATATATATATATATATATATATATATATATATATATATATAGAGAGAGAGAGAGAGAGAGAGAGAGAGAGAGAGAGAGAGAGGGAGAGAGAGAGGGAGGGAGGTAGAGAGAGGGAGGGGGGAGAGAGAGGGGGGAGAGAGAGGGAGGGGGGAGAGAGAGGTAGAGAGAGAGGGAGGGAGGTAGAGAGAGAGAGGGAGAGAGAGAGGGAGAGAGGGAGGGAGAGAGAGAGAGAGAGATGGGGAGGGGAGAGAAAGAGGAGTTGAAGGAGATTGGGGTGAGATATGAAAGGTAAACAGGAGGATATATTGGGCACGGTTGAGTGGAACTGATGACTTGATGATGATCAGGTGCTTCATTATTTTTCATGGCAAAAGTCATTAATTTTAGGGAAGTAACGACAAGAACGAGTAGAGAGAGAGAGAGAGAGAGATAGAGAGAGAGGGAGAGAACTCGTCGTTTCTAATTTGACTTATATCGCGATGAATCTTGTTTTAGGAGATTTAATGATTTCCCCCTTCCTTCCTTCGTTCTCTCAACGTTGAGACGGTCGGTGAAAAAGAAATGGCTCCTTTTCAAAAATTCATGCTTGGAAACTCACGGATACGATAATTCACGTGGGAATAGACATATTAAGCGTCGCGGCAAATAATGTTGCGTTTATTAATATTTATTCGTGCGATCGTGTGTATGATCTGTACATACATGCCGTCCAAAAAGGAGGTGCGTGGGAGGAAATGCCAACTCTGTTTGCAAATTGGAATTGGATTTCTGAAGTGGATTTTAATGACTCGTGCGTATACTGACAACGAAAATTGTTAACTAGCCTTTATACTTCAGTAAAAATGTTTGTCTGAAATTGGAAATAGTTTCGGGTTCTTCTTCGCTCATGATTTCTATTCACGCTTAATCTTTATTGCTTGGATGCTCGATTGATTTATGCGTAAAGCTACGTAAACATTTACACTCTCTTGCATTGGTGTAGCTCCGATATCAAGTGAAGACTGACATAGATGTTCATTCATTTATATAAAATGTTTACATTAGCCGTCTAATGTCTTTTAATACCACGTAATTATTTCATAAAAGCAAAATTCATTAGCCACAGTGCTCAGGACTTTGCTAATTTACGTTTTAAATTATGAATAATTTACAAAAATATAAATAAATCATTCGAAAAGTCAAAAGCTTGACATTTAATAAAAGTTACGGGGTAAACCCTTTGGATTGCATACGGAGTTATTTGTAGATTAAAAGTTTATGACCCCTTCCATTGAAGGATGTTCATTTGCAGAGTCGTGCGTCAACATTCCTCCACCTTTTATTGACAATATATACCCTATTGAGGTATGGATCAATAAAAACCGTGCTGTTTCATAGGAACATAATTGCTTTTTATTTAAGTTTCTATCATCATAATATTTCTCTTAATAGAGATAAGATTCATACAGTAACTTGACAGGTGATAATTGTGAAATATCTTTGTAGTCCGAGGTTCCAGGTAGCAGTAAATCTTGTGATATAATTAATTGAATACAACACATGAGTCGTAATAATAACGACATAAATTCATACGGAGTAACACATAAAAGGGCATTTCAAATTATATAAGTGAAATGGGTGTTTGCGATAAAAGAAGCTGGTACTATGTCAAAACGTCTTAAATAGCGGGATTATTAAATACTTTTTATCCAGTTATTCCAACTACTATCGATTACTGGTTCTCAAGATCCTATTCTCTCTGTCTTCCCACTCTTCATCCATAATACCTCATTAATCCATCAGGAGATAGATGAAAACTCTCTACGTCCTTATAAACTTTCCTCTTTGTTTTTATCCAGGAGGTGACCAGTCAAGTGCCCGTTTCCGCCATCTTCCTTCATCCATTCTCTGCACATGGCACATGCCATTGCAGCATTTTGTTTTCAATCCCCTGAACCTTTATCATTTCTCCCATCTTTTCGTTTATTATCCTTTAATGAGCCTGTCAAATTAAATTATCATGGCTTGGAGTAGATGGAAATGTTATTTTTCTTCGAAGCGTTCTCTCTCTTTTACAAGTTTATTTTATTATAAAGGTTGCATGGATACGAATTGAAAATAGGAGTCAAGAACGCCTAAAAGTATCTATTACTTCAAAACAAAACTCTCGAGAAGTTGTTCGACCCAGATTAAATTTATATATGGGAAACATTTGTAAAAACTTGTGCAAAAACAGGACCATAATTTGGTTGATACTTCAGTAATGCCAGACGTGAGAGTTTGAGCCTCATAAAATATTACGCGAAGCGTCTACACGGAAATTTATCGAGCAAAACTGTACAACATTCAACGTCTGTTTCCATGAGACATCTAAGACTAATAGGGATTTCCAATTTGGGACTTCAGGCCAGGAAACTGAGCGACGAAGAAAAAAGAAGGAAAAGAGATAGGAAAGGAGGAGGAGAGTATTGGCCGTAGAAAGGGTATCCAGACGTCCCGGTTATTATCTCGCTTACCTTTGTCAATTATTTGCGCCTTTACAATCCAAAAAGACTTTTCCGAGATATATTATTTTCCTTTATCAATTGTTTGTCCTATTTCAACAGAAATAATTGCGCGCAGTCACTTACTCCACAATTTTTGTCAAATGCGGCTTTAAACATTTGTCGCCATTTATTTACCTGACCAATTCTGTAATAGTTCTGCGCACGAATTGTTTGAATTTCTAAAATCGTTATAAAAATAATTAAAAGTTTGATAAAATCAAGAAAAATCGGCGCGACATTTGATTATATAGCATGCAAAGGGCAAAATGGCTCAAAAATCACATGTTGTCCAGGTTTTTTCACGGTTTTTCTTCCTCAGAACACTCACAGATGCCGGTTTTGTTTCCTCAGGATCTGATCACCCTGGCTGTAGGCTGAGTCGAGAGAGGGGGGGAGGGAGGGAGAATGCAGTTGAAAAGGGATACACAGGAACAGAGGTCGGATAAGGTATGGAGGGGGAGAAATGGCAAGGGGAGTGGGGCAAAGAGAAATAAGAGGGGTTCTCGACTCTGGGGCTTGAATCGACATGTACAGTAATTAATACCAACTGGAGGCAAGTGGAGTTACTTGGGGGAGGGGAGGCAGAAAATTCCGGAATGGGGTGTGGCTTCGAGGTTCTAAAAAAAGAAAAGGAAGGAGAGGGGGGGGGGGGGTGAAGAGATGGGATGGAGCGTAAGCAGACGAGAAGGAGAAAGAAAGAGAGATACGTCAGGAAGATGGGGGGGGGGGGGGAATAAACGCAATTTTTATTCAGCATCGAATCTCTTTTATTTTGCCCCGGAGCGGGGATGAGGACGAAAGGGTCTATAAGGCTTATTGTTAGACTCTTGAATCGCGATTTTTCGAAGGACGAAGAAAAAAAAGTTACTGGAAGAAAGAGAGGGAAGTTGTAGAAAGGGAAGTACGAACCAATCCAATGAAAGTGTAAAATCAATGGGTAAAAAGGGACTGCGAATATATCGGTAGAAGAAAACAAGTTCGCATCGAGAAATCCGGAAAAAAATATAATAAATACAAAACCGGGGACTTCGTTCGACTCGTTTTCGTTTTTTTTTTGGAATACGCGAAGTTCTATAATGAATGGATTACGCACTCGAGTTTTCATCCGATCATAAAACGCTCGAGATGTGACGCTGATCTTACCACTGCTACACACGAAAACGATAGGCAGGAAAAGACAAAAAATGTTATCTAGTTTCATTATTTTGTATCCCATACAAAGATTAGGTGCGTAGTACTTCGAAAGGATTCAAAATTTCGATTCCTCTCATAATGTCACTTTTTTCAACATTCCTGCCGTACTATATCAAAAGTTTGCTACGCCTTTCTATTATGAATTTGTGTCATTCCTTGCATGCCACCGTTTGGACTTATTTTATTTGCAGCATATACTGTTTTCTTATTAAAAGAAATTCTGGATAATAATATACAGAAAATTCACAGCGCAGAGGGAAATGAAAATAACAATAAACTTCCTTTAAAAGATCTTTTGTAATTTTTCGATGAATTAATGTGCCACGTAGTGTAACTTTGCGTGCCACATTAGGCACGTAAGCCGTATACAAGTACATTATCATTTTTATGGCAGAAAGCAAAAATTTCGACTCATGCGTTTAACTTCTACGACTTCCTGATGAAATTCTAACGATATCACTTCGTCTATCTGGAGTGAAAAACTTTTTTTGTTCCAATGCGTAACAAGCATTTTAGTCGATACAGAATGCAACTAAATATATCTCTCGAATATGTAGCATTGTTAGCGAATAAAATCACGATAAATAATTTTCCTTTTCACTGCTCGCAGTTTTTATTTGTAGGCTTTGGAAGATATTATCTCCACATTTCGAGTCCTCTCATATTTCCAAATGTTAATGAACAATCGTAAAAAAGAAATTTTTTCTCAGAAAGATACGCATCATTGGCAATTGAAACACTCTTCCCTCTCCTACGGGATAAATAACTCTCGTAGGGTAAAAAAAAACAAACGATATCATTATTCTTATTTTCGGAAACGCCGAATGCTCGATGGTTGGTGTGTTTTTTTTTCTCTCCCATTTTTTTTTTCGGAATCGCATCAAGATGCTAATCTCGTACGATGGCTTCTTAGGAATTCTTACTGCGGTATTTTCGTCGAGAAGAAGGGGAGTGGGAGGGAAAAATAGACGGAGGCTTTAAAACGGACGCAGTCTCGGAATGGAAAAAATTATTATTTTTGCCAAGTCCTTTCCGCTTTTATTTCTCTCTTCCGTCATTTGCGCCTTTTTACCTCACTATATATATATATATCTTTCATCCCTTTCATTCCCATCTCTTTCTTTTTTATTTTCCCCTTTTAAAAAATTAAATAAACGAAACACTTTGAACTCTAAGGCGAAAGCGAAGAGAGAAACTTAATCCTTATTTCCCTCTGAGAAGGAAGCGAAAGAGGAGAGAGAAAACAAAAACGCGCTGATAAAATAAATAAACAAATAATTAACAGTAACTCGCTTTTGGTTTTGATCTGCGATGCACGTTACATTCTTTGGATTTGTTGGCGCGTGTTTGGATTAGCGCTCGCCAAAGTGGAAAGAAAAAAATAACCCTTTTCTCTCTTTTTTCCCGCTCCTCCTTCGTAATTCATTCCAAGAATCGAAAAAAAAGGCGAGATACGCTTTTGGACAAGACTTTTGAAATCTTTTCTTCCGTTTGAAGGAAAATAAAGGAGGAGGAGAACCTTTACCTTTATGTGCGATGCGTATTTATCTCGCGAGAAAATTTCCCATTCCGTCTTTCACTTCCTTTTCTTTAAGCAACCCTCGCCGCGGAACTCTTGACTGACTACCTTTTTCTCGCTCTCTCTATCTTGATATAAAACGTAACCCTTTGAATTTCAAAGAAGCAGGAAGGTTAATAACTTCGAGGATTTTCTCTTTACTTACGGTTAATATATATGCGCGAGTCTCAAGGGATGAAAGTCTGCGTTATATTTAAAAGAGCACTTAATTCTCCTCCATTTTATGAAAAGTGGTAATGACCATGAACACCTATATGATAGAACCTATTTATCAATATTGAAATGAGTAATTTCAGCCTGGGTACCTAATACATTTTACCGTAAGAAATTCATCTTGAGTTAATGCTATTGCTAGAATAAAATCTAAATAAATGTTTTTATTAGCTTCCATTCGGGTTTGGAACTATATTATCCAAAGGTAGGTTTAACTCTACCGATTATTAAAATAACCACCTTACCTTAAATTTGACTTTGATTGACTGATTCTCCATTATCCTTAAATAGCATTAAAACCGAAGCCTAATGTCTCTAACCTTTCTATTGTTAAGGTTTTCTAACTTCCACTTCTGTTAAAATATAACTATTTGCATTTTGTTATTGTTTTGTTTGCATATAAATTTCTTAAATGAGGTTTATTGTCCGAAAATATATAATTAAAAAACCTTTTTGTAGTGAAAATTTGATTAACTCTATACAAGGAATTTACTTAAATAGCAGTCTTGCCGTGACAAAACATCTACCATCTTGCGGATAACCGATTCGACTACACTCGATCTTGTTTTACTGCTTAGTACAAATCTCTCGTGTACCAATCGCAAATATTTTAATTAAATAGTTTTATTAATGAATGGAATGTTTTATTTCGAAAATTGCATCATCTGATTTACTATTAACATAGGCATTTATAATTTTCTTTCGTTTTTGTTAGTTTACATAACAACTAAAACTTGGTTTGCAAACGGTATATCATGTGAGTTTTAGATAAATTATGTTTTTTTTTCAATTGGGACATTTAAAACGGTAAATATTGCGTTGCTATTGACTAATATTGCCGTTCAATACTTATTTTATACATAGAATATATGTAATGTCTAATTCTAAGTTTATTCTATTTATTTATGTACTCAAAATTGACTTCACAGCTACTAATCTTGTATCCACAAAAGTTTTATTATATGTAACTTTAATGTATATAGAACTATCTATTCTGGAATTTTGGCTTTTGTAACTTTTGTCATTTTTGAGTTATTATATACACGAACAGACAGACGGATGGATGAACCGAATATATAAGCGATTTTTTTAGAAAAAATCTCAAAGAAGAGTATGTTTCATTTCCTTAATAATGTACCAACTACTAATATTAAATCATTATCCATAAGATTGTATGAGTATATAAGAAATTCCATCGTTGTTTGGACACGCCGTTACTCTGACACCATCACCCTTTCTGGTTTCTTGAGTGTTTACTCTTTTCTTTCAGCGTGACGTATCGTCGGATACTCCTAATAGCGACTGTAAACGTATAGCGCGACGAAACCTGTTGCATTGCTATCCGGAAGGGCCACCTCAGAGAGTATACACTTATTTTTTATAGGCTGAGACGCCGTTTTCGGAAAAAAATACGACGATTCGAGCAACGGTCACCGTCGTGTCCTCCTACTATAGTATAGTAATGACTTATTGTTAGATGTAAAAGTTTCTCACGGCCCAACCTGAGACTTTTAGTGACTCGATTTGCACTGTTTATATTCTTAAGCATTAGTATTCCCTTAAAAAATGTAGGCAACTTTTGCAGGTGATTTTTCGACAACCTTGTGATTACTTATTCTGCACCTTACCCGAAGTTTTACGCATTATATAATATTTGGTAACAGTAAATATTATCTCTGTCAGAAATATAAAAAAACTATATCACTCACGGTGTAGCTCATTTTTATTTAGGTTTAAAAATATTTTAAAAACTGGGTGATTGCACTTTCCTGCGCAAGTAAGGACATAATTCAATTCGATCGTTTGGAGAAAACATTAAAAGTCGAATAAAGGCAAATTTTTCATTCGTATAGAAATTATGATTGCCATGACCGCATATTGCATTGTCCCCACTTTTGGAATTTTTTATGCGTCAACTGCTTATATTTCGTATAAAAAATATAATGGAAGTGAATTTTTATTTATCGAGTTGCTATTTCCAAGGAAAATTAAAATCTAAAAAACTTCAAATCTTTGTTAAAAAATTGAATCCAATACAATTATAAAGTAATGCAAAACATAATATCAAAAAACTAAATTTTGCTCATAGACATTGTGATTTATTTTAATAGGAGTTGAATCTTGTTAACCAGTAAACTTATAGCAAAATTTGATATTCTTTTCCAATAAATACATGTAAAAACTGTAATGTTACTCAAATTTTACCCTCGGTGTCATTGCAGGATCTGTTAACTAGTAAAAAAAGTTTTGTATGCATCTTTCCATCCAGAATATTTTGTCCGTGGAGGTAGAACTACATTACTGCGGCATTTAGCTAAAAATAAATGTTCCAAAATAAAAGGAAAATAAACTCATTACGTCTTAATTCAATGGGGATTACTAAGCAAAAGAGTTCGTTTGAAGAGGAAAGGATTCGGCTTACACGACACGTGTATAATCTTTTGTTGAATTTTCATCATCGTCATCATCACTAGATCACAGTCTCGGATAGATAATACCTAAAATATACCCTCGAAGAGCGGAGTTAGGTAACAGGATAGCTGCTCATGTCGCACTGAAAACAACAAAGTATCGCTGAATAAAATCAGATATTATCATGAGAGGCTATGCTGATACAATTAAACAGGGAAATTAAATTGAGTCGATGAAGCGATTTTGAAACTTCCATGTTTGCATATCGAATACCAGTTTCAAAATACCCTCGAGCAATTTTAATACAAACTTCACTACAATAATACGCTAGCTGAAAATGTTTCGCCTTTAATGACGCAAAAGCTAGTCTTTTTATTTGCAAGGCCGGATTTTCTAGCTTATCTCTCGGATCCTATCTCTCTCAATTCCCATTCTATAAAATCGACACGTAGCTTCCTGATTCTCTTTATTTTGACTCGCATGACAGGCTGCCACTCGACGTTGCATATAACTCAATACTTACCTTCCGATGTTAAGATATTTATCTGCCGTTCAGGGAAAGATTGAGGCAAAATAGTGTGTCATGTCTTGACATTTTTTTGTCAGCTTCAACACATCTTTAAACCTCAGACTACCAAGGGGGGTAACGAGATTACCCAGACACTAATTTTTTAGATATCTTCCTTAAACTTTTTTTTCTGATTTCTGCCCTTCCGTGTATTTGGTGTGTAATGCATTTTAAATATCATTACGAAAAAATTCAGACCATATCCAAAATATTCGGAGAAATATCAAAAAATGTCTTACCGATTTACCCCTCTTGGCATTAATCGGAACAATATTCCTCATAAAAATGCACTAATAAAGGCTTTAATTATGTTAACGTATCTTATCTTGCTATTGAGTCTCTCGTGCCAATTTCCATCATCTATATCTATACACTAATATACAAAATCGTTCGTTTGTATGTATGTTACCGATAAACTCGAGAACCGCAGCAGTGATTTGAACGGGAGTTTCACTGGTATATTCCTTATACTTCCAGGAGTAACATAGGCTATATTTTTCTCAGGTCTGAAGGGTCATATTTTAGGAAAAAAACAAAAACTTGACACCCATCTTCAATCAGCGAGAAAAGCAACTCCAGGCATGCGCCACTAACTGCACTATCCACTTCTTCCCGGTGGCGATCTTAGGAACTAGGATCGCATTCCCCTCTTGCCCTCCCCTCACGCCTCAGCGAACACCCATTTTCCTAGGCTACTTCATGACGTTTAAGGCTAGGGCCACACGGGCGTTTTTCGCGGCGAAGGTGATCGTGAAGAATTGCACCGGCGCGCCGGTGCAATTAACCGCCTAGAGGCGGCCACACGAGACGTTCGGAAACGATCGTTGGAAAATTCGAGTGCCAGACGGAGCCGGTAATAAAACAACCGACAGATAGCGTTGCACGTGCATACATTTCATACTTTTTCCCGCGACAGAGGGGCGACGGGAAAACGCTCCATGAGGCCACCCGAGGGCGTTTCCGACACGCTTTCGAAACGCGCCCTGGCCCATCCGTCCGTCGCGCCGCGGCGTTCGACCTTGAGAATGCGTCCCTCCTGCAGTCGAAAAACGCCCGTGTGGCATACTCAATAAGGAAACATAAGACCTATTTTGTAGCGTTATCATGACGCGGAAAAACGCGTGTGGCCCTAGCCTAAGAGGTGTGGCTCGGACCGCGCGTCGCTCACTATGCATGCGCAACACGTCTCGCACGCACCCTCGCTCGACGCTCCGCTCGCTCACTTGGTACATTCCTACGCGCTTTCTTTCTACATAAAGTTTCCAGCACAGCTTAGATTGTGTTTTGAAATTTCTATGGTTTTAAAATGCCTAAAGTTAAGTCACAGTTGTCTAAATCATCATCGAGGTATAGGAGAGCAGTGCTATCGAGAAATAATGAAACACCCGAAGAATGTGAGTTACGGCTTTCTCAAATGCGTTCAATGAATAATGCCAGGCTCCTTGACGAGACAAACCCTGAGAGAGAGAGCCCCGTTTGAATGAAAATCGCTTGCGTAATTCTCGAAATAGAGCAGCCGAATCAAGTACACAGAGAATAACGAGTTCGCACGGCTCAAAGTAGGAATGTTGCGTCCAACCCAACCCACGGATTCAAGTCGGCGTTTTCATACGATCCTGCCATAAACTAGGCTGACCATCGTGACATTTCGATAGGGAAAATGGGCAAAATTTGTGGACATTGTCACGCGAAAAAATGTCCCAAGGAAAATGATGGTATGTGTTGCTCGAATGGTAAAGTTCGCTTACCAGAATTTGAAAATCTTCCAGAACCACTGAAAAGTTCATTGCGCTTTTAATACGAGATAGGGAGGGAGAGAGATGGATGGTATCGGAGGGGGGAGATGGAGAGAGGGAATTAGAGGGAAGGGGTGGATAGAGGGAGGAGGGTGGGAGATGGTGGGGGAGGGAGGGAAGGGGGGAGAGGGGGAGAAGGGAAGGAGAGGGTGGAAGGGAGGGGAAGTACTATCTTATTATTGCTATGCTTACATGTTACACGGTCAAAAATTTAGATTCACTAAATCCGTTGAAATTCAACGGGCACTCCTGCTAGTGTTCTATATTTTCAGCAGAAGCAGATGATTAAAAGAATGTTGTCATTATCGTGGAAAAACTTTAAGGCCTTACTCTTTTGAAAATTAGTCACCGCCACAAAGAATAAAAGATGATATAATTACTTTCAATATGGATCTTTCACAACTTTTGGTCTATATTCATTAGAAACATCATATTCCTTTTAATGATGCGTCAATATCTGAGTGTCTTGATATAGGTGTTTGTTCATTAGACTGTGTATGTCCTACTACGATTTTTTATAAATATAGAATTATTGTATGTACATATTTAAACTACTATGTTGGAAATCTAAAATTGTGTATCATAGAGATAATTACGTAAGTTTATGTAAAAGTTTTGGATTGATACAACTCAGCTGTCGTCGCTATATAGCATACATGTTATTTTTTTAAAAAAGTTTTGGTTGGTTCTGTTCAATCTTCATTTTTATTATCCCAATTAAATATCTGTGTACCTCTTAGGAGGACGCGCCATACGTTATTGTTTCGTCCGCTGAGATGTAAAATCAACTTAATTTCTAACTCTGTTCTTTTTAGAATAGAAGATGAGTTTAACTCCATATTTAGTGTAACAGATGTTGATATCATCCATGATCCTCTTTCAAACTAAAAAGAAATTTCTCAAATATTTTAAATTATTGTAGACATTTTATTGTATGTATTGTATTTTATTGCATGAATTGTATTTCATTGTATGTAATGTATTTTTTTGTATGTACTATATTTTATCTTATACATCCTATCTTTTGTGAAGCAATACTCTGTATTTGCTATTTTATATTTTTAATGTCATCTATTGTTATTTTTAATTTTTTGCACATATTTATTACTAGCAAAAATTCCCGGCGTTGTCCGTGGAAATTTGGTTCAAATCCGATTCTAGATTCTAGATGATATATGGAATTTAAGAATTCACTCGGCCGCCGTTTTGAATAAGACGGGCAGAGAGAAAAAAAACCGCGTATGAATTATTTTGGGAGCCCTCCACAATCGTATCAAATTTGATTCAAATCAATAGTAGGACTTGGGAAAATACGCGTATTTTAATCAGTCGGTTTAATCAGTCCCTGCCGTCCAATTACGGATAAGGAAGTAAGTAGTCGTTTCTCACCTTTCTCACTGTGTATAATATGTAGAGTTACCTGTTCTTTGAGAACAGGAAGTTTATGAGAACAGTTACATTATTGAACAGTTTAGACATCAGAACAGTTCGAAAAGAACTGTCCCGTTCTTTCTGACTCACCTCTAGATGGCAGTGATTAGCATACAAAGTTATTTTGCTTTTGTACAATTAATATAAAACATTTGGTATTAAAAAGTAGCCTACGACCTTCTTATTTGTGAAGAAAGTATTTGTTGACAGTTTCATTATTCTAGCTTTAACGATGTGGAAATATGTATATGCACAAACAAACAGACTTTCATAAATATATAGGAGATTGATCTTATACTTGTATTGAAAGTAACAAATATCAAATTTGAACTTCCTAAGTTGATTTAATAGAGAGTTATCGTCGAAAAACCAAATCGATGCCCCCCAAACCCCCACTTAAAATATTTTTGAGATACACCATATCTTATAAATATTTTAGTGTGTATGTGTGTATGTTCTTTATACGTTTTTACACCGTTGAAGCTATCGAATTAAAAAGTTTCATGGGCCATCCCATGGACCAAAGGAAGAACTTGGTCTAGGTTTTCAGACCGTGGAGTCTCTTATACCCCATGGGGTCAACAAAATACTATTTCCATAAGAATGTATGGGAAATGGTGTGGAGAAACCCCAAAATGCCATGCAGCCCTTCACTAATGTGGATATAAATATACCTAAATATTAACTTGCGATCACGGGAAATAGCTTATTTTACGCATGAAAGACTGAATATTTTAATTCTGTCGTATTACATGCTAAATCACTCGAAAGTTTCCTTTAAGCGCAAAATTTATCGGTTTAGATGACAATTTTCCAGGCGGCAACAAAGCTAAATTTCTTAATTGTTGTCCTCTTCAAAGTTAGAGATATCCACGCCGTGGCGCGCCGTAGAGGAAGAATAGCTAACTCCAAGATGAAGGGTACAAATGGATTCATGCCTAAATATAATTTATGAATATTTTTAAAGTGAGTCAAATGATTTTTAAGGAATGCTAGAACATTGTATTCTTTTACCATTAACAATGAAAGATTTATCGCAGCAAAAATCAATACATATACTTACATTTGTTCGGTAACCAAGATTGTTTACGTTTTGCTAATAGTATTACATAATCCACATGATTTTATTGCTGCTTTAAAGGCTTCGGTGCATTTATCCATGTGAATATTAAGGAAGACGTTAATGCGTAATTATATTAATGGTAAAAACTTTACAATACAATACATAAAATAGTAAATGTTAATGCAAGCATCGCTTGCGTAATTAAGGGATGGGGAACCCGAGCAATAAAAAGCGTTTGCTACTTAAAAGTAGCGTTTCAGCTAGTTTAGAATAAATAAAAAAAATACCTGTTGCATTCTCTGCCCTAGGTATTTTTAATCGGGCCTTTTATAAGTTTAGAAGCGGTTTTCATTGAACCTTAGGAAATTCAACACAAAATTCAACCTATAATTGCCCATCTCGTAGACATCGTCGCCGGGTAACAATGTCGTGAGGAGTCGAATAAGTTAGATCCACCTAAGTAAGGATGCGTTCCTTTCGTTTGGGTCAAGCCTATGCGACCCCGAAATGTTTTAGGCATGTCCTACTGCGCAGTCGCAAATAGCGTCTCTTCTAATCTGAAGTATGACGTCGAGATTATTACCTATATTAAACACCGAGACTATACGAGAATCGAGTCAGTTATTTTAATCTCAGATTTAAATAGTTTCTCTGAAAACCGGTATTATATTTTAAACTATTCGGTTGATGGAATTTTATTATGAAGTCATATTACGGCTGATTTTAAACTTTTATTTGCACAATAGTCGAGAATGGCGTGCTTAAATTGTGAAACGCGTTGTTTATAAAAGAGAAATTAACCTTCGAAACAAGGTAGGGTGAACTACTTCAGGTGTAGATACTGAGAGTGCTTAGGCATTAGAACTCGGATCGGAATTTATTTGGGAGGCTGCGAAGGATCTTAATATTGAGAACCAGTGATGAATAATACTTTTGATGTCAAGGTTTTGTGGCCGTGATTTCACCTAACAAGTGTGAAATTATCCGTATTAAATTTAACGTTTAGCATTCATAATGCTTCAAGGCACGTGGTTTGATCAGACCCATTGTAAATAATTAGAGGCACGTTTCAGATTCTCGAAATTATGGAAATAAGAAATACTGTCAAAGGATTTAGCTGTTACGAATAACAAAATGCTTGGAAAAAATAAATCAACTTAGATCAGGAGTGCCCAACGCGTAGCTCGCGAGCCACGTGTGACTCGCGCAACAATTTCAAGTTGCTCGTGATGATTATATACATATTAAAATTTTCTGAGTTGCTTAGTTATAGGCGCCGAACAGAGATGCCCCTTAGCTTATCTTGACCATAAAGCAAATCTTACTGTACTTGTTTTCAATCTCCTCTAAAAGATGTCGCTAATTAACACAAAACACATGTAAAATCCATAGTTTGGTTATGCCCAGGGGCAGACTGGACAATGGTAGAATAGGAAAAATATCCTTTGTTGAAAGAGACTTTCTAACGAATGAACGTATGTTTTGGATAAACTTATCTGTGCGAAAGTGTTTTCTCAACACTGAAAATTATGCAGATCGCAATTAACCGATAGCCATCTCAATGACTGTGTAACACTTGCTGTGACTCCGTATGTCCCGTAGAATAAACTGGCGGACTGCATGCAATATCAAATTTCACATTGAATATTTAAAAAGATCTAATTTTTTAAAATAATGTTAAATGTTATTATTTACTAAAAGTAAAAAATAATAATATACTTTTAAATTGTTTGCTTAAAATATTTTAGTATTATTTTGTCCAACATTTGTAATCTCATACTTTTCTTCTATACATAGCTATAAGTAACCCATAGGTAACTCGCGAGACATGTTGAATCGTTCAAGTGGCTCACGGTAGGCCAAAGGTTGAGCACCCCTGAGTTAGATTATATAGTAAATCTTTCTTTAATTGGAAAACTGCACTCCATCAAATAAGTGATTGATGTTAGAATGAGTGTCACAAAATATGAACAACTTTAATTTTATTCGATGGTAGGAAGAATAAAAAGCACCAAATTTTCAATATTTTTCTCTCTGTATTAAATTTTTTTTTACATAAAGGCATGAGCAGAATGAGATTCCGACCATAACAGGGGCTGATCAATCGACACACAATCCCCCGTTTCAGTAGATTATCAGGACGTTCATATCTACTACGACGACGTAATTGACGTGGATTCAACAATGGTACCCTGGACAGCGTCTCCGAATAGTTCGAAGTATCCATAAACTGGAGAAGGCACGTTTGATGCCGCAGGGCCTTGATCGACTCCGTTTATAAAAATTTGAAGTATACCGTAACTTGTCCTCATCACACCAACCCGTTGGCCAACCTAAATCAGGGCAAAAATTTAAAAAAAGGATACCGCAGAAGGAAATTAAAAGTTTTAAATTGTACCTTTGATTATTATTATTATCATAAATATCATAATCATCATTATTATTATATTAAGCAATACATTTTTTGAAATTATTATTATTTAGCGGATAATTAAAATAAATCCGCTTGTAACAATACATTTGAAGCTTTAATTCCTTTAGTATTAACAGTGGAAGGAAAATTACAGTCGACAGAATTTAATTAGCAAATAGGTTTTTGTATATATTTATCATCTGTACGGGTTTTTGTGAATTTTTTGTAGTTGAACTCGACTGATATTATTGTATTTCCGCTTAATTTGTTTTTTGGATTGCGGCTTTAATGCAGAGGTTTTATCGTAAGCGTATAGCTCCGAAAATCTGATATTTAAAATGCTCATGAACGAGGAGTATTAGTAAGTATTGTGTTCATGAAAAGCCCAGTTACCGCCAAACTGTACTCAGCAGCTGCATTGCTGCTACGGGAATAATCGCTGCAGTTAATTTTCAGCGCTCGAGTATTTATCAATGCAAGCAGTGACGTTGTTTTACGGGATAGATGCGGGCGTACATGAGAACATTTTTGCCAAGTACCGATTTGCTATGAATTTTTAAAAGTAAGGGGAATAATCAGTGAATGCTTACTTACCTCCACGTCCTTTAGATTCGTTTTCAGGAAGTTTAGGTAGGTAGTCGCTCCATTTTGATACAAATGATTATGATAAAACATCCATGTACCGCTTCTATAAATACCAGAAAAACAAATGCATTACCTTAAAATTCAAAACGAAATAAATTAATACTGTGTTAATGTCTAATTTTTTCAGCGGAATAAATTGCATGAATTCGTAATTTTTACATAATTCTTCAATTAATACTTTAGTTACCATTACAAAGGACCAAGAAAAATAAAATATCTTCCAATTCTACAAAAGTAAGAATGCTCACTTCAATGTATTCATATGATCTGGTATATCGAGTTCAGTCGGCGAATGAGTAGTTAAACCAATTCCAATGGCATGATTAAGTTTGGAGTTTTTCTTGTCTATGCGCACTTCGAATAGCTCGTCATCCATGAGTGGCCTACTCGTGAAACCTACCCCACTTCCATCCATTCTGAAATAATAATATATTTGTTGTTTATTTCTCTCCAACTTCGAAATATACATATGCGCATTCAGAATATTATTTAATTTATATTAAGAAATATATGATTAATTTTATATTGACTGCATCCGACTAATTCAGTAACTCACTTGATTTTGTGTAATGTGCGCCCGTTGTTCATGACAGCCGCATTGGCGGAACACTTTTTGTGAAACAATAAAGGCTGCTTACGGCCTTCAAGACGAATTTCTGCAATAGGAAAGTAGATTGCGTTACTTCGAAATTAATCACATATTCGTCACATTTACAGTTGTGAAGGTCACTCGAATATGTTACTAAAGTACTAATAAAAATAAAGTCAGGCACGATTAAGTCGATAGAAAATCTCGCTTAAAGGGAACGAATGAATTATATTTCAAAGTGCAAATTACCTCTGATCACCCCTTGGATATGGACGATCTGATATCCGTCGCACTCCGTGCTGCTATGGGTAACGTCCAAATTAATGTTCTTCGACAAACTGCTCGCATTCTTCAGAGCCGAGAACGTCGTCTCCCATTCGCCTGTTCCGTTCCTCTTGCTGTTTATAGAGAGGCTCATTCTGCGGGTGTTGCTCGCCTTATTTCCGCACTCCATGTCTGGTGCTGCATCTTGCACCGCCAGTTGCAGGAAGGAGACGGTTATTGCTAACAGCAAGCACGACTTGATCATCTTCAGCGATGAGTGTAACGAGTTGTCGGATGAGTTGTTCTTCACAGCTTGAGGCTTCAGTTTTGTATGGACCTTAAAGCTAAACCTATTTATACTAACTCTTGAGAGAGATAAATGTTCCTATGACGCAGAAATCAACAAGTTGTGTAAGCCGAAAGTTCTGCGAACTTTAATCTTAATTACTTCTTGACGGGTCATCTCTTTTGCCACTTGCGTCAATGGAGAGATATTCACATTTTATTTTTGAACAGCAGGAGTGCCCGTTGAATTTCAACGGATTTAGTGAATCTAAAACTTTGACCGTGTGACATGTAAGCATCGCAATAATAAGATAATACTCCCTCCCCCTCTTTTCCACCCTCTCCTTCCCTTCTCCCCCTTCCTCCCCTCTCTCCATCCCTTCTCTCCCTTTCCCTCCCTCCCCCTCCATCTCCCACCCTCCTCCCTCTCTCCATCTCCCCCCTCCGTTACCATCCATCTCTCTCCCTCCCTATCTCGTATTAAAAGCGCAATGAACTTTTCAGTGGTTCTGGAAGATCTTCAAATTTTGGTAAGCGAACTTTACCATTCGAACAACACATCCCATCATTTTCCTTGGGACATTTTTTCGCATGACAATGTCCACAAATTTTGTCCATTTTCCCTATCGAAATGTCACGATGGTCAGCGTAGTTTATGGCAGGATCGTATGAAAACGCTGACTTGAATCCGTGGGTTGGGTTGGACGCAACATTCCTACTTTGAGCCGTGCGAACTCGTTGTTCTCTTAAACTAGTAACTAAGGGCTCCGTCCCTGGCGCATATGGAGCCCGACTCCGTGAAGCGTTTTCGCCCGCTCCACGGGCTACTCGCGGCAACCCCTCCCTTTACTTGCTCCAAGAAGGACGGCGCTACACGCCCTGATTTTGCCTCGCAATTCTCGCTATATTCGTTTGCAAATGATAAATACTTGCGTATATAATTACAGACCTACAATTCATTTACTAAACATGTTTCAGAACTATTTTAAATTTATTTTATTTTTGTAAACGGGCAAACATTTTTCCAATGCGATCAAAATGACCGCGCGCGACTCTTAACGATACAAAATACCGCACGATCTCTTAAGTTAATAATGTGTAAAGTCCGACATGGCCCAGTAAACCACCTGAGACATTCAATGCGGCACATCGAAACAACCGCGACTTTAAATGTGGTCTACCGAGGTACTTGGAAGTACATAATAATGCAGCCCACCATCGGAAAAAGGTTGCACATCGCTGCCTTTAGGTAACGCGAGCTATACCCACTCCTCCATCACTTCGTCATACATACTGCCCAAGGTGAATACTCTCTCCCCTCTGTTTGTGAAGCTTCTGCCGGTGAAGCGTCTCAAAATTATTTTTTAAATGTTGAGATATACCTTTTGAAAATTACTCTAAACAATCAATGAAACCACTGGCAATAAAAAAGGATAGACTCTGCAATAAATAGATTACATTATTTACAGAAGTGAAATTGTCATACTTTAATGTATCCCAGTTTTTAATTTGCAATATAATAGTCAGCAATGAATAATTTGCCATTAAATATTGTAATTACTGGAAGAGATTCATATCTTTCAACCATGGAAAGTTAATTAGATTTTATTTCAATATCACTGAAGATATATAACTTAATATTAAAAATAAAAGATTTAGCGGATTTAAGTAAAATATCAGAAATATAATTGTTTTCGCTGCGCAATTAATGCTTACTAATTAATTTCGCGCCAAAAAGTTTGAAAGCAGCAAATTATCAATTACTAATTCACTTTTTTCCCTATGGTAACACGCGTACCTTTATGTTGTTCGTCACGTACGAATAATTGCATTTGACAGATTGCGGGAAAAAGGTTTTTTTTCGTGCTCCTGCGATTCCGTTAACGCATTCCTAAGGAATGATTTTAAATGGAACGGAATTTTTCCTTGCAGCACGACCGTAAAGGAGGTAGGGAATGACGTCATATTATCTACTGATTAACGCAGTATTTTGTGGAACTATAGAGAGGACTACAGTACCGCGAAAGCAGTCGATCGTTCACATGTTTGCGGAGAAGCCTGCGCTTTATCCCTGTAAGTTGAATATCAACGTTAGTGGGATAGCAATTTCATTCAGCCTACGCTTACAATTGAAGAATTGTATCGTAAGCAACGAATACGCTTTCAGTCAAATTTTATTTCGTGTGCATAGTAGTATCTAATGAAACAATAAGAGATTTTCTGAGGAAAAAATATTAGTTTTAACTCTATTAACACTACCTTTTATATTTAAGAGGAATTCCAAGTTTCTATGATTTATTTTTCTTTCTCATTTCAGTTGCAGCGAAATGAACACACGCGAGTTCATTTCAGAATTAATTTCACGCTTCACAGTTTGTCCTGCAAGATTTATTCCTCCGCCACCGTGAAGTGATGAGGTGATTCTATGAAGAGGTTACATGGGATTGGCGATTCTCGAGTGTCCGTATTCTGGAGGAAGTGGATTCGTTCCACCGATGTGGAGAGTTCTGCAGCTAAAGGTAGGGAGACGTTGGTTGTTACGAACCATATGATTCCTTTTCAGCTTACTTCCCAGATGTAAACAGATAAGCCAACAGGAATATTATTTACATCAATTTTAAATCGAGTAGCGAGTAAATCGAAGAAAAAGAATGCGATCGAAATGAATGTTACAGAGTCCTTAAGATGCGCAATAGGATCCTCAGAGGAATTTGAGCAGAGTTTAATAATTAATGTAAACACAGTTTCGCAAAATTTAGAATCTTATGCACTCCCTATCTTGGTAATTTTGCATTTTCTTTAAATAATACCTCCAATTATCTATTTTATACAACTTCTTTAAAATTAACCTGCCCCGCGTCACGATTTCGCGTTCATCTCTCTTGATACAAAAACTATTATGAAAATTACTATTTTTAGGTCGTTTTATTGAGAATAACGTCTCGATGACACGAATCTCAATAACTGAAAGGTGTAACTAGACTTTTTTAGTACATTATTTTTGAGCTCGGCTCTTAAGGGTGCTTCCACCAGTGTACCTCATTTAAATATAGGTTATGTGCAGTCAAACCATTTATCCACGGTTGTAATTAAAAAATGTATCATTTTAAACGACTGTTAAGTACAATTAGATTTAATTTAGTATATAAAGTTTTCTTTACGGCAGTAAAATTATCATCCACTCTGCATTTAACAGTCGCTGCTAAAATATTCCGATGGCCTAATTTTTATAACACCAAAATATGACAATCACCTCGCCATATTGATTCATTGATTATATTAACTAACTGGCCATGCATCCCTCCGTGCCACATTTGCATATTATAAGCTTTAACATCCGAAAGACCCAAAATACATTACTGTTTAATAAGCAGTTTCCCGATTGAAAATAATTCGAAGGAATTTATTTTACAACGATCAATAGATTGATTAATAAGCAAATTAAGCAGTATTTTTTACTCTTAAATAGAAATAGGTATGCAATGGCATGTAAAAGTATATTGCTTAAGGCGTTTTAAATGCTGCGCCACTTGAACTATCGCCATCGATGCAGCATTTGAGGAAGGTAAATCCTATTATAATGAAAGAGTCGAGTACATTATGACCTTTATTTTAGCAATAAACTATAGCAATACTATGTAATTATTCATAGATTTGTGTCTATTATTTTTAGAATACGCGCTCAGGGACTCGTCCTTGAAGATTACATTGCAGCATTTTCTTTTCTATTTTAAGTAATAGGGAATTAAAATTGATTTTAATTCGTGTGAAATAGTTATTCAGCTAGCTTTAAAGCCTATTTATTATTTCATCATATATAAGGCAAAGGATATCACTCTTTGTACTGATGAAATTATCGAATGAAATTTTAGTCCCTGGAGAATTTGTTTGAAAATAAAATTTTTATAATATGTTGTCGGCTTAACTTTTAATTTACGCGAGGATTTTTTGTATCATTCTATATAGAGTAATGCCGCCAAAATGCTGAAAAGTACCTGTGATTAATCATTTGCGTCCCTAAAACTTGCCCTAATGTGTATTCTAACTATTCGCAATTAACTTTTCGTCAGGGTTATGCAAGATTTAATATGTTAAAAATAAGTTTATGGTCATACGAATATACAGAAAATACTGTCGGCCGATTAGAAACTTAATTCTTTTAAAAAAATCGGATCACGTTATAACTTTCACCTGAGCATTCACAATTTCCCTCATTCGTGCTGTCATTAATTGGCAAATTGATATTCCGAGGCCACGTAACTCAAAAAGGTAATTTTATTCAGCGATATCTCTTTCGAACCAATTTCTTCATTGTATTAAATATATAATAACATATCTCGCAATCAGATATTTTTTAACCTGTCAATCAATCACTGGACTCGGCAGAATACGGCGCTAAAAAATAGAAAAAAATAAACTCGGACGGTTGGTTGGGTCACATTACGCGACGGCGATATGTTTTTTTTTCACTAATTTACGAGAATTATTTGTCCCCGCCACGAGCGAGATTTTTTTAAACCATCAATTATGGCAGAAACATTTATTCCGGGCCCAAAAAAATGGAACCGATCGACGCGTTAGAACACGCGAACGCAAACATTTCGCGCACACGACACGAAATTTCCGTCTCGGGAGAAAATTTAAAAAAATATTTTTTCCCCGCCGCTCATTATGCGTTAAAATGTCTCGCCGTTATACAGAGACCGCATCGCCTTGTGTGCATTATTACGTCAATCAATCATCCAGACTCATTTGTTCCCTCTTAAAATCCTCCCTTTTCATTTTCAGCCCTATTTTTATTTTTGCTTTATCGAGCTTCGAGTCTTTTTTTTGCCTTTATTATTAAATAATCTTGACGTGTTTTTTTTTCTAAGTGCGCCTATTCAATTTCGTTACGGGGAGCGTTCCTGAAAGTTTTAGCGCTGGAAGGGAGAAATCCCAAAGGAACCGCCGGTGACGTGGACGCGTTATAATGGGCTTTTTGGCTCGTTCGCCTCGTAATGATGATAAACGCAGTCGGTTGTTTCTCGATGAGACCCCTCTGGGGCGATCTCCTCCGCCAGCCTTTTTGGGAGGAGGAGGAGGGGTTGGCGTTAAGCTCCGCTTGGAGGGTGAGGATGGCTGAATGGCGGGAAGAAAGGGCCGTGAAATAGGGTGGTGCAGGAAGATGAACGGAGGAATGGGAAGGGAGGGACCCCGGGTTATTCAACCTCCCTTGCATCTCAGATGACCGCTATTCGATGCAAGCGTTAAGCCATTAGCGAACGGGCACTTAGCGTAACATCATACGCCTGCCATTGTTCAAGCGTTTACTAGGTGCAACGGCTCTCTGCGGAGCGAAGCGGAACTCGTATGAATACCCTGTCCTCTCCGAGAATCGAGAAAAAGAGCTATGCTGCTGGGGATACCCGTCCGGACTGTCGAACCTAGCCCGTGTTATTATTATAATACGAATTGACAGGTATTTCTTAGGAGCCGAATTTTTAACTTTTGAATTTGTCACGTACTTGAAATGTTATTCGCGCGAAAACGATAGAGCGCCTGCATTGTGTGAATTTTTGCCGCGAAAAATGATTCGGGTAGCAAAAAGGATCGTAAGGGTGCTGGAGAAAGGAGATACAATTTTAAAAACATGAGGCTCCAGCATCATTGGATCTCAAACAGTATATTTTCAAATTAAATTACTATAAAAGATCTTGGGTAGCTCGTGACTTCTAAGTAAAATGAATGTTCATTGCGCAGCGTGTTTTGGGAAAGAAATTGTGATATCGGCTGCACGATTGTTATTTCTAATAATTTAGACATTGGTCGATTTCTCTTTTTCCCGTTAATATTTGCGATTCGTTATTTTATGATCAAGCAGAAACATCTACACATTTTTAAATTTCAGTTGTTGTGGGGACATTATATGTAGCTAAATTGGAGTTGTATTTATTATTTCATTGGACAAAATATATTTTCCTGTCTTAAATTTGACTACTCGAATATCTAATGAACTCAGTCAAAAGATATCGGTAACTGGGTAAGGTCTGCTCCCATCGATGACGTAAATACGACGTGCCGGGCCCTAGAGAAATGTTGCCCGCTCGTTTCCCTCAATAAACCCGGATCCCATGCAACGCGATACATACGAATGTGGTAGTTAACGACTCTTTGTGACATAATCTACGAATCTAATAACATTTTCCTCGTTATAAAAAACGCAGCAATTCATATGGGTGAAAATTTTCATTTCTGCGTCTTTTGACATATAATTAATTTTTTCCCCGATTACTTAACATTTGACAATGCCTTAAAACGCGACTAAAAGGGACTTCATCAATATCGAATCGCAATAATTATCCAGAGGGAGTTAACCTTTAATCCTGAGTTGAGGTCAATGAGACACCGCCTATGCTACAGTGTCAGATTAACCCGATACTTTATTTCACGGTAGTTTACATTTTACAAATATATAAAATGAACTTCGTTTTTCTCCCCTTTAATTACGAAATTGATCCCTCGCGAAGTAAAGGTAAGGATAAGAGTGGCACATTCTCTCGCAAACGAGATCGGGGAAAAGGAGGTAAAAATAAGTTCATAACGACCCTCCTAAACAACTACGTAACCCTTTGGTTAGGATTTTACGAGAAGACAGGCAGGCAAGCAGGCTAGGAGGATGGGTTAACGAATCGGTAGGGGGATTGTGCGAGAAGGGTAGCAAAGCGAGAGAAAGAGAGAGAGAGAGAAAAGGATGAGGGGAGAAAAGGGAAGGACTATCCGCTCCTATCCGCTCCTCTCTTCCAGCACGTTTACGACATTTTCTATGCCGTATTTGCACAACTGATTTCGCTGGATCTGTGCGTGCGTAATTAAAACGGCCCGCGGGCTGCTCCGGGACCTCGCTGAGTCAACCGAATTATCGTTCGCCGGAGCGAAGGGAGTCCAGGAGCCATTTTCCTATTCACAGCCATTCGAAGGTCTCTCTCTCTATTTCCGCTTCTCTTCGGACATCTTTCTTCCCCCTCTTCCCCTTTCTTCCAACTCATTCACTTAACCCTGTCTCTTATATCCCTTTCATCTCTCCCACTCCATTTTCTATTGATTTCTCTCCTGTTTTTATCTTTTACTTTATTTCAAATATCTCTTCTTTCCCCTTCAACCCCATCAATTCCATCCCTTCCCATTCATCTCCTTTCCTTTCTATTCCCCTTCCACTTATCTTCTCCCCCTCCATTTTCTATCTCCTCCATTTATCCATTCTTTTTTCCATTCTCTCTCTCTCCACTTCTCTCTCTCAACCTCCCATTCTCTCTCTACTCCCTTCTCTCTCTCTACCTCCCCTTCTCTCTCTACCCCTTCTCTCTCTACCTCCCATTCTCTCTCTCTCCACTTCTCTCTCTCTCAACCTCCCATTCTCTCTCTACTCCCTTCTCTCTCTCTACCTCCCCTTCTCTCTCTACCCCTTCTCTCTCTACCTCCCATTCTCTCTCTCTCCTCTTCTCTCTCTCTACCTCCCATTCTCTCTCTCCCCTTCTCTCTCTCTACCTCCCATTCTCTCTCTACTCCCTTCTCTCTCTCTCTCTCTCTCTCCCCTTCTCTCTCTCTACCTGCGCCGCAATGAACTTCACGCGCTCCATGAATTTCAACCGTTACCCATAACAAATATCTGAAATAAAGCTAAAATACATCAATAGCTACAAATACCTAGGAGTAACTCTCAGTAGCAATTTGACTGGTAGAGAGCATATCAAAACCGTTATAACATCGGCAAACAGAGTTCAAGGACTTTCCTCTAGAGTACTGCGGGGATGCCCCTCGAATGTGAAGGAAATCGCATACTTTTCCCTAATACGACCCGTCGTGGAATACTGTTGCGCCGTCTGGGACCCTTTCGAGGAGGACCTAACTAGGGAGCTCGAAATGGTTCAGCATAGAGCGGCTAGATTTGTAAAAGGAGAATATCGGTATGATGCGAGTGTATCAGAGTTATTGAGGGATTTGAAATGGCAGATGTTGAAGAGTAGAAGAATTGAATACAAAAGGAAACGATTTGAAAAATTCGAAAGCTCCGAATTCGTTGAAGACGTACGCGGCATAGTCGTCCCCATCGGTGTTACTGAACGAAATGTTAGATCAGAGTACAGGAGAAAATATGTCGAAACAATAGCTAGAACAGTGAAATATTACCGATCATTTTCCCCAGACGCGATAAGACAGTCCAACAGAGGAATTAGTTAGAGTTCACTTGGTGTTGTGACACCCCCTGCCAAACGCTCTGGCGGCTTGCAGGGTATGGATGTAAATGTAAATGTGCCTCCTATTCTCTCTCTACCTCCTATTCTCTCTCTACTCCCTTCTCCCTCTACCCCACTTTTCTCTCTACCCCATTCTCTCTCCCCCTTCTCTCTCTACCTCTCATTCTCTCTCTCCGCTCTTTCTCTCTATCCCCTCTTTCTCTCTATCCCATTCTCTCTCCACTCAATTCTCTTTCCATTCCAATCTCTCTCCACTCCATTCTCTCTTCACTCCATTCTCTCTCCACTCCATTCTCTTTCTAACCCACTTCTCTCTCTACCTCTTCTCTCTCTCCCCTTCTCTCTCTCTCCCTCACCCTTCTTTTTCCTTTCCCTCTCTCCATTCCCTCTCTCTCCCCTCTCTCTCCCCTCTCTCTCCTACTCTCTCCCTCTTTCTCTCTCTCCCCCCTTCTCTCTCTCCCCCCTTCCCTGTCTCTCCCTCTTTCTCTCTCTCCCCCCTTCCGTATCTCTCCCCTTCTATATCTCTACCTTCTCTCTCTCTATCTCCTTCACCCTTCTTTCTCCCTTCCCACTCTCCATTCTTCTCTCTCCCCCCTCTCTCTCTCACCCCTCTCTCTCTCCTCCCTTCTCTCTCTCCTCCCTTCTCTCTCTCTCTCTCTCTCTCCCCCCTTAAACGTAAGAGGGGACTACGTAGTGTCAATTTCGCCCGAAATAAAGTCGTTTGTCTGTCTGTCTGTCTCTCTCCCCTTCTCTATCTCTACCTTCTCTCTCTCCCTCACCCTTCTTATTCCCTTCTCTCTCTCTACACCTTTCTCTTTCTCCCCTTCTCTCCTCCTCATGTCTTTCCCCTTCTCTCATCCCTTCTTTCCCTCTCGCCTTCTCTCTCTTTCCCTCTTTCCCTCTCTCCCCCTCCCTCTGCCCTCTCACTCTCTCATTCACCCCCATACATTGTTCCCCTCCGTAAAAACTTTCGTCTTCGTTGCCCCGAGGCGGGTTTACTTTTGTCTCTCGATATGAGATTCGATGACAACGGGAATGAAACAATTAAACTGTGTTCAGGGGACCAATATGTGGGATTCGCTGGTGCTTTTTCGGGCTGAAAAATATGAAGAGGGAAAGCGCTTTGGTGCCGTTCTCTTTTTATTTTGGCTTTGGAACGGGAAAGGGGGAGAGAGAGAGAATGGAGGGTCGTTATTCCGCTGCACGGGAATGTAAAAAAAAAATTTAAAAAGTCGTCCGGGGTTCGTGTTGTTGGTTAATTCTTTCCGTGTGCAGACAAAGCCCGTTTACAATAAAAACAAGCGCGCGCTTAGCTTTAAAATATGGTCATTTGCGGTTTTTTATTTTTATTTTGTAATTTTCGAAAGTAAAAAATGGGGCTTGTTAAGCATTTTTTGTGCGTGACGTATACTTCTCGTCACATACATAACTGCAATTCATGTACGTTTTCATAACGCTTCCCTCAAAAAACATTTTTAAGATCTATTAATTCCGCTATGATAATTTTCGTTTAATGCGATAGGGAGCGTTGAGAACATTTCATAAAAGGATAAAATGCTTCACTTTTAACCTTTTAATAATTGGATAAACTTACTGTCAAATTATTTGCATAATATTCTGCTTTTTCCAAGTATGTAGTTATTGGTTTTCTTAATTACGCACCAGTTAATATAAAATCCGGTAATCATAAAAAAGAAACTGAATTTTCATGAAATAATCCTGCGAAAGTTTCATTATTTTGCTATTTTTTTGCATTATACAAGTTTTATATCAAGTAAATACTGATATTTACTAGCACGTCATTGATGCTTGCGCGCAAGAATATCTCTGCAGCAGTATAATCTATTAAATTACAAGAAAAAATCAGTCATTTGTGCAAATGTTGTCAAAAGGATGTTAATAGTCATTGGACAAACAGAGGTTACACCTTTCATTGCTTTTAATTTGGAATAAGTCCGGATAGTATCTACAAAAATGGATAAATATGCAGAACCCTTTATCGCTAATGCCGCAAAGCCCAACAACGACATGTTCCCTTTCGAATTGGCTTTTAGGCAAACACGCCTATCGAACGAACGAACGAACGAGAGAGAGAGGAGATAGTCATTCCTTTAAGCATATACACCAGGCTTAATAGAGCTCCTTCCTCCGTTCTCCTGTCGCCATGGCATCAAAACCAACCTTTTAAGCCCACGCCCAACAACACCAATTACGCAATGACCAAGCCATTCCACGAAGGCAGGCATCCGAGTATGGACTTTGGGGTTAAGCTTAATCCTCTTTTATCCTTATAGAAATGGGAGTGGGATTTAATCACCCCCTCTCTCACTTTCGTACTCCATTTATCCCCCTCCCTTTGCTCTTTTCACCCTCTTCTGGTCCTCTGGATGTCGTCCACTCCCAACCCTTTCTCCCCCCCTTCCTCTCTCCCCCTTCCTCTCCCACTCTTCCTCTCCCCATTCCTCTCCTACTCCCCCCTTTCCTCTCCTACTCCCCCCTCCCACCTTCCTCTCCTATTCCCCCCCTCCCACCTTCCTCTCTCACTCCTCTCTCCGTGGCCTTTTCCTTTCTCGGGGGCCGAGGAGACGGCGGGTTTTAAGGGGTGTGGAATCGAGGGTGAAAAGGGGGTATTGGAGGAGTGGGAGGAGGAGAACCTAGAAGAGGTGAGGGGGAAGGTTCGCCCTCTTAAACTTCCCTCCTTCCATTCCCGAAACCCAAAATCCTATCCTCTCGACAGAAATCCGGGACCTCCTCACGAAAAAGGGTTTCTTCCTTATCTTGGCGCCAAGTGGGGTACTTAAGCCGGTTGTCCTCTCTAACTCTCTCTCTTTTCACCCAACCCACCCCACCCTATCTCATTCCTTCGTCTCTATATCCTCTCTCGTCCTTCCCTTCAACCTCCCCTTTCACACACATACACACACACACACACACACCGCATTCCCCCCAAGGCAAATCGCTCCTCTTTCCCCTACTACAGGCTATAACCCTCGTCACCATCCTCCTCCTTGCTTTCCCTCTATCTCTTCTCAGACCCTAAAAGGGATGACTTTGAAAATACTTATTTAATTGCCGGAGATGAGGAGACGGGGAATGAGATGTGAACGAGGAAGAGATGGCGTGAAAGGAAGGGAAGGGAGGTACGAAACGGTGTAGGTAACGCCATCAAGGAGGGTTTTGGAATTGTTTTCGAGAATGGGAAGAGAGAGAGAGAGAGAGGTGAGGAGGGAGATCAGGGAAATGGCGGAGGACGAGACAGTAATGAAGGAAAACCGAGAGGTGGGGTGCGAGAAGGAGATTAGGGACGGAAGGGTGAGAGAGTGGGGGGGGGAGGGGGGAGGGGAGGAGGTGGAGGGAGGGAAAGGAGGTGATTACGCGAGGTGAGATGGGATGAGAAGGAGGAGGAAGGGGTTTGCGAAGGGACAGTACCAAGAAGGACGAGAGAGATAGAGAGAAAGGGAGAGAGCGTTCTGCGGGCTAAAGATGGCGAGAGAAATAAATCAATTACACCCGGCAATGCTGATAACCCAATTACGGAAGTACGGCTAAGGAGAGCGTCTGCGAAATGTGTGAGAGAGAGAAGAGAGATTTTGTGTGTGTGTGTGAGAGTGAAAAGGAGAAAAAGGAACGGTGATATAGGGAAAGGCAGGTGGCGACGAGGAGGAAATGAGGGAAATGGAAAGGAGTGGGCGGATGGGAAGGCGGCACGAGCGAAGATATCTTGGTTAAGAGGTCTGCCCCAAAATATTCGTCGCAAATTATCTGTGGGGAGAGGGAGGGGGGGGGGGGCTTATATGGTGTAATGCGATCACTATTGCGGAGATCTCATTTGTTATCCGGTTATGCGTTGATTGGATGATTAGCTTTGTTTGAATAATTTGTTTCGAATGCGGTTAATTTGGTTTTCGGGTAATAGTACAGGAAAGTTAGGAAAACTAGCGGAAAAAATTCGAACAAGCCGATTTTTGGCAGAGATGCTCAGACTGCCATCTAGTTCAACATAATAAAAGTCCTCAATGATCCGGTTTGAGCTTCGGCCGCCATATTGGAAAAATAGCAGGTTCTGGTGAGGTTACAGCTATTATTGGAGAGGAAGTTGATCTCCTTGTTTTGCTGACTGCTTTAGCGCCTCCAGAGAAAGAAATATTCTTTGTAAAACCAGGTAGAGGTAAAATTCAAACAACCTTATATTCATCGTACAGTCTGGAAAATAAAGCAGATGTAAAGAATAATATTTTGTTTCTGCATTCTTTCTCCGGCTGTGACTCGTCGTCTACTGCATTCGGGAAAGGCAAAGTGTCACTTGCAAAAGTTTTAGAAAAAAATGAAGACGTAAGAGAAACGGCTCATATTTTCCAAAACGAAGAAGCTTCTCACGATGATATTGCTGATGCTGGAAATTTAGTTTTTCTTGCTTTATATGGCGCTAATAAAGATTAACAATCTCTAAACAATCACCCTTTCATCTGCTTCAAAAAAGGAGTTGTTCGAGGAAAAAAGAACCTCTCATCATTACCCCCAACCGAGGACGCTGCTCGCCTGCACAGTTATCGCGTTTACCATCAAATTCAGTTATGGCGTGGCATTAAAATGCTTCCTGAAAACTGGGGGTGGCATATCCAACCTAATTTCTCACCTCTTCTATTAACCAAACCACCTGCTCCAGATAATATTTTACAAAGTGTTTTTTGCAGCTGTACTTAAGAATGTCGCCAGGCTTGTGGATGCCGAAAAACCGGATTGAATTTCTCAAATGTTTGCCTAAATTGCAGTGGAGTATCCTGTGATAACGCCAGGTACTTAGTACTGGAAGAAGAGGAAGATGTTGATGATGTCGAAGCAACAGAAGAGGAGAACGTTCGAACATCACCTGATAATGGAGAAGAAAATGGCACCGAATATGATACCGAAAATGATACAAAAAACGTTGTCGAAAATGAAACCGATGATGACCCAGTAAATGAACCATACGTAATCGATGATGATAGAATGGAGTATAGTGACGTATTTCCTTCTACATCTACTGAGGATGAACCAACGACCAGTAGAGCTGTTAAAAGACAGATTGGAATAAGCTGAACGATATTTTGAAAACTAGGCCTACTGGGGAAACCACTTTTAAAATCGTGCCATATACTTTACCTCCAGGGTGGTGTGGAAATAAGTACAAAATATGTAAATGTGAACATCAGAAGTATATCGTTCAGCGCTTCTTTCTCCAAGAATGAAAATTTTAGGGGGTCATGCTCCCCCCCCCCCCCTCCCGGTTTGACAGTGACCATTCCCCCTAACCGCCCTCCTCCACCACCAAAGCACATATATAAAAAAAACAGCGATGCGGAGACATGGCCAATACATACGGATTTCGCCACGTTTCTCGCCGTTTTCATTGAGTTACTTGGTATTTCGCTATTTTGACGGAGAATGGTTACTCTGACGAGAGAAAGTAATAGGACCTTTTGCGTAGAAAATTTAATTCGCTACAACTTTGTAATTCGAAAGTTTCATGTAGGTGTCACCATTCGCGAGATATTCAGGAAAAACTGATTTCGGGCGCCATTTTTCCAATATGGCGGCCGAAGCTTAAACCGGATCATTGAGGACTTTTAGTATGTTGAACTAGATGCCAGTCTGAGTATCTCCGCCCAAAATCAGCTTTGTTAGAATTTTTTCCGCTATTTGGTAAAAAATCGTCTAATTTTCCTGGACTATAACGGTTCCAATAAAAAAATCGTGCATTTCCTTGCGATTCTTTTAAGGAGAAAACTAATACTATTGGTTTATTTTGAGGTTTTTTTCCTCGTATCAGTGTCTTTCATTATGATTCTCAACTATTAATTAACAGAGCCAAACAGGTACAACGTTTTGGAAATAATTCGTTTAATTTGTAAATGAATGTTGAATGAAGTATAATTTTCCCATATTGCGTTTCGAAACACAAATAATTACTTCATTCAGCAATGATGCAGTTGATTCTCTATTACGGTGGTGTAATACTATATTCTAATCGCTAATCTATAGCAATTGCCTTTTTATGTAGAGTTTGATGTATTATACTATGATTCACGTAACCATCCATCCAGGAAGTTTGTCACGTCAATTATACGAACTAAACAATTTTTAGAATTTGTTAATTATACCGCAAAACGGCGTTTATGTAAATACATCGAATAAATAGTTTATATTTTTTCATAATCAGTTAATTGCGCATATATGTAAATGATACTCGTTATTTATTTAATTGCCAATCCACGTTGTCGTTCGCATTGACGGGCGAGTGATGAGTTTCTCGATTATTCGGTTTAGTGCATCGCGAATGCCACCTAATACCCCAAAACACCGAACGTCAGTTTAAATTACTCCATGTCTATTGACTGTTCGTCAATTCGTATTATATCGAGAATTTTCACATTTTCCGGCGTTGCAAGTGTGTTTTGGGCTCGATTTTGATGCGTAAGAAATAATTCATCGAACATTTCCAATTACATGGGTCGTTAATATTTTGTTGGAAAAAATAATTTATTCTGGAAAAGTTCACATGAAACTGATATTGTTTGAATATAAATTCCATGAAATATAGAAAGACTTGAGAGAAATTTCAATATTTTGAAAACAATTTGATAAATCAAAATCCCTCTCCGTTTATAAGACAGGTAATACATATAAAAAAATTAAGAAATCCTGTTCAAAAAGAAATTATTTATTATGATTGTTTTTACTTAAAACTCGCTTTTAATTTTATTGTAATGAATTACCGCTACTAAATGTTTTTAAAAGTTAAAGGAGCATACCCGTTATAGAATAACACATTCTGCATATCTTGTTTCCAGTTAGATTCGAGTTTTTAAATTATTAAAATATTTAAATTATATTTATCGTATTAGTTTTGAACTACCTTTATGCCTGATAATGTGATTAATTTATAATTATCTTTCACATACAACGCTAAAACGGAATGCCATTTGCGTCATCACACAGCCATTGCAGAAAGTTGCAGATAAAAATCTTATGATATACATTTTTCTTTCCCTTATCGTTAAAACTTTTATCGCTCTAAGTTAAATTTTGCGTATCAGAAAGGTTCGTATAGTGGAGCTATAGTTCTCGATTGTGCACTCGAAAAGCTTTTCGGAAAACTGGCGGGTGGTCGTAAATCATCAATTGTAATTTGTGTCAAAGCAAAAAGCTGTCATTAAATCTAACCGTTGCGAGAACTGCCCATAAAGTGGAGTTACCACTTCCAGCACAATAACTTAAGCCAATTTGAAAACACCTTAGCCGCTTCTAATCCAGCACGTGGCGGTTTACCTGAAGCTATGTATGTGACATCTAAAAGGAGAGAGTTGCGAGGGCATTTGCATCTAGTATTTCGAGTCCCGACTGACTAGGTACAGAAACTTCATTTGTTTTTATAGACGAAGCTTATCTATTTTACTTGGCTATTCAGTAATGTAACCATTTCCGAGGCAAATGCTGCAAGTTAAAAATTCAATAGCCTTCGAAAGTCTCGCGGCGGATTGTTAATACCCGAAAAATTCAGCTCGACACGTGAGGTCGACGACCCTTATTCTAAACAACCTTCCCATCATTACGCTCACCTGTTTATCGAATGCCTTCGGACAACATTTTAGAGTAAAAAAAATAGCTATTTCTCTTGACATATTGCTAATATTCCTCCCACCCCAAAACCCTTTTTTACCGGGACGTCCATTCCGTCCCCTCCTTTTCATTGTGCGACCTGATTCTCAGAACTTTAAAAACTTTATGGCCCATTAAGTACGGCTCATAAATTGCCGGTCCCCTTTTACTCCTCTGATGTATTACGTGTCGATGTGTGCGGGCATAATGGGAGAGATTCTACTCATATATATATATATATATACATATACCTCCCCCCCCTCATCTCCCTACCCAAAGCCTCCTACCTTCGTCAATCGTAAAGTCTCCAGGGTTTTAATACTTTGTCTCCCCATCGATCCTTCGTCCAACGGAAAAGCACGTGTTTCGAAGGCGCAGTTTTAACGACGCATCTAAGCCTCTCCCTCCTTAAACGGCCACCTACCTACCCTTCCCACCTTCTCACTCTATTTGACTCTGTTTCTCCCTCCCTCCCTCCCTCTCTCTCTTTCTCTCTCTCTCGCTATCTCTCCTTACGGGAAAATCATTAAGCGTGCCACTCTGTTACCAAGCTCTCCCGAGAAGCTTCCCGTATTATCACCATGGAAACCAATACGGCGATTATGGAACGGTTTTGATATTAATTGCCATTTTACAATGGGTGTACCTTCTCCGGAAAAAAGCTATTTTTTTCGGAAAAAGTTTTTAAACGGTTGCCTGAGAAATTCAGGCTATTACTGTGGAATGAAGAGAAAATAATTGCGGGTAATCATTCGACGAAGTAAATGCTAGGCTTCAGAGTAAGCTTGTGTTTTATTTAAATCATTTAATGTGAGTAATCGGTTTGATTCGAAAGTCGTTACAAGGAGCGGTGAAATTATATAAAAACGCCATTGTGTTTATTACGAATCGATATTAAAATATCTGGAAAACACGAAAGCTTAAATTGGTGATCAAGATAATTCATTTGGTCACTAAGCGTTTCTGAAAATATTTTCGCAATCGAAAATAAGGTAATTACCGTCAAGGATGGCTAATATATAGTTGAAATGAACCTAACGTATAGTCGGCCGTTCTATCCTTACAGGATTTCTGAATTAACCTGGGATTTAAAGCTATTTTTTTCTAACGTTTATTGAATGAGCACACACACACACACACATATATGGGGAATAGGTAAAACAAAACAGCATATCAAAGCGAACACATGTAACAGATTACATGATTGTTATTGGTTCAGTCAAAGTATTTAAGAGTGCGATTTGGAAAACAGCATTCTAGATACACACCGGTATAATAAAACATATTTTATTTCTAATAATTATAATAGTAATGCCGGTAAGCACGGTATAAAAATTCTTTTGTTTTGATTAAAAATTTAAATTTGAGATACTTTCGATATTTAAAACTTTTGAGGAGAGATGGATAATACTGGATCTTCTACGTCAACGGGAAAAAGACGTCGTAACTAAACTCCAGGAAACAGGAAAATGGCTCGAACGGAAGCACAGAGAAAGCGACGTGAAAATTTAACACTAGTGCAGAGGCAACATGAAAGAGGTAAAAATTCAAGAGCGCATAGAGTAATTAGACATAACATGACCTTTGAAGAAAGGCAAGGAAGTAACAATGTTAACACAAAATGCAGATTAACAACAAAACATTCTGACGTATTAGACAATGTAGTTTATAAAGAAATATTTGATAATTAATAAAGAAAATTCACGATGTTTTTAATGGCTTTTGATTTAATGTTACGTAGTAACGGGTATTTGACTAGTTAACATAAATCTTTAAGTATAGCACCAGAAATTCATTTTTTACGATTAACTCTTATTTGAAATTTAATACTTTTAAGAATATTTTATGCTATGATAACTTATATTTTTTTAAAACATAAATACTATTTTTTTGTGGCACAAGGGATATGAATTCAGAAATTTTAGGATAATCGTTTTATAATTAAAAACATAACGCTTGAAAATATTCTTGTGTAAAACTGAATAAATCGCCAGGGCCGGAAGACATACCTGCGTTCATTATTTACTCGCTAACGAACGAATTAGCTCTGTACCTTAAGATCATATTCACAAAATCTTTAGATGAGGGAGTATTTCCTTTGATATGGAAAACAGCACACGTTACACCTATACACAAAACGGGAAGTAAATTTAAAGTGGAGAACTACCGCCCTATATCATTGACATCGATCTTCTGTAAGTATTTTGAGCATATTATCGGTAGCTCAATAATGCGATTCCTCGAAAGTAAAGGTGTTCTGAATGGTTTCCAGAGAGGCAGGTCATGCGAGACATAGCTCTACTCACATATGATAGTGTGAAAGCGGCGGAAAATGGAATGGGAGAAGATGCATTATTTTTAGACTTTAGGAAATCCTTCGACACCGTTTCCCATGCAAAAATTAAAGACCTTTTCAATTAACGATAAAATTGTAAATTGAATCGCTTCGTTCCTTTCGGATAGAACCCAGCGAGTAGTTCTCGATGGAGTTGCATCAGACATCGTCAAAGTGACTTCCGGAGTGCCTCAGAGAAGTGTAATCACACCGCTGTTATTCTTGATATATATAAATGATTTAGAAGATAATATATAGTGTAAAGTCAGACTCTTCGTGCATGACACACTTGTGTATAATGAAATCAACACAATATACGACCAGGAGACTTAGCAAAGTGACCTTCAGGCTATTACGAAGTGGTGTAAAGATTGGCAACTTACCTGAATATAGAGAAATGCGCCGCAATGAATTTCACGCGTTCCATGCATTTCATCCGTTACTCGTACGAAATATCTGGATTAAAGCTAAAATACGTCAATAGCTAGAAATACCTAGGAATCACAGACAGTAGTAATTTGTCTGAGTGTACGACAAAAGAGCAAGCGACATAAGAGCAAGTGGAAAAAAGAGCAAGTAAACAAAAGAGCAAGTGAACAAAATAGCAAGTGCACTAAATAGATATTTTTAATGTAAGTTGACTGAAGGAGGGGCAGGAAATATGCAGCAAAATGAAAATGGAGGGGAATAGAAGGAAGGGGAGGAAAGAGGGGAGGAGCGTAACTAAGATTTCTAGAACAATTACGAATATGTAGCAAAAAATGAAGATCGAGGGGGGTAGAAGGAGAGGGAGGGCGTAAGAATTCCTAAGGAAACACAGTCGACATCGGTATCAATCGACTAAGAATTTTATAACAATTAAGATATGTACAGCACAAATTGAAAATGGAGGGAGTCAGAAGGAGGGGGAGGGAAAAGGGGGCGTAAGAATTCCTAAGGAAACAGTCGATAATGATATCAATTAACTAAGAATTTTATAACAATTTAGAATATGCAGCAAAACTATAGGGGGGAGAAGGAGGGGGGAGAAGGGGGGGGGGGCGTAAGAGTTTCTAAGGAAACACAGCCGACATTAATATAAATCAACTAGTAATTTATGCCCAATTTAGAATATACAGCAAAAATTGAAATTAGAGGGGGGTAGAAGTAGGGGGAGGAAATACAGTCGATATCAACCAAGAATTTTATAACATTTACCAATATAGAAAAAACCGGGGTTTGACTATGGATCAGTGATTCCCAAACATTTCGAAGTCCATATATTCAAATATTTTTTTCTCGCGGAACACTAAGAGGCGATCAGCCAAATAGCAATAAGCTTAATTTTTAAAATCATTGCAATGTTTATTTACATAGCGTATGTATCTTACAGCATAAAGTTTACAAGTGAGGATCATATTTTCTGGTTTAAATAAAATAAGGAACAGCATATCGGGTCCCTTCCTCTGTCAATCACGGAACCTCATTTTACTCCTGCGGAACGTTTTGTTTCCACGAAACACAGTTTGGAAAACCCTGCTATAGAGGTTTATTTCCATTTCCTTTAAGATCACACTTAAAAAGTGATTTTTCGAAGTGAAATATTTTGCAAATTTACGATCTTTGGTCCTGGAATGTCTTAAAGAAAAATGATTCGAGTTTTATATTCTTTTCGTCGATTTACACCTTCAATTCGAAATCGCTCAAATTATACTCATACGTTTGATTCACATATTTTATTAGCGAGATTTTACCTTGACGACAATGTCATTGTTAAACCTCACGCTTACATTGTTGTCTTCCTAAGCATAAAAAAGCGTGCTTTGAATGCTTTAATACTATAGAGAGTGGGTGAAAGAGGGAGGAAGACGAGAGATATAAATCTATAAATCTAAAAATAAACAAAATAAAAATTGCTGTTTTAGTTTATCAAATTTTATATTAAAGGCATTAGAAACCTTCAAATAAATTACATTTTGACATTGGGTATCTTATTTTGTGATCTACTGTTAGAGTACTAATTAAATAAATTTAAACGCATCTTAATATAAAAGTTGTGTGGCTAATCAGCTGATCTAAAATCTATAGGAATGATTGCCGTTTGGGATGTTGATGCTTTAAAAAATGAAGGTGGTTAATGTATTTTAATTGATTTATTTTATAAACTTATCCCATGTTCACTGCACCAATTGGCTAAAAGATAGATGCTTCTCTTCTAGCAAGCTATAAAATATTTAGTGAATACCTACATCATAGTAGAAGATGATTTATCTGAAACTGCAAACAAGTTGCGATTCTTGTAGTATTCTGTTACAATAAAAATTTTATTTTCATAATAAATGCCAGTTCCTTAATTTTTCTTTAACTGAACCCCAGATAATTTTCACCTCCATCCAGGAGATTTTTCACAACAATTTAGCGGATTTAGTGGAAGAAAAACCAAGCGCATGATAGGGTAAATTCAATTTTTGGCATATTAAATCTTCTGCAAAGTTCATTCGTGCATGCAGGCTTTTATTCATTTTCTCATATAAATTAAAAATATTGGCATCCGAGCTTCGGACCTGATTCGTTTTAAAGAACAGTGACCAAAGATTCTTCTTCTTCTTCGTTTACGGTACGCATTTTAACTTTAATGCACATAATTTGCACAAATTTGCCATTTTAAGGCTAAATACTTATTCCTGGGTGTCAAGATTAGATGTGAGCGTAAATATCTTATTATTTATCGTTGAATTACGTTTAAAAGACGCTGTTAATCAGCACATTAACTCAAATTTGATGCTTGAGTCACTATCTCACTAAGTTAAAAGAATCAAAAAGTTTAAATTTTATTTCAAAAGACGTGGTCGGTTAGTTCCCACCTTCTGTGAGTGGACAGGTAACTGAGCTCGGAATGAGACCTAGACCTCGATGTTCGAATTCCTAATGCGAGTTAATGACGGTCTCTGGAGCGGTCAGTTTTGAATGTGATCCTAGCTATGCACCATGAGCCCCTTTCAGTAACTGATGTAGCAGCTTAATCTTAACTAATTACCATATGAACGGGCAATTGTACAAATTTTTTCTTCGCTAATACATAAAAAAAGATGTCAAAAGTTTCTACGTCATTGCTAAATGTTACAGCATTATGTTTTAAAAAATAATATTTAGAATTTGGATTATACGAATATTATTCTTTCAGTTAAATATTTCAGTATAAATTATTAGAATTAAGAATAAGTGCTAAATGAAAAATATGAAATATTCTCCAATAATTTAATAGTATGTTTTATTTAAAGTTATAAATCGAACAAATCATTATGTAAATTTAAAATCACTATGTAAATGTAATAAATGATGGCTAAACATAAATTTTGATGCATTCATATTTGCAAATGAAAGTTATTTGCAAGACCCTTATGTATCACATGCGTTCTCGGGATGCACATTCCCCTACAAGCACAGAGGTGTTGGCTAGCGACAAGTTGCGAGTCTCCGGTTTAAATATTGTAGTGATTTTTCGCCCACTCATTGTCAGCACTTATACCCACCTCCTTCTACCCCCCCCCCCTCTAGTTTCAATTTTTGCTGCATATTCTAAATTGTTATAAAATTCTTAGTTGATTGATACCAATGTCGACTGTGTTTCCTTAAGAATTCTTACGCCTCCCTCTTCCCTCCCCCTCCTTCTACCCCCCTCAAGTTTCAAATTTTGCTGCATATTCTTTGTTATAAAATTCTTAGTTGATTGTTATCAATGTCGACTGTGTTTCCTTATGAATTCTTATGCCCCCTTTTCCCTCCCCCTCCTTCTGACTCCCTCCATTTTCAATTTGTGCTGTTGATATCTTAATTGTTATAAAATTCTTAGTTGATTGATACCGATGTCGACTGTGTTTCCTTAGGAATTCTTACACCCTCCCCCTTCATTCTACTCCCCTCGATCTTCATTTTTTGCTACATATTCGTAATTGTTATAGAAATCTTAGTTACGCTCCTCCCCTCTTTCCTCCCCCTCCTTCTATTCCCCTCCATTTTCATTTTGCTGCATATTTCCTGCCCCTCCTTCAGTCAACTTACATTAAAAATTTCTATTTAGTGCACTTGCTATATTGTCCACTTACTATTTTGACCACTTGCTCTTTTGTCCATTTGCTTTTTTCTCCACTTGCCCTTTTGTCCACTTGCTCTTTTGTCCTATTGCTCTTATGTCCACTTGCTCTTGTGCCCCTTGCTCTTATATCGCTTGCTCTTTTGGGACTTTGTATTTTGGGTCGCACCCATTTCTCTAGTAGGGAGCATATCAAAACCACCAAAACATCTGCAGACAGGGTTCAAGGGCTTTCTTATAGATTCCTGCGGGGATGCCCCTCGAATGTGAAGGAAATCGCATACTTTTTCTAATACGACCCGTCGTGGAACACTGTTGCGCCGCCTGGGACCATTTCGAGGAGGGCCTAACTAGAGATCTCGAAATGGTTTAGCATAGAGCGGTTATATATGTAAAGGGAGAATATCTGTTTGATGCGAGTGTATCAGAGATCTTGAGGGACCTGAAATGGCAGACGTTGAAGAGTAGAAGAATTGTATACAAAAGGAATCTATTTGAAAAGTTTATAAGCTCCGAATTCGTTGGGGACTCACGCGGCATAGTTGTACTCATCGGTGTTAGTGAACGTAATATTAGATTACAGCGTACAAGTAAATATGTCGAAACAATCGCTAGAACCGGGAAATACTACAGATTTTTTTTCGGAAGTGATAAGACAGTCAAACAGAGGTATTAGTTATGGTTCATTTGGTGCTGTGACACCCCCTGCCAAACTCTTTTGGTGGCTTGCATGGTATTAATGTATATGTAAATACTGTATTTAATGCTATTTTAAAAGAGCAAAAAGTGAAAAATCGGAAGTTTCTCACTCGGAAAGTTACTTAGCTTGTTTGTTTACATGTAATTAATCATTATTCCATAAATTTTAAACAGAACTTTCATAAACACTGGATCACTAAAGGGATTATTCAGTTTCTTTTGTTCTGAATCTAAGTAATGATAAGGCATTATTTTTGATATATTAATTTAATGTGAAGTCAATACCTGAAAGTGTGGTCTTCATGCTCTAAATATTTCACACGCATTACCGAAACCTTTTTCCGGATATTTAACATTGTGATGCATGGATGGATAATTATTATCGAAAAAATCTATCATATCTCTGTATAGAGCGTATTTGCATAAACTACTGCGAAATGCATAAACTGGGTCGTCTACGTTGACGTACTGGGATTAATTTCAGTGGTCGTTCTATTATGACAGGCCCATAAAATCTCTTAGCATCATGGCGTCAAAACGTCAATCGGCTTAATCCGTTTAAAGTCTCCAAATACGCTTCGGCCTCCGACTCAATGTCCCGCATTCGATAGGTTGACCGTGTTTTGCGCGAATTAACTCCCAACACAAAATCATTCCGGTATTTTTTGACACATTTTCTCTCGTAAATTTAACTCAAGAGACGTCTATCGCAACCAAAATTAGGAGGGACCAAATTTAAATTTTCCCCACGAAAAAAACCGTGACTGACGTAATAGTGCCACTTTTGGAAATTGTTTTTTAAAAAATACGTTGTGCATGCAGTTGTATTAATAGGTACGTAATGTGAAATGAACAGAGAATATGAATCGCTGTGAGATTTTTTCGCATATTTTTACTCGCACAGTGCTCCAACATGTACTTACATTGATACCAAAATAGCAGTTTATGCCCTGTACAAATGCCCATTTCGTGGTGTTTATATGGACCTCAGCAAACCCTCCGTAAATTTCCGCTAGTGTGTTGCATTTCCCTTACTTGCACTTCTGCAGTAAAATCTGCAGTAAAATTCGTCGTAAAATTGTTACGCGATCATGTGTCTCTCACGTAGCCTTTAACCATTTATCATATTATACCTCCGTTGTTTGGCCAAAGCACCATAAATACAATCCCTATTAACTCTTCTTAAAAAAAAAGAATCTGACATTATTCAGAAGATGTTTTTTTAAATAATTCACAAACATATCTTTTTATGAATGCATCTTAGATTTCCGGTTTCCTCTTTTGGTATGCACCTCCAGCATATTCCATATCTCTCTCTTTATACATATTTATTTTTTCTGTTTATAATCACACTGCGTACGATTTCACTTGGCTCTCTCTAGCTATCCGGAACGATTTTTGTGGGAGATTTTCACGAGCCTAAACATTCAAGCGTTTTACAGTAAAGGCGTCGCAATCACAGGCAGGTGAGACAGAAGAGCATCCAGCGTAGGCACTAAATTTGAAATATATTTTAGGAAAAATATTTCAATCAATGCTTCGATTAGCTTTGGGTAACTTGTCAGTGATCCTATTTTGGAGGAAGTCGTCTAGGTAATTGAGACTTTTACTATAATAACTTGAGTAAAAATATTTATGCAAACTATACCAAAAATTTCTATTTTGAAAGAATAAACTACGAGTCGTGTATCTTTTTCAGGAAACTCTGAATATGTGGTATATGCTTCACGACGAAGGAATGATACTGATGGAGTATCATAAAATATTGAAATGATACCGTCGTATATCCAGATTTAGCATTATGGGTGAGGTCAGTCAGTCTGTGATACTATCGCTTATGCATTTTGTTCTGATTTATTTCAATTAAGCTTCAAATCAATGCATAAAAGGTCGATACCTTATTCATAATAATGAATAAATGGAATTTAATTCCATTATAGTGTTGTGCTGAACAATCCAATTATAAACGAGAAGTGACCTATTCTGCATCGATGCAAGGTCAATCAGGGATGAAAATAATTTTGAACATGTTAAATAATTATAGCTTTTAACGGAGTTACCATAAAAATGTTAATTCATTTTTTGCCGTAAATACAAGATAGTTTTTACAAAACTGTTGAGATTATTTCATCTTTAATTTAGATCCCTGATCCTTGCGTCATTTATAAATGCTGTAAGAACTCGCTTTCATCGAAATAGCTCATTGATTTATGACAGAATTAACGAAATGGATATCCACCTCCAGACAAATATGCGTGATGCTCGCATTATTTCGGAGACAAAGGTATCTGATGATTAATAATCAAAACAGCCCCAGTTCTACCCCGATGGCAGTCAAGGTACTTAACAACTTAGGACATTTCTCCACGAAATCTCTCGAATGAGACTAGCGTTAATCACACAAAAGCATTAGCTCAGATCAAGCGACAAAGCCTCAACCGAGTGAATTCTCGTTACAATGGCTTCATAATACAATCCGTTCCTTGTCACGTATCGCGAGCAACCCGACACCACCGCCGCCACCACACCCTCGAGACCTCGCTGCTAAGAGAGAAAATAAATAACAACAAACAGTTGTAAGACGATGATATCGATATGACGAAGAAGCAAACCATGCAGCATCCTTCAAAAACCCTTTTCAAAAGAGAGAGAGAGGGAGAGGGAGGGAGAGAGAGAGAGAGGCAAGATAGGCAACGTGGTGTGGGACGTGCTCCTTTCTATACAGCATCTACAGATAACGACTAAGGGATTAGGTGAGACAATAGCCTCGGGGAAGCGTTGTTGGCACAACAGGGTTTAGAGGAGGAGGAAGGGAGGAGAGGGAGAGGATTGAAGAAGAGAGAGAGAGAGAGAGATATATATAGAGAGGAAAAGAGGGAATGCTTTGCGTTGAGGTGTGAGATGGATGGAGTGGGAGCGATGGGGGGGGGGAGGGGGGGAGGGAGTATGGGAAGAGTATTGGATGTGGGGTGAAGATGGAGTTTGTGTAAGACGAAGGGTGTGACAGTGTGGAAGGTTTCGGGAAGAGGGTGCGATGCTACAGGCCCACTGATTGGCTTCGCTTCCGGAAACATGCCTCTTTCTCCTGCCCTTCCAATCCCACCCTCCCCCCCTCTCTCTCCTTTTCTTTCCTTCGCTTCTCCTCATTCTTTCCCCATTTATTCTCCACCCTCCTTCCCCTCACACCCTCTACCTCGCGCTAACATAGGGAAAAATCCCTACCGGGAGTTTTTTCTTTTCCCCCTCCCCGAAACTTCCCTCCACTCCCACTCTTCTCCCCATAACTGTAGACTATACACTTCCCATCCTCGATCTCTTCCTCGACACACGTAGCGAAAGCCTTTCCTCCCTCTCTGCCCCGCAAACTACTATAACGTCCCGTTCCGATCCAAACCCTATCCTTCTCCCTCCTCACTCACACATAAAGCTGCTCCTGAATATTTTTCCCCCTTCACACCACGTCGTCTTCCCTACCTCTGCTCCTATTTCCCCCTCATTTTCTCCAACCCACCAACACCCTCCCCCCCCCTCTCCTCCCCATACGTCCTCCCACCTCTCGAAATTCCAATTTGCGGACGCCGTTCTCGCCCGGAAATCGGATCATGTTCGCATTTCCATAGGCGCAAGGGGTTTAAGGAATGATACTGAGAGGAAAGGAAAACAAAGGGAAAGGTTTGAAGAGGAGGAGTGCGGGACGTGGGAGGTGGAAGGGAAGAGGGGAGATAGGGTGGGAGTTGGGTGTGAAGCGGAGTGTAGGGCGGGGGGGGGAGGGGGAGAGGGGGGGAGGGAGGAAGAGGAAGTGTGGATTCATGTTCGAGATTTGTCGTTGCCCCTTTGAGGGCCTCTAAGGGGTTGAGGGATGTTGTAGAGGGAGGTGGAGGAAGAGGAGAGGGACTCCTCCATACGCGCTTCGTGAAATGGGTATGCGAAATGAACTGCTTCGGTGAGATCTCAATCAATTGGATGCATGAAACCTAGCGTCTTGCATACAAAAAAAAAGAGAACCTCCAAAGGGAAATTCGAGAGGATTTTCGATACGGAATAGAGTTTTTATTTGGAAACTCCGTAGGAGGTGTTAGTAATTGGTATGCGCGTTGATTGGATTCCGCGGAGGATGTAGAATTTTGGTTTTGATTTCAGAAATTGCTTGCGCCATGCATTGACCTGTACTTTCATATGAAAATTTGGAACTCCATAAAATAAAAAAGGAGAGAGACGAAATTTATCGAATTTCTTGGCGAGCTACGAATAGTTTTAATGGAAAGTTCATATAAATTACGTCTTCAGGTTAATAACATACAAAGTCAAAGTTCATATAAATTACGTCTTCAGGTTAATAACATACAAAGTCAAAGTTCGTATAACTTACGTCTTCAGGTTAACAACATCCACAGTCAAAAAATGAGTATATCTTCATAAGTTGCCGCTAAAAGCATTTTGATCCAGGAAAAATATTTGTATTTCAATAAGTGCACAAAAAACAGATCTACATCTACATCTACATGATACCCTGCAAATCACCAGACTGGTGGGTGGCAGGGGGTGCAGGACACCAAGCCCTACCTAATAACGTCCCTCGTGGGAATCACTCTCCTATTATGATCCCGTATGGTCCTTGGAAAAAACGAGCTCTGGTATCGCTCGGTCCTACAGTCGATCTCTCGTATTTTATTCTCGTGATCGTGCCTGCCCATGTACGTAGGTGCCTCTAATATTCCTGAGACCTCCTCTAAGAGAACTTCCGACCTAAATTTCTCCAGAAGCCTTAACCTAGCGCTAATTCTGCGATCCTCTAGCGATATCCAATTCAACTCCTTCAAGAGTGATGTGACGCTTAATTTTTGCTCATATTTTTGCTTAACGAATCTGGCTGCTCTGCGTTGGATTCTTTCTAACTCAAGTATCTGTCCCTTTTCGTACGGATCCCATATGCTGGAAGCGTATTCGACCTGAGATCTGACCAATGATAAATAACACGTTTCTCGTACCTGTTCTGTGCTACTTCTTACTATCAGTTATTAAGTGAATCATCACATTGTAAGTACATACTGTTTTGTTCTTAATTACATTTTTCTTGTTTATTAAAAAAAGCATTACTGAAGTAATATCGTTAGTTTTTATCAGCCAAAAGCCTGGTTTTATTTTCCGATTTTGTACGAAATAGTGTTCAGGATGCGGAAAAGAGACTATTTTTGCTCATATAGGATTCTTTTTCATCTTTATTTCAGTTTCGTCCTTCAGAGTAAGAAGGAAGGTCTAAAAATGGACTATTTTTCAACTGAAAATTATCAATAGGTATATTACGTCTTACTTCTGACACGCTTTGTCATGTAGACCTCACACTATTCTCCTTCTCTTACAACTATTGTATTGCGTCCCTCTCTAGGCTCCGAGTGGTTGTTTCTATAAATAGAAGGGTATGTGGGACAGAACTAGTGTCACCCTTTCTTCGATGAAGCCGTCGTTCGAAAAAGTAGACCGTCCGAAGTATTTGAAGGAAAAGCCCGTCAGAAATATCAAACACGAGAAAGCTCATTTTTTTAACGCCACATGCGAACTTTTGGTTGCGAGTTGAAGGCATAAGTGAGACGGTTTTATTAGGTGCCTCGCGGATACTTACATCGAGATAATTCCATCGGCCCACAAATCAAGCGGGGGATGAGAACAAATGACAGTCGTAGCGAGGAATTGTAGCTGAACAGAAGGTCGGACTATAAAAACAAGTCACATTTCGAAGCAATGGCATTCATCGAATTTCTACTTCGACTCGGTAGCCGTTGCGTGGTAACTCTATTAGACACAGTCGCTGGATATATTTCGAATGGAAGAATAAAATTTTCGGACGATATATATATATATATATATTGAACAAAATATTGTCGTCGTGAATTTATTATAATGTATTTAATGTGAGCTTAAAGTAAAGATTACGTTTAAATAAAGCAAGCAAAAGTTAAATATCTATGAATAGGTTTTTGCGCATAGTTGTTAATTCAAAATATCGAAAATAACTTGATATACAGTTACCAGTGTGATTGACCGTCAAAAATGACCGGTGTGTATGAATGTCTAAAATTAAAAACTTCCCAGTCTTCCTCCCTACCATTTTACTCTAAATTTCCCCTCAAAGATGTACCTATCTCTCTCAACGTGACAATTACAAACTCGGCGCGAAAGAATTGTAAACATAGTTCAAAAATACGACTTTGACTCTACATGATTTATTTTACTTTTTTAGGTTGTATACGGGCTGGGGAATATTTATTGATTGTCGAATACATCTTACAACAAAAATTTGTTGGTTTTTTTAATTTTACAGTAATAAATATGAAACATTTTTCAAATAATTTTTTTCAACAGCACGTAGCAATGAATCTGTAACACTCAAAAGCTTTAGCCATTTCAACGAAGTAGACGACTAATAAAGACAGACTTTTAGTTAGTGAGTGATATATTGAGGATCCGTATTTTATTATATATTATATTTAATGACATTTGACATGAGCTATACAAGCAGAAAATGTTTTGACACTGAAATAGAAATCAAATTCATTTAATTGCGAAAATAATTATAATGAATAAAATACATATTGTTACACGAATAATGCGAGAATGTATATAAAATTGATTACTTTTGAATGGCCGAACTTTTAATACTTTTTCGTATATCATTTGAAAAAATGTCTTTAACAAATACATCGTGCGTACCGCAGGTCACAGTTTATTTTCGAATGAATTAAGTTCAGCTAAATACATCTCGCAAAACATTTCTCCTATCCATGCATCAGTAAATTACTCTTCATCCTCATAAAACATAAAAAGGATATTTAACTCCTTACTTCAAGGTGTTTGGCCAAAAAAATCCCGAAACTCCAAAACCGTTGCCCGTCACCATCTCTTTTCATTAAATTAACGCAAGGATTTCAATGATCCGTAAAGGCCCAATAGCGTGTTCACAGCCGTGAAGTGTAAAGGCCTCGTGGAATTTGAGAGGAGAGAGAGAAAATCTGAAGAGAGAGAGAGAAGGGAGGTGATGGGAGGTCTGTAGGGAGATAGTGGTGAAAGAAGTTGGCGAGGAGGGGGAAAAAGGACGGCGACCGTACCTGAAACGCCCGCCAAACGGTATTCTTCCCCAGTCCACTCCTACGCCATAAAAGAAAGATAAGGTACTCTATGCCCATGGCCTCCGATTTCACGGCTCTCTTTTTTTTTTACTTTCGCACCGCCTCTTTCTCTCCTTTCTCTCTCTCCACCTTTCTGGTTTCCTCTCTTTCTCATCCTCCTTCATTTTATTTTCCCTCTTCTCTCTTCTCTCTCTTTTCACACCCTCATAGTAACTCCCCACCCTCTTTACCTCTTCCACTTCACCAGATTCTACCCGTAGATAAGCCGATAAACAAGGAGAATGCTTCGCTCCCTCACGGGTTGACGGAGGAGGGGGGGGAGGAGGTTGGGGAAGAGAGGGAGGCTAAGGAGGAGAAGAGAGGGTGCGCAAGGGAATGAGGGAGTTGGTCAGTGCACCTCCCAGACTATTCCTGTCCCCCCTCTCCCTCTCTCGCTTCGCCACGGTGGGTTTTTGATAGCGCTTAATGGTTCTCCTTCAGACGGAGCAAAACGTCTACCTTCAGCCAATTTAATTTCCTTCCTCGCAGACATGTTATCGTCTATTTTCTCTCTCTCACACACTCTCGCTCTATTCCTGCGGTCGTATCCTTAGTGATCTAACCTTTTTATTTGAAACGAGAATTTTGGCGATTATGTGGAATTCGGGAGTGTGCTCCGGAATATAACGGCAAGGAAATTTGAAGACTCGCATTTTCAACACACGGTCAATTTTCGGTGTGAAGGGATTGTGGCGAATTTGATGATTTGAAAGTATAAAGAAATCGAATGTTGTTATTTTTATGAAAGTTTGACTTATTTTTTAAAAGAAATCCTTAGAATTTAAAATTTTTAATATTTATTGAATCTAATCTAGACGAAGAATTAAAGGGAAACCTCGTATACAGTGTAAGAAAACGTCTCATACAATTGAAGATTCGAAATGTTATCGTTACGCAAATGTAAGGGCTAGCAATATCGTAAAATTGTAGATTGAATTTTTATGAATTATTACAAGCTACGTTTAGCTGCGCAATACACTAAATTATTCATTCAGGACTTAAATGAGTATGATATTTGTGGCAATTTATCATTAATGAATTCGTTGTTTATAATTAATAAATTCGTTGTTTATCGTTAATACACGTAGAGAGTGGCTAAGTCAAAAGTGGGTTGAGAAATGGGTCTGTTTTTATTGTTTTTTTGTTTCGCCGAACACATGCAAATGAAACACGTCGTTCTTTAGAATGGATATTAAAAGTAGTTCTTACGACTCCGAAGTTCCTTTCTCACAAAGTGGTAACACGACGGTAAACTCGCCGTCTTCCTTTCCTGAAAAAAATGCGCGGATGAATTGATGTGATCACGTTTTGTGACATTTTGCAAAAATTCGATAGGTGTTAAAAGCAGAAGAAATGAAGGAAATTCATATTCAAGGGGCTTTCGATGCGTTAACAATTGCATGATCGGTAAAATTAATGGTCTTTTTAACACATGGCGAATAATCGGAAGTTAGTGAAGGTTTCACGGATAAACAAATCAATTATTACAGGATAGATTTATCTGAAATGATATTTTTGAATGACAGGTATCAACTTCACAAATAAATTTTGGTAACCGAGATAAATAAATAAATATGACATAAATAATTTTCTAAATTTTCATTACGACTCGAATGTATTCTAAAACAACGACATTAAAAGTAATATTAACTAATTTTCATGAAATTTGCATTAATGAAAACATTTAAATCAATGTCTTAGAGATTTATTCTTGTTCATGAAGGGACTAAATCACAGACTTGACTGGTAGTTTCGGACGGCCAATGAAGGATAGATAATTCTGGTGGTAGGATAGGCGAGAGTTCACTGCAATAGGGTTTGTGTCTATCTCTGATATGAATCTTGGGTAGTGGAGAGAAGGGAACGAGAGAGACAATTGAGAATGAAGGGAGCGTTGGAGCTTTTACAGCCGTAAAATTCGCATAAAGATGTCAAAAGGAACAGTATAAGAGGTGGCAGTTTTATTGAGATTTCATGTTCAACGTCAGGAGAGATTTTGCCCCTCAGTTCGAACGGTTTTCGCGCGAAACACTTCATATTTTTCGAGATTGAATGGATAAAGATAAAGAAGGATTATTTTACAACCCGAAAAATGAATTTTTGGTAGATCGAATCAGTCTTCGCCGTATAAAACCAAATTGAATTGCATATTTCTCACGCGAATATTAATTGGTAACAACACGTACAATAATTTGGTGTGTGCAAATATAAAACAAGAAAAATATTGCACGAATTAGGAAAAAATCAAACGTAAAATACGGCCTTCTAACAATAGAATATAAACAACCAATACGGTTTTATTTGTGGATTTCAGTGCATGAGCTGAAATCTCGCCGAAAAAATCTTCGTTCTTACGCTGTGTCGTAAATATCTTTTTCTAAGTTCCCCGTTATGGAAATTCTAAAATTTGCCTCTGTCATTTATAGTATCGGTAAAATAATTTTACAAATAAATATTTATTAAACGATGAAATTTTTTTCGCATAAAAGATGCTCTCCAGAGAAGGTGAACAATCGTATAAGTTTGGGATTTAGAGGTAGTACGGCATATCTCCGCCTACCATCGAGTTTTCATGTCTGAGAAGTTTACAAACAAGTGCAAAAAACAAACAAAATCTCAGCAGTAAGTGTCCCTTTCAGAGAATATATATTACGCAATTATGTATTCGCCGTAGTTTATTAAGAGACGATAAATCGATATTTTTTATTTGTTTCAATAACATCAATTTTTTCGTATTTTAGAAATTAGGCCACGATTGTAAAGTGACATTCGCCGATGAATGCACGAGGAATATATTTTTAACGTGACTGCAACGAATCTGATTATAAAATTAGCCTTCTTTGCAAGCAATTTCTTCGAGATAGCAATTTATCAGAGATTTGACGTGTTTTCTCGCTAAGAGAATATTTTCAGAAATAATGCACGTGATCGGAAATACGGCTGTGAATTATCTCGCCCATTCTAAGCCTAAGATAGGACACGAAAAAGATCGAGATAATCTATCGCCGCAAATCGATAACCTGCGGTAAAAAAAATCCTCGGGTTTTCTTCGAACTGCCCTATCCGATGACCAATGGAAGGAGGTCAGCCAGGCGCCGATATCCTAAGGAAAAAGCAACTTGATGAATGGTTCATCTTATCTAGCGCCCAGACTCAACTCGCTCTGTTTCGGGAATTTTTTTTACTTCCTTTTTTTTGTCAATGTATAACGGAGGTTACGTTACAACCATTACGATACCTTACCTATGAAACTTATACATAATGCCTCCGAAGGAATTGATGGATTGTTAGAGTACCGAGTCGGGAGAAGGGGATGGCTTATAAGTCCGTCCGTTGTATGGGAGTTCGATTAAGTTATTGTATCTTTTTTTCGGTACGGTTTTTTTAATATATTTTTTCTCCCTCCCAGGCATTATCTATCGCCATTCTTTTTCCTCGCAAGAGTGGACCGTGGCGAGCGGGAGAGAAAAAAAAGAAAGATACCGGTATCTTAAAAGGGAAGAAAGAAAGGAACTCGGGATCGTTTGGGGGGGGGGGGGGGGGTGGAAGGCACTTCTCAATACTCTTGTAACTTCACGTGCCTGAAAATCTCGTTTATCTCCCACTCTCGTGCCTTGTATAGAGGCCAGTGTCGTGAGGGAAAGGAGGAAGGGAGATAGGAAAAGTGAGAAAAGATCTCGGGAAGGGTGCGAGAGGGAGAAGACCTAGAGAGAGAGAGTGGGGATAAAAAAAAGTAAGGGAAGGAAGGGACACACAGAGAAGTAGGGGAGGGAGGGAGGGGGGGTTGCGGGAAGGACTATATGGATGGAAAGGGGAAGGGAGGGGACCTTTCGGGGTGCGGGTACGGTCGAGGGAACGCGACTAGCAAAGAAGGATTGGCGGTAGTGAGAAGGAGGAGTCTACAAGGGTTGAGAGGTGGCGTGGGGAGTTTAAGGGAGGTGGGCGCCATCGGGAGGGAGGGGGGATAAGACTGGGTTGTGTAAGGGTCGCAGCAAATCTCTTGCTGTGGTCAACGCTGAAAAGAGGGGATGGAGAAACAAATAAATAAGGCGAGGGATAAAAAAAAGTGAGGGCCGAGAGGTCTCTTAAAATCCCCTTTTCTCCCGGTTTGCCCAGTCCTTTCCATATACTGCTACCGCTGCTCCCACTGTGCATGAGTGTGTGTGTGTTTGGTCTTTCTTCATCTCTGTTTCTCTCTCTCTCTGCCAACCGCTCTTCATTTCCTCCAACTGCGGACTCCCCTTTGATGTATTTTTTCGGGTCTTTTCGGATTTTTTGGGAGGCGAAAAAAACAATGGGATTTCAAAGAATCTCAGACGAATTATTACAAGGAATCTTTGTGCTTTTATAAAAAAAAGGGAGGCGAAGAAAAAATATCTTTACGTTACTCGATCACGTGTTAGAATTTGTCATCGCCCTATAAAGTGGTACTCGGTTTTTACGGAACCGGCGAAATTCGGAATTTAATTGAAAACAATTCATATCGTTCTTTACCGGGATAAAGATGGATTTATTGCTGTTATTACATTTAAACCAGATTTTAATGTGGCTTATTTGCTGTTATATTTTTGTCTCCTTTTATTGCATAGTAAATGACAATTAATTCTAAGGATTTCTCCGCGTATGTTATTCATGTATTCCTAAGTTATGAAGACATGAACAACATACGTAGAGTTTGTTTTCGCAAATATAATTTTCTAGTTCGCATTAGTAACAAGACTTCAAAATATAAAATACAGTAATCCCTCCATATTCGCGGGGATACGTTCCTGGAAACCGCCGCGGAAAAAAAACCGAGAATGGAGATACTAAAAATCTTATGAGAAAAATGGACTTATGGGTACTACTACCTCCTGTTCATACGTGACATTATAAGCCGTCTTTATTTAGGTCGATATTTAGACATTCATGTACGTTCTTATATACAAACCTGACCAACACAAACATACATGTCCTAGGTGGGATTTGAACCCGCGACCTTAGTATCTGTCGACAGACAATCTAACCATCCGTCTACCAAGGTCTTTATTATAGTTTTAAAACTTTCATCTAGTAAATCGAAGTACTTATAGACATTCTTTTACGGTTAAATATTTGAAATTCGCGCCAATCTGTACGTGGAATCCCGAAAAACGTAATTATAGGTGGTAAGCATAATAACGCCCTAAATATTTTAAGAAAATGTGTGACAATTATTCGAGTAAGTATGGTAGTTCATGTATAATGTAAAGCATTAATAAAAATCTCCCGCTTTACCGTTCTGAAAATTTGGCAACTCTATCGGTACCATTCAAACATTAGATGAGATATCTCTCACATATATTATGTATATATATATATACACACATATATATCATCAAGTGTAAGTCTTCTTAGGTGTGTCAGGATATATAGTTTTCATTATTGGATTGTGAGTGAAACAAAACTGCTAGAAAACAAAGACAATCCATCTGGTCCCTATGAGGACCACTCACGAACGCATTTAGTGGTCCCTGCAATGTGTAATGCAGTAGGCGAGCGTGGATAAGTGAATTTTATCTCCTGTGGTCATTGAAACTTGCTACAATAATTTCTCCGCGAAACCGCAAATATGAAGGAATTAATATAGTTTGGCACAAGTGGGCTGATTGGAGATGGATCGTTTTTGACTGATTTAATAACTGCCAAGTATTTTCGTATTTATATCACTAATAATTGTAATATGTAATGATTAATCCTGTTGATTAAGTTAAACCAGGCTAAATTAAAACTAAATTCATTATATTTATGGAAATTTAAAAAAAATCACCTGGCATTATAAACAAATAGGTGGGTGTCTGTCTCTCGAAATTTTCGATTCGGTCCTCCGAAGCATTCACAAGCACGAATGTGGCCCGCTGTGCTGAAAAGTCCACTATATTAAAGTATTGGAAAACAATTATTTAGATAACATAAATGGTCATAACATGTGACAAAATCATTATTCATAACATAAATGTCGCATTGAATCTCGCAAAAATGAAGGTTTAACCGTAGAATTCTCGGGCCTCTTATTCAGCCTCTTGCCTGCCCTAATAATTGGAGTCATTGCGTTGTTCGTCTGCCATGAGAGAGGATAAGAAAAGGCGAGAAAAAAGAGGAAAGGACCCGAAGAAAAGATCGAGAAACCCAAGAAAAGAAAGCTTTGGGGTCTTAACAAATCGGATCAGTGGCTCTCTCTCTCTCTCTCTTCTCTTTTATTCCCATAATACCCTCTCCTTCTTTCTTTCTTTTTACCTATTCCCCCACTTTCTTCGTTCTTAGTTCTTTCTTCATTTCATTTTCCACGCTTATTTCTTAATTTTTTGCTTGTCTGCAGGGCCATTTTTTTAGGGGAGCCGCGCCTGGCATGCGTTTGCAAGGGTCGTATTTTATCCTTAATATTTTTTATTCTTCGTTTTTATCCGAACGGCTCTTTTATTCATCGCTCCTAAATTTCACATTTTCACATACATTATCACTTAGAACGTCCATTCTAGTCGCTTGAATTTTATCACCTTACTGAATCTAGCTCTTCCACCTATCTCCTTCGCCTACCTTTTATATTTCTGCGCATCATTCGTTTCGAAGTATATCTCTTAGCATGTATTTCACGCCCACCTCCTTATCTCTGCTGGCGCTTTACTGAAGAGAGTTTCTTGTTCTTTAGATAATCTCTCTCTGGGAAAATAATATAGAAGAATAGCAAATTATATATTTGGAATCATTGTATACATTAAAATTGTATTATTTATATATTGAAATTTTTATACTTAACATTATGATGGAGTGGATATAAAATTTTACCATTAAATTAATTGATAATGTTAAAAATTGTATATTGCGTGTAGGAAATATAAAATCATTCATAAACGCTTGATCAGGGCTCTTCCCTTTTTAATATCTGACGCACCGATTTGAGCAATTTTTAAAGGCTGCGTACCACAAGAACATTTTAAGGTGATGATTGAACAAATTTCTACATGTCACGTCACAATTTTGGCGTTTTTTTCTGTTTTATAACGTTATTCTTGGAAGCAACATCACAACTTTTGGTTCCAAAATCATGAACGAAAGATGTAATAAGAAGAAAAATTACGATCTATCTCGTAACCCTTTGGGACTAACCCACAGGGATACGCATACACTCTATTGAAAACCAATGAACTAGATAAATTTTTTTGTGTACACAATTTATTTTACGCAAACATGCCCGTCTTAGAGATTAAATATTTACCCTATAAACATCCCGACGAAATTCACAGCAAATTTATTTGTCTATAAAACATTGAATATAAGTAGGTTCAGAAATTAACCATTAAAGTCAATTTCGATTTAATAAATTTGATAATGTGTGTGTGTATGCAGGAACGTACGCACGCACACTTAGGCATTACCTTTCTGTTAATGCCGTATGTATTTCTTGCTTTTATTCCTAACTTTCTTCCCACTGCCATTCGTGCACCTCGTTTATGTCAGAAGGGATTTCTTACAAAAGACCGTCTATTTAAGTTCTAACCCTTTTGCGTCGGTCAAAGTCTTCTTTCTCCATAACTCGGAGAGTGAGACGGAGGACTTACAAGTGCCACTCCCCTACTCCCTTCCAAAAGGCGCGCGTAAATCTAATCCCCTGTCTTCTCCTTACTCCGCAGCTCCCTGTCCGAATCTCTCATTTTTCATCTCACCATATAAACGCCTTCTCTCTCAATCACCTGAACTTCCCTCTCACTGCCTCGTCCTTTCTATCTGTCAACCTGCCCATTTGCCGTTTCCCACCTATAGTTTTTCCCTTTCGTATTGACGGTTGCATGTCTTGCGAACGGTTTAGTCTGGCGGTTTTTAGGTTACCGTGCCACAAACTATAACCATTACTCGTGTATTCTGATTCAGGCTTAATTTAATTTTTACCCCATTAATGAAAAAGTATAGTAAACTAATACGATGCCAACTTCCTGAACACAATCATTGGAAATATGTCATTTATTCCGGTTTTTATTGATTCTGAATTCAGTGTTATATTATTGAAGATAACGATTTTATAAGATATATATTCGTGCGAGTTTATTCCAATGTTTAATATAATACAAGTAACTTTCCTCATAAAATATATTATTGTATTCTATCGATTCCACTTGTAAAATAATTACACCCATTGGGGCTTCAAGAGCCACTCCGTTAATAAATTTTTGCCAAAAGAAACTTCCTTTTCTTATTTTCTCGTGGTAGAGAATTGGAAAATCTTTTTGGGCACAATTTTGAACCGTGAAATCCGAAGAAATGTGATATAGTCGGGTAATATTTTATGGATGACGGAAGTTTGTTGGAGAGAAGATAGTTATCGGGATTTAACTGTTGTTCAATAAATGTTATCGAAATATATGCTGTAATCAGGCAAAAAGGCTTGATATTTCCGATGCCGAAATTGCATAGCAGAGCCATCCAGATCATTTCTTTGAAATGAATGACTCCATAATCCTGCTTCCTAAACCTTAAAATTGCCGATGGCCTTTGCTTTTACTACTTCCTAGGAAATGACATTACTTGTATATTTTATTGTAATATCTCACAAATATTTCTTTGCGTCTTTTTACAGTGAGGGCAACAACGATAACAAAGACGAACGCCTGCGATTATGCTCACGGCGGGATTCGAACCTACGAAGTATATGCACGCTAAACACCCTTTTACCATGGTCGGGTATTGGATTCAGTGAAATATTGTGCATTTGTACGCAATTGGCTAATGATATCTTTCCATTTTTATCAGCTTATTTATCAGAAAAATGATTATTGTAGTGCCAGGAGATATAACAGTACAAAGTAGTCAAAAAAATTCTCCGAGCAATTTTTACATTATTTTCTGATTATGAGTTGTGGTGATGGGAACTGAGTAGGACAATACAACTTTATTAACGTTTTTAAGAATATTTAAAATTGAATATAAAAAATTTAGCAGTAGTGTCCTTCGTGTCCCAGTTGTTAAAATGTTATTACCATTTTTGTAGAATTGCCGTGAAAACATGAAAAATACTATTTTTCTGTCTTAGTAATTAAAGGGGATATATTTAGATTGAGAGCACGGAAATTGAATTAATATGCGTAAATCGGATATAAAATAAAAATGTTTTATATATGGCATATAAAACATACATGCACGCTATTCAATAATTGGGTATTTCATTTAATAATCTATAGTTCACGGCGTAGTTAAACATGTTAAGAGCACGGTGATTTTTTTAAATTTCTTTAAAGACACTTTATATCTATAGATATCTATAAAGAAAAGTGTTTGTATGCATGTATGTTTTTTATAGCTCAGCAACTACAGCACATAGAAACAAGAGGAAGGTATCATTTTTACAGGAATAAAGAGTTAAGAGGTGTATTCAGGTTTTTATATCGATTTGACTGACAATTCTAATTTTTAAAAATATTTTCCTTTTTCTCCATTTGAATAACATAGGGATGAGTGCAGCTTATTTCTCATTTGAATTTTAAAATTAATTAGAAACATGGTACAAATTTAAGATTTAGACGGTTCTAATATTCTTAGAACTTCAATAGTAGGCAGTCTTTTTATTTTATTCTTATATTCAAATTTTTCAAATTCAAATTCAAAAGTCTTTTATTTTCCTTTTTGGTATTTACATTTCAGGTCAGAAATTACACATCCGTAGTTTGCATTCATTTAACTGTTTTTTACCCTTGGTATTTTACAGTATATCTTGTTTTTAGTATTCCTTTATATTTTGATTTCTTACATTACACTTAGTTTTAGGGAAAAATTTTAAAAGGCTTGTGTCTTACTTACTTACTTATAATTAAGTAGACCAACACTTGGTTGTGTTGAGTCCTCTGTTTCGGTTCTTTATAGAGGTTTTAACATTAAGTAAATTGAATCCGGGGAGTCGTGGCGTAGTGGTGCGGGCGCTGACCTGCTACGCTTAGCAAACTCGGTGCGAACCGGGTTGCCCGGATCCCTATTTGCGTGGTTATGTGAACACGCAAATCAGCGCCCCGTCCTTCGGAATGGACGTAAAGCCGTTGGTCCCCTTGGTGTTTCTCGTTAAGAGTAGGCTAATGCCGGCACCGGGTTTCACTCCTCCCTTGCTTTGTGATTTAGACTGAGAAGCCTTCTAGCGCTGGAGTCGTTTGAAGTCACAAGGTCCCCCCAATTGGTTGGTTGGTTGGTAAATTGAATGAACAATTAAGGCTTAATTGGGGTTTCCCAAACAGTGTTCCGCGGAACCCTAGGGTTCAGCAGAAGCTTATTGGGGTTCTTTTATAGAGACCCGAAACGTTCTTCTGTCTCTTATTTACAGCAGGAAACATGAGCCTCACTTGTAAATTGTATACCTACTGTAAGATACAAAATCTATATAAATAAACATTGTAATGATTTTAAAGTTTATTTTATTGCGATTCGACTTACCATCTCTTAGTTAGGGTTCCGCTAGAAAAAATATTTGGAAGTGAGGATTCCGTGGCTTAAAAAAGTTTGGGAACCCCTGAATTAAGCTATGCCGATCTAAAAAAAATATACTCGTCAGTATTGTTGGTTCTGTGGGGTGGTAGGTAGTGGCATGAATGTGAATATTACCTTCAACTTTACACTATGGAATACTGGAAGATATAATAACAGGTTTTTCAAAACTCAGAAAAAATTACTATCATGAAGATTGAAATTCTTTTAGTTTAAGGATTGTTTTACATATTCATAAATAGTCTAACTTCACTATATTTATTAAGTCATTATTTATACCTCGTAAATAAATATATTAAAATAATTCAGTTCGATCCGAGACCAATCCTTTCACAAAGATTTCCATTTCTAAGAAAATCAATGTGTGAGAGCAAATAGCCAATGTAGACCAAAAAATGTTTTTTTTTCTTTCAATATCGCGTTTCAGATAATATATATTTAGGAACAAAAACATCTTAAAACGTCGCTCCAAAAAAGAAATACACTGAAATCTTTACAAACAGCAGTAAAGAAGGAAGAGGAAAGCATTTTTCTAAGAATCGAAAAAGAAAAAAATAAGCAAATTCTTAGTGCCTCAAAAACATTCAGCGATAAGGGATGAAAAGAAAAAGGGGATTCCTTCCTGGTTCCCTTCTCATATCCCGAAATCTCTCCCTTCTTGTGTATAAAACCATAAATTTCTCGTCTGCATGTAAATGTTCAAAGAATCTCGCCCAATTTTAATGTTGGAAGAGGGTTTTAAGGCGGAAGAGGGTAAAAGAAAGCCAGAGATAAAATTATACAAGAGTATATGAAATGGAATGAGGATGCAGAAAAGGGTAGAAAGATGCGAAAGAGAAGGATAGAGAGATGGAAAGAGAAAGAGGCTCGAGTATTGCGTCGTAAAGGCTCGGTCGCAGTTCATCGAACAGGCAAAGGATCGGGGGAAAGAATCCATATAAAAGCCATTGCTGTCGAACCGAGGTTAATAAAAAAAACAGTAACCGAAAATTCTCGAGTGGTTTGAAAGGGTAGGAGGAGGAAGGTTATGGTACACAGGAACAGAGAAATGCCGCGGGGGATCGCTACGGGGAAAAAATTGCGCTTTGGAAAGAAAATGAACCCTTCCAATTGGAAGGAAGGAGACTAGTGTAAGGAGGGACGAATCGGTAATGGCGGGATTTTTCCATCCTTTTCATTTCGCGACTTCCGGTGGAAATAAAGGCAAGAGAGAGAGAGGAGGAAAGGGAGAACAACCCGACGGATGTTTCGCCGATGCGCTCTTTCCGCGGTCGCGAAATTGTTCCGAGAAATTGGAGATTTTTACGAGCACGTTTTATGTATGCTTATAGGATTCCAATGAAAGTGACGCTATTACTGGGTAAGACCTAAAAATTAGGAGTTCTTTATACTTCGGAGAAAGAATCCATGAATGATGTTTTTGAATTTTTTTCAGTGGTAGTTCTTATGTTAGCATAGCTTTTGCTTTTCCCTCGGCATTACATAAATGGGCTTTTCTCCGTATCCATAAAATGTGTTAAAATTTTCATGCGTGAATTTTTTGGTGATTCCCAGATATTGTAATTCATTCGGAAATTTTACTACCGATTTGTATTTTTTAAACTTTTTTACGAATAATTTAAGTTAAAAACTTTAGAACGAGAGACTTTTCGGCTGTTTTCGCTTATTTTATAATAAGTCAACATTTTATGTAGATGTGATGAATATTTAGGAAAATATCTTTACTAGCTTCGACAAAGTTGAAATTCTTAATATTCAAGAAAGAGAAGTAGAATAATTCTGGTCTACGCCGGGAAACGAAAATTTATAATCTAGTCCATATATCTCTAGAATTTAATAAGGAATGTGTGTCGTCTCATGAATGTAATCCTCAACAATAAATTTTGCATTTTTTTTAATTTTACCTGCTAAAGCTATGCAGGAATTGGGTGTAAACTGCAGTGTTATACACCGTATTAGCTGTATCTTGAATCAAATCCAATAGGTCATAAATTCCATTATCCCCCTTTGACAACATAGGAATCGGCCATCTTTCATCAGATTTAATTTATCCTTTCATACATTCAACCGTTGAAAATCATTTCGAATCCATCGCCGAAATCGGAGACGAAAATGATCTTTCTTTTAACAAGAGAGTCAAGCGTCCTGACGTCCTCCAAAAGGTAAAAACCCGTTCATCCCATCCATTCACACACATATATAATAGAAAATCTCTATGACCTTTTTAGCCTCGATTTTTCCGTCGTCCGAATTGTTTTTTTTTCTTTCGAATCCATCTTCCATTTCTCTTCTTTCTTCTGTTTTTAGTGTCGACCCTCTCCACTTCGCGATTTTTTATTATTTGCGCCGATCACGCGTCGACATGGATTTCCTTTTAAACTCTTTTCATGCACACTTGCTACTCGCTCTCACAAACCTATTTCTCTTCCCCCCCCCCCCTCCCCACTCCTCTTCTCCTCCTCTCTTTCTCTATCACTCTACCCTCTCTCCCTCTAACTCGTCCATTCTCGTCATCGTCTCTTCTCATTCCCCTCCTTCCTTCGCTCTTTGCTTCTCCATGACTTAACTTTCTCTCCATTGCTGTCTGCATTCCTTCATCTTCATGTCTCTCACCCCTCTCTCCTTCCTTCCTTCTTTCTTCATTCATCTCTACCCTTATCACTCCTCTCCTCCCTATATCCTCCCCTACCTCACCCCTCTATCCGTTCCTCTATATTTTATTCGCCCTCCCTCCTCCCCCTCCCTCAATCCCCTCCCTCCTTCCCCTTCCATTCCCTCCCCTCCCTCCATCCCTCTCCCCATGCCTCATTCTGTCTAACTCCCCCTCCCCTCTCTCTCTCCAGTTTCTCTGTATATATATATCTCCTACATTTTCTCTCTCTCTCTATCTCTTTTTATCTTTATTTATTTCTCTTTCTTAGCTATTCTCTCCCTTTCTTACCTTTCCTAGCAAGGCCTCATAATTGTAGTAACTCTCTCCTTAAAACATTTTCGTACGTGTCCGTTTCATTTTATCTTATTTTTTAAAAAGCCTTTTGCTTTTTAAAACCGGATAGATATCGGCCATATATCATGCATAACCCCCTTCTGTTTTCATTCCTTCCCTTCTCCTCCGCCTCCTCCCTTTCCAACAGCCCACCATTCTTTTCGGCCGTTAACCGCTACGTCCCGAAAAATCCTCTCCCGTTGTTTTTCCATGAAGCTCCATATTTTACTCTCATCAACGCCCGCGTAAAGTGTCCGTGCCCTACATACCAAAATGGGGGTAAACATTAAAAGATTAAAGTGTTTGCGCGGATGCGCGATGGGAGTTATAGAGAGTAAAAGAGGTTAAATGCGGCGAGGCGACGTCCCTCTTGCTCCCGCGATTCGGACTCCCTCGCATTTACGCTTCGCTCTCTTCTTTTGTTTTCTCACCGCGTCGGTTCCGTCATTTCCACTTCTTTCTCCTCCTCTTTCGGACCTTCTCTCTCCCACTCTTCTCCTACTCCTCTTACTCCGTCTAATTTCGCGACGTCTGAAAAAAATAAGCAAATAAATAACCAAGAAACAAACGTATAAATAAAACGTATACGGCGGGATTCTTTTATGTTCTTAAAGAAAATATCACCTCCCGCAAACGTGAGATCTGCGAACGCCGAAAAGACGAGCGAGGATAGAGGAGATTTATAAAAAAATGTATTTTTTTTTTTTTTGGGTGTCGACCGAAAAAAAAATTAGGTTCCCTTGATGGGTTCGGGTAACGGGAGAGATGGGTGAGAAGGGTTGGAGCGAAAAAAAAAAGCGGCGAAAATAAATGAAAAAATATACAAAATCTCCTCCCTCTGGCGGAAGCGGCGGCAAACACGCTGTGCTGGGTTTTCGGACGTGCCCGCTGCGGAAGCGACACCATCCGGGGGGTCTAGGCGGAGGAAGTATTAACTTGTCAGCGTGACGCACGCGAAGGCTTTCCGCAGGGTCGACCTGACAGTGGAATTTGCGGCGGTCATTCCCAGCGTCCGGTTGTTGTGATGGGGACGTGGAAAAGGGTGGAAACGAGCCTATCTCTCCTTCTCTCTTTTTCTCTCTAAAAAAAAAGAAAAAAGAAAATAAAAGGAAAAATATAGAGGATTCGCTTTTGTCTCGTTCCCCTCTCGCGCGTCTAGCATTTCTCTCGTTCTTTCGCTTTCAGCCACTCTCTATCTCTCTCTGTGATCCAACGTTAGGAATTCCGACGCGTCTGTCGACATTTCGTCTTCATTTGCCTTTTTTTCCCTGTAGGATTTCGTCTTTTGTTTTGGGAAATCATCGGGTTGTCTTTCGGAGACACAGGCTTTTAAATATTTTGCCGTTGAGGAGAATTGAGAAAGAGCAATCCATTATTATTGATGGAATAATATCTTAAAACTGTTTCACCGACATTCGTAATAAAAAGGTGGACAAAATAGTTGTGCATTTCAACTGCATTGGTGATTAGCCGATAATGTTTCCTAGGAAAATTTTCCATCAATGGCACGCCACTAATTCTATATTATAAAAGAGAAATTTCCATTGGTGAATCGCTTCTGATGAAGGCTGCTTTGTATCCGAAATGTGAATCCGGTTATCCTAACTTGCTTTTGGCTATCGGAGAGAAATATTTACAGAGGGGAGGAGGGTTCTGAATTTTTATAACTGCATTGATTGCAAATTTCGTCAATTTTTTTAACCCGTGGGAGACCCGCGTGAATAATATTAGCTTAAATGACTGGGAGACAAATGTCTATTTCCGGTGCGTATTAAATTTTTCCCTCCCTTCTCTTTCTCCCGTATTAATTCCCTCCCTCCCCACTCATTCATCTCTCTCTAAATATCATCTCTCCGTCATTCTCATTTTCCTCAAATTCTGCCTTCTTCCTTTCCTGCCTGTTTTCATTCCACCCTCCTCCAGGACCTCTTCGCCTCCATTCATACCTCCAACCTCTTCCTCCCCAACCTGCCCCTACCACTCCGATCCCTCTTCTCTCCCTCCGTCCTCTCTTCTTCTTCCTCCTCTTCTCCTTCTACCCCTCCCGTTCCATCACTCGTTGCCCCACCTCTCCCCAATCTCCCGACATTGAATTCCCGGCATCCTCTCCTCCAACCCCTCGAATCGTTCCTCCCTCCTTGCCATGCCCAATCACCCACGCATTTATTTTTTCACCGGTCTTGTCGCTGAGTAAGGGATTTAAACGGATCTCTGGGTGCCCTGTTGACGTGCTTTGTTCCCGTATTAGCGATTTCCATCGGAATTCCTACGGGAAGGGTTTAGTTCGATTCGAATTTCGGAATTATGGGCGTTAAAACCCCGGATCTCGGACGGTGATAGAATTTGGGAGAGAAAATTTTCGCTAATTCGATTGGCGATTTTTTTTATGAAAGGCGTCCTAGATGCATTGATTTGATTACGAGCAATTCAAGTTCAGTCATAAAATATTAATACATTTTTCATAAATGATTCTGGTTTCATTTGCTTCAAATGACTTTTAAAAATTCGTTAGATTGAATTTAAAATTGTTTACAGGATAAAATAAATGAATAAAAATTCTCATATGAATTGGAATAATCACATTACATAACGAAATATAGATAAATATAAATATTAGATAATAATACAAAAATAGCTATCCCAGGTTTGAAAGAATTGCCTTGAAATATCACATTTAAATGATAAATAAATGGAAGCGGAATTAGCTTTAAGCTGTGCTTTATTCGCTTAAAATATTTTAGTATATTTTCGGTCGACTGGAGAAGAAATTAGAGATAAATGAACATGCAGGGTATTCACCCATTGCATTGAGGCAATAAATGGAATTGTAGTTTCAACTATAGTCCTTCCTTTTTAATTTAGTTTATCCTGCTGTAAAAATTATCAATAGATAAATATTGCTAGGTATTATTATTAAAAATTGCAATAAAATTAAAAATTATCAATATAAAAACAGTAATGCAAAATGTTTAAAATTCTTGAATTGCCCATAATATTACTCTAGGGATCTTTTTAAAAATAAAAATTGATGATTTTAGTTTCTTTGTATCTGTTCAGGTGTTTTCGTGAGATTAACTCCCTAATCCTATGCATTTAATATTTCATTTCTTTGAAATTATTATTCACTAGAATCGTACATTTACCGGTTTATATTCTTTCTTCGCGTCAAGTTTTTCCCCGCTAGCTTTCGAGTCGACAAGTCCAAATTTACTTTGTGGATACGATGAAAGCGTTTCATTCATTCGTTTAGGTAAGAGTTTTATTGATTCACTGTCGGTAATGTTTAAAGAACGGATATATTCGTGTTTATTGCTTAAAATTAAGCATACATTTTTAGATTACTACTTTTTGCAGTGAAAATACCCACACGAGCGTCTGAGTTCCTGCCAGAGATTAGGTGGTAGTTTTCAATGAATACATGAATATACGAATGTGATATTATTCATCCAAATATTTTTAATGTTACATTTAATAATAATAGTAACTTTCTAACGTCTTCTCCCAGAAAAAATTGTCTTAATAGATTATTTTCAATGAACCAATCGAAATTTTCAAGCAACAGGATATTTTTTATATTTATATACAAAAAGGCTTGATGCGATTTTGATGTGAATTGGCCCAAATTATCAACATGTATTAGTCCTGTACAAGCGTTCGTAATTGCGTTACAATGTTTCACTGGAAGTGATTTGAAAATCTTATTTAAGAAATTAAAATATAGGAAAGGAAAAATGTCCGCCGGTAGAAAAGTATAATATTATGTATACTCAATGAGTAATAGATAGGGTCGCCAAACCCTTTAGAGAAATTAGCAATCCCCCTATCATTTCACTTAATAGCAAGTCATCGCTCGTAATTAACTCATTGAAATGAAATAAATCGTGAAATACAATTTCCATTCGTCACTGTCGTTAAGCGCCTACCAAAATCGTCCGACGGCATTGCCTGCCAAATCCATCTAAAATCCTTTAAACTTTCAGGTTTGATTCATTGACAGTACTCGTATCCACAAATTCCCTCGCCAACCGCGGTTAGCGAAATGCTTATCTTTATATCAACCGCGGTATGAGGTTTTGAGTATCCACGGTTTCAGGTTACAATAATCTGAATAATCTTTATGAATTTTAACAGAAGAACATTTTTGTTTAATTCAGCAATTCTATTTTCTTACTGACAACTTGCCTTATATTTTCATGATGGAAATTTTTATGTAGCCGCGGGGAATGGCGCAATGGTGAGCTTATAAAAACCGTTACTAAGACAAACGAACTTTATTTCGGCACGAAAAAACTGAGAAATTAAATGAAAGGTGCAGTACATTTATGAAATCTCTCTCGTTGATCAATTGACCAAACGGAAGATGTGATTTTCTCCTAATCCAGCATAGCTTGAGAGAAATAAATTGCGAATTATCGGGTCTTTTAGACTGCTACACAGTGATAAACTCAATTTTTTAAATTTACAAAGGACGCATTGTGCCTCTTCTCCTTCTTCGGTCCTTACGCGATTCTGTATTCAAAATTGTGTGTTAGAAGTTGAAGTTTTTATGTTTAGTTTTACTAATAAACATTTTTGTGGGAGGTACAAATATTCATTTTTAATCTTTGTTACTTATAGACTTGGACTTAACCCTCTATTTTCCATAATCTCTGGGTTTACCTACTGCCGTTTAGCCAATTGCGGTGTTTTCCAAGAACGTAACTCCCGCGATTACTGTTGGACTACTGCATTCATAATTTTCTAAATTTATTAAACTCCATAATACAATAATTTTGAACCAGGAATAGAGAGAAAAATGATAGCATATAAATATATAACATTTAAATATTTCTATTTCCTATGAAATACATACGTAGAAATTGACGTTTTGTCTTACAGTTAAGGCAAACATTTACTTTTTACATTCTCCTAAGGAAAATTAATTTCCTCCATGGTGACTTAAATTATATTATTAATTTTCTTTAGAAATTTTACATTACATGTCAACGCGACTGCATGCTAATGGGGAAGTATGGAAAAATTGCATTTCTGGATAAAAAGCATGTCGAAGGTAACATTCCGCATGGAATGACAAAGTGAGGCTTTCCGGGAAACTTTCAGAGCGTAAAAATGTTAAACCGATGAAAATTTGAGCAAAGCAACGGTAACATGAAGACAACCAGAAAACTCTCGCACTCTTTAACAACCAATTTAAACTCCACCCGCTCCCACGATAATATTTTTTTCGCCCAATCAACGCGGAGCTCGCGACCGTAAACTATTGCGTAGGACACGAAAACAGGACATATATTTGCAATTAAATGGCAGTGACGCGGCTGCGCGCTTACTCTTGGAGAGAGAGGGAGAGAGAGAGAGAAAGGGAATAGAAGGGAGCGGGAGAAGGGAGATAAAATGGAGAACCATAAGTCGTTACGAGAGATTCCCTGGCGCATAAAAACGAGGTCCGTATATTTTTATGAAGTTAAAACGCAGTTAGAGACGGAGCGAAAGAGATGGGAATATAGAAAACTCGGCAATAAAAGAGACGAAAATATATATTATCGGATAGTTTTATTAATTTTTTCTCCTAAAACTGCATATATGAGTTGAGCTCGAGCGAACAACGAGAAGGAAGCGGGGAGGAATTGTATTTTACGAGGGAGTCTTATCGGAAAAATATTCCCGCTCCATGAAATTACGGTGCGTGGGAATGAGTAGGCGAGTGGAATGTTAGGGAGCGGGTTGGAGATGGAGTTTTTCTTAGGAAGATAATAGCGTGGGGGTTTTGGGGGAAGGGTCTCTATTCAAACCGAGCTAAGTGAGCGAAGGTTGTTCCAAGTCAACGTGTTTTTTTTCCAGGAATTTTGTTTCGCGCACTATACATTGTAAAATGAGAATCTGGAAGAAGGAACATGTGCGCTTCCCTCCGTTTCCATCGGAAACAGAGCTTGAGACGCGATAAAAAAACATAACGGAGGATATCTGCCATGGTAAATTTGGAGCAGTAAATTAAATTAAAGAAGCGAGGTACAGAATAGCAGTTTAATGCAACTTTGAATGATCGCCGATCGATATCAACGTGTACGTGGATTCAAATCTCCCACCGAGTATGAGATAGGCCGAAATACAAGTAAAAATTCATTTACACACACGCATTCATATTCGCTTGTAATACTTTTTAAATCCTCTGAAATAGACCACGCGGAACAATTAACTTCTCAAATTTTAATTGTCGAGTTAACGACATAGCGGCAGACTACGGCTTGGAAGAAGACTTTTTTTTTATATCGCGAAAAACGCAAACCAGCTAATCTCAAATGAATACTGCTTTTAAATTTTTGAAAATATTTTTTTTAAAACGCTGAAATCTGACATATAGAATGCTGAGAGAGAGAGAGAGAAATAGATAGAGAAAAAAGGAGCTATTCATTCTCGGGGTTAAGAATACGTCTCTCCCTAAGCCTTCAAGCATTTACAATGAATAAACATCCAGGCTATGAGAAAATCAATGGTCGAATTTTGAAAAGAGAGGGAGAGAGAAAAAAGTTTCAGTGAGTGCACAAGATTTCTTGACGTTTTGAATGACAGGGAGAAAATCCACTAAATCCGTCTTGGGGGAAAAATTGCGCCGAGGACTGAATAGCCATTCTTGAGAGGAAATGAGTATAAGAAATACGAAGAAAAAAGTACCTGGATGGAAGGACGATGGAGAATTATAAAGGCCAGGGAGGTGAATGAAGAGGAATATAAAAGGAAGGGGAAAATGACGGAGAGAAAAAGGGGAAAGTCTCCGAAGCCAAAGATAAACAATAGAGCAGAGGAAGAAAAGTGAGGAGGGATTTTCGTGAAATGCGAGGTTGAGCTGAAAGACAATGTTTTTTTTTTGAGGAAAGGTATCTGGTACTTTGTATGTTGTTATATTCTTTTAAAATCCATTATGTTCCTTCTCCTATGACCTAAATAAGAGAAACGGTGGCAAAAACAAAACTTTTCTGCCAGGGGCTTGTATCGATAATGCCATTTATTTAAATGAATATCCTCCCACCACTTATCTGCAAAAACTCCGGTCTCAGATGCAAAGGAATTGTTTCGCATTAAAAAAAATAGCAAAGTAGACTTTTATATACAATTTTTGTAACAGAGGACAAGGAACTCGTTGTATTCGCGAGTTCCTCTGTTAAGTTAGCGTATGTAAACTTTCAAAATATGTTTTTCACGTATGTATTAGCGTATTTTGACTGAAATTAAATTATTGAAAAAACTATATTTCTCCAATAGCCATGAAAGATTGCGAAACAAGATATGACTTTTAGATACAGAGCTGCAATTAACATTAGCCAATCGCCCTTTGTAAATTATAAAAAAAAGTACTTGGAATCGCTTCTGAAAACAGGTGCTTTGCAATCAAAATACGTATCTGTTTTCACTAAATTTTTTTTACAGCCATACGAGATATATAATTTTTCAATTTCACTTGCATAGGTATATTTATAAACTTGAACGGATGATATGTTAACTTTATCGCTTTGAAGGCATGTTTTATGTGTGTTTTATGTTTTGGAAATTCAAGACGCCTAAGCAAATATTTGCCATGAATGATACTTATCGACCGATGCTGAATTTTCCGCAAGGTGGCTCGATGAGCCCAATAACTATCTAAAACTCCTCGTTGTATTGTATAGCTATAAATCCTAACGCATTCGTGTAGAAATAAAATGAAATACGTGCTGGTAGACTATCGAATACCTTCGATAAGGCGCAGAGAGGAAATATAACAGGTACTGAGATAACTTATGGAATGTTTGCGCAAATGTAAAAACATGGGGAATGTCTAAAAAAAATAAGTTGCTTGGAAATAAAATGAAGGAGATGGATGAAATGGCGGAGGGAAAAAATAAATTATTTCGGAAAATCTAACAATGCAAACGCGAGAGAGAGAGCGGAAGAAGAGAAAGTAGTTCTAGTTGAGACACTGGGAGAGAAAATGGGTAAAAAACAGGTATGGGAAGAAATAACGAAGAGTAAGAGAAAAAGGAGGTAGTGAGAGATTATTAGGAGAGCGTGGAGGGGAATAAAGGAGTAGGAAAGGAAAGTTGAGGTCGGTGGTACATAAGGAAAAAAGTGGCTCGTTATATAGGTTATAGAGAAAGGAGAGAGTGGGAGAGAGGTCAAGAGGGTGAGAGAGAGAGAGACGTAGAGAGACGTGGAGAGATGAAGGAAGGAAACGTAAGGAAGAGAAGGAAGAGAGGGAGAGAAAGAAGAATGGAGAAGATGGAGTGTGAGGAGAGAGAGAGAGAGAGAGAAGGGTAGAGTTAGAAAGAGTGAGAGGAGGGGGGGGGGAAGAGAGAGGAACATATAGGGGGAGATTGTGGGAGAGAGGTAGAATGGGGGAGGTAGTGGGGGAGAGGAAGATAGAAAGTCGAAGGTAGAGGGAGATGGAGGTATGGGGAGTTCCCACTGACTTTGGAAAGCCCATTTATAAAATTTGGAAGAGAAAAGCGGCTGCTATAGCTTGCGACGGTGGGGAGAGAGAGAAAGAGAGAGTTTTGCAGGTGGTGAGGAAGGAGCTTCGGGAAATGGAGGGGAGATATGAAAATGGAAGGGGAGAAAGGCAGCGAAATGGTGGGCATGAGGGTTGGAAAGGAGAAAGGGACGGAGTAAAGAAGTTAAGAGGAAGAAAAATAATGTTCTATTTTCTTCCCTTCTTTTTATTCCTTCTTTATTGCCGCGAAGGTTATATTAAGGTCCTAAATTTCGGGTCTCCTGCATTTTTGCAAGTGCTCTCCTCTTCTGCTTGCCCATTACATGGTGTTTTGAATTGTTTTCTTAATGGCAGCCAAAGGCGATTTGAGAGGGTTTCAAAATGAAGCCTTACATGCATCCCCTTTAACGGTTTTATTTTTCGTTCCGTGGAACCATGGATTGCGGCAGGTGGCATTCTTCAGCTAATAGACATGCTCATTCAAATAAAACTTAACCCAGATAATTTCATCGTTTAATTTCGACTATTTACACTACTCCTTAACTGATCCATACATAATTTCGTATTTTATTAGCGCGTGCGCCATGTTCAAGTTTCATTAACTTTATTGTGAAAAAATGTTTTATCGAATACGGATATTTACTCCGAAAACAGATTTCGGACACGTTAAATGAGCTTGGCATTGCAATAAAAAGTGGAGAGGAACCAAGTAAATATTTAGTGTAAAATGATAGCAAACCATAGATTAAGGAAAAATTTAACAGAAAATAAATCATTTATATATATGAAACAAGTTTTAAATGATGCGCCAGCAAAATAACGACGCGCCAAGTTCATACATAACGCTTCAGGAGCTCATTCCGACTCCGCATTCGTAATCACGTGACTGAAACCGATTGCCGATCCCTCCGCACGGTAAAAAAAAAGAGAAGAGTGAGCGTGGGACGGTAAGAGACTAGCGGATTCGCGTGCCGCGTTAAAACTTCGTCGGAGGATTTAATCAGTATCGGATTTCAGGGAGACGTTTCGATCGAATCCCACGTTCCTGAATCCCGTGTAATCCCAGCACGACTTACTTTCTCCTGCTTTGGATCTCTCCACTCCCTCTCCTCTCTATCTCCCTCCATTAGAGAGAGAGAGGCTCTCCCTCCTCATTTCCTCTCCCACTTAATCTCGATCCTCAGTTTGGAACTTCGGCACGAATTAACGACTTATCTTCTTTACCGGCTTAAAATCCATGTTACGACATTTTCAGCGCTTTCAAAACTCATATTCGCGCTTGATTTGAAAAAAAAAATACGAGGCTGTTGTTAACCTGCGACGCAGGATCTGGCGCTATTTATTGTGAACCAATTCGTTAATAAATTAGTCTGATTAGCCGCTTGCAATGAAAAAATGTCAACTACGAGCGAGTGGCTGTTATCATTTAATGAAATATTACAACAGCAGATGCTGCTGAAACGCACTTTTTCTGAAAGGCATTTCACGAAAAAAAAACATCTTTTTAAAATGGACACGTGTCTGGTCTATGAGGTTGGATTTTTCCGGTGCAACTTATTCAAGTTCAATTTTGAAGCATACGCAGGGGAAAATATTTTATATCTATTAAATTACATTAAACTGCAACGGTCGTGGCCCATAAAGTTGTTATGACTATCCGGAAATCATGCTTATAAATCTTTCAAGTAATTTTAAGCTCACATTCAGAAATTATGAAACGATCGTGATAAACTTTTAAATACAGCCTTCTTAACTTTTTAAACCGTATATATCGAATTTTAAGCCATAATGCGCGCAAATAAAACACGAATGTTTGAGGATATTTTTAATATACACCCACGAACAAATTGCTTTCCTGAAAACAGAAAAAATATCAAAAATTCGTATATCAAATCATGTTAATCTTTTTCATTAACAGACATTTCGAATGGATGCATTTTTAAAAGGTACGCATGTAGGGAAACATTCACGCACGCAGGCGCACACAATCAAGAGATCAGATTTTAAAACTAAACATAAGCGCAACGGTACGACGGCCGGTTAATATTTTATCAGCTTCTTTCGGCATTCCCAGATAACGGTAACGGAACACGACCCCACTTAGAAAAATAAAACTTATGCGTGGCGTAAAAAAAAAAGAAATAAATATTGTCACAATTTCCTCCTCCTCGGTGATATTCGGGAAGCGTAAACTTGTTTATCTCTACTTTAACGACGAAACTTGATAACGATTTACTCTCGGGCACGGCGAGAGGTTCTTCCTCAGACCACGCGAGGTATATATTTTTATTTAATCTTAACTTTCAAAATAAAGATATAACCGCCAAAAAAAAAAACCCTGCGAAAATCTAATTTATATTATATCTTTTCCTCTTCTTAACCCCTTTAATCGCTACCAGAGATAACGCGGGCATACGGGTTTCAGATAGAAAGGGGAAGAGAGGGCATGGGAATTTACTTTACATTATCTCCACGGATCGTGCGCGCGTGCTAGCCGAGTAAAACCGGCGAACCAAAAGTGAAAGCATTTTCTTTTTTTCCTCGGGATTCGTCAAGATTTCCGCAAGGATTTAAAGCGTTTTACACGGATCGTTTGGGATAAAAGCCCTTCTCTTTGGAATGAGGCGGGTTGTTGTGTTTTTGGCGGCGAAGCGGCCACGGCGGAGGAGGCATGGTAGGGAAAAGGGATAAAAATTGCGTGGCAGGAGGGCGAGGCGTTGGGCGTGTCGGTCGGAATAGGGTGCGGCGCGGAGGAGAAGGAAGGGGAGAGAGAGAAAGTTCCGCTCCTCGCGCTATGAGAGGGGTGATTTGTGTGAGCGGAACGATGCACGGTGCCGGACGTAATTTATCGCGTCTGGGAATATGGGAGCCGCCGCTCTCTGCTCTCTCTCTCTCTCTCTCCCGGCATTCCCCTGGAACTTCCCCTACACGCCACCTCCCCTCAAACCCCCTCCCCCCCAACCCTTCCTCTTTCCATTCTCTCTGTCTTTCTCTTTGGGGGGAACGCTTAGAAAGAGCCTCTGGGGGGAAAGAGAGAGAAATGGGAGAGTGTAAGAGAGAGAGAGAGTCCGAGCAAAAATGTATATGAAATGGTATGGGTAGAGCTAGTGTGGGAAAAATTAAGAGGCAGTATCCAAAAGGAAGAGTGTGGGAGAATTTTCGATGTGAGCGATTTCTTAAGCCTTTGTCCCTTCTCGGCACATTCAAAAGAGATGAAAGGGTTTTGATGCATATTATCCGTGACGATCGATATTATGTTCCTTGAAAGCGGTATCATTTATGGCTTTGAATGGAAATGTTTAGTAATTGCTTTAAATATGGCGATAAGCCAGGTTTTTAAACTCGGCTGCAGTTTTATGCGAATGTTATTCCGATAAAAATCTGTATGCCTAAAAATCAATGTAAGTAATTTAGATAAATTTCGTGAAAATGAGGTAAATAAATCAATATTTCTCGGAATCCTTGCCCAAAATCTATATATATATCCTGTGGCTATATATCATTCTTTCCAAAGGTATTAGAAATAAATCAATGATGCAGCGTAAATTTTTATCCTCTGACCATCAATTTGGGTCTGAAAAATAATGATTGCCAGTTTTCATCTCCCAGTGTATATTTCTACGGAAAATGTCTGTTTTCAGCTATCAGGAATTCTCGTAGTAATCTATCGGAAAAATAAAATGTTTTTAGTACATCTCAATTACTTTGCATTAACAATTGTTGAAGAGATTAAATTTTTGTGGATAGATGGAAATTATTTAGGCATATATTTATGTAATACCTTCTAAAGACTTATTGAGATGCTCCTAGACCATAAAAATGTCCCAGAAACTCGGAAGGGGAAATGGTGATGTTTCAATACAACAACAAAATGTAAATATTGCAACCTCGGTTATAAAAAAAACTATTCCAGTGTTACGAAACGCATTCTGGAGTCCAATAACGTTGTCTTCGTGATTTCATGACTTGTACATATTGTTTAAAAGCGAATAAAGTGAAACGATTCATTACACTTCATTGAAATTCAATTTGGGTCGTCTTATTAAAGAGAACTTTTTTTCTATTAAATGTTCATTATAAATGTTCTTTTAAATTTTCGATATATTCATGTGAAAACACCGGTAAAACCTAAAGTAAATAATTCGGCTTCGTCGTCTTCCTCAAATAAAGATTTAAAATCAAGCAATCTGTTAATGCATAAAAAATACACCATAGAGCCGAGAGAGAAAGAGAGAGATGGTGGGAGAGGATGAGGGATTTGCCTTAGCACACTTCTAAATAATCGACGCTCATGAAAAGTGAAAACTGACGGGACAGTATTGGTCGCTTCGAAAGCTATGTCTAATGGAAGTGGTTTAAACCTATACGTCCTTTACGTGCGTCACCGCAGTTCATTATTTATTGCTCCGAATGCCAGATGACGATACATCGTTTTTTTGACCCAGTAGAGAGAGGTTGCATCAACCACAGGAACAAGTGTCAACCCATGTCAGCCCAGAGTATTTAATGTTCATGTTTTATTTTAAGCTTTCATAATAAACGATAGCGCGAACTTTAAAGCAAATGTGATGAAGCATTTATAGTTGAATGAGTAAATCTCGAAATTTATAGATATTACCTGCTGTGAAATGTAGGTTGTATTCGATTTTCGCGAAGATAAACAGCCGTTTAATTTAAAATGCTGAGTCTGTGACACTGAATTTATTTATATGTTTATATCCAAAATTTACGGTTTAATTTTTTTCTGCGGGGACTTTTTTCAGAGTAACATGAAAATGTATTTACATGTAATTATAATTACCAGATCTGCCAGTTTTAACAAACTTCTTTTAAGTTATTTTTAAATGTTATGCATAAAATTGATAACGAAATTGCTCGGCATCGCAAAATGAAATTGTTTTATCTCAGCCCGGAAATATAATTATCAGTTGTGATAAATGTAGGAGATAAACAATAATCTGCACGAATCGCGCCACTGATAATTAATTTTAAAGTCTGATACTTACCTAACAGATTTAGAGCCAAATAATTAAATGGCCTATCAAATTCGATGTATAATTTTAGAGAAATATTCCTGAATTATAGTTTTTTGCTGATTTCTGAAATTCCACAGCCGTGAGTGGAATTTAAAAGAATCGTCTATGATGAACGGGGAGAAAATTTTCCTGGAAAATGGTCATATTCTCTCCAAAATAAAATATCTTTTCCTTTATGACTACATCTGTAGACATCTTGCTGTAATAGCTGAAATCCGTGACATCTCCATCTTCAAAACCTCCAACACGTCTTTACAATTATTTTTTTCTAAATACTGATCACACTCGTCGCTTTCTCAGCATATTTTTCTCAGCCTAACATCTGCAATTTTCATTATCGTCAAATCAATTTCTCTGCAAGCCCTTTTTCTTGTGCGCAAGGTTTATAATCGATAATCACCGCAAGTCTGCGGCCATGCGTATAAAATGATAAGTCAGAAATGGGATATGGACGTGACACCAGTTCGTGCAGATTACGCAGTTATCTGAAGTGTTCATAAAGGATAGTTTATTACATAAGTGCACAGCGACCTGTGGAACGATGGAAAGATGAATACAGAGAGAAAACCTCAATTAAAAGCCAAACGCAATGAGGGAAGAACCTCTATTAGCTTGATCAAATATCGGGAAGGACCTCTATTAGCTTGATCAAATATCTCCACCTAATCACGCGTCCATGGAAATGAATTTCGCGGCACGGCAAGGAGGATAATAAGACGCGTCGTGCCCAATTAGAGAACCGCATTTTAATCCCGATTTAATGCCGCTACTCGGATATTATGATGCCTCATTTGCCGAAACGAAATCGCGTCCGAGTGGCTTCATGAGCAGCGCACGCGGTGTCTCGCTCGTTCCCCACTGACCTACTTTTCACAACCCGATGCATTATATACCCCATTCCCCAACGCCGACACGCGCGCACGGCGCTCAGGTTGGAGTTTTGTTATCCTAATCTCCATCTCCACGGCGCGCGCGCATATAAAAAAAAAAAAATCTCGCCATGTTTTTTTTCGCAGTCATCAACACGAGCGGGCGCATTCTTTCTTCCTTTATCTCTTCCTTTTTCTCGCTCTCTTCTCCATCTCCACCGAAAATCTCCTTTGAACTTTGCAGATTTCCATGGCACTTTGCCCCTTATCTCGGCCGTGTGCCATTACCATTTCGTTCCCTGTCCTCTCTTCTCTCATACCACTCTCTCTATCTCCCTCCGTGTCCTCTCCCAGCCGCTTAGGAGGATGTAAAGTGAGCGTGTTTCTTGGAGAAACCGAGAGAGAAAAAAATTAGGTACGTAATTTTTTCCTCATTCTTAAAGGGGCACTGAAAACCTCTCTTCTACCTTTTATTTTCCCTTCTTTTTCCCCCCCACGGACGGAAGCGAAAGAGAGAGCAGTCGTAATCATTACCTCCTCCTCCCCTCTCTCTCTCTTTCGTATTTTGTTCTTTTTTCATTTGTTTAGTTTCAGGTATTTGTCTTCTGTTTGTATGTATGCATGTTATTATTTTTATTGTCATTTGTAATTCATAACGTAGGGTTAAATGTAAGAAGGGACTATGTAGTCTCAATTTCGCCCTAAATAAAGTCGTCTGTCTGTCTGTCTTCTTACTTTCTTCATACGTAGTATAGGGAAAGTATTGTGATCACGAAAAAAATCGACTTCGAGATTTCAACGGAAATACACGTTTTGAGATCCCTAGAACACGTTTAGACTATTTTCGGAATGATGTGTGTGTGTGTGTGTGTGTGTGTGTGTGTGGATGGATGTATGTATGTGATTGTGGGCGCTCTATCTCAAAAAGTACTTGTCATGTTAATACCAAATGTCATATATAACACTTTAGCATGAGCACAAAGAACTGATGAGTTTTTGGACAATACCAGTTAATCGAAAGTCGAGGTTTATTCGAAACCCGATTCGGTTTTTGCGATATTTCTCCGATAATATCTCATTATTGTATACACTGACCATCGCGAAAATTGTAGAAAATATAATTTCCTACCTCTTTTATTTCACATAATTTTCCATAGCAGTTATTGTTTAGGAATTATTTATAAATAATCGGTGTTTTCGGTTTTCATCGAATATGTTCGTTAAAACGCTGTTATTTACAATCTTTATAAGAAACAGATTTATAGAAAATAACATTCCTTCCAACTTTTGTTTGAAACAATTTTTCGTAGAACCATCCATTTCGGAGATATTCAACTTATTCGTAAATTTCCAGTGTACAGCGCCACCAACTAGCGGTGAATTCTGTAAAAATATGCAACATATAATTTACGGCGATAAGGACGACTGTATTCTTTTACGATACGAAATAATAATTTTGCCATATAATGCTATTCATAATAATTTGAATATCTATACCCCAAATATGGAGAAAGTCATGTGTTGGCCACATCAGATTTTTCTCTCTTTTCGAGTCGGTCTCGCAACGAAATGGGGGACGACGGCCATGAAAGGAGAAAGAAAAGAAAAAAAACGAACGGAGCACGAAGGACGGTAACAAACCATTTCATTCCCAGCAAATCGACATCCTTCGCAGTAATGAGCGACGGAAGGCAAAAGAGACAGTCAAGGGAGGAGGCGTACAAGCAACTGAAAGATTGCCATCGCGTTCGTTATTATTCTTCCTTTTAAGTGGATATCTGTTAAGATGCGTGGTGGAAATGAATCGACGCGTTTGAAAGCTGGACAACACAGGAATTAAGAAACAGAGCTATAATTTTTCATATGTCAAGGTCGCGTCGTGAATTACGTGGTTGAGCTTCTAAAGAACACGGTAAATGGCAGAATATTAAAAAAAATAAGACAGGCTGACCAAGAAAACGTGCACAACAAGACTGTATACTGCATCGATTGGAGAAGACAAAATCTGCTTTCGATTAGTTGGTGTTTGTGCGTCAGACAATACAGTCGGACAAGTAAAACGATTGAACGGATTTTTCCGAATAACCTCTAAAAGATACTCTTAGAGAGTCATTTTTACGTTTCATTGGTGAAAATAAACAGTAATTAAAGATAATTGTAATTGTGATTTGAGTGTAAATTGTTTTGTTTATGATTTTTTCCGATAAACGTAATATGAAAACAAGCAGTAAATTCATGGTTTTCATCGGAGCGTCCTACTTTAATCAATAAAAGTATTAATTTACGTGCCTAGATATTTTTATTTGATTGACCTCTTAAATAAAGTGGCGTTTGTCAATTAACATATCAATATATGTTTCATTATTTCATATCAAGGAATGCATGCGTTATTTAGACATTTTTTTCGTTATGAGTTGTTATACGTAATGTGTTACAAACTTCCATCCTATTTTTTTAATTTAAAGTAATTGGCGTAATATAAGCTACCTATATTTTACATTTTCTTAGGCATTTATCTAACATTAAGAAATATTTAAAAAAATGAGTAATATAAATTTTTGATGAGAGTATAACTTTGGTAATGAATTATTTTAGATTTTTTAACGGCCGATATTTTGTGTAAAATACATTTTGAATTGTATGAAGAAATCCAAAAATATGTTATTTTCGCAGCCAGTTTCTCCACTATATGTTATTAAACTCATTAATAGATTTTTAAAAAGTCTATTTATGACTAGAATATTCAATGCTGTAATTCATCCAAATTTTTAATCTGTTTAATAGATTTTATCGTAATTTTGCTATTTCATTCTCTTATACCTGGATGCTGCGACTTAATTTATCTCACATATGCAAAAGAGCACGGTAATGGTCTATGGCGGAAACAATTTTTAGTTTACTCCTTCCCTCCAACTTTCGTTATCCCTCACAATTAATACTTATTAAAACTCATTTTATTCTCCTCCTTTCCTATTCATCTCCAAATATTTGGTCTTGCTATAAGCTCTTACGCTCTAATATTAAATTCCTCTTTTGCATCTTTATTTTTAATTTCAATCTTTTACTATTAGCTCTTTCCTTTGTTAAACTCTCTGAATGCATTCCCGTCTTTCCAATTGATCATCATTAATCAGCAGTGATCAGTCTGCTATAATTTCTCTTTTGTCATAGCTTGGATTTTTATAGTAGCATTTCAAGGAAAATTGGTTAAAATATAGTCGAGGTAGTATTCCAACAACTGAGAGGAATGTTTTCCATTTCATTATTGTTATGTATTTTTCGAAGTATACTTTCCCTCCCATTCTGATTACAGAAAAGCCAGTTTCCGAGGTATGGAAAGGAAGAAAAGGCGAGATGTTTAGCCTTTTTTTTTATTCGAGCGTACTAAAGTGCGAAATATACTATTTAATCTGATCTAAAGGATCGTGCATAATTAAATACGAAACGAATTCTCCCTCTGTTGCATTTTGATCGAGCAGTCGGTACCTCGTGACAGATCCTGCCAACCTACGGTCACTTAACATCGCACCTCTCTTTTGTCAGCTAATATCAGGATTTATCATCTAAACCCAGAGAAAAATAAAGTTCTAACTGCATTATTATTTTTATATTTCTATCTTATGTATTTATGCATAATTTTCCTATCATGTATCTCTCTCCGTTAGTGTGTGTCATTCACCATCCTACCCTTTTCTCACGCAAACAATGAGAAACAGAGAATCGCACACAGCGAAGTCTAGACTTAATTTGTTTACTACAATAGCAACCATAGTCCTGGAGCCACTGTAGCGTAATCGCGACGCAGCAGGTGAAACGCGATAGCTTGTCGGATCGTGAGATTCGGCGAGATCGACACAAATGCTGCAGCAATTGCGGTTCAAAGGCATTCAACCATTTCCGCTCCTCGCGCCGCTTCTCGATTTCCACTCTTGGAAATCCGCAATCTTTTCACTATTTAGAAAAAAATATACGTTTTTCCCTCACTCCGAGAGCCGTCACCTGCGCGTCGCTTATGGTTTCCCAAACAATATTCCGCTCCTCCCTCGAGGAGCTTCGTATCTGTCCGCATTCCGCTTGATGTGCTGTCGTGGAAAAAAAAGAGACGATAAAAAAAGTATCGAATTTTTTCTTTCAAGATGAGAAGACTTCATGGCCGTCACGAATCCGTCTTGATAAATGATTTTTTTTTTCGTGGGAAACGAATTGCTTCACCCACGGCTGCTTATTTATATCCGATATTCTTTTCACTCCGTATCTCTTTGAGCGAGTGGTTGCATTGTTGGGAAGGTTGCATTATCGACTGGTTCTGAGAATTGGATTGTTGTTAATACATCTCGCCCATCTTTCTCCACGTGATGGGAAATGACGACAAAGAAAATGCTCCGAATAGTTGCGGCGCATCAGGTCTCGATAATTCATCTTTGATGAATGACACTTGGAATCGAAATAAACTTTTTAATTGAAAGAAACAGAAGTAAGGAGAAATACCATTTCGGAATCCCTCGAAGTTCGGCTTCTTTTCCATTAGAAGGGCAGATCTTAGAAATATTGTTCCGGGGTACTCATTTTCCTAGATAGTATGCAACACGCCATACCCTTGCGCTTCGCATTATCTGGCGAACTCCTTATGTGAAAAATTTAGCGTGGAGATATTTTCAGTGTAAATATTTCATTGTCACATTTATGTGAATTATTGCTATTTTCTAAATGGAAAAAGTGCGTTTCGGCGTCATCGAGCGCAACCAACTACTCTATTTCTCCCATCTGGTGAGTGAATCGTAAATTTAATGCAGTTTTGGGAATAAAATCGCTAGAAACTAGGTCACCAGTCACACAATCATTCTATTCAGCCGCCAAGACTTTCTGTTCATATTTTTCTGTATCTGATCCAAATATAGTGGTTTACTTTTAAGGTAATATCTAAGTATTAATGAAGCATCGAATTGTAAAAGTTTATATATTCTTTTAACTGATTCAGTAGTGAGATTTTATGCCATTAATGTATGGCAAATAATATGCCTTATATGTTTAGATTACTGTGTTAATATCCACCTACTATTAATTAATTTTAAGAAATAAATACCTTCATGAATATTAGCCAATTTCTCCAAGTTGTACTTGAGCTTACAAATAGTATGAATTCAGTTTATACTTTGAAATGAATTAAAAATGTTGTTATTGCTTTCCATTTTGGGTCTATAATTTAAAAATATTTCTACGTATTCATCTATCTCGTAAAAATTAATTTTGTACGCAGAGATAGATAAAGCATTCAAAATGCATAGAATTTACTTTTAAGCTTTTATTTGAATCGTACAATTAAATAGTCGAAATCACTATCAGGACATCCATCTAAATTTTAAATACAAGAATAATAACTCATCATATGATGGGTAACATTAAAAATTATAAAATACCGAAAACACAAATTAATTTTTATGTTATATTTATGTTAATATCCTAGTAATAGATGATACATTGTGCACTTTACCTTTAGTTAAATGCTTTAATTAGGTTATTCTAATTGATAACACTGAATACACTTCTTCTTGCTTGCTTCTTTCAAGAAAAATAAGCTTTGGAAGATTGTAGTGACTTGATTATTAATGTAATAACAAAACAATACAGGTTGCATAGCAACTCATTCTAGATTAAGCGTTATAATCACAAAAAAGACGCACTTTTACGTATTTTTAAAATTTTTAAGGGCAAGATACAATATAGGGCCACCACAATAAATAATTTTGAAATTTCTTGGTCTTTTAGTTTTTGTTTGAAGTTTCTAAGTTAATATTTAGGTATTTTAATAAGCATAAGAAAGAATGTCTGCACGATCAAACTCATTTATTCCCATGCTTTTAAATGGCAATACGAAAGGATAACTGGAGTCGAACCTAGGATACTTTAAGTAAAAGTAGTAACATTTTCTAGTAGTTAATGTGGTAATCAAAGAACAGATCAAATTTCATATCTCTATCTGCTTCCAGTGCTGAGATATTAAAAGATTCTAAGAGCGTTATACACAGGACAGAATTGGAAAACTATATTGGAAATATTAATTTGTAATGCTTCGTTTATGTAGAATTCCATTAATCTTTGGTATAATATCAAATATTACAAAGAAAACTTTAAAAGACTAAACATTAATCGAATACATTATTTATACACCTTCTTGATAATAGGTAGGTATATAAATAACGTGCTGCACTAAAATTAATAAATAATGTCAAAAATCGTAAGGTATGTTTGGAAGAGTTTATCGAGTGCATTATATATATATATATATATATATATATAATGCACTCGATAAACTCTTCCAAACATACCTTACGATTTTTGACATATATATATATATATATATATATATATATATATATATATATAACGATTATCAACTACAATACTTTAACATATTTTTAGATACAACTGCAGAAATACTCTTTATAACATCAATTTTGTCGGCCGTTTTAATGCGTTTGGAACCCACAGTTTCCCATTCGATGCGAATTAAAATTAGAACGCCTGCTATTGTTTCTCGTAACGCGTGAATGCGTTTCATACTCCTTTCAGCGACCATATAAAGACGCATTCTAGGGAACAGATGTAGACTTTTGTTGTCGGTTCCAGCGTGCTGCAGTCGTTTGCGAAAGGAGAGGAGAATGGCGTTTAAAACCTTTTTCTCCCGCGGTGAAACTGAGGCGAGGATGCCGAGACGGCATGGCAGAGAAGAGGAGACGGCGAGCGAGGTTGAAACGCGAGAAAAGAAGAAACAAGAGAAGGGAGAGAAGAGAAGGGATGTTGAGGAGAGAGAGAGAGAGGGAAGGAAACATGGCAGAGGGAGGAACACAAGGAGAGATATGAACGGAAACATAACCCGGTAAGATAATATGGAACGAACAGAGCGGAAGGAAAATTCGGCGAGCGATTTGGCGGTTTAGAAATAAAGGGAAAGGAAGGCGAAGGAACGTAGGAGTTAGATTGCTGTAGAATAGGGGTGGTGGGGTTAATAGAAGACGCAAGAGGGAATGGTGAGGACGAGGGTAGAAAAGAATAAACGAAACAAAGATAACGCGGGGAAAGGGCGGAAGATAAATGGAATTACGAGCACAAGTGGGATATATTTTGAGGGGAATGCGGAAGGAATTACGGGAGTAATATGGGAAGTAATGCGCGGAATGGGATCTGTGCTTGTCGTATTTTATATCGGTTTAGGAATTGAACTTAAAAAATGAAAAGTTCTCGAATCTTTTTTTTTTACTCTGATAACTTTTTGATATGGAACACAGGATATGCGTCTCCGATATTGAGCTTTTTTTTTTAAAGCCGAATTCTCGAAGTTTCATTTGTCTCCGTGGAGACCGAAGCCATTTGGAAATTTTGAAGAAAAATAAAAGGTTTAGATCCTTAAGAGGATAAATAAATGTGGAGTCTATAAAAAGGAGAAGGACAAACATTGACGTACCTAAAACGCTAGTGTGTAAGAGTAAGGAGAGAAGGCGAGCAAGAAGAAGCCAACGTATCATTCGTCTTGTGGTCTTATGGTTTAAAAGAAAATGAACCGGGAGGAAAATCCAAAGGGAGAGAAGTAGAAATAAAGAGTGACAAGGAAGGAGAAGAGGTTAAGAGTGGAAAACAACTTAAGAGGGAATTATACGATGGATGGATACAGCATGAGAGCAATTTGAAAATGGATAGGATCGAAATTACGGAAATGGAAAGAATAAAAAGGAGAGTTAGGAAAAGACTCGGTATGGAAGCATTAACATGTGGATTAAATGTGGAAAGTGACGAGTAATTGATCCGGAATCAGTTATAAATAGTAAATGAGCATATTCAAGTGAAAATAATGGAAGAGGGCGAGGAAAGCGAGAGATAAAAAAAATGATTAAGAAAACCACCTACGTAAAAGAGAAGACGGAAAGAACATGGGAATCTAAGGAAGACGCAAAAGAGGTGATGCAGTAGTCGCTGATTAACATGTTCAAATTCATTCTGATTTAATAAAAAAAAATGAAAGACTGATAAAAATTAAGGCGGCCTTCCTTAAACCGGATTATTAAATCCCTCTTTTTATCACAATAACCACTCGCATTAATAACCGGAATTAACCGCATGAAATGAGCGAATCAGAGGTAACCCTCGATATGAAAATGGAAGAAAGATAACTTTGGAAACGATAACTTTTCGCCAACGCCTCCCGTTACCACCTTGCTTAGAGAACGAAAAAAATCCCGGAAAAAAAATCTCTACCACCGTATCGGGACAGATTTCCGTTGTACGGGCGATTTGTTCCTCCAGGTCCCGCTTCACAACAATCTCTTTCAGATATGCATTCATTCAATTTCAAGTTCCCCTGCATCTTCTGCCATCAGCCTCACTCGGTAAACCCCCCTCCATCCCACCTCCTCTCCTCTCTCTCTCTCAATTTCCACACACCCACCGACCGCAGCCACTTTCATAGATATGGACTCCGCTCCCAAAAATGAAAACGTCACCCGTACGTGCCGAAAATTTTGATCCCAACCGTCGCGAGTGAATATTCGAGTTGTTTTTTTTTCCCCCTCGAAGGAGAAGCTAGGGGTAAGAGAACGAGAATGATGCGAAGTGGAAGGGGAAAACGGTATATGTGGGTGTTTTGAAGGCGGACGATATGCGTGTAAAGGAGTTTTGTTTATAGGAAGAGGATGAGGTGGTGCTGTGTTTTCTGCAAGTGGAGTTTTAAAGGGGGCGGGGAGGGGAGGGGAGGAGAGAGAGAGAGAGAGGGGGCGAGAAAGAGAGGGAGAGTGAGCGGAGAAGAGGGCGCTGGATAACGGCAGAGAGAGAGAGAGGGAGAATTCGTTAGAATCGGTGGGAGGGGAGGGAGCGAAGAAGACGTGGTAGAGGAGAAGAGAAAAGGGTTTTTGGAGTGACTCTTCGCCAAAGAGCGCGGCAATTTGTTCCTCTTAACCCTCCAGACCAGACCCTCTCAATTCCACTCACTCTCCTACGCAAGAAATGCTTTGGTTCCGTCTCACTTTCTCTCGTTTTAAGCCCTCCTCTCAGTTTTTGCTCAAAAACAGCTACTCCTAGCATCGGAAATTAACTCGGTTTTGTTAAGGTTTAAACAGACTCGATATTAAGATTAAGTCTTGCGTGTGTTTGTGAGATATGAAAAGAGAGAGGTCGAAAAATTATTCATATAAATGAGAACGTAACTCGCTTGGTTTTCTCACGTTTGAATCGAACGGGAAAATGAAATTAGGAAGATTTTTTTTATGAGACGGGAATATTTGTAAAAGATAGCATATAAATTCATTATTATTCAAAGGAATTTCGTGGAAAGCATTCGCTGATAAATGTATTTAATGGAAATAAGTTTAACTCAAAGGAAATGTTAAGAACGGATCTCTTTAAAATTATAGCAATATTTATTTCAAGCTACTGAAGTAATCCTTAACAAATCACTGAGAAATAAAATATTTTAAAACAATTCTTCGATAATTTTGGTCATCTAAATGCTTAATTCAACAGAATATTATCGATTTATGGCTGAAAAAAATCAAGAAAAAGCATGTAAAATATACTTGCCACAGGTATCTCCAGACTTTTTTTTAGAACCTAATTTAGTTGAACTACCACTTAAGACGGCTGCTTTGTAGGCGAAATGCGTATATGTTTTTATAACCCTCTTGTAGCTATTGGAAATACCCGAGGCTAGTATTTTTAAAGCGCTTCTGCTTGAATCTAACTGCTTGGTTCCCATTCCAGGCCTATTTCCTAAAATTCAGCACATATATTTGAAGTTAAATCGATATTTGGCTGACGGGCGTAGCATATTTTGATAGTATAGTCTGAGAAAAGCAAAGGAACGACGGAAAAAACAAATTTTCCCCTAGGGTAACTGATGACGTCCTTTTTTGCTTCGCCATTAGCTCTCTTTTGTGACGGGAATTTTTCCGACAATTAATAAAACCATTGCCCGTTTCAAGTCAGGAGACCAATATGAATCCACCACATTTACAAGGCACTCGTTGAATAAATGCCTACACACACATTAAAACGGCGCGCGGCGCCCGAATTCTTCCGTCGGATAACTGGGTCGATTTCGTCTTTAAATTAAAAACGCGCGGTTGAAATATTCACAATTTTTCAGCGAGTCGAAAACAAAGGAACGCGAAATTATTACCCTCCGAAAAAAAAAAACGACGCCGCAGATTGACGTAGCGTTTGTGGTCTAGAACAAAAATATATTCTTTATTTACATTTTTTTCGTCGCCTGACTTTTTGAGTCCGATATACTTTTTACACGCGCTGCAAATCCGCGGGTTTGAAATAAAAAAACGACGCGCTCCACTGGGTAGTGATAGAGACAGAGAGAGAGAGAAAGAGAAAATAGTCGAAATAGATTCGCCGCCGTTTGGATTCATAAAAAATAACAGATGGAAAAATCGGTAAAGTTGTCCCACCGTCGTGCGCATGTAATATTCAGAGATACTGGAGTGTAAACATAAAAAGGTGGATGTTTTACGGAGCAAAAGGATAGATAGGACGTCTCTCTCAGCGTGCAAATGGGGCGAGGGAGAGAGAGTCAGAGATGAGGAGAAGGAGAGAGAGAGAGAAGGAATAGAGATAGGTTGAGGATGTTTGTATGCGCGGTGGGAATGATATTCTCTCTCTCTCTGTTTCTTTCTCTTTATCTAGCACACCGGTTGACGTGGGTGCAAGAGCGGCAACTCGAGTGACGTGAGGTTTGCCTCTGATCCGCACCAACTATTGTGTGCACGCACCGAGACGCCGCTAATCTCAGACTCCCGAAGACAAGTGCGCCGTGGAGAGATTGTAAGAGGGGGAGGGGTAGGTAGATGGGCGGGGGATATGAGCGAGAGAGGGAGAGATGGAGGGAGAGATGGAGGGAGAGATGGAGGGAGAGATGGAGGGGGAGATGGAGGGAGAGATGGAGGGAGAGATGGATGGAGAGATGGAGGGAGAGATGGGGGAGAGATGGAGGGAGAGACTGAGGGAGAGATTGAGGGAGAGATTGAGGGAGAGATTGAGGGAGAGATGGAGGGAGAGATGGAGAGAGAGAGGGAGGTAGCGAGAGATGGAGGGAGAGATGGATGGAGAGATGGAGGGAGAAATGGAGAGATTGAGGAAAAGAGAGATATGGAGGGAGAGAGATGGAGGGAGAGAGATGTAGGGAGAGAGATGGAGGGAGAGAAATGGAGGGAGAGAGAGAGATGGAAGGAGAGATGTGGAGGGAGGGATATGGAGGGTGAAATATGGCGGGAGAGGTATTGAAGGAGAGATATGGAGGGAGAGGGAGTGAGATGGAGGGAGAGAGATGAAAGGAGAGATAAAGGGAGAGATATGGAGGGAGAGAGATATTGAAGCAGCCGAGGGAATAAATTGGGAGAGGAGGTGGGATGAAGGCATGGGTGACGTCTGAGACCGTGGAGACCCAGGGAATTACAGCTATGCCCTTGCATGTCTGTGTGCGTATGACAAAGTGGGCGAGTGAACATGTCGAGATCCTCAGTGACGTCACCACGTAAGGTGACAATTGCACCTCCCTCTCTCTGTTTCTCTTTCCGTTACCTTGCAATCTTGCTCCTTGTCATTGCACTTCCTTTACTTGCGCCTCTCACTATCTCCTTTCGAATCGATGGAACTCTTCGTTCCCGACTGCAGTTAACCCTTTCCCAGTCAAATGTGGCATCTTTCAAAGAAACGTTTCCGTCTTTACGTAATGAAGCTGCTCGATCGAACCTTTCTTTCATTCCATTTCTAATTCTTCTTCCTCCCTCTGATCGCCTCAATTTTCTGTTATTTCTCTCTTTCCTCCGATTTTCGAGCCCTTTTTTTTCTACTTCCATATTTCCTCTTTTCCTATTGTCCGTTACTAAAAATTCTCTTATCCTCCATTGTGGATCTCACAATCTGTCTCTTCCAAATTCCCCCTTCTCTGTTTTCTATTCTCTATTACTACTTCGGTATAGTGATATGCAGCGAAACCTTGATATAATGAGAATGTACTAGAATCATAAAAAAATACTCGTTCTAACGAGCACTCCTAATATACGAAAACAGTTACAATGATCTTGATGTGGATCTTTTAACCTTTACGCACACCCGCGTATCGTTATGCTGCAATTAATTTTAAAATAAATTTAAAGCGCTTAGGTGCGCGTAACTGTATAGGTTTTGAAGTAACCATAATTTTTATTTTTGTAACCAAATCAAATGAGCATACGGTTACCGCACTCGTAATACAAAATGAGCCTTATCATAGCATACCGAAATGGGAGCCGTGCCACCTGTAGTTGCAGCTTTCCCGCGCATACGACATTCCACTGGTTTGACATGTCTGGTATCCGAACGTTCTAGTCTCAAACGTCAGAATTGCAAAACAGTATTCATTACCTTTTTTCACGACAAATATGTACACAGGTAAAACAACATGTTCGCTCGCTTGAATCTTTTTTCAGCGGTTAATGCTTTGAAAGTTAGTACATCGCCAAATTAAAATGGAAACGATGGGTAGTACTATATGTTATGATTTTAATAAGGATTAAAAATGTACTCTATACGCAACAAAAACACTGCAATTCTGCATAGAAGTTCAGGAAAATATTTCGGGACTAGTTAGGTTACCACAAAACACTCTCATTTTATGTGTAGTTTTTTTTCGTGTATGTAACGGGAACAAATTTACGGCGACGGTATTTTCTCTCGCTATGATGTAATTCTCGTTTTAGGCCGCACTCGTGCTATAAAGGTTACACTGTATAATATATTTATCGAAATAAAGCAAATTTGTTGTCCATCGCAGTAATTGACCTAACTTTGTAACATATTACGAAAATTTTATTTTTCAATTTCACGTTCCCGTCAAATTCCTGTTTCTATAATCATGCTGTAATATAAATATATCCTGCTGAGTTACCTTTCTTGAGATAAGTTATTTCAACAAAGGGACAAATTGTAAATATGGGAAACGAAATGTAATTTACATTCTAAATGACCATAATTAGGACCATAACAATAGTAAGTTTAATTTCCTGTCTCGCAGATTATATAACTATAACCATATCCGCCAAATACATTTCTTATTCTAATGAAGTTAGCCTAAAATTAAAATTTTATCGATGAAATCTTAATTCTTAATGTCTTGATATATTATTTTTTAAATAAAATTTCTAAGTAAGAGATTTCATTCATTTTCGCTCTACCGTTTAGGCTCCAAAGCCAGTAACAGACAGACGGCATTGCGAAAACCTCTTTTTCGGATTCAGCGACACCTAAAACGTATATTTCCGTAAAAATGTCGAGGTCGAATTTTTTCGCGATAACAATACTTTCTCAATATACTTCGTATATGAGAAAGTAAAAATCTTAAAATTCGAGATATATTTCCATATGAGGATGTAAGAATCAAGTATGCCTATCAGAGCCCTGTATAGAATGGCCCAACCTGTACCCGTGACCGACCCGACCCGATCCGACCGGGATTTTTAATTTCGGGCCACCCAAAAAATATACAGGAAAAAATTTTTTGATTGACATGTACAGCACCTTGGATTTTCTTTAATTAAACCTCAAACTGCCCATTTCACCAATTCTTTCTGTTCATTTTGAGCTGTCATATATTTACTTTCGTTTATTTTACGACCTGTCAAATATATCGGGTCCGGGTGTACAGTCGGGTAGAGGGGAAAATATATTTTTGGTTTGGGTGAGTTCGGGTTCAAAAAAATTTTGAGTTGCAGGGCGCTGATTCTTATGCAACAGGTACATTACCCGTTATAATACAAATTTTAAGCTTAAGTTTTTGTGTAATATTTTCAATTATTTCAAAAGTTTAGCGTGAAGTAATTTTCATTTCAATTCCAATGTAGGTTGTGTGATTATTTCAACATTTGTAAAATGCTTGTATTAACGTATCAATCAATTTTATATACATGGCTCGAGGAATATCAGTATATCCTAAGATCCAATGTACAATATTCCGTGCACTCGTAGCGCATCTGATTTACAAATAAATTCCCTTAAATTTATTTTCCCTGTATCTGGATTTTGGCATCTTTCTCAGTCGAAATTGTAAGAAAATTTTTCTTTCGCCTTTCCAGTTCACCTGTTTCATTTTATCGGAAAACACGCACGGATTTCATAAAATTCATTTAAAAAACTATATGCTTGGATCATATATCACTTTAACGAATATACAATGAAAGATAAACAGCGGAATTGATCTCGAACAGAAAATTATTATTATCTTTCCAGAAAAACTAACGCACACATTTATAAAATGTTAAAATTATTTTGAATTAAAATTTATGTAAATATTGTTTTGTGAAAAATTAACTATGGTATTAAAAATTTGGTTGCTGTGCCTTTAAACTGCATATTGCTATTGGAAAGTAAACCAATTAAGTAATATCACATTAAAATCCTTGTATTAGTTGTCCTTTGTGTTTTGCTCAATAATTTCGTGCTGTTAAATCTGAAAATAATGTAAACAACCATAAAACTATTGGAAAAAATGGTATATTTAATTTTTTTCATTTGAAAATTTATCTCCTAGCCAAACGCAGTTTTCATATACTAGAAGAAAACAGCGTAATGAAATCCATTCGTACACATCCTTGGACCCATCATAGTTTTAAATTACGCACCGATTGCTTGCATAAAGAAGAGCGTGCTAGAAAAACCTCTCTCTACTGGAAACGTCAACTTCCTAAGAACGTCATTAAGGCACCGTATTCAAAGAAGAATAATTCTTAGAGAATGGCTGAGGTTTTGCCGTGGAACCAACATGTAACTTTGTGGAAGCAAGAGAGAGAGAGAGAAAAAAAAATCTCCCGGTGGAAGGAAGGTCCTCACTACGCAATTTCAACAGTCTATTGGCTTCTTTTCCGTTTGCTCTGCACTCGTTCACGTCATTTCTGAAAGTATAAAACTGGGACAGGCACATCTTGACGTGACCGCAAAAAAAAAAAAATTTAGAAGGTAGGAAATGGCATACTTCTTAAAGCATGGTCCTATACACAGGCCGTCTCTTTCTCCATCTCATGCGCGCTATCGTTCCTGCTGTGTCATGGAAGTTAATGAGGCAAGCACGTTAAAAGTTAAAACAAAGCTGAGACATCGTAAAGTGCGTCTGAGATTGAAAACGGGAATGTTTCAAGTTCGTGTGTGTCCCGACGTAATTGCATCTATGAAAAATTCGGTCGATAAGACGACTAAAAAACCAATGAAAGTCGAAAGTTGCACGTGTAAAAACTCTGATTGCGTTAAAGGGGAAGTCCTTATTTCGTTCTACAGTCCCTCTGCGTTCAAATTAGTGTCGACCGGTGACCAGTACAACAGGAGAGGAAGAGATAGAAAGGACTTCGACGATCGGCATAGAGAAAGACGGCGCATAAACGATTCGATTCTGCTAGGTTTGATACTAAGTAAATTCGCCGAGATCATAACGTAGCAGTAGTCAGCTCTTCAAAGATCACTCGAAACAAAATCTGAATAAAAAGACTCGGAAAACGCTTTAAAATATATTTTCAATGATATAACTATTTATTTTTTTCGGAAACTTGAAAAATTTATGTTCGAAAGTACCCCTAATTGAGGACGAGTCGAACGCAGCCGATGTCCAGTGTTAGGTATTCGTTTGTCCAATATGAACTCTGTAATCAACGTCACCGCTGTACAAAAATATAATCGATTATTGTAATTTTTATACGTTATAAATGTATTTGTCCTTCATGCGTCGGATGAAAATATGACTCATGACCCTTATGGAACATGCAGGATTGATTTTCTTGTCATTTAACTAAATCCGTTTTACTGACAACAGGTAGGAATAAAAAAAGAAAACGGTACCTCCCATTTCCCGTCATTTAGGATCGTGCAAGCCGGTTCAACACGAGAAACCCAAGCTCGCCTGTCATCTTCTTAGCGAGCATTCAATTATACACCTTTCTCTCTGAAACCCTCACTCCCTTACCTCACGGCGTTGCCTACTTTTTACCCTCTGCATAATTACACCTGTTTGTTGCACAGAAACAGTGTTAATGCTCATGACGACGACCTTTTGGCTTTTAGCGTTTCGCCTAAAACGTATGCTCCTCCCGAGTGATATAAAACGACCGTGCGTGCTCCTGACACACACACACGGTACCACCATCTTTCATTGTAAACATTTATCCGAGTGGTAATAACGAGAAAGCCATCAGCGTTCGTGTAATCGCTATCCGATGAGAGTCTTTGCCATCAAGCTCGCGCAGCGAAAGAGATTGCAACGCGACGTTTGCTGTTGTTGTTGGAAAGACGTGTGCGAACAGAAATTCGAATCCCTCTCGTGCTCCGGGGATTCGCACGGCATCCTGTTTTCTACGTGCGAGCGACGCGAGTGCTAATTAGACTTGCCATACAACAATGAGAAAAATTTGATGGCGTGTGTTCGCGGAATGGCGCTGGAGAATGTTTCGTATATTCTTACAAGACTCATTATATGAGGTAGCGGGGATTTTCCTAGTTTTCGTGATATAACGGAGAAAATGAGTGAGGGTTATTATGATGCTAACAATTAGATCAACTGAGCTGTTAATTTATAATAAACTGCGGCCTCGTAATTGCCATGTTCAAATAAAAAATAAAAATGCATCATAATAGGATTTGTGGCGATACAATCATAAATACAAACGAATTGAATTATGCTATGAATAAATTCTTAAAACTCGAAATCTGGGGTAACATGGTTTTGATGTTTTATATTGATTGGCAGTTAGCATTTTTTTTGTTCATGCCAATCCAGCATTATGGATAATTTTATAAGAAAAAATATATAAAAACGTAAGCTTAAAAAAGTAACGTCTTAAATTGCGTTGTAAAAATGAATAAATATTAAGTTCGAGAAATCGCAGGTGAATTAAATAAACCGAATATGCTGTCAAGATCTATTAAAAATAAATCATACATAAGTTTCCACGAAAATATTTTTCAGTGCAGGTGCAAAGGCGTATATATTTTAAATTAGCCATTCTCCTGACGAATTTCCCAGAAAAACTGCATACGTATCTATATAATAAAATTCACACGGCCAACTTTGCAAGAATATGTAAAATGATTTTAGTATTAATTTATTTCCTGGAACGCACGCGTTTTCATACGGCTAAGATTTCAGAAACGGAGAGCCGAATCACAGACGCATTATTTGCGTACATTTTATTCCTTATTAAAAAAGAAGTAGGTATTCGTAAAATAGCTCAGGCGAAAAACAACTTTCCCAGCCTCGAAAGTAATGGAAACATTTTCTCCGCTTAGCGCCTCTACGAAGCAAAAGGATACCCCGCTGGAAACCTATCCGTATGCAAATTAGTCGATGTTATCGAACCCGACGATCCGACAACGAAAAGGGTGGGGAATAAAGATTGATATTAATTAAACGTGAGTGCGGGTGGTACCCATGGAGAGGAGGGGGGAGGGGGAGAGGCTGGTTGGGGGAGAGTTTTGGAAGCGAAAGGAACGAAGGGTGAGGGAGGGAGGTGGGGGTAGGAGGAGTCGAGGGAGGAAGAAGGTTTGGGGAGGGAGTGAGCGAGCGAGTGAGTGAGTGATGGCAGTTTGCCGGAGGGGTTCGGAAGAAGAAGAAGAAGAGCGGTTTGCTTGCCCACACACGAGTAGATGGATGAAGGTGGGTGCTATACGCACAATGAGTTAAGCAGATCGAAGGGGGGGGAGGGGGTGGTGGATACCCCAGAGGAGGAGGAGGAGGAAAGAGAGAATTTTGCTGATCGAGCGGAAGGAAGACCAGGGAGTAGGGATTAGTCCATGAATGAAGGAAAGGTAGGGAGAGAGATGTGAGGAGGAGTGGGGAGATGTGGGGAGGAGTATGGGAGGATAGGGGGTGGAATAGAAGGAGAAGAGGTGGGATAGGGATAGAAATAGGTGGAGTTGGAAAGGTTGGGGATTAAGGGGGGAGAAAAGGAGGAGGAAGAGGGGGAAATAGGAAAGAATAAGAGAGGAATGGGAGGAAGAGCAAGGGAAGAATAGCGGGAGAAAATGGGGATAGTAGAGGAAAGGAGAAGTAACCGAAGATTACCCCTCAGGGATAATAGTCTCCCTCTCCCTCTCATGGAAGCTCACCTGTCCCCATCTATCCTCTCGTGCCAATCTTCCTTACTTTATTCATCCCCCTCCTCCCCCCACGCCCCCACCTCCCCCAATGCTATCCCCCACCACTCACTTCATTTCCCCTCTCCCAGTCCTGCATTAATGAACCACGCTCCCCCTCAATAAAACAGAAAAGAAAAAAAAAACGCCGCGCCTTCTGCCAGTCATAGCCGCTTCTCCGAACTCTATCTCTCCATCCCCTTTCTCTCTTCCCTACGTGGTCCCTTCTCCAAACATGCTCAGAAGGAGAAAGCTCTTCTTCCAAAGAGAGAGGAAGAGAGAGAGGAGATGCCGGCTTAACTTTTTCTCTAACCTCTAGTCCCATCTCTCTCTCTCACTCACTGACTAGCCGTCTTTTGCGAGGAGCGGCTTCCTTCAGATGACCTCGAAAGTAATTCCGCGAGTAGGATGAATTGTGGGTGGGGGAGGGGGGGGGGAGGTTGTAGACACGCGCCTCTTATGACTATGTTTTGCTGCTTACTCATCTCCGAGTGTGTGAGAGAGGGAGTCCTTTTCCTTTACCTCGCCTTCTGTTTCTGTAATCTCGTTTTCTTACTTGCCTTTCTTGTTTCCTCTTGGTTTGAAAGTGGAGAGGGGTGGTGGATAGACTGGGATCCTCGCCGTCCCTTGCGAAAGGCGTCTAGAGGATCTCTCTCTCTCTCTTTCTCTTTCATCCGCTTCCCGAAATTTCATCTCGGTATTCTGCTCGTGCAGCGGGATTCGTCCCGAAACTAATATTTAGATTGGTAAGCGTGTTTTGAGGTTTTAGCGGGAGCGGAATGAAATGATTCTTGCGCTCCTTATTTACATGTGTTTTTATAACCCTCCTTCCTTTATCTCTCTTACTCACTGGGATACGAAAATCCGCCGGCGGAAAATGCTAATTTTTTATCGCAGAACCCCTCTCTCTCTCTGTCTCTCTCTATTTCCCTCTCCCTCTCTCTCACTCTCACTGGAGTCTTTTATTCCTTGAGCGCTTTAATTGACGTGAAATCGCTCATTTTTTCCATTTTTTTCTCTCTTTCTCGCAAAAAGCTAACGTGGCAGAATAAAGTGAAAATTTTCTGGCGTTGTTTGAAAGTGAAGATTATAAAATTTAAGATAATTAGATATTTAACGGAATATTGTGCAGACGAGGTGTATTATTGTTAATTATTTTACGTTTGTTTTTGTAGTAACTTATGATTGTTCTTAAAGCAAAATTAGAACTCTATCAATATTTCGCTAGCAAACAAATTCACATATATATATATTCAGATTTTCCGTCTATACATGCAAATCTACGTGGTATGCGTGCTACGTAATTGTTTATTTGTGTTTAATAGTAAAAAAAAACGTATACAAATCCCTCAGACCAAAGTGAAATTCATTTGTGCCTGCAAAATTTTAAATCGTTTGCACTAAATGAATAGATTATGTCACTAGTAATACCGTTTGGGTAAATGGTGTGTGATTCTTCCCAAATGGATGACAAAAATATGACTTATGATTTACTTGATAAACTGGCGTATTCAATAATAACTTGAAGATTTTGATGGATTGCGCGTTGAGTTAGAGCAGTCACTTTTCTTGTTAGGAGTTTTTGACAGCTGTAAGTTAAGCAAACGACATTCTGACTTGGATAATGTTCAACAATAAAACCGTACATACGATTTATGAAAAATGCATTAAATTTCATCACTATAACTTTAATTCTAAGGAAAAAAATTTACACGTCGAAAGGAGGACGATATATTTTTCAGTGGCTAATCAGTACGACAGACATTCGGCATTTAAATATATTTTAAGCAATGCATTACACTTGTTATTAATAAGACAAACGAATGTACATTTAGTACTTAATTATAACCAACAAATCTTTTCTTACGTATTTTATCAAGATTTATTTTAGTCTTCCACAATCTGCCATTCCGAACACAATTGGTACTCACCGGCAAAGTTTTTCTCTTATCGTGAAAAATTATTAGCGAAGCCATTTTCTCAGTTTTATAGGATTTTGTAAATTCCAAAACATTAAAAGTATATTAAAATTTGTTTAACTCGCCCATAGAAGGGAGTAAAATATTTTTGCGTGAAAAATATGGATCTCGAATAGATGATTTTCGTGAGAACACGTATTAATCCTTGAATCAAGCTGGATGATAAAAACACATACAAATGTGACAACCATCATGAAATCAAGACTACCGCAAAATGATTTCGTTTCAAAAGCTGCCCACAGTGCTCTTCCGGGATTTGAGGGTTTCATTCCGTCTCGAATGAGTTAAAGATTGAGAAAAACGGTGAAACGACTGAACGTAGGGGAAGTAATATTAGTGGGTAGGGAGACCATGAGTCAGTCTTAAAAAATGGAGACAGACTTCAGAGAAAGGAAAATGGATTACCCTTGCGAACCAAGGAAACTGATATTGAAACCCTATCGGTGAGTTTTTTCAGCCCTGGTGATCTGCATTACAGAGATTTGTGCGTGAAATTTGCCTTTAACTCAAGTTATAAGGATTCCATCCGAATTTCATGTTTTTTAAATTGCTACTGTACGAATTAATTGGCGGATAGAGTTTATTTTTTAATCAAATGTTAATACGTATTTAGCCGTATCCAAGCCGCGAATGTGCCTTGCTTTCACTTATACTAAGGAATTTGTTCCTGGTATTGATTTTTTGGCGTAGGTAATTACATTCTAATAATAAGAAATTCTTTTTGGACATGTTACCAGCCAAATTCTATTTATTTTGGAAAATTTAAGGGCTAAAATTGGAAACCTTTTTGACGAAGTTATTACTGTTTGCGTTACAAGAGGTCGAAACATTATTATTTGGGCGATTGTTTTCTTTATTAAAACTTAAATTTTCGAAATCAACAAAAATGTTGAAAGTCTATACACTCAGACACACGCGCAGCTACTCGAATACCACTTAACAATGATAACCCTGGGACAAAACAAATAAATAACAAGCCCCATACGGAGCAATAGATAACAATCCTTGGGCCTATCAATCACCTACAAAAAATGCAACTCGTGTAACTCATGAATAATAAAATAGTTTTGTTTGCTTTGGCGCTACGCTCACGAAATTCAGAATGGATGTCGGGAGAGCAGAGGAAGTTCGGTGGGAGGGGAGGAGAGGGATGGGAAGGGGAAGAGGTAAGAAGGAAGGTAGGTAGGTAGAGGGAGGGGGGGGGAGGGTATGTTTGAAAAGCAGGATATCTTTCGAAGGATAAATGGTTATAGGGCGGGTCCTGGCTGGTGCGTCCGCCTGCATCATAGGAGGGGGGGAGGGGGGGGGGAAGGAATAGTGGTGGTTGTAGTGGGAAAAATAGGGGTGGAGAGAAAGAGAGGAAGAGGGGTGGGAGTTTGGGGAATGGGAGATTGATGGGTGGGTGGGTCGAGAGAGAGAGAGAGAGAAGGGGGGTTGAATGTAGGGAGGAGTAGGAGGGGGGAGGGAAGGAAGTTGTGGCGTGGGGTGGCTTGGTAGACATGGGAGAGATTCCCATCAAAGAGTCACGCGATCCCATCTGGCGCTCATGGTTGCGGGGACCGTCGTCTCCGGAGTACCCGGCGTCGTCATCGCCATGGTTCAGCACGAAAAGGAGAATAAAGAAAGGAGACGGGGTGGGACACCCTTGGAGGCCATAAAGCTTGACGCAAGACAATAAATGTCTTCACCTTACGCAATGCAAAAATTATCCGAAACAAAACCTTGAGGTTTGCTCCGGAGACGTGTGCACAGGATATGTGTTATGGCGGGTTGGGCATCCAAAACGGATTATTTTTTTAAAAATCTTATTTAATTCGACCTACTATTTTGTTCAGCGTTTAGGGTGAAAAAACAACAATTTAGACTCGGATGCTTTGGTTGTATGGAGGTAGGAAGTGTTATTAAATGTAAGATTTTCCCAACTCAGGAGACTCGATTTTGTTGTAAAACTTAGGTCCTATGTAAATAAATATGAAACGTAGAGGTAACGTTTTAGTTCTGGTGAACATATCTTACTAAATTTGGTATCTATGCATTCGCTTGTAATAAACCGCAATCACTTAAAAAAAAGGCTCTTCTAAAACAGTCAAGTGTACCATCAATAGGGATAACTGAATAATTTCAACGTAGTGAGACCAGATCTCGCACAGTAACGAGAGTATAATTAATTGCAATTGTGATACTTTGAAAAAAATTTTAATTGACGAGTTTCAAAATACAAGCCGTCGATTCCAAGAATGATGTTCAAATCAATAAGTATCAATTCTAATTGTAAGTTAAATTAATGGTACATTAAATTCATATTTCATTTATTGAGTTGAAATCCTAGATGATATTTTATACTATAATAGCCCAGGTCTGTTGGTTGGTTGGTCACGCTTTCACGATGGCCGATACAGAACGTTTTAACAAACTTCCCGAATAAGTAGAAGATTGAAATTTGGCAAGATTGCTTGATTAACATATTTTAAGGTAATGACGAAAATAAATCCCCAAAAAAGTCCTGGGTTCGACTCCTAGGAAGACATTTCCATTTTACGTAAGTAACGTAAAAATCAATTTTTTGATGTGCAGGCTTTTATTGTTTTGGAAATTAAAATTATAAGGAATTAACTTACGATCTTCGGATCTGAACCATTTTGAAGGAAAAATTACGAAGTTTCTTATTCTTTTCATCTTTTTCGGCATACAATTCGAAATCGTTCATGTTATACGTTTAATTCACATATTTTGTGGAAATATTGCCATTTTAACGGAATGTTGCCTTGGCTACCAATTACACTGTTAGACCTCTATATCATATTTTTAATTCAATCCTTATGGGTATAAACGTGCTTCGAATGGTTTTAATACGAGAGAGGGGGGGAGAGAGGAAGAGGGGGGAGCGAGAGGGAGGGGGAGTGAGGGAAGTAGAGGTGGGAGGGGGAAAGAGGGGGAGGGGGAGAAATGAGGAGGGGGGAGGTGGAAAGAGGGGGAGGAGAGGGAGGAGGGGGAGAGTGGGGGAGAGAGAGGGAAAGAGAGGCAACTATTTTAAGTTTAACTAAAGATAGTCCGTCAACAACAGAATATTCACTAGAAATGTTGTATATGGCAAAATATTTCATATGTAAAAGTGTGATATTAATTATTTTAAATGAAAATAATAATAATCTATCTACATATAATTCTTCCGTTGATATTTCAACGGGCATTACACTAGTTAATTAATAATAATGTAATGTCAAATACGATATTTCGAGAAACTCACTACTAACTAACTTATTGCATACTTCTTCAATATAATGTTTTCTCAGTAAGATAATAAATTTGTGCGAACAATGAAAAATTGCATTTTTACTGTATTTGTTTTCAAATTTTAACATAGTACGTTACAAACCTCTTACTTGCTTAGTTTTCAGTTGCTAAACGTACATCTGATCTGAGGAATTCTGTTAGATTTTAACGATTTCATTAAAAGCAGTGTGAAACATAAGACTACCACCTAACTTTCTATATTATGATCATATTTCTTGTAAATACTTATATATAAATCCATCAGAAGTGTTTTCAAAGGCCTGCGAAAACACATCAATCCAGTTAACTCCAGCGAAATCTGATGATTTGGTTGTTCAAGCATATTCCATTAATCTCTGTCATTTCGATCTCAGCGAAAAACTTTTCCATGATTCCATTTCTTTCTAGAACAAAAGACTCTTATCTTTAAAAAAAAGTGATAGCATTATCCATGTTTAAGTTTTGAGATAAAACATGATAGCTTATTTAAAAATAAGCGTGTTTTATATCGTGTTACCATATCGAGTTTTAGAGCTTAATGTTATATCGCGTCTTGGAATAGTAATGGACTTTTGAATTATCGATGATTTGATGCCATTTGAATATGCGCGAAGATAAAGGGGCTAAAGAGTTAAGAATTTCCCTTAAAAGGTATTGAATAGCTTATCACATCGTGACAGAACTAATCTCCGTTTCGATTGCGATAAAAAAGAAAGGAATAAAGTTGATCTTGCGAAGAAGTTTCCTAAAATTCGTACTTTTGCAGCTAAAAAAATCTTAACGTATTCACGCGAAAAATTCAGCTACTAATAGTTCATATCATGAGTATCATTAATAACAATAAATTTCTTTAAATATAGGTTAAGCGTGACTTAGCTTATGCGTACCTGTTTTTAAGGAATCTTGTTTAACAAACGCGAATTACTTTCTGAAAACATCAAATTGGAATATAATTCTAAAAAGGTACTCAATTGATTAATTTTTTGAAACACTTGACGAATTTAACCCATCTCTATTATAACACAAGCCAACCTCATTAAACCATTCTGTGGAAAAATTACGAAGGAGTTCGAATAACCCAAGAACGGTCCGTTCGATTTCCGTGAAATCTTTCGCAAGGTGTTCGGTGCGTTTCCTTACTGGTTTACACTGGTTGCCGTCCAATGTAATAGTAATAACCAAGTCTTCAGATATAATGGTCGTAAATGTACTTTTGCAAACTGCTTCTATTTTTTATTTTATTTAATTTTAATTCAAATTAATATGCTACTTGCGAAGAAGGAGCGCGATATTGCTGTGTCTACTCTCAACATTCTAATAAGTTAGGTGATGGAAGTCAGCCTGAATGTTATATTAGATCAGTGTTTCCCAACACTTTTGGAGTCGCGGCACCCTTAAGCGACTTTTCAGAATTTGGCGGCACCCCTCCCTATCCACCGTCAGTAATAATCGTGGTGAAGTTGAACCCCTAACTCCAATCTCCATATCTCCTTTCATTTCGAAGTGCCTTTGCGACGAATTGAAGGTCGACTTAACTATGGTTTGGATTTTTAATAGCCGACAATGCAAAATGAGGCTAAAAATGGGAAAAAAGAATAATTTTTGCGACACCCCTCAGAACACTTCATGGCACCCAGGTTGGGAAGCACTGCGTTAGATATTAACAATAAGCTATATTTTAATCCAAATTAAAACTGTTGAATTATTTTTTGCACGCCTTTCATATGCAGTAAAACCTATTTGTAAATAAAATACTTAATTATATTAAATTATAACCGTGATTAATGGAAATAAATCAACAAGAGTCAGTTTGATTTCATTCAGTGTTAGTACCATTGATTTGATGCAGGAGTGTCTTTCCTCAATTTGATGTAAACGAAGACAAAATTGAGATATATTTAACTGAATTTTAAAAAGCCAGATGTAAGTTTACGGAGATGTAGAGATTATTTTTATCTTTAAATATTTAATTAGTTTACTTATTTTTTCTTTAAATATAGATATATTTTCATTTTTTAATTAATTTGCACGCATTTCTCATTAATTTTCCAAGGGTACTTACTTCACACAATTCCTAGTCCAAGGGCTTTCGAAATGTTGACTTTGATATCTTGGAATAAAGATTCCCCTGAACATCCAACGTATAGTAGTTCATGGTTGAACACTGACTCTGGTAAATATAAACCAATTGCGTGGGCCTATTTGCGTTAATAAACGTTTAAAAAAGTAGAATATAATCATTTTACTTACAAAAAAGGTGAGATTCCAGTATGTACACGATCAAAGAATATTCAATTGCTTTGATCAATCGTTTTAAATGCTTCCCACGTGCAGTTTCCTTAACAATTATCAGTAACTATTTACGTTGCTATGTATAAAGATTGACATTGTAACAACAATAATTTCGTTGCTTAAATAAAAGTTCGTAGCGAATAACGCTATTATTTCGTCTATTTGAAGGCTTAATCGATGATAATTGAATCGGAGGCAACAATGAGAGTCGCCTTGGCAACCCCCGGGTAGAGTACGAAAAATCCACAAATTTCGAAAAAGAATGCGTATTTATAAAAACATCTACATTATAATATGTAATCATAGCAAGAATAACATGAAATAGAGTTTTATCCGTAAAATAAAGCAAAAACGAAGAAAATCGGTCCATATTTAGGTATTTTGATGAATGAAGGAAAAAATCCTTGAACTCTAAGAAATCGATAGCGTAGTACCACGCACTTATTATATATACAGAGATATAATTTTCAATCGAAATGTTAGAATAGTTTATATTCAAAAAATCAAAGCAGAGGTAAGTTCATAACACGAAAGAAATAACTACCGGAGGCAGAATAAAATATAGAGTATTACTATAATTAAACCTTTCAATTGCTAAGACATATTTCTTGCGAGTAATGATTAACATTTATTTTTAAAGGATTATCGAATGTTTACAATGAGACATGGTTTTCCTTATTGTTGCTATTTTTAATTGGAACTTCGCTGAGGCCCGCATCTTGAACATCTTTAATTTAAATTTAATACTTTATTCATGGCCATCCGTCATGATTTTGAAGGGCTATCACACCAGTTTTACGATAAACGCCAACAATCTTTTTTCTATAACCGATACTTTCCGATACCAGGGTATCATTTTAACTCCATCAGAAATTCTTTAAGGATATTCGTGTCAAATGAGCCGGCCAGTACCGCATTTATTAATTTATTTATTTATTTTTTTTACAGAAGAGATAAAACTCATCGGGCGCCATTTCCGCAACTCGGCGCGATGTGAAAATTAGCCTTTTTTTTTAATCGTTGTTAGCTCCGCGGAAAATGCGTGTTGCACGAAAACAATAAACCTCGACTTCCAGCGTTACAAATATACCATGCCTGTCAGACTTCTTATCCTCTCTCAAAAAAAGGAATCAGTGTTGCCGGCGATACGTTGATTACGCATAGCGTGACCATTATAGGGATTAATGGCGTGTGAAAAGACGTGTGTACAAATTTGTAATCTTGCGCCTAGTTTTCGCACATATTTATGAGCAAGAAAAGTAAATTAATTACAAAAACAAATCATTTATAATCTTCGAATGCTCGAAAATTTCAAGAAGAGCTTTAAACATACCAGCAATTACCTTCATTATATTCGTAAAATAGATTAAAGATATATTTCGATAAGAAAAAGTTTTCAACACGTTTTTTATTGTGCTTTAAACATATTTTAGTATTAGTTATCCTGTAAATGTCGCCACTACTATATTTATGTTATAATACGGGCGTGGCGCGAGTTTCAGTATCAATACTTTAATTATCAATTCTAATTCAAAATTCATCCCTTTTGTGCAAATTTGTTCCTTTGTGGAACATTACCTTTGAATGAATTATCTTTACAGTGGATTATCTCTGTAGTGGAATTTAATTGGGATAGTGTGTGTGTGTGTGTAAATGTATGATTATTACAATTAAAATTGTCAATAACTTTTAAAATACTGCATGGATAACGCAATTATTTTGTAACCCTCGTTTTTTTATCGCGAATTATTGTCGAACGCAACGAAACTAATTCAAAACTTCTTTTGTTTGGATCTCATTTCGCCATCGTAACAAATAATAACTCCGATTTAGTCTGCAGTTAATATATTGAAATTAACGACATTTCGGGAAATTACTATTCTGAATACAAATAAACAACTGGTTTAGCGATGCAAATGACGCAAAACAAAAACTGCGCTTGTCAGATTGTAAATAAGAAACGGAACAAAGAAGAGTTAAGAAAATTTTTGTATCGATTTCCATTTGACGTTTTTGTTCCTACTCCGTACTGTGACGGCACTCAGAGAGAGAGAAAGAGAGAGAGATTACTTCGGGGTAGCAGGCGATCCCGTAGCGAACGTCGCTCAGCTGCTCAAGAGTGATCAAGAGACTACTCATCCGTTACCCTCAATATCCTCATCCTCTCTAGTTTCGGCGTCACAATGACCTAGTGGCCTTCAAAATGCCGGAACACAGTACTCACTGCCAATAAGGTATAACCCGTTTACGTCGTTATATATATATATATATGTGTGAATATGTGATCGTTAAAATATGATGCGGGTCAAGGAAAAAGTTAGTGAAAGGGCAGAGCGAGAGAGTGTTGACCATGAAATTTTTCCCAACAGTTGAGATATTTTCGAGATACACCAGAATCTTAGTGGAAAGCATTTGCGCCAGCAGCACGTGAAATCAGGTGCATTTCAATGATTGTCGGAATATAAATCCTGGCTGATGACTCTCACTGAGGTAAAATTTAGTTAATTAAATGTACACAAGGTTTACATTTTGTGTTAAATTGGTAATTCAGGCAACGGAGAAACAATCGCGACTCACAATCAGGCAAAAGTAAATCTTAAGGAATTTTAAGTAAACATAACTCTTAAGAGTTTTTTTTTAGAAACACGTCCTTTATTGACTTATTGCAATAATTTTATTTCTCTCGAAAGTCCGCTCAGTTGCATTAAACGTGGCTACATGGTCATGGTTAACGTGAACCAAGACGGCTTGACGCGATCTTGGAAAATTCAGTTAAAAGAAAACGTCGAAATCTTATGATTGATATCACTCCCTGAATACAAAAGAGCGAAAGCCTGCGGTACATTCATGTGATCGATATTAATACTATTCCGAATTTCTTTTTTCGCGACGGCTTGGGAGGGGAGGAAGAATACATTTCAAACGTAATTCCTTCGGAGACACGAGATCTGTCTCGATATCTCGTTCTATTTTCTCGTCCTCTCTCGCAGCCTGCGAGAGTCGTGACTCTCTCTTTCTCCGGAGAGGGGGATTTCCTTCGATTTTTTTATTTCCGAGGTCAAAAGTCTCTCCCTAGCGATGGTAATCGCACTGACTGCCGAAATATGCGCGGGTCAAAAAGCAGCAGATTCCCATCTTCTGGGGCAACGGCACGAAAAGGGTCGAGTTTATATTGCGTCCCTCTTTATCATAAACGGTCATGTTTATCTCACAAAACCGCTCGCTGCTATTTCTCTCACACACACACAAGCGAAAATAGCATTTTTATTCTTCTGATAGTCCCTGTCGGTAATTTTTGTACCTTGTTGTTACTGCCGTACGGACGAGCGTGTTCTTATTTTTTTTCGATCCGAGTTTTCGCGGTTGTTTTTCTTTCTGGGATTCATATCGCAGGTTAGATGTTGTGCACCGTTTTTCCCATGGAAAAACCTATATCCACATTTTACGGTGAAATTAGAGGTGGAATGTTTTCCTATCTTATCGCGATGAGTTCCCCTCGGAGGGAGTATACGGAAAACGAGCATGAAAACGGTGATATTTTATAATTTGAGGTAATCTTCGCGACGCTTGGTGAAATAGCCTTGCGTCACATTAATGTTAAGTGTTTTCACGAGAACACTCAGGTGTGATATTCACCGCTGAATGATAATGTTTTCAAGGGATGAAATGTGCCACTTTCTACCAATTTTCGGCGCCATCGTCTCCGATATTTTGACGCAAGCGCACGGATAAAAAAAATTGATCGCTGAAACGTACCCATTGACTATCAAAGTAAAACCAAGCTTGCATATATAATTGTTTTATGCAATGCGCTTGTATATAATAAGTGTTTACGTTACCTTATGAAAACATGTGTATGTTGCTCATTTTGGCGACCTCGATATTACGAAATTCTTCGTTAAAAATCATATAAATTTTAGCCTCATAACGTTTTTTCTAAGTTGCAATTTATTTACAGTTTTATTAAGGAAATCGTTTTCTATATCTTGCTGAACGACGTAATTGGATATTTTTTATAAGATAAACGTGGCTATACTTTCTATTATAAAGTTAAATATTGTTAGATCTTGGTTTCATCTTTTGTATTTCGACTTCGATATAGAAACAGTAGTTTTTATGTTGGAATTTTCCTGATCGAAATATATAAAGTTATCAATCATTAAGGCGATTGTTAAAAAAAACATAATTCTTCAAATAAGGTGTCGTTTATCACGGAGTTGACGATTTTACAGCCGGGATATTTACATAAACACGACAAATTAGGCGAATGATTTAAACGGGCAATTTCAATTCCTCAAAACCTGCCAAACAAATGCACAGATAAAATAGAAAAAAGAAACAATCACCAACCTCCCCCATCAATCAATCATCCATCCCGGAATTTTTTATTCCATCGCGTGATGAGAAGCGCAATGATTTCGTATTGAAAAAAATCAATAAGCGTTTCCATCAAATCGATCACGGTTGAACGAAACTCTCGGTCATTTTAAATATCCTGAGTTGTAGCACAAAAAAAATATGCCACCCAATTTTCAGTGCAGAGAAGTCGTTTTTATTGGCGGTGGTCAATGCAATATTTTTGTTTCTATTTACTCTGAAATATATCTGTATGTTAAGACTGGTGTGACGTGTGAACCTTAAAAAGACAGGTGATGAGTCAAGCAAAATACCAACTTTCCAAACCACCGTTCCATAAAGGGGGAATCAGGCCGCTTTTGCCGCGCACATACTACGCACGCACTGCTCGTTGTGCGTTCATTCGCCCGAGATGGCCGCCATCTCGCGGCTGGAGTTGGCACGATGGTGCTCAACCGCGGGAAATGAACGCGGCGCTAAGGAGGAGGTGATTTGCGCGAGAGTTTTAAAGGAAGCTCATCCGTATATTTGGCTGCTGAAAGCGACGAACCCTAAAGAACGTCATAAAATAACTTTTCTAATGTTCCCAGAGCGTAATTTTGTCGCGGAACCACGTCAATGTGTCGTACAAAAACTTTCGAGTCCTCTGTCGTTTATATCCCTTCCCTGCTCCCGAAACTCTTATGATATCGCCAAACTTCGTAATAAGCTGAGCGTTTTTAGACAGCTGCAAAAGCGGTGGAATGGAGCTTTTAGAATTTAATATAAGGTAAAAAAGAAAGGTAATAATCGTATCCATTTTAGTATGTATTCGAATTCAAGGGACCAACTAAAATTTTTTAATGCTAATTCTATAGGTAACTTCGGAAACAGGTGAAAAATTCCGTAGATTAACGTGGTTTACGTAAATATTTTTTCTGATTAACTCTTAACTACGAGCGTCCCCGCACTCCGTGCACCACTGAACCTAAAAATAAATATAAAATGTCGCAGTTGAGATGATGCGTTTTTTACGCTTAATTACCCTGTCACTAACACGCTGACTAACTACGACTTACTATGGTGGACTGTTTTTTCCTACGAGCCGTTTGTTTTGTTTCATTCGCGTTTTGTAGCACTCAGGACTAAAGTGTAATAGTTGTTCGAACATACATGTGTGAAATAGGTATGTCTCTCAAACACAGGTCTGGAGAGTTCTTAACAATGATTTCTATGAAATGTTTACGAATTTCATTGTTTACTAATTTGTTTTGTACCTTTTCAAATAATTAATATGATGTTTAAAATAATTAATGAGTAAAAATGTGCTATTAAATATGTTTGTTTCATCGTAATACAAATATGTTAACTAAATTTATTTTTTACGTTTCAATTATAACCAGTATATATGTAGAATACAGGACGCCAGGCGTGTAGTTAGGTTCCGTAAGTCGACGCGCGTAGTTAAGGGTTAAAATACCTTTAAATGAAAAATTTGAGGCCATTAGGTCCATTTGTTTGGACGTTAAGACGAAACATATCCACATACAAACAATGGACTTTATACCTATACTAGTGTAATGCTCGTTGAAATATCAACGGCAGTAAAGATTCGATCGTTCAAGCTATTTATGGAGATGAAATTGGCATCAGAAACTGCTGTATTGAAAGTCATCTCCCTCTCCTTCATTCCCACTCTCTTCCCCTCTCTCGTTTTCCTCTCCCTTCCTCTACCTCCCTCTCCTTCCCTTCCTCCCCCTCCCTTTGTCCCCTCCCTCTCTCTTGTATTAAAAGCAATCAAAGAACGTTTACACCCATAACGATTGAAATAACAGTATGATATTGAGGTCTAACAATGGAATTGGTAGGCAAGGCAACATCCCCTTAAAATGGCAACATTTCCTCAAACTGTGTGAATGAAACATTAAAATTTTGCGATTTCGAAATATAGGCGGAAAAAGACGAACAGAATAAGAATCTTTATAATATTTTCTTAAAAATGGTTTACATCCGAAGATCGTAGGTCAATTATTTCTAATTTTAATCTAGAAAAGAATGAAAGCCTGCGCGTCAAAAAGTTCATTTTTACGTGAAATTACGTGTTATCTTATTGGAAGTGGAAATTATCCCCTGCAGTCGAACTCGGGTCTTTGATATCGAGTTAGATACATTAAAACGTTTTGCTATTATATCATAATGTTATCCTGAAAATTTCATCAAATTCGGTTAAGTCGTTTGCGAGATATTAAGCTTCAAAAAGCATTACTGACAAGGTGACACTGTCTTTTATATTAGTTTACTAAGGCCCAATCCCGTTTGACAGCTTCTTTCACTCGCTTATTATTTTAAAACTAGTGTAATACCCGTTGAAATATCAAAGGAAGAATTATAGATAGATATATTATTATTATTTTCATTTAAAATAATTATTAATATCACACTTTTACATATGAAATATTTAGTCATATACAACATTTCTAGTGAATATTCTATTGTTGACGGGCTATCTTTAGTTAAACTTAAAATAGTTTCCTCTTTCCCTCCCTCTCCCCCCCTCTCCCCTCCTCTCTCCCCTCTCACACCCTCTCTCCCTCTCTCTCCCTCCCCCCTCTCTCCTCTTCCCTCTCGCTCCCCCCTCTATCTATCTCCCCCACCCTCTCTCTCGTATTAAAAGCATTAAAAGCACGTGTATACCCATAAGGATTGAATTAACAATATGATATAGAGGTCTAACAATGGAATTGGTAGGCAAGGTAACATACCCTTAACCCTTAACTGTGCTGGTGGTCTCAACTTACACTTACATGCCGGTGGGGTCCTTTGGACCCCAGGATGAAATAAACGACTTTACATACATTAAAATTTTTTATTTACACTCAAAATTCTTATTGTCGTTTAAACAACGTGTTAGTGACCATTTTACCATGAAATAACACCAAAGAAAACATTTAAACAAGAACAAAAAATCTTTACATAAATCACTGTGAATCAAATAAAGTAGCTTTTTTAAAAAAATAAGTAATAAGACATTTTTCAAAATATTAAGATATAAATGGTGAAAAACAGTAGTAATTAAATCAAATTAATTGAAAATAATAATATAATTGTAGAATTTCAAATTTTTAAGGGAATACATATGTATAAAAAATTGCTTTTTCCGAGATAGAATATTTCAAAAGTCTCATTTTACATGTTTACAAACAATTACTGCAAACAACATTGCCGTGTTCTTGGCACAAAAATTTCTGACATTTGTAACATGAAGTCTTCGTTTTTCGGTCCTTTTTCCTGGGGCAGAACTCACATCGACCTTTCCTTGGCAAAGTATGTGACGTCGAAGGTTCGGTTGGCTACAAGTGATTTCAGTTCACGTGGAAGGTGTGTTGTGTCTCTCCGAGAAATATGCTCTTTGATCAATTGTTTCCCCAACTCCATGACATATTCTCTTCTTTGTAGTTTCATATCTTTGTTTTTGTAATGGAATAGGATGAAACTGTTTATTCCAGCAATGTCAAGCATGGTGAAGAAAAGAGCCATAGGCCTTCGTGTTCTTCGAGATTTTGAAAAGTTTCTACAAAGTTGGTCTAATGTATCGACACAACCTTTGGTCTCGTTATAATTCATTATCATGTCAGGCTTGCCAGAAGCATGAATTTTTTTATCGTGGTACATGCTTGACAGTAGTAGTAACAAATGCAAGATTTCATCATCACGAAGTCCTTTGTAACTTGCCATGTTGATTATTCACCAAAAAAATCAAAACGGAAAAAGTATTACAAAAATTTTAACGGAATATTAAAACAGTACATTTAAAAAATACTTACGTTTACATGCTGGTGGGGTCTAAAGGACCCCAACCACGTTTTTTTTGAGCAGCACATAAACACGACCGATTCACTCTGTTGACTAACAAGTACTGCCCCTTTGTGTGGAGGAATATGCTGAAGGTCAAGACAGTCTAATGGCAAACGTTGGAACTACAAACAAAAGCAAATGGCGTGGGGTCTTTTGGACCCCACAAGCACAGTTAAGGGTTAAAATGGCAAGATTTCCTCAAACTGTGTGAATTAAACGTTTACATTGAGAAATTTCGAACTGTAGGCGAAAAAAGACGAAAACAATAAGAAACTTTATAATTTTTTCTGAAAAATGGTTTATATCCGAAGATTGTAGGTCAATTATTTTTTATTTTAATCTAAAAAAAGAATGAAACCCAGCATGTTGAAATGTCCATTTTTACGTGTTACCTTATGGGAAATAGAAATTATCCCCTGGAGTCAAACTCTAGTCTTTAATATCGAGCTCGATACATTAAAACGTTTTGTTATTATATCATAATGCTATCTCTAAAATTTCATCAAATTTGGTTTAGTCATTTGCGAGATATTAAGCTTCAAAAAGCATTACATGACAAAGTGACATTGCGACACTGTCCACTATATTTTTAAGGGTGTGTTTGTTGGTTTGTTCATGGAACTCCTCCTAAACGGTCAAAGCTAGAATTACCAAATTTGGTACGATTCTTCCTTACATCCTAACTTAGTGAATGTTCAAGGTTTGGTCGACAGGGATTAATCAGTTCTGCCAATATAGGGGATTAACGTTTTCCTATAAGATAACACGTATGAATCCATTTCTTGACTTGCAAGGTATTATTCCTTCAAGCATAAAAATACGTAAATATGAACTTATTTTTTTAGTTTTTGCTATATTCGACGAATAAAACTATACTATCTTATTCCTGTGAAGCTTACATGTTACACGGTCGAAGTTTTCAGAAATACGCCTTTTGTTTCGAAATTTTGTGGATTTTTCGTACTCTTTCCGGGCGTTGCCAAGGTGGCCGTCATTGTTACCTCCGATTCAATTAGCTTCAGAGAAGCTTACAAATAGACGAAAGTTTAGCGTTATTCGATTCGCACTTTTGTTTAAGCAGCAAAACGATCGATGTTTATGGATAGCAACGTAAATAGATACTGATTATTATTCAGGAAGCGTTTATTGATGAAAGTAATTAAACCTTCTCTTGTCTATTGAATACTGGAATCTTACATTTTTTGTAAATAAAATCATTATATTCCACATTATAATGTTTATTAACGTAAATAAGCTCACATATCTGGTGTACATTTACCGGAATCAGTGTTCAATCATGGACAACTGTGCGTTGCTTTTTCACGGGTTTCTTGCTTACAAGACATAAAAGTAAATATTTCAGCAAGACATAATCACACAAGAAATGAAGCTGGATTTGACGAAAGATATATATATGATAGGAAATAAAATTATCGTTATATTTGAATGCAATTAGTTCGGAAACGGACTGTTACAAGCAAATATGATTAATTGGTAAGAAAATCTAATTGCAATTTAAAAAGTATCTACTATATATTTTAAAGAGTTCATATGTTGTGCTGTAGTAGCTTCATTAAATCCGTTGAAATTCAACGGGAAATTCAGCTAGCTTAGATAATTAACCAATTTTTCATTATATTTGTTAATATTTTAAATATAAAATTAATTTTCATTAAAAGATTTATGACAATAAAAGGAATTACGTTTTTTTAAATTAACAGGATATTTTGTGACTTATGCTTAGGACACCATTATACGTTTAATTCGTTGGTTAGGTCAAAGATATCATTACATGGTATATTGATTCCAAATTTTTCGCCAATAGGTACGGATGTAAATTTCGTCTTAGTAAATGAACTACATACATTATATTATCTTCTGTTTTTCCGAGTGTGTATTTAAATTATTTAAATTTAAATATGCAGTTTTATAAAGTCCTGCATTAATTTCAGTGCAGGAGCATGAATTAAGCGATGAGGTCCAAAATTGAATTCATAAAAATTTTAAATTTTTTCCGTCGTCTTTATCCATTGGCTTATCATTTTGAGGTATTTCTTACAGATTGATCGGAGGAGGAGGATATAGGACATCTTTTATTTCAACTTACGACTTAAACATCTGTTTCCGTAATAATATTAACACACGAAATGTCGTATTTATTTTAAAAAACAAATGACCGCTTTAATTTATTGGTATAAATTAGACAATATATTGAATTTTATATTTCAGACGCTTACATAATGCATACTAAATAGGTAAGAAAACAATGGACGAGCGAAGTGAGGCATCAGAATGGGTGGAATCCCGCAAGCGTCCAGAGGCAGAATCCCTAGTAAATACTTAGCAAATTAGGAAAGTGTATACAGCGAATCACAGATGAGTGCGTTTCGTGCAGAGTAATATTTGAAAGAAATTATTATATAAACGGTTTTGAACTTGTTCCTTCATTGAAAATTATTCATTATTTTTACGTCCACGTTTATTACTTTATTGAAAATTATTCATTTCTTGCAAAACTCATTGAGTGTACATAAGGAAAATAGCGCTTTAAAGTTATTTTCTTAGTAATAAATAATCCCTTTTCTTCCTATTTAAAAATATTACATGCACACTTAAGGAAATTATACTTATTTTTGTGAGATTGTTTATGTTAGCAACAATGATGAAGTAACCACGCAAGAAATTTTCTCGAGTTAAAACTTTCATGTTTGATTTCCTTGATAGTGACTACTCCTATAATAAAAAGGTATATGAAAAGAAACACTCTACTAGTTCTCAGAAGTCTTATTTGAAAACTATTTTGATATGACCAATACTTTACGAGATATGACGGAAAATTCATTTTTTGTAACCAGTAAAGTGGTACCTTTAATTGGCTTACGTGATTAATTTGTGATTTTCTTATTGTCTTTGCCTATAAGTCCTTAAAGTAAAATTTTATGAAAATCCTTTCTGTAGAAGCCGAGAACGAACACGTGGATGGACGGACGAACAGACGGACGGACAGACCGAAACTAATAGGCGCACATGCTGGAAGCGAAACATACCTAAAAAATAAACGTTTCTATATTGTTCTGACATATACACATATCTCTATGCCAAAATTCTGAGCTGTTCAGTTTATAGTACTGGCATTATTTGTTTCGAAAGTGGCATTTCGATTTTGATTTCGCGGTATAATTTCAACCAATAAAATACGTTTTTATTAAAAAACTTGCTGTTAATGTCTCTAAACCAACCGCACAGGCTTGAACGATTTGAGAAGGCAAAATATTTCCCCTAAAAAGGCATTCCTTCAAGTTCGGCAAGACTCGCGCAGGAAGATAAACAGTGACTGAATTTTATTTTCGGAATATGCCACCGCCATAGTAAGAGGAAGAGCTTTCGAGGTAGTAGTATCGTGGCGAGGAGGAAAGGGCGTCGGAAGAGACGAAAAAAAGGAGGGAGAGGAGCAGGGAGAGAGGGAGGGGGGGGGGCGGAGAGGGTGAAGGAGAAATGGAACGACTGTTGGAAGAGTAATAGCGTGCCACTCTGTGAGCTTATTCGTCCCATTTGGATGGAAAAGAAGATCGGCATTCGTGCACCGCCGCAAGAATGACATGTTGGAGAGAAAGAGAGAGAGAGAGAAAGGAAAACAGGATGAATTATGGGAAGGTGAGTCTCGTAAGATTTTTCTGGAAAAAGGGAAAAGGTACGGCAGAGTATAGAAGGCAAAAGCTTCCATTTATTTTTTTTGTGGACAAACTCCTAAGAGTTTGGGAAATGATAGGGTTTGGTGCGAAGGTGCATTATACTATATGAATACGTATGTGCGTTTATATTTACATAAATAAATATAGACATTTATTTATATATGTGTGCAAACAATATCTGTAAATGTCTATGGGAACGAGTTTTACGTATATATCACTATTCCGCGAGAAGAACGAGGCATCAGAGGGCACGGGAGTGATTGAATGGATGAGAGTGGAGAGAGAGAGAGAGAGAGAGAGAGAGAGAGAGAGAGAGAGAGAGAGAGAGAGAGAGAGAGAGAGAGAGAGAGAGAGAGAGAGAGAGAGAGAGAGAGAGAGAGAGAGAGAGAGAGAGAGAGAGAGAGAGAGAGAGAGAGAGAGAGAGAGAGAGAGAGAGAGAGAGAGAGAGAGAGAGAGAGAGAGAGAGAGAGAGAGAGAGAGAAAGAGAGTGAGAGAGAGAGAGAAAGATAGAGAGAGAGAGATGAGGAAAGTTGAAAAAAGAATAATGTTCCAGGAAAGAGGTCAAAGAGGTAAAGAGGACAGTGGTAAGTACCTCGTACTTTCAGCTGTACTGGAAGTATGGAAGTGAGGTGGAAAGAGGAAGGAATCGTCCTCTCCGGTTAGCAATATGTGTGTCTGCTTATTGAAAGTCGGTTATATATTGCGAATGGTGTTGTAAGATTTAGCGAAGCCTGCCTCTGCGTGTTGCCGCTGCTAGTAATGATGATGAGTGTGACTGGAGATTTGAAATATTTTCGCAGAATTTCGATTTTTTTTTCGTCGGGCAAATGTATTTTTTTAATGCGGCATATTTCTTTCTGATTTTTTCTTATTATTGCGGTGATTATTTTTTTTAAGGTCGGCTATGGCTAAGAGGTGCAGGGAAATAAATCAATCGGGAAAAATCGGTATAATTCGTGGATGGTGCTGACTTAAGTGAATTCTATTTTGAGATTTACTATTGTTAATTTGACAAAATAGGCACACAACTTGATTGATTGATGCTTAAATAATATTATAATGATATTTGTCATTTCCAATTATTCATCAATCCTTAAAACTATAATTCGAGTAGACCAGCGTTGTCAAACAGGCTTTAGAGATTCGGCAAACTTGTGGCGAACGGATCAGCATATTCGCCGCATTATACTAAATATAGGAAGTATAAATTAGAAAAACACTTACGCTTTTAAATGGCTTAAGGTTTTATTTTTCAGTATTAATTGTTATTGATTATATATATTTTATCCAGTACAAGCGTAAATAACAATATGTGCCCCTGGATGTTATGCCACCCAAAATACACAAAATTCCCCATGCTCTTATGAAACCCAAATTATACTACTTTATTCCTGTACATATCATACACCTACTGCTCGTACAACTTATCCCATCCAACCTATTGAAATATCCTGCATTATATGCATAAAAATAATACCTGTAAGTAGGACTTCATCGATATTCGAAATATTTCGACAAAAATAATGCTCCTTACTTAAGTCCCAATGTTTCCAGTGGAGTATGTGCTGAGAGGTCCGCTATTAGGATAACTCAAGAAAACACGTCCGTATCTCGTTGAACACCGTTGTAATTTTTGCCACGATAACACATATTCGCATCGCTCAAAGACTAGCGAACAAACCAACAAAGAATTGAGATTGGCGAGTCATCACTCCCATTGTAGCCAAAATGCTCGTGTGTTTTACATAACGTTGTTATGGCTGCCGGAGATACCTAAGCAAAATACTTTTCTCAAGTGCTTATTCTTTATTCGTATTAAAATGTAAAGCAGTAATTTTAAACGACACCTAAATGCTGTTTATTTCTCAGTTTTAATTTGAACTTAAAACTTGTGTATTAGCGCACGAAAATTTACCGTGGCATCTTTTTTCAAAAAGTCTTTGGAGTGGATCTTAAGGACACCTTCTTTTAATTTAAATCCGATAAAATATCTGCCGAAAAAGTTCGTGCACGCTAATTTCACGACTGTTATATTATTAGACATGCGTCAGTTTATTCTAAACACCAAAAATAACGTAACGTCCTCGTCCAATGAGCGTGAGCTGCTCGATTAAAAAATTGCACGCTTATATATTAATAGTCAAAATAGCAAATCACCTCGTGCCACACCCACCCTCTTGCCACAGCCGCAGACCCTTTGGTCCAGTTAGGAATTCAGTCGAGAAGCAAGGAACAAAGTCACTTAACGCGTTCGTATGAAGGCGCGTCGGCGATGCATCGGGATATGCAGATGGTGCAGAAAGAGCGAGTCGTGGCCATTCTCTCAAAATGTGGAGAAGTTAATTCGGAAGCATTCTCTCGCAACGTTGTTGCACATATACAGAACATTTCGAACGGAGTCGGTCAGAGTGCGAGAAGAAAAAGAGTGAGAGAGAGGGAGAAATGGGAGAAATAATAAAGTGCTAAGAAGGAAGAAATGGGAAAAGACAGAGTTGAACACTTGTGCACTTTTTAATTATTCATCTGTCTCCTCCTTAACCTTTATGGTTCCCTTCTTCTCTCTTTCACTGGGACAGAGTTAAATGGCACCGCCCTCGAAGAGGATGACGATTGTGTAAGGATAAGATAAGAAAATCCAAAAAGCAACGAGGGAGCGTTTCATTCAATTTTGGAAGCCGTTGCCAGATACCCGATAAACGAAGGATTTTTTTCCTTCCAGAATGAGAGGAAGTTTTCGGACCGAACCGAAGTGATGGCGAAATATTTACAAACGCTTTTGCGAATATCGCATTATCGATGGCGAAAACTGTGCGAAACTTCGGCGCAGGCTGTATCGGATAAACTTTGAGCAAGTTTTAATGCATGCTATGGAGACTTTTGAAGGAAAGGAGGTGGCGTGGCTAGGGACACTACGGTGTAGCCGTGAGGCTGTTCGAGTACGGAACGAGAGATCAAGGGAATATGGCGTCGTCCACTTATAGGACACGGGTTTAACCTTTAGTCTTCTTTCGCGTTCCGATCTCCAGTTTGATTTTTTTTTTTGAGGGTTTGCTTTCCGTTACGCTGCGCAACCTTTTTTTCCTTTTTTATTCTCTTCCTTCAGTCTAGAAACTCTTGATTCTTTCATGTGGGATGGACATTCTAAATATAGCCCCGTTCATGTGTATATGCGTCTTTCTGTGTGTTATCTTACCTTTCCTCTCTTCCCTCCGTATATATTTTTTTACCGAGCTTCCTCCTAATCCCCTTCTTCCAGAACCAACTTTCCACCTCCGCTTCCTTCATTCTTCCTTACCTCTATGTCTGTTTTTCCTCCTTTTCGGTTCGCCGCTGGGAGACGGTTTTCTCGCATTCATTATGAGAAACTCGCCGTTTTCGGAAACGTAGCCAGTCCGGTACGTGCAAGTACCCCAGCGCCCTTTTTCGCCATTGTCTCCGCGGGAGAGATCTCTTTATAGCGCATTCGCCCAAAATGGAAGATTTTTGTAGAAGACCCTCCGTTGGAAAATGTTTCACGTCTCTTCGCGCGGTATTCGAAAGAAATGAAAGGCTTTTTTTCCTCTAAACACTCGGATGCTTTTTCCTGTAGCAGAAGCTAGAATAATGAACGAAAAGATTCCGTTTTTGTGCTGTAGTTTACTTTTACTGCCGTTTTAAATGCGACGTGGAATGCGAGTTCCATTTTATCCGACTCGAGGAAGTTTAGGACGACATATGGAAACGTTGCAGTTCCAGGTATATAAACGTTGCGGTAATTAACGCGCTGTGTGGAAATGTTGGTTAAATCCGAAAGAGGAATAGGAAAAAAATTCAAGGTTTAAACCTACTCTAATGCCAAATGTTGCAAGGAATAAGATTTTAAAATACTCTATTTTAATTATATTTTCTAATAAGTTGTCGCATTTGAGATTTCTTCTTTTTTTACATTTCACTCTCTTGTGTCAAATAAGCTTTCGTGTGTGGTACATTATCGAATTATTTTTGGTAACTTTTATCGCTTGGCATGATTTATCTTCAGCAAAAACTTTTCCAAGAAATGTCATCTTTCATCGAAAGATTGTTCGTTTAAAAAATGTATTGCCGGAAGTCCTTCCTCGTTGGGAGTTTACTATTTAGGTCGATGAATTCGTGATGATGACTGATGAAAAATGCGTCGCAAGTGCCGACGCTCGCTGGTATACTTTTTTTATCGGCGGTAATTAATCTGGCGCTCCAAATTCTGAGGTCGGCAACTAGCGGAACTGTTAAGTTCTTGTTTATCCTCCTAATAGCATCGAAACTTCTTTCCTCTACCCCATTTGACGAAAGAATTCCGCAAATACTAGCAAAATTTCTTTTCGTCACTCTCGAATGAGATAACTTGCCGTCTTTTTGGAATATTTTTCGTCCTAAAAGTTGCTTCACTTACACCCTCGAAATTTTCTTTATCTCTTTACACCTGTTTGCAGGAAAATGGCTCATTTTTCACTCGCATTTCGCGAAAACCAGCTTTCGATGGCACCTCCGCCGCTGTATATTCCCTGGGGTGCAATCTTTAGACCACTCACACACTACAAAGAAACTCCTTTTGATGCCTCCTCCTACACATAATGTACATTCGACATTGACAACTATAGATCACAACGGAGTGAACTTGCGCAAGGGCTTGGGAAACTCGCGGAATCTGTCAATTTTTTGCGTCGTACCTTGCGCTATGTAAACTCTTAACGCTCACCTATTCGCACTCCCTCCTTCCACCCCTAAACTTAATGATCTTGTATTCTTATTCATAAAAGTTTCAACTAAACCTCGTATCTTTCACTATCAGCACTGCTTCTTCGTAGTGTTGGAAATTAATCACTCGCCTTAATTATCATCAACTCATTCATTGTTCTACGCAACAATTATATCAATAATCATGTTTTTATTAGTAATTCACTACATTTATTTATCTTTAATTTATTATTAAATTGATTAAATGGTTAATTAATTAGTTATTTTAAATTCGCTAAGTTAGCCCGATTCCTCTATTGTCAGCCATTTGTAAACAACTTGTTTACGTTTCTTCCTTGAAGATTGGTCATACATGTAAAATAGATGCCGCTCAATGAGATCACATTGGGTTTAATATAATCGATAGCATTAAGAGGTTGATAAAAATGAACGGCAGCCTTCTTTAAGTTAGATGTTTTGATATTCCGCGTTTGTTTTCTGTTTCCGGCTCATAAAAAAACGATAATAATAAGCGGTATCTACTTTATGCGTGTATGTACCACGTATAAGGAGAAAGAGAGAGAGAGAATTTATTTATGTATGTACCCGTTTATTGTTGAAAGTCCCTCATTGTGGTTCTTCTATCATTTAAATGTTGCTTGCACTTCTGTTTAGTTTCCTCTCCCCACCATAGCTTCATCCCCTTTGCCCACTCACTTCAATTCCTCCTCTCTCATCGCACTGCCACTTCCATATCCCACACATTGCACGCCACAATTCCCAATTCCATCCTGAAAGAGACAAATGGCCTCTCCCATCCCACTCTTCTCTCCCTCTTACTCCTGAAAACCCCATGAGCACCATTCTGCCTTATTCTTTTCAATCTTCCGACCCAGTAGATACACCGTATTGTCACAATCTGCTGAGAACTGTACTTCCTTCCAGCTCCTTTGCAACTTTTATGTTTTATTTTATATCATTGAGTTATAATTTTATCATCTTATATTCTATGCAGAAATGTAAACTGACCTTGATTCTGTCTGAACAAGTTGTCGCTGAATGTCATGATTAATTGAGAAAATATATAAATCTTCATCACATTCATAAATTCTTTCGTTATTATGTGAAGGAAAACATATTTAAAATATTACATTTGCTTTGTACGTAACCGACGAGTCTTACCCTAATCCACTAGAGTTATTTACATTTTAAAATAAACTATACGTATTTGAAACTATTTTATTTAATATTTGCCATTACAAAATATCATCTTGCGTTATTCATTTATTCCATTATTAAAATTCTTATGAGAATATCTGCTTAAAGTGCAGTCTGTGGCGATACTCTCTCAGTATCCATGCGTCAGCCACACGAAAAAAGAACAAATTGAGCGTTATCAGTTGCTCTGCTACAACAACCTCCTTTCTCATACTTCAGTTTGTGGACCCATAGGCGAAAAATAGCCTTTTGATGCGCGTCATATTAAACGGCGTGGTTGTAAAAAATATAGTCCCTTATCTTTTTACTCTATTCGCTCGAACTATCCATTGTTGCCAACCGTTCCTCGAACGGCAGCTTGCGTGAATCTGTTTTCCTTCGCGATTGGAGAGTGAGTAACGAGTCACGATTCCCAATCACAGACTATGGAATGGGTGAGACATATATTAACCTGACTCTAGAGCGGGAAAGAGTGAACGTTCGTAGGTCCGCGTTCTATGAGAGAAAGAGAGAGAGAGACGATACTGTGACCTTCTTTGATGAAGATGGAAGGGCGGAAACTAGGAGAGATAAAGGCGACTCGTCTCGGTAGCAGGTGGTCCCAATTAGTCTAGCCGGCGGCCGGCTTAGAATTCCCGTCGGGGATTTAAATACCACCAGTATTGGAGGATCTTCTTCTTCTTCCCTTCCTTTTGCAGGTCGCATTTTAGATGAGCCTCTGAAGAAGAATGCCTCTCGATTAGTCAAGAAGCTGCCACGTACCGAAAATGCTGAGAGCTTTATTAATTTTTTTCACGGACTTTTTTTTCATCGCGATGGAGAGAATGGAACACGGTGAAAGAAAAGAGTATTTAGGACGACGTCGCTCGCGAGGTGATTTCTTTATTTTCTTTCATTCGGTCTCGTAATATAAATGCGACATGCAACTGAGATAGATTTGTCGCATCCCTCCTTTCGTTACAGGAAAAGCTTCTTATGAAATAATAGTCTAAACGTTAAAAATTATTCGAATGATGCTTGTGTTTTTATTATAAATGAGACTTTCGTGTTATTTCGTTGTATTGAAAAATAAAGGGATCCATATTTCATCATTCAAATGTACATATTTAATTTTTCGTGCACCGAGGCAATTCTCGCGACTGAATATCGAACGAAAATGTCTTAATTATTCTTGCATGAGTAACTGTATCTTCGCTGCTTGGCAGTGAAATATCGTGGATTTCATTAATCTGGAAAACGAGATACTTATTCAACATTTATAAGATTGAATCCGTTCCCGTTAATGTACCCTCTTGGAGATATTAAAAACAATATCAACCGACTTTCGTCGTGTTCTTTTTGTAGTTCTGCCTGAATGAACTCGCCTGCTTCCTTACAAACGCGCTCACGAACACGCCTTGGTCCCCCTCTCGGAGGACAGTTAAAAAGCATGTACACGCACGGAACAGGCACCTCCTGCCCTATCTAAAATCCATCGGTGCGGAGTAAATATAAAAAAAAGCAAATCGGAGGAAATAAATAGGATGAAAAATGACGATAGAGGTTTTTTTTGGCTATGACCATCAATCCTTAGCTGACGCTGTATCGATTCTATCTTCGAAACCACCTTCTACGACTCCAAACCCCAAGAACACCCCCCCTCCCCCTCCCAATCCCCTTTAACAGCAACGGTCTCCTCATCCCCTGGATTCTATTAACCCTCCCCCGTCACCGTAACTACTTCAGCCTCAGCCACCCTCCCTCATAACTCCCCTTCATCTTTCCCCTTCTTTACACCCGAGCCACCCCTATATTCTCCCCCTTTCCATTTTCTTGTCCTCCCTCTTCTCCCTCCTCCGCACTTGTTTTCCCCTCCCCCAACTCCTCCCCTTTCAGGAATCTTAGCACCTCAGCTCTTCCCCCACACCCCCCCCCCTTCCCTTCCACACCCCTCCCTTTCGATGCCTCCCCCGACGCCATTGCTTCGCTATGCACCACGTATTATTCAGACTTAGCACGCGCACTCCCTACAATGCCGCTTAACGAGCTGCGAAGCTCTCTCACTCCGGGGAACAAGGGGGGGGGGGGGGGGGTGGGTTGGGGGAAGGGGGAGAGGATAGTGCAGACGGGAAGGGGAAGTCCAGGGTTAGAGGTGGTGGGGTAGGTTTATATGGGGAAGAATAAAGAGAGAAGGAGGGAGGTTAACAATTAATGTTACCGTCTGTCTGAGAGAATCCGCGCCTCAGATGGGGAGAAAACAATATGGGGGGGGAGGGGTGTGTACGGAGGGGAGCTTCTTTAAAAGGCTCATATGGGGTTTGGAGGGTTTATGAGAGCCGGGAGTGCGGAGTTTATATCGGGAGGTGGGGTAGAAAGAAGACAAGTATGAAGTGAAAGGGTTGAAGTGGATAAATTCGAGTTTGTAAAAGAACGACGATTGGTTTATTGAATGAGGATGAGAATGGAAGTTTAATCTTTTCCATTGTCAGTTTTTTTTAGGTGTCCAGAAGAATGAAATTCTCATGGGGGAGGGTCTTAATAACATCCCATATTATTTAATGGATTAATTAATTAGTTTTAATAATTTCTTTCAATCTTCAGTATCATATTAGAATATTTACTCTTTTATTCGATCGGTGGTTCATTTAATTCTCTTCTTTTACGGGATATTCATAACTTTTCTATGCGTTACCTAAGCTATAGAAAGAATTATTCACACTCAAAATTAGATTATCTTCTGTAGCGTTTATATCTTTTTATTGAAAATTTCAACGTTAAAAAAGAATAATTAGCTTCAAATCTCGGCCACAAGAGGAATGAGATTAAATAATTGTGTAATTATTTCTCTTAGTGAAAATCTATGCTTTATGCTTAGGAAATAAGTCGTTGAATTCAAATACCAACTCTCATTGTATAAAAACGCTACATATTCAAAATTTAAATGTCGGATATCTGACGATCGTCTTAATAGGGTATGTAGATATACATTCGAGGATGATGCGGCATAGGAATTATATCCAGTAGTATATCTCAATATATTTATCATGTCGTTGCACCAAAAACTGAATTCATTGTCTACATTGAGGATTTGAAAAATAATCTGCACTTGCGATGCACTAAAATTGAACAATTCTGCTATAATAAAAATTATATTCTCATACACTCTGTAGGAGTGTAAAATATAGCAATTTACTGATGATTTATTTATATAAATTGCTGAATAAATGTTATTAAGTGAATTTTAAATTGCATTTTAAGTTATATTTTCACGCACCACACGATGAAAGTCAATTGATTTTCAGTTCCTAAAATTACTATAAGAAACTTAGGAAATATATATGTGATGGAACGAGTTAAAAATTTAACTTTTCAACTATTTTTACATGGCGCTATTTTTCACATAACTTTATCGCTATAACTACATTTTAAATTCGCCTGATCGGATAGAAAGCAATACACAAATTAAGCGTCGTCTCGTTATCGAGTTACTTCGCCGCTTAAAAAAACGTCCTTTTATTTTTAGCTTAACCCGACAGAATTTTAAAGAGGAGTGCGCAGGTACTTAAAAATTTTTCCATTCTTTCAAATTAATAAATTATTAATTCGACTCCAGCTTCGCGAGAGAGAAGATAAAAGAGACTGAAAGAGCAACGCTGCGAGGACTCGCATTCTATTTGTTCGCCCGGCCAAGTTTGCTTTTCGTTCTGAAGGAAACTTGTGTGTCTCGTCCTAGGAATGCTTTTGTTTCTTTTGTAGTTGTTTTTTTTTTCGCATAGTGAGCGGAGCTTTCCTGGAGCTGCGTCAACCCGAGGATAGGCTCCGACTTAACGTTAGAAGAGATCAAAGCCCACGCTGTAAAAAAAAACTTTAAGGCGACTACGCGACGGTGTTTTGCAAAGAAGGGCAAACAAGCAGACACCTTACGGCCATTCAGACGTTCTCCTTGTACATACGTACTCTTCCAGAATCAGTCGCGCATGTCCTCGATTGTAATGCACTCTTAAAATACTGCAATTTTTACGTCACGTACATTTATCAATAAAATGTATTGGAATTTTGCTTGGCTCGAAATTTCTAAAAAAACAAGAAACGGTTTTATCTATTTGTATAATCAGATATAGCAGTAGCGTTTTAAAAATTACTAACTGGTTTAACAATAGCGTATTGTTAACTCATCTCTGTCATTAAGTGTGCAATATTATATGAATAAATGCGAATAACTCAAGAACAGGCAGTTCAATCTCGACCATTACTTCAATATGAACTCGGGGAGTCCTCTTTCGAGTTTTAAACGGATCATCGTCCATGGTAAGGGCATGAATTCGATTCCAGGAGTTTTAGTTTTTTCCATATGATTAACATGTGAATGTGCGTTTAAAAAATAAAATAAGAACAATAGTTAAAATCCGGAAATGAGCTCGGAACGTGTTGACGTTAATATAAACTAACAAAAGTTGAGTCTATTGTAACAAAAACTCGAATAACTTTCGAATTAGCTTAAAATTCACCTTTAATCAGAAAAAAATATAAATATTCAAATATTTAACATTGAAAAATTCCGTTGCCATTAATTACTTCACGAATTACTGCTGCGTTTCAGCTCGTCAAATAATTGCTAACAAAGTATAACTGTTAGCAGAGAATTTGTATATACGCAACAAAAATTCCATTTTGTAGAAAGAAAGGAGTTAATTCTGTTTAATTACGACCGTGAGTAATGGAAATACTTCAGCTGCGGTCATTTCGAAATCAAGCTATTTTAACAGCACGGATTTAATTGCAGGAACGTATTTTCTCCCTTTGATGTAAACTAAAACGAATATAAAATATTTTCAACATTTTAATAAGTAATATATACATTGACTGGGAAGTTGACATTTTTTTATCTTTGACTGATTTATTTGCTTCTTCATTCGTATGGAAATGAAAGTGCGCGAGATGGTTACATTGTCTGAAATTGAAACGTTAAAATAATTTATGCCAGAAAATGATTGCGGATATAAGTTTTGTAGAATATAATAGCGGATATAAGTTTGTATTGTAAAATATGTACTATTCCGATGATTTAGCGTATTTTATTTATTTTATTTATCTTATGGCATCGCTCATTTTTACTCGTCATTTCTAACTGGCAATTATGCTAGTAGTTTTAATAAATATTAATTTCATTCCAGAAATTAATATTCCAAAATGTTTAAGTTATGTGGCCTAGAGTTATAACGTTTACCGAATTATTTCATGTGTTGGTGCATTCGTGCATAATCATCTTCTTGTATGCTCTGAAAAACGGCAATTTTTGTTCCTTATTTGATGTCGATTTTTGACCTTATGAGATGGATTGTCATCCGAATAAACTATCCAAATTGGACGAAATTTACGACGCATGGCGTACGAAGAGACGTGCTCCTCAAGCCGTAATCCCCACATATCTCTCGAAGGTCGTGAAGACTTGCCCGCTTATGATGAAGGGATTATGGTTTTAGTGAATTCATTAATGCTGCTACTTGTCGCCTTCCGTCATTACCGCAACTCATTACGGGAGAATGCTGTCGGAGGAAGGAAATTTTCCTGCGAGAGATTGTACTTATAAGTCATTCCATGATAAATTTACTGCATCCCAACTTTATGTTCGATTAATTATGAATAGCACTTTTATCAATTTATCTCACCTCTCAGGTATTATTTTCTGCGTTTGGGTGGAGCTCGATCCATAATAAATTCTCCCATTAATGGTTTTATGTCCCCGTGGGACCTTAGGTTTCTCTAGTGGTTAACGACTTGTCTCTCAGACAATCTCAACATCTTAGATGACAATAGCATCACAGCAGGATTTCTTTAGACTCTATCGTTCCTCTAAGTTGCTTTAGGATCTCGTTCTTTAGTGTTGTGATATCTTTTATGGCTTTTTAGCGTTGTTTTCGGTGGTAAAACTCTGTAATTTCATCCCAAACTCTAACACCCTAGCATGCATACTTAATATATTTTTCGGATCTAAATTCGGCGGATGAATAATTCTTCGGAGAGGTCTTCTTTTCGAAGAAGAAAATTTCTGTGAGAAATCCCCAACCATATCCTATAAAAGCAACTTTGTTGTACATTATCTGTTTTTATTATCTTAAATGTCACAATTGTTGCTGGCAATTTGCGAACAGATATACTTATATCATTTTGTAATATAAATCAGGGTAGTAGTTCAAGAGAGATGCCGTTCCGTAAGTGAATATATGTTCTAAAAATCTCGTTATAGCTTAATTGCATTTATACTGAAAGTTACAAAATTTAAAATATCCCTTTGTTCTTGTTCGCCTATAGCTTTTTAAGGTAAAATTTGTTGAGGAAAATGTATTCTTTGTCATGGTGTCGAAGAACTTAACACAATATCATACAGAAATAGCTTAAAATCAACATAATACAAGCAAATAGAAAGCTAAACTGATTTAAAACGATCATTTATATCTGGCGAAACAATTTTGCTTTCATTCACAAAATATTTCAGTTGCTATATGTTAAACAAAAATTTAAATTTAGTGTCAATTACCTAAGGTATATTTATGCGTAAAAGATAAAAGTGACCGTAAAAGTTGAAATAACATGAGAAATAACATAATTAGAGTAAATCCGATATAAAAATTATGAATTTATATATTAATAAATATTGTCAAATTATGGTTAAATATAAATTTATAGGTGATACTTTTATACAAAAATAAATGTAATTGTAAATTCATTCCGTTAACAAATTTAACACTTTCTGTCATGAAGTCTTGGTTTGTATTGGCTTTACGAGCATTTTTATCTAAATATATGCAACAATAAATAATTCTAGTATAACAGGAAGTTCCATACTATCTGTAACCTTTTATTACGTAGAACAGCAAAAATATCAACTTACAAAATGCGTTCATTTCAATTATAATTTACCTAACTTTTTTTTGTGTTGTGACGCAGTATTTGCTTTGTCACGTTTTTAAACTTTGTATTTTTTAAATTTTCCTTGATATTTTCTCAGTTGGAGATTATATCGTTTATTATTTCCCTTTTAGATGAATAATTGATTGGGTGTTTTCATTATACGCCCTTCCTAATATATTCTATTTTATTCGTCTTAAGGCGCTTCACTTTCTCCACTTTACATATTTGGAATAAAGCCGAGATAAAAGAGCAATAGGCCTCAAGTAAACGGCTACTTAATAAAGAGACTTATCTATCCATTAATTATTTAAGGAATTTCCGATCCTACAAAGCGAAAATTCTCTTCCCCGTGTTTATAGAGATCTCGCTCTATCCGCCTCTACCGAACATGCGCCATGATCTTAAAACCTTAAGTAAGGAGAGCACTTTTATTCGCGACGAGACGTCAGGTGCAGGCTGAAAACGGAAACGCTTTTTGGGTCCAAGTAAGCCTCGAAAACAGTGAGGCATAGGAGGAGGGGTTTAATGCGAGGGGTACTCTCAAGGAACGGCGTTGAAAGTGAAAATTCGCGGGAGGGAGGTGGAACATGAGAGGGAGAGAGAGAGAGGGGGGGGGCGGGGAGTGTGGGCACGAGAAAGAGTGAGCGTGGGGGGAGGGGAAAAAGAAGGGACGAGAGAAAGTGAGAGAATGAGGAAAAATAGCTTCAAAGCGAAGATAGCTTTCGGGGGAAAATGAGTGCTTTGCTGCGAACCTTATAGCGTAATCATGGAAAGGGAAAGAAATGTGTATATGGGAGGGAAGATAAAGGAGAGAAAAAGGGACAGGGAAAAAAAGAGGAAGAGAGAGGGACAAAGAGAAAAAAAGGAAGATAGAGAAAGGCAGAGACTGAAAGTGATAGGAGTGAGAAAAGGAGGGGAGAGAGAGAGAGAGAGGAATATAGAGGGGAGTATAGAGGAGTGAGAGAGTTGAAAAGAGGGAACAGAGGTAACTGGAGAGAGGATAGGATAAAGAGGAAGTGTGTACGGAGAGAAAGAGAGAAAGTATTAAATAAGAAATAAGTTTTGAGAATTTTAACGCATTAAGTTTATTTTTGTAATTAAGGTAAATATGGTTATATTGTTTGTTTGTTTGCCCTTAACCACCAGAGCAAGTGGCACCTTTGATTGAAAAAATAATGCTCCAAAAATAACTCGAGCGTCATTCTTTTAATATGATGGGAGTAAAAAAAAGGATACCTAGTTTTTGCAAACATTTATATGGACTATTATTTGCATAATAAATTATTTGAGTACGAAAAAATACCATAAATATAACTATATATATTCAGTGGAGTCCCTGGTGTCTTGACAATTTAACCCCTTGTCTGATGGGGAGTTATTTCACTTCCATTAAATAGAATTAATCTGAAATATGGCTAGTATTCCATTGTATTGTACAGTATGTTTCTAATATCTTAAAATCTTATACATTATTAGTTTTATTATATATAAGAGAACCCACTAGATAAATTTATTACTTCATTGATTTATATATATACTTTCTTAGTATAGTAAGCTAATATTTTAATATGCATCCAAATAATGTTAGTTAAACACATGATATAAGTTCTATCAGTTGACGAAATCACGTGAATCTACCAAATTAAAAACTTAATTTTAATGTAAATATTATATATATATATATATAAAAGTACAATGAAAAACGCGGATGATCAAGTACTAATATTAAAACATCTAGTCGGCGTTCTGGATGCTTAAAAATAATTTTAGTTTTGCCAAAACGCGTTATGAACTTGTTGAAATAGCCACAAACAGAAATTATTTTTTTATTTCGTGTTCTGTCACTTCTAAGAAGCCCAGAACGCGTTGTGGTCGTTTTAAAAGACGTAGGACCAGATATTTCGGTTTATGGATAATCTGTTGTGTCCAAAACGCGTTCTGGTAGTTTGTTTCGCTCAAAGCGCGAAATCATTGATTGTGTCTAATATATATATATATATATATATATATATGAAATTTGTAAATACTGATATTAAATAACGCAGAATATAAAGTGAATCATAACAGATGCTCCCCATGCCCCTCAGAGCGATAATCCTTAACATTAAACCAAAATGTAAACTTATTGAATGTCTCGCAAAATGAATGATTTTACGCGTTGCAAATAGTAACAATGACATTCAATATAGCACATATGAGAAATTCAGGATAAATTGGTGATTTTAACATTATTTCTGGAGCAAAATGCATAAATCCGACAACTGCGGAGCTTTCAGTAAGCCCGGCCAACCTATTTCCCCTATGCCCATGTACGGTCGACTACCCGCACAATAGTTTTCAATAAGTGCCGGATTTGTGATAATATCAGATATTTGAATGCCGGATATATGAGGTTCTATTGTGTGTGTGTGTATGCATATATATATATATATGTATATATATATGTATGTATGTATGTTTGTGTGTGTGTATATGTGTCCCTTCCAACTACCTCAGAGTCTGCGTAAGGGTGTAAACGAAGGCTAAAGGGCGAAGAACAGTGGTGTCCTCGGACACCGGTAGGTTCAACCATGCTGTGAAGTCTTTCTGCAATATCTCCGGCCAGCGTGGTGTTTTAAGGCCCACAATCCCCCCATGACATGTACACCCATAAAAAACGGCCCTCATTCTCAGGAGGCTGGATTGCCTCTGACCGTGGCAGTGGTCAAGAACAAGGCATGAAGACAGAGGGTGCTAAGAATCCCCGGAGGTTAAACGCCCACTGCCACTTTTTCTCATCCTTACCCAATTCCTTTAACCTCAACCTAACTACCTTTAACTGCCGGACTTTGTCCAGTGAAGATAAACTTCAAGAGCTCCAAGAACAACTGCAGAAGATCAAGTGGGACATTTTAGGGCTTAGTGAGGTGAGAAGAAAAGGTGAAGGCCTATTGGAGTTGAAGAGTGGACATATTTTTTAATACAGGGGAACTGACACAGGAAGAACAGGAGGAGTTGGATTCATCATCAACAAAAAATTGAAGAATAATATCGTGGAAATGGAAAGTTCATCCGAGCAAGCAGCTAGACTAGTGCTTCAAGTAAATAAAAGATATCAAATTCAAATAGTCCAAGCTTATGCGCCAACGTCATCATACTCGGATGAGGAAGTGGAAGATTTCTACCAAGAAGTTGGGGAACTGCACGAGAAAGGAATCTGCCATTTAAAAGTGGTCATGGGTGATTTCAATACCAAGGTAGGAGAGCAAAAGGAAGACGACAGCGCAGTTGGAAAATGGGGCTATGGAGACAGAAATGAACGAGGGGACCGACTTGTAGACTTTTCTGAATGTACTAGTCTATATATAATGAAAACTTTTTTCAAAAAGAGTCCCAATAGAAAATGGACCTGGAAAGGATCCAATGGTACCAAAAACGAAATTGACTAGATACTAGTCAATAAAAAGCAATTGGCTGAAGACTGTTCCGTCCTCAATCAGTTTAAAACTGGAAGCGACCATCGCTTAATAAGACGCAGAATAAAATTCAACTCAAAATTAGGAAGACAGAAGCTTATAAAGAAGCCTAAGTATATTATCAACACGCAGGTGCTAAAAGAACGAAAAGAAGAATTTCAGCTCCAAATGAAAAATCGATTCAGTGCACTGGAGGAAGACCAAGAAGTTGAATCCCAATTTGTAGAGATACTCAAGGAAACTGCTGACGAAATAGGCGGAACAGTTAAAACAAAGCCAGAGAAAAAGTTGACCGAAAAAACAAGACTGCTGATGGAAAAAAGAAGGAAAATGGTAATTACTAATGATCCTAAAGAAATGATCCATTTTGCAGAAATAAACAAAACTATAAGGAAGTGCATCAAAGAAGATGTGGAAAATATAATTATGAGCTAATCGAGAAAATCATAGAAAACAATAGAAGTTACAAGAAAATGAAGCAACATCTCTCGATCGGAAAGAGACAGCTGGTGGCCTTGATGCTAGAAGACGGCTCCTTAATCCATAGTAGGAAACTAATCCTGAAACGGGTACAAGAAATTTACACCAAGCTATATGAGGATCCTCTAGGAAATGATGAAGTAAATGATAATGGAAACAGGCACACCGAAGAGGTCCCAGATATCCTTCCGGAAGAGGTGAGACACGCAATCAGAATTATGTAGAATGGAAAAGCATCTGGAATGGATGGTATCACAGCGGAAGTATTCAAAGCAATGGGTAATCATACGGAAACAATTCTCGCTAAGATTTTTAATTCCTGTCAGAGGAAGAAAAAGATACCAGAAACATGGAACCACGCATGTATTATTCTTCTGCACAAGAAAGGTACCAAAGAAGACTTTAATAACTACAAACCGATCAGCCTACTCCCAACAGTCTACAAAATATTCACCTAAATACTCACTATGCGCCTTCAACACCATCTTGATTCTGCCCAACCCAGAGAGCAAGCTGTATTTCGCAGTGGGTATATCACGATGGACCACATCCAAGTCGTGAGAGAGGTAATCAGTCGGACTAACGAGTATGAATTACCTCTATGTATGTGCTTTATCGACTACGAGAAAGCATTCGACTCTGTCCGAACTTCGTCGGTGTTACGTGCACTAAAGAACAAGGAGTAGAAGAAAAGTACATAACCTTGATCAAGAATATCTACGAAAATGCAACAACATCTGTCCAACTGCATGAAAAAACGAGTGTCTTTAAGACCGAAAAGGGAGTGAGACAAGGAGACACTATGCCCCATAAGTTATTTACAACAGCTCTAGAGGAGGTATTCAAAACGGTAGACTGGGAGGAAAAAGGCATAAAGGTAAATGGAGAACATCTGAGTCACCTGCGCTTTGCAGATGATATCATACTGTTCGCAGGGAGCCCAGAAGAACTGAAGAGCTTGAGCAAGCAAGTTGAGAAGCTGGACATAAGGTGAATCTTAATAAAACAAAGGTTATGTACAACTCCTTCACAAATTCTGAGAAGATAGATATCAACGGAGCAGAACTCGGAGAAGTAACCAGCTATGTTTACTTGGGTTAACTCATCACTACTTATGGTTCGCTTCTTGGAGAAATCAACCGGAGAGTGAAGATGGCATGGAGTGCTTTTAGCAAGAATACGAACATCTTTAAATCAAATATTCCAGTCTTCCTAAAAAGGAGACTGTATGACCAATGTGTTCTGCCTGTTCTGACATATGGTTGTGAAACATGAACCATGAATGCCAGAATGATGCAGCGCCTGCAAACAACAAAGAGGAGCATGGAGAGATGCGTGTAAGGGATCACCCTAAGAGACCGCAACAGGAACGACTGGGTAAGAAAGAAGACGGGAGTCTGTGACGTGATTAGTAGAGTGAAGGCGCCAAAATGGCAGTGAGAGTGCCACATTGCTAGAAGAAATGACCAGCGTTGAGGATCAGTGCCATCGAATGGATCCCAAGAAACATCAAGAGACCGAAAAGAAGACCGAAAGACAGGTGGGACAGAGAGCTTGTTAAGTTCTTGGGGCAAACTTGGAGGAGGGAGGCAGTTGACAGGGAAAACTAGAAGAGTCTGGGGGAGGCCTTCATCCGTCAGTGGATTTAAAAAGGTTGATGATATATATATATATATGCTTAAAGAAAAGGAAAGTTAATAATAAAGTTGGCAACAAGGTATTGGAGGGAGCCCAGTGCCGAACCTGTCGTGCCGAACTGTCCTTTTCCGAGTTCTGTTTCATAAAAGAACAAGGAACCAGAGATGCTATCGGTATAGACATAATCATGTCCGAAAGATCAATAGAGTACAGCCAAGATTACAGCGTATGTTTCATTGACTGTCAGAAGTCCTTTGATAGAGTTAATTAGGTACTGCTGATGAGGATGTAGACTGGAAAGACAGGAGACTGATCAGGAATATATACGTGAATTACTTTGTAAAGGTCAAGCTGGTGAATGCGTACACCGACGCAGTAAATATCGGTAGAGAAATAAGACAGGGCTGTTTCCTATCTCAGATCCTATTCAATATATATATAGAGGCTAATGTAAGAAGCGTTGAAGACACGGGAGATTTCAAAATAGGATGAAGGATTACAAAAACAGTGAAATACGCGGATGACCAAGCACATCTAGCAAGAAAGAAAAAGGAACTCTAGAAAATGATAAATAGACTAGTGATAACAGGTAGAATATATGGTATGGAAATCAATGCAGAAACATCCAAGGTTATGCGAATATTAAGTAAAGAAGAAGAAAATTTGAACATAAGTATTGGAGGAAAGCCATTAGAACAACTTTCACGATATAAATAACTTGGAAGCATCACAACGACAGAAAAAAAATGTACCGATGAAATCAGGATTAGAATAACGAAAGCAAAAGCCGCTTTCAGCAGTAAAAATCTCCTACTAGCGGGGAATATAAAGTAAGATACCCGCAAGGAGTTGATAAAACGCTATGTATGGAATATAGCTTTGTATGGAGCAGAAACATGGACGCTAAGAAAAAATGACATAAAATACTTTGAAAGCTTCAAATTGTGGACATGGAGAAGAATGCTGAAGAGAAAATGGACAGATAGGGTGAAAAAATGAGGAAGGACTACGAAGAATAGGAGAGAAGCGAACGATTATACAGATTATCAAAAAGAGGAAGATAAACTGGATTGGGCATTAACTGAGGAGAGAGAGAGAGCATGATTGAGGAAGTGCTAGAAGGAAAACTGGATGGAAAATTAGAAAGAGGTAGGAATTGAAAGGGAAATAGAGCTATCAAGACATGTAGAAGACTGCGGAAAATAGGAGTATATGGAGAACCAGGTTTAAACATAAATAATTATGGTTCTGTCTACCGACAGACTACATATTATATACACACACACATATACATAGAGTCAATAACATTTTCCATCGATCTCACCATGAACAGTGGGCGAAGCGTCGTTAGCCTTCGCTACATTTTAATGCCGTTTCCAACTTGTGCTGGAGACATCACTGACATCAAAGGTTTCCGTGACGTGATTCCACAGAAAATCCTCGCGCAACGATAACGATAATAATAATGATAATGAAAAAATTTCGCAGGAGCACCTAAGCATTCACAAAGGTCTTTTCATTACCTTCGCTCCGCATCAGGCATTCCATTACATTGTCCGCGAGTCGCGTGAAATATAAAACTCTGATAATGGAAGGGCGTAATCCAATATCGCCCGTATTTCTCCTTTACTCTTAACTCCCCCTATATTATTTTTTCGTAATAATCCCTTCCTAGGCCGGGCGGTCAGTATATTGTTTACTTTCGAACAGTCAACCCTTGTAGAGAGCGTGCTGAACTAAAGCCCTCTTTGTCTCTCTTTAGCTTAGCAATCCTCGTGATGCATTGCACGTGAACTACCTTTCGTAGGGGCAGAGAGACAAAAAAGACAATGCCGTATATCTGTCTGTACACAAATCTTTTGTAGGCGTGAGCGCAATATGGTTTCTTTCTCTCATCCACTCTCTTTCTCTAATCTGCTGTAGTAGAGAGAGAGTTCAAAAGCCTCGCCTCTGCAAAATGGCAGGGCGTAGAGCCCTTCTCTTTCTCTCTCTCTCTCTCTCTCTCCAAAGCAAAAATAATAATCGGAAAAATGTACAATTTTAGCGTTACGCAGGAAGTAAAAACCGGTTCCCCGAAATTAAATTCAAAGAGCTTGTAAGTTTTTTAGCCCAAAGGTTGAAAAAATATCATCGTGCGCATATAACCAAGGAAATATTGAGGGTAAAAAAAATAAAATAAAACGAAACGCTTCATCACGGAATGAGGGGAGGGGAAAATGTGGGAGGTGGAAAGAGAAGTATCGGAGGGGAAATTTGCTCACGGCCTGTATCACAGACGAACACACACACACACATTCTATCTACAGGGCGAGAGGCGTGATAAGCACGTGATTCCAACCTTCCCGAAATAAAAGGGAGGAGCGAAATAAGCAAATAACAAACTTTCGCTTGATTAGCGGTCATATTTTTGTGGGCCGTTCTTATTAGTGGGTTTCTTGATCACCTTGTTCCGCGGGAACTACGTGCCTTTGACTCGTTAAGCTAGGCAAACTTGGATTCCTCTCGGCACGCCGGGATAAGCCAGCACAACTTTCGCATGTTCAATAACTCGGTTTTTAGGGCGACAAAGTTGGGCGGAAAAACAGCGCAGGGCTTGAATTAAACATGTATATGGGATAATGAGAGATTTTTTTAAATAAAGAGACTTCGTCCGAAATTTCAGAGCCGGTGAGGAGATTGTTCGTGTCGTTTAATTGACTTAATGTTGATTTGTAATGGCATTCTCATCGCGTTGGGTGTATCAGAAAGATGTTTAACTCGGTGGTATTGTCTTCATTACAATATTGGAACTCGCAGAAAGACTAATTTCAGCAAATTGCATGGATATGACTGTTCTAGGGGATAACATAAAAGTGTTAGTTCTTAGAATTATATTTATTACTTTAATATAATTTGAGGCCATCAAAAAATAATAATAATTATATATATATAAATGAATTTAATATAAATTGAGGTTATTAATTATATAAATTTCAAAATATATAGATCGAATGTAGGGAACGACAATTTTTATGATTAAAAAAATTTGATGCGGCCAACACGACTTTCTCCATATTTGGGGTATAGATATTTAAATTATTATGAATAGCATTATAAGGAAAAATTATTATTTCGTATCGTAAAAGAATACAGTCGTCCTTATTGCGTAAATTAGGTATATTTTGGATATGTTTCCAGAATTCACCGCTACATGGTGCTGGCGCTGTATACTGGAAATTAAGAAAAAGCAAAATATCTCCGAAATGGATGGTTCTACGAAAATTTGTTTCAAATAAAACCGGGAAGAAATATTATTCTCTACAACTTTGGTCCTTACGAAGATTACCAATGACGACGTTTTTAAGGAGATATTTGACGGAAACCGAAAAAACCGATAATTTATAAATAATTCCTAAACAATAACTGCTATGGAAAGTTGTATCAAATAAAAGTTCTAGGAAATTACCTTCTCTATAACCTTTGTACAGAATTGTATGTACAATAATGATGTTTTAACGGAGAAATATCGCAAAAACCGAATCGGGTTTCGAATAAACCTAGACTTCCGGTTAACCGTTATTGTCCAAAAACTAATTAGTTCTTTTTGTTCATGCTAAAGTTTTATATGAAGTTTGCTAACGATATGTCAAGTACGTTTTGAGTTAGAGCGCCCACAATCACATGCACGCACACACACACAGACATTCCGAAAATAGTCGAAACGTGTTCTAGAGACCTCAAAACGTGTATTTCCGTTGAAATCTCAAAGTCGATTTTTTCGTGATCACAATACTTTCCCCATACTAGGTATGGAGAAAGTAAAAGTTGAGGCCATAACCTTGTTGACTGACCGTTCAGCCTTGAACATAATTGATCCACTTGACTACCTTGGTAACCATTGTTTGGAATGAATCTTGCTTTCTGGATCACAGATAAATCCAGGTTACATCACCATTCACTAATTTGTAGAAGGAATCTTCAGGATTGGCATTAATTCGGTTGAGAAACTCAACTGCATGATCAGCCCTTAGAATCCTGTGTTCAGCTTTTGGCACCCATCAAGCAGAAAGCTTGCTCAAATCTAAACGATCTGTTAGAATTGATTAAGCTAAGCCATATTAGATAGCCAAACGTGTGGCTGTCATTTGCATTGACACTCGTCAGTCTTCTTCCACAATCGATTGGGTGGCAGCCCCAGTTTCCTCGTTCACTGACATTGTTGGTCTCCCACTTCACTGGTGATCTTCAATGTTTTCTTGTCTATCCTTAAACCATTTCACCCATTCATAAAATGTTTTTTCCTTTGGTGCATCATTCAAACAAACTTTCTGCAAATCCCGAATGATGGCGGTGGATTCTCAACCAAGTTTTGTCAAAAACTTACTGTCCACTCGGATCTCAAATTTCAAATTGTCCACGCTCACGAATCAATGGGTTAAAAAAATTGAGGTTATTTTATACCAAATGAATGAATTCTTACTAAATATTGTATGTTTATAGCTAAGATCATGCTAATTTCAGACAACTATGGTATCTTATTGTCTGAACTCAGGTACGGTGCTATCGACATCATTCCGGAAACTTTTTGATTCACCCTCGTACAATAATGACGTATTATCGGAGAAATATCGCAAAAACCGAATCAAGTTTCGAATAAACCTCGACTTCCAGTTCACCGGTATTGTCCAAAAACTAATCAGTTCTTTGTGCTCATGGTAAAGTATATGACATTTGGTATTAATATGGCAAGTACTTTTTGAGTTAGAGCGCCCATAATCACGTCCACCCATCCATCCATCCACACACACAGACATCATTCCGAAAATAGTGGAAACGTGTTCTAGGGACCTCAAAACGTGTATTTGCGTTGAAATCTCGATGTCGATTTTTTTCCCCATACTATGTAAGGAGAAAGTAAAAAGAATGAATTTTGTGGAAGTGACACCATGAGTTATTATGGTTATATCTCCAGTTGAATAAAATATTTTCTCTTTCGTTGCAAATGCAGAAAGCCTGATTACCAATCAAATAAAATGCCAACGTTAATTCATTTTTGGACGTATTACCGCGTACGAAGGCTTTGTACTTGAGTAGAGAAAAGACCGAAGTAATTTGCGCTACATTCTGAAAGTGGAAATATAATAACAAAAACAGATACGTAAATCCTTAATAAAAAGATAGTAAACTGCGTTTCCTGATACGAATAATTCGCAATCCGTTTTTACTTTCTCCATACATAGTATGGGAAAAGTATTTCGATCACGAAAAAAATCGACTTCGAGATTTTAACGGAAATAGACGTTTTGAGTTCTTTAAAACACATTTAGACTGTTTTCGGAATGATGTCTGTGTGTGGATGGATGTATGTGATTGTGGGCGCTCTAACTCAAAACGTACTTGACATATTAATACCAAATTTCATATATAACACTTTAGCATGAACACAAAGACCTGATTAGTTTTTGGCCAATAACGGTTAAACGGAAGTCGAGGTTTATTCGAAACCCGATTCGGTTTCTGCGATATTTCTCCATTAAAACATCATTACTGTATATACAATTATATGCGAAGGTGATAGATAATGTAATTTCCTACAGCTTTTATTTGAAATAATTTTCCATAGCAGTTATTGTTTAGGAATTATTTATAAATTATCGGTTTTTTCGGTTTCCGTCAAATATCTCCTTAAAAACGTCGTAATTGGTCATATTCGTGAGGACCAAAGTTGTAGAGAATAATATTTCTTCCAGGTTTTGTTTGAAACAAATTTTCGTAGAACCATCCATTTCGGAGATATTTTGCTTTTTCTTAATTTCCAGTATACAGCGCCAGCACCATGTAGCGGTGAGTTCTGTAAACATTCAAAATATACTTAATTTACGAAAATAAGGACGGCTGTATTCTTTTCCTTATAATGCTATTCATAATAATTTAAATATCTATACCCCAAATATGGAGAAATTCATGTGTTGGCCACATCAGATTTTTTAAAGAATGGTGTGAGAATATAATTGAAGTGATTAAGGTCAATTCAATTTCGCAGATTCAATTGAGTAGTACTGAAATGATGATTGATCGTTTCGGGTTTTCTCAAATATTTATTTTGCCCTTGTCTGCCACTCACATTAATAAAGCCTCTCTTCATTTTTTTAATTCCATTTAATTTCGAAAGCTGGGCCTATTTTCCATTTGCATAATTGATACTCACAAGCTCAATCACCCATTCTCTCTTGAGCAGGGAAAAAACATCGCCTTAATCTTCCTTTATTTACAATAAAAAATATCTCTCATGCATTTCCAACACTATATAAATATTCAGGCTTTCATCTTCTGCAATATTCCACTTTGATCCTAGCGTTATTTCAAGAGATTTTTAACATAACAAACAAAAGTCTACAAAAACAAAAATTTTATCGATGAATATTTTGGATTTTTTAATTATGATTTCATAAGAAACTTATTAACAATAAAAATCACCCAACAAGATTTGCTTTGTTATAATAAAATACTACGTTTGCCTTTTCGATTCGTTAAAAAAATAACCTTTTGGCATTTATTGCACGAGCTCTTTTTATTCAAGCGAAATTGAAAAAAGAATAATCTGGTTATCTTTTGACCTTATTTATTTCTGTTTTTCTAAAACATTTAAATGAATTTGAGCAATATTCGTTTGAGGTTTTCTATTTATAGGCACCTTTCCAACAAATTAAATATTTTTCAGACTGCTTTTATGTATCCCGCTATAATTAAAATTTACCCTTGCTACGCATTTTCTAAGTAACTACTTATTATGTCCTGAATTATGATATAATATATATTATCCGAGTTTAAAATCAGAACGAACCCCGAGCGAGCGTAGAAATGAAGGAAAGATACGTCCACGAAAATTTTGAGGAAAAAACTATTGAGAGTATAATTGAGTCGACGTTGAAACAAAGAGCCCAAAGTAGACAGAACGCCTTCATACACTTCTCATCAGAGAGTTTTCCACTACGAGACAGACCGAATAAGCGAAAGAGAGAGAGAGAAAGCTTGGGAACGCATGACATATTGTTCACCATTATGAGGGAAAACCTTCTGGCGGGTTTTAGCCGGGTGGAAATTAGCTTTTCCACCCACGCGCTTCATTTGTCTCTCTCTCTCTCTCTCGGTCCCGCCTCTTCTTCCTCACCTCTCATTTTTAGCCTCCCCTTACAAACACCCCTCAAGGGAGAGAGAGAGAGAGAGAAAAGAGGAAAGAAGGAGAGAGAGAGAGAGAGCTAAAGGGTGAGACAATCGAAAAACAAGAGCGTGAGAGAGGAATGGAGTGAGAGAGAGAGAGGGGGGAAAAACAATGCAGAAGGCAGACGGTGTGTTGAGCAAGCGTCTCTTTCCCTTTCGGCGTTGATGGGAGAAGCGGAGGGTAGGAAGAGAGAGAGAGAGAGAAATAGAGAGAGAGAGGAGGAAGAGAGGGGAGAGCAGTTAAGGAAAAGGAGGAGGAGAGAGGTGAAGGCGAAGGAAGTCCCTGTTAATCAAATGTTGGGAAGAAAAATCGAACGTCCCCGGAGTGTGGAGGGACACGGAAGATGAGTGCGGTTTAGAATATTCCTGCGGGGAAGGAGTCTCGCTGATAGAAAAATAGAGGGGGGAAAACTCAAGACCCAAGCCTATTGCCATTCCAACCATATCTCCCCTTTTCTTATTTCCATCCCTCCTTCTTCCCCCTCCCCCCCCCCGCCTCCCCTATCTCTCTCCCACTTCTCCACTTAACACCGAACCCTCCAACACTTCAAAACGGCAACGCATCTGAATACTCATAAGCGACCAGATGCAACACAGGGTGTCCGAAAACGAACACAGCAAAACAAAGTCGACTAATTATTTTCTAGCGTGTAAAAAGGACAATTAAAAAGTGAAAAATCTCCGAAGTTTCTTTAAATAATGCACTTCTACATTCGTTCAATCTTTACCTGTTACCAATCTTAATTCATACAAAATTTCCAATAAAGCGGCAAGGATGGATGTGGCAGCATAATCGGTGTCAAACTCGATGAGAATTCTATAATAATAAAATTGACGTATGCCTCATTATTAACTTAGAAAAAATAACTTTCAAACTCGAACATTCTTGTATTTGAAATGATAAAAGAATATTCAAATTTGTTTTGTAGATTTTGTAGATTTTGGAACAGCCTGAATATACATATACTGGGTGAGTCAAAATTATGTAGAAACACTTTAAATAGCCATATTTTGTTGACATTATGACCAATTCTAATAAAATGTTGCACATTTTAAAGATAAAATTAGTAATTAGCTTTTAAAGTAGTATTATTTATTTGTTTATTTTAATAAATTAACAAAATAACAATAGCTTAACAATATATATATACACGCACATACACACATACACACACACACAACCACACACACAAACTCACACGCGCGTACGCACGTACTTAGACGGGCAGGAACAAACACGCCCTATCCTTTGAAATACGCAAATAGTATGCATCAGCGCCCTCTCTCTCTCTCTCTCTCTCTCTCTCTCTTTCTCTCTCTTGCGAGAGGTTCGTCTCCCTCAACAGGGCGGACCGCTCTTTGCCAATCTAGACTTAATTTGGTTCTCCTCTTTTTCCTTCATTCATCACAGTCTTCTCTCCCTCTTCAAGGCGGCCGCGGTGACACTTGGCGATTTCGAGAGAATGAAGTGGGTGGGGTTGGAGAGAATGAGAGAGAGAGAGTGGGTGAGAGGGGGGCGGAGGGAGGGAGGGTGGAGGGTTAGAGAAAGAGAGCCTCTTGTTGCGCGCCGCAAAAAAAATGAGCTGACGACGCCGCAGGAGAAGAGATGATGATAATAATAATAATGACGAAGGCGAACGTCTGGATTAAATTCTATTAATTCTAAGCGAGGTGTGAAATAAATTGCGGTGGGTATTGGGGATTAAGCGATCAAATTATTATTTTTAACTGCGAAGTATAATTTACATTATTTAGATTGGTTTTATTCAGAAAATTTGCTTGCAGTTTTTCTAGGCGGTCAGAATGGAAAATATCTCCTCTGGGCGGTTTCAGTTTTTGTTATGGTCGTGACATTTTATTATGTAAATGCCGGGAACTTCCAATTTAATGTATTTTTCTAGTTTTCGCCTGGGTTTTAGTTATAAGGACTACCATTCTCTGTGAAAGGAAAATTAAATAATCAGAATGCCATATTTTACAAATCCAGTAAATGAATAAAATTCCTCTCCTTCTTGCTATCACTCTCCCAAATCGCTGTAATGGTCCGAGACGCAGATTATGCCAGAAAAACAAACAAAAAACCAATATCTCTATCTCTTCCTCCATCTTTTCCTCTATATATTCCTTCATTTCTGACTCCATCTATTCCAACCTCTCCCGTTCTTCTTCTCCCTTTCTATTTCATTAAAGATACTTATGACAATGTATCAGTTTGGGTTTCTATACTGGTTGGTGAAATGGAAGATGATTTTATAGAAATTTATTAATAAATTTAGTTTTAAAGTAGAACTTACACTTCTTCGACAACAGTAAACTTAAACGTAAACTGAATATTCCTGGACAACAAATTTACGAATTTTCTCTCTTTTTTTCAATTAGTTCAATTTAATACATGTAATTTCGTGAAATCAGCATCAATGCGGTTTCACTTGACAACAAAAGCTTTTAACTTAAAAAAATCTGATGTGGCCAACACATGACTCTCTCCATATTTGGGATATAGATATTTAAATTATTATGAATTGCATTCTAAGACAAAAATTATTATTTCGTATAGTAAAAGAATACAGTCGTCTTTATTGCCGTAAATTATATTTTGAACGTTTACAGAATCAGAGACCAGAGCAGAATAATAAAGAATTCCAGTTCTCTACGGATAAAATAGCTATGGAAACTAAAACTAAGGTGAATAAGAAACATATAAAGCAGCGTTTCCCATACTTCTGAACTCCGCGGACCACTTCAGCTACCCTTCCAGGCCCTGAGGACCGCCTCATTTCTTGTGCTAACCTACCTACTGTATCTATGTTTAAGAAAACGGGTTACTTGGTTACATTGTTTATATTACACACGTTTCTGTCTGAGTATCACCTGATTATTTTTTGTTTTATTCCAAATATTATTTTCAACATTTGTACAGGAGAAATTTCTAAAGTAGGAAATAGTTTTACAAACGTCATTAATAACAACATTCAATGCCTGTGATAGTGTAAAACGTCATTAACTTTTACCAAAAAAATCCCAACTAAATATGAGGTGCGGCCTAAAAAACTACATTTTGGAAACCTCCGCGGACCACTTGTGGTTCACGAACCATAGGTTGGGAAACGCTGACATAAATGATGACGCGTTAATTCTCGCTTACATAATGAAACTTGTCATAAAAAAGGACATTTAATTTAACAAAAATTCCTGACTGAATAATTTCGGCTAAATAACCGAGCCTGCATATTTTAACGGATGCATACGCGACAAATATTAATCATCTACAGTTGTTTACCGCTGTTTTGTTCTAATTAATTAGTTAACTACATAAACCTTCCGCGTAATGTGCTTTATAGCTACTATTCCAGATAAATTTCTGCTGAAAATAAAAGTAAAACAACAGACAACAAATTTAAAATAATTTTATGAAAATTTAAAACATTTTACCTTTTGTAAAGTGAATAAATTTTAAAACTTCTTTTTTAAACAAAAGTAACGCCATGAATATTAGAATTTTAAATGTAAAAAAATACAAAGTCCGTCAAAAAGAAAACAAACTCTCAGATTATTACTCTTCCAAACTTGACTGCTTGAGGGACACCTTAGATAACGTTTCCGTGGATACACACTTTCACAAGACGAGATATTTCGAACGCACGTTCCTCTTTTATCTAAAAACAAAAGCCCGCCGTGTAACTCTCCGTATTAACTAGGTGGGTAATTTCAAAGCGATGTCATGATGCGGTGAATCACCGAAATATCAGCCTTTCCTGAGTGCGAGTTCTTCCTCGGCATGAGCACGCTGTCTTCCCTCCCTTCCCCTCCCCCCTCTCCCACTCCTCACTCCCCCTATACATCCCTCCCTCCCCCCGAAAAACCTCATTGTTATTCCTTGACACGGAGTGCCAGCTATCGGACCCCTTCCATGCGCAAACTTCCTAAACGCTTATATTGCCATCTGCATAGCAAACAAACTCCGTTACTACGGCAAGTGGGCAACTGAGGACATATATACTCCTCGACGATGGCACTATGTCTCACGGGTACTCATTTTATCGGTCCATTAAAGACGTTATATCTCCCGAGGAAAAATCTCTCTGGATGGCATATTATGCCCTGAATTTCTTGAGTTTCAGGCGGGGGGGGTGGGGGGGGGGGGTGGAGGGGTGGAATTCAATTATAAGAAAATAATAGCGCCGCTGAGTGTACGCATTTCTTAACTCGGAAGAAGTTGCCAATTGTTGTATTTAAGTGGATGTTCTTTCGTGTGCCAATATCTCAATTAAGTTACTACGACGGAGCGGATGGAGCTCATGAACGACAAAGGTATGTCCACGGCAAACTTATAGCTAATTCCTATATTAACCGCCCACTCGAACAAAAACCGGTCTCTACCAATTTAAAATTCCGTGTTTAGTATGTATAAATATGAAATTTTTTAAACCTCCCCATGAAAGTAATGTGGTAGTTAAAAAATCTCCGGGAAAATTACCGTACTGTTTTAAAACGCTTTTAAAACAAACGTTAAAATTATCATCTCTTGCATATGTGTAAACATCGTCCATATGACGACGCAATTTAAACGTGATTATATGCACATTTTGAAACACATTTGGGAATTAATTACGCTATAAAGAATTGCAAAATATGCAGTTTTACTCTCGAAAATAAAAGGATTCTGCTTAGCCCTATTAAACCGTATTAAATGAAATATTCATACGCATTTCTTAAGTCGAATAAACACAAAATTACAGATTTAGAAATGTGTGTAAACCACAAAATCTACCATATGAAAATAATACTCCTAAACATAGTTTTGGAAAGGAAGTGTATGCATAAAGCTAACATAAGTTACATTAGTAATAATCAGGGATCTGTCTACGGGTAGACTATATATGTTGATTGTCATGGTGTTACTTTACCACGGTAATCACGGATTCATCCTATATACAATTTTACAAGCGTCCGTCCGTCCGTCTGTCCCCATTTTTATCTCGAGAACCGTTCGTCATAGAGATATGCGATAAACGGCGTTTTGTTTCTATTGGCTAGGAGGTCCCAGTAAACTGTTTTCATTTTCATAGAGACCCGGGTTCGAATCCAGGAAACAATTATATTTTTCCATAAGTATACACGGGATTTTCGATTTTTCGGAGTGCAAGATTTTTTCCTTCATTCATAAAAATGCGTAAATATGAACTAATTTTCTTCGTTTTTGCTTCAGTTGACGGCTAAAATTACGTAGTATCTTATTCTTGCAATGTTTACATTTTATACGTTCGAAGCTTTCAGAAATACGCAATTGTTTTTTAAAATTTGTGGATATTTCGTACTCATCCTGGGCGTTGTCAAGGCGACCATCATTGTTGCCTCTGATTCAATTACTGTCAATTAAACCTTCAAATAGGTGAAAGAATAGGGTTATTCGCTTCGCACTTTTGTTTAAGCATCGAAATTATATCTGTACATAGCAACGTAAATATTTACGGATAATTATACAGTTAACTAGGTATGGGAAGCGTTTCTAACGGTTTAATCAAAGCAGTTAAATCTTTCTTTGATCGTTTGAATGATGGAATCTTACCTTTTTTAAGTAGAACCATTATATTAGACATCTACTAGCAGAAGTGCCCTTTAAATTTCAACGTATTTAGTGAATCTAAAACTTTGATAGAGTAACAGATAAACATTGCAAGAATAAGACAGTATACAGTTTTAACCGTCGAAAAAGTAAAAACGAAGTGAAACTGTCCATATTTAGATAAATGAAGGAAAAACACCTTACACTCTGAAAAATCGAAAATTACGCATAAAATTACTGGAAAATAATTATTGAATTAAGCTCTCCCTCCCCTTAATTTTTTATCGACATATAACCTATGTTATCCTCAGGATAAAATTATATATCTATGCGAAGTTTCGTGACGATATCTTCAAACGTGTGGAAATCACAATTATTGGAAAATCTACATCTGATTATTGAAGTTACTTACGTAGTTTTAAAATCAGCTTGATTTGGAGAACTGTACGCCACACGAAAATATAATTAAAAACTGTTTATTAATAATATTTCCATTAAAATCAACAAATATTTGGTTGCCATGTAAACAAAGCAAAATCGCGCACACAAATTAAAAAACGATAGTACGTTAAATTTTTTCGCATATAAATGCATTGCACTCTCAACTTCGGCGACAGTGGGGGTTGTCATGGTAGCATTTAATTGGTATTGTCATAAAACTGATAAAATCACGTATTTTTCTAACTCTAAACAAAATTTTTACGCTAATTCGATCAGGATTCGGATTCTGTCTTCAATAAAAATAAACTTTGTTCTTTCCTGCATAGAACCATCCATGTCTCGAGTTCATACCATGTTTTTAAGTAATTTTAAAATTCAAATGAAAAATAAGCTGCACCCATCCCTATGTTATTGAAATGGAGAAAATGAAAAAAAGGAAATATTTTTTAAAATTGGAAAAGTCAATCAAATCGTTATGAAAACTTGACTACAACACTTAACTCTTTATTCCGGTTAAAATGATACCTTCCCCTTGTTTCTACGTGCTGTAGTTGCTGCGTTATAAAAAACATACATATATACATACATATATACATACATACACTTTTCTTTATAGATATGTATAGGTAAATAGATAGATGTATCATATAAATAAAAGCCTTAGTCTGTAGTAAAAAACATTGTGTGTAATGCTATTTGAGGCTTAATATCTCGCAAACGACTGAACCGAATTTGATGAAATTTTCAGGATAGCATCATGATATAATAACAAACCGTTTTAATGTATCGAGCTCGAGATTAAAGACCAGAGTTTGACTCCAGGGGATAATTTCCATTTCCCATAAGGTAACACGTAAAAATGGACATTTCGACGTGCTGGGTTTCATTCTTCTTTAGATTAAAATAAAAAATAATTTACCTACAATCTTCGGATATAAACCATTTTTCAGAAAAAATTATAAAGTTTCTTATTTTTTCATATTTTTTTGCCTACTTTTCGAAATTTCTCAATGTAAACGTTTAATTAACACAATTTGAGGAAATCTTGCCATTTTTAACGGATTGTCACCTAGCCTACCTATTCCATTGTTAGACCTCGATATCATATTGTTATTTCAACCCCTATGGGTATAAACGTGCTTTGAATGCTTTTAGTACGAGTTAGAGGGAGAGAGGGTGGGGGAGAGGGCAGGGGGAGAGATGGGGAGAGAGAGGGAGGGAGAGGGGGACGGAGGGAGCGGGAAACGATTTTCAAGACAGTTGAAGTTTCTGATGTTAATATGATCTCCCTAAATAGTTTGAACGATAATAACTTTCATCCCGTCATTGTTGACGGACTATACACTAGTAGATAGATAATGCTTATTAACGCAAATAGGCTCACGCATAAATTTAAAATTAGATGAGTATAGGGACTTAAGTTATTTTTTACACACATTTCATGGTTAACTTCTTTTTGTTGATAATCTAAATTGAGGGTTGCATCGATTTTTATATAAAAAAGAAAGGACATATAGGGCCAAAGAACATTTTAAAAAATAAAATTTCGCGTTCAGTTACTGTGTAGCATTAATTTTCTCTATAATATGACTTTTAAAGTACAGATTTCTGACTGAATTTGCGTAATAAATTGTCAACACCCACACACAGTCGAGCCCTCAGCGAGAATCGAACCCGTGAATCTTAGATTGGGAACCAAGTACTTTAAAATCATATACCGGGGAAATGCATTATTAGAGTTAAATGTGAATTATTTAGATAAATTTATTTCACACGCTTCTTAATTTTTTATAATTTTATTGAAAAGACCGCGCAAACATTTGCGCGGGTACAGTTAGCATTATATATTCAGACTATATGTACAGGTTGCAATTTTCAAAATGAGTTGCGCCTATGGAATAGGCTCGATATACAAGACTGATGATAGCTTAAACTTAAAAAATTACGGAGCTATTAATGCACAGAATGAACTACTAAACGCTTTTGAGCAATAGATGTAAGTGAAAAAACAAGTCTTACCTGATCTTAGCTGATAACAAAGTTTTTTTCAGTATTTGCAAAATTTGAAAGATAAACTATTATAATTATTTCTCCACAGTTCATATAGAAGTGAAATAACATTCGCATTCGCTCTACTCAGGGTTGAGCGGATTTAAAAAAAAAAGAAAAACCGAGAATATATGCGAATTTCAATTTTTCATTTTTGTTTCATTCAACACCTGCCTGAAATTCTGTTCGTAATATTGTCTGCGTAACTTGGGCAGCATAGCCAACTTAACGGCACTTGTTCATCACTCGCTCTTGTTGAGCAATATCCACGAGGGTTTGAAATCTTAATTTTTATAGTTGATTGAGGAATGAAATGCATAAAACACATTTTTAGGTTTTAGCAACATAATAATCATGCTGTGAGCTCAAAGGCAAAAATGTCAAGCGTATAATACGATTTATTTAAAGGGAAATATTAACAGATTTTAAGATTATTATTTACCCTAAAATTCAATGAGAGCTATGATGTATCACTTGACAACGGCGTTTCTGTATATTTTTCCACAATCTGGTAGATGACGTATTTCCAACGTTACATCAAACCCTATCTAGAATCCACAGATAAAACCGCCGTGCTTCCAACAGCGTCCTATATGCTTAAAACACGGAGATCACCGGAAGGTACCAAGAGAGGTTAAGCGAACATTCTCGTGTTATCTTTTCTGGAAAAAAACGAAGAAACTCCCAACAATTACGCGTCCTCCATCCACGAAATATCGCGAGGAATTTTAAAACACGGTTCAATCGATCCGTTCAGCAAACCTTGGGAAAAAATATATTATATAAGCAACATAAATAACCCCTGGATAAGTCGCTCGGAGGCAGTGTTATCCCTATTCACTCAGGCTGGAATCCTCCATAATTCATTCCCCTGCCGCCGCCGCCGCTCTCCGCTAGACTCTCTCCTCCCGATTTCCTCCACCCAGCAAAGGGTTCGCTCTCTCTCTCTATCTGCCACTGCGAAATGTAACGGCGCTCCCGCGAAGCCACGGAGTGACGTATCGCGCCGATGGCCGCGGCACACATTAGCGTACACGCCATCACCCCAACGCATCGGTCGGAAGTGTTAAGTGATTGTGAGTCCTTGGTGAGCTTAAACGAGGCCAAGGAAGGTGACAAAAAATAATCACTGGATTTTCCATCATAAACGAACCATTAAGTAGTTTAGCAAGCCCTCTAGATATTTGATGGGCCTTTAGACAATAAAAAATTTATTTGATTAACGTTATTTTTGTTCAAACATATGTAAATTGTTGGCTCCCATACGTAATTTTAGTACATACACAATCCACAGATATAATTCATTAAAAAAAAATCATAATGATAAACAGAAAAATATAACATTGGGTCTTATATACCCCATACGCCCGCTTAGGGATTTAAGATGACACATAACTTATCCCTGAAAAGTCAGACGTGAAATAAATTGTCGGTCTTGGTAGACGGATGTTAGGCGTATCTGCCGACGAGTACTAAGGACCTGGGTTCGAATCCCGCCTAGGAGGTCAGGTTGATATGGGAGAATGGACATTGATGTATGTATGAAATATCGAGCTAATAAAGACGGCTTAAATATCTGAAGTAAATCACGCCATTTGTTTGAAATAATTGATACATTAGGGGACGTATTTTAATACCTTTGATTTCTACCGTGATTTTTTTTGCTTTCCATTTTTTTGTGGAATCTTGCCCTGGGACTTAACTGGTTATTATTTTCCTCTTATATTTTTCAAAATGGTGATTTATTTTTGCCCTCAAAAGAGCAATAAATGAAAGACGGAGGAGCGTACGACTTGTTTTATGATGCCTATATGGATCCTTCTCCGTGCTCGGGGAAAATTGGCATTCTTTTCCCCCTTCCTTTCGAAATCCGCGTGCTTTAGATCGGGCACGAGCTAAAGTCATTTTATTCTGTTTGAGGTATTGACTGAGGTTTAAGAATGAAGAAAGCACGTGAAAATAGGAGATTTTATGTCAAGAAAAAGAGCATTATTTAACCTCTCCTTAGCTGAGTTGAATGGAGTTATGAATAGGATTCCGATTATGGAATCCGAAAGGATTGTCATTCGGATTCCTTTCGGTATGACATTCCACCATTTCGTAGTTACGCTTGGGATATAAGGTTCTTTCTGCTATCAGTCGGTCTTTGAGTACCAAGTAAAACTATTCTTATAAAATTACTGGCGGAATTCAGCATTAACCAAAACTAAATTATTCTAAACTACCCCAAAGTACTTCTTATTTAATCCTTTACATCAGTGTTGTCCAATACGTTAACCGCTATCCGCGAGTGACCATGCATATGGTACGTTATTGCTCTTTATTATTCGTGTTTTTTGCGCATTTTATTTTATAAAAGCGCTGTTTTCGCTCTGTCTGTCCATCAGTGAAATTAATCAAATAAAAATAGCAAGTAAATGATAAGAGATAAAATACTGAAATTTACAGGGTGCATGTGGTCTATGATGTCATTTGTTACGCTACCAAATAATTTTTTCTTCTTCTACTTTGCGTCTAAAATGTTTTCTACAATGGACGTTTTGGAATATAATATTAATCATTCTTTGAATTTTACTACGATGTTGGAGGATAAGTAGAGCATAAAAGCGTTTCGAAACACAAAAGTTAGTTTGGTTTACTATGTTCAGTGCCTATCTTTATTGATGTCGGTTTACATCTTCAAGCCTATTTTCAAAAGATTGCACGCCCTATTTATTGACATTTCAATTTATTTTAATCGTGAGACGAATATGATTACCTTATAGCCACAAGTTTGGAGAAAAAGGATTCGACAACCGTTTTTTAAATGAATCAGTCAATAAAATGCAGGTCAGTAATTATTTAAATATTTTTTCATTTTCCACACTTAATTAAATTCCAAATGTTTTAAAATATTAATTTATCTCACATTTTAACCTAATCTGTCTTACAAACGGGTATTTTTCTTCCCTAAGATTTTACTATTTTTTTCATTTTCAGCTCCTCATACCCCATTTTAATACCATTTCCCCATATAGAAAGAAGTTTTCGTTTCAAAACATCATGGCTTTCACGGAATAAAGCGACTAAGGCGTTCTAAAACTCTCCGAAGTTGTACTGAGATACCGAATGAGAGTCAAACTTTGCCTGGTGTTCGACGAGGCCTTCATGACCTAGCCGCTTTAACCCGTCTCCACATTACGCAACATTCTAAAGGGGCATTATAGGGAGAGAAGGGAGGAGGAAGAACGAGGGGGTGGGAAAAGGGAGGTTTTTGGAAGGGCCATGGTAAGAATGAGGGTTACTTCTGCCGTAATCTCCTTGATGGCGACGTTCTGCCCAGCTAGACGTCTTGAAGGTACCCGTGACGTCTTTTGAGGAAGGAAGTTATCATGGCTGCTCTCCCGAGACTTCAACGGTTGCTTAGGGAGGAATAAAGCGGACGAAGAGGAGGGGGGGGGAATAGGGAAAGCAGGCATTGAAGAAAATGGGAGGAGGAATATATTCCGGCTATCATGTCAAAGTTTTGTGAGAAGCGTTAGGGAGCCATTTCCTCAGTTGGACAGTTTTCGGAGCCTCTCACTCTCCCATCCGCTTGCCATTTCTACCCGCTTCTATACGAATGAGGGTGTTTTCGAGAAATTTTCGGACGAACGCGAAATTGTCTTTTCTTGAGATTGAATACCGAAAATTGCCGTTCGACGGTTCTTAGTTGCTGCTTCAGTACATTTTATTTTTAGCTTCCTTTTGAGAATTTTAATTTGTGAGAGGGTTCTCAACATAGATATCTCTTACGTTTTGATTATACGCAGGAAATTAAGAGAGTAGTATTTTAAGATTATTTTTATGTATTTCAATCGCGAAATTTGAAATTTTAAAAGAGACAGTTTAAGAAGACAGAGTTTACATAGTTTATTTGATATTGCTCTTTAATGCACGTATATGCCAATACAAAATGCTGGCAAGTCTGAAATAAATGCACATGTTCGAAAAGGATGATTATATATTAATTTTTATATTAAACATATAGGTATATTACTCATCAAACAACATAAAATCAACATTGATATAAATTTGTTAATATTATTATATTTTTACTTTTCCTGTAAAAATATTTACCTTGAAACGTGGAATATTTATCCATAAATACTATAAATAAAATTTTAATAACAAATTTAAATGATATGCATTTATTTATGTAAGTGGTGTTCCTATGTGTTTAGTGATTTTAGCTTCGACCTTTAATTGAAGTAAATTCTTTTGTAAACTGAGGTAGAATGTGGACATTAAAATCTCTATGGGAATAAAATTGAGTTTTTATATTAAGTAGCTTTGAGCAAGCTAAATTTTAAACAACGTTTGATCCTTTATGCAGAAGGTAAATTTGAGCATGTTAATTCATACATTCGCAAATATTTACCAATAAAATTTCAAAACGGAAATCACTCGTGTTTAAGAGCCGTAGAATTTCCAAGCAACAATTTTCAACTGATATCGTAGAGCCGAGTGAATTTTTGACCCAAATAAATTTTCCATCCGCTGATATATAAAAAAGAATTTCCTTTACCAATTTAATCCGTGTTAAATGTGCGTTTAATAACTTCCCGAAAATGATCACTGAAGCGCATTACGAACGAATATATTCCCCACTGGAAGAAGGGGGGAAAATTCCTCGCTTTATCCCGGTAATAACTCTTCAGTCGTACAATTTGACCCGGATGATCTATTAAAACGGCATTCAACCCCGTCATTACAATGGCTCCCACCACCAATCGTCTTTCAATCCATTAAATCTCCCAACGGACTCCCTTACATCTTCCTCATCCTCCAGCAGAGGGCGAGGGGTGGTTGGGAGTAGGAGGAAGCAAAGGTACATTCGATTCCCATTATTCTCCAAACACACACACACGCTCATAAGGAAAACTGAAATCTTTTTCGACCAACCCCCTTTTTTTTTAAACTTCCCTTCGGAACATCACTTTCCATTTTACCTACAGATCAATTACTTTCTCCCCCACCGCCCACGCCCCTTTTCTATATCCCAACGCAACCCTTTCCTCTTACCTCACCACACTTTCTTATACCCAATAGATTCGAGTCGCTTGGATCCCCACTCCCCCTCTCTCTTTCCCATAAAAAATATACTTATTCTTTTCCCTTTTTTTTCTTTCCCGGCATTCCTTCCGAGACCGTAACTTCTTCTCTCAGTCCTCTCCGTATCGTTCTTTCTTTCAACGCTCCCTTTCATCTTCAAAGCCGCATTTGAACCCTTTTCTTTTATCCTCTTCTCTTACCCCTTTACCTCCAATTCCTTCCTTTTCTTATCATCTTACACCCCCTTTTCTCTCTCTCTCTCTCCTATTCTCTACCCTTGCCAAAACCACCTCCCTCCTTTTCCTTCCCTGAAGAATGGCGAGTGGTCAAGCCAATCCGTTTGGGCCCATAAACAATGGAATTCCAATGGAGTGACCTCCCTCCCTAAAACCCCCCCCCCTCCCTTCCCCCTCCCCCCTCCGAGCGATGGCAGTTTCCTGGGGAGTATGCGGCCGGACGTGGTCCATGCGCTAAGGAAGTTAAGGTCGGAGGGACGGCCAAATAGAAGGGAAGTGAGTGGAAGGAAATGGGGGGGGGAGGGAAAGGAAAGCCCCGCTAATGTTGGTGGGGGATGTTGGGAAGGGAGTTTCGGGGAGGAGAAGTAAGGAAGAAAGAGTGGAGCGTGTGTGTGTGAGAGGGGGGGGGGGGGGGAGGGGAGGAGGAAGGACCGAAATCCGATGCGAGAGGGTCTACCAGTGTTTAGGGGACGTGGCGTGCGGGAAAGGGAGAGAAGGAGTTGGAGGAAGTGGAGGGATTGGATAAATCGGATAGACTTCTTGGCACTGTGTTAAAGGTGGCGGTTTTTATTTCTTTAAGGGTTTCGGGGCGGTTCATTCAACGGCTTCTGCCTCGGAACGTTCTCACATACCTCACTCCCTTCCGTTGATTCTCTCTCTCTCTCTTTTCCTTTCCCTTCCCCTCTCATACTCCATCCTTGGCTTTTACCCCTAGTATTCTTTTTCTCATCAACGAAGGAATTCGGGAAGTAGAACGCCGCCATCTCTCCTTATGTTTTTTCGCTAAGTGGAGGTTCAATCTCTCTCCTATTTTTTTCAAAGCGCTTTACAATTACTCGGGAAAGAGTGGACGCTTTTCTCAGTTTGCTCCCTCTAACTTTAAAGCGTTTAAGTCCAATAATAATTATATTTTTCAAAAGGAAAATCTTTTAATGATTTTTAACTATTGTAAAAAATACCAGAATTAAATAATATTAACATTTAAATATTTTTAATAGTTTACTTAGAATTTAAGTGTCTGTTGTCTACTTTATTTATACCTAAAGTTATTTTTTATCCTAAGTAAAGGTAATACGATAAAATAAGAATGCAAAAGAATTGAAAAATGAACTGCTATTTAACATTAATGATTAAGATCAATGAATGTTTAATACAGCTAATTAAAGAATTATGCTTAAAATAATTGAACGCTTTACTGTCTCTATCATCACAAAAATAACAAGAGCCCGGAAAGTACTCTTAAGTCTCTTCAGAGAAAAAGAATTTTGGCAAATTTTATTTTGTTTGCAGATATACTCGCATAAAACACAAATGAGCCATTCTCTTAATTTAAAAATATCGCCGACTCAGGAAAAGAATCGATCCTTTAGCGTAACTTACCTGTTTGTTGAAAATTTCAATTTATACAAAGGCTATTTGAACCCGTGTTACATATATGCCAATCTTCTTGAGTGGGTTATTTTAACCATAAGGCCTTTGCAAATATGACTCGCACGTATACATAAAATAATATAATCCATTTACGTCCAGTACATTATAAAAAAAAACCCGATAAGGTAAGAATATACTATAACGATCGATACTAGGATGATTATTTTCTCTAAATGTTTATCAAATTTTCGTAAGGCACGGGAATCATTTCTCACACCGATCAACTTCTTATTTTTTTCATCTGCGAAAACACAAACAAAAGTTTAACAGCACTTTTTTTCTCAAGCTTATATTTCCACTTAGCCATAACCAGTTTTCTATAGTTAAAGCCAAGGTTCCATTAATTTACCTTATTACACACAAACTTTACCTCTTAATTGTTTCTTCGACCTCTTTTCCTTCCTCTGGGAGCGTGGTTAGATAACTCTCTCTCTCTTTCTCTATTTCTCTCCATTTCCACGGAAAAGAGCGAAGAAACAAGACAGAGAGAGAGAGAGAGAGCGGTATAACCTTCCTTAGGCGCCTCGAGTGTACCATCGCGAAGAGAGAGAGAGGCAGCCAGCTCTCCCTCTCCCTGGGGAAAAGGCACACAAGAAGAAGCTCAATCGCCCGGAAGGAAGAACTGTCATTAACGTTGTGCTTTGGGTAAAAGTGGGAGACGTTTTTGAAGGAGGGAGGCGGAGAGAGAGAGAGAGAGGAGGGAATTGGAGAGGGAGAGAGAAAGAGAAGAGGGGGAGAGGTGGAAAGGAAGTGGTGAAGGGCGAGGGGCATATTGGATGAAAATACAAGAGAGAAAGGAAGCTTGAGAGGTAACATAGTTGGAAAGGAGAAAAAAGGATACACTAAATTAGGCCGTTTTACAGGTCCGAGGTGACGGAGCGAAAGAAGGCAGAAATATTAGGATGAGATGGTCATTTTTTTTCAAGGAGGTCGCCCGTACTGTTTGAAAAAACAAGGATAATTAAAAGAAATAGGGGAACTCTTTCTTTACCTCTTCTCTCTCGCGGCGACCGATACAGAGGCCAAGTTTTCAGGAAGTTTTCTGAAAGGAGTGGGAGAGTGGCAGAGGGGGGGGGGGGAGTGAGAGAGAGAGAGAGGACGGAGGGAGGAAAGAGCGGAAAGGGTGTGTGGAAGGAGTGACGGGGGTTTTCCACGAGGCCGTCGCCTGAGGCAGTTGCTGCTACATACTCCTCCTCCCTTTCGTTATTGCTTTGCCTTTCGCTTACACTTAAGAAAGTGGAATTGGCTCGGAGAAGCGTATAAGTGTATGTGTGTGTGTGCGTGTGTGTGCGTGCGTGCGTGTGTGTGCGCGTGTGTGTGCGTGTGTGTGTGTGTGAGAGAGAGAGAGACGAAAGGAGAGAAACTTCCGTTAGAAAAGGTTGCGAATAGAAAAAGTAATCTCTTACAGTCATCCGTATGAAAGTAATTAACCGATTTTCTGAGGGCGAATCGGGAAATGGCACTTCTTTCCTACGAAGCCTTCCTGACGTTCGTCTGATGCTATCTGTTATAAACAGAGGGATTTTTTCAGTGAAGGAAATGTTATGTGAACTTGTACTATGACGTCAAATACCCTAGTTGTCAATGTATCGCACAAATGAAAAAGTCGAGTGCATCCAGAGTGCGTTGTTTTAAAAACTTTTAACGAGAATTTCTGGCTTCTGAGAGTGTTACTTTTCTTGTTAGTATAATTTTAGCTTTAAAGAAATTGTCTTACTTGTTGAATCGTTTATGAGGCTGTAATGCGAAAACCTGTTGTTACGTGTTTCTCTCCGCCGTTCTTGTACATCGATTCATCCCGGATGCTACAAAATTTTGAGCTTCCAAAACGTGAATGACTTAGGACCCGAATGTTCGTATTTCACGGCGTAACTGCAGCATCATTAATCACCGACGTCACGTGCCGTATTAATGGTGCGTGTGCGAAGCTCTTAAGTTATTGGGAAGCATCTGTTGCTTTGGTCTCAATTTTCGGTCAGATTACATTACGCAATGACGTTTTCCTCTTTCTCCTAAATGTCTGTTCATTCCATTGTTGGCGAGGGATGTCGGGTTAAATCGAAATCGCGACAGTTGTCTCTTCACAAGGAGAATCGGTCTCTAAAACATCTCGTTTCTTTTCCACTATTTAAGATTGGCGGTTTATACAACAGAATAAAACTTATTTACAGCATTTATAATTAATGACGCTTTGTCAAATTATTCGTGAGAAATAGGCGAGAATTGCTCACTTTAATAGTTTAGAATTAAAAAAAAGAATTTTAATTCCACGAAATTAAGAGCCTGAAACAAGCATGCATAGGTACAAATTTTCTTACATTACAAAAATTCATTTGAAACAATCAGTGCCTCATTTTGGAACTTTACGAAGCTAAATGAAAAACATGTCTGGATCTATATCGTATGATAGAGATCCATGAAACAATAATCGTTATGTTCAGCAAAAGATAACTTTTCTTCTCCGTGATTTCATTTACCTCCTCCTGCCTTGGGTCTTATTTTTTGTATGCTATTTATTTTATTAGGTGTCCTCGCGTTAAAATGAGTAATTTTGGATGATATAATAAATTAAAAATTAAGATTGTAGCCCGAGGAAACATATTTTGCCTCAATTTTCAACACACGTTAGCTATGTAAAACGTTTGAGTAGTACATTATATTTAAATATCATAAATACCGGCACTTAAGATCCAAAATGCGATATTTTATTTTGTATTGAATGATTTTTAATTCCACCGAATAATCTGTGAAACATCGCCCATTCATCCGTTTTACCTTCAGCTATGCACCTTCCTAATGCAAGCTCCAAACATTAGAATAATTGCACGGGTCTAAACGCAACCATCAGCTAACAGTAAACTCTTTTTCCGGTTTCCTTTATAGATTTTCCTCGCTCTCAAAAATGGACATCGTACTGACTCAATCCAGCGCGCCCGCACTGACTTTTTTTATGGAAACGGCACGGTCCAAAAAATATAAAAAAGTCAATAATCCGCACCGCCATAACTCTCTCTCTCTTTCTCTCTCACAGAGCATCGCCACGTCCCGTGTTCAATATGTGGTGCTGGTGGGTTGGAGGGGAGGGAGAAGGATCGGAAGATCGGATCCATCTTTCCCATGGCATAAGGGTAACTCTCTCTCCCTCTCACTCTTTAGAAACTTGATCACGTTTCAAATAAGCGACCATCGAAAGACGGGTGTCAACGCCGACTGAAAGGTGTGGGACCGAGACTACTGAAGACCAGGAAGGAGAGAGAGGAGCGCATCTTCTACTCCTTTACTAGCCACCCTCGGGGTCTTCCCAAACGCAAGCCAATTCCTATTCTTTCTTCTTCCTCTCTTTCTTCTATCCATGGGCGCGTTTTCATGACTTTTCTTATATAGGTCTCTTCCGACTTCTGCTTCTCTCTCTCCATCTCTTTCCTTCCGTTCCTTTTCCGAGGCATATGGAGAGTGAGAGAGAGAGAGTTTTCGGGAGAATGGGACACAGAAGAGAAAGGGGTTTCCTCAGCTCGCGCATGGGATGGCTAGCGGAAATGTCATCAAGTCGTCCTTGAGCGTCTTTTAAAAACTGGGAGGGTGTGTGCGTGTGTGTGGATTCTTTCCAGCCGTACACGATTCTGGAAACTGTCCTAACGTAGCATTCCGCTTTACCTTTTTTCTCCCCTTCTTAGTACTAAGGGTGTTGCGTGGATGTGAATAAGTTAGAAGTGAGCGAGAGAGAGAGAAAGTGAAAAATCAAAGAATTTACAAGTGAAGCGTGGAAATGCGGCTTGATGCATGTGCGTGCTCGTGCGCATGATTTTAAAAGGGGAGTAAATTCCTGCTTTTATCATCGTTTGGCGAATGCTCTATCCTACGAGAAAACATTTAGAAAATCCGCGTGTTTAAATTCAGGGCATGATTTTTATTAGATATTAATAAGGCCAACGAAGCCCTTATTTGAGGTTTTTTAATATAAAATGAACATCAGTTTCTTTCACGTTTGTAGCTTACGGGCTACAAATTATTAGGCGGGGGTAAATTTAATATTCCCTTCTTGTGACGAAAATTTGATAAAAATTGTATAGTATTTGTTGTTAAAAGCTAAACATTTTACCATATAGCTTGAATAATTTAAAAATTTTGTCTTTTTGAAAATCGCTTTGAATTTAATGCCATATTGAGAGCTTTAATTAATTTTTTAAATACTAAGTGATCCTCTTTTGGTAGAGCCTAGGACGCCTTTTCATCTAGAAATCGCATTTCAATTTATTTAAAGATGTTTTATTTTTCATTCATCTGGAAAGTTATTCAGATGGACTGATAAATTAATAAAATAAATTGTGACGTTTCTATATAAAAATGTTAACCATTTAGTTTAACGTTTGATATAACAGCAAATACTGCGATCGGATATTTTTTATTTTTGTCAATAACAGAAATCCACTTTTTTATATGGAATAACAATATTGAAATTTTCAATTTTGCGCGACAATAGGCTTCCTGTCGCGAAATAAGATCGGTTAATGTAATTTGGTTTGATCAAGTGAAATTAGTTAACTAATTAAGAAGATACTTCGCCAGCGATTGCGTTTAATTCCACCAATTAAGATGAACAAAATCTATGAACTAAGGCAGGGATGGCAAATAGGTTTTCATTAGCGTACCAAAAATGTAAAATTTTCCCGACAAAAGTTTTAGGCGTGCCACACATTTATTAATTACTAAATTTACCTATACATTTATAATAATATTGACATGATTTTATTTATTTATAAATTTAAATGTCCAAAGGTTTGCATTTTCGACCTGAACTACAGCCAAAAATGGAAAATAATTATGCAAATATAAAGCGGGAAATTTTAAATATCCTATTCATTCACCCGTTTGAACTTTTTTGGGTCGTTTTCGAAAAATTTATTAGAAGTTTTAAATGCAATTTGCTTTGTTGTTGGAGCGCACGCCCCGACTTTTTCCAATTCTCACGGACCTCCTTCCGTTCTGACCCCTCTCCTTATATACCAACTCCGCTCCCCATTCTCCAATGGCGAGCCGAGCCGGCGTAGTCAGAAGAGGATCGTCCGGGAAGGACGATCGGCTAGATTGGCGTCTGTCGGGACGTACGCCCACGTCACTGGAAGTGACAACTTCTTTATTAATAGCACATCATACATTTCTTTTAAACATACGTAATTAAACAAAATGCCTTTCCCCTTAGACAATGCCCACACTACTGCGTTATTGTCGCAGTAAATCCATAGCGGTCGGTCAGCTGGTAGCTCGTTGGCCGCTACTAGGGCTCCTCGCAGCGGCGCCTCTGCCTCCGCTAGGTAAATCGGCTTCTCTTCTTGGAGCGGAAGAATCTCCGTGAGCTGCCTTTCTGGAAGAACCCAGGCCAATTGCCAGGGCGTTGCATCCGTGAACACTATATACTTATCTTCCTGTAGGTAAATTCGCAAACTGGCGGTGTTTGTGAAACATTTCCTCGGTCCAGAATTCTAAGAGAAGGTCGTTGTTACGTTTATACACATCGCTAATAAGAAGATAAGGCAAAGCCAACATATAAACCGCCCAAGCCACAAAACCGGCCACTTTTGGAATATACACATTCCGAACACGCGGGGCGAACACAATTCCATGATGAAGTTTAGCCAGTGAAGCCGGTGTGAGGGCTAAGTCCATGCGGTAGGTGTTAATCCTTACTCCTAAGTACACAATATCTTTGACTGGAACATTAACACTCTTTGCTATATTAATAGTAATTCTTAAATCACTTGATAAAAATTTCACTACTTCACGCACTGCGTCTTCGGTGAGGCCTTCCTTATAGAGCAACCAATCGTCTAAATGACATAACATATCAATTTTTGAAACAACATTTTAACTTCTCTGGCGACAGCTCTCGCCCATCGTTGCACGATTGCGGGTGCTAATGCATGCCCCATCGGAAGGCGATTGAAAACAAAATATTCGTCTTGATGATAGATTCCATAAAATCGCCGGTGTTCGTGGCGAATCGGGATCTGATAGAAGGCATCAGATAAATCCAATTTCGCCATGGCTGCATCGCATGGGATGAGCAGCATGGCTTTCCCCGCATCTCTCAAGGAAAACTTGGGCTTGTTATAGAACTCGGTCCAAGGAGACAGATCCAAATTAAGGCGGTGTCCTACTCTCGCCTTCGGTATCAAGCGCGCCCGGAATGCTGTCTCAGGCCGTTGTCGAGAGACGATTCCTCTCTGGAGGAAGATCTGTAAATGTTGCTGCAGGTTCGGATCCGGAATCGACATGTGAAACAACATAGGGGCCTCCGTTGGTCTAGGAATGTTGGCGCCGTCGACAAACAATTGATGAACCGAAGGGTCATCTTATGGATATGGTGCCGGAATAGGCAGCCAATCCGCCGGTGGTAGGGTATGTACCGCCCGTGCATCTTCCGGTCCGCTTCAAAGGGAATTCCGCTTGGCTGATCCTCTGTAGTTACTTCTGGGACTTCGGTGGCGTCTGAAATGCCGGAATCGGTTTCGGAGTACGTGTCCAGTGGCTGTTCATCCCAAGGAACTGGGTCGTCAGGTTCACCGGAGTCTTGCCACCGAAGAAAGTCCCGCAATCTCCGGGTCCACATCCGCAGGAGGACCTGGCGCCGGAGGTCCGGGGATTTGTAGGACGGCCGGACTAATATCGCCGCGGACGGGAGAAGCCGCGACCTCCGCGTCCTCTGGGGGGCTGAGGTCGAAAGGGCTGCCGGCTGCTGCTGCTGGACCACAACCACCTGCGGTTGGGCTGGTGGTAAGACCGAAGCTGGAAGGCGAAGGACTTCGTTGCCGGGGTCGGCCGCTCTGGAAGCTACCACCCAGTCATGTCTTGCTACGATTCCCAAGGTCCTCAGGCGTTGATAAAGGTATGCTTTTGTAGGAATCGGCAAGGCTTCCCATGTGGAGGCCAAATTCAAGAGTAAGTTGGCCTCGTGAAGATCCAGAGAACGAAGCTGGCCCATGGCTACCGCGGACTTCAGTAAGTTGGCCAACTGCAGAACCTCGGGGTCGAGTGGCAGGTCTGCTAATGCGGGATCAGAGGCTCGGAGGCTAGCCCAGCTCGGTGGCGTTAGAGGGGCGGCTGAAGAGGCAGAAGTGTTGTGAGAAGTAGTTGCGCAGCTCTCTAGAATGAGCTGAACCTGCTAGCAAAACAATCTGCTGGAACATGATCTGTCTTTTTCTGCGCACTTATTCAGATATTTAGATTCAACTAAGTCAATATCCGAAAAATAATACATTTTCAAAAATAATTAACTTCCTCATCGCTATGTTGTAGCGTGCCAACAATGCCTCATTACGTGCCAAGGCTGCCATCTATTTGCTATCCCTGAACTAAAGTATAGTGAGCAACGGCGTAGATAAAAAATAAACACTTTATTTTAGCTTTGCAGCAAATAAAATCAAATAACGGTTATTAAATATATTCGCCCTTAACTTAAAAATTTATAAATAAATGCTGCTGCTTCTTCAATTATTTTGATGGAATAATTATATGGAGAATCAATGGTTCTACTTTTAGTGAAATTAAAATTCTAAATGGGATATAACCGGGCAATGCAAATAACTCCCTGAGGAGCGCCAGCTAAAATCAGCGCGAATTTATTCCGCTTTTATCTTTCATGCTCCACAAATCATGCATCCTAGCCGTATTGGACCCGTGGGACACACACGTACAAATGGCGGCCTATATTTAAGGGTAATCTAGCGAGTAGGAGCAAAGCTCGGAAATCATATTTTTTGCCTCGCACTAAAAGTCAAAATCAGTTAAATCTTTGTTACCATAAATTTTCTAACATCGGTAAAATTTTATCCCATTGTTTTTTTAAAGCAGCAATGGAAAATTAATTAATTTCCAGAGAGTGTTTCCTTGAAAAATTAAAGAAATATTTTTTTAAACTCTTTGATTAGCCAAATTCATTTTGACGTATGCGTATTTCTCTGTCATATCTCTCTCGCGCAATGGAAGTATTTGTTTTATTCTTAAATCAATTAGTTATTTTTTAATGCCAGATACTGATAAAACGTTAGTACAAACATGAGATATGTGAGCATGAAATTAACGCATTCTCATTAAGGGAATCCAAACGTCTCCGGATACAATTTTTCTAATTTGCAACAATACGATTCCTTTATTTCCAATAACGATTAAACCTCACAGCGATTCGCGCATAAGATACGGTCCATACGTTAAGAATCCTTTGGTTCGACATTTGATCTTAAATGCCGTAGTTGCATGGACCTTGAATTTATCCCAATCCAATGCAATCCTAAGAGCAAATTCCGGGCGTCGAATACACTGATTTATTCAGACGATTTTGCTCGCTCCTTGGCGACTTCTCCCTGCCCCCCCCCTCTTCCTATTCTAAGACTCCTTTCTCCCCCCCCCCCATTTACTTCTCACTGTTCGGAATTGGAATTCGGAGACCTCGTTCACTACCAATACCCGCCCTTCTGCCCTCTCCCCCGCCGCAGCAATGCAGAAACTGGGACCTTGATTTTCATTTACATTAATCGGCACCGCGTCCAAAAACGAGGCCACCTGAGGGCATTGTCAAGTACTCGGGCAGACACTATTCTCCCTTCCACCTTCTCGCCCTTTATTCCCCTCCCCCTCCTCTAGTTCACTTCTCTCCTCCTCTCTCCTTAATTTTCTCCCCTCCTATCCTCAATTTCCTTCTCCTCTACTACCCCCTCCTCTTAATTTCTCTTTCCCTTCCATTATTGTCTCATACCCTCCTCCGTCCTCTACCGTCTCTACATCTCTCTCTCTCTCTCCCTATTCTGCTGCATTTTTACCTTCCTTTTTTTGGCAACGCCATGCGAATAGGATCGTCTCTTTTTTTTTTTGCCGGAGCTCCCTAGGCTGTTCTCTATTCATTCAGGTTCGTGGTGATTGCATGCCTCTTTCTCTCTTGCTCTCGAACCTAGTTGCATCCAATTACGTTTCCTTTTTCAATACAACTTTTCTTTAATTTTTTTCTCGTCTAATTAGTCCCATACTTTCGAGTCACGGCAATATAGTACGTAGGTTCTCAGACATTTGGACTCATTTCAGAATATATTTCATGAGCCATTTTCGCCTAAATTAACGCGATTTTTCGGTTCCGCGCTGGATCTAGATTGGTTATCTATTTCGCCATATTGATAATACGCCAAGGGAATTAAACGAAAAAATTAATAGGCAACGAGTGAAAACCGAGATCAAACTGTTTATTCCCATTCCATTATCCGTTTCACGAGTAACTATTATTCTAATTGTGGCAACCGTATGTTTTTTCGACATTATATATATATATATATATATATAAACATAAACTTATGGAAGAGGAAAGGTAAATGAGTATATTTAGGGCAACTAGGTGTTAAAGGAAACCCAGTGAGCACTTACCGGAAGGAGAGCCGTTGGGGTGTTGGAAAGACATATTTGTAGAAGTTATTGGAGCTATCGGGATAGTTATATATATATATATATATATATATATAAACTTATGGAAGAGGAAAAGTAAATGAGTATATTTAGGGCAACTAGGTATTGAAGGACACCCAGTGAGCACTTACGGGAAGGAGAGCCGCTGAGGTGTTGGAGAGAGACTTTTGTAGAAGTTATTGAAGCTTTTGGGATGATACCTTCGTCAGCACAAGACACACACACACATATCCTCATTTCAATTTCCCATTTTTCGTATTAACATGTCTTTCACAATCCGTGATACGCACATGTAATCTAACCAATATTTATCGGTGACTTTTTAATGTATTTCTCATAGGTTTTTAGGGAACATTGAGTGCGCCGAGAAGCACTTCGACTGATGATGATGATTCCAACGATTTCCCCCACTCGTTGAAAAAAGAAATTCAAGGACAGAATTTTTTTCTAATGAGTGCCAACCGAGAGACTATCAGCTACATTCGCCTTTTCGAATGCATTACTCCGTCCCCGAAAAATAAATCTATTATATTCCGACCAATCCTCGAATATATTACGATGACGAATGATTATTCGCGTTTAAAGAGCTCCCTTTACGTATTCAAATATTCTCTTCCGTTATTTGCAATCGGGGGAGGATTATCGGAGGGTTTCTTTACCGACAAAAGGGGAAAGAAGCACCAGACAAGGGGAGGCGGTGAGATAGAGAAAAGTCGAGAGATTGGAAGGGAGATAACGACTGGTGTTTGGGAGAGGGAGGGGGGGGAGAAGGAGTTGGTTCTTGAGGGAGAGGAAGCACGGCCTAGCAGGTTGGCGGGCAATCGGAGAGATTTAATGGTGCGAGGTTTTAAGAAAAAGAGGGGAGCGAAGTAATAATGGAAATAAGTTGTGGTGTTTGGTTATGCGCTCTATGGGCGTGTGATGAGAAAGGTAGTGAGTGAGTGAGTGAATGCGGGGGGGAGATAGAATGGGCGGAGAGATAAAAAGAATTCAGGACGAGGAGTTGATAGGTAAATGAAGTAGGGTAAGTTGGGAGGGGTTGGAATCACAATTCCATAGGAAACCAAAGAACTACAAAGAGATTTTTGGGAGGGGGGTGAGGCACGGCGCTCCATGCCCTGCAGTTTGTGCGGGACTTTAACGTTATCCGGGAAACGGGAGTCGATTTAGGGTGTGGGAGTCATAGTTTGGGTTTATAGAGCTGAACTGTTGCGTTCCCGCGGTCGTCATGGTGATGGAATTTGTTTTATTCGTCTTTGATAGACGATGCCGTATTTTGAGTAAAATTTAATTTTAATCTATTTATAATCGCTTAAATATGTCGTTACATTTGAATAATCACACGTAGAATAAAACTTAAAATTTACATCGTATTTTGGGAAGCTTTTATTATTAAACTCAATATATTTAGCGACAAACGTAATGGCAGGGTTTTGCCGGTTATTGGAACTTTTTGTAACATTTCTAAGTATTTCATATCACGTCAAAAATGATTTACGAGTGAGTTTTTGAAATAAAAATATATTGAAACTCATATCTCTCTAGCGAAAACAATTATAATCTCTTTGACAAATTACACGAAGACAGTAAATTATACATTATAAATGAATACACACGCACACAGAGTCGTACGTATGCTTTCCCACTCGTCCGTATATGCATATCTAACAAACTATACCGTCAAGGTTAATTTGTCCGCCGATTATTTTCCTGCTCGCATTCTGTGCAAAGACATGAATACAACTGTGGACGAGGAATTCCGCGAAACATCTCCTGGATCGTACCGGAAGCCGAAGAAGGGCAAACTGAGAGAGTCCGACGATAAGGAAGTGGAGAGGGTCGAAAGAGTCGATTCTTCGGTGGGAAGAGAGAGAGAGAGAGAGAGGAAAAAAAATGTACACGTATCCGAGATTTGCACTGGTGAATCCGCGGAATGGGATATTTTGTAGTAAACGTGGGCCCAGAGGCTGGAACATGGGAAAGAAGGACTAGTTGGGTGGTCGAAGCGGACATTAAGGGACGCATAGGCGACGGCGGTGGATGAGAGCGTATCTTCCCTCCCTCCCTCCCTCTCTCTCTCTCCCAACGCGATTCAGGAGGCCTTCGGAATCTCCGTGCTCACCTCCTCTCCGGCGATCGGTAGGGCCGTGGGATCGGAATTATGCAAATGCGGCCCGCCGAGAAGAGAGGCTCCAAATTTATTCCTTCTCTCTTTTTTACCCAGCCGCCTCCTCTCTTTCTTTGCATTCGCATCCTTCCTCTCTCTCTCTAGCCTTTCCGAGTGCCTCCATTAGCTTCATCACCTATCTCTCTCTCTCTTTCGATTCTTCGAATTCTCTTCGCTCCACTCTCACCTCTCCACATTCTTTCGTCACCATTTTTCGATTCGCGTTCCTCCATCACCTTTTCAATGCGATCCATTTCTGCCTCGTCATTTCCCTTTTTTCCTCTCTTTTCTACTTCTGGTAATATATTTTTTTGTAATTTCATTATACACTGTTTTTGGCATTATGGTGAAATACGATAAATTAGTGCCTACTAGATTTTATATGATTTATTCGAAGTGTATATACAAGTTATATAAGCATTTTCTGCTTTATTACATAATAAGTACTTTCTATTTATATGCAATTTGTCACCTATCCTTCACCTACTGTAAACATTATATTTATTTCGAATTGTATACTGCAAAGCCGTATTGCAAATTTTAAACTTTTCAATATGTTTGGATGGAATGGAATTTTTTTTGCGTCATTCCTGCCAAGTATTCACTTTTATCTTTCGTTCTATTTCTTTACCCCCTTAACTCCCTCTTTCCTTTTCACATGAAATTCTTTCATCTCGTCCTCTTACTCATCCGCTACTCTTGAGCTACCGTTTTCTGTTTTCTTCCTGCATCCTCCAACCTCCATTCTACAGAGCCTTATTTACTCCTACGCCTTGTTCTCCGCACTCCTTTCCATCTCTTCTGCATTCCTCTCCCCATCTTTTTCCTCCCCGTCTTCCTCCTCCCCGTTCGAGTTCTCCCTCTCATCCACTCTTCCTTCCCCACTCCGCCAATACGGCTTATGTTCGACGTGGAATTCTTCGTCGGTCGGTAGGAGCGTTTTCGAAAAATTTAATATTTATTTTATTTCCATGCCGCGGACGTACTACTTCGGTCTGATTGCTTTCGTATCTCCTCTTCATGCTCCAACGCACCTAATTCAGGAGGATGGCGGAACAAATATTTTAAAAGCGTTTTTTATTTCGTTTTTATCTCTGCAGAATTTCCTCGTAATATGGACGTGAACGGAGAGTAGAAGTTGTCACATTTGATTTTTTTTTTGCGGGAGCTTCCTTTTGTTCGTTCTTCTTTTTCGGGCCGACGTCGAGATCGCTTCATTAACGTAAGTACGATTTTTTTGTTTGCTAAATAGGACGGAACTTACGTTAGTTGCGGCTCGGTCTCCGCGAGAGGTGTCGATGAATGTTCCGCTCGAGATCGTTCGATTAGAATGCTAATGCAATGAAGGGAATGCGGCGGGACAGCGAGAATTTGGCGACGTTGGCTTTTTAAAGATAAAAAAGCAAACGAATTTTCGAATCATAATTTACGGGCAGTGCCGCGCACCTTTATTTAAAGTTATAATACTGAAACTAATTATCCTGGTTGAAATTTTAGTATATATTCATTTAATCTCGAAAAAAAAATGCCCGTGGTTAGTTGAGATTAATTCTACCAGTTTTATTTTATAACTTGCTCTTATTTTAATGACTGTAAGATGCAGTGTCAATATTAAAAATAGAATGATAACCATTGTGCATCCACATAAGCCAAAATAGGAAATTAGTTTTCTGCCAGTTTTGGATTAATGTTTCTGAATTAAGAGGCGACGGTCTTGGTCCTATTTTTTTTAGTATACCATCATAAATTCACATATTAAAAAGACATAGGAACAATGGCGATTATACTTTCTTTGGTTTAAATACAAATTAGGTTTCATTTTATTTATAAAATGATCAAAATTCGAAAGATATAAGCGTAGGTACCCTTTAATATACAAAAATGGTGTGCTTGATCAAAATCATCATGGAAGGTTTGATTTGATCTCACAATAAAATATGGCCCACTTTTAATATTTTCTTTCGGAAAAATGTATCATAGAGTTAATGAAGAAGACTTGGATTTAAAAATAATATATCTAATACAAAATTTCCTTAAAATATGAAATTTTGAAAAATGATACCACACATTTATCTGTCCCACATTTTCTTGGTAATATTAATTTCTCAGAAATGCATTTAAATTAGGCATCCAATTATTTTTTCAAGCAGGTCTCTCCTCCAGTTAATATATGCTACTCAAATAATACCCCTTTATTTCTGAGCGAAAAACTTCAGAACAAATCTGTTACGCCTCTCTCTCTCTTACACACACACAAAGCTCCCTAGGGCTTTCTTAAAGAGCCTAAAATTGAGGCAAATTAGGCATTGCAGAGTTACAACTAAAAATAAAGAAAAAGAAAACGATGCTACGTAGGAACCTCTCGCTTCCCTCTTCTCCATCCAGGCTCCGTTCTTACGCTGCCTGGAGAGGATCACGCAATGTTTGTGCGTGTTATTTATGCATTTACCCTTTCCGCGAGGAAGAAAGAGAGAGGTGAAGCCTTTTAACTTTCTTCTTTACTTGGTTTTCCTGCGTAGCGCGTGGGGTTGGGCAAATTGAGAGAAAAGAAAGGGATTTGGCAAGGGCGTTGCAATGGGAAAAAACGGGGAATATCAGGGGAGAGAGAAAGAAGCGGAGTGTAGGAGGGTTGCTTTTCAAGGGCCGGAATTCTCTTAAAGTCTGAGAGAGAGGGAGGAGACGTTGTGTATGAGGGTGGAGATGGGGTCGACGTGTAAGGGTGGGGGGCAGATAGGGCGAGGGAGAGCCATCGTTCTGTTCACGGATGAGTCAGACTGCGGGAAACATAAGTGGTGATGGTTTCGAACGCGTTCGGGGGATGGAGAGGGTAGAGAAGAATACAAGATTACCAAAGGGATGTTTCTGGGTACACATCATGTACATGGCAGTCGACGAGATTTAATGGTATACAAACATACATGGCGGTAACCATTCGAGGGCCTGGTTCGAGTGGAGTTTAAAGATTCGAGTGAATATATGAGTGACATTTATTGTTCGTCATCGCTTACGTAATTCCACTTCATTGCGTACTACAATACAGTAGAATAGGGTATTTATGAGAATAATTCTAAATTGGAATAAAATAATATGGGTTTTTCGCTTAGATAAACCAACATAATGAGAAATGTGAACTATTTGCCTAATATTATCACAGATAATAGAATATTGCCTCATCGATTCGTGATTTTACTATTTTTAATGATATATCTCAAGAAGTAAGGAGGCTGCTCTGTCAAAAGTTCGAAGACTTACGGAGCCATTACAGAATTGAAAAAAAATTGCTTAAGAATTCTACTTTGAGCCATTTGTTCAGAATTGTACCTTGGTGTGGAATAAACAAGACACTCGCCTACTTTCAAACAGTGTAATAGATAGAACTAGGGGAATTGAGGGCTTGAAGAAGGTTGGAATCCGATTTAAAATAATGGCGTTGAGGGCGTTCAGCAGTGAAAAATTTAATAAAGAGAATATTTTTCCATGATACATTAAATGATAAATTATTATTTGGAATAGAATTTGTACTAACTAAACTTATACGTATTTAGATTTAAAAAGGGCGTGTGTTTTTAACATTAGAACGGCCGGCCTTAGCCTGCCCCCTTGGACGTCCACGGGGATCAATTTGATCCATTGCGAGTTATCAGCAAACCTATGCGTAACAAGGAGAGGGATGAAATTATAAAATGAATGCCACTATATTTAGAGGCCATTTATAAACTTAGTTGCTTTTGGAGACCATTTATGCAGTGTATAGTCCATGTCAAAACACTATTAAAAACACATTTTACCATTAATACGGTCAGATAATTTATTATTTGGCCTCTTTCCAACGAATTTGAAGTAGAATCGTCCAAGAAATCAAGAAAGAATCCGTAATGAAGAATGAAAGACATCTTTTGTGAAGGTACAGTATTGCTACTATATCCACCAGTTATATATTGCTTTATATTTTCTTAGAACGTTTGAACCAATTTTGAGGTTGTCCTCGACAGTTGCACAACCAGCTACTTGCAGCCAACACATAGTATGTACTTCACTTGAGCGGTACACCGGCCACACGCAATTTTCTTACATTTGGTGCACTTAACCTTGGTCTTATTCCTACTGCAATTTTTCTTTACTTGGTAATTACTACGTTTGAAGTAAACTTATTAATCAGATTCACACACATCGGGTTCTGGGACTATTTGAACATCCTGAGTTTTCACATATTCAGATCGTAGCTCTTCTGCAAGTTTTTGAAGGAAGAGCCTCCTCGAGATCTTCTTACCGGTAACAGCCCTATAGATTACCAAAGCCGCTAGCCTTGTTTTCTTCGAAATTCGATCGCTCGTACTGGGGGATCAAACTGATCCCCGTGTACGTTGAAGGTAAATTTATGATTTATCTATAAAATAGTGGACTGTGACACTCCCGCTCCTATGCTCACAAAGTAGCTATTAAATGATGAAAAGTCACAGGAGTAAATGACACTGTCACTTCCCGTTGTCAAATTACATCCATCTAAATTCAAGAAAGGATCAAAATGATCCCCTAGGACGTTCTAGTGACAAAGCGAATCGGTCTCTTGAATTATTATAGGATGATAAAACAGAGAGAAATATTTTAACTTATAGACGACTTGAGAGAGAAAGAGAACTATCAAGATAGAAATATGACTGGAGAATATAGGAGTATGTGAAGAACCAGTTTAACAATTATTTATCACGGATCTGAGGACAGATTACCTGTGAATATGATGATAGTTATAATGTTTATTAGAAAAAAAGAAGTCTACTTACAGGCATATAGTTATTGTCTATATAATTCAGCGTAAGGTAAGTATGAGATGCGGTTGGATTTGAAAGGAGAATTGCATTCCCCGTGCCATTAATATGTATCATTCAATCATCACGCATCGGAATCATTAATAATTTGCACCCAAAATTTGGTTACATGCTAAATAATATTAATATTTTAATAAATTTTATTGGTATATAATGGGATATATTACATTAAATCAATTAAATCAGAATTAAGAACATATAGCCAAAAGCTCCGGTGTCCAAAATTACTCGCAGAGTTAAACATAAAAGTTGACTCGGTTGCTATTTATCGCTTCAATTCTAATTTATCAAATATGGCCTCATTAAAGTTAAAACTTCTACTAAAGTAAGAATCAATACCAATCCTCGCTATTGACTTAAGATTTCGCTGCTACTTGGATCGGATAAAACAGCTTTTAACGTGACCAAAGAAAAATTTGACGGAGTAGTAGGTCGAGAGGGAAACACGTTCAAAAGGAGTCGGAAGAACGTGTTTTTTTTACTACGAGAAGGCGGAATATAGAGGAGCGGCCGCGGCCTTGTTGCTACGGAATGAAATTAGAATGGGAAGGAGTAGGAGGGAGTGGTGAGTAGAGATGCAAAGAGAGAGAGAGATTGGGTAAGGGATGTGTAGGGGGAGTGTGAGGTAGAAATGGCGGGAGGATTCGGCTAAAGATTGAAGTGGCTCCGAGGATTGTGTGGGAGGAAAATCGACTCGATGGATATAGGAAGGAGGTGATATGAAAGAGAGAGAGAGAGAGAGAGGACGCTAGGATATAGGACGGGTTTCTATTTAAAGGAGGGTGTATACTGTTTTATTTTGGTTGTAACGCTAAAGTTGGGGCGAATCGTGGAGTAAATAAGGACCACAGGAATCGAAGATTTTCTCCTTTTTTGTCGCAGGAAGTACCTTCGTTTCGCAATATAAAGAAAGGATGTGACGGAGGAGTCATGCGATTCACACAATAGAGGGGGCTAAAAATATACCTTCAGAATATATCTGGTCAAATTTTACGAAAAATTGGAACTTTTTTCAGTTTCCTTTCAATATGGGTCATTTTACGTAAATGTCCGGAGAATTACCCTTCGTAGAATTACCCTTCGTAGAATTACCCTTCGTAGAATTAACGTATTTTTATTAACAGGTTAGAAAAAGGAACGGGGGGGTAATTAAAACCCACTAAATGAAAATAATTTTAAACAGATTGTTTAAATATTAATTTAAATGTAAGTAAAATGTTCAGTTTACAAATAAAAATACAAATAAGTCAAAGGATGACAGTTTTTATGGTAGTCATTCGTAGTACAGCAATCTATGGTGTTTATCATCCATGTAAATCGGTCCTCTGCCTTTCATCAGCGGCGCAATTTTCGTAGTTGATTGTTTTTCGACTTTTCCTGCTACAGGCAAACGCTAACAACATGTTCAAATGAAGTTCGCCTTGTGTACCTTTTTGTATTTTTCATTTTTGGCTGGGAGATGACTGCAAACAAGTGAGAACAACCGCTGTCAAAGGAAGGGTACTCTGTGTTGTAACTGTATGTTTAAAATAAAATATCTAACCAACAAAGGACATGGTCATATAATAGAATTTACGAGTGATAATACAAAGTTTACAACGTTCTATTTGCCTTTTAACAAGGTGAAAAATCATTTACAATTAAAAGGTGGGCACAAAGTACGACCTCCATTGGTATTGCGATGGTTAATACTATCGATGTTCCAACATGAAGAAAATGTACAGAGTAGATCACATGATAGGCTTTTAATGAAGAAAAAGTCTTACTTTACCATGCAAATCATTTTTAGCTATGTTATTAGATGATCTGAAATTGTTTCTATTTAAATACTGCAAAATAACTCCGCTTGCCTTGTTCAATTCTTGCTGTTCTGTTATTTTACACATTTTTACTTTCTCCATATACGTAGTACGTATAGAGAAAGTATTGTTTTCATGAAAAAAATCGAATTCGAGATTTCAACGAAAATAAACGTTTTGAAATCCCCTGGACACGTTTTGACCGTTTTCTCGATGATGTCTCTGTGTGTCTATGTGTCCGTATGTGTGTGACAAATTCTGCGTGCGCTCTAACTCAAAAACTATTCATCAGATCAGCATGAAATTCTATATTTGTGATTTTATATATATTCTTACGATTTGTATATATATATATATATATATATATATATATATATATACAAAAATTCAGTTTTAAGTGAAATATTTAAAACTAAAATTTGACATGAGTAAACCGCTACTTCCGGATGACCGATTAATAATATATATATATACATATATATACATATATATATATATATATATATATATTTTTTTTTGGGGAACTAGGTGTTGAAGGAAGGAAGGAAGAGTTGTGTCTCTCTTGTGCTGACGAAGGGATCATCCCGAAAGCTTTAACCTCTACAAATGTGTCTCTCCAACACCTCAGCGGCTCTACTTCCGGTAAGTGTTCACTGGGTTTCCTTCAACACCTAGTTCCCCAAAATATCCTTACTTACCTTTCCTCTTCCTTAGTATATTTATATATATATATATATATATATATATATATATATATATATAAGTTGTACCTAGATATCATTTTTTTTCTACAACTCTTGTCTGCACTAAATTTTCATTTGAGTAATGTTTCAAGAGATATATATTCAATTTTCTTCGAAATTGACTGTTAATGGGCAGCTCGCGCGCGTGGTAATGACAACAATTGAATCGCTAGCGCTTAAGCGTGTAAGTTGAACTGCTCCTATCGCCGTATTTATTTGATTTTAGTTGACAACTTACCTATGGAGAAAGTCATGCGTTGGACACGTCAATTTATTACAAATGAAAATTGTGAAAATTAAATATTGTTATAAAAAATAATAAAAATTGTATTAATTCAGACAAGGAGTTTGACGAATAACGTCCTTCCTATATCCATAAATAGCACATGTGCATATCGGTGAGATATCAGCCTTCATCAGTCGTTATTCACCTATTAAATTATTGTGGTTATCGTAGAGACATAAATAATCAATCTGACTTCATCCATAAAGTGAGCCCTCGTGAATTGACGCGAAGAAAATGAAAAAAAATAACGTTTTCCTCATTACCCATCTGTCAATCCTCCTCGTTTTATTTGCGTTCATTAGACACAGGCTTCATCCCGCGGACGAAAACCAAATTAAATAATCGATCGCCTTCGAATCGATATTATTCATTAGCGTTTAGCGAGCGCCGAAGAGAGAAAAAAATATGCCGCCGTCGCTTTCGCTCCGTCGATGATTGCGTATTCGTCTTTTACGCGGGTGCGAATTTCGTTCGAACATTTCTCTAGTGTGAATGTCGCGTCTGTTCCCTCGTTTCTTTTTCCTCAATTTTTTTTCCTGATACTCCTCCGCAGAGCCTTTTGTCCAATTCCGCGACATATCCACCTGAAGTGCCATCCGAAAAAAAAAAGAGGATCATCTCTCCCCTTACAAACACGCTTTTCGTTTATCTACCTTGTTATCTCTCTCTCTCTCTCTTTCTCTCAATATACGCTCACTCTTTTCCTCCCTGATAATCCTTTTTTCCTGCCTCCATATCCTTTCTCCTCCTACATATATAATCCTTTCTGCCTCCGCTGCTCTCACTTGATCTCGTGTTTCGTACCTAGTTCTGACTCCTTAAACCCTCTTATTCCTCCAACACGTCTAATTTTCTCCGACTCGCAGTATTCCTATTCTCTATCTACGTCATGATTGCTACGACATCTCCTTTCGCTCTGTCCACCACCACCTCCTTACCCTCCTTATCTGTGCACTTGTTTAGGGAAATGTCCAAAGCTGGCTAATTTTGTGGTCTCCCGAATGATATTTTATAGAAAATCCGAAAGAACATCTTCAAAAGAAACTGCTACTGAAACTTAATAGAAAGCAACCACATCCTGAAGTTCAAGTGCTTTTGTAATAATACTCTTGAGAGAATTTTTCAGGTAAAAACGCCTCAGTTGAAGTTAAAACTTGCTGCAGATGCACATCTCTTGTCTCCACGTTCCTTTTGTTGGCGCGACTTCGCAGCTATAATTACAGTTTAAACCCCTGTGGCTTTTAATATCAAAGCCTACCCTTCTGATGCCGAAATCGGTGGACATTTACCTGTCTGCAGTCTATACTTAGGTAGGAACGCACACAACCAATCACCCCCCTTCCTCCGACACTCACATACACGCGCATATATACCGTCTTTACCAAAGTTTTCTTCACTATCCCGATCTCTTTACTGCACTCTCTTCACCTTGCTACCTTAGTGTCTTTTCCTTCATTTTTCTTCGATACAATGTAATCCTATTTCTTCCATTCACTCACTCCCCTTCTTAAATACTTACGTATAATCTTCATCACTTTCATTCTCTATCAATTTCTGCTTTCTTATTCTATTTCCCTAGCGCATTTCTCTTCTCATTTTTTCCAACCGACTCTCCATATCCGTTTCTACATTTGTCTCTTTACGCCACTGTTTTTCGTTTCTTTTTATTGGGCACACTCTAGCGTCCCTAATTTAACTTCTTTCTTTGTTCCTTCCTTGTTTATTCCTTTCCCTGTGTATCTTCAAACTTTCCAATTTTCTTTCTCTTTCGTATGAGCATTTTTTTTCAGAAGCGCCGCCCTTAATCCTTACAGGAAAGGGACTCCCAAAAACTGGTTCAATAGGGGGTAGGACTACGGAGGAGGAAGATATATATATATATGTATGTGTGTGTGTGTGTGTGGAGAGAGAGAGAGAAGGATTCGATAGAGGGAAGAAGGGAGGAGGGAATGGATAAAGGGGAGGGAGGCTTAAGAAAGAGGGTGGATCAGGCCGTCTCCTCCTATTTTATTTCTCGCCGCTGACGCAGTCGAAGCCCGAGGATCTTGAACGTAGGGGCGCCACCTACGGTGGGTGTCCTCCGTACCTTCCCACAAACCCCCTTAGCTCCTCCTCTCCAACGTTTCTCTCTCTCTCTCTCCACCTCTTCCTCTTCTACCTACGCTCTTTTATACCCTCGCCTCCGTTGTATTTTCTTGCATTCTTTTCTCCTTCTCATCCTCCGCTTACATCAGGGCCTCCCTTTTATCTCCATTTTTCCTCCTTCCGTCATCCCCTCTCCCATCTCGTTCCATCCTTCTAAACATATTTTCTTCTCATCCATATATATATATATATATATATATATAGGATTGCAACTAGTAGTTGAGAGGGATAGGAGGGAGCCAGTGGACACTTACTTGGTGTTGTGGACGTCCATGGCGATAGAGTTAGGCTTTTGCTTGGAGCTTTCGGGCATCCGCCCTTCTTCGGCACAAGAGTATTACTAAAACTAAAACTAAGTGTCTCACTGGGGGTAGAGGGGATGGGAAGAGGATGGAGTTCGTGGGAAGGAGGCTAGGGTGTGTGTGTGTGTGTGTGTGTGTAAAGGGAAAGAGAGCTATCAAGACATGAGGAAAACTGCGGAAAATAGGAGTATATGGAGAACCAAGTTTAACCTAGAATAATCACGGACCTGTCAACGGACAGACTACCTACGATGATATATATATATATATATATCTTCCTCTTGCGCGACGTAATTTCGCTACTCTGTGCAATATTATTCCTTTAACTTCGATATCACGCGTTTTCTTTACTTCGTCGGCGTCCTTTTCGCGTCCCTTTACGAAAAATCATAAGAGAATTCCGTTTTCCTAATCTGTCTTAGAAGCTCGTCCGTTCAATTTAATTGTCAACTGTAACATCCGACTTTCATTTTATCCGTTTATCTTGGTCTTCGTAAAGTCAGAGCCATTGCTGTTACTATATGTTAGTTGCATATATTCTGATTATTAGGACTCTTTGAATACAAAACATACCAACCTCTTATATTAAACAAGTTCTATCTTTTCAAATGCTTTTACAGGCAACTATCTCAATTTTTGGTTTATTCTGAAAAAAAAATGACTTAAACTACAGGGTTAGGAATAATTTCATTTGACAACATTTCTCATAGATATAATTATATATTTTATTATGTACTGAAAATGTGGATTGCTATTCATGGCATCGTTAAATTACAGTTTTTATCACACTGCAATGTTGCTATCAGAGCTGCAAACCACTTCAAAATTTGGAGGTGGTTCGGTTCTTAATTTTTGGAAGCGGTTCGGTTCATGGTTCGGTTCAGACGGGAATTTTGACAAGTGGTTCGGTTCGGTTCAACTAAATTAATCATTTGAAATACTATCCAGAAATAATTTATCCAATATATACATTACACATTCAGTATCAATCTGTAAGTAAATCAATCAGCAGTCATTATTATTTTAAATGATAGAAGAATTTATTTAAGGAAAGGAAAAATTTATATTTAAAAAATTTATATTACAATCCCATCTTCATCCTATATATTACGCGCGTAGTGAAGCTGCGTCCGTCAGTGCGTATGAAGCCTCGCGTAATTATATCGGCGTATTTCTCGAGAACCGTTCGTCGTAAAGATATGCGGTAAACGGCGTTTTGTTTCTAGTGGCTATAAGGTCCCTGGAAAAATATTTTCTTTTGCTAAAGTGTCCCGGGTACGAATCCAGGAGACAATTATATTTTCCCATAAGTTTACACGGGATTTTCGATTTTTCAGAGTGCAAGGTTTTTTTCCTTCGCGCATTAAAATACGTAAATATAGACCGATTTTCTTCTTTTTTGCATTTTTCGACGGATAAAGCTTTATACTATCTTATTCTTTCAATGTTTACACGTTATGCGGTCGAATATTTCAGAAATACGCATTCATTTTCGAAAATTTTCAGATTTTTCGTACTCATTCCGGACGTTGCCAAGGAGACTCTCATTTTTGCCTCCGATTCATTTTAAGGCCAATTAAACCTTCAAATAGACGAAAGATAAGCGTTATTGTTATTTTATCTTCATAGATAATCAAAATAAACGATTGCATTGACGTCGCCTTTATAGTAGGTCCTGTAAGAAGTTAAAAGCAGTCGTTGATAGACACTTGTAGGAAAGCGACTGTTTGTGAGTTTGTCTATAAGGGTGCAACGATAATCATTGGAACTAAGGCTAGGTAGAATTAAAAATTTTTCCCCTTTGAATATACCGCGATATTAAACTAGCATTGAGTAACTCTGTGACATTGTGATCACGTAATTGCTCTATTATATTGCTGTAAAATCGCAGAAAATTTCAAAATGCCAAGGGGTAGACCAGTGAAAAGGAGAGCTATTAGCCTAGCTACAGCTTCCAGAGAAAGGAAGAGGAGACAGAGATCAAAGGAAGAGTATTGTAGGAAAGAGAGAGAAATAGATGCGGAAGCTCATAGGATTTCCAGTGTAGATGAGGAGCGGAGTGTACAAGAAAGACAAAGAAATAGGGAAACACGTCAAATGAATAGGAAACAAAGATGATCTAATCTAGGGCCGAAATATTTAGATTATTTGCAAGCGTAGCTGCAACGGGCTGCTAGTCTTCATTTATTTATATTTTTTTAAATGGTATTTTTGATCCTAACGTGATTTTTATGTGGATAACAATAGTATCAGAGAGGAAAGAGTTAGGCACTCTTTCCTTTGAAGCAAACCCGCTGTTTTTTCCAATGGAAATTCCTGGTCTTTTCGTTGGTCCGTACTTTGTGGATTGAGATCGAACCGAAACCGAACCACTCGGGCAAAAAATTACGGTTCGGTTTTCGGTTCATTGAAAAATTAATCAGTGGTTTCGGTTCGGTTCGCGGTTCAGCAAAATGGCTGCTGTTCGGTTCGGTTCAGCGGTTTGGTTCGGTTCGGTTTGCAGCTCTGGTGACTATGATTATTATTTTATTCCTTATGATGATTTTCATTGCTTTACTTCATGTTTCCTCATAACTTATTTAGATGTGTTTAAAAATAATATTTAATGGATTTATTTCTCGAATTAAAACGTATCGATGTATTTCGTGGTTAACTTGCGTACCCGTGTGTTTTATTATCTTTCGTCCTTTTTTCCATTACGTACTATTGTTTATTACGGGAATTTCCATTTCAATTTATATCCGTCTGTTATATATTTCACTTTTTTCCTTTCCTTCCTCACTCAGTAGTTTATTCCTCCCTCTCGTTTCCTCATATTTTTATCTTCTTTTCCCTTATCCTACTGTACCTTATTTCACTTCCCTTGCCCTCCATTTTCCTCTTCCCGTGTTTATATGGCCACAATGATGTCACTCTTTAAGACACGGAACCACCATGGTGAGGCGGGAAGGGTTCCCCAGCACTACGCACTCGCCCTTTCTTTAAAGTCCCAACCCCTAAAAAAACTCAAGAGACGTTTCGTAAAGCCAGCCATTCCGCGTCACCTCCCTTAAACCCTCTATTTTCTTCCAATATCAAAGTCTCGCCCAACCCTCTTATCCATCCTCTCCCCCCCCCCTCTTACCCATCCCTTCCCCATCTCCCCATCACACTCTCCCCCCCCCCCCCTTTCCCCTCCATTCTCTCCGCTCACAACATCTCATTTCCTGCCGCTGTTACTGCTCCTGTGGAACAACCATTCAGTCCTTTCCGGACTCCAGCATCCTTAACCACTTCCGGTTGCGGGTTTGTGTGTGTGTGTTGCACATGCAATGAAAGGTGCGCAGATGCGGAACTCGTTATCGTTATGAAAAATCAATATAGATGGATTAACTCCTGTTTCTCAATTGCTGGCGTTGATGGAAAAAATGTTCGCCTTGAAGTTTGAGAAGGGACTTTATAAGAAAGGCGGTTTTTTTTATTTTGAAAAAGTAGGTTGGTATTTTCGTAAATTGTCTCTATTATTAAAGCCTGAATTATATTTTTGAGTCTACAATCAAGTCCATAGCGGTTCATGGAAATCTTGAAATATTTCAAGTTTGTTGGAAAATTTATTGATTACCAAATTTATTATACCAAAATTAATAGCAAGAGGCAAAGTCGACAAGGCTCAAAGTTTTACATCCAATGTGAAAATTTTCTTTGTGATATTGGAAGAAGAAGGGTGACGCATTAATTTAAATTTCGGTAAAAACTGATTCATAAGAAAAATTAACACAATTCTTGACACAGAAATAGATCCACTTCTAAAGATTGGCTAAAGAAAATTACTCTATCTTCTTCTACTGACGACAGTAAATGTTTAATCCCAAATTACGAATGAGTATTTAAATGGATTTATTTTTATATATTAATAAATCAATTTTGATAAGATATTTTTTAATTGTCGTGCATGGCCGATAATATATACTTATCGGTATATGAAGGAAGGATTATAAGAACAGCGAAATACGCGGATGATCAAGAACTTCTAGCAAGAAAGGAGAAGGAACTCCAGAAAATGATAAATAGATTAGTGATAATAGGTAGATAATATGGTATGGAAATAAATACAGAAAAATCAAAGGTAATGCGAATATCAGATAAAGAAGAAGAAAACTTGACAATAAGTATTGGAGGAAAGCTATTAGAACACGTTTCACACTATAAATAAGTTGGAGGCATCATAACGACAGAAGCAAAATGTACCGATGAAATCAGGACTAGAATAAAGAAAGAAAAAGCTGATTTTGGAAGAAAGAAGCTCCTACTTACGAGGAATATAAAGGAGGATACCTCAAGGAGTTGATAAAATGCTATGTATGGAGTATAGCTTTGTATGGGGCGGAAACAGGAACGCTAAGGAAAAATGATATGAAATAATTGGAAAGATTAAAATTGTGGACATGGAGAAGAATGCTGAAGATAAAATGGGCAGATAGAGTGAAAATCGAGGAAGTACTACGAAGAATAGGAGAGAAGCAAACGATTATACAGACTATCAAAAAGAGGAAGGCGAACTGGATTGGACATTACCTGAGGAGAGAGAGCATGATTAAAGAAGTGCTAGAAGTAAAACTGTATGGAAAAAGAGAAAGAGGTAGGAAAAGGTTTCAGCTGATAGGCGACTTGAAAGGGAAAGTGACATGAAGAAGACTGCGGAAAATAGGAGTATATACGAGTATATGGAGAACCAAGTTTTACCATGAATAATCACGGGCATGTCTACGGACAGACTACCTATGATGATGATGATGATGATGTCGCTCCTAATTACAGCCTTAAGCATATCTATGCATTTCATGTTACGAATCAGCGACATGGATTCTGGTGATAAATATAACATTTCGTCAATTAATTAGGTATGTTTTCAAACAAGCGATTTAATTTTCCTCCCATCCATTTGTTTGGATGCCCATTAGTAAAAGTTTTAAAGTGAATCTTTAGCGTACAATAATTTATTATTTCCAGTAACAATATTAATATTATTGTAACGATAAATTATCATAGTTTATACTTCTCATTGGCGATCTCTTCAGTTACCTATTGCTTTGAATGGGTTTTCAGTTTGTTTTTGTTCCATTTAGAGATTTGAAATAAAGTTAATCCTCGAATGCATAATTAGACCGTCGCTAACAATTGCAGACATTTTATTTCAGCTGATCGCAGTGAAAACTTTATAAAATCGAATCCTTTCATATACGCGTGAATAATTATATGATTCTAACGACTGCTGAATTTCATTCTTCCGCTGGCGATAATATAAAGTCGTTTTTATTGAATGTCTTTTATTTTTTCATTAAAATAAATTAAGTAAATCGAGTTTTTCCACAGAAAGAGATTTTAAAAATATATACTTAAGCGTCCGGAAAAAAATAAGATTAAATTTTAATATCAGGCGGAAATTTTTAAAGATATTAATGGCCATTTAAGCGACAACAAGACCAAACGTTAAGGGACGGAAATCTAAATTTTGTTTCAAACATATGGGGTATGTAAAAAGTGGAAGCCATAAATAATCTAAGCAGAACGTATTACCGAATAAATTATTCTTAGCGTGTAAACATATTTTGTTTTAAAAATACAGGAGTGGCTATTAATAAGTATGGTCGTACCGCTGTGTCTGTCCCATTACTCTTTTTTTAGTCGCGAGTCTTTACATAGCGGGAAAATTAAAAAACATTGCCCTCGCGCCTTGCTAAAGTGAACCCGAGCGAATATCCTCGGTGCAGTCCGCGATTTTCTGCGTTCTCCAACTAAATCACTGCCCCCAATCACCTTCCATTCGGAACAAAATATGAGCCATCACATTAAGGTTCTCAATCTTTTTTGTTTTCGTGAAATATCATTTCTCGAGATTCTGGAATAATAGGATAGTAAAAAATAGAGCCCGCAACTTCCATGAAAAATTGCCAACGTTTTTCGCTATTTGAATTTTTGTGCGGTTGTAAGGTTGGATATATCGTGTGAGAGGGCATTTTTTTTCCAATGATTGTTACGGTTTTAGTGCCGTTTGAGTGAAGTAAATACGACACGTCTCCATAAACATTTTTCACAGTCCGTGCTTTAGAAAAATGCATCGATGTGTGACAACGTATTATGTTATGAAGGATGATTTATATTTATAAATATACATTTATACTATGATTAACGAAGAAGATTGACTTTATGACGTAATTTCGTTATCAGACACTTCCTTGCAATAAGCTTTTGGAGTCGAAAAAGCAAAGTAGTTTTGTGACGGAAGAAACAGCCTACGCAGGAATGCGTGGTTGAAACGATACGAGACTAGAAAGGTCATCCGGGGCACTGTCAAGTAGAAGCTACGCTTTAGGTTCAAAACCATTTTCTAAGCAATAACGTCATTAGGGAAAAAAAATTATTAGCTAGCTAGCTTGTAATCAGTCGTCAACTTTCTATTCGATTTTCATAAAACAGGCAGATTAGGTTGTAGTTTTGTTCAAATTTATTAATATGGGAGAAAAATCGTGGATTTATATCTACTACGAACTTTTTCACTTCACATACTCACCTAAATCTCAGTATACGTCCAATAAAAAGCCGCAAATATTTGAATTTTATAGGTGTAGAAGACAGTCACTTATATTTGAGGCTTCAAAATAAAAATTATGGAAGTTAATTAGCATATATAAAAATGCACCTGCACAGCAATTAAAGAATACTTAATTTTTTGCAGTGAAATATTTATACAGGGATAGTATTTTTAAAAGAATATGTTATTTAATTCTAAGCTTCTATTGCTTTTAACATATTCATACTATGAGACCGATTTTAGTGAACCACTAAATGCATTCAGATTAAATTATTTGAATGCCGTTAAACGGACAGGATATATTCCTCAGTGAGCCGTTTATGTCGCTAAAATCCTATGGTTTCCGTTCGAATTGTCCTTTACCAGGAAATACTTTACATTTCAGTAAAATATAACGACCAAACGGTCCCCTAAAATCACAGTCTGGTAACTGAAAATACGAAATAACTAAAGATTTAACCATGGATAACGTACAGGTCTTCTTATTTAACGAAAATTTAATGAGAAACAAAAATAATAACAAAGGTGTATATTAATATAATAATAGAGCTCCTGAATTCGTTTCGATGCTTGACGTAAATATCGTAAAACATATACTATAATTCATAAAGTTTTAATAACTTTGAACTTTTAAATAATTACGATCTCTTCATACTGAAAATATTATTTTAAATCCTCCTCAACATTTCCTATTCAAACGGCATCAATTTTTTTGACCAGGCAATGGAATTTTACAAAGAATATGAATACGTTGCGGTCACTACATTAGTCACGCGTGAATGTTCGCCGCTTACGCGTATTTGAATTTGGTTAAATCGCTCTTAAAATTAGGTTGTTTCTGGCTCTGAGTAACGCGCGCGGACAAACGATTAAAAGAAAATAAACGACGGAGTCAGCTGAGCATCCGATCCGCCCAGCGTGAACGCCTGGCAAACGACCGAAACGCTAGCTTACAAAACATTTCGCGATAAAAATGGCCCATGAAAAAGTGCAACTCTGATAGGATTGCTTTTGTTTTTCGTGCTTTGCTATGACGCAGAAATTCAGCATAAAATAATATAAAATAAATCATTTCCTCCTTCTCTCTCTATCTCTCCCTGTGGAATGAAAATCTGACCGACGATTGGTAATATGAAAGAGAGACGATGTATTTTCAAAAGAGGAATACTCTTAGTAACATATGGGACTCTCCATGAAGGGCATAACGTAGGAACGTCGACGGCCGCTCTAACCTGGCCTATCCGATATGAATTCTAATGAGATTCGTTTGGGAATCGATTCGGCGCAATAAATTCTATTCAACCAATTCTTTATTTTTTACTTCGCCGCGCGTTCCATTTTTCGACCAGGATACTGGAAAAATATCCGTGTTTCGAAATAACTACGTCGGTGAAATACGCCGATGTTTGATCTCGTAACGCGGGCGTGGAGATCTTGAAAATTGCGATTTGAAAAAAAATCATGAAACATGAAACCAGACACTTGATTTTAATGATCGCACTCAAATACATCTCTCTCCCCCGCTCTCGATGGCCGTATTCATTTCTGTATTCCTCCAATGAGAAAAATTAATGAAGTTTGCAGTGATCAAATGTTTCGAAATGTCATCTACCCACGTTAATAACACAAATATGTCGAATTTTCCGTTGTGAATAATACGCTCTGCTTCATTTTTTGAAGTCCTGCGTGTTGCGTTTCCACAAAGCATCTTTCAATTAAAATGAGCAATTGACCAGTAATCCTTAATTTTGTCACATTGGGCATGATTTGGTACGGACTATGTTTTCAAATCCCCTTATTTACGAAAGCCTGGGATATTGTCTTTAAAAATACCTAAAACTGATGCTAGAATCCTTCTGATGATATGGTAGCTTCTCTTTAAACTATATATTAATATAATCCACAATATACGTATAATGAAAACACGGGGATCGGTGGTGAAGAGATTTGAGTGGACTACACGAATTTTCACGCAGCGAGCCCGAGTTTTTAACCGCGTGATGGCGTTCTTCGACCTAGGATTTTCTCCCTCCCTATTTGTGTGCTTTTAGGGGGGCAGGAAAGTCAGCTTTCCGTACGTAGAAAGGGATGTCGAGCCGCGTGACACAACGGTGCTTTTCGCATAGGCTAATTCCTACACAGATTTCTCTCCTGCTTCCCATGTGTGGATACGTGAACGTGTAATCCACGGTAGTGGTTGTATGACATGCTGATGAGCTATCTATGCAGTACACGGAGCATCAAAGTATCCAAGGGTCTTAGATACTTGGATTTTAAGCCTCGGATGCACAGGCAACAACCGAAAAGTGCAAATTACATGAGAAAGACAGATGGCCATAAAAATAAAAAAGAAATTACCTTAAGAACCCTAAAAAAGTGCATTTAATTCAGTTAGTTTCACGTTTTCCCTAGGATTGAACAAAAATTTTAATTCAATGAAGGGATTGAAATACCCCAACATTTAAAATTACGCGTCCCACCTGTTTCAACGACGAAAATCCATTTTCGATCGTCCCACTCGGGCCATTTGGAATACTTTCACAACCACGTTTAAACGTAAGTCATATTTTGGCTTCCTTTTTCAAACGTCCGTCAGAAAATAATGGATTTTTAGGCAAATAATGACTCTTCAAAACAAGTAACAACGAAATAATCACAGTAATCACCGCCATCATTCGAAAATGAAGCAGATAAACGCACAACCGCCAACGTCCGCACGTGTGGTGTTTTTTTTTTGCATCCGTCATTTTCTTTTGCCCGGTGCCAAATGACGTAACAGGTTTAAGCAGGAATCGATCACCGAAAACCCCTTCCATTTTCATCTCCACCCCCACGCTCTATGAGATTCGCGAGCAACAAAGCACGGGAGAGAGTCTCCCCGGAGCCCTCGTAGCGATCGATTGGGTCCCAGTGTTTGCAAACCCTTTATGTTTCCGAATCGGCCTTACTCAACGCCGACGTATCCACTTCACTCAAGTTGTTTGGCGAGGCGGAGATAACCAATCGAAGTAGGACGAAGCAATTAGCGTCCTCGCATGTGCCTGTGGGTATACAAAATCGACCCCCGCTTTCCCCCCTCCCCCTCTCTCACTGTTACTCTTTTGCTAATTTCGACGCATTTGTCTTACTTTCTTTTTTTCGACTCCAACTTTTGCCGCATTTGACTCACTCCCATTTTCTCCCCTTTTCTACCTTCCTCTTCGTCTCTTTCTCGCCTCTCTGACCTCTTTTTGCGATACTCTGTCCCTCACTCTGTCTCGGCCCCTCATTTGTCTTCCCTCACCCTCTCTCTCTCTCTCCCGTCCTCTTATAAACTCCCTCTATCTCAACACTCCACCTTTCGGACTCAACCTTGCCACATCTCTGGCAAAATCCGCTGAGACAACAGAGGTGCACTCTTCGACCCTTTCGCAAGTTCCCGCTGTGTGGGCAAGGTACGTCCCTTCTCCCTCTTCTTTTTCACCCTCGCTTGAACCCTTTACGTCCACGAGACAGGACGCCATGGAAAGGTGATTAAGAGGAAGGATACCATTCCCTTCTCCCTACGTAAAACCTCTTTGCGGACCGCAAACTTATTCCTAACCCTTTTTCCACTCTTCCTCCTCCGCACGCACCCCGAACAACCGCACAAAACCCCTGTAACCCCTCAACGTGAGAATGGGATGGCCGTGTACCGATAAAAGGGAGTCGGGGATAGGAAAAGGGAGAGCTGAATGACGCAATCTTTTGTTTTTTTATAATCTCCCACGGTAAACAAGGGCGACTCCATGCATACGGAGGATTTTGGGAGTGAGGGAGGAAGTTCTCTCTCTCTATGGCTAACTCCGTGCTACGCTGAGAGGTGGGACGTAGGGTAGGAAGGGAGTGGGGTAAGGGTTAAGCCACGTATCCTCTTAAGAGTTTTTGTTTGCTTTGTACGGCGGGTGTAGGCTGATCAGCATTCGGGGTTTCGGAAGCGTCAATGAGGGTTTCTTTTTTTTTTTGTTAGGTAGAGAGTTGGTCGAAAAAGTTGGCTCCCCCACTTTCTCATACTTATTGTCCTTTTCCTTCGTTGGCCTTTTTAAATAAGTTTTCGTTTCCATCGATCCCGTTTCGGAGAGAGCCACTCCTTCCTCCGAAAGTTAATTATTTTCTCACCCCATGGCCTGCGTAAGGGGTTCATCCCTCCAAAGATTGAGCGAATGTGCAGGAGATAAACCGGGAACGTTGCGCTTTTGTTTGTTTTGTAAACACGTTCTTATTTGATCGGAAAACCGCCTTTTTCGCTTTCCCCTTATACTTTGCTTAATTCGCTATGCTTTTTGACTCTCAATTTTGCGCATTTTTCCACGTAGAGTTTCTTTGTTAATTTATGTGTGCATGCTGAATACCAGCAATGGTCAAATTATGGCCCGCAGGCCGCATGCAATTCTCTAGTGTATTTTATTGGGACAACGTAATTGTGATGAGTAAGCGATCCATACAACAGACATAATTTTAATTTTTTCCTAAAAAAGTGAAATGGGTAGGCTTAATCAACTTTATAGGCGGGAAAATTTTCCAGCACATTTTGCATGCTACTAGTTTCATTTTAACTGCGAACTCGATAATGAAACAATAAACAGAAACTGATAAATCAGGATTCTCCAAACGGTAAAACCGAATGTGCATTTCGACTACAAGGCAACCATTGCCAGTGGCAAGTCATTTATAGTATATTCCATAAATAAACTTCTATAACAGGGGTGGCCAAACCGCGGTTCGCGAGTATATGTGGCTCTTTTAAATTTCCATTCAGAGGCGTGTCTTGGTTTTTTTGCCACAGAACACAATGACTTCGTGTTACCTGAAACGCGTGAGGGATGCCTAATGGCCATGCATTATATCTTACTTGCTTCGGATTCAGGTAATGCTTCACTATTCGTAATTTTACGATAACAGAATGTGTCATGCGGCTCTCGAACTTCTGAAGATTGTGATATGCGGCTCCCAGGATACGTTTGGTCGTCCCTGTTCTATAATCTACTATATGTTGATTCTAGAACTCTTTCAAATCGCATGATTCATATAATCATGCTAAATGTTTATTTTGTTATTAAATTACCGCTTCTTATCTTATCGATTACAAAGTAGAAATTCGGTAAATTTATGAGCCTCAAGTTAGTAAATGACACATTAACTAACATTTGTCCAACTAATCAAAGCAATTAAAGAAATCTGTATTTGCGAATACTGCCACCATTATTTTAAAGGTCTACCTATGATATTACTTTATACCTATGGTTTGCAACATCTGGCTCGCGGAATATTCACCATAATTTCAGGAAAATGAGAACGTGTAAACTATTTAGTTTAAAGTGGCACATTTCGCATTTTAATAAAATTTTAGCAATTTAAAATTGCTTTCTTTATAGAAGGTACATTTTTACTTCCCAGCTAACACTAACATTTGTTTATCGCAAGCGGCCAAAATATACGAGAACCTTACCCAATGAACATATTGAGTTATGAAGAATTGATTGATTGATCAGTTGCCTCAGAAAATTTTGGCAATTTTCATACCTTGAACGATAGAGATATGGGGAATGATATCAACGTAGACAAGTGAAAGGTAAAATGATGCTTTATCATAGACGATAGATTCTATGAGTTTGCAGCAGTGGCACAACGTGGCTCGCTTTAAAAACCCATGTGACTTTCCAGATAATAAGATTAACGTACTAGAAGAGAATCAGCAACTAGAGGTCATGAATTTTAAATACTACTCTTCATCAAAAGGCCGTTTCAAATAGATCTCCGCTATGCCAACCACAAACAAAATGATTTCATTTTGGAATATACTTCCAGCGAATTAATTCGAAAAATTGCATTCATATTTGCTCAACGTTTACTTATAGAGCTGAACCTACACACGTGAGCAAACATTTTCTGCAATGAAATATGTCAAAAATCAAATTCATTACATATTGACACAGATTTAGTGGACTTCAATATTCAATTGATCTTCAACCTATGTACAGTCAGACACTGATAGCCTGTCATATAATTTTCGGTCATAAAAATCATATTAAAAGAGATTAGATAAAATTATTTTCGGATGTGAAATAATAATAATAATAAGGTATTTATTTGTACATCATTTTGACCATTGAGATCTTAACATTTAACTATGAACGTTTATTCAAAAGTACCATCAGCATCATAAGGATTGTACCCTCTGTGGCAGCGCCAAATTTAGCCCGCGACCATAAAAAGATTGATAACCCACTGCTATGCACTGTTGACTCAAATGCCCGTAAAAAAAAGTAAGATTACCGATAAGGAGCTAATTATCGGCACGTAGGTCATAATTTAAAAAGAATCGTATTAGTTTTTAAGCTTTCGTGACCATAATTAAATACATTAAAAATATTTATTTCTTACGTTCCAAAGGACGACGTATCATGTCCTATCTTCAAAAGATAAATAAAATATTAAACAATTTCTTATCCATAATCCCCACGCATAGCAAGCTGAACGAAGGGAAAAAGCTGCCGTGTTTCTTTTTCACCGTCACGAATCTCGATGATTCGTCACGAAAGCCAAGGCGTCAACGTTTAGGCATCACATGTAAAAAAAAGAAGTATATTCACATTAATTTCATTCACGTTTCTGTTATGAAATGATAGTGGGATATTTAGATAAATGGCGCGAAAATATTTAGTTTTTTTAGAAAGAGAGGTGACCAATAGAGTTAATTTTGATAATCGAGTTCAACATTAATTGTATAAATATGATAAATCTTTCTAAAAATTTATCTCAGGTCTGAGGATAACTAACTTTAATTTAACTTTATAACTGTAGTTTATATGCATCGTATTATTTTAATATATATATATATATATATTCATAATAATATTTTATTTTATTCTAATAATTTGATTTTGAATTGCAAAAAATTGCTATTGTTGTTCAAGTATTGCTTATTTAATTCATTATAATGAAAACGTAAATAAAATTAGGTACTTTCCCCTCCCTCCCCTCTCTCCCTCTCTCTCCCATATAAATGCATTGAACTCTCAATTTCGGCGACAATGGGAGTTGTCATGGTAGCTTATAATGGGTATTGTAATAAAACTGATAAAATCACGTATTTTATTGATTCTAATCGCATTTCTACCCGAATTCGACCAGAATTCGGAATCTGTCTTCAACAAAAATAAACTTTGTTCTTTCCCGCAAAAAAGTATCCAAGTCTCAAGTTCGTATCGTGATTTGAAGTAATTTTAAAGTGCAAATTAAAAGTAGTCCACACTCATCCCTGTATTTCAATTGCAGGACGCGGCAAAATACGTGACATTCGATAATTAAATCATTCGCCATTTCGAATCAAAGTAACGGGAAGAAACAAAACCTTGACTATTCAGTAAGTTAGGATGGAAGGAAGAATCACACCAAATTTTGTTATTCTAGCTTTTTTCTTTTAGGAGGAGTTCCATGAACAAACAAACAAACACAAAAACACACCCTTCAAAATATATTATAGGAGAAGAAACCCATGAAAAAGCAACGTACTCCGGTAAATGTATACCAGATACGTGAGCTTATTTACGTTAATAAATATTATAATGTAAAATATAATGATTTTACTTACAAAAAATGTAAGATTCCAGTATTCAATAGACGAAAAAAGGTTCAATTACTTTCATCAATAAACGCTTCCTGAATAATAATCAGTATCTATTTACGTTGCTATCCATAAACATCGATCGTTTCGTTACTTAAACAAAAGTGCGAATCGAATAACGCTAAACTTTCGTCTATTTGTAAGCTTCATTGAAGTTAACTGAATCGGAGGTAACAGTGACGGCCGCCTTGGCAACGCCCGGAAAGAGTACGAAAAATCCACAACATTTCGAATCAAATAACGTATTTCTGAAAACTTCGACCGTGTAACATGTAAAATTCGCAGGAATAAGATAGTATAGAGTTTTATTCGTTGAATAAAGCAAAAACGAAAAACATCGGTCCATATTTACATATTTTTATGCTTGAAGGAATAATACCTTGCAAGTCAAGAAATGGGTTCATACGTGTTATCTTATGGAAAAATGTTAATCCCCTATATTGTCAGCACTGTTTAATCCCGATTGACCAAACCGTGACCATTCACTAAGTTAGGATGCAAGGAAGAATCTTACCAAATTTGGTTATTCTAGCTTTTACCGTTTAGGAGGAGTTCCATGAACAAACACACAAACACACGCTTCAAATATATTATAGTAGACTAGTAGATTAGATGCAAAATTTCTTTGTGGTATTGCATAAGCACAAGGCGCACATGCAGGACTTATACTGTTGAGTACAAATTTTTTATTATTTTTGAAAAGACCTAAGATGTAAATTATTCCGAGTGCATTTTAAGCGTCAAAAAAAATATTTTGTTAACAAACATGTTTTATGAAAAGTTAGTATTGGGATAAATGTATATTTTCTTTTGTTTAACTTTTTGAGCCAGGGACCGATAGTCCTTTTTCGAATGAGTTTTTGCTTTTGCAATCCGCGGCGTATTCTGGGAGCGCAATCCCACCTCGTGGAAGGTTTTTCTACAAAATTTTACCACCATTACATGAATTAATTATGCTAGGCTTAGCGTACTTTTACCGAATAAATTTTCAATCAGCATGTGTACGTACGCACAGCAAATTTTTAACTGATTGCTGTCATATTTTTATTTGCGCTATTTGGTGGCTTATCGGGCAAATTCCCGGACGAGACTGGTGAAATTTCATATGAAAATGGGCATCATACCGTGCATATTTCATCCTTAATTTTTGTTTTTTATTTCTTCAAATACCAGTCTCCCGTAAACAGTCTTGTTTTATTACGAGTAACTAACACCCCAAATTCATTTTGCCCTTCCCTCGCTACATCATCTACTCTGTTCACTCTTACTTTCGCGCCTGTAATGGGGATCCAGACCAACTAAGGTTATCTTTTTTTAAACATTTTCCGCTTTGCAAATCGTTTCGTTTTCTCGATACTCGATCATTGGTGGAGATTTTACTGGGCGAGAATGAGTGAGAGAGAGACATGCGCTGCAACACTACAAAAGCTATATGTGGCCTTCCCTCTATCTCTCTCTTTTTTACTTCTATTCCCTCTCTCTCTCTCTCACTACATGCATCTCTCTCTGCATGCATATCTCTTGCCCGCCACGGAATCCTCACGTTCCCCACAGTGCTTTAGGAATTCGGTTCTCTACCAGAATTCACTGCGAGATAGGGAACTCTCCTCGCACGGTGTTTCTATCCCAACCGTTCTTCCTTCATTCCTCCCCTCTCTCTCTCTCTATCCAACGATATTGAGACTCTCCAATCACGTTTCGAATGAACATTTACGGTTATGGACCCGCCCCATTTAACGGCATGCCTCAAACGCTACTGCCTCCCTACCCTATCCTACCCCCTTCCGCCTCTTCCTCAAATCCTCTCTAACCGGCAATCACACAAACACACAAACAGCTACGATATCACTCGCGAGGGTCTCAATTACCGGAGTGCATTTCTGTGAACTGTTCCGAGGTCGGTTGGTCGGATGAGAGAAATGGAGGAGAGCGAGTGAGAACGTGGACGAGACGGGTGGGAACGTGGAGTTTTCAGACGAAATTTCTCCGCGGTGTCCTGCTCTCCAAACCCTTCCGTGCCTCAGACGGGTCGTGACGGCAGATCACCCCCTGGAAAGCCCGTGAACGCGTGTAGGAACGGGAATGGTTTGGGAAGGACTTGGGGGCGGGGAGGAGAGACGTACGGCGCACTATTGTGTGACACATTGCGTTGACATTGATTACAAGGAGGGAGGCGATCGAACGGCTTACCCTCTCCCATACGGAGTGTTGTAGGAAGGTCAGGCATGTGTTGTAGGAATGGAGAAGGGGAGTACGGAAGAGAACAAGTAAGAGTCTCCAAATGAGATGACTATCCGTCGCAAAACCTCGAAATGTCAAATCTACTACGTTATTTTCTTAGACGCATTTTTTTTTATTTTCCAGCGCCAATTGTTTCTAATTGGTGAACTACGCTCTCGGGTGACATGGTCCTTTCTGTCTCCAGGGCTTTGCCCTTCCATTTTTTGTTTGTGATGGTGTTTTCTGTAATTTCGGTATGACTAGTTAATCTAAAAGTCGGTAGCCGACTGGATATTATCCATGGAAGCATCTCGGTAGCCGTGTATTTCATTTAACTGAATTTAACTTTATTTGAAGTAACAACTCTCCATATTGTGTTTCGCATTTTTTTCGTTTTACGTGTAGAAACTCATATGGACGTTGAAGACCCTGGGGTAGTTGATATGTACGTGATGGATAATATTACAAGCAGCAAATATTTCTTTCAAAACTCTCATAAAATTACAGCACTTTTGAAAATTACATTTCCCTTTAATATTTTGTACTAATATAAATATCTGGGTAAAACAATGTTTTAAAAAAATGTAATCTTTATAATATACATATGTGTTGCATTACTAGAGTAGATAAAACTTATAAATATCAATACGTGATAATAAGAGTTCTGTTAATATTTTTGAGGTACGAATAGGTTTATGAAAATTTTACATAATTATTTAAGCATCTGTTTTGAATAACCCATTTCCAGCATATTTCGGTAAACTGTGAGCTAAAATCACAAACACAATGACCAAAGTCGGAGAAATACGACTCCCATCCTGCGATTAAACACCGTCGGGAGGACAACCAGTACCAGCCTCTGCTCTTATCTAAATGCCCAAGGAGTCACTGCTTTGCCTACATCGCCTAAGGTTGGATTGTTGTTAAGCGGTGTTTACCTCACATCGCGCGGTTATTGTGGTCCAGGATACGAACTCGGATCCCCTGTGTTAGATTTTGGCATATCGATCGTAATTTCACAATAAATATACTGCGCACTTTCGCATATAAGTCTCGCTTTTTTTCTAAATATTATGTGTAGTACAAAATGAAGATGCGACTTACATGCTAGATGTTAGATAATGCTAGAATATCACTAGGACTTTGCTAAATGTCTCCTCGCAACCATGCCACGAATACCAATGTTTCATTATACAATTAAAATACATAAAAAATTTAAATTATTGCCGTTATTATTACGATGGACAGAGTTATAGACATTTCAGTTTTTGCCGGCGATCGTAGCGGCAATCGCCAAGGGCCTTCGAGAAAGGTGCCGTAATCTATCGTATGCCAATGCTTCGTCAGAAATCATTTTGACTTATATCTGTAGTTTATGTATTTATTAAAAAAAAGTGTGTAGGGGAAAAAGTGGCGTGCGCATTCAAACTGCTCGTGTCGACACTATGAAAACATTCCAAGCGTAAGTCGTAAAATAAGGGCATTAATGATATTACCTGCAACGAAGTCTTACATAAACCCTATAGCCGCGCATGCTGCGCTTTCTGCGAGTTGTTTGCTTTGGTAAAAGAACACATATCGCGATTTTCGCGTGACCGACTCCTTCAGCTGTATCCCGCGACATGAATATATTTTTTATCGTTTCCATGTAATTATTTATTCATTGTTATAAATTATGATTTTGGTATTTAAAAAAAAATACGTAAAGTCAATGGTACATATTTATTTTTTAACAGTTTTTGTAATTTTCCAAAATATTTCGTCTCTTTTCTACGCATACCTTGTGGCAAAGAAAGTAAAAAGCGTTGCAAATTCCGCATAGATAATTTATTTGGAATTTACAACGTTTTTTCATTAACATGAAGCAGTTCCACCAGTTTACGCCTGAAACTATTACATTTCTATTCCTTAGTTCATTACGGTTTTGGGATCGCTTTAAAAACATTGATTGCGGCTGATGTGTGAACAAATACAGTCCATAATGAACAACGTTATCCCCAACTTATATATATCAAATTATGATTATAATATACATAGTACATTGTTTCAAAAAACATCGATTTGTTAAAATTATTTCAGAAAATGTCGAGTAAGGGAGAAATGGATTAAAATAGGATAACTACTCCGATTCGATCATTCATATACCAGCAAAGGCATCCGTTCATATACAGCTTCAATAACGGAACGAAGCATGCAATACATATTTAAATCACATTTCCCTCATGTCGGATTTTTTCCAAATGCCAAAAAAATTTAACGCTGCGAGGCAAAAACCTCTGTTTTAAATTGCAAATTTAGTCTGCGTATGCGTTTTTATCAATCGCTGCATAAGAATTGAAGTAAATAATAATGTAAAGTTATAATAAAATTAAAATTAGAATACGTAAAAACAAATTAGAGTACTTATTCCTCGCAAATCATACTTCTTGGTTGTAAATATGGATACATATGTAGTTTTTCTGCGGAGATACATATATTCATAAAACCGAGATTTTATAGTCTTATTGCATAATATAAAATACATCCATCTTATTTAATGAATTGTATTTGCTGCTATCTATCATATACGTGAACTTTACTCTGTGGTGTAATTAACTGTTGAAAGCCTCTATTTTATGAAGGGTGAAATTCTTGGCGAGCATAATTACTCAAAGCAGTCAATTTTTTACGTTCTTATAGGTTTGCTTTTATTGGATATGTAACCTCCTCAATCCATAACTGGACATAAAAGTGATTCAATGCCCAAAATCTTTGTTTTAGGTATAACTATTATCCCAGACTCTGGAGTGAGAAGTCATTGAGATAAACTGAGCATTACTTTTTTGTATATGTATCAATTATATGGCACAAAAGTAATTTGGAAAAGCAGTTACCTGAAACTTACATTTTACCTAATTAGGAAACAAGTTTTTTCAGAAGAAAAACTGATAACCACTATGAAATTCCTTTTGTTACTTTTGGATTTCCAACCTCGACCCGAGACAAACAATATTAATTCCTCAACTACGTCGCTAGTGAAACAAATACCTCTCGTCCCTTCTAACAACAACCTGAGATATTCTTTCACCCATTGAACGAAGGCCATAGCATCTTTATGGCTTTCTTCTATCTAATAAAGCAAACATGCTTATTCAGTCGTTGTATCCGACAAGAGAATGTGACAATTCATCCTACCTTAGGTATTCACTTCTTTATTTAGTACTGTAACTATTAAAATTATTTTATGTTCACAACAACATAAATATGAGCAATAAGTGCGTCACAAAACAGGGTTTAACGTAATAAAGGATCGATGATAATTATTTTTAAAAACTTATTTAATAAAAATCTCTCTCTCTCCAAATCTCCCGTCATCTCTGTGGTTTAATTAAATTCTGCAAAAAAACAAGAGACAAGGGATCTGAGGGAGAAAATATCCTTCATTCCTAGAACGGCACGATATTCAGCGACACCAGTGGTTGTTATCGCGTCGCGGGATTTATTTTTTCGCCGGATTGCGCTTTTGTTTCGTCATTTTTTTTCCATTCCACGCCACGTCCCCTACTCTTACCCTTCCTCCCTTGTCACATCCCTTCGCTACATGTTTCCCCTTGCGGCGTCAATGGTTGGCTCGCATTGACCGAGTTTCCGCTTGCGTCGGTCCCGAGATCCGTTGTTTTTGCGGATCTAGGGCCATAGAAACGCTAGCAATCGGCGATGAGGGAAGCATCTGGTGGGGGGGGGGGGAATGAGACGCTATAGGAGGGGAGGAGGAAATAATTTACTATGGCATTTCGCGAGGGACGGTGGCCGAGGAAGAAACGAACGAAACTTATAAACTCGATACGAAAACAAGAATCGACGGAAACGTGTTTTTTTTTAATTCGAAAATTCGAGTTTGTGTTTGATTTTTGGAAAACTTGGAGGAAGCCCCAGATTTTTCAATTGACCCGCCTTGCTCCTGAATGAGAACGGGAAAGCGTGGTGGAGATTGTTTTCGTGTGTATAATTCTATGGGAGTAAAAAAAACGGCGGCGGTTTTATTTTGTACCGCTCGGCAGTAAGAAAAAAAATACCGGAACGATTCGAAACCAACTTGTCCGATTATCGAATTTTAAAACTTTTTGTGTCGTACCGTGGAATAATAGAGGTATATATAATTTGAAAACTTGCAAAATTAACTAATCAATTTCCGCCTCTTACATATGAATGATCCATGTATTACAATATTACTTTCTTCTATAATTCCATAACCACTATTAACCACTTCCTTGATATTTTCTCCTCATATTCGTCTATTTTTCTTTTAAATCTCATGAAAAAAATTTTGTACTCCGCTACTGCGATATATATATATATTTTTTTTTTTATATTAAATACTTGGAAAGCTTCGAAATGTGGACATGGAGAAGAATGCTGAAGATAAAATGGACAGATAGGGTGAAAAATGAGGAAGTACTACGAAGAATTGGAGAGAAGCGAACGTTTATACAGACTATCAGAAAGAGGAAGGCGAACTGGATTGGGCATTACCAGAGGAGAGAGTGCATGATTAAAGAAGTGCTAGAAGGAAAACTGGATGGAGAAAGAGAAAGAGGTAGGAAAGGTTTCAGCTGGTAGACGACTTGAAAGGGAAAGAGAGCTATCAAGACATGAAGAAAACTGAGGAAAATAGGATTACATACGAGTATATGGAGAACCAAGTTTAACCATGAATAATCACGGACCTGTCAACGGACAGACTACCTATGATGATGATATATATATATATATATCTAATCATTTGTAACTGGTTAGTATTATTGCCTTAAATAAATCAACTATGCATCCCGTGGCGGAGTGGATAGAGCTTTAGCTTTCTCCGCAGACGCTCCGGGTTCAAATGGATGGATTTTTCAACATAAATTTGCTCCCTATCCTACTCATGTGGTTTGGGGATTACGCTAAAGTAAGAGCTCCGTTCTTCGGGCGAAGGAAGTTAACAGTTGGAGATATTTTGTGAGAGTAGGTTTCACCAGATTTCCCTCCTCCCTCTGTTTGTGTCCGCCGCACAGTGGTCGGAAGAGCTCCCATTTCCGGAAAATAGGCAAATTTTAAAGGTTTCTGCAAAGCATTGAAAGCGTTGCATACATGATCTGTAATATCTATTTAACATGGAGCTTTTCCAAACTCATCGAAATTGCGATTATTCTGCCCACTATTTCACCGGGATTGGCGGTAAAATTTTGAATGGTTTTTTGCATGTTTTTGAGACCTATGTTTCGGGCGGACTATTTAAAACCAGAGGTATCTCGTGCCAACTAATTCTACTTGATCGGCTTTAGTGCAACCTACTTTAATGATTAACAAGGTTTTCGATTAGATTTTGCTCCTTGTATAGTACAAATATCCATATTTGTCAAACAATGATAAACACGCACCATTTGAAAACATTCATAGAGATAAAGTGCTGCCACTATGTGCCACAGCGTTCTGTGCGGGTGCGATCTTTAGTGCAAAGTCTATATTTTGAATCCGTGAAATAAGTAGCTGCGTCTAGCTGCGACTGTCGGAGATATTGGAGCGAATAGGATGCGGATGCGGTGGCAGCGGACCGTAGAGGGGAGGTTGGAGAGACGATGATAGATGCTGTAACAGCAAATAGTTCCTCTCAAACGTGCAACGTATGCAAGGCAAAACCATCAGAAATGAATAATTTAGATAAGATCGCCGAAAAGGAAGTAAATGAAGATGAATACCAGTATGGCCTTTCAAACTTGCACTGCTGGATCCGGACCTTTGAGTGCCTCTTGCATATTGGTTATAAGCTGGACGTCAAGAAGTGGCGCGTAACCACAGATCAGGACAAGAAGAGCGTCGCCACACGGAAACTTCGTATGCAAAGAGAATTCTGAGAGAAATTGGGACTAACCGTGGACCAGCCTAAGAAGGGGAGCTGCACGTCGAATGATGGCAACTTAGCTCGACGTTTCTTTCAATCGCCTGCTCTATCCTCTGAGATAACTGGAGTCGATGAAAATCTGATTATACGTCTCTCTAACATTTTACATGCATTATCCATTTCATATGAAATAGATGTGCCATCCTTTCGGAAGTACGCTCATGAAACAGCTAAGATGTACGTCTCTTTGTATGATTGGTATAAAATGCCAACTTCACTCCATAAACTTTTGATTCACGGTGCTGATATAATCGAAACTTCTCCCCTCCCAATTGGGTAATTTTCAGAGGAATCACAAGAATCCCGCGACAAGGACGTAAAGAAATACAGGGAATTCAACACTCGCAAAACATCAAGAACAGAATGTAATGAGGATCTAATCCACATGTTACTGATCTTCTCAGATCCTCTTATCTCATCACTTCGAAGGTTGTCACAGCGCTAACTATCCACATTCTCTCCAGAAGTACTTCTTCCTCCTCCTCTGAAAACACTGACTACTGATAGATTAGGAAATGATGATGATGACTGTGACGATGATTTTTAATAACAATTTAATTATGTTCATGACTTTATTATCATAATGATCTACAACAGTGTTATGCAAATAAAGAATGATAAATCAAATGTTTTTATTTGTGTGCTGTGCATTTTTTTTCGACAACCGAGGTCAGAAACGTGTTTAGCGACGCTCAAAACCCATAATATAAGATTTTAAAGCCAGTCTTGCTAATTTACGAATTTTTTCCGGAAAAGGGAGCTCTTCCGACCACTGTGCGCCGTGGACGGCAACGAGAAACCATCACACCATGTATGTTTTCCCTAGTCATCAAAACCAGTCGTAAGACTGATGTAGATAATATTATAAGAAATCATAAAGTCGAAATAAGTTAAAGCTGTTTTAACAACCAATGTGTTACGTTAAATCAGGTCAATGCTGTCATTGTTCCATCAGAAATAGATGAACTAATTGAGGAATATGTCATCAAAAATAACGAGATTTTGAGAAATTTCCCTAAGATAATATGAGAGTGAATGAAATTCATTCCCTTTCAAACGCAGAAGACGATGTTCAACTTCACTTTGAAAGAGCCAAATAAATCTGTATTCTGTGTAGTTCTTCTTACAGCAGCAGAAGACCACCCATAAAAAAAGAATTCTACTCACTATAATGTGTTAGAGAAGAAGGATTTTCTTCCGAATTCGATTAAACTTCAGAACAATATATTTTATTATCCGAGTAATATAGGACAGAAAGAATTCGAACATATAAAAAATAAATTCAGCATTTGCTTCTCAATAAATATTTTAAAATTATTTTTGGATGAAGAAACTTTGGTCACAACATCTCTCTTTTCTATAAAATGTGAAATTTGGAAAAAATATTGGGATACTACTATTTACAGGATATCACTCTCTTCATCAGGTATAAATATACTTAACTACCTCGATGAAGAATTAGGAAATATAGGAAGCATCATTCTGAGAAATAGGTTTGATGACATAAAAATATATCTACGTTTATTTGACAGCAATAAATTGGACAAAAGCAATGAGATATCTAAGTGGAGGCCTTTTCATGTTCACCTGATTAAAATATTTCTTCACTTTGGGTTTTTTCTCAGAATATTGTGCGGTGTTTTCACCATCATTCAGCAAAAATGTTAATAAGGGACAAAATCTAGGTTTGTGAACTTAAACTTCAGTGTTCTTCTGTACTCACACAAATCAGTTTTTACCATCAAGCTCGTACCAACGACCTGAGGCTTGGTTAACGAGTCGTGCTTCAGTTATTAGAGTCCATAAAAATACCAATGAACCATGAGATATTTTTCGATAAATATTAACATGATAAATTTCTGCAAGTTATACTCTATTGTGCACATTAGCGGAAAAGTCTTTATGTCAATTCTGACGACGCTAAAAATGTATTTTTCAAATAATTATCATTCGGAAAAATCATCATAGATCAGATTTAAAACTGCAGAGAGATAACTATCAGAAATACTATTAGCAAGTTTCTTAGTCAAACTTTTGATAATATTGAATTAGAGTTGTAGGACATTTTCCCATGGAATGTTGTTCGGCGCCTTTCCTTTGGTAGTAGAACTTGGAAATTTCCTTACCCGTTATATAAGAAACAACCAGGTAAAGACTTGTGCTATGTCAGATATTAAATTGTAATATAGAGTGAGAAATGTAAGTAAAGAAGCAAGAGCTTTCACCCGTTAAAAATTTACTATGACCTACATAAGTACTTTTTAAAGTTTAAACAATATATAGGTTGTGCTCCATAGCACAGTTCATGCTTAATTATTCCTCAATCTGCGAGTTGTTAATTTTCAACTCCATGCAGCATTGGCCTAGGTAATAAGCAACATTTCTAAATAGTAGCAGAAAATCTGTTTTATTCCTCTGGCTATATTGCGCTTTGACGTTAATTATAATATGTTCAATAGAACAAAGTAAATCGTAGTTTTAGTCTTTTTAGTTGTATATTTGCATTTTTTAAAAGTAAATTTACATAACTCTTCCAATTTTTTACCACATAGAGTTGATTAACCGCTCCTATGGATAGATATTATTCGAATGAACCCGAATACAAAGTCTACAGTTTCGTGTTTAATTTGGGATTGCATGATAAAAGGTGCGATCTCACATTTTGGTATATTTTCTCATAAAATAGAACGGGATCATAAATCGAACAAATTAATGGTAACTAAATAACCTACTGTTTTAAATAGTTATTCTCATTCAGATGTAGTATATATCCCACTCTTGTTTTTTTTTTATTTTTAAATTTTAATAATTATATTTCGAGTTACGAACAGAAAAGGCTAGTATTTTTGTTAAATTCCAACGGGAACCTATAAGCGAGAGAGAGAGGTGTGTTTGAAAAAATACGAAGACCAAGAAGATAATAACATTTTGATGAAGGAGAAAAAGATAGGGGACAAGAGAGGGGGGGGAGGGGAAATATAACCCCTTGAGTAGGATTGCGAGGAAGGGTTCATGCGAGACAATCCCTTTGGACAAATGAAAATGAAACAAAAGGTGGCGAGGAAGAGAAATATATTTATATACGGAGGGAAGACACCAGAATGGGAAAGGGGTGAAGAAAAAAAGGAGGTGAGGGAGAGAGAGAGTGGAAACGCACGGGGTTATGGAAGTGGCGATGGAAAGAAAGGAGGATGAGTAGAAATGAAAGGCGGTGTAGAGTGTCACGGAGAGGCAGACTGGAAAATTGGCCACACTCTCGGCCCCCTTGGGTGCTTCCCACATTCATCCGTCTACATCTCGTCCACTCCATCTCCATCTATTTCGGATCTTCCCCCCCCCCCTTCCCCTCCCCTCCATTTTTATTTCCTCAAAAAAAAAAACAAAACCCTTTTCCTCGCCCACCTCAACTCTTTCTTCCTCCAATCCAAACTCCCACCACCACCACCACTTTCCCTTATTCCCGCATAAAAAAGAACCCATTCCCCTTGACCGAACGGATACGTAAAAGCGAACGCGGGGAAAGCTCACTCAAAATGAATTTGCATGCTGAGGAATACCGGCTTTGATCCGTTCACTAAATTCCCTTCGCATCTGGTCCGCAACGGTGTTATTAGGGAGGAGGAGGAGAAAGAGACGAGATGAGTGGGTGTTGAGGTTAGTGGAGAAGAAGAGGGGTTGGGATACATTCGAAAGGGGAAAGAGAGAGAGAGGGAGAGAAAGGACAGGAAGGAAATACGACATCCACCTTTTGCGGTAGAAGTGTGGAAGAGATCCCACGCTTTCTGTTCTTTTTTTGGAGTGTGTCCGTTCGTTCGTTTATTCCTCCGGTTTTTTTATTATACTCCCCCACTCTATCTCGGCCACCGCAACACCCTAAGGCTAACCAGGCGAGCGGAATCCGAGATCGCATTTTCACGTATTTGTGTGAGTGGAACGAACCTTAGTAACCCCCTGAAGGGTTGTGTCCACGACAGAGAGTATATGTGTGTGTGTGTGTGTGTGTATGGAGGATGGTAACGTGTGTGTGTGTGTGATAGAGAGAGGATGGGGTGGGGATAGTAAGGGTACAGAGGAGATCTGTCCTCTCCTGTGGTCTACTCGAATGACCTGTAACATCCCTCTCTCTTCCTGCCTCTTTCAATCTCTCAACTCAGAATCCCATCTCGCATAGGATAGCATTCACCAATGTACTACTCACCCAAGCGAGCCGTTAAATCCTTTTCAACCAATATGGGATACCTGTGCTCTAGTAATAAAAGTCTGTCTGTTTCTCTTCTTCTTTAATTTATTTTTCTCCCACTCGACGCATCTATGTACGTTACGTGGACGGACAACTTTGTACCTCACACAAGAGATTGAAGGAAGTTCATTAACCGGAAAAGGAGTTTCGTGACAAAGTGTACAGAGAGAAAGGCATTTGGGAAGGAAGAGGAGGGTTACTATTACAACCTTTGTTGGATGGGTACCGCGAGTTCCTGTCTCGTCACCCATTCATTTGCTTTGAAGGTGTCTACCTCCGAAACGAAGTGAACGTGGCTTCTGATTGTTCTTTCTACGAGTCTGTTTATTTTCGTGTAAAATTGATTCTTATTTCCCCAACACGAGGAGTGGTGACGACGTCTTTACTCATCATTAAAATTGGAACGCCTTTGCCAGTTTTCCACAAAAACCTAGGTACACTGAGAGTAACGGTTCTGTCACTGTTTGATTGCTTTACTGTAACATTGCTGATTACTTGTTTCTTGGAGAGTAAGCACAAGTAATAGCACTATAGAGAATTGGAATAACCCAATACGTAATTAAGTGACTTCAACTGAGTCCAAATTTGAATTTAAATTCTTAACGAAATTTTTTTAATTTCCATAATTACTAATTGTATAAAAAGTTATTTGTGAATTCCAAAAAAAATCCATAATGGCAGAAGAACATAAGTGCAAATAGAGGTAATTACAATGTCGGGGAGAGAGGTTCAACATACGATATCAACACTAATAAGGACAGGAAATCAAACTAACGAGAGCACAAACGTTTCGTAAATGAAAAAAATATTAATAAAATTCGGTTAAAGAGGGAAAAATACATTTGCTGACATTTTATAAACGGAAACTGAAGAGATAATTGAATGCACAGGAGAATAACGAGAATATATAATTACTTTAGAAGTTTATGAAACTGTTATTATAACAAATGTTTTTGTAACCGTTGTCAAAGTAGAAAAATATAGCTTATATATATATATATATATTCTACCACTCTTTGAATTTTTTTATAAATACTTAACAATATGTAAATTGATCATTACAGGAGAGTAGATTAAGGTAATCCTATTAGTGAGGCTTGTGATACAAGGCTTCATATGTGAAATCGATATAATAATCCTATTAGCTTAGTCGGCCGGGTTAGACTGGTAGGTAGTGTGCCTGCTTTCTTAATCCAAAGGCCGCGGGTTCGATTCCCGCTTCGGGCATGGATGTTGTGATTCGTCTTGGGGTTTTTCCCCTACCTGCAGACAAGCCTAAAATTGGCTTTGCGGGAAAGGCATCATTAAAAACATTCTATTGCCTTCTGGATAAAATTTTTAGCCTAAGGAGAAGTGTAAAGAAAAATTATTTTTGACAAAAATTATCTGCATTATTTGATTTGTAAATAATTTATAGATATGTGGAAAGGGAAATTACCGGACGATCAAGAAATTGAAAGATATTATATTCAAGATACTGAATATTTCGTTATTTTACTTGAAAACAAGGAAATAACATTATAGGAGAATAATGAATGAAAGACTTTTAATAAAGCCAATTAAATAAATCCTTCGCTCCTCGGTAAAAACCGGCAGCACAAATTTCCATTGTAACGAATCCTCGAATTTTTATTCGAATAAAAAATTTCAACTATATATTGAGACCGCCGTTTGTCCTGCTGAATGTGTTTTTAATTTGGCAAAGTTTAATAATCACATTACATTATCATTTCTGGCCATAATTTTAAATTAGATTTCAACACACTTTTCGTTCGCTCGAAATCTTTTTTAAAGATCAAGATCACCTTAAAGAAATGCTTGCCATTGAAATTGTGCGATATTGGCGCGATGAAATCAATTTGGCGCAGTTGTCCCGCGTGGAAAATATATTTAATCAATAAAAAAAGAAGATAAATCAAAAAACCGACTTTAAATGGCAAACATGCACTTGACGTGCGTTCGCGTCATAAATCTGTTGACCTCGATATATTTCAACTCCGAGATTATTTTTTTTTACCCGAGAATCCGGTCTCGCAACCGCTCCACACGTAGTAATTCTTGACCCTTCTCTCTCGCCACCTTCCAGACCCGCCCTCGGGGCCTCCCTGCTCCGTACGTAGTACGTATCCTCTCGTGAATGACAACCCTCTTGCCTGCACACGAGATTCGACCTTGTGCGCTCACATAAGAGTAAAAAAATAGGAAGAACAGACCGGAGAAATCGCATCTCGTAACGAGGTCCCGTTCTCGCACGTATCTTTCAGCGCGACACTCAGACACGTACGTGGTGCCACTCCAAAGATTTACGCTGAAAAGTCTCTCCTTCCGTCCTTCGCGTCCATAGCCGTCAGCCGCTGTCCCCTCATTTTCTCCTCCCCCTATTTTATTTACGGCGTCCTCCCCTCTTTCTACTCCCACCCCACCTCCCTCGCCGTCCTGCTGTAAACTGGTTCACACAATTGCGCTAAGTGAGTCGCACGACCCATCCCATCAAATGCAAGCCTTAATCACCACCGGCAGCGGTTCTATGTAATGAGATCGACTAAATACAGCAAAGAAGAGCCTGTACAGCGCGTGTTTGTGCACGAGAAAGAAAGAGACAGACAGACAGAGTGACAAACAACTTTATTTAGGGAGAAATTGAGACTGTGAGGTCCCGTCTTACATTTAACCCTTTCGTCAGGTTTGAATATTATGTACAAGTTAATTACAAAATTTCACTTACATATTGATTACAGATTTTGCTAGTTGAACATAAAGAATTACCGTAGAATAATGCTAGCTTTGTGGGTTAAAAAAAACTGTGTAATCGCTTTGTTTAGCAGAGAGAAAGTCCCACTGCGGAAAAACACCTACGAAGAAGAGGAAGGTGTAAAAAACCGCGAAAAATCCCTAAATAGATACAGAAGAAAAATTAAAGAAAGAATCAATAAAGGATTTGAATACCAACAAATAAAGGGAAAGAAGTAACATAGACATATATAGAACATATAAAAAACACATATAAAAATATACATATACATAGAGGAAATTTTTAAATAATGTGCAAATTAAGATTATACATTTAAAAGTCGGAGGCAAAAAAAGGAGACAATAACTTTTGCAGTAAACTACATTACAAAAAATTGTAAATATAAAATTTAGAACCACTTTTTCCTGGAATAAAAAAGAAAGATTATTTATACACATTCTGTCGTTAATATTCGCTCAGTGCTGCATCGTTTACTGTTGACATTGAGAAAGGAGTAAGCTGAAGTAAGATTTCTTGGAGGATACAGTTGGAGAGTATTGTATTTGTGGTGGTAGAGCATTCAGTGATATGAAAAGATTTATTGTAGATTTCTGTCCGGTGAAGAGGAATTTGAAGTTGCCTGTTCCCCCGTGTGTAAATGCTTTGCACGGTGTTCATGACTGAGAATTGCGATGACAGGTAACGAGGGTTAGGGCTGGATTTTACGATGAAAAATGTGATAAAAGATGAAGACGTCTTGCCTCTAGTTTAACCCATGATAGTTTGTTAAAGGAGCTTGAGACATGGTCGTTTGTTTGAGGTCACACATAAAAGTTACGCAGGCGTAATGTGTGCCTTGAAGTTTTGTAGCAAGTTCTTCAGTAAGCTCTTGGTAAACAACGACACAGCAGTCGAAGTGCAGAGACTAGATGTTTTCTCAAAGAAAAAGTTATTGATTTTTTTAGACGCGTGAGGGAATGAAGTGAACTGTTGACATTTTTACAGATTTTAATTACTTGATCAGACCAGGAGAAGGATTCATGTTTAATTGTGCCAAGATTAGTGACTGATTTTACGGGATTTACGATATGGTTATCTATCGAAAGTGGTGGAAAGTTATCGAATTTTATGGATGAGAGAAGTTTTTGATAGCCGATGCTGATAACCTGACTATTCGATGGATTTATTTGAAGAAAGTTTTGTGTATTCCATTCATTAATTGAGGCAAGGTCTTTGTTCATGACGTTAATAGCACGCTTTAAGTAATTTGCAGGAGGGTGGATGTATATTTGGAGGTCGTCAGCGTACTTGTGGTATTTGCAGAAAGATATTTCATCGGAGATATCATTAATGTAAAGGGAGAATAATAAAGGGCCGAGAATTGATCCCTGGGGAACACCTCTACCGACCTGAATCCAATTGGAAGCAGAGTTGTCGGAGAGAACTTTTTGATAACGGTCGTTTAGGTACGAATGAAGCCGTTTCAATGAGGTCTCGGAGAAATTTAGGGGTTTCGTAAGTAGGATGTCCGTGACTATGGAGTCGAAGGCCTTACTTAAGTCGAGCAGTCTCATTAAAGTGATCTCTCTTCTGTCCATGGCGCGGCGAATATCGTCGGTAATTTTTACAAGCGCTGTGGCCGTGCTGTGTGTTTTGCGGAAACCTGATTGAAACGGATCAACTAAGTTGTTAGATGTGAGAAATGATGTGATTTTCTCATGAATGAGTCTTTCGAGTGCTTTGGAAAGGGTAGGTAGAAGAATGATCGGTCTATATTGAGTCGACCCATGGGAAGATTTCTTAGGAAGGGGTCGCACTAAGGTTAATTTCCATTGTTATGGATATTTTCCTCAGAGAAGAGACCTATTGAAGATATGTGTTATGGTTGGAGCGACAAGGAGTATTTTATGAATTATGGTGATAGATATCCCATCTGCATCAAGCGCCTTGGTTTTTATTTTGCGTAGAGTATTAATGACTTGTATGTGAGTTATGGCGGCAAAGTTGAATATCGGAGATGAGGCGGTGAGAGATGTTGCGGCGCTGCGGAGCAAGTCGTCGATGAAAGCAGTTTTCTATCGCAGTCGATAGTGGTTGGTGGTGTGGTGAAATCATTTTTGAGAGGGTCGAGGTATATGTCAATGGGTAGAGTGCTATCTTTAGATTTGTCAATACCTAAATGCCTTCCATTTTTCCATATTTAAGCTTGCGACTGTTTTGATATCTCGTATGTATATTTTATTTTTGAGTATCTAATACGTTGTTTTGTATAGTTTTTTAACGCTTTGTAAAGTTGGAATGCACCTGGAGTTTTTGATTTCTTGAAGGAGCGGAAGGCCGCAACACGTTTCGGCATAAGGGATTTAACATCGGTCGTTAGCCAACGTGCATGCGGTTCATAAACCCGGATTGTTTTGAGAGGAGCGTGTTTGTCTAGTAGAGAATGTATGTAGGCATTGAAGGTTTCTACTTTTTCGTCTAAGTCATTTAAAATTTAAAAAGATTCCCAAGGGATTTTAATGGCGTCGTCTGTCAGTTTTTCGTCGTCGAATGCCTTTAAATCGCGAAACGTAATAAATTTGGGCTTGTACTTAGGGAATCTAAGGAAGTACGCGATGTAGAGTAGGTCGCGTGCTGATATTCCGGGTGCGGTCAGTTGACCGTGAATTAAGACTCTGTCGGGATTGGCGGTAATGGCAGCGCCGATCCACGTGGATTACGTTGAAGCATGGTGAGGGAGGGAGGTAGAAAGATACAGAGAGAATGGGAGGAGATATGCACTAGAGAGTTGGACAACTTGTTGAAAAGAATTTTTTTCTAGCTTCTGTTCACGTCTTTGTTCGCATACATTACTTTTTGTTTTCAATTTACGCCGACCTTGCCACCTCGTAAGATGGAGCACGTTAAGAGTGAGGGTTGCAAAGGAGGCAGGAGCGAAGAAGCAACGTGTTTGTACGCTCCGCCGCGCATTTTGAGCCGAAATGGAATGAACAAAGATCAAAAGTCAACAACGACTCCCCCGCAGCTGGGCAGGTCGGCGCTTGAGAGGGTGAAGTGAGGTGGGAGAGAGGCGAAGGAAATTTATCAAATTTTCTCCGAGGTGGAGGAAGTGGGACGTAAATTGATTCAATTTAAATTTCAAATGACATTCCTTTTTTGTGCGGGAGGGTGCCTAAATTGAGAATAATTACGGTTTTTGAGAGAGGTGGTGAAAAGAGAGAGAGAGAGAGAGAGATATTTTTACGTTTTCGGTGGCTCTGACTTTTTAATAAGTTTTGTTCCAACTCTTTTCGCCTTGAATGCCTTAATAATGATTCAGGTGGCTACTTGAAGGTGACAAGGTGTTTTCTGTGGGATAATATTTTAGTAATTATGGTTTTTATCAACTCGATAATCTGGCATTTAGTGATGTGGGATAAATTATACTAAGGGGCCATTTTGTCGATTAAATGTGGGCAGAGTTAATATTCTAGCGCAGTGGTACCCAACCTTTTCTACGTGGCGGGCCGCATCGGTGTTTGCAAATCCTTCGGCGGGCCGCATTGGAAGTTGCAATTCTTCTGCTGGCCGGATCATGTTTTAAATAGGAAGTTATCTATACATTTCGAAAAGTAATTTAAGTGAAAATGAAGTCTAAATGTGATTTTTATGGTAAACATTCCAATATTTAAAGTTTTATCAAAGTTTTCATAAAAATCCATGATTTCTTGTGTTAAATTTTTCGGATTACTTTCTCATCATGGCTTGGCTGGCCGCACAAAAACCATAGGCGGCCGCATCCGGCCCGCGGGCCGTAGGTTGGGGACCACTGTTCAAGCCAATTACGCTTATTTTTTCAAGTGTAAGATAAGTTTAAACCGTACGTATAATATAAACACAATTGGTGCACAAATTACTATCGAGTAAAAAGTCAAATTTTTCTTTTAATGGAAACTACGCAAACGTTGGTCGTCGATTTAATTCACGGACTAGGATAGATTAAGCGAATATTTAAAATTGGGTTAACTTCCTTATCAAATGATCTTTAAAATATTTTTATCAACATTATAAATAACTTGACATTACAATTGTTTTACGCATGATGTACTTACTTGTTTCTATATGAAGTATCTTTAAATTTGAAATTAAAATAAAAATCTTGTATAAGTTTCAGTACGGCTTATATCAACAGAAATTGTTAATTTTTTCGTAACAAGAAGTATACAAAATTCTAAAAGAATTTGCAATGATAGTCATTACCTCAAATATATGAAATAACACTCCTATCTCATACAATAATTATTTGGAAATAATTTTTAATAAAAAACTTCAATTTTGGAATACTTATTCGCTAATTAGTATATTATGATCCATGGATATTTAATATGCACTCAAAAACTTAAAACAGCAAAAATGTTTCTTGCGATAAAAATTCCAAACTGTAAAATATAAAATGAAAATCAATATGAAAAAATATAAATTTCTCTCCAGGAATTCCTTGTTTTGCAGTTGCTTCACACCGTAAATACGCGTGAAGTGAATTCATTTATAATTGAAAATAGTTTCTCACCGGAACAGGTCAAGCACGTGGTTAGTGTTTAAAATATCAAATGGCGCACGCGAGGCAAAATGTAAATAGCTGCAGATTCTTGTTAGAAAATTGCCTGAAATTTTTTAAGCGAGCGGGTTAAACGTTATAAGGTTGGTGAGTATGATTCCTTCAGGATGCGCCCGCGATATCCTGTTTTAACTCCAAAACCGTCCCCACTTTTCTCTAATATTGCCTCGCTCCCTATTCCGGTTCTCTCCTCACGCCTCCTTACCCCGCGGGATTTGCGGTCTCTTTCTCACTCTCCCCTCTTCTCCCTCCCCTATCTCTCCCTCCTTCCTATGGCGCTCCAGCCTGATAAGCTCAGCCTCAGCTGAGGCGCCATTAAAAGCACACCTACGGCAACCGTATCAGGAAAATCCCTCTTCGAGGGTCCTCCTCCCCCCCCCTTCCTATATCCTTATATAATTTTCTTTTAACAGCTTAACCATTTGTTGAAACTGAATTCCCAAGTAAACGATTACGCGTTTTCATTTAAATTGGTCCTGCCTTAAATAAGTTAGGAATTCTACTTTCGTCAGCCGGTTGTCCATTTATATACGTAAGAACGATATGCTAAGTCATTGTAGCAAAAATGTGGAAGCGGTTTTTCTTACCCATTTTCATATCTACTGATATGAAAAAGCTAGCCAGTTGGTCACGGAGTTAGCTAGATAATTCTTTGCTGAAGGAGCTCGAATTATTCTTAGCGTATTAAATAGAGGTAAATGTAAATTTCAATAACGCACTCCACCTTGGTATTAGGTTTTTTGTAATCTTGATTATTAATATCAATTTTTTTGAGAATTTTCTTTACAAGTTTTGACATTCGCTGGATTTTCGTGTCTTAAATCTAATTCGACGTGTTAACCCAGTTTAATGTAAAAAATTGACTTTACACTATTAGCTACTGAATCGATGTAGTGATGATACAGTTTGCTTTCCTTAGCTGTAGCACTTTTCCTCTGTTCATGTTTGCCATTAACTATAGGAAAATGTTTTCGGTAGCAGATCTGAAGCACCGATGGATTCGACCGGTTACTTCCTCTTAGGCGAAATAATACCCTTGGTATGAACTGGAGCATCTAGTACAAAGTCAATGAAGCAGACTCGTATCAACAAACCCTTAAGCGCAGTAACAACGCCTCCGGCGTCTCCGAAACACGTATCAAGCCCGGAAAATCCATAAGCGTTTTTCCATTCTTTTCTCATCTCTTTTTAGCCCTTTAATTCCCTTTCCCCCTTCGTATCTCCACTTCCTCTTTAAAAGCGTTTCCTACTCCTCTCTCTCTACCTTACGCTTCTTTCATCGCCCACCTCATTCCTCTCTCGTCCCATTCTGTCCCATTCCAATACACCTCAGCCGATGAGGTGGGAGAATATTACGAGTGGGAGGAGAGAGGAAGGCAGAGAGAGAGAGAGAAGTGCCCGGCTCACACCACCGTCCATCTCTCCAACGCGTCCGTCTCCCACCCCCGCCTGGCCACTGCCGGAGATTTAGGGTCGCAACTCCCTTGGGAGTCGGTGGCGGCTGTAGGGAGCAGAGGGACGCGTGCTATGGTGGTCCCCTGAATTATTCATAGATGGCACCCAAGAGTGAGGAGGAGGAGGTGACGGTGGGAGTAAGAATGTGGAGCGTGGTGCTGGAGAGAGAGAGATAGGGAGGGAGAGAGAGAGAAAGAAAGAAAGAGAGGATAAGCAGGATGAAGGGAGGAAGAGAAGAAGGGGAGGGAAAGTAGAGTGGCGTGCGAGTCCTATACCTCTATTTGCCCTCTTCCCCATCCTTCCTCTTCCTAATAGATGTATATGGCTCTAAGAAAAAAGTGAGCGGTTTATTTCTTTTTATAATTCACCATAACCTCGTGACGAACGATATAGATTTTTTTTAAGTGCGTTATTTATCGACTTGCTCTCGACGTGCGATGCATTCCTTTTTGCTGGTTTCGCAAGGGAGTGTTTTTTTTTTCGGCAGGAACCACCGTCGCAAATCTTACGATACTCTTAAACTGATTCGGGATGTAGTGGTACAACTTTAAAAGATTAACGAGAATTTGAATGAATTCGTAATGAAAATGGCAAATTTGTCACGATCCTTTGACTGGGTAACTTTTAGGTGTGGTACCCATTAAAATACCGGGAATTTCTGAAATAATACATAGTTTTTCCTGATTTCCTGCAAAAATTTGGAGTTGATAAAAATGTTGAGCATATGCAGACCAAAAAAAATTTATGCTACATTTATATTTTTTTCTTATTTTCTGTAAAAAAACAGTTTCTTTAATGAAAAAAGAATATTTTTCACGTCATGAGAAATCCTACTTATTAGAATACTCGACTGAACTTCACCTGTTTGCTCGATGGATGTGTTTTCGCATTTTTCAGATCAACGGATTAAAAAAAAAAAAAAAGACTCGGAAGTTTTTCCTCGTCACGACAAATGGATTTTTTTTAAACAAATTTTACACGGCGAAGTTTTCTTCCTCGGTTATCAATTTTTCTCGGAGCTTATAAAAAAAAATGCGTACGTACAGAGCTAACCTTGAAGTCCCGCATGGCTTTACCGTCGGATCGCAAAAACTTTTAAAGGATGCACGCCGTCAGCCTTAAATTCCTGGTTAAAAATATGACAAGGGCTTGGGATCCCGTGCATTGCGTTCGCTCGACTTCACCCGCAGCATCACGGACGGCGCTTAGGAGAGAATTGGAAGAATGAGGGATAGGAAGCCTTCGCGTCCCGGATCCTCTCCTTGTCTTCTCTCTCTCTCTCACGGTCTCTCTCCTCCTCTATCTCCCGGTAACCCGTTGCCTCAAAATGCCTCGAGGAAGCGGAGGCGCATCGAAAATCATCGGTGCCGCGAGTTTCTCATCTCCTATCAAAACACCTGCACGTGTTCCCTTGGTTACCCCTCGCGTCGTTACCGTATATGCCGTATCCCGCTCTCCTCTCCTCCCCGCCTTGTTTCGCTTCTCCTTTTTTCTCTCTCTTCCATCTGACTTCTTTCTATCTCCTCACGAGTGAGATACGCTCCCTGATTCAAACAGCAGCCTCCTCGTTTCTCTCCCTCCCTCTCTCTCTCTCTCCCGCATGATCAGGCTTTATATGTATCTCTCGGCTATGTTCCCTCGAAAACTGCTTTTGCTCCTCCTACTCCTCTACAATCCCCATCTCTGTTTTGACTACATCCACCTCCTCTTGCTCTATTTTATCAGGAGGCGATTCTTTTGCCTTTGTTTAACAAAGTGTTTTTCTCATCTACCTATGAATATCAGCTGGGAATAAATATGTAGACATTTATAAATTTTTTTCCGTTCTTAAGGTTTCGGTGGCGTAATATAATGCGGCTTGCTGGGAAAGGTTCCGTTTTTACCGTGAACACGAAAAGTACTCTTGGAGGTTAATATAAAATCATAAACTAAAATATTTGTTTTTTTTATTCAAGGACCTAAACACAAAATTATAGTTATTGCTTTCGGCATAATTTACTCTTCCGTGGAAAAAATAGGATCTTACATTATGAGTAGCTATTTTGTGATAGTATTCATCTCTTTTATTTAAAAAAAATGGAGCGGAAGAATTCAACGATTATAATAGCTTAACTATGGAAGATGATTATAATTTTTATTATATGTGCTGATCCACGGTCAAATTACGTCTCATATGAATTAAATTTCAGGGTTTAAAATTTCTTTCCTATTTTTTTCTTTACCAATGTTCGTAATCTTCTTTCAAATTGGAATATGATAGCTTATTTAATTTTTAAAGTGTTAATATAATGTATTCAAAAATAGTCACCTAATAATGGCGTTATCTTGGTAAACAGTATTAAAAATTATTGCTGTTGCATTGAAAGTTTTTCTGACAGTTATATGCAATGTCAGTTTACGAGGAGGGATAAATAACCAGGATTTCATCCCCGCAATTTCAAATTAGAGGCTGGTGGAGCTGTGAAAAGCATCTGCTATATGTGAGTTAGTCTGTTTGGATTCGTAAAAAAAATTACAACGGCGTTATTCCGGCCGTCACCGACTGCATTACATAGTAGGACACAAACTTCTATTAACAATGCAATACAATTTTCCATTGTGCAGAGACAATTACCTGAACGAACTCGGTGGTTATCTTAATAAAATTATATACCTATGGTATTAATGTACTGCATTAGTTTTATTAAAGTTAAGCAATACATTTAGGAAATCTTGCTTGATTCTGGTCGCTTGTAGATCCAAAATCGAATGTATCCAAATGTTTGTATTACTTAGCAGAATGCGTTTTATGTAATTTAATAGAAAGTTCTTTCAGATGAGCGGAACTGAAGAAATAGCTAGACAATAAGCAGAAGGATACTGATAATTAGACGGATTGTGTTGGACGGGAGAAAAAATTATTTATTTTTGATTTCGGAAAATGGGGTTGAGGGGGACAAATGAGAGAAGCTTATCAACATGAACACGCAGGGAAATTACAAAAACACTTAAAATATAATTGATTACTTTGATTAACTATTGGAATATTTCCTAATATGGAGAATCCCTTTTTTATGATATCACACTAAAGAAAACTTAATGTCTAAGCGAAAATATAAAATATTATCTCTACTCAAAGAATATGTCTGTCCTTTAGAATCACATTTGATAGAAGGATGCGTGGTATTGAGCGATTGGTTGAGTAGGAGACGCATTCTGGGAAGCGAGATAATTCGCGTGATGGATACGTGATGTTTTGGAGGCATCGAAGAGCGAAACTGTGATGAATAGAAGAGTAGGTTCAGCAGTTGTGATAGGTTTCAAGTGAACTGTAGATGATGTGGCTTGGAAGCTGTGATGAAATTGAACAGGTTGGATTATGCTATTAGTAGGGGAAGCAATATGTCGGTTGTAATAGCGAACAAAAATTGATTCTACAGCGGGTTCTCAAACACGCGAAGTAAGAAATTTTGTAATATGGTACAGCCCAACCTTAAATGTATATCTTAAAGAATATTTTTCACGTAATATAAGGAATGCGACTAATCAAAATATCTGCAGTTTATTTTATATCCTCATTTAAAACAATCTACTCAGCTGGGGTACGGAAGAATGTTCTTAATATGGAATGCGGCATGCAGATTTGGTACGGAGGAGCCTTAATGCGACCCGCGGATTTCGTGCAGAGCCATCATGCGGCCCACGCATGATTGGAGTTCGAAACTTCTGGTCTACAGCGATATGAGTATCGATTTGAGGAGATGGATAAATATTGACATGACGAAATAGGATCTGTCAGAATGCATTTCCATAATGGCGACGGTTATTGCCCGCTAGATTAATATAGCGTGAAGAAGGCTAAATAAAATTAGTTTTTGGCTAATAATAAGTGGTTGAATGATATGGCGAGCCGGGGGAACATTTTCACAAGCGCAGAAAAGAGTGAGGGAAATTGGGTAAAAAAAAAAGAAAAATGAAATGAATTAAGGAGATGAGGAAGGTGGATTGTATTATGAAGTGTGTAGGATTGGAGCAGGATGATGTGTTTTCGGAAGAAAAGTGGGGCAAGTGGAGAAATTGCTAAGCGACTGAGTTAGGGGATTGCGAATAATCCGTAGGGAGGTGGTTAAAATGGCGAAGAAAGAATATTGCTTGCTGAGTGGTTGGTTTATAGGTGGCGTGGGAAAAATTGGGTCAAGGTGCATTGGATAGAGCAAGAAGAGGAGGTGGATTTTAAGGACATACGTGGTTATTTTGCGAAGTGTCCTTAAGGAAATAAATGGAAAAAATAAACACACAAAATAAATAGCTATTACCTATATTGTCCTTGGGTTAAGCAATATAATAAAATACTTGGCAAATTTATTTAATAAATTTTGCTGCATATTCTTGTAGATACGTACTATTAATCTATCAGTGTTAAACAAAGATTGCTATGTCACTGAAAAATAAATTAATAGTACTTTTAAACAATATATTGTTCTAAAATCTTAACCGAACCGATTCTTGCGCTAAAATTTTCACTTTTACTACATTCATTAAAAGAAGGATTTAACGTATAGTTCTGATGAAAACGGAGAAAATAATGACATCTATCGTACAGATTACCGTTACTTATTCGTTTCCTCTTAGCTTTTTATGGTTGAAATCTAAATTAATGCGCACACCTTTTTGAAGATGAACGCCGTTGAGACGTCAACTGGTCTCGCTTTGGTAACACTGAGAATTTGAGAAAGGACGTGATCGAGGATTTGTAAAGAAGGGAAAGGAAGGTCGCTAAAATTTCACAAGTGATGAGTGGAGAAATGGGGAGAGAGCAAAAAAAGGGTTTCTAGAGCTTAAGGTGTCCTCTTTCGAATGGCCAATGAGAAGTGAGAGCAGAGGGTTCAGCGTAAAGTGCCTGAATACATAGAATTGAATTGAAATTCTAAACCCCTTTGGCAATCTAAAATCTTACCAATTTTGTTTTCTAAGCCTGGCTATATTAATTAAATGAGAGGAGTTTACGCCAAATATTAACATTAAGCATATATAAAATTGAAAAGACAAATAAGCACAAGAGAAAATATAAACGAAGAAATATTTAAATGTTAAAAAATTCGTTTATTATTATATAAGGAACAAAAAATTAAAGATTTATCACCAGTAAAGTATTCTTAAGCATATTGTATGGGGTAATTATTACCTTTTTTATTTTTCTTTGTGATTATTAGCATATTAGTACCGTTTAAAAACAAATCAAGGATTAAGGAAAAATGTTCTTTCTATCTTTTATATCATTCTTCCTCTGGCCACATCGTAAAATTTATTCTTACCTATAGCCATTCTCTAAAGTTTCTTTCACTTTGATGTTTATGTTAATTTGTTATAAAGTAACAATAAGATTTTATTTTCTCTAACATCCTCACAACTTTTTATTAAATCACTAAGCAGCGATAGCAGTTAAGTAATCAATTAAGCTCGTATGATTTTACAACGATAGAAAATTCTTAGGAATATTATCTGGTACTACTTTATAATTTACCAGATTAAAGCGAATTTTGAATAATTGATCAATATCTTGACGTCATCGAAAATAGTCAAATTCTCGTCTCATTCTGACATAGCATATAAAAAGGAGCATAATGGGGTAATAAAGGCCTACATCCATTGAGAAACTGGGTAGATCATTTTACTGATTTATCGATAATAATGCGCAATATTATCAGCGTATCAGTGATCAGTTCTGAATGAACCCGATATCTCATAATATTTCGTTTTATCTTGGAAGCGACATCTAGCCTGTTTACGACCCCGGCTGAAAAAGCTATAAACTTCATGTTTGCTATAAATCAAAAGAAAATGATCCTGGGATATTGTCAGTTTGCCATATAGTACGAAATAATATCGTGCCAAAATTTATAGTTATAATTGCGAACAAATTTATTTATATCATGACGTTTCAAGTTTTCAGATTTATATCGTAGCTCACTTTAATCATAGTGCACGAGTTCTTAAATGAATACTTAAATGTTTACTATAAATTTGACTTTCGTTGGAATTATTTGATACGGGACATTGATGAGATGAACTATGATACAAGAAGCAAAATAACAATACAAAAATTTGACTAGCCAAAGATATAAAACATCGTGACCATCCCTTCAGTGAAAACTTTACTCCTCTAGCTTCAGTAGATTCGTTACAATATCGTTTCAAAATTTTGAGTTTTCCCAATTTGAAGCCATATAGCGAAACATATATAGGTATGTAAACTATCGGAAATTTTTAAATGGTGAGAAATTCACAGATTGATGAGATAAAATACATAAAATAATTTTCCAAAACTCTTTAAGCAAAAACGCTGATTGTCCTCAGAAAAAAAATGATCGCGTTACTACGTATTTTATTTTAAGAAATTGTGCTAAAAAGAGCAATAAATAAGGTCATCGGGCGGTCGTACATAAGAATTAAATAGTTCATTTTTGTCAAAGACGAGATTAAACATTTTGTCGAATCTGGGAAAAAATATTCAGGAGGCAGAACTTTCAAGCAACTATCAATTCGAAAATATAATTTGCATGGAATCTTACTACATTTTTACTATCTTTAAAGCTTTCAGTGGACTTTAACCGAGATTTACCATTACTTTTATCCATATATATATATATATATATATATATATATATATATATATACTCATATATAAATATATACACTCGTGTATGTGTGTGTGTGTATATATATATATATATATATATATATATATATGGTGTCAAGTTTATGTATTTTGCTATCATTATTAAAAATTGAAATGCATAATATGATACATTTGTTTCTGAAATTAAAAAGAATCATTTACGCTTAAGAAAACGTAGTCATATGTTGAGGTTGGTATATATATCAGGGGTCGGCAACCTGCGACACCGGATCCGCATGTGGATCCTTGTGTAAATATTTGTGGCTCTTTAGAATTATCTAAAATCCCTAACCTTTATCAGTTATGAAGACTTGCTTATTGCATTCCACGCTCCTCTTTCGAAAACTCTTCCTCTCGATTCAAAAATTCGTTTTTCGTCCGTCAAGTATATCGGGAATCCTCTCACTCGTACCTCTATAAAAAAAAAAGGTCCCACAGATTTTCATTTTGCAGCTCTCAAGTATTTTGGAATGAGACAAAAAACAAAAAAATGGTTCTTTTCCTTTGAAAGGTTGCTGACTCCTGGTACAGGACGGTAGTTGTTGAAATATAGTATGTTAACAATATTTCTAGATTAAATTGATGCACCACAACGTGAAAATTAATAGTGTTGCTCAAGTTTTCTCAGAGTGTAACTATGAAATCTATACTAGTTTATCGTAAAATAACGGTTAAATTTTCAGTTATATGGCCTAAAAATTGAAATCGCAGAAACGTGAATTTCATTGTGCTAATTCTTTTCCTCGTATTTATGGAACATAATCTATTTGATTAGAGCTTTCCAAGGCCCGAAATCTTAAGCAAAAACTACAATTCCATAAAGCAATCAGCTCGAAGCAATTTACAGGGCTAAGCGGAATCGCTTTTCCAATTACGATTTTATTCTGTTTGGCCCTCGGATTAGCGAATTACACGATCGGAAATCCTAACGGAGGAGTCTAGACCAAAAACCTTAAACAGAAGCGAGCAGAATCAACGATAAAAAATTATTCTCCCATGCATGGAAAATAGGGCATATATTACATATGAAATGAGAAAATAAGAGAGGGAAAAGAAAATATGTGGGAATCCGCGAGCGAAGGAGTGTTTTAGGTATTCAACGTCGGCTCGAATCGGTCGTAATATAGAAAAAGAAGAGAGCGAAAGTGAGACCAAGGCTTCAACCCCGCGGGCAGTTAACAACGGTTAGGCGGAGAGCAGTGGCGAATGGGAAACCCACGAAGAGTAAGGTGTCAGATCCAGAATATTTTTCAGAGAGAGAGAGGTAGTGGAAAGGGAGAGAGAAAAAGGAGAGATAGAAAAAGATAAATGAGGGGATGGAAGAGAGAAGAGTTAAATCAGACATTATGAGAAGCGAATGGAGGGAGGATGGAAGAGAGAATGGATAAGAGGGAGAAAGGGAAGAGGGAGAGAGAAGAGAGAGAGAGAGAGAATAGGGAGAAAGAGATATAGGAAGGAGAAGGATAGAGAGAAAGAAGAATAGACAGATAAGTAAGAGAAAATAGATAATGGAGGGAGACAAGAGGAAGAGAAGGGGATAGAGAGTAAGGAAAGAGAGAGGGGGTGAGAGGCGTTAGAGAGATGTGGTTCAAAGTGGGTGGATTATATATATATATTCCACCCACTTTGAACCACATATGTATATATATATATATATTCCACCCACTTTGAACCACATCTCTCTAACGCCTCTCACCCCCTCTCTCTTTCCTTACTCTCTATCCCCTTCTCTTCCTCTTGTCTCCCTCCACTATCTATTTTCTCTCACTTATCTGTCTATTCTTCTTTCTCTCTATCCTTCTCCTTCCTATATCTCTTTCTCCCTATTCTCTATCTCTCTTCTCTCTCCCTCTTCCCTTTCTCCCTCTTATCCATTCTCTCTTCCATCCTCCCTCCATTCGCTTCTCATAATGTCTGATTTAACTCTTCTCTCTTCCATCCCCTCATTTATCTTTTTCTATCTCTCCTTTTTCTCTCTCCCTTTATATATATATATATATATGTTTTGAAAAATAGAGAGGTGGAGAGAGAGGTGAGAAGAGTGGGACGCGAAGAGAGAAAGGGTACGTAGTACCAGACGAAGGGAACGTAGAGGGAAGAGGAGGGTTTATAACGCCCAAAGGTGAAAGGGAATGTTTAACTCATCCCCCGTAGGAAAAAAACACGCCATATACCCTTCAACCTATACGGGAACACAGGATCTCCCTTTCAAGTTCTCTTTTTTTTCTCTCTCTCTACCTCTTTCACTCTCTTTCTCCCGTAGAGCTTTGGAAAATGAAGCTAGACTTTGTTTTTTAGCAATTTTCCAGCCCCCTATTGACGTTTTTCCGAACTATCCCACCCCTTTTCCCTCGTCATAATGCGCCGTCGAATGTAGCGGACGAATTCAATCTCGTTATTGGGCCCGTCGTGTTTTCCCCAGTTTTCCTCGGAATCCGGTCGGGCGGTTTCCGTAACCCGGTCGTTACTCGGAATGCCGTCTTTGCGGGAATAAAAGGTCCACCCGCGGTTCATCGGAAATAGACGGAACAATCGGCCGCGTTTTTGTGATATTCTCCCGGCAAGAGGTCACGGATGTCAAACGCAGGGCGATGCTGTCACGTTTTTCGTACTGCCCTTCCTTTTGTCTTCGATTGGTTTACTTTTATATGTAACTAGCTGAAAGTACCCGGCGATGCTCGGGTTATGCCAGACGTCTTTGGCGAATAAAATTATGTAATATATGGTAATACATTCATTTCACCATTTTCGCATTTTTTACCAAAGGATGAAGGCATTATAAATTAGAAAAGTGTTTTAATATTAATTTCAAAGCTTGCTCGTAAACAATATTTTTTGTTTTTCCTTCATTAGCATAAATTTTGCTTGATCCAACACATGAACATGCAACATATGTAGAGTTGGCCATGAGAAAAACATTGATTTTCCAAATTAATGCCAGCCACCTTTAAAGACTGGCCTTGAGCTTTGTTTATTGTCACAGCAAATGATCGTACAGGAAACTGAAGGCGATGAAATTCAATTGGAATATCTGTTGGAATTACTGGAATCCTGTGGAGGAAAATTTCCTCTCCCTTTGCACATCCTGTCTGGAGGTCCGGAGAGAACGTGAGCATACGTGAGAGTATTGTATTTCGAGTTTAACAATGTAATCGCTTGGCAGGGCAACTTCATGTTAAAAACGTTATATTTTGTCAAAATTTGTTATTAAAACGTTAAATTCGAAAGATTAAATTCGAAAGCGATAAAAGAGGACAAGAATAAGAAATTACATTTATTATCTTTAATACAGTCCAAGTCCGAAAATCGTAGGTCAAAGTTGTGAATTTTTATAAAAAAATTAAAATAAGGTTTCAGGTCGAAATATCGATTTTTCCATGTTATCTTATGAGGAATGGAAATCACTCTCGGGAATCGAACCCTGGTCGATTATGGAATTTTTTTTCGTAAATGGCTTCTACTTTAAGAATCGAACATTGCTACCAAATGTCAATCTTCTAGCTACTAGGAAAGTTTGTTAAAAATAGCATCTCTTTCGTTCAGAAAAATATGAATATTTGGAACGATTTTTTATCTCGACGTAATAGGCCGTCGACACTCTCGTTTATTCTCAAATTGTTTCTTATAGCGCTGTAAAATATTGGTGATTTTTAATATTATATAATAGTTGTTCAAGTGCTGATTTTTTTATTTGAAATGTTTTCGTTATTTTTAAAGGTAATTTGTAATCATTCTGGATATTTTTTTCTTCCATTCAAATTTGCTTTGACATGGAATGTTCACTTTGTTTTCGATGCAAACCGTCTACCGATGTGTAAAAATATGGTAGATTTAAATAGTAATAAAATTTAAATTGTTATTATGATTTCATTATAACGTTTTATTTTTTATTCATCTATAATATCCGGTTAATTTTATCAAATTTAGTTAATTTTTACCTCATTATTTTTAATGCCTCATCACTTATTTCATTTAATACCGTATTTTTATTCTACCTAGACGTTAATTCGTTAGATATTCTTCGTGTATGAGCTCTGGGAATCAATTAATATTAACCTATTTTAATTTGCTCCAGAAATGTATACCACCAAACGAACACCAAACCTTCCCGAAAATCACCCAGACTACTATTCTGACGAAACATGTAGCACAAACAACTTCTTGATCTTATGCCACCCATTTTATCCTAGGGTAGCACATTAAATGTTACCGACATACGTACGCCAAGTGCCCCTTGACTTTATGCCACCCAACTTACACTTGGATAGTTATACAGCACATGCCACCGAACTTAAACTTCCGACTGATTTTATGCCATCCATAGTGCACAGGATTGATGCTGAATTATCCAGCCATCCTATACAGGTTATCCCCAAAAATGTACCATCCAACATACACATGTACTCCTGTGCCATATGCTTCACAAACAACCATTGTAAGACTTTTAGTTTCAGTATTTGTTTTACTAAGGGTCGGTATTACGACCAGCAGTTAAAGTAGAAAATCAAATATAACTGGGAGTTAGGCGGTAAGAACGTATTATGACTTCCGGTTACTGCTTAACTGGAAGCCAAACTTCCGGTTAAGTTATTGGATGCATTTAGCAGCGAGTAAGGATTTAACTGGCAGTTAATACCTTCGCTTTGGAAGTTAATGTATTGATTATAGTGCAATTTAAACAAAACGGAAGAAGTGTAGGCGGATATCTGTTTATTATTTGAGCAGCATAAATGAATACTGTAAACGGATTTTGTTTCTATTTACCAATTTTGTGGATCGAAGTGAAAGTGGATTTTGTAGTAGGTATTGTATTTCTTGGTTCAAGGTTTGATTCCAGAATATATTGCAGTTATGTATATAATTAATTACATAAACCTTTTGTTGAAATTTTAAATAGTTATGTCATTTCTAAACGTTGAGAGCGATACCGATGATGAATTTCTCGAAGAAATGCTTATGAATTCAAGAAGGGCTAAGAAGTTAAGGAAAAAAGCCAAAAACTTCGAAGAGTTCTTTGTGAGATTTAGAATCACCAAACAAACTGATGTAATTGTTCTGGAACAGATTAACGAGAAATTGGAATATTCTTCAGACCGGTAAGTTATTATACGAAGAAAAACTTACGAGGGAACATTTAAAAGTGATCACATCGATTTTGGCTGAAACTTTCTAGGATACATTAGGATAATACATTAACACCAATTACGCCTATTTTGCACAATAATTCCATGTTTTAGAAACGTAAGACGAAGTTCGTAAAAAGGTGAAATTCTTTTGCCATACTTATTTATCTCTGTTAAGACTTCATCCTAACCACTAACTGTGAAACCTGTTGAAAAAATATTTCCTCTCATGTTTCATATTTTTTTTTAATTTAAGAAGTCATCCCATATGTAGCATTCAATTACACACCGTAGCTTTAGACATTATGAAAAATGTAACTATATAAATGTAGTAATTACTATTAACTAGCAGTAACTACTATTAACACAGCATTTACATTGTTTGTTATGGAGAAGATGGTCATAATTTCAGATATTTATCCTGAGTGGATGGGCTGAAATGGACCTGTTCTTCTTGCAGCATAAATTAATAACTGAGATTGGCCTTAGAGGCTTAGCTCAGAATTCCACAATATAATCCCATTTTGTATATCAATATATGCTGTATCATCCTGAAAAGTCTCAGCTAAGTCCTAGAAGACTAACTCAGTATATTCCTTGTCTAATATTGAAAATGAATGTTGGACTCACAAACAGATTAAAAATACTGTTGAATTTAATTTCAGAAATATGTCATTGACCCCAATGCAACAGTTACTGTTAGCATTAAGATACTATGCCACAGGTGGAATGTTAGTTAGTGTGGGAGACTTCTGTGGAGTTCATAAAACCACAGCAGGCCAAATACTTAGGAAAGTCAGCAGTGCATTGGTATCTTTAAGACCAAAATATGTCAAATTGCCAAGGACAATTGCAGAGAGGAGGCTGGTTCAGGAAGAATTTTATAAAATTGCTGGTTTTCCGAGAGTAATAGGCTCTCTAGATTGCACCCATATTAGAATTGAATCTCCTGGTAAGTTTTACGCCTTTTTCTTGTGAATATTCATTTAAGAAACCATAAAGGAATGTATAATCTTAATTATTCTCAGGAGGAGATACAACAGAAGAATTTAGGAACCGAAAAGGATATTTTTCAATTAATGTCCAAACAGTCAGTGACAGTAAGTTACGCATAATGGATATTATAGCAAGGTGGCCAGGAGTTGTACATGACTCCACCGTATTCAATAACTCTGTCATTAGAGCACGACTTGAAAGAGGTGATTTGGTAAATGGAGTTCTCGTTTGTGACTCTGGTTATTTTCGTAAATCATTCCTTTTACCCCCACTAAGAAATCCTATCCTACCTGAAGAGCACTTGTTCAATGAGTCTCTAATAAGGACCAGGAATACTGTTGAGAAGCAGTATGGTGTTTGGAAACGGCGTTTCCCATGCCTTGCATTGGGAATAAGGCTAAAAATACCAACTCTACAATTGGATATTGTTGCCTGTGCTATTCTGCATAATATTTCTATTATAATGGGTGAAGGTGAACCACCAAATGATCCAGAACTCACAGACAGAGTTCAAGAGGGTTTAATGGCTCAAGAAATTGAAGTAATTCAAAATAATGAGGAAGGGCCTGAAGCAATAAGGCAGTCCTTCATCGACTATTTTAAAAGGTTACTTGATAGAAACTTTAAAAAAACCATTCATCATATTTAGTGTAGAAATTTATTTTTCAATTTTGAAGTAAATAAACCAATATAAAAAAACCATTGTCAATATTTTTTCCTTAACCTTAATCTCTAGTTGTAGTTATTTACAGCAAGTCTGTAAGATTTTACCTTCATTGTCCATCACCAGACGAATACCACCAAAGTTGCATAAAATATTCAAAATATTTCATACAACCATCTTGCACTAGTTCTCCCCTGAAACGTATACTTTACAGCAAATGTCCGCTTATATTATATAATTTATCTTGGCATTCCCATGAATCACACCATTTCGATTACGCAAGCGACTTATACCATTAAATCTACACGTTTTTCTCTGCAACATATTGGTTTCAAGTAACACAAGTAATTAAGACTTCTTTGAGTTCTGTTTTTGGAAAACGTAGTTAATTACGACGAATAAATGGTTTCATTGCTAAGATCATGAACTGATTTCTGAAAGGTAGTAATACCAGTTGTCTTGGATTACTCGAACTTTAAAGGCTAAACTTGGTCAAAAATCTCTGAAATGTCATGTAGCTTGTTAATTTGAACGAAACCGGAGTTATTTTCAGTCACTGTGTACCAAGAGACAGTAAACGGCGAGTATTACTCCAATTTGCTGAGTCCTGCTTTTATCATAACTTTAAAAAACGTCCTTATCTGGATGAAAGATGTTGGATCTTGTACCATGGTAACTCACCTGCACATCGCTAAAAGTTCTGTCAAAAAACGATCGAAGAATTGAAATTCCAGATCCTGGATCCACCACGATATTTACCGGAATTAGTACCCTGTGATTTTTCTCGTTGCTTTTCGACCGCCCCTCATTTGCCCTCAATCTTTTGAAATTGAATCTTTGACAATGTTCAGAGGTTATTTTATACGGATAAAACACTCCTTTTCTCTCTGAAAACATTCCACCCGAGAGAGAATTCGTCTGAGAATAAGAAATTTTCAACCTCAACCTGAAAATTCTCAAAGGCGTTGAAAGAAATGAACGGAGAACATTATACATCACTGGATTCTTTAAAAAAATATATATATAAGCATCCACCCGCGGAAAAAACAAACGCTATATGCGAACGTCACATTTCTCACGAGAGAGATGGCATTCGAAACGAATCCGCGAGGCGTGAAGCGCTCGCTTTTTTTCGCGCGCTAATATCTCCGTCGCTGTCTCTCACTCACCTGTTGGTTTGGAAGGCTCGTCCTCCTTTCTCTCTCTCTCTCTCTATCTTTTCTCCTTGAAAATTTATCAAGAAGGAAAAGAGTACACATTCACTTTAGTTCACTTGTTCCTACTCTCATTATCCACCCACTCCTCTTTCCCTCTTTTCTCGCAAAAATCCATCGCACTCACTACAACAAGTCCTGCGAAGTGAAGCCGTTATCTCAGTCCCCCGAAAAGAGAATCGATTTCGAAGTGTCTCTTCCTTAGGCCCTTTTCTTTACCAATCTCTCTCTCTCTCTCTTTCGCAAGAGACGAAGATAGCGAGGCATCTTGAGATAGAGAAGAGTGTGTCGTCCTATGTTTTTCCACGCTCTGCCGGAATCTTCCGGCGTAAGACGTTTTCTCTCGCTTTTGATGTTCTCCCGACCGAGGAGTCCTCCTTGCCTTTGCACTCCACGCCACGCTCTCCACTCATCCCATCGCTCAGCATTCCGCTCCCTGGCCTCCATTCTTCCCATCCTCCCTCCCATTATACCCGAACGTCTCCTCCCTCACAGACCTGCCCGCCGTCCTCATCTCATTCGAAAAACCTCCTCCTCTCTCTCTTCCGCCCTCTTACCTCGTCCCGCTTGCCTATTACCGTTTCCTCTTTTTCGCGCTTGTTCTTCACAATTTTCACTAGTTACTTACTTTTCGTCGTACCCTAAATTCTACCACGAACCTTTTCCGTAACAGCTCGTTCGATATTTTTTATATTTTCTGCTTTTTTCCAACAGTATTTTTAACCTAAATAATATTGTGGCAGTGTCCTGTTTCATAAACCGTGCGATCAAAGTATACCAATTGCATGCATTTCACTCAGTTCCTTCATTGAGTAATTGTAACACGGGTTTCCTTTAACCTACTTTACTCTAAATATAATTACACACTACTCTGTTACTGTTTTTATATCAATCATATTCAGGCGCACTTTCTGCCCCTTTTAATTTTTTTAGCAACTCTTTTTTCTCTAGAGATTTTTTCTTTGCAAAAATCATTTATTTAGCGCACCTTGCTTGTTTCTAATTCATAATATTTATTTCTATAGCCTAAATTGTCGTGGTATAACTAGCTGGCAGCGGCTGCGAAAAATACTTGTTGCATAAAAGATCCATAGCACACATTGTTTAATACACAATAAATGCAACTCTAATAGCCTTAAAATTTATTAATTCCTAGTTCATAGTAATTCAAAACGTCGATTTTAATGCAGCATTTCCAACCACTTACTTGTATTTCAAATTACCCCTATCAATATATTTCCTTCTTCATTCAATTATCTAGGCAAACATTTCGATCCTGCTTTTATCCACTCCTCCTCAACACATCCTAAGAATTTTCCACCGTATTTTCATTTTCTTTATCGGTCATTTTAAATCGTTCTTAACCTCCTACTCCCGCTCAGTTTCCTCGTCTACCCTTCCCGTCTCCCTCCAGTTAGCGAACCCACGCTCTCCATTAGAATGCCCTTCTCGGAATATGTCGAAACTTCTCGTCTCCCTTCCTATTCGCTCGACCGACTACCCTTCCTTTGTTTCTCTATCTGGCTTTCTCTCTCTTTCTCTCGCGAGCGAGCGAGAGAGAGAGAGAGAGTGGTTGAAGAAAGGGGTAGGGTGAGACCGAAGACGGGAGGAGTATGAAGGAGCAGATAGATCGAGAAAGATAAAGAGAAAGGAGAGAAAGATAAAGAGAAGGGAGAGAGGAGGGGGAGGACCACCCCCCCTTCCCTCCTACTGCTCTCCCTCACCGTTACCCTCCCACTCCCCTCCCCGCACCACATCCTCCTCTCCAAAAGTTAACGCTTGACGGCGCGGAGACAGGGCGAGTTGCGGCTCCGTAGCCGTTTTCTTGGCGAGAGGTAAAGAAAGAGATTTCTGGGAGGCGTGAGTGGAGGGAGGGGGGAGGGGGAGTTGGGAGTGGAGGGTAGTAGGGAGAAGGTGGTGTAACAGGGGGTACGGTGTTAAGACCGTGGTTGGTAATTCCTCAGTTAGGCGTAAAAGGTTTCCCTCGCGAAGGTTTCTGCACTCAGAAAAGCTCCCTCTTTATCCCTTGCTCTTTCCCTCCCTCTTCATCATTTTGTCTTTTTACACGCTTTCTCCGCCTTTTCTCCTGCCAAAGTGCTCCGTTGTTTCGTCTCTTTAAGCAGTGGCTCCAAAGACTCGATTTGTTTTATGTAAATTTATTTCGCTATGAGATTTGGGATCCGGATCACTCTCTCTTCTTCGCCTTAATTTTTTTTATTGGTGGCCACAGTTACCAAAAAATGTATTTTATTTCCGTTTCGATAGAACCGAAATATTTCAATGTCTTCTTTTGAGTTTTTTTAATATTCTCTACGGAATTTATTTGATTTCGCTCGGATTTCCAATTCGTATAAAATGTGCCGAAGTATGATTTTTGTCATTCTTAATTTTAGATTTTAATGAGAAAACGTTTCCACCTTTTCGTTTAATCTTGGAATTTTTAGGATTTACGGAAGCATAACGCGGAGAATATCAGCTCAACGTTACGCTTACTTAAAATTTACAACGCATTCGATTAACTTCGTAAAACATTATAAGATCGAGGGATGGTTAAAAAAATTACGAGATAAATTTCAAAATGCGAAAACACATGAAAATTCCACAGCATTCGGTAGAGATTGTCCCAGACTTTTATGATAGTTCCTCTCTCTCATAATTAAGGAAGTGAGATATTTTCCGTCCAAACTTCAGAAAGTCATTACGAGACTACATTGCAAAACTCTCCTATCGCCTTTTGCCTACAGCCAAATTCATTTTCAAATTACAGAATGAAGCGATAAATTCAAGTATGTAATTTGAAAAAATACTAAAATTAGTTTGATTAAAAAATTGAGGAAATAAATCGTAATATATCTTGTACATATTCTTGAGATATTCTATGCCACGGCTTCGAATAAATTTGCAGCTTTGAATGAAAGATGTGTTTTTAAACGGATGCATGACACAGGCGCCTCTGTAAATCTACCGCAAAGCTTTGGAAATGTACACCGTGCATTATAATAATAATAATAAATTTTATTCCGCATTACAAATAATACATGTAAAATTAGTACATTCCTTATATACCTATAATGAAGAACTTAAATGAGGTGAACTGAAAATAAAGCCTGTCAAAAATATGAAATCGCGATAAACTATAAATTCATATCATCTCAATTATAATATTTTCCACAAATATGCCTTTAATTTTACACTTGCTACCATGTTAATGTATAAACCTCATTTTCAAAAAGTGTTGAGAAAGGTTTTTCTCTAGGATTTCCCCTAAAATATAAATATTCTCAAAGGTCAAACTGTTTATATGCGCGAAGGACTTGCTCCGCATAACTTCCGAATTATCCTCCACTTGATAGCCCAATAACAGGCCGTCTAAGAAAAACATATTTAAAAATGTGCCACACTATCAATTTATTTAATCAACCATTCGGAAAGAAATGTATTATTTAAATGCTTTGCCAACCCATTATAGCGTATGGGCTCTTATATTCTTCTCATGGTGTCCTAAATTTCATTATAACCTGTGCGACTGATAGATAAAATAATCTCTGTGTATTCTCCCAGTCCATTTAAAATTGTTACATTAAGCATGATTAAGGTTAGGGGTCGTGCTATGGATTAGTGCCTGTTCATTTAAAAATTAATTGATAAGTACCCTATGGGTACCGTAAAAGTCTGATTAGACTAATCCTTAAAGTTAAAATGATAATGATGTACTAGGAGCTCACAATAATTATTTCTGAATGTAAGAAAAAAATATTGTACTTGGCTCAGTCATCCTCTTGTTAAATGTCATGCAATGGAAAATTAAGGAATTTCTTTGGAAGATGTTTTCGTTTTATCTCTTTTCAGTACCGCAATATGTAGAAAGATTTGATTTGAAATTGGAAACTAAAATTGCCACATATTTCAAGATAATTTGTGGCAAGGATTCTGTCTTCAAATGAAATTCGTTATACTAAAAGATGACAAAAATAAGAGGGGCTTCAAATTCGTCCAAAAAGATTGTATAAAAGCAGTTTATGTTGATTAAATTAGTAGGTTTTTGCATCATGGTAAAACCATATAAACTAAATAAAATAGTTTTTTGGCCGAGAATAACTTATTACTTAATTATCAGTATTTTCTTGGTTAAAATTCATATAATTAAAACTTTTTATTCCATTGGGAGTGTAAAATTACAGTAATAATATAAATAATGGTGCTTTCAGCTCAAAAAAGTGTATTTCTTGTGGAACATTATTTTAAAAGCAATAAAAATAATGTCACAGTAGGTTTCAACACAAATATCTCAAGGAAAGTATTCCAGGTAAATCTTTCATTTAATGCATTGATAAAAATCTGGTAAATCAGGACTTGTTATCCTGCCGAAATGGAATTATCTTAAGAAAACTGTAAGTGAGAGAGTTTAAAAGAATTCCGAGAATTAATCACTCGTACTCCGAAGACTGCTAGACGGTTAGCGAAACGGTTATGAATTTATAAATCACGAGAATAATGTTTTTAAAAACAAGGCGAAATTCAAAAAACAATGGCGCAAAAATCTGATTTAATTTGTGAATGCTGATGACTCTAAACTAGGATGCTATTACTCTAGCCTTTATCTTATAATGTTAATCCAATATAATTGCAATTACGGGTGTTAATTTTAAAATTAGTATGGTATCTCTATGATATAATAAATGAATATAAAGACAGGTTTTTATAAATATTACTTGCATATTCACTCTCTAATGCCGTTTTAAGTAGCTCTTAAATCATCGGTAGCAACGGAAAATTTTGATAATTTTATCTTCTAATTCCATATGCTACACAACTGCGATTCCCTCTCTATATACTTATTCAGCCCAGATTTTAATTACTCGCTCAATAGATAAGTGAACTTCGTGCTGAATTTAAAATATTCCACTTCTTTTACTTGCAATGTCATGCAAGCTCGAAAATATACGCCACATTAATCACTTCATAAATGGAAAAATCATTTATCGACGGAACAAAGTCCTATATTGTATATGAGGCTAAAAGTTGATGAAAATTGAAAGTTAAACAAGCAAACACGAATGTTACTGCGAATGAAAAGTATTCATTCTCTTGAGTATTAAAAGTTGCAATACAAATAGAAGCGTTCAGAGAAAAATAACAAATAATTTCCCCTCAGAAATTTATGAAAAGGAAGCTTTTCTAATCTGTATTTCTGTATCGATTAAAAAAGTTTGCGTTTCATTGACACTGCCTGGAGTTTTCTTTAGCTAACCTCTTTCCGAATTACGCATAAAAAAAAGAGAACGACGCTGGCGTGTCGCGGGAAGACATTTTTCAAGCGCTTACACCGCAATGTTCCAAACAATTAGAGAGCGTCTACCACCCTACGGACCACTGCACTCAGAATTCCCTCAGAAGAGCATCCTCGCCCTAGTTGTAGGAACCCAACATGTTGACTCTCTCTCTCTCTCTCTCTATTCCCCATCCACACGAGGAGGCGGCATTTTCCCGTAAGGGAGTCGCCGTGTTTTAGGGCGGAGGGCAAGGGAGGAGGAGAAATATGGGGACAGAAGGAAAAACTATTTAGAAGGGGATGGTGGCTCTGTGTGTGCGCTCCGTGCAAGATGCTTCCTCGCCTCCCTCTCCCGCCCCTCTCCACTTCACTGCCTCCAAAAAAACCTGCTCCTCCCTTGTCTAAGAGCGCCCCCGGGGACCTGGAGGTCCATCGGAAATGGGCCATGGGACCTCTCCCAAAAGGGCGGGACACGCACAAGGTAGAGGAGAGGGGGAGGGTGCCGACGCGTTTCAGGCGGTGCGGTGCGGCATGGGATGCGGTCAAAGTTGAGAGGTGTGAGGTTGGGCAATGGAATTGGGCTTTTGGGGGAGAGATGGCGAGGGGGCGGCGTGGCCGCGTATAAATGCACACCGCAGGGTATCCCATTGAGGACGCACACTCCGCTAGGAATGGTGGGGGCGTGGCGGGAGCTATGTCCGGGCACGCTCTGATCCACAAGAGAGCACGAAATGGCACGTTAAAGGCTCTGCCGCCCACCCCCGCCTCCCGCTACAGCAACTGGTTTGACATTCCACTCTCCGGTAGAGGGAGATGAGGAGAGATGGAGGGAGGGAGGGATACAGAATGAAGACCCATGAGACGATGGGACGAAAAGGGAGAATTTCGTCCAAATGGAGGAATCTTTATGGACCCATTTGCCTTTTGGCAGAGGGATATGGGGAATTCTTAAATATTAAATTCTATCTCGATTAATGGTGTTCTGTTTCAAATCTTGTATTTATGGTTATGTCCGGTTTGTGTTCTTTTGGAATTATACCTGCACATTCTGATTCACACGCTAAAAGAGCAAAAGAAATTTTTACTTTTGAAAAAAATATCTCTACGAAAATATTCTATTACTTCAAGTGGATTAATTTTGAACTATGATTATTGCGTATACCCGCATCACGTGCGGCATTTTCTCCAACATGATGCCATATAAAAAAGGCTAGAATTTCCGATTCTACTCCATATATCTAGCACAAAGAAAGGCTTAAGAAATGGACACCGGTAATAAATGGCAAAAGATATACTTGGGGAAGTTCATGACACCAAAATAAGACGGTATAATATATCACGTGGGAATTTGTCCTACAACGAAATGATAGATGGTTTCTCACTTCAAAATTGCAATTTGTCATCCAAAATGTTGTAGACATTTTTATATATTTGGAGTTTTTCGCATTATATACGTTGAGTTTTCAATACAGAGTCGTTGGTGATATATTTTTGTCATGATTTGTATCATATGTTCTTTGCCCTCTCGTTAATAGCTGAAAAATGAACTTAGTTGACCCTGATGTTGTTTATCACTGCACATGCATACATGCACGTAATTTTTTTTTTGATAAATGAATAGAAAATTCGAAATTTTTCCTAGTATTCGGTCCTATGCGAGTATATCTTTGGCTGAGATACATTGGCTTCTCCCTCGATGATTTCTTCCAGACTAATATTTTTTCTGCCTTTTACCTTCTAAAAAGTGATCTGTTTTCCGGGTAAGTAATGATTCACTTGCGTAAATACGTGTATGATATCAAATAGGAATACTCTGATTATTATATTCCTGTAAGTTTAGCTCCGAATAGGAAAGGATGATAGCTGGTTCCAATGATGCATTAATTTGAAAATCCTCCATCAAAATATAATTCGACGCACCAAAACTGCGAGCACGCGATCAATTTACTACTGCCGGGATAGAAAGTGGTGATTAGGGTGAGTTGGGGGGTAGAGTCGGGGGTTGCGAGGCGGTTGCAGTGTGGGTTAGGGGTGCTGGGTGCGACGGGCTGTCGCACCCAGCACCCCTAACCCCTTTCTATCCGGGCATCCACGATACCCTAAAAAGTATCCTAAAGGCAGCCCACCCAATCCTCACTTCCTCCCCCAACCAGGTCTCCTTCCCCACACCCCCAATCCTCTCCTTCCGCAGACCTCCCAACCTTGCCAACATCCTGTGGAGAAAAGAACCTCCATCACCCACTCCTCTGCACCCTGCAGGGTCCCACCCCTGCCGCAGACCACGATGCCAAACATGCCCTATAAACCCACCCTCCAACTCATTCTCAAACCCCACCACCAACATCACCTACCCCATAACATCCCCTACCAACTGTACCACCCGCAACGTCATCTACATACTAACCTGCACCCAATGCCCCGCCTTTTACGTCGGACTCACCAGCAATTCCCTCAGCATTCGCATGAACGGCCATCGCAACAGCGTTAGTCTTAAACGACAGCTACCCGTGGCCGTTCATGCGAATAACCACAATCTTAGTTTCAATGTTTGTTTCACGGTGAGGGCCATCCGCGCCCTCTCGGACGACGCTTCCGCCCCCCAACTCCGTCAATGGGAACTCGCCCATATCCAAATCTTAAACTCTTTCTCTCCTCCCGGCCTCAATATCCGTTAATATTTCCTTCTTTCCACCCTCTCTTTCCCCCCTCCCCCTTCTACATCCTCCAATCCCCGACCTTTCCACGCTCCCTTCCCTTCCACCCCCACACCTTCACCCCAGTGTCACTGCCATATCAGTTGTGTCTCTCTTGTGCTGACGAAGGGATCATCCCGAAAGCTCTAACCTCTACAAATGTGTCTCTCCAACACCCCAGCGGCTCTACTTCCGGTAAGTGTTCACTGGGTTTCCTTCAACACCTAGTTGCCAAATATCCTTACTTACCTTTCCTCTTCCTTAGTATTTATATATATATATATATATATATATTTATATATACACACGTACATCAGTCTCTTATATAATTTTGTATACTTTATATATAAGTTTCAGTATACTAGAGATATTGCCGACACAGTTGGACAGACAAACCAAATATACTAGCAGATTTTTTTAGAAAAACTTTTAAAAATTCCTATCTCCCACCTCACATCATCGGACCTATTACGCTCTCACAAAAAAACGCTCTTTTTTCCTCGACAAAAGGACGTTTCCGAGTTATTTCGTATTTTTTTTTACTGTTAACGTTTCGACTCTGCCATTCATTTGGAAAACATCGCATAAAGTTCTCATTTACATCAGTTTTATCATGAGAATTTGTATTTTTTCTTGTCGTTTTTGCGGCCACTCCGGCACGAAATAGCATACACATGATGAGGGAGATCTTTACGACCCCGGTAGCCGGTTTAAAAAAAAAAACCGACCGATAAAGAAAAAAAGTGCTCCATTTTTTTATATAATTAACAATTTCTCCGCGAAATGAAACTGCGGCGAAAGAATGGGCGCTTGTCGATGGGTTTCCGGGACGAGGTCCCAAGTTAATCATATCCCGGCGAAATGGGTATTAATTACGTGCTCGATTCTAAACCGATGAAACGTAGCGCAATCAGCCTTCGCCTAATATTCACTCCCTTCCCTCACTTACAACCTCCTGCGCAACGCTCATATTTCCGCTCATCTTCCCTTCCCAGCATTCTCTCTCTCTCTCAATCTAGACCGTACCTGAAGCTTGCCTGTACACCGTTCATTCCTCATCCTCACCCCCCGCTCCCTTTCTCCCTTTCCTCACCCTTGATCAATTGCTTCTGTTTGGGAATTGAAGGTGGAGGACAGAGAGAGAGGTAAGCGGGGGAGGACAAAATTTATGCGTTTTCACCCCCTCTCCCATCGATTTCAGGGATCAGAAACCGAAAATTCCTGCGTCCCGCTCGCATTCTACCGGCATAGAATACCTTGCCGATCTAAACCACCGTCCTCCCGAATACCTTCTCCCCGGTGGCAATCCTTCCACCCCCCCCCCCCACACACACACACACACACAAACTCCGTCGTCACTCCGTTCTATGCATTCGCGGCGAACGTGCGATTCCATGGTAACCGGAACATCCACCGTCGACTCTTTGAAAACGGAGAAGTTTCGGTCACTTTTTTTTTTTAACTCTCCGAAATGTACTCTATACGGCGTCGTCTGAGCGCCCTTTCACGTCAATACCTCTGAAAAATACTCCAGCTAGGAGTGTTTCGAGGATAAGAAACTCTATAGGTCGCACTCGCGACCTTGCGTCCTATCTGCATTAAACGCGATCTAATCGCCGGTCACGCCACTAGGATCTCTCTCTCTCTCTCTTGTTCTCCTTTCACCGAAATCGTTTGGAAGGTAAAGGCGAATTTACACGATTCACTTTGGATGTACGTCTTGAATGAATCATCCAAAGTGAAGGAAAATGAAGAGTGTAAACAAAAATAAAAATGTTAATTTTCGATGGATTGCTGTTTACACGGTTCACTTTTCTTTCACTTAATCCAAGATGTATACATCCAAAGTGAATCACGTAAATTCGCCGTAACTTTCTAAACTCGTAGAAAAGATGAAGAGAGGCGAAATCCCTAGGGAATCCGCAGAAAGAACGAGAATTCTGGGTGTATAGATTATAGAGTGTGAGAGGGGGGACGTAAGAAATCGGATGGCCAAAGCACCTCCAACTAAATGCCGACATAGGTGCGTGAAAAACAAAACACGCGCGCAACACACGACCACACAGCGTCCAAAACCTCCCATCTCCCTCCCTCTATCTTACCCAACACATCCAACATCTCTTCCCCATTTTCCCTACCCTACACGATAGGACAACCTCATGGTTTCCATTAACTGATTGAAACGCCCTCTGTTGCGGGGAAGGGGAAGCAAATTAAACAGACCGGCGGTAGAGAGAGAGAGAGTGAAAAAGAAATGGATACGAAGAGAGAGAGAGAGGTTGAATTGCATAGATGCATGCTAACGGGTTATACATGCGCAGAAACTTGAAACTGAGGCTAAGAACAAACTAAAAGGGCAAGGAAGCGTTAGAGACGTCCATGAATTCCCAGAGAAAGGCGTGGTAAAAATAAAAGAACGTAGGTAATAGTTGAGGGACCGGCACGTTTTTCTCTCGGCGCCTCTCCCTTTCGCACTGCCGTGAAACCGTGAGCGACTTGCAAATGTATCGCTTAATGAGAATTGCCATGCACTCCACCTCCCTTCTCTTCCTCTATTCCGCAAAAAAAAAAAACATCCAGATACGCACCAATCCACTATCACCTTTTCCCTTTCTCCGTCTCTCTCCATTTTTCGCCTTTTTTATGGCCGCGAAACCCCTTAATTTTTCAACGCCGGTCGTTTATGGGGGAGACCTCTGGTCGTCACGCGTTAGAGATTGTGTCGGCGCTCGTAAAGTCCACCGTTGTTTTTCGAGGGAATCGAGTCTCGCACGCGGAGGGACATAGAGAGAGAGAGAGAGAGAGGGAGGGGGATGGGGAAGAAAAAGAGAATGAACAAATGTAGCTGTTTTGGGGGGAGGGGGGGGAGGGGGGGGGGAGGGGAGGATTCCGAACAGGAAATTTATTTCTAGTTTCACGCTTGAGGTGAGAGAAGTAAAGTGTGTATAAAAGTATGGAGGGGTATATAAAGGTTGAGATATATGGAGATAAAGAGAGTTAGAGGAGAGAGAGGGTGAGAGAGAGAGAGGGTTGGGGGAGGGGGAGAATGGGGGAGACAGACAGACAAACGACTTTATTAGGGCGAAATTGAGATTATATAGTCCCTTCTTACAACAACAATTACAAATGAGAATAAAAATAGTAATATTAATTTCACGGAAAAGAACCAGACAATAAAATAAATGGAAAAACATATAAACAATATAGCAAATTACAAATTCGGAAACTTTCTATGAAAAGAAAATAATTGTGGTAAAAACCTAGGAAAGACCAGACTTGTCCATCCTAGTAAAAGACCACGAAGGAAGAGAGAGAGGGAAAGAGGGGGAGAGATAGGAGGAAAGAGGTTAGAGGGAGGGGGAAGAGAGGAGGGAAGAGGGGGGAAGGGAGAGGGGAAGAGATAGGAGAAGAGACAGGAGAAGAGAGATGGGGAGAAGGAGGAGAGAGTGAGGAGAGAGAGGAAGAGATAAAGGCAGAGAGTGGAAGAGGGAGAGGAGAAGCAAGAGAGGAAGAAAAAGGGGAAGGAAGAGAGGGGAAGAGAGAGGGTAGAGAGAGGGGAAGAGAGAGAGTGGGGAGAGAGAGATGAGATAGGAGAGAGAGGGTGAAAGGGGTGAGAGTGAGGAGGAAGGGGAAGAGAAAGGGGTGAACTAGGGTGAGAGAGGGGGAGAGAGAGGGGGAGAGAGAGGGGGAGAGAGAGAGACGAGGGATAGGTGAGTGAGAGGAGGACAGAGGGATGTGAAAGATAGGAGAAAGAGAGGAGAAAGAAAAGGGGAATCGAAAACAGAAGGTTTGCAATGTCAAACAGAGAATAAGGGAGAATGAGGATGAGGGAAAGGAACGTGACAGCAAAATTCCGCCTCCGCATGAAAAAAATTGACTTGCTTATTAGTCCTCGTGCCTTGTTTGTTCTACCGATGTCGCATTCACCTTCGGATGACCGGATGCGTGGGGGGAGTGAGTGAGAGAGAGAGAGAGAGAGAGAGAGAGAGAGAGAGAGAGAGAGAGAGAGAGAGAGAGAGAGAGAGAGAGAGAGAGAGAGAGAGAGAGAGAGAGAGAGTGTTAACGTCGGGACGCGGGGCTTTATAACGAAAATCGGCGATTTATGAGATTGCGCGATCATGTTTTCGGAATGTCACTCCGTTTTATATCCCGGGTTTTTTTCCTCCTCCTGCTTCTTCTCGAATCCCCCTTTTTTTCCCTCCCCGGTTATGTATAGCATGCATGCATGCACGGTAGTTTTAATGGGATCGTTCGCACCGGCTGAGTCTCGCGGACACAGTAAGCGGCGGCGACGCGCGCTCGCCACCGTGTGTGTGTGTGCGTGCGTGTGCGTGCGTGTGTGTTTGCCCTGGAATATACGTTTCCGAAGTGCGTGCGACGCATCGGAGCGCTGCCATTTAGGCCGTTACCTCCCCATTCCAATTGTTTGCCAACGCTCGCTTTTACAAGTTGTTAACCGTGTCGGTCCCAAAATGGAACGTTTTCGTACGGTATTTTTTAATGTCGTATTCTGGCATAGCGCGGTTTTTTCCTGCCGTCTTTTTTTATTTTTTTTTTAATTCGACGCATTATCGTATTTTTGCATTTACAGAGTTATGGCGCTTTATGGATGTGGGAGTGGGACGGGGGGAGGGAGGGAAACACTTTGGTCAACTCTACAACGGTTTTGGATGTTCCGTCGACCGCAAAAACATGGCTCCTGTTTAAATTTCGCTCGCATGTCCGTCGGTGGGTCGTTTTCATTTTCTATCTCTCCTTTTTTTCATCCCTTGACGAGATGGAAACAAAATGGCCATGTTTCGCGCTGGTCGTTTTGTATAAAAGTTACATTATATTGGTGTATTTTTTCCTATCTCTCTCTCTCTCTCGTGCTGGTGATATCGCTCCCGCTGGATTTTCATTATTCCTCTCACCTTTTTGGCCTGGCTAATTTATGTACATATAGAGAGGGGCGCGAAAGTGTTTAAGTTCTCCGCCGGTACTTCGAGCGCGAAATCATAGATGTTGATTACCCTGACGAATCTGGGGTTTCCTTTTAACTTCTTATACAAGAGAACTTTTTCTTTATATTAACGTGAAAAATTCAGAGACGAAAATTCGTTTTTATAATTAACACGCAATTTTCGGTAATAAATTACGAGTTTTCGTGTATCACTTAGAGCGATTTTTTTATTCTCAGGGGTGGAAAAGTAAAAAAAAATACGGGAAAAAATTAGTAATTTTGTAGCGGTTTAAAAAAATATCCGCTTATGCATTCGATTTGTCCGTCTCTCTGACTGACGCGTTAACTCCACCTGAACGAAAACAGATAGAGAGAGGCATTTCATTTGGAATTGATTTAGTATTACCTATGTCTCGTTGTGCATCTTCTTTTGGTCTGTCCTTTCGTCTACCTGTTTATTTAAAGCGCCAACTACTAAACAAAAACAGCCAGAACTTTCGTTTTTACGCCAATCATTTCAGTATTCCGTCTCGTTTGAAAACCCATCCATTAACTGTCTAATTCATCAGCTCTTTACATCATTTTTTATCAAACAATCTGTTGCTTAATGTTAAGTTGAAGCATAAACATACCCCTTGAAACATTTATATTTTCCTTCACGTCTTCTGTTCATACCTAAATTATTCACAGCAATTTATAATTGCGTAAAGATGAAAATTTCTCCCTGCGTCGCGCCCTCGAGCTTAACCTTCTAAGGTCGACTCTTTTTTTACCCCTCCCGAAGTGACCCAAGCAATTAATTACATGCAACCTCGTGCTCGCCATGACGGTTGGAGTCGCAGCAGCAAAAAAATAACGCTCCACGCGCGTCACCTGGAGTGGCCGTGGAGGAACTATCCCGGATGTTGCCGTGGTCACCAAGCATCCTCGGGACGTCACGAATAAGGTCGAGTGCATTCCGTCGAAAGAGCGGAGGAAGAGAAAGGAGGGGGTTAAGAGGAAGTTGTGCACGGACGGGAAGAATGTCTCGCTGCGCTTTTGACCGTGGAAGGGCGTGGAAGGAGTAGAGAGAAGCCGCCGCGGATGGAGGAGCACCAAGGAACACTCCCTCCTCCATCGTGCGAGAGTAAGTCTCTTAATGTTTCCGTAGGATACACGGCGCCGCGGCGTTATCGTCAACGTCTGCCACCTCCCACAAAGCACGGACCCGTTGTAAAGAGAAAGAGAGGGAAGTTCGTGAGGTGTATAGAGAGAGCGGGAAAGAGCAGGAAAGAGAGGGAGAGAGAGAGAGTGAGGGAGAAGAAGCGAATGGGGTGCAAGAGAGAGAGAGCTCATGATTTATGCGCATATGTTAGCGCGAAGAATCCCTGCCTCCCTTGTTTGTAACGGCGTTTAGGAGCCTGTTTTGGCGGGAGGCGACACCTGCGGTTTCCATCCGGGGTAATTGTCGTCGGCTGCGTCCGAGAAACATCTTCGGTCATTAATCTTCGCGCATCCTCTTCCTTTGTTGTTGCTAATTGGAGGTAAATTGGCGTCAAAACTTGAGGGTTGCCATGGATATGTTTATGTGGATGGAGAAGGTTCGCGGCGGTCATGTGTCGTCTTCTGTTTTGCGCGGTTAGGTATCGATGCGATTCGTGTGATTTCTACCATGAAATGTCTGCGTATCGTTCGTTTTCACTCGAATAAAATCAAATAGAAATATGTTTTCGAAGACTTAACATGATTATTGTGCTTTTATCCCGTTTCTTGAATTGTTTTCTTCTTGCATTATTCGCAAAATGTAGTTTTTGTTATAAGTCCCGCTAACGGAGAGGCGGTACAAGTAGATATGTGATATCACTCGCTCGACAGTGCTTGTACTTAGGACAAATGGTTTTGATGGGTCGATTTTATTTATAAAAGCGGAGGAGGTAAATTCGTCGAGGATTTGAAACACATCGCGGAAGCAAATGCATAACACCACTCCCGGCATGCTTCAAACATAACATTCAGTTAGGATTCGGTATGATAATGGAAACGCACCAATCATGCTAATGCATATTTTAGGGAGAATACCACTTGAAACGTGAAGCAATGTCCAGGAATAGCTCCGTAGATTGAAGAAAGACTTTTACGCGCACATTTTCGACTTCGTAAGGAAATAAACCGAATGAATAAGTCGAAAAACCAATTGATGATCAAAATCGTATTAAATGAAAAAATGTACTTAGTAATAATACTAATAAGTTATTAGTAAAATTAAGTTTTAAATTAACGCTAAATACTGATTGAAACTAATATATAGAAATGATTTATCAAAACGTGTTTTAAGTATTATTTTCTTCCAGCCGCAATATCAGGATTTTTGGCAGATATATTGAATTGAAATTCTCCGCGCGAAAATAAATCCGCAAATTATTGTTTAGGAAGAAGTCAAAAACAAATATCATAATTCTTCGAATGTTTTTGAGGCGGTAAAAAAAACGTCATCCTTAATATTCAGCAGCGTCCTCTAAAAGGGAATATGAAAAAGCGAGGGTTGATGCGAAGAATTCCGGAATGAATATTTTTAAAAAGCCACCCGAAAGAAGAAGTTATGAAATATATCCTGTTATACAATCGTCTCTCGAGATATTTTCCAGGTCCTTTCTGATCAACGGCAAATAATTTCGCTTAATTAATTTTTTCCCAACATATTAATCGAAAAACTTTTCCAACGCTTTCTCGCTCCAATCCGACTTCTGGAAAAAAAAACGTAGTCTTCTCACGGATATCGAGAGGAATGCTAATAAGTCGTCCGACAAACCTCGCCTCGGTTTTTTCCATCTTTAAAAAGGCCTTCCGAGAAACCCCAATATTTTGTTTTTTCCTATACTCGAAATCCTCCCTATTCCAGAAACACTTTTCCCTCCCTCCTCCCTCCTAACTCCTGGATTCCTTTTTTCCCTCCGTTTTGCCGGGCGTGAAATTTCATTTCCTTCCATGGCTTCGCGCAAATATAAAAAAAAAATATCTGCGGACCTCCTTAAACTGTGGAACAAAACTTCGAAATTTATTTTGGCAGCGGAAAATTTTTGCGGGAGAGATTTTATTGGCCATTGTTTGGAATGCATGGTTATTCATCGCATCTTGAACCGATGGAACAGGGAGAGAGTATGATTATTCTCCTGATTTTCTCAAATGTTCACGAAATTAATTTTTCTATGGTATACTTTTGAGCGTTAATTTTTCTTATTCGATGGTTCAGAAGTCGTAAGGTTAATGGGTTAAGTGGTCTCTTCTGAGTGAATTTCGACGTCACAGAAAATAATAATAAAGCATTTTTGGATAATTACGTGGATCGAGATGGAGAATTATTATTTGTTCAACTTGGAACAATAAGCTCCAAAAATAAGAATTATTTAAATTACTTAAACTTGAACAACGTCTTATAAATAGGGGGAAAGAAAATAAAAATATCTTGAGAGAAGAAATTCAAAATTTGGTATAGGAGCACTTAAATTTGAGGGTGAAACGGACACAATATTACTAATCACTCTTAAAATTTATTGGCGGCCTTCATCGGTGATTCATCTCCGTCATCATGTAAAATTGTGCGTGTTCTCTATAGCATTTATAGAGTCCCAACAAGTGATTTTCAATGTCAGTGAATTAAACCAAGTGATCGATTATTTTTCCCATCAATGCAATGAAGGGAATCGATACACAAGGTTTGATTTCCCGAATATACCTCAAACAAACCCGGTTGTTTTTCGGTAGAAAGTTAACGGTCCAACTGCATAAACAAGTGCGAAACGTAACAGTTTTCTCGCTTTCCCTCATATCCCGATAATTGAAAACGTGGGTCGCTTCTGGACGGAGAAAATGAAGAGAGTTTATTTCCGACGGCCTCGGCTTAGCGATCCAATAAACAAAATAGAATTCGTAATCCGAGTTCGCATGCAGCAACATAAACACCCGCTTGTTAGAGCCGCTAATTTCTTTCCGAAGAGTTCACATTTCGCTGGTATACGATCCTCTTAAGTAGGTATATCCCGGGAGTGGTTGCGGTCGCCTCTACTTTCTTTTTCATCCCTCTCCGGAAGCTTGACGCCGCTACTTACTCAGCGGTGAGACGAAAATCCTAATTTTCAGCGAAATTCCGTCAGAATTTACATTCTTTCCGGAGGACGGATTGTTTGCGCCGTTTTATTTGCATTTTGATCTGTATGTTTAACGATAAGACTCACTTTTCTCATGGCCATAAGGTAAAAATTCTGGAATAGGAAAGATTATTTCAGCTTAGGACATTTTATGTTACATATATACTAGTCTTGCAATTTCCATGTGAGACTGATATCTCAAAAAAAAAACGGAAAAACCTGAGCCTATTACAATTTAAAATTGAAAACAAAGATACAAGCTGCCCGCTGTTGTTAATTTTTATGGTTTTCGTGATAAAAAAGTAACGAGAAAGGCACTTTCAGTTGATATTAACTCTACCTGACATTTATTGAACAACTAGAATAATAACCCGTCATATGACGGGTAACATTAAAAATGAAAACATGCTGAAAACAGTAAAATTAATTTTTATATAATATTTACGTTAATATCGTAATAATAGATGACACTTTGTGCACTTTACCTTTCGTTAAATGCTTTAATCAGGTTATTCTAATTGATAACACTTCTTCTTGCTAGTTTATTTCAAGAAAAATAAGCTTTGGAAGATTGTAGTGACTTAATTAATTAATAAAAAACAATTCAGGTTGCGTAGCAACTCATGCTAGATTAAGCGTTATAATCACAAAAAATACTCACTTTTACGTGTTTTTTAAATTTTAAAGGAAAAAATAATAAACGACTGCTACAATAAAATAATTTATAATTTATTTCGTCTTTTAGTTTTAGTTTAAAGATTCTAAGTTAATATTTAGATATTTTAATGAGCAAAAGAAAAAATGTCTGCACGGTCAAAATCGTTTTTTCCCATGCTTTTAAATGGCAATACGAAAGGATATCTGGAATCGAATCTAGGAAACTTTATGTAAAAGTAATAAAATTTTATAATAGTTAATATGGTCATCTAAGAACACACCAAGTATTATACCTCTAGCTGCTTCCAGTGCTGAGATATTGAAAGATTCTAAGAGTGTTATACACAGAAAGAAAAAGAAAGACAGAATAAAAAAATATATGAAAGATTTTTACCACCACTACTTTCGCCTACATGAATATTTATCAAAATTTATATTTCATGACGCAGAATGCGCAAGGTCATCATAGTAAGAGCTTATACCTTCGACATACTAAGCTCAGGAAGCGCTCCGAGGGACCTACCCTGTAGTTTCGAACGCATGGCTCTAAGGTTACGTCGCTCTATGGTAGACCACGTAAACCTGAATTTATAATCTTTCCCGCGTCCTTAATCCGTACGCAGCACATGAGCCTCTCAAGCTACTTCCACTGAAAAAAAAAGTTTTTTTTGAGTAACATCTATGAGAGTTTATATCGAGATATTTTTATAATAATAGGCATATTAATAATGTAGCATAAAATATAATTCAGCTACACAGATACTAAAAATATAAGAACATAATAAATTGAATCGATCTCAAAAATATATCCAGAGTCATAAGTTTATAGAATTGTATTGGCACTAGAGATAAGGTTACTGGCAGATTACGCATGCATATCACGATAAAAAACTAAGTCACAATCAATAAAAGATTAGAAAGTTTAGCATTTCTATAAATTCAAAGTACGTCTGTTTTGATAATTTTGTTTTTTAAATGACAGATACGCCACGATAAACAAATAAAGTTGCCGTCTAAATTTCGAAAAGTCATAATTACGTAATACGAAAAGGAAGTTCGGGCTTTAGGCGTGATAATTAAAAAAATGTTTTGTTTGTTTCCTTGCTTGTATGAGATGAAATTTTATTTATTAATGTAAACATACTTTAGTGTAATTGTCCGTCGAAAATGACGGGCGGGCATGAATTAAGTATTAAATTTTCATTAAAAGAATTCCAGATATTCGAGACCTTAGCAACGCGTTAATTCAAAATAGAAATTTAAATAAAAAATCCGAATCTCATTCTCAGCATTTTATAAGCCTTTATGTTAATTATTGTGCGTCGGAAATTTTGGAAAGAAAGGAACGATGTCTTTTTAATTAAAAGATACTTAATCATAGGAATAGAATAAATTTCATTATACTTTGAGTAACGATTTCCTTCATTTTATAAACTTAATCTCTACTTTTGTTCACTAATATAAGTTACGTTACCCTTTCGATTGCAAATAATATCATTTTAACAATTCCATAAAATATTAATTTTCAGACAAAAGGAGAACTGAATTAATCATTTAAGGATAAAAACACAAACTAATGCTATATTCCAGGCCAATATACGTCTGGCTTCTTAAAATGCAAAATCAGATATTTCTTATCCCTTTTACTTTCTCATATACGAAGTATATTGAGTATATTCTACGCATTTTTTACAACAATTTGATTTTCTCAAAAACGGCTATGACGATTTTGATCATATTTTGTACAGTTACTTGAGTTTACTTCATCAATAATACTTAATATTTCATATTTCTCAAAAATGAATATAAGGTTAGTTTATTCTAGGTATCTTTAGCAACAATGTGATTTTCTTAAAAACAGCTCAGACGATTTTGATCAAATTTCGTACAGTTACTTGAGTTCACGTCTGAAATAATATTATATATTTCATTTTCTCAAAGAATGAATATAAGGCTAGTTTATTCTTGAAAATATTTAAGAACAATTGGATTTTCGAAAAAACGGCTAATACGATTTTCATCAAATTTCGTATAGTTATTTAAGTTGATGGTTATAAAAAATCTAAATAATTCATATTTTTCTAAAGATAACTAAACGGCGTATTCGTATATGAGAAAGTTTGTACAATGTTTGTTGTACAAATATTTTCATTATGTATATACCCAAAATAGTATTTTTCTACCTTTCAGTAGATTTTTTGCTCAACCAACTCAATTTGTCATATTTGAGGGGTTTCTCTTCAGCTTTTCATATCCACCCGCTACTTTTAAGGCAGATAATATTCCCTTTCTCTCCTTTGTCGCTTTCCTTGCATTCTTCCTTCTACGACTTCTTTCAACATGCCTTCACCTATCAGAATTTTTCCCACAATTTTTCCTGTCTTTCTCTTAATTACTCTCAACTTTCCCTTCTGAATACCACCTCATTTGTTTTTCTCTAAGTACAACTAATTTGAGCTTCTGCTCTGCATGATAAAATGCCTAAGTACGAGATTTCATTCATTTTCGCTCTACCATTTAGGCTCTAGAGCCAGTAACAGATATACAGACAGAGAGACGGCATTGCAAAAACCACTTTTTTGGACTCACAATCAGCTAAACGTAAAACGTATATTTCCGTCAAAATCTCAAGGTCGAATTTTTTCGCGATTACTATACTTTCTCAATATACTTCGTATATGAGAAAGTAAAAAAGCAGAAGTAGTGTGTAATCGGGAATACTTTAAGCTTAATCATTATTTTATTGTTGTTAAAAATGACGCAAGAGAGAGAGATAGAGAGACTACAATTCTGCTTAACAAAACTTACTTCATTTTTTTTGCATGTCGTTATTAAAATTTTCGGCTATACACCTCACGGCTCTTCGCGACACACCGTTTGAGAGGCCATAAAACTCTATGAAAGGCCTTTTCTAAATCCGAAAAGCATAAGAATACATTCCGGCTGTATTCAAACTTTATTTATACTAAAGTTCTCGTAACTGCTATTGCCACTCTAGTACCATGTCATTTCCGAAACCAAAACGGATCTATGCCTACATAGTTATTTGTTTATCATCAAATCTCCCCCTCACAATCCTGAGAATATTCATCGGCATGTGAAATTAAACGTATTGATCTACAATCACGAAAGTCAACTGCTTTATTCTTCATCATCAAAGGAATCAAAATTGACCTGGTGAAGTCCTTTGGTCACTATATACACGTACCCACACATTCTAATATCAACGGAGAATCTTAGACGAGAATGACTGTCCTTTATTTATTTATTTTTTTACTTTTGATCCCTCCCGCACTCCCGCTCATATTCTCCACCAAACTTACCGTCTCCGCCTCCTCCCACACCATCTCTTTTCCTCGCAATTATTTTCCCTCTAAACGCTGGCTGCGAGTCTTCTCTCAACCCAGAGGATCTCGTTAAGAGACGCCTTTTATAATTATTTCCATCCACCCCCCCTCCACACTCCCCCCTCACCAACGATTATGTCTCCCTCTCTTTTTCCTCTTTCTCCTCTACCTTTCCATTTCAACATGTTTCGCTTCCTCCCTTAAACATTCACTTTTTATCCCCGCTATTTCTCCTATCCGCATTTAAACAAATCTCTCTCCCTTCTGTGTGCCTGTCTTGTCTCTCGTCTCTTTCCCCACCTCCTCTTTCTTTCCATCTCTCCCCCTCAACTCTTTCTCTGCCCCTCGTCATTCTTTCTCTCCCTTTCTCTCTCTTCCTTTCCTCTCCTCTCTCTTTCTCTTATAACAATTTCTCTCCCTCTCATTTCTTTCTTTCTTCGTATTTCTTTTCTCTCTCTCTCCCATCTTCTCTCTTTCTCCATCTCTTACTCTCTTTCGCTCTCTTTTCCTCTCCTCTCTCCCCATTCCCTATCTCTCCTCCATTTTTCATTGTATTCCCTTCATTTTCTCTTCTTTCTCCCTCTCTCTCTCTCTATCTCTTATCATTCCCTTGCTCTCCACCTTTTACCAAGTCTTTACCGTTGAAAAAAAACCCTCGACTTGTACTACTCGCCTGCCTTTGAGGTTCAGCCATGTAAACTCCCTATCCCTTCTGCACTCCTTCCCGTCAGAGGGAGAGAAAAAAAACAGCCCTTCAAAACAATCACGGAATCAAAACGTAAACGCTCGCGTGAGAAAGAAAACTTTTTAACGGTGTAGACAGATAATTTTTGCTATGATTAAGTCACCGGCGAATAAACGGTAAAACAGTGCGGAATTACGGAAAAAATAATTTTATGGTAATATTTTAACGTAATCCGCTGTTTTATTTTTTCCTTCTCCTTTGCAACTTTTTCGAGCACGGCGGCGTTCCGCAAAGCAAAGCTCGAGGTAACCATAGAAACCACTTAAACTGGAAAAACTGTCTCTGCCAACTCAGCCGTGGTTTGCCAGGGGAGGAGGGGGGAGGGGGGGGGGTTTAAAAAACCTCTTAACCGTGAAAACTCTCTCTACTTCGGTTTGGCCTTTGTTGGATATCTTTGCCGACTTTAAAATTCTCTCTACGTCGAGTAATTCGAACAATTTAATGGACTCTGATCTCCGGCTTCACGCAAGTTCTTTTGTGGTGCCTAGGAAACGGCTAAACGACCATTTTCAACGTCGCTGATCATTAGACGGCGGTGTCTATCGTCGCGTAGACATGGGAACAATTTTTGTCGCCGAACAATATTATTTTTTTTGGGTTCACATTATTACGTACATACAAAATATACTGGCCACGTTCGATTCAAACAAAGGCTGATTACAATAAAAATTCGCTTTGCACTGTAGAGCTGTCCCTGAAGAAGAACGTACAAAACGATATAATGCATAGTGGCGTAACCTTTCCCATAGCGATAAACGAGATTAAATTTAAGGGCGCCTTTGGCTCAATTTCCAGGAATTTAGTTCCATCTAATTGGACATAGATTCCTTTATCAGTTTCTCAAAATAAAACATGAATCGAAGGGAGGTAATTTACATTTCCTTTCTAATCCTCGGAAGCAGTTTCAAAACTGCACTAAAGAGAATACTTATGGCCGTGAAATTCCAAGAATTTCACAAAAAGGAATACCGTGCTAAACCAAAAAATCGGTGCAACATACATTGTACAAATTTCTTATATACTAATGCGTCGTTTAGTTATCTTTTGAAAAATATGAACTATGTAGAATCGTTATAAACATCAACTTAAATAACTATACGATATTTGATGAAAATCGTATTAACCGTTTTTTCGAAAATCCAATTTTTATTAAAGTTGCCCAAGAATAAACTAGCCTTATATTCATACTTTGAGAAAAATGAAATATATAGTATTATTTCAGACGTGAACTCAAGTAACTGTAAGAAATTTGATCAAAATCGTCAAAGCCCTTTTTAAGAAAATCACATTGTTGTTAAAGATGCCTAGAATAAACGAACCTTATATTCATTTTTGAGAAATATGAAATATTATATTTTATTGATGAAGTAAACTCAAGTATTTTTAAAACATTTGATCAAAATCGTCAGCCGTTTTTGAGAAAATCAAATTTATGTTTAAAATGCGTAGAATAAATTTTCCTTAATTATTGAGCATATCTTCATTCTGTAAGATAAAATGCCTAAATTCATTTTTGCTCTACCTTTTAGACTCTAGAGCCGATAACAGACAGGCAGACAGACGGCATAGCGAAAAGCAATTTTTCGGACTCGGGGACACTTAAAACGTATGTATATTTCCGTAAAAATCTCGAGGCCGAATTTTTTCGCGATAAAAATAATTTCTCAGTGTACTTCGTATATGAGAAAGGAAAAACTAAAGCGTAACCGCGCAATTTGATGGATGTGAGTTTATTGTAAGGAAAAATGTTGTGGGACGAATAAAAACCAAGTAAATGGCGTACGTATACAATCATCGGAGATGAAGCATCCGTGACGCATCATTCGAAGCTCTGATAAATCCATTCCGTCGTCACGTGATTAGTAATGAACCCTTATTTCCACTTCTCCTTATCTATCCCTTTGTATTTTTTCCCTCTTCTAAATTTTCTTTAGACTCATTTCGTCTGTGTACCCTACTCTCTCATTTCCACCCGTCCTTAGCTTTCAAGTCCGCCTCCTTAACTTTTATCATATCTATCTTTCTTTTATTTTCACCCACTTTGACTTCTCAGCTCGCGACGATTCGCTAGAGAAGGTAGGCTTGCTGCCTTTCTTCCGTTCCCTCACACAAATCTGCCCCTTTCTCTGTAAAAAAACCCCCTTTCCTTCACCCTTATCCAACTCCTGACTCTATTTATCCCTCTTTCCGTCTTTCTCTCTTTCTCTCTTTCTCTCACTCTCTCTCTCTCTCTCGACATCAGAAACACACCATGAGTAAGGAAAGGAAAAAAATTCCACCCGCTATATCTCATCTTCAAAGCTTGACCGACAATTTTATTTTTTCCGTCGTTTAACCCGCCACCATTTAATTTTTTTTAATTTCTCCTTTACCCCCTCCCTTTCCTTCACCCTTTCTCTTGCTCTCTCCTTTCAGTTCCCCTCACACGAAAATTTACGGATTAAAAAGTGCACCTCCCTCATTATGGCTTGGCGCATGTTGTTCCAAGTCTCCTCCCCATTCAACGCCTTTTCCCCAAGCCAACCTCTCCGCCTCCCTTATTCCTTCTCTCTCTTTTATTCCGTCTCCTTCTTACAGGCACTCGACTCCCCCAAACTTCTATATAAATATCCGCGGTAAAGAACGTACCTTTGATGTTAATTTTGTTAAAAAACTATGGGCCTCTTCACTTATTATAAAATTACCGCTTTAATATCACATCTTGGTTAATTTTGAAGAAGGGATTTTATTTTCATCGCAATAAAACAAGAAATTTCGCTGTTGCTGATTTCCTTATGGCTTTTGAAGTATTTATTTAAAAAAAGAGTTGACTTAAACATTATTTGTTCATGTTTTCACTGGCGTTTCATTAGCTCATCTACACATATATTTCCATGTTTATTGCTGTAGCTAAGAACTTATATCACCAAGTCTATTTAAATTATAAACATCTTTCTACGGATAAAAACGATGAAAAAAGACATTTTCTTCTAGAATTTCACGTTGGACTATATTTTTATTTGCGAATGGTGTATATGATATTCTTTTGATTCCAATTTTACGTTCGTATATTTCATTATTATTAGTTTTGATTATTAACTATATTCTGTTAGAGATCTGTTTTAGTTGAATGTTAGTAAATAGTTTCTACTGTCAATTTGGCAATGATAAATTCAATAACCATGAATATTTTTATCATCTAGGCGTAACTCCAGGTTTGAAACGACAAATAAAAAATTAAGATACAATTATATTTATATGTGCACGCGTGTAACGTGTAGCTGTATCTAACAATTACTTTGATACTTTCTCAAAGTAAAATACGACCTGTGAAGGCATCAAATCGCACTTCACCAACATAACTCTAATATAAGCGAATATGAATATATTATCCTGCATCTACACCATCCTTCGAAAGTAATTAGTAAAGCCGATAAAGGTAGTTGTGTCGTGATTATGAATAGAATGGATTATCATAAAAAAGTTTTGGACTTCATTGCCAATAATAACTGTATCTCCCTTAAGAAGGATCCCACCAGCACCTTCCAAAGTAAAATTAAAAGCGTAGTTCGCTCTTGTTCCTCTTTATTCGAAGATCTTCCGCTATAAGAGTCATTCAAATGAATCCCATGTCTCCCCGTCTATATGGGCTCCCGAAAATCCACAAGCCGGATATTCCCATCAGACCTGTGGTTTCTATGTATCTTCTCCGGCGCATAAATTAGCATTTGTAGTTAACAAACTGTTCCGTCAACATACTCGCTTTGTGCCGAAATATATTGTTAAAATTCAATTGAACTCACTGAGAAACTCAAATCTGTGAATATTTCTCCTAATACCAAGCTAGTGTCATTTGACGTGACTAACCTGTTCACCTGTGTTCCGATATCCGAAGTTACACAAATGGCTAAAGACATCCTGCTCAATTCTGGAACTCCTCAAAACATTGTGAATGAACTGTGCAACTCACTAGAATTACTTCCGCTATAATGACACATATTATTTGCAACAAGAAGGTTTAGCAATGGGTTCCCCTCTATCCCCCCTTCTCGCCGATATATTTATGAACTTGACTGAGACGCTTTTGTTTAATTCAAATCACCCCCTTCTCCATAAAGTTATTATGTGGTATCGGTACATTGACGACATATTATGCATATGGAATGGGACACTCAGGCAACTGCTATTGTTCTTTTCCTTTTTGAACTCCCTCCACCCGTCCTTAAAGTTTACCTATGAACTGGAATACGATTCCGCCCTCAATTTTCTTGATCTCACCATTCATCGTCTCAATCATACTCTTGAGTTCGCCATATTCCGCAAACCTACCTGCACCGATCATCCTATTAACCACACTTCTAATCACCACCCTGCTCAGAAACATGCGTATTTCCATTCCATGATTCATTCAATTGGGATATCATTATTAAACGGTAAAGATAAAATTGACCTTTTTCTAAAAGTGGTGTTTATAAACTTTGTTGTGCAGATTGTGATGCTATCTACATCGGCCACACAGGGAGAAATTTTATTACTAGGGCCAACGAACACAAGCATGCTTTTTCCATCAAATCCGACTTCTCATTTTGCTAAACATCTGTTTGAAAATAACCACTCCTCTGGCTTCAATCCAGAAATTATCCACGTCGAACGGAAAGGTATTAGGCTTAATCTCCTTGAACAGTTGGAAATTCTTTTACATTTGAAAAACAACCAACATACTCTCACTAATGACCACTTGTTTTTAAGCCACTCTACTAGCCTCTATCTTACCGGCAGCCACCTCAAATTATTAACCTCGCATTCCTAACATCCTCTCCCAATCTTCCTTGTTACCACGTTCATCTCTTACCCCCTACCTTCCCCCTCCTACTCCGGTTCTCTCCCCCCTCCCCCTTTCCGCTTGTCTGTATATTTCGCTACTTCACCCACTTCCCACACCTGATGATGACTATGACTAGTCGAAACATGTCGTAATTTTTACTTTTATACTTTGTGGAAATTTAAAAAATTGTTTTTATAGTTTCTACCGTTTTGTGGATTTACTGTTTTATGGTTATTACTGGTTTTATTAAATATCCTTCGAAAGATTATGCAAAATTTACCCTTTTAATTATCTCTCGCATGTCTTTTTTAACCCTTGTTTTTTTCTTTCCTCAAAACCGCATCATCTCCAGTTCCCCCATCCGTCTAATTCTCTCTCTCTCTCTCTCTCTCTCTCTCTCTCTCTCTCTCTCTCTCTCTCTCTCTCTCTCTCTCTCTCTCTCTCTCTCTCTCTCTCTCTCTCTCTCTCTCTCTCTCTCTCTCTCTCTCTCTCTCTCTCTCTCTCTCTTCCCTATTTATCCTTCCTCTATAACAAAGTTTTCTCCTCTCTGCCATTATTTCCTCCCTCGTCCCTCCGGGCATTCCTCTTTTATCCTCCTATTTTATTATGCGCCAGTTCCTTTCTCCCTCTACTCCCTTTCTCTCTTTCTCTCTCACTCCTTTTCTCTCATCGCCTGCCCTCCGCCCCTCTTTTCCGCCGTCCTCTCTCTCTCTTCTTTGGACTACTCCAGGCTCTCTCCTCCCTTTGATTCATCCGATCTCTCGCATCCTTGTCTACGTCATTTCCTCAATTTCGATGAAAATATCCCCTTTCATCCCTCCCACCAACCCTTGGGCTCATTCTTCGCCATATCCGTGAGATACGGTCTTTCTATCTCTCTTCTCTCTCTCTTTTATTATTCAAGGTATCTTTTGTGAGCTAAAAAAAAAGACGCTGAAAAATACGACTCTTTGAGTGGGTGGGGGATTATATCCGTGTAAATCTCTCAAAAAGCGCTCGAAACTTTTTATTTCCTTCATAGTTCTTGTGATATACTAATGACAGCGCGTCCCGAGCAATGGGAAAATGTATTTATTAGAATGTTTTATTTTTCGTGGTTGTCTAATTAGGTCCGCCTATTATTATTATCTTCTTTTGTGAATGCATTCATTAGTAATTTTATAGATCAAACGATATAACAAGCTTCACCTTTAGTGTAATGTAAATATAAGATATTTTATTCTTTACGTTTTATGAATATCGAACAAAAAATTGTTCAAGTTATTATGCGTGATTTATATATTTGAAATATAACGGTGATATTTTTTGAGATCGTTAAATATTTATAAGTTATAACATTATAGGGATGAATATTTTATGCGTTATTATTTTCGAGAATGAATAAATAACAGCTGAAACTGTTTTGTAAGCAGGATCATTTCAAATTTTGCCAAAATAACATTTATTCAATTAAAAAACGCGTCACCGAATTCGTCTTATGGGTGAAACCCAATTTTATTTTAGTTATAGCCAAAGGACATAATAAATATGGAAAGGTCAGATGAACGTTCCAGCCACTAAGCTGTCATGTGAACTAAATCACTTGTCGGTAGACATTATTGGGCATTCAAAAGAGTATAATCTAGCTCATCTTATGGCCGGAATCACGTTGATAGGCTATGTCTCTCCGACTACCCGTGAAAAGGTTGGGATAACCAGATGGCCAAACCAATTGTCATCAGTGGTGATTGGATAATATTGGAAAGACAACTTATCAACTGTTGGGCGTTGTTGACAATTACGAGCGACGAAAGGATTTCAAAATCCTCTTTCATTAAAAAGATGAAAGGTTTACTCCGCTTTAAAGAATAAAGTGCTGTTACACAACTAATACTCATTTTAAAATTTTAATTAGATGTTAAACTGAACCCAGCTGATGCGGGACACGGAAAATATGTTCTTTCAGGTGATCGAAGTCGGATGGTAAAAATAGAAAAGATATGAAAGCGCAATCTGGAGCAGAAATTTTAAAAGCAAGTACATTAAGTGCGTAAAAAATAAAAATTTCCTTTGGTCTTAATCCAAAATGTAACAAGATAAATATTTTTTCTTCGTTAAGCCAACCGTATATTCATGATTGGTGATTTCAGATTATTTGAACGTGAACAACTCACGCTCATGAGGAAGCTCATCAAAATGTTCTTTCAGAGAAAAATTAAACTTCACCATAACATTCTTTTAGATTGCAAAAATTAATGGAAAACCTACCACAAGGAAAAATCACGAAATAATTTGTAATTGTCATTATCTCCTTCCACAAAGCTAATTGTAAATCTCCCTCTCACGTTTTTTTTTGAGCTGATTAAAGATTATCACCGGGCAATAAAGGATTTTTTCATATATTATCTTATATAGCTTCATTACATTCGATTAGTGAATAGCACATTAATCCATGGTACATACGTTAATGGATTAGCTTTTTCTCTGTTACATTAAAAATAAAATTTGAACATTATTTTAAGTTGCTCATTTCAATGTGAATTTATAATGGCAGAATTCTCTGGACAGCCGAATTTTGAAAGTACATAGTATGTGGTATTTGGAATGTTTTTTTTGACGGATGATGGGGAAATTGGAATTTTTTATTTTTTCTTTCATCCAGAATAAGTTTTTCTGTCCCTCTTGTGTATTTCGAGCAGCGAAAAAAATCACGGAAAGCCATTACTCTGCTATGCATTAAAATTCCAGATTTACGTATCCATGTACATAATATATATACGAGACTGGAAGGGTTCTCTTGGAGGTCATGTTGCTTGTTTGTGTTTTCTGCGGGAACGGCGAAAGCCCTAGTGCCATTTGTGCATTAATATTCTCGGTCATTGCATTCTCAGTCCCTTTTGATAGGCAGTCGACAGGAAAACATCCTTTGAACCCTCCTATCTGTTTACTAGCAGCAAGCAAATGAAATTTCAATGTGCGACTGAATGGTTAATTGGTTTCTCTTGACTGATTGGTAGTTCTGTAGCTTCAATAGTAATGTTTTATCCCCAATAATAAAGCCAATCTTATAAATGGACATTCCTAATCATTCCAATTGTAATGGCCGATGAAATTATTGCGAGTCGCATTGAGGTTTTTCATAACATTTAAACGTCTTTATTACTTATTAGATCAATACTACAAAGCGTATTCTCAAATGAAAATATTCAAGGTTTCACGTGAAATTAGGAACACATTTTATGAAAATAAGTTAATGTTTTAATAGACAGTAAATATCATTAATCCACATCCTTATATAAGAAAATTTTATAGTCCTAATTGTTTAATACATATTTTATTAAATCTACTAATTTAAAAATTTACTGGGGAATAAAATATTACATTAAAGCTTAATTAATAAAAATACGCTGTTTGTAACATTTGAAAAACATAAAGATTTCATATATAAAATATATAAGATTGCTATACCATCAACAAAAGCTTGAAATCAGATAAAGTAATCAACAAAATCAAAAGTTTAATAATTATTTCAAGCTATCAGTAATAGATAAAGTTTTCAATAAATATTTATTTATTTTCTCATACAACTTTGCATAAAAATATTGTCACAAAAAAACCTCAATTATTCATCTCCGTAATACGAGGAGAATAACACAAATAATGTCCACTTAACATCATTAAACAAAAATAATCGAAAAATACCACTTTTCACGAACGCTCAATTAATTTTTTGTTCAAAAAATTAATTCTGCCCATTTTTGTAATTCCTAAGTAATTTATACATAAAATATTTCACCATGGTTACTCTGCGATAAAAAACAAACTGGTCAGAAAATCACTTATGTACTTTGGAAATAATGTAAACCTGAAATTGATGTGAAATTGCCCTAAAAAATTTCGCTAAAGTATTCTTCCTTATAATTATTTAACACATTGCTCTTTTCTATTTCGACCCACTTTTTGAGAAAAGACGCCGTCCAATTATTTGCCGGAAATGGCAACTCAACCGACAATTTTACCTTGACCCGGCAATATTATTTTTCATCAGAGCAATGGAAAATATTTGGCCATGGAATGAGAGAGTCCAGTACTATCGGAAATGAACTCATCTGAAACGAAACCGAAGCGAAATACTAATTGGTAAATAAAAACCATTTTATTCTTGGAAAAGGCTTTGAATCAAGCCATAAGCTCACCAATTACTGACTCTGATAAATGGAACACCATGGTATCAATGTAATGGATTCTGGCGTAACTTGTTGGAATTAATTCATGATAAATAAAATGCAAAAAACGTTGTAACTTCCACATAGATAACATCATCAACCTGATGATGTTACTCTGATACGAAGCCATGGTCGTTTGAAGAAATATATATATATGCGGAAGCTACAAAGTTTTTTTCATTTTATTTAGCATGCTATCAAGTTAAGAACAAATTATGAAAGATCGAAATTAAACTCTGAAGTCGATTAATGTCGTTTCGAGGAAATCAATCTTTGATATTAATCTCGACAGAACTTATTAATTCATTTTATTAAAATTTAGTTTCCACTAATAAAAATTTTATGGTAGATGAAAAAGAATATATATATCCAGCATTGATTCCCGATATGTGTATTTTTTATGATAGAAAGAGAAAGTCAGAAAAACACTAATGAAATTAGGCTCGAGTTTGTGAAATCCACTCATAATTAAAAGAAAAAAAACATTCATCCACTAAAAGGTCGTCGCGTTTTATTAAAAACCTTTCAGTGGAAGAAAAAGTTTTTTTCACCCTTTTAATTTCATAGGTAAACAGTTTAAAATAAAATAATCTTTAATCCAATTTGTGGAAAGTTAAATTATATAGAGTTAAAAAAAATGTATCGATCAGTGTCATGAAATAAAAAGAGAAAAACGCCTTACACGTCCGTTTCTGAGGTTTTTCACTGGGATTAAATGCTTTTGCTGTTATCATACATGTACCATATCCGACATCTTCATATTTTTGCCAATTAAATATAGTTTAATCATTTCTAGATCATCCCGTTCAATAAATATTTAAAAGCACTTTTGAAGTTTGTAATAATGGTGATTCCGCCTAAGAGCTATTTTTAAACTCGGAAAATATCTTCGACCGACTCTTTTCAAAGTTTCATTCCAAACCCTCCGCCAGCAGAAACTTTTCCAATTGATACGATCTAAACACAATAAACTTATAAAGGTACCCCATGAAAAGAATAATCAAAACCTTTCTTTTTTTCTTCGGCCAATGCACACATTGCCTTGGAGTGGGAGGGGAGGTGATGCCATAAAAAATTCCATGCATACGTTTATTTTTTTGTTAAATTACGGAATTAGGTTTCTCGGAGAGAGAGAGAGAGAAAGAGAGATGTCATCTACAACTACACAATGGACATAAAGCATCAGCAGCATCTGGATAATGGAGAGTTAATTGAATACGTGCTGGAAGAAGAGATCTAAGTTTGTATTACCGGGGACAATGGGTTGAGGAGAAGGGAGAATTGGAGTTGGATAAAAAGAGAGAGAGAAAGGTCTCTCTCTCTCTCTCTTCTCTTATTCCTATTCTCTCTCTCTCTCTCTCTCTTTCTTCCCATCCACTTTCCCCTCGCCCCATTCCTCTCATCCCCTGTCATCCAGACACGCTTCTAATTTCCAAAGGCTTTCCCATTTCCCAACCTGGATGGAGAAAAAGGTGTTGACCCCCCTCCCCTCCCTCCCCACCCAAACACGGAGCTCCTTTTCCCCTCGTTATCTCGCTCGCCTTCCAACTCTCGCACCCTGAACCTCGCCCCTCCGAAACCCACTCCTTCAAGTCCCATTTCCCTCTTGTATCCCATCCATTACCCTCGCTTTCTCCCTCTCACCTCAGCCGAGATCTATAATTCTCGTTCGTCGCCGAAATTTTCATTCGCTGTATGCGTATTCAAGGCGCGTGTATCAATTATCGGTTCGTCCGTAATTTTAAAATTTTCATTATTCATCGCCCAACATTCGGAGTTTTAAAATTATCTCTTCCCATAACTTGATAGCGACATCCCGTTTGTCTTATTTAAAAAAAACTAATTTAAATAAATTATGTACACTCGAAGCCGACTGTTCTTTCAGTAATGAAAACTTTTGAATAAAATTTAATATTTATATCTGTGAAAATAATGAAAAGTTAAACTATTAATACAGTGATTATTTTTTTCAAATACGCTATGAATATGCATAAATTTACATAACGTAGGTTTAAGAAATTCATTTTAATAGGATTTTTTCTCTTTCTTTTGTACCTCATCCACCGTCCTCTTTTGAAAATGTCTCTTGGTCATCTAATGAACAAATGAATATGCTACCAAAACATTATTAATTCATGTTCATTATTTCTTTCCAGCTCGATCCACAGGAGAGTCGAAGCGCAATAACCCACGTTGGATGGTATTACTATGGAAAACCAACCCAACTACCGGTGGACCGGTGTACAATCTACATCTGCGCAATACCATGTAAATCATCAGATCGGTGGGTGGCAGGGGGTGCCGCGCATCAAAGCCTACCTAATAACTTCTCTCGCAGTCACCACTCCTGTTATGATCCCGTGTGGTCGTTGGGAAAGAATAACCCTGACATCGCTCGGTCCTATTGTAGATTTGTCGGTACTTTCCCGTTTTGGCGCCGCAAAATTTTTCATTGTTAAATTTTATTTCATATTGCGACCGAGGATATTGACGAGCCTTCGGATCACTTTCTTTTTAGACTATAATGCCTTCTATATTGTGTGTAGCCGTCTCCGGGCGCTATCGCGCCCTTCGCCTCTCTGGAACGAAACTATTCCTCCCCATTATCCGGTGATATGGTGGGTAAATGTCGTCACCGGCAGATAGGATAATTTTTTGAGATAACCCTTTCACGCAAAACGAAAGCTTACAAACCCATGATTGATCTGCCTGTGGCGACATTTACCCACCGGACAATGGGGAGGGATAGTTTCGTTCCAGAGAGGCGAAGGGCGCGATAGCTCCCGGAGACGGCTACACCCGATATAAACGGCATTATAATCTAAATAGAAAGCGAGACAAAGGCTCGCAAAGAAAAATAACAATAAAAAATTGGGAACGGTACTAAAATAAATAAAATTTAACAATAAAAAATATTTGCGGGGCCAAAACGGGAAAGTACCGATTTGTCGTATTTTATCGTTGTGATCGTGCCTACCCATGTAAGTAGGTGCCTCTAATATTCCTGAGACCTCCTCTAATAGAACTTTCGTCCTAAATTACGCCAAAAACCTTAACCTATCGCTAAGTGTGCGATCCTCTAGCGCAGTGGGGCCCAAACTATTTTTATTCCAAGGGCTACTTTAATTCTGTAAATTGTCTTGCGGGCTACTAAATTTTTTAACATATACTTCATTCTTTTGTAAATTTAAGTTAAATTAAAAAACAACCGCAAAGAAATCATTTATTTTACACCATTTTTGAAAATCAACTAAATAAATAATTGCTACATTTATTTAAATTTCTTCTTTATTTAAACGATTATGGGGGCGTTTACAGTGCATATATTCATACCATGATTGGTAATTGGGCTTGTAACACGGAACCTAGAGGAGTAAACAATCCTTAAGATGTTCATTCATGAGTACATTTCTGGTCTTAGATTTAATTAGGTTCATATTTAAAAAAATATTTATTTACATAAATAAGTGGAAGAAAAATATACTTCAAAATAAATGGAAGTTTTTTATATTTCAAAAATTATCAAGTGACACAATTTTCCAAAAAATTTGAATCGTTATATCTTGCTTTCAACTCTATACATATCACTTTGCAACGTAATTAATATTTCATTTTCCAGATCTGTTGCATGTTGAACATCTTCTATTTTGCTAAAAGTTTCTTCAATATCAAATTCAGCGAAAAGATATTACAATGGGCTAAAGGTCTTTATAATCTGGAAAACGTCATTCGAATTCAGTTGTTTAATTTTTCTAGAATATCGCTGCTTCCGCGGGTGACTCCAATCTTCCAAAAGGGCGAACGGTCGCCCGCGGGCGACGTAATGGGCACCTCTGCTCTAGCGACATCCAATTAAACTCATTCAACAGTGATGTGACGCTTAACTTTAGCTCATAGTTTTACTTTCCTAATCTGGATGCTCTGCGTTGGATTCTTTCTTAATTCTGTCCTAAGAAATGAGAAGCGGTTGACGTAAATGCAGTTAGCTGAACTTTCTTACCAGGTTTCTAAAAATTTCATAATTTACATATATACCTTTGCTATAAGGAATTGATATTATTTTTATTCGTCATAATTTTTAGGCGATACGTAAATGACTCTTAAGTTTGGAATGTGACCATCCTACCCCATAATCTCTGGAATTCGTAAAAATTAGCTGATTTTTAGCGCAAATATCCATAGAACCATAAATGAGCATCTATTTCCTTCTCAATCTCCCAGCTTACCGTAGATCCACGGCATCCGAAATCCCGCACCAATTCAAAGTTCCCTTCTATACCGTATCCCAAAGCTGGTGCTCAAATACTGTGTTGGATAAAAGTGCGTTTATACTTTTATTTACTCAGCCATAGTTGTGTTTTTCAAAATAAAGGTAGCCACTGCCATTGAGACAATTTTGGTCTAGGAAAATCTGCTTTTCACAAGGTATAGTTACATCAATGCCGCTAATGAATCGGCTTTGGAAGGCAATGAAAATTTTCAATCCATAAAGATCACTTTTGAAGTTAATAGAATATTTATAATAATATGGCTGATATGGGTCTTTGCCCAATGATTTGAATTATGCGTGCTATAATAATTCAAACAATAATACTTATATTAAGTTAATATTATCATTTTCGGCGAATATTTCTATGATTTTTTTCTTAGCACAACTTAATTTCGTTTTCGTTATTAGCTCTTCAGCTGATATAATTTCGACATTGTTAATTGATTGCTTCATTTTAATTATGACTAAAAATCTGAAAATGATAGCAGGCGCACGAAATTAACTCAAAAAGTCGTTCGGTACTCTATTATCGTCATAGTTAAGGAGAAATGCTTATGAAAGTTTTCAGCTCTGAAATATATCATTTTTCGGGCGTTTATAAATGCACGTAATTTATTTTTGGGTTATCGCCACAAGGGAGAGTTTTAGACCCGTTGCTATTCCTAACTTTAATTAATGATCTCCCGAATAACATCATTTCAGGAGTGCGCTTATTCGCGGATGACTGCATTATATATAGACAAATAAAAAATGAAAAAGACAGAAAAAATTTTCAGGAGGATATCAAGAAATTAGAGAACTGGACTAGAATAAACAAAATGAGTGTAAACATAAACAAAAGTAAACAAGTCACGTTCTCAAAGAAAAGATCCAAAAGTGAGCAATGTTACGAGCTATGTGGCAGACTGTACCAAGAGCTAATTACTGAAAATACTTAGGAGTACACTTTGCAAAAGACCTAGCGTGGGGTAGGCATATTGACAGTATCATAGGAAAAGCACTCAGAATCCTGCATTACCTTATGCATAATATTCAAGAAAGTAGCAGGGCAGCGAAGGGAATGCGTACAAAACAATAGTAAGACCAATTCTGGAATATGCAACAAACGTTCGGGAAATAAGGAAAATAGAGAAAGTTCAGAGAGAGACTGCTAGGTACTTTCTAGGTAGGTTTAACCCTCAGACTACCAAGGTATTTGGAATCTCCATCCTACCGACTGGGGTAATTGAATTACCCCATTAAATTTCTATTGTAAAAACATCTTTCATATAAATTGGCCATTAATTTCATTCTATCATTCATTCATTTTTAATTCATTTTGACATACTATAATGCGAAAACGTTAAGAAGGAAGACAGTGTTACAGAAATGTTAAAATCATTGGGTTGGGAAACGTTAGAAAATAGGAGGCGAATTAACAGATTAGGGGCTATGTATCAAACAAATAGTAATATTGAGGCTTGGGAAAAGTTAAGCAGTCGGTTAGAGATACCAAATTTTAGAGGAAAAAATAGCCATAAATTTAAAATTAAACCTAGGCCGAAGAAGACAAATATTGCAAAGTAAATATTCGTTCCTAGACAGGGGGGTCAGCGAATGGAATGAGTTACCTGAAGAACTCTTTAAGCCCTTACCTAAAGATATCAAGTGCTTCAAACGAAGAATTAAATTGTCTATGCAAAATTAATTATGTATAATAGATTGTAGAAAACAAGTGTAGCTATATGAATTAATAAAAGTATATATTTGTGTTACGGGAAGGTATTTAGAAATGTATTGTGCATTAGTGTTGGAGAAGTAGGGGATTGCTCGGTTGGGTGATGTACGGTGAGGACTTCGTGAGCCTCATGACCGCTACGGTAGCCGTGAAGGCCGACCATGAACCCGCGAACATCCTCACTACAGGTACAAATTGTAATTATTCTTTTATGTATTATAGATTTAGTGGATGTATTATAAATAACGTATATATATGTGAAGTATTTAGTTTAAATTACTTCTTGTTACCACCTAGTCATACGACTAAAGTGTAAGGACGATTTTTAAATAAATAAATAAAACCAACTTCGGGGAGTATTCTTAAAACAAAAAATTCATTCACTAAATTTTATTTTAAGCTTCTTTTATTACGGTTTATCAGCCTTGGATTAGTATGTATAAAAAACCTTGAACTTAGGTTTGCCTACGTCACGCTATCCTTTTATTCCCTTTGTTCCTTGACTGGGCAGTACTACTTTAATAGAAAACAGTTCGCGTGAACAATGAATTATCATTCATTTGTACGTTTCTTTATATTTCTTTCTTCATTATTTATCATGTATATTTTAATCTTTCGCTATTTTTTTCTAGCACTTGCCCAACACACCCTTTTGAGCTCTTTGTTTCTCACCCTGCGAGTTCTCTTTCCCCCCTCTTTTTCTATTCTCATCTATTCTCCCTTTTTCTCTCCTCTGTCCCACTTTCTCCCCCAAACGACCTGTCACACGATCTTCTCATTTTCTCAATGTTGACTTTTTTCCTTCTCTCTTCTTTTATTCAAACGTCGGCCATTTTGGCATTTCTTCTTTCCTCTCTCCCTTCTAGTTGTCGGTTCTTTCTTCGAGTTCTATTTCCACAGCATCCCTTCTTATGCATATTTATGATTGTTTACCACCGCTACGCTATCTCCCCTTTCTCTCATTTCCACTTTCTATGATTATCTGTGACAAAACTTTACCTGTGAACGTCTCTTCGAGTTTAAAATGCCGAAATGGATCGGTTAATGTCGCAATATCTTGCTGTAATTGTTATATGCACTCTCAATCTTTACATTAATTGGACATATTTATTAAAAGAGATCAATTTCATAGATAAATTAGTCTTTAAAAAAAAAACCAAAGAAATGTACTCCGTAACATCTCCCGCATTACGCTATACTAGCCCATAAGCTTCCTGAGAGAAAATCCCGTATCTTCCTTTATTCAGGCGCTATCAAAGTCTCTTTCTTCCCTCAATATTTCCCGCCTCTACCATCTCAAAGCATCATCCCACGTTTCTCCCTCTTTTCGCCTCGACCTTTAACCCTTTCCTCTCTTATCCCCTCCCTTAATCTTTCCCCATCCACGTATTTTCAATTTAGCCTCCTCACGCGACTTCATTTTTATTCACCATTTCTCCTTCTGAACCCTCCAAACATTTCCGTCTTGCCTCTTTCACCTTTTACCCACCACCTACCTCTTTATTCGGCCCACTCCCTTGCATTTACTCGCGGCCTTTCTCGATCTCTTTTGTTCTCCCTCCCTCCCCCCCCATCCTTTCTCTCTCTCACTCCACTCCCGTTCCTTCCTCTCGCTCTCTCCTCTAAAACGCTTCTCGTTTCCTCTTCTTCACCTTTTCTCTCTTTCACCCCACACCTCTCTCTCCCCCTCTCTCACTTTCTCTTTCTTTCCACTCTTCTTATTCCTTATAACATTACCATCGCGCAACGCAGCCCCTCCCTCCCCCCCCCCCTTTCTCTCTCCCTTAACCTATTCCTCCCTATCCTAGGAAACCATTCTCTCTCGTCAGACACTCACTTCGGCCACCTCTCTCTCTCTCTCTCTCTCTCTCTCCTTTCTGATCCCCTTCTAGGGAAATTGCTCCTGGGCTTCCCAGTGGCCCCCGCCCCATACTACGTGAGGAGTGGAGGGGAAGGAATGCTGGCGGAGTAGGATGTGGGAGGAAGTTGGGGGGGGGGGGGAACTAGATGGAGAACAAGAGTGCGAGGAAACAAGGAGGGGCGGGAGAGGACGAGAGGGGGAGATGGGGAATGAGAGAGAGAGGGAGGGAGAGCGCGTATGAGGAGGAATGGGCCTTAAGTTCCTATCATGCATTTTGCAAAGGAGTCTGCCAGGTGGATTTCGAGAGGACGCACAGAGTGGTGCAGGTAGGTAGGCGGGGAGGAAGGAAGAGAAATGGAGGGCGAGGTGGTAGAATGAAGAGGGAGTGAGTAATAAGGAGGAGTGTTGGTGGCAGGGAGAAGAAAAGAGGAGCAGACTTGGATGTAGAAAGAGGGTGGGAGGGAGAGAGGGAGAGAGAGAAAGGTGAGTGAGGAGATGTATCGCGGCCTTGATCATTTATTATTTATGCTCTCCGGCATTCTCACTATCCCTCTCCACGTATTCTCCGATCCTCAGACAACACAACCTTCCTTTAAACCCGTTAACTCCCACATACAAACGCTATCAAACATTCACTTTTCTTTTGTCGATTTTTATTTGTTAATTCCGCTCTCACCTCTCTCGCTCTCTCTACCTCTTTTTAAAATTTTTCCTCTCGCTTCCTAACTCTCCCTCTCTCTGTGTTTTTATCTTGCTTGTCTTTTATTTTTTTTTATGTCAGAAGAATTGAAGGGCGGCTGTGACGCAAATTGTTACGCCACGTGTAATTAAGGTGACGGATGCGCTCTTCGATTGTCAGCAGAATAAGACGTATGATGGAGGTCCGTAAGAGATTCAAAGACGAGATCGTTCCATGGCGTAGAAAGATATAATGTGATGGGATGGGGATGACATATTTTTCTTCGCGAAAGAACGGTTTCTTGAGTATGATCTGCTTGGACTTTAAAAAGCGCAACTTTTTCATTAATATGCCATGTCCCATGCATTGTCCGGATTCATTATTATATCCACACTGCTTTGTTTTGCGAGGTGTGAGAGAAGAGAATACTTGTCGGTTATCCCGGACCACTTTTTGAAAATATTTTTTAGAGATATTTCTGTTGCTAACCCATGACTGATTGGCCGGTCTCTACATTTACAAACCCAATCTCCGGACAACGTGGAGGGTTTCTTTGGTTCCGGGCGAGGCGAAGGGCGCGGTAGGGCCCGGAGACGACTACCCATTACAACAAAGCGAGCCTGAGGTCTTCGATATATCCTTTCAATGCTATATCCTCTTGACTGTTGCGCTGCAAATTGAGAGGATATATCGAAGAGCCTTAGGCTCGCTTTGTTGTAATGGGTAGTCGTCTCCGGGCGCTACCGCGCCCTTCGCCTCGCCCGGAACCAAAGAAACACTCCACGTTGTCCGGAGATTGGGTTTGTAAATGTAGAGACCGGCCAATCAGTCATGGGTTAACAACAGTACCTTTCTTTAATAATTTAATATTGTTTAAATGATTTTAATTTGGGCTCCCCGTTAATTGTTACTTGTTACTCTGTTTACAGAAACTCGATATTGACATATAAAATATATTAAATTACGACGAATTGAAAGTGGTCCGGTATAACCGACAAGTGCCGAATATTTTAAACTGACAGATTAATATAATAACAGTAAAATGTTTGGATTTAAATAAAGGAGAAATCTAGTTATTAACTCAAAATAGTTAACCTTTCACGAATAATGACGGAAGATTCCGAATGAACAAAGCATTTTCTTCGTGTCACTTGTGAAAATTTTCATTTTAATTTGCCTTTTTAATGTTTTATATGGTTTTTTAACCCAGAACCTTTGTTATGCTTTCAGTGATAATATTCTTTAATGAAATAATATAATATCATCTGAAAAAATAAACATACGTATTATATGCGACGCTGTAATTCTGTAATATTTCGACAAGAGATATGACTAAGACTAGTTAGTCTTCGTCACCAACCTTTCAGATATCAAGTCTTGTTCCGGGAACGCAGCAATTAATAATCCATAGGGGTCATCACCATGATCCGACCACCATCCATCCGCACATTCACACAGAACGGATGAAGGAGTGGCTACTCAGGTGCCGGCATAAGCCTACTCTTTTGCCAAATGCGCTAGGTGGCCATAAGGCTAAATGTCCCTTGCGGACGGATATATTATGTTCTCGTGTGTCTGCCTCACGTCGTGTAAGCGGGAGACGAGGCAGTCTCGGGGTTAAAATCCACAGCCTTGGCCGTTATATCACAGTTCCTTTCTAATTAAATCCCTCTTCAGTTTCTTCGGATTAAAATTCCTCAGTATTTTTATTAAACCTTTGGTCGCAAAAGTTACAATTAATACAGCAGTCTTTTTGTTGCATGACGCGTTGTAACAACAAGTAGGAGACACTTGTCTTGTACATTGACTTATTAGATCCACCGTTTGAATAATGCATTCCAAATGTACCATAGGAAAATGTTAGTACATTTCATTCGTATTACTTGCATTTGTAAATATATAATTGTATACAATATCATGGAATGGAATTATTTGATTTTACTGCATTTTATTTACCTAAGAAATGAGAAATAGAAGTAATTCAGGAAAAATTACTCAATAAGAGCTTTGTCAGTATGAAATTAATAGTTCATTATAACTGTAATGCACGTAAAGTAAGACCTATTTATTCAATAAGTTCCAAGAAGATTGTATCAAAATTTATATTAACATATAACATTTATAACAAAATTCTGTGCATATTCGAAATGTTTTGTATACGTATAGACAAGAACTGCAAAAGAGTGTATTACTCAGAGTGTTGCGGATTTAAAAATAAAAACAATATTCCATTTAATTAAAGTTTCCTGTGAAAAAAATCAGAGAGAAGACAGCGTTTGATTTTGTAAGTACGTTGTTGCGGATATAATTACCGTTTTGTAAATCAAGGGCATTTTTTGGGAGTAGAGCTAAACTTACCTAATTCAATTTAAAGACAATAATTAACCAGTTTATTTTATCACAAATTTTTAACCATTTTTGTTTTAACTTTCGGTTGAAAAAGTGATTCCGTATAATTTTTTATTTTTTGCCAAATTATCTACCTATCCTACATTTTAGGACTATTAAAAAAATTTTAATGTCATTATTAAATGACTTGGTTAGGTTTTTTAATATAAATAATATTCATTTCTGCCTTTTTTATAGGGAATTTAAATTTTTAAAAAGACAGTTAAACGCTGAAGATGTTCCGTTTTAATTCTCAGATTTTCGCATGTGTAAATAAATATAACTGCCCTGCAATCGTTTTTTGCTCCGTGTTCATTTTCATTGCTGCTTCGCATAAATCCAAAGATAACATCTTTCAAATTAACTTTTTCAAGTAAAATAGTGCGACGCGTTAGTTCGAGAGAATGATAAAAACGCCTTATAAATCAGGGTAATTATTAATGAAGTAGGAACTTCTTGCGTCATATATATTGCGCATAAATTAAAGAAAGATTTATTATTGTCGTGGAGCAGTAAACAACTGCCTTCCCTTTTGTTTAAGAAATCTTCTGTTTCAGACAAACTAATTTACGGCGTGGCCTTTTCTCATTTCCTCTACATTGGACCGAGCACTGCTTAGCCCTTCATCACCCCCCTCCCATTCTTTTGCCCGCTCTCCAAATCTTACTCCCTATACCTCAAACCTCATTTCCCTCTTTCCCTCCTTCACATCGAGTTAACCCCGGTCCCTACGAAACTAAGCGAAACTCCGTAAAATGCACGATTTCAAGAATCCCATCCCATTTTCCAAAGGTTTACTCTAATTGACACAATTTTATCCGTAGGACCGTAGATCTCTGGCATTCAGTCCCTTTCCAAGTTTTAATTCGCTTCCCGAGGGATTGTGTGTCCTTCATAATTCCGCGCAGAACGACGGGGGATTTCGACATGAAAGACGCTGCATTATCATCCCTTCCTATTGAAAACAGTTCGTTTCGTTGACCCCTGGCAAACGAAAGAGGACGAGAAAAAAAGGAGGAGAAAGACGAAAATGGAGGGAACAGTGAGATTTGGTGACTTTCCTATCTTTTTAATAGAGACGGGAGCGATAGAGATAGAGAGAGGTACTATTTTCAGCTTTGATTATTCAGGATCTCATTTAAGTTTTACATGGTGACCCAGGGTCTGTTTTCGTTGGACTCCGGACATCATTTCCCTCTGCCAGAGAATACTGAAAGGATTGACGGTGGAATGCGTGTTTTAGAGCGAGAGAATAAAGGTCCAGGAAGAAGGGAAGGGAGAGATAAAAATTATTTTAATGCAAAAAAGATTTTAAGATAGTTTATACACGCCCGCGAAATAAGAAAAGTTCATCTGAAAAAAAATGGTGAGAAAATACGTTGCGTGCATTTCGCGCTAACTTGATATATAATTTACTTGGTTTACGTCTTTGTCGTCCTTGTCTGTCCCGCTAAAAATAAAACATTCTCGATTACTTTTCTGCAGTTCTACAAGTTGAATTAAATTATTGCTGTAATAATGTACAATACAATTACAAGGTCTGGCATTATCAATATAATAAATACTCTCGTCGTCAAATATTCTTCAGAATATATAAAGACAGCCGTTCGTTCTTCTTGGAACTGTACGTGGCTCAATTGAATTTATTACCATACCCCTTTAATTAACTTCTTTCATTAAAAATTTCAGTTCCCCTTTTAAGTAGTTCGCTTTTTCATACTAAACAAATTAATTTAATGCCGACTTTTTTTATTAAAATATTATGAGTAACATTTTCTATTTTCATTTTATGAAAATTTCATATAAAATTAATTTAAATTTGTCCCCAGCAAATCGATAAAAAAGAAATTATACTGAAAGTCGCTAAAATATCAATGCATGAAATTGACATTTCCCATTTATTGTAATTTTTAACGTTTAATATTTTCTCAACGTTACAATTTAACTTGAAATTCTATTAAATTTTATTTATTTCGCCATGCATCCCTTCAATATAATCCACTTTGAGAGATGCCATTTATTATTATTTACTTATTAATACCAATCATCTGAATTTGAAACTTGTGTCAATTTCCTAAAAATATTCGTAAATAGCAAATTGAATTCGTAAGGGGGAATCACCATTAAAGAAAGATTTTAATCGGTAACATTGCAGAAAATATTATTGAAAAGTTTCATAATTAATTAAAATACTGGTATTGCCCACTAAAACCGAAGAAGCTGTTGGCTATTTCACATACCTAGCATAATGCCGGGTGTGAAATAAATTCCTTCTTGCTCAACAATGTTGATTTACTAAACTTTATTTAGAACTTTTGTAAAAGTTATATGGCGCCTTAGAGGTTTTATTATCTTGCGCCATATAACTTTTACGAAAGTTCTAAATAAAGTTTAGTAAATCAACATTTTTGAGCAAGAAGGAATTTATTCCACTGAAATTGTTGTAAATTTTCTTCCTCCTTACCAGCCGAACTCACGATCGATAAATAAATAAAAATTTATTTTTTCCTTTTTAGTGCGTAATATAAAAGTTATTTTTTTAAAAAACCTTTCTTTAATTAATTTATTTCTCCTCCTCCTCGCCCCATCGAGCATTTCTCATTCCACGCCTCTTCCGAACGCGCGCGCGCGCACACACACACACCTGCTCCCTCTTCATTCCTTTCTTTCCCTCTTTTTTTGTTTCTCTCTCCCTCTCTTCCTGTCGCGACGTCAGTAGCGCGCTCTCCAATCGGAGCTTTCATTTTCCTTCAGTTGATTAAGTCGGAGAGCAAGAGAATTCTCGCGAGCCCTTGTACCTCCTTCGCCCATGATAATTGCATGCGCCGAGCTGGGTTGGTCAGCTCGTGACCTCCCAAGACCAGACCAACGATCCCGATGCATTTTTCATGGAACGAGATGAGGGCAGAGGAAGGTTAAAAGACTCTGTCTGAAGAATATAAAAAAAAAGTTTTGATGCGGGTGGTGGTAGTTGTAGTAATGGCAGTAGCAGTGGTCTAGAGGGCGGGACGAGAACGACAGAGCGCGAGAGAAAGAGAGAAAGAAAGGAAGAAAAAAGAGGGGGATAGGTTTATATTAGAGACCCTTGGTGGATTTGTATGATAAATAGGCATTGGCGGAATTTTTCAGAAATTAGAAGAAACGGGAACAAAGTGCCCGTTATTTTTTTTTCAGTTTGCATTCGCCGGATAAAAAAGACCGTCCCGAGCCTTCAAACAACAGACCATTCCGCCGCTGCACAAACACCGGTTTTTTGCAACGGTTTAAAGGAAAAACGGAACAGGATGAATTTGATTGGAGGTGATTGGCCTCTGAAAATTGCTTCTTGACGTCGCGTGCATTCTAGTTGTTCTACCATGAGATAAAAAACTGTTATTTTGCCTAAATTTGTGTACCGATGGAAGCAATTTTAGAAATGATTACTTCAGAACTGGATTTTGGGTACATGTAGTTCAATGAACCACATGTTGGAACTCGAGGGAGTTGACCAAATCTGAATAATTCAACAGATTCCATTTTCCACAATCACACAAACATATCAAACTCCTGTAAAATGCAAAATTTATTAGTAGGTACATATGGTGAAGAATACATCCCATTGAGAAAGCATTGGCATATTTATTAGTAATAATCCAGATAACTTTATTTCAACGGTCATTATTACCAACCATGACAAAAAATTAAGCCCCTCCAAGTTCGTATTATAAATATTCTAGTGTAATAGGTATTCACTGAAAATTAAAGTCCTGAAATGGTAAATTTTTAATGGGTCCTACTCTACTTGCACGGGGCGTACGTAAGATTTGTTTTCCCTCCAACAAGGAGTTAACCGCCGTGCCTCACGTCCTGCACCACTTTAAATCTCCCAACTTCCGAATCTTTTTATTTTCGGCTTTGCGAATGCGAGTCCGATCACATAAGAGAGGTCTGGGTTTACGCATTGTGTTTCCAGATTAATCTATTCTTCCCGACGTTCTTTTTGTTATTCGGAGATTCCGTTATGAGAGAGCGTGTGCAGACTTTAAATTCGGGATTACTCACGAAAACGGAGAGCCAGGATACCTGAGCGCAAATTAGAAACGGAATGCGCCACTCAGCTTTAGAAGCGAAATGCGATTAGAACATCCTTATCTCATTACAACCCGTAGCCGTGAAAGGCAACAAAAATTTATTTCAAAATTCAGAATTTTTTCATATAGTAAGAGTAGGAGAAAATTAACATTTCTCTCCCGTTTGTCCCGTAAACTATAACTTATAATAGGTGACGATTTACCAAACGCAACATTTTGCGTAAAGAAGTGGAACGGGTGAAACACGTCGGAAAACGCGAATCCGCGGCAGACGATGTACCACGCGACTATTTGTCTCCATCTTCCGAATCTATCATCTATTCGGAGATACATTTCGAAAACCTATTTTCACCCTTCCTGGAACCGCCACGACAATGGCATTTCGAAACCACGAGATGTCCCTCGAAACCCTTTTTTTTACGTCTTTCCATCGTCCACCGCATGCTCTCATTCTATCTCTCTCTTTCTCCATTCTTCTACCTCGAGGGTCGAGTCAGCATTCACGACCACGCATCGATTACCCCACCTCCTCACGACACTCTCTCTCTCTCTCTTTCCCCCTACCATGCCTATCCTCATCCTCTCAAAAAAAAAATAAAACCTCCCTTCTTTCCTCCGGCATCCGAGAGAGGAGGTCCCCACTGCGCTGCCCACTAAAAGCCATCCCCATTCTTCCTCCTTTTTCCCTCCAAAACCACCACACACTCCCCCACTCTCCCCCTCCCCCTACGCATCTACCTTATTCCATTCCACAACTAACCTCACGTCCCTTTCCTCTCCCACCTGATCCCGAACCGCCGACTTCATTCTCTTTCTCAACCCCTTTAATCTCTCCGTCCCCCTCAGTTCCGTTTCCACCCTCCAGTTTCCCACAACCAACCCTCTCGCGTTCCCACACTTTTCCCTCCATTTTGTACGGATCGTTCCGACCCCCTTTTTTCGTCTCCGGCACAACTCCCTTTCTCTCTCTCTCTCGTCCTTCGACTCCCTCTAACTCTCTCTCTCTACCCCTCACGCATTCAGCGCGACCTCTCCCCCCGCTCCACCCACCCCCTAGCACTACAAAAAAATAAAACATTTCAATCCTCCACCCTTTTTGCATTCTCTCCCGTCCTTTATTCCGACTCTTCCTCCTCCTGCTCCTATTTCGCCCTCCGACTATCGGCTTTAAAGCGAAATGTACCCTCTCCCCCGCCCAGCGTTCCCGTTCCGAAATCATCCTCCTCGATTTCCACTTTGTTCAAACCCCTCTCGACCTCAACTCTCTCTCCCTTCCTCAAACGATGCTCCAACTTCGCTCCAGAGAAACACTTCGTCTCCGACCTGAGGAAAACCCGCTCCTTCCTTCCCTCTTACCTCTTTCTCTCTCTCGTGCCTTCCTATCCTCCTTCCAACCCCCCCCTCCCCCCCACACTGCGGGCGACAAACGACTCCGGACGGAGGCCTCAGGCAGGGCGCGAGTCCGGAACCAGCTCACGCTCCGAAATGCCATTAGCCTTTTCTTCTCCTCCTCCGCCCCCCTCGCTGCATCCCCCTCCGCCATACTTATTGCCCTACCTATCCCTCCTCCTCCGCTCCCTTTTATTCCTGATCTGTTATCCTCCTGCCCCTCCACTCTCTTAAATTCATCCTTCCACCCCATCCACCCACCCCCGCCTTCCTTATCCACTGACAACGGACTGTGCCTCTACACCTTTTGGGAAAGGTGAGGCCCCATTACAGCGCATAATGTAGGATGGCTGCAAAGTGCGGGCGTGTAAGGTGAGAGAGTGAGAAAGGCTCTTTGAGCTCGGAAGAAAGTGAATATTACGGAGGGGGATACAGATACGGCCTCAGTGTTTGCTATTTTCGTTGAGGTTTTTCTTTTTTGTGGGCTTTGAGATACTGTGGAGAATAATGACGATATATATTGTTATTTATCCAGTTCAGCGTTATTTTACCTATTTTGAAGAGGCTGATACCTTGTGGTGGATTACCGCACAGGCGCATAAGGCGCTCGCCTGGGGCCTCGACACTCAAAGCAAACTCGATTTTGTTTCAATATATTATCTGGCAAAATATTTCACAATATGTATAATCTACTACTTACGTACACATCCCGTGTTTTATTTATGTTTGTTAACACACATCCCTTGCGCCATTCAAAAACACATCTCACAGTTATAATTAATTTTTTTGTTTTTTTTTCAATATGTGCAAGTTTATATAATAAATATTAACTTTTATATTTATGAAGTTCTGTCATTAAATTCATTTAACCTGCTGCATACATTTTTTCCATTCGTAAGTTCTAAAATTTTTTGTAGATTGAGTACCCCATCCCCATCCCGGTCAGATGGGGGCCTCCCGAATACCTTAATCCACAACTGCTGATACCACATGAAGGGAACGTAGGAGCAATGCAAGCCGAAATTCTACAAACATTTGCTATTATTAAAGAATTGTCTGTTCCTGCCATTTAATTTTGTTTATAGATCTACAAGCACCGAAAACGTTATTTACGCAGACGTGTTAGTATTCCGACATTACATTACAATTTAAGATGTCTTTAGGATGACTCACAAACATCCAATCCACATTATTAATGCAATTTATCTCTCCCATCTCATTAAGTATTCATAAAACAATTTAAAATTATTTGTTATCGACTAGGATTTTTTCCACAATGATAAAAATCTTTGAAGCTAAATGTTTACCCTTTGTTTCTATTTCAGTCGATGATCGTCTTCTTCTACTTGATAGTCTCATCATACCGAAACCTCAGCTGTCCATCTGCTACTTGTGCCGATCTTTAGAAACTTCCAGCGTCTAGCAGCGGATACATGTGGTCATCGACTGCTCCCTCGGACTTGACGGCCGCTGGCGTAAGAGTCACGATTTTTAAGAAGAGGCAGACAGTTATCCGAGTTGTTGGAGAGGAAATGAAAAACTTGAGAAGATCTGCAACTCTTACGGATAATTTCAGATAAATTAATGTGTTTACTCCGTACTGATTTGACAAATGACACCTTATTTTCCTCAGCGAATGCTCATTCAACATATGCAAATAAAATTGTATCGGAGGGCGTTTGTATGCAGCTCCATAAATTCTTTATGAGCCTGTAATACACATGATCTGAATATGTCTTCATGTAAAAATAAAAGATTTTGTTGAATCCAAAGTCCTTTTTATTTTATTTTCAGTGTTTTTTTTCACATGTAGTTCAATACGCCTTTATACGATAACATATTTGTTTTTCCAAGAATATGATAAAAAAGAGAACTGAATAATACAAAAGGACTAACGAATATAAAATGATATAGATTTTTTTAAGTATGCAAAATCTAGTGAAAAAAATATATCAGCTTACCATAGGTTTGAACCCAGTTCATCTTATTTGAAATCATGCACTTTTCCACGTAGCTAGCTAGCTCATATGAAATCGAGCCTTCAACGAGAAAGTAAATTGGGGCCTACATGTGATTATGTACGACCGCAAGGTAGGTGATGTATGGGGCCCTACGAAATATTTATTTTTTATTTTAGACGAAGCAGGCTTTTAACTTAGGTACACTGGCACTTGACCCCACATGTGGCTTAGGCACGATCACAACTGCCCCAGTATATAGTGTTAATTTAGAAATGTAGGCTACTAATGGGGCCCCACGGAATATTTAACTTCATTTGTGACGAATTGAGGCTTTTGACGTAGGTATGGCGGCACCTCCCTCCGCATTGCTTTATTTATTTTATGTTCCATGACACCCCGCAGAAATTTATTTTTAATTAATTATAAACATTTCACAAACTGACATTCACTCCGGTTAATATTTAACAGAATCACAGCAAGAAAAACTCTTATAATTACACCCACGCCTTAAGGAGGATTCGAACCCGCGACTCTGATATTACCAACCAAACACTCTCACCACTCATCTACCAAGGCAATGTGACGTAAGACGGTCCCAACTCTACTAAATTGTACTTGGTAATACGTCATCCTTAGATGTCCTCACTGAGAAACGACCAAAAATTCACTTGAAAGCTACTCATTTTGACCAACCCCCTGGCGGAGGACTTTAGAAGTAATTTGAGGTCGGTTAGAGGTCTGTTAGCGGTCAAAACCAGAGGGGTGTGAGTTTTTAGCCTTTTTGGAGGCCAAATACGGCAAAAACCGAGATTTTCCGTTTTTGCTGAGAAAATCTAAGAAAACGAAAGTGAAAGTGAGGTGTCCTTGGGTTCAGGGTTACTCTGGCTCGCTCTCTCTATTTCTCTCGCACCCTCCCCTCCTTCCCCTCCTGTCCCTACATGTTCAGTATCTATTCATTCCCTTGCTTTTTCAATTTCTATTCTACTGTCGGTTTAGCCCAGGGGTAAGGTGGTAGACTTCGGCAGCGAAGGTTTGGTGTTCTAATCCACCATGGAGTATAAAGCTTTTTTATGGGAAACTTTTTTTTGCACGATAGATGATATAATTTACATTATTCCATTTCAGAAATTAAATTATCCCGCTACTTTCCGTAAGGATTTTTTAAAAATTTGATATTCATAGTGTGGCACATTCTATTATCCTCAATTACTTAATTAAACAGCTGTAAGAATAACTATGAATTGTGTCTTAATAATACATTTTGGGTGTTTAAAGATAAAAGTAGAACTTGTTTAGGAATCTTTTTATTGAATCAATAAATACAATATTACAATCTTTATAATAGATACATATTACTCAATATTCTAACATGCATTTCATATATAACTTCCAAGTAGCACTGAGAAAATATACAGAGGATACACTTAAGATATTTACAATAAAAACAATGACATAAAACAATTACAATTAATCAAGATTACATAGGTTTTACAACATGTGGATGCATAAGCTAAATTTTCGAGGCGACAGGAGTATATTCTCGTAGTTAGCGGGGAAAAAGTCCGGCATTATGCTTAATATAATTTTGCTTGGTTAGCGCAAGGCGCGTGACCTTCGTCGTACGCAGAGAGATGCTTTGAGCCAAGAGTGAGGGGAAGTGAAGGGGAATGACATGCGCAACTCATATGCTCAGTAGTAAGATAGCGATATAAAAGTTAGTCTTCGAACAACGTATTAGGCATAATTACCAAAAACATTATAGTCAAAGAAGTTAGCAAATAATCGTTAATTTTCGCTTTATTTAACAGTTTGAATTACAGGACTTAGGATTCGTATATATCAATAAATCTGAAATTCTATTTTTGTTTGACCGCTATATAAATCCACGCCTTTGAAGTAAACGTCACGAAATTTCGTATAGATAAATAATTTTACTCTGCGAGTAACATAGGCTACATAGTGATAAAATATAGTATTAATAAATGCTGTTTTCCATCTTGTTCCGGGCAACGCCTGGTACTCCAGCTAGTTAAATATAAAAATAATTTTATCGATTACCACTAGGATATAAGCTTGACACCTTGGCGTAGAAGCACCAAAACATTTCTCATTCCACACGAAATTTCTCGATGTGCCCCCGCCGATTACGCCCCTTGGACAACGGCACAAGTAACCCAGAGAGCGAGAGGGACATTCAGAATGAATCGTCAGTCGCCGGCAGTAGCGGATCTACGGTGTGTAAAAACACCCACCTATGAAGTTCATGGATCCGCCACTGGCGCTAGCAGAAATTATTGCGCGTCACACTTATTTCCATAATTCCGACGTTTGCCTTAAGTGCTGTCATTTCATTCGGTAAAACCGTCTACAGTATTTCAATAGCTGCACCATTCAATAATAGTGAAAGTGGGTTTGGTTCATGCGCAGATGCGTTGCTGAAGTTATTCGATATAGACGTTTTCGGCAAGAGATCTGAAAGTTATACGGCTTTTAAATATATATGGGCTAGTTTTATTTTTAGAGGATTTTCTCATGCTCTTCAGTGAACATAAATGGGATTATCGCGAGCTTTAAACCGCTGAAAATTGGGACTGAATGGCTTAATTGGTTAAAAACGGTGTAATGGCGAACATTTGAAATGAGGAATAGATGATGCACGACAAAGTTAGAGCTAGGTAGATCAATAAAGAGAAAAAACTTTTTATGCGCTGACAATTTTTAAAATTTGACACTCTGCTTAAGAGACGAATCGTCTTGATTCTCTCTCTAACAACAACAATCTTGCCACTTCACAATTTACTTACGAAATCTCACACAAACATATATAGCATAAAATAATTCTCTTTATATTTAAATTGACAGGTGAAATAAGGAAAATTGAATTACCTGCTATGCATTATGAGAAATAATCAAGGCAACTCCTGTAACAGTGATATGGTTTAATAAACCAGATGATTAGAGATAAATGCTGATCAATAATTTACATTTCATTTTATAAATTGATGAAAGAATGTCATTTGCCTTATGCAAGCACCATCTTAGGAAATACATGAAAAATAAAAATGTAATTACAAATTCTAGTTGAAAATTTAAGAGACAATATATTGCAAACATTTTATCAATTTGCACAATAATTCCTACTCATTTCATAAACAAACAACAATCTCCAAATAAAATTTAAGCAAAAATCATACGGCAAGCCTCAGACAAGGTAATCAACACAGGTATTTAAAAACACTCAGGAAATCCAGAGTGTCCAGGAGCATGATTTTCACACAATATCCTGATAAAACTTGCAAGTTCTGAGACTCCTTTCTCCTCCTCAACATAGACTTTCATGTATTTTTTAAAAGTTTTATACCAACAGATTGTGAGCATTTTAAACATTGTAAAATGAAGTTAGTTTGACTGAGTGAAGTTGCATTCAGAGTTTCCATTGTTAAGGAGCCTCTATATACCATCAGGGATATTTTGAAGAATATTTAGATCTCTTAACTATATATCCATTTACCATCTCCTCCTCTCATGCTCAAAAGAGAGTCATAACAGTTCCTAACATGAGATGATTTTACTCCATCATTGATCTGGGGACTTCATGGAAGATTCAACTATTGGATGAATGGAATATCCAGATGTCTCACCATGTGAATCTTTTTCTTCTCTTGTATACAACAATACAAAATGTTGCTGACACATTGCTCCCTCTTGGCCATTTCTGTCAAATAAAAATTTTTGGAAGCAGAATCATTATTTGTTAGAAAATGGAAAATATTAATGAGAACGATTAATAATCTGAATATATTAAGAATAAAAGGAAATACATGTTTAATGGCAAATAATTGTATACAAAAACGTAGTAGCTCTGTCAATGCATAACTATTTCCTCAGGTAATAACATAGCTCTTATGTCAGATCTACAAATTCCTGAAAAAAAAATATTGTATATGTCAGATTTTATAGTGGAGATATTGTTAGCTATATTAATGTTGATTTGTGGTAAATAAGTTGAACTCATTATGAAATAAAATGTGTATAAAGATATGAAATAAATATTTAGCATTAAATTTGGTAGTATCACAGAATTTAAAATGACCTTTTAACTCTCATATTCCAGAAAGATCAAAATGACAGAACCTGTATTTATATTAGTAAGAAAAGTGAATTCTGTTGTTTCATGTGTGTGAATAATATCTGTATTGCTGGAATGCAATGACCAGATTCATGTCTGGATTTGCTGAAGTGATGATATTATAGTCAACCAGGCATATTAATCACCCTGATATTATAAAACTGTCATCACTGTTTTTATTGGATTCCACCCACTTTTATTGAGCATTATAAATATTTTATCAGTCCGAAGTTTAAATGATTTTTTCAAATTCACTGAATTATTTTTTGTAATTCCATCATAATAAATTTCAATTTTAAAACATGAAGAGATTATGCCAGGGTATTACATGAATAAATATGCTAAAGCATCAAAAAAGAGCTCCTGGAGGGAGATTTCTTGAATTAAACTTCCATTATATTTTGGCATCATCTGTAGGGCAGTGACCCAATATATATTACTTTTATTCACTTCTGATGGAAAGAGGAAAGCTTATAAATACAGTATAGAACCTTTCATCTGGATTCCAATTACCCGGAAATCCAATTAACCGGTAATTAAGAAAAAATAATGCTTTTTTCCAAAATTTCCTATGAGAAAGAAATTTAAATTTAAATCTTTGCTAGTAATTTGGGTGCGCTCCGGTGAACAAGTGAACACGTAATTTGGAAGAGAACAAGGAATTTATATCAGAAAGTACCCGATTATATGAGTCGGCTAGGAAAATCGCGGGGCGCTGTTCTAAGCGTGCGCGCGAGGCCTTTTACGCGTCAAACATTCTTAATAGTAAATTTTAATAAAGCAGTCTCTCTCGCTTTGGCACTTCGATATTTTTGCATTTTTAATAGTAAATTTTAATAAAGCAGTCTCTCTCGCTATGGCACTTCGATATTTTTGCAGAATTTCTTTAAAAATGCGTATACTTTATAAGTCCGACAAATATTTTTTAGAGAGCGCGGGGGCTCTTTTAAGTGCGGGACCCGGTGCAATTGTACCGTTTGCACCGCCATCAAGCCTGCCCAGCCGATTACTGTATTATTACTATTACTATACAATACAGGCAGCAATGAGCTGGAATAAAATTGAGAACCAACTCTCTAAAAAAAGAAAAGAATTCGTAAGGAAATTTGGATAAGGATGGTAGGGGAGGCCTACAAGACAGGGGCGCCAGATCGCTCCATGTTAGTAATGCCGTTATGATAGCTTAACAAGTGTCCTGTCCGTAATATATTCCATTTCATACACTGTCGGTAACTGAATGTCAGATAGGGCAAAATGTACTTAAAAGGACAAAATCAATACATTTTCATATTTTATAAAAATTTAACAACCGACTCGCAAATTCAGAGAAAATTAACCGTCGGCTCGCGCGAGCCGGCTTCAGCTCATCACGGAGTACAAGCATGTATTATAATAGTGTTCGAAACGGAAAGTATTACGAAACGGAACGCACGTTCTGGTAGTGGAACTGAAAGCAGTGGACGCTAAATAACCGATAGAACATTTACTATCGAGTTAAATTTTGATTTATTACTTATGTACATACTACGGTGAAGAAAAGTAAAGAAAATTTTGTATATTATTTTTATTAAATGAAGTTAACAAAACGGTATTACTAAATGTTTGACGAGACGGAACGACATTACCGACACATGCGACGGACCAGAACACCGTTCCGGGGGGTTTTAGCTCTTTCCGAGTATTGTTTGTGAGTATATTCCAGATAACCAGAAATTCCATATAACCGGCTATCCCCATCTCCCAAGCTTGCCGGATAAAAGGTTCTATACTGTGCTCTCTTAATTGATGTGGTCCAACATTGCCCCACCACCTCAGTTACTCACTACCAGTAATGCCACTGGTAGGCAAACAGCGGTGTGGCTGAGATTTCCTTGGAAGTTCATTCCAACTGGAGAAATAGTTGCTCTCTACTCCATACGAGATGCGTGATAGCTTGTGAAAGCGCTCAAATCCATGGCCAACCCATGACAGCCTTATGAAGTTCGCTGAATAGTCTCTCTTCCAAGATGGCAAGATGAGCTAATAAGTCTGTTTGGTACAATCATTCAGAAGTTCTCTGGAGGCTCAGCTAATCCTGAAACAAGATAAGTTATTGTAAAGAATCAAAAAACTCTGCCGTGACTTAAGTAATGCTCTCCAAAACATGCAATAGGAGATACTTTGACAAAAAATACCTTGCCGACCAATCCGCCAATATTTCCAAGACTGAAAGTCTGTCAATTTGAGTAACGTTGTATTTGGAATTCACACTACAATGTAACCAAACGCAAAACGGGCATATAAAATCAGCAGTAGAATTAGTCAAAAAATATTTTGAGAATTGTAACAATACGCACAATTCTCATTCAAAGATAGCATTGCTTACGTACCTGTTAAATGATTAAAAATAAACGTATGTAATAAACGAATATGTTAAAAAGATCAAATTACAACAAAAATCAGATGTGGCCAACACATGACTTTCTCCATATTTGGGGTATAGATATTTAAATTATTATGAATAGCATTATTAGGCAAATTTATCATTTCGTATCTTAAAAGAATACAGTAGTCCTTACTGCGGTAAATTATATTTTGAATATGTTTAAAAATTCAACGCTACATGGTGGTGACTCTGTATACTGAAAATTATGAAAAAGTTGAATATCTCCGATATGGATGGTTCTACGAAAATTTATTTCAAACAAAACCTGGAACAAATATTATTCTCTACAACTTTGGTGCTTACGAAGATTACCAATAACGAAGTTTTTAAGGAGATATTTGACGGAAACCGAAAAAACCGATTATTTATAAATAATTCCTAAAATCATATTTCTTGCCCCATCTGTAGTCACACCTTTTAATTTATCCCAACTCAGATTAAGATTTCTTGCAGATTCGCATACCTTCAAGAATAAATTTTCTGCAGTTGTAGTGTCTTTCATACTTTGCAGGGCACACAACTCCTCCGTAATCACAAAATTTGACTCAACAACCCTAATAAAAATTAGCAGTTGAGCAGTATCTATTATGTCGTTGCTCTCGTCAACAGCCAAAGAGAAATATTGAAATTCTTTTGCCATTTCAATTTAATGTATTATAGACATCTCCAAATTCTTCCAAACGCCTCGTAATGGTAGATGAGGATACACTGACATTCTGAATGCAAGGTAACTTTCAGGACACACTCCATTACTTTTAATATACTATGTACAATTCTTTACAAGCTCGCCAACAGTGGACGGTCTCCCGTTCTCACAAATGTATTTAGCGACTTGGTAACTAGAATGCAGAGCTGACAAGTTTTCTTTTACAACTTTTTATAAAGATTTTGCTGCTGCTGCATAGATTTCCTGAGTGAAGTTAATTTCGTCAGTCTTACGTCTTTATGAAACAATGAGCACTCCCCATAACGAGATTCATAGTGTCTCTTAATATTGAACAATTTAAAACTGCTAATACTTTCATGACATATCAGACAAATTACTTTGCCATTGTGTAAAACAAAAAAATAATTATTTGCCTAAAGATAATTGAACTGACGGCCCTCATCTACAATTTTTCACTTTTTTGTTGTTTATTTTAGAATTATGTATTATAGTACTATACTTACGTTAGTGATAATCAACCAGGAATTATAAGTGCTGACAATATAGGGGATTAACATTTTTCCATAATCATCATGCACGCTCAAACTAGTAAAAGACCTAAGACAACCCAATTTGATAAGGTTCTTACTTTCGTCTTAACTTACTTTATGGTTTACATTTGGTCAACCGGGATTAGTCAGTGTTGCCAATATAGGGGATATCAATATTTTTCCATTATCATTATGCACGCTCAAACTATAAGACCTAGGACAAAATAATTTCGTACGATTCTTACATATGTACGTCTTAACTTATTGGATGGTTTTGTTTTAGTCAGTGCTACCAATATAGGGGATTTAACATTTTCCCATATTCATTATACACGATCAAACTATAAGGACTAGAACCTAGGACAGCAAAATTTAGTATGTTCCTGATTACGTGATAAATTAGTGATCGGTTATGGTTTGGTCATCCGGGATTACTCAGTGATACCAATATAGGGGATTAACAGTTGTCAATAATCATTATGCACGCTCAAAGTATATGACCTAGAAATTAGAACAACCATATTTGGAATGCTTCTTACTTATATCTTAGTTTAGTGAATGGTTAAGATTTGATCAACCGGGATTAGTCAGTTCTGCCTATATAGGGAATATTAATATTTTTCCATAATCATTCTGCACGCTCAAACTATAAGACCTAGGACTACCCAATTCGGTACGATTCTTATGTTAACCATGCTTAGTGTCCACTTTCTCCATCATATGACCTCCATGAGAAATGTCTGAATTCAACGAGAAAAGTACACATATACCCATTCCGAAAGGAAATGATTAGTGTGCATATAGGGTTCAGAGGTAGAAAACCCGCCAAGCAAATTGAAAAATTGGGTTCGATATCCGCTCAATAAACCTTTTCCCCCGAAATCCAATCATATAAAACATCATACCGACAGAGGCATATCTCTTCTGTACATAAATTTTTTGAAGAGTGTGTTTGTTCCGCATAAAGTCATACTTTGCGATTACCAACAGTTATAAAATTTTGCATAAACAAACCCGCCTCTTAAACTACCTGAATACACTACTTTACACACAGAAATATGCTGCGTGAAAGGTTTAAATAATTATTTTTGTTTTCCATTTGAATAGCATGGGAATACCTCGAATTCAGAGTGCAGGACTTTTTCGTTAGTATTTTTAAAAGTGATAGAATTGAGCAGGGCCGTCTTAAGACATTTGGGCGCCCTGGGCTAGCAACATGATGCGCCCTCTTATAGTGGAGTGGGGGTTATTAATTTTTAATGTAAAAGTAAATACGTAAATATACATCGATTTATTAATCATGAATGAAAACTACATATATAATCTAACTATATATAAATTTTACGTTGACGTCTTTAGACATTTGTTTACCATTTATATCGGCGTATTTCTCGAGAACCGTTCGTCATAAATATATGCGGTAAACGGCCTTTTGTTTCTACTGGCCGAATCGGGTTTCAATAAACCTCAACTTCCGGTTAACCGGTATTGTGAAAAAACTAATCAGCTCTTCGTGCTCATACCAAAGTGTTATAAATGAAATTTGGTAATGATATGGCAAGTACTTTTCGAGGTAGAGCGCTCACAAACACATACACACACATCATTTCGAAAATAGTCTAAACGTGTTCTAGGGTCCTCAAAACATGTATTTACGTTGAAATCTCGAAGTCTATTTTTTTCATGAAAACAATACTTTCTCTATACTACGTATATGGAGAAAGCAAAAAGAGTGAGAAACGTTGTCGTAACCGGTGTGCCGCGGCGAATTACTGAACCGCGACAAAATTATCGGTGTAACGCGGTAAATTTGAAAACACAGACAAGGTAATAATACTATTTTATTCTTCTAATGCTAAGACAACAGAAAGCAAATATCTTTTTTGGCATGAATTCTTAGGCTGTTTCCGGTACTTGAAAACGAAAGCAATTTTATATTTTTTTAGCAACAGGATGGTAAAAATGCTTTATACATTCTCAAAAAATTTTGTCCGGCGTGCCGCGAAGTTCAAGAGAACCCGAAAGTGTGCCGTAAAATTTAACTTGTTACGGAGCACGCTGCCTTAAGGTATGTACACACTGGACAACACCGCTTCAACTCAGCTACTTTCAACATCGTCCCTCAACATCGAAAGTTGTTGGGCTTACGTTTAACAGCTTGTTGCACGTCCACACAGCGGACGATTTCTTTTTCGACGTTTCAACTTTTCAGGCCAGTATTCGTGATGGCCTTTGCGCGGGAGAACGAAAACAGTTGTTCTGAGTGAGTGAAAGGCGAAACGCATACGTGACTCAGATTCGTGCGCAGCGAGCATTGGATGGTTGTGGGGTACGGGGGGGTAGGGTACTGCCTCCGACGCATGTGCACCGAGCATTTGATGGAGGTGGGGTAAGGTTGAAGGGTCGGGAAATCTCATTGTTTCCCATTTTGAGGGGACAACTTTTCAACAAGGCGATTCCTTTGAAGTTTTGCCAACCGACGTTTTCGACTATGTTGGCGACGATGTTGCCGAGTTGATTGGGTGTTGAAAGTTGCCGAGTTGAAGCGATGTTGTCCCGTGTGTAGATATCTTTAGGGCGCTAGTACACCCTCCACAAATAAATAGAGATTTATTAATTTACTCAACATGTCAGATCGGCATGGACTAGAAGGAGGTATTAGTGACACACATACTTAATTTTTTTTTAAAAAACAGGACCGATAAGTTTTTTCCAAATTTCCTGCGAGAAATCGGGTATATACACACCAAATTTTATTTCACAGTTGCAAAATGCGCCACTTCTGTTGCGTGAAAATCACGATATTACGAGTTGAGTGGACATGACTGAAATCTACGCATTGATCAAAAATCAATTGTAGGCTCCTATTTTCAAGGAAATGATTCGGTACGCCTGGTGCGTTTCACGGCTGTTAAGATAACGCGAAATTTTTTGCCATATAAACCAGGTAATTTTTCCTGAATAGGTTATAAAATATTAATGTATACGCTGAGAGCAATGTTTTGCTAGATGTTTGCGATGTCGCGAATTTTATTGTGGCACTTGCTTCCACGATATATAGCATCCGAGCGTCTGTGAGGATGAAGAACAAAATCAGGGAAAAAAGAAGTAGAAATATAAAAAAGAAATTTTAAACACAAAAAGGTAAAAACAGGATCACAAAAAAATAATAAAAAATAATTAAATAATAAAATTAATTAAGTAATTAAAATTAAGTATGGGTACCTAAGTCCGTTTTAATCTTAAAAAGAAAAAAGGGATTCGATATACTGGCCTACAGAATAGAACACCGCCCTTTTACGTGCGTGACCACCGATTGATCTTGCTCGGGACGCGTTAGAGTAAATTAAAAAAAATTAAAATAGATAAACCCATTTGTTTAAACTATAAGTCAGTTACGCCCAAAAGGAGAGGAGTAATCATTGATCCTGGTGAAGAGTACTATGTGCCTACCTAGTTTCATGGAAATCCGTCTCCTGGTCATGAGAGCCTTCCTTTGTTATAGACCTTCCTGCTGCTCTACCGCTTCGAGACAGGAGATCGTCAAATGGCCGCAGCGTTTGTCCACGTAACATTCGGCTACCTCGTTTACAGCCGGTTTCAAACTCCACCTCCTCCTTTCTGGGGAGAGTGGGCTCGAATTCCTCTCTCCTCATACGTGTATACTCAGCTACGTCCCATCCGAACCCTTTTTATTGTGCTCCAGTTCATAGCTCAGCAACCTCTTCTGCATGGAGATCCCTATTAGAAGTGGCCAGTTCTTCGTTGGGGTGCGTACGTGTTCAAATCGAAGTTGCCTGGAAACATTTTACGGAAGTGTAAATGGGAAAATCAAATACTGACAACTATTAAACGATAAAACATTAACTACGGAAGTTTTAATAGTTATTATTTTAATTCACACACAGTATGCCGCCAGTTTATAACTCTGTGGATAGATTCAGTGTCAACGTTTTTACGAGATGTTCCGTAGGTCGCACCCTGCTTATATGCAAAATGAATTGCTGAAAAAAACAAATATCAGTCAGTTGCCAAAAAGATCTTGCTAGGCTACGTCACTCCACCCCCTCTCCCGTTTATCTTAATTAAATTGAAAAACAAATGAGGATACGTTACTTTCGTATGAGATTTGACAGCAGATGGACTCCTTAACCTCTCTCCCATCACTCCGACCACCGGCAACTATATTTCTTAGTCCAATGGAGGTATACGTAGACTCGCCCATGAGCTGCTAGATTGTTCGTCCTATAAGGCTCGAGGGGATAGCCGTTCCTCATCGTCGTAGACCTTTCCTAGAGAGTGGAGCCACCAGTGGCAGATCATCGAATCTTTTTCACTTTATAAGACACCAACTCCAACTTGTGGCACGCGAATCACTTGCTAGAGGAAATTTTCCTTATCCGAAACAAGTAACTCAATATAATATTTATTTTTTTGTCATAACATAAGTATTGTAAAACAACGCATTTACATTGGGCACCATTATAATCTGCTTAGAACATTATAAAGTATACTAAGGGCCAGTCTGACGTACTGGAGAGCCGGGCGACTGCCCGGGGCACCAAAGCTTGCGGACGTCATCCCGATCATATATTTGTTCATAACTTGCAAGATAATAAATATTGAATGTCGGCAACATCTACATGGTACCCTGCAAGTCACCTTATTGCTAGATTGCAGTGGGTGTAGTGCACCAAGTTTCTCTAGTTTACCTACGCCACATCTACCGATACGTTCTCTTATCGTCCTAGGGAAAAACGACTCTTTTTTCTATCTCATTAGTGAGACCATTTTCGTAAGAATCCTCGCTTCGTTGAACGAATAGTTAACACGTGGCGAGCTATTTTTTCTCCAAAAGCTGATGACACCGCTTTTCTTTTGGTTGATTTCTAGCCTCCATTCTCACACCACGCTGAAATAGCTTTTAAATCATTTTGGAGATGCCGATGGTTTTCCGGATTGCTTATTTCTCTATAAATAACGGTGTCGTTCGCGAAAAGCCTAACTTTACTTCTAAATACTGAGTTTATATCGCGTATATAAATTAGAAATAATAACGGACACGGTAGACTACTTCACGGATTAAGATAATAATTTTGGAATTAACGCCTAAGGTACATAATTTAGTTATTAACTTTCTCTTAGGTTCCTTATCAAAGGCTTTCCTAAAATCTAAAAATCTCAGTATCATAAAAAATATATAAAAGACAGTGTCACTTTGTCCCTTTGTCATGCTTTTTGAAGCTTAATATCTCTCAAGCGACTTAACCGAATTTGATGAAATTTTCAGGATAGCATTATGTTATAATAACTCGAGATCAAAGATCCGGGTTCAACTCCAGGGGATAATTTTTATTTCCAATAAGTTAACACGTAAAATCTGCTTTACGACGTGCAGGTTTTCATACTTTTTACTTTCTTCATACGTAGTAGAGTGAAAGTATTGTGATCACGAAAAAAATAGACCGACATTTCAACGGAAATACACGTTTTGAGGTCCCTAGAACACGTTTAGACTATTTTCATAATGATGTGTGTGTGTGTGCGTGTGTATGTGATTGTGGGCGCTCTAGCTCAAAAAGTAATTGCCATATCGTTACCAAACTTCATATATAACACTTTAGCATGAGCATAAAGACCTGATTAGTTTTTCGACAATAACGGTTAACCGAAAGTCGAGGTTTATTCAATACCCGATTCGGTTTTTGCCATATTTCTCCGTTAAAACATCATTATTTTATATACAATTCTATACAAAGGTTATAGAGAATGTAATTTCCTACAACTTTCATTTGAAACAATTTTCCATAGCAGTTATTGTTTAGGAATTATTCATAAAAAATAATCGGTTTTTTCGGTTTCCGTCAAATATCTCCTTAAAAACGTCGTAATTGGTCATCTTCGTAAGGAGCAAAGTTGTAGAGAATAATATTTCTTCCAAGTTTTGTTTGAAACATATTTTCGTAGAACCATCTATTTCGGAGATATTTTGCTTTTTCTAGTATACAGCGCCACCACCATTTAGCGGTGAATTCTGCAAACATATTCAAAATACAATAAAACTCGTTTAATACGTATTTGAGGGGACCGACTCATTGCTTCGTTATAAGCGTGACTACGTTATATACGAGAAACATGGTTTTTGGCCTATACATCCCATATAACACGTATACACATACAGTAAAAGCTGTGCTATCCGGCTATTTAGATACCCTTAGATACAGGCAATTACACAAATACAATTCATTTTGTATTCCTTTTTCTTTTTTTATGAATTTTTGTGTGAATTGTATGTGTAATACCACAACTTCCACTTTAAAATTTCTTAAAATACAAGATGTATATATTACGTATTTACTCCGTATACTTCTGGGACCCCGAGTAAGCATGGCGTTTTTGTTTACGTAAGCCATTTGCGTTGTCTAGAAGTCTAGATGTTTTGGTGTACTTCTACAATTTCCAGTTTTATCGCTTTTTATTATTTAAGAAATTACCCATCCATTGAATATGTCATCAAAATAAATACCTAAAAGCAAGGAACAGAAGAGAAAATGTTGGTTTAACGCTAACACAAAAGCTGGAGCTGATCAAACGAATTGAAAAAGAAAAAAATAATGCAGCCATAGCAAAAGAATTCAACATCGGATCTTCCACGCTCTACGATATCAAGGCTCATAAGGCTAAATTAATGAAATTTGTGTCATCTTCTGAGACGAGTAAATCAATTAATAAACATACGCTTCATAAGCCAAAAATGGAGGAACTGGATAAAATATTATATGACTGGTTTTCACAGAAATGTTCAGAAGAATTAAATAATTTCGTCCTTTTCTAATAGAGTAAATAAAGATAAATAATAAAGATAGATAAATAAGAAATATATAATCCAATAAATTCAATTTTGGGAACAGGTTCACTGCCGTAATCCCCAAACTTTCCGGATGCCCTAAACTTTTCAATGGTCTTTTTGTTTTGCATGTAAGCGTAGCAACGTATTAAATAAGAATGGGTAAATAGTATCTATATCTAACTAGGTGTGGAAGAATTAAAATGGAAAATGCAAACCCCATGCATAATTATGTTTGGGGAGTACGATAGTGAACCTAAGCCCAATTTTGTTTGGTTATTGCTAAATTTGCGATGTCAAAATCGAAAAATCGCTCCTCTAACCGGCTATTTCTCCTAATCGGCTTTCCAAAATCCCCAAGGTAGCCGGATAACACAGCTTTTACTGTATTTGCAGTGAGTCGACTTCAATACCGTATTTACATATGCAAAGAGATGCTTATCAACTTCGCGGCATGTAAAATGTTCGACTGCTATTACATACGATTTTTTAAATGGTCAATTAATATTATTATTATGGTCTTTAATTTACAGAAACATTTCACATTTTTAATATCAATTTCAAAACAAAGGGAGCGTGGAAATTCGTATGGAAGGGGTAGATGGAGGAAGGGGACCTCTAGGTACAAGTGCGCGGTAAACGGGCGGAAACTATTCATTACTTACCGCTCTGCTCGCCAAAATTCGTTATATATGGGGCATTTTTTGCCACGGGACCAAACATTTGTTCGTTACAGCTGAGAATTCGTAAAATGCGTGTTCGTTACATCCGAGAAATTTAACCAATGTCCTTATGGAGAAGTTCAAGAGACCGAGATATTTCTTCGTTATAGCCGAGATTTCGTTTTAGGCGTGATCGTTATAAACGAGTTTTACTGTATAATTTACGGCAATAAGGACGACGGTATTCTTTTACGATACGAAATAATAATTTTGCTTCATAATACTATTCATAATAATTTAAATATCTCTACCCCAAAAATGGAGAAAGTCATGTGTTGGCCACATCAGATTTTATTTAGATTAAAATTGGAAAGATTAGGCCTAAAATCTTTGGATATAAACCATGTTGAAGAAAACATTATAATGTTTCTTATTTTGTTCATCGTTTTCCACCTCCAGTTCGAAATTTCTCAATGTAAACCTTTAATTCACACAGTATGGCGAAATCTTACCATTTTAAGGGGATGTTGCCTCTCCTACCAATTCCATTGTTAGACCTCTATATCCTATTGTTAATTCAATCCTTATGGGTATAAACGTGCTCTGAATGCTTTTAATACGAGAGAGAGGGAGGGAGAGAGAGGTAGAGGAGGGAGCGAGAGGGAGGGGGAGAGAGGGAATTAGAGTGGGAGAGATGGGGGAGAAGGAGAGAGGGTGGCTGGAGGAGAGGGCTGGAGGAGAGGGAGGGAGAGAGGGAGGGAGGGAGGGCGGGAAAGAACGCCAAATATTATAAGTTTAACTAAAGATAGCCCGTCAACAACAGAATATTCATTAGAAATGTTGTATATGACAAAATATTTCATATGTAAAAGTGTGATATTAATTATTTTTAATTAAAATAATAATAATCTATCTATCTATCTATAATTCTCCCGTTGATATTTCAGCTGGAATTACACTAGTATACAATAATACACAAATTGACCGAGCTGGATGTCGCAGGACCTACCCTTCCTGAAGACGTGTTGACAATGGTCTACAATGAATTACTATAAAGAGAACTCATCACATTGCTAACAAGGATGTGCTCAATTATCTTGCATGATATTCATGTTAGGAAAATTGGCTTGTAATTTTCTGGATTCGCCTTTTCGCCGTTCTTATGAATTGGAGTCACGTGCGCTAACTTCCAGTCCTACAGTAAATGGATATCTCGAAAATCATCCCAAGAAAAGGTGCTATATCTTCGGCTAATTTTTTGAAAACCTGAGAAGGATTTCTTCGAAGCCCAGGGATTTACTAGGTCTAATCGCACTTAATTGCCATGTTATTCCTCCCTCAGAAAATACTATATCGGTTATCAGGTCGTTCATGTACGCATTGATCGTTGATGGCTGTAAATGCTTTTACGAAATGACCGTTTAGCAGGTTGGATTTTTCTACGCTATCATGACAACGACAATCAAAAGGTGTTGTTTTATAAAGTACCAAATCTTCAGGAAAATGAAATGAAAAAGCGGATTTGATAATGGTAAGCGCTCTGTTAAACAGTCACATTATTGACACAGGAGAAGACATTACTAACATCCTTATTGAACCAAGGAAAGTCTTTATTGCCGACCTTCAATTTTAATTGAAATGTACCTATCGATACCCTCTAGCATTATATCATTGACTATTGTCCGTTGATGCCTCAGCACCTGACCGTTTGGTCATATGAGAAAAGCTATGCAAAATTTCTCTTAGGCGCGACCTGAAACTTGAAAAGTCTGCCTTGGTAAATACGTAATATTTTCCTTAAGGCTTAGAGTTCTTCTCGATCTTTAACTCAACACTGAGTACACAGCCAGGAGCTCACTTATCCATCCTCGAAGGTGATAATGTTTATATGCTTTGCGAGGGCGGAATAACGAATAAACTTCTTTTATCTTTTTAAATAAAACATTTTTGATTCCTTTTAACTTCCATAAATCATTTTTATTTGCAATTCAACATAGTTTAGTAAAGTAATTAAGTATTATTATTAAGTATTAAGTTATATTTTTTTAATTCCGCTCCTATTAAATTGCCGCCCAATGCAAGTGCCTAAAGTACCCATCCGTAAATACGTCCCTACCTCTTTGGGACCTTGGTTCCTAATAAATCTAGCATGTTGCCCGATTTCGTTGGGTTTCTGATTAATTGAAGCAGAGAGTGCTCGCAGAATGTTTCGATTAATGCATCACAGTATTCGAGAAACAGATTGTTCCAATCAATTGAGGGCTAGTTAAAACCAACTATAATGATACCATCTTGATTAATCACCTTTAAGCTTTGACAGTTGCTTAAATTAAAAATATGGTCTATACCTGCGTTAGGTGTCCTGTATAACGAGCAGAAGTATATATTTTTGGAGCCTTCTTCGCCTAATCTGCGTCAAACACTCTCGATGTCCTCGTCACTTATCAGAATCTGACAGCTATCATACTTATCGCTGAACGCAATGAGAACCGCACCACTTGAATATCGCGGAAGAGTCCGAAATCTAGACTAAATTCATTTTACTTTTCAATGTCAATTATTTTACGGAGAAATTCGTAAATTAATAGGTTATTTTAAATATACTTTAACAGAAACTTACGGGAGGAGACACTGGAGTGGTTTCTGGCCCGTGGCGCTAAAATACATAGTACTGTATAAAGATTATATACTAAATCATATGTGCCAACATTACAACCACAACCGATCTACTGCGGAAAGAAAGGTAGTTTTATATATTTTTCATTTTTGGAGCTGTCGGGAATTGCTAAGGTTGAGTAACACTGAATGTTTAATTTGTGCTAGTGTTTCTTCAGGAAATCCATTTTTAAAGCTGTTTTTTAAATGAAAGTTAATTCTTTCTGAAAATCTGACCGTTTGAGTGACACACAGAATAATATATGAACAAGGAAATTGTATGCTGCCATTTTTTGGTATCTGTGTGTGTGGATTTTTAGAATATATTTTTTTCCTCAATTATTGTTTTCTGTTTAAAAGTGAATTTAATTGATTCAAGATAATTCAAGATAATTTAAGAAGGAGTTTATATTGTAAATGCTGGTGTCCAAGATAGTGGAAATATTATCTACATAACTTAAGCAAATGTCAGGAAAATATTGGAGAATGATTTTGCGTTTATGTTCAAAGAAATTCATGAACAAATTGGCTAAAAACGTGAAAATGCGTTCCCCGTACCTGTTCCATCTTGTTGATTGTAAATTTTTTATTGAATTGAAAAAAATTTTGTTCCTTGCAGAGTTTAGAAAGCTTAATGAATTAAGCTGATATTTCGGCCGAAACACCTACATTATTCAGCCACTCTTTGAGAAAACTAATTGTAGTATTTATTGGGATACTAGGGAAAAGAGATGGGACATCAAAAGACACTAACACTTGGGACTCATTGAGGATTAAGTTTTTGGTTTTTTAAGTAATATCTTCAATATTTTTTATACTAGGATCATTTGAAGAAGAAGATAGGTTATTAAATTCGTCAACTAGCCATTTTCAAAGAATATAAGCTTGGGAATCAATACATGACACAAAAGATCTTGAAGGAATTCCAGATTTGTGAACGTTAGCCAAATAATACAATTTTGGGGTGGTAGGATTTGAAACTGCAATCTTATAACGTAAGACAATGTCTATGAGTTGTGGACAGATTTTAATAATATCCATGGTAGAATAAATCTATTTATTAATGGGATTTTTGTGGGAATTGAGTAAGGTCCGTTGTTTATCAATTATTCAACTTTATCAAAGTAATCCTGCATATTCGTGATGACAACGGAATTTCTGTTATTCGAATTCGAAGTTATTTGCCGCTATAAATTTGAATAAATTTTTTATATGTGGAAGATATTAATAAATTTTTTATAAGAATAGTAAGTACGAGATTTTAAGTTGAATAATACATTCCTTACCATCACATTGACGGGCGTATAAACTAGTTTTAAATAATCTCTATTCAGCTGTGCTCAACTATTGAAATCAGGTTCAAACCATTCAAAATGAACCTGGATCCAGTGCGCTATCGACATAAACTGACGTGGCCTTTAATATTCTCTGCGGTAAAAAGTATCTGTTACTCCACAAAAAATATCTTTTTATGTAGATCAATGGCATATTATTCCCACAGTGTAATTTTCTTTCATTCATGTTCGTGGAAGATATGAAAAAGGAGGTCATGCTTTGGGCTAATCTGGAACAAAGAAAGGATGAGTCCTGCCATAAGGCATTGTGAGAAACTTTTAACCTTGACCCGATTATGCCGGAGATTATTCCCATTTTTCTATGAAAGACTATATATTTATCCACTCGAGCTGACGCTATCACTTTTCGAGACTTTACCATTTATCGAACCGGGATTCAAGAAAAAATTCATGCATAATGCAGCGCTAAAAGTGTCACGCCAGAGGATTCGTTATTTTTTTACCTCGAAAACGATAGAACAATAAAAATATGAGTCACTGAATATTCACTTTAGCTAATTGAAGCCTTGTTTTAATTCGTGCGCAGATAGTATTTTGATCTGATATTTTATATGGTAACTTAATGGCTAGGTAGTTATTTTCTTGAAGTATCGCGAAGAAATGATTGGCAGTAGCATTTTTGGGCTTTTAATAGGTTTCTTATATTGACTTTTATTTATAACATAAAATTTTAATTTGGCTTGTTCATGACAACAGATAATATTTAGATAATGTGTAACTTTGATCACGCGTTATTTCATCGATAAAAATTGGGGAAACTTTTAAAAATAGAATCTCCTTTCAAATTCATCGTTGTTCGCATATACCTATAAATGTTAAATCCAATTTCTCAATCTCTCTTGTTCATTTTCAAAAATAATCCTGCCTTTTTAAGCATCTCATATTCCATTTCATAGCCCGATATATTGAAATCTTTAACCCGATCACGTGATATTTGCTATCTTCCATCATTACGGCCCGATTTTAAAATCCCTCTTGGATTACTATACCTTAAAATAGTCGTTATCAGCAGTCATCAGTCTGTGACCGAATGCCAAGATCAGGTCAGTATCCTGAGAAAAGTAGCAGACGCGATGGCGCGTATAGTTTACATGTTCTTTTCACATCGTTTTGTTATAAAAAATATTATGTATGTATGTATATATATATATATATATATATATATATATATATGATTCGACTTTCAACATTTCGAGAATGATTTCGTATCGGCAAGCTTCGGCGTTTTGGAAGATACCGGATCTTTTATAAATCACTATTTTTGCTCTTGATTCTCCGTCTCGATTCGTAATAACCACCCCTACCCACGCTTCTCGAATGCTCAATTCCCTTTTAAAAAAATCCCACGTCTGTCTTTTATTCGTCCATTTAATTCCTCTTATCCCTTCCGCTCATCGCTTTAATCCATCTCCCTCAAAGCCCTTTTCCTCTCGTATCTCTCTTTTTACTTCTCCCGCCTTCTCCCTTTCTCCCTTCGCATCCCTCTTCCGTCCTCTCTATCGCTCCCTCTCTCTCTCTCCGCCCCTAACCCGTAGGACACCCATCCACACCCACACCCTATGACCCCATCCACGGGATTCCCTCCCTCTCTTTCCGAACGGTCGCCTTTGGACTAACCCCATTCTGCCAGTTCCTCTTCCTCCTCCACCCCTCCCCCGTGCACACTCCCCTACACCCCACTCCCCCCACTTTTAAGCCGCTTCTTTCTTTCTTTCTCTCTCTCTCTCAGTTCCCCATCTCTCTTTCCTCCCTCCCGCACGCTTGCCCACACTCCCCTTCCTAATCCCATCTCTTTCTCTCTCCTCTTCCCTCACCGACCAAGTCCACCCTCTCTCCAAAGGCTTTAAACCGCTTGCTAATCGGACGTCCATCGGCCTTGAACATTTTTTTCCATCCCTTACAACCAACGGCGAGCTCTCTCTCTCTCTCTCTGTCTCTCTGTCTCTCTGTCTCTCTCTCTCTCTCTCTCTCTCACCCTCTCTCTCTCTCTTTATCTCTCTCTCCCTCTCTCTCACACTCTCACCCTCTCTCACGCTTTTTTCGATTATTTTTTTTTATTTGGAACCCCACAGGAAAATTAGCTCCTCTCCCAGTTCCGCAGTTCGCTTCCTCTCCTCCCTTCTTCCGCTCCCTTATCTCTCTCTCTCTCTCTCTTTAGATCTCTCTCTCTCGCCACGCCATTTTTCCGTCTCCCTCCGACGCGGCCAACGCCACCACTTTCCGTCGGCCGACCAAATCCAATGAGTAATAGGAACGGAGGAACTGATCGACGATGAAATGCTGTGTTTAATACTGAATACGAATTTGTGCAAAGGTCCGTCGGTTTTAATTATTGGAGTGGTTACGCTACGGTGCAGCCGACCTCCCTCTACGCCGATGCATAATTCGGGTTGCTTGTTTTGGGGAGGTGGGGGAGGGGGGAGCCCGGAGCCCTCGCTACCGTTCGATTTATAGATTATTCATTGTCGCGGTCATTGTTTCGGCATTTAATTAGACACGCGATGGTATTGTTCGGACGATATGCTGACGAGCTTTTTTTCTCCTTCTTTTTCACGCAAAACTCGGAAGTTTTTGTCGAAGTTCGCTACGTGTACAACGAGCGAAGATAAAAATAGGTGTTAGGCGTTCATAATCTATGTGGCTAGAGGCGTGGATTATTTTAGGAAAAGGATAACGTTATACATTTTCAGCATGGAGATACTTACTTTCTATAGAGCCATTGCAACGTAAAAATAGTATAGCATCTATAGATAAGTAACTTCAATTGAAGTTTTAGTTGTGATATACGTTCAAATATATTTAATTTTAAAGTAAAACCATTTTTTGTGCCCTGATTGACCGTAAATTCCAGTTTATCAAAAATTCACGAATGAGTGAAATTCATCAAAATTAAAACAAGTTTCGGTTACGACACGTAACATGCATAATAATAGCGTACGCCAGCACACATGTGGTAACATCATGTAAATGCGACAACAAACTGAATTTTGGAGTTATTTTTTAGATTAATTGCGATACCTCGGAATTATGTATAACATGTTCCATTATATTATTATTCATTACCTCTATCCATATAGTTTGCTTTTTCTATAATCACTTAATAGATGCGACTTGTAAAATGGGTCCCCAACGTTCCCTCGCACGAGGTGTTTCTACACTGAACGCGATATCAAAAATTACCATTTTACGGCATCTTCAAACTCCTAATTCCATGGCGATTTTTCTGAATTAAAATTAAAAAACAACGAAAATTTCATTACGTCCCGTTCGGATATTCCCTCGGAATCCGCAAGTTAGTTCTTTTTCGTCCAATATCCGCGCCGTTTGAATACTAGATAGGGACTGCTTCCTAACTAATTCTTCGAAACCAACGGACGCAATCTAAATTCAGCGGCTGGGGATTAAGGGGGAACCGGGTGGAAGAGAGGGAACACGAATACGCAAAACTTTACTCTTTCCATTGTAATCTGTAATTATTCATCGATCGAGTGCCATTGACTTCAACTCCGGCTTGACGCAAGGAACGGGAAGAAAAGGTGGTCGAAAGGGGACCTGCACGAGGAGGGGGTTTATCCTCAATGCTGCAGCTCCAGCTCTATTAGGTGCGAGAGGAAGGGCAGAAAGGAGTGGCGGTGTGAAGTGGAGAAAGAAAGATGGAGGGAGAGAGAGGGGGGAGGGGGAACAAAGAGAGAAAGGTCACCGTAAGGTCGGGAGCATGGATTCGGCCATTAGGCAATGCGTGTAAGCCGCCGAAGTTTCACGGGTTAGATGAGGATTTGCCGTTGCCTAGGGCGACGTTCGGCGCGTCGGAGAGAGAGAGAGAAAGAGAGAGAGACAGACAGAAAAACTAACGACTTTTTTTCGGGCGAAATTGAGAGAGAGAGAGAGAAACGCTGCAAAAAATACTAGGGGAGTGACTGCGCTACTGTCTCTTCTTTTGTTTTTGAACTAACGCTCTTCTTTTTCAATTGAAGACGCGAAAGAGATGAGAGGAGAGCTCTGGGTGAGACAGACCGTTTGACAGTTTCAGAATGGAGTGCAGCCGTTTTCATTAGGGCGACTGGAGGGACGTTGATTGAATGAATGGTTTTAAGCGGATCTCTTGGCTGAATTTTTCAGCGGAATGAGGTATTTGTCGCACAAGGGAGGAAAAGGAATTTTCGGAGAGATGGAGGTTAAGAGGGATGGCTGCGTTGTAATTCTATGACGCGATTTGACGACGGGGATTAGATTTGATTAGGTTTTTTCCGGGGTGGTATTGTTTTCTGTTGAGCCGGAAAATGTAGTCCTTAGTATAGTAGTAATTACAGTTTCGGTGTAAAGGTTATTAATGGTGAATTACATGGAAATAAATCGTGTACTACATAATAAATATGAAGATGTCGATTTTTTTTGCGATCATAATTCTTTCCCATTACTACGTATGGAGAAAGTTAAAATTGAGTTTGTCGAAAGTGAATTGATGTAATGGACAATAATGATAAATTATCAATTGAAAATGTAATTTTTATCAACTTTATACTTTAATGGAAATCATATCAGATATAAGAGTATTATTTGAAACCAATCTTTGGAAAATGACGTTCGATTTCGGAATGAGGGACCGCAATTTTTACTTTCTCCATACGTAGTATACAGTGCCAGCACCATGTAGCGGTGAATTCTGTAAACATATTCAAAATATACGTAATTTACGGTAATAAGGACGACTGTATTCTTTTACGATACGAAATGATAATTTTGCTTCATAATGCTATTCATAATATGGTAAATATCTATACCCCAAATATGGAGAAAATCATGTCTTGCCCACATCGGATTTTTAAAAAATAAAAGGAGAATAATACAACCTTAAAACAGCTTAATTTCTGTAAATATGGTATTTGATAAATTTCATTTGCAAAATAGCTTAAAATCCAAAGAAGGAAAAATAACAAAATAAATCGATATTTCGGCATGTAATCCGATGCAGTGAAGTGCTAAAAAAATCGATATTTAAGGAATTTTTTTGAGGGGTTTAGAATTACGGATACGATGCAAGCACAGCTATAGCTTTACTAATAAGAATCATTATTAAACGAAATCATCCAAAAGTGATGCCGTATTTTCTTAGATTCTAGGGATTAAAATTTAATGACGTCGGAGAAGAATCTATTTCGGTGAGCAATGCGTAGACATAGACAATCGCAAAGGAAACGAAGAAACGGAAGATAGTGAAAAACGCTTCCATGGAAAAAAATATTCTATTCGCTTGATTTAAACAAACTTCCATGGAACTACATTCTTCTGCGTCCAATGAGTGGGAGGAATAAAACTCATTCCCGCCAGACCTATTGAAGAGGAATGATAAACAGATTTCCTAATATATGAATAAATATGACAGCCGAGTTAACGCGAAAAACGTTTCATACTAGCGATTTACATTATTTATAACTTAATTTTTAAGTCATTTATGCAGAATAACCAACTGGAATTCGACGAATCTTTATCTTTACTTATTTACATTCCGGTTATAAGACAAAATGCGAACATTACTGAGTATGCTTAAACCTCATAGAGTTAATTTAATTTCGGATGTGGAATGGAAAAATACTTTGTAACAATTTCACTTACTGTTTGTTTCGAATTTAATATCACCGAGTTTAATTTTTTTGAATGAATAACATGTATGTAGACATACAAAGATGAAATCTAAACTGCTTGGGAAAAATGAATCTTTGGAAATAGAAAAACAATATCTGAGTTAAAAGGAATACTACAAACATGCATATGTAACACGTTTAAACCGGCATTCGATTAAATTATCCAAAATAATAAATAATGTACCACCAACGCGAATGTGAGGTAAGCTTTTTTTTTATCAAATATGGCCGATATTAAAGCTTGGATAATAAGACGACTAGCAGCTACGCTTGCAAATAATCTAAATAGTTCGGCCCTAGGTTAGATCTTCTTTGTTCCCTATTTCTTTGTCTTTCTTGTACTTTCCGCTTCTCATCATCACGGGCAATCCTATGAGCTTCTGCATCTCTTTCTCTCTCTTTCTTACAAAACTCTTCCTTTGATCTCTGAATCCTCTTCCTTTCTCTGGCAGCTGTAGCTGTAGCAATATATTAGAGCAATTACGTGATCACAATGTCACAGAGTTACTCAATGCGAGTTATCGCGGTATATTCAAAGGGGAAAAAATTTTAATTCTACCTTACCTTAGTTCCAATGATTATCGTTGCACCCTTATAGACGAACTCACAAACAGTTGCTTTCCTTCAAGTGTCTATCAACGACTGCTTTTAACTTCTTACAGGACCTACTATAAAGGCGACGTCAATGCAAGCGTTTATTTAGATTATCAAGGAAGAGAAGATAACAATAACACTTTTCTTTCGTTTATTGGAAGGTTTAATTTGCCTTCAATGAATCGGAGGCAACAATGAGAGTCTCCTTGACAACGCCCGGAATGAGTACAAAAAATACGCAAAATTTCCAAAAGAATGCGAATTTCTCAAAACTTCGACTACATAACGTATAAGCATCGCAAGAATAAGATAATATAAAGCTTAAGCCGTCGAATAAAGTAAAAAAGAAGAAAATCGGTACATATTTTCGTATTTTAACTAATGAAGGAAAAAACCTTGCATTCTGAAAAATCGAAAATCCCGTGTAAGCTTATGGGAAAATATAATTGTCTCCTGGATTTGAACCCGGGACACTTTAGCAAACAAAAATATTTTTCCAGGGAACTCATAGCCAGTAGAAACAAAACGCCGTTTACCGCATATCTTTACGACGAACAGTTCTCGAGAAATACGCCGATATAATGACGCGAGGTTTCATACGCACGGACTGAGGGACGGACGAACGCAGCTTCACTACGCGCATAATATATAGGATACAGCAGTTTTGCTAAACCTTTATAAAAGAACCGAGCAAATTCCTTTAAACTATTATTAATAAATACACATTTTAATAAAAAATTTGTATATTTTTCTTTGTCAAAATCTCAATTCTCAAGGTGGAAAAAGGTCGTGCTATTTATATTCTTAGTTACATAGGCTTGTATTCGTGTACCTGACACTTCCTGTCCTTGATCCATTGTAATCAACGTTATCATTTCCGCTGATGAAGATATTATCTCCATTCATCCAATCACGCTCTGATAGCATGAATTTTACAGCAGGTGAAAGTCGACGTTCGCAAAAAAGGTCAGTAATTGCAAACACGGACTTTCCCCTTTTGCTCCCTCGGAGTCTGTTAAAAACAATGCTTTTACGCTTTGAGTATTACAGCTTAAAGATAGATTCAAAAAATCTCATTACGTTTTCATATTGGTGTTTTTGTGAATCGCTTCTAACTTTTAAACATTACATTATGATTTAAAATGAAATGAATGACAAACTAGCTAATAGAGAAAGAGAAGTGACGCTTGTTTTGTATCATAGCGCAAAATAAATTCGATAAAATAATTTAAAAGAGGAAAAAAATATGGAAATATGTACATATATTGAAGGAAACAACAATTTAATAAAAATTATGAATTTATTATTGTTTTTCTATTGATCAATTTAAACGCGCCAAAGGAATTTCCAATATAACCAACGACATTATGTTGATTTTAAAACATTCATCTTCTGGAAGGTTGTTTACTGGTAAGTAAAACGTATTTCTTAGCTAATATGACGTTTTTAGTTATAGGTTTATAAAATCCTCGTATGTCTTACTGTAAAAGGAGCATGCACTACTAGAATATTTTTAATTCCACATGTTCTTCTGAGAGGGGTAAGGTAGGTTCTCCGAACATTTTAATATGACGAGCACCAAGTTATCTATTTTTCATTATGAAGAGATATTTCTACATTTTAAAAACTATGAATATTCATAAATAAAAATAAAATATCGAGTGATTTGTAACTGATGCGTTTTAATATATTAAGAAATAAAATTACTTAACACACTGTTTAGACTTGTTTTACTTTGTGCGACACCATTGGGCAGATGCTTCTTCCCCTATTTTAATTTGGGCATGTCCCAAACGTCATGTGGCAGTCGAGGAGACGAACGCGGGAGTAGCTGGCAAGTATCATGTAAGACAGTATTGTGTCATGCCGCTCCGAGTTGTTGGGCTTCTAATCCCACAATATCGTAACGGTGTGTATTTATTTGTGGTACCAAAGACCATAGAGGTCCAGTGATTGTTCCAGTGACCAAATAAAGTTATTTTGTTTCCTTTGGTGTTAATACAGTCCACTTTATACATACACAAATGTTTTTTCCTTATTACGATTTTTCACGAAACATTTGGTCCTCCGTAGGGCGGATCTCTGCGTTATTGGTAGAGTAAATTGGCATTTAGCGTCGCACGGCAAACTTAAAGACATTCTTAATCTCGCACGTAGTTTCGGACAAGTAAGCAAATGGCAGACATTTGTAGCCTCGCAGCAGGTGTCGAGGATCAACATTTGTAGCCTCGCAACAGGTGTCGAGGATCAACATTTGTAACCTCGCAGCAGGTGCCGGGGATCAACAAAGGAGCGATTTCGGACTACGCCAGAGGAAGGCGACCGAGTTGATCCCAACGTGACGCCACCCAGCTGAGTCGTCATCGGCGAGCGCCACAGTGCAAAGTAAGATGACTATTACGATAAGCTGGTTTCCTTCAATTTTCCTATCCATTATCCTTTAATTCTTGTACCTATTGTGTCATTCCTATCCATGTTCCATTACATTCAAAACAATGCATTCTAAAGAAAAGTGTATGTTAACCCTAGATTCACAAGGTGGGGTCACGGGTGACCCCAACTATTCTAAAATAAGTATTTCCTTAAAACTACCCCTCCTTCTCAGTATCTTCCGGTCTCTGGATGCTACACAATAGATTATGATTGCTTCGTATTTATTTTTGATAAATTATCCTCTCAGATGTTGTCGGGTCATATATGAGCCCACGTTGTGATTCATGCATTTTTCCTAATAGAGAATTCTCAGCACCCTAACTCAATATTTCTCATTTTTCAGTGTTTTATTTACTGTTTCCATATAATTCTGATTGTAATACGCACCCAGTATAATATCCAACAATGTTTCACAAGAGAAACGTGAAAATGGTATTATAGCCACACGTAATGCACACCTCGTTTTTGTAAAAAGGTCAACAAAATCTTTCGCGTCTTTATTACGATTACACGACAATATCCACAAAAGAAGAAGAAAATATGAGAAAGAGACTGAAGAAATAAAAAAAGAAATACCCTTATTCCGCCAGTACGTATACAAAAGTACGCTCCGAGACGCATCATATTACAGGTCAGTCAGGGTCAGTCAGGCATCGTCAGCGCTAGGAATGATTCAGTCCGCTAAATCTTGTTTAAAAGAATCGCATTTAGTTTTCGACAGATACAATGTATAACGTCTGTGTCGTATTTTGGATTTATATATTCGGACGACTGGCAGTGAAACAGGTGAATATTTCATCTCACGTCGCACAGTGGGCTGGCGACCCTGTTTCGGCGCTCAAAAGTCGATTTAACCAACTTCAACCAAAGTAACTCAAAATGGTGTAAAAGTGAAGATAAGGGATCTGTTCATCAGAAATCGGGCATTTTTTTGCCCAGTGGATCGCATTATTCTCGGGCTGAGCTTGGGAAGTTCGTGTATCTGGGTGAAATGTTTCATAGCTGAATTCCAGTGTATTATGCATATGTCATTTTTAGCGACTGACCGGTGTTTAGGGTCATTTCTATTCATGTTATTCTCTACAATAGCCCTTAATGTAGTTGTATGAACCTCCGATTTGAACCCTTGCCGTTTAGTTGCTGCAAACGAGCTCAAGGTGCACACAGATGTCATAAATCTCAAAGTTTAATGTTTACTTGGACCTACAAATAAACAACCATCTACAACCGTGCTGTCATGTAATGCACCAAATAATATGAACCCTATACTGCATTTCTGTACAAAATTCAGCAGCCTTTAGCTGCCCCTTCTCGAAAAATCCACCAGTTACAAGCGATATGTAACGAAAGCTATGAACGCGTTTTTGCACATTTCGGACTCCCGTGTTGGGACGCATGGGGGCTTGACCCTCTTTTAGATTTCCGATTGTTAGTAACATATATAGTAAGTCGCCGATATCGCACGCCGGACTGGGAAGTAAGAGTATTGAATCGTGCGAGTGTGCGTGTGCAAGTTTCCACTTGCTCCTGACGCGGCGGGTGGGGAGTGATGGACGGGCGAGCGGTGCAATAATGGCTGGAGCGGGGGACCGTATCGGTCGAGTTGTGACTTTGTGACTATTTCTACATCTACATCTACATGATACCCTGCAAATCACCAGACTGGTGGGTGGCAGGGGGTGCAGCACACCAAAACCTACCTAATAACGTCTCTCATGGGAATCACTCTCCTGTTATGATCCCGTATGGTCCTTGGGAAAAATGAGTTCCGATATCGCTCGGTCCTACAGTCGATCTGACGTATTTTATTCTCGTGATCGTGCCTGCCCATGTACGTAGGTGCCTCTAATATTCCTGAGACCTCCTCTAAGAGAACTTCCGACCTAAATTTCTCCAGAAGCCTTAACCTAGCGCTAATTCTGCGATCCTCTAGCGATATCCAATTCAACTCCTTCAAGAGTGATGTGACGCTTAATTTTTGCTCATATTTTTGCTTTGCGAATCTGGCTGCTCTGCGTTGGATTCTTTCTAACTCAAGTATTTGTCCCTTTTCGTACGGATCCCATATGCTGGAAGCGTATTCGACCTGAGATCTGACTAATGATAAATAACACGTTTCTCGTACCTGTTCTGTGCTACTTCTTACTATTCTGCCTAAGAAACCCAATTTCTTATTAGCTGCGCCTACGATCCTTCGAATATGCATATTCCATGATAGATCACGACAAATGGTGACTCCTAAATATTTAACGTTCTTCACAAGTCTCCCCCGTGGAGTCTTACAGCTTCTCCAAGAACCCCACCATGATTCACATGGTATTGATTTTACATATGAGAGTGACGATGAACAATAAAATTATCTTTTCAGCATTAAAAATAACTGTGGTTATCACTTATCCCTCATAGTAGAAACCAATCGCACAAACAGATTTTCCATCCGACCAATGGTTTTCCTGATACAGTGGGTCACGTGATCAAAAAACCCCTCCAGATTATGTATAATGGACCAGACATGTTTCTGTTAACGAAAGCAACAACTTTTGTTTGAAAATTTTTTTCATTTAACGCACGAGAAATCCGTGACGACTTTTGAGCGCCGAAACAGGGTCGCCAGCCCACTGTGCGTCGCCTGATATTACTTCCCTATCTTCTTCTATTTAGCGCAAGGTACGTAAAATATGCCCTAATATGTGTACATACAGAATATTTCCGTATTATATTTTGGTATAGTGTATGATATTTTATTTCAAGTTTTAGGGTTATTATTTTCAGTTTATATTTACCCTAAATATGGAATCCAAAAAAGTGTACACTACGCCAGAGGACATTCACAAAGAATTACTGCGACAATTAGACGAACAACCAAATATTTCACCTTAGGAAACGGACGATGATGAAACGGAGAAAGAAGGTGAATGTCAGGACTGCGTTAAATCAGATCGTAGTGAGGATCATGAGTTCGATGCAGATTCAGACACCGATGTTGACGATGAATCTTCGAGGAAAGTCATTTATGGAAAAAATCTGATGTTGCCAACACATGACTTTCTACATATTTGGGGTATTCTTTTACGATAGGAAATAATAATTTTGCCTTATAATGCTATTCATAATAATTAAAATCTGAATACTCCAAATATGGAGAAAGTCATGTTGGCCACATCAGATTTTTTGAAATATGAACTATGTAGTATTATTGAAGAACTCCACTAAACGACAAACTTTTGCGGATAAAATCTGACGAAATCGTCGAAACACTTATCGAATATCGGCTCCGCACGAATAACTATGCAAAAATAATGACTCACCCCGCCATTCCGACGTCCTCTTCCGATCAAGGGAGAGTCGATCCGGTACGCGGCTCTCAAGTCCTTCACTTCGGCTCTGAAGGCGGAAAGAAGTTACCACGGATCACCGAGGAAACGTCGCACTAAAAAAGTTCGTCACTTTTTCCTCGTCTCTCTCTTTTTCCCTTTTCTCGCACCCGATAAACAACGACGACAACGAAACATTAACGTTAAATCGATTGATAGCACACGTCCAGTCGCTCCCGAAGCGTGAAGCATACTGTTACTACCGATTAGGGAGAATTCAGAAACGATCACCGATTTCTACCAGTCACAGTCAACCAATTTCCCCCCCCCCCCCCCCCTCCCTTCGCAATTCCTCACCAAAAAATACAACCTCACGAAACTTGAAATGACCCGCCAACTGCCACTGGCGTACCGTTTCTTCTTAGATAGAATACACGGGTCGCTTATCTTTCGTAATCTTAGCATCTCTTTTTCACTGTTCATTGTGGAGGGAATCTTTTGGAGGGTGTCTGATTGGTCGAGATAAGCGTCCTGGGTATTGCTAAATCACATCGCGACGTGATTGGTCAAAAAAAAAGCGGAACGATCTAGAAGGTTAGTATCCGTTCCGCTGCGAGGCAGTTTGGATGCCTGCATCCGCCGTTATTAATCGGGAGAATACGCGATTCACGGTGTTATGATATTTTTTCTTCACCTCTAAGTTAATTATTGGTTCGTTTACGCCGATATTTATCGTGTGTTAAGTGAAGCAGGAGTGCTACATTAAGTACGGTTATGCCTAGCTGCGTTCGAATCAGGTTGGGAAGAAGGCGTCGGCCGAAAAGTTACATATGTCGATATGTAACAGGTGCCAAGTCAAGCTACTATTCCGCTCCTGCTCCTGCAAGAACGAGTCATCGGAATAGCGATGTGAGTACTGTTTTTACGTTTTGATGCATAAGTTAAGGCATAAAACACGCGGAAATTCGTATTTTTAGTGCAACTCGGACGTTCATTGGTCCGACGTTCGCGCCACCATATAGGTTTTTGTTAGACAGCCATTACGTGGAAAAAAATCTGATGTTGCCAACACATGACTTTCTCAATATTTGGGGTATAGTTATTTCAATTATTATGAATAGCATTATAAGGCAAAATTACTATTTCCTATCGTAAAAGAATAGTCGTCCTTATTGCCGTAAATTATATTTTGAATATGTTTACAGAATTCACCGCTACATGGTGGTGGCGCTGTACACTGGAAATTACGAAAAATTTATGGATGGTTTTACGAAATTTGTTTCAAACAAAACTTGGAAGAAATATTATTCTCTACAACTTTGGTCCTTACGAAGATGACCAATTACGACGTTTTTAAGGAGATATTTGACGAAAAAAACGATTATTTTTACTTTCACCCTTCCCTATCGTGTCATCCACTGCGTTTTCACATCCCCATACGCTTTTTACTTTCTCCATGCGTAGTAATGGGAAAGTATTGTGATCATGAAAAAAATCGACTTCGAGATTGCAACGGAAATACGTTTTGAGGTCCCTAGAACACGTTTAGACTATTTTCGGAATAATGTGTGTGTGTGTGTGTGTGCGCGCGTGTGTATGTTTTTGTGGGCGCTATAACTCAAAAAGTACTTGTCATATCATTACCAAACTACAAATATAACACTTTGGCATGAGCACAAAGAACCGATTAGTTTTTGGACAATAACGGTTAACCGGAAGTCGAGGTTTTTTCGAAACCCGATTCGATTTTTGCGATATTTCTCCCTTAAAACTTCATTAATGTATATACAATTCTATACAAAGGTTATAGAGAATGTAATTTCCTACAACTTTCATTTGAAACAATTTTCCATAGCAGTTATTTTTTATGAATTATTCATAAAAAACAATCGGCTTTTTCGGTTTCCGTCAAATATCTCCTTAAAAACGTCGTAATTGGTCATCTTCGTAAGGACTAAAGTTGTAGAGAATAATATTTCTTCCAAGTTTTGTTTGAAACAAATTTTCGTAGAACCATCCATTTCGGAGATATTTTGCTTTTTCTAGTATACAGCGCCACCATCATGTAGCTGTGAATTCTGTAAACATTCAAAATATACATAATTTACGGCAATAAGGACGACTGTATTCTTTTACGATACGAAATAATAATTTTGCCTCATAATGCTATTCATAATAATTTAAATATCTATACCCCAAATATGGGGAAAGTCGTGTTGGCCACATCAGATTTTTTCCTTATTACGAAATGTCACGGAACACACACTAAATTCTTGGTGATCGCGACATGAGAAAGAAATATTAATAATGGCGGATTTCTGGGAACAGAGTATATTAAATCTATTGATTATTAGATGAATGATTAGAATCCATAAGTGATAATAACCTGTCGATACGTATTTACAGTTTAAAATTGCTTCTCGAATATGCGACAAAACCTTTTTTCTCATCCCAAGCATGGTTGAAATTACCTGGAGATTTTTTTCAATGCTGTTTTAACGAGCGAAAGCCGTATATCTCGAATCCACGTATTTAATTTTTACACAGTGAATAAGGGAAAAATTATATATTCATGTCTGTCTTTTTAGCATATTAATTCTGAATAATTTAATGTTTTCTTATATCAGTCCAACGCAGTGTACGTATGCGAGTGAAAGGTTATTGGCTTAGCTAAATGGTAAAAATTCGGGAGAAATGCATGCAGAAAGTACCATGATTCTGGATTCTAAGGGCTGTTGCAGGATAAATTCACATTGGTGGGCATCTAATATGGATTGACTAACTCGATCAACGATTTAGCAAATTATTTGTTAAATATATATTTTCTGTGGATCTTTGATTGAAATTACCACAGAGAATTCATCTAAATCTCAACCTAAGTTCAAATTATTCCATGAGAAAAAATAACGCAACTTGAATTGTTCCTGCCATAGATAGTTTATTCGACCTCATCATGTGAGAGGAAAATTCATGGTAGGAAGAAACTGAATAACTTTTCTAGCAGATTAATAGCTAATAACCCTCTGCTCAGTCTAACAACACTGGGAAAAGCTACCGTCGCACAAACTTTGGCTGAACCTTTAGTACAAAGCTCTCCTACTCTGAAACTCTTCCTTACTGCCTTAAAAGTTTTATTCTCTTTTAAAATATAATGAGTTCATGACGGAAGATAATAATCTGCTTGAGGAAATTCACTTTTTAAATACAGAATTTACTTTATTTGTATCCGTAAAATTAATTACACTGCCGTAAAACTACATTTACAAAGACTAACGTTGAAAGAGCTTTAATTAAAAAAAAATTTTTATAGAAGAAGAGAAATTTCCAGCCATCCTCACAATTGCGCGATCTTTTTGATTGAAAAAAATGGCCTGAAATAACTGCTTTAAATGAAATAAGATCCGGCAACACGTACTTCGCTGATTTAAAATTTTGCGAAAATTCAAACTTAAAAATAATACCTGGCAGCTCGTATTTCGCTGATTTTATGGTATGCAACATCTTAAGCGTAGATAATGTTAACATGCATTATCCTTTCCTATCTTTATATTTGTATGGTTATATGTTACCATTTTTTAAATTCTCATTTGTAATTACTAACGTAGGGTTAAATGTAAGAAGAGACTATATAGTCTCAAGTTCGCCCTCAATAAAGTCGTTCGTCTGTCTGCCTGTCTTATCAGGAAAATATATTAGGTGATTTAGAAACACTAATAAGGGTGGTGGCTAGGAAACCATCCTTATGTGAATAACGGCCATCCAATCTAACAAATTATAGCAACCCCCGGACAGGTGACAGCCGTAACAATGGAACGGAGGCATCAGAGCACGAGTCTCAAGTGATTGACTCCCCTGAAACCGATAGTTGAGCGTGACGCAACACAAAAAGTGAAAGGGACCGTCCTCAGCATCGCTCGGCGAACCGCTGTTGACTATCGCAAAGCAATTCAAACCCGGCTGATTCCGATATGACGCAAGCGAAACGTCATTTATAAATGACTTTTATGGATGGAAAACCGATAGCTCGAGTTTCCAACAATTAACGCTACTAAATGCCTTCATATAATGCTTATTCGTAAGAAAGAATAGCCATGCCGGTGTGGCCGAAGAATGCATTCCGATGACTCATTCAAAGATTATGTCAATAAAATATGTTTGAAAAAAAAAGGGATAAATAATTTTTTGCGTTGACGGAAAAAGGCAAATTGGCGACTGAAATAAAGACTGACTGCCACAGATTGCAAGAATGCGACTAAATTAAACACAGTTATTACTGATTATCTTTACTTATCATGGTACGCCACCGCGACCATCTGACGTAAACGTCATCTACGTAAAATGGTCTATAATGTACATAGTTATCCAATTACCCGTAATATAAATATAACATATCTATATATAACAATAATATTGAATATTTTGGTTCATTCATACGCCACCAATAAAGCGATAAATATTTTAATAATATAATTTAACTAGGGTAGTTCCAACTTGGTGATATTTCATCATACGAAAGAAAGAAATATTTTCACGTGAAGAGCGGCTTCATTTCGCTTCTAAAGTATGCATAGAGCACCCTAGGTTTCCGCGCCTCTGGTTGCATAGCATTGTGTACACTTTTTATGCGGAACTAAACAACGTCATTCAGCTGAAAATACTTGTCTTTTCTTATTGCATTTTTATTTCGTCATTTCTTTTGGTAGGTCTACTTTATTCAATTGACAACGTGGAATTTTAACCAGAACACCTGTAAAAACAGCCCAATGCGTCCCTTAGGCGAAAGTTGATACAATACAAACCGGAATGAGATATCTGTGTCATTATTCATGTTCAAAGCATATAATAATGCAAGTCTATTGATCGATAGTTACCATGGAGAAATTTTATTTCAAGAAACACGTCCGACCCATCATTACGTGGGCTTATATTGTCATTTAACTGATTATTTAATACCCCGTGGACGGCTGAAGTAGGTGCTGCTATAGCGTGCGGTCTACCAAGACATCTGTAGTCTACAGAGGAATTATATCTCGCTTCGGCTCGCTTTGTTTTTAGGCGCGTTTCGCTTTCAGCGTGGGCGCCTATTATCGTCGGTCTGTCCGTCCGTCCGTCCGCATGTTCGTTCTCGGCTTCTACTCAACGGATTTTCATGAAATTTGATATTAAGGACTTACAATAAAATATAATAAGAAAATCGCATAAATGAATCACGTAAGCCAATCAGGGGTACCACTTTACTGGTGATAAAAAAACAAACTTTCCGTCATATATCGTAAAATATTGATCATATCAAAATATTTTTCAAATAAAACTTGTAGAATTAATAAATTAGAGTATTTCTTTCCCTATACATTTTTATCGTAGGAGTAGCCGTTATCCATAAAATCGAACAAGAAAGTCTTATATCGAGTTGAACTTGGAAAATTTCTTGCATGGTTACTTCTTCGTTGTTGCTAACATAAACAATCTCACAAACGTTTAATTTACTTACGTGTGCATGCAATTTTTAAATAGGAAGAAAATGGATTATTTATGATGAAGAAAAGAACTTTAAAACGCTATTTCCCTTTCGTACAGGTATATAATTTCTTTCTGATACTCCCTTGCACGAAACGCGCCCATTTGTGATACGTTTTACACTTTCCTAACTTGTTTTATTGTAGTTGTCGTCTCCGGGCGCTACCGCGGCCTTCGCCTCGCTGGAACCAAACTATCCCTCCCTGTTGTCCGGTGATTGGGTTTGGAAACGTCCGCGACAGGCCGATCAGTCATGGGTTAGCAAGCTTTAGGGTACTTTTGTATTATTGCGGCGCAACAGTCAAATTGGGATTTTACACATTCTAAAGTACTGTAAAAATTGTAGACTGCAGTCTTCAGTGTAAATATGTTGAAGACCGCACGCTATAGTGTAAATATCCCGGTAGACCGCACGCTTTAGCGTACGAGTAAATATATTGGTAGCCCGCACGCTGTAGTATATCTCATCACGCATTTGAACTGGAATACCCGATAATTATACTATTTGGCAGAATAATAGTGAAACGTTTCTCGCACGCTATCATTTTTCTCGCTGTAATGGGATTGTTCATCGCAACAACTTGCGTATGGGTTATTTCACGCCTAGCTGAACTTAAGCAATCTAAATGGGAACAGGTTGAATTTATAGTGTTATAGTTAACCTTTTGTTAAATTTTAAAATAATTGAAGCAGGAAAAAAGAATGACAGTAATTGAAAATCAGGCAGTTAATTATATAATGTGTGAGTTTTCCTAGAAATGCTTTACAAATATAAACTTTCAACAAGTTTAACCGTTTATGTGAATGATGATATGTAGCTTATGAGACATCTTTTAACGAAAATAGTAAATCATTTGGAAAGCGTTTCAAACCAATTCTCCAACCCTCAGAGGAATGTTTACATAAATAATTAAAGTTAGACAAAACTAACAATGGATGTGCATATAAATAACAGTTTCTACGCAATTAAGTGAAGAGTTTTAAAAAAAAACTTGAATAGAACAGGAAAGAGATCCAGTGAACAGTTACTATCAAATAGGAGAGAAATTGGTGTTAAGTTAAATAGGAATCTTTAGCTTTTTGGACTGCTATATATCACCACAGGCAAAACATGCAAATATAATTACGCATTTCCACATATTACTACTGTAAAATATTGTCAGCCCATAGAATTTATATTGGCATGATACACTATTTTCAATCTTGGAATTTTATTTTCTGCATTAACAAAAATTAAAAATTGGCGTTTTAAATTATATTTTCTGGCACCTAAAATTTTGCTCCCATTACCACCAACCGCTCAAACAATAACGATTAGATAGGGATCAAGAACAGAAAATTCCTTTTGCTTAATAAATCGTCAGCCAACATCGAACATTCACAATAACTTGAACGAGAAAGCGGTAAGCTCCGCAAAAGCTTCTTTCTCCACTTTATCTCAAATCACACTACTTCCTCAAGGAAAAAATCCCGAGGCACTCGAAATGCAAATAAAAATATTTTCCCCATTCATTCCGTTGGACATCATGATTCTTGATCAACCTTGTTCCGAAAACGGGGCAGAAGAAGCTCAAAACCATCAACACCGGCTTCCCATAAACTTTCGCACTAAACAATTTAACCCTCGCGCCCTCTCTTTCCCTCTAAATTCCTCCTTTACCGCTTTCCTATTATTTTCGCTCGTCCTTCTCCTCCTTCATCTCACCTCCCTATTTCTTCCGAAACCTTCATTTTGGCTCGTGTGCTTTATAAGCAACTGCGAGGAAACGCTTCTCCTTCGTTGATATCCCCCATCCTTTTCAACCCCAAAATTTCCCCTTTATCGTCCGCCTCTTTCCATTCAATCATCCTTCTCTCTCTCTATCTTCCTCACCCTTTTGTTCTCCTTTCTTTATCCCTTTCTCTCTTCTCCTTACCCCAGCGGTTCCCCAAACTTTATGCATCTGCGACCCCTTCTTAATGCAGACCACCTTATCGCGACACCCTTTAATCCCACCTATCGACCAATGAATATGAAATAGAATGTTAATTTTAACGTATTATAAACGTCTATTTTTTTTTATCGATATGTGAGTTTCATTATTTTAAATATCCATACTTTAAATGAAACCAAAGCTTTCCGTCTTCACGATCCTCTTGAAAGCCTTTCCTGGCCCTCGGTTTTGGGAACCGCTGCCTTTTACCCATTCTCTTGACTTTACGCCAAAACTCGAGCAGTTTCTTCCCCGTCCCTTCATATATTTTCTCCTTTGCATCTTCTCCCCACTTATTTCTCCTTCCACCTTTCTATCTCGCTATCTTCTCCTGTCTTTCTCTCTTCAGTGATCTAACCTTCCACTCATAAAAGGTTTCGAAACCCACTCTCATCCACGTGTGGCACATGGAACTCCACATGCGCCAAAACTTTAGGAAGTGAATAACCTCATTCGGCGGTTTTCGTCGTTCATGTTTCTCGTCAGCCTCAATTTTCTCTTTCTGCCTTAATTCCCAACCAATTGTCTTAGTTAATCATTTCCGATATATACCCTGATATATATTTTTCTCGTTTAAAACAGATTTTTATTAGTTTCGACCTGATTCCTATTGTGTTTTGTTTCTTAGTTTCAACCTCTTTGCTTTCTGCTCATTTTTCCTTCGCCTTATTTCTAGGATCAATCGACTTGATTTGGGTCTACTTTCCATCTCGCTGGCTTCTGTTTGATTGATTTTCTTTTTATTCCCTTTATTCGGATGTTTTTCTATTATCCATTCGCCCTTCCAATTATTTTCTTCCATCCTACTCTTTCGACTGCCATCCCTTTTACAGCATCGCATTTTTGACGTTTACGATTTTTCCCTGTTCTCTTTTGATATTTGGCTCGTCTTCTGACTTCACACGAGACCCATTAAATATCAAGCCTAATTTATCTTATAACGTTCTTATTTATTTCGTGGTGCTATGGCAATTATTTGTTCTGATGTCTACTAGCCCGTAGATTATAGAAAAAATAACATCTGATTTTCCTATCTTTATATGGCTGTCGGAGTTAACGTAATCATCATCATTTGAAATCAAGAAGAATTCAATTTTAAAGCAGGTCTTCTGTTTATAACAGTGTATTCCCTAAAAAGTTGCTATCAGAAATTAAAAACAGTAGACTCTTCCTTATTGAAATTGAATTTCGTTAAAAATGTATTATTTATGTAAATTAATAGTCGGCTGAAAATTAATCTATTTCCTTAAAATGATATTGTCGGCCTTTGTTTGTCGGTCCTATGGTTTTCTGCCCTTAGACTGTTGGTCCATTGACTGTCGGCCCTTTGACCGGGTCTCGTTATGATGTTACTTAAACTCGCCGTTCAAGCTTGCAATTATAATTGAACTCCAAGTTTCTATCACATTATATTTTATATTTAAATTTAACTATGTTTGTCATAAAAAATGACGAAACCGTGTATAATCTAACCGCAACAAAATTACCCTTGTTTTAATACGCAAATTTTCCACAAAACTCGGATAACTTCACATTTTTCTTTCATCCCTTGATGCAAACAACACGTAAATCATTTACTTTTCTTTCCCCCTTTCTGTTATCTTCTTAAAATCCGGCTTCCACTTATTTCCTGTATTTTCTTATTATTTCGATCTTTACCTTTCTTCTTATAACATTTGCTTTCTTTCTTTTTTCTCTCTCTCTCTTTCACTCGAGTCTCGGCGTTCCGAACCCCCTTTTTTAGCTCTTCCTTCCAGCACTTTGCTCTAAACGCTGCCTTTCACTCCCTTCAAAACAAATATATTCATCTCTTCCCATTCAGACTTGCTTTTTCTTCTTTTTGACCTCTCCTTTCTGTTCACACGTAATCAGGAGAATGTTTCTTTTAAAAACCCTTTTGTTCCCAGTTGTCTTTAGCCTTTCCCTCCTGCCTCGTGAAGAAATTCATTCCAGCTTGCTGTGCACAATATTACGCACACACCTCTTTTTTTCTCCCTTCCCTTTCCTCAATTAGCTTTTCTCGTCATGTTTTTCTCTCTTTTCGCGTTCCAAGTAGACCTTTCCATTATTTCTTTTCCTTTGGATCTCTTTATTTTCTTGTCTCTCGTTTATTTACATACATACATACATACATACATACATACATACATACATACATATATATATATATATATATATATATACATACATATATTTCAAAACAAAAGCTCTATTTTGATACCGACACTTCCTTCTATTTACACTTCAATGTTGTTCTACCTCTCCCTCTATCTCTCTCTATCCCTCCTTTTCTCGCTTCTTTCCCGCATTTCGTCTTCATTTTTAAATCCGATTCACTCTTTTCAAACTTTCCTTTGCCCCCTGGGCGGAATTTTTCGAAAATTTTTCTCTCCATTCTTACGCGACAGTCTGTTCTATTTTTATTATTACACCTTTATCATTTAATTTGCATGCCTTTCCCTCTCTCCCCCTTTCCCACACTCCCTTAAGGTACATATTCGTACCTTTTTATTATCTTCGCTTCGTCCTACTATTTTTTTTCGTACCTTTTAATTTCTCATATACGAAGTATATTGAGAAAGTATTGTTATCACGAAAAGATTCGACCTCGAGATTTTATGGAAATATGTGTACGTTGTAAGTATACCCGAGTCCGAAAAAGTGGTTTTCGCAATGCCGTCTGTCTGTTATTGGCTCTAGAGTCTAAACGGTAGAGCGAAAATGAATGAAATCTCGTACTTAGGCATTTTATCATACTGAGCAGAGGCTGTGAAGAAGTGATTGACATTGCTCAATAATTAAGGGAAGTTTATTCTACGCATTTTTAACAATAATTTCATTTTCTCAAAAACTCCTGAAAAGATTTTGATCAAATTTCGTACAATTACTTGAGTTTACGTCTTCAATAATACCAAATAGTTCTTATTTCTGAAAAAACGAATATAAGGCTAGTTTATTCTAGGCAACTTTAACAACAGTTTGATTTTCTCAAGAACGGCTAAAACGATTGATAAAATTTCGTACTGTTACTTGAGTGTACGTCTGCAATAATACTGCATACTTCATATTTCTTAAAAGATGTGTATAATGCTAGTTTATTCTTGGAAAACTTGAACAATAATTGGTTTTTCTAAAAACCCGCTCATACGATGTTCATTTTCTAAAGATAACTAAACGACGCATTAGTATATGAGAAAGTACATTGTATGTTGTACCGATATTTATATAACAATCAATGCAACCGTATATTTAGATTATCAATGAAGAGAAGATAACCATGTAATGTGCCCTATTTTCATCTAATTTGAAATTTATATGTGAGACTATTTGCGTTAATAAGCATTATAGATGTATAATATAATGGTTCTATGATACTAAAATGTAAGATTCCAGCATTCATACGATGAAATGAAGATTCACCTGCTTTGCATAAATCGTTAGAAACGCTTCCTATACGCAGTTAACTGAATAATTATACGTAAATATTTACGTTTCTATGTATACTAATGTTTGACGTATTCTTTTTAGTAAATAATATTATCGGACTATGCATTCAAGTCGTATGATCATATAGTTTAATTAAATTCCTTCCGCTAGAGGTTCCTGTAAGTAAAGGGACTCTGCCCCTGACCGCTATCCGGTTTAAACCCGTAAGACTGATGGCAAAAATAGAGCATATCTTTCTAGATCTGTTTAAGAGCTTGTGTGTTGTCTTCCGTCTCTTTTCCACATCCATTCGGGAGAATAACACATAAGTCAGTGAAAAATCTGCATCTCAAGTCATATTAGAGAGGATATTAATGCTACACAGTAATTGATCACGAACATTTATGTTTTTAATTTTCTTTGTCTTATTATTGAATAATATGCCCTTTCTTTTTTATATAACAATCAACGCAACCGTTTATTTTGATAAGCTAAGAAGAGAAGAAAACCGTGTAAATTTTCAGTATGTTTAAAAAAATATCGTACTCCCTATTCTCACCTAATTTTAAAATTATGCGTGAGCCTATTTGCGTTAATAAGCATTACAGTTGTGTAATATAATAATTTTACTTACATAAAGGTAAGATTGGAATCAAACCATGAAATGATGATTCAGTTGCTTCGATTAGTTCGGTAGAAACGTTTCCCATATACAGACAACAGAATAATTATCCGTAAATATTTATGTTGCTATGCATTGTTAATTTCGATGCTTAAACAAAATTTCGAAGCGAATAACGCTATTCTTTCACCTATTTGAAGGTTTAATTGACAGTAATTGGATCAGAGGCAACAACGCCCGGAAAGAGTACGAGATATCCACTAAATTTCGAAAACAATTGCATATTTCTGAAAACTTTGACTGTGTAACATGTAAACACTGCAATAATAAGATAGTATAGAGTTTTATCCGTCGAATAAAGCAAAAACGAAGAAAATCGGTCCACATTTACGTGTTTTCATGACTGAAGAGAAAAAACCTTGCACTCTGAAAAATCGAAAATCACGTGTGAAGTTATGGGAACATATAATTGTCTCCTGGATTCGAACCCGGGACTTTATGAAAATAAAAATAGTTTTCTAGGGACCTCCTAGCTTGCAGAAACAAAGCGCCGTTTACCGCATATCTCTACGACAAACGGCTTTTGAGATACAGGGGGGTACGGGGGGAGGGGACGGACAATTCCAAAATTATATATAAGATATCGGAATTTTCCATTCTAGCGAATCAGACAATTTGGGTTGCTTGAAATAGCACACAATGTAGTATAGAAGAGTGGAGTACAAACGGAAATCTTCTAAACGTTTGAAAACCCTAAATTCAGCGAGAATCTGCGTGTCATAGATGTACCATATTGTGTTAATGAACCTAAGCGTATTTCACAGTGTTCAAGAAAATAGGTTGAAATAATCTCTATAACCTATTAGCCCTTTATTACGGATGCGATAAAACAGCCCATTAGAGATTTTAATGAGTGTTAATAAAATATGGTATAACGACACCTCCTGCCTTGCACCATTTGCGGGTTTGCAGGGTAATAATGTACACCTTAACGTAAATGCTATATATTTAAAGATAATATCATTCGGTCATCGACGATAATAAAGCCTCAAAGCCTTGGCGTTTATTTTCTCGGATAATTATGAATGCGTATAGTTAATATTCATTACCTGAACCCCTTAAATATTTCATCGGCATTCCGTTTGGTAGTTCCTTCTCGAATACTTTTACAGACTCTGTTCACCGCCACTGGCGCAAAGGTGTACCTTTTGTGCTGTGACCTATTCATTGTATTCTATTTTGGATCGGAAGCGGGAGTATTTGACGTCCGAATAAATTTCACAAAGGCGCCGGACGATACTTGACGGACAGTTTTAGGTCGAGTCCAGGTCCTCGATCGTCGTGCTTACGCGTGCACGATCAAATTGACGTCGGGTGCGCGAGGCGTGTATCGGCGGAATCGCACGGTAAACGATCGCAAACAAGCGAGGGAAAACTCACAACGTACAAATTCCTCGACAAAAGGTTTATTTCGCCATCAAGGCTTCGTTACGCCGATCCTCACCTGCGACTGAATTCCGCTCTACCTTTTTTTTTTTAAACCTCTCTCTCTCTCTCTCTCTTTCGTTTTTCTCTCTTTAACTTTTTGTTCCTCCATTCCCTTTTACCCACCTAGTACCTTTAAAAAAAAAAGAATAAAGAAAAGCCCTCGCGCGTGCGCACATTCCGTTTTCTTTGATCTCGTTTTTTATGCGCTCCTTTTACTTATTTTCTCCCTTTATCGCTTTCATCTCTCTCTCTCTCTCTTGCTCTCTCTGTTTCTACCGCTTTCACCTTTTTTTTAAAAAGCTTTTTCGTTCCTCGCCATTCCTCTTTTTTCTTTCCTCCTCCGCGCTTCTATTTCTTCTTTTTTTTTAACAGTGTCGTTATAGATTACTGCTCGTTTATACACATCCTGTTTTTTCTTTCTCTCTACCTCTCCCTCCTTCCTAATTTTCTCCCTTTCGCATTTCCGGTCTCGTTCTCCTCGTCTTTCTTCTCCCGCCTTAATTCTGGAATTTTATGCCTTCTTTTCTGTGTTTTCTAGAGTTAACTATCTTTTTCACGGTTCTCCGTTATATATTTCTCTCTATTTTTTCCCCTTTCGTCCTCTCCCGCACTTCTTCCCTTTTCGAAGTAGCGTTTATACATTATTTTTGCGTATTTTCATGTATAATTTTCACATATTTGGACACTCGCGGGTGAAGTCGCGTGTGTCTTTCCGTCCATCTGTCCGCATCTTTCACCTCACAAAGCTACTCGAATAATTTTTTGTGAGATTTTTTAAGTGAAAGATTATGCTAAAAGTAGTCTAGTGAAATTCATTTAGGCCCTCATTGACCTGTTAAAACATCTTATATTCCAGATGGACTATACTGTGCTTGTTACGCGTGTCTCGTTAATGCACATTTAGTCGTCGGAATTGTTTCCTGCGAACTTTTCCAAGCTAAACGGCAGAAAAAAAATTAGCCCTGAGAACAGCTAGGACAGGGGTGGGCAAACCACGGCCCGCGGGCCCTGTGCGGCCCTCGAGAGCATTTTATGCGGCCCGCAAATCTTTGGTGAAAAAGCGATCGGTAAAATTTAACACGATTTCATATTATTTTTGGTAAAATAATGGTAATAAAACCTTTATTTTTGAAAATTTAGCCGTAAAATCCTTGTTTGTGATTGTTTTCAATTACGTATGATGCCTAAGAATCTAAGCAATTTCCGATTTAAACTCTAATCTGGCCCGCCTAAGCATTGGCACCTTTCAATGCGGTCCGCTGAAGAATTCGCAAACACCGACGCGGCCCGCCATGCAGAAAATTTTGCCCACCCCTGAGCTAGGGTGTCTCGAAAAATAATAATTCGACAGATATCGTATGTTGATGAATCATCAGAGCAATAATCTTTCCTTTGATAAATTAACGAATAAATGCTTCCGAAAGTTGTGATGCACGTGTGAATAAATACGAGTATATTAAGCGTGGATGTCGCTCATGCAAAAAATGTATCAACCACCGCCATACAGCTTTTGTTACTCTAGATGTTATCTCTTTCAAGAAGCGTATGAAAAGACATTGATTTACAACCTCTCTTTCTCGATAACGTATTAATTAATATACAATACATTGGAGAGTTCATGGTTCCCAGATCGCTAAGGACGCATTCGAAAACTCTGCCTACTATGGCATGGATTACGCCTTTCCAATCTTCTTTCACATTCCTCCTCAAACTACACTCAGTTCCTCTCTCTCTTCCTCATCCGGTCTCTCTCATTCCTCCGTTTCCTCTTCAACCCTACTTCCTCCGCTTTAAAATCGATGCAAGCTCGCGACGGCCAACTCAGTTTCGTCCATTAGTCGGCAGCGGTCGGTTCCTCCCGCTTCGCTCCCGACCGAATACTCCCGCTCTGCCTAACAATTTCTCTCTCTCTCCCTCTGCCTCCCGCCCCTACATTTCCCTCCCTCTCCGTTCTCCTTCCTCCCTCCTCAGTCCTTCCCCTCCGACGCCGGCGACTTGGCAAACTTCCTTCGTGAGGTTCAGTCGCTACGCGTCCGTCCGCGATGCCGCAGCTCTTATCCATCTGTCTGTAACCCGACTTTCCTCTCGCTCGCTCCTCGAAAATACGCCGCGCTGCGACTGAAGGACACACGCGGGGAAGATTTGATTCCCGTTCGAATGGTGTTAATTCTAGGGGGAAAATATAAAGGGAGATTTTCCTTCGGTAAAAAGGAGAGGGATGCATGTCTCGCCAACCCGGAAAGACCTTATTTCGACACCGCGAACTTCGAGTGAATAAGTAAATCGAATATGTACGCGTTTTAAAACCTGTGAAGGATCGAGGTAGGAAAAAACCCGTGTTAACCACGATCGATTGGGGCTAGATGTAGGAATCTAAAAGTGCGCATAAATTGCCAACGGAAGAATAACGTGAATCCGACGAGGACCGCGGGATAGCCCGTCGCGAGAAAGTGAAATGGAGTTATTTCGGAGGAAGGTATAATAAGGAACGCGAACGGCGTTCCAATCGGTATCTCCAACCACCGGAGAGATAGGACTTCCTCTCTCTTTAATTACCACTTTTCGTGAAGATAAGTTTATAAGGACTTGGCTAAATCTTCATCTCCGAAGAAATGGACACGAAATCGAACCTGTGAACCAATCCCATATTAGACGTGATTTAGGCTGCATCATCGCCTTTTCGACTTACCCCGTGAATGAGAGACTAAAAAGCAACGCCGCACCTCCGGTCTTCCGCCTGTCACCTCCGGGGCGGGCCATCGGACCTGCCAGGCCGCCCCTCGACCAACTGTCCTGTGGCGCGTGGTTTCGGAGTGAAGAGGAGTTTTTTTTTTTAACGGGAGAGGGAGAGCTTGCGGGGAGGTGAGTAACTTAATGAAACCACGAAATGCAGCAGTGAGTCACGTCCTGACCCTCCCCGTCTTCAAACCTTTTATTTTTGTGCTTTTTTTTCTGGGTGGTGTCGGATTTATTTATTTATTTTTTTTTTTGTCGGCCCCCTAAGAGGAGAGAGGGTTGGGTTGGTGTGTGGGAAAAAGATTACGCACCTTTCAAGTCTTTTCTTTCTCTCGGACACGCAAAGGGCTTTAACAGAGTAGAGTACGTCGCCCACGAATTTTACTTCCCCTACTTCTTCCTTTCTATAATGCCGCCTTACTCACCGCAGCTGAAGCACAGCGGCCACCACCTGCTGGGAAGGATCGCGTTCGGATTAAGCACGGCAGGAGTTTTTGTTTTCTTCCCCTCTTGCTCTCTCTGTTAGTCTCTCTCTCTCTCTCTCGGAGGTTAAACAGGTTTTCGTTTAAATCTCTTCGTCCGCGGGTGTGATGACACGAGCCGATTAAAGGATTCGTGAAGAGTTCTCTATTCTGTTGATGTCGACGGGGTTGAATAGGATGTTTTGTGCTCGATTTAACTCGGAATCGCACTAGGTTTTTATGTAAAATTCGAGTAGATCACGCGTGTAAGTCTTGATTTTTCTAACAAAACGCGTTGGAATTCGTTAACCATACACGCGCGTTAGCGAAAAGGCACCGATGTTCATAACACCTGTGGTCATTTTCAGTCTCTCCATGTACAGTCTTATTTATGCCTTGAGGGGACTCATAAATAAATATAAATGTATATATATACAAAGAAAAATATCCTTATTTTAATTCACATTTCTTAATGACGAGTTTTATGCGCTTTGAAAAACCGTCTCGCGTGAGAGGCAAGTCTTTTCTTTTTTTTTTACAATTTTATGGTCTTATGTGATTACAAGCAACCTTTATCAGTCCGAAATATACACATTTACTGATTCTTACCACGAAGGCGAAGATTTCTTCTTGACGGCGTATTTTTTCGAACGAAATAAAAGCATGGAATTTTGTTTCTCTCTGTAGGCGTTAGCGTGGCGTGCTTTTTGAATTGGATTACGGTCTTATTCGATTCGTATCTTTTCGCGGAGACGTAAGAAAGGCAAGGGTAGCTTTATCAATGCTTTTATGTGGCACGTTAGACTCACGAACATTTTTATTCTTTTATTTTTTAAAGATATAGTATCAAGCGCAATTTTACTTTGGCGTAATATTCCGCAGAGGAAATTAATCGCGTCCAAGCGAAAAGATTACTCGGAACGGGTTAAAGGATACTTTTAGAGGCCACCAATAAGAATGCTTTGTGAAATGCCGAACTATTATGGGGCTTAATGCGACCGTCCTAATTTTTGGATATTGTGTTAAATAATGCTATTTCCTCGTCGATGTTTATATAGCGTCAATTACACTTGATGAATATTGAGATTAAAATTAAATGTTCTCCTGTGTATGAGCTAAATTTAACGAAAAAATGAATTATCTCACGAAATCATGAACAAATCTACAATTCCATTATACCTTATCAAAGTAGCCAGGGACCCTGCGTACAAGAAATCTAGATTAACACGAATAAAGAATCTTAATAATAGTTAATTTTCTCATTTAAACCATGATACTAATGAATTCCTCCCACAAATGACTCGTCACGTAAATCTATTAGCTTAAACAAATGCTGATGTTTATTTAAGATAAATTATGAGAAGCGGGATAAAATAACAATTTGTAGTTCTTTTGAAAATACCCCCTTGTAAGGTTACAATAGACCTAATATATTTTCACGTTTTATTTAAGCATTGGTGGACTGAATTCCTCTGTTGTTTCTCCATCGATTGAATTCGCTCGCTGATTCAGCTGATTTCAAATCGTCCATTAGATTCTACAAACTACGCGAAAGCAATGCTAAACGGCGATAATGATGGAGTGCGTTTTCTCAAGCGATGTCTGCTTCAAACTCACGAACGGTGATTACTGTTCCTCCGCTAATTAAGTTTACGTTAACATTTTCATGTTCTTTTTAATCAAAGCAATTGAATAGATCAGCTTTCATTCCAGAGTCAACAACAGTATTATTTATACTTAGCACTGAGTTTCAACGTGGTCTCTCTTCATGTCAGATATCTCAGAATCATAAACTATTTCCTTTATGTTTTATTAGCGTTTCGCATATGTAAATTTTGCATTTATAGCGATATAATTGATTTATTGTGTATAATTGCTTAGATTTATGGGTACTTACGATTTTATTTTCTTTGATATTCGTTCCTTAAAGAAACTCATACAAACATTTATTGTGAGAAATCACAAAAATCCATTTGGTTCAGCGCTATTAACATCTTTTGCTAAAAGCGAAATATGATAATTTTCTTAAAAGGAAAGTCTGATATCGAAAATTTCATTCCAGTCTCATGTTCACATAGTTTATCAGATTTCCTGAAGCAATAAACACCACATTTTATCCATTCCATCATTGAAATTCCATGCCAAATTTTTTCGCAATGAAATTGCTCGTACATAAACTATCATCTTATTTCATTTATTGCTTATATTTTACCTGTAATTAAGATTGAAAAGTATAAGGTCAACGATATACAACTTGAGGTATACGAATAAAAATATCTGTTAGCATTTATAGCAATGAGATCTCCGGTTAGGCTTTAGGTAGCGTAGTGAAATGTGTTTTCTTAACTACTTTGCCACACGTGTGTACAAGGCCACTTGTTATTCCTTCGTTTAGTGGTTCGATGTGTTCTTGCATAATACTAGCATATTTCGTGATTTTATTATTTGTTATTTTTTGTCAACTTGTGGGTAAATATTATCACGGAAGAATAGGTGATGTATTTTTTTAAATTAGGAAAAATTCTGATATACGCTAAATATAAAGATATTCGTTTCTGGAGTAGGAAAGGATTGGGTGCCGGGAGAAGTACGCGATGCGTCCGCTATGGCGTGGAATCTCGTATCAGAACCTCGCCTCGCAAAATGAGATCCTCCGCGTTGCAGTCAATCCGAGAGCAAACAGACCGAGGGCGGAGACAAGGCGACTGATCTGCGATTGTCGTCCTGCGCCTGTGTACGCAAACGGGTGTCAAGCGCTATACGTCTGAAAAAACGTGGTATCATAGTGCCGTATTAATTCAACCATCCAAGTGCTTTTAAAAATATTCTCAAATTTATAAATCATGCGTAAGCAACATATAACTGTACAGAGGAGTAATCGAGTGAGTTTTTGTAAAGTTTTAATTGAGAAATTCGATGGTATTCATTGATATTTTTGCAAGAAAATCTCTCGTAGTAATAGTAGTTTTATGTAAATCATAGAAAATTGTAGCTGTTTAAAGTAATATCGAATTTTGAAAAATCATAAACGCTCGTTTTTGCTAACATAGGGAACAAATTACGTATACAGGCATTACGCTTCTTTGGATATGAGAGCGGTTAACAATTCCATATCATATATAGCGTGCATCTTCGTTAAATAAAATTAAATTAAATAGTTGATATACCACCGAAGTCGGCTTCTTTTTATTTGAAATGCGCACAAAGTCATGTATGATTCTTACGGCTACTTATATTGTATAATTTAATTTGCCTAATTTAGTAAGGCAGACATAACCTACGCTCTGTTATTTCTCCACCACGCATTAGAATAAACCTTTTTAAGGCCTCACATATTATTCCATATCTAAAATTATTTTTCACAATCGAATCAAATATCGCTATAGACGATGAAGACAAGTCCAGCGGCATAAATCTGCTGCGATAACCAAAAATGCACATTTAGGTTTCAAATAGCCCTTTTCGTTGACAAAATCCACCTACATTTTATGAAAAGTACGAGTCTTTTGTGTCTGAAACACAGCTTTGGTTTTTCTAACAGTTTTACGGCTGTTTGAAGTTGTCACAAATTGGCTTCCAACCATTGAGGCGAGGTCGATATTTCGTCGCTGAGACGCAGGGAGTGAAGCTTCAGAAACGTTCATCGTTTCAAAAAAAACATTAATTTGAGTGTGTAAGAACCTCTCCTGTAAGAATCATCTTCACATATGAAACCTATACGAGCGAGGAATTTCGGTCACGCCGCGATTCTCTAAGTGTAATTGAGCGCACGCACACTCCTCTCATGTCGAGCCACTGGCACAGATTCTCGCTGGAGGGAATCTCTTCAAGTGTGATCTTTGAAACGACAACTATGCTCAAAATTAGCCCATTATTCCAATCAGCGTCGCGAAATGTGTCGCGGCAGAACGAATCTTCAACATAGCTTTAATATGCTCTCGTTACGACTTTCCCGTGTTGTCGAGGAGCCAACAAAACCGATATTGAGAAGTTGATTTTACAAGATCGTCGGAAGCATACTAGGCTGACGCGTTTATATATATATATATATATATATATATATAAATTGAATGCGAATAATGATTTGTACAAAAATTTAGCAAAATACATTGGTATATGTTAATAATATTAATGTAAACTTGTCCGCCGAACTTTATTAGTTATTTGTAATTCACTACATAATGAAGGTCAAAAACAAAAATATTTGCTATAATTAGTTAGAAAACCAATCAATTGTAATATTTATACTGTTTAATTATGAATTTGTAATAAATATCCGTTCAATTTTAATGCATTGTTAGGTGTTATTTTTTATTCATGTTAGATTAAAATTCAGATAACAGGTTATTAGTTGTTCGGTGAACGAAGCTCTATATAGACAAAAATCCTTCTATTAGAGTTTTATACTTCCGAATAGTTTTCTGTCTGACTTAGTAATAAAGTTCTTTACTAACTGTAACGGTAAATTCACATGTAAACCGCCCAACTTGTAAACGCATTGAAATATATTTATATAAAATATATTATGCACGAATTTACGTAAACATAAATGCTTTGGGAACATCCCCTATGAAGCAGTCTTAGGAAAGGTTCCATATAATTATGTCATTAAAAAATAACAAATTAGAATTATAGCAGAATTCAAAATAACTAAAAGCAGGAATATTTAACATCAGAACCAAAAGTGAGCCACACCATGATATAAATTAATATAATACTGTCAACGGCTTTTCAAATTTTTTTTCTCTTACCTAACCGTTGTGGTAGAGCCATCCTTAAAGTGGCTTTGCGGTCGTAGAATAGTTCCTGAGGGCACCACAGTGGGGCACTACCGACGGAGGCCGTTATCACCGGGAAGAGTGGTGACGCGGAATGAATGTGGTGTTAGGTCTGAGAGAGAGAGAGAGAGAGCACAAACCTCCCACACAAACCCCTTTTCCTTTCCTCCCTCCTTTCTCGCCTACCCTTCCGCCCAATGGCTTCCTGGATACACCAGCGGACCCATCTCCTCACCTCCTCACCCTCCCCCATTCCCCCAACCCAATCCCACTCTTCCCTTCCCTCCTCCCCCCCCACACCCCGAACCCGCCAACTACGCCGCAGAGCTATTTCCACAAAACCCTCCAATTCCTGAGGGAAGGCCTTCGAAACGACATGGGTGTGTTTGTGTGATCGATGCATGTATTTCACGGCGGCGAACGGAAGAGTCCGCTTTCGCCCCCTCCTTCTTTATCTCTGTCTTCTCCACCCTCGCACCCTCCACCTCCTCCTCTGCTCCATGCAACCCTCTCTTTCTCTCTCTCTCTCTCCCCCTCTCTCCCTCTTCCTCCCTCTCACATCCAAACCTCCGTACTACTCTCTCCACACTTGTACTTCCTTTCTCCTCCGACAAAAAAACTCGCGCTCATGTTCTGGTGCAATTGTTTTCTGCTCGTCCTCTCACTAACTCTCTCCCTTTCTCCCCTCTCCCTCTATCTCTCTCTCTCTATATATATCCGCTTGTCCTCCTTTCTGCTTTTATTTTTCTTTTATTCTCCGCCTCTCGATAGGGACGTCTTTAAAAAAAAATTATTCATTTTCGTCAAACTTTCAAAATGAAGCATTGTGCGGGAAATGAATAAAATATCGACATGAATCCATTATTATTTTTTTTCAAATTTTGGTCGACCTTGGAAACCCGTAATACGCACGGTGATGTTTTTTTTTGGAACGTTTCCACGTTTATTTTGCTCCATATTAGAAATGTATGACGTCTATGCCGTCGAATCCCTGTAACTCGAAATTCTACTAGAGACAAGGTAATGCTAGTCATCGATTTATCGAATTCCATTTCCACTATTGAGACCGTGGGAGAAAAAAATATTACCTTATTCGACTTATCGATAATTCGAGTTAGAGACGTTCGAGTTTTGGTGATTCGATTGCGTTTCATTCGTATTTAAGGGATGGGAAACCTTTTCTTCATAAGAACCCTTCCGAGGGCCGCATTGGACGTTACCAATATTTCTGCGGGCCGGATTAGAGTTCAAATAGGAGACTCTGAGATACCATAAAAGTGAAAATCAATTCTAAATGAGGTTTTTAAGGTTTAAAATTCAGTATAAAATTTTATTTATCATAATATCTATTTAAATTTTAATTATAGCGTTTTAAATTTTACTCATCCCTTTTTCTTGATAGCTTCGCGGGCCACATGTCGTAGGTTCCCCACTCCTGGCAGAGACGGATGCCACTTTTATTATATATATATATATATGAGATACATTACTCATTTTCCATGTCCCCAATAATCTTTTACGGGGTATGCATCACTGTTAAGCTATAGACCCTTTTAAATCGGTAAGATCTCCATTATATTTTCTCATGTAATTGGATATTATTCTATTTACACGGTCCAAAGGTAAATTGTGACCTATGTCAAACAGCCGCGTATTTACTTAATTGAGCGAATTCTATGGCCTGAATCAAGAGGATAAATTAGTTTCAATGATCGGTAAACGAATACTAAGGATTTATACCTTTAGTTTAAATTTGGATTTGGTCTACGCAATCCTTTAAAGTGATACAGCTAAATGGATTAAACTGTTGGATTTATTGTTACATAAAATATATAATTGCTGGCGTTAATATTTGACTGTCTTCTATTAAAGGTACCTATTTCGTTACATTGAACAACCATCAAACATCTGGCATTTACTTTACCAGCACAATATTTACTTCGAAATTATCGATAGGTTTAGTAATTCTTGTAGAAAAAATTGACTACTCCACGTATCGTATATGACTTTATTCTTATTGTGTCTTAATTTAAGCCTTAAACTTGCATTAATGTTATAAATATATGTACAATACTTAGTTTACGTACAAAAAATTAATACTATTCATATAAAATGTAAGCTATGTTCATGAAAACAATGCATAGTTTCATAAAAATGTCATCCATTTCTTTGTTTTGCGGTAATTCTATCCCATGGGTCGTCGAGAGTTTTTATACTGTAATCCAAAGCAATAAAAGTGCACGGATTCCGTATCACGGCATCCCTCTTACCCATTACCGCATCAGATCTCACGGCGTAAAGGAGCGACTGCAGCGTCAGTGATGTTACACCGATTTTTTTTTTCAAACGAGGCTATTGAAGTCGGAGAGCGCTCAGTATCCTCGCTACCTTCGCGAAACAAAAGGAATTACGGTCGCTATGGAGATGGTAGAAGGATGGAATTTGCGAACCCACGCGCCCGCTCAGGTACACGCGAAAGAGAGGACACGAGCAAAAGCAAAGCAGCAGGCGGAAGGGCGGGGAGGGAGGAAGGAAGACGGTGGGAAAGAGAGGAGAGCTGTTAGGATACACGACTTGTTCGACTAACGCTCCTAAGCGCCCACCCCTTCTACGGACACGTACTACGAGCCGAAGCAGCGCCTCCTGGCACTGCACAATCGATTTTCCCAACCATAACTCAAAAGGAGTAGTAGGCGAATGGAGTTATGGGGTCAAAGGGAAATTTCCTCGCCCCTGCGACCATTGGCCTATGGAAAATGCACGTAGCGTTCGAAAGAGAGGGAAAGAGAAGGAAATAGTAGGAGGAGGTTGGTGGTCAAGTGTGAGGGCGATCAAAGGAAGCCCTTCGTATGCTGGTCGTTCACGCCCGTTTAATTGGTCTCGTCGGTGTACGAATGCATCCGAGTTCTTATCAAGCGAGAGATCAATTATGCCGATGGTTCAAAGTAGCGTAGGAGGAGGGGATAAACGTTTCCCGAGGGATTATATTCCAATTGTTTGGAGATTCCATGGGTCCAGTTTGTAAGTACATTTTTTTCAATAAGACTGCGATTCAGGACCAGCAAGCGCGTTAACTCACTGCATTATTTTTTTTGCTTTCATCTCCAGCTACGAAATAATTTTAATTGCCTTGATCGCAGATAACTGAAAAGAAGAAAAAATGATTTTAATTTTTGAAAGGTCGTTGATTAAAATGACACTTGGTCGATATTTTATAATAATTCCAATTTAGACGAGCTAGGTAATTATTAAAATTTTGAAAGATATTTTGTTGTAAAAATTTTCCCGTTTATATACTATATATATATATATAAAATTGCGTCACATCGCTTCCAAAATCGGGTTTATATATATATATATATATTTTTTTTTTATAGGTGATGTAACGCAGTTATTTATAGGATGTTAATATTTCAGGAATGCGACCTTCTACTCTACAGTAATACGCGGGAAGTTAAGGATTACTGAACAAAAAGTTGATTAAGCAAGAACCAAGAACGTATGGGTCTTAATTTAATTTTCCGCATTTTCGATACATCCAATAAATAAATAATCGCATTCCACTGCGTTAGCGTAAGCTTTATCTCTACCGGAAATTCAACATTCCAAGTATGGTTCTAATATATCAGGAGCGGGGCGGTGTTGATAAAATACTTAAACTGAATGTTTAACAAAAACGCGCAAGTTTAATTTGACTTTGAGCTGTTTTTCATATGAAATACATAAAACCCACGACCGATTCCGGCGAATGGATGAGGCTAACGTATTATACGTGGAAATAGCTCCAAGTTATATTAATCTTGTGTTGTCATTAAATATTCACCTTATTTTACCAACGCCGCCCACTCCTAATACGAGTATAATGGAGTTCAACGAAGTCCCAGCTTGTTCTGTAAAATTTTGTGGTTCTATAAATTTTAACAATCATAATCGCCTTTTTAAAGTGATTAATTCAATTAATATATCTTTTATTCTCTCACGTAAAAATATCTCAATGTGGATGCATGCAAGCTTTTGCGCTTGTATAGAATTTCTACGGCATAGGTTTTTTTCAGGGCTACTCACTGTCAGACAAGTATATATTGATATGCAACCATGACTCGAAATTGGAACACTGGCGTGATTAAGGCCTCATCTTTCTGCCCCTCCGTGTATTTTGTGCCTGTTACACGAAATTGGATGAGCTATTTAATGGGGGAGAATTCATGCGTGTTATTTCCTCTCTCTCTCTCCCTCTCTCTCTTCTCTCTCCACACGCTCAGTTAACCGCCCTCCCTCGTCCGCATGCGGCCGCCGTGCTCGTGAAACCGGACAAATTGACTAAACGAGCTAATTTCAAATAATTTAATCTTCGAGTAATCTGGTTACGTTCCGCATCTTCGTTTTGACGTATGATTGAAAAGAAGGGATGACGGAGGGAATTTCAATTGCTTGTTTACGCCGACGGCATCATTTCGTGCGAGGTCAAATAGTCAGATATATGTACCATATACATTTTTTTACCGTATATCCTGTATATACAAGTAATGCCCGCTCAATCGAAATAACACGGTTTGATGAAATTTGCAGTAGTGAAAGATATCAATTTGGACGGCATGCATTAACGTGCACCGTGAGAAAAACATTTTTGAAAGATTTCACCGGATTTTTCCCCCTCTCACAGAATAGGTTCTGCCGACATCACGGTTTTTATGAGAAATCCAAGAAAGAAATGACTTTAGATCCCTTCCTTTCTTGCTGCAGACTTTCATATCGTACATGAAAGGCGAAAGTCAATAGGGAATTTTTTTAAATCTGCGTCCTTTGAAAAAATAACCTGTCATCGGCGGTTTTCAAAGAAACTGAAAGTTTTTTAAAAATGTAAATAAGAAATCGCTTACTCGCGAAGAGATTGGAAGGTTTTCACCCAAGGTCGTCTCATTCAAAAGGGAATTAAGATCTTTCCGAGAGAAAAAAATTTTTTTTATATATATACCGGTCAGTTAGTCCTCTGGGTTGCGCTTTAAAAAAGTGTGGAAGGATGCGGTATCCCGCGTAAGTAGAGGAAAATGAATATTTTTCACTCGGGATAAGAGGAGAACTCGCTCATACCAGGGTAATATTTTTTTCATTCGGCCGACTGTCAAATATCTCTCCTCGCATCGACCCGAGCAGTCCTTCGGAGCTTATATCATTTCGTGTACGCTTTTTTCACTTTCAACTGGGGAAGGAAAAGGGGAAGAAAAATATCCCTTAAATCCTCCCTGGGGGAGAAAAAAGATTTCTGGTCTTTCGATCGCGGAATTTCGAAAGCCCTTTCTAGTTCTATTTTTTATCAGAATGATAGTTACCGGGATTTTAAAAGAGATAAATATATGTCCATTACTGAAAGCTGTTATTAAATGATTTATCTCCATAATATATTTAGGTTTATTGAAATCAGTATGTTTAGTTTTAGACAAATACGTTATTATTTGATTCAAAATATTGGCGAAATTATATTTTCGCTTTTAATAACTTAAAAATAACGCTTAAAATACGTTTTCGATATAGTAGCTACAGATGTTATTTCATTTAACTTAATCACATAGAAAAGGATGAAACCGGGTTGGCGATACGATTTTGAAACTTTAAGCATACTCCGATTCAAACGTGAACAAACGAATCTCTTATTTTTTTCGGTAATAGTAAAAGAAATGCGTTTTTTAGAGCGGTTGTTTTCTACCCGTGGACTGGCTGCATTTTCAAGCTCTCAATTTCGGGAGGAATTCCATTTTTTGTCGCCACCCATTAATGGAGAGAAATATACGTTTCAGACCGTCATTTCCCTTCACACCCTCGCGAGTACCCTTCCTCTCCTTCTTCTGATTCCCACACTCGATATATTTCCCTTACTTGGGAAGGAGTTCTAATCTCCACTACTTCTCCTTTTCTCCTCTTCTCTTCTCCCACCCCTTTAGCACCTTCCAAAATAACTCCTCTTGGCCCTATCCCAATACCAATGGATGTATCTAAATCGTCGTATCCTACCGAACACCATCCCATCTCCTCCTTTCCCTAGATTTTCTTCATATATCTCATTATTTTACTCCTTGGAGACAACCAAAGTACCAATATGATCCTTTTACAGATTGACCTCTACGCGGTATTATACAAATGCCCATCACGAAGAGTTTGGGTGTCATTGTTTCCCTTTAGGCAAACGAGAACTTAAAAGGAAGCATGGAGAAACATGGATCGAAAGAAAAATGAAGAGAGAAGGAGAGAGGAATGATCGGATGACCAAAATAAAGGAAAAGAATCAGGGTAGAAAGAGTAATACATATTCAAAATTTTGAGCGAGATGAAAATCAAAAGAATATTTTTTGGTTATGGTATTTTCGTGTTTAAAAACGGCAGTATCTACGAACTTCTGTCAAGACAATTTAGACCAATAGTCATTATTTGTTCAAAAATCAGCGACTCTTTCAATATTCCGGTATGAATAGTATTTGCTACCGCGAGCGACCAAAGTAACCAGGCACTCCGCAGCCCAACTTGACCGGGAAACCTTAGTAGTTTTCATGGGTGTGTAAATGTTGTAGATGGAAGTTTACTTGCTTGACACAATTCCTGACCTACTAATTCTCTCTTGGTGTACCGGACAATAGGGATGAAAAATTACGGGTATAAATTGTACGTGACAGGAAGGTCGACAAAGTTTTTGACCTAGTAGGTGAATATGGCAGGGGAAATATTTTATGTCATGTTTAAGAGAAAAATGGAGGAGAATTTGCACAATTTAGCAATTATTGTTTAAGAAAAAGTTTTTTAACATTTAAAAAATTGCGTGATTTTTATCAAAAGGCATTTTAAATTATAACTGCGCCACTGAGGTGATAATTAGAGAAAAAGGCAGGAAGAACGAGGAAAAAAAGAAGGGATGATTGTTGTCAGACTAGACTAAGAGCAAATGCCACGTAGCGTCTGAATGATAAGGTGCCATTTTGAGGGAAGTATGTATGTATGGGAATTTTTACCCCATCAGTAAGCGTTTTGGTGTCAAACTCCTCGATTTATTCTTATCACTTGAGATGGAAGTGGATGTGTCATACGTAAGGGACTCTTGCCCCGGTTTCTACGGAAACCTCACTTGATGAAACGGACGTTTAAAAGGATAGTTTGAAAACTTTGAACGGAAAGAGAAGCGTTGCCTTTGTATGCGTGTATATACGCAGTGGCGCAGCCAGAAATTTGGTTTGGGAGAAATACTCCAAGACATTACTATCCGGGCACTTGTTTATTCGATTACCTGCAAGAACGTTCGTGTAATGATAGAAGCTTATGAATAGCGGTATTTATTCTACCATAGACACCATCGAACCGAATTATTTCCATCCGGCGCTCGCATAATCCGTGGTTTTGTTAAGATTATCTCCGATCGTATCACTCCATGGGTGCGGTACTGAGTATACGTATACACAAATGCACACAAATATATAAAACAGATGGGTTGGTCGCATAAACGTGTAAAGGGGAAGGTGTGGTGTGGTATGAGGAAGGAAGCAACACGAATAGAAAAGCGTGAGGATTGACTGGAAATATCAGACAAGTTAAGGATCTGATATTGAATGAGTCTCCTAAGGAGCGAGAGAGAGAGAGATAAATAGTGAAATGAAGGAAGTGGGATGTGAAAAAAGATGGCCAAAAAAGCTGAGTAAATGATTCCGTATCCTTTCCCAAACCCAATCCGGCGCAAATCGACCTCTTGATGGAGGGCATCAAGGCGGCCGTCTCCCTATCTCACTCCCTTAGTCCCTCGCTGCCCATCTTCTCCTCCCCCTCCGCTCCCTCTTCTATATTGCTCGCCCCATTCCCCCCGCCGCTTTTTTCCTCATCCACCCTCACTTTCATTTCCTTGCTGTTAAAAAAAATGTCCGTTCAGAACTACTAACTCTCTATATTCCTCTCTTTCCTTCTGTCTCTCACTCCCTCCCTCCCTACCTCCCTCATCCTCCTCCTCTCCTGCAGTGGGTTTTTCTGTGATGACCATGTCTGATCATTCGTAGTTTTTGACTATACTAATCCAACACACTTTATTTAAGTTCTTTTATTTCTTTGACCTTTGAGTTACATGCATTGTTTTTTTTTAATGCTTTAATTCAATTAACCTGATTGTCTATTTTTAGTTAAATTTCTTAAGACAATTTCCTCGAATGGTACTTGATAGATTTTTTTATTGTTACACATTTGTGACCTCTAGATTGTCTCTCCACCCAGAAAATACGCATTGATTTACTTCCACGAGATGCTGAATTATAAAATATTTGCCATTCCATACAAATTACTTTCGAAATCGCTGCAAGATCCAGTATTCATATTTTAATAGATATGTTGTTAAGAAACATTATGCAAAAATAAATTTGGAGTTATATATTTAGTTTTTAATTACAGTTTAATTTAAAGCACACTGAAATATAAACTTTGCGTGCACGTGAAGGAAAAGGACCGATTCTTCTTCTTATTATTCGACTTGATTATATTCTTTTTAAGGATCGTCTCCTCCACTCCTACCGTCGTCTCGTGCGCATTTTTCGGGATTATTTTTAATTCGAACTTGATGGCTCATAGGAACACCCTTCCTCGCTTCCCTCCAGGAACGCAAACTTAAGGTAGTTGTCGACAAGGAAGAATACATTATTGGTCCTAATTGATTTATCGATTTTAGAAGGCCTTTAGACATTTTATGCAGACGCGTGGCACAAGAAGCTGTATTTCCGTAAAAATATGTCATTTTAATTTTATTATTTCATGATAAATGAACTGGAAAAGCGCGAGTTTTATTTCGTAATTTTGAGAGACTTAAATTTTTAACGTTAAATTTTGCGTAGAAATCTATTAATATTATGTTAAACCTCTACGTTATTTTCAATTCACAGTTGTCTGTGATCAGATAATTTCATTATCAATCTCTTATTTTAACATTAATTGCCATATTTTTAACACGGTTGTCGGTTTTCCCGTTTTGGATTAATTAAAATTGTCAGAAACAATTCATCATATGGAAACAACGAGAAAAATTTTATTGCCGAATTTCGGTGCAGTATTCACTAATCTGTTAGACAGAAGGGAAAAATGAAATCAAGGCGACATTTTATAATGGGATCGCTTCCTTTGTGACCGGATTGAAACCGCAGAAAAAAAAGCATTTTTCCCATTTTGGCAATTAATAAATAATGATAATCAGCGTAGCATTAAGTAACGACTCTAGCATTGGCATTCAATGGAAAATTGGAGAGAGAGAGAGAGAAATAGTTATGGAAAAGGAAGGGAATGATGCTTTGAGAAATTCTGGAGCTGCTTTTAACAGGTTGAAATGGAGAAGGAGAGATGGTAATAGGTGGAGAAGACGACTGATGTGCCTGAATGGCCTTCCTTTGGCTTTGAACGGAGGCGAACGCTTCGTTCAGAAGGGATGGAAAATGCTTGTAGTTACGGAGAAAGGAAGTGTTAATGAAAGAGGGAGGGGGGGAAGGGGCTGAAAAGTGCGCGAATTTCTTGTTGGAGACGGTAAGGGAGTAATTCGCGAAACATTACCAGTAAAGCGATGAAAATACGAGAGGCTGAGAAAAATCACGTCTGGCTGTTGACACGTAAGAAATCTTTGGAGTGTCGGGTAAAAAAATTATGATCCGTCAGCGTTATCTTGCAATCATAAGAAAAGTTCGCGTAGGAGAAAAATTTTAAAGGCGGTTTGATGTGTTCGCAAGTGAATTTCGATAGTCATTTTTAGGCGGATCCATATTAGGAATAGAGATCAATAATCCACTCGTAGATTTCTACGCTGGATGTGGATGGTAAATTTTTACATATTCATTTTAAGCTAAGATCGATACTTCGAGAAATAGTAAATTCACTCCGTGAACATATCCTTTCAGCAAATATATTACGACGTGATGACCAAGAGGATGACGAAGGCAGTCCGTAAGGATAGGTGAGCGCACCGGCAAAAAGGATGCCGGTGAGATAAAGACCGAAAAGCGAGTCACAAAGGAAGACGAATGAAAACAGAAAGACGCCGAACGGAAAGAACCAAACAAAGGAACGGCGGCGACAGAGGCGGTTGGCGGAGCGCGAAAAAGGCCGCAGCGTATAAAAGGCCATTTCCAATCCAATTTACTCTTCCTTTTCGCCGTCCATACGACGCCTCGTCCTTATTACCCTCTTTTACGATCTTCCTTACTATACGGTTCTCAATGTCTGCTCCTATCCATTTCCATAATTCTTCATAGCGCCCCTGTGTTTTTTTCTCCTTCGTACGCTTCTCCTTCGGTATTCTAATTTTCTAGCGTCGCGCAGTTCATAACGATTCGACGTCGTCCTTTTCCCTCAGTCACGTTCTCGTCGTCTTCTTTGATTTTTATTTATTCTCACTTCCGAAATTTTTCTCCTCGCCCTTTTTACTTTCTCATGCGAAGTATGGAGAAAGTATTGTTTTCGCGAAAAAAATTCGACCTCGAGATTTTTACGGAAATACACGTTTTAGGTGTCGCTGAATCCGAAAAAGTGGTTTTCGCAATGCCGTCTGTCTGTCTGTTACTGGCTCTGGAGCCTAGACGGTAGAACTAAAATGAATGAAATCTCGTACTTAGGCATTTTATCATACTGAGCAGAGTATACTTAGAAATGGTTGACATTGATCGATAATTAAGAGTACTTTATTCTACGCATTTTTAACAACAATCCGATTTTCTCGAAAACGGATCTAACGATTTTGATGAAATTTCGTACAGTTACTTGAGTATACATCTAAAATAATATTACATATTTTATTTTTCTCAACGAATGAATATAAGGCTAGTTTATTCTTTGGCAACTTTAACAAAAATTGGATTTTCTAAAAACAGGCTCATACGATTTTCATTTTCTAAAGATAACTAAACGACGCATTAGTATATGAGAAAGTTTGTACAACGTGTGTTGTACCGATTTTTTTAAAAAACACATCTCGTTCCCTCTTTCGTTCGATCGTCCCGGCGTATTTTTTCTCTCCTTGCCTTTTCCGTTTTCCGATTTTCTATTTTTTTTCGTAATCCCTCTCCCCTCTCTAATTCGTCCTTTCATTTCCTTTATCTCCCTTATTCCTCTCTTCTTCACTCGTCCGATTCCGGATCCTTTTGTGAGAAAGGCCATTTCAAATACTTCTCTCTCTTCTCTTTTCTATTGATTTTCCTCCCATCCGCTGCTCTTATTGTTCGGCCCTCTTTTATTCTTGAATCCCTCTTCCTATTCTCGTTCGTCCTTTTCTCCTCTCTCTCTCTCTCTCTCTCTCTCTCTCTCTCTCTATATATATATATATATATATATATATATATATATATATCCTTCTGTTCACTTAATCTACTTCTTTTTCACTGAAATAGGGACAAACCTGTGTGTTTGTGTATGCGTTTCACTTCCTTTTTTTATTCATCGCTATACGATATTCCCATCTTCTACTTTTTAAAGGTATCTTCTCTCTCTCTCTCACACACACATCAAATTTTATTATCCATCTCTACCTCTCTCTCTCTCTCTCTCTTTTAATTCTTTCGCTCTCGGACGCACTAATCCCCTTTTTCTCCCAAAATCGTGCGTGTGGGCGTCCCCTACAACCCTTTTCTCTCTCTCCTAGCGGTCGTCAGTCTGAATCTCTTAGGGGACTTTTTTCCCCCTCATCGATTTTTATGGAAGAGCAATCAATGCCCGAACTGAGTGTTTCGTCTCTTTTTAAGTGAAAAATGGAAACGATTGGGCGGAGGAATGGAGAGAAGACAGAAGGGGGGGGGGGGGGAAGGGAATGTAGTAGGGGTAGGAAGGGTTTAGTAGAACGGGCGCTGATGAAAGGATATAGGAAATAAAGCAAGAAAGAAAGAAAGAGGTGGAAATGGATACAATAGTAGGTATGTAGCTTCGAAGAAAGCAGTCGATACGTCGTCTCTCTTTCTCAATCTCACACGTTCTCTCTCGCTGTGGTTATTTCTCTCCTCGACAGTGTTCGGGTTTCGCGAGCTGTCGATATATAGTAAGGGGTGAGGAGAGAGAGTCAGGACGAAGAGTGGGGTCCGAGGAAGGAATTCTGAAGTGACCGCATCGATCGCAAAAACAGCGAATGAGTCCATTTTCTTTTCTAGCAATTGAAATTTGAGAGGTGGGGGACGACCAAGGTGATCATTTTAAGCTGGATTTTAATGATAATTTTGCGTAAGGAAGAACTTTTAAGCATGAAAATTAGCAATAATGTACACAGCAGGAAAGTCAAACTCATTGAGGCTTTTAGGGTCGCATTAAAGCGGTAGATGTTATAGAAAGGTCGCGTTAGAATTGCACTTGTTTAATTAAGGCTAGATTTGGAAAATTTGATTTTATCTAGACCTTTTTTTTGCATTAAAAAGCAGAAAATAGAGGGAACCTTTATTTGGACCTCATTTTCACAAAAATAAAGAATTTATATAAAATTCCGAGCACTTTTCTTAAGAAATAGGAATAAGGCAAAGAAAGGGCCGCTTGCTGCTCTTTGACATGCCTGATGTAGTGTTGTATGAAAAGTTCTGCGACAATGTGTACTATACAACCAATTCTCATGCTGCCAATTCTTCTTTTCTGTCAAAGATGTTTACAAGAATAAAGGGTTTTCAACATGAACTTCCTGTCTTAAACGGGACGTAAATGTCATATCCCAGCGTCATTCCGCGAAATGTAATTAGTCTCGATTGAATTCTCGCGAGAGTGAAGCGAATCCGTTCGTTTCGTGAATTTTTCCCGACGCCTCTTTTGGTTTAATGATGAGAAAGACTTACTATTTATCAATTCGACGTCCGTCGTGATGTTCAAGTTGATTGTGTTACCAGAGAGATAGAGAGAGAGAGAGATTGGACTTCATCTCAACAAAGAATCAGTTCGCGTTAGAAGCACTTTGATAAATAGGATCTTTTATTCGTCGCTTAACGCTTCGCTGCATCAGTGGAATTGATTATGATAAAATCTCCGGATACATTTTCAAACCACTTCTTACGTTAATTATGTGCAGGGTTTATATTTTGTCAACTTTTAAGGAAAGGACGATTTTTCTTCAAAAAATAAACATTTTTTAAAGATAGTGATTTTTTTTACATAGCCTGGGTTTTTAAGGATCTATACGGAAGGAAACAATTTTCTAATTCTCAAAGAAGCGACACTAAAAAAAATACACGCTTGAGTGCTTCACATGCATCTTAATTTATAAATGTTCCATATAGATAAATGCGATTCATATTCGGTCCGGAAAATTATCTTTGTTAAGAATAAATTATTTTGTGAAGCTGCAATTACTACGTTAAAAATCAATTACTCGTGCGAAAGGAATTAAAGCCCTCCGAGCAATTGCGGAACGGGAGGAGGAATCGAGCGCGTGGCTGTTAGATGACGCAAGCAAACGCACAGTGGCGGAAAAGCGGATGAGCTTCGAAAAGTGAAATAAGGAGGAAGAGGACGAACCGAAGAACAAAAGTATCTCCGCGTCATTGTCCTTCGGCTCTTTTGCTCGTCCCTTTATTCCATTTTATTTTTCTTTTTAAAGCTTCATGTAGAGAACAAATTTACCAAATGGTCTGACGGTTTGAAGGATCTTTTTGACGGTGGCTACGGAGCAGTTAAAAAGAGTGAGCGAGAAAATGGGAAGAGGATGCGGAAAAGGGGATAATATGAAAATATTTCATGCAGATTAATGGGGTCGGTAGCAGTGATGGCGGAAAGAGGGTTCTAACGGAGGGAAATCAAAATGAGCCAGAGAGGAAAAATGCTTAGGGAGTTCATAAATTTTAGCGGGAGTTTAAGAGGGATTGCGGTAAAAGATAATTGTGGAAAAGGGAAAGAAATCAGTGCGACATGCATTGCAAAAAACTTTCTCGTATCAGCAGCACGCCTCTCATATTATTGTTTTGTGATATTAAGGTATGTAACTGGACGAATTTCAATAAAATTCCATGCCGCCATATTTGAACATATCGAATTTCTTGGAAAACGACAAATAAACTGCTTTCAATTTATGTTCGATATAATTCGTTTCAATAAATCTTCAAAATCCATATAATATGCCGTATAAATATTAGATTGCATCGGATTCCGTTTATACTTTAGGTTTAAATACCTGAGAACAGAAGAAAGACTAAAAATAGACGACAGACGTGCGACAGACGGCAAAATAGTGACAGACGGACGACAAACGGGCGTGACGCGGATTACAGACTGAATTGCGGGAACTGCTCTTTAGCGACAAGCGGCACCTAGAAAACACATTGATCAGAACCTTGGATTCGATTTTTTTCACGTCGACAATACTTTCTCAATGCATATTGCCAGAAAGTCAAAAAATCAATTTAGTTTCGCGATATGAAGTTAAAGGAAAAGTGTGCCGGAGAATAGGTACGCGCGCATATAAGCGCATGATACGTTGGAACATGGAAGAAAAAGAATGACGTGAAAATCGCCGAACGAGAGGGCGAATTAAAAAAGTAAGAAAGCGAGGCATATGAAAATTCTGGTAAAAGGAGAACGCGAGGATGGTGGGGAAAGGAAAGAGTGAAGAGGAAGAGGAAGTTCTTTTTTGACGGATGAAAGTAGGGAGAGGGTTCCGAAAGCGGGAAAGTAAGACGAGTAGAGAAAGTTGAGCGAAATAGTAAAATGGGAAAAAAGAATAATTTCCCCAGAGTGAGGGGAGTAAGGGTTGGGAGGGAAAGGAATTTTCGGAAATACCGAAATGAAGAAAGGAAAGTACATCGCGAGTTGAAGTGCTGACGTAGAGGAGAAAGGGACGGTTGGAAGAGGGAGTTAGGACTCTTTAATTGACGTGGAAAGGGAGAGAAAGACTTTACATGACAAAAAAATGAAAGACGGACGAGGATTTGGGAATGTTTGATAAGAGAATGGGTGCGGGGGAAAGCAGCACGTAGTGAAAGGCATAATGCACCTCTCTGAGAGCCAAAGCAGTGCTTAATATAAGAGAGACAGAGAAATAAGGGATATAAAGGGATTGCGAGGCCAGTTCGTGCAATGGAAGAATGTCAATTCCAGCGTTATAGTGAGGATGGGAAGTTGAAAACGAAATATTCGATACGATGACAGATTCTTTGATATCCCATTTTTTGATTCTTTGATATCCTATTTTTTTGTACGAGACGGGTACAAATTTGACTCTTAATTGATGCGTGAAAAATTGAACCTTAAGACGTGTCTAAATGTCTCCGGATCGATTAAAGGGCACGATAAATAAGTGCGAATGCATTATATTTCAATTGAGAAAATCTGCGTTGATTGAATTGAGACGGAAGCTGAACTAAATGCGTGCGCGCACATTTACTTAACATACAATGATAGAGACACACTAATAACCTATAGGGATTACTCACAAACTTGTTCTCAAAATGAAAATCTTATTCCAATAAATATTAACACTTGATGTACACATTCCTTGATGTATACATTCCTTGATATATACATTCCTAAAATAATAAGCTGTTTTTAGTTTCGCCATTATAACTGGTCCCTTGCATAAAAAAACGTTGCGAGCAGAATTACTATTACATCCAAGGACCCGCAAATAAATAGGTTATATCTTCCTCGAGCCGATAAACCTCGCTGTAATGAAGTTTTCGATTCCTATCATGCGTGTCTACGTGTAATTGCCTGCGTGTTATCTCAAGTCGAAAACATTTTAAGTCCGACGGCCGATTTGACAACATTCGAAGCGGCCGCTTGATTGAATCATTGATATCCTGTTGTCCTTTCCGTGTAAGGTAAACAATTGGAGACAGATATCCGTTTTCCTCTTCTGCCGGGAAAAGGAAAGGTAGGGCATAAACTGTAAGGCCTGCATTGATCAGGTTCTTTTCCTCGTTCTCCTCTTTATCCCTTTTTACCCTCCCTCCTCCGCTCTGCACGGCTCACGGCGCTCTTAAAGAAAATAAAAAAACACGAGGATAGCAGCGGAAGGGTATATAGCTTATACGAAAAAAGAATGAATAAGTAGTTTAATCATGAGAGAGTTCCGTTGTACGCTCGGAGAATTAAAGGTTAAAGTTAGGAGAGCTTATGGTAGGCGCCTAACCCGGCGAAAGGTGGACACGGGTAGCGTGGGAAGTAGGGGAGGAGGAGAGAAAGAAAAGGAAAGGGTGATGAGAAAGTAGAGAAAAGTGGGAGAAAAAGAGGGAGAAAAAGAGGGAGAAAGGTAGAAGAAAGAGATAGAGAGGAAAAATCCCAGAAGAGGTAGTGAAAACACGGAGGAATTAAGAGGCAGAGTAAAATGGATGGGGAGAGAGGGAAGGAGATGAGAGAGAGGGGGGGTGTAAGTGAAAGGGATAGGAGAGAGATTGGAAGGGAGAAGGATAGAGAATAAGAGGTAGGGACAGGGAGAGAGAGGATGTAGGGAGAGAAAGAGGTTAAGGGATGAGGATGATGGAGGATACTCGGGAGGTTGAGGAGGGGAAACTACATAAAAGGGATTTTGGAAGGCAAACGCTAAGGATTCGAGGGTTTTCGCTGGGTTTTCGGTTAATGGAACGGATCAGGGAGTGGACCCAGATATTCTTCGCATCGCCGGGCAGCGGGCCGAGTCAAGTTTGGTTGGGCGATGAGGTCAAAGGGAGCAGGGTAACGAGTAAAAAGGGAGAGACAAGTCTTTCGGGGAAATAATGCGGAAAAAGAAGGAAGTGCGGTTGAACAGGTGAAAAGTGATCATTGTTACTTTCTCCATACGAAGTAATGGGAAAGTATTGTGATCACGAAAAAAATCGAATTCGAGATTTCAACGGAAATACGCGTTTTGAGGTCCCTAGAACACGTTTAGACTATTTTCGGAATGATGTCTGTGTGTGTGCGTGTGTGCGCGCGCGCGCGTGTGTATGTGATTGCGGGCGCTCTAATAAGTACTTGCCATATCGTTACCAAACTTCATATATAACACTTTAGCATGAGCGCAAGGAACTGATTAGTTTTTGTACATTAACGGTTAACCGAAAGTCGAGGTTTATTCGGAACCCGATTCGGTTTTTGCGATATTTCTCCGTTAAAACATCATTATTGTACATACAGTTCTATACAAAGGTTATAGAGAATGTAATTTCCTACAACTTTCATTTGAAACAATTTTCCGTCATCATTATTGTACATACAGTTCTATACAAAGGTTATAGAGAATGTAATTTCCTACAACTTTCATTTGAAACAATTTTCCGTATCAGTTATTGTTTAGAAATTATTTATAAATAACCGGTTTTTCGGTTTCCGTCAAATATCTCAAAAACATCGTTATTGGACCAAAGTTGTAGATAATAATATTTCTTCCAAGTTTTGTTTGAAACAAATTTTCGTAGAACCATCCATTTCGGAGATATTTTGCTTTTTCTTAATACCAGTATAAAGCGCCATCACCATGTAGCGGTGAATTCTGTAAACATATTTAAAACATACGTAATTTACAGCAATAAGGACGACTGTATTCTTTTACGATACGAAAAAATAATTTTGCCTCATAATCCTATTCATAATAATTTAAATATCTATACCCCAAATATGGAGAAAGTCATGTGTTGGCCACATCAGATTTTTAAAGAATGCAGCGCGGTGTAACCTTTTCTGCGTAAAAATCACATAAATTTATATTGGGAAAAAAGCGAAGTTGTCTTTGAAGACGAAGGAATGATTATTTATAGTGTTAGGTATAAAATTATGCCAACTAAATTTTAAATTCAAATCCTTAAGTAAATTTTTCAATGGATATGGTTAGTTTTAAGTGAAGCTACATGATCCAATAGTTCTATTATAGTATTATTTTATAGCTCTAAAACAAAATTTACTGTTAAAATTTGATAGGGATGTCTTTCATTGTAAAATTACATCGACCCTCTAAAACAATACTGTAATTTGACTTGAATTCCAAATTCTTTGTTATTCCTCCTTTTTCGTAATACTGCATGCAATCTCTGAGTGACAGGAAGCATACGAGACGTAATTAAATATTCCAGTACCAATGCATCATCTCCAACCAATTAATGGATATTTTATAACTCGATTTTTATTTTTATTCTTAGAAATTTGTATAATGCATCTATTAATAAAACATCTTTTAATAATTTATTTCATCTATAGACTACTGTATGTACTTATATACTTCTTTGCAATAACAAAACCCAAGCACGAAATCACGTTCCTTTGAACGCCACATAAAGAATTGATCTTTCACGTGGAAGAATGTCTTAAGAGAGAGAGAGGGCGAGAGAATGCATCCTAAAATCAAAGAAAACTATTAACCTCAGACACCTTCCGCGCATCGGATTGAGAAATCCTCTGAGGAGAAGGTCGTGCAGAGCGAGTATAAATCCCAGAGCACGGTTCCAGTTACATTCCCGGAGGGAATAATTCAAGTCCTGCAAAGAGCGCTTGCGCGAGAGTATGCGATCTCTTCCAAAGTCGCGGATAGATGGAAATAGAGGAACGGAGAGATCCTTCCTTATCGTCAAATAGCTCTTCAGCCCCCATTTTAATAAGAGCCCGCTGTGCAGCCGAGGTGGGAGTTAATTGCAAAAAGGAGCGAATTTGGGTAAAGGAGACAGTGAGAGAAGTGATATAGAGGAATGCAGGGAGAAAATAGACAGAAAACAAATTTGTAATTTTAATTTTGGAATTTCCTTCCGATTTATCACACCATAATGGACGATTCAAAATGTAATTGCGCGTCTGCTTCTCTTGCCGTTTATATGGCAATTGGAGCTACCTAATTTATCCTTTCCTAGAAGACGAAAAGTGGATCGCAGGATGGCGGATTAAATTATATATATATATATGTATATATATCATCATAGGTAGTCTGTCCGTTGACAGGTCCGTGATTATTCATGGTGAAACTAGGTTCTCCATATACTCCTATTTTCCGCAGTCTTCTTCGTGTCTTGATAGCTCTCTTTCCCTTTCAAGTCGTCTATCAGCTGAAACCTTTTCCTACCTCTTTCTCTTTTATACACACACGCACGCACGCACATATACACACACATATATATACACACATACACACGCACTCGGAAGTTTAACTGGTAAATACGTTCACGGAACACGTCGCCCTGCAATCCTCTCCTCCGTCAACCTCCTCAATGGAAGTAAGCGGACGCGTTATTTTTTCGATAAAAAGAGAGGCTGATGACAGTCGTAATCTCGATTCGCCGTAAGAGCGTTGGGCGAAGCACGTGTTCTTCCTGCTCCCTCTTTCCGCCACTCCCTCTTATCCTCCTCCCACCACCGCCAACTTCCCACCCTTCCTCATGGTCCGTGTGGTTCTGCAGCACTCTTTGCTTCTCTTGCCTGGAGGCAATTTTCCGTCGGCCGTATCTTTGCTAGCACTCTCCTTGATCCGTGCTCGGAATTCTTGCATTGCGATGTGCGCCGAAGAGATTTTCGACGAAGCATCTCCGCTGTACACGCGCGCACTCGCACGCCAATGCACTTCATACCGCATTGCAAGGTCATTCGAGTGTAACTTTCCGTCTATATCCTCTTTCTTCTACGCGTCGCGCTAAAGTCTTACATGCAGGATCCATCGTATCTCGTGAAGATTGTGTCAGTTCTTAAGCCTTTATTGCGTTACATCGGTATAAATCATTAGTGCTTCACGTGTTTGAAAATATTACAATATTTTTCAACAAAATAATTTTGAGAAGCTTAAATATGTATATGTTATTATGATTCGAATTGTTTATTATTCGTAGAGATCTAGAGAAAATTTTGTGAGAGATAATTTTGAGAGCCAACGTTTTATAGTTTACATTGGCTGATATTTTCACTGATTTGGTAATAATCAATTAGAGGGAAACGAGGTACTGGAAGAGTAAGTCCAATTCATTAATACATTGGGTAAATATAAATTTGTTTCGAATGGAATGTAATGGAAACAGTTAAAAATTCACAAGACAAACTGCGAGTATTATGATTTTGAAATATGAAGATTTAAATCTCAAATGATAAATTTTATATAAAATAGATATGGATTAATGTCTGAGCGAGCGAGGAAAGGGTTCACGAGATACATTACTTCAACATCTAAAATCAATCAGAAGAGTAAGTCCAATTCATTAATACATTGGGTAAATATAAATTTGTTTCGAATGGAATGTAATGGAAACAGTTAAAAATTCACAAGACAAACTGCGAGTATTATGATTTTGAAATATGAAGATTTAAATCTCAAATGATAAATTTTATATAAAATAGATATGGATTAATGTCTGAGCGAGCGAGGAAAGGGTTCACGAGATACATTACTTCAACATCTAAAATCAATCAGAAGTTGAATCCGTTTGATCAGTCTTTCTTATTAAAGTTTAGGATGCTCGAATAATGAAGAATGTTATCAATACGCAGATTGAAAAGGAAACTCCATCCAAGCAACTTTATTTCCGAACATGTGCCTTCATTCACTCAGTTATTCTCTGTTATGTAGCAAATTTAGGCAGATTAAAAATATATCTATTCGAGATATAGGCATTTTCTCAGTTATACGGATCATGTCTTTGTTCATTTTGGCTAATCTGATAATCCAAAGCGAAGTTCCCATAGTGCAGCATTATAAATTTAAATACCGCAGACATTCACTTTGGCAGTTATTATGTCTATTAAAATATAATCTCAAAAAGTTGATCGATAAAATGAAAATCAAATTTTTATCAAAATTATAATATTGGTCAAGAAACCTTGAAGTAAAATGGAAGGTCGGTATTCGGAAGGTTATGCCACGGTATTTTGTCAGCTGACAAAGTTAATAGCCAACAGTAAGCGAAAGGAATAAGATCGACGATAATGACCGATGATAGGAAAGAGGACGTATATACTGGAGCCGACCTCGACCTGAAGAAGCCAACTTTAATATTGGCGAAAATTTGTCAGCTGACGATAAAACCAGGAAACCTAACATCCCGAATTATCAACTTATCAACACGGTAACTGAAGCCTTCGTACCTAGATTTTAGGTAGAATTTTGATGGGCGTTGAATTCTAAGGCTGCCACATTCTAAATACTTTTCGGGTCATTTTAGCTTCGTCATCCCGACCGACGTAAAATAAAAAGAATTGATTTAAACAAAAAAAATCCGAAAACGAGACAAAATTAAAACCAATTACTATATGTTTTTCATCATTCGGAATTTTTAATTTTACTACGCAATTTTTTCCTCCGTATCGATTCTATTTTGTGTAATTAGAATCCTCATTTTTCATCGAACGGGAATTTCTCGGTGACAGAACATTCCCGCCAACACCCAAGCAGCAAATAAATGATGAAAGAGAAAAAGCGAGAATCAAAGGAAATTATGTAGGCGTACAAATTACCCTCGAAACCCACTTTTTAATTCGAGTGTGTGTTTGATTACCAAAAATCCAAACGGAAATTCGGTTGCAGGTACCACGTTAAAAAACATATTTTTTCGAATTATTTTTCTTTTACGGACACACCATTCCATACACAGCGCCAACATCATAGCACTGCATCTCCAATTTCCTCTCTCTTTGTTTCACACCATCCCTCTTTCATTTGATCCAGAAAACATTCAAAGGGAAAAACCTCGTTGAAACTCGCATCAGACACCGACCGCCGCTCTATCTATCTCTCTCTCTCTCTCACTCCTTCCCTGTGTCCCGCAATTCACTCTCGCGACTCATCCCCAACGCTCGCCTCCAGACAGAGAGGAGGACTCCACCGTCGTCGTCGACGACTTCTCATTTATCCCTTTCGGATCGCAGTAATTCACCCTTTACCGCGTTCAACTCGGACTCCGACCTTTTTCCACTTGTCCCACTCCGCACTCGACTAGCCAGCGAGAAAGGAGGAGAAGAGTGGGGGAGGGGGGGGAAGGGTGTCCGTCCGCTGTAGCAATTCTTCGTATCCCCGAGCTGAATCCTTGACCGTACTTCCGACCTGTCCCACTTCCCCCCCTATCTCTCCTTTTTCCTCCTCACATCCCCCACTTACTTCTGTAGCCTACAACTCCTCTCTTCTGCGCCTTTCTCGCGCTCGATTTCACACTCTTTGCCATATTCCTTCCCTCGTCTAATGCCCTATGATAAGGGATAGGGGCTCCTATCCCATTTCATCCCATTTCTCTCTACCGCTCTCTTTTTTGCTTATGCTTCTACGTCTCTTTCGCCCCCTCCCCCCCCCTCTCTCTCTCCCCTCCCCCCCACCCTGGTGTCTGCGGAGAGCTCTTTCTCTAAATTTCATTTGTGGTCCTTCTTCCTTCCCTCCGCATACTTCTCCGTGCCTCATTCCCTTCCTCTCCACCTACATTCTACCTCCTCTCACTCTTTCTTTCTGCTCTCTGCCCCTTTTTATACCTGTTTCTTTTTCTTTTTTTCCTTTTTCAAATTTTCGCTTTATTTTTTGTGATTCTCAATAGGTAAAGATGGAAGAAGATACCGTCCAGTCTCAACTTCGCCGTAACAAAGACGTTCATCCGTTTTATAATATTTCATTCCCATCTCGTTTCCTTCCTCTCTCCGCCCTCTACTTCTCTGTTTACCTCTTTCCTAGCTTCCTAACGCTTCCCCACCTCTTTTCCTACCTTCTTTCTTCCTATCCCTCTTTTGAACCCTCCCTATCTCTCTCTCTCCCTCTACCCTTCTTCTTGCCTTGCACCTTAATTCTCTCCCTTTTTCCCTTCTATCCTTTCCCATTCAACTTTCCATGCCCTTCTCTCTCTCTCCCTCTCTCTCTCCCTCTCTCTCTCCCTCTTCTCTCTCCCTCTCTCTCTCCCTCTCTAACTCTCCCTCTCTCTCCCTCTCTCTCCCTCTCCCCCTCTCTCCCTCTCCCCCTCTCTCCCTCCTTCCCATTCTTCTCATCTCTCTATCGCATTCTCCGATTTCCCTCCTCTACCTCTTTTTCTATACCTTTTCCTTCCATCTCTCTTTGCCAGTTCATTCTTTTATCTCTGTCTGTATCTCTCTTCATTGATGTCTCAATTGCTGTTTCTCGAGATCTCACTCGCTCTCCTTCCCCTTTACTGAGAGACTCTTTGTCTCTTCCAATCTTCCCGCTCTCTCAATACCTCGCTGTCTCGATTTCCTTTTACACCTTCCAATCTACTTGACTTTACCCCTCCCACTTCATCTCTTTCTTTCGCTCGAGTAGGTCTTAACCTATCACTGCATCTCCTACGACTCCCCCAACCGTTGGCTTGGTGACCGACATGTTTCGTTAGGCAGATTTAATAATCCCGCGCTTTCGTAGCTGCGGAAATCGTTTCCGAAGGAAACGAATATTTTTTCGTTGTAAATAAAATCCAAGGAATTTGGCTGAACTTTGTGGCGATTGATACTCACATTAACGAAGAAGATAATAACTTTGACATGGTATTTAACAAAGTTATTTCCTTTCTTAATTTTTGCGTTGTTTGGGATGTCTGTTCGCGAAGGGGACGCATTCGTTCGTCCCTTATTCTACTGAATGATTCAGAAAAAGCGTAATAAGTGAAGGAAAGAAGATTATTTTATTTATATTCGTACATCACTTTAATCGTTTAAGACTGTTTAGACATTTCTTGTAAATTATCTCACATTCCATATTAAAGGACCTAAGATTTTCTACGCCGAGAATGAAATCCCTTCTTCCAAAATATACTTTCACATAAATCTCTACTGAAACTCTAGTTTAAAATACATTTTTCCGGAACAGCAGACAACAATGCGGCACATATCCGACGCATTCCTCTCATTCTCTCACGGAGCTCAATAAAAACAAAGTGTAAATGAATATTGTATTTAATTTCTAACGCAAAAGAGACAGTGTAGGAAAAAAATTTGTGCCGTAGACAGATATATATATATATATATATATATATATATTGAGTTGTGTCTCTCTTGTACTGACGAAGGAATCATCCCGAAAGCTCTAACCTCTACAAATGTGTCTCTCCAACACCCCAGCGGCTGTACTTCCGGTAAGTGTTCACTGGGTTTCCTTCAACACCTAGTTGCCCTAATTATCCTTACTTACCTTTCCTCTTCCGTAGTATATATATATATATATATATATATATATATTCATTTGTATCTGGGTGTATATATATTAAGAAGTAAATATTTCACGATTACATAAAAAAAATTTGTTTAAGAAACTAATTATTCCTCCGAACAAGTATTCCGTCTTAATTTGTTCTTAGAGGTGCATTCGCATGACTTGAAAGAGTATAATTTCCACCCATCGGAAGCTTAACACATTGCCTCCAGTACTGGATTTTCAGAAATATTAATTTCTCACCTTACTTCATTTTAATGTATTCCCCTCTCCGCTCGATTTGGCCTCGTCTTTCCTCCCCCCTCGAGCCGCACCTCCTCCCATCTCTTTCTATTTTAATGCATCATTCTCCTACTCCATTCTACTCCTTCCCTTGTCTCGAAACTCATCTCTTACTTTGCAGCTTCGTTTCATTTGCAGTTTTCCCTACCCCTCCCCTCCTTTCCTCCGTGTCCTATCCTAGTATAGCCGGTTTTTTTATACCCCTTCTCGTTCTCTCAAACCTCTATCCTTCATCTTTCACCTATTGTGTCTTCCTTCCTTCTCCTTACTCCCGTACCTCTCTCTCTCTGTCTCTCTTGCCGGGATTTGCATCAGAATCAGCTCATCAGTGCCTTCCCGCAAGACGTGTGGAGTCTTGGATTTCGAGAAGGCAATGTAGCTCGGCAGAAAATGGCCGGATGGTCTTGAGAGGAGAATAGCGTGAGAAGACTGTAATATAGGGTTGTTAAAAAAGGGGAGGTTAAAAAAAAAATACAAGGAGTTTTGGGCCATGGAGTGTGGAGTACTCATAAGCTAGGAAGTAGAGTGCGGGTAAGGATAGGATATTCGAGAAGGTGCATGGGATGGGAGTAAGATAATTCGCAGATAACTAGCATGAATAAATAAAAAGGTGTTCGCGTTGGAGGGGGGGGGGGGGGGGAGAGTTTAAACGGAAATGGTGGAGAGAGGAGATGTACCAAGGACTTGGAGAAACAGACTACGTACGTTGGGAAAGGGTTTTTAGACGCGTAATTTTATTTCTTCGCGTTTTTATGTTAAAGGTAGGTAGGAGTTAGAGGGTCGAGAGAAAAGTGGGTAAGGTTCCCCTCATCTCGGTGGAGTCAATGACGTCGTCTTTCCTTTTCGGCAGCCTAGTATACGTAGACCGCTCCTCGTGACCGTAAAGGGTCTCCTTCGTTAAGGGAAGGCAGTGCCTTCTTTGGCTGCGGAGAGAACTGGGTCAACGAGATAATTTACGTTGGGGTAGGGGGGTGGAAGAGAGAAGGATTGATAGGAGAGAGAGAGAGGAAGGAATATTTCACCGAGATTCATGGCTGTGCGAGTGTGTGCGCGCGAGCGAACATGTGTGTGTGCACACTCACCTTGGTCGTCTCAGCGACGCCGCTGCCGCAACAAATTTTTTTCGTCTCCGATTTTATTTTTTTCTTCTTTCTCTCTCTCGACTTTTCTCCGAGATCTGACAGAGGAAAAAGGTGGAGTGGGGAAATGGGAAGGTTAGCACGATCGAAGTAAGACTGAATGGAGAAATTAAGGGTATGAATAGCTGCAGTCTCCTTTCCACGACCTTTTATTTCTCCGCCTATCTCTCTCTCTCTCTCTCTCTCTCTCTCTCTCTCTCTCTCTCTCTCTCTCTCTCTCTCTCTCTCTCTCTCTCTTCTCTCTCTCTCTCTCTCTCTCTCTCTCTCTCTCTCTCTCTCTCTCTCTCTCTCTCTCTCTCTCCTCTCTCTCTCTCTCTCTCTCTCTCTTTCGCCGGGTTCTCAAAGGCGTCGGTAATAAGGATAGGAGAGGCGCCGATTTTAATTTTGCGGCATCTCGTTTCGCGTGTGTGTGTGTGTGTGTGCCTGTGTTTGTGAGAGTGTTATACGTAACCAACTTCATCGGAGAGTGTTAAGAGCCTCAGTCGGTAAGGACGACGATGAACGTGATGTCAAATACCCAACATCGTTTAATATCGTATCGGGATTTTTTTTAAAAACAGTTTATGGCTTACCCTCTTCTTGCATTGTTATAGTTTGTAATTAAGCTGATAAATTTAATAATTTATTTTGTTCGGAATCAGAAATATTTTCTCCGATTGCATTGCTCAGCAAGCAATAAAATAACCATTTCGGTTTTGTTGCCTACACTGGCAATTTATATTCGATAAATTCCGGTCCAACTGCTTGATTATTATGCGCATTTGATGTAGATAATGGAGCGAAAATGTAGTGTGATGCAATCATATTCTTTATATATATATATATATATATATATATATATATATATATACACACACACACACACACACACACACACACACACACATACATACACATGTTTACCATAAAATTGTTTACTCTCGCCATATCATTACACGTGTTATCCGTTATAGATTAAATCACTTAAAAACTCGTCGAAATGTATGTCACTGATGCGTTCAATCATCTAACCCATTTCCAACATTCATAGTTGCACGAGAAATTTCATTAGATGCTTCCGGTTACTCCTTTTATTTTCCTCTGTCCTCCCAATCGGCTCGAAAATTCCCAGTAGCGCTCCTATATTTGTATCTTATTTACGATTTAATAATGGAATTCTTTCCATTATTTTACATATACAATCGCGGTCATTCCTTTTTGTATCGCAACCTCACCACTTTCATTTAGAGCTCTTCACTAGCATTCATTTATGGAAATGCAGTTTTATTATCATAAAACTAAATTTACGGGGCAGGGAAAGGCATTAAGGGCTATAATTTTAGAGCGATTTATTTTGACTCCATTTTTCGTTTCGTATTCAGGAATGTTTAAGCAAGTTAAGTTGTCTCTCGGTTGACTATTGTCCAGGTTCTCTAACTGAAATTAAATATCGCACATCTTGTTCATATTTAGAGTTGGAATGCATTCCTTAGGATGAAAGAACATCTAAAATTTAACACCTCCACGTCGTTAAGTAATTTATTTATTTACAGACTACAAAGATACACGCGATTGTAATGGAATAATCCTGATTAAAAATACTTGATAAAAATAAAAGAGGTATGCTTCATAAAATTTGAATAGAAATGGCAAAAGTGCGAATTACTTGGTTATTAGGAAATAAGCTCAAGGTGATAGTGCAAATGATCTAACAATAAGTTATGCAATGGTAAAGACGATGATCAAAAAAGCGAACTTAACTACTTTATAAGAAAATTTTATAGCATTTTCTTCGAGTGTATTTTATATCAACATTGCTCAAGTGCTATGCAGGAAACCAAAGCACACACAAAATTAAATACTAAAATGCTGCATTCGATCCGATTACCAGAGATTTTCCCTTTTTAAGAAAACACCTTATATTCGTTTTACCTAGACACATTTCTAGGTAACTTTGACCTCTCATCATCCTAAAAACGTACCAGGGTGAAATTAAAAAAAAACAGCAATAAATTACACACACCGAACCGTTCCGTCCGGCTTAGATTATCTCTCGCAACGTGACGCGGAGGAAAAAATAACGCCGTGACGGATACAGGACGTGGGCTTCAGTCTCCTCCCATATGTTGCGAATGTGTAGCCGGCGATGAATAAATTACGACATAATTTGAATATGGATTGTTCGAGGTGGGTTTTGGACGGGAGAAGAGGACGAGAGAGAGAGAGGACAGAGGAAGTGAGCGCGCGTGTTAAGATAAGTGGCGCTGGCTCCGGGGGAAAAAAAGAAACCCACCCAAGGGGTACAAACGACGTATCTCGGAATCCCAAGATACCGGCGATGGCGAAGCCAGTGCCGCCCATACTCCAACCGAGCGGAGAAGAAGTGAAAGGCACGAAAAAATTAAAAAATAATAGAAAGGGTAGTGCTCTCCTTCCCGCCTTTAAAGAGCTTCGGTGAGCAAAGGGAAGGCTTGTGCTGACGGCGCTAAAGGCTTGAGATAGGTCGAAGACTCTTTCCAAAGATATTTGAAGTCATTTTTATGGCCCTCTTCGGCCCGTGGAAATGAGGTGTCGAAAGAATGACACGCGAAGATTCGAGAAAGCGACAACGGAAGCATGAAAAAATAAGTATTTTTTTTAGAATCTATGGGATTTAAAGAGGGATTCATTTCCGCGACGTTTGTAAATTATTTTACCTTGAAAACTGGCAATAGTAGTTTAATTTTTTTTATGACCGCGGTCATGATTGTTATGAAGATAGGCCACCATTATTGTAATGCGTATCGTTACAGCACTTTAATCAAAACGGTTCACAATTTTGAATGAATAAATTAATGACACAGTAGAAAATTGTAGTAGACTCATACTTTCAAGGAGGGAAAAATCTCGTCAAAACATCGCTTCTCTTTTATGCCAACCATTTATTTCGTTCATTTATTTTTTAACTCATAAATTGCATTTAACGGGATTTCGAAATGGGTAAAATAACGATGAGAATGGTGGACACGTGCTACTATGCCATTAGCTGGATTCGAACGCCCGCGACCATGGCAGCATTGGGACCCAAACACACTAACCGCCGCTCTTCATGACTGATTCATCTTCAGAACTACTCATCCTCTGAAGTTTAACGGCGCCAATTTCATTTCGTTTCATTCAAGTACGTTTTCCGTGATATTCAAACGCGTAGGAGAATATATTCGACACTTTTATTTTCCGATATTGCTTTTTACCAATTCTCAATGATCTGGAAAATCGCCGTTCGGAGAATTAAAGTTCTCCCAATCTCATTCTTTTGTTTTCCCTTTTCCATAAATATAACACGGAGTCGCCGTTCTCCGCGGATCGCAACGGCATCTGGCATTAGATTTCCCTGGGTCTCCTTTTTTTCGGGCCAAGTCGATTCCTCCATTGAAAATTTGCGCGGCGTGAGGCCGTTAAGACTCCCGTGGGTCAGCTTGCCTGTTTCGATCTGTCGCTTCTCTTGAAGGGACTGGGAATAAGAGACTCGAGGTCGTTACACTACGTGAGCTTACGGAAGCCTTCTCTTTCCTCCGTTTTCCATCGAATTTAATCTTGAAATATAGCCGTAGGTCCCATTCTGAAATAGAATATGGCGCTCCGTCCGGATATATTTGGTCCCAGGCTGCACGTTACTGCTCCAAAGCTAGAAGGAAAGTGAATATTTGATCTACAAAGGAATATATGCATAATGTTCTATGTTAATAAATGTGGGTTCGTGTATCTTTATTTTTTAACGAAATTAAAATAAACGTTATATAGATCACGCTTGAAAAAACTTTGGGAAATCAGGATTTTATTGACGTGAGATTGGCGCCATACAATTAGGTGTACAGTTAAGGTGGGATATGGTAAAAAAATTGACTCCACGATTTTAGTAAATAATTAAAGAAGCACACTGTATTGTGGTTTATATGAAAAAATTGTATAGTTTTCAGAAATATCAAATATTTATAATACGTAAACAATATTTTCCATAAAATTAGCGTATAAGCTACTGAAAGACAAATACGGAGGAAGGCATTCTGCAGGCCGCCAATTTGACGTTTCTGATTTAAATGAAATAGAAGTAACTTGTATAGAAATGTTATTTTTCATGCAGAATATCTCATTCGTCGATACTGTCCTTGGTTGCTATCCTTATATCTTAAAACGAAAAGAAAGTTGTGTATCATTAACCAAAGTTACAACCAGAAACATGTCATTCAAATCATAAATGTAACCTAGATTTATGAAGTTTTAATTTAAGTTTTTGTGTTTCATAATAATAAATCCTAGAGTAATTATAAAGGCCAATTTATGCATAACTTTTTATTTAACGTAATCATGTTGTGCGCATTGCTAAATATCAGGGGTGGCCAGACGGCGACTCTCGAACCACATGCGACTCTTTTAACTTAGTTTGCGGCTCTTTCAACTATCCACTCAACGTTTTTCACCACAGAATACAGTGACGTAGTGTGACTTTAGGCGTTTATTTTTCGATGCCTATGCCTGTGTATCTGAATTGCTTCGGATACAGGTTATGTACTGTCTGTAAATCTATGAACACAGTATGTGTGTCATGCGGCTCTCAAACTTTTGAAGATTATCGTATGCGACTCCGAGGGTAAATTTGCCCCCCCCCCTCCCCCCGATAGATATATATATATATATATATATATATATAGTGCTTTCAGTTAAGTCTTCGAAACTTAAAATATTAGTTACAGATCTTACGTGGTACATTAATAATTAACGTATAATATTTTAGAAAGTTAAGACAAAAATGGAATGAACCAAGATTTTTAAAAGATACCATATCTGAATCACTGAATTTCCAATAAATTGCCGAACCGCTAACTACGAGCCGCATGCAGTTTTTCGCGTTTCCTGGTGAAGAATCTCTCCCTATCTAGGAACGTGTTAGTACTGTTTATCAACGAATTGTACAACTCAATGAAAATTTAGACGTTTTTGGAGGACACGCATTTTCTCTGTCGTTTTGAATACAGGCTATGTTTACTGCTCACAAACGTGTGCGAAAATTTTGTGGAAATATTGCTTCTCTCAAGCTTTGGTAGATCGTCGCAGGTTATATAGGTTTGACCACTCCATTTATTGATGATATTTTATCTCAATTAAAGAAAGGGTTTTCTTAAAATACTTTCATTTATACGAAAATTACATGATAACTGATGATTGCATATCTCAGACTTCACTCACCTGCACGTAAAATAATAAATGCTCTTTATTTACGCAGACCATTGCCTTACAAAAAAGGAAAGTGAAAACAGAGCAAACCTGCAAACTATTCTGACCACATCCTGGTTCAGATTCCTCTCTCTCTCTAAGTCTGTCATTTTCCATCCGTCCAAGCGCTTTGCACACCGCAGCGGATGCTTCTAAATCTTCCCCGTCCACTTTTGAGGTCACTCCATTATGCTTCCATTCGTTATTCCTCTAACTCCCACGCACAACTTTCAAAGAACCCACTTATCCCACCTAACGCCTACATACTACACCGCTCCCGTTTAAATTTGCACGCACACCTCTCTCAATCTCTTTTGCATTACGCCAATTTTTTTCTCCGTCTCCTCATTTCCTGTCTTCTCGAATGCTCCACTCTCCCTTCCCTCCTCCTCCCCCCAATTTCTCTCTTCTCTTTCTCGAGCTACCTTTTCTTCGCTAACTTCTTCCCCTCCCCTCCCCTTCTCCTCTCTTGATGTTTACACCCTCCCCATTTCTCACACCCCTTTTCCATTCTCCCTCCTGCACTCAGAAACCCCCTGAGCATTTCCGCCGCCTAAAACTTTCAGCGTTCTCCGGTCCTCTTTCTCTTGCTCTCCCTATCTTGCGATCTCTTTCTCTCCCTCTACATGCCGCCGGCATTAACCGCTTTTACTGGCCTTCTTCTTCCCTCTGAAAACTTATTCCATGCGTTTCCCGCGTCAGGCGGTAGAGGGGGAGAGAGAGAGAGGGAGAGGAAGTGGCCTCCGTGAAATGCACCCCATATTCGTCTATTCCGAGGTTTGAAAATCGAAGTGTTCCAAGATTGACCGAAAGCGAAAGTGATCTCCGAACCAAATCGAACACAGTTTCAAAGCAGTGATAGATAAGTAATAATCAATATCATTATTCATTTTTCATAAAATATTAATTCGACATTCTTTCATTGGAACTTGTTTTTTTCCCCAATCTGTATGTCGAGGAAAAAAACGAGAAGCACAAACGATCTTCTTTTGGGGTGTGTATTTATTTTTTATCCCAATATAGTTAAAGAATATATTATATAAATTTCGCCGTAAAATAATTCAGGTATATATAATCTGCGTTAATTACAAAATTACTTAATTTTATCCACACAAACCGCACTTTTATCGCCGCGCCAAAAAAATAGCGTTTTGCGAGATTATCCGCCGCAGTTTTCAGCTGGAAAATTAGTTTGTGTGTTTGATGGTAGTCCATCAACCACCTTATGTACACACTGATGTCCAATTATAACGAAAATATCGCCGCTCTATGGACTCGTTTGATCGTGTGTCATATTTCGAAATGGGTTTTTCTTCGGTGCGAGCCCTAATTATTTACCCATTTACCCGGCATAAAAACAGCTCGCTGTCACTCTCCCAGATCTTTTCCCGTTATATATATAATATGTATATGTTTTTTTATAAACAAACGGCGGAAAAATGACCTCGCGGCTCGAGCGTTCGTTCCACATGCTCCGACTGTACGAATAATAATAAAAAAGAAGAAAAAGTACGCGCGGGGGGGAGGAGAATGGGACGTTGTGGGTGAGAACGAACGGGCTTGCCGGGCAGGCCAATTTGCCTCAATGCAGCCGCTTTCGATGGGCGTAGGAAAAAAATTAGGGTGTGGGTGAATGGGAATCGGGCTTGAATTTCACAGCTCATACCAGCGGCTTTAGTCTTCATCACTCTTTCCCCAACACCTAAATGACTATCACTTTACGGCACGCAGACTTTTGACGCCATGAATGGTATATAATCAGCGCCATCGTTGCACTCTCTCAGCCCAACCCAATCCTTGTTACCATTCCCTCTTTTTTTCCCTTTCACGCACCCGGACTCCCAATCCAGCATTTCAACGCCGATATATCCATCCCTTTTTTCGTTCTCTCTCCCACCCCCCCCCTTCTCTTTTTTTCTCCCTCCCATATAGCTTAGAGGCTGCCTTTTTCCCTCATTCTCTCTCTCTCTGCAGGGAAGGCTTCTATGCCCCAATGCCATTCACCGTGCTCTGACGCGCCATACGTCCAGTGCCTCCATCTTATTGGAATTCTCGTGCGCACCTCCATGGCTTCCTCTCTCCCTCTCTTTCTCCTTCCTTTCATTCTTCACTTCTCTCGCTTCCTTCCTTTCCACTTTTTCTCATTTTCCCTCCGGATCTTTATCTCCCCGTTTTCCCGTTCCCATTCCTCGTTTATCACGTCTCCTCTCTTTCTCCATCCTCTTCTTCCACAATAATATCCCATGCCCTTTCCTTATCTTGTTCCGCTCTTTTTCCTTTCCCTGTTCTTCCTCCTAGTTATTCTCTCTCTCTCTCTATCGCGTATTCATCCCCTGCTTCGCTTCACACTTCTCTCCCCCCCCCTCTCTCTCTTTCACTCCCTCCCCTCTCTCTTTCACTCCCTCATCTGCCCTTCTCCAACTTAATCATTCTTTATTCACCCGCTCTTGCCCTCCTTTTTAAACCTTTCTCCATCCCGCATTCTGCCTTATATTCCGCTCCTATTCTCTACCCTTGACTTCACCGCTCCTTTTGTACTCCTCCCTTGCAGCCGATTTTTGCCTTATCACTCATCTAACCCCATTTAACTCTACACAATGCTCCATCTTTCCGCCTCTCCACCTTTTTACGGTACTGGCTATTTTACTCTAAAACTCTCTGGAATTTTCCCTTTCTCCCTTTACATATTCTATCTTCTTCTTCTTACTGCCCCTGACCGTGTTTCGTTCTCGCACGCAATCCGCAGAGCTCACTTCGCGCATGCCGCGTCCGTTGGGTCGGAATCGAGAGAGAGAGAATGAGTGAGTGAGAGGAACCGTGCCGGCGATAGGGGCCGTAGGGTGAAAGGTCGAGAGAGAGAGAGAGAGAGAGATATGAGGTTATTGATAAATTTAAAATAAAAAGGACGAGAGGAGAATCCAGTATAGAATTTTGCAAGAGGAGGGCGAAATTTAAAGGGTCTACGTGGATTTTATAGTTATGGTTGCTACGATACAAATGCGAGTTACAACTTTCAAACCGTGTTCTTCGATTGGATCAATTTTTAGGTGAAGGAATGAAAGTTCCCCGAAAAGAATTGCTGATGAATTTGGACCAAGCAAAGACGCGCAAATTAAAATTGAGCCGATGATGTCAATCGCATGATTTCGCGTTTATTATCGTTTTGATTGATTTCCTCGGCGCGCAGTTGCTCCCTCTTGTTTATGAGTTTGACCAATTAAGATTTTAAAATTATTTCCTTTGTAATTAATAATTCCCAAATTAAATCTATTTGTTAATGTCACGATATGTTGTTTACTACCACACAATCAATCACATTTTATCCTACAAATTCAATAATCCGATCGTGCTTGAATTAAAACGATTAATTAAATAGAAAAACAGATTTAATGGAACCGTACTAGACGTAACGATTTTTTTTTACTTTAAAAAATCGTACGTATTTGAAGTCACCTTAACCGCATTTAACACGCCAGATATAGTCATTCGGCTAAATATACTTCTCTTTCCTTTAACCATACACGTGAAAGGGGAACAAATAAACAGCCTCAGACGAAATTTGATTAAACTCTAGAGGTATTTAAAAAAATAAACTCCTTGGGAGCAGAGAGGAAAGGCGTATGGTTAGTTAGTTCGGTTCGGGGAGCCGTGTGGGGGGAGGGGGAGGGGGGGAAGCTAAGAAGAAGAAGATGTGGTGAGAATAGGGTGGAAGGGAAGGAGAGAAGCAATTGGCTAAGTGGTAGGGACAAGAGGTAGGTCTATGGAGTGGAGAGAGGAAAGAAACTCTCTCTCTCTAGTAGACAAGAGGATTCCGTAGGTTTACCGTATTGTTAAGCGGGCGAACGAGTTGGGAATCAAAAGAGCGTGGGAATTCGAAACAAAGGAAAGGCGAAACTTTGTTGACCCCGCACGCGCCAATGGATCGGTAGAATGGAGTGGGAGACTATTCGATAATGCTTGATTCAAGGACAGAGGGCGCGCGCCGGGGAAATGTGCGAGGAGCTATCGAACGATTTTATTTCTCTCTACATTGAAATCGTATTTAAATTGATTTTAATGGCGCTTTCGTGTAATTTTTTTCTCCCGACGAAGCTCGCTTTTTTTCGAACCGAAACTTTCATTTTCTAATTTTAGGTTTATTTTTGCAAAGATTTATGTGTTTCGACTGAAATTTCACAGACTTTTTTTTCATATTTTGCGTAGCCATGGAAACTGAGGTGATTGTAAAAAGATTATCAATTTTAAATCAACTTTAACTCACCATGTTTTAGTTTATTTGTGTATGAAAACATTGTAATCAAAGGACGAATTCTTCCCTGCTTATAAATAATCTTGTGTCAAATAAATTCCGACGATTTAGTACATTAAGTAACTATGTAAACATTGCCGTGGTGAAGCTATTCAATTGATAACTTATTGTTAGTGAGCTAGAAAGTTGTATACATTAGTTCATTGACGAACAGGCATGAGGATAACTAAGTCGTATTTTAAATTCGCACCTAGTATTTGTAAAGTATTAATTGGTTTTTTCAGCATTATAAACTGAATTACAACGATGATTTGAGCTAGATAATTCTTCTTTGACCATATCTAATGTTATAAATGTAATATATCACTAAAAATAAATCCAGATGTTATTTTGAATAGATTTCATGTCTATATCCTGAGAAATATCTTTCGGTTTAAACAAATATTTGGACAAATTAATCGATCGTCTTTATGAAAAACTGTCTATTTTTGTAATATTCTTGGCATACATTTTTTACATCTTTCACTTGAATCGGAATCAGTATCAAAGTTTTTATTGGAAAATAATTTTTTTCTTACAAGATATCTGTAAAAATATGACTTATTGCGCAAATAGTTATTTCAAGGTCTTAATTCGTGAATCGATCGTGATTTTTTTTAGAACAATAACAATGCGTATTTTACTTTATTGCCACGGCTAGTAAAATCTATCTTCTAGTTTCGGTTCATTCCATAAAATCTTGCTGGATTGCTGTAGAATGCGTAATATATATGATGATGACAACTGTGCAACGGTTTGCGCCTAACTTAAACCGATTTGTTTCCCATTATGTCAACGATAGTATCCGTTCGAGTACTTCCGAGTAGTAAACTAAATTTTCAAACATAATCCCAAGAAATCCTCAAGCGTTTCACGCCGTTTTCAAGACGCGACGAGAACCCTTAAAACAAAAGATGTTGACAAAAAAAAGAAAAAGAATCGCGCGGAGTGACTGAGTGAGAGAGAGAGAGAGAGGGTGAGGGAGTATGGGGAAACTGGTGAGATGGAAGGAAGGAAGCTAAATGTGGCGGTGGATAAGGAGGACGTAGGAGGAGAAGAAGAGAATAGTGGGTGGCAAATTATCCTTTTTCAACTCCCATGCCCTCTCCACCGCTTCCCCTTTCTATTTACTCCCTCTCTCCTTTTCTCCTTCTCCCTCTCTCACCCACCCTCACCACCCCTTCCTCCCACACTCCACCCGCTCGCAATTACGCTCAAACGGAGCTTCTTGAATTATTACCGACCCCGTAATAATACCTCTGAAAAGGAAAGCGGAGTGGTAAGGACGGAGTATGAGAGAGAAAGGGGAGATGGAAGAGAGAGAGAGAGAGAAGGGAAGGGAGAAAAAGAGGAGAGCTTGAATGTTTGAAGTGGTGCAATTAAGGCGCAAAAATCTTTTATTTTTTTCTCCCCCATTCTCTTTCCTTTCTCGATTCTTCCCCTCGCTGCTTCTCCTCCTCCTCCTCCCTTTGTTTATTCTTCCCTCCCTAACTGTGCTCTCTCCCCTCCTCTTTTCTTCCTCGCTCTGCCCTTCAGCTTCGCTCTCTCCGGTGGATTTCCCTCTCCCGCCCTTCCACCTCCCCACCTCCCGAACAAACCGAACCCTTTTGCATCCCTCTCTCCCCTCCCTCTCTTTCTCGTTCCTCTCCCTACTTCCCCTTTCCTCCACATAACCCAAGACTTTCTTCCCTTATACGCCCCCACCTGCCATCTGAGAAGACTTCATCCAACCTTATCTCTCTCTCTCTCTCTCTCTCTCTCTCTCTCTCTCTCTCTCTCTCTCTCTCTCTCTCTCTCTCTCTCTCTCTCTCTCTCTCTCTCTCTCTCTCTCTCTCTCTCTCTCTCTCTCTCTCTCTCTCTCTCTCTCTCTCTATATATATATATACACACACACATATATACATATACATATATATATATATACACACACATACATACTTCCTTCGAGGGTTAGGGATGGGCTAAGGAGGGAGTTATCCTTATTCAGCCATCTCCTCCTCCATCTCGCGTAAACTATCCCTATCCTCCTCCTACAAACCCTTCAATACACAGCTGTACTGCCCTCTTACGCCCGGCTCTTGCCCTTCAAGGTCTTCCTCATCCTCCCAAGTTACCCTTAGTTACCTCATCATGTGTCTCTCCCACCCCTCCTTCGTCTTCTCTACGTCTCACTCTCATTTTTTTTCTTTTTTGTTTTTTTCCTCCTCTCGGCACGAGTTCTCTCTCTCTATCCATTCCCTGAAGAGCCTCTGTTATCCCAATACTTTAGAAAAATCCTTTCACCTTCTGTCCCAAACCGTCTTATTTGTCTAAGTGATTTTTTTTTACTCCCGCAGAATAGGAATGGGTGGACCAAAATGGAATTATCGAGCTAATATATGTATAAATATATACAGGGTAATTTATATATTTATCTATTTATTACCGCGGTCTTATTTTAACCTTTACGTGCCAGTAGCCTTCTTGATTTTAAAGCAAAATAAGCCACTTTTTTTTAATCAGTTCGGATTGTTCTGAGAGGCTCAGTCTTTCAGCGTTTAAATTCACTTCCAAGTAGATTAACGAAAAGGTGTACTAAAAGAGTCAACAACTCGGGCATATTTTAGTTAGCTTATAAGCAACTTATTCGACTAACTTGTAAAGAGGAAAGAAATCTTAAGTTTCGTTTTTGTAGTTAACGCCCTTTCAAAAGCTGTGTAAAAATTCATTAATTAGTTAGATTTAATTCTTATTAAAAATAAATTTGCTTTAGAAGATTTTTACATTATTTTCATCCATGTAAATTTTTAGCAGTACTTTTTCAGTACGAATAAATACATTTTAAAATATTTCTGTTTGAAAAACAGGCAATAAAATCAGATCTTGCTAGGGGCGTTTTATTAGGATGATCTTGTTGAAGTACATAACTTTTCTCTGACGAAATGTTTTTCGGATTTAATGTTACCAATTTTGAATGAGTTCAATAACCATTTTAATTTAATTTTTCAATGCACGAATATAGTTTTAGACGTAATAATCACAAATTCACACTTAAATGAGTAAAAAAAACGTAATCTTTGATCCAGTTCCATATCTCCGAGGTTATAATAACATTTTTTGTGTCAAAGATTACAATGGGAAATGATATTGACAGTATGTTTCCAGTTTCTTGTGCATAAAATAAAATTCTGTTACCACTACCAGAATAAAACGGGCAATTTCAAACACACGCGTAAAAAATATAAATAGCTTTAATATACGGAATTCCGCCCAGAAAAAAAAAGTCAGCGGGAAATAGATTTCTTTTCGTAAACTATAACGCTTACTAAAAAAAATCTGATGTGGCCAACACATGACTTTCTCCATATTTGGGGTATAGATATTTAAATTATTATGAATAGCATTATAACGGAAAATTATTATTTCGTATCGTAAAAGAATACAGTCCTCCGTATTGCCGTAAATTAGGTATATTTTGAAAATGTTTACAGAATTCACCGCTACACGGTGGTGGCGCTGTATACTGGAAATTTACGAAAAAGTTAAATAGTCTAGGGACCTCAAAACGTGTATTTCCGTTGAAATCTCGAAGTCGATTTTTTTCGTCATCACAATACTTCCCCATTACTAGGTATGGAGAAAGTAAAAAGTAAGTAAGTGTTGGTCTCTAAAACAGAGGTCTCGGTCGACGCGATCCACGTCCGCTGGGAGCTCGAGGAATGTGGTCAGGGCAACGCTAATGGTATGATAGCGAGTATAGAGGGGAGGAGGCAGCGTGGGAAGAGAGTAGCGGGGAGAGAGTGGGTGGGAGAGAGAGAGAGAGAGAGCTAAACGAGATGTGGTCAGAAGAAGCCTTTCGTTGTGGTTTTTGTAAGAGGTAGTAAGTGGGGGTCAGCGGTTGCATGAAAAGTTCATCGAGCAGGGATGATGAATAAGAGATGAAGGAGTTCTAAAACGCCGTGGTCTACCAAGTCTCTTATTCGTCAATTTTCCAAACCACTATAAACAATTTACCAAAGCGCTATAAGGCGTGTCGGAAACTACATCTTTTTCGTCCTCGATGGTATGGGCGTTATTCGAATTTTCTTAGGTATAAAAGGGGGACCTTTTCTTTCTTTTTAAGGCCGAGGTTTTAAAAACAACTATGGAGAAAGTGACGAAAATTTTCAGCCCATGTGCGGTATATTGGGGATTTTATATTCCGTTGGAATAAAAATTTTTGATGATCCGTCTTTACAAATTTCCTTTTTTGTATATGCGTCGTTATTCATTGTTTCCTGTAAATACACCCTACTCTATAACCCTTATTAGATAAAATGAAACCGAACTAAAACAGATGAAACCAAACTAAAACAGAAATTAGTTGAAACTCGTATGGATGTGTTCAGAAATTCCTTTGTCAAATACAGATTTTTTTGTTAAATTTTAGCTCCGTTTTCGTTTGCGAGTTTTTTCTCATAGCTGACCATACCGTACACCAAAGCAAATAGCAATTGTTCGCATAATTGACGTGTATTTGAACTGCTTCCACCTTTCCGGAAAGAGTAAATCGTGCGGATGAATAGATTAATTAATCACATCTGTAGTGTGCACCATGCTCGATATTTGATTTACCCGTAGTGTTCCACTGGAGAATGACCTCTCGAATTATCTCTCTTTCGCTGAGTATTTTCCCCAATCGAGTATAATTTCATTATTTGATTTACTATGTCAACTGCCTAAAGGCAATATCCGACCTCAAAACATCAAAAACCGTTATGCAGTAAAGAATCAGGAAGAGAAATAATTGGGGAATTTTCTATTTGAACGTGCTTTAATAAGCGTTTGGAAGTGAACAGGTAACGGCCGCCCTTAAATAATTAAAATCAGTTTTAATATGCGAGCGTTAAATATTAGAATTTTTCCAGTACGTGAAACATAATCCTTTTCTCGATGAGCTTCCGGAATAAGGTCGCTCTTTAATCATTCACTCGCGCATTCTCTATTTTTCTGCAGGATACCGCACATGTGCATATGACGCCCGCCTGATCTTTTTACTTGATTTCCTCAATTTATGAGATCCTGTCAAAATTTTAATATTAAATTCTCCGAAAAATTTAAAGACTAAAATGAACAAGAAGGATAATAATTCTGAATTTGCTTTTGTTGTATTTTACGTTTTATAAAGACTTATTTAACAAAATTAAGTAAGGTTAGTTTTAATAAAATTACTTTTTAAACGTGTCAGACAAACGAACAATTGTCATTCATGTTATTCTAAATGTGATTGTAATTTATTGAATACACAATCACGTTTAGGCACACTTTTAGTTTTTACTTCCTCCATATACGTAGTATAGAGAAAGTATTGTTTTCATGAAAAAAATCGACTTCTAGATTTGAGCGGAAATACACGTTTAGACTATTTTCGCAATGATGTCTGTGTGTGCGCGCGTGTGTGCATGTGATTGTGATTGTGGGCGCTCTAACTAAGTACTTGCCATATCGTTAGCAAACTTCATATATAACACTTTAGCATGAGCACGAAGAACTGATTAGTTTTTGTACATTAACGGTTAACCGGAAGTCTAGGTTTATTCGAAACCCGATTCGGTTTTTGCGATATTTCTCCGTTTAAACATCATTATTGTATATACAATTCTATACGAAGGTTATATATGTAATTTCCTACAACTTTCATTTGAAAAAATTTTCCGTATCAGTTATTGTTTAGAAATTATTTATAAATAACCGGTTTTTCGGTTTCCCTCAAATATATCCTTAAAACATCGTTATTGGACCAAAGTTATAGAGAATAATATTTCTTCCAAGTTTTGTTTGAAACAAATTTTCGTAGAACCTTCCATTTAGTAGATAATTAATTTATTCGTAAATTTCCAGGACACAGTGCCCGACCATCTAGCGGTAAATTCTGTAAACATATTCAAAATATAATTTACGCAATAAGGACCACTGTATTCTTTTACGATACGAAATAATAATTTTGCCTTATAATGCTATTCATATTAATTTAAATATCTATACCCCAAAAATGGAGAAAGTCACGTGTTGGCCACATCAGATTTTTTTGGTATAATATGGTAACTAGAAGATTTAAATTTCATATTTAAAATAATTTAAGTAATATATTTTTAACTCTAACGTTTATTTCCTTTGAAAGGATTTTTGACAGAAAGTGTATATTCGCTAATTTCTTAATATGCGAGCGAACTTCAATTAAACCAGTTTAAATTGGTGCAGTTACATAATACGATAAATATGTGAGAAAATCACTGAAGATATTCCTGCTCTCCTTATTACTTTCTCCATACGTAGTAATGGGAAAGTATTGTATTCATGAAAAAAATCGACTTTCAACGGAAATACATGTTTTGAGGTCCGTAGAACACGTTTAGACTATTTTCGGAATGATGTCTGTGTGTGTGTGTGTGTGTGTGTACGTGTGTGTGTATGTTAGTGTGGGCGCTCTAACTCAAAAAGTACGTGCCATATCGTTACCAAACTTCATTTCTAACACTCTTACATGAGCACAAAGAACTGATTAGTTTTTGGACAATAACGGATAACCGGAAGTCGAGGTTTATTCGAAACCCGATTCGGTTTTTGCGATATTTCTTGGTTAAAATATCATTATTGTATTTACAATTCTAAACAAAAGTTATAGAGAAGTAATTTCCTACAACTTTCATTTGAAACAATTTTCTATTGTAGTTATCGTTTAGGAGTTATTTATAAATAACCGGTTTTTCGGTTTCCGTTAAATATCTCCTTAAAAACATCGTTATTGGTAATCTTCGTAAGGACCAAAGGTGTAGAGAATAATATTTCTTCCAAGTTTTGTTTGAAACTAATTTTCGTAGAACCATCCATTTTGGATATATTTCGATTTATCTTAATACCTGTATACAGCGCCAACACCATGTAGCGGTGAATTCTGTAAACATTCAAAATATACGTAATTCACGGCAACAAGGACGTGTCTTCTTTTACGATACGAAATAATAATTTTGCCTCGTAATATTATTCATAATAATTTAAATATCTATACCCCAAATATGGAGAAAGTCATGTGTTGGCCACAGATTTTTTTTCAATATATTTAGTTGCATCGATGATCTCGCCGTTACCATGAAAAAATAAAGATGTGAAGCAGCGAACAACTCCTTTCAAGCAGTTTGTTCATAGGTTTCGTCATCGGTACAGTAATTCCTCGTATAACGCATAGCGCGATTTATGTTTCAGGGAACATTTTTCACATAAAGCGGCCATCCCCGCAATAGCGCGCAAAAACTCGAGTGGCGTATTAGTCCTTCGCAGAGCGCCGTAAGTTGATGTAAATCAGTAGTGTCCAATCCCATCTCCACTCCCCACTTGTGGCGAATGGGCAGTTAATTTGTGGCGAATTGATGTTCACCGTCTACAGTCGACCATTATTGTTTCTTGAGTAAACCACAAAGTAGTAATATGTTTTTCATCGGGGCGTGTAACTTTTACATACCACAACATTTTCTCAAAGTAATACAAAATATTGTGTCTTGTAAATACTACTTAAAACCAATAAGTACAACGCTAAAGTGATACATAAACATAATTCGCGCGTTATATCAACAATAAGTTTTCCGGAAGTGGGAGTTCATTCCTATAATTTTTGCCGTTTTCCCCCAGTATCTTCGTCAAAACGTAATTTATGTAAATTATGAATATTAAAAAGGTCATAGGAAATGTTATTTGCGACAAATTATGTGTGTGAAAAACCAGCCGAAAACGCAACTTCCCTGTTTTCCATTACACATTTTTACTGGGAAATTTTTCCCCGCTTCAGGCGTTTTCGCTTTTAGAGCGGAAGTTTACACAAACGTGACTATGGCGTTATACGAGGAATTACTGTATATGGAATATTTTATCATGATTGTATAGTTCAGTGGCCCTCCCGAATAGAAATCTTCGGAGGCTGCTTCCATACATTTTTTACAATACTTTTAACACTAGGAATACCGGACGCCGTCAATTGACGGTTTTCGGTTTTCGCAGCGCTGCAACTCTTGCACGACTGATCGTAGATTTCTTAAATTTTCTGACTTTTAATATTTTAGGCTAATGTTCTTTTTGCGCTGTGTTGTAATTTTTTCTCCGCTTTAGATTCTTCATAATAGGATCTTTTACCTCCTAGCACCACGACCCGTCAATTGACGGGTAGGCTATTTTTCTACCCCTTTTGCCTTTTTATGGAGGAATTTGGACGCTTGAATATTGTTCACCGTCTGACAATGTTCCATAACGTATTTTGGTATGCAAAAAAATCGTATTTGACTCTAAAAATGACGTATCTCGCGTTATTATGAGTAATAAAGGTGTCTTTTCAAATGGTTTTATTTCATACTATCAGAATTTCCCCTTGAATTTCAACGATTTAGTGAAGCTACTACAGCACAACATACAAACTCTTTAAAATACCTATACAGTAGATACCTTTTTAATTACAATTAGCTTTTCTTAACAGTTAACCATATTTGCTTGTAACAATCGGTTTCCGAACGTATTGCATTCAAATATAACGATAATTGTATTTCCTATCACATATATATATATATATATATATATATATATATATATATATATATATATATATATATATATATCACTTTCGCCAAATCTAGCTTCATTTCTTGTGTAATTATGCCTATGAAATGTTTACATTTATGTCTGGTAAGCAAGAAACCCGTGAAAAAGCAACGTAGTTGTCCATGATTGAACACTGACTAGTAAATATACACCAGATACGTGAGCTTATTTACGTTAATGAACATTATAATGTAGAATATAATGATTTTACTTACAAAAAATTTAAGATTCCAGTATTCAATAGACGAAAGAAAGTTCAATTACTTCATCAATCGTTATAAACGCTTCCTGAATAATATTCTGTATCTATTTACGTTTCTATCCATATACATCGATCGTTTCGTTGCTTAAACAAAAGTGCGAATCGAATAACGCTAAACTTTTGTCTGTTTGTAAGCTTCATTGAAACTAATTGAATCGGAGGTAACAATGACGGCCGCCTTGGCAACGCCCGGAGAGAGTACGAAAAATCCACAAAATTTCGAAACAAAAGGCGTATTTCTGAAAACCTCCACCGTGTTACATGTAAAATTCGCTGGAATAAGATAGTATAGAGTTTTATTCGTCGAATAAAGCAAAAAACGAAAAAAATCGGTTCATATTTTGAAGGAAGAATACCTTGCAAGTCAAGAAATGGATTTATACGTGTTATCTTATGGGAAAATTTTAGTCCCCTATATTGGCAGCACTGATTAATCCCGGTTGACCAAACCTTGACCATTCACTAAGTTAGGATGTAAGGAAGAATCGTACCAAATTTGGTTATTCTAGCTTTTACCGTTTAGGAGGAGTTCCATGAACAAACACACAAATACACAAACACAGAAATACACAAACACACACTTCAAAATATACTATAGTAGATATGCGATACGAAACCTCAGTTGGAATAGTGCTCATGTGAACGTGTAGTCCGTAATTCGGCTTTTTTTATGCAAAGCTAGAGCAAGGAAGTATCGAGGGGAACTCTTCTGGGCGGGAGGGCGAGAGCGCGTTTTATTTGCGTATTCGGATGTTATCTAAGCAAATAATATCTCAGAACATATGATAAAATCAAGAACATTGTAATTTTATCATTCTGAATGGGTCTCATCTTTGCCACGAGAAAAATAAATTTGTTTCGTTTACTGTAAACTCTCCGTTTTTCTTGCATTGTACCTTCTCTGCCCAAAAAATAGGCTCTAATGCGGTGAGACGACTCAAATGGATGAAACTCATAAAAATACATCTTATTTATTGAAAACCAACACATTTATATTAAAAATAGGAGTCAAAAGCGAGAAATTCCTCCACCCGTCAATTGACGGTACCCGGTACTTGCAGGCAGGCGGCTGACCCCGGTACACCTAGTGTTAACGTACTGTTGGCTTCGGTGGAATTTCTTGATAGACGCTGTTGTGGAAAATTCTTGTAGATTGGCTCTTGCCATTTGCACGGACATGGCATATTTCAGTGGTTCCCAAACTTTTTCGTGCCGCGACCCAATTGATTAAATATTTTTTGTTGCAAACCCCTTCTATAAACACGTTCTGGGCACACTCACCTTGTGATTCGACATCATCTTATAAATTAAAATGTAGTAAGTATTATTTAGCACTCATTGAATTAATGGTATTGTTCAATGATCAAATTCTACTACTCGATACAGTCATACTAACGTATCTGTTTGAAGCAGGGTAGTCTATCACGTGAATCATTAAATAGTCAATTTCTAATTTAGTTACAATTTCTAAATATAAGTTGTATGTATTGCAGACTAAACTTATGTTAGTTATTTTCGATCGTCATATTCCTTTGGGACTAAATTTTTCTTCAAATACTACTTTCGACTACGTTATTAATACTAATATTATGAGCACACAAAATATACGATGGTATTAGCACGACTGCAGCTGCGGATCGGCTCATACCCAAGCATTCTCACAAATGAATAATTTTTTAACACTTCCATTACTTCAAAGGGAAAATGACAATTTCAGATAACGATATGTCATCTTAATTTCAATAGTTTAAATGTAAAATTTACTACTTTATTATTGTCACCTTTATTAGTGTTGTAAAGAAGCAGGAAAGTGTCTCTTTTGCCTTTCTTCCATCGATTGATATTTTATGCACAACTAAATTCCTTTAAATGCAACTATATAATTAGTAATCCTACATTACGGATACTTCTGCCAAACTCCTTAAAATTTTTCGACATTTTCAAAAGGGTGCGCTAAGCACCACTTGGGAAATGCTGATATACATAATAGGTATAACTTTGTTGCGCTCTCTCGATCTCGTTAAACAGGGTTGAAATTCTGTACAGGTAAAAAGCTTGAGAGCAAAATATTCACACAAATAAAAACGAGCCTAAAATATTTTTAAATCCCCCTTTTGAATTCAAAAAACAACATACCAAGAACTCGTTTGATCGCATATTAGAGAGCAATCATTCTGGAAGTTATATATTTAGCTTCTATGCGCAAAGAAGCGCAATCAGCATTTAGCTCGTACATGGTTAACGGTATAATCTGCCTAAAGTCTTAGAGGAAACCTTCAAATTTTCATAGCCAGTGGTCGGTCACACCTATCTTTTTTTAATTGCGGGTGCCGAAATGACCTTTTAACCTTTCGGGTACGTAGCCAGAATTTGCAACTAACTTGACTTCCCCCTCGTCGATTATCCTAGCCAAGGAATCCAAGTAGGGGCTACTGTAAGGGTCAAGAACGTAGATGGAGGGTGGCGCGGGGGTGTGGAGAGGGAGAACGAGGAAGAGAAGGGACGCGATGCTGGTGTGCGTGAGGGTATACGCAGTTGGGAGGGTTATTGGGGGAGGAAGAAAGTGACGAAGGGTCCGAACGGGGAAGAGGTGCAAGGGGGGGGGGGGGATGGGGGATGGTGAGGTGGCGTGTAGCGGAGTGGAACTGCGAGGAGAAGGATTCCAGGATCCATATGATGGATGCCTTGGTTGCGGCGAAAAAGGGTTGCCGTGGTGATAGTACTCGGCCAGGTTGTCATGGTCTCCGCTGCGGCTTGGACCCTTCAGATCGGAGGCCACATCCTATACCTTCCCTTCCTTCCCCTGCTCCCCCCCTCTCTCTCTCTACACCCTACTACTCTCCTCTTTCTCCGTGAAGGGTCAGAAGCAAGGTTGAGAGAGAGAGAGAGGTCGCAACGCGTAGGTAGGTTCTCTCCTTCCGAGGGATGTCCGTGCGGTTACTTTTACCGTTTTCACGGTTGCCATGGAGGTAGGAATTCCTCGCCGCCTTCACCCTTTCTCCGTTCATTTCTCTCATATCGCAGCCCTTCATTTCCTCCTTTGACCTCAAGGTTATACCTTTCTTTAACCGCCCATCTCTCCATTTCTCTCGTCCACGATCACCTCGTCTTCCTCGGCCTCTCTCCCGCCTTTCTCTCTCCCGCCTTTCTCTCTCCCTGTCTATACATATCTTGCCCTTTCTTCTTGCTTACTTTCACCTTATATATTTACTGTCTTTTCTTGGCCTCTTCGTTTTATATGATACTGAGCATCCGTCGTGGGCAGTTTTGTTTGTGTTTAGGCATGTGACTGTGTGCGTTTAATTTTGCCTGCGTGGGATTTACTAAATATTGCAACACCCGTGTCTCTCCCGCATGAAGTTGGAAAGAGTTTAATGGGAGTTTCTAGACGTCTCGGGTACACACTTAACAAGTCGGCAAAACTTATTTTTTACAGGATAATGAAAGTTACTGCGTGAGAATTCTATACGGAATTCACAATTCCCTGCGAACTAAATTTAATCCGTATTCGGATTGTTTATGTGTGCTGGAGTTATTATTCGTAATATAGGAGATTCTCAAGATGTTCGTTGTATGGGTAGATTAATTCATTTTATACCTTTAACTTCTGCTTGTTTTAATGTTTCTAATTTGGCTTTGTGTGGAATACCTTTTTTGGCAGGATTTTATTCTAAGAGATCTGCAATTATTAGTGATGCACACACACACATATATATATATATTCCTATTTTCCGCAGTCTTCATGTCTTTCCCTCTTCCATTTCAAGTCGTTTACCAGCTGAAACCTTTTCCTACCTTTCTCTTTTTCCATCCAGTTTTCCTTCTAGCACTTCTTTAATCATGCACACTCCCTCAGGTAATGCCCAATCCAGTTCGCCTTCCTCTTTCTGATAGTCTGTATAATCTTTCGCTCCTCTCCTATTCTTCGTAGTACTTCTCGTTTTTCACCATATCTGTCCATTTTCTCTTCAGCATTCTTCTCCATGTCCACATTTCGAAGCTTTCCAAGTAATTAATTTCATTTTTCCTTAACGTCCATGTTTCTACCCCATTTGATATATATATATCCTTTATTTTCTTGTCGTTTCTTCGATTTATTTTATGAAAAATAGTGTTGGTGATGAGGTAAAATTTGATTATTTAGATTCAGCCCCGTAACTAGATATTTTAGCGCCCGGGGAAAACTACTAAATATGCGCCCTCCCCCGTCAAGAAATTATTTTCTCTAGTTTATTTAGTTACTATTTGGATTTGCTTTGTTGTGCCCGGGGCATATGCCCCGCTTGCTCTGCCTTTGTAACGGCACTGTTTAGATTGCAGTTTTTAAAGCGAGTTTCGACATTGATATTGTACCTGGCAGGAGGCATCAATATTGCAAACTGCCACTGAAGGAGTCAAAAACTTATATCTGACGGTGGCCAAGTTTGAGTATTATTTATGGGTATACGCAGCTTTTTGTGCTCGCCATCGACTAGAAAGCGTTTTTAAATATAATGACAAACAAACAATCGTTCAGTTCTTATACATAAAACATTATCACATTATTGCATATTATTTACTCAGCCTATGATTGCCTAGTTCGAATTACTCTTCCACCTCATTGCTGCCGTACATAGAAATGAGACGTACCCACTTGGCCCTCGAGCTGCGTTTGATATTCCCGTTCTTATGTGATCGTAGAGTTGAATAATCGATAAGAAGTGTCTTTTTTTCCATTTTATGCTTGCCACAAATGGAGATTTTTTTAGTTACCTCAGAATCTGCCGAAAGCTAATCGTTTGTAATATTATTTTATTCCAGATTTATTTAAACGTTTAAATAATTTTCAATTAACATGATTAAAGCCTAAAAAGAGAAAATTTGATTATTTAAAAAAGTACGTTATCTTATATTTTAATTCGAAAATACGTATATTAGAAAAATTAATATTTACCAATAACCTTTAAAGAGTCGTTCTTATATAATTGTTATAAAATTCTATTAATTGTATCCCAAAATCCGTAGCCCAAATGGAAACTCCACATGAGAGGAAATATCTAGGATACGTTTCACATAAATTAAAGGTTAAATCCGAAATGCGTAATTGAGTTTTATTTTGCAATTTTGAACTAAAAAATCCTTAAAACTAAAAAAAAATTTTTTTCACACATTCTATAGTTAGTATTTAAATTCAAATAAAAATCACTTCAAGATTCAAGGGTTAAAAATTTAATGATTTGTATTAACGAGTTTTCTAAAAACTAGTGCGTTATAACAAAGATCATACATTCAGGTTTTTGCAGTAGGTACTCTACTTATGAATGGACGTTTTGTATTTACCGAGTTTGCACTGTCGAAGTTTAAATGCATATAGCAATTCTGTATATTAAAAATCGTACTCATTAAAAAAATAATCAGTACCCAAACTTGAATACATCTTTTAATTTTAATTTATTTGATTGCTATATCACGATTTTCATTCATTTCAAATAATTTTTATATTAAATATGATATGGTATATTTGAATTACTGAGTAAAGCGACTTTTTAAAATTTAATAGTTGGTTTAATATTTATGAATTACTTGGGTAGAAGACTTAGCTTATATTAGTTGACTGTTACCAAAAATAATATTTTTTAATTATTCACGTTGCTATAATTTTCATTATTTTAAAAGTTACTGATATTATATATTAAGAGTGTTTCATGGAATTAACATGAACATAAATTACATCTACTATGACAGCTGTTACACCGAGTATTATTTTTTGGAGATTTCTTTTAAAAACAGACGTTCTCATTCCTCCCAGAAACATTTCGGATAAAGTTATTAGCATCAATCAAATTTTCTAACAGACTAACAAAAAAAGATGAATACAAAATCCACGACAAGAGACAGAAAATATAATATTTTCTCTAACATTCTCTTATAAAAGAAGATCCACGAGAGGAACAAGAGTAATTTCTCCGAATTATTTCCGTCGCGCGCTTAAATCGTCCTATCAGGTCGCGATTTGTTCAATTCCGCAGCGATGTTTTTTTATTAATACATCCGCTTCAAACGACGTAACTCGGGATTCGTGAAATAAAATGGGACGCCAACAAATTCGGACACCCTCGATTAAAGAGGAGTGTCATCTCAGGGACGAAAAAAATTTATAACGAACGAAGAGCCTATTTATACATATTTTTCTTACCGTGACAGGACACCACTTCCGATTCTCCGAAGAAGAAGGGAGGAGGGGGGGGAAAAGATTGAAAACCATCAGCCGTGTCTGAGGAAATGAGTTCCCGATTATGAGATATTATGAATGAACGAAAAACGTCAAGAACATTCGTGGCCTTAGGGAACGAGAGATATATAAAGAGAGAGAGGGAGAGAGAGTGAGAGAGAGAAAGATAGAGATATGGAAGAATTGGTTCTAAGCACAAGACGAAAAAGGAGAAGAAAATCCCCCTTGACCCTCTGATCGTGGGAGAATAGAGAAGCGTCACATCATCTCTCTGAAGACGACCTCTTTTTCCTTTATCCTTCGCGTTCTTTCCCGTTCTCTTTCTCCCCCTTTCCATCGAGCCGAGGAAAGGGGAAGAGCGATATTTTTTTCTGAATAGGGAGGAAGATAGTGGGTGCATTTGAGGTCGAGCCTTAAGCAAGCCGAAAATTGACGTGGCAGCTGAGAATGTGGGAGGGAAGCCGATTTGGTTTTCTTCAAACCGATCGGAATGGTCACGCGAACTCCTTCTGTCACGAACAATGCTATAGGAGAGAGAGAGAGTGGGAATATCCCTCCTCCGTACACCTTTTTACCTTCGCCTCATCTTTCCCTCTTGGTGAGGTCTCTCCCCTGGATAGATTATATTCCTCTTGATCCTTGTATACTTATGTATATTTACAAGTATATCGCAGCACCTTTCATTACAGGGAACTCCAAGGCCAATTCAGTTCTTCGTGAAGGTGGTCGCTCTCTTCTTCTGTTTCTCTCTAACCCTCTGATGAATTATTCATTCTCATATTGGTATGATTTTAGTTTTTTCTCTTTCCCGCGTTTCCTCGAGAATTAAGTTAAAATGACCTTATTCGGGGATATTAATCAATCCTTTTTTCTCTTCGTGGGCTCTTGAGAGTCCGAAGCGGTAAGGTTTTGTACCCGTTACTTGTGGACGATGTCTGTGAACAAATTGTTTTCTATGCAGGCTAGTTTCCGATTTATATTTGTAAAGCGAGGTAATGTTTTGTGCGGGCTAAGCATTATGTAGCTTTGACTAATATCATTTCACTTACAATAGTTCCCAAATTTATGGTTAGGAATAATTTTTTTGCGAAAATGTTATTTTGGTTTTATTTCGAACTCATAATTCATAGGTGTATATATAGTTACATAGTTAGTATTTATAGTTAAATAATTTTAATTTATCTTAAATTAATTTTTATATGCTACAATAAATTGATGTTTAATCCAGCGTGTAACATTCAATTAAAAGATATACGAGTAGGTATTTCCAAAAATGATTATCATGAAAATACATTCCTTTAGTTACGGAATTAAGCTAATTAAAAATAATATATTATAGAAAATGATAATTAAAAAACATAATTCTTTTTTAAGAACATCAATACCGATACTTTGAGTACCTTTTCTTTTATAAAAATGTTCAGAAATGCCACATTCTGTGTTTTTTTATTTCAACGCCGTATAGCCCAGATCAATGAAATCTGTTCACCAGTTCCACTAAAGATTTATGATGCATGGATCGATTTGAAAATATCGAATCGGATTTTCACATACATAAAATTCCATATCTCTAAGGTCATTACGCAAACTTATCTCGACAACAGATTTAAAAATCTTTAATTGCATATATATATAAATTTGCGAGGAAAATATTTCCTCATTTCTTCCGAAAATTACGATCTGATCTCTTGATTTATCCACATGTATTAAATGCGAAAAAAATCGCCCTTTCGACAGAATGCTGTAATGAAAACCAGAAAGGGAATGAAAAACAATATCGCGCCCCAGCCATCCTCTTCTCCCATTCTGTATCAATCCGATGCCATCTTTCTCCCTTAACGCCATACCTTTCCCACACACCCCAATCCTCCTCTTCCTCCCCGATCGCACCTATACCTGTTTTATTTTCCTCCAATCCCTTCTCCTTCCTTTCTGATCCCTTCTCCACAACGTAGCTCTTCTCCTCCCGCCCCCATTCAGCCCGCCCCCCCCCCCACCGTCACTCCCGATACCTCTTCTCCCGCTCCCTCCAATCCACTCACTCCCGACCGCACCCACCCTGTACATCCCTCCTGCTCTCCTTCTCCTCCTACCTCTTCACCCGACCACATACAACCCGTTCCCTTACTCCTCACCGCTACACTTTTAAGCCAATCCCCTCTCCTTAACCCCAGAGGTCTCAGAAGGCTTGAAAGCCAAGCCGGAGACGTATAGAGGCTCTCTTGGAGACCCAGGATATCCCTTCAGCCCCAAGGAGAAAGCTGACGGGTGGTCGTAGGGGATGAGATGGACCAGCGAAGCTGGGAAGAAGGATACGCGAGAAAGGGCATTTTGAAAGGAGTAAAGAGTGAGTGAGAGAGAGAGTGAGGAATGGGGAGAGAGGGGGAGATGGAGGGGTAAGGATGTCCGGTCTGGAAGGAGGATGCCAGCAGAGGGGGTGGGAAATGAGGTAGGGTGAGGGATGAGGAGAGGGAGGAGGAGATTTAGGTGCATTTCCTGTGAACCCGTGCGGGGGGCAGAGTGAGCAGAGAGGGGACAGATTTATTGTGTTTGGAGGCTGGGATCGTTTGTCATGGCAATGGAAATTGATGATGCTCGATGGGAGGTTTAGAGGCCAGAATCGAGAGTGGGGAAGAGAGGGATGGTACGGAGAGAGGCGTGTGTGTATGTGTATGCATGTGTGCGTGTGTGTGTGTGTGGACAATAGGTGTTTGGGTATTGGTTTTGTACTCTCCGAAGGGGAAAAATTGAACGCGCAGAATGAGGAAGGGGACGGGAGGGTTTGAGTTGACCGTGTCCGCGTAATAGGTCCGAAGACCTAAACGTCGGGTTGCTATCTAGTTTTTTTTTGTATTTATCCGCCGGAGAGAAGCTTCGTCACTCTCCCGATGGCGAAAAAAATAACTAGAATTCCATGCATCCATCACGCTGCTTTCCCTTCTAGGGTCTGGGAGAGGCGTGCAATACGCACGACCGCTGAGCGATTGGTTATCATCCTTTACCACATCCGTGGTACATAAAGCGAGGCGTAACACGTGGGGCGGGAGAGGTATTTCGCGTCGTAGGTTTTTAGTTCGTTATTTTTAAAAATAGTGACTGATACATGGAATGTGATTCTTTTAGAATCTGCACGGTCACTTACTTACCGAGAGGATTGCGCATTTTTCTGTAAATCTTTTCGTTCTGGAAGTCGTAAAGCCAGAGATAGCAGCACATTCGATTCGTCGGAGAATAAATTTCTGCGGCTAAATTTTAATAAATGGCTACGTTTTTATATTTTTCATGTTTGTGTACATTGTTTTCTTTTCTTCAAAATGACTAGTCAGTTAATGCTGTAATATTTCGTAAAACACTCAGTATAATGTAATTTATTTCGTTTCGGAAGACAGCCAAGAGGTGTGCAAATGTACTGAAAAAAATTAAATAATAAATACTTTAAGTACCTAATGTTAAAAAAAAAACTTTAGAAATATATCTGTAATAATCTTGCTGTAATGATCTTGCTTTGTCTGCGTATGTAATTTTTATCGCATTTCGCGCTTGAGAAGTAACACGTTCGAGTTATTTCTCGGGAGAAATTGAGCATGAAATGCGTTCATTTCATTCATACTCTCTAAAGCGTAAGATTATCTGAAACGGCGAGTAAAATTTTCACGCTTTAAAAATCAATCCAACATATTCCATTTCACGTTAAAAAGAATTCCCCTTTTCAGGTGGCGTAATCGGAACGATTTTATTTCCTCTCGCCCTCCCACCACTAAAAAGGGGCATGATTTATAGCGGAATAGACCGTGGGAGTCTTAAAATTAATCGCGTCCCCTTTCCAGTTGAGCCGGAGAGTGAGTGGCCAATCTCGACCCAAAACACGAGTCGTGATCCCCCGCATCGATCTCAATCTTTTCTCCTTCCCGAAGATAGGTGGCAGTGTCATCTAAGACCACTACGGTTACGGCAACCTTCTTCCTCTCCAATCCTCCCTCTTCTTTCCAATTTCAAAATGGGGAGGGTTATTTTTTGTTAGAGGAGGACAGACGGAGAGAGAGAGAGAGAGAGATGGAACCACTCGTTATTTCATAGGAAAATGTCATTCGTCACCGGATGCTATTCGCTATTCCTCCTGTTATTGCACAAGAGTTTGAGTAATGCTGGTTACATGTCGCCCTGCCTATTGAATGCATAGGGTATATGCCTTTACGCAACTATATATTAAAAATCTCAAGGAAGGAATTTCTAGAGCATAAATATATATTAAATATACTATATCATATCTCGGTATCAATGCTGATCATTTAAAGAGGTCGCGAGATTTAATATGAATACGGGAACCTTGGAATTGTGTTTTTCGGAATAAATAAAGCAATTTGTAATTACACTCTTTAGGACAGGGATGCCCAAACGTTTTCATATCATGGGCTACTTTCATCCTGGTAATTGTCTTGCGGGATATTCATTTTTTAAAAAAAAGGGATTTTAAGAATGAATTATACTACAGATTTACCGCAAAATGTATTTATTATACATTGTACATCAAACAACATTATATAACTGATTAATTTAATTTAATTTAATCTTGATTTGCGCGATTATGGGCATATGTACACTTCATATCTTCAGCTAGTGAATGGTAATTGGGCATGTAACTAGAAAAAGAGAGAAGTAAACAGTCTTCGAGATGTTCATTTTGATTTAAGTTCATATTAGAAAATATAACTCCTTACACAGGCATATAAGCTTAATGCCTGGATGGATGCGTGGGCGACACAGACCCTCCTAAAGGGCGACCGGTCGCCAATGGGAGACGTAATGGGCACCTCTGCTTTAGGATATCCTTCTGATGTAGAGTTCTTTATTTAAATATATTGTTAAAATAAAATTTTTGTACTTTGTCTGATAATAGGATTCTGAATATTCTTGATTCCTTATTAAATTTTACGGTAAATACTAAGAATCCTACAATAAGTATATGTACCGAAGAGGAAATGCTTCATTTGTTTCTCTTTTCGCACTATAATATACTGAAAGTTGAAAAAATATATTAATAAAAGTACCTTTCTTCTTAAAAAATGTTTTTATCTTGTCTAATAAAGTAATTTTAAACCATGAAATAAAAAATATATGCGCTCAGGTAAATTTTTCCTTCCTGATACATTCACGAGTAATGCGAAATTGTAGGAATCCATACGCATGCAGGGAAATTGATGTAAATGTTCTTTAGACAAAATAAACAGTGACTAAGTGAAATCATTTTCCATTTAATATTACTAGACAGATATGAAAAACGCCACCATAAATTATATTATAACCAACGCTGTATTTTTTTTTGTTTCTTCTCATTTCAGGTTAATGGACCACCATCGATTTATCGATGGCACAATCCCATAATCGCTGCCCGCGAAAGAGGTGCTGATCATTAGGTGCCTCCTAAGATACCACACTCGCCGTTATGGACTGGAAAGGTGACGCTTTCGGAAGGCACCGTTCCAAAGGCATCTCTCGACCAACGATGAGAGCGGCCGCCTTCTGCTTCATGGTGGCAGTTTCCATGTTCCTGAAAGTAGCCAACGGCCTTGACATACGTGAGTACATTTGAATTAATTTAAAGGATTTTTTGTTTCTTTTTACTTGAAGTCTGAACTTAAATGGTTATTACATTTGAAATGTTGGCTGTTTTTATTCGAGGAAAAATTCATTGAGTTATCATTCAATGATGAAACATATTTCCTTTATAACCAGTTATAAGGGTCTTCCAGAATACGATACGAACCAAAAATATTATTTTGATATTTTTAACATGTTTTTCATCATAATATCCTTTGTAAGTAACGTTCCTGCGATTTAATTCAATTGCACTATATTTATGACAACGTAAATAATTGGTTGTAAGTTCTAAGTTGAAATAACACAGCGGGATCGTTGTTCCAGTAAATGACGTCCTTTTCCGAGAGATTATTCGAGCATGGAAATTTACTTGGCGGAAGAAACTGAGTCGCCGTAAACGCCTTGTAATCAAGGCATTCCTTCCAACAACCGAGGTACTAAATGAAATGCATTATTCCGCAATTCTAAAACGAGGTTTCCGTCTCTAAGGCTAGGAAAGCTGTGAAAGCATATTTTGCCTTCGCTAGCAGGCGGAAATGCTCCCCCTTTCATTCAACACTGACGCCGTATCATTTCATCGTGAAGAACAGTGAACCTGATCGCGGCAATTAAGTGAACGTATTCTAACGTAATGGAAATCCCATGTTAAAGTTTAATAGATGTGTAATAAAATTAAATTTTACCATTGGCAATATCGGGATTGTTGTTCAAGGTATCTTTCAGGGAAAATATAAAATCGCATTTTAATAATTAGTTTTACTGTCTTATTTTAATTGACCAACTCGTTAACACCGCTTGGGTCTATAAGCATGTATCTAACCGTAGTTGGGTAGAGTAAATTTTTCAAGATCATTTCTTCACATGGACTCAAACACGTATAGTTAATATGAAAAAATTCCAGTATCTATAACAAATAATATGTTAAATTCTAATTAAATATTATAAATTGATTTCTTGCCTTCGTCTCATACTAAAATCTTGACATGAAATATAAAATACATACTTAAAATAAAACGATTGAAATAAAACACGCCTCGATTAAAATTTCTATTGATTTTGCTGAGTTTCTCTTTGTAAGAAACGCAGAATGTGTATTTTAATAGTTTTCCATTTCTACCACCTATACAATTGCCCGTCACTAAATGTTTGCAGAAATTTAGTTCGAAATGTATCGGCCTCTTTTTATCTTGCCACCCTCTCAGCGTCTGATACTTTTCTCTTAGAATGAAACTATCGTCTCACGCAAGCATTAAGCTATAACGCGTAGAAATGCACGTAGAAGCATCCCAATAAATCACGATTTCGCGATGAGGAAGGGTCATCTCCCTCCGTCCGTCCGTATATTGCCCGAGGGCGCTTCCAGAGGGAAATGCAAAAACGTCTGGCCCCAAGTCTGCAATCTGGAGATAAGACACCGAAAGAGAGGAAAAAATAAGGAAGAAATAGAGCTCTAGTGAAATTTCCTCGACCTTTTGTTTTTACTTCTCTCCCTCAGTATTCTCAGGAATCCACCTCATTTCCTGTTTTTCCCCCTTATGTCATACTTAATTTACATTTATGTGCCGCCTTATTTTTCTTTCAACTCCTTTCAGTCTTTTCCAATCTCCCTTTTTCCAAACATTTTCCTCCGGTTTCCACTGCTTGCCTGCCTCCCTCCCTCCCTCTCTCTCTCACCTTCTTTCCCCTTCTCTCTCTCTCTCTCTCTCTCACTCCTACACCTACTCAGAATGGCTCTCTCTCTGCCCTCCTCTCTCAATTTTCTTTTTACCCCATCCACTAGAGAATCCATTTCTCCTCTCCCTCCCATTCTCTACCAAACAGCCCTGACCTCGCAAGAACATCGCTACCTCCATGTATGTTTGAAATTCAATTTCGTGCCGAAGGACTGGAGTATGGCTTTGCCTTGGCGGAATATTCAAAGGGAGCCCACGCCTTCTCTCTCTCTCTCTATCTCTCCCTCCCCCCTCGCCACTTTTCTCGGCATACACCTTGGTTTTCTCACCCCCTCCCCTTAACGCTCTCCTTCCATCTCCCATGAAATGCCTCTCCTTCTCTTCCCAACCTCCCTTCCTACTCCCTCTAAACCTCGCCCACCTCCTCGCGAGTGTTTTCGTCGTGGCGTAAGGTGGCGTGGGAAATTTGGAAAGAGACGGAAAAAGAAAAGGAAAGAAAGAAAGAGAAGGAAAAAAAGGCGGTGGGAAGAGGGGGGGGGGAGGGGAGAGAGGGAGAGGTACGCAGGAGGAAGCGAATGTGTGAGTGGAAGGTTGAGAGGCTAACAGGTCGAGTTTACGAAAAGAATGGAACGTTACGAAAGTAAGGTTCAGGAGAAAAAAATACGCTTATTTTCTTCTTCTTCTTCTTCTGCTATCCCCTCTTCTGGGTGGGAGAGATTGAAGGAGGGAGAGAGATGTAAAAATTTCGGTAAACTGCGCTCGGGTGTGAGGTACGGTTACTAAGGGATGGTAGGAGGGAGGAGAGAGGGGAAGGGATTGAGGAGGAGTAGGAGGGCGATTCGGACTAAACTGAATAACTTAAAACTCTGCCGGAATAAAAAAAGAGAAAATCGCGGGAATTTGTTCGTACGTGAGGGAAACGGGAGAGCGTGAGGCGAAATTTTATTTCCCCAAACAAAAAAAATATATTATCATTTTCTTCCTCCGCGGAGATTTCCAACGAAGGCGTCAACGTGTTGCATTCACTACTTGGTTTAATTTTTTTCTTTTAGTTTTTTTTTGTTGTTGTTTCCCTCGCGATGGCTTCCTTCCTCTCCCTACAATCTCTCTCTCTCTCTCTCTTCCGCAAGGCAAGATGTTTTATTTACATTCTATTTTATTTAGTTTAATTATTTCGAGAATTTCTTTCTTTGGAGAAATGTGTGTGGCTTGTTTAATTTTTTAACGATAAATACGCAGTCACTCAACTGTTTATAAATCATAATTTAATAATTGCTCAAGTATTGGTAAGGTGTTTTTAATGTAGTTGGTAAATTGATGAAATGTTAACATCGGTCGCAAGTGCTTTCAGATGTAAGAACTAAATAAATGAATTTTTACATTATCAATACGTTGTGTATGAGAAAGCATTGTTTTCGTGGAAAAAATCGATTTCGGGATCTCAACGGATATAGGTTTATTTATGTCTATGTTGTACTATAAATGCTTTGTAAATATTTTAGTTTTTATATTCCAAATTCAAGTATCGAATTTTGTTATTTAATAGCTTTAAAGGGGGATAAATATACTTCTAATACTCAAGTTACATAACCAAGGTTTCGTCACTTTCAAATTATGCAATCGATAACGGGTTTCCTATTACACAGTTACACACGCTTCCATCGAAATTTTTCGGGCATTTCATCGAGAAATATTACCTCCGTCCTTGAAACGATAGCATTTTGAAATAACTTCTGGAGCTGATTTCCCGTGGACCCATCCCGAGAAGTCTAGCAAACAGCAAATACCCTTTAATAATGCTGGTCAAACGATAGCTTAAGAAGGATTTCAGCGATGCGAACCAAACAAAACACGAGTCTCGCGATCGAACGCTACGGCTTCCACGCAAGGCTCTAAAAGGGATGTTTGCGTTGGAATTTTGGATTATGGAAGATCAGAGGAAAACCGAAGCTTCTGCCGAAATCGTAAATATCTCTAACGTTACGCCGAATGAATTCGGGCATTCACAACATGCATGCATGGAGACAGAGAGAAAGAGAATAAAGAATGGAGGCGGAGAAAGAAGAGAGAAATGAGTGAAGGGAGAATTTGTTCCACGTTTCCGTCCACTATACACAACCGAAACTCTCTGCCTACATTTCGACTGATTTAATATCCCTTGACCCTTTCTAATCCTCTTAGTGGCGTCTCTATGTTACGAATCTTTTTTTTTTTTTTTTTTTGAGGGGAGAACTTCATATAGCCTCTTGTTCTCTTAGATCCTGCTTAAAAGCTTTAGGGATATAATGCTACAAGCGCGTAATTTTATTCCTTTTTTTTTGCAGCGCATCATCCCAAAAGTGACAAATATTTGCCATACAGGTACTCTCCTTTTTTTTTGTTCTACCGAATGTGAAATATTCATGTCCCTTAATGTTTATTTGTTCGCGAATATGCTTCCGTTCCTTTGTGGAGTTAATTCGTTTCCCTTTAAAAAATAAATTTTTTGTTTTAAAAAATATTTTGTCTGCTTCGATTCAATTGAGAGTGTTTCTTTTGATATTTTTATGGAACGGATACTTTTATTATTTTCCGCTTGCATATACAATAGAATCAATTCAGGTCCCATACTATAACGCTTAAAATATATCAGTTTGTTTACGCACGCCATTTGCTCCCATTTAACACCTCTTATATTTCGCAGAAAGTATATCCTTCCAAACAAATATTTGTTAAAAAACTAACGGGCACGCAACAAAAACACCGTCCTTTTGGAAGCATGAAACGCACACGTATAACTAAACACGCATTCATTCAGCTCGCCGGAAAATTTTTGTAGCGTTTTCCTCCATCGCGATATATTTCCTCATAAATCCCTCTATATAGAGTTGCATCAAAGGGAAATATATAATATTTTCCGTGGGTGTGTGTGTGTGTGCCAAATCCTATAACAGCAAAATTTTCTTTTTTTTGTGGGATCGCGTGGGAGAATTCTGGACAAAAAACACAGAAGAGAGAGAGATAGAGAGGGTGATATTCGTCCTATCTTCACCTATTCCCCTACTCTCTCTCCCGCTACTCTAATATCTCATCTATTTCCTTTACCTCTCTGCTCCCATATGGACAGTAGGAGGCGGGAGAAATTTGCCAGGACCTTCTTTTTCTCCTCCGCCTGCAGCATGTGGAGTTGGATTTTCTGCCTCCCTCTCATTCCTCCCTCTCCTCCCCCCCTCTCTCTCTATCTCACTCCAATTCTTTCCTACGTCCCTCCCTCTCTCCTCCTCCTCCTCCTCTTGTATCTCTTCCCTGCTGGAATCACGATTCCTTCCACATCTGGCCAGCTCTTTCCCTCTCACTCTCCCTCCTTCTCTGTCTTCCACTCTCTCTTTCTCTCTCTCCCCCTCCCTTTCCAGGAACAAAAAAGATAGCCCGATTGTGGTACAGGTGCGAGTATCCAAGATACTCGGATATCCCTCGCTTTATCTTTCTCTTCTTTCTCTCTCTCTCTGTCTCACCGCAACCTCCAATCCGACCTTTCTATCACTCTTTCCCTCCTCTCTCTCTCTCGCAGGGTTTTTTTCCGCCCCCCTTCCCTTCGAGGGTGTTTTTCTGCGTGGTCTTTTACTAGGATGGCCAAGTCAGGTCTTTCTTAGGTTTTTACCGCATTTATTACTCTGTCTTTTTATAGAAATTTTCCGAATTTGTAATTTGGTATTTTGCTTGTATGTTTTTCTATTTATTTTATTATCTGGTTCTTTTCTGCGAAATTATTGTTACTATTTTATTCTCATTTGTAATTGTTGACGCAGGGTTAAATGTAAGAAGGGACTATATTATAGTCTCAATTTCGCCCTAATAAAGTCGTTTGTCTGTCTGTCTGTCTGTCTGTCTCTATACTCTTTTCCTCATTTTAAAACAACGTTTTCTACCTCTTACCACACCCCTTTCTCTCGCTCTCTATCCCTTACAAACATTCTCCCTTAAACCTTTGATTCCACGTTCTCCTAACCATCATCCGCTCTCTCTCTCTCTCTCTCTTCCCGCAAAAACAATTTTTTGCTTTTTTCTCCCTTTCTCTCTTTTTTCCTCTTTTTCGTTCCTCGAAACTGTTCTTTTATAAAGCCCAGCTTCCCTCTACAAAAAATACGTCTCGCTTCCATTTTTTTTTAAATCTCCCCACCTTGCTACACGCTACCTATCTTTTTGGCTAATCTTCCGCCATTTTGACCCATCTTTCCGTTTTACTAGACCTCAGCCTCCCTTCCTCCTCTCGCCCTCCCATTCACTATCCTCCTCATCTTTCCTAACATACATACCTCCTTATCGCTCTCTTCTCCTCTTCTTCGAAGATAAAAGAAAATCCTGTAACTTCTTTCTATCCCTATTCGTATTTCGCCCTCTCTCCTTGTTTCCTCCTATCCTACCTAGAAATTCCGTCCTTCCTTCCCGTCTATCACCGTAGCAACCATAGGCGTATAGCTTCGATCTTACAGATAGGTGTGTTGTTTTTCCCTCTTGCGCTTTCTCCACCCCATCTGAAAAGTCTTTTTCTCACACGATCCCTATATCTAAAAACTCTCATCTCACCCAACCCACGCGCGCGCGCGCACACACACACACACGCACGGAATCTCCATTCCTTAGTAATGCGTGTGCTAGAGTGTACAACCCCCTTTCTTACCAATCTCCATCCGCGCGCACGTTTACTAAACAAGATATCGAGGACATTGGTTCAGGCTGATATTGTAGCCAGGGTAACCGTATGGGGGAACGGCGTTACACGCTTGGAATGGCCCATATCACGGTCGGCGGCTTGGGAGAGAGGGAGTGAGGGAGAGAGGGAGAGAGGTGGGGGATGGATATGGTAGTGCGACGCAGCGCCTGTATGACAGCGCGGAGTCTAGCGGCGTAATGGTATGGCAGGCAGCTGGAATCTGATACGAACGCTGCGGCGATCATGTCTTTAATATGTTTAATTTGACTGATGTTAGGGTCGGTGGGTTTGTACGTTTCTTTGATATCTCAGCACAATTAAAAGTTAAAGGATTTCAGGGGATGGGGTTGATGACGATAACCGTTCCGAATCAGCACGAAAATTTTCTTGGAAACGGGAAGAACGGCAGTGTTTCGCCTTTTTTAACAGTTAGAAATTTTACTTACCGTAGCTACTCGCATTCTCACCTCTTTTGCGATTCCAATGCTTTTTATATGGTTTATATGGTTTTTGGACGCTATACCCAATTTATTCCTTCAATTGCGTTTCTCTTCATCTTCTAATATCCATCATTTTCTTTTAAGACGTCTAATATTTCTGTCCTTTTTGCCTCTTTCATAGCATCTTCACTTCTATGACTTCTTTTGGTAGTCCTTTGTCTTTCAAACTTTTACCCTTCCAGTTCCTCTTTTTCTTATTTCTGTAATTAGGCTCCCCTGTGTATTTAAAACTAACCCCGTTAGTTTTTTTCTGTCGGTCCAGTTAGTGTTCTCTAGTCTTTGCCATATCCACATTCCAAACGACTCTAATTTGCTCACGTCTTCTTTTCTCAAGATCAATCGCTCATGCCCATATAATGCTACCGTCCATATATAAGTTTTACCTAACCTCTTTTTAACATCTTTATTCGGGCTTGCTGTCAACCAATCTCATCGTTTCATGTGCGCCTTTATTTCCTCTTGCTATTTATGTCCTGATCCTTTCCACCCTGAGATAGAGTACTACATAATAAACTAATATTTCCCACCTGTTCCATTCTTTCCTCATCCAATGTAACATAGATGTGTGGTTCCTCGCTCTTGGTAATCCCATGACCTTAGTGTTCTTCCTATTATTTTCAACCTGAATTCCTAGGCCTTTTCATTTAAGGAGTTAATTATTTTCTTAGTATACTTTTTCAAATCATTCAACAAAGCTTTGTCATACGAAAATCTGATTTCACTAAGCTACGTCCTACTTCTACCTACATATTCCAAGCCTTACTTATCATTTCTTCAGCGTATGTATTGAAAAGTGCTGTCTCACGCCTCTTCCTAATGTTTTTCGATCTGACTCTCTCTCTCTCTCTCTCTCTCTTTAGTCCTAAAAAAACTAATTTCTAATTTCTGCTACCCTTTCCTATGTAGTTCATATACAGATTTGTGATTAAACGCTTAGCTACCCAATCTTAACCTATTTTTCTCGATACTTTCATTACTTTATCCAGAAAACTCTACCGGGTGTCTTTGAAATACCAAAAAGGACACGAATACAGTTTGAAAATATTTCTGTTGACCAAAGTCCTCATATTTCCTACAGAGACACGCGCTTTCTGACACCCGAAGTGACCTACAGCTACATTTAGCTTCTAGGTCTCCGATCAAACTCCTGAGAATAGCTGTATTCGACTGTGAAATTAAACTGATAATTCGAGAATCGCGACATCAAATCGCTTTATTCTTCCCCAAAGGAATCAAAATGGATGTACTGAAGTTCACTATCCCTCTTCACATATTTTAAACACAATTATTTAAAACTCTCTTTCGCCTCTTTTCTGAATTCCTTTCGCGTTTCTACTGAGAGGCCATCGACTCCTCCTGCTTTCTTAGACATCATAAACCTAAGAGTCTTTTCAATCCCACTGTTCAATATTTCTGGGTCAACCGTTTGAAAGTCTGCATCTTTTAAGAGTATTTCTTACCATAATAGATTTGAATATAGAGTCAGACTACATATAAAATATTATATAGATGCATCCCGTCATCATACGAGCATTAACACTAATAAATAAATAAATAAATATATATATATATATATATACACACACACACACACAAACACACAGAGCCGTGCCCAGACATTTTGCCTCCTGAGTCGAGATAGTATAATATGGCGCTCCATGGTCTCGCTGGCCTTATGAATTTATTTTGATAGGTTTTCATTTTCGTCAAATTTTGGCGCCGCCCTTCGAGAGGCTCCTGAGGCGGTTGCCTCGCCGCCTCACCCATCGGCACGGCCCTGTACGTGTGTGTGTGTATGTACATGTCCCACCGTCGCTGAAGAAGGGCGTCAGCCCGAAAGCTCCATATTTGTGTTTTTCGTGTGTCCTCAGCACCCCCAGCGGCTCTCCAATCTAGGTAAGTGTCCACTGGGCTTCCTCCAACACCTTGTTGCCACCTTTATTATTACCTTTCCTTTTCTTTAAGCTTATATATATATATATATATATATATTCTATTCGGAATAAGTAGAAATTATGAGGTAAAAGGGAAGTTTCTACACCTTAATACAAATAACTCGAGACAGAAATTACTACTGAAAATAATCCCTCATTTACTCTTCTCTTTGATAAACTGACGTCAATTATATAACTTACTTTTTTCGCGCATGCAAATAACTCATTCCCTTGGAACTAAAACATTTTAAGTACAGTGAAAACTAGACGAATTGGAGACTATATTTAGTATTAACTCTTCATATTAGTAATACAAGAGATTCGTAAAAAACACTTCAAACTTAGTGGTGTTCCCGCTCATTCTAACGGCCACATTAAAAAAAAAATGCATGTAAAAAAAACTTCCTGCATTCGCTCCAATCGATCGACGCGGCAGAGTGTGAAAAAAATCCGAGAAAACTTTAATGAGCACAGGGCATCATTTCCAAGTAAATCGCCGATACTAACCTATAATACCGAGGCGTTCCTTTATCAGGCGTGTAAAGATGTTGTCGAGAAAAAAAGAATTCCAGGCGATTTGAAGCAGAAGCGAAGGTTGAAAACTCCCGTTCGTGTTTTTTTTTTGTGCTTGGAGGCAGAGTCGTGAGATATCAATCCATTTCTAGGGGAAGGTGAATGAGGAAGCGGGTTTTAGGGCAAAGAAAAGAGGCGCGGCTGAAGGGAGCTGAGTGGGGTGGTGAGTGGTACGAGGTGGGAAAGACAGCGTGGCGAAAGGTATGGTGTAATAAGGGAGGGAGAGAGAGAAAATGAGGGGAGTCGGCGAAGATCACTATGGGAAGCGCAATTACTCAGTTTCGTGCGGCGCGGTGACGTCACACGTCTCCCACCGCTACTTCTCCTCTTCTAGGGTCCCAGGTGGAAGAGGGAGAGAGGAGGAGGTGGAGAGTACGTCTACCCCTCCCTCAGTCCTTACCTAAGAGGTTGTGAGAGTAGGAGGAGAAAGGAAACAAAGCCGCCTCTGGAGAACACGGTTTAAGTGCTGTTTGGCCTCCTGTCAGCTAAAAAGGAGTGTTAAGGGACTCGCTCCATCTCACCCTCTTTCTCGTTCTTTTGTGAATAAAAAAAGGGGTCTGCTGCATACGTTTTTGACCTCCTTTGCTTTTTTTCTCCCCGTGTTAATACTTTTTTTCTACCCGGGGATAAGTAAGCGTGTTAGTAATCAAGATTACTATGAAGATTTTGTGTTTTTTTTAGATCGTTTTTTTGTTGTATAGGTGACTTCATATTCATATTTTTTTAAATATAGATGAAATTTCTAATTTCATAGCCAACTTTTTAATTGTATTGTGCACTAACGGGAAAATCATTTCACTTTCATTTAAGTTCTTGTTACTTATAAACAGCAATAATAGTAATAAATGCACTAATTATGTCTTTCTTGCTGTAAATTTTCAATCCATAATCTTTTTTGTAGAACATCTTACTCATATTTTCAGCAGTGTAAGTAATTTACGTTTTTCGATGATTATATACGTCTGAAATGGCTGATTGCCAGTCATAAGTACAGAATAGGTTGCAGTATTTGCTGCTTCTAACAGCCGAAGATGGAATATTAATGCTAAATAGACTATTAAATGTTCTACTATTTTAACTAAAGCATGAATTAGAAGGAGTTGAATTTAAATTTTGTGTGTTTATTGCACGAAAATATCATAACATTATGTTTATGCGCGATTGATGAAGTTAAATAATCTTTGTATTAATTTTTAACCATCGAAAATTAAGGGTAGTTCCCAGAAAGAAATTATAAATATAATTAAATGATTGTAAAGAAATTTTTAGGTAACGGGATCTTTAAATAGTCGTACAAAGATTCTCATCGCCTTAAAATAATTGCTATATTTGTTTTCATTAATGGTTGAAAATTTGGTTTTACAAGCAAATTTATTGCACAGTAAAACAGAAATATTTCACGCTAGAAACTCCGCAGATCCTGAATTGCCCAAAAGTATGAAAAAAAAAACAACGCGCTCATGCACCAATTTTTCTTAAACGCGTTCTGCAATTGCGCTCGCATCGCAACTACAATGACGTCATATCTGAACCCAAGGCGTCTCTAACGCCTGGAACGATCGCTCCCAAAAGACGCTGTTTTCCTCCTTGATGCTTCCGAAATTGCTCGATCCCATTCATTTTTTATCTCCTTTGCATTTCCGCATTTGCAATATCGGTTTTCCCTTCTTTCCCCTATTTCTGACTGCTTTAAGCTGGTAGCACCGCAGCGGCGACAATAAATGGCGGGGACAATGCATCTTCCGTTCTTGCGGAAAACACTGATGATTCCGACTGATGATTTACCCACTCGCAGGCAAATGCGTCCCTGTTCTCCTATGATGTTTTGGAGTCGTAGGGAAAAAGGCTTTTAGGAAATACATTTACGGTCAGTCCTCTCCTCCGAGGACTAAGGCATTTCTGATCCTTTACTACTCCGAGAGAAACTCGCATTACTTCTTGACCCAAATTGTTCCGCCCACCCCACTATTTTCTCTCCGGACTCGACCTTCTATATTTCTTCTTCTTGGATCTTCTTCTCCTCGGTGTAGATCACTGATTCGGCCTTTGTGAACGCCACGCCGAAGAATGGATTTTCGCGAAACTCTTACATTTTCATAAAGGTGCCTAGGAATATCAGGGAGAAATAAAAACCTTGCCCATAAAGATTCCCGCAGCAAATCCGAGTGCAAAGGTTCCACTTCGCGCCAGGCGAATTTATCTCATACCGATTTTATTTTTAACCAACGATCTTGAGAGAGATTGCGAAAGTTTAATGGTCTCGATATTTTACTTGTGGTTTAAGCTACAAAGAATACTAGTAAAATACTCGAGTTAATTTAATATGAAAAGTTTAAACGTGATTCGCTATTGAGTTGTCTAAAGAAGGTGTCCTTGAATGGCATTTGTAGATCTTGTAAGAGGTATGACCGAATCTTATGTGCTCACTATTTCTATCACTGATATACTAATTATGTAAGGCCGTTAAATACATACATGCATATACTTACTCGAATATCCCACTCAATATTTCGACATTCCAGCATTCCAAAATCTGGAGTCTTGCAATATCACTGCTTCCAACCAGAAAATTTCCAGAATATTTTGGATTGCTTTATTTATCCATCAAAGGTTATCAAAAAGAAAAACAAACAATCGGAATACTAATTTACCATGCTGTATTAATTTCTCTTATTTCCATTATGTGTATACAGGAATTGTAAAAAAGTAACCATTAATCATCTTTTACTGTCTCGGAATCCCTCATAACTGATGTTTATACGATAGAATAGATCGTTATAGGTTTACGACGTATTTTTCCAGTATCCACACTCGTAAAATTGCTCATTGGTTAAACTAAAAGTGGTACATCTCAGATTTACTAATTATTCGGGTCTTACAGACAACCTTCCGCCCTTAGCAATCCATAATTAAGAGCTGTTACTTGATAGATAAGCATGAGAGAAAAAGAAAGATAGTCGGAGGAAAGAAATTTAGCATAACATACGATGGATCGATAAGAATCGATTTAAAGATTTATCATCGATTTAATTTACTGTCTGAAAAAAGGAAAAGGAATATAGCCCCGTTCCATTATATGACTTCTCTCAAACTTATTGATTGCACGCAGAGCGCCTTTTCATTTGGAAAGCCGAGTGAAATGAAATGACTTCAAGGATTTCTTCGTGGGATAAAACTCACAAAAGTGCAGATTTGGTGATTTTTCCAGCTAGCGCAACTTTTTTCTTTGTGACTCGTCAATGTTTAGTACCGGAATCTATCCGGCAGTTAAAAAAATCACGCTTTTTTAGACATTAGATTTCAAAGTACTCGCGAAAAGATTTTGATTTATCTCTTCGGATTGCTAATTTTTTCTTAAACCTACCTTTTAAGCTCACCATCGGTCTTTTTCTCCTTCACTACTCACAAGAGCGATTCTCGTTAACTTTCCTATTAAAAATTTGATAATTGCTTCTTAAATAATTATTTTTTTCGCCAAGAGGCTAATTGATCTGTTTAGGAGGTAGAGAGATTGAGAAATGAACGGGTGGGCGTGCGCAATAATCCAAGGCGAGAGAATGGTTCGTTAATCACCACCGCATCTGACTGCTGCTGTTTGAGCAGTCTGTCTGTGTCCTTTGCAGGCCTAAAAATATTTCCCCTTCCACATCCCCGACCCCCCTCTGATGGAGAGTGAATGTTTGAGCCATTCATTTTTGGAGGAGGGAGAAAAAAATTCTATTCTTGTTCTGCCGGAACGAAAAGTGAAGCGAGTCGTAAAAATTGCTCTTGAAATGACGTAACACGGCGAGTGTAGTGTGTATATATGTGTGTATATGTATGCATATATATATATATATATATATATATATATATATATATATATATATAATACACATACACACCAATTTTCCGGAATTCGTAGAAAGTTTTGAGTGCCTGGCTGGCTGCTGCGGTTACAGCGCAGCCCCACGTGCTCTTATATATGATACCGTTGATAAAATCGATGTTAAAAGCCGGTAAGTGCTGTTTACGAGTATATACATAAAACTACTTAGAAATAAAATTTGGAATAATTATTGCCCGTTATTCAGTATATTGGAATGAAGTGTATTTTTTTCCCGTTTCATTCTTCTTCCTGCAACTCGGTTAATTAGAATTAAACTACGACTTATTTATAACCTTTCAGATCGTTTTTTCTATGCTATATCTCAATCAATTCTCTTCTATGGTTCGTAATTAGGATTTTATGTTTTCCTTTATTCTTGTTTATTTGCTTTTTGCTCAAAACCTCAACGATTTGTATATGGATAATCTTCGGTAATCCTTATGAATTGTTTAATTGCATTATATAAAAACATTATTCGCTCAACAAAAGATTTCGTATATTGTAGGAAATTTTGCATTAGTGTCTCACGCCCGGCCAAGCGAGTGTTAATAAAAGTTCTCTTAGTCGTCACACTCACTCAACACACACTGCCCGCTTACTACAGTCCCGCAACATGCCTCAATTATGCTCCAACTTCTCCAAGAGAGATCATGGCGATATTGGTAATGATCACATTTATAATATCCTTCCTCCCGTCATCTTCATCTAATCTCATCAGCATTCTACCTCTTAAAAATTATTCGATGGCTCTCTTCTTTTATTTGTCTCATTAGCTCTCTTCTCTCCCTCTCGTCTGTCCCTCTCGTCTTCTTCGTCACCGAAGAATCGATGTCTCCCCCTCTTCTGTGCCTCTCGAAAAATACTCTCACTCAAACCACCCACCTGCCAAACCATTCTTCTCTCTTTTATCATCCCTTATCCCTTCCCTTCGCGCTTCTTCCGCTTACTCCTCCCATTATACCGATTCCTACATTCACGTCAAATCCCTCATTTTCCGGTCAAAAAGTCGCTTCTACCTTTTCCCACTCCCGACACCCCTCCAAAAACCCGCCATTCCCTCAATTCTCGATCTATTCAAAATCCCCTCCCAACGTCTCTCAATCCGTCTCCTCCTTCAACCTACCTCATTCCACTCCACGGCTCTCCCATTTATCTCTCTCTCCTTCCCTCCCACTCGTTCTAATTCCCGCTCGGATCCCGCGAATTCCTTCTCCTCCTCCCAAACCTCTCTCCGTCTCGTCTCTCTCTCTACTCCTTTCCGAGAGAATTCTTCCTCAAACTCCCACTACTCCATTCCGCAACCCACTTCCCTTCCCCCCCCCCCTCAAACCGACTTCCGAATCTCCTTCCTCTGTATAACCTCTTGTATATACTATACGTAATCCCTGTCGGCCATCTTCACTTCCCACAGTCCGCAGTCTCCCATATACTTCTGGTTCTCCTCCTCATTTCCTCTTATTAGCCACCTCCTTTTCTTTCGCTTCCATTTTTATTCTCCAAAATTTTGACCCGTTTTTCTTTCTTTATCTTTCTTCTTCATTTTCCTACACTGGAATCGCGGTTTCTCTCTCTCTCTCTTCTCTTCCTGTCTCTCTCCCATCCTACGATCCGATGCTTTCCGTTTCCCTTTTCATTTTCTTTAATACTTGTCCTTTTAATTCCGTCGTTACATGTTTATCCAATTGTCATTTCTAGCTGCCTTCTATGAGATTTGCTTAAATCCCTTTCATTACTCTTTTCGCCTTGTATTTGGCAAACAAAAAAGATTTAATGGAAGAATAAACTTAAAATTGTCTCGGCCTCACTTTAATAAAGACTTACTGACCATCTGACACCTTCACTTCCTCTCTACTTTCTCTTTATTTTACCGGGTAAAGTTTTCATTTCTCCTTCAACTTTTTTACTTCTCCCTTTCAAATTTCTTCTCCTTCCGTTGCGATTTTCTCGTATCCTTCTCTTCTCATCCTCTCCCTTTTCTTCCCCCACTGCCGCGTGCCTCATTTTATAATGCCGTTGTCTCTCTCCGAACTCTCTCTTTACGTCCATTTTATTTTTCTCCTTCCTACCCACTTCCTTTAATTTACTCCATATCCACCTTTCTCGTCCCCTCACGCATGATCTACGGCAATGCCTTTTTCATCTTTTTCCCTTGTCCCCATCTCTCCTTCACTTTCTCTCTCTCTCTCTCTCTCATTCTCTCACCCTCATTTCGCGGTTTCCTCGGGCGTGGAGCGCAGTGAGAGTGAAAGGGAGTTTCAGAGTGAAAAGGGAGAGGGAGAGAGAGAGAGATAGGAAAGAGAGGAGGAAGAGAAGATGGGAAGGATTTAAGGTGCGACGGTTTAGGCAAGAAAATGTAGTTTTTGAGAAATGCGAAAAATTAACCGATTAAAATGCAGGCAAATGATAGGAACGCGGAAAATAGGGAGAATAAAACAGGACAAAATCGGAGGGAAGTGTTGAGATATTCTCAATGTTGATTTTACGTAACGAAAATATGAACAGTAAAAATGTCGATGCTCTTCGGATTTTAAATTTACACGGGTACGGGACTATTTAAGGGGGGAAACACGGAAAGGAATTATATATATACAAGATATTGTATAATTATATATTATCAGAAATACCTGACACCAGTTATACGTTTTTGTGACAAAAATACATTAGGAAAAAACAATTTATTTTTTTTTAAATTGTGATACAAGGCTGTTTCCTCCTTCGGTTTGGTTCCTCCTCATACAACATATGTCATTTACGTCAAGTGAAGTCTTCTTCAGATTACATTTACCATAATTTCCATAGAATTAGAAAATATACGTTTAGTATATATTGTGATTCTATATAGAAGAGTTAGGGAGTGAACGAAAATGGACTAGTTAAGAGAATGAGCGATGTTGAAGAAAAAAAAAGGCAATAACGATTCAGAAGAGAAAGTGAGCTAGGGATTAAAGAAGGCAGAGTGAGGGAGACAGTGGTTTGGGAAGAAGAGAGAAATTCAGTCGTTGAGACGATGAAGTTGAAGGCTGGTGGCAATGAGGCCGGGAGGTTGCTTAAGCAGTGTGTTAATATCGATTGAAACCCTTATGGATCCTTCTGTCTCTGACATGAGGTTTTTCAAATGCAGAGAGACAGAGAGAGAGTTTTGTGAGATAAGGATTTAGGGGGATGGGAGCAAATCCTACAACCATTCTTTGCCGTTTCATTATTCGCTGAATTTTTATATATTCGTATGCATTGAATCTTCTGTTTTACTTTTAGAGCACGATTTATGGTAAGTGAAAATGGAATAAAAACGTTAACGAGAGTATTTCTGTGATACATCGCAGTTTTTAGATGGCTTTTACACGGCATTAAGAAGTGATGGACGAATTTCTCGCAAATGGGTACAAATTGCTATCTCATAAGGTAAACACAATAAAAGAATCGTTTTAAATTATTTCGAAATCTAAAGCGTGCTTAGAGTCATAATAATATTGAAATAAAATTTACATGCTTCGCCTATAAAACTCTAAGGAGCAGTTTATATCGAAAGTAGAATATAATTAAAACGCCACATTTTATGATGCTTATATATTAAGCCAACGGTAATAAAAATTGACCTTTAATGCCGATAGATGTTTTTAATTTTTAATATCCTTTTTTTCATCCTATTCTGCATTTACGAATACCTATTGGGGTAACCAGATATAGTAAAATGGTTGATATAACCATAATTCGTCAAATAGTTTATTGTAAAACAACAAGAAATAGAAACGCTTTCCTTGGAATTAAGTCGAGAGTCCGAATTCTGAAAGTTATTTTTTTTTAATACACCCAAAAAGGTCATAGCATCCATGTCATCGAAATTTGGAATCGGATGAAAAAATAATCAAGATATTCGCAGTGACACACTTATTTTGCGTTAGGATTCCCTATTCGGTTTATGAGCACTCCCCCCGTCTCCGAAATCTTCCAAAACTGTCAAAAAATTTCAAAAAGTACCTTGTGCTCGTTATGAAACGATCACACAAAAAAAAACGGACGAATTAACCGAAACCACGCCGAAGCGTACCGACACCTCATTACCAGCCCTCTACGTCACCTCGCGTAGACATGAATGTATTTTTTTTTCTCCTCCTGCCCGACTTACTCTGCTGAAGCGGTTTTTTTACGACCCCGCATCATTAAGGCATCCCTGAGATGTGAAGTAGAAAAAGAAGTCGGGGTATGTTTGGTTGGCTCCGATGGCAAAAGGAGCTTATCGAGATTCTGCACTCCTCTATGCAAATGCGGTCTAACCGTTTTCTCGTCCCCATTTTCCCCTCCCACTTTTTCTTCTTCTCCCCCTCCCATTCCGCCTTCCCCATAACTTCTCACCCCCCCCCCCCCCCCCCACCCCTCCTCCTCTCGCTCCCAAACATTCCATTCCTTCCCATCCCTTTCTTTTCCTTTCTACGTAGTTCCGTTCCATTTCATATTTCCTAGACGAAGTCTGTGTTTGGTTTCCATTTACCCTACGGGGCGTGACAGTTTATTTTCATCGCCGTTTATCTCTGAGATATATTCTATATGAAGATTAGAGCGATTTTCTTGAAAAGTTTTTTTTCGCCCTCTTTATGACCGCAGTTTGTTTTGTTGGTGTGTTTCTATAAATATACACATGACATATTTTTGGTCGTTTTTACATTTTTTTTGGGGGGAGAGCGAAATTGGGTTAATATAGAAAGTTTTTCTGGAACGAATTCAGTCAGACACTTTTTAATTTGTCGCACCATATTAATTTATGAATAACTTTCAAATTAAGTCCGGAACTAATAAAGGGTCAAAGTTCTGGCTCTATGCTCTCCGTAACGAAAACATTATCTCCGTAATTTTTAAACTATTCGTATTTATCTCTAAAGCGATTGCGTCTAGTGGTATCTCTAGGTAATTAGTTGAAAATATTAATAAAGTACTAAGACCAAGAATGAAATGAATGAATTCAGCTTACGTATATAAAAAATTCGATATGTCATACTTTCCTATGAGTAATGCTAATTAGCTACGCGTGATTTTTATAGTCATTTTGGCATCCACGTAAAGTTTCTTTCCTTCTGAGAATTGAGTTACAACGTCGAAAAATTTGTTTCACTTCGCACTCTTTGAATTCATTCCATTATAAATACAAGCAATTCTATTAATATCAGGAATATAAATCTTTCATATAGTTTTCCAATTCTGTCTTTCCTTCTTTCTGTGTATAACGCTCTTAAAATCTTTCAATATCTCAGCATTGGAAGCAGCTAGAGATATTAAATTTGGTGTGTTCTTAGATAACCACATTAACTACTAGAAAATGTTATTACTTTTACATAAAGTGTCCTAGGTTCGACTCCATTTATCCTTTCGTATTGCCATTTAAAAGCACGGGAAAAATGATTTTTTTTCTTTTGCTCATTAAAATACCTAAATATTAACTTAGAAACTTCAAACAAAAACTAAAAGACGGATGAAATTCTAAATTATTTTATTTTAGTGGTCTTTTATTGTATCTTTAAAATTTTAAAAATACGTAAAAATGCGTGTTTCGTGATTTTAACGCTTAATCTAGCATGAGTTTCTATGCAACCTGTATTGTTTTGTTATTACATTCATAATCGTCACTACAATCTTCCAAAGCTTATTTTTCTTGAAAGCAAGAAGAAGTGTATTCAGTGTTGTAAATTAGAATAACCTAATTAAAGCATTTAACAAAAGGTAAAGTGCACAAAGTGTCATCTATTATTACGATATTAACATAAATATTATATAAAAATTGATGTTAGTGTTGTCAGTATGTTATAATTTTTAATGTTACCCGTCATATGGCGGGTTATAATCTAGTTTTATATATATACTATTTAGTATTCGTAGAAAACGAGATTTTCTTTATTGGGAAGCAAAATTTTTGCGTAAAATTTGGTCGTAATTCTTTATTCTCTCCTGTCTCGGTTCAGTTTTTAAACTGCTTAAATATATAGTTAAGATTCTGTGGCATTCAAATTTATTAATGTTGAAAATATAAAATTCCTCTACTATTTTCTTTATCTGAGTGACTATATATCTGTCACAGTAAAAATTGCGATGACATTTTCATTAACGTAACTTAAATTCCAATGACTTTGGGAATTGCTTTCAGGCAAATGGCAAGTATTTCTGGACGCAGTACAGGGCTGCGAATTCATAAATTCCGTCGATATCCCCCTTCTCCGAGCTTTTCCTTCCGAGGAGTGAATAGGAGTTAGAGGTGGACATTCTCCTCCCAATCAGAAGTGAGGTTCTTCTGCCTTTTTTAACCCTTCCCCGTATAAATGACTTGAGGCAATTTCCCCCAACGACCTCTCTTTTAAAGGATCCAATTCGAATTCATTCTGGGGGAGGTAGCGGATTTCTAGATTCGAATCGTTCCTTTAATGAGTTATTCAGTGGTCGTGAAGGACACGACTTCATTGATCGATACGACTTTCTCCCTTCCCATTCCTTTTTTACCTTCCTTACGTACTCCTCCGCCTCGCCTACCGAATTACAACGGAGAGAGAGAGAGAGTCGGTGAGAATAGCGAGAGAATGGGAGGTAAAGAATTGAAAGGGGGAGAGAGAGATAGAGAGATAAAGAAGGTGAAAGAGAGAGAGAGAGAAAAGAAGAAAGAGACATCCTCTCATTCCGCTTATATTCCTGGCGTGCCACTCAAGTTGACCTTAGTGACAATCATACTTTATGAGGGGAGGGGCGAGTTGAATGGATTGTTAAGAGGGAGAGAGAGAGAGGGAGGGAGAGAGGGAGAGAGAGAGAGACGGGGTTGGTGAGAGTGAAAGGATGAGACGGTTGAGGTCGTTAATGGGAACCGAAAAGCAAATACGCGAAACTTTCGGGGCGGGAGAGAAAGGAGGAGGAAGGGACGGGGGAAAATCATTCCTGAAGGGGAAAGACCGAATATTTGACTGTCATTTACAAAGATGGAAAGGGTAAGGAGGGATGGGGAGGGGAGGATATGAATTTGTAAAAGGATTGAACATTCAACCTTTATTTTTTTAATTGATTGGTCAAAGGAGGGACCTTTGGACTACGTGGGTTGTTTTTTCTTGTTTTAATAATTCAAGTTCTGTCCATCCTTTTCGGCGAGTACAAGCGCGCGCGCACACACATACACACATACAACACACACACACACACACAGGAATGTTCCGAGCATTGGTCCACGCGCGATTGTGAAGGGAATTTTCTAGCAGAACGGATTTGCGTACGTTGCGCGTGTTACTCTTTTTATTTTTTTTTTGGATCCGAAACGGGAATTTTTGTACATCACAAAAGAGGAAATCATGCCGATGAAATCTTTTTACCGGTCTAGTGAGTCTGTTTGCATGTCACTGATTCACCCGTTATAACGTACTTTTGTAGCTTGCCATACACGAAAATTGCCTTCCAATTATTCCAACTCTTTGCGTTCGTTGAAAAGCCTGCGGCTTTTAAATGCCGTTTTCGTCTTCATATTTCATTTGTAATCTGCTTCTCTTAATGTTCGTAATTTTCTCAGTAACTATATTACGTAATTAATCCCCCTAACAATTCTAATATTTCTCCTAAATGCATCGCGTAAACTTATTCGTGCATTATTTTTCAATTTAAAGATGGTACTGGTTTGCTTTTAGGTAGGTCTAAGTTGTTATTGATTACAAGAATAGAGCGATACTCAAAATTATGCCGTCGTACAAAATGTTTGCGAGTGAATTTTGACTCCAGCGTATTTTTATAATCTACTAGCTGAAAGTACCCGGCGTTGCCCGGGGGTTATGCCAGACATATTTTAATGTGAACTGACACCAATAAACTTGATTCGACTTACGTATTCCGATTTATCTGACAGATACTGGGTTTCATAAAAATACATTCCTTACAGTAGCTTATTGATAAACATACGAAAGAAACAAACGTCATTTATCATGACAACGTGACGTAAAATCGTTTGTATTTCCGTTGAAATCTCGATTTCGAATTTTTTCATGAAAACAATACTTTCTTTATACCATTTATATTGCAGAAAGTAAAAACTAATTCTGAGATATCTCTGATACCTATGAATTGGGCCGGGAGGGTCCAAGGGGGTCCGGAGAGAACGTGAGCGTACGTGAGAGTAATAGGATTTCGAGTTTAACAATGTAATCGGTTGGCAAGACAACTTCACGTTAAAAACGCTAAATTTTGTCAAAATTTGATATTAAAACGATAAATTTGAAAGATATATATTCGAAAGCGATAAAAGACGATAAGAATAAGAAACTGCATTTATTTTTCTTTAATACAGTCCAAATCCGAAAATCGTAGGTCAAATAAGTGAATTTTAATAAACAAAATAAGGTTGCAGGTCGAAATATCGATTTTTCCATGTTATCTTATGAGGAATGGAAATCATTCTCGGGAATTTTTTCCCCGTAAATGGCTTCTACTTTAAGAACCGAACATTCCTACCAAATGTCAATCTTCTAGATACTCGAAAAGATTGTTAAAAATAGCATTACTTACTTCCGATTTCCCACCGACGACGACGAAGTCAATTGTATACGTATATTAGACTAGCAGAAGTGCCCGTTGAATTTCAACGGATTTAGTGAATCTAATACTTCTACTGTGTAACATGTGAACGTCGCAAGAATAAAATAGCACACAGTTTTAACCGTCCTATAAAGCAAAAATGAAGAAAATCGCTCCACATTTACCTATTTAGATGAATGAAGAAAACCTTGCTCTGTAAAAAATCGAAAATTACGTGTAAATTTATGAGAAAATAATTATTCTATTAAGCTCTTCCTCCCCCACAAAATTTTTATCGCCATATAGCCTATGTTACCGGGAGGGTAAAATTATATAGGCACCTATCCGAAGTTTCTTGACGATACCTTCAAAACGAAAAATGTAAGTAAAACCAGCAAGAAAACAATAATGTACAGAAAATAGATGAACAAAGGAACTAACGAAATTAATTAATTTAATGAAACAAAAAATTAAATAGAGAACTTTTAATAATCACATAGTGAATATTATCCTCCGACTATTATCTCGATTCTCTCGTCCATGAGTTCTGTTACGAGAAAATTGTTTATATCAACAATACTTTGGAAACAATGAAACAATTTATCCAATCACAATTTGTGGAAAATCTACGTCTAATTATTTAAGTTACTTACGTAGTTTTAAAAAAGCTTGCTTTGGAGAACTGTACGCCACACGAAAATATCATTAAAAACTATTTATTAGTAATATTTCAATTAAAATCTACAAATATTTTATTGCCATGTAAACAAACCAAATAGCACACAGAAATTGAAAAACGATTTTACGTTAAAATTTTTTCCATATAAATGCATAGAACTCTCAACTTCGGCGACAATAGGAATTGTCATGAAAGCTTATAATTGGTATTGTCATAAATTGATAAAATCACGTATTTTTCTGATTCTAAACGCATTTTTACGCTAATTCGATCAGGAATCAAATTTTGTCTAAATAACAATAAACTTTGTTCTTTCCTGCATAGAACCATCTAAGTCTCGAGTTATACCAAGTTTTTATGTAATTTTAAAATTCAAATGAAAAATAAGCTGCATGCATCCTTGTTATTCAAATGGAGAAAATGAAAAAAGAAAATATTTTTTAAAATTAGAGAAGTCCATCAAATCGATATAAAAACCTGACTAAACTACTTAACTCTTTATTCCGGTTAAAATCTTCCTCTTATTTCTACTTGCTGTAGTTGCTGATCTATAAAAAAAACATACACATATATACATACAAACACTTTTCTTTATAGATATGTATAGATGTATGGATTTTTTTATAGATATGTATAGATAGATATCTATAACGTTTTTTTTAAATGATGCATTCCCCGCAAAGCCAATTTTAGGCTTGTCTGCAGATAGGGGAAAAACCCCAAGAACGAATCACAACATCCATGCCCGAAGCGGGATTCGAACCCGCGACCTTTGGATTAGAAGGCAGGCACACTATCTACCAGTCGAACCCGGAATGTATGTTTTTCTTAACTCAGAAACTACTGCACATAGAAACAAGAGGAAGGTGTCATTTTAATCGTAATAAAGAGTTGAGTGGTGTAGTCAGTTTTTTGTATCTATTTGATTGACCTTTCTAATTTTAAAAATATTTTATTTTTTCATTTTCTCCATTTGAATAACATAGGGATGAGTGCAGCTTAATTTTCATTTGAATTTTAAAATTATATAGGTACATTATACGAACCTGAGACTTGGACGGTTCTATGCAGGGAAGAATACAGTTTCTATTTATTGGCGCCAGAATCGGAATAATGATCGAATTAGCGTATAGATGCGTTTAGAATCAGAATAATACGTGATTTTATCAGTTTTATTACAATACCAATTGTAAGGTACATTGACATTTCCTATTTTCGCCGAAGTTTTGAGTTCAGTGCATTTATAATTAAATTTAATTAATTTCCTCTCTAATATGACTTTTTAAATGCAGATTTCTGACTGACTTATGGGTTATTCTCCCTCGCGCCGGATGGATGTGGACAGGAGACGGAAGACTTAACACACAAGCTATCAAACAGAGCTAGAATGATGCGCTTAGTTTTTGCCGCCATTTTCCCGGGATTGGGCCGCGCTATTTATTTATTTAAAGAAACCTCTAGCCTAAGGAATTGATTTGAACTATGTGATCATACGAGCGTAGTCCGATTATATTAGTTACTAAAAAGAATATTCCCGAAGAATTAAAATAAGATTTCATTTCCGCTGCATTTAAGGTACATTTATTACTCTTAGCTTTTATTAATGATAACGATATTTCCTTTCCGATTCATATAACAGTTAAAAACAAACATATATCCTCGCAGTCTAAACAGAAGCCTCTAGAAGAAGAAATTCTATTATATGATCATACGGCTTTTAAGTTTACTTCGTAGTCCGATTAGATCGCGCGGTCGGAGCCCCTAATATTATATGAACTTATTATTATTCATTTTATAAAAGGAAATAACTCCGTAAATTGAAAAGTTGATACCTAAACATTGAATCCGTTTAACTTTATACTACATTCCGAAAACTTTGGCATGAAAGTATTCGGATGTTTTTCACATAGCTTCCTAAAATGAGAATAAAAACAACGACTCTTCTCCTTAAAATAACGTAACTATACCTAAATATAGCCGAAATCACTGAATTTACTGGCCCTTCGGTTTTCATCTAAATTTCGTTGGAGGTGATTCGCTCGCTCACTTGCACGAAATGACATTTGTTTTATAAGTTCAAGACTTTACAGATTTACCTGCCACTCGGGAATTAACTGAAACGAACTATTCCCAAAATAGTGTTAACAGCTATAACATAGACACCATGATGATGAATTTCGAGCGCTAAGAGTATTAGATTGCATGGATCATGCAGCCGTCAGTTCCGAATAAGGAGTTGGTAGTACTAAGAGACGCCATGCTCATCCAAGCAGAAAGCAGGTGTTTATCAAATGGAGACTCATCGGAGCGTATTTTCGACCTATCTGGCTAAATGAAAGGGTTTATTTTGTTCCCGCCACAGGGAACGTAGAATATGAGCGACAGCTTTCACTTGCAAAAGGTAGGCAGTTGACATATTTCCCACCTTCAAAGGACCTTAACCTTTAAATATAGGATCCAGTCGTTGACCTTAAAAAAAATATTTCCAATTGAAGCAGCGTTGGAAGCAGGAACAAAAGAGTTTGCTCGAATTGTTTCTGGTTTTGCAAAAATTGTTCCCGTGTAAATGAGAAAATGGTGCCCTTTCTTCGTAATTATACCATTTTCGATTTCGGGATATTTCCTAAAACAAAATTTCCTTGCCTCAATAATGAACTCTAAAACGCAAGAGAAAAAATTCTAAATAAATGCAAAAGGAAGGTGAATTTAGTTTAAGAAAAGAACCAGGAATAAGAGATGCTGTCAGTCATCATATCATATTTGTATATTTGTACCCATCGGTGTTAGTGAGCGTAAGGTTAGATCAGAGAGTACGAAAAAATACGTCGAATTAATCATTAGAATCGAGAAATACTGCAGATCTTACCCAAACTCGATAAGACAGACCAACATTATTAAGAGTTCATTTGGTGCAGTGACACCTCCTACCAAACGCTTACGGCGGCTTTCACGGTATTCATGTAAATGTAAAACATAGGAGTAAGGGCAATAGCATAGGGCCAATATCACTGTAGGTACAAGTTTTGTCCCCTTGGAGGTCTTCTACAAACGGGAAAGGTGAAGAAGATATACGCAAGAAATTGAGTATCGAATTGTAGGGAGTAGATATGTAAACACTCAGGAAAAATTATATAAAATACATGGAATGATTTCAGATGTGGGCATAAAGAAGAATACTGACGATAAAATGGAAAATAGGATGAAAAATGAGGAACTTATAAGAATAATAGGAGAAAAGCGAACAATTGTACAGACCGTAAAAGGAAGGCGAACTGGATCGTACACAGAAAAGATGTCAAAAGAAAAAGTTGAAGGAAAAAGTGGAAGGAAGTAAAGGTTCCAGATCCTAAATGACCGTAAGAGTAAAATAAAGAGAGACGTCAAGAAACGAAGAACACCGTGGAGAACAGAGTTATGTAGAGAACCAGTTTTTATCGATAATAATCATGAACCTTTTTAGTCGTTTAAAAAAATTAATTTCCCAGAAGTGCATTCGATAATAAGATGCAGTTTTGTTTTCCACAAATGCTTGACTGAACTAAACATCTAACATGTAACCGTACAAAAAACTTACCTTTTCGATAAGCAAATGGAAAACAATTCGTAAAGATCGCGCGATACAATAAAGCATTTCGTATATTCGGTTTCTAAAAATATATCATCGTGGATTAAGTTTATTTTTACTTTCCTGGAGTTAATCTCCTTTTCCCGTGGGAGATCTTTGCTCGTCATTATTTTCCTGAGCCTTTAATATCCGTCTTTACTTTTGGAGCGACCAGATCTATAAAAGGATTATGCTCGCGGATTCTAAGAGAAGATATTTCGTGGAAAGTTGCTAAGAGGCGTTGGTGTTTCGCGGAAAGAGTTTGTAGGAGTTGGAAAAGGATGAAGGGGATTGGATGTTAAGAATCGCGAGGAAGAGTCTGACTTGGGAATGATCTAGGGCGGCAGCTACGAGAATTGATGGAATGGAAAGAGTTTTAGGCATGTGAGAGTATGTATCTGTGTTTGTGTCGGAGTTGTAAATCATGCGCAAAGTTGTTCACCCGCTAGTAATCTTACCAACGAAGTCATTCGCAAAGCACGTTAAATATTCTTTCGTGCACACATGGGAAAGAAATGGAAAACTGCGCAAAAGAAAGAGCGCTATTAAATTCACGATGGTTAAGTTTTGTCTAATTGGAAGGGACATCGTAAAAATGAACGTTTACGAAAATAAAAATTTTAAGCCTAGCTTAAATTTATCGCGTTTTTCTCTTTAAAATGACGTTTTAGCGTCTCGAGAAGTAACTGAAGACTCCAACCGTGTTCATTCTCTGCCACCACCAATACAGGACTAAATGAAACGTCTATAAAAAAAAAGCTTGATAATCATTTAATTTCTAGCTTTAAGTGGCGCATATTTCTTTGGAGCATAGTGTTTCGATCTACACCAGTCGCGTTCGTTTCGTGAATGACTTATTTTCTCCCAATAAAAATACTTCTGCAATAGAAACAAATTCCATTTCTTTCCGAAAAATTCTGTTCGAATGCAATTCTAGCAATTGTTTCGGTTGTCCATCCAACACATACCTTTCCGACTACTTAGGTCAGTGGTCCTCAACCGGTGTGCCGCGGCACATTAGTGTGCCGCGAGGAAGTGCCTAGTGTGCCGCACACCCCGAAGATATTTAATTTTTAAAAGCGTTTGAAACAAACAAATTCGCATAAATTTTATGATGCAAGGAATGAGACTACGAGAGGAATTTTCCGTCCAAGAGCATAACATTTTTACACGTTGAATTATGTATGTATTTAATGTACAATAAAATTATACAATTATTGCTTTCCCAATCGTAACAATCTAATATAACTGCGACCTTTACTTGTCACGCTAGTTTTTATCTTTAAAAGTGAGATTTACGCAGTGAAATTGATTAGGGGTGGTTTGGTGTGCCGCGATGTTCTTAAGCATAAAGTTGTGCCGTGGAGCAAAGAAAGTTGAGAAGCACTGACTTAGGTAAGCAGATATATAGAAAACGTCCTTTTTTCATATTTTTTGGAATGCCCACAATTTTCTGAAATTAATTGAATATGCCGTGATCTCACTATTCGCTTACTTTTGCGCTGGTAAAAAAATTACCTACTTCGGCGATACGAATTTTCTTTCCATATATAACAGAAAAATGCGAAGCGCGAACGGGTGGGATTGAAGGAAAACACATTTTTTGCCTTGGTAATACAGCCGATAACTTGGCTCTCTCGTTAAGTTCAAACACGATCACGCGATGATGCATCCCTCGGGTGTCCTCTACCGAAAAACTTCCACGGGATAAAATATCACGTGATTTCGTGGTTGGAAAACACGGAGGATAAATGAGGAAGAGGCAAAATGAGGTTCTGTGCGGGATAAAAAATAAACGAGAATTCCAAGAAGGGAAAGATAACCGCCTTCAATTTTCTTTGGAACGACGCTGCACAGCACTGTGACGCCATATCCATAGTGCTGTCGTCAAGTCTATCGTTCAGCGAAATCTCTCTTCAAACAACAAACAGCGATCCATTTTATCATTCCCATCGCATTTTCTTGTTTTTCTTACACTAATGACGTCGTATAGAAGGTTTTCATACATGAGTGCCCAAAGTGTCTAGGGGAGAACTTCATCTAGTCATTTTACTATTATAAGGGGAGTTTTTTTGTCGGGCTTGCTTATTTTCACTAAAAGGACCACCCGTTCCTAATAATGGATTTTAAGGGTTTCTCCACTCTTATTTTGGATGTCGGTGATTATATAACAGGTTTAATGGGAGCAAACATCGGGTGTATGTTTCCCTTTGAAGTCGGGCACAAAGGGATAGTCTTTCCTTACTTGTTAATTTTGTTTGGAAACTGACAGGCCAAACAGTGCTATGGTGAGCGTTATTAATTGAGGCAATGAATTAATATATCTCCACATAATTAACCAACTGGACGAGCGTAGAAGAAATAGGTACATATTAAATCGACATTAAAATTCAATCAAAATATTTTGACGTTATAGTTCTTTTATGCGCAATATCCAAATATTTGATTCCTGTTTTGTTTATTATGTACTCAAGGAAGGTTTTTCTAGACGATATGTAATTTTTTACTGTTCTATTTGTATTGATATCGGGACGTATAAGTTCAGATAGAATTATGCACTTTCCCTTAATGCACTCGATGTTTAAATATTTTTAGAAGAAGAGATATTTACATTAACTCTTCTCAGATGGCCAAAACAAAATCCCATTACTAAAACCGCCCTGAAAATATCTTAATTTGAAGCTAATATCAATATAATTGACGTGAAACACTGACATTTCAGTAGCCTACGCATCTTGAAGATTGGCTCCAAGAGGAGATTTACCTTTCATTTAAGTTTTAATCGGAATTAGAGCAACATAATATGATATTCATGAGTAAAGCTTACGCAAATACCACTTTATTATATATTAATATTTTTGAGGAAATAATTTTGAAAACAAAATTCCCACATTATCTTATTTACACAATCGAGTTAGCATGTGTTGTCATAAATTATAATGCTTTAGCCCCAGGCATCTTAGTAAAAACTGAAGAATCCAGGATTAAATGTGGTGTTAATTTCTTGTTTTAATTATAATGGGTATTTAAATGAACCCACTGCAGAATAAACATTAAAATAGTAAGCCGTAAGGTATTAAAAGTTTATAATATGTAACAATGTTGACACAATCGACTTGGTGTCACTGGCATTGTCTAAAGAGTAATTAATTGAACACGACCACTTGCTTCAATACAGAAGATGCATCTTTAGGTACATTAGCTACTCTTATATGAATTAAATTTAAAAATCTCTCCATCCATCAATGTCAAAAAAAACGGATAAAACGTTTCCTCCAATTAAAAAAAGAAACATGCAGACTAAGGTATAGAATTAAGGATATGAGGTGTACATAAACGGCATCACAAGATTAATAACTTCCGTGAATAAAATAAAATAGGTTTAGACATGCTGTTTAAATATGAGGATTCAGACCAATAAATAAAACCATAATTGTTTAGATAGAAAGTAAACCCATACCGAGACTTAACGAGAAAAAGAAAGGTAACATAACACGCATGATTAACATGCGGTGGAAAAGAAGCGGCATGACACCGGAAGCACTAATAGAGCAACTAGACGGTGTGGCGTAAGAAAGATCACGGGACGAAGTCGGTAAAAAACCAATAAGCTCGAGAAGATCGAAAAAATCGATCCCAAAAAATTTATCGGTAAAAAATTAAGAGAAACTTACAAAGTGAAGCTTCATTAACCTTTACGGTCGTTTTATTTTTATTTTTTCGCGCGGAATGCAGAAGGGAAAGGAAAAATCGCGGAAAGGGAGTACAAGAGAGAGAGAGAGAGGAAAGGAGAGGTAGATAGATATAAAAAGGAGAGTGCGGAAGGCGAAGTTGCCATACCCGCACTGCGTCCCCCTCAACCGTCCTTCATAGCTCTCTGCCCTACTTGCTAAATGGCGCCGCCGCCGTGAGAGTTCATTTGCGATGCCTTCCCTCCCCCATTCCGTCAACTTCCTTCTCTCCCCCCCCCATATCCACCCATTCCTTCAATCTTTTCCTACCTCCCACCTCCTTCCGCCCATCTCATTCCACATCTCGTTGCCAACAAAATACCTCCACATTCTCCGACTCCTTTCTTCCCCCGCCTCCTCCTTCTTCTCTCTCTCACACACACTCAATCTCTATTAAAATATTTTTATCCGTCTCCTTTCTGCCTTTCTATCTCCCGCTCTCTCGAGTATTTTTAAATACACTCGCCATATAGCGTCCTACGGGATTGTGCAAGCACAAACACACAGACGAACAAAAGGGTGGACCTCCGCCAATGCAGTTCCCTTTCACCCACCCCTCCCCCTCCCCCTCCTCCTCCTCATCCCACTCTTCTCTCCCTCTCCACCTTCATTCCACACAGAGCGTCGCCTTGCATCTCATAGCCACATTGCTTCTGTGTATTTTCTCTTGTGTTTGCCCCCGCCGCTTTGATTGCACTATCTCAATTTCTACCTCTCTTTCTGTCTTTGTCTTTCCCCCTTCTTTCTTTTCCCTCTCCTTAAAACCTTGATACATCTCTCTTTCATCCCCTCTCCCTCTTTGTATCTATTTTCCTCTGCCTCTCCCTCTCTCTCTCTCTCCCCCTCTCTCCCTCTCTCTCTCTCTCTCTCTCTCTCTCTTTCTCTCTCTCTCCCCCTCTGGTGCTGTTAAGCTAGCCTCCCTTTTTTTTCGAAAAATTCCTTTTGACCCTCGCCACCTCTCGCTTGTCGAAAAAAAAATATATATCGATCGTTTTTTCTCTTTCTATCGGAAACTGTCTCTGTTTTTTCTCTTTTCTCTTTCGGCACACAAAATGAGTGTTTTTGTCTCCCGCTTTAAACGCTGGTCCGGCGGATTAAACAGCCGTATTACAGAATCGTGCTTCCGGGCTTCATTTTGTTATCAACAAAGGAAAAGCACGGGCCGTATTTTTTTCTTCTATTGTGTTTTTGGTTAGTCTAGCTACGTTTATTTTTCCTTTTCCGTTATTTTTCATGTAATTATCAGGAAGAAAAACTATTTTGATCCGCGCCGCTTTTGATTATTCTATAGCATTTTTATGTTCTTATATATTTTCCACATCTTTAACGAACAAGCGTTGGCTATTAAAATTTTGAGCTGAGATATAAACTTATGTAGTATGCTTTTACTTTAAAAAGAGAAATTTTTTAGATAGACGTTCTTCATTCGTACTTTTTTTAGTTTTGGTTTTATTCCGCATGGTCGCGGTAAGCGTCAGACTTTTCATAATGTTTACCTAAAGAGTTTTTACAGTTCGTGAATTTAATTCATTATGCATGCAATATTTATATTTCTCTCTCTACGCTGTTCTTTTTTACGACTCCGATGTCTAAAGACCACTTCTTCGTTTTTCTACGTCTAGTTTCCTCGATTATTTGATTCTATTGAAATACAATCGTAGGAAAAAAATTCATTACCTTGTAAAAGTTTAGCGCATTAATTTTTCACCCGGAGAGAAATTCAAGATGGTTATATCGGGTCATCGAACTCCTTATATGAGGCAGGTGATTTGTATGTTTTCTCTCGGGTCAAAGGAATCAAAGCGCCATTTAAAAGGAGACTAATGAAGAATGATGCGGATTTCCTCCACTTTGAAAAAAACGGAATTCATTGGAAAATACGCCAAAAAGTTATTTTAGTTATCAGATTGTGGTACTGGATACTTGTATGATATTATATTTCGCTTTTGATATCAACGATTTATAAATATCAAAAGGATATGCTAGCTCTATATAAATATTTCAATATTATTTCCCCGTCGCTGGTAATTCTGAGAGAACGTATATGCTATATTTTATCATATTGGACAAACCCTCTTCAAAAGTTAATATGAAAGGGATATATTCATTTGTGGATTTAGTTGGTGAAATTCAAATGAAATTTTCACGAATGAGGGGAGACCGCTTCTCAGTAAATCAAAGCAAATTCTATCGTGACACATATTAAGTTACAATATTAACCAAATATCAGAAAAAGTACATACAAGTACTTAATTAATTAATGTGCGTTACATAAATTGTAAACATATATTTAATTACAAAAGTTCATTTATTTATAGTAGAACCTTGACAATGTTTTCATAAATATGGTTTTAAAATTTAATCAGGGCATATAACCATTTACTACATACTCAAAAATAGCTTTTCCAAACCGAAAGATAATTACATCATTTTCACACTTTAAATACATTATTTTATACTTTTTTAAATGACCGATTTTCCATTCCTTTAAATAAAACTGAAATTCCAACCTCATCCTTTATTCTACCTCATAACCCATTCCGACACGTCCATTTCAATTATTCGATTCAGCTCTCTAACGTAATATTAATGTACTAGCGTAATACCCGTCAATATTATTGACGATGAAAATTTCGACAAAAATGTGTTTCTATCATCTAGCATTTTTTTATTTTTATCACACAAAAATAATATCACAAAAATGGCTTTATCCCTGTGATAATTCTATCAGTACGAAATTTCTGGTAAAGGTTCTCTCATCATTGAATAATACCAAATTTGAGCTTGATCCATTCGCTTTTTATCGAGTTATTGCGAAAATGCTTCAAAAATCACTGTTCAGAACGAACTTTTTATATGGCAGCCACCTGACCCTCTTCACCGATCAAGCGCAAATTTCTAGGTACAGCTATATCTTGTGAGAAAAGCTTACGCTGAAAACTTCAGCTCAATCGGTACAAACCTCTGCCCAGGAGACATAAATTTCCTTACAAAACGTGTCCCCCCTTCAGCTCTTGTAGCAGCTTGAGATGGACCTATTGACCAAAAGTTTTTTTTTAATCTAAAATTTGAAAGTTTGGCGAATCCAAAATGGTATAGTACTTGAAAATCCATCAAGTAGTGCCAGAGATATAAGCATGTCAAAAGCGTTACGTACAGAGACACAGAGTGACAAACCTAGCTTTTTATATTATGGGATGAGACCTTTCTCTTTCTTTCCTCATGCGGTACCCTGTCCTAATGCGTCTCCTGCCAACACGTCATTAGACCGAAATTCTTCCTCATTATGTCCCCTTCTCTGCTGCATCCTCTCGTCCTTCCCCTCTCATATTCACCAACATCTTCAAAAAAAAAAAAACAGTCCTTAATCCACCATGTTATATCACTCTCACGCCGACGTCGGGCCATCAACCAACCAGTCTCATCAACTTTCACACCCCTTTTTCTCCGAATATCACATCCCCCTTCCTCTCGTTTCCTTAATACACCGTGGAATTATGGTCCCTCACTTACCCTCCACGTCCATAAACCATATAAAGGTAGAACGTCTTACTCCGCACCCCCCGACCCTCTTCTCTTCCGCCCAAGAGACAACAACAAAACTCGCCCGGGAGTCGCAGTCATATCCAACCCAAACTACCATACCCTTTTACACGCACCCATCACGCCGCCGAGTTCCACACCCACATCTTCCGGCCACCAGCGATCCATTCCCCCGTGAAGGAACTAATGATCTCTCATCTTGTGTATGAAAGAGAGAGAGAGAGAGAGGGGAGTGAGAGAGTGAGAAAGATTAAGGGGCGGCGAGATAGAGGGAAAATATAGGCGAATGAAGGGAGAAAGAGAGTGGATGAGAGATGGAAAGAAATACGAAATACGTCTATGAAGGTATGAGATGAGTATGGTGCGGGAGGAAGGGCGAGAAGGAGAGCCGAGAGTTGAAAAGGAAGAAGAGAAGGGGAGGAAGGGGAAGTGAAAGGGAATGAGAGTGAATGAAAGAATGAGAGCGGCAGAGGGAATGAAGAGGAAAGTAGGGAGGAGGGGGATTGAGGGATGTGAAGGAAGGAATGGAGAGACAGGTTGGGAGACTTGAGTGGGAAATGGAGGATGAGAGAGGGGTTTTTAGCAGAGAGGAGGAAAGAAGGTTGAGTGAAGCGAAAATAGTAATCATAAGTCGGATTGCATAGGAATAGAAAACTTGTCGGCTAACCAGGTGTAAGAGAATGAAGCGTGCAAGTATGGAGGAAACGGCGAATTAAATAAATATCAAAATATCTGCCCTGAGAAACGTTTTAATATGTATATGCACTGTACGTTACCTGTAATATAATTGAACGTGTTGAGATTTACAAAATAACTGCCAAACCTACTATTCAAATTTTCGTGGAGTCATATAACATCTATGTGCAACTGGAAACTAATGAAATAAAAGGAAATTAATTAGGTGAAACAAAAAAAAGAAAAACTTAAATAAATAAATAGATAAACCAAATAAAAGAAAAAGTTAAATAAATAAATAGATAAATGAATATATTATATAATATTTTTTGGTATATATTTATATCAAATCCTTTCGTAGAAATGTTACCTCCGTCTTTTAAAAATATATTGTAACGAGGTTTTCAACAATTGATTGACAATAGAGCTATAGATGAAGGCAATGACAAGCAGAGCGGGGATGAATAAAATGGAAAAGATGATCGAGAAAGGATATATAAATAAATAAATGTGTGTTTGTGTGTGTGTGTGTGTGTATAAGGCAGTACATGTATCTCCGTCGCTGAAGAAGGGCATCAACCCGAGAGCTCTATATTTGTGTTTTTGTGTTTTTCGTGTGTCTTCAGCACCCCCAGCGGCTCTCCAAGTTAGGTAAGTGTCCACTGGGCTTCCTCCAACACCTTGTTGCCATCTTTATTATTACCTTTCCTTTTCTTTAAGCATATATATACATACACACACATATACACACACACACATATACATACACACACACATATACATACATAGATATCTATATACATATATACATAGATATATATATATATATATATAGGCAATTAAAGCAATGCAGGAGGATAGAATGGAGGAGAATGAGAGCAAACGCTCCGAGGGGGAGGAGAAAGAGAGAGAGAGGGAGAGGAACAGAAAGGACTAAAATGGGATTAAGCGCGGCGGAGGTTTTGAAAGATAGAGATAGAGAGAGAGAGAGGAGAGAGAGAGAGAGAGAGAGAGAGAGAGAGAGAGAGAGAGAGAGAGAGAGAGAGAGAGAGAGAGAGAGAGAGAGAGAGAGAGAGAGTGGTTGGAGGAGGAGAAAGAGGTAGGTTGAGGGGAGAATTGATCGGCGAACGTGGAGTGGGAAGACGTCCGTGATAGATGTTGTGGCTGTTAGCGGCGGTCGGGTTCTGGGAAAGGAGTGGGAGGCTGTCGGGAAGAAGAGGTATGGTATGGAAGGAGTTTGGGTGGTTGGGCTGGGGTTCCTCTGCGTCTCCTGAGCTCAGCCAGGGACTCGCCCTCTCTCTCTCTCTCGTATGACTGACGTGGGGAAAGAGACGTGGATTAACTTTATATTTCGGTTTCTCTTGTGCCATCCCCCCACCCTACCATTTTCTCTCACCCAAATGGGAAAATGAAATGTTTGATTTTGCCTCGGTTGCGGTAGAAATTATGCTACACTTGATTCTTCGGATTCTCCGCGGCGACGGAGAACGAAATGATGGACTAGGAATGATTGATTGCTAAAAGTGAAATTCGAAAAATCTCCACCTTTTTTTTCTCTCTCCCCATTCATTCGCACGATTAATGTCGTGTCAGAATGATGAGGAACGTGAGATTTACTTTCAAAGCGGAAGTTAGCATGAGGAGTTAAAGTTAACTATTTTAAGTCGATGAATTAATTCATTATAAATTATACCAATATCATCTCCTATAATATTTTAGGAGTTGTTCAAACATATTTAGTGAAAATAAAAGTGATGCGGCTGACGGTTAATTGTATAATATCTTTTCAATTTATATTTGTCTTTATTTTGTAATAAATCCAGTGTATAGTAACATTACGATGATGTTTTATAATGGCATAATATCATAAAATATAAAATGCATGCATTATGCGTCTTGTAGGGACTTGGTAGCTTTAAGTCTGGCGATCGTCGATATCTTATTGGACACAGAGGCTATGACCCGTTACTCTGATTACACTTTTGGGTTGATGGTTGTTACTTTATCAGAATTCGTCAACAAAATTCCTCTCTTTCATACATCTCAGCATTTAAAAGTACATTTAGACAATAGATATGTGTGGTATCCTTTATTTAAAATTTAGCTCTTTATCCATTAATTCTTAGCTTCAATTGTATTCCATTAACGTCAGTATTTCATCCTTTTCCAACTTAAGTTGCTTCGTTATAAAATATTCCATTAAGAATTAGCAGATTTTCAATTATATATTTTCATAAACTGTCAATTTCTAGACCATAGGTTTTTGATTTTCACTCTCTTTATAGTCTTTAGATGCCTGACTACAATTTATGCTAATTTTTCAAAAAGAATACGATATAATAGACGAATTTCAGTGCAGAAACACATTTTCCATTCAAGAAATAAGCTTACGCTATGTATCAAATGATATGTCACAGTAATAAGTTTAAGAATTATATTTATTATATCATATGAATTGACAAAAAATAATATTTTTTTGCCTTAATTTTTTTTATACACGGGTTTTCTTGAATTCTTGAAGTAACGCAGGGATAATTGTTTTAATTCATAAGCCTAAAATATAAATTCATCAAGCATATGTTGCCACTAATGTAGTTGTCATAGCAAAAAATCTTTCTGTTTTGCAAAGGCAGCAACTTTTTATACAAAAACAGAGAGATGCCTATTCAATAGCGCAGTGTAAGAGGCGGTATTGAAATGAACACATTCCTGACGCCGAATAAATTATCTTACATTCCCATATCTTATCTATTATGCCTCTCAAAAAAAAACCCGTGGCCATGATTTTTTTCAATTTCATATTATCATTCATTTTTTACGATCACAAAAGGAAAAAAGCAATGCCTCGGCGATGCACACTTTCTTTTACAACTCAAGAGGATAATGGTGCAAATAAGCATTGTGGCATAAAACTACCCTGAGAGAGAAGGAAAAAGACGGGTTAAAATTAAATAAAAAATCGCAAACTTTACGACCTCTCAGGCACACATGGGAGGGAGTTAATTCAGCAAGACACCAAGGAAATAGTGCAAAGGAGAAGAAGACGGGTGGTGGAGTGGCATTGGAAGAGGGAAAAGAGAGAAAATGGAGGGAAGGTATCTGAAAAAGTGAGCTGGAGAAACAATTGGATGAGGGAAGGAGGGCTTTAAACTGTGCACATACAAACTGGATCGAGTACTTTAGTGCAGGAAAACATAAGTATGAAGAATAATTCATAAGCAGACGGATAAAAAGGATGAGGGGGGGGAGGGGGGGGGGGGGGGGGGCAAAAATCCAGAAAGACAGATACGTTTTCCGAATCTTCCTTATTTTCGATGCTAACTTTATTCTTCACCCAAAAAATCTTTCGTTCCTTCTGTAATCATGATGCCAGATATTGCTTTTCTTCCGTTTGAATCACGTATTGCGAAAGAATAAGACCGAGAAGGTAAACAATCAACAATCTGCGTTTTTTTTTTGACGTTGGAAACGAGTCATATTTGAAGCTGCACGTGACACCGTCACTAAGGCGAATAGACTAAGGTCGCTACGCGGAGACTCGCCTTGGAAACGGGATGTCTGAATAGCAAGCAAACTCGCACCTAGAGACAGACGACACCCTTCCCTAGGATTGGAATACACACGGAAAACCGCAATCCCGAGTCGCTTTTCCGAAGGTAAGCGAGGATTAACGGGAGAGAGATAGGGGGAGAAGCCGATTCGGCGTATTACGGAAAGCCCGTAAGGAGTTTTCCTTTGTCTTCCACACAGTAGAGTTTTCCGACATTCAGCAAGGTCTTAAGGGAGCCGTTCATCACTATCCTTCATTGACTCCTTCTTCCTACCGAGCACGGTCGAGACTCCGAGATAATTCCCTGAGCTTCTCGTAGGAGAGTGGATAGAGGAGAAAGGTGGCAACAATGTGTGATAGATAAGGCGGATGTGCGCGTGAATTTATTGAAACGATAATAAAAATAAGAAAATTTTATGAAGAGAATGAGTCACCAAAAAATATATGAGAGAGAAATCGAAACAAAATGATCTATCGCTCCTAGACCTGTAGGTGACATTAAAAATAGTAGTTCAAGTGTGAAATAGTGCAGTACTGGAAAATATTTCTTCGTAAAAATAATCGTGGAAATGCTGCGTTAGTGCTTGCGTGTTGGTCTCGTATTTCGATGGTATGAGAACAATCGGTGAACATTGGCTGCACCATTTTTTTCTTCGCTCCTTCTCAATGGTTCCGCGGGTGGTGTCGGGAACGGTGTCGCGAAAGAGGGAGATGGAGAGGATCGTGTGTGTGTGTGTGTGTGAGAGAGAGAGAGGGAGGGAGGGAGGGAAAGCGAGATAGGGCAAAAGAAAGGAATCGACCCGCGGTTGGAAGCGATCTTGTTTTGTTGCCGATGAAAATGTAAGGAGCCGTGATGAGAGATAGGAAGAGTTTGTCCCGAATAAGTATTGAGAGGCGAGAAGAATAGGAGTGATAAATAGAGAGAGAGAGAGAGGAAGGAGAAGAAAAGCAGAATGGAGGAGAATGTGCCCGAGACGGTTGCCGCTTGATTCATTGAAGTGTTCGATGTTGTTTTTTCTTCGCAGTTTAGCGTTTTACGACCTCGTTTCGCGGTGTAAACGGATACATTGGCGTTTAAGGTTTTATGGTTTCTTATACGAGGTTGAGATGAAGGATAGAGGAGAATGCGGAAGGAAAAGAAGGAGAGAGAGGATAAAGGTGCGGCTCTGAGCTGTTTGAGCGTGAGAGAGTGAGAAATTGGAAAGCGTTCCGAAGAATGGGAAATGTGATGTTCGTTCCGCTTGTCTTTTTTAAAAGAAGGAATGAGGATTTTTTTGGAGGAGGATTGGAAGAGGTTTGCATCGACGTTTCGTGCGGGGCAGCTGTCTCCCTCGCGTAATATAAAAAATATTTTTTCGTATCTGGAAAGGATTTCCGTTAAAAATTAGTTTTTTTTAGTGTATATACTTCCGAATGATGTGGAGCTTTTCTACCATTTTTGAGCGCTTTAATTGGTTGATCAAATTAAATACCATCTTATTATGCGCTTAAAATGGACGGGATTCTTGATCATTTCCGCTAGAAATTCTAAAGAGAACATCAGCACGGATTTTTGGATGGATGAAGGGACCTACGTTTTAATTAATGCGATAATTATAGAATGGCGATTTTTAATAATTAATCTTTTTCAAATTCCATAATATCTTATGCATATAAAAGCGCATGGCAGTAATCGTGACATAATTAAAATATTCTCATCTCCACTTAAATACATATATGACGCAATGACATTTGTTTAGTTACGGCGCAGTTGGACATTTTTAGCGTTAGCTCTCGAGAATTCATCCGCAAAATTACGTTGTCTCATACACGACCATTAGCCATGCATCGTGTCAAGGCTATTCGAATTTGAAAAGGATTCGTTAGGAAGCATACTGCGTCATCACTTCCGTCTCTTCTTGACTAGCAGTTTCTATTTATTTTACTTTACCCTCTGTGTGTGCAACGGGCAATTTCATCTCAAGATACCTACCTACTTCCTTAGAAGCGGCGGTGAACCTATAATAGTCCTTGACTCGCTTTTTACAAATGGCTTAATGAATACGTAAGATGCTCTCTTTCTCTCTCTCTTTCCCCACCCCTCTCTCTCCCTCTCCCCCTCTCTCTGTTTCTCAGTGAGATTTTTAATATAATGATACGCTTACACCATCCTACGGATACTACGAATGTAGAAAGTAATTAAATGTAGCGAATTGATTATAATTTCAATGATTGGATAACAAATGCAAGTTTTTATATTTCTACTGAAAAATTTACACAATGAATGAAAAGCTCGTTCAAAGAACAAAAATGTGTACTTGGCGTTTATTATAAATATGCTAATTAAATTATTTAATTAATTATAGAAATGTCTAATTTTAAATAAGACTTTTTCATTGTATTCATAAGGCATATATAACCACCGCAAGAGGTGCATGCTAGACTAATACAAAAAATACCTAACAATCCAGATAAACAGAATTTCCGAGAATGTGTCACAGCACTATATTAAAAACAAAACGCAAAATCTGAAATTCATCCATATTTTGGTACTTGACCATGTCAAATGTGGATTTTTTAAAGTATCACACAGTTGATAATTACTATAGGAACGTGTATAGAAAAGACAAAACATCCGAAGTCGAATCTGAACTTAATGGTTTTATTTATCCGTGGTCATACATCGGAACATATTTTTTACCTTAACGGACTTTTATCTACTTTACAACCCGTTTAAAATCCGAGGAATTTATGTGTTATTAAAAAGTAGAAATAGTTATTATCCAACGAATTATATTCACTGAAAAAGTTATCCTTTTGCGAGGAATTATAACTCCTTTTCCATATCTTGCGCCTTGAATACAGACATCATTTTGCGCACAGCGGGTTGCCGGCCGTATTATCCGCAGGCTGAATTGGGAGGAGGCAGACGGGAGGCGAAAGTCGGGGAAAAAAAGTCTGCACAGCGTATGGCTGGTGGGTGGGGTGTGTTCATGAAAGGGAGCCGTGTTTGATATGTATCACTTATTCATTCTTTGATTTCCGCTCCGAATCGACCGTTTCCGTCTCATTCCCTATGACAGTGTGCATTCAAATCCTCGCATCAATAATCTCCCCGTTGGATTCCCTTTCACAGATGAAAAAGGAATCTCGATGAGCAGATGTTACCGGCCCGATAGTCGATTGATCGAATATTTTTTTTTAAGCTCTCCGGAATTTATCGTGCGTGATGAATATTATTATATTTAATGGAATGAATTACCTCTGACAGTCGTGCATAATTCATCATATCGCGACGTGATCAGGCTACTTAATGATGTCTCTCCTTTTATGATTTGAATAAGAAATTTCGTAAGTTTTGGGAAATCTTTAGGTCGGCGTAGTTTACTTTCAAAACTGAACCCATTTAAATTGAGTTGATATGAGGAACTTTTCATTTCAGAAATAATTAGGCTGTTGTTTTAATGGCCCCCGATGAATCCGATTTTCACTCAAGATAATATTGTATGTTATGAGAATCTCAGTCGCGTTTTTTACTACTCCGTCTATATATTTATATGAGTAAGAATATACTAAAAGTTGAAAAATTCTTGCAGAAATTTCAACGAATTTTATTATCGATAAATTTTACTGTCTTATTGATATATCGCGTCTCTCTTACACGAGTATTAAAGCAAATAAAAAGTGTATATCTAAAATAAAAAACGGAGTTTGTTCGCATAAGTGACCCCGTTTTTAAAATTTTCATCTAAATATAACGAAAATGTGAATTTAAAATATCCACTGCTTGGAAACTTATCGTTCCGTTCACTTGTCAGTCCCTGTCTGGCAAAACGGCGAAAACTTTTTTAAAAATATTTAATCGGCCCATTTCTCTAAACATATGAAAAACCTCTCAGGCTAACATTCCTTTCCCTTTAAAAGAAAGAAAAGAAAAACAAAAGAAGGCCTCTTCTTTTATTTAAGGTTCGGTCTTTCGTGACTACGGTCTTTTGGCAGGAATCGAACTTCGCCGCTGCAAAAGGCACCTTTCCCTTTGGACGCATCACCTTTATAATCCTCCTCTCCCACTCTCTTTTCCCCCTTTTCTCCCTCTCTCTCTCTCCATCTTTTTTACCGTGATATACTCCTATTTCTTCCTCCCCTCTTCCTCCTCCCCCCTTTCCCTTATCCCTTCCCCCCCTCCCCCACACCCGACCCCTTCGCGGGTTCCCTTTCAATCCTTCTCTCCCATCTCTTCTGCATATTTTCCCACCGGCAACTGCCTTTACTTTTCCTCCGAATACTTCCACCACCGGCCGCCTTTTCCAAAAATAACCCACTTCTTTATCATCCTCAACTTTTCTTCCGACTCGACTTCTAACCGTATCCAATCCATCCGAGTGACTCGCGCTTAATTCCTCTCTCTCTCTCATCTTCTCTATTCTCGCTCCCTCCCATTCCGTCCACCACCTTTATTTTCCCACCAGGTTCCCTGCCACCTAGGCTGTCGTTTTCCCCTCCTTCAACGGTAGCTGGCGAGTCCAGGGGGATATCCAACACCTTCTGCAGGACGGACTTCCGAGGAGTCTGACACAATGCATCACTCACTATCTCTCTGTCTCTCTCTCTCCCTCGCTCGCCCTGTCCTCGTTATGCCTAGCCGAGACTTAGAGATGGAATGGAAGCTATGAATTAACGAATAAATTATTCATGGAGTGCCTCAATCCTTATCGGGGACGTTTGTTCTCTCTCGTTCTCTCTCTTCTTTGACTCTTTCTCTCTATTTCTGTGCATTCGTATTTCTCTTTCGTTCTAATCTATTCTCCTCTAATGTCTTAATTACGCCGCTCTTTTTAATTTTTTCTGGCTCTTCCGTTTTTTTTAAGTCCGGTTTTTTTCTAAAGTTGTAACACTTTATTACAGTCATGTGCGTTGTTATCTTCTTTTAATTTTATTTCGAAATAAATTTATCTATTTTTTTCTTTTCTACTTTCTTCTGCTCCAATCTCTTTTTTTACAATTCATTCTGTTACCTCGAATCAAAATCCTACTTTATTTGCCTTAAATTGTGTAAATTCCTTCTCTATGCATGTGTTCACGTATATATATGCGTATTGAATGTAGTAAGCTTTTGTTCAAAGCGCGATGCTTATTCAACCAATACAAATGAAGCTTAATTATGCGCGGTCGTGAATTAAGATGGTACTGCATATAAAGTTTGTTTCTGATATAAGAAATCTCGTAGCCAATACAAGAACGTAATTTTTTCCATACGGTATTAAATTTGACCATCGCGGGTTCAAAGCGCGTAATTCCCGTGTTCCACTGTGAATTCTCTATCTTCCTCTCAGTTTTCTGTCAATACAAATTTAACAAAGTTTTCGTATCTCTTACTTCCACTCACAATCAGTAATTATTTTGATTTCATTCTACATTACTTTTCGCATCATAATAGGTAGTCTGTCCGTAGACAGGTCCGTGATTATTCATACTTAAACTTTGTTCTACATATACTCCTATTTTCCGCAGTCATGTCTTGACAACTCTCTTTCCCTTTCAAGTCGTCTATCAGCTGAAACCTTTTCCTAGGTACCTCTTTCTCTTTTTCCATCCAGTTTTCCTTCTAGCACTTATTTAATCATGCTCTCTCTCTCTCTCTCTCTCCTCAGGTAATGTCCAATCCAGTTCGCCTTCCCCTTTTTGATAGTCTGTATAATCGTTTGCTTTTCTCCTATTCTTCGTAGTACTTCCTCGTTTTTCACTTTATCAGTCCATTTTATCTTCAGCGTTCTTCTCCATATCCACATTTCCAAGCGTCCATGTTTCTGCCCCATACAAATCAATACTACATACATAGAATTTTACCAACTTCTTGCGGATATCTTCCTTTATATTCCCCGTTAGTGGAATTTCTTTCTTCTGAAAGCGCCTCTTGCTTTCGCTATTCTAGTCCTGATTTCATCAGTACATTTAGCTTATGTCTTTATGATGCTTCTAAGGTATTTATAGCGTGAAACTTGTTCTAATGGCTTATGTTCAAATTTTCTTCTTCTTTACTTGATATTCGCATGACCTTGGATTTTTTCCTATTTATTTCCATACCGTATTTTCTGCCTGTTGTCACTAGTCTATTTATCATTTTCCGGAGTTACTTTTCCTTTCTTTCAAGAAGTACTTGATGATCCGCGCATTTCAATGTTCTTATAATCATTCCTCCAATTTTGAAATCTCCCGAGCCTTCTAACGCTTCCTGCATTAGCCTCTCTCCATGTATATTGAATAGAATCGGCGATAGACAGCAGCCCTGTCTTACACCCTAACGATATATACTCCACTGTAGTCCGCATTCTCCAACCTGACCTTTACAACTTGATTCACGTATAGATTCCTGATCAGTCTCCTGTCTTTCCAGTCTACATCTATATCCTTTAATATCCTCATCAACAGTACCAATTTACTCTGTCAAAGGCCTTCTGCAAGTCGACGAAACATACGCAGCAATCTTGGCTGTACCCTATTGCCCTTTCTGATATGATTCTCACTACACCGATAGCATCTCTGGTTCCGCGTCCTTTTCTGAAGTCGAATTGATCTTCGACTAACATTTATTCGGCCTTTTTCTCTAGCCTTTATTAAGAACCTTCGTGATGATCTTCGAAGTGTGTGACAGTAGGATTATCCTTCTGTATTCTGTACACTGCATTGCCTTTGTCTTCTTCTTTAGAGGGATCATAGTTACATCTTAAGAAATCCTGAGGCCACTCTTGCGAGTGATAAATCTTGTTAATTAATTTTATAATCACTTTTAGTTCTACCGATCCCATGAATTTGAGTGCCTCTTCCGGTATTCCATCGCTACCTGTAGCTTTTTCATTCTTCAATTCCAGCATCGCCTTTTCTACTTCACTTTTCATAATACCTGGTCCCTTGTCTTCTTCAATGTTATCCTCTTCTTCCAGTTCTATATGTGCCGATCCTGCCTGCTTTTTGTATAGTTCCTTAATGTATTCTTCCCGTACCTGTGCTCCATCCTTTAGTTCTGCGACTATTTTTCCATCTGTATTCATAATTCCTTTACCACGAATTCCATTATGCTTCTCATCTTCTAACTGCAGTGCCATAGCGTACATCATATCGTACCGCTCTAAATTCTCCATCTGCTGTATTTCTTCACATTTTTCTTTTATCTAATTATCGCTAGCTTTATCTGTTACCCTTCTGAACTCATTGTTTAAGCGTCTATAATTGGCTCTACCTTCTCACTGTTAACGTTTTTCCATTTTCTCCGGCATTTTCTTAGTGATCCACGGTTTTCTGATTTTGTTGTCTTGGTTTCCAAGCTCTTTATTCAATGTATCTTTGATCCTGGCTTTAATTTCCTCCCATTCTCTATCCACGGTCTTCGGTTTGTTTTTCAATTTTGTAAGGCGATCTTCCAACTCGTACTGAATGCATCTTTCTTTTCTTTCAGTTTTTCTAGGTCCCACGTTTGTCTTTCTCTTCTCGTTTTCCATATTTGTTTAAGATTTTTAGTTACATCGACTATTAGAAGGATGCGATCTGAATCAATGTCTGCTCCTGGTAATGTCTCAGCATTTTTTATGCTGTTCCTGAATCTTTGTTTTACTAGGATGTGATCTGTTTGGCATCTCATTCTATCTCCTGGGTTTTTCCATGTGTACAGACTTCGTTTAGTGTTTCTGAACCATGTATTAGTCACAACTAGGTCGTTATTAACGCAGAATTTTACCAGTTTTTCTCCTCCTCGGTTTCTTTTCCCAAGTCCGTATTGACAGTCAACATTTTCTTCTTGTCCTTTTCCAACTTTGCTGCTCCAATCTCTTATTATTACACAGTTTCCGCCTTCTTCATAAATCTCATTAATTTGTTCATACATCTCCCCGATTTCATCTTCTTCTTCATCAACGGATGTTGGCATATATATCTGGATTATCAACATGTCCACTGGGACTGCTTTTAGCTTTATTGCCATCAACCTATCGTTCGTTGCTGTTATTTTTTCACCCTCTTCATCATATCTTTCCTATGTACCAGAGCTACTTTCCTTGCCACATTATTTCCTCTAGAGTAAACTACCTTGAATTCTTTTGAGTCGAACTGCCTTTATTCTTCCCATCTATAGTCTGTTCACTACCTAAAGTCTCTTGGCCTTCATAGAGCAAGTAACCAATCACGAACGTTTCCCCTTCCATCGCCCCTCACAACTTTCGTGCGGGAGAGAGATACCGGTGCGCGTTGCCAGCTTTTGCTGATTTTCGCCTTCAGCTGATATACTACGTAATTTCTAAATAAAATACTTCCCATCCTTCTTTTTGATCCGGGCTTTGGACGGCGGCAGAAATGGCAACGCAGGCCGATGTGAACTCTTCGAGAGCAGGAGTGAGACTGGGTTCCTCCCCACTACGGGTGCCAAAAGACTTTAGGTAGTGAACCGACTATAGATTCGCTTAGCCCTATGATGTCAATCCCATTTCTCGTCATTTCAGATTCTCTTGCTTTCCTCGTGGTTTTTACATTCCAAGTACCTATGCGTAAGTCACCTTCGACAAAAGCATTCCTCAAGGCAGTTCCCGCCCGGAGATCCGATTGGGGGACTATTTTACCTCCGGAATGTTTTACCTCGAGGGAACTCATATTGTTCAACCATATAATCATTACTAGGGAATTGTAATGTGGTAGTTTCCCTCTTGCTTTCCACATCGCTGTACTGTAGCCCGATCACGCCTACAGCTCTATTGGATATAGACTCAGCCAACGTAATTTGTTTTCGGTTCTATACCATACTGAAAGTACTGCTGCCTACTTCCAGGCACCGATGATAGTTTTTTAAATAATTAATTTTTTTGTGAAAAAACCTCCATTAGCGGGGATTGAACCCCGGAACTTAGTACCGGGAAGCCGACACGCTAAACACTACAACACCAGTGCAATATACCTTTTATCAAACCATTATTTCATTCGCATTAATCTACACACAAAATTTAATCCAGTTATTATTCGTGTCCTTTTATAACGTCCGCGTTCTTCATATTGTCTTTATTTTTTCACGCTATTTTCGACTTAAATCGGTTTGTAACAAAAACAAAACTAAACTTGTCTTTAAATCCTTCTTTCCCAAACTGGGGGTAATTTCAACCTTTCCTTTTTCTCAGAAACCTGTTTACTCTTTTTGCGGCATTCTCCTCCCACTCCAATCTTTTATTTACGAATTTCGATCCGCTTCCTACTTTGATCAAATCGCTCAACTACTTATCCACTTCCACCTTGCGCGCCCCGCCTCCTTCTCCGCTATTCCCTGTCTTTAACCCCAGTCCATTTATCCCCTCCCTGTATTCTATGCCGTTTGAACCAGAAATGTCTTCACCCGCTCGAAAACCTATCATTCCTGGGTCACACTGGGACCCGAGTCGACCTGACTGACGTTCGAGTTTCTCGCGGGAATAGGGAAATGCCTCACGTCACGCAAAACGCCGTCTGGAGAATTTGAGCGGAACGGTGGAAGGCGGTTGCCTAGAACCCCACGGGTAAAGATTGAGCAAAGTGCGAGACTCCCTGCTAGACATTCTGAATTCGGAATCGGGATAGACTTGTTAAGTGAGGCAAATACAAATCCTGTCTTAGCAGATTCTTGCTTAGCACCCGCATAAATTTCAAAAAGTTACTTGTCCTTAATATGGGAGTAATGAAGTGTGTGTTTGTGCGCATAAGAAAGAAATTGTTCATTTTTTTCTATTTTAGAAAGGCTCCTTTTTAAGTCATGCATTCTACGATGCTTAAATTTTATGGGGCGTCATATAAATTAATAATATTTATAAAGTTTGCTCTAATTATCATACATAGATCATTAAGATGGTGTTGGATTATTACTGCATTTTTCTATATGCAGGTGTAGATTCATTCTTATTTTAATCTCTCGCATATAGCCACAAAAAATCAAATTTCATCATTTACAATTATGTATTATAATTATATAAAATTATAATGTTCCAGTATACTTTCCCTGTTAAAATGCATAAGCCGCAATACGTAAATACGATTAATACTCATTTAAAAGCGAAAAAAGCGAAGTTTAGCATAACATAATAGATATAACTGATATTACGCATCCATCAAACAATTATATTCCGATATTGTTCACCGATTCTGCGGTGATCCCCTTTATAGAGAACAAGAAAGTCAACACTCTGCGACTGTGCATAAGTCGAAACAAATATCTGAAGAAATAAATAAATAATATATATTTACATACACATAAGACAAACAATGCGTTGGTACGAAACGGAAAAGGAAACTGCTTGTTTTACCCTCATATTAAAGCAAAGCAGTCCCAAATTAATACGCCCTTTAACGGCGTTTCCGCCGAAAAGAAAATCCCCTTTCCATTAGCCCTAATGGTTTGCATTCGTAAGAATACTGCTTTCGGCAGGGGAAAAAGAGAGAGAGAGAGAATGAAGGAGGGAAGGAATGAGAGGGAATGAAGCGCAATACTGCGACTCGCGCCCGTGTGTGTGTGTGTGCGTGTGTGTCGGCGGATTTTCCGTCATTGTCCCCTCTGCCGTTTCTACGTCAAGAGAGTGAGAGAGATTGAAGGAGAGGTAATGAGTGGGAGAGATGCAGCAATCCACCGATGCTCCGCCAAATTAGTCACGCCGCCACCAGTCCTCTGCGTGTCTCACTTTTTTTCTCCCCTTTCCTTCTTTCTTTTATAAAAAAATGTCGAGTTTTAAAAAAAATATTCCGTGAAGCCAATCCTAAAGTAAATGTCGCCCATTAGGCCCCTTCTGTTTCCTTTCCCTCTCTCTCTCTCTTCCGCCTCGGTTTAATTCACCAGTCCGACCGGAGAATAGAGAGAGAGAGAGAGGCAAAAGAACGAGATTTTTATTCATCCCTCCCTCTTGAACCCTCCCTCTCTCCTCTCGTGCATTGCCTTGAGGCGTCCCACCTCTTAAAAAACAAGAGTGGAATGATGAAGGATGGTACAAACGCTTTTCACGTTTTTTTTCTTTTTTTTAAAGAGAAAAAAATGCAGACGGAAAACGTTAAGCGAGGTGGAAAAAAAGAGGGAGAGAATATCGTGGAGTGGTGGAAGAGGGGCACCCTTTGCTAAATGAAATACGTTTCCAGTTATATTATTTTTATTTCATAACTTTATTTTCTCCTCCTACTCGCTTTCCTACGCCTTCTCCCTTTCCATCTCTCCCACACAACCTCCCCTCTCTATCTCTCTCTCTCTCTGTGCTTATCGCCTTTTTTTCATCAGAAACTCATTATATACATTCACTCAGATCTTTTCCCATCTTTTTTCCGTTCTTTCAGCTTCTTCATTCTCTTAATCTCCTCTCCCTTGATTCCCAATTTTCTGTTCCTAATCTTCGCCACTGTTTCCACATCAACTTATCCTATTCCCCCCGACTCTTTGAGGACTACAAAATGACGCAGTTACCGAATCGCATCGGCCGCTCAAATATTAAGTCTTTTCTTTCCTTCCAATTTTTGTCCCTCTCTCTCTCTCCTTCGTTTGCCGTGAAATATTTCCGTGCCGGATATTTGCAGGCTTAAAAAAAAGCATACGTTAGGCTCCGTCTCGTGAAAATGTTTGCTCAAAGAATGTCGTGTAGTGTATGTTTGCTTGTTGTCTCTGTGTCGACCCTGCGACTCTGGCAATGGAAAAAATGAGTTATTTTTAGTATTTTCAACAGGCGTTTTCGTTACTTGCCCCAGTTTTGCATCGCGATTCGATATCTCCCAGGGAGACGCTCGAATTACTTTTTCCTTCTCGTGGCAATAATTGCTCATGGCATGAATCGCTCCGGTTACTTCTATAAATATTTATGAGAGCGTGGCCCCTTCGAAAAATCCTCAATGGTAATTAAAACAGAAACTCATTCACACATGTATGTACACATTTGAAAGTAAATATCGTCATTAAGAAATAAGTATATTCAAAGAATTATATGGAGCACGGCTTATTTTCCGTAGAAAGGACGAGCCTTTCGATGTTAAAATTAACCCCAAGTTAAATAAATCGGCAAAATTTCATTTAAAGGCATTTTTTCCGTTTGGATAAGCAAATGATAAATGCAAAAATAAATATGAGGTAAGACACACACTGCAGATTTCAAAATTTAACTTCTCCATCTACTGCTCTTACAATGAGCAAGAAGACGATGAAAGTGTGTTAAACTGAAGGGACCCTTAAAATCAGAACGTGCTCACCGTGCGAAAGACCTCGAGGTTAAACTTTTGGAGCAGTTCCATGATATTCGCGCCTAAAATGTACTTTATACCCAAGTTAAATTTTGCGTCGTAGAATCAGTGATTTCAAATGCAGTAATTGTCGGCTTCAGCACCTTAACTATATAACTATATCAGTCTCACCTGATATTTGAGCTGAATGCATATAAGTTGAAAAAAGACAAAGAAACCTCTCCTCTAACCATTCAAGCATATAGATATTAACTTTGATAATGCATTCGTATTTTACAATATTCTGTATAAAGTAATAAGATGGTTCGTAAAGAGTTTTCATGTGAAAGCGAAAAGAAAACAGCTTATTCGGTCGAAAAATCTAAATTCCTCATCTTTTTATTGTAAATTCTTTAATTAGAAAATGTCTTATGGGAGTTAATCAACTTTTGTACGAATAGGAAGGTTGACTTGGATTATTTCCAAAACTTTTCCTTCCTGGCTTTAAGGTGTAGACATGAGGTTGACTGCGCATTGCGTGGGAATTGAGACGAATTTGAATCGCGTCATAGCACATTCGACTAAGATGCTGAAACTGACGAATATATATTTTTATCTTCATGTTTCCGAGGTGATATATTAAGGCAAAATTGAAGATTTTGTTACTGTATAGTATACAATTATTACGGTTGATTTAACCTTTCAAAAGAAATAGTTTATAGTTTAAAGAAAAACGGTTAAGAATCTCTTACTGAAGCAGGAAACAAGTTTCACATAAGTGGTAGAATGGGAGGTATTGAGGTAGTGCCTGAATTTTAACGTGATATTTTAGGACTTCGTTTATATAGAATGGCAGTATTGGGGCCGAAGGATACTCGGAACATTAAAAACATGGTTTTAACAGCATACGAGCGAAAAGGTGAAACAGGAAATAGAAAAAAAACGAAACCGCAAAGATTTGTGCACACATCGTTGCAAAAAGGATTGGAGAGTTCTCCGAAATGAAGTGGTAAGTGAAATGATAGTATTATGATAGCATTTGATGAACGCAATTGTTCTGTACACGTGCCATGGAAAAAGCCCTTCGATATAAATCGGATTCTTGTATTTATCAGATAGAAAGTTCATTCATAGTGGTCAAGTCACACTAAATTTAATTAAATAAAAAAATTGGACTATAACCTCATGTCCTCCGATGGCATGAAATAAGCTGATAAAATACGCTGACAAAATTACCGAATAAAACTAATAAGTGGAATTTATGAATGACATGAATCATTTATCCAATTAAATTTATCAATGATATACACCATTGAAGTTACCTAAACGAATCTATTGTGATAAAAAAGGTTTCATTGGAAGGAGAAATTTTTAAGTTAAAAAAACTAATGAAAATTATAAAACATGTCAGTGGAAACGTCTCATTTATAAAATATTACAGATTAAATGAACTTATAAAGCAGGAAATGAGGAATTCAAAAGAAAGTGATACCGTGAATATTTTTGGAACGTCTATTGATTTACTGGTACGTATCATCATTTTATAATTAAGCAAATTATTTATTAGGTGAATTTATTTTCCATTTCACCAATATTTTCAAAACGTTTGAATGTAAAATTTTAATTGCAGAATGGATTATCTCCTTTTCTGAAAAGATGAAAGTTAAAAGAGACTTTTTACCTTCATTTTAATTAAAAAATTAGCTTCTTTTTAATTTTTATGGTGAGAATTAGTTGATAAACTATTTCTTTGCTTGAAGTATACTCAAAACTTCTGTTACCACAGGAATTCGTGATTCTGACGCATCATGATATTATATAGTTTTAAATGAAATCGTCACTAAGAATTTTTATCGATCATTAATTTATCAATTATTTTCCACGCCACCAGATCCTCTCAATACTTTTTTTTCTAGTCTCCTAATTTCCTCTGTCGCCCGTCCTTCTTCCTCCAATTTTTCCCGAATTTTATATCCAAGCCGTGTTTTGGCCTTTTATCCGGCCTCGTGATGTCTCTTGGAACCCATTCAATTAACTTAGGTGTCCAATGGCAGTGTGACCTGTCCACTGCCATTTTAACGACTTCGTTCTTCTAATTACGTCACAGACTTTTTGTCTTTTCTATGCTAGAGACCACAATGGTAAAATAATTACCTTTATAGGAGGATGCTGGATGAATGATTTGATATGTTCCTCTCTTCCAAATCCAATCCTTAAATCGATTAATATAATTATTATCATTGTTAATTTTAGTTTTTTAGCTGAATATTTCGTATATTAGTTTGACTTACGTGTATTGTCAGAATAGCTTCCATTACTTCTAATATCAATTGTAAATACAACATTTGAATTGAACTTCACAATAAATTGACATTCGGGTCTTGAAAAACTACAATGGCTTGTCGGCAGGTTTTCTTAAGGAGAAATTTTATATCAAATACGAGATGAATCAGCCGACGCGCAACAAAGATTATGTTATTCGCGGTAATGTAAAGTAAATAAAGAAGAGATAAAAACTGCTGCAATCAAATTAGTGATACTATTCTGTAGCATGTAAAAGCACACACATATATCATGATCATCATTATAGGAAGTCTGTCTGTAGACAGGTTCGTGATTATTCATACTTAAACTTTGTTCTAAATATACTCCTATTTTCCGCAGTCATGTCTTGATAGCTCTCTTTCCCTTTGAAGTCGTCTATCAACTGAAACCTTTTCCTAGGTACCTCTTTCTCTTTTTCCATCCAGTTTTCCTTCTAGCACCTCTTTAAGCATGTTCTCTCTCTCCTCAAGTAATGTCTATTCCAGTTCGCCTTACTCTTTTTGATAGTCTGTATAATCGTTCGCTCCTCTCTTATTCTTCGTAGTACTTCCTCTTTTTTCACCCTATCTGTCCATTTATCTTCAGCAATCTTCTCCATGTCCACATTTCGAAACTTTCCAAGTACTGAATATCATTTTTTCTTAGCGTCCATATTTCTGCCCCATATAAAGCTACACTCCATACAAAGAATTTATAAACGTCTTGCGGATATCCTCCTTTATTTTCCCCATTAGTAGGGGTTTATTTCTTCTGAAAGCGGCTTTTGCTTTCGTTATTCTAGTCCTGATTTCATAGGTACATTTGCCTCTGTCGTTATGATGCTTCCAAGGTATTTATAGTGTGAAACTTGTTCTAATGGCTTTCCTCCAATACTTATATTCAAATTTTCTTCTTCTTTACTTGATATTTGCATGACCTTGGATTTTTCCGTATTTATTTCCATACCGTATTTTTTACCTCTTATCACTAGTCCATTTATAATTTTCTGCAGTTCCTTTTCCTTTCATACTAGAAATACTTGATCATCTGCGTATTTCACTGTTCTTATAATCATTCCTCCTCACATGTCCCATTCACCCACCCTCATTTTCTTTCTCCAGCCCCTCCTCCAACATCACCTACCCCATCACCTCCAGAAATAACTGCTCCATGAGGAATGTCATTTATCTCCTCACCTGCACCCTCTGTCCTGCTTTTTATGTTGGCCTCACCAGTAACCCCCTCAACATCAGAATTAACGGCCACCGGAACAGCGTAAATCTCAAACGTCCCCTTCCGGTGGCCTCTCACGCTAATTCACACAAGGTAACTTTTAATAATTGCTTTAATATAAGGATTATCCATGCCCTACCGGACGACACCCCTCTCCCCTACTTCGACAGTGGGAATTAGCCCACATCTTGCTTCTTGAATTTCTCCCCCGGTCTCAGCCTCCGCTAACCTTATTGGCCATCCCCCCTCCCCGCCACCTCCAATCTCCGAATTCCTCTCATTACCCCCTCCCCATACCCCTCCCCCCAGTGTGACACTTCAAACAGTACGTCTGAACAAAGGCGTCATCCCGAAGGCTCCAAATTTGTGTTGTTTTTGTGTTTTTCCTGCGTCTTCAGCACCCTCAGCGGCTCTCCAATTTAGGTAAGTGTCCACTCACACCAACACCTTGTTGCCACCTTTATTATTACCTTTCCTTTTCTTTAAGTATTTAGGTATATATATATTTATTTATTTATTTATATTTATGTGTGTCCATAAAGCAAACCCATCTATCATACACGCGTATATTATAACATTAAGAATATGAACGACGTATAAAATAAAAACATATATAATAAAATTTTGAAACATGCATACTATGGCCATGTATTTATATCTTTTATAGATCGTTAACTTTGTTCATACCTGCTGGCACATGTGTTATCTAGTCTCTGCATTGTAATAAAAGTTACACAAAATCAAACAGCTGGCCCAGAAAATAAATATAGCAAATAATACTACATAAAATTTTAATGGTAGTAATCATTAATCATAATAATAAATTTGTTACTCTTATTTGCAAGTAATGGTATCTGAAATTTCTCAATTTACGGAAAATCCATTTTGACTATACTAATTCCTATATATTTTTTCTAGTGGTACTTAAAAAGAAAATAATAATTGCTATCACATGACATTAATAACATATGACATTCCAATCATTAATTGAAATCTTCGAGAGTCTTTAGCCTCCCTTGCTAAAAAGAAACGCCGTCTCGGATAACTCTCCGTTTTTTTTTCATCCTTCAGCTCTTCACTCAATCCTTGTTATTCGATCGCTCCTCTCCTTCACGGCAATGGATCCCTTCTCCAGATTATCCTCCTTTTTTATTTCCTGATTCATTCCCTCTTTCTTCCCCCGTCTCTCCAATTCCCCACCAAAATCTCTTCTCCACTCTCATCCACCTGCGTTTAATTGTTTTTTCCTCCTCCCTCTCTCTCTCTCTCTCTCTCTCTCTCCCTCCCTCCCTCTCCTCCTGACCCACTCCCTTTTTTCTCATTTTTCCGGCACCTGTCGCCGAGCTCATTCTTTCTTAATTTTCCTCTTTCTCTTCACTCGACTCCATCCTCCCGTATTCCTCTTCTTCCCTAATTTCCCAATTCCTTTCTTTCGCTGCGTTGCTTCTTACCTACTTTTTTTTCAAGTTCTCCTACATCTCCCTCCGCCATTTTTCCTTTTTCTCCCTCCTTATCATATCTCTTCTTTATTCTTTATTTTGTTTTTCCTTTTCCACTCGCACCTCCTCCCCTCCCATCGACGGTTCGTTCCACCTCCCCCCCTCCCCCCCTCCCCCCCATACTCCCCTACTCTCTGCCACTCACAAATTCACGTCTCACTTGCCTTGTTTTAATTATTCCTTAACGTCAACCTCCCCATCCTCGATTCGTCCTTTTAATGTAAATACAAATTATTTACGTACCTCTCTCATTCTGTCAATTCTCTCTCTCTCTCTCTATCTCCTTCTCATTTTCTTATGTTTTCTTCTCCATTTATAGCTACCGGTTGTTTAATATTCTCAATCTCCCCACGTCGACTTTCAGTTCGATTCCTAGGAGCTTCGACTTTTGCAAAATTAATGCCGTTCTCTGAAATAAAGGACGTAAATATTCACGATCTTGCCGCAACGTTCTATAGATGAATGCCTTCGAGATTTATTTCCTCCGATTTTAATGGATTTATTGGGTATCATGAAACCATTTTCCATGTAAATATTCTCGAACTGTCCTCTCTCACTCACTATTTTTCTCTCCTCTTTCTCTTCTCCTGTAGCCCGGGCCTTCGTCATAATCACCATCCCCACCACCTGCACCACTTCGCATCCTACCCTTTTCCTCCACCTCCCATGTGAAACTTACCTTCGCTTTCTCTCCCACTCCCCTCCCCTTGCCCACTCTACTTCCACTTGCCCACTCTCCTCCCACTTACGTTGCCACTCAGCCTCACTCGGGTCTCTCTCTCTCTCTTTACTTCCGCTGCCTCACCCTCTTTCCTCTCTCCCATTCTTTCCCCTACTTTCCCTCCCTGTAGCTAACCCTCTCCCCCAATCTACTTCCCTCTCCGTGTCCCTTAGCTTGGAAGGGAGAGAGAGAGAGAGAGAGAGAGAGAGAGAGAGAGAGGACGGTCGTTCAGTGCCCACTCTTGGTAACGAGGACGGAGACCTGGGCATTGTTCTTCCCTCGACACCCTCCTCCTCCCTATTTCCCTCTCTCCCTCCTTCGCCTCTCAACTCTTCTCCCCTCCCTCCACTTCAAATAACCTACCGCGTCTCCAAACGTTCCACCTTTCCTATTCAGTATCCCCATGGAAATTCTCTCCCCACCTCCTCCTCCCCCCTTCCATTTGGCCACGCCCCCTTTTGCTCTCTTCTCTCTCTCCAACTCCTCCACCTCCTAATCTTCCTCCTCCACCTCCTCCCTCCTCCTCTTCTCTGCCTCACCTAACCTCCTTTTCAATCTTCATCCGCCCTCGTAAGTCGTAGTTGCTGCATCCCTTTCACCGCTTCCAAAGTCTTTTCTTCATCTCCTGGCACCCTGCCGTCCTAATTACACTTCTCCCGACCCCCCTCATTTCCCTTCTGTATCTCTCTCTCTGCCTCTCTTCCCACTCCTTTTGTGAGTTTTTCCTCTTCCTTTCATCTCCATGTCTCTCTCATCTTCGGGTTCCCTCCTTTTCCACTTTTATGCGTAGTTTTTACCTTTTGCCTCTCTCTCTCTCTACATTTCTCTCTGAGCCCACACTCATCTAAATGGCCACTTCTGCTTTACATTTTAACTTGAGTCCGACCGTTGTACTGATGATGGTCTTTCTCTTATCAAGATGGTGATTAGTCTCGAAAGAACATTTTTGGCGGTTTATTTGGACTCATTATCTTGCATAGGTTTTTCGTGTTTTTAGCCACCGATTGCCATCATCAATTTCCGCACGATCGCTTCTGGATAGCACTAATTATTTCTACGAGTTTTGTTGCCGTATTTAAGTTATTAATATTCTATATTGACGCTTAGGCAATCTGAATTATTCCGATGTAAAATCAGCTCTCTCGGTTTTCATATAAAACTGGAAAATATAAGGAAACAAATTTCGGGGTCGTTTAAATTATTTGCATTGAGAGAAAGCATAATTAATACTTTCATCCCACCCAATACACCATGTCCTTTCTAGTGTATTTTCAGCATTATTCTCCGCTTCGATTGTTCTATACTATATATTCCTCTTTGATATGTGAACCGCAAAATACTGCTCAGAGAGAAAATCCAGCATCAGTGGGCTTTGATCCCTAGGAGTTATAGCTGGAAATTCTTTATATAAAAAAGGTGATTTTGTTGATTTCTCTTTTCTTCCGGTGTGGACTTTACTCCTACGCCCTCGTGTTGACCTGGCTTTGACTCGCTTTTCTTTTCCTGTACTTCTACACTAGCGCGACTTTGGACCAAAGGAGGTCTCGTGCTGTTCCTAACCCAACACTAAACCTCTCTCTCTCATACGCACACACACACACACACACACACGGCCTGGTATCACCTCTTGTATAAGCACAATCGGAGTCGCTAATTAAAATACGTTTCGATTAATAGTTTATCAGAAATAACTAAACACTTGTGTACTATAATAATTATACAAGGATTTAATTTCTGCTAAGAAATCAGGAAAATCTTTTAAGTGCCGCTAACTCCTTTGCACGACTAAATTTAAAATTAAAAATTGGCCAAAGCCAAGCTTACTCTTATATCAAAGATTGAACAAATGTTTATCTTATAAAATACTTCAATGCTAATCGACTAGAAGAAATCCATAATATATTTATTTTTACTGCTTCGCGTGAAAATAACATTCGTGAAAAATCCCGTATCTGCCCTTTTCTTGATTTTCTTGGAAAATCATTTTTCTACTGCACACACTGACGCAGTAATTACCGCACTCCAATGAGATATACAGCAAATTACATATTCAGCGTAATTCTTAAATAACGACGTAAAACCGATAAATGTTTTGCGAATAAATGTTTGAAGCCGTTTCGAACACCCAATTAAAATCCTGAAATTCCAACCCATTTCTTCAAAGAAGCAGAAAATTTGCCCTAATACTCACTCGATATTTCACGGAAAAGCTTGTCATCAGAGATCCTTCACCCAAAAATACCCTTTCCTAATTACAGCTTACAAAAATTAATAAAACCTTCCGAATGTTTTCCTTTCGCATATTTCAACCAAATCGGCGACCTCCCCTCTCGCATCAGAGCTTTCATCTCCATGCCGGGCGACCTTAATCGTTTCGTCATATTCATTCTAATACTATAAGGCCGTCCCGTAGAGAAAAATATTTTTATTCCTTGAGAATAAACCGGGCAAAAACTTCGTAATGTGCAACAAGCCGCAACTAATGAGTTTTGGCAAATTTCGACGATCTACCCTCCCTCGCGGCATTTCCTCTTGCCTTCTCTTCCTCCCCCTCGCCTTCCCCTCCCTCCCTCTCTCTCTCTCTTTCTCACACTCACAACACACGCACGCAGAAACTCTCCTTCCTCCCATCCCGTTCCATTCCTTAATTTGAGAGAAAATTGGAAGCATTTATACTTTTCCCCTCCCGTAATCGGGCTTCAACAAGAGGAAAAGCGAAGCATAAGATTACGCACACATCATTAGCGGCCGGAACTTTTAGCCTCAGGCATCTCATATATCTCTTAATCTGTTTTAATCGCGGCATGGGTCCAGGGAATAAAGAGACGGCGTAAAAAAAAGGACGGAAAGAGAGGAAATAGTAAGAGATAGAAAGAAAGGAAACAAGAGTGTCGAGGAAGGGGGGAAAATATTTATTAGTCCCGCTTTTATATATATATATATATATATAATGTGTGTGTGGGACTAAAGAAGATAGGAAAGCTGGAAATAGAGAGAAAAGGAAGATAGAAGAAGTGAAAAAGAGGAGAGAAATTTACCCTTAAAAAGAAAAATGTGGGAAATTTAGGGATAGAGAGAGAGAGAGTCACACACAGAGGGAAAGAGAAGGAGGTATGGTGGTAAGCCATTTTGGACGGGATGTCCGCGGGACAAAGAATGGACAGCCTTAATTAGAGACAGCTAGGGAGGGAGAGAGAGAGAGAGTGTTCAAAGAGGAAACGTCAGCACAGTCACGGGAAGAATGAGGCTAAATACGCCGCTAACAGGGTTAATTGTAGAATTTTTCGGGGTGTAAGGGGGGTGAGGAGAAAGTGAGGGAGAATAAGAGGGGAAAGCTGGGATAGAAAAATGGGGAGAAAGAGGGGGAGGAGGAAACGGAGGAAGCGGGGGGAGGAAGAGGAAGGTGGAAGCGGGTGGGAGGAAGAGGGATGAGGAGTCGAGGTGGGGGGGAGGATCTTAGGAATGGAGAGAGGGTGAATAGAGGTTTTGCGAGGTTGAAATTCTTTTTTGTTATTTCGTACGGGATGGACGGTAGAATAAAAATTAAGGCGACGTCGTCGTCGGAAACGCGGAGAAAGCTGGGAAATGTGAAACTCGCTGATACATACATACATACATATATTTTATGTATATATATATATACATAGATATATTTTATCTCGGGAGACATGGGAATGAGAGAGAGGTTGGTTACTTTTACCTCTCGCGGTGTCTGTAATTTTTTGATAGCGCCGCGAGGACAATTGCTGACGTCAGGAGCCAAAAGAGGTCTCGTGAAAAGGGTCATGCTCACGGCAGCGTTATTTTTTCCCGTAATGTGATATACCTCGCCTCTTTTTCGCGGCCATACGGCGGCTGGTAACGCAACATCAAACGCTATCAGCTGCAGCATTAAGTAGCGAGGACAGCAGCCATCTTGAATGAAATTATTCAATTGCATGTAAAAATTTACTAAGCATTTGCGCTCAAAGAATTTAATTTGCATAGACAGGAAACATATATTATAACGAAAGCTATGAAATTAAATTAAAAATGTATGTTATTTTAAGTTTTTTAAGCGTGTCTTTTGATCAGCGCTTCAGTTTTCGTTGTAAATTCGTTCAAGTTTTATACTGCCAATTTTATTTGCGTATAATGCCAACGGTTATGCATAACCTTATACCTATCTATATATCCGTATACATAATGAGCTACGTTTGTAATTCCGCTTTTGATTCTGTCTTACTCGACTACATGCACTGAAAGCTACATAATTTCCAGGGGCCTGTATATCTTCTACTATCTAGTAGTAGTGCTATAACTGAGAGAAAGAAGTATATTTTTTTACAGAAAAGTGAGAGGGAGAAAAAGAGGGAGAGAGGGAGGAAAATAGGATGGTGTGAGAGAGGTTGAGTGAAAGGGAACGGGAAGTATTTTTGTGTATTTTAATTTAATACTTTATTCATGCACACACGTCATGTTTGTTGTGCAATTACGCTACTTTAAAAATAATATTCAATAAAGCATATCGTATATATTAATATTATATTTCTTTAGGGATATCACATTTCGCGTCAATTTATATTACACTGAATTTCAATTATAACGAAATTATTTATATTTTTTAAATTTAAATATTAAATTTCCCTTAATTCAATAGAGATGAAATTTTAGCATAATCTAACTAAACCCACGTCAAAGATATATGTTTATATTCTGTTTGAGGATGTTATTATTGCTTTAACCGTAGCCCGTATTCAGGTGCAATTAAAACGAAATTGCTCGAATATATTTAATTATTAGGTATTTCAGATGGAAAATTCTGGAGATAATACTCAATAAAAGATCACACAGGATCGTTTTTCTTTAAAATCTGCTCAGACCAGCATAGATTATTTTTAGTTGTACATATATATTACCCTTTATCGATTTATTCGATGTTTAATTACATAGGTTAGTCATTAACTACACTCAAGAATGAAATTGCCGTTGAGTAATGATACCACAAAAGTTGAATAAAATATTAACGGTTTTGGATTGTCTACAGAGGTGAAAATTTTGATATGATAAACCCATAAATATATTTCTACAATTTGGTTCGATAATGGTTATGTTTGAAAGTCCCTTCTTTACGATTACTTATAAACGTTTTAAACTTGTTCCTTCGCTGAAAATTATTCATCTTTCTTACGTCTACGTTTATACCTTCGTTGAAAAATATTCATTTCTCTTCACTTGCAAACTATTTGAGTGTACGTAAGGGAAATAGCGTTTTCAAGTTCTTCGTCATAAATAATCAATTTTCTTCCTATTTGAAAATACTGCGTGCATACGTAATGAAATGAAGCGTATTTTTGTGAGATTATGTTGGCAACAATGATGAAGTAACCACGCAAGAATTTTTTTCGAATTAAGACTTTCTTGTTTGATTTTATTGATCACGGCTACTCCTACTATAAAAAGTATAGGAAAAGAAATGTTCTGCTTGTTCTAATAGTTTTATTTGAAAAATATTTTGATATGAGATATATCGGAAAGTTCATTTTGTGTTACCATTAAAGTAGTACCCCTGATTGGCTTACGTGATTCATATACCTAACTTTCTTATTGTGCTTGACTGTAAGCTCTTAATATCAAATTTCATGAAAATCCGTTCTGTAGAAGCCGGGGCCGAGCTAATAGGCGCTCATTCTGGAAACTAAACGCGCCTAAAATTGTACCCGATTTAAAAATGAGAATATAGCATAACCATGCAAGATAGGACTGTATAATAAAGTGGACTAATAAGAAAAAAGTCAAAAATACTTTTACTAATGAACACTTTTCGTTGTAGGTTCAATATGTCTCAGATAATTTTACAACAGCTATAGCCAATACTATGCGTATAATCTTACGAGCTGTAATCATCAACTGCACTGCGCTCATTCGCACATGTGCTTACAGTGATGGAAGACATTTTGATAACATTTTGATAATCTATATTGATTGAAATAAATACATATGAAAGGTCCTTCTGTTAATTGGTTTTTGTTTCACTCTCACATCATTGTTAATTTATCTCTTTTTAAATCTTGAAATTTGGTAAATTATTATGGCCCAAACTGTAAAATGGATTTCTTCCATGAAAGGATTTTATTAAAAACACCACTGGTTTTGCTGAATTTTTTATAAAATATTTTCTTGGAATATACAGAGTATATTTCTGCTGCGATCATGATGGTCATATTGCAACAAAGTAGACTCGGATGTCATCGATATAAAACAAACATCCGAACTGCTCCGAGTTCCTCTTTTTCGTAGAACGCCCTATCCTACCCTTACGATTATTTTGACTCTATAATGCTGTTGACATGAAAAGTTAATTATGTAACTGAAAAACTAATTATACACGTCACGAGAGATATCCCGACATATCATCGTTACATATTTTCACCAGCGGTAACAGTCAACAATAGTAAAAAAAAATTCCCTTCTAAGGTCCACAAATTTTTGGCTTTTAAGGAAAAAAAATTAAAATATTTTAATGGAAATGGGGAAACATTTGAAAGCTCACCTCAAATCGAACGGATCCGACATACTATCCCGAATCAGAATCCAAAATCGCGCGAGATAAACCGTGCGCGGCGTAGGACGAAAATCGAAGGAAATGATCGCCCATATGCAGCCGACGAAACGGTCGGCTCCGGCAGTTGGATGCGAAGGATTTTACCGCTAAGAGTGAGAGGGAGAGAGAGCGCGGAGGGGAATATAGTGAGGACCGTATGCTTGTAGTGAAAGAGAGAGAGAGAGAGACATCATTGGGCGCAGGGTAAAGCGGTCCCATCCCTTGAAACTCGCACCATCACCTCCTCCCTCCCCTCTTTCTCGACCCCCCTCCCCCCTCCCCCCCCTCAACAACCCCTTTACTACCCCCATCACCACTCAGCCTACCCCTAACCTCAAATAAAACCTACGTCCCATTAATTGAATGGACTTTGCCGCGCGCTCAGCAACAGCGCGGCGGGGGAGGGAATTAATTTTGGGATGGAGGTATGCGATGTGTCCAGAGAGAGAGAGAGAGAGAGAGAGAGATGGAGGGGGTGAAGGTGGAGGAGGAAGGAACGGGAAAGGGGGAACTAAAGGAGAGGACGAGTTGGAAGTATGAGAGATATAGAGGGAAAGTGGGAGTTTTGTTGTTCTGACGGTAGCAGATACTCTCGACCGCTGTCCATCCCGATTCCGTCAACCGTTTCCCGTCCGTACCGTCTCCGCTATCCTCCCTCTCCCCTCCCTACTCTTCCCCTATTTCCCCCCCCCCTCTCTCTCTTCTTCCTCCGCATTCACTCCCACACAGTTCCATTGTTACTGTCATCCTGACCCAAATTTTCAAACCGCATAGCCGAGTTCTCTATTTTTTTCCTTCCATGCCTTTCTTTCAGCCCGAGGTGGATGGAGTGTTTTGGTAGGAGGAGGAAAATGAGGGTAGGGAGGGAGGGAGGGGAAGGGGGGAGAAGAAGGGGTGGTTGTAAGGAGGGGGAGGGAATATGGTGGAGGGCATGTGAGCAGGCTGTGGGTGCAGCGGCGTTATTGCGAATGTTGAATATTCATCGGTTCTCCTACCTGTATCTATTTAATGGATTCAACGAGCAGCACGGAAAGGCAAAACAGGTTTCCTGTTATACATCACGTGAAGAATGACAGAAATTCCTGAGCCCGAGCTTTTTTAGGCTTTTCTTTCTTCTTTTTTTTTAAATCTCGGTGAAATTCTCGTGTCTTCGGGTTATTTGTTTGTCGTGGATAAATAAATAAATAAATATATATATATATATTTAAAACCGCGCCCGTGATGAATCCGGCCTTTATAATATATTTATGTTTGGAAGGATAAGGCCGGAGGAATTCGCTGGACGTCGGTCGGCGTGAAATGACATGACCGGGCGCCGCTTTATCTCCGTATGTTTTGGAACACGGCGATCATTTGCGGGACTCTTACTTTTAACTCCGTCGACTGCGAATCGCTGAATTATTCAAAGCGAAATATTTTAAAGGTTTCCCTTAAATTTCTGCATGGAAATTGGTCTTTAATGAAGGTTACAAAAATTAGCTAAACGCATTTAAAAAGTTGAACTATTAAAGTCTTATCGCAACGTATTCGTATTCCTTGGCAGTGTAATTTTACGCCCGATTGTGTTTAGACCTCCTTTTAAACAATTATGAACCGAATTAATTTTCGTGAGGAAAGCAAGTTGTGCTCTGAAATTTTGATGAATATATTTTTCAATCTATAATGGTTTAAGTTATTTTAATTAACATACTGTATCGTAAAACTATAGCCGTCAAAAAAATCGGCAAATGAAAAATTCAGAAAAAAATTCATGCGTCGAATGTTACCATTAATTAACATTGAGCATCAAAGAGTTGAACGAGAAAATCGGCAGCATATCACGTACTGTTAGACTTGATGTAAATCGAGTTAAACATTATCGAAGGGTATTCGAGACTTTAAATAGATATATCTAAATAATACAGAGGTGGTTTCGATTCATTCGATTGTGTCCGTTTCGTGGCCTCAAATGTGAGCGCTTTTGAGGGCGAATGTGACGAGAGCAATTCGTTAGATTTAGACACACTCCAGCCGTTACATTGCGCCACTTCTTACAAGTGTTATTTTGGTCATCTCTCACGATAGCAGCTCGAGTTCGATTTCGGGTGTTTCCTTTTCTGCATTTGATTAATAGTGCAACGAGTGTAGTACCTTTTTTTTATATTTTATCAAACATAGGGGGCGAATAGGGTAAAATTCAGATAAGGTCAAAAAATTAGAAAGATAACCTAGTAAAGAGAATGAAATTTATTTTTATAGATAGTAAATCATTAATGTATTCCTAACTAGACCAAAAGTGAACACGAAAAAAATTGAATTTTTCGCGCCTCTTATAACGTATAATCACCTACGTGCATGCCTTTAAAGACAAATTTGCATTTTAACGATGTTAAATTGGATCTCTTCGTACAATTCTTTTTGATTTATTATAGAAGATTTCGTGATTCCTTTTAATGCCAATCAATAAATATAAATTCAAGTTCATCCCTAGATATATTCACACTTTGCCACGTAACTAAATATATTCGTGTTAAAAGCAAGGTTTCTTCGATGATTGTTTGTGAATTCCTCTCCGATTGATAGCTGTTTATTAGTTACATGCAAAGGGAAACGGGTTCAACTCCAAGCCCTATTCGTTTTGTCGTAAAAAAAACAAGTTAATGAGTTACTACTATATCACTACTATTACTATAACTATATAGCATTATAATTGAGATTTAATCTACTTTCGGCTAAATTTAATTCCTTATCAGTTAAACCTAAAAATTGTTCGAAAAATGAAAAAAAAACCTTATGTCCTTATTGTTGAGACACATTATAACCATTATTAAATTTTGACCGAACTTGAGTTCACCAGATGTAAAAGTGGAAATATTATTATTATTCAAATTTGTCTTGAGCAACTAATCCATTCGGTGAGTTTTTTTATTATCATTTTATTTTTAAATTTCACGTAAGCAGCAACAAAACTTAAAGCGCCTTTTACAGCGAGCAAAACAATTACAAGAAAGACGAACGCATATGACCACGGCCTCGGCGGGATTCAAACCTGTGACAATCCAATGATCCTTTTAAGATATAAAAAAATTAATAGTGGTCGGTCAAATATCAATGAAACTGGCAACATTTTCTGAGATTGGCGCTTAGAATGGTCTTTCTTCCTAATTGAATTTTAATAACATTTCTTTCCCTTGCTTTAACTTTAAAGAGACCGGATGGGGATCACTTTTTTGCATTTAAAAGACATTTAGCCTCAATTTACGAAGTCGATCATTGAGCGTGATTTTCAGTCTGGAAAAACGGAAGCTAGATTCATTCGTAATATAAATAAAAAAGTCCGAATTAGCTTTAAAATTACCATATATCGCCCCGAATAAGTCTACTTCGAAATTTTAGCTTGACCCACTTCCATCACTTAATAAATACTTTAAAAAAACCCGAGGCCCCATGTGGTCAAAGTTTTTGATAGATCGAAGAAATAAACACCTAAGTAATGTCAATAAATAACTATCAAACATGCTTTAGGGCCGTAATAATGTCGATGAATTCGATTGCTTCAGTAGCTGTAAAATGACTGAAAAAAAGCAGATGCGCATTTTCGCCGATAGTAGATTATATTTTCTCCGAATTGGCCAGTATTCGCCAAACGACTGAGCCTCTATAAGCAGGAAATTTTCAGCGCCCGGAGCCTCATGGTCTTCTAAGCACGAAAAGACCGACACTTTAGGTATAGTGTAGTTCCTATATATATATATATATATATATATATATATAATATTAACTTATAATCAAATAACTTTTTCAGAATTTCTGTGCCCTTATGCTTTTCAAAGATACTTTCTATTAATTTTTAAATATTTAAGTCATCCACCGACGGTTTCTACTTTGAACGATAAATAAGATCATATTAATACATTCAAGATCATTGTGTCGTATTTGCTAGAATCAGTTTTTCCTATGGTAGGTTATCATAATATCCATTTCCCGTTTCTGTCAACCTCTTCGTTATGGTAACGAAGGCAGTCAATTCACGCATTTTTTTTCATTGCAAATTTGAGAACTCCATCACCCGCGGCTAAAAATAAAATAGTACTTCTAGCTGTATGAATGTTTTTTTGTATTTGGAGAAAATTCTAAGGGCTTTCGCGCACGATATATTTATTCCTCTCGAAATAACGTGACGTATCGCTACAAACGATACGTTCGACGATCGAACGTTTCGATTGCGACAGCGCAATCGAACTCGCCATTTGATTGGATGGGGATATCAAAAAAAAGCTTCCGTAGGTAGACGGCGAGAGGGAGAGAAAAAATACACGTTAAAAAAATAATCCCGTTAACGACTTGTCAACACGAATGATCTTGGCTGTTATCTGATTTGGCCAATATTGATTCGAAAACTTTTTTTGAAAAATAAAATAACCGCTCCACGTACCTCGGAAAAAAACCACACGGGTACGTGCGTTCATGGATATTTATTTTTTTACATAAAGGCACTAGGGTGTCGTATTTCCCTTATCAAGGGTCTTGCGCTCTTCTCTCGTGGCACCAACCGTAATGAATCGTGTGGTTCGGACGAGTTAACGTTCGCGAGACGCAAAGACATCACGTGTTTGTGGCAACGTGTGTGTGTGTATATATATGTATATGTGTGTATATATATATATATATATATATCATAGGCAGTCTATCCGTAGACAGGTCCGTGATTATTCATGGTTACACTTGGCTCTCCATATTCTCCTATTTTTCCGGTCTTCTTCATGTCTTACCGACAACAATACCGGTAACCTTGGAATCTTATTATTGAAATGTTAACAAATTTACCCAAACTCGAGTATAAATTCAAAATATGAGCGAATTCGAATGGGATTGGGTATTCAACGGTAATAATAAGAATCCTCATTCATTTTGGCCTGTTTTTCGTGTCGATAACTTAATTTTAAGATATTTTAAAGAGTAAAAGAATGAAATCCTTCAAACCAAAAGGGTTATTTTTACGTGCTACCTTATGGGAAACGACATTCATCCTCCGGAGTCGAACCCGTGACCTTTTTCAAAATTTTTTTTAGTCATAACGTAAAGATTCATCAACACTGAAATCCTGAGACATTTCAGGCTTCTAAGTTCATTTCTAATCGAGTTATTCACAAAATTAGAGCGTTACCCATCATTACAATTACGATTATATATATAATATGTGGGTCAACTAGTTTCGCGAAAGTTGAAGTCAGCACGCCGGCGCCTGAAGCGTGCACTCGAAATCCACTGCCGAGTTCGCTGGTGTGGCACTCACTCTCGCCAATTGAGGCGTCAAGTTCAAGAAAGGGACGATCGATCACTCCAAGACGCTGGTTCGCGCTTCAACGGATATAATGCCATAGGAAGTCGAGGTCGTTAACTAAAAGTTTGCTGCTATCAAAACCATGGCGTGATAACCGATACGTTTCTAATGGGCTTTGGTCAGGTTCCAAGTTTCTTGTACGGTGCAACGATTACAAATTATATTTCCCTTCTATCTGAAATATCCCATTGAAAATTATGTGGTAATTAATGTCCCAATTATTGGCAGTAGGATGTCAAAATACGGTAAATAAAAAGTTTAGTTATAGAGAGAGAGAGAGAGCTGAGGTGGTTTCTGTTGGACTTACTAATATTCTCTATAGAATTTGTATGCGAACCGCACTTTTTTCACTAGAGTAATCTTTCCGAGTACAAAAGTGAAAAAGGTAAATGAATAATAAATAATACTCATAAATAGTTCTGCATTTATTAAAAGATAATTAATGGCAATTTTATATTAATTATAAATTCAGAGGTCTATTTTTAATTTAAAAAATTAATTCCCAAGGAAAGTTCATATATATATACAGTTTTTCATTATCAATTTGTATAAAAACTAAGTAGGGTCAAAATTGCAATAAGCAACATTTCTTATTTAATGGAAATCAATTGATGCAAGATTGATTTGTAGTCTATAATTTATTCGTGTATTTATATTTTTTTAATTCTTCAATTAATCATGAATATTCTAGTCCGCGCGAGTACGTGTGCTACTACCATCCGTTACTAATTAACCTCTTTCAGAAATTCGTTATATACTCTTTCATAAATTCTCAACTAACCCCAGTTAAAACAAACCAATTTATCTTTTAATTTGTATTGTATAAAGAAATGACATTTAAGTTCATTGGTTCTATATTAACATGGAAATGATTGTATTTCTTTATACATATATGAAAAATACTTATAAGAAACTGCCATTGCCCGCAAACGGTGCATTTACGTCATTCATTCCATCATTATCATGGAACATGGCAGCCGAATTGTGTCATCAACTGATGAAAATATTTATTTTTTCTTTTAAAACCCAGTGTTTTGGCTAAATAGTAGTAAACCAAGCCAACTACATTCTTGCTAATCTACATTTTAGATCTAATTCATACACTTTTTAAAACTGCTTTAAAACATGAGACAATGTAATTTTTCTTTCATAAATTGAGATAAACTAGAAATAAAATTCGCATTGCAGAACAATCCGGAATAAAAGAGAACATTCAGTCATATAGATGTTGACTTTTACCATTATTGCCCATTAGCATGCATGCATGGACATGGGGTTGACTTTCCACACACGATAAAGCGTTGCATGACATCCCATAGTTTCGAAAGAAAATTATTCAAGATAACTTTCAGAAGCATTCGATGTTGAAGTTTTAATCCTTCGTCCTGCCTTAAAAAAATATTAAGTTACTCGCCATAAAGTAAGAAGTTTGAGTCTTGTTTATATAGAATTATAACAGTATGAGTTTCCCTTTAAAAAGGGAATAATTTAAAATGTATACTGCTTATTGTTAGTATATTTTACTATTAGCCTCATCACAAAATAATCCTCAACCTCTGTTACATTGCATAACTCCAACCAATACAACATTAACTTATTATTTGTATCATTTCATATTATTATTTTTTAAAGATTAATTTTTACTAAATCCTAATTGGGATTTGTATTTACAGTAATGGATTTTATGGAAACAAGTGAGCCTTTTTTGAAGAGAGGATTTAATTTGCATGGAAATACTTAAACAATGATAGTTTCCGAGCCTTACTATCAGTTCGATTCTGTACTAGAATAATTTTCCAAATTGGTATTTCAAAAGGAAATTTTGTGAAAAGAGGATTACATTTGCATGGAAATATTTAATTATAGTTCGTTTGCATGCCTAACTACAGTAAAACTCGTTTATAACGATCACGCCTAAAACGAAATCTCGGCTATGACGAAGAAATGTCTCGGTCTCTTGGACTTCTCCATAAGGGCATTGGAAAATTTTTCGGATGTAACGAACACACATTTTACGAATTATCGGCTGTAACGAATAAATGTTTGGTCCCGTGGCAAAAAATGCCCCAGGCGGAGTATTTATACTATTGTTGACCGTTAGAGAAGTAGGGGAGGGGAAAGGTGTATCGATCGTTAACTGAAATAAAGGGGAGTGGGGGATAGGTCGTTATTCATTATCTTGTTTTGGTTATGGTGTATGTAAAGGCTTTCATAGGCATCTAGTTTGTTTTCGTTGGTGACCGTTTTTAGAAGTTCCAAATTTTCGGTTGTGATAGGATGATGGCAGGTGTTGATATGAGATGCTACACTGGACTTGTCTATTCTGTTGTTTCTGTAATGAGCTAAGTGTTCTTTGAAACGTGTTTCTAATTTCCTTTTCGTTTGTCCAATATAAATTTTGTCACACTTTTCACATTTGATTTGGTATATGCCTGATTTCTTATGGGGGTTATGCTGTCTTTAGGGTTTTTAATGAGATTTGACAATTTATTTACATTAAAAAAAACTGTGTGTAATCCTATTTCGGAGAAGATTTTTTGAAGATTTTTGGTAGCATAAGGGTAGTAAGGTAACTTCCTAAATTTTTCAGTATTGGCGTCTTTGTTGTTGAGTGTTGTGCAGTTTCTAAGGTTCATTCTGTGTTGATGTTTTTTTAACATTTTATGAATGAGTTCTGGTTTAAAACCATTCTGAATAGCTATGTGTTTTATATAGGATAATTCTTTGGAGAAATTTGTATTTGATAGTGGTGTGTTGAGTAATCGATGGATCATGGAATGAAAAGGTGCTAGTTTTTGTGAAATGTGATGGTGAGAACTCATGTGGATGTATGTGTTGGTATGTGTAGGTTTTCTGTAAACGTTGAAATGTAATTTGTTGTTTTTCCCAGTTAGAAGAATGTCTAGGAAAGGTAGAGATTTTTTTTTCTGTTTCATGTGTGAATTTAATGGTGTCAAACTGCTTGTTTAACAAGTTTAAGAATTCTACAATGTTTCCTTTCGATGTGTCGAAAATAGCGAAGATTTCATCTACATATCTGAGCCAAATTTTAGGAAAATACGGAAAGGTGTTCTTACAAATGCGTTCGAAATTAGTCATGAAGATTTCTGCTAATAAGGGAGATAAAGGGTTGCCCATGGTTGTGCCTTCTTTCTGTTGATAAAAAGAGTTGTTGACCTGAAAATATGTTTGTTGCATACAGAGGGAAGTTAGGCGGATGTATTCGTCCACAATCGGACCAGGAAGGTTTTTTTCTAGTAGTGAGTTTTTTTAGAAATTCTACTGTTTTTTATGGGGACACTAGGAAATAAAGATTTTACGTCAAACGATACCAATATTTCGTTGTCTGAAAGAATTACGTTTTCTACTTTGTTGATGAAATCTGTCGAGTTTTTGATGCGTGAATCATTTGGAAATTGCATTTGTTTAAATTCGTTGTTGAGTCAATGGGCTAAATTGTATGTGGGAGCATTGTTTTCTGAAACTATAGGTCTTAAAGGAATGTTAGGTTTGTGTAATTTTGGTAGGCCGTACATTCTAGGGACTGTCGGATTTGAGATGTTTAAACGGTAAAGGAGTCGTTTGTTTATTAGTGTAGGACATGTTTTAAGAACGTTTTTTGTAGAGGTGATCATTTTGTTGAGAGAATTTTTTGTGATTTTCTCGTACGGACCTTCGTTGAGAAGATGTTCAACTCTGTGACAATCAGTTTTATCTATTATTACTGCGTTGTTTCCTTTATCTACTTCTAGGTAGTAGCAATTTCTTTTGTTTAAAGAACTAATCGTTTGATAAGTTTTCGGTGTTTGTGTTGATAGTTTATTTATGTTGGTGATAGCACAGCTTTTACTGTATGTGTCTACGTGTTATATGGGATGTATAGGCCAAAAACCATGTTTCTCGTATATAACGAAATCACGCTTATATAGAAGCAATGAGTCGGTCCCCTCAAATACGTAATAAACGAGTTTTTCTGTATACGTTCCGAGTAGAAACATTATCCAAATTGTTATTTCAAAAGGGAACCATATGGATAGTGAAAAACTCCACGAAATATTAAAAATAAAAAGTATTAGGTTTTGTTTTAAGGTTAAAGCTTTGTCTCAAATGCTATTTAATTAAATGTATAAAAACTCTAGCGGTCATCACTTCGTTAATTCCATCGGACCTGAATCACATCTTTTCCACTTGATCATTGTTTTTCAACGTTCCAGAATGTTGCGGTCGATGTCCTCGAAAGAATTCGAGTATCATCGATATGTTTTGGAGAGAGAAAAGGCTTCATGTAGATTCGGGTAACTAATTGAGAAAAATCCGATACCGTTTCAATAACTCCTTCATCGCATTCGATGGCCATTATTTCTGTATAACGACACGAATATTCCACTGTATCGACAAATGTCAATCGTATCGTCGAGCCGCGGCTGACCAAAAGAAAATATTTATTTGACACAGTGTTCTTTACAAAATCCAAAATTAAAACTGGAATTTCTTTCGTGGAGTTATCTTTCCACGCTCTGTCAAGAAATAACCGAAGCATCATCATAGCAGTTCTCCGCTACGGCAACTATATTCCGATAGTTTTATTTTATAAAAGGATTACCATTTACTGTAAAATGTATGGGAAAATAAAGTACCGTTCATCATCTGTATGATAAAACAATTAACGATATGACGATGGAGTTGAATTACGAATACTGTGATGTTGAACTTTCTAGAAAAATATGGTATGTAGGTATATATATACAAACACACATACATACCATATTTATATATATATATATATAGTATAGTTGTGTCTCTCTTGTGCTGACGAAGGGATCATCCCGAAAGCTCTAACCTCCACAAATGTCTCTCCAACACCCCAGCGGCTCTACCTCCGGTAAGTGTTCACTGGGTTTCCTTCAACACCTAGTTGCCCTAAATATATATATATACACACACACATATATATATATATATATATATATATATATATATATACACACACCTACATGCCATATTTTTCTAGAAAGGTCATCATCACAGTATTCGTAATTCAACTCCATCTAGAAAATATGGTATGTAGGTATATATATATATATATATATATATATATATATATATATATATATATATATATATATATATATATACACACACACACACACACACACATCTACATACCATATTTTTCTAGAAAGGTCAACATCACAGTATTCGTTATATATATATATAAGAAAAATTCGGTTAAAGCGTTGGTGTATATTTGTTGTAAACTGGAAAGCGAATATAAAAGATTAATGGAAAAGCTATTTAACTTTCAAATATGTAAACATATTTCAAAATATTGGAACATATAGCATTTTGACACCGTATAAAGCAAAGCTAAATCAATAAATTCATAATTTCCGACAAATCGACTGCTGCCGTTTCTATTGTTAAAGTATACGCATCTTGAAAACAAATCAAGTACACGAAGAAAATGAAGGATTCGAAGTAGAGAGAGAGAGAGAAAATATTTCTTTCAATAGGTTTAAAAGTGCTTAATCGCCTAACAGATCACCGTCCAACGTGCGAAAAGCCTTGAGGAGAGTCATATTTTCTATTTCAGATATAGATAAATATCCGAAAATCCTTCCTCTTCGTAAATCCTCTTGAACGTTCAACTGAAAAGGGAAGGATCCCGTCTCAAGACGGACGGGTGCAAAAGTCGACTCGCAAAAAAATAGTTGACGACGTCCGATAAATAGGGCTGTGTGTGTGTGTGCGCAAGCGCGGTGAAGAGTATGGACCCCTTGGATTCCTCAAGCGCGGAATTCCGTAAAACTTTTTCCGATTGCGGTGCAAGTGTCGGTTCTTGGAGGGCGCAGCCGAGGACTATAGAGGGTGGCTTGAAATAGGGAATCGTTGACCCCGATCGCTCTTCCACTCGGCCGTTTCTCGGGTTCCCCCGAGAGTGCATTGGTCAATATGGCCGCGGTCATTCAAAACTGCGAGTAAACAACTTCAAAGTCACGTTGAGATTTTTAAACTCGACATAGGGTTTGATTTAATTAACTTGAGGACAAGCTGTTATACAGCTACGGTAGTGCTCGTTATTTCGAACTGGACACAAAGTAAATATGTCTTGTTCGGGGAATTTTATTTATTTTACGAAAAGTTGTTTACATTAAATAAAAACTATAGAGTATTTACTCTAGCAAAACTTTCAAAATCTCCAATTATTGCGAATTTTCATTCCTTTTCTACTGCTATGCGCTCGCCTTCATTGAATCCTGTGCAATTACTGTTAAAACTTTTCAGATAACATATTGTTAATATATTGATAAAGGGATGGTCATTTGCGAATTATTTTTACTCTGATGCCAACCGTACGTTCTGAAGATGCATTTTTTCAATAAAAATTAATAATATCGTTTTATTAGGTAGTGAAATATAAATGGCTATATAAATATGTAAACTAACAGTGACTTTCCTCTTTTGCAGGTAAGTACCTTGATGCACTTACTTTGTGGCGGTGAGTAGTATTAGTACATAACAGTAAATTAGTCATGTCCTGTGATACAATAAGTAATATAATCGAACTATAATGTGTTATTATAAAAGATGTAGAAGTTTCTCGGTCATATTGTTCGCTCTAATTTGAGAGGCACCCAGATTAAAATTACAATACTTTCTAAATATACTTCATATATGAGAAAGTGAAAATGAAGGCGATGTGTGTCTTACCTCCACGTATTTATAGTTATTAAATACAAATGCCAAAATAGCCTTCAAATTAGTACTTGATATTTGATGGGAAAGTAAATTTTGCAATTCACATCATTGGAGGTAGTATTGTTGATTCGGTATGAATATTTTAAATACTGCAATACACGTATCGTTATGCATCCAGAATATATATCGTACCTTCATGAATATTCAGAATATACATGTAGGCAGCATTATCACCGACATTAGTCCGGAAATATTGATCGATTATGAAAATTAAAATATATATAAGAGCTTGTCATCATGTACAATTCGCACAGGAACTTTTAGATCAACTTTTGGTGAATGTAGGAATTTTGCTTTTATGACGAATTACTTTAGTTTTTAGAGATTTTGTCGAATTATTTTAAAAACTTAAATTTTTAAAATTATCATAACGCGAAAGCTTTAATATAATTACACGTCTATAAAGATTATATAATAAAAGTCGATGTCTCATTTAATACTCAATTGGAAAAGGTGTACTCGGTGAGCGGAGGTTGAAAAGCTACACATTTCTAATCCTTTTTTTCCACACCAAATTGAAAGCCGCTTTTATACGTATATAATATACATGTATAATATATAATATACATGTATATATAAAAAATTTCCCGTCATCCGAAAAATGAAATATATCCAGTTAAAACAAATATATGACGTACCTCCCATATGGCGAGAGAATGTATAAGCGAAAAGATAAATAAATATACACACGCGCGCACTTTTTTATGCCTTGATCCGAAACTTTATTTCATATACCGCATTAAGTATTAAGGGAGAAGAGATGAGAAGAGGGGGTATTCGGACCTCCAGTTGGGTTGTTTGCTTCGGACTTTGCGGGGTTGTCCGATCCGACGATGGAAAGGGGCTGGGGAGAGAGATGCGGAATGTGGGAAGCGTTGGAGGGTATGGCCAGGTTGGAGGGAGAGAGCGGTTCCGAAAGGAGAGAGAGAGAGAGAAAACGTAGGCAGAGGAGGAGGGAAGAGAAGGGAAGGCGACGCGGGCCATGGCACTCGGGCTAGGAGATGGGCTTCCGAAGTTGTGACAGTGGGATTTGGGATATCTACGTCGACATGGCACTATTAATCCGTCCGGAGGGCAAAAGGTTTTGACCAAAGTTATGCAGAGGCGGGGATGGAATGAAAAAGGGATGGAGAGGAGAGAGATAAAGAGGAAAAGGGTTGAAACAGAGAGAGAGAGAGAGAATGACGTGAGAATGGCGAGTTGAGGTCGCATATTTTTTTTATCCTTCCAATTTTATTTATTTTTCGGCCTACGAAAATTAGTCTTTTTTCCTGGAAGTTATTTTTTTCTCTCTTAACTTTTTCTATCGGTCAGTCCGATATTTCTCATTCTCTTTCTCCCTATATCTTTTTTTTTCTCATCTTCCTCTTCCTGTCGTTGCGACCCAATCTTGTTCATCCTCCCTCTACGGCGAGCATTTCTCGGAGGAGCGGCACGAATTGGGCCGATGGCCCACGCGTATGTGTATGCGTGCGTTGTTTGTGTGTGTGAGTGTGTGTATGTAAGAGTCGCCGGGGATTGATTTGAAAAGGTAGATGCTCGGACGGGGTGAGGAGCGAATTGGCGAGAGGGATGTTTTTCGTTCGGAAACTCACTGGGAATAGAGAGAGAGGGGGGGACAGGATGGAATTCGGGGGTTGGAAGGGGGAAAGGGATTCATGTGTGGGAATGAGGGAGAGAGAGAAAGAAAGGAAAGCAATCGTGGATGAACTGTTGTTTCTCATCATGTATTTTTCATCGATTCGACGAAAAGGTCATTGACGGGGAAGGCTCACCGGAGGGAAGAGGGAGAGAGAGAGAAAAAAAAGAACTACTTTCGTCAGGACGATTGGTTCGTGGATAATCCGGCAGGCGCAGTTGGCGCGGTTCGCCTGACTGTGACATATCGTGGTGCGTTCCGCATAAACTGAGAGTGACCTCCTCCATTCCCGCTCTCCTCGTCGCCCACTGCGGGCGCCCGATGGCTGAGGCATTGACGGTCCCGAATGTGACGAGGGTTTCATTAGATAACGACGGGTGGTGTTTTTTTGTTTGGGAAGCGGAGCGCGCGATCCTTAAAGCGTAACACATCATCGGTCGAGATGAACGGTCGTGTGAGCTATTTCAAACATTAGCGTAGTTTTGAAAAATTTCTTGCTTTCTTTATGCGATACAAAATTATTCCAAAGACTAAATAGATTTTTTTTGCTACTAATACGCGCGGTTTTTAAAGCGTTACATGGATGTTGTTGATCTAGCGTATTAATTAATATTATGCGCGAAATTTTCCTTGTGGTACTAAATAGAATTTTTATTTATACTTATAAAAATAAATATCTTTGTTTTGAAATAAGGAAACATTTTTAGATCGCAACTTTACGCACATTCAAAACAAAGAGATCAGATCCGGTACTTATTTACTATTTTTAATAGTTTCTTTTAGAATTAAAATCATATCATATATAAATATAATTTTCCCAACAATTAGCATGCTTCTTTAGGAACACAGTAGAGCCTCGCTAATCCGAACCTCGGTAATCCGAAATTTCGGTTAATCTGAACAGGATGTAAAAAAATCATCGAGTGCTTGCTCATCTTGAACACCATCCATGATATTTGGCAACAGCTTTTCCATGACATTTTGATAATATCATATTTCACATTGTCTCAAGATTCAGCCACCCAATAAATCACGTCCTTTATTGTGACTTTTTCAGTTTCTCCATTATCATGAAATTTTCTTCTTCACCCTCGATAAGAGATCGCAAAAGCTTTTTCCTGTAGTGACATTTCAGATTCTGCAACACTCCCTGGTCCATTTGTTCCACCAACGTGGTCACATTTGGAGGCAAGAAAATAGCCTTTATATCACCACAGATAAGTTCTGATTCCCGTGAAAGGGATGGAGCATTATCAATCAGCAATAATGTTTTTGGAGGTCAATGCGTTTGAGCAATTCCAACTTATCTTTTAACGAACACGAACTGTGCTTACGCTTTTTGGACATTTCTACAAGATGGCCAAAACGGCGACAGTAATTTAAAACACCGGGAAAAGCCCTGCACTATACTACACAACTGTACGCTATAACGGTAGCACGGCCGCGACACTCAACGTTAGAAAACGAGGCACGAGTAAACGTGACGTCACATTACCCCTCCAATCCCTCCACCGCCTTATTAGAGCGTCATGTGAGCACTTCCCATTGGTCCAAGGCATTGCCAGGCAACGAGTCTACGTAAGCAGTCCCCCCCCCCCCCCCCAGTCCGCCGTGTATTTTGTAAAACCCGGTTAATCCGAAAATTCACTAATCCGAACATACCCCGAGTCCCAATTAGTTCGGATTAGCGAGGCTGTACTCTACCAGAGAAATTTGTTATTATCTTTTGAATAACAACTCTAGCAATACAGTGGTGGGCGTAGACCTAAGTTATTTCGAACTCCAGGGGAGACTAAATTTTATGATGGAGCGGATCAAATCACGAACATTTATTGTTATTTTTATTTTCTCCGGAAGTAACTGCGTTGTATATCTGACAGAAAAAGGAGCACTTTGCTTAAAACGTCACAGAGAATTAAAATCAGTCGTCATCTCCGAACTAGTGTGGTGGAAAAGCTCTCGCACGAAATCAGTGCTGTACACCGTAACCGCGATTTTCTTCACCCCGTCCCTGTAATATCCTTTCTTTCATTATCTACATCAGTCTAAGGTTCCCTCCATTTCCTACGCTTTCTTGCATCTATAATTCCTGGTTCGTCTCTCTCTCTCTCTCTCTCTCCTTATCTCTTCCACAGATTCCTAATCCCATTGTATCCCTCCATTCCGTAAGCTCCACAGATTTGAATTCTCTCCCCCTCTTCAAGCTTCATCCTCATCAATCCTAGCGAAATCATCTCTCGCGTACAAAATGGTACCCTCTCCTGTTTTTTTCCTCTTTGACTTTCTAGTCTAACTTCCACAATCTCTGTCTACTGTGAAATATATTCCCCTACTTTAAGGTCAACTGCATGTGTCCTTTTTTACATGCTCTATGAAACTGGATGTCAACGTGTCGAGATTAGTGTGATCGACGGCAAAGTTTAAATTGATCGATTTAATTTAGTTTTGATACGTTTTCTGTAAAAAAAAATCTTATTCGCCCTGCCTGCTATTCCTTTTCCTCTTATCTCTACGGTTTTGAAAGCGAGATTTCTCCCTTCGCTTTCATTTCAAACCAATCGAATCTCTGTTTCGATCTCCAAGCATTTCCACTCTTTCATCTTACCTTGCACGCACTCTGGCAGAGATTGACTCTTTTCTACCCAGTGAAAATATCGTCGATCTCCCTCTTCCGAACGAAGCTCATGGACTTCAGACTTCTTCTATCCACCATCCAATCAGCCGATGAAATACCTCCCTCACGTGTTTAACCTTGTATCAGACTACTATTCCGCTGCCTGGAAAAGTCCCAGCTATTCTGCCGTCTGGAATTCAATATACGAAGGAAATATATGACAATTGCCTTTTTCCGCATACCTACTAGGCTACATTTACAATCTCTCCTACGTGGTTTCTGATTATCTTTCAACTATTCTAACATTGGAGCGAAACTTCAGTTGTTGTGAAAGATTTCTAGTAGATAATTCCCCTGATTTGTTAAGTTTGGCAAAAATATCTTTTTAAAGAACGTTTATTGCATTGAAATTGGACTAAACTATGTTTTTAGAAAACTAAAACATGATGTATTATAATGCTATACTTTTTCGTAATTCTCATAATGCTTAGCATTAAACGGACGCATTCATTGTCTTTGAAAACTTGTCTATTTTTATTACTAAATAAAAAACACTTAATTTTACCTTGATGGATATTTTCACGGATTTTATGTCGTTCATTTAAGTCCTTCCCATCACGTAGTAATAATAAATTCTAGATAAAGAAGCAGTGATTGAGTGATTTCCTGGAAGTTTCCGCCAAAATATGAAAGTGTTACATATTATTATTATTATCATTTCTCATTTCTCTCCTCCGCGCACAACATTCCAATTTTGACAAGAAACACTTTGTGCCATTTCTGGGAACGTAGGAATCTTCCTGCATAAAAACATTCCGAGTTCCTTCCTCACCTTTTCCTCTTGTCCTCCCAAACTCATCCCCTCTTCTATTCATCTCATCTCCACCCACCTACTACACCTCCTCCCTCTTCCTTTCCTCCCTTTCCCTATCGTACAGCGCCGCCCCCTCAACTCACTCAACTCGCTCACCCATCAGCGCCCCTCTCGGCCTCTTTCATCACTTTCCCCGTTCCTCTTGAATAATTCTCGTTTTTTTGACACATTACGCACAATGCCTACCTTACCTTCCCCCTCTTCCTGCTCCCTCGCACTTGATCTCTCATTCCCTTTGCGAAAAGGAAAACGACGTCACGACCTTTGCCGTAAGATTTCCTCCTTCACTCTTTCCTTTCCCCCACCCTTCCCCACTTCAAACTCTCGAGACTCGCACCCACCCCGTCCTCTTTTTTTTTATCAACCTCCCCACCCCTCCTTATTGCCTTATTTATTCCACCCACACCTCTTCCACTCCCTTGATCTTTTCACTCTCCTCCTCCTCTTTACTCCAAACGTCACTTCCTCCAGCTCTCCGATGTCCTCGAACGGAACCCCTTTTCAATTCCATTTTCGCCTCTTACTCTCTCTCTCTCTCTGCTTTCCTTTCTCTTCTCTTCACACTGGGAAACAATATGGATGCCCCTCCCCCATATACTTCCATCGTCCTGAAGCCCCCAGAGTTCCCCACCCCTTTTTCCCAAGCCACCCCGGGAAGACACTCGACTTAAACACTTTAGTCGTCACCCATTGTTTCCTCAACGTATCGTGCCTCTCCATTCTATTTCCATCTTCGTCTCACTCTATTCACTCCTCTCTCCCCCCCCACCTCCCTCCCTCCCTCCCCCTCCACCTCTCCTCCACTTCTCCCGCCAGCGTGCGACGCTTTTATGAAAACGTTTACAGAGCTATAATTGCTCGCTCGAGTCGGTCACGTGTGTCGCGTAAATGAGATAGCCTCAAGTGACGTGATGCCCTCTTTGCATATGACGCCTTCTTTGCTTCATCATCTCGCTTTCTCTTTCGTTCTCTCCCCTTTCTCTCTCTCTCTCTACCATCTTTCATCTCTCTCTCTCATCTCTTCCTTTCTCCTACCTTCTCTTGTGCTCTTTCTCTCTCTCTCTCTCTCTTTCAAAGTTTACTCGAGTTTATACGCAATTCGAGAGCCCTTTTGTGTTTCCGGAAGTTTATGTCGCCAAGAGCCTGATTGAGTGTGTGTGTGTGAGAGAGAGAGAGAAAAGAGACCGTGTGCGTGTGTTTGTACGTACCGGAAACGCGTATTTGCCGTAAGCTATCCCATTGTAGTGAGGAGAAAGGTTTTTGGAAGAGAGAGTTAAATTTAAAATGTTGAGATTTATTTTTTTATTTATTCCGAGTTGAAGAATAAAGGCTCATTCGGAAGTAGCTGTTTGCTCATAATATAATCGGTGTAATCTCGCTTAAAACTCTCTCGACGACCGAGCAGATTAGGTAAGGTGCAAACGAAAGGAGGAAATTGCATTAATCTAGGGATGGTAATTTTGCACTTGGTATCACGTGAATAACGTGGCGTAATCCACTGCAATATTAATTTTCATACTGGATATAATGACTCTTGCAAAAATATTATTTTTTAAATGATCCAAGCAATGATATTGTAATAGCTATTTCACGAGTATTTTATTCTCCCACCGCATATAAATTTTTAATGAGGATTTAGCTATATTAAAAATAATTTATTTATCCATCAGACTAAATGTTTTGTTTATTGAGCCAATCAGTCAATTCGTAGTGCTCCCGTTCACACTACACCTGTAAGCAATTTTACATACGGTTGAGAAAACTACGAAAACTTCGATACAAAGTTCTCCCAATTTCTGAAGACTTAAACCTCGTGACTTATTAAGGGTCTCATTTAGCCTTTATCGTATGGACGTACATTTATGTTTATATTGTGTTTATTGGTGGAGTCATATGCTTAAATTTATTAGTGTGCAAATGTACGATACCGGTCATATCATATCACAGAGCTCTGAAGCTTAGCTTAGCTTAGCTTATGATGAGAGGAAATTCTAAGTTCTACCTATCCTGAATTTGTCCTTCCGCTACTGTCTTGATCGAAGATTTGAATCTCGGACGATGTCGATCTAACAAATTAGACTTATGTAAAATTACTCTTAAAGTAATACTCTTTGTACCACACGTTTGACGTAGGGATACATTCGCTAACTAATATTTTCCGCTTTAAAATGTGTTATTCACGTGGAAAATTAACATTAAAAATAATACATACACGATTTATTCAAAAAAATTATTATATGTAACGTTTCTCCAGTTCTAATAATTTCCTGTGAAGGATCAATGTGGGTTGTTATATCAAGGCAGTAATTCAAAATTCGTAATAATGTAAACAGTATAAGTAGAGCTAGTACTGCATATGTAAAATTATTTTAAAGTGTAAAATGTTATATCGTTCATAGAAAGTTGTTGCGTATCCAAAAGTGCAAACTCAATAGTAGTGTTGATATTATGTACTGTGCAACATTTATTGATCTCCATGAATAATAAATATTACGTACTATGAATAATAATCTTATTCTTCGTTACGTCATGTTGTTCACTTCACTTCACTTCACGCATAAATCATCAAAAATATAATTTCTTTAACGGATTCACCGTTAATCATAGAGGGAGCGAAGAGGACAGAGAAATTCAGAGCTAGCCGAGAGAGAGAGATCGAGAGGGTTGGGTCCCGCCCCCTTCCAACGTTCGGCAGGCATTTCATCCCTCACTAATTCGCATTATAACCGAATTCCCAGTCGTGATCCTACATCGGCTTTGATTTCCGTTAAGTGCATAGGCCGTGCAGCGATTCGAATTGACCGGAGGGTTGTGCATGGATAGGATCGGAACGAGAGGGATAGAGTGGGTGGGTGGGGGGGGGCAGAAATCGTGTGATTGGTGGAGCATATGGTCCGCGGTTTCGAAGGATGACGCAGCATCGAGTCGTGAGAGGGTTGGGAGGGAGAGGATGTGGGAGGAAGGGGGAGGGGTTTAATGACGGGAAGGTTGGATAAGGTGGGTGGGGCGGTAGAATGGAGTGGGAGGGGGGAAGGTTAAGTGTTAGGGATGCGTGCGTGCGGGTTAAGGGAGGAAGGGATTGACGAGGATCGCATAAGGGGTGTGATGGATGTTTATAAGCTTTCGCCGTATTGCGTTTGTTCGCTCAGATCGGTGACTTAGCGGCAGAAACCCATGGTAGCTGCAGTGAGTTTTTGGCTAGTTAAAGATAGGGATGCGGTTTTAGGGCGCCGGATTTTGAGGTAGTTAAAAACCGTCTCTGATTCACCTGAGGAATGCGAAAGATTTTTGCGAGGGACGACAACATTGAAACCGGGTTGATTCGGTGTTGATATCAAATTGTATGTTTCTTTGGAAATAGATATTTTTATCATAAAAAACGGCGTACTATTTAGTGTCTGATTTTTAGGCTTTGAAAACATAACGTTAAAAGTCATAGATCAGTCATAGACGAGGTTAATTTTTAAAACCGTTCAAATTTTTCAATTTATATTCTTTTCATCTTCTTCTAATCATTGATTAATACTATCTTCATATTCTGAAGATAATTAGAGGACGTTAATCTATTTCGAAAAAGTGAAATATATCATTTTAAGCTCGTCCTCAACAACCCCTTCTATAAACCTCTTTGGGAATTAAACCATCATACTAGCGTTTCTTTAATAAAGAATTTTACCTTAAGTATTCTAGCTAGCTCATTTAATGTTATAATCGTAAATCTTCCCCGATTTAAAAGTATTTTTTCGCTTCTGTTATTTTCGACGAGAGGTGATATTTTTCACGTGAAACCGAAAGATGAAGATGTTTTAAAGTATTCGAGACAAAATATCTGCCGATAATTCGTTTAATCCTAAAGCGGTCTTTTATCCTTATCTGTAACGTTAGAAACCCGCCAAGGAAATTAAAGGCTTCAGAAATTCTTCGTGAAGAGAAGTATCTGTAAGCACGCAACGCTGAATGGACTCGAACTTGGTCGCTGCTATCAGATCCTCCAGAAATGATTTAGTCTCGGAGTTGAAATTACCAGAAATTGATGGGTTGTATCTTATTTTTGCAACTCCAGCAGTTTTGCATTTCGCAACGATCGTTTATTTTCAACTCTCCCCGCCGATGTTTAGATAGTTTTCGTTGTTTTCTTTATAAATTTTACCTGGTATAAACTCCGTGAATGAATAAAATTCTCTCAAAAAAACTATCGCAAGGTCGTGAAGGAAATATCTGTTAAGCCGTGTGTGACCTTTCCAATAAGGCTAAGAGTTAACTTGGCGTAAATTATCAACGGTCTTAAATCAAGTTTTTACTCGCATCTATGCGACTTAGGGGTGGCGGGAGCTATCTGGAATTTCTCTACAGATAGCTCCTTTGCTTCCATAGCTTAATGAAAACTCTTTGAGAGCTTGTTCTGCAGAGAGATTCTCAGAATTTAGAGTGATCCTTTTCAATAACTAATTATTTATTCCTGACTGTACTTTAGTGATAGCTGCTTTCGAGTAAAATAATAGTTATTTCACAAAGAAATGAAAATCCGTCATAGTATGACCATTGGAAGCACGTAAACATCCTTCTAACATAAGACGTACTTCCTTGCCAGTTTTTTTAATCACTAGTTTTTGTATGATATTTGTAATACAGGTATATTCAATGATGATTGAATCATACGTATGAAAATGAAAACTGTAATACGATCATATGTAAAAGACGCGACTTATGAACTACATCTTATCTGTAATACAAAAATTAAGCTAATTTATTCATCAATGGTATCGTCATAATCATAGGTAGTCTGTCCGTTGACAGGTCCGTGGTTATTCATTGTTAAACTTGGTTTTCCATATAGGTACTCCTATTTTCCGCAGTCCTCTTCATGTCATTATAGCCCTATTTCCCTTTCAAGTCCTCTATCAGTTGAAAACTTTTCCTACCTCTTTCGCTTTTTCCATCCATCTTTCCTTCTAGCACTTCTTTAATCATGCTCTCTCTCTTCAGATAATGTCCAATCCAGTTCGCCATCCTCTTTCTGATAACCTGTATAATCGTTCGCTCCTATCCTATTCTTCGTAGTACTTCCTCTTTTTTCACCCTATCTGTCCATTTTCTCTTCAGCAATCTTCTCCATATCCACATTTCGAAGCTTTCCAAGTATTAGTATCATTTTTTCTTAGCGTCCATGTTTCTGCCCTATACAAAACTATACTTCATACATAGCATTTTATCAACTTCTTGCGGATATCCCCCTGAGTAGGAGTTTCTTTCTTTTGAAAGCGGCTTTTACCTTTGTTATTCTAGTCCCGATTTCATCGCAACATTTTGCTTCTGTCGTTATGGTGCTTCCAAGGTATTTATAGTGTAAAACTTGTTCTAATGGCTTTCCTCCAATACTTACCTCCAAGTTTTCTTCTTCTTTACCTGATATTGGCATGACCTTGGATTTTTTCCTATTTATTTTCATACTGTATTTTTTACCTGTTATCATTAGTCTATTTATAATTTTCTGGAGTTCCTTTCCTTTCATGCTAAAAGTACTTGATCATCCGCGTATTTCACTGTTCTTATAATCCATCCTCCAATTTTGGCATCTCTCGTGCTTTAATCCGTTTCTTGCATTAGCCTTTCTCCATATATATTGAATAGGATCGGCGATAGGCAACAGCCCTGTCTTATTCCTCTACCGATTTTTATTCCTTCGGTGTCTGTATTCCACAACCTGACATTTACAACTTGATTCACGTACAGATTCGTGATCAGTCTCCTGTCTTTCCATTCTACTCCTATATCCTCATCAGCAGTACCAATTTACTCTTTCAAATGCCTTCTGCAAGTCGACGAAACATACGCATCAATCTTGGCTGTACTCTATTGCCCTTTCTGATATAAGATTCTCACTACACCGATATCATCTCTGGTTCCACGTCCTTTTCTGAAGCCGAATTGATCTTCCCCTAGACTTTCTTCGGCCTTTTTCTCTAGTCTTTTATTAAGAAACCTCGTGATGATCTTCGAAGTGTGTGACAGTAGGCTTATCGTTCTGTAGTCTGTACACTGCATTGCCTTTATCTTCTTCTTTAGAGGGATCATAGTTACATCTAAGAAATCCTGAGGCCACTCTTTCGATTCATAAATCTTGTTAATTAATTTTATAATCACTTTTAGTTCTACCGATCCCATGAATTTAAGTACCTCTTCCGGTATTCCATCGCTACTTATAGCTTTTTCAATCTTCAATTCCAGCATCGCCTTTTCTACTTCACTTTTCATAATACCTGGTCCCTTGTCTTCTTCAATGTTATCCTCTTCTTCCAGTTCTATATGTGCCGATCCTGCCTGCTTGTTGTATAGTTCCTTAATATATTCTTCCCTTACCTGTGCTCCATCCTTTAGTTCTGCGACTATTTTTCCATCTGTATTCATAATTCCTTTACCACGAATTCCAATTTATGCTAAACTATAAATCATGTAAATTTAGGTCCTCGCCTAATTTTAATCGTACATATGAGCGTGAAATATTTGAAAATATCATCGTCGTTAACGTGAAATCATGGAATCTTTCTGTAGCCTGCTAGGTAACCATCAAAATGCTATGTCCCTTGCGTAGTGTGACAAAAAAAGTCTAATATCCCTAAATGCTCTCAAACAAACATAACTTCGTATGCCAATAATTTCCTTATTGAGGGAGTCCTTCTCGTTTGCATGTATATATGTATTTTTTCCTCTAATGCAGTTACCTCTCCCTTTCTCCTCCGTTTTACTCGAACGTCACGCCATTCTCTCTCTTAGAAACGACAGTCATTTCCTTCTTCTGCGAAAAGTTTGAGGACTAGTGGTATGAGAGCTCCTCGCAATCATGTTCTCATCCTTCTTTCGAAGGAAAAGAGAAAAGAAATGGCTTTAACCTACGTCGCACTACACCTAAAGAGACGGAAATAAAAGGGTGAATGTATGTCAATGTATGTGTGTGTATATATATATATATATATATATATATATATATATATATATATATATATGTCAGAAAACACTAGACCACTCTCCAACTTCCTCCTCGGGGAGGCACACCCGAAATAACACAACACGTCCAAGGGACTCCAACTTTATTTAAACCCGAATTACACCAGCATTCTGCTCTCCAGCAGAAGCTCTCCCACGAGCCAACACACGGCCCACACTACTACGAGTCCCGTCACACACTCTTCTCTCTCGCGTCACGTGATCTCTTAGTACTCTCCTTCTCCGTCCCGCTTCTGGTAGCACTTCTCGTGGCGGTCGTCCTCGCTTGCGTAACAGTCGGCCTTTCCTGACATCGGGGCCGTCCTCGGTCCCGGTCCGGTCTGCTTCCGGTTGAACTGCTCCTCTGGCGCTCGCGCCGTTCTCCATCCGCTTCTCGTCTTCTTTCCCTCTGCTGTCCGCGGCCTGGTCGTCATCTCCCTCGTCCTGGCTCTCGTCGGCCTGGTCGTCATCTCCTACTTCGCCTTGGGGGGGCTTACACCAGGGTTTCATTCGGTCTGCACTAAACACGGAATTGAACGCTCGCTGTGTCCTCTTTGCCCCTGGTATATCCATGAGAGAATACCTATCTCGAGCTAGCACTTCTGAGACAAGATACGGACCCTTAAATTTCGGAGCTAATTTTCGCGAACACCCTGTCGCTTGCGCTTCTCGTTCTACGATGACTAAATCTCCCTTTTGGTACACTCTCGGCACCTTATGTCTTTGATCGTAACGCTCCTTCTGTTTTTTCTGCGTCTCTGATATCTTTACTAACGCTTTTTCCCTTGCTTCGCCTAAGGTCTCTCTAGTCTCATCGAGTTCGCTTTCTTGCAACGCCAATATAACACGGTTTTGCAATGAATTCCTTGGGTTATAAGCAAACAATAGCTAATAAGCGCTCTTCTCAGTAGTTTTATTTGACATAGAATTCATGGCGAATTGGATGTTTCTCAAATTCGTGTCCCAGTCGCCTCCATCCTCTTGTGCATACATAGTGGATATGGCGTTTGTAATGGATGCGTTTGATCGCTCTACTTGTCCATTTGCTCGAGGGGTAGCAGTCGCATTCTTTATATGCTTTATCTGGTTTCTTTCGCATAATTCTTCAAATTCCTTCGCTGTAAATGCCGTACCTCGATCTGTAATTAAACGCTCAGGACACCCAAATAAGCTCGTAATCTCACTGATAGCTTCGCACACTGGTTTGGTTTTTGTGGTTTTCACTGCCTTTAGTAGGATGAACTTTGTAAAGTTGTCTTGATACACGAGAACATACTCGTTGCCCCTTTTACTCCTTGGGAATGGCCCTAAGTGGTCCACGTGAACTGTGTGAAATGGGATGGCTACACGCTCTAAACTGTGCAACTGCCCCTCTTTTTTACCTCCCGGTCTCTTATGATAAGCACACTCAATGCAAGCTGCAATATATTTCTTTACCCTTCTTCTCATCTTCGGAAACCAAAAATATCTCTTCACGTGTTCTAGGGTTTTCTCTTCTGCGTAATGTCCCATGTCATCATGACTTCCCTTTAGAATGCGCCAAATAGAGTTCTTAGGCACAACCCAACGGACCCCACCGTCTTTCTTTCAGCACATAGTCTGTGTGGATCTGCCTATCCTCATTGGCGACCGCAGGTTGCTGTAAGGTACGATGTATTTTCTGGATAGCTACATCCTGCAGCTGCATCGTTAGTAACCAATCATCCTGATTTATTCGCAACGTGAAGATTTTCAAGTCTGCTGTATCCGGTTCCTCGGAATCTCCCACGGGATTTCGACTGAGGGCGTCAACGTGACTCATGTTGCGTCCTGGTCGGTACTCGATCGTGAAATCATACTCTTGTAATCGAAGCCACCACCTCGCTATCCGCGGTAACAATTCTTTCTTGGACATGGTGGTCTTTAAAGCATTACAGTCAGTAACAACTTTGAAGGGTCTGTTCAATAAATACATTCGAAATTTGTCTACGGCTTCAACTACTGCCAACGCTTCTAGCTCATAACTGTGATAGTTCTTCTCTAGATCTGTCGTCTGTCGGCTATAATATGCCACAGGTTTTTGAGATTCTCCTTCTCGACGCTGTAAGATAATCCCCGCTAGTCCATTCTTACTGGCGTCAGTGTGAACTTCATGTTCGGCATTTACATCAAACAACGCAAGTGCCGGACGCTCGATTAATCTTTTCTTCAGCTCTTGAAATGCGTTTTCTTGTTTCTCTGTCCACTCGAATACCGTATCTCTCTTCGTCAAGAGCGTTAACGGCTTGCTTAACGTAGCGAATCCTAATACAAATCTTCTAAAGAAGCTCGTCAAACCAATAAATTGTCGCACTTCGTGAACATTCTCCGGCCTTCGAAATTCTTTAACTGCCTGAATTTTTCTCTCGCCTGGTCGGATCCCATCTTTGGTTATTTCAAAGCCCAAATAGTCTACTTTAGTTTTGAAAAATTCACATTTTGATACTTTTAGCGCTAGCCCCAATTTCTTCAGTACTTGCAACAGTCTTTCTAATCTCTCTAACCCTTCCTTCACCGTTTTGCTGGGTATCAACAGATCATCCATATAGACTAGGACCTCTCCTGGTTTTGTCATTCGCACTACCCTTTTCATCACTTGATTAAACACTGCAGGTGCGTTTACTACTCCGAAAGGCATTTTTGTGAACTCGTACAGTCCACTTGAGGTGACAAAAGCTGTCAAGGGTCTCGTCTCTGGGGCTACAGGGATTTGATAGTATCCCGACGCCAAGTCTAAAATGGTAAAATAACTGTTTCCTGCAAGCGCGTCTAATTGTTCCTCAATGGCTGGCATGGGGAATTTTATTTTTTTCGTCTTCAAATTCAATGCTCTGTAATCGACGCACAGCCGGTCTTCTCCGTTAGCTTTCTTCACTAACAATGCTGGGCTTGCGTATTCTGATGTCGACTCCTGCACGATACCCATTTTCATTAACTCATCGACTGCCTTTTGCATAGTCGCTCTTTGGGCGTACGGTAGGCGATACGGTCTTAAATTCACAGGGTGGTTATCCAACAATTCTATCTCGAAACTGGCAGACTCTACTGTACCCAGTTCACTCAAATTTTTCGCAAAACATTCTCGATACTCATTCACCATTTCGTATACCGCATCCTTCTCCTCTTCAGACAGGTCGTTATTCAAATTTATTTCTTCCATTTCTATCCCGGCCCTCTCTTTGACATTTCGAACTTTGGCTTCGAAGTTACTTTCTTCCTCCTGCCCATCAGTCTCTCTCCTAATTACAAGTTTCTGATAGCTCTTCTCAACTCGAATCCCCGATTGGTCTAGGGCGCTTCGTCCTAGAATTATGGCATCGTCTTGCGAACAGTTTGGGACCACAAGCACTTCTACCTCAATGCTTACGTCGTCCACAACAAGGGTTAACTGTTTGGAGCCTATTACGTTACTTTTCCCACAGCCGAATCCAATCAGACTTTTTTGACTCGCAAAGTATTCTACACCTAGCTGTTCAGCGACATCTTGCCTCATGGTCACAACATCGCTCCCTAAATCAATGAACCCAACAACTTGTTCATCATTAACCTTTATCCATTTATAATATTCGTCTTTAATTTGGTCGTTCGGCACCGAAATTCTTTGGACTCGCCTTTTCATTTCCAAATTCTGTCTATTAACTTGGGTTCCCTGAGGGCATTCCTTCATCATGTGTCCCTCTTTATTGCATCGGAAACATCGCCTGCTCTGCCGTCGTTCTGGGCAATCCTTAGCCATGTGTCCCTCTTTATTGCATCGGAAACATCGCCTGCTCTGCTGTCGTTCTGGGCAATCCTTAGCCATGTGTCCCTGGCCGTTACAATTATAACACCTCGCCTGCGTTGTCTGCTTATTTCTCCTCACCACATTACCTTCGTTTGGCGGTTCAATTGGGACACTATAACGGTTAGATAAAAACTGTCTTTCACCTAATCTCGCTCTTTCTGTAATACTTTCATAGCGCTTTATCTTGAGCAGTAACCCTTCAACATCTTTGAACTCACACAAAGCCAGCGACCTTACTAATTCCTTGTCACCTAAGCCGTTCAAAATGTATTTAATCAAGGATTCTTTATCTATGTCACCTCGTCGCGCTATCGCTTTCATGGCATACACGTATGACTCATAGGTTTCGTCGCGCTGCTTCTTCCTCTTCGTGAGACTCATGTGGACATCGGCCTGATCAGCTGTTGATGGGAAGCTATAAAGTAACCTTTCTTTAAAAGTCTCCCAAGAATACACTTCTTCCGCGACACTATTTAACCACAATTTAGCTACTCCTTTCAGCTTATTCACCGCATGAGTAAGCAATACGGAATTGTCCCACGAATACGCGGAAGCGACCCCTTCCACTCGCCGCACCCACTGTTCGGCGGTAAATCCTAAGGTCGTCGACGCGTCAAACTCGGGCAACAATCTTTCCGCCATGTCTCGGTGAGCAACTACAGTTGTCGCCATCGTACTACAATGTCTCGCTTCCATTATTTCTCTTTCGCGGTCTAACAACGCGCGCTCTCTCTCCAACAACTGTCTTTCTCGTCGTAGAATCTCACGTTCAATGTCGTTATCGCTCGCCCTAGGCGCTAAGTGGTTCTTTGGTCGGGTCACAGAGGGCGTCGACATCGCTCTCGGTAGCTCAGGAAAGCTCGCTGCTCGCGTCAAGAACGCCTCGCTTACTCCTGTTCCCGCCACTGGATACGTCATTTCCGGTTCCCCACTAAACGCCATGCGGTCGCTTTTTTTTCGCTAATTTCGCTTTTTTAGGTCTGTTTCGACGCTCACAACCCTAGTTATACTTGGGGTATTGTTCACTCGGGAATCACTTTTCTTTCACGTACTTACGGAGGGGTACAGTCTTCATCGGCAAACAGTCGGCTCTCTCACGACGTGCTCCTTTCCGAAAACTGGTTTTTGATCTTCTTATCCTTATCTGATCCCGATCCCGCCGCTGCTCTGTCAGAAAAACACTACACCACTCTCCAACTTCCTCCTCGGGGAGGCACACCCGAAATAACACAACACGTCCAAGGGACTCCAACTTTATTTAAACCCGAATTACACCAGCATTCTGCTCTCCAGCAGAAGCTCTCCCACGAGCCAACACACGGCCCACACTACTACGAGTCCCGTCACACACTCTTCTCTCTCGCGTCACGTGATCTCTTAGTACTCTCCTTCTCCGTCCAGCTTCTGGTAGCACTTCTCGTGGCGGTCGTCCTCGCTTGCGTAACATATATATATATATATATATATATATATATATATATATATATATATATATATATATATTACCTTTATGCCTTTTTATTCAAAACGCTTTACTGGGAGTAAAAAGGCACAAAGGTAAATGGAGAATATCTGAGTCACCTGCGCTTTGTATATGACATCATACTGTTCTCAGGAAACCCAGAAGAGCTCCGTAGAATAACTGAAGAGCTTGAGCAAGCAAGCCAAGAAGCTGGACTTAAGATGAATCTTAATAAAACAAAGGTTATGTACAACTCCTTCACAAATTCTGAGAACATACATATCAACGGAGCTGAACTCGGAGAAGTAACCAGCTATGTTTACTTAGGTCAACTCATCACTACTGATGGTTCGCTTCTTGGAGAAATCAACCGGAGAGTGAAGATGGCATGGAGTGCTTTAGGAAAGAATGCAAATATCTTTAAATCAAATATTCCAATTATCCTAAGAAGGAGATAGTATGACCAAGGTATTCTGCCTGTTCTGACATATGGTTGTGAAACATGGACCATGAATGCCAGAATGATACAGCGCCTGCAAACAACACAGAGGAGCATGGAGAGATGCATGTTAGGGATCACCCGAAGAGACCGAAAGAGGAACAGCTGGGTAAGAAAGAAGACGGGAGTCCGTGGCGTGATTAGAATAGTGAAGGCACTAAAATGGCAGTGGGCGGGCCATATTGCTAGAAGAAGCGATCAGCGTTGGACGTCCATTGTCATCGAATGGATCCCAAGAAATATCAAGAGACCAAAAAGAAGACCGAAAGACAGGTGGGACAGAGAGATTGTTAAGTTCTTGGGGCAAACTTGGAGGAGGGAGGCGTTTGATAGGGAAAACTGGAGAAGTCTGAAGGAGGTCTTCATCCGTCATTGGATTGAAAAAGGCCTATGATAATGATACATTTTTCGGCGATATTTGAGTCTTCCTACAAAATATTGTCGTAAAATAAATCATGATAAACTCGATCGCTTTATTTATTTCCGTCCCATCCAAACTCCCCCTACTTCGTCCTTACCTTTCTTAACCTTTCCACGAATCCACCCACATCCCTAAAAACTCCGCAATAAAAACTCACCATTATATACCTGGGTCTTCTTCTCAAGATTTCTCACTTTTCCTCTTTACTTTGCTATCTGATATTCCTTTCCTTTCAAATAATACTTTCGGTCACCTTTACGAAGTTCTCCGTTCCGTTTTCCACCCTCGCATTCTTCTCCTACACCAGTGATGGCGAACCTATGGCACGCGTGCCATACTAAGTGTCACGCAATACGATTTTGGTTGGCACGCCAACGAAAGGCGAAAACCAATCAAAGCATATATCGTAGTGATTTAGTGCCCCAAAAACATTTTTGTTATTTAGTTAACCATTGTAAACATTAGTTTTATGTTTGCAAACTTCAGTCTCTTATGTCTTGATCATGAATTTAATTTAGTTGGCACGCAAAAAAAATCAAGGACTTTTTTGTGGCACGCGAGGCGGAAAGGATTCGACAATTTCAGTAATATCGGCACGCGGGCAATAAAAGGTTCGCCATCACTGTCCTACGCTATCTATCGCTTTTTTCCCTGCCTTAGAATTATAACCCGATCCTCCTTTACTTCATTACCCCTTCTTTTCTTTTTTGCTTTCCATTTTCAATCGTTTCTATTCCTGGATTCAATATGGCCTCCTTCCTTCCCTGCACATCTACTGAAATTTCCCTGAAAATTCTTCGTCCTATTTCCTTTCCTCGACCATTCACTTCCCTCCTTATTCCTCTTCATGTCTCTCTCTCTCTCGCCTTTCCCCATCGCTTCTATACTTTTTCCTCATCTCTTTCCTTACCACTGCACCTGTTCTTCTTTATCCTTTGCTACGCGCACATATCATACGCCATTTTCATAACTTTCCCTTTCGCTCTTCTCTTTATCTCGTCCTCTCTCTCTGCTTTCTTTCGTCTCCCCTTCGTTCAGTTCCTCTCCGTTCCAAATAACTCCCCAATTTACGCCTTTTTGTCTTAATAAATAATGTCGGAAGCTGCGGTAAAGATAATAATATGGTATAAGTTTAGTCCTAAACTGTATGACTCAATATTTATGGTAACACTGGCGCGGAGTAATTTCCTGTAAACCCAATATTTTTCATTTTTTTTCGGTTTTAGAATTTACTTGGGTTTGTGAGACTTGAGTGCGTGCACGAGTATGAATGATAACAGGTCCATAGAGTATTCTCTAATTCTGTACGTGCTCGACGTATTTGTCTATTTATTAAATCTTATTTTTATTTTCCCCACCTGGTATTTTTATCGCTTTCTTTTATTACCATCTTTCCTTAGTGTTTCTCTGAATACCGTATTCATTTTAGGAGCAATATTATACTATATCACTCTTTTTTTTTAGTTCATGGAGGAATTCCTCATCCCGTATTGAGATCTACTTAGTTCTTCGCTACCTTCTTTCCCGCACCTCATCTACTAATATTACTTCTCAAACTACCTTTTAAAAACACTTTCCTATCACTTTCCTCCCTCTAATCTCTCTTTCAACCCTTTTCCATTTCCTCTTAGTTCGTTGTTTTCAACTTTTTTAACGCGTTGACCTTCTTTTTTTAATAATTTCCTCTCATTTTCCATCGGCGGCGATGAAACTTTGCACTTTTCTCCCCCCTACTTGACGCATTTTTTCGCTCAATTTCACTTCCCACACTTTCCCTCATTTCGTGTGACTCTCTTCTTTTTCTCTCTCCCTCTCCGCCATTCTCCTCGAGAGTGATCCGCAGCGCTTGCTGCATCACCACTCCCTCTTCATTATCCTCCGAGGCTATATTTTTCCTCACTTTTCATTCCCCTTAAAAAAAAAGTCTACTTCTCCTACCCCATATTCTATTTCCCTCTCCCTCTCTCCTTAACATTCATGCCCGATGGCGATATTTTAAGCATCCTGAGAGACTCTGATGAAAAGAAGGAAGGGTGGTTATAAATTGCGAGACGGCACGGGAATGATTTTTTCCCCTCCTCCCCGTCCCATATCCTTCCTCGAGATTCTATCGCGAAGTCATTTTGGTTACGCGGTGACCTCGGCATTTTTATCGGTCCGTGATATCGCAGCCAAGATGTCTCTCCAAACCGTCGCTCGAACCCATGGAAACGCTGAGGATTGCGTGAAATTTTTAATCGCGGTCGGGGAGTTAAATATTCCGATCAAATTTTTTTCCTCGCGAAAGAGACATTTAATTTAGTATTTGTTTTTTTTTCCTGTCGATTAAGAAATTTAAGTACCTTGATTGAAAGGTGACGAATATTTTCGCACAATTTATCAGATAAGATTTATTTTCGCTCAGGTTGAAAGAAGTTTTTTTACACGATTTGATGAAATTCTGATTGGCACGCGCACGTGATGATTTAAATTTTGCTAAAGTTTAACACCTGCCCTAACTTCAACTGCACAGGGTTTGCCATTTATTGTAGGTGACATATTTAGAGTTTATTTCCAGGTGACCTACCGTCTCTGCATACGATAACTGCCGAACTAATGATGTTACAGTAACCTACGTTTTAGGTCATTGTAGGAGACTGCAACATTGGCCAAGACCTATGAAAAACATAAGAAACATATTGAAGAGATAATTTCTATAATATTTTGAAATATTTCGTATTGATCATAATTTCATGCTTAAAATTTGTTCACCGAAGGGATCAACCAAATTGATACAACCATAATTTAGTTCCTATGGCGATTTTGTGTTTATCCTTAACCAGTTTTCGGTATAGGTGATAAAAAGGAGCATTCTTTCACCACGAACCTGAGCTTATCTAGGGAGGCAGTAATCGAATAGAACTCATTCCGGCGGGTTCGTCTAATTTTGTAGGCAGAGCCATCTTAGGGATTCCAAGGGGTTATCCTCCCGCATGTGGAATCCATTAAGCAGCCCAGCAGTTAGTGAGATGGAGGGAAATTGGCTGTCTCCAGAGAGATAGATGCGGTCCCGTCGTTATTTGCCGCCCGCACAGCAACCGCGCCTCTCCTTCGCCGTCGCTCATGTATTCCAATCTCTTGCATCTACGCCAATTACCTATAGGCCGTTCGATACTAATTTTTTATTCCAACCGCCATTATTTTACCCCGCCATCCTTCCTTGTCAGACCAATAAGTCGCGTTATCATTTAAAACTTTTGGGTCAAAACTGCCTTAACTTATCGAATTTATCTCGTATGATGTCGACATTTCGTTTTACGATTCAAATGTCCCATTTTCGACAGGCGGCTATTTACAACTTTCCTTATTCTACTCTAACAATTTTCAATATAAAAATCCGCTCATTTATAATATCTTCACAGTGTCCTTTTTCATTTAACTTCTCGTGTAACTACATGCTGTTCGAGGAGGAGATGTTACTGTAACTATTCTATTCCATGACATAATATCCCAAAATCTCTCTAACAATTAGGCATTCTTTGTCTGCATTACATTTGATTTGACCTGCATAGTCCCATTATTTTTACTTTCTCCATACGTAGTAATGGGAAAGTATTGTGTTCACGAAAAAAATCGACTTCGAGATTTCAACGGAAATACACGTTTTTAGGTCCCTAGAACACGTTTAGACTATTTTCGGAATGATGTCTGTGTGTGCGTGTGTGTGTGTGCGTGTGTGTATGTGATTGTGGGCCCTCTAACTCAAAAAGTACTTGCCATATCGTTACCAAACTTCATATATAACACTTTAACATGAACACAAAGAACTGATTAGTTTTTGGACAATAACAGTTAACCAGAAATCGAGGTTTATTCGAAACTCGATTCCGTTTTTGCGATATTTCTCCTTTAAAACATTATTATTGTATATAAAATTCTATACAAAGGTTTAGAGAATGTAATTTCCTACAACTTTCATTTGAAACAATTTTCCATAGCAGTTATTGTTTTGGAATTATTTATAAATAATCGGTTTTTTCGGTTGTCATCGAAATATTCTTTAAAACGCTGTTATTTACAATATTAATAAGGACCAAAGTTATAGAGAATAATATTACTTCCAACTTTGGTTTGAAACAATTTTTCGTAGAACCATCCATTTCGGAGATATTTAACTTATACGTCAAATTCCAGTTATCTAACCAATAAAGGTGTTTGAAAAGGTCACTGTATTCTTATTTCACAAAAATAATAGTTTAAGATAAAAAGTTTACTTTGAAATATATTTATTATCGAAATAATTGATTATAAATATTTCGCGTCGTCATTGTTTTCTCTTCACTAAAACGCAATTTCGTACTTGTTTTATATACTTGAAGTAGAAATTTCGAGACACAAATAAATATATTTTGGTTTTAGTGACTGAATGTTCCTCTAAGCTATTTCAATGCATTGCGATCCCTTCCTCATTTCATGTTTCACATTCACAATTTAAATAAAGCGATTTTTTAAAAACTGCCAGTCATGCTTTCATCGTTGAAAACATTTATTCTCGCGCTCTGGTTTCGAGATTATTTTTTTTTTTAGAGTTAACCCGATTTTTTTAAGCGAGAACGGAAACGACTTCTTTACCGCTTCCACGTGTTTCGCCTTAACTTCCTTCCCTTCCCGTCACTCGAAGAGCTTTCTTTTCCGCTCCATTTTCCATTCCTTTCTCACCGAGAATTCCTGTTTGCTAAAGTACTATTCTCCAACTTCCTACCCCCTCTTATCGAGCCATCGACTTTCAATGCCTCCACCCTCGAATCCATATACATACATGAGTGTGTGTGTATATAGGGCAACTAGGTGTTGAAGGAAACCCAGAGAGCACTTACCGGAAGGAGAGCCGTTGGGGTGTCGGAGAGACACATTTGTCTCTCTTGTGCTGCGAAGGAATCATCCCGAAAGCTCCAAAAACATCCACAAATATCTCTTTCTCACACCGCAGCGGCTCTCCTTCCGGTAAGTGCTCGCTGGGTCTCCTTCAACACCTAGTTGCCCTATATATATATACACACAGGATGTATTTAAATTCCACCGACAAACATCTAGGGCTTGTAGGTGGGTTCGAGGTATGATCCGAAAAATTAGTCCGAGTTGTCTGCGTCGCTTCATTACCGAGATACAGGACGATGAATGTACCGTTGCCTCTGTAGGGGTTGCAACCATCCGCGCGCCTCTATCGCTGCTTGAAGCTACGTAGTTGGGATTGCTATGCGCGATTCGACGTCACTGATCTGGCCGCACTGAACTGCACTCCTTGATTTCTCTATCAGTAGCCGAAAGGAATTAGGTTTATTTAATTAAACAAGACTCTGAGAGGGCAGGGTATGCAAATCTTTAAGTGGAGAAAGTACGTAGGGGCCTATTCAAAATCATGAAAATATCACACCAGATATTGATGAAAAATTTTTGCTGATGGCCGTGTTCGACTGTCGTGCTGTGGTGCGGAAGTCGCCGATTAGGAAAGCGTCCCTGATACAGCCGCTGAGCCTTCCTGCCATTTCCGTCTGCTGCACCGACCGCAAGGATCATATCTGAAATTTCTTCCCACGTATACGCATCCACTGCTGAAGTCACTCATGTACTAATGCAAACAAACTCACAACGGAGACATGGTGGCACGTGCCAGACTAACAAGCTACTAATCGAGGTATCAAGGAGTGCAGTTCACTGCGGCCAGATCAGTCACGTCGAACCGCGCATAGCAGTCCCAACTAGGAAACTACAAGCAGCGATGGAGGCGCGGGGATGGTTGCAACCCCTGCAGGGGCAACGGTACAGTCATCGGGCTGTATCTCGGTAATGAGGCGACGCAGAAATCTCGTATTAATTTTTCGGATCATACCTCCAACCCACCTACAAGTCCTAGAAGTTAGTCGGTGGAATTTAAATACACCCTGTGTGTGTGTGTGTGTGCGCGTGCGTGCGTGCGTGCGTGTGTGTATGTATAACATCATCATCATCATCATCAGCCTTTTTCGGTCCACTGACGGATGAAGGCCTCCCCCAGACTCTTCCAGTTTTCCCTGTCAACTGCCTCCCTCCTCCAAGTTTGCCCCAAGAACTTAACAATCTCTCAGTCCCACCTGTCTTTCGGTCTTCTTTTTGGTCTCCTGATGTTTCTTGGGATCCATTCAATGACATTGGACGTCCAACGCTGGTCATTTCTTCTAGCAATGTGGCCCGCCCACTGCCATTTTTGCACCTTCACTCTTCTAACACGTCACAGACTCCAGTCTTGTTTCTTACCCAGTCGTTCCTCTTGCGGTCTCTTCGGGTGATCCCTAACATGCATCTCTCCATGCCCCTCTGTTATATATATATATATATATATACACACACATATATATATTACTGTATCCCCACTAAGCACTTTTCTCCCTCACCGTTCGCACTATCCACTTAAAATTCTTTTTTTCGTGTCCCCTAGATCTCTTTCTTCACTCCCTTCCCATACCTACTCCACCTCCTCCTTCTTATATAAAATGATCCCGACATCATTAAAAGCGTGTGCCACTGACTCGATGCGTGACGCCATCGTTTGTCGTTAAACTCACGATTTTGATAAAGCGAGCCGCATATCAGTAATCGCTTCTCGTCCCCGCTCTCCCTCCCATGTCTCTTTCTCTACCTCTCCCTTCCCTCCACTTTCTCCCTCTCCTTCACTCGACGTCTCACCCCATATTTAAAAAAAAAGAAACTATTCGATATCGGCATTGTGCATTCGTGTAGAGATAGAAAGAGAACTTTTCCGTCGTGAAAGAGAGAGGGCCACGGAGTCTGAAAGAGTACTTCACGCTATCGAAAAGATACAAATAATATGTTTGAGGTAAAATAGCGTGGTTCCATGTGTGCACTTTTATGCATCAATACACGCACATACGCGTATACATACATATACTCAAGTTTACTAGATATTGATGATACTTTACGCCATTAAGCATGAACATTTTCGTTCAGGGAAGGCACTTTGGAGGATATGTGACGATTAGCGTCGTTTTTTCGTGATCACTAATGGAATTTCGGTCTTCTTCGTCTGCTTCAGATTGAAAATAATAATTTCTCCCCTTAAAAAGCATTATTTTCTTTTTTCATGACTACGCTTAAATTTACGCAGCAAAACTACCAACAATGCAAGGTAAAAATGAAAGTGTTAATACAAGCAACACAAAAAATTATCGTTTCTGTGTCCATGAGGCTAAGTGTCGAATTGAAATTATTCAGCATACAGTTTTTTATTATCTTGATAGCGATAAACTAAAAAAAACTTAACTAAAATTGGAAACCCGCGGAGGGACTTAAATCATTCGTTACTATAGCTTTATAATTTTAAAACCTTCGTGCCACATAATTAAATTTATTTTGGTGCCATTAGGTACTGAAAAATTGGCGAGAATTTCTTCCAAGCAATAATCGTGCTACAAAAAAAACGCTTTAATCCAATAACCTTTTTCTCCGTATCGATAATGGAACGTGGCGAAACTAACTGGTGACAAACGGCTTCTGGGAGTCAATATCAGGATTTGAAAAAAAAAACTATATACTATATGGAGGACTAAATTCACTCAAACATGCGATGGTGAGGATGGCTAGAGGGAGAGGGAGACGGGGAGAGGGAGAATGAGGCAATGGAAGAGAGGGAGAAGTGCGTCGCGCACGCGATCTGGAGCCAATCTTCCATCCACGGTCGACCAATTACTCCCGACGGCATCGGGTAGGAACGATTGATCGACTTGAACCTACGTTATATTTCGGTTGAGCGGGAGCACCCGTGTGGGAAATCTATTTTTCATCCTCAAACGAATGCTGAAAATAAACTCCCAAATATTGGACGAAAAATTAATTAATCTCTCTCTCTCTCTCCCCCTCCCTCCAAAGATCGATTTGGCGTAAAATTTCGCGGTAATAATTGCTTTTTTCAATAACACGGTTCGTCGGAGTCTTCGATTGACTTTTTGTTTTTTTTTATAGATCGGGGCTTGGTTACAGGTTATTTATGGCGTAAGCTGAATTTTTTTTGAAATTTTACTGTTTTCGAATGCCGGGAAATGAATTTGCTGAATCAAATTAAGGACATTAAAATTAAAAGAATTTTTTTTCGCCTTTTTTATTAAAATATTGTCATAAGTTATTCGCTTTTTAAAAATTAAAATTGATTTATTATTCAAAAATTATTATATATGCTGAAGATGGATGTAATTATTTCAACAAAATGAAAAATAAACTTAAATATACGGCATGTTTTTAGGAAGATTTTGTTAGGATTGCAGTATTGATACGGATGTGTTACAATTTTCTAGAAATAATTGTTTCCATGTGATAGTTAATGGTTAAACGAAATTGTTACACGGAAAAATTAAATTCCAGTCATCTATTCCTCTTTGAACTTATACACATTCGTCGGAGTAATTTTCTTTTTTTCCCTTCAGTTTAAGATTTTATGGATGTCGAATCCATATGCGGTTATTTTTATTGCTCCTTATTAGCGCTTAATGAATTTAAATTTAGATTTTTTAAATAGGTTATGGGATATAAATAAATAATGTGGGCGAGCATAAATTTATAAAATTAGTTTCGTTAAAGTGCGAAACGAGGAAAGATGAGTCGCCCATCTGAACTCAACCGAAATTCTTCCAGAGCTTATAATCCGCAAGACGAAAATAAATATTCTGACACATTTCAAAATAAAGATTATGATTTCCATCGAGTATTTTCTTACCCTTAGAGGCAATTAAAATCAGTTTAGTTGATACAGATAATCATATTTTTTAAAACTGATAAAACTGGCGATTAAACCGTATTTTAACTTCATTATAGTATATCTACCCATTCATGCCCAGTGTTCGTTTTCGACCCCCGTTCTGATATATTATAACTCCGGATCTATAAGGGTTATTTATTTAAAATCTCAATACTACAAGTTACATACTTCTTCTTTTCGTACACAAAAAACAGCCGCGCAGATGCGGCTTTTGGATAAGTTTAGGCAGGAAGACCACATCGGTGCTCGTTCACAGGAATAACGCCTTGGCGCGGCGCGACACAATATTTTACATTTTTGTACGTTTTATGTAACAATCACGCAGCTGAGATTCCAACCTCTCTTATAGTTTAATGATAGTTCTGGCCAAAATTAGCGATTTAGGTAGAGAGAAGCTAATGCAAACATTTCTGGGTCGTTTTTAACCTCACCTATTACTTGCAGTTGACGTGTTGCATTGATTAATTTATGCTAGTTTTGCGTTACTGAGGAACACTGTTATCCATTCAATTGAGCATAAACGTTAAACATATAAAAATCATTATCTGGGCATAACTGGGTTTCTTAAGACGTATATCTCTTTCCACGTACGGCGGACTTAATATTATATCCGACATTTATGATAACCGCATACTCCATATACATTCCACTACTGCACACACACACACACACACGTGCAGTTGACAAATGCCCCTCTAAATTCCAACCAAAACCAACCTACCGCGCACCTAATTCGTATCGCCCCAATCCCATAGGAATCGTTCGAACGAGACACGACAAAGGGACTTGACCTCCTACTATTCCTCCTCCATCGTTCTCGCGTAGCATTCAATACTCTCCATTTTCTCTCTCTCTCTTTACCGCTCCACTCCATTTTCTTCCCTTCCCTTTCCCTCTCCCTTTCTCTCTCCCCCTCTCTCTCTCCCCCTCTCTATCACCTTTCCCTCTCTATTCCCCTCTTTCCCTAACTCCCTCATTCAAACACACACACTCTCTCTCTCCCTCCCTCCCTTCTTCCTTCTCTCTCATCTGGCAGGAAATGACGCACCGTCTCCCTTTGGCTCCGGCCTTCGATTCCCAGTATTACAACAAACCCTGTTAAGCGCAAGTCAAAACAGGAGAGAGAGAGGGAGAGCGAGAGGGAATCCAGATAGGTTAAATGAGGAAGGGATGGTGTTTGGTAGAGTGGGTGGCAAGGTAGGCTTAGTTAGAGGAAAGTGGAATTGAGCGAACCGCGGGGAATGAAGCCATTCTCGGGACGAACAATTGAACGCCATCGCCTCGCGTATTCACGCACTTGCGTGCGTGCGCAAGGGTATTGTGTGGCTTGCCTAGATTAGTACGTACGTGCGCATATTTACCTATAGTTACCTTCCTAAAGGTTAAGGGAGGGAGAGGGGAAGGATTTGAAAAGGGCGGGAAAGGAGAGGTAAAATGGATACCATAGGTATGTAGTCAACATCGCGTTTCCCGTCTACTTCGAAATTCACTACCTCCTCCTCCATCCCTACCCTCTCTAACAACCTTCCTTCCTCGCGAAGGTACCTCTACCTTTCCAACTAAACCCCCGTCTCTTATTCCTATACCTCTCTCTCTCTCTCTCTCCCTCCCTCCCTCTCTCTCTCTCCCCCCCTCTCCCCCCCCCCCCTCTCCCCTCTCTCCCCCCCCTCTCTCTCCGGTGAACTTGTCCTCCCCCGACAATCTGTTACGGCCATGTTTGCACAAACTCTGTAATGTTTTCCCTTCTCAAGCGAAACCAGGCAACGGTCACAGGGATATGCCCCGCCGCGGCATTGCTTCGCTTCCATAAACTGCAGATGGAATCGTGTCTCTGGGCGATACATGAGGCTAAATAGAGGAAGCTGTGTGGGAAGGAGGAGGGGAAGGGGAGATGGAGAAGGGAGGGACCATGCGGAAGAGGCGAAGGAAGTGAAGGTGAAAGGTAAGAGGGAAGGTGAGGCGAGCGGGGTTTATGTCGTGCGTCAAGACGTAGGTACGTGACGCGGCAGAAGGTCTGGTGGTTCCTAAGGGCATCTCGTTGTGACGTTTTCGGGAGGGATTTCCGCGCGTTTCTCTCGAGCTCGGCTCACGTCCCTGGACGAGGCTTCGCGGAACGTGTAGGCGTTTGAAATATCAATCCAGGGAAATGATTTCGTCCCGTCTATTTACCGGTCCGTTTCAATTTGTAGAGCTTGGGATTTCGGATAAGCAAGCGGAGGCTTAAATGACGCCCTTTGTTAAATCAGCATAAAGCGGGAAACGAGCGCGTGTGTTTCCTCGAGATAACATGTAGGTATGGGTTGTATAATGAAGCCCTGTGGCGTCGCGGATTTCGAAGAAGGATTGCCCAAATTACGATTATTTATTTAAAGGCACCAAAAGCTGACAAATGTTTTTGGCGTACTTTTTTAAATATACAAATATCTCGCCGCAGAGGGAGTTAAGTTTCATTTTATATAAATTCATCGCTGCAAATATAGTGAAGCACGTTTTGTAAGGAAATGGCACGCATATGAATAACCGGACCAAGTCCATATATTTGTTTTTGGGCTTTTGTTTGTGCAGGGAGACCATCTATAAAATTGCACAGAAATAAGATATAACAGCTCGTGAAAAAAAGAGTATGTCATATAAAATCATGTGATATGTGTTATTTAAACCGATGAATTAAAAAAAAACGGTTGGGAAAAGAGAATACAAATTTCTACACACAGCCGATAATAGATATTTAAAGATGAAAAGGAAGATGTTTTTTATGAGAGTTACAAATATAAAATGTTCCATTCTGATGCTAACCTGATATTTTATTACTTAAAATTTAAGTGCGTAATTAACTCTTTAAGGCATATCCCCAAACCTGGAAAGGCGAAATTCCTCATTTTTACCGCTTGGATTCGGGAGCAGAGGAAGAAGACGGCGGATAAAGCGTGGATCATCGGATCCCATCTTCTCATAAAGGTTCGAAAACATGCCTCTCACTTTGCCCATTCCCTGCCAGACGCATTCCCTATTATCTTCCCCTCTTCCACTCCCTTCCGTCGCTCTCTTTGTTTCATTCGGCATGCCATTCTCCCATGCATCATAGTTACTCTCCGCTCCTCCTTTCCAGTCTCCCCTTCTCCTCCCCGCTTCCTGATATTTCCCCCCCCCCCCACCATCCCCTTACCGCGCGTCCTTCTCCCTCGACGCCCTTCCCTCCGACCATTCCCCTCCCTGCTCCACGAGTTCCCCTTCCATAATACCCTGGTCCGCGCGAGGCATGAGAGATCTCCCACGAGACGCTATACCGTTGCGTGCGTGGCGGGTAGAACGAGAACCCTACGTCGGCGTTGCCTTCTGTGCAAGAGTGCGTGTCTGCACTCCGTGGCACCTGAGCCGAGACCTCACACCATCGCTATACTGTGAGCGACGGTAGAAACCTAACTCTCTCGCCCTCGGGGCAACTCACCTTCACGATCTGGGTTTTTTTTTTCGGGCGTTTGGGTGCGGGAAAGGGGATTGGGGGAGGCCGGAGGGTGAGCGTGGTGGTTGGGGGGGGGGGGGGATGGGAGGGCATAACGCGCGGGTCAAGTGTTAGGACCGGCTCGTGGGTCGAAAAACAACATGTCCCCAAGAGGGAGGGGGAGGGGGGGGGAAGAGAGCAGGGGCAGGAGGGCGGAATGAGTGATGAGCGGAAAAAGTGGGAGGGGGAGAGGGGTTTTCAGAGACTGTAGTTAACTGCGGGGGCGTGTGCACGGCGGCGAAGTTTCCTTTCGTAAAAAGGGGAAGGAGAAAAAGAGACGCGTATGGGACGAAATTATCAACTAATGGAAACGTAAAAAAAATGGGGGGGGTCTAGAATATAGAAAATACGCTTGGGGGTTTGGCAGTGGCGTGCCCGCTTCCTCAGCCTCGCCCAACCACTCGCTCGTTTTTTTTCTCTTATTCATTTATTTATTTTTTAAATCCCACACGAGGGAGGGAAAAAATCACCCCCTCTCTCTTTCTCTCTCTCGTCTCCTCTGTTCCCAATTTTCCGTGTCGCCATTAGGAAGGAGCGCGAGCTTTGTCCGAAGTGGCGACGAGAACACTAGCGCCACACACCCGAATTCTGGGTACGGCGGTCGTGTCAACAGCCACTACGGCGGTCCGTGCTTTTAACGCGCGCCGAGGCGCCTCTTGGGAGCGAGGGGAGAGAGAGAGAGAGAGCGGTGGAGTGAGAGAGTTTTCCCCTTGAACATGTCGTCGCCGCCCGTCACGGAATTTCCGTTATTTTTACTTATTTATTTATTTACACGCTCGCCGAGATCACGCGAGTTACCAAAAAAAACCGTTTTTTTCGTCTCTCCATGACGCTTTCTTTCGCTTTTATTATTCTCTATTTCTGTCGTCATTGGCGCCCGTCGCTTTTCTTTTGTCAACCGATAAGGGTCAGCGTTTCAGATTACCGCCGGCCAAAAGAAAGGAAGGTAATAATGAATGGATATGGGTAGAGTGAACGGATAATGCACGAAAAAATGCGAGGGAGACAGGAAAAGCCGCTGCACCGTCTGACTCGCTCCGCTAATGTTTCGACGACGTGCATGACGCGACGAGAAATTGTTTAAGGCGTTTATTGGTTCCCTGGTAACGACGCTTTCGCCGTTAATTAGGTTGTACGTACGCCTCGGCGTCGGAACGCCAACGGAAATATTTGTTTTTTCGAGCATAATTTTGATTTTGTTTCTTTAAAACTCGATCGATTCTGATATGCTTAATTTTGAAGTTTAGTACCTGACTTTTCTTCTCACGAATTCATTAATTACGGAAAAGATAGAACTTTTAAAGACATTGCCTTTATGAATAAATTGGTCTCTTCTAAGTTTATAGGAATCTTTTTGATCTGTCGTGTTTCAGCTATGAATAATAATGCTAATTACTGCAAATTAATCACGTTGACACTGGCTGTTAGGTAGTAGGTATGTGCCCACTTAGTTTGCAGTCCTGCCACTATACAAACTTCATATTATAATATTTATATAAATTGGATGTTCTCGTACATTAAAATCTACACCTACATCTACATAATACCCTGCATATCAGCAGATTGGTGGGTGGCATGGGCTGCAGCGCACCAAAGCCTACCTAATAACTTCTCTCGCGGGAATTACTCTACTATTATGATCCCGTATAGTCCTTGGGAAAAACGAACCCTGATATCGATCTGTACTTCAGTCGATCTCTCGTATTTTATCCTCGTGATCTTGCCTACCCATGTAAGTAGGTGCCTCTAATGTTCCTTAGAACTCTAATAGAACTTCCCATCTAAATTTCGCCAGAAGCCTTAACGTAGCGCTAAGTCTGCGGTCCTCTAGCGACATCCAATTCAACTCCTTCAAGAGTGGTGTTGCAAGGTTCGTAATTACTTCCACAAAATTAGACATATTAAAAATCCCTGGAGTTGTTACAAGCACGTCTTATGCACCCGTTCAAAATAACTAAGCTTCAAAGTCTAACGAATGTGCTCATTCCATAAAAATTTATGTTTAAACATCAAACACTTTAACGCATCCCTCCCCCAATTCGCTTCCGTCGCAAGTTATCGAACGTTGCCTTTGAAGTGAACGAAAGATCGAATCTTTGAGATGCATGTTTCCTTTTTTCCACCAGCTGTGCCCCGTACGCTCGAAATTAGTTTCGAATTCATCCTAATTTCACGTCTGCACACGACACTTATACGACGACATGGTTTCCCGACGTCAGAAAGTAAACTCCCCGCCCACGTTAAGTAACGCGCACCAAATTGCTGGTCCGTGTCATTTAGAACTCCGACGATCCGTAGAAAATAGAAAGCGCGGCGGGGATCTTACACCGCTCCCTTCTCCCCAGTAGACAATCTTTCCATTACCGTTTCTTATCCCGAGGAGGAAAATAACATGAGAGAATCGAAAACCATAACGAGCGAACGAGGGGGGAGACACGGGGTTTATGTGGAGTCTCGTGGGACTAAAGGAGAGGGAGGAGTCTAGACCAGCCCGTATATATATATATACACACATATATATAGATACTATGTAAGAGGGTTGGATTAAAGGTGAGTCAGGCAGAGAGGGAATAGTAGATATTGGTAGGGGTTAAAAGAGGGAGTGGGATGGGGCACAGAGTAGGGGAGTTAAAGAAGGGTGTCAACAAGAGAGAATGATGGAGGAAGAGGGGGAGAGAATGGCTCGTTAATGATATGGAAAGAAATATTATTTAACAATGAAGTAAAAAATGGTGTACGATTATAAAAAATCCGTCGTAACAACAGACTCATGAAAATGCCATGACAATAATAAAATGATGTTAGCAACAAATTTTTGGCAAGAATAAATAAAAAATCAATGGTTGTTGGTAAATAATCATAGTGCCATAGTAACAACAAAATTATTATAAAAGTATATACAACTAGCTGAAACGCTTGGTTTCTCTCGGGAAATTTTTCTTTTAAGTAGCAAACGATTTTTATTGCTTTATACTTCAAAAGTATTCATAGACTATATTTAGGCATGACTCCATTTGTGCCCTTTATCTTGGCGTTAGCTATTCTTCCCCTACGGCGCGCCACGGCGTGGATTTTCCTTGCATTAATCTTTGCGTGGATATCTCTCCCTTTGAAGAGGACAACAATTAAGAAATTTAGCTTTGTTGCCGCATGGAAAATGGTCATCTAAACCGATAAATTTTTCACTTAAAGGAAAATTTCGAGCGATTTAGCATGTAATACGTCAAAACATGAACAGAATTAAAATTTTCAGTCTTTTGTGCCTATTTCCCGTGATCGTACGTTAATATTTAGGTATATTTATATCCACATCAGTGAAGGGCTGCATGTCATTTTTGGGTTTCTCCACACCATTTCCCATGCATTCTTACGGAAATAGTATTTTGTTGACCCCATGTGTTTTGGGAGACCCCACGGTCTGCAAACCTAGACCAAGTTCTTCCTTTGGTTCATAGGATGACCCATGAATCTTTTGAATTCGATAGCTTCAACGGTGTAAAAACGTATAAAGAACGTACACACATACACTCTAAAATATTTATAAGAATCTCACAAGACAAATTTATTAATGGAAACTATAATGTAGGTAATAAAATATTTAAAAGTGACTAAATCAAAATAATAATCAATGACACACAGCAAAGATGAATATTAAATAGAAATAGTACGACGGAATGCGTGAGTGAAGAGAGAAACGATCAAAAGACCGTACTTGTGAGAGAAAACTGAAATCAAAAAAAGGAGATCAAATAAGGAGTAGAAAAAGCAATGGAGGCAAAGAGAACGATACAGAATGAGCCTTAGCGAGTAAGAGAAAACGGATAGAAACACGAGGAGGGTAGGAATCGATGGAGGAGGAGGAGGAGCGCTGGGACAAAGGAGGAGCACGATAGCACGGGAGACAAAAGGAAGACAGAAGGTGGGAAACATGATGAGAGAAAGAGAGGGAGTTGATGCGAAGGTAGGGAATGCTTTCAAAAAAAAGGATTATAGATCGTGCGGTCAGATAAATAAAAAAAAACCCGAGATATAGAGCCGAAGAAAGAAAGGGAGAAAAAAAAGGTAAAAAAAATAAAAACCGGATGGCGGAAAAACAATCTCGATTTCAAAGACTCCCAACGTCGTCTGCAGACGCGAATCAGGTAAATAAAGAGTTTTTAACGTTTTTTTAAAAAATAATTCGAAGCTCGGTGTTCGGGATTCAATTCATTCAACTCTCTACCTCTCCCTCTCTCCTCTCCTCTCTCGCTCCCTCCTCCACGCAGTCGATGACGTCTTTCGCTTCCTCCGCGCTCGCCTCGCTGGTTCTCCCTTTCATTATCCGTTCGTCTCATTAACGGCCGCCCTTACCGGAGCGCCGCGTAAGATACCGGAATGCATCAGGGCGCCACCATGATGGGTCGGGAGGGAGAGAGAGAGGTGTTGCGGCCGCTTTTCACTTAGCGCGGTTTAGAAAGGGGTTCTCTCCGCTTCCGTTCTAGAGGAGGCGGATCCTTTTCGGGAGAGAGATATATAGGGCGCAGAAGGAGATAAGGATTATGCGAGGCGAGCTTCCTTCTCTTAAATAAGAGGTGAGATAGAGGTCGTCAATGTTCCTCCTGTGATGTCTGTCTTAAAGTTTATAGGGCTCTAAGTATGTATGCATTCACCTAAGGGACGTTGTAAAGTTGATGAAACGTAGGTATTGGGTCCTCTATTGACGAGTTGCCTCGACGTAATCCGATCGCTTAGAGTAAGCAATTTACGGCCCCTCGGACCGCATGTGACCAGCGAATCTACAACTAAAAAGAGATTTATCATAAATTCGTATCATGTGCATAAAAAATTATTGCGATAAAGCACTTGAAATGTTAGCCCCTAAAATCCTCATTTTCGTTGATATGATACCTCAAAATCTTTAGTTAACGACCGACTTAAAGTGTAATCTAAATCACCGAAGAATTGACAGCTTTCAATACGGCTCGTCGAGGAATTTGCAACCAGTAGTGCGGCCATTTGAGGAAAACACGCAGGAAAGGTAGCGCACCACCGGTTTAAAAGTTTTTAAATGTTGAAGTTTCTTTAATTTAATGTTTATTTCAGAAACTCTGAATATCCTACTAATTTTAATTGTATAGCCTGAATCTATGAAATAATTTTCTACTGTCATATGATTTCAAAAGTATAAGGGGATCAGTTCATTTAATTTTTGTTGTTGTTAGGGTGCGAATTTGCTGAAACTACAAATTTCAACCTTTTTACTTTCTCCATACGTAGTAATGGGAAAGTATTGTATTCATGAAAAAAATCGACTTCGAGATTTCAACGGAAATACATGTTTTGAGGTCCCTAGAACACGTTTAGACTATTTTCGGAATGATGTCTGTGTGTGTGTGTGTGTATGTGATTGTGGGCGCTGTAACTCAAAAGGTACGTTCCATATCGTCACCAAACTTCATATATAACACTTTAACATGAGTATAAAGAACTGATTAGTTTTTCGACAATAACGGGTAACCGGAAGTCGAGGTTTATTCGAAAACCGATTCGGTTTTTGCGATATTTCTTCGTTAAAATATCATTATTGTATTTACAATTCTATGCAAAAGTTATAGAGAAGGTAATTTCCTACAACTTTCATTTGAAACAATTTTCTATTGTAGTTACTGTTTAGGAGTTATTTATAAATAACCGGTTTTTCGGTTTTCTCCTTAAAAATTTCGTTATTGGTAATCTTCGTGAGGACCAAAGTTGTAGAGAATAATATTTCTTCCAAGTTTTGTTTGAAACAAATTTTCGTAGAACCATCCATTTCGGAGATATATTGCTTTTTCTTAATTTGCAGTACACAGCGGCACTACCATGTAGCGGTGGATTATGTAAACATATTCAAAATTTACGTAATTTACAGCAATAAGGACGACTGTATTCTTTTACGATACGAAATAATAATTTTGCCTTATAATGCTATTCATAATAATTTAAATAACTATACCCCAAATATGGAGAAAGTCATGTGTTGGCCACATCAGATTTTTTTAACTCGCGTCCCCCTTAGAGCTTTTTTTAATAGTCATGTATCCCTTAGCGTGATATTTTTTATGGCCTAGTACCCCCAAGTACACTTAAATGTCAATGAAACGAATGACACTTTTATTAAAATTGATAACTCGTGTTTATAACGTTAACATTCGCGGTTATGGCGTTATTCTTAGTCGTCAAATTACAACTTTTGATTTCAAAGTAACGCACGAAAGACAAATTATGAAGAAATATTATAACCTTGAAAGCTTTCTCATACCCCTTCATAACTCTCGACGCACCCCTAGGGGCAAGCGTACCACAGATTCAAAACTCCTGCCTGCTATATATCTGTAGAGCAGCGTCTTTCTTGGGACAAAATTCCGCGTGATACATCTTTTTCGAAACATATGACCAAACAACATTACTGGCCTAATTCTTCATCCGTGTACCGGATATTAATTACTTAAATTGTAGCCTTACGCTATTCTTAACCACTATTACTACGATTTTATCTTTGAATTTTATGTTAAGCTTTTGCTATTATTTCAATAAATAAAATGTGAAACTTTAATTACTATAGTTGTAGACAAAGCTTCCAGCATGCATTGCATTGCGTTGTTATCACTCGTTAGTTCCATCGCCACCTCTGTTATCGTTAAAGTTTATTCTTCCAAAATAAAACAAGTTATCCCAGCAAGACTTTCTTCTTATTGTTTAATCGTTCCATTGTAAATATTACCGATGGGGACAGATTAGGTTGACATTTATATCTCTTTCGGTGTATGCTAATCCACTACGTAATTTTGAAATTTATTGCCTTTTCAGTTTCTTTTATGGGATGACCGCAAACGCAACCTGAACTCGCGAGTGAATTCATCATCGATTATAATAAAATCACATTCGCAGGTGGTACTAGCGTACGAATATGAAACCGGGAGAGCGAAATAATACGTATATCTTCTATTTGACATTACCCTTGTTCTTAAGCTAACTCGCCGACCTATACAAATCCGATTACAGCTCCAAAATCGAAAATAAATTTCGTACGAATCCACACCCTATTCGTTTTCCTTCATTAACCGCAGAAATGGGGACTGCAGCGAGGTCCCTTTGCTTTCGGATTGAAGTTCGTTTTTTTTTAATTCATTCGTAATATCTCCGGCGTAGATGGCGGCGAGGTCAATTATCGCATGGATGAGAATTAATGGAGACGACGGTGGCGGTTGTTAAGCTCCGAACGAATGATGATCGGTCAAAGGTCGTTGTCTGGGTGATATCTCTCCGTTATTGGCTCTTAATTGGTATAATTCCGTTCACGGATGATATCCGAGTTAAAGACGTTAAAATTCTATCAAAGTTTGCTTTTTTTATTAATCTTCAAGTTTTTGTTAAGGAGGTTATTCCTAAAAAAAAAAATAGTCGACATTTCAATAATTTTAATTTGGATTTTAACGTTGTACTATAGTATGGGGCAGGAAGCATTTATATATTTTTGAAGTATGCACGATAAATATGGATAAATTCATCTCGCCCAGTGCACATATTTATTTTTAGAAATATTTTAATACGAGTATTAAGTAGTGGCAGTATTCAGTATCGACTTAATGGCTATTCATTATACCAGAAAGCACCAAAGAAGGAAAGAGACGGCTCAAAATAATAACGTTGAAAATTTTCCAGAGTATTCTCTCAAATAAACTATGCTGTCCTTAAGTTTAAGGGACTCTTTATCCTTTGAGTTTCAGCTAAAACTCGACTACACTCGCAGCAGTCTTATTTTCAACAAAAAACATCAAAAACAAAATTCTAAACATTTAAAGGCAAGACTAGAAAGGAATATTGCAGACACAAAGCGATTGTTTACGTTTCAATTAATTCTCTCGAGTGTTCATTCATCGAAGAGAAAAGGGAACTCATTTTCAGAGAGTTGTTCTCGGTTTAAAAAAAAAACAAAAAGATCCATCATGAGGAATTTTCCTCTCTGTAGTTCGTTGGATTTTGCGATTGCCATAATTGTGATTTTGTACTCCTCGTTCAAACGAGCTCCACGGCAGAAACAGACGTGAAAATTTGTTTGCTGCAGACTTCATTCATAAATCAAAATGCACGGCAAAATGAGAGAACGAAAAATTTGTTCTTAAATTATGTTGAATCCTCATTTCACGCGAAAAAATCTGGCATAATATCGACACTAATAAAGCAAAATGTCTTATTATGAGCGTTATATATGCCGTCCATCTCGGAAACCGGGCTTTCTTTCAAACAACATAACCGGTGGCATATTATATGCAAGCATTTTCAGTTTTTATTATATATAAAAATATACTATACAATAGAGAGAGCATGATTAAAGACGTGCTAGGAGAAACATTGGATGGAAAAAGAGAAAGTGTTTCAGCTGATAGACGACTTGAAAGGGAAAGAGAGCTATCAAAACATGAAAAGGACTGCGGAAAATAGGAGTATATGGAGAACCAGGTTTAGCCATGATTAATCACGTACCAGTTTACGGAAAAACTACCTATGATAATGATGATGACATAGAAAAGATGTAATTTTATGGCTGTGAATTCATCAAGTTAACAATGATTAAACTTTCTATTCACTGAATCGTATATCTCTTGATTTTCTGTGTTCTCTTTTATCATTTATCAGATAAATTCCCGAATATACCAGAATCAATTTTCGAAAGCTTAATCTTTTAATTATTACCCTCAGGCTACGCATAAGAGACAATAAATTTGTATTGATTGAGTTAAAAAAATACAAGCAGTATCGAGAAATTTCAGGTGCACCAGATAAATCTCAAATTGTCCTTTAGCTTTTAAAATTACTCATTATCGCCAATTTAATTTCATTTAACGAAGAAAAAGATTTTCTTGTCGCGGATAGATAAATTAAAAGCAATTGAAATTCTAAAGCCAAAATGATTGATGGATGCAGTGCTATGCGAGGACAAGAAAGAGTTACACGTATATTCTCGTTACTGTTACTGAAAAAATATTAGTTAATGCCCGAATTTTTATGCAGGTTTAAAAACAGAACGTATTTAATTTTATGTTTTCAAATATTCTTCAAACCTATTAGTTTTCAAAATTGTCTACTATCATTCATTAGTATCAGATATTAAAAATTTTAGAATAAAAATATTCAAGATAGGATAATTGAATATTTAATGCACAAAGAAAAATTAAATCTTTTTCTAAACCTCGGGTTACTTCACCTGGGAGATTTCAAACGAAAGTGAACCACGTGTATGCATTAAAACATTTATATTTTCTGATTTTTATAAGGAATTTTTCCGCACTCAAAAAGCACGAGTCAATTACAAAATTGTGAGACTACCAGTGTATTTTTTTAGAGAACTAATTTTGATTTTCATAAAGTGAACTACTTAAAATTTCCGGCTCATTCAAATGTTCCTTCTATTTGTATGAAAATTCATAAGGTCTGTTTTCAAATATTAATCCCAGACCTTTCTGGCTCAAATTTTTAATTTTCTAGAAGAATTTTCATATGTGCTACGTTATCAGTTGCTTCACAGACGAACGTTTTTCCAATTATGGCGGTACAAATTCCTCAGTCCATACTTTTCTTTGTTTCCCGATGCAGCTCTTTTCCAAGCTATACTAAAAAAAAAGAATCTCTTCTCGAGATCAGAACGTTTCTTTCCGAAAAACATACGATTCTGCAGGATATCTCATTTGAATCGTGTAAAAGTGGCCCATTATTTTTTCATCTTTATGACCACACTTCCAGACCGGGGTTACAGAAAACCGGCCGCGCGCTCGGATAAACAGTATCCATCTTTCGTTTCTTTTTTGTACTACGACATTAACGAACGTGCTTATTGTTTGAGGATTCTTTCGAACGTCGGCGTTAATTTTACTTCTGCCTTCCTTTTCGAAAATATTTACCATGGCAAAAAATAACCTTGTTTTTTTCATCGTTTATCTGACGTGTTTTGCTTTTATTTTTATTATCCAGACTTTTTAAAAATAGTTTTTTGTCTGTAAATCGGATATTTATCCGAAAAATGGGAAAAATTACAACCGGAATAATTTCCGAAGCGTTTGGAAAGCTTTTGCCGATGAGGGTTAATTCAAAGGTTAAATAAACTGAAAGGCTAATGGAAAGGGACGGAAGAGAGACGCTCCTATTTTATCGCATTTCGAGTCGAGAGTTTAACGTTTTCGATGTTTTTTCAACAGTTGCCGCATTAAAACGTTTCATCCAATTAGAATAAATTTTTCCTCTGATAGTTTTTCAAGCGCAGCCGTAGGTTTTTTTCTCGAAGCGTTCGTGAATGTTTAAAATTCGATGCGACAACGCGCCCGTGAAGACGAGAACAAAAACCGATGTTAAAAGATAACCATCGCCGGAGTTTTAGGATTTGAAAAATGTCTCCCGTCTCGTAATCCCTGGAGTAATTTTTACCTGTTTGAAACATTCCCACGAGTCCATTTCTACTACCTCCCGCCGCGCAGTACTGAGAAGATTACAAAAACTGCATTAATTTTTTCCGGAGCTTAATCCTTTCACCCGTATTGTACGAAAAAAAAAAACGCTCATGCTGTATATACATATAATAGATTGGGAACAATTTACTCGTCGACGTCGATGTTTTTTCAGAAAGCGTCGCGCGAGTAAATTAGAGTTCCTTGAATTTTAATCGTTTTATTTTAACAAGTGTCAGACCTCGACAATTTGTCATCTCGACGTTCGAAATAAATCTCCTTTCGTTTCGAATGAAAACGCACTTGTACGTTGTGCGCGAATTTATATATATAAATTAAATCAACTCGTCGCGGAGAGAGAGCGTCATTTGTCCCCGCCGGGAGGGCGAAGGCGGGTTAGGAGAGAGAGAGGGGGAGAGGAAAAAAATAACCCGACCGACACATCCCAAACGTTCTCGCGCATCGGCGAAAGCTTTTCCATTATATTTTATCTCATAACTTTGGCTTATAAATCCCAGACGAGGGACGCGATAATATCAATTCATCAGTTTTTACGCGCCGGTGTTTTTTCCCGGATTATAAATTTTTTTCTTCTTCCTTTCTCCCTTCCCGCCTTACTCCTTTCCTCTTTCTGTCTATCTATTTATCTCTCTCTCTCTCTCTCTCTCGCGTTATTACGCGCGGATCATCCCTTTCACCCTTGGTAAGCGTGCGTGAGCGGACGAGCTCGCGTTTTGTTTGCGTGCGCGTGTTTTTTATTCCCCTTCCGTGATCCCTCTTTTTTTTGCGTGCAGTCTCGGAAAGACCTTCGAGGTCGGCACTTGTAAAAAAAATATATTTTCCGCCTTTTTCTCTCTCTCTCTCTCCTTTTGGCATGGTGAAAGGGAGGGAAAAAGAAAGAGGTTAAAGGTTGCATGGCAAAGGATAAAATGAGTGATGCAGGTGAGAGGGAGGTCACCGAGGAGGAGGAATAGGGGAGAGGCAATGCGATAACTCAGTGTGCCGTGGCCATCTCCAGCGAATAACGACCGCTTACTGAATGGCGGGTAGCGAGAGTCTTACTCCTTCCTGTCAACTCCTCTCTCTCTCTCTCTGGCTATACTTACCGCCTTCCGTTCTAGCCTCTCTACGGACGATCGCTAGGCGCTCTGAAGAAGGAAGTATGAACAGGATGTAGAGGGAAAAGACTGGACTGTACTGCATAAGAGAAATAATGGAAAGACAGAAAAATGATTTTATTGGCAGGGATGTGGCTAAGTATCGCCCCTCTTCCACATAACTATTTAACATATTTTTTTACGTTTGGGAAGTGTAGATTAATCGATTGTAGAATTCAATTAACGCAGTATATGTATACATTGATAACGGAATTAATAAAAATTAGTAGAGAGATATACGAGAAAGGAGGGAGTAAGAAAGAGGAGAAGGAAGAGAGAGAATATGAAGAGGTTATGTGAGGTTGGAGGGAGGAAAAGAGGAGGAAGTGGAAGGTAAAGAGGAAAGAAAGATTAAGAAAGAGAAGGAGAGGCAGAAGACAATAAAGGACAAATAGCTAGGTAATCGTTTTTATTCGGGCGAAATTTAGACCATTTAATCTCTTACATTTAATCCTTGGTCAACGATACATTACATTACTATACACCAAATTACATTACATAACATAAAAAACAGTTGAAATGGAAGGAGACGAGAAGGGAGTATTGGAGAGAAGAAGAAAGAAGAGGTTATGTGAGGAGAGAGGGAGAAAAAGAGGAGATAAGAGGAAATGGAAGAGGAAAGAGAGATTAAGAGGGGGAAGACAGCGGATGAGAGGGTGTAGGAGAGCGAAGATAGGATGAGAGGAATGAGGAGAGAGAGAGAGGAGGAAGAAAGGCAGAGGGGGTGGGAGACAAAAAGAGAGGCCAGACGTCCATTTCTCAGAGACTCTTCAAGGACGGACGCTCACTCGTGCGCCATGTTTACACCAACCGCCATCGCTCCTCTTTTCATTTATCCGTGCTTGGACTTCGCTCGATCTCTCGGTTCTGTTTCCGACACGAGATTATACGTTTTTCCAACGCGGGTTGTTTGTCGGGCGTCCTTGTTGATTTTTTTCTTGGGATGTGCCGCAGCTTTCACTGAGGCTGGTTTCTGTTTATTCCCAGCGGTATTTCATCCCGTTTCTTCATTCTATTTGTCATCCGTAACGAGGAAAGTAATGTGTTTTGCCAGAATTTTGCTGTAGCCAAGAACCTTTTGTAATGAAAATTCAATATATATATATATATATATATATATATATATATATATATATATGTGCGACTTTTAGTTGATAATTTTGGTTTTGGCTAATCAACAACATTATTCGTGTTGGGAATAACAAACTTTCATTTGCATTATCTTTCTTCGACTTTCACTTACCCAAAATACTGCTCTTGATTTATCGTTTCTGTTAAGATAGATTATCAGCTATTATGTAGGTACTACAAATGAATTTCAACCAAAAGTACAGAATATTGCAAAAACTTGTGCTGCTGAGTAAACTGATATGAACTATCTAGGCGTACGCTGTAGAATTAATTTCTTTGTTGTACACTTTCCAAACTTTTTTTAAAGCAAAAGTATTTTCCTAATGCGTCTCACTGTGTCTTGGGCTGCCAGAAAACCTCAAGTTTCTTCTGTTATATACTAATGTTCCTCTAGACTAGTTTTGTTTCATTCTTCTCATATTGAATGCTTGAGCGATAGCATGTTCTATATTAAAATCTCTGACTAATGTGTATATCTTTGAATTCGCCACTATCATAAGTCAAGGAAGATTCAGCTCCAGAAAACACGTTCTTAGCGGTTCCATAACTTTACATACAAATAAGTTCACACATGGGCATCTGCCCAAACATTCAATGTGCAAATAAAGTAGGCATTTATCGTACAAGAGAGAGGAGATTCATTTTAAACCAGGGAAAGGAAAATATTTCCTACGTCTTATGCCACCAGCAATACACATTTGTCCGATTGCTGTCTATATTCAAGGATACTATCAAAACCGTTACAATAAAAAATGGGTTGGAATAACGTCTAGGAAGTCTGTTCCTTAGAATTACTTAATAGAATTAGCACTCATTTTTTTTACTTATACCTGCATTGACGCAATAGAGAACTTTCAGTTCAGAATTATCGATATGAGTCTCTTCCTCATTCAAGTAGTTTGGATAAAATCAATTATATTAGCCTGAACTTTTAGAAGGACAATAAATTTAATTTCAAAAATAAGTACTGTTTGCTTTATTCGTTTGCAATATTTGCGTTGGAAACACTGTTACAGTCGCTGGGAGTCCCATAAAGTGTAATGCATTTGAATTGTATGCCATTTTAGTTTGTATTTCTGTTTACAGTAGGATTTATTTTTCTATCCTTATTTCAAGATGACAGCTCTCACGATTTTCAACATGTACTTATTGCAAACATTTGTCGTTGGATATAATTTTTTCACGATTGTGTCAGTTATTAGTCATAGGAGTCTACTGATTGAAATCCGATGTCAAAACAGTTAGGTATATGGTTCACTCGGTAGGATCATAATTATAGTTTTCCTTTTAAAAGGAAACCCGGCATACCGACATATATTACCATTTCATTTTCATTAGTTGATTTCAGTAATAATTTTCCTGCGTTTTTGTATGTTTCGGTAGAATCACTATACATGATCTTTTATCTGTCTTAGAGGATGATGATGCTGGTCACATTCCATCAGAATCGTAGGTGACCATCACCATTATGCCTTCCACCAATGTTACGGATGACTTAAACTGATGAAGGTTCTGGAGTGGAGGACATCGTGAATCCTAACAACATATCTGGGTCGCAGTTACGATTTGAGGCAGAACTTATGTACGCGGATCAAGAAAGAGGTGCTCAAGAAGCTGATGCGGAAGACGTGTGGACCTTGATCATCAACTAGCAGAGGAAAGACAACGTACAAATGGAAGAATGATGACCTTGAAGCACCAATTCTTGAGTGGCCGATAGTGATGGAAATAAAAATCGGCAGACTACAATTCAAATGTCTGAGAAATTTGTTGACGAACAGATGATTTTTTTGATTGTGTATCACAGCAAAATAAAATGAGAAACATCTCGGTCGAAGAAATGAAGTGCGTAATTGGTATTTTGTTCCTGAGTGGGTACGTTCCTGTCCCTAGAATGAGAATGTTCTGGAGAGTTGGAATTCACATAATGATCTTGTTGCAAGATCTATAACGAGGGATCGGAGTGAATTTTTTTATCAAACCTCCATTGTTGGGACAATGAATTATTCGACAAAAAAGACCGATTCGCCAAAGTTCGTCCTTTGTTCAATCAACTGAGCAGAAAATTTCAGAATTTCGCTCCCTACGTATAAAGCCATGGTGTTGATAAAGCTATCATCCGTATTACCGCCCCCACGTTTGTTAACAGTTCATTCCAAGCAAGTCTATACGGTACGGTTGCAAGTTTTGGGTCGATCTAAATGTCCTCTTACGCCAATAGATTATAATGGAATTTACCAAATTTATGTTTTCATTACCTATATAATTATTCACGTTATTGTAATATATAGTGTTGATTAGTAATGAGTGTTTTGTGTATGGACTGATACCGGCTGTTCTTTTAAAAGGACGGGCAATTGTGACCGACCTACGATACATAAATCAAATTCATTGTTATAGTACACAAAAAGATGGAGTTATCGAAAAAAAAAACATTTTCCCGGCGTATCTGGGTTAATCTCGAATATGTATAATTTATTTAGCTCTCCTTAACAGAAAGAGAACATATGTATTCCAGGATTTAGACAAAATATGGCATTTGTATTAGCGAAAAACTACTCAAGAAGCAAATGTCACTTATTGCAAATAATCTATCCTTTAGTTTTATTGCAAGTACATTCCCATTCCTCGCCATAAAAGAATTTATAGCGTAAGGCTGAAATCATACCTAAAAGTGCGATGTTTCAGGTATCGCACATCCGGATGGGTTATTTTAACTGTCGCGGATTGGTCATTTGACGTCACAAGAGAAATACAAGGTTAGGGGAGGAAAGCGTCTTTCCTTTTGCGAGACCAAACTCCTTGTCCGAGCCGTTTTATTTATCGTAAGAGACACGCCTTCCCTCGTTTCCACTCCTCTCCAATTCCCCCGGCCCGTCCATTTCCACCCTTAATTCTCCCAGCTCTCATTTTTTTCCCCCGACGTTCAACCTTCCGCAGACCCTTTTTCCTTATTTCTCTCTTTCTCCTTCACTCTCGCCCCCTCTTCCGCTTCTCCTTAACCTTTCTCTCCTCGACCCGGCGTCTCTCCCAACGTTTCCCACACCAACAATTTCGCCCTTAGCCTTATCACCCTGCCATCCATTTCTCTCCACAATTTTTTCCGCCATGGATGTTCCACCTCTAGCGCGCACACTTTTTTCCTTCGCCACCCCCTACCCCCTTTCAACTTCCTTCCCACTTACCTTATTACTTTAGCTCCTTATCTCTTCGCTTTAACACTATGTGCTTTCCCTTTTGCTATTCTTTCCCTTGGTCTCGACGCATTTAAAAACGTATCTGTGTCAGGCTTCACTTCACTTTACCGCGATCCTTAATCCTGTTTTTTTTTCTCCTCGCTTTGGCAACACTGTCTCGTAGCTTCCCTTCTCTATCATACCGCTTTCCTCAAAGTAAATTAAGTACTCCTCTGCCGAATTAAAAAGTTTATTTTTTTACAATTCCATTTTCGCCCCGTTGGTTAGATGTTCCTATTTTTTATGGTATCTGTTTTTTCCATAACATATTTTCTATGAAATTTATGAGTATATTTCGTTCGGGTCTCTGGTAAATCCTCCTCCTTTATATTCCCTCGAGTCGTCTTTCTCTTCTTTCTGTCATATTTTCATAATCGATGACGTAGGAGAAATACTCAAAAATATTTATTTCTATGAGATTAATACGTTAACGACACATGTTTTGAGCACGGCGAATCGAGCATATTTTATTTCATTATTTTATTTGCGTATAACCTACCATGCATTTAATGATATTTTTTAGGATATGATAAATTTTACAAAAAAATAACCTACGATTGAAAATGCAGGTGTTCAAGAAATAATGGAGGAATAATGTTTGTTCTTTTAAAAGAGTATTCCAAACCGAAAATATGAAGATCGTGGAAAACAGTTGTAATCGGAGAACCGGGTTTAACCGATAAGAACGATAGACCTGTTTACGGAGCAGAGTACCCGTGATGGAGAAAAATATTCGCACACATTCTCATACAATAATTTCTACAAATTGATTCCAATTCCCTTAAATTTAGTTGAAGTCCGTTAAAATCCTTAATTCTATAGCTCAACTACTGTAAATTTTAATTTTCGTACTATGATTATCTCAATGAAATATTTTAGATTTCGTTTCCTTTTACTGTTTCCTTTTACTGTTTCTGGCGGATAAGTGTTTGAGGATTATTTCGAGCTCAACTCTCCATTAACCTGTTAGTACTTAATCAACTAGATCTCGCTTTATCTGGCAACCTCTGAAACTTAGTAAATGTAACCTCTTTTTAAATAGGACTTTATTTCGTTCATTCTCACTAATAATCCTCTTGTTTTCGAAAAATTTTTCATGTTTATTTTTCATTTTTCTTCGCGTTATAATATTCCTCCTCCTGGAGTTTTCTCGTGTAATATTCATTTCCCGTCATCCAATATTCGCTTTTTTGCAGGACCTCCCATTTTATTTTTCGATTTCTACGACATCATTTCCTTCGTACAGATATTCGCAAATATTTTCTCACCCTCCGTTTCGGACCTGCTACCGCTCCTCATCCTAAATCGCTCCCACTCCTCCACGTTTCTCATTTTCCATTTCTGATTTCCTACTCGTTCTCCTTTTCAATCCACTCATTTTTCCTTCCTACGCCTCACCTCTTCTTCTATGCCTCTCCTTTACCACCACGCTACTACCTCTTCCCTACTTCCCCTTTCATCCCATTTTTCCTTCTTCGTCCTTCTCTAACCACGTTTTATTCCCTCGACCATCCTCAACTTTCCCCTTTCCCTCCCCCCCCCTCTCTATCTCGCTCCCACTTCCTTCCCCTACATTTCTTCTAAATCCTTATTCCGAAGCAGAGTGTCCTTTTTTTCTCATTCGTTGAATTATGCGAACGTTGGCTTTGGCAACGTACGGTGGACGCGGCATTTTACGCATTCTTTTATCGGAAGCGAGACGGTGGCAGCTCACGCGCCCTAAACCCTACATATCTCTCTCTCTCTCTTTTTCACTATTTCAATCTCTCTCCCCCCTCTCTATATCTTGCTCTCTCTCCCTCTTGTTCTCTTTTTCTCTCCTCCTTTAACTCCTACTTCTTCTTCCTCATCCTCACTCCATTCTCTCAAACCTTTTGGAGTGGTCACGCACGCACGGAAACAGAAGTGCGGCGAACGCCGCAGATTCTCCTCTTTTTAACCCTCATCTGGTACGTGTGTGTATATACGTATATTTATTTATTTATATACGGCAAGTAGGTGTTTAAGGAAACCCAGTGAGCACTTACCGGAAGGAGAGCCGCTGGGGTGTCGGAGAGACACATTTGCTGTCTCTCTATTATGCTGACGAAGGGATCATCCCGAAAGCTCCAACAACGTCTACAAATGCGTCCCTCCGGCATCCCAGCGGCTCCTCTTCCGGTAAGTGCTCACTAGGTTTCCTTCAACACCTAGTTGCCCTAAATATATATATATATATATATATATACACCTATACACCCTTCCCATATCTCTTCCCTCTTTATTTCTTGAGCCCACTTACATCTCCTTACAAGCACAAGTTTTATCATTTTTCCTTCCAAGTTACTCGTAAGGTATTTTATTATTATTTTTAACTGTCACACTTTGTATCAATTCCACGCATCCGTCTTAAAGCGGTTTGCGGCATTTTGATTTAAAAAACTAATAATATTTTTACCGCGAAAGTAAAAGTTTTGAAATTCATCAGGAAGCGTCGTTTGTTTGTTTTTTATAGAAGAAGCTTTTAAACTGAAACTCCACGACTTGTTACAGCGTGCGCGCAGTCTTCGTGCCAGACACCATACATGCATTTTTAACCAATTGAAAGTACTTTGGCGGATTAATTTAATGCGCGCGGGAGTAAAAATCCTTTAGCTTGAATACGTGACTTGCGGCTTTATTTATACTCGATTCACGTTTCGCCCGTTCTGAAATAAAAAAGGAATCCTGGAGCCCTTAGGTTTTTCCGAACGAGCGCGAAAATAAAAAAAATTAAGAAAAAATACAGAGACGGATAGGTAGGGGAAAAAATCAAAAACGGGAACCAAACCTTTAAATATTTTAAACCCTCTGTTCCTCACTCTCTCTCTCTCCATCCTCCATCCTTTCTCTCTCTCTCCCTTCTTTTTTTCCACCAACCTTTATCGCCAAATCCACTTTCTCTTTCAACCTCCATCTCCCTCTCTCTCTCTCCCTCTCTCTCCCTCTCTCTCTCTCTCTCTCTCTCTCTCTCTCTCTCTCTCTCTCTCCCCCCTCTCTCTCTCTCTCTCTCTCTCCATCCCCTCCATCCATTTTTATTAAAGCTGAGATTTCGAGGCAACTGGTTTTTTATCGATTTCCCTCAAACTTTCGCTCCTACTACTCCTCCCTCTCTCTCTCCCTCTCTCTCTCTCCCTCGCCCTCTCCCTCCCTCCCTCACACACACACACGCTCCTTCCTTCCTTTGCACTTCCTATCCATCCGCGGTTATTTTTTATACTCTTCCTTCACCCGATCGCACTCTTCCGCAAGGCGTTCGGATACTTTCACGTTCGACTCCTGCACTTTTTTTTATTTCTCCCTATCGGTGTTTCTCTCGCGTAAAAAAATTTAAAGACACGACGAATGTAGATAAGGTAGAACACGGCAAAAGAAAAGGGTTGAGATAGAGATATGCTACGCTGTTAATAGGTTTAAGATGGAAAAATGAAGGCGGTGGAAGAACAATGACGAATTGAACGTGAAGAGCACGGAGAGAAATTTTCAACGAAGACGAGTGGGAATAAATTATTGTGGAGTTACCAAGTAAATTTTTTTTATTTCGACAATATGAAGAAATTTACGAAGTTATGCCTCAGACTGTTACCTGACACAGAAGATAGGAAACGGACAAGAATAAAAGAATGTAAACTCCCTCCCTCTCTCTTCCCCTCTTATTCTCTCTTACCCCTCTCCTCTCCACTTCTCCCCCTCCCTTCATTTCTACCTCTCTCCCTCCCTCTTTCCCTCCCTCTCTTTCTACTACTCTATAGTCCTCTATTCCTCCCTCCCTTTCTACCTCTATCTCTCTCCCCCTATCTCAATTCCTCTTCCACTCGCTATATGCACGTCGAAATTTCTCGTCTTATAACACCTTCTCACCTACTTTCCTTTTTCTTTTCCCGTTCTTTTTTTTTTGGCCGTGAAAAATCCGCTTTCCCCGTTATTTTTCTATCTCCCTCTTTAAGTCCATCCTGAAAAATTACCCTGTAACTCGAAATTCTGGGTGCGTGAGTGTGAAAAGGAGAGAGATATATATATATATATAGAGAGAGAGAGAGAGAGAGAGGAAGGATAAATACAGACCCGAACTAAGCACGCGTTCGTCTATATTTCGTGTTTCGTGGCAATGAATCCGATTGGACCCTTTTCTCTCTCTCTCTCTCTCTCTCTCTCCGCTCTCGCTATCACTTTCTCTCTCTCGAAAATGCCTTCATTCAGGGAAAAGGGAGGAATAGGACCAGAGGCTTTGGAATTCGAAAAGAGGTTTCCGCCGAAGGGATCCACGGGTGAAAGGGATGGAAGGGAAAAGTATTGGGCAAGGGGAATGGGACGAATAAGACAGCAAGCGTAGGGAAGAGGGAGGGAGGGGAAAAGAGATAGCTCCATTTTTCCCTTTTGCTTTCTATATCCCTATCAACGGGGTGTAATAAGCATGCTCTTCTGAGAGAGACAGAGAGAGAGAGAGAAGGCCGAGGATTAGAATGGCATTTCAGCGGATGAGTTTTGATCATTGCTTGAGAAGAGGATATTTCATTCGTGCGTAGCCGTGCAAAAGAATGGAGTGATGAATGAATGAAACGGAGTGGGCAATGAGGACGATGACCGTTAAGTTGGCTCTCGTTTTCAACGCCTATATATTTTGCAAATAAGAACCAGAGAACGGGGGCCGGATATCGTGTGTTCCACGTTGGAGCACAAATGTTGCATTGAAAACGTACTTCAAATGTACTATTAATCAGATATTTATTTTCAGTAGCTATAAAAGAATTATTCTAGTATTAATTCTTATGACAGGTCATCGAATGTGTATAGCAATCCACAGGAGATGTAAATATGATAGCTTGTATTAATTGAATTTTCCGTTAATGCATGTTGAAATTATCAAAAGCACAAACGAATCATATAGGGTTTCGCATAGATAAAATGTATGAGAATTCGGGTTCATATATTTTAGAAGTGTTAAACATTTATAAATTCTGAAATGAAATTGTGTTCGTAAATATATCCATCACCACATGTGCACTATATTATATATATATATATATATATATATATATATATATATATACTTAAAGAAAAGGAAAGGTAACGATAAAGGTGGCAACAAGGTGTTGGAGGAAGCCCAGTGGACACTTACCACGTAGATTGGAGTGCCGCTGGGGGAGTTGAGGACACACGAAAAACACAAAAAAACAAAAATATGGAGATTTCGAACTGACGCCCTTCTTCAGCGACGGAAAGACACTAATACGATAGGTATTCTTCATTATTCCAACAAAAAATATACGTCTTTAGAAAAATTCCGAGTAAATATACAGCCAAAATGCATTTATTCAAATGCAAACAGAAAAACGTAGCAGCATATGAAACGGTCCCAGGAAGAGACAAAGCAATTTTATACGGCATTCCTCCGTGCTTGCAGTGGAATTCTTTTGTCCACAGTTTTCTTCCGATATCAAAGCCGAAGTCAAACTCTTTCCGAGTCGAATAACATTTTTCCAACCGTATCCAACTACTTCCCCCCCCCCCTTAACGATGCAAATTAAAGGAAATAATATAGCTATTAAATAAATAACAAGCAGACAAAAGTTCCGGAAGGATAAGCATTGAAAACTTCAAAAGAATACAAGGGAACCCTGGGAGACGATAGAGACGTAATTGAAAAAGTTGAATGCCGAGAGAAAAAAATCGGCGAACGGGTTGGAAGAGAAAGACGGGTAGGTAGAATAGGTAGGAAAAGAGGGCAAAAAAAGGAGGAAGAGACGAGTAAAAGAGAGAAAACGTAAGAGGGATGAAAATAGAGGGAATGGGAGAGGAAGAGAAGAGAGATAGAGAGGGAGAGAGAGAGAAAGAGATTAACCCCATTGTCGCGGAAGCTGCCCCTTCACGCAGGACGAAATAAAATTCGACATCGCTGAGAAAGTAAGATCGGAAAAGATAAATAAAAGAAGAAGAAAAATAAAGAAAACGCAAAGAGAGAGAGAGAGAGGATGAGAGGAAAAGAGAGGGAGAGAACCATTATCTTGAAAGTCTCAATGAAAACTGTTTGAGATCGGAGAAGCGGAAGACTGGAGACAGAGAGCGCCTGGAAGAAAGTCAGGAGCGAGAGGGATATGAGGAAACAGTTAAGAAAGAGGGCGAAGAATAAAAAAAGACCTCGCGAAGGAAAGGGACAAGAGGGAGGGAGCGGAATACGTAGAGGGCGCTGCTTTATTACCGAGAAGAAGAGAAAAGAAAAAAAGAAGAGAATGTTAAAAGGCGAAAAGTTTGGTATGAGGATATAAGGTCGAGCTGAGACCGAAATATAGGAAGCCAAGAAAAAGGGTTTATAGCGATAGACGATGTTCTGATAGAGTTGGAAAAGGATGGAGAGAAGGGAAAAATTTTAATGGCTATTAAAATACTAGTGCATTAATAGTTTTTATTTTCGAAGCAAATTAAACGTGGCGAACGCTCAGGTTTGTGGTAATGCTATAAAAGAGTTCTCAGGCACAATACCATTGTAACGTGTTTAACAAAACTTTTTTTACCTCATTGTTAAAATTCCATAATGAGCACTTAAATATCAAAAATTGATAAATTATATAATTATAATTATATAATTATATACTTGCCTCAAATAATAAGAAAAATACTGAATTTGTCTAATTTCCATCTTTATGTGCTTATTCTGGATTTTATTTCTCAGCCATAAGACGAGATAGATAATTATCAATTGGCGGGATATCTTACTCATTTAGATTTTAATAGACAAAACTCGAATCTTCCTCTTTAATAATATAATTTTTTTAAATAATAGAGAGATTTATATATTTTAATCTACAATTCCAATTCAGAAATGTAATGTGAACGAAAAAAGTTTTTAAATATTTTTCCGACCATATTAGTTATCCGACTAAAAATTAAAATCGTTTACGTTTCTCACATTCCTAAAGTAAAAGAAGGTATTTTATGTTACGTAAACAACTAAAACGAAAATAAATTAAGAAAACATGTTCATCGAACTAAACATCGGAATCCGATTTTTCCGTCTCAGATGCGGTTTTAGTATGAGTATTAATCGTGAGGATATTTAAAGTTTTGACTTTTAAATGCCTGAAAAATTGTTAGTTTTAAGATTTCAAATCATTTTCGGAATAATTAACATTGCATTCAATTTATCTTAATAAATGTTATTCTTTCCTTAAGTATATTTAACGTAATAAACGTCCTAATTCTCAATTTATCTTTTTCATTTCACTTTCTTTTTCTTTCCTTTATTTGTACCATTCCTCCATTTGTTCTATATACGTACTCTATAGATGTTATGTTAGCCTTATTATTTGTTACATTTTATTTATTTAACTTATTCCTTTTGCAAAATCCAATGTAGTTGGCCTATTGATGGGTGTTTTTGGATTATCTTCAGATAAATAAAGAACAAGGTTCGTAGCCAGATTCCACCGTATTTAAAGGGATAAATGAAACACATCCGATGCTCAGTCTCAAAGCAAGAGGATAAAAGAAGCGCTCCTGAGGTTAACCCTGTGCCCTCCGTCTGAGTCAGCGCCCTTTGACCCGGACAAGCGGGGCCTCTGCCCCAGGCCCCGCGCTTTAGCGGTTCGCACATGTCACAAACAAAAAATACGTGTATTAAATAAGAGATAAAATGAAATATGCAGAATCAAATAAAATAATTATATGAACGATATTCACAACCAAGCGTATATTATTGTATCTTGTATGAAACACAGGAATGAAACGTATAACGTCTTAATACACCTAATTATTACAGTTTATTGCGCAGAATAAGCAACCTATGTAAACATAAGGATTAGGCGGGACAGTCCCGGATTTAGATAGTTTGTCCCGCATGGTGAGGAGTCCCGGAAAATGTTTCGCATTCGTACAATTTGTTCCACTTCTCAAAATTGAAATTAATAAAAAACTATCTAAGAACTACGACGACTCAAGAAAGGCTGTCTAATTTGACTTTACTGTCAGCAGAACACAAATTATGTGAAAATCTAAACTTTAAAAAGATAATTTATGATTTTGCTGAAATTAAAGCAAGAAAAATTTTATGGAATAAAAATATAATAATTTTTATAATATGTATCCGTTTTATTACTCATTCGAACGTCGGCGGCCCATCAACAGAACAGCCAGACATAGCTTTACACGTAGTTTTCGATTTTTTAGTTATAAAGGTATATTAGTCAATGTACGAGGTAATAATATATTTTATTTAATAGTTTGTTCGCTTGATTTATGAATTTTTAACATTTAGACGTACGTGGGCCTCCAATTGTACTCTTGTCCCGGGCCCCGCAAATGCTAAGGGCGGGCCTGCGTCTGACACACGTAAAAACCTTTACATAGTGATATCGAGTAAATAGTGTAGGATTGGTAGAGGTCAAATAGGATTTTATCGATCTATTCGCGTTCGTGTTTATCTCCATTTATGAATTGAGGCCATTGTAGTTATTTTGGACCATCTTCATTATTGGGAATTTTATCATCTCAGAAATTTTATTGTCTTATGGTATTTAAAATTTAATTTTTACCATTTTCAAGAGCTAATATGAGTTCTTTTTAAGCTCCTATAAACCATGCACACCAACTAAACAATCCGTTTAAATTCTTATTGTGTTACCAGGGGTTAGGGATCAATTTAATAACCAATAAACACCGCTATGTTACTATTGGGCAATCTAGGCTCATCAACATTTCCCAGTCTTACTAATGGCGCTAAGGTCAAAATTTCAAATGCAGTTATAAATAAGGGAAAGAATATCAATGAGATATAATTCACTGTAGCCACACAAAAAACTCCATAAATGCAGTTAGCATTTATACACTGGTCTAACTTCAGGTCAAAGTCAAATTACAGAGTTTTAAACTGCGATATCAATATTTAAGGTCCAAAATTTCACCCATCTATCGCGCTTTCGCAGTAACTATTTTTAAGCAAAGGTGATATTAACTACCAAATCTTACGGTGTGAATTGCGTGGAGGAAAACTGCCGCACATTAACGCATTTGTACGGGTCTCTAAAATAAAAATAGCGAACGTGAAAGCAAAGCTTTTAGCTGGTTCAAAAAAAAAACGATCGATCACAATTAGTCACGGGAATTCAAAGGAATCATCAAACAAAATTAGCGAAATATAAGTAAAGAGAGATAAGAGAGCTAAATCTAGGAATGGGTCAGGGTGAAAGGGTTTCGAGATAGAAGTTATGGAGGAGGGATTTGGAGGGAGGATTCTGGGAGACGCGGCTTGAGTCGCAGGTTACACTACCACCACAACTGTGGGTTACGCCTCTCTTTGTCTTCTCTGTCTGTCTCTCTCTCTCTCTTCTTCGCTTTAGGTCTCTCGACTCAATTCTCCTCCCTCCGCAATTCCTCTCTCTCTCTCGTACCCATCTTCCTCAGACCTTATATTACTCCATGGATCTCCCCGCACGACCCCTGCCGCTGTCGCAGGCATCGCCTCCGGTAAGTCTTAGGCAATTATTGTTATCCCACCATGCGAGAAATCCTTTCACTCCACCTCGGGACTTCTCCGTTTTCCCTCGCCCCATTCCTCCTCCCCTTTCTCCATCTCTCTCTCATATATACTCCCACTTTCTCCTCCTCCTCTCTCATTCCCCTGCTCCCTAGTCTCTAGCTCACTTCACTAGCATCTCCCTTGTGAGGCAGTCCTTGACTATCTTATTTCCTCTCTCACTCCCCATCTACCTCCACCCTACATTCCGAGTCCATTCTCCTCCTCCTCCTCCCCTTTTTCCCAATCCTGAGATCTTTCTTGCTGACTCGTGCATCTTCACTACCCACTGGCTCCCTTCCCATTTTTATTCCTTACTTCTCTCTCTCTTTCCCTCCTATCCTATTCCAACTTTGATTTCTTTTCTCTCTCTCTCGAAAGTACACACCTGCTTCCTTTCCCCTCTTTTTCCGTTTATTTACACTGTTTTCCAACTTTATGACTCTTCTTGGCTTCTTTAAAATTCTGCTGATGCTGTCGTCATCAGTAATCCTTCCGAAGGCATGTCCGATTATTTTTTAAAAGATTTTTCTGTCCCTCCTCTGTTGATAACTCTTTCAAGCCGTCAATCAACACTTTCTCTTTTTTACCTCCAAATTACCATCGAATTTTTTTAAAATCCTCAAGTCCCTCTGTATTTCCATATGAATGTATATTTTAAGAATGTTTTTTAAGACCCCTTCAAGTAATAACAATCGACTCACAATCAGACCGACCTTTTTTTCTCTGGTATACATATTTCTTTCTCTTCTATATAGTATACCGCTTTCTACTGTCGCCGCCCAAGTCTCCCTCGTCACGCGTCGTGGATTGCCGAGTCTCCCAGATATATCAGCTCAATCTTTTACCTCGTAATGTTTTTCCCTTTCCAATTCAACTTAGCCGTCGAGTTTTGTTTGTGCCTCTGTCATTCGAGTACCCTTTTTTTCCGCTTTACATTTTTCCTCGATCCTGTTTAAGATTAGATATGTTCTCTCCATTTGTTCTTTTTATCGAGTTTCTCTAGAATGTTCTGATCGGGTGGGTTAGCTTAATTTTCCTTTCTGTTTTAGATTCGCAATGACCGCAATGGAAATATTTTCTTCGTTTTAATGCTGTTCATTGTTCCGATTATTCTGCAAATTAAAAAAATGTTAATTTTGACGTGAAATTTAAGCTGTTCTCTCTTGCCGCGAAGTCTGTCTTCTCCGAAGCATCCCTCTCCATTACAATAACTTTTAACTACCTTTAACGCGAAGGGAAGTTTTTACGCGGAAATTCCATATGCTCGTAATTTAATAATAGAAAAATTTCAGCGAAGTTTAGAAAACTCAATTGAATGGAATGAATATTAAAAGAGAATTCACAACTTTGACATACCCTTTTCAGTAAACGATTTAAGTTCCAAAAAGCAAATTTGTGTACCAATTTACTTCATCGAAGAATTTCTGAATAAAAAGCGGGGATAAAAAAGCGTCGCTTAGCTGCAGGCCTTCAAAGGATGACAGAATGACGACAGCGGAAATTTTACGAAGGAGCAAAACTTTACCCCATGAAAATTTAAAATGGTGAAAAGTGAGGAATCTAACAAAGGCGTGCGAAGACTACCACGTAAATCTTTTAAGTTAACAAAAGAAATGGGAGTTCTTTATCCGAAAAAATAGTAATTAGGTGTACTCCGTTAGCGTGAAGGAGTAATCGATCAGAGCTAGAGTAAGTAGTGAATACAAAAAAATATTCGTTTACAGAACTTGAACTTTGAAGGAATTATATCTTACTTTGCCTAAATTACATGCATTTAGTTTTGTCATCAGCAATAATTTGCACTCTCGTTCGTTTTTTTTTACAAAAGCATTGCTAAATCCTATAAACAACTCACCAATTATGACATCCACATTGTCTCCATGGCAATCACTCAGTAGTTTTTACTTCCATCATCCATTGGCACCCCCCCGTTACCCGTATGTATCTGATAAACCAATTCAATACTAGACTAATGCACCCGAGGGAAAACGCCGTTAAAAGTCACACCCGAGAAATTTTGATAGAAATCCTTCCTTGGCCGAATTTGATAGCATTAACATATCTGTCTCCCTCCTAACCTAATGTCCCAGTTTATTCCCTCACTTATGAAAAGGCGAAGAAAAAAACCCGCCATTACCCCGGCAGGATTAAAAAAGAACAAGAGGGGAATTAATTTCGACTTGGCCTCGCTTTAGCCCTGTCTTTTAAAAAAAAAGAGGATGAGGGGAAGGGAGAACATGTTGCGCTCAATCCCATCATGTCGCGCGATTAATAAGGGAGAAAAGCGAGAGTGGGAGAGAGAGAGAGAAAAGGAAAATACGGAGAGGAGGAGGAAGAGAAGAGAACGAGGTAAAGATTTAAGAGGAGGGGAATAATGAGAGATTAAGACAGGGACTCGGAGATAATTAAAAAAAAAGGGGAGGGAAAGGAAACCAGAGAGCAGAACGAACATAGTGAGCGATAATTCAGAGAGAAATAGTGCACATAACAGAAAAGAAAACTTTATTTATTTTTGAAAAAAAACAATAAAACGTTACATAAGAGAGAAATGCCACATAACATGAATATGCGATCGTCGATGCATTTTCCGTATTCTTAACACAATAGCTACAGATATTTAGACGAGACTCTGTTTTTAAAACAAGTATATAAAAAATAATTATTGAATCCTTTCTGTTGCAGCTTTGCAAGGCCACCCAGTAAGCGTTATTAACGTGAAAATCATGGGATGCGCGGTTGGAGGGTTAATATTTCGAGGCTGTTATATTTATATCCCTTGATAATATACAATCACGGAAACACGTACGTGAAATCGATCGATAGCAAAATATACCTTGTCTATTGATTGATTGGTCTGTAACGCTCGATTGCCGACCCTTCAAGGAAGCAACTAAAATCAAAGCGTGCTTGAACGAAATAATATAATAAAAACCTAATAAATCTGAAAATATATCAAATAACATCTCGAACTACTTAACATAATGGCATATATATATAATATCTCACCATAAATTTAGACACATATGTAAACGGATAAAAATTGACTTGAGTAAATCCTCCTCGATATCCGCTGGTTCCGTACGCGAATCTAACAGAATTAAATCTCTACTTGCGTAATTATTTGGATTTTTAACATATTAAATTCACTTTGTGATTTTCAAAGCAATTTTACTATCAACCTAAATGAATTTCTCTTCACAATGTGGGAGGCTAAGTAATAAATAAGCAGTAAATATAAATATGGTAACAAGTAATCATTTACAATTAACATTATTTTTTATATCGAATTAACAGTGGACAGTAAAGTTTAACATTTATTTATTCATTTGGCACGATAAAACCTCATCTGGTTAAATATATTGTTTTTAACGTAATACACAAGTGTAAGTTTAACATTTCTCTCGCTCTACTAGAAAAATTTTCCTTCCCTGGCGCTGGGAGAGGGAGAGGAGTTGAATGCGCGCTCAAACCTATAACTATTTATTATTAGTTGTTAAAACTGACTTCGTCAAAAAAGGTCGGGTTGAATAGGGTCTGGGACCGAAGCGAACAGGTGAGCCCACTTGGCGAATCCACGAGTTTGGAAGCCGGATAAATAAGGGGCGAAGCATCTGGTTTTATAAAATATTATTATACAAGCCTAAATTTGAAATGTTGCCAGCATTTTTATAATAAACACAGAAGTTTGAAAGTTTATTGAATATGTATTATTTTTTTAAATTTCATATCTATAATGCGTAAGTACTTAGCGTAAATGCCCGTCAATACGACGAAAAAGAAAAATCGGTACTGTGTTGTTAATACGGCCACACTACCTAGTTCTACGTTTCCCCGCTAGATAGCACTACTTATTCGCGCCGGTCTGCCTACTCAGAACTTCCTATTTTGAACATTACGTGGTACTGTGTCCATTACTCAATATGTCTGCTGTTTCTACTTTCTCATCCCCGGCGGTATCGGATTTCCCAGAGTACACGCGACACTGTTTTTTCGATACTCTTGTTATTTGCGAAGGAAAATAGATGACTAAGGTGTGATATATCTCGCGTGACTGTTGCGTCGCATATGGAGCCAATTTAGCTTGCAAACCCGGACTGAGGGATAGGTTCCATTTTAGCCTACCGTTATAACATTTTTGCGGAACGTGTTTGTTATAAGAAAGCTTGCAAGCCAATTTAGCTTGCAGATCGGGACTGAGTGATACTCGTAGGTTCCATTTATGGCATCCGTTAAAACTTTTTCGCTGAACTTAATTGTTATTCAAAAAAAGCTTACAAGCCGGGAATGAGGAATATGTTCCATTTAAGGAACCCGTAATCACTTTCACGTCAGGCGTTATTGTGACGGTGCTATTGTCGCACGTAAAGGTTTCAAATCAATGGTTTGGTTGTGGCGAACTCTGGACTCGGGGAAATCCCATACCGCCGTGAATGAGAACGTAGAAACATCGCAGACATATCGAGTAATGCACACAGTGCTATGTAATGGTCAAAATAGGAAGTTCTGAGTAGGCAGACCGACGCTCATAAGTAGTCATCTAGCGGGGAAACGTAGAACTAGGTAGTATAGCTGAATTTACACCACAGTACCGAAAATTATATTGCCGTATCCCTGTCCCTTCCTTCCTCCTTACCCTTCCTCCCTCTCCGTCCCTCCCCATTCCCCTTCCCCTCCCTCTCATTCCCTCTCGCTGCCTCTGCCTCCCTCCCTCCCTCTCGCTCGACACATGTACGTAAATGCTTCGTATTAGTTTTGCATGACGTATGAATATTCAAGCAATAATAGGAATCTTAAGTCTCAACGATGATATTCGTTGTCCAGGAAACTTTCGATGAAAGCGCCATATTTGGTCAAAATTTTTCAAATATTCGTTTAATTATGAGTAATTTTGAACGGAAGGCGAAAATTCTTCTTTAAAACAGTCCACGTACGACGATTTTAGGCCAACTATAATTTGCAAAAGCGTGAAACCCTGCATGTCGAAATATCTCATATTACGTGTTACCTTACGGAAACAAAAATAATCTCCTGGAGTTTAACCAGGGTCTTTTTAAGGGTTTTTTCGTCATTGCCTTTTAATGCGTGATTCAGACATTCCTGCCAAACTTCAAACTCGTGCCTACTCGGAAATTAACTTAAGTCGCGTATAGAGAGTGTCTACAAAAGTGTGTAGACAAGAAAACAAAGAAACAAGAACGAAAGAATCCCACGCATTTTATGATATAAATGATATTTTTACTAAAGAAAATGATAATAAATTCTTTAACCAGAGGGGAAAGAAACTCTTGAAAAAGAGAGAGAGCTGCTAGGAATTGATACATTTAGCAGAGAAAATAGGATAGTATTCGGCGGAGGAACGGAACAATACGAGACAGAAAGGCGAACAAGGAGAATAGTCAAAGAGACTACACATACGTACATAAATAAATATGTAACAGATAGAAGGACAAGCACGATAAAAAGGGAAGGAGAAAATAAACTGAACAAGGAAGAAATTCGGAACGAGCAGAAATTTTCGTTTCGGAAAATTCCATCCGGAAATAATTGTTATCTATTAATTACTCGTCGCGATCAAAAATAATTTCAATATCATTTGAAAAAAATAACGAAAGAAAGGAGTTGAGACGGATAAGGGGACAAGTGTGACGAAATTCGGCCACTCATTAGGTGCCATCAAACGTTCATAATCTCTTCCCCCCTTTCGTATCGCAGCGCATGCGCTCTACTCTCCCTCTCTCGCATGAGTGAGTGAGAGGAGAGAGGGAGAGGCGAGGCTTTTAGCCATTCCCATGTTTGGGGCAGCGGATTATAACGCAACGAAAAAGAGGGAAGAGAGCTGGTGCGGAGGCGAAAGAGAGAGAGAGAGAAAGCGTGCGGCTTTTTTTCCCGGCATTACCCTAATTGCCCGCACAAATCACACCCGTCCGGCTATTTCCCACTCGTTCGCTCTACCTATATCTCTCTCACTCCCCCCCTCTCTCTCTCTCTTCTCTCTTCTCTTTTTTCTCTCTCTATCCCTCTCACCATCCATCCGAAACCCATACCCTTCTACTATCGTAAAACTCCTACAACCTCCTCTTGCCCTCCAAAAACACTCTCCATCTCTCACTACTGCCTCCATACTCAACTCTCAAATCCCACGCCCCCTCTCCACCTCCCGGAGGCCGAAAACAGCTTTCGAATGAAACGGGAGGATCTCTCTCTCTCTCTCTCTCCCCATCCCTATCCTCCCTCTCTCTTGCATATACGCACACCAACAAACACACACACCAACAAACACACACACACGCACGCTAACTCTTTGCAAAACTGCGCAAAACCGCTCAAAAGTCGCTTTCGGCTTAATTGCCCGATGAAGCTTATACGCGTTTCCCATCCGTTACACTTTTAAAACCCTCCCCCCCTCCCTTCCCTCTTTCCACTTGACCATCCCCTCTTTTTTTTTCCACCCGCGCGCATACATACATTCAGAGGCAACCACACACACGCAGTCTTTCTCCCCGTCCAGCTCTGAACGTTACGTATAGCTAAAAGGCTCGTGGTTTTTTGTTACTAGCTTACCCATTTTTTGGAGTAATTTTGTCACGGTATTGACACATAGAAAATAAGATCAATCCTAATTTCTCTCTCCCTCTTTACACTTAAAAAACTTGATTAACTTGCTACATTTTCTACACCTGTCGCGGACGTTTCCCTTTCCCTCTCTCTATCTCTCTCAGCTCACTCTCCCCTTCATACATGCACGCACGCACATCTTTCTGTCAATATTTACCGAAGTCGTATTTTGACAGTAAAACGCTTTAAGGGAGTGTGTGCGCCGGACTGTTTTTGATTCGCTTCGTATTTGGGGGGGGAGATTTTTTCATTTATTTTTTATTGCACGGCTTTTAATTTCGGAGTGTTTTTTTTTATATCCTCGTATAGGATAGGGAAGGATATGTCGCGGATGAATGGATTTCGAGGAGGGGGGGGGGGATATTTGGTAGGGTGGTGGCGGAGGGAGTCACAAAAGGGTGGGAATGTGGGCGCACTTCTCGCGGATTAATACTCTTCCCTCTTTTTTTTCACCACTCCCGTCCCTTTCTCCTTTTTTAAAGAACTGTAATTGAAAATGATGTTGTTTTAATGCTCTTCCGCGAGTGGAGGAGTGTGTCCGCCAGGGTGCTTAAATTGCGGCTCGGATGGAGCGTGGAGTGGGGGAGGCACATCGTATTGAGTCTCCACTCACTCGATTGCGTGATTTATCTTAACACGTGTCCTCGATTCCGACTACGGTATTCGTATTCGAAAATTACACGCGCATCTATAACGTATTTACACGACTATAAGACGAGGTGTTTTTTTTTGTTCAATTTTCGATGAAAGGTTGGTGGTAGTCTTATATTTACGATAGAAGAAATGAATATAATTCACGTAACTAGCTGCAGTGATTGTTGACTAGAATAGCATGCTTTAAATCACATTTATCCTCGGAATGCACATTGTGTTGACAATTTTTAAAGATTCGAATGATATATAATTGTTTAATTTATTTGCTTCAGAATGCCTTATAAAGCATTTTTCCGTCAAACTTCCTTGTAGGAAGTTGTCTTATGTTCGAGGTCGTCTACGTCATAATAGGTAGTCTGTCCGTAGACAGGTCTGTGATTATTCATGGTTAAACCTGGTTCTACGTATACTCCTATTTTCCGCAGTCATGTCTTGATAGCTCTCTTTCCCTTTCAAGTCGTCTTCTAGCTGAAACCTTTTCCTACCTCTTTCGCTTTTTCCACCCAGTTTTCCTTCTACACTTCTTTAATCATGCTCTCCCTCCTCAAGCAATGTCCAATCGTGTTCGCCTTCCTCTTTCTTATAGTCTATGAGGTCGTCTCATAGTTGGATAAATACGGTATAGATAAAATACATTTTATAGTATATGAAAGACATTTATATTTATATGCTTGTGATTGCCCTTTACGTTATAGTTTCCATAAAGTCACATTTTTCCGAAGCGGTCTGAACGACATTGTTTTTGGAATTCCATCATTTATTGGAGTCAATTTTAGATTCCAAGAATATTTTTGCAAGCCCGATTTCCCTCGGTTTGCCATTTGTTGTTTTGCGAAATTCGATTATTGGCTCCTTTCTGTATCCGTACACGAATCGGTAATGAACGGCATATTTATAACTCTGGAATTGATGAATCTTTAAAACGTACTGGCTCGTTTTTAATAATACCGAACGTCGGTCCTTATTTTACGTAACGCAAACAATCAAGGGGTCTTGATTATTTCATTGTCTGTAACAGAAAATAAATTTGACGTTTCTTTTTTTACGCTCCTCTAAATTAAAATTACCTTCGTACTAGCTCAATCCTTGCAATTTCATGTGCGCTTTAAAGTTTCAATAAGCGAAGTAATGAGTTTCATTGAAAACGTTGTTTTTAAGAGTATTTCATCAGTTTTATTAAATAATTTCAATTAAAAACCTCGTTCATTTTCTCGCGGAACTTTCATCAGCGTTTTTTTAATTTCGATGCTTCAGCAATAAAAAAATATCAAAGAATCTTTCCTTTTTCAAAAGTAATTTCGTAAGCCAAACGCACTTCCGAGTAATGTATTTGTTTGCGTAGTCAAGTAACGCCCTAAATAAATTCAATGAATCTATTTATATGGTATCTTATTATTTATTTACGAGCAGTATAGAAATTATAAGAAATACAAACATAAATGATAAGGAATAATTATATTTGGGCAAGGGTTTGGGAACGGGTGAGTTAAAAGCCGAAGATGAAAGGTGGCATAGGAAAAGTTTTATTTTACATTGAACTGTGGCAAGTAATAATATTTTACAAATTACAGTTATTATTAAAATTTGAGTCGGTAAAATAGTTATATTGATTGTTTGATACTCGTTCCTATCATATGATACTTTGTATTAGGAGAAATCATAAACAATTAAATAATTGTGAATATATTTCAATTCAATTCATATTTGCTTTCCTGGCTACTAGTTAGTTTAAATTTAACGTTTCCACGAACTATCTCTGCATTGAAGCAAATTTAAATAGTACAATAAGACCTCCTGAAGCTTCGTTCGTATATTGGAACTTCGTATATCGAATAACATTAATATAATATGATGCAATACCAACCTTAATAATTTAGTTATTTATTGTACATACGTTATAATCACGATAACTTACACTATTAGAAGTAAAAAGTGTACCTAAAATTTCACTTAAAACACTGCTTTTGTGCTAACGAGATAACTTTCCGTGATTTTATGACTGCTCCAACAACATCTGCACATGGTTTCGTTAGTTTCGGCATTTTGAGGTATAATAACATTCTTCGGTTAACAACAGTCAGTTTTTGAAAATGAAACACTTTATCGTTGCGAAAAACAACACAGTGTCAGAATTATTACAAAGAAGATAACTTGAAAACAGCCAATACCTATGGAACGCGTCACGAAACGAACAAAACTGGGGAAAAGTAGATGTACTGCGTTGCATTGAATCGGATATTCACTGCCTAAATTAGATCATGTGTTCATTGGTTCCGAGTCAGAAGTTATTCCATCATCATGTACACTAACATTGTAGGCGTTGATTGAATCGGTTCGATTGTAATAAATACTAAGTTCCTTATAGCGAAACTTCGTATATCAAGTATTCGTATATCGTGTTATTACTGTATAAGCAGTTTATTATTCCTCTTCGAGGGGGAATAATTTTTCCCCTTGCCACCTACTTTAAAATAACGGTAAACGAGTCTTCGTGGCATAGGCTGGCAAATCTATATCAAGTCGCATTATCTACCAGCTCGACACATCCGAAGGTCGGCAAAAAATCCTTCGCGCACACCTCTTCCACTTTTCTCTGTACGTTTCTCGGCCGCGCAAACAACGCTCGACGTCAGCGCGATCAACGTTCGCGAGCGGGTTTCTCCTACCGGTCTTTTCTCTTCCGAAATTTCCGTTGTTGTTCGACTGGAATTATAGAGTTCCCGGCGTCATCATCTTCTTCCCCTTCTCTTTTTCGGAGAGGTCCGCCACGTAAATTCGCCCTAACTATAACCCTCTCCTCCTCCTCCTCTGCTTTTTGATCTCTCCCTCTCTCCCTATCACCCCTTTCCGACCTCTCCCCCTTCCTTATAACCCCTCTCTCTCCCAAAAACCTTCTCCGTTCGACCTCCAGCCTACCTAATAACAGACATCCGACTCTGAACTAATCGGGTTAATCCCACGCACAGGCCTTCCCCCCCTTCCTTCCCTCTCTCTCCCTTCTCCCTCTCTCCTCTTCCCCCCTCCCCCCCCCTCTCCCATCCCGTCATCCTTCCGAAAGATAATTGAGATAAATTAATTCAACTACGTCTGAGGGATTCGACGAAAACTCAATTCATACAGCGGCTCTCAGTTCAAACATCATCGCTCTCTTATAATTTATATAGGAACGAAAGAAAAAGAGCAGAGGAAAAAACACTTATGAAAAAACGATGATTAAACAGTTCAACAGTCTGGGGAATTTTTTTTACGATTTTATTAGGAGCCGTGCAAGAATTAAAAAAATAACAAAAGTGAATGATATTCCCTCGCTCGTTTCGGATTCTTAGGATATTTCCCTAATTTCCCTTTCTCTCTCTCTCTCTTTTTCCTACTGCCGGAGTCGGTAATTACCGCGATTTTTTTTGTTTTCCCTTACCCCCCTTTTTTTCCCCCTATCCTTCCCTCTCTCCATCCCGTCCGCCAACCAGAAGTGAGAGTGCGGAACCCCCACCCCCCATGTTATTCCGGTCTTAATGCAAATGACGGCTGTTAGCACAAACGAGGTTCTCCTAATAAGGTGTGGGCTGGTTTAAACTGGCTTACATCTCTAGATGGTGTTTTCTTAGGGAGAGAGATAGAGTGTGCGCGCGCGCGCTCCTCTTTCGGAAGGGAGGGAGGATCTCATCCGATTATTTAGCATCTCCGAATGCTCATTCCCGTTGGCGTGTCTTAGTTTCTTGCACTTGTTTCGCTCTTGCCGTATATATGCGCACGGAAAACGAGTGGGAATTTGCTTTAAAGAGCTTTTTAAACGGGGTGAAAGTCGTTTTACATGCCTTTCTAATTTGGTTTTTTCCTTTTCTCGATCGAAACGGTGGGAAAAGTTATTTGCAACGTTTAACTTGACAGATGAAGTGAAAGTTTCGTTTCTCACGGATGATCAACGCAGTAAGCCGTTTCCCTTATGCATAAGTAAGACTCATTTGAGAAGATCCTTAAGATACCTCGCCAGTAAGTCACTGTGCGGAATAACCGAGTTAAAATATTTTGTGAGGACTTACATATATTCCTATGCTTTTATCATGCTGCAATCCCATAACTAATTCATTTATTTTATTTATTTATTTTCTCTATCTGATAAACAGCACTGTTCGACCTTGACAAGGAAATTAACAAAAATAACAAGGACGAAACACATACGGCACTTGCGACCCTGGCATTGGGAGTTAAGACACGCTAACCACCCCTCCACCAGGCCGGCAGGGTATTATCCGTCTTCGTCGCTTTCCTGAGCGGTAGAATGAAAACGGTGATATCTTATAAATTAATGAAATGAGAGGTTTTATCGCAGAGATAACTTACAAGGGCGATCTTTCTCAGAACAGAATTCGAACGCGTGACATTCGCATAGGACGACGGTTTCTATAAATTCACGGTCGGTCACGTTCACGGCAAAAAAAATGAATCAGCGTTGAAAAGGGAATTTTATATAAGAAAGTCATTCTTTCCCATTTCCCTATACGTCCTTTTCTCCCTCAGTTGCCATGGAATTTTTTTATATTTCATTCGATAGAAACATCTCCAGTCAAGGCACCATATGGCCTACGGTACGAACGGATCCCATTCCTACCAATCTCGGGAGTTTTAGTTGAATTCTTCTATATATGGGACGTCAATTACATCGGAAAAACTCCTGACAATGCGCGATATATCGACCATATCTGTTTCACGAGTAAGAAAAATATATATAAATATAAAACAACATCTCCTTGGCAGTTGTAGCTCGCGGTAGTTTCTCTCTCCCTGTTTTTTTCGAATTCCCATTTCCAATAATAAATAAATAGAAAAGGAAAAAGAAACTGATCTATGCCTATTCCGCGCCCTAAAAATGCGGGAAAAAATAAAATTCGCCATTTTATTCGGAGCGTGATATAAAATGGGATCGATACGCGTTTCCCTCTTCCTGAGAGAGGGGAAAAAACACAAATATGATGTTTTTTGTATTTTAATACTTGTTTTTATTTTACTTTTTCTCCGAAGAATTTCGGAAATGAAACACCTGCCGGCGCATTTTTGCAAGATACTGCTCTGGGGAGAGCTCCCTTTTTTTTCTGGATATCCAACGGAATAAAAAAAGGAAAACAGAAACGGAGAGAAAGTAACCGGCCGTATCTTCAGAAAGAGCAAAAGCGGGTATAAAAGAAATTTCGGGCAAAACAGAAATGAACAGCGGACTTTCCTTTTCTCCTTTCTTTTATCTCGCTTCCTGTTTTTCATCCTCTCTTTCTCTCTCGCCCAAATAAAGTCGTTTTTCTGTCTGTCTGTCTCTATCTCTCTTCCTATAACTTCGTCAATCGTTTAATCAAGCGGATCTCCATAAGTAACGCCGCGTAGCTAACTCGATCCAAACACTCGAAAAGAGTGTCTTCTTATTAAGTTTCCTCTCCTATTTTTACCTGTTCCCCTTAAGATGCTTTCTCTCTATCTCTCTTCTCTCGCCAAGCAGTTTCAACTCCCCTCTCAAGGACGTTTTCCCGTCTCCTCCGTCACCAAATCCCCTTTTCCGTATCCGTAATTCCATAACGACCTCATGTGGTTAACCTCATTGCCAAGAGCCACTTTTCCTTAAAACGCATTCGCAAAATTCGCCCTTAACTCTTCCGAACGTGCTAGAATCTTCCTTAACCGACTTCCTCTTTCTCTCTCTCTCTCTTTCTTTCGCGAAGTCTCTTTCCTCTGACATTTTTATTCTCCTCGCTATGCAAAATTCAATTTATGCTATTCCACGAACTTGCACCTGCAGATACCACTTGCGTCACTGCTATGGAATAAAGTGCTTCGTAGCAGAATCTATGTACATATCTCTCTCTTTCTCTCTCTCTCTCTATCTCTATCTCTCTGTCTCTCTTTCTCTCTCTGTCTCTTCCTCTCTGGCTCTCCCCAATCCTACAAAGAGCTCCCTATTTGCAAAGTCGCGGTTTATAGGTAAAAAAACCTACAGTTTTCGCTCTTAAGTCGCCGAAGTTATCAGCGATCCTAAATTAGTTACGGATATTATAACATTCCTTTGGACGTCATGGCTCAGAATTGGTCTTTTACAAAACCGGAATCATTTATCGCCCAATTCTATATCGCTGATACATAGACCTGTCAATCTGTACGTAAGGCGTGAATATTTTGTTTTCCGTGCTCTGTGACAGATATCGAAAAATGCTTTTTTCTCAATGTAATTGAAATAGAATTTATAATAAACTTAAAGATATAACTTGGAGTATGTTATATATGAAATAAAAACAATAAGAATTCGTACCATGCAGGCATTTTTGAATAACTAAATTTTCAGAGTTTATTTGCTCCCGAGCAAAATCGTCTCTAAGCTAAAACATCACGAAGAGTATTTTACCTGAAGTACAAGAACTTTTGACTAATTAATACTAGTTAATAGTCTATATAAAATGAAATACTAATATTCCAGTCGGTATTTTATTTTAACTAATTAGGTTTGTTAAAATATGTTAAATTATAGCATTTTTTGTAAAATTAAAGCATTGGTTATAATCGAATTGAAAACTAAGACGCTATCTATTGAATAACTCAAACGCCAAATCATAATTCTATGCCTCGATTGCTTTGGAAAGTGTCTTTTTTCTTTTTGACTGAGGGTCTGAAAAAACAATAAATGATATAATCGATAAAGCACTACCGTTTTTTTTTTTAAACCGTTACCGAAAAAGGCGCAATATTTTCCGTCGCGTCGCATCAATTTACCCGCCGTTGCTAAGCTTCGGACCCGCCGTCGAACGAGCTCGTTGTCCTAAAACCATATGGCCCTAATATATCGGTTCATTGCGTCCTAATAAAGACGGCACGCCGACCCTATTCCTCCTCTTTTTTTCGCGTTCCTCCATCCCGTCCCTCCTTCCCGAACCCACAAGTCTCTCATGCCGCTCTCTCTCTCTCTCCCTCTATCCCTCTGTTACCCCTTTCACCTAACATTTTCTCCCGTTCGACCCGAAAAGGAAGAAGGATAAACAAATCACGCATTGTCTCGCTTCCGCACACACACACAAAGGCTTTCCTCGACTTCCACCAATCCTCAATTAACCATAAACGAATAAAAAACAACATCCTTTCCTCGTTGCCTCTCTATCGCTTTCTCCTTCTCCCCCACTCTCCTATTCTTCGAGAACATCGTTCACCCATTCCCCTCTCGGAAAATTTATCGCTCATTATCGGCTGCCGGGTCGTACTTTGATGGCGGGCCTTATCCCAAAGAACGTCACCCTTACATACCGCTGCGAGCTCGGTTGGGGATTTATTTTTTATTTTTTTAGGAGGGAGGTCGGAGAGATTTCTTACCCGTATTGTCCCAGGAAATTGGGAGAACCTTTCACCCTTCCCACTTCCTTCCCTACCTTTCCCATCTCCATCTTCTGAAACCCCACCTCTGCGGGGAAGGAAAAGAAACGCAGAGTGGAGAGATGGCGTCGGATATCGGTGAAAGAGGAAGAGAACAGGAGAGGGAAAGGAGGAGGAGGAGGAGGGAAGGTGCCGGAGAGCCCGGCCGATGGTGCAAATTTACGATAGGCTATTATGAGGTCCTGATTCCCAAGTTTCACCCATTCCAACCACCTTCACCCCTTCACCTCCTCTACTTCCAACATTACAGTCTCCCAAAAACAGTCCGAGAGGATATTGTGATTTACCGTTTTAACTGGGAGAGAGAGAGAAAGAGAGAGGGTCGAAGAGGTATGAGAAGGCCTTTAGGACCTCACCAAGTTATTGTTTGGTGGTCCTTACTTACTCCCTCCAAAGGGACCAACCTCATCTTTTCAGCTTCTTCCTCAATGGGGTATCCCTCTCTTCACTTAAAACCCCGCGTTTTCATACAGGAATGTAGCATTGCACGTATTTATGGCTTTCCTAGAACATACACACAAAGACAGACATAGCACACATTTCCGTAGAATTTTATGTGCATACGTTACTCCATTTTATCTTCGGAGAAAGTGAAATGTGTAAGCTCTTTCTTTTATTTTCACTTCTCTTCCTGTAGTTTTCCCCCCTCCCATCGTCGAGTTCGGATATAATGGGGAGGTTTTGGAAAAGAAGTAAAGGTCATTGTATTCTTGGGGGTGCGTGAGGGAGAGTGTGTTCGCGGGAAAGAAAAACAGAGTCGGGGAATAAGGAGAGAGAGAGAGAGAGGGAGGATTATGATGCCGTAGGGATAACCTTAAAATATCCAAAAACCCTCTCTCTCTCTCTTGCTGAACATCCTCCTCCCTCTCTCTCTCTCTCTCTTCCTTCTACTCCTTTCTCTTCTCTCTTTCTCTCTCACACTCTTGTGTGTCTCTTAATCCTCTGGAGATTCCGTTCCGTTCTTCCAGGACGGCCTCTCTTCTCCGTTTCGCGGAATTCCTGAGAGAGAGAGGAAGGGACTGGGATAGAGAGAGAGAGAGATGGTGTGCGTGTGTTTGGGTATATGCAAAAGCTGAAGTCTTTTTTTTTAGTGAAGCAATCCTTTAAAGCCGCTTGGATTTTTTTCCAGTGCCTTTTTTTGTTTTAACATTTTATACTTAAAGGAGAGGTTCCCGAGTGCCAAAAAAGATTTCACTCTTTAGACATTAACTTCTTTCGTGAAATGTTCCTGTTTCTCGTAGTCTTCCGAAGGATGAGTAAACATATCCGACTTTTTAATTGCGCTGAAATTTCTTGCATCCATTTCGAAAGGTGAGTTCGTTCGATTACCTGTTTAATTTAGTATTTTTTGATAGGTCATGTCGAAAAGTTTTAAATGTTTATGACTATACAAGTACAATCATGACGTGTCTAACAGACGCTTATCTACGAAAAATGTGCCTATGATTCTTGAGATGAATGGAAGTATTCGTGTGATAAAAAGTCTCCCAGTCACGGAATCAAAATCTTATTTTCATATAATGACATACTAATAAAAGCTAACTATTATTCCCTAAATAAGATAAGATGTACTAAATGGGTCGAATCTGCCAGTCTAACAACAGCCACTGTCCATTAAATCCCTAATTGTTCGTATATTTGAGTCATTATTACTTCTTTTATTGTCCACTTTCACAGTTATTCTCAACTAAAAATAGTTAAATTTTTAATTGAGCGTTCCAAACTAAAAATGTGTTAACTTTGACACAATCGTAACCAACGTTCTCCTCCGACGCTTATCCAAAGGGCTGCGTCGTCTGTGCGAGACCTAAAGGAAACAGCGATTCCCAGTAGCATAACACAAAAGCTCCTCACTCGCTCCTTTCGACCCAAAAGGTCAATGTGTGAGACGTGTATTCTCTCGCCAGTCTAGCAGTTGACACATCCGAAAACGCAAGAAGTCGTAACCTCTCCTCCTTCCTTTTGTTAAGGATTCTAGAACTCTCTCACACACACACAGGAACACCAGCCCATGTGTAAAAAAAAACACAAATGCCCACACACTAGCTCGCCACTGATCTCTTTCACAAACGTTATGGCGCCGTGTGAGGTCATGTAACCCATCCAAACTTCCCTCACCCACGTCCTCACGTTTCCCTCTGAACTTCTCGATGACCGAACCTCTACGTCCCTACCGTTTTTCCCTCCGTGGGCGTTCTGCATAAGCCACGAATCGCTGCAGAGTTTCTTCGCGCACTCGGAAGGGGGAACAAGAGAGAGAGGGAGAGAGAGATAGACAGAGAGAGAGAGTTTGATATCCCTCCTCTTGGCAGCTGGAAGGCCGGACGTCCGGATCCCCACGGTCCGAGGGATTAGCTAATTTCGGGGTGAGAGACCTCTGCCACTTCCACGCTCCCGCTCTCCCTTGTTCCTCCGGCGAAGTTGAGAAGGAAGGAGGTAAAAAGACGTAGGGAAATAGGGGGGCGGAGGGTGCGAAAAAGATTATGTTAGATGAGAGGCAGACGGGCGTTTTCGGAGAACGGGAGGAAGAGAGAGAGAGAGAGAGCCTATGATGGAACTGCTGAAGCCTTGCAAAAGGTCAGGATGCCTCCGTCCATGCGGATAACGGACTTCAAAAGCCTCGTCGCTCGCCGCCATATCCGCCGCGGGGGAAAAAGGAAAGAAGAACGTAGTAGGGTCATGGTTTCGCCTGTTGAGTTGTGCGGAGTTGGGATCTCTCCCCTTTCTCTCACTATTCTTCTCTCTATTTTCTTCCCTCTCTCATCTTTCACGCCCTAGTACTTCCTCCTTTTCTTATGTTAAGTCAGTTCCTGGTTCGTGTTTATCTGACAGGTCAATTAACAGGTTTCAGTAACTTCAAAACTGTTTTTTGTGCGACCATGCTCTCACAGTCGCTGTTTAAAAAAAATAGCGGAGGAATTTTAACGCAGGTTATTCGATTATATTTTTGGCAGTTTCCTAGCGTTAGGAGTGTTGACTCGATGAACCGTGACGTGCAAACAATCAAATTACTTTAATTATTTGTTTGAGTTTAAATAATTCCTCCTGCATTAACAACTTCTTATTTTCAATTTTCGGTTTTTAGACCAACTGTCAGCTCCGTGTGATTTTTGTGGAACAATTTTTTTAGAAAACCATGATTAAAATAAACAAATATTAATATATATATATTCGTTTGCCGTATTTTCTATAGGGATTATGATACATTTGTACACAAAAATGAAATATCCTAAAATTATTGGATGAAAAAAGTTTTATATTTGAATTTTATATATGAAGATACATTGGCCTTCGGTATTTGAAATTAAATTCCTGCTGAGAAGATTGGCCTGAGTAACATAAATGCCATCCGCACGGATGTATAAGCTAGTCGATTCGTTGTTCGGGGGAAAGGCGATAATTTAACTTAAATATTTGAAAATACTTCATAAGAAACAACCAGATATTTGGCTTCAAATTTTTTAAATCTATCGGCAACGATCATTTGGTAACTGGATGTAAAATTCAAGCATTAACTGCGTGAATGATGTGAAATTTTGTACAACCTGAGGAGTTTTCGAGGCATTCCACTTCAAAGTAATATGTTAACGGAGGGAACGAGAAGTTTGTTAACTACAATGATCATGTACGAGGTGTTTCAATAAATAAGGTAACAAGACGTCTCGTGGTGCAAGGAATTATTCAAATCTTGTTACACATATAGCCAAATACAGGGCATGAACCACATTATTTTTCAACATAATCGCCGCCCTTGTCTAAGCATTTATTCCAGCGTAACACCAGAACATCGAACCCAGCGTAGAAGAAATCGATGTCAAGCTCCTGTAGCCAGGAAGTTACTGATTCCTGCACTTCGTCGCCGGTTGCAAAGCGCTTACCGGCCAAGTGGTTTTTCAAGGGTCCGAAGAGATAAAAATCACTCGGTGCCCTAGCCCTGACCGGGCTATGAGGTGGATGGTCCAGCATCTCCCATCTGAAACGCCTTAAGAGCTCACGGGTGTGTTTGGTAGTGTGTGGTCTGGCGTTATCGTGCAGCAAGATTACACCATGGCGCAGAAGACTAGGTCGTTTCCGACGAATAGACTACCGCAGCCGGTCCAGAGTGACGCAGTAATGATCAGCATTTACTGTGTCTCCCTGTCTGAGAAAATCAACAAGAATCACGCCCTTGTGGTCCCAGAAGACTGTTGCCATGATCTTCTTTGCTGATGGAGTTGTCTTGAATTTCTTTGCGGAAGGAGATGTAGGGTGTTTCCATACCATGGATGATTTCTTCGACTCTGGTGTCACCTGATACACCCATGTTTCATCTCCTGTAATGATGCGATGCAGGAAAGGCACCCCATCTTCATGGTAACGCGTCAAGTGCACGAGGCAAACTCCCATTCGTGTGGATTTGTGTTCATTTGAGAGTTCTTTCGGTACCCAACGGGCGCAAACTTTACTGTACCCGAGTTGTCCATGGACGATGCTCTGTACGGAGCCCAGTGAGATATTGAGTTCCTCTGCAATGACACTGAGTTTGATGCGTCTGTCCTCCCTAATCATTCCTTCAATGCAGCAAACATTTTAATCCATAGAGGAAGTGTTTGGGCGCCCGGGTCGCTGCTCATCGTTAACATCTGTTCTGCCGTTATCGAAGGCTTTACACAAATCCATACCTGCTTCCGTGACATGACACTGGAGTTGGCGATGAATTTCAGCTGGTGTTGAGCCCTTTAACCGCAGAAATCTTATCACACTACGCACCTCAACATTTGACCACGTTACCGTAAGGCCGGCGATTTTGTATCTGTTGTTGGCCGGTTATGACGGACAAGTGGCGCTAACCTACTTCCTTGGGAGAAAGGAGGCAACATATAAAATAGCGCGGTATATTCAAATCCATTGGGGTCATAAAACATTTGACGCAAGAGATAGTGTTACCTTATTTATTGAAACACCCTCGTACAATAATAAACGATAACGAAACATTTTGGTGCGGAATTTCCAAATCCTCAAATTAGGCACACAAATGAAATTGTTGAAATTTATTGAATGTTATAAATATTGCATTCTCTGTGTTTGATGTTCATTTAAATTCTTGAATAAAATAAACTTATGAATCTTTAAAATTTTAAATATCCAGTTAGAGAAAACATTATATGTATCTATTCAAAAATATTCGTTTCCTAAATAACAACTTACGTAAATGTGAAGGTTTTTTTTTTAAAAAGGACGTTGATCGATAAAATCTAAATTACTTAAATATTACATCCAAAGAAATTTTGTGCAAACGAAAAATAGGACCCGTTAAAGTTGCGATTTGATTAGACTTCCTTGAATTATAGATTACCTCTCCGTTTAATTTTACAGGCGGTATCACAAAATTTTAGAAACAAACTCATGACCTAAGTGATAAAGTTACGATCTAAACCTTTAGAATCTTGTCCGTATGTTTTTTTTTTTTTTTTTTTTTAAACAACCGAAAGCTACACACGAAAAACTCTCAGAGGAGAGAGAGAGAGAAAAAATAAGTCATTCCGAATGATGTAGGGCCGCAATAGGAGTCCTTTACAAGGGGACAAGAGTGAGAGAGATGGTGTGTGTGTGTCCCCATCACACGACCTCTCTCACTACTCGCAGCATCAGCCACTTCGTCGCTGATATGGGAATAATGGGGGAGACTTTAGGTTACTCTCAAGGGTCTTGAAAAGGACCTCCTCTTCTCATCCTTCCCAACTCCCCATCCTCCCAATTCCCATCGACTACCCCTCCTTCCCGACGTAGTAGTGTAACCCCTTTTTCCTCCTTCTATCGCCGGCTTCTAGGTCCCTTCCGACGAAAAAGCCGTATCTGTACCGAGCGGAAGGAAAGGCAGAGAGGGGAAGGTTTAGAAAGGGGTGTATTGGAGGGAGAAGGAGAGAAGGGGTGAGGAGGAGGTTTAAGTTAAGAAGGATGGCGGGAGGGGAGGAGAGAGAGAGAGAAGGGGGAGTAGGACAGAGAAAGGCTACTGTAAGGACTTGAGACTTGTTGGGAGGGGGGTGCGAGATGAAAGGGAAGAGAGGGAAGGAAGGGAGCGTAGACTGCGAGATGGCGAGAGCAGTAAGGCGTAAAAGGGGCGTCCCTTCCTGATCAGTGCGGTCGGTAAAGGGAGGATAGACGCGCGGTCTCGATTCCGGTCCGAGGAACGAGGTAGAGAGAGCGTTCCGGCAGATGGGGAAAATGGTGGAGGAGATGGATGGAGTATCGAAGAATGGGAAGGAATTACGAAGTGAACATTGTGCAGATCAGGAGGAATAAAATAGCACCGATAAATAAGATAAGGGACTAAAATGTAGGTGAAAGATATTGGTTAAAAATTGGTAAGTTTTTTTAAAGAAAACAAGCGTCCTTGGGTGGTTTGAAATAGTATATAATGATTTTAAAAAGTCTGATGTGGCCAACACATGACTTTCTCCATATTTGGGGTATAGATATTTAAATTATTATGAATAGCGTTATAAGGCAAAATTATTATTTCGTACCGTAAAAGAATACAGTCGTCCTTATTACCGTATATTAAGTATTTTTTGAATGTTTACAGAATTCACCGCTACATGGTGGTGGCGCGGTATACTGTAAATTTAAGAATAAGCAAAATATCTCCGAAATGGATGGTTCTACGACAATTTGTTACAAACAAAACTTGGAAGAACTATTATTCTTTACAACTTTGTTCCTCACGAAGATGACCAATTACGACGTTTTTAAGGAGATATTTGACGGAACCGAAAAAACCGATTATTTCTTATAAATAATTCCTAAACAATAACTGTTATGGAAAATTGTTTCAAATGAAAGTTGAAGGAAATTACATTATCTATAACATTTGTATAGAATTGTATATACAATAATGAAGTCTTAACTGAGAAATATCACAAAAACCGAATCGGGTTTCGAATAAACCTCGACTTCCGGTTAACCGTTATTTCCAAAACTAATCAGTTCTTTGTGCTCATGCAAAAGTGTTATATATGAAATTTGGTAACGATATGGCAAGTACTTCTTGAGTTAGAGCGCCCACAATCACATACACACACAGACACACAGATATCATTCCGAAAATAGTCTAAACGTGTTCTAGGGACTTCAAAACGTGTATTTCCGTTGAAATCTCGAAGTCGATTTTTTTCCTGATCGCAATACTTTCCCATACTACGTATTGAGAAAGTAAGAAGAACTGGTTAATGGTAAAATGTTAATTCTTCTTTCTGAATAACTTCTGAATTAATTAAGAAAAGTTTTTTTCTTAAAAAGACAACGGTTGATACGTTGAAAAATTATTATAAAGTAATAAATTATCGAGTTAATTTAATGGCCAAAACTCATTTTATTATCGAGATAACTCCATTAGCAAGAAAACTGTGGAATAAACTAGGCCATATGATTAATCTTACCATATTTAGTTAATGGATAGGTAGCGTCTCAGCAATCCAGCCGTGGGATCGCATCCTTCGATCGTTTGCGTTCCTATTTTCAATGCTTATAAGTTCATTTAGAGTTTTGTATGGTGTTATAACCGATTCATGAAAAATACATAAATGGCAGAGTACAATATTTATCTAATCGTACATACAGCACTCCGAACAGCATTGCATCATCTTCCGGTTGTCATAATTAATATGGACTTGACAATTTCTCCATAAAGTTCTATTTAGATCTATTTAATTAATGTATTCATGGCTTGTTACTCATGCCTGCAATTTCTCTCTTGGTCTCTGGAGCGCAGTAGCACTTAACGTGATTGCTTTTATCAGCGACAGAAAAACAATACGCTCCGCCATTTTCAAGTCTTATGACTCAAGGGCGACTGAAGAGACCGTCGAAACAAAATCCTTCCATACGCGGCCTTAAGTATGCCGTTCCCTCTTTCCCTTTCTCTTTCTCGGTATTAGATCGCTTTATCTCTATATTACATCGTTCCACAAAAGTGGTCCATTTTAAGGAAAGTGTGCGACTGAATCTACTCCGTTCCGGAAGAGTCTTCGGAGGGAGTGCGGGCGAAAGAGGCGCGTGGGTGGCGTAGAGAGGAGAGAAAGGAAGGGGAAAAAATGGGCGTTGGAGGGAGGGGGAGAGAGAGAGAGATGGTCGGTGAAGTAAACCTGCGTTTGTAACATCTTCAGCCGCTTACGCTTTTCTCCCCTTCCCGATCTATAACCATTACTAACGTGTCCTCCCTTCTCCTTCGTCCCACCAAAATCCTTCGCTCCGATTCCCGTCCCGTTCCACTTCGGTCCGGTACCGTCCCATTCCCGCCTCCTTCCACCCCCGCCCGCCCCTCTCCATTCGCTCCCTATCTCTCGCTCTCTTTTCTGCTTCCTTGCCAACGGCGTCGTTTGGGAAAACTCCACACGTCCCCGATCGCAATGGTGATTCCAACTTGGCCTTCCACCCACCCACACACACACACACACACACACACCTCATAGCTTCCCCTCTCTCGGCTTCCCATCCTTCTTCCTTCCTTAACCCTCCCTTCTACTACTTTCCCTCTCCTATCTCTCTTGCTATCTCTCTCTCTCTCTCCCTCTCTCTCTCCCTCTCTCTCTCTATCTCTCTCTCTATCTCTCTCTCTATCTCTCTCTCTATCTCTCTCCTAACACTTCTTCCCTATATCTTTCCCCCTTCTCCTTTCCGTCCCTCTTCCTCCCCATCCAGAATTTCCTTCTTCCCCAAAAAGCTTTCTCCCGTTCCTCTCTTTTTCCCTTCCCATGATTCAATGCGCGCTCTCTCTCTCTCTCTATCCCTCCGTTCTAATGTTTTATCCTCTCGGAGATGATTTTTATTACGAAATGCTATCCCTCATATGTTTCCCTGAATTTCGGGTATTTAAGTTTTGTGTTTCTACGAAAACTACGAGTTGGAAAACGTTTATAACTTTGGGACTAAATTTTTTTCGCCTTTCTACTTAACTTTGGGCGCATGAAACTCGTCAATGTTTTTTCGTAAGAATATTTCATTATTTGGAATGAAAATGTTTGGGGAAATTCATGATGAGCTAAAATATTTGTCTGTTACAAGGATACAAGGGTCTGGTTCTAATGCATTTTTAAATTGTTGAAATTTATTTTCAAAAGTTTATTTTGAGTTTAGTGTTTAATTATAATTGTAGAAATAAGCAAACGATGAAGAATGTCCCAATAATATTATTTTAAAATATACAAGCGTTACGGTGAAATCCGATTCATTGATAAATGTATTTTAAGCTTACACTAAACGCAAAGCTTTGGCGCCATATTTTCAATGTTATTTGGAACGTTTTATTTTAGTCTCGGCAATATTTCATTTTAACTGTAGATTATCTCAACATGTGCAAAAATATTACTCCGCTACCATAATTTTTATACAGTTAATATTTCATCACCGAAGGCCAAATCTCGCCACTTATCCTGCGTCCGAACTATTTTTACACGAATAAATAATTGGAGTTGATTAAAAGCGTTCATCCCGCATCGCTTCCAAAAGGACGGCCATTTTACAGCCACCATCATCTTTCATCGCACACGTACGTACATCCCATGTCGCTCCTTATCCCATTCCCATAATTCCTCCTCCGCCTCCTTTTTGACGCAAGGCATTATTTCGGTCATCGATCAAATTAGTAAAAGCCCGTTAAAACAACGGCATCCATCCCTTCGCCGATGAAAATGGCCGCCATACCACGTGACAATGTCTCCGTCCGCACTTTCTCTTTTCCCATAATATTACTTTCTCATATACAAAGTAATATATTGATAAAGTATTGTAATCGCGAAAAAATTCGATCTCGAGATTTTGATGGAAATATACGTTTTAGGTGTACCTGAGTCCGAAAGAGTGGTTTTCGCAATGCCGTCTGTGTCTGTCAGTGGGTCTCTCTGTTCGCGGCTGTAGAGCCTAAACGGTAGAGCAAAAATGATTAAAATCTCGTAATTAGGCATTTCATCATGCAGAATATAATCTATGAAGAAATGGTTAAAATTGCACAATAATTAAGGGCAGTTTATTCTAGGCAAATTTAAAAACAATTAGATTTTCTTAAAAACGGCTTCAACGATTTTGATCAAATTTCTTACAGTTGCTTGAGTTTCCGTCTTCAATAATACCGCATAGTTCATATTTCTCAAAAAATGAATATAAGGCTAGTTAATTCTTGGGAAACTTTAACAACATTTGGATTTTCTAAAAAAACGGCTTATACGATTTTCATCAAATTTCGTATAGTTATTTAAGTTGATGTCTATAATAATTCTACATAATTCATATTTCTCTAAAGATAACTAAACGACGCATTAGCACCTGAGAAAATTTGTACAATGTATATTGTACCGATTTTTATACTTCGCCGTTCTTCAAGAGGTAAACGGCAACGCGGAGAGACATTGGATAAAATTATCTCCTAATATTTTCTTCAGAACTGCCTTTGAAGAATGCAAAATTAAACATTTATGTAAAGCTTACTGTTAAAACTTGATATTTAATTTGTAATACTACCTATTTATTAAAACAGAATTAGTTTTTCCTTCCTATAAAGCAAAAGGTTTAGATATCATTGTATGTTTTCACACTAAACTAAAAGTTTAAAAAAACAGCTTAAGAATAATCGTTCGTTTATTATTTTTAAGAATGCCGGGGAAGCAATGTTAAAAAAGCGAATTTTGGTAGTCGAGTTTGTGCGTGTCCACGTGTATTCATGTTTATGGGTGCCTATCCCGTTTTCTCTTTAACCTTTTTTATGCTATGGGCGGTTAAGTGAACCTAGAAGGTCCATACAGCGGTTTTATGCAAACAGATCTATAAGAAAACAGATTGTTCTAGATATCATGTCCCAGGCATGGATTTCTCGCAAACCTGGGTTTTTTGTTCTCTCCGTTTACTTGCATTTCCATTTCGTAATCTGCGCTTATTATAGTTTGTATGCGTTGCCTAAAATTCGTAATTTAGGGAAAACGAAGGTTTCCTTGTTAGTAAACTCGGTGATAGAGACGGAGCCGGCAAAAACGACGTTACCCGTCGGCGGAGTTATCCCGCAAAGTCTAGCCGTAAACCGGTTTATTCATTCCTATATGCGACTTATCATGCGTGGAAGAAATGTGCTCGTTAATACCCTGCCCTCGTTCTTCTTTATTTTCCGGAAATTTTCCGGAAGGACGCCTCTTACGATTCGCAACGACGACAGAAAAGAATGCCTCCCTTTCCTTACCCGTTCACGACGAAAAACAAACATCCCCCTTTGTTCGTGAAATTTTCAACTTTACTGACTAAAAACAATAAACAAAACGCACGCGACGTTCCCCTTCGTTATCTTCCTCTCGTATTCTTCCGCCGTTTTCAAAAATGCTAGAAAATCATTAACACATGCAAAATGCCGTTATCTTCATAAGTGGCAAAGAGGGAAAGGAATCAAAAGAGATGAGAGGCATCGCATAACTTTTTCGTAATTATTAACCCGTTTCTTTTTTTTGTGAATTACTTTTTTTTTCTCCATTCTGTTTAACTGGCGAGGGAAGAGGGTCGGGTTGGAAATACAAACGCCGCGCCCTGTAATCTTTCCCAGGAATAAATTCGGCGAAGACCCACCTTGCCAACATATCATCTCTTGCTCAACTTTCTCTCTCTCTATCATTCGCTTCATCCTTTCTTCTTGTCAACTCAACCGTATATCTCCAGTCCCACTCCCACAAGTCTCCTCCTCCTCCTCATTTCTCCCGGCTTGATAAACCGTCCCATCTCTTTATCCGAGACTCTTTAAACGAAAAAAAAACGAATTTCTTAATCCAAACTTAAAACTTTCGGATTCGAAGCAAACGGCGCGGAGGAGAAGACGGTGCGAACGAACAAAAAAATTACATCGCCAATAGATCGATCATCCGATAGGAAGGTTGAAGCGATAGTAATCTAAGCTGCCCTTCTGTTTCAGAGGGAATTAGAAGGAGGAAGAAAGTGGTGAATTTAGGGGTGGGTGAGGAAGAACTCTCCAATGATCATTTCATATCTTCACTCTTCTCGGAATAATCCCACATACGGATCTCATCTCGTGTTCAACTCCTTCACCCACTTTCCTCCTCATGCCCCACACTAACCCCCCCCCTCTCTCTCTCCCCCTCCCTCCCTCTCTCCTTTCTACCAATCTCCCACTTCCCAATTATCTTTCACCGGGATGAAAACTGAGGTCTCGAATACCGGCCTCCAAGCTCCCTTCTCCATCCCCTCAACCAAACTACCTAGCCTTTACTTTCCTTCTTCCCTTCCATTTCTCAGGCTCCACTTCTATACTCTTTGCCTCTCTCTCTCTCTCACTCCATTTTCTACCTTCCATCACATGCCCCTTCTTTCTCTCTCTCTCTCTCTCTCGCAAAACTTTCCGGACTTCGCTTGTCCCATCGGAGCCCATCTCCATCATGGTCCCTCCCACACTATCAAACCAACCACTCTCCCCTTCTCGCTCTCTCTCTCTCTTGCCTTTTGGGTCACCTCAAAATCCTCCTCTTCATCCTTCTGCTCTTCCTCCTCCATCTTGCCCACAAGGCTTTCTTTCTTCTCTCTCTCTCTCTTCCTCGTTCCATCTCCGTTCCTCTCTTTCTATCCGAGTTTTCGTTTCTGAGATAGCGCACGTCGAGGTTTTATCCCAACAATTTCGTTTCTTTTTTCTCTCGACGTGGTCACTCTTTAAAATGCAGAGCAAGGTTAACTCTTATCTAATCGGTTGAACGATTTGCTAATAGACACGGCGAGAATATTAGTCGTTCTTTTTTAATTCGCCGGGTAAGTGTTTTTTTTTGTTAATTGAACTCATTTTGGTTAGCATCATCGTTTAGATTTTTTCACGATAACTGAATGTTTTCTGTCGTTACCCAGCTGATATTTTTATGGCGATTGATAAAATAAGAATAATATAACGGCAGCACTTAAATTAAAGCGAATGACATCTTGTAGTCAATGATAAAAATGCTAAATTCTTATAAAGATTTACCGAAGCATGTGGTTTAACATAATTATGATGTATTTCCGAGAAAAAGGCTCAAATTAATGTCAGAAGCTCATATTTTGATTAGGTAAAGCCTAAATGGTGTAATTATGGATCAAAGAGAGAAGTTATGAAAAAAATCTTTTGAAATGAAAATATTGGAACTTTTATTAAGTGATTTCCCCGAATCAGTACTAATTTTTTCAGCGTTGTCAATGAAAATTTTTATTATTTTGTGAAAAATAAAGGTCAATATAGGAAGGAAATAAATTTAGCATCATTTCCGAGTGTTTTCTATTCATTTTTGGAACACTGAAGTCCGAAATAATTCCCAGTGAGTTAATTTGACTGAATTTTTAGGATCATACCACATTCAGTCCTTTCTTTAATGCTACGTTAATTTCCCCAACGACGCCGAAAACTTGATAATATCCGACGCCGGAATTTCTACACTTCATAAAAGGCACCGTGCTAATCAGCACCCTTCCTTTATGACAGACCACAGCCTTTTGCGGATAATTTCCCATGTAGACCACGTCTGAAAATCCTTGGGTCAAACACCGGACCTTGCGTGCTCATTGAGAGACACCTACTTCTGCAAAAAAAAATTTCCTCTTAAAATTTTTATTTTTAATCCCACGGAAGGGTAGTTGTACAACATGGGTACTGAAGGTGAAATTATATAACCTTTCTGGGTTATTGGTTTCTTAAATTTATTCATACGCTTCAGTAATGTAAACAGGTATGTATATGGCAGTAAAATAACTCATTTGACCTTATTTGCATTTTTCGGAGACCCTGATAGGAACTTCCTATTTTGAGATTCAGCTACGGGTATTAGATGCTTGTAACAAGCGCCATTCACTTAAAGTTTTATATAAAAATATGGTTACAAGTCATGTAGTGTGGAAATACGTCATTATTGAAATTATGCTTAATTTACAAGTCAAGCCACTATTGCTGTGTTGTCAAGCAGAAACGTGGTAACGTGTCCGTTCCCTTCAATATTTCATTACTGATAGCAATATGAGAATGTAAACATTGTAGCATTGCTTTCCGACCCGCCCACGTAGTATGAGCGCTCTCCTTCATATTTAAATCGATAATGATTACCGTGGAGAAAATATTTTATAATATTTATCATCTTTCGTACGTTACCCCCAAAGGTTCGGCGCGGTAAGGCGATTTCCTCGGTCGATAGCCCTCCCTATTAATAGGCAGCCCACGCCTTATTTACTCGGCTAAAAATAGCGCGATATTATTTTCCCTTCTTAGGTCAAATTTATCCCTCGATTTGTCAACGGACAATTAAACTTTGAACACACATAACCGGAGATTATGGGAGGAGTTTTATCTCTCCCCGAGAAACTTCTACGCTCATTGTTTCGCCTTTTCAAGCGGCCTTAGAGCGTGATCTACGTTTATATATCCTTGGCAATAGCGGAAAAGCACGCCCAAGAATGTTTACCTTTAAAAAAAAAAGAGAAGTTATGCGCCCCCGTCACTTGAATCACCGTCGCCATTCTTAATTAGCAGCATTCCTTGTACCCGGGAGGAATGCCTCCTCCTCCATTTTCCACTCCCTTCCCTTAACCCTCGCCAGATTCTTTATACCCTCGTCATTATCTCCCTTATACGAGGTTGTGTCGCATTACGCCGTGTGGCAAGGCGATTATCATTCTCCCCCTTCATTTTTCAAGCTGCGATATTATCAAGTCCTTCGCTCTCTCCTCTCCCTCCATCCCCATCCTTACCTCTCTTGCAATACCGCTTTTCCTCTCTCCCTCCAATTTCCCTCTCTCTCTCCCCGTCACTGCTCCGCTTTCTGCCCCAGCACAACCGAAAACTCTCTCCCATTTAAATTTTAAAAAAAAACCCCTTTGCTCTCCTCTGAATCCCTACCACTCCTTCCAAGAAGGTACTAATTATATGCGATTATTTTCCTTTTCCATATCTCGCGATTATTTTCCCACGTGTTTTGTTATATTATTTTCCCCCCCTCAATCTCCTCCGCCTCATTCGACCCTCACACGGCGTCTCTTTATCGTCGTTCTTTTTTTTTATAAAATGGAGAAGGTTTTCTTTGCCTTCCACTCGTTTCTTTTTTCTTTTTTTCATTTTCTCCTCCCCCCCCTCCCCTCCCCCTTCCTCCTCTCTCACAGATATGCTCCACGTCGCTCTTCTTCCACTTCCGTCCCAACTTTGTTTCCTCTCCTATCTCTCTCTCTCTCTCTGTCTCGCTTCTTTTTTTCCTCTCTTCCTTTTTTATCGGATTTCCCCTTCCCCCTCGTTTTTATCCGTCACAAAAATTCTCTCCATCTTGCTCCCGTGCGTGAGAAGCTTTCATCTCAAGGACGATCTTTTTCCTCGTCTCGTTACCTTCCGCGCAAACATAACCCATTCCAGTTGTTGTTCAAAGTTCATTCTTTCCATTATTTGTATGACTCCTCCTCCTACTCCTCCGTCTGTTCGCCTTTCATCCTACAACTGCGTCCCTTTTTCCTCTCTTCTAATTCCTCTTTTACTCCATCTCCCTTCATTTGGAATTCGTTCTATTTTTTTAAAAATATTTTACTTTCCCTTTTCTTTGTCTGAAAATTTCCGTTCTATCCTCCCCTGTCGCTGTCGCTTTCTCTCTCTCTCTCCTTTCTATCCCAGTCGTATTCTCTCCTCGTTCCTGTCCATCAATCTCCTTCCCTTATTCCATCCCTTCTCTTCTGCCTCCATCTCCACCCTTTTCTTTTCTGTCCCATTCTCTATTCTATCCTACTGTTCTCTTCCCCGTACACCTTTCTTTATCCTTTTCCTCCGTCACCCCATTCAGCATTTCTCCTCATTCCCTTTTCCTCCTTTCTCTTTCCAACTCATCCTTTATCTCCCCCCTTCAAAAACCTACCGTACCTAAATCTCTCCCCCCTTTCTCTCATTCTTTTCTATTCCTCCCGTGTCCCCTTCATCTCTCTCGTCCATTCTCTTCGCCTTGCTTTCCCTCCCCATTTTTCCCACGCCCACACACCCTTCAAAGCGGTAATCCTTCGTTATTTCTTGAGATTGCCCGCCATCCAACCGCCCCTCCCCTTCTCCTCTCCATCTTCTGCTCCTCGTGCCCTATGCCTCTCATGAGAGCGGGTGGGAGTATATGAGAGGGGTTAAGGAGGTCTCTCGTAAAACCCTGTGAAGAACGATTCGAAGTAACTGGCAGAGGCAAGGTATTGGATGAGTAGGAACATGGCGGTGTGGGGGTTGGGGGGGGATGGGGGGGGGGGGGTACATGTAAGCTGTGGGTAATGTGTTAAAGAGAAGGCCTCCTTTTTTTTGAACGAGAAAACTTGAGAGTGGTAGGAAGAGAGAGGGAGAGAGAAAAGGAGGATGAGGAGAAGGAGAGAGATAGAGAGGCAGCGGGATAGAAAGAGGCTCTCGTTTCGAGAGACAGCAAAATGTTGTGTTCCGCAGTATTTGCTCCAGGAGCGGGGATTTTCCTAATCCACTTCCAACAGTCTGGTTTGTTTTTCCTTTCACTCTGTGTTCCTTTGGTTTATAAAAGTCAGCATTTTCTCCGGTTCACACTTATTAGACGCGATTTAATTGCTTATAACAAGGTACGAATGCCTTTTTCAAGTTGCCCAACTCATCTCTAAAACGCAAACTGGCAAAGAGAGGCAAAAAACTAACCAAGTAAAAGGCGTAAAAGCATGTAGACTTCTGAAATGAGGAACAGTTAATATTCTCATGACCAATACTATAAACACAAAAAGTAGTAGAACTAACATTCATAAATTAGATTGTTCTTTTCAAAGAGAATATTCTATTACACGTTTCAAGATAGGTTTGATATAGACGTATAGGAAGTTTTTTATTCAAAGCTTATGTTATAGCTATCCCATGAAAAACTTCCAACAGAAATAAAATTAATGTTTTTTTTTTAAATGTAAATCTCGCTATCGTGACATCAAACAAATCAAACCAGCAGCACAAAATCCACATTTCGACATCGATTGTTGACGTTAAAAGAATTCTTATACCCACTTTTACAAAAGATTTCCATTCCCGAATAAAATCAATTATTATGACGCGGCAAACACTCGGCGAAGCTGCATGTTAATAACAGCTATATTCGAGTCTCTTTGTTCTCGCAAGGCAAGAGAGGTATTATTCCGTCATTCATCTCGGAAAATCTAAGACGCGAGAGACGGAGGCGTTCCATCAAACCATTCCATCCCATGCGGAAGATGTCGGAGACTCATAATTCCCTCATACGCCCCTGTAATCGGAATATAACCGGTTTCCACGAGAGATCCTAAACCGAGAGATTTTGACGGATCCTTCTCTCTCCCTCTCTCTCTCTCTATTCCTCTCTACTCCGGGTGACACGCGTGTTTAAACTCGGCTGACTCCGCGCCGAGTGTGTGATACGCTCTTGAATGATATGCATGAGGCTGGAAATGCGACGGCTTGAATCGTATTATAGAGGTCGTGAGGGAACGAGAGGAGGAGGAGACGAGACAGTTAGGAGGCGAGTCTCTTGAGTAAACCTCCGAACGTATTCTTCGATTAACGTCCCGCTCGCTTATGCTGCTCTAAAAACTAAGCCTGGAATTGAATAGATAACCTCTAGTCGCTCGACGACTACCGAGGAGTGAAAACGGGGCGTTGTGTTGAAATCCGTGGAGACGCGGGAGCTAGCACACACAAACACGATATTAGTCCGTATTGCGCGATAGTGAGAGACATTAACCGGGTGTTTTTAACTGCACTAGGAATAACGATAGCATTCAGAGAGGTCGTCGCGTCACGCACAAGGTTAAAAGCTATTCTCCGTTGAATTGAGAGGTTTCTAAGCAATGTTCAGTTACATTAAGTCCAGTTATTTTTTTACTTTCTCCGTACGTAGTAATGGGAAAGTATTGTGATCACGAAAAAAATCGAGATTTCAACGGAAATACACGTTTTGAGGTCCCTAAAACACGTTTAGACTATTTTCGGAATGATGTCTGTGTGTGTGTATGTGATTGTGGTCGCTCTAACTCAAAAAGTACTTGCCATATCGTTACCAAATTTCATATATAACATTTTAGCGTGAGCACAAAGAACTGATTTGTTTTTGAAAATAACGGTTAACCGAAACCCGATTCGGTTTTTGCGATATTTCTCCATTAAAACATCATTATTATATATACAAATCTATACAAATGTTATAGATAATGTAATTTCCTTCAACTTTAAATTGAAACAATTTTCCATAGCAGTTATTATTTAGGAATTCTTTATAAATAAATCAGTTTTTTCGGTTTCCGTTAAATATCTCCTTAAAAACATCGTTATTGGTAATCTTCGCGAGGACCAAAGTTGTAATTTCGTAATTTCTAGTATACAGGGCCACCACCATATAGCGGTGAATTCTGTAAACATATTCCAAATATAATTTACGGCAATAAGGACGACTGTATTCTTTTACGATACGAAATAATAATTGTACCTCATAATGCTATTCGTAATAATTTAAATATCTATACCCCAAATATGGAGAAGGTCGTGTTGGCCAACATCAGATTTTTTTTATGTTAAAGCAAAGAAACTAAAATAAAGTTGAATTAACTTTGATCTATCTAATCTAGTGGTGGGCACCTTTTCTACTTGGCGGGCCGCACTGGTAGTTGCGAATTTCTCGCCGGGGGCCACATTCCAATTTGTCAATGCTTCGGCGTGGTAGATAAGACTTGAAATCGAACGTTAAATAGAGTCTGAGGTATCATAACAGTGAAAATGAAGTCTAAATTACGTTCCAAGGGCTAACACTTCAATATTAAATATTTTGATGTCATAACTTGAATGTATGTTATATAAATTTGTCTTAAATCTCTTTTTAGTCGTAGCTTTGCAGGCCGCATAAAACGCTCTCGAGGGGCGCATGGCTTGCTCACCAATGCTCTAATCAGTGCTTATGATTTAGAACATTTTCAGTTCGTTTCATATGTCTTTCGCTAAATATGGTTGTAACATTCAACAGAGAATTATCGATCTCGTCTTCTGACTGAAAATTTTCAAGAACAAACACTTTAACATTATTGTGGCTATTGGAGATACATTTTATAACTTTCTAAAGTTATTTTTCGTGAAGGATGTAGCAAACATACAATCCAATGAGTCGATACCAAAATAATGTTAAACGGAGACAAGAATGTGATGTTTTTTCGAGGAGTAGGACTTTAGTTGGATCTAAAGCAAAATGTCCTTAGATATTTATACGCCTCAACCCTTTCAGTCCTAAATGTTATCGGGGGGAATACATGTTTTTGTAATTGCGTCATAATTTTTAATACTTCAGTAATTTCTTCACCAAATATTTAGGTCATACGCCATACACCTTCCAGTGTCTTTTCTATACTCCCTGCCACGTGCATGAGGAAGTTATTAAAATAACGTAAATAAATGTTCATAAAAATGGGCATGGTGATTGAAATGGTTACGTAAACGTACGCAAAATTTTATCGATACGCCTAAAACGAAAAACATTGCAGATACATAGTTATTTTATTCCTTTTATGGCCGAAAGTTTCGAGCCTTTTTCGGCGGATGAATTTACTGAGCGAGCAAAAAATAAACTAGATCCACTCCTAACACGGATCGAACATCCGTTTCAACATCGAGTCACCCGAAACCAATGGAGCAGAGATAACCAACCCTTATCATACGAAGAAAAGTGCGCAAGCGCCCGCCTCAAAAGCTGCGACGCACCAAAGTGAAAGTGAAATATGAACCTTTTCCTCCAACTCGGTCGGAAAGAGAGAGAGAAAGAGAGAGCTATCTAGCTAGGATGAAGATGGAAAGACAAAGATCGAGACAAAAAAACACAAAATTGTGGCATGAGCAATGCGAAAAGAGCGAGAGAGAGAGAGTGGGTGGCGTAAAGAGAAAGGAAAGGAAAAGGATAGAAGATGGAGTCCTTTCTATAAGTATAAAAAAAGAATACGAGACGATTTCCTTTTAGACTTGGTTCGGAAGCTGTGCCAAACGCAGACCCATTTGAATTCCGCAGTCCCTTTCCCCGAATAAAAAAATAACACAGCAAAAGTTTTTTTCTAAAGTATCTCGAAATATTTTCCCTTCTCCTTCCTCCCACCCATTCTGGGTTCTCTCCACCCTCTTCCCTTTTCCTCCTCCGCATAATGTAGAGGGCGCCATATTCGAGTCCTTTCTACGACCATGTTATAATATCCTTGAATATTGGATGGATTTTCGGAAAAATGCCTGCGATTTAAATAAGGGATAACAAACCGTGGAGTTCAATGTAGATTCTTTATAATTTTTTTGGAGTCGATTAATGTAGGAGAAAACGCATGTAAATTTTAATAATGTTTTTTGGTAATATCCTTGTTCTTGTTCCAGTGACGGATTTGTTTTTTAATTTGTTTATCAATTTTAAAGAAAAATAACTCTGGTAGTTTTATAGGGAATCGTTTGCTTGGTATTATAATTTCATTTTCGTGTTTTTAGCAGAATCTACTCTCTCCAAAGCTCCATCTCGCCACGGGATTGAAGAATGACTGGACTTCTGGGAACAAAGCATCGCCATGCCATTTGAATGCGACTTTTATTTTCCTTTTCATATCATGGCTTTTTCTTTTATTCCTTTTAATATACTCTTTGTCCGTGTTGTTTTACGCCGCCATCCCGCTTCTGAGTTTTGTGAGTCCCAGTCCGGACGTTTCTCCGTTTTAAAGTCCCATCCATTAACATTTCATTATTATCTCGGTTGAGTTAAAAGTATGAGATTCAAATCTTAGATCTACTTCAAAGACATAAATTTTATTGAGGAAGCAAGGTTTCCATTTCAGTATAAAGAGTGTTAAAGTGATATTACGATCATATATGTGGCTTTTAAAAATAATTGAAATAGCTGTCATTGTCGTAAGTGTCTTAACCTATATTCAAGATTTTTTTGCTAATATAATAATGTTTAAATACTAAATTAATTTAGTGGATTATAAAATCTTATCACCGGTAAGAACACGGTGAATATTTCGAAGGACTCATACTCATTAACGTAGTTTGAGATAACAATAAAAATTCATATAGTCATGGTATTTAAAATATTTCCTCGTTAAAAAATTTTACTGTACGTATGAATTAATTCGGAATGAGTTGGAACTAATTTGTAAATAATTTAAAAAGTGACATTTTATAACAGCCTTGCGCTGATGTCTTAAAAGATGGAAAAAGAGACGCACATGAATTCGCTCAAACACTTGCACAATAAAATTAACATATGAAAAGGAAATTTCGAGAGAAGGCGAGTTTTAGCCAGGTGTAAAAATTGAGATAGTGCGAACGCTGTTCAACGTCTATCAAACTGGAATGAAGGCCAAATAATTTTGAAGAAGGGACAGACATTATTCTCCATCTCTCCTATTCCTGTTTCCCCGTACTCCTCAGTTATGTTTATATTTAGTTGAATATGGGATTCACAGATAATATTAGAAAGCTACAATTTATTTGTTTCGTGCTCATTTTTCCACTTTGAATACAGACTGAAATCTAAACTAATTGATAGCTTTCACGTTTTGTACTTATTAACCGTGGTTATACTTTTAAATTAAATTCGTAAGATTTTAAGCTCTTCATGTTGTAATAAAAACGTATATATCACTTAATTTCTGCATCAATGAGTGCATATTTAGATACATTCACAATAGTTGATAAAACATCTGGAAATAAAGCATATATTAACAAGTTTTTCATATTTTTACATTTTTAAATTCCTTTTTCCTCTTGGGTATTTGCACTTTCCTGCATATATTCCTCTTATTCTTTCATGGATCTTAAATTAGGATGTAACATTACTCCTTATCCAGAAGTGCTATAATATGATAATAAAGCTGTCTTGAATGAGAGCTCATACTTGAGCTCTTAGCATAATCAACTAATGCAATGGAAAATCGATATTTTTTACATGCTCGTAGGCATTTTTTTAAAAAAAGGAAATGACTCAAAAATTCTGAGTACACTTAAAAACAGAATTGCTTATTTCGACGCCGGAATCTCGATTTGCACACCTATTTCTCCTCCAGTTTATCAATTATTCCTACCCACCTCGCCAAATAAAAAAGTTTTTTCAAATTCTTCGGATCGATTTCAATCCAGGACTCATCACCCTCTTGGGATCTTCGCGCAAGAAAGAGAGAGAGAGAGATGATAATAACGAAAGAAATGGAAGACATCGTGAGCCATTTCCTTATTTTTTCATCAAATGGAGGGAAAAAAAAGAAAAACGACGCCATTAAATCCGGGATAATTTCCCGCGCTGCGCAATGAAACTTTATTGGAGGATCGTTGCCATAATTTGACACATCCACATCGGAAGAGGCGGGGTTCGTGAGTTCCGAAACCTCCCCCCCCCCCTCTTCCTCCTCCCCACCTTTTCTCCTTTCCCCCTTCACCCTCTGTCTCTCCCCCCCCCCCTTTTCAGTCCCCACCACTTAGCTTTCGAGGCCGTGGATTTTCTCCGGGATGGTAGGTAGAGGGGGATTCTAAAGACTATGTCGTGAGGATAGGCCCTCCAGTCCCGTGGGAACCGTAGCAGCACAGACGGAGGCTCACTCCTTCTTCCATCGCTCACTCCCTCCCATTCCTTCCCTCCTCCGCGAGCCATTTCCTCCCCCCTCTTTCGCGTCAACCCCACACATCTTCTCTCCACGTCTGTCTGCCTCCTTCTTCCCCTCCTACCATCGCGTCTTACCTCGCCTCGGGTCCAACCCACGCTTCACTCTCCTTCTCTCTCTGCACCGCTCCACATCCTTACTTCCCCCTCCGCTGTACTTAATGCCTCAGACTAGTCTCAGTACCATGTTCGGCTACGTCTACCTTGATTCGATGTTAATATCTCACCCGCCAGTGAACGAAGGATGCCGTCCCTCTTTAAATCGATTCCCATCGAGATCTCGGTTGTGCATGACTCAATGCTCTATTAGTAATCGGTATACTATACCTATTCCGGGAATAGGTATGATCGAGATAACTTGATTCCTTATAAAACCAACGGTTTTATAAAAGAACCGGGTCTGTGCATGCTGTACATGCTATCACCTTATGCCACGGATTCGGACGCTGCGCGGGTCATCTTCCGTCAATCGTCATTTCATGTCGAGTTTTTAAAATGTACCACTGCGCAGACTGAGCCTGCATTTCGGAACTTTCTGTATATATGTTTATAGAATGAATGTGGTTAAATTTTTAACGATCTATTAAGATGTTACGATGCACTGCATTGGGTCAGTGGTGGCGTGTCCTCAGTTTTAACGCGGGTCACCGTACCTACCTCGATACCAGTGGTAAAACTAGTGAACAACTTACTACCGTGTTAACTCGCATGATCAGCGTAACTCTCTTAATTTCTGCGTAAAAATGTTATACTTAATTTAACGTATTGCCAGTTGTAAGCGTATTTATTTTCGAATTAGCTTATTTTCCTTAGAAATTCAGAAAATTGTTCGGCATTTATCATTAAAACTAGTGGAATGTCCGTTGAAATATCAACGGAAGAATTATAGATAGATAGATAGATTATTATTATTTTCATTTAAAACCATTAATATCACACTTTTACGTATGAAATATTTCGTCATATACAACATTTCTAGTGAGTATTCTGTTGTTGACGGGCTATCTTTATTTAAACTTAAAATAGTTGCCTCCCTTTCCCTCCCTCTCCCCCTCCTCCCCCTCTCTCCCCCTCCCTCTCGCTCCCACCTCTACCTCTCTCCCCCCCTCGCTCTCGTATTAAAAGTATTCAAAGCACGTTTATACCCATCAGGATTGAATTAACCATATGATATAGAGGTCTTACAATGGAATTGGTAGGCAAGGCAACATCTCGTTAAAATGGCTAGATTTCCTCAAACTGTGAGAATTAAACGTTTATATTGAGAAATTTCGAACTGTAGGGGGAAAAAGATGAACAGAATATGAAACTTATGTTTTCTTAAAAATGGTTCATATCCGAAGATTGTAGACCAAATCTTTCTAATTTTAATCTAAAAGTGAATGAAAGACTGCACGTCGTAAAGCCGATTTTACGTGTTAACTTATTGGAAATGAAAATTATGTCCTGGAATCGAACCCGTATCTTTTATCTCGAGTTCGATATATTAAAACGTTTTATTATTATATCATAATGAAAATTTCATCAAATTCGGTTCTGTCGTGTGCGAGATATTAAGCTTCAAAAAGCATTACATGACAAAGGGACAAAGGGGCAAAGTGACACTGTCTTTTATATGTTTTAAGATAAAGCGTATGCCAGATCAAATTCTGTCGCGGTACCGGCTGAAAAGGGACAGGCATCACTTTGCAACTACTTAAGTAATTTTCCGAAATTTCTCACTTAATAACCTCGCGCTTATTTTACAGACTAAAATCCTTCACAAAACTTCAGTTGTTCGAATTTTTAATACGTTATTTACCCTTAATTTTAAAAAATCAACATGGGCTTATTCTTATTTTTCTATCGTCACCTGTCTAATTTTACATAACTTTTCATCGTAAAACTGTCCCAAAACTTGCGCACTCATTTCGAAAACCTTCAATTGCTTCCAACGATCGGAATCGATCTCTCGTTTGGTCTCCCCTCCGACAAATCATACCCCTGTAATCAACCACGAACGTTGCCGCATCTTTTTCACCTTTACGCGGATCTGCCGCCTCAAAAATTCATCCTCGAGAGGTCGTAACCGCTTTCGCACTTCGGCAGTCGTCAACCTAGCCTCCTTTTTCCTCCTTTCCGCCCCAAACCGTTCAGCCGGAAAACCTCCTCCTCGTGTTCCACGCGACCTTTGCGATGACGCGCTCGAACGATTACGTTAAAAAGGGACTCCTTTCGTGTCTCGAGGCCATCATTTCGGGCCCGGGGAGTTTTACGTGTCTGTAGCTGTTCAGACGCGGGATGGAGGGGAATTTTACGGGAGCAGGAGAAAGCGTGTCTGACCGGCTGCCTGTCTGTCTCTTTCTCCGTTTAGTTACGTTATAGGAAAAAAACGTTATGAAAGTTTCGTGGGAAGGCAAGGAGTGCTAATAGGTTTGTTTAAAGGGGAGGAGGAGTCCGGTAATAAGACGTTGAAACGGACAGAAGAGTGAAAGAGGGGAGACGGAAAAATAGAGAAAGGAAAAAAAAGAGAGAAAATGTAAAGATGGGGAAAATTATAAGGAGGGGGGGTAATGCGGAAATGATTGGTATGTAAATGGCATTTTCGGAAGGGTTTTTTTTTATGGATCCCAATAAAAAAAGGGTAGGTGGTCGGGATGTGGCGGTTAGAGAGACAATGCAGTAAAAAAAAGGGTCCGAAGGCGAATGGAGGGCGGAGGAAGAGTGAGAGGAGCTATATGATTTTAAATGGTCTCTGGGAGGAGAAGGTGAAAGGGGGGAAGGAGTCTTTTTTTTTTGGAGGTAAAGACGGGGGAAAGTGAATGCGAGGCTAAATGGAAAGTAATTTTCAAAATATTTCCATTCGCCTTAGTGGCCTTGGAGAACTCTTAAAAAAATAAAATAAAATAAAAGGTAGCGGAAAACGGATGGGTCATTTAGTTTTCTTTATTCCGGGTTTTATAAGCGAATACTAAAAGTAATTTTCGGAATTTTAACATCGCGGCGTTTATTATTTCGATCCTTAAGATGTTATTTTAAATCGTTGGGTGGCGCACTTGGAATTCGGCGATGGGAGGATGGGTATAATATATGTCACGGAATACAGGAAAATTTTTACAGACAAGATAATTGGATTTTTAAGGATGATTGATAGAAATAATTTCCTATTAATGTATATAAATTCATTTTTAAGCACTCGAAAATTATTCCGTTTTCAGGAATAATAAAAAAATCGATAGTTTAAACAGTCATTTTAACAAATTACTTAATAAATATGTTATTTTTTAAAATCTATTATATCGGTTTTATTATTATTATTATTATTGCTTTATTCTATAATCCCTTTTACGATCCCTTGAAAGATATTTTGTTTGCTATTAATATGTTTGGAGAAGAGTATTCATGAAAGTATACACAATTGGATAAAAATGCCAAAAATATAGTTCCACAAGCGAAAAAGTTAAATCTCAAGAAATCGGTTGGGTATTTTTAAAATCTTCCAAGTAAACTGCAACTTTCCAATTGGAACTTTCGCACTTCAACCAAAATACAGAGTTTTCATAAGTTTTGCGCCATTTTTGTCTATTATTATTATTATTATTCAGTTTTCTCTCCGGATAATTTTGCCCCTAAATGAAATAACTTTTTATATTTTTAAGTCTTCAGAATAGCTGCAAGATTTAGAATAGCACTCATCGATATTAGCGCTGCCATCGGATAGAAATCGCCTAATTATCCTTTGCCCCTCACCAAAAATCATACCCGATAAACGTTACTTCACCCAAAAAGTCAAAAGACGACCTCCATGTCAAACTCGCATTACTTCCTGGGATATGGAACTGAAACTTAAACAGTTAAAAAAAATAAAGAATTTTCATCCTGTCATCAGGATCGACTCGCCTGTATTAAACGAATGAACGAACGGTTATGAGACATTTGATCTAGTGCTTTTGAAACCCAGAAATCGCGGCTTTTACACGTTAAGAAACCGCTAAAACCTTACGCCGACCCATTACCCCACCCCATATTTCCACATATCTGAAGTCCCACGACCTAGAAAATTTCTCCACGCCATATATTCAAAGAGTTCCAATATCACCCATCGCTTTTGATTTGCTCAACCTTGTTAGCGCTTTACGGAACCGAACGTCAGGTGGCTCCACTCATCCTGGTTCTCACTCCTCGAGAAGCCTGACCCAAATGATTTGACAGTCGATAATACGGCCACCGTTAAAGACTTCCCTCAGTAGGAAATAATTCGGTCATGGGGAGAGGTTATGGGTTTGATGAACGCGTGAAATAATTGCCTACGATGTTTATCCTAGTGAAGAGAGATTTGTTTTACGAGAACTAATCTTTTTCCTTATAAGTTAATCTTACACTTGAATATCGATAAATGGGTACAGAAATCCTTCCATACAATAAAATTCAATTAGCGCTAACTCGTTTATACGCTAATAGAATAATACGGTACATGTATCAATTTAAAAGCTAAATTCGTCTCAAGACGATTGAGAAAGAGAAAAAAATAAATGACGTCTATAGGAAAATATTTATCTATTTTCATTTGCTCTTAAAAAACTTATATTGCCATTCACAAAGAGATTCTAACAGTAACAAATATGTCATCCATGCCCAAAGTAGGATTCGAATCCGCAATCATATGACTGGGAGGCAGGTGCGCTAGACATCCTTACACCACAGCCGGCAAATAGGGTTTGATTTACAGATTTTTATGGAGTAAATCGAAAGACTCCCTAGCTGTTTAACGGGAACAACAATATCATGCAGTGCAGGTTTTAACTAAATTGTTTCATATACATGTTAATATAATTATCCTGAGATTTTTTATCATAAATATATCACAAGAAAAATATGAGTGTGAGATAATTTTCAGATATTCGCATAAAAAACTAATTTCCGATTATTTTTTATTAAGTTGATATAGCTCATAAATTCAGTAGAAGACAAAATGTTGTCTACTCAGCGAAAGTGCACACATTATTTACTTTTACTAATGTTTCGCTAAACATAGACTTGCTGTTATGAAGACCGTCACAATATTTTTCTTAGAAATAACTGAACACTTGCTACGACCCCTTTCTTTGTAGTGAAGGACAGAATCAATTTATATATGCACGGCATACAACTCTCTGAACTATAACTCTACGTGATCAATTAGCACAATCCTCGTTATCTCGTGAGCACTTTAAACTTCTAGACTCTTCCGCCTCGCTTTAAATCTCCCATGTAACGATTTCAGAACAGAATGCGTGGAAAAATCCTAAAAGTCATGTTATATGTAGCAGCAGACCGTTCTTAAAAAATTATAATTCTGAACGGGCATTTTAAATTTAGCTCTTGCCTGAACGAGTCACGAGTCACCCGGAAAGGAATCGAGGCTGTGAGTAATTCTCGAACGAAATGATGCGTCGAGCCTCTTTGGAGAGACGTCACATGGCCAGGAGAGAGTGTGTATGTGTGTGAGGGAGAGAGAGCCCTCTTAGAGCGAGAGACGAAAATAAAACCTCGCGGAGACCTCAAGGGAAGCCGTCGCACTGACGACCTCCGAGAGATTGGAGATTAAGAGAAAGGAAAGGGAGATAGGTAGTGGAGAAAAAACGGGAAAGTAAAAAAATAGTCGAGAAATGAAGCAGTCCGTCTTTCTCACTCTCTCCCGTAATGCGCAAACACACATACAGCCGCCCGAATATATCCGACGTCAAAGTCAAAGCGGAGTCTGTCCTTCAACTTCCCTTTCGTCCCCCTTAAATCCTCTCCCTATATAACTCTCCTTTAATCCACCGGCTTGTAAGCCGTCCTCTTCCCCTCTCCCTTTTCAAAACCCACTCTGATCCTCTCTTCATGTTTCCCTCTCCCCCTCTTTCCCTCCCACGAAGAAAACATTAAGATATCTTTTTTTCTGCTTTCTTCCCCACCCCCTCCATTAAACTTCCTTCCTGCTACTAGACTTTTCCGCCTTCGACCCACGCTAGCGCCTCCTAGGCGGGGAAGATCCTCGCACTAAAATGGATGGACCGGGAGCGGTAAAGGAAAAAAAAAGAAGATAGGACGGGATTTTTTTTGGAGGGAGAGAGAGAGGGAGGATATTTTCTCTTTCATGTATAAGTCTCCCTCCTTTCCGACCTCTCATTCCCTCCCATCTCCTTATCCCGCATCCCCAAGATTCCTAGTTGCTCTTAAGAGAGAAACCCCTTCCGAGAGGGGTCTTCTCCCTTATCTTCTTCCCCTCTTCCAATATATATATATATATATATATATATATATATATATGTAGGGGTTCTCTTTGATTTCGCCGACCTCATTCCCTTAACACTGACGCAATTTCTTTTTTTTTCTCGTGTGCCTTCATCCCACCTCTCCTTCTCCCCTCCCATCACTCTTCCCTCTTTTCTTACTCCCCCTTTATGCATCTGCCTACCAACACCCCTTCTTAGATGATCCTCGGAGCGTTGGGGCTTCGCTTTATATCCCCCTCACTTTTTCTTCCCTCTCTCTCTCTTCCCTCTCTCTCTCTCTTCCCTCTCCCTCTCTCTATCTTATTGGAATCTCGTCTCCCTTTCCTCCCCCCTCCCACTATCCTCTAACCACCCCCTCTTGCTTCAAACCGCCACCTAACGCCTCTATCTCTCTCCCCCTACGTGGTGCGGGATCGGCGGTTTCGTGTGTTCCTCGCTCACTTGACTTTTTCCCTTCATCTCCTTCCCCCTTCCTTACACGCACCATCTTGCTGTCTTCGATTTTTACTCCTGTGACCCACTAGCTTCCATTTTCAACGCTGAAGTCGTTTTGAAGTTTATAAAGTTTATTTTCGAGTTAGTTGTTTTGTTGGGGTCAGTCGTTTTTTTATATTTATTGGTTAATTATCGGTCAAAATGTTAAAGTTTATCACGGAAAAACTAAATCGTTTGGACTCTGATGAAGATAAATTCATTTGTGAGTGATTTTTTTCTTCAAACTCTTTAACATTTTTATTTAAAATGTTACCTGTTATATATTAACATTGTTGATTAAAAACTACGCAGTATTTTTACTCGTTTCCAACTGTAAAATCTGGTTTTATAGGTCATATATTTCGGTTGCTCTTTGCATCGCAATTCATAATTTCGTGTAACAGGCATTCCTCGCATTTTCAAAATTCCATCGTTCTCTTAAAATTTACTTTGTACCTCGCCAGACGATCTAAAAAGGAACTGTAGTGATTGCATATAATTACAGCATCAAAGTGATTTTCTTTGTAAAGTTAACTTCTATATACCACCAAACACATTATCTCTCCTTTTCAGACAGCCATTACTGCGTTGTACGTAATGCAGTCATTACTTACGGTGTTTAGAACATATTTTGTGCATAATTCCAAACTTTACGTTCTTGATCTGCAACACAGGTTGAATAGAAAGGTCAGTGTTACATTTAATAAATCAATACACTGCTTAAAAGCAACCCAAGCGATGAATCCTTTAAGAAAGCTGCTCTGTCTTTTCTGAAACATTTATAAACACAATCCATTATGCATGGTTTACCGATGAAACATTAATATACTATTGACTTTCACAATAAAATGAACGGTATGATCTTACGAAATTTTAAGGAATAATTATGAATAATTTTCTCTCAATAAAACTCCTTTCACTGTTACATTTGCTATCGTTTTCAAACGTTAATATAAAAACGCGAAGGAAAGTTAATATCGAGCAACACATTAAATACAATGAGTTTTTAATCATAATTAAAGATTTCCATATTAAAAGAAGTAGCATGTAGCTAATTATTTCCGTAAATGTTAGTATAAGATTCAACGATTAGTCTTTTTATCTAAGAAGCCAATCCGTATGCGAAAAGGACTTAAATTAGGTAATTACCAAATTTATTGTAAACGTCAGGCACTCTCTATCGCAATATTTACAACAAATGAAATAATAAACCTTCCGCAACGGCGCGATAACATATCACTTAGAATAAATTCGGAAAAAAAACTAATGAAATCCTTTAGATGACGCAAATTAAAGCTCTTTTCTTTTTTCCCCGTGCCACCGTCGCGGAACAGAGAAACAACTCGCGATAGCGACTGATTTATGGCGGCAACATTCCCTCACGGAAGTCCTCCAAAAATATATAAAAAGAGAAACATGAAACCCCATCGCGTCTTAATAAAGAGATAATTTAATCCATAAATCATTAACTTCGTAAAACTATCGATCCATCGCCTCCCCCAATCCCCTTTTAACAAAAAAAAAGCCCCCTCCCGTCCCGTCCGCCCACTTCTCATCTTTCCGACCGAACGTATTTTTTTATCTCAATTTGGCGAAGTAACGTAGTTATCGAGGAAGACAGAACGCGACGGTATGAGGAGTTCTTTTTCGGGAAGTCGATGGAAAGGAGGGAGCGGTGGAAGTCGGGAGTCTGAAAGTGAAAGTTTTAAAACCGAAGCAACTTTCTTTCGCGGGCGAGATTGGTAAGATCCGGGAACTTGTAGGAAGGAAAAAATTGTTGAGAAGAAGAAGAATAGGAACATCGAAAGATACCGACTTCCTGTCTCCCTCTCTTTCTCTCCCTCCCTCCCTCTCTCTCCAGCTCTTTTTCTCCATCTTTTTCTCCTCTATATACATTTCTTCAGCTCTCTACTGTCCCTCTTTATCTGTCCCTCTTTATCAGTCCCGCTCTATCATTCCCGCTTTATCATTTCGTCTTTATCACTCCCTCTCTATAACTCTCTATCTTTCCATCTCTCTCTCTCTCTCTCTATTCCCTGTGTCTTGCTACCGTTCTATCATCCTCTCTCTATCACTATCTTTCTATCTCTCTCTTCCTCTGTCTATTCCCTGTCTCTCAATGCCACTTTATCACCTACTGTATCTCTCTCCCTATCTCTCTTCTCTCTCTCTCTCTTTATTTATCTCCTTCTCTCTAAACCTTCCTATCTCCGTTTCCATCTCCCTCTCTCCTCTCTTGAGACACGAAAAAAACAGGGAATACCTACTTAAAGAGGCAGGGGCAAAAGAGAGAAAGGGAGATAGTTAGGAAGCAGGTATTTCGCTAAGGAAATCGGACAGGTTAACGGAAACAAACAAGTGAACTTCGTCTCTCTCTCTCTCTCTTCCTCAATATCTCTCTATCTCTTTCTCTCTCTCCTTCTGCATTGACGTCGAAAAACGAGTTCGAGCTCGCCTCAGCCACACCTGGCACCTAAAACAGTTTACCCTCTCCTCCTCCTCCCTCTTCCTTCGGAACCCCATCGGGTCAATGGTGTCCTTCGCCGCCAGGAATGCCGGGAATAAAGGAGGTAAGGGGGAGGGAGTGAGGGTTTGCGGAGGGCAGTGAAGGGGCGGCCTTGTTTTGGGGGTTAGGCGGAGGAATTGGTTCGGGGGGAGGGGAGGGGGGGGGGGAAGGGAGGCGGCGGATGAGCAGAGGATTAGGTGGAGAAGAGAAAGCAGAGGCGGATGGACCAGTAAATCTCACCCATTGGAGTGGAGGTGGGGGTCGAATTGGATAGAGGGCGAGAGGGAGGACGCGAAGGGGGGGGGAGAGAGAGATTGCTATAAGAAAGGACGGGGGAAGGGAGGAAGGAGGGAATAGGCGGGAGGAACGGACGAAAGAGGATAGAGGAGGGAGTATGGAAGAGCGGACGGAGAAGGACTAGACTTATAGAGAAGACTAGAGAAGGGACGAAAAGAAAAGGACCGCAATGGTAGAAACGGAAGAATTGGAGAGGATATGGAGAGAGGAGGGCAGAAGAGAGGGGGGAAGGTAGGCAGGAGGGGAAGATGGGGTGCAGTGAGTCCGTTTTCGCTGCGAAGACGTAAATTGCGGTGTCAGGAACGAAGGCACGGAGAGAGAGAGAGAGGAATAGCTTTGCCGGGTCCGGCTGAGGGAAAGGGTGCTGAGCAAGGGAGTCGGAGAGGAATGGGTTGCTGAGTGGAGAGAAGGGGTGGGGGGGAGGGAAGGGAGAGAGGGAGTCGGGAGTGCGGAAGGCCTTCACGTGACTGTGGAGGGTCGCCAGAGAGAGAGAGAGAGAGAGGGTTTCGGAATTAAACAGAATGCTGGGGATGTAATGGAGGGGAAGATGGAGATTAGTTGGGATAATCCAGTGGAGTGTGCGAGGGCTGTAAAAACATACCGTCTTCTTAGTTTTAATGGCGGCGGCTATTGTTGCGGTACAAGCCTAGGAGATAAAAAGAATCAACACATGTGCTGCGCTTGGTTAAGTATCGCTGTCGGATCTCGCGGACGCAGAGATTGTTTGAGCGAAACTGTCGCCTTTTTTAAGTGAATGCCAGTCGGCCTTTTAGTAACGATACGATCTCGACTGCGAAACTAGATGTTTAGAAAAATAACGCGAATATAGGACCATACAATGATGGGTTTAAATCTTCAATTTAAATGAAAATTATTAACTTAATTTTGCGATCTTAATAACGCGAATATTCACTCATTCTGAAAATGACACTTTATCCTGAGTGAAATTTCGTTAGAAAATGTGTTACAACTGCAAATGAAAATAAAACCAGAGCATATATTGATATCTCCGGATATTACTCTTTCAACTTTGACGTAAATTTTCTCATACTTCAGAATTATAGCACAACACTTAAGAACAATCATGATTCTCTGTTCTGAAAATACAATTTTCAGTGTGTGTATATGCGCAAAGTTTTATTAAATTGTCAAAGTAACGTGTAGACGCCAGCGTCGCCAGTCGTATAAATGCCATTACGTTCAACGAGACGAGCAATCACTTTTATTTTCATCCCAAAAGATATTGTAAGTCTCGGGTAAAATATTTTCATTCATTTCGCGCGATAGGATCTTAAGTTGTTTTGTACAGATTAAATTATACAACGTTGAAAGGAGATCCCATTAATGGACCCGAAAAGTCTTAAGTAGCCGAAGACTTTCAAGTTTCCCCTAGCATCCGCTCTATCAAAACGTTCTCTTTCGTGCTACTTGAAATTTCACCCAGACAACAACGCAACAATAGCACGCATCACTCGAGCGTGACGACGAATATCCAAGAGAACCGCACAACATCAGCGGACTGAAGCAACATGAAGCGTTCCATAAGAACACATCGCCCCCTATAAACTTTGAAAACTGCCATATATATATATATATATCTTGATTTTGGCAAAACTCGGATGTTTCTGAGGAAAACACTGTACGAAGAGAGAGAACAAGATGGTTAAATGCAGAGTTTTTGGAGTCTGAATAGCAAAGAAAGCTTGTGGTTTAAGCGTAAAAGACACATACACACACAGTCAAAAACCTCTAAAAATAATGAATTACTATTCGAGGCTATTTCGCTGTATCGCATGCGATTCTCGTTCAGCGAGCTGTTAAATAGCAACTCACATAATTGCGCCCAGAATTAGATTCCTGCGGCCATTATCTCACCATCTTAATACCTCCCTCCCTCCGTCTCTCTCTCTCTCTCTCTTTCTCATCGACCGACAATTCCCTTTCGCCGCCGGATTGCGGTGGTAATAGTCGAAGGGTAAGGAGAGTTTTGGGGGAGGGCGAAGGATTGTTTGAAGGGTTGGATGGAGGTACACGGAGAAAGAGAGAGAGAGAGAAATATGGAGATGGTATTCCCTATAGCGTCCTTCCCTCAGACGTCTGCCCGAATCTGCATCCGCATCGGCTATTTACATTCGCTGCAGTCTCAAACCGCCCTTATTGCTAATTACCCTACGCCCATCTTCTCCTTTTGTCTGTTCCCTCGTGTAAAGTAACCCACTCGCTCGGCCGACCTCCTATATTACCTACCCCACTTGGGTTTATCTTCCAACTTTCTTCCTTTCCCTCTCTCTCTCGCTGCTTCTCTCCTCAACCTCTCGATTTTTTTCCCTCTCTTCTTCCAACCGCTGCAATCTTTCCTTCTCCCTCTCGCCCTCAATTAGTCACACGCCTTCTGCGCCTCCTTCCAATCTCCCCCCCCCCCCCTCTCATTTCGTTTGGTGGCTCTTCCTCCGACTTTTACACGCTCTTCATTATCTCGTCTCTTTACCCTTTTCTTTAAGCTCTACACTCCGCTTCTTTTTGCCGAAGTTTCGCCGAGACTTTTCTCGTTTTTTTATTTTCTTCTCTGCCGTTCATTTAAATTACCCTTTTTTTTAAAAAACTTCACAGGTGTATACGGTTTAGAAACAAGTAACGAGGTCATCGTCGCGAAATTGAGGTGACGCCGTCTCCTCAAATAAAAAAACGGTGGGCCTCGATATTTCGGGGAAATGGTGAACGAAAAATGGAGCATTAATATAAACTCTAAAACTTTTGTTTATACTTTATATGAATATAAAAATATGTGGAAAGAAATGGACATTTATGAGGCATGTATTACAATTTTTTATTTTTCCCATCAATATCAATGATATCGTTAATTTATATTATCTTTGTTTAAGTTTTAAGCTATTCTTACAGGAATTTTTACCTCGTCCTCTATAAACTTATTCTGTTTATCTTTCGGTTTCAATTTTTTTACTTTTCTTTTTCCTTCATTCCCTTGATATAATGTAGCCGTAATAACTTTCCGACGCTTCTTTTCGCAACTTATGTCGCGCCCTTCCATCCTCTCCTGTTTTGTCATCGTTTAACTTTTTCCTCCTCAAAATTTCATACATTTTCCCTCTTTCTTCCCCCGTTTTTCACCCTCTTCCTACCAATATTTTCCTTTCAAACGTCTTACCACCTTATATATATATATATATATATATATATATACTACGGAAGAGGAAAGGTAAGTAAGGATATTTAGGGCAACTAGGTGTTGAAGGAAACTCAGTGAACACTTACCGGAAGTAGAGCCGCTGTGGTGTTGGAGAGACACATTTGTAGAGGTTACAGCTTTCGGGATGATCCCTTCGTCAGCATAAGAGAGAGAGACAACTGATATGGCAGTGACACTGGGGTGAAGATGTGGGGGTGGAAGGGAAGGGAGCGTGGAAAGGTCGGGGATTGGAGGATGTAGAAGGGGGAAGGGGGAGAGGGGAAAGAGAGGGTGGAAAGAAGGAAATATTAACGGATATTGAGGCCGGGAGGAGAGAAAGAGTTTAAGATTTGGATATGGGCCAGTTCCCATTGACGGAGTTGGGGGGCGGAAGCGTCGTCCGGTAGGGCGCGGATGGCCCTCACCGTGAAACAAACATTGAAACTGATTGTGGTTATTCGCATGCACGGCCATGGGTAGCTGTCGTTTAAGACTAACGCTGTTGCGATGGCCGTTCATGCGAATGTTGAGGGAATTGCTGGTGAGTCCGACGTAAAAGGCGGGGCATTGGGTACAGGTTAGTAGGTAGATGACGTTGCGGGTGGTACAGTTGGTAGGGGATGTTATGTGGTAGGTGATGTTGTTGGTGGGGTTTGAGAATGAGTTGGAGGGTGGGTTTATAGGGCATGTTTGACATCGTGGTCTGCGGCAGGGGTGGGACCCTGCAGGGTGCAGAGGAGTGGGTGAAGGGTGTTCTTTTCTCCGCAAGATGTTGGAAAGGTTGGGAGGTCTGCGGAAGGAGAGGATTGGGGGTGTGGGGAAGGAAACCTGGTTGGGGGAAGAAGTGAGGATTGGGTGGGCTGCCTTTAGGATGCTTTTTACGGTATCGTGGATGCCGGGACAGAAGGTGGTGATTAGGGGTAGAGTCGGGGGTTGTGGGGCGGTTGCAGTGTAGATTAGGGGTGCAGGGTGCGACAGCCGTTCGGATTTGGTCCCGAATCAGGTCCGGCGATTAGGGTGAGTTGGGGGGTAGAGTCGGGGGTTGTGGGGCGGTTGCAGTGTAGATTAGGGGTGCAGGGTGCGACAGCCCTTCGGATTTGGTCCCGAATCAGGTCCGGCGGGTATCCGCGTTGGAGGAGAGCATTTTCGAGGACAGAGCAGTACTCGGAAAGGGAGTCTCTGTCCGAGCAGTTTCTCCGTCCTCGGCGGGCTAGGGCGTAGGGGATTGAAGTTTTGGTGTGGAGGGGGTGGCAGCTGTGGAAGTGGAGATATTGAAGGCGGTTGGAAGGTTTTAAATGAACTTTGGTGTGGATTTGGTTCTCTCGGATGGAGAGGTCGACATCCAAGAAGGTGATGCTGGTGGGGGAGGAGTGGTGGGTGAAGGAGAGCGTGGGGTGGGAAGAGAGGCGCTCTAAAAAGGATTGGAGTGAGGCGGGTCCATGTGTCCTAAGAAGGAAATTGTGGTCGATATACCTCAGCCACAGGAGTGGTCTGGGGTGCATGTTGAGGAAACGTTCCTCCCATTCACCTAGGAAGACATTGGCGTATGAGGGCGCCATGCGAGTGCCCATCGCCGTACCTTTTATTTGTGGGTAGTGGCGCCCTACGAAGGTAAAGTTGTTGTTGTAGAGCACCATTTCCGCCAGCTTCGTTAGGAAGTGGGAGGAGGGTCTTGCGTCAGGTGGTCTCGAGTCAAGGGATTTTTTCAGGGCGGACAGTCCATCGTGGTGGGGGATGTTGGTATAAAGGGAGCAGACGTCTATTGTCATGATGGTGTTAGGTGGGAGGGGAGAGATAAATATATATATATACACATACATACATATATACACATACATACATATGTACGTGTGTGTATATATATATATACACACACAAACCGAACTCTGTAATATCCCTCTTAGAACACTCTCTAACCGTGCCAACATTCTCTCCCTATTTTCTTCCCCTCCACCTAATAACCCTCCTTTCCCCCCTCCCCCCCCCCCCCGCTCTCGCTTACTCCTAACGCCTTTGCCTCATCGTCAGTTTTCCAGTCGCTAACCGCGCGAACTTTTGCAGACCGCGCCCCGTTTCTAAAGCCCTCTCTTTCTCTCTCTACCTTTCTCTCACTCTCTTCCCTCCATTCTTCAACCCCTATAGCTCCTCCACTCCACATTTCTCTCCTTCCATCGCTCACGCTATAACCCCTTTCCAACCCGTTACCTCCAACTACTCTCTCCCACACCTACTTCCCCTTTTAAAACCGGTTTCCTCGCCGCCCCTTCCCCCCTCCTTCCAATTACCCGCAACTTCGCGAATGTTTCTCAGTGGAAAGGAGAAATAAAATAACAAGCGAGATTCCCCACACCGTTCCCGGGGAAACTCATTAGGGTATAATTATCGACGTTTAAGCACGCCCGTTTTGACGCAAACAATTTTTTTTCTCGTTTCGCGTTATTTTCCCACGATTTCTTTTTTTTTTAATACCTCGAGCTGCTACATTTTTACTCCTTTTTTTAAATTCCGTCTCTAAAATGGGTAAATAAATATAAAAATTGAAACGCTCCGTCTCCTTTTAGAGAGCCATTTGATATATGGTTCCATTCAGCAAGCTAGAGCTGCTTGCTGTATGGAAGAATAATTTACCTTTTAAACCTTCGAGTGATTTCAATTAGGGAGAGAATTTATTGAAATAACAACCCATAATAGCATCGAACGTCGGTGGAATATTTTTCCAATTTCTGAGGAAATTTGGTTTTTGAGGTCAGACGTACAACTGAAAGGAAGATAATGAAAATCGAAGCATATTTTTTTACCTAAGCTTCCTTGTTTTCCTTTATAATGCTCTGAAAAAAACATACAATCGATCCATTCAACGTTTTCTTTGTATTACAAGAATCAAAATGTAATATCATTTTTCTAGTTAAATGATACACGCCACAATAACAGGCTTAATTGGATGAGCTGAAACATCTACATGTATTAGAAAAAGATAGTTAAAGACTAAATAGTAAACGCCATATTAAAACGCATTCCTATGCTAAATTACGTTAAATATTGTGCGTTCGGCGTGTTTTTCCTTCGGTTTTATTTAAAGAAGCGGGAAACTTGAAACAGCATCAATGCAAAATTATATCCAAAGCAATAAATAAGTAAATCGCCTTTACCTCAAAATTTTTCATCCATCGTCAGGAAAGCAGATTTAAAAAAAAAAAAAAACCAAACAATATCCGTCCACTTTATGCGCCTCGGCTTATCAGCATTTTCCGCCTAACTCAGGGGCGTCAAATTTCTGCGGTTAAACGGCGAGGTGAGTTATTTCTCGAGTGCGGTCATTCATCGCACGATCTCCGAGGACATTTTGCTCAACCGCCTCCCGCAAAGCACCGCACGAATGCCTCGAGAGAGGAGTTATCTTTCCCTCCATCTCGTGTACATCCCACCGGTCATTCTTGACTCCGGAAAATTACTCGGTCAGTTCTTTTCAAGTCCCGTCTTTAAAGCACTCCAGTAAATCCCTTTTCCTCCTCAGACCCTTTTTTTTTATATAGCCGGACGCCTCTCTGAAAAAAAATATAAATAAACTTCCTTCACTCGTGATCGCCTAACATACTCCCCGCAAAAAAAAGTCTTGTAAACACTAAAAAAAAAAAAACGGAGAGTGCCGCGGTCCAACCTACGACGTCACCGCAAAACGACCATTTTTTTACTCTCTCCCCTTCTCGTTTTGCCAACACCGACGTCTCTCTCTCTCGCTCAATTCCTTCCCGATCCTTATCACGTAATCGTGAATTTTGCATGGTTGGCCGGCCACAAAAGGAAGCGTATCCGGAAGGGGGCCGGGAAAGACGGAGGGGGGCGTAAAAGAGAGAAGGGGGAGAGGAAGAGACCAGACCGGACACGACGTGGCGGTAAGAGCGGCGCCCCCCCCCCCCCCCCCCCCCCGCCCTCCGGGCACTTGTGTCAGAGTGTGTGTGTGGGTTATGCATGTGCTGGCGTATGTGTTGTCCGTCAGCGATAATTACGCCGCAGCGGCGAGTGGCACAAACGGACGTTTCCCATGGAGTCCGCCTCCCCCCCCTCCCCTCCTCCCCCGCGAAGTGGTGGTGGTGGTGGCGAGCGCCTTATCTGCGACATCGGAAACCCAACACCCCGAGTAATGAAATGTTGCGCGCATTGCACGAAGTGTTGGCGGCGTCCGGAAAAGGCGAGAGGGTTGTATAGGGAGGGAAGGAGGGAGCGGAGAGGAGGAGGGGGAAGGGAGTTATAGGAGTAGGAAGAGGAGGAGGGGAGGCCTCTTCGCGGACTGCTGTGTCCACACGCTTTAGAGTTCCGGTGCAAAGGAGGATTAATCTTCATAAATGATGGTGAGCTGCCAAAGGATGTGCTTTGGAGAGAGAGAGAGACGCAGAGAAAGAGAGAGAGATATAGAGAGGGGGGAGGGAAATGAGAGTGGCTATTTCGAGGTTCTCCCTTCTGAGTACCGCACTGAATGATATCGCTTTATCGGTTTATAGCTCTAGCCTTCAACGTCAAGAGCTTCCTATCTCTCTCTCTCTCTCTCACTTTCAGCTTTGGAGTGTGGAGTGCGAGTCTGTTCGGCCCTCCCTTTATTTTTTTCGTTGTATTGTATTGTCCGCACGTTGTAGTGTATAAAGAAATTGAGTCCTATTTTTTTGCTATTTTATGGGGAGGTGGCGGAGGACGAAAATGGAATGACGTTTCGAGATCCATTTCGATTTTAATCTTTACGTTCATCCACGTCTGTTTTTTCCCTCCTCCCCAGCTCCCCATCAAATCGCGCCACTCTCATCCTCACCCCACTCTCCCGTCAGCCTCTAACCCCGCCGCGTGCATTAAAAACGTGCGTGTGCCGCTCTAATTGAATTTTATAGGTTTTTGTTTTATCGTGGAGGCTCCTCTGTTATTACTCCCTTGGACATGCTTTTTAGTGATGCTACTCGCTGTTTACGGGGCACTAAAAAATAAAATTTAAAAGGCCGTTCGTTCGCCCGCGGGCGCATTATCTACGCGGAATCACAACGGGGAGTAAAATATTTTTCCGCCGGGTTTTACGCTCTTGCGAGGTATTAGAATAAGCTCCGCGTATATTAGAAACACGCGGAGGGAGTTCGTCCGCCGCGCGTTAAATTTTTAATTGCACGCTTTGCGTGCGTTTGAATCTTTTACCGCATTAAATGTTTTAACGTTTCGCGAACAAACAATAGGTTAAGCAGCCTCTCCATCACGCTGCACAGTTTTGTCACGCGTAATTTTTTAATCATATTAACCAAATGGGAAATACTCGAACCACTATATGAACGTTATTTTCAATTTGAAAAATCTTTTTAGGTGTGCATGTCACAGTTTTTCGATACTCTTAAAGCAAAAAAATAACATTCGCTGTTGATGACTCTCATCATTTCTATCATTTTTAAAGTTTTAAAATTGTGTTCGTTTCGCAGGCACGTGCATCATGCGTCATTTTAATCGTCAAGATTGAAAAAAAAAACGCAACAAATAGTCGAAATTAAAATCGTTATGGACGCAATTTACAGTTCAATGAATGTAGCGCTGGATTTAATTGGTATCCTCTTATCCATCCTCGGCGTAACAAAACGCATCTCTTCATCGCCTTTATTATTATTATTACTAGTATAAAAGTCCGTCAATATGACGGGATACCTTTAATTAACCTTAAAATAGTTGCCTCCCTCCCCCCTCTCTCTTCTCCTCCCTCCCTCCCCCTCCCTTCCATCCCCTCCTTCCCTTCTCCTCCTCCCTCCCTCCACCTCACTCACTCTCTCTGTAAGAAGGGACTATATAGTCTCACAATCAGTTTCGCCCTCAATAAAGTCGTTTGTTTGTCTGTCTGTCTGTCTCCCTCACTCTATCTACCTCCCTTCTTCCCCTCACTCCCCCTCCCTCTCTCCACTCCTTCCCCCTCTTTCCCTCTCCCCCCTTCCCTCCCTCTCTTCTCCCCTCTCCCCCTCCGTTACCATCCCTCTCTCTCCCTTCCTATCTCGTATTAAAAGCATTCAATACACGCTTACATCCATAATAAGGATTGACATAACAATAGAATTTTGAGGTGTAACAATATAATTGGTAGCCAAGGCAACATCTCCTTAAAATGGCAAGATTTCCACAAAATATGTAAAATAAACGTTTAACATGAGAGATTTTGAACTGTAGACGGAAAAAGATGAACAGGATAAGAACCTTTGTAATTTTTCCTTCAAAATGTTTCAGATCCGAAGATCGTAGGTTAAATTCCTTCTAATTTTAATTTCCAAGACAATAAAAGCCTGCAAGCCAAAAAATCGATTTTTACGTGTTACCTTACGGAAAATGAAAATGTCTTCCTTGGAGTCGAACCCAGGACTCTTTTCAAGATTTATTTACCTTAAAATATGTTAATCGAGCATTCCTGCCAAATTTCGAGATTCTATCTCGATTCTTTCTGTAGTTAATGCCATAATTCGCTACCAGAGGCGCGGCCTATGGAATAGCGTGACCAACCAACCAACCAACCAACACACCTGAGCTATTATATCACAAAATTATTATTCGAGCAGCTTATTCAACCACTATGTTAATATCGCGTCGTTATAAAGCGCGACTCACCGAGAGCCCTCCGCGAGCTACATGTTTACCCGACGGGAAAAAAATCAAACTTTGTATTTATCTTCCATCCATAAAAAAATCGAGAGAAAAATAAACACACACATACGCGAGGCACGCCGCATCGTCGTCCCCTGCTAGTCAATCCGCCGCATTACACACATTTCGCGCTATTAATTCACTTCTCGCATGATCGTGCTAAACGCAGCGGAAACTACCGTTCCTTTGCGTTCGTCAAATGCGTTTTCGTTTCGGGGGAGGGGAGAGGCAAACCGAGAAAGAGATACGAGAAAAGTGATTGGCAGAGTAAGGGGAGGTTGGCGCGTGCTGACGTGAATACGGATTGATTATGAAGATTAAATAACCTAAAAAAAATAAAAGGCCACCCGATTCCGCTCGAAGAGGGAGATAGAGCGAGGAACGTCGCCAAAACCATGAATGTTTCGTCGCCAATTTTTTTAAATTTCTTTTAAACCTATACAATTGCCACGTCTTCCTTCCTCCCCTCTCTCTCTCTCTCTCTCTCTCTCTCTCTTTCCCTGTCTCTCTCTCCATACCTTCCGGATTTTATCGTTATCTTTCACTGCATCTCCATAATTCTCTTTCTACCTTCCATATTTCGAATCTTCCCCCCCCCCCTCCCTCTATCTCCTTCCTCTACCTTCTTCTACCTCCTTCCCTCTCCACTTCTCTATCTCACCCTCTCTCCCCTCCTTCATTCCTCCCCTCTCTCTCTCTCTCTTCCTCTCCATCGCTATCTCCCTCCTCTCCCCATTTCACTCCCCATCACACCTTTCTCTCCACCTCTATCCCTAACCCGTCTACCTCCCACTCTCTCTCTCCTTTCTCTCACCTTTCTCCCTCTCTCTCTCTCTCGACCCTCCTCTCACAGGCTTAACCAAACGTCCTGCCTTTATTTCTGTCGGGCTCGGGGACATCATTCGTTTTTAACGGCCCCAATGATTTCATTTCGATGGCCAATTTTTTTTTTTTTGACTGTTCCCTTTCCCCCCGCTCCCTCTTTTCGCTCGCCACCTCTCTCTCTCTCTCTATTTCTGTTCCTCCTTCCATTTTCTCCTCTCCGCTTTTTCATGTCGCTTTTTGGGGAAGTGGCGGGCAATGAAATCGCTTGTCGGTCTCTGGCGGTTACTTTTTGCGACTCTCTCTCCCTCTCACTCCGAGTCGGACGACATCGATCTTCCGGTTCATGGCTTACATCCCACGCTTCATTTGACGTCCGCGGGGATCGGGCGAAAATAACGAAACGGCTGGAATGAATACGCGCTCGCCCGGTATTATCCAAGATAAAGCGAGAAAATAGCCGACAGCTAACGTATTAGCCGATATGGATTTATAAACGCTCCGTACGCCGGCTTGGATGCGCCTTTGAGCGTGTTTTCCGACCGAAAATAAACGACGCCTATTTAGCGGTCGCGGTGCAAGTTTTCAGTGATGCATTTGTTTGTTAAATGCGGGGAAATTAGTTAGCTAATGTTCTGTACTAACAAGCTTTACTGCGCCGCTCTAAAACGTCCATTCTCGATTTTTCTTTAAACATTGTTATCGGGTTTAACATTGAAGGCAATATGTAGCTATAGAGTTTAATATTTACAACTAATATCTCATCCGCTGCTGTAAATTAATTTTTTTTGCGATTGTTTGTGACTAACTCCAAGTTCACCTCATATTCGCTACATAAATTATAACCTTACCTCTCGTATTGCATTTGCAATTCCGATTCAACACGACGGAATTTTCCCGCTAACATCGGAATGTTTGATGCAGTCGTGATCTTCCTATCACTTCCCGTTGCGTCATTTCCTGAACATCGGCTATATAGCGGTAATAGGATAAGCCGCTCATTAATAAAATGGAGGACAATTAAGGAGATTAATCGTGACAGATGGACATTGACAGCAATTATTCGAGGCCATTTTGTGGCCGACTGTATTAGATTATCATGGTAGCTGGTAGGTTTCCTACTTTGAACTCGATGCAAAAAGAGAATCGTGCGATGAGATGCTTCAAATAGGGGGGGGGGGGAGGTGTGTACGTTCCTATCACTTCCAAAAATCGCGTAATTTAAGGAACTTTTTCCCAGTGGACCTTTCGTTTCTAAAATGTTAACGTTAATCAAATCAGGAGAGCGAATGTAGAGGAAACTCTATTTATGGCCCGAGGTTTTGAAGTCAAATGTTCCGGAAGAAAACACAATCGGAAGCGAGAGTAAATGCGGAGCGAGGCGTTTTTATTTTATTTTTATTTTTCATTCTTTCTCGGTCTCTCGGAAGCTGGAAAACGGGGGAAAGAGAAATGATGAGTGAAGCGAGAGAGACTAAGGATCAACCTTTGACTTCCGCCCGACCCTGCAGACTCTCGACCCTAATCTTTTGTTACGGCGTCAGGTAAAGCGTTAGTTACGATTCGCCCTTATTTTTCCACTCTTCCTAAAACCGTCGCCGTTCACAGAAAGGGAAGAAGCCGTAAACGCTAAGAGACTCGTCCCGTTTTGTGCGCGTGCGTGTGCCACGGAGGCGTTAAATTGAACTGCTTTTGTCTTTTCGAGATAACGTTCTTTGATGCGTGAGGAGCCTATCCGCCAAAACTATTTTTCCGCTCCGAAGATCTTGATCCTGATGCCTTGGCAACCTTAAACAAGTTTTGATAATGTGTTTTCCTCGTCTTTGGAGAAACGGTATGATTAATTTTACCTGGGATCTAAAGTCGGTAAATGTGGGTTTAGGGTTTATTTGAGGCTAGACAAAGTGTTCTTCCATTTAAACCTTACGCAGCGTTTTTCACACTTCACGTAATAAATGCTGTAGCATTTATTATTAAGACCTTTTAATTACTGTTATCTTTAATTTAAAACCCGTATGTTTACATGTTTTTGTAACCGTCGCAGATAATTACATTTAAGATTATAATTTTGGTAACTTAAAAAATTTATAATTCTATAATCTCCAAGGTAAGATAAGAAGGTAATTTTTCCACCTTTTTGTTGTTTTTATGATTGAAAAAACTATAAATATGGTAAACCGTACATTGCGTTATAAATGGAAGAGTTTTATGCGTTGAATTAATTCATAAAGTCTATGTTACAAGGGTTTTAAACAGTTCGAAAAATAATATTCTCAGATGGCAGACATTCATAAAAAAATCTTTGTCGTATTAGTAATAAAAGTGATCTTTCATAATAGCCTGAAAATTCTAGACTTGGATTATACTAGGTTGTTGTCGTATTTAAAACATCTTGCGAGGATAAATTAATTAATTATTTTTATTCAGAATACATCCGAGTCTCTAATTGTTAGCTATTTCATCAAATGTAAATCCATGGTTACATATAGTCCCTTAATATCTAATATAGGTACTAGTATGGGATGTATGAACATGCCGAAAAATATAAGCTTCTGAGTATTACCGCACATGAGACTTAATCATTAATGCATAAGATTATATAATCAAAGGAAAGTATTTGATACAAATTTTAAATATAACTTAAAGCAATATTTATTAATAGCAAGTAATTTTTAAAAAGTGATTGCAATTTGACAGTTTTAATTATGACAGCATAATATACATCATATAATTGCAGTATTCATTCATTCGCTGAGTACTTAAAGCAAGGAAAGAATTATTAATGTGAATGTATAAAGTACAAAATATTCCGCTGATGCACTTTATATGACGTCCAATACAATAGTTGTCCTACTTTCGTGGTCCGAACGCAAGAAATCAATATATTTTGTATGATAAAAGTGAATGATGAAAATGAAACTCACCACTGCCGCAGTCTTCCATTACATACCGTATAATTTTACAATAACAACGGGCGCACATTTTTAGTTGCCTCTTTCATGCTGTAAAACACAATTAAAAAATCTGATGTGGCCAACACATGACTTTCTCCATATTCTCCATATATTTCAATTATTATGAATAGCATTATAAGGCAAAATTATTATTTCGTATCGTAAAAGAATACCATCGTCCTTGTTGCCGTAAATTACGTATATTTTTAATGTTTACAGAATTCTCCGCTACATGGTGTTGGTAATTCTAATGATAACATTGCTTTAATTTCTGGTCCTTTCTGGGCATTTTTTCATCGTCAAAGATATATATTTTGAAAAAAATCTGATGTGGCCAACACATGACTTTCTCCATATTTGGGGTATAGATATTTAAATTATTATGAATAGCATTATGAGGCAAAATTATTATTTCGTATCGTAAAAGAATACAGTCCTTCTTATTGCCGTAAATTAGGTATATTTTGAATGTTTACAGAATTCCGGTGAATTGGCACTGTATACTGAAAATTAAGAAAAACGTTGAACATCTCCGAAGTGGATGGTTCTACGAAAATTTGTTTCAAACAAAAGTTGTAAAAAAGATTGTTCTCTAAAACTTTGATCCTTACGAAGATTACCAATAACGATGTTTTTAAGGATATATTTAACGGAAACCGAAAAACCGGTTATTTATAAATAACTCCTAAACAATAACTCCTATAGAAAATTGTTTCAAATAAAAACTGTAGGAAATTACATTCTCTATAACTTTGGTACAGAATTGTATATACAATAATGATGTTCTAACGAAGAAATATCGCAAAAACCGAATCGGGTTTCGAATAAACCTCGACTTCCGGTTAACCGTTAGTGTCCAAAAACTAATCAGTTCTTTGTACTCATGCTAAAGTGTTATATATGAAGTTTGGTAACGATATGGCACGTACTTTTTGAGTTAGAGCGCCCACAATCACATACACACACACAGACATCATTCCGAAAATAGTCTAAACGTGTTCTAGGGACCTCAAAACGTGTATTTCCGTTGAAATCTCGAAGTCGATTTTTTTCATGAATACAATACTTTCACATTACTACGTATGGAGAAAGTAAAAACTGCTAGAGCGCTTATTTGTACGAGAGGGTGATTACACATTTCATTTTTTGGTCGAATAATTTGTCCAAAAATAAATATAAAGATTAACACCGACATAATGAATTATTAAAACATTTTACATATATTTTCATTAGTTTACGGTCGAAAGCAAATGTAGTCTCAGATCCTTGGGTATCTTGAATTTTTTCACCAAGCAGGATGTCCAACTAAAACTAATTGTAAAAGCCGATCAAGTATCATTTTATGCCTTAATTATATATACAAAAGCAATTCACAACGTGAAGATCTCCCAGGAAGTACTATTCGGAGGAGTAGAATACAACATATACTCCTATCGAGAAAAGAGAGAGTTTGGAACTGGGTCAAGTGATAACCACCTTTTCATGGCTGTTTGAGCCACCTAATTTATCAACTCGAATTGGTCCGACCTGGACCGTTGGCGCGTGAATTGGCCAGGAACGGTACGCGAGTTTTTAAACACACCGGCGGCGGCGCTGTTCGACTCCAATTCCCTCGCTATCCCGCCCGCACGAACAAATAGAGTTCGCTTCTCGATGTTTTTCGGAATGAAAATCGGCCAATCCTATCACGATTCGTCCAAAACTCTTCCCCGCCTCTTCCCTTCCCTGGAAAAAAATCTTTCCCGGTCTCCTGCTACCTCCAATTTCCTAGCGGCTGTTCCCTTCGTGTTTACGGGCCACGGACAGTCAGCATCGGCAGCTGCGTGATTGACAGCTCGGAAAGGGAGGAGTCCGTGGGGGCGGAGGAGAGGAGGCAGGCGGGGAGAAGCCGTGGTGAAGGGGATAAGGTGAGCGGACGGAGGGGAAAGCGAGGGGCGTACCTGATAGGAATAAATAAAAATAGCGCAAGGCGGTTCGCCATCTGCTCTGTGCGTATATCGGCCGTGTTATCATGCCCGTTTGATGTTCACCAGACCCTCCCATAATGGCTTTGCGATACCAGCCGAGAGAGAGAGAGAGGAAGAGTGAGGGCGAGAGAGAATATTTGTATGAATTTCCCCTCTCTCTTTTTCTCATTTGTTCGCTCACATTGTGGACTTTTTTGAAATGTGATTTTAGGGCGGAGTTTTTTTTTTCCGCTGATTTTTTTTATTCCTTTAGTTATTATTGTTAAAAGGGACAGTAACAAATATTGATAGAAGTTAGGCATACGAGAAAAGACACGAAATATTTACTTGAATTCAAATTTACACTGTTTTGTTTTGTAATCAAAATTAATTGAAACGCGCCATGAAAACCCGTATTTCATTCAGGTACTTTTAACCAAAATTAATTGGAAAGCGTTTACGGGAGAAATATAACTCAGTGCAATGAAATAAATTAATTATGCTTCGTATTTTGGGTTGTAAAGGTTCGACTGTGTTAATATGGTGCGTGCGTGCGCGCGTGTGTGTGTGCATGCGTGATTGTGCGTGCGTGTGTGTGTAAGCGCGTTTGTTTGTACATATATGTTGCCATAAATAAAATTCTAGCCTTCGCATTAGATATTGGATTAAGTCAATGGAATTTTTATGCTTTCAGTTAATTTCACCATAGATTTTTTATAATGTGTTTGTAAGAAAAGTGTCCAAAAGTCTACATGGATCGATAACGCTTTATTATTTGTCTCTTGCAGGTGATTGCGATGAGCCGCTTGGAATGGAATCTGGAGCAATCCCTGATTCAGCCATTACAGCCAGCTCATCTTACGTTCCGAACGTTGGACCTCACAATGGAAGGTAAGAATAAATTTATCTCCGAGGGGATATTCGAAAATTTTCAACTCTAGTTCAAATCTTATTCGTAAAAACGTATTCAAAAAGTATTTGTGTACTTTACGCTTCAAAAATTCTAACTCATGCGCTTTCTTAGTACAGCTTTTATCGAAGCTCTCACTAATTTAAAATATTTTTAAAGACTTAAAACTTCCATAAAAAATATTATTTCCGCGTAATCTGGTACCTCCATCTCAGATTAATATTATAGCACTCTTGAAAATGAGACCCCTTTTATTACACAATCATCCGGAGAAATGTTAGCGTTAATTTCTTAAGAGCACTTAAATAGAGTTTATGGGCAAAATTCTGTAGGCTGCTGTCCTATTTTGGCCATCAATTTGTCATATTTTTTACTTCTAAAAATTATTGTATGTATTCAGAAATATTAATAAATAATGAAATAATTTTTACCGATTTTACGCTATTACTTCCTCGATCTTCAGTTATCACATTAAAGTTATCTTAATGTATGATATTTTGCCTTAACAAAATTACGTTTATGCCGATGTCAGCCGCAATGCAATTTCACCTTCACAAGACAACATAAATCCCATTTTTAATGAAACCTATAATTTAAATTTTCAATAAATCGAGATGAGGTAATTTTTATTGCGCAAATTGTACTGCTTTTTGCGTAAAATCTAACTATGCCCTCTATTTTTATTTTATTTCTGTGACTTTACCGAGGAAAAATTCCTAATGTACAGTATTAATCGTTCAAACGTTCATGGTAATCGTTTTTATTTACTTTGCGTGACAATCAATAGTTACGCAAAAATTTGAAAAGTCAGATAATTTGAGATAGGTATGCGCAAATAAAGAAATATATTAAATATATATATATATATATATATAATTCATATAAACTCATTTTTTCTTTTTCTATATATTTTTTTGCTTAACGTGACACTTTTTTTTTAAATCTTTGTTCCAGTAATTTACTTCAACTTGTTACCGACTTAATGACATTTCGGCTAGCGGTAATCATGGCTTCCGTTTCAAAAGAAACCGAAAACGCACGGCTAATAATCCAAAATACCTTTCTCGTCTGTTTTATCAGGCTCAGAGTGGAACGCAACGGCGGAGCGTGGTGCCCTAGGCAGCAGGTTGAGCGAGGCGTCCGCGAGTATCTTGAGATCGACCTCGGGGAGACGCGTGTCATAACCGGCGTGCAAACTCAGGGACGCTTCGACAGAGGGCGAGGCCAAGAGTACGCCGAAGAATACACTATCGAATATTGGCGTCCGGGGCTACCAGAATGGAAGCAATACAGCCGCTGGGACGGAAAACAGGTGAGCAGCAACAACTTTGTTTAAAATCAACCGGAAATTCTAGCGGACCAAATTATCGTTCTACTCTTCCGAATAATATTCGCTTTTACGTACTGCGTTTCGAAATTAAATAGGACGCTTTTTTATTTTGGAGCGTTCGGAATTCAGAGATGCCATTAATGCGACCGGAAATTCCGTCTGTGATGATATTTTTTTAATTAAAGAGGACAATGAAAGACTAATTGGTTATTTCTATTTTAACTATTTCGTTGTCACCGGAATTAATTCGGCGAGATTTAATTATTAATACGCAAAAACTCCGACTGGAATTATGAATTTAATTGCATGGCCAGCATACAGCGCATCGACGGCTAAATGGCAGATTTTACGGGCGACAGCAGTCATTATATATTTATTGTTTTTACCGCGTGTTTACTACCACCTATAATTTCGTTCGAATGTAACCAAAATTCGTTTACATCTGATATACTACCAAAGGGCAGTTTCAGCGTGATATATAATCCACTTAAACTCTTGTTTAACTCTGTAGATTAAACGTTGAAATTTATCCTAGCATCATATAAATAAAAGCCTTAGTCTGTAGCAAACGTTGTGTGTAATGCTTCTTGAAGCTTGATTCTCGCAAACGACTTAACCGAATTTGATGAAATTTTCAGGATAGCATTATGATATAATAACAAAACGTTATAATAACAAAACGTTATAATAACAAAACGTTATAATAACAAAACGTTATAATAACAAAACGTTTTAATGTATCGAACTCGAGATGAAAGACCCGGGTTCGATTCCAGGGGATAATTTCCATTTCCCATAAGGTAACACGTAAAAATGGACATTTCGACATGCAGGCTTTCATCCTTTTTTAGATTAATATTATAAAGAATTGGCCCACAATCTTCGAATATAAACTATTTTTCATTATAAAGTTTCTTATTCATTTCATCTTTTTTTCCGCCTGCAGTTCGAAATCGCTCAATTTAAACGTTTAATTAACACAGTTTGAGAAAATCTTACCATTTTTAGCGGGATGTTACCTTACCTACCTATTCCATTGTTAGACCTCGATATCATATTGTTACTAGTGTAATTCCCGTTGAAATACAACGGAAGAATTATAGATATATTGATTATTAATATTTGCATTTAAATATAAAACAATGAGAAAATAGCCTGACCGTCTTCTGAAAGCTCCTAGCAGTTATAATAACTGCCGCAAGGTGGCAGCACCAATCGATGAGTTGAAATCTTATTTGCAAAGACAGACAAAAAGACAGAAACTGAATTTTTTTTTTAAATTTCAATCCTTATGGTATAAACGTGCTTTGAATTCTTTTAATAGGAGATGGAGAGAGAGTGGGGGAGAGGGAGGGGGAGAGATGGGGAGAGAGAGGGAGGGAGGGGGAAACGATTTTCAAGGCAGTTGTTTCTTATGTTAATATGATCTCCCTAAATAGTTCGTATCTTTCCTCCTGTCATTTTTGACGGGCTATACACTAGTTTATTATATTTACATTACGTTTCTATGATACGTTCGTTTATAATTTTACCAACAATTTCAGTAAATTGAAGATACAATGCCTTTTGAACGAACCACTAATTCCTTAATGTAATTATTTCTTCACTTTACAGGAAACGCTTTTAATCCTAATGGATTTCATTGAATAAAATATTAAACTCTACCGCAATGAGTGTTTATAATATTGCATCATAATCGTCATTGTTAACAGGCACGCCTACACATCAGTAGTTTTCGAGTATAAAATCGATGGAATGAATATTCAAGCAGCTGAGTATATTAAATATTAAGGATTAACCATTTGTCGCGACTTTCATGCGCAGAATAGTACGAAATAGTATAGAAAAAGTACACGGGATCCGTATGATAAGTGCCATTTAATTCAATCAGAAAAGTTACAATGCAGAGCAGCCAGATTCCTAAAAGAAAGTATGAATACAAGGAAAGTATCACAGGATTTTTGTGGGGTTAGGGATGGGTATAATAATAATAATAATATATTTTATTTACGGGCATCAGCCCTATTTTTAGTAAATAAATACGTTACTCATATAAATGAGATTATTACAATACAAGCTTTAGAAAACATACAATTTTACAAGTAACTTAAAAATTAAAATTAAATTACATATATTATAATAAAATCCATCCTGTGACTACTTCACAGCACATATGGTTATACAGTACAGTAAAATTGAACAAAATTATATATAGTTGGAATAATACTGCACTCTGTTCTTACTTCACAACACATATTGTTTTACCACTTTCTTAAATTTTGTATGGGAATCACTAAAAATATCAAGGTTTTTACAATGGAAGACCGCAGACTCAAATCAAAATTAAAGCTCTTGGAGATATATGAAGGAGGTTTCAGGAATAATTGAAGCACCGACATACATAGGTAGAGAAGATCGTGAAGACGAAACACGTGAGAGCGATTGTAGAACAGAGCGTTATCGAGTCTCGTTTTTTCGGAGGGCAATACAAGATCATAACAGGAAATTCAAACCAGCGATAGATAACTGTTAGGTAAGCTTTGGTGCATTGCGCTCCATGCTACCCACAGTGGCGTAGTAAGCTCTCACGGGGCCCCCGTGCATAATTCGTTTTTAGGGCCCCTATCATTGATTTTATTATGAAAGATATCATATGTCAGGGTTGTACCCTTTGGCTGGGGGGCCCGGTCTATTGCACTGGTTCTCTACACGTACGCTATGCCTCTGGCCACCCACCAATTTGGCGAATTTCAGGATAACATGTTGTGTTGCGTGATTTTGTATTACATCGCATTATGTGACTCGACATTATCCTATTCTCCACAGCCTTCAATTCATGTTACATATTATTCCCTCTCAAGTCGTCTATCAGCTGAAACATTATCCTTTCTATTACCTGAAAATATTCCTTCAATCTCTAGTCATATAGTTCCTCCTCGGGAAATGACCGACCAAGTTCGCCTTGCTCTTTTCCAATACATATTTATTTTATCTATCTCTTCCATTCTTCTTTTTTGCTCCGATCCGCCGATTTTAAGCATTCTTTTCTACGGACAAATTTCCAAAATTTCATTAATATTATTACTCATTAAATAATAAATGAAACAGTGCACAAACTTTTATTTGTTTTATCTATCCAAGTGATCATAATGTTCTAAGGAATTACTTGTGTTGAATTCTGAAAATTTTACACCATATCAAGAAATCGAGTGCTGTCATATATCAAAACACTTTAAACTTAAACAATCAACCCAGCGGAAGAAAACGCTTCATGGGCATGCAAACAAATTACACTCGGCTAAATATATACATTAGAGATCAGAGCGAATCCTCCGCGGATCCATTTTCATCCATTTCGAATCCACTAAAGCTTTCAAAGCCTTAAGATTCCCGGCGCGTCGAAGAGAGGAATGAAAGAGAACTCCACTTCTCTTCGTATCCCGAGGAATAAAAAAAGAAAAACAAACGTTTAGTAGCCTTTTTCCATCACTAAAACAGCCCACACGTGGCTCCTCTTGTGAGCCAAAAAAAAGGAAAAATAATGTAAAGCCAGTCATCACTATGTTGCCGTAGATACGTTGAGCATTAACGCAAGAGATACATAACGGCGAATGCGGCGATAGTTCGGGGAAAAAACATGTTATTAATGTCGTACCGACCACTTCGCCTCGTCTCCCCCCGAACGCCATCTTTTTTTCCCGTTTTTTTTATTTGAAAGCATTTTTGTTTACCGAATCTGTACGTACGATCTTAAAAACCGTTGCGCACGATAGGCGGGATGTTGGGTGATAAATGGGGAGGGCATCGTGTACGGCAGTTTTCCTCCACCCTCCTCGCCGACGGAGCGCTCGCGTAGACTATTGAATACGACCTGCGTGATACGAAAGACACGCCCCTCTTTTTGATAAGCGCCTTTGGACTGTGTGCGGGGAGTTTTAGATGGTTTCCAAAGGGAGGGGGGGGAGGGGTGGGTGGTTGCTAAGGGAGAGTCGGTAGGGAGAGAGGGGTATTTACGGGGTAAGATACACGGGTAGGAGTTTGAGGGTTTTCTGGCGCGTGGGTGTTGAGGAAGGAGGGCGGTAAAGTGGGGAGGTTTTAAAAAGAAAAATATCTTGGTATGGGGCGAAGTACAGGAAATGAAGATTCTGTGAATCAAGTGGGTAGAGTGGGAGGGGGAAAAATGGAGAAGGAATGTTATCAAGAGAGAGGGAGGGGGGAGGGGGGGGGGTGGAAGAGAGGGGGGTGGAAGAGAGGGTGATGGAAAAATAATACGAGGCCATAAAGGTGAGAGAGGGAGAGAGAGAACGAAAAATAAACAGGGAATAGGACAATTTGATGTGAACTCTGGTTTTTTTTCTAAAAACCAGAGATATTTTTATGTCGGTGAGATGTTTGCCAAGGCCTATCCAAAAGATGATGCGTCATGTTTCACGAACAAATTTAGCAGTGAGCCAGCTTTATCGCAAACCTAAAACAAAAAATTTTCTTTTTAATCGACCCATCGATAATGTTCCTCTGCCTATCGACAAGTTTCCGTCGGATTCCTTCAAATAATGAAAACGAGCACGAAATTTAAATGCTTGGTAATGAGTCGGAAGCTGGAAAATATTTTATTTCGTTTAATAGTTTCGTCTTAAGTTATCCACCCATCCTAAATATCATCAAGCTCTTAAGAATTTGAACGAATAAATAATAGATTTTTAGAAAGTAGCGCAGATGGAAAAATTGGTTCCAATTAGGAAAATTACAGTGAAATTCAGTTGTATTATTTTTAATTGAGCGCCTCGGGAACATTGCTGTTTGACCATCGCGAAATGTAGAACTGGGTAAATTTCCTTTCCCAGCGGTATCCAAAATGCGATTAATTAAGCACCCCCCAAAAAATCCACCGAGAGTATTATCTTCCGCTCGAAAAGTTTGCTCGTGGAAGGAAATTGGATCTGCGAAAGCGAAAAAAGGAATCATATAAAATTGGAACGGAATTTTTAAACTGCGAAGGACATCAGGCAAATTATTTTAACCCTACCACTTCAAACAGTACGTTCATCGTCTCTTCCTCTCCCACGAATTCTTCATTTTATGCGGCGTTTGTATTTTTCGCCTCTTGGATCATTCGCCGAGGCAAACACCGGAGTAGATGCTAATGAATCCGCGAGAAAAAAGAAACGCTACCCGTATCAAAAAAAATCCAGGAAACTCGCTCTCACTTCTTCCGACTGAAAAGTTGAGCGATTGCCGTCAGAAAAAAAAAAAAAAAACGAAAATATAAAACGGGCGAGAAAGAGGGACGAATTCGTGATTGAGACGGGAGTCCAGGCGCAGCAGCGGCTTGATAAAAAAAAAATGACGGGAAAAAATGGGATAGAAAAAAATGAGGATCGCGGGGCTCGCATTTTTTTCCCTTAACGGCGGGTGGGTGGAGCTGATTGTGTGATTCTCCTCCGTTGCAGGTTTCCTCTTTCCCTCCCTCGAATAGCGCACGCCCTGCACTCGCGTGTGTGGCATGCTAACCTTTAATTCCATTACATCAATTGATGTCAGCGTATCGTGTAATTTATCCCGTGCCTTTCCTTGGCGCGCAGTTTTTTCCCCAATTTGAACGTCCTGTTTTTATTCCGAATCGTTTCCCCTCCATCATCTTAAGAGCATCCATGAATCAAGCGAAAATGGAGGAAAATGCAATGGATCTTCCTGTAAATTGTAGCTTAGCTGATGGCTGAGATATGGTTTCAAGGCGGTTTTCGGAGGAATAAAAACCGCCCTGAATATATGGGACTAAATAACTGATGACCCGTATTAAATCCACTCTTCTCAGTGGTACGCGTCTTCAAGTCATGACCCCAAGAATGACAAGTTTCAAATTGGTGCTCTTCTTCCTTCACTTTATTGTTTTTTTTGGGAGTGTCATCGAGGTAGTTTAAAAATGAATATATCCTCGTCATTCAACAGTAGCTTTACAAATTTAAATTAATATTTCACGGTAGAAAATGTAAAAATGTCACTCTGTTCTCTTTTCCGTGATATAATTTAAGATGCCCTTTGTGATCATATAAGACGCACTAGTTTGCACGATAGATTAAATAATACTGCCGCTGAATTTTAATTCAATACCTGCATATTTGGAAAATTGTTCTCTCCGCATATTTTCATCCGTTTATTCTACAAAGAAATTGTGTAGAGACCGAAAAATCTGAGCTGTATCTTCTGCGTCCCACGCCGCTAATAAATATATTCCAAATTTCGCACAGATGCGTCTCCGCCTTTCAAGAGTCATTTTTCTCTCCTTGAGGGGATTTCAGGATTTCAGTTAGAAAAAAATGTGATTTTTAGGACTGCAGCTGAAAATACACCTTTTCCATTGCTTAATAAACAGATGGCTTGCGTCATTTTTCGGCGAGTAGATTCTTGAAGATTCTTTCGTAGAAGAGTTGCAGAAAATAACGGGAATGTCTATCTCTCGCGAAAAAACTGAAAGGAGTCCAACGTTAACATTTTTAAGGAGTTGCGCGAATTTGTCACAGCTGGAGTTCAGCAAATAACGTAGGGAATATTTTACTAATCGGATCCAAGTTCTCTATTTCTGGATAGGTTCATTCTTCGGAAGCTTTAATTTTACAAGTCTTCTTTAACGAGCACTAATTGGTAGTTTAAATCCTTTAGAAAAAATAAATTATTTTCTTCAATAATAAAACTCGAAATTAAAGTTGAAGATTTTGTTTTTCATAAAATTTTAATAATTTGTAAGCGATAATGCTTGAATTTTTTCTTTACTATCACCACGATAAAATCAACATACAGGTAAATAATTGGAATTTATTTTTAATGATATAATGCTCAAATCGACTAAACAGGTCTTTACAATAACTTAAAAATGTATAGAAAAACCATACATTTATTTCTGCTATAAAGAAGCCGTCATCAGTGATGATTGAGCAGTATTTCATTCTAGAATCTGCTATTGTTTTCATCGTTGATTCCAAAATGCGCATTTGGTTTCTCTACCTTTTTATTTCTACCGGAAAGATTTAATTGGTCAATTTCGTTTCAGCCATAACTTGACCTCGATGCATATTTCTCTTTTGGCCTATCAAACCTCTCAAAGCGTAATTTTTTGATTCTTTAAGATGGCTTAAGAAAATCAAATATACCTGTGCATGCGTACAAAGCTTAATATTAGGCTAATTATATTTTTTAAATGCAAGAATGTCCTATAAAGGCTAGTTTTTCTTTCCTTTTGAAGAATTTCTATCAAATTGATCACAAGATATTAGTTCTAATTTAGAAAAAATACAATGCAGGATAAGCATAGTAAAAATCTACAACAGAAATTTATGCGTTTTCGATCCAAATTACTGAAATTTGGTTAAATTTTCTCTCCTTTCTTCAAAAAATTCCTCGTCCAAATACCTCCGACGCTATTTTGGGAAAGCTCCAAACTGTCTTACTGAGCTTTTATATAGGTTTTTTTTTAACGAGAGAACTATCTCAACAAAAACTTCGCCACAGAATTTATCTTTTGCACCGTTTAAGAAAATAACATCGGGTGAAAATTGGGCGAGAGAGAGAGAGAGAGAGCGAGCGATATAAAAAAATAATAATAGCCAAAACATTTCACTCGACCACTTTGGCCATTTACGGAGTTATCTAATCTTTTTTTCACGCTGACAACGCCAATCCCCTTAAACACTTCTGCTTTATCTCTAACCTCGACCTTAAGCGACAGCAAGTATAAAAGGATCGCCATTCACGACATCGGAAATTACTCCAGGGTTGGTGGATGATAAAGCGAGAACTCCCTCCTTCCAACGACCTTAAAACTCTCCAAGTTATTCGAAAACTCGGATCGTTTCGCCGCATCGTTCCAAGTAAGAGGTTAAAAGAATGTGTGCGTGTGTGTGTGTGCGTACTCGTATATATATAAAAAAGCGCACTTTTTTGGTTGATGGGTTAAAAAAGAGATCTCGCCTTGGGAGGGAATATCGCCGGTGACGATGGGATCCCATCCGATCAACGATACCACGTAAAGCATCGCCTTACCACTCTCCCTCTCTCTAGAAGAGGGACGAAATGAACATTCCCCCCCTCTCTTCCACGATCCCATGGGGTGAGGATGAAGCATGGAGTTCACCTTCCCTTAGGTACCTACCTCACCCTGCTACCCTCACAATGACGACGTCAAAATGGCACCAACCCAACCCCCTTCATTCTCCGAACTCTTAGCACCCCCCCTGCGTTATCTGGTTCTCCTCTTTCTCCCCCGTGTACCGAGGGTCACACACACACACCCTGTGGATGATCATATTGCCCTTCTCCTCCTCCTCCTCATATCTTTCACGGATACTCTTTCTCTTCCCCCAGTCTCTCTCACGCTCTCGTCCGTGATTCCAGAAAAGGCTTCCAGGCCCCATTCGCAGGCACTATCATGGAAGCCGTGATGTTCGAAAATTTCCACAGGCGCTACTACGTACCTGAAATCCCATCTCCCTTGATCGAGTTATCCTACCTGCGAAAATCACTAAAAACTTCTCCTCGCCTCGTCACCTTTCGCATTTCTTCCCTCTCTCTCTGTCTGTCTTTCTTTCTTTCGTCGCATCGCTGTATTTTTTTTGTTAGCATCATTTTATCTCTCCCCCCCCCCCCTCCCCCTATCCGTTCCCTTCTCCATCCAACTTTACTCATTCAACAGTTTCCCAGACTTCTCTCTCTGATTCGCTTTTTTTCCCCTACTCCCTCCGTACGTACGCACTTGCTTGAGCTTGTTTCCGCTCTTATTTTGCAAACCTCGTAAGTGATGCGAAGAAAGTTTCGGAGAGGGTTTTTTCCCCCGCCACCTTTTGTTTTTTTGAGGCCTGTTTGGGTTTTACGGGTCGCTACTTTATTCCCGCGTGCACGAGGCAGCTCACGGTCTTTACTTTGTTGACCAAGCCTTGAATAATTAATTCGTGCAGAATTTACGCAGTTATCTTTAAGGATAAGGGAGTTTCATCGATTCTTGAAAATAATTTTCTTCTCCGTCTCTCTTTTCTCTCTAATACGGTAGTCGAAATAAGGCCCCAATGCTTTCTGTGAAAAATAACATCTGTCCTCTTAACTCTTCATCCTCCCTCTCTGACTAATACGTCACTCCCACTTCCACGTCATTAGTTTTATTTTCCCCAAATAATCCGCCTTTTTAATTCCCTCGCGATTCCTCTCGCCTCTCTCCTCTCTTTCTCATAATTTCCCTACGTTTTCCTCTCTCTCTCCCTTTTTCTCCCTCTCACAATTCTACTTTGCAAATTTTCGTCTTCCGTCAACGTCTCCCTTCCATGCCTTTCTTGTACCTCTCAGTTATTCGTCACCATTGTCCCATCCCTCTCAGCGCCTCCTTTTAACTTCTCTTCCAATATTCTCTCTCTCTTCTATTAAACCTATTCTTTGCGAAACACTCTTCTCAGCGTTCGCGTCTCTCTCTCTCTATACACACACACACACACATACACACACGCACACACACACTCCTTTTCCCTCCCGATTTCCTCTTCTATAGGTCCTTCGTTTCATACAAAAATACCTTCTCTCACTCATCTCTCTCCATCTATCTACCTCTCTCTCTCTCTCTTACTCTTCCCACATCCTCCTCGTGCATCTCTCCTCTCTTCGACCTCCGAACCCCATCCATCGCTCCTCCACTCCACTCGGCGACCTTTTCCTCCTCCTTTTCTCCCTTCCTTCTCTCTCTCTCCCTCTCTCTACTTCCCACTCCTCGAACGCTCTCCCTTTCCCGCGGACTCTTCAGCCATTCCTCTGTTCTCGTAGCACTAATTAGTGGTGGCAGGGTAATGGCAGGATGATAAGTATGGCTGGAAAGTGGGAGGAGGAGGATGGGGTTGAGAGAAAGGGAAGAGTGGGACGGAAGGGAAGAGGTCCCTGACGAGGATTCGCGCGCGCGTGTGTGTGTGTGGTGAAAAGGGTCTTGGTTTTGATGGAAGGGTTGGATAGTCGAGAGTTCAAAGTTCATGGAGGATCACACTACATGACGGCGGACGAGAGAGAAGCGAGGAAGGAAGGAAGGGAGGAGGAAGGAAAAAAATATTCCTTTTCGGGCGCACGCGCGAGGGCGGAAATGGAGAGAAGATGAACGCGGGGGGAGGGGAAGGGTGCGCTTTGGCCGTTTAATTAGCCCGATTAAACATTTGTTTTTCTTTTTCCTTCTTCTTTTTGCCGATCGATTTGGCACGGACGGCGTGAGGATCTTTTTTCGCATAAAAACGTCCGTCGCGTAATGAGAGAGAGAGATAGGTTGGTAAACTCGACGCAACCTAGATTCAACTCGCCCTTCGTTTGTTTGTGCGTAGCGCGTCGAGGATTCATATCCTCATTGCAGTCTAAAACGCAAACATCGCTTTAAAATTGCACCTCTGGACTTTACGAGCTCGTTGAGCTGAAAGACGGAGTGGGTTCTCTAGTCTACGCAAACGAGAAGGCCTGAATTATTATTCGAACGTAAGGTCGAGAAAATGTTTTCAGAAAATCTTTAGAGAAAATAACCGTGGTAACATACAAACTCATAGCCTTGTAGTATATTTTGTTGATGTTTAGCTTTTTTTTTAATGTTTTCTCAAAAGAAAAAAGTGCTATTTTGATCATTTCTACCATCTGTGCTCATTTAAAATTTTTGAGAGATATTGGGAAAATTCTTTTTATTCTTCTTATTAATATGTATTATGTATTTTCACGGTAATCCAAAGATTTTCTGCTAGACTTCAAAATTGGAAAATTTGAAATGGTATTGCAGCCAAACCAATGAATCTAGAGGAGTAAATTTTGCATGTATTGGAAGCCCTAGTGAAGAATATATTCCAAATGCAAGTTACCCTCTCCCCAAAGAGGGAGTTGACCGCTAAAAATTTAAGAAAATGTGCTTCAATCTCTTACATTGGCAGTGCTAGCTTACATTTTTCCAATTATATCAGATATCCGAGCAATGGCTCATCGACCAGATTTTCAAATGAGAGATGAATGAGTGTCATGACAAGAAGTTATCACGAAAAATGTCTCCATCGTAATTTAATGAATAATATTTTGCACGGATTGTAGTTTAAATTTTAATCTTATTAAAGAGGAAGAAAAACCAAAAATTTACGCAATATTCGAGACGCCGTCATATTAATGTCCCTTCCAAGTAATACTACAAAATAAATTTTTAGCGTTTATTAGAAAAAATTCCGCTGAAGATTAATTAGTTATTAATTCTTAATGGCCACAACACAGGTTAAAATCCAGGCGACAACAGATTTTAATAATGTTGATCGTAGAAATTATGCATAAACGGCAGTTAATATTATTATTACAATCTTATATTTTACACTTTTTACTGAGTTTTTCAATGTTCGCGATAGGCCTTCTTTGTTTCAGAGCTTACGAGAATAATTTCCTTCTTAGTGATAATACAAATAAATTTAAGTACTTAGAAAAAATTCTTGACTCCGCCATTAAAAGAACTTCTTGCGATGTATGTTCTTGCATTAAAAATTCCCATTTATCACATTAGGTTCCTTTCAGTGATTTTCATACGCGCAATTTTAACATTTTATCTAAAACACGTACAAAATATTACCATATATACTTTCCACTATGAATTAAATTCTCAGGAGTAAATTATGAAACGCTCCGCTCGTGCGTCTAATAGACCAAAGGAAGGAATATAGCGCCATCTAACGCCTTCCAACGGCTCCAGCGTGTCGGTACTTTAGCTCGCTTCTATAAGAAGTCCCCATAAAAACCACCGCGTGTCATTCGTTTAATTGATGGCAGGCGTTTTACTCGCGGCAGTAAAAAGGACAAATGATGCTCTCTCTCCGAAGCGAGTGAAAACCGAGGAAAGAGAGAGAGAATGTGTGTGTGAGAGAGAGATAGTGTGTTAGATTGGGAGACAACTAAGGAAAAAAGTAGAAACTTTCAAAAAGGACTAAAAACGATTGCGAAATGAGCAAACACGTACTACACACGCGAGACGTGAGGAGTGAGAAGTGTGAACGACTTGAGAGAGAAGGGGGGGGGGGGGGGTATAGCCGATTGAGAGGAATGCGATCTTTAACGTCCGCAGTATAAAGACGCGCTTTATTCTTCTCTCACACTCTTATCCCAGTAATTCTTTTGTTTCCCTTCGGAAAGAGCGCCCTCTCTCCGTTTATATTTCCTCCCCATTCCGTAAGAGAACGACCATATGGCGATTCCATTCGCTCTTATATTCCTCACCTAAACGTTTTAAAGGCGAAGGAATAAAAAAGAAGAAATTGATTGGAAGTTGTGCGAAGTGCGTTAAAAAAAAAGGCGGAGAATGGAGCGAAGGAATAGGATAGGACGAAAGGGAAAAAATCGAGAGGAAAGAGAGTGGAGGGAGTCGGAAGAGATCGTAAAAGGAAGGAAAGAGAGACGGGGAAAGAGAGAGAGAGAAGATTGTTTGGCAGAGGGAAAATGGAAGGGCAAGAGTGGGAAAGGGAGAGTGGAAGGAGGGTGGTTCTGGGAGCAATGAAAAGACGCATGCGTTGATGACGAGAGCTCTTGGCCACCGGGGTGCTAAATAGGGAGCAGTGTTAAATGAAAAAGGGATAGTGGTGTCGAGGAGTGTGGGCGAAAACAGGAGTGAGAAGAGAGAGGAAAAGAATATATATACATACATACATATATATATATATATATATGTATATATGTATATATATATATATATATATAAAGGGAAAGGATGATTGGAGGAATGAGAAAATAGGAGCGACGAGAAGAGAGAGAGAGGGGGAGAATGGGGAGAGGATTTAGTGGCGGGAAAAGTGTGGGTGGAGATAAGGAGAGGAATGGGTGGTGGATCTGAGGGGGAGGGGAGGGGAGGGGGGATAGGAAGAGAACCCTTGCCAAAGAAAACGGAGGGATTCGGTTGGCCCTTTCAGTTTGGTGCCTCATTCTGCGTGAGGGTCGACCGAACTTAACTAATGGTCGAGGCGGGGTGGATGGGAACGCTAAGAGAGAGAGAGAGAGAGGAAGAAAAAGGAGGAGATTTTTAATGGAGGGTTGGGTTGGGGAGAGGGAAATAAGAAGGGTGGTGGAGGATATATATATAACAGAATCTTTCGACTTGGTAGGCGACGGGAAGTGTGGGGGGGGGGGATCACAGCAGGGGAAGTGGGGGTTGGGAAAGTGTGCACTATGGAGGGTTTTTGACGGTGCGAGAATGCTGAGCTCTTCCACGGTCTTCCTCACGCCAATATGCCCCTTTTTCGCCTTCCTCCTCTGTCTCTCTTTTTTTCTTTCGACGGCGGAGGAAATTCCTTTCGTTAATAAAAACACAATTCTCTTTCTTTTTCCCCCTCCTCCTTTTCTTTGTTCCGTGGTTCTTCCTTCTCCTCTCTTTCTTTCTTTTTATTTTCTCACAATCTCTCCCATCCTCTGCCGTCATATCCTTATTTTACATCCACTGCCATCCTATCCTTATTTTCTCTCTCTCTCTCTCTCTCTCTCTCTCACCCCCGCTAAACCTTTTACGGCTTTCATATCAAAGATGGGCGCTTTGCTTTTTTTCGCCTCGTAAAATGCTCTATGACATCTCGGATTTAATGGCATTGGTTATATAACAAACTCTTTCGGTTGTGTGTCATGGTAGATGATGGCAATGCGCTAAAAGGTCATTATTGGTTATCTTTCTGAGTCCTAAAGGTTGGAGGAAAAAAGTGATAAATCGTGCCATCTACGCGAGAGAGAAATTTATTTTTTTACTTTTTATGGTGGAGGTTACTCTTTCTTTTTTTTTTTAAAGATGAAACGACCAAATAGAGAAGTTCTGTCCAAAAGGGAGAATGGTCCTTATTAAATTTAACACCATTATAATAGGTAGGTATATACTATTTTTATACGTTTTTTTTTGTCGGTTGCTCAAAACGTTTTTTCGGAAATCACAAAATAAAGATAGGTTACTCTCATCGCCAACTGTGCCATTAAAACGCAGATGCTTTCGTTTTACTGAAATCATCGTGTTAGCTATTTGTCTCTCCATACTCAAACTATCATTTCACTGCTTTAAAAAAAACTCTGGTGATGCACCTATGAAATGTTGGTTAGAGAATCAAATTTCAGATCACAGTTAAGGCTGCTTTCAGAGGAAAGAAATCCTCGAGTTTTCATTGAAAGAGTGAGGGGAAACAGAGTATCAAATAACGACCGCTTCCAAAAAAAAATATATAAAAACTATTTGGAATTATCATCAGGACCATTTACGACACTTTTCTTCTCTCTCCCTCCACCCCAATCCCTTCCACTCTCTTCCCCCCCCCCTTCCCCAAAAATTCCCATCTGCGCGAGGCCCATTCCATCCCGGCTAATAATTCCGGGGTTTAATTTATATCTCCTCTCATTCTTCCACGTTCGCGATTTTCCATTTTCGTTTTATAGTCCACTCTTTTCAGTCGGCCATTACCCGGTTATTTTTTCTCCTTATTTTACATCTCACTCCACGCTTTGAAACACCCTCGCGACCTCCATTTCTCTCACACCCTTCCTACCCTCCCTCCCCCACCCACTCCCTCCTTCCAACCCCTGTCGCCCCCCATGTTCCCCCCTCATTTCCCTCCCTCCTTCCTAAACTCCCTCTTCCGTCTTCTCCTCTCCCCGTCGATTTCAAACCCACCCAGTCGTGGTCCCCCCATAGCCTCTCCGAATCGGAAATACACTCACCCCCCTCCTCGCTAAAGTCCCCCGCCACGACCTCCCTCATCCTCTCTCAAAACCCCCCCCTCCCCGCCTCTCCTCCTCCTCCTCCTCCCCTTCTTCTCCAATCCTAACCCAAACCGCCTCCTCGTTAGCGTTACCTCGCCCAACAAATAACCGCCATTATCTAGAGGGGAGGTTGGGAGAGAAACGTACTACTACATGCGACTCACTCCCTGCCAGTATTTCTCCGCTTTTTTCGGATCATTCCGCTGCTGCACTTCCCGTTCCGCCCTTTTTACCATTTCTACTCCTCCTTTAATTCCAACCAACCACCCCTCCCTCTCTCTCTCTCTCTCTCACTCGCTGTTTTCATAATTACTGCGATTGAAATCCTTCGCCGTCTTTCATCTTCTCAACGCATACAGTCCCTATCGCGGCGTTTAATACACGACGGAGATTCACGAAATTTCCTATCTTTTGCATCCAAATTTTGTATTATTTCTAGTCGACTGTGCGATCCCAAGCTATATAGTTATAAGCGTATGGAAAGGATTGATTAGTTTATCTTTATCGAAAGAATTTTTTTCCTTACGTATTTCGATCGAAGATTGATTGATCGATCTTCACTTATGGCTGAAATGAAATTGGCAATGTCTCTCTCCCTTGGTCACGAAAATGTCGAAAAATCAAATGCGCATATTGATTGCAAATCAGTAGTCGTCAGTGGTGATTCCTTAAAAATTATAATTGTTATTTATGATAAAATCGAGAGAGGTTTTATATGATGCTTTCACATGTTGTCTCCATTTGAATAATTTACGCAATTCTGTGTTTTTTATTCGAGATATAACGGTTCAAATGAAATTAAACTCACTGCGTAAAATTCCTCCTTAATCATAGTAGAAATTTACATTTCGAATTAGATTTCCTTTGTATAATATCGTTTCACGAAGTGAAACCTTCCTTGTTTTACAAGCTGACGGTCCAAGTTGCATCAAAATGGGGAAATGCATTCAATTCGCTCATTTCATAATTTTTACTATCCGAAATTGAAATGATTTTTTCATATGCGTAAATTTCGTTACGAGATAATGAATATACTAGTTTCCCATCATGATACGCTTATTCAACGCCACAGCGTATCCCCGTAACACGTCACCAAACAATTTTAAACCAAAAGATAATTCAATCTTCTCCATTGTATAACAAATGGAAACTCGGATGTTTTCGACTCGCATTATATTCCAATTTCCAGTGATCCGCGTCAAGTGAGATAGAGATAGGGATAGGGAGAGGGGGGGGGGGAGGGGGGGGGGGAAAGCGAACGTGGACAAGAGCCATATCCTCGAGGAGTGACAGCGCGTAATACCTAGCGCAATGCGCACTTTTTCAGTCGGTCTTTTGGCCGCCATGGAACAACGAGAGAGAGAGATAGGGGAGGGAAGAGAGGTAGATAGGGGGAGGGAGAGCTAGAAATAGAGTATGGGAGTTGGGCAAGTGAGTGAGTTAGGCTGTTCAAGGGTGTCCTCGTTGTCAATAGGAGCGAACGTGCGTTGGATGCACATCATCATGCGATCTAATCCCTTTCAACCGACTCCCCCCCTTTCCGCCTTTCTCTATCTTCCTCCTCCTCCTCCATTCCCCTTCTCTCTTCCCCTTCCCTTCCTACCTCTATACCCACCCTTGCTGTTTCCTCATCTCCCGACACAGCCAAACAACGCCTCTTCACAACCTATGCCCTTCGACCCCTCCCTTTTCTCTCTTTCTCTCTCTACCTCTTTTCTCTACGAATGTAACAAAACACACGCGATATCCCTACTTCAAGCACTCTTCTCTTCTCTCTACCTCCCATTTTTTTATCAGGAGAGATACCGTGATCTCACGCGAATGTCAGGCACACACACTGAGGTAGATCCCGTAATCAGGAGGGGTGAAGCAGGATAAAAGGGGGAAGAAGAAAAGAGAAAGGAGAGAAACCCATGGTTGCGCAGGAAAAATGAGCCGTGTCGTTCAACCCTTCTTATTTTCTCCGCACCTATGTCGATGGCGCCTCTGATGGTTGTCTCCCCCTCTCTATGTATCTCTCTGTCTCTCTCTATCTCTCTCCATCTCTCTCTCTCTCTATCTCTCTCTGTATCTCTATCTCTCTCTCTCTCTCCAACGGAGAAGTGCTCCTCCTCAGACTCGACAACCATGCCGAGAAGAGAGATGGAGAGGGGAGGAGGAAGAGGGCTGGATGAGGTGGACTAGAGAGGCACGAATGAGTCGGAAGCGAGGGAGAGAGAGAAAGGAAGGGGATGACAGGAAGGCTTGGGGTAAGATTCCCTCTCTCTCTCTGTGTGCCTCGCGGTCCTCGCCTCGTTTCAAATAGGAGAGGACTAAAGAGGCAGAGGTGTATTGTTCTCGTCGCGGGAAAATGTCAGTGGAGGAGGAGGAGGTTGGAAGCGGGAAGGGAGGGATAGTGCGCGAGTTGGAGTAAGGTGTAGGGGATGAGAAAGACCCCCGCGAGTGTAATTTCAGAGCAAAATGTTTCGTTTCCATTCGATAGACATCTCGGGATTATTAGGGTACACGGTGGATGTGGGATATGGACGAGGAGTGTGAGAGAGAGAGAGAGAGAGAGGGTAAGTGGGAAAAACAAGGTGGAAAACGGAGAGTGGAAAGTGGAAAGTGTGGGGATAGAGGGAGCGAATAGAGAGAGAGAAAGAAGGGGGGGCGGAAGGTAGGAGAGAGGAGGCGAAGGACGGAGATGGCGAGATTTGAGAAAGGAAGAAATAAAAATGTCTTTATCGCGAAGTCTTCCACCTGGAAAAAAAAAGTTAAGTATTACGCGTTCATAGCAGAAAATAGCGTTGACTAAAATTAGATTTCTTAAATTAGAATAACACGACAAAAATATGAAAAATACATCACTGCATAAAATACAAAATAATTTTAGAATTTAAATGTCGTAAAAATGATGATGAACACCGATTACATAAGTAACGCGCTAATGTATATACACATATGCGACAACAATTTTAACGCGCGTAAAATCCTTGTAGTACAATAACTGTTTAGCGGTGATGATTAACACGTTAACAATAATACAATGAAAGATACATTCGTGTGAATAGATGTGAGAAGAGAGCGGGAGAAGGACAGAGGGATGGAAAGCATGGATAAAGGTGGGTGAGAAAAAGAAGAATGAAGGTATGGAAAAAGAGGAGAAAAGTTGGGAAAAGCAGAAGAGTGGGAGGTGGTGAGTGAAAGAGGGTGAGAGAGAGAGAGAGAGACTGACAACGTCCGAGTATTCCGCTGCCTCCCGGGGATTTGCTTACGTGTTCGTCGGCTCGGCATTGAATACGTCGACGCCATTTTTTGTCGCGTGCACCGTCCGTCTAAGTGCGAGTTGATTTTTTTCGGACGAGGATTCGAGCCAGACCGTTGACGTGGATTCTGGCGATGTTTCACGGATGATGAATGGTTATTACGTTCGATTATCTAGTTCGCTCATACAACCGTCCTTGGCCTTTTGTTTTTGCTGCTCTGTGTACTTTTCCGCTCGTGACTTATCTCTGCCAACGGATGTACGCAGAATTACCCTAAAATGTAATGTGGAGTTACAGTTGTTGAATTTATAGCAAAAAATTGTCCTTAACGTTAGGAAGTTAAATTTTCTTGCTCGGCAATATATTTTTTTAGGGACGCTGTTCTACCTGGAAATTTTCTTATTTTCGAAATAAAAAAACTATTTTTTCGATTTCTGAATTCTCAGTTTTGCTGGATTTTCTCAATTACGCGATTGTGTTCCAATAGCAAAAACGTGTAAACGGGTTTGGTTGCATAAGGACCACTTTCAGATTTTTATCTTATAATTAACATTAAGTTTTACATTTTTTCATCTTTTCAATTGGGAATCTATTTTGAAGAGATAGAATTTTTTTTAAAAAGCCTCACACATCATCCAGTAATTTCACCTCATATCAGAATCTAAGGTAGTCTAAACTCAAAGGGCTATTTACACATTTATTTAAATTGCATGTTAAATGTATGTCGATGTTTTTGTATTTTAACGTATTAAATTTGATGAACCATTAAGATATGCATAAATCTCATTTTTACGAAATACGTGTCTTATGACAGTGAATATAGCACACATTCCTAAACAGTGTAACAATTTGCCAGTATCGGAATACATTTACTTTTCCTTTCATTTATGGATCTTCAATGTTTTTGGTGTTATATTTAGCAGTAATTTCATTTTTTGCGCCCTTCTGAAATTTCAGTGGGATCGTTAGAGGAGCCTGGGTGTGAAATCAAAGAAACTAATTCCGTTTTGATATTATAACATAAACCACGCGTTTCTCTATTTTTTTAATGCCGCATAGCCAGGTCACTCATATTCCATTCGCTTATTTTATTACATTTAATGCTGCCGGGTTTTCATTTAATCGTTTTAATGGAGCTACGCTTTCACGTTCTCCCCATTCGAAACTGCTCAAATGACGCCATTTAAATTCCTCGTTACGCTCATTTTTTAATATATCTTTCGAGTACTAGCTTAAGGCGCGTGTAGCAGTTTTTTTTAACAACAACTCCTCGCTCAAGTATCACGACGCTCGGAGAAGGCGGCTGCTACTCTGTTGTCAACGGGAAAAAAAATCGCAAATAAAAAAAAGAGAGAGAAAGGAGGGGGGAGACACCTACCTGCAACATTAACCCCCCCTCCCCCAAAGCTTACAGCGACATCAAAAGCCACCGGACCTTTTTATATTTCGAAATAAAAAAAGCAATCCCCCTTTGGCCGGAAATATTTTTTTTTTTAATAATTCCCACTTCGCTTCCAATCCAAAAACCTTCGTCACACTCCATCAACATCGCCGTTTCCTCCCGTCTCGACAAAATTCTACTCTCGAACGCAAACAACTCCTTGAGACAAGGTTTTCCCTCTCTCTTTGTCTGCGTCTCGACCCTTTCCCACCTACCTTTCACTTTTTCCTCCCCCTCTCTTCGATTAAATACTCTCTCCTCTCGCGCTCCCAGTCTCTCTCAACCCTCTTCTTTCTCCCATTCCTCCTATCCTTTACGCATACTTTGGCGCCACCGCCAAGACCTCACTAGTCTTAATTAAAAGGTCGTTCAATTTCTCTTTCCTTAACCGATCTTCCGTTCTCCCATTCGCTCCGTTCTGTCCTCCCACCTCATCCCATTAGCACTTCTCTTCCCCCACTGTATTCTTCCTCTTCTTCCCTCTTTTGAGTTCTTCATCTCTTTCTGTTTCTTTCTCTTCAGATTTTCTCCTTGAGATCCCGCCCATCTACCCACTCTTCTTCTCGTTCCATCTTTTCCTTCCTTCCTCTTTCACGTTCTCCCTCTCCCTCCGATTCCATTTTACCCCTCACCCTCTCCTTTATGAGGGAGCCCTTCTGTAGAAATAGTCACCAGCCACTTCACCCGTGACCCATTACTCTTGTACCGTTCCACTCTCTCCATCTTCTCGAATAACCCCGTCTCTTTTCCCTTATGACTTTGCTCTTGGCTCCCTCCGTTCCCCTGGAGAGCATGGGAAACGAACGCTTCTTCATCATCTTATCGAGCTCCCCGTGTGATGTGATTGCCTCGAAATGAATGTAAGTGGTTTACCCAAGTGATTTTTTAAATTTTATCAGCGAGTTACTTGTGGTTCATCATTTTATATATATATATATATATATGTATATAGGATTGCAACTAGTAGTTGAGAGGCATAGGAGGGAGCCAGTGGACACTTACTTGGTGTTGTGGACGTCCATGGCGATAGAGGAAGGCTTTTGCTTGGAGCTTTCGGGCATCCGCCCTTCTTCGGCAGAAGAGTATTACTAGAGTATATATATATGGGCATCATTATCAAGTTAATAAATAGATTACGATAAATGAATAACCTCACTTCACCAGATATTTTGTTTTGATCCCCGGCATGTGACATCATATTTTTTCCATGCGTATTTCCTACGGTTTTATAGAAAGATCACATTTCAGGAACAAGCACTTTAAAAAATTATTGTCCTCGGTAGGAAATAAGCTCATAAGCTCGAAAATAATATCACATTCAGGGATCGAAACAAAGTAGCTGCTGCACTGAGGTAATTTATTTATTATAATAATCCATTATTATATATCCATTTATTATATAATCCATTAACATAACAATGATGTGTATGTATGTGTATATATATATATATATATATATATATATATATATAATAAACTTTTTTAATATGTTAAAATGTTCTTTTTTACTTTCTCATACGAAGTATCGAGAAAGTATTGTTATCGCGAAAAAATTCGACCTCGAGATTTTTACGGAAATATACGTTTTAGGTGTCGCTGAATCCGAAAAAGTGGTTTTTGCAATGCCGTCTGCCTATCTGTCTGTTACTGGCTCTGGAGCCTAAACGGTAGAGCGAAAATGAATGAAATCTCCTAATTAGGGATTTTACCATACTGAGCAGAGTATTTGTAGAAATAGTTGACATTTCTCAGAAATTAAGAGTAGTTTATTCTACGCATTTTTAACAACAATTTGATTTTCTCAAAAACGGCTCTAACTATTTTGATCAAATTTTGTAATATTACTTATGTTTACGTCTTCAATAATATTGTATAGTTCATACTTCTCAAAAAATGAATATAAGGCTTGTTTATTCTAGGCAACTTTAACAATAATTCGATTTTCTCAAAAACGGCTCTAACGATTTTGATCAAATTTCGTACAGTTAAGGACTGCTCAAACCAACGCGGGAGCGACCCGGGAAACGGAACACATGGCGGGAGATTTAGTCATACACACCAATGCGTCATCCCCCATAGGTAAAAGCGGGACTGCAGCGTTCTTATCTCGGTTCGCCGCTTGCGCGATTTTCCCGCGTCCCGCGTGCGAATTTTAGTAGTTCAACATGACTTCTACGGAACGTTTAATAGAAATTGTTAAAGCTTATCCCATTTTATATGATCTGGAGCACCCGAACTACTGAAATATTAGAAGAAAAGATGAAATATGAGAATAGTTGGATAGTAGGTTCTGGTGGTTCTAGATAATCATAATACATATTTAGTAGTTTTTTTAATTGTGTAAAACGCAAGTTGTTTTAACAATTAGGTTCACATTTTCAACACTAACTTCTAATGTTCTACAATACGTATAGTCTCCATTTTCGTGCTAATATACCAAAGGCATTTTCCGCAACACGTCTTGCTCTACAGAGCCTGTAATTATACTTTCTTTTTCGCCTATCTTGTCTTGTTTGCCTGTTTGGAAAAGGAAAAGTATGGTTTTAAGGCGAAAGCCTCATCACCAATTAAAACGTGAGGACTGGGTTCATTTCCTCCTGGGAGATTTTTGTCTTTTGGAACATTTATTGATCCTGCTTCAAACCTTTTCCCCATAGGAGATTGTTCAAAAATTCCATCGCTATTTTTCCCAAATCCTCCGACATTCACACACAGAAACCTATAGTCAGGTCCAACGATTGCCAATAGCACAATGGAAGATTAACTAAATATCTCTTAACAATCGCTCACTTTCAAATACCCTCACTCTGTGAGACAGAGTATGCAGCTACCGCGACATTGCCTGTCGCTTTGGTGTGGAATGTACCGCGAAATCCCGCGTCCGCTCTCTTCCCGCCCCGCTTCCGCTCCCGCGTTGGTTTGAGCAGCCCTTTACTTGAGTATACATCTACAATAATACTACGTATTTCATTTTTCTAAATGAATGAATATAAGGCTAGTTTATTCTTGGGAAACTTTAACAAAAATAGGATTTTCTAAAAACAGGCTCATACGATTTTCATTTTCTAAAGATAACTAAACGACGCATTAGTGTATGAGAAAGTTTGTACAATGTATGTTGTACCGATTTTTTCTAGATTTTTTTTCAGCCGTAAGACGAGCTCAATAATTCTCATTTGGAGACAAAATTTGTGTATTTTTTTTACAATTTTCAAATTCTTTAGTCACAGCAATGTTAACAATATTCTAAAATGTCGCTTTTCAAGGTCGAAAAACAGTCATAAAATTACGGTCTGTCAGATGATTTAATTTCTGCAGAAGAAGCAACCTTCAAGCCGACCGCTACCTAATATTCTCCCAACGTCGGTCGCTCTAAAATTTGGTAACAAAAACCCTAAAGAACTCTTTCGTAGAATTTGATCACCTTTCCGAGGCACATGTTGCCGAAGGAACGTTTTTAACTGAAGTCGAAAACGATTCCCGTGTTTTTTTCCCCCCTTAAATATCGCGGACCGCAAAAGAAACTCGCAAGGGGAAATTTTCATTTTTTTACACTCCAGCACTCTCAAAAGAAACACCTCGTGAAGTACGTTCTACTTTGCCCTCGTCCACATCCTTAATCCTCCCTCTCTCACTCCGCTTCTCTCTCTCTCTCGCACTCTTTCTTTCTTTCGTCCTTCTCATTCCTCGTTTCGTCTCCCTCCACACCTCTGTCTTTCGCACGAAATTTCACCTCACGGGGTTTTCTTAAAGGTTTTGTTCACGCTAAACTTTGCCTCCGGAAAAGCCTTCATCTCTCTCGGTTTCCTAATTTTATTCCTTTACGAAACCTTACGCTACGGTTTAGTTTTAAGATCTACCATCTCCACGTAGCAACCCGAACATCCTCCTAGCAACTTTGCACTCAAGCAAATAATACGGCTTTACGATGGGATTTATTTTAAAAGAAAAAGTAATTATACCCTTCCGTCCAATGAGCTCTTGCGAATACGACGATGCATTCTTACTAATTTGCTTATTCCCGTCGAATGTAATGTTTCTACCCTTACTATTGGGTTACCTCTTATGAAAGTAATGTGCGGTATTTTTCAAAATGTTTCTCTTTTGTCTCATTGTAAGAAAAAACTATGAAAAAAGAATCTTATGTCCAGAATATTCAATTATACCGTTAATAAAAGGTGCATTTTCTTCCCCATAATTTTTATGTATTTCTACTGATTTGAAGGCGTATATTTTCTTTGTGATTCTGCCGATCCATTACTTCGACAAACACTGGACTACGATTAATGACGGAATTATTGGTAGTTTTGAAGATATTTCGAAGTCATGTATTCATTCTTCAAGATAAACTGCTAACCGTCACACACAAAATATTATATACGACCGTTTTCTAATTATGAAAATGAAGCATTAGTTAGCACCAACTTCCAACAAACTCATCATTAACTCATCTTTCATCTAAATAGAAACGTAATTTTAAATATCTCCCAACAAATACGTTCATATTTCAATCTTTTAGAACAGTCCGATCTTCCTCCAGTGCTTATGCTGATCCAAATCACGATTGTGCCACCCTCTACACATTTCCCAGCCAGTTCTCCACCCTTTGGCTGTATTAACCAACCCTCGACCAACTGCAAAACCGTCATGGCGCCATAAGCCTCGCCCACACAAAGCCCAAATCTCAAACCCAGACCCCGACCTAACCAGGTTTCGCACAACCATCCCCATCGAGCCAGCACACCCTTCCACTCCACGCTCGGTCCACCAGTTCCTTCCCTCCGACTCTTTCCAGGATCTTTTTCATCTCCCTCGTTTATTTTTATTTTTTTCTAACTCCATGAAGTCTGCACTCCTCCGGCTCGGGCGAGAAAAATAAATAACTTCCGCGTCCCCCTTCTCTCACGCCCGTATTATCTGATCCCAACCCATCCCAAAACGCGAGACGCGCGGTGACCAGCCGGAAAAAAAAAGAGGGTGGAAGAATTCCGGAAATTAATTAGAGAGGGTGGGAACCGCGTCTAAAGGTTGTTCCTATCCGCAATCATTCACGCGCCCAGCCACCTCCACCTAACCACCCCAAAAAAAAAAAAAAACCTCCCCCCGTCCTCCAACTCCCTCTAACAACTCTCAACTTTCTCTCTCCATAACCCTCTTCCCCCCCTCCCCCCTTTCCCTTCCCTTTTCTCTCTCTCTCCCTCCTGTCCCTCGAGACGCCCTCGGAAAGAAGAGAATTCAACCTCCGTAAAAGCCCAAAACCCCGCCTCCTCCTCATCCTCGGGACCCACCCACCCTTCTCTCTCCCTCTCTCTCTCTCCCTCGCACAACTCTCGCTTTCGTCATCAACCCACTCAAGCACTCGGACCCCGAGAGAGATTGCGGCGCACCCCATTTCACTCTCGTGTCTTTCTTCCTTGTCTTTCTCTCTCCCTCGCAGCCTCTCCGTCCTCTCGCTTTCTCTCCTCCTCCTTTCCGTCATCCCTTCCTTCTCTCTAGACTATACCTATTTCTCCATCTCTCTCTCTTTTCCTATCTAATTCTCTCTCTCTCCCCTTTTCCCGTCCCTCCTCTTCGGTTTCGGTCCCGGCTTGTATCCGACCACCTAAAGAGAAAGAATTCGGTTAATATGACAAGAGTTAATAATGTCAGTGGCACGAGGGAAAAACAAGAAGGAAATACGACTCGGGTCGTAGGACAAAAAAAAAATATGAGGAGGAAGTGGAAAATAACCGGAATATCATGCATTATTAATGTCCTCGGAGATGTTTACCGGAGACTCCGTCCTCATATTGCGTCGTGGGTTACTATAAACTTTACATGCTCATTCCCCATTTCATGCCTAGTGCATCTGGACTTTTTTTTTTCATATTTTCCCCGGAGATTATATCCTGTCATCTAGCTTCTGCGTTTCTGCTGCGGCAAGTGGTAATTTCGCGTGATGGCTAGTTCCGTCAATGGAACGTTTCAGTCGGAATCGATACTTCAGACTAGTACGTATACGTAGATGCGGCCATCCCCATGCAGTGACGTCGGGTAAATATTTTTTCCTGGTTTAGCGATCCATGGCGTTTAATTCACAGCGAGATGATAAAAAATTCATCTTTTATCAGAGAACCTCATGCATATAAATTCAAATGAATTTAAATTCTTTGTTTTATAGCGATTATATTTCATAACCTAGAATAAATAAACACAATCGGTTTGAATTTTCGTAAAAATAACCTAACACCGCTCGAATTCTTAACCCAACTGGAAACATAAAACTGTCTTCGTCATACACCAGCAGAAGAGAGAACGTTTCCTTATGTTTAAATATTAATGAATAGTCGTAGCTGAAAGAATAATAGGTTAGAGTCAATTAAAGAATCACCCTATTTATATTCTACGCATATCGTTCCCATGAATCTCTTTTGTCTGAGGTTTAAAATGGTGGGACTCCAATTTTACCGCTAAAATTAAGGCAATTTGTGAAACCATAGAAAGTCGTGCAGAAAATTGCGCGGTCATAATTCGATAAGACCCTCCTTCGCTACGCATTGGAAAATCTAACGACCGAAACAAGCGTGACACATCCAACCCGATTAAAATCTCATCCGAGGCTTACGACAGTCCATCGTTCTTCCTCTCATCATAAAAAAAATACTCCGGGAAATTTTGACGACAAATGACTCGACGAACGATTCTATATATATATATATATATATATATATATGTATGTATGTATGTATGTATGTATGTAACCTTTGAGAGACGTTTAACTTATGAGTGGATGTCTTATTCCTACGTTCGCCACCCTATGTCAAATTCGGATCTCGCAAGTATCTCTCTTCTCGAAATCTTCTCCGTCTTATTTTGATTTTTCCCACCTCGTTCCCACGGGATAAGAGACAGGGAGAATGTGGGGGGGGGGAGGGGGGGAATGAGAGAATGGAGGAGGGGAATGAGCGGTCCGCGTGGCGACGGCGTTTGTTGGCTCGCGGAGTAGTAACGTGGTGGCGGCAGAGAGAGTTATAGCGTGGGGAGGTGAAGAATGGGAGGGTAAGAAAAGCCGGAAAAAGAAACGGATGTGGAGGGAAATGAATGATTTCGACTTTGAAGGAAGAGACGACGGAGAGAGAGAGAGAGGAAAAGGGAGGGGAGAAAGAAAGTGGCAGAAAAGAAATCTTCGTATTTTTCGAAAACGACGGCTAGTAGAAAGAGGAAATGTTTTGTGAAGTGAGAGAAGTTTTTCGAAAATGAATGATTCTATTTTTTTGCTTTTATTTTTTCTCTCCCTCTCTCTCTCTCTCTCACGCGCTTTTCTCTCTCTCTGCTCACTCTCTTCTTTTCCGGTCGAGGTTATGCGAGAAAGTTTTAATGGAAAAGACAATACGTTTTCTCCTCTTCCCTCTCGTGGAAGAAATGAAAACATTTTTATTGCGTTTGCCGGATTTTTTTTATTATTATTTCATCCTTCCTCTCCTTCACTTCGGTTTCCACGCGGCCTGCCTGCTTCGCCCCCAAAAACTTTTTTGTATAGTTTTGAAATTCTTTTCGCGTGGGAAGAGTTATTTCGAATTATAAAAAAACGGAGTTTCCGCGAAATGGGCGGGTTTTTTTTTCGTTCCGCGACTTTTCCTTAGCCTCTTTCTTTCTCTCTCTCTCTCTCTCTCTCTCCGAAGGAGCTAAAAGTCTGCGATACGACTGTTTAAACGCATTTATCCATAAGTTGTTTTATCTTTTAATAACGGAGGTTGAGGAGAATACAATTTCGCATCGCTTTCCTCCACATCTCAACAACTGCGTAACAATGAACTCTCTTGCCTCTGTATTCGTAAAACAAAAGATATATTTTTCAATGGCGAACGATCATAATCTTTCTGAAAAGATGATTTTCGAAATATATTCGATGTCATTAAATGAAGTTGAAGCTGACATAAAATGCACGCAATGAAATCAAAAAACTTTCAAGCGGCGGGCGTTTAAATTTTGTAAATTCCTTCGCCTCCGGATAAATTCGTTACGTACGGGTGTGGAAAAAAATTAACGAAATGATCCGATATATCCGCCGCCGATTTCGCAATGCCCGAAAGAAATTTTGCGAACGCGAGAAATAATTCGACAGAATTTCGTTCACTTGCGTCGTTTGTCAGTCGTATATACTTTCGTGGGAATCTGAAACCGTGATTAGCCTTTTCTGTGAACGCCATAAATACGGCCAATGATTTTATTATGCGGGCGTATCGATCCCAGCTGAAAGACACGCTCTGATTGGCCACATGCTCCATTCTTCTATATGCTGTGGTTGATGCAAGAGCGGCAAATATACGGGCATTTTCATCACCGGGCTAGATCATGGAACGTTAACGCCGCAGCATTCAATGCTCGATAGGACAAATCCTGTTATGGCGGAGTGGGCAATGCGCAGCCCCATAGCTTCATCTGATTTTTGTCACCTACGTTACTAGGGCACACACACACTGACTCTTTATCAAACCGTTTCTTCTGTCGTCATTAACCCTTTGAAATGCATTGACAAATAGGTTCAGGGTGAATGAGAGAAAATGAGGCGAATTGCTTTATGCGTGGTTCGTACCACGTTTACCGGTATGGATTCCAATTGTTACTTAAGCTGAACCGTGTAACAAAGATTGCATATGAGTACGGTTTGTTAAGAGTTGAGAGAATATGTGGAATAAAACGATATTTCAATGAATTTATTTCATGCTAGCGTAAGTGCCCGTTGAATTTCAAGGGATTTAATGAATCTACTTTCGCTGCCAATTCTAGGACGTACGCGGATATACAAAATATTTTAGTCTTAAGACAAACTAAAACTTACCCATAAAGAATATCTTTTCACTTCGTATTTCTTATCAATTAACCAAATTAGTATATAAACAGTCCGTTTCCGAGCGTATTAAATTAAAATATTACGATAATTTTATTTCCTATCATTTAACTTTCGTCAAATCCAGCTTGATTTCTTGCGTAATTATGCCTTTTTGAAATGTTTACTTTTATATCTTGTAAGCAACAAACCCGTGAAATGGCAACGTATTGTTGTCCATGGTTGAACACTGACTCTGGTAACTGCACAGAAGTTGCGTGGGCCTGTTTGCGTTGATAAACATTATAAATTTGGAATATAATGATTTTACTAACAAAAAAGATAATATTACGGTATTCAATAGGCGAAAGAATGTTCAATTGCTTTGGTCAATCGTTATAAACGCTTCCTACACGCATTTTCCAGAATAATTATCAGTTTCTATTTATGTTTCGTTGCTTAAACAGAAGTGCAAAGCGAATAACGCTAAACTTTCGTCTATTTGAAGGCTTCATTGAAGCTAATTGAATCGGAGGTAACAATGACGGCTACCTTGGCAATGCCCAGAAAGAATACGAAAAATCCACAAAATTTCGAAACAAATTGCGTATGTATGTATTTCTGAAAACTTCGACCGCGTAGCAACTAAACATCGCAAGAATAAAATAAACTTCGAATAAAGTGAAATCGAAGATTATAAAAATTTAGGTATTTAGATGAATGGTGACAAAAAACCTAGCGCACTGAAAAATGGAAAATTACGTGTAAACTTATGGAAAAATAATTATTGAAAATTTTATTGCCATATAGCCTGTTACCCGCAGGGTAAAATTACATACACATGCGAAGTTTCGTGTCGATATCTTCAACGGCGTGGATTTGTATAGAGAAAAAACATAATCTGAATTTCAGTTTATTTGAATATAGGGTCCGCATCTTTGGTCTGAGGAAATATTACGAGATGAAAATGAATTAATATAAAATCTTCACGATTTTTATCTTGTAGCAACATGGAAATGATAGCAGATGTCTCACTGAAACTAAATAATTTGTTATAAAACATTCTAAATGAATCAGAATTTACCTCTATATCCACCAAGTGTGGTAAAAATACATTCTGTTTTCATTAATATCATTCGCCTAAAAAATTCGATTATGGCTGTGTTTGAGAGATGACATCTAAAATTTCATACTCAATATTTCATCAAATGTTAAATCATTCGCCTCCAAAAGTTTGCGCCCAGTTTCCCTAAGCGGATAAACATGTGGCCATACACACTGGATTTTTTACTTATATTTTTTTTAAAAGCGTTATTTATCTCTTTGGCCCTTTCAGAATTCTTGATTGATGGATGGCATTCAATTGAAGTTAAAAATCCTTCATTTTTCAATCTCTACTCGCAGATAAAGTAGTTATATTCATCGGCGAAAATGCGAACGAAAACGTCGGAATAATTTTTTTCTTGTATATTATTCGTCGGCGAACATTTCATCTCCTTTTATTGAAATAAAAAAAAATCGAGATACACATTTAACTGAGCTCGAGAACACTCTACGGCAGTGCTCCCCAACCTTTTTTGCTCCACGGCACACCTTCATGCATGCCGTAAAACATCGAGGCACGCCAAACCACCCCTAATTAATTTCACTACGTAAAGACACATTTTTAAAGAAAAAAACAGCATTAAACAAGTAAAGAGTCGCAATTGTATTAGGTTGTCATGAATGGTAAAGTAATATTCAATTAATTGCGTAATTTTATTGTAAATTAAGTAATCACACAATTCAGCGTGTAAAAATGTTATGCTCTTCGATGGAAAATTTAGTCTTTCCTTTTTGGTACAAAGACGCTCACTAATAGAAAGAGCTACAAGAACTTCTTCGTCTAGATTCTTTAAACATGCCCTTTTCATATTTTTAATATGAGCCGTTGAAGAACAGTTAAATTCGCATAAATACTTTGTTGAATTTGGAACGTCATATCGATGGCATATATTCAGATACTTAACTTTTAGTCAAAATACATCTAAAGATAGAATACTAATTTTGAGTTGTATGATAGTTGCTAAGGCCTATCAATCCCTCTCGTAGTTTCGGAATAAATTCCTTGGATGATAAAATGTATGCGAATTTGTTTTTTCCAAACGCTTTTCTGAAAATTAAATATCCTTAGACTGTGCGGCAAACTAGTGCCTTCCTCGCGGTTGGAGAGCACTGCTCTAAGGCACACTTTAACACCCCCCGCATGCGTTACGAGTCTATCTCCTGACGGCAGCTGAATGAAGACGCGAACTGTTAACTCACGCCGGTTTTCTAAAATAAATAAATAAATATAAACTCGCGTCATTCATTTAAGCCGCATCTTGTCGTCCTGGACCGGGAGGAGATCCGAAAAACAAAAAAACAAAATAAAAGCATAAATAAAACAACCGCCACGTCGTTCGGTTGCGACTTCAATCTCTCGCGTATTAAAAATAAAAAAAAGGAACCTCTCTCCCGCAACATACACACACATTTCCTTCACTGACGTCACTTCCAGTCCGCACCCGATTCCACGTCACTTCCCATTTCCGAAAAAAAAGAAGAAATATAAAACAAACTCGTCCGATAAACGCTCGGACATTCGTTTTAGCGATAGATATATTCTCCCAGATCTTCGCGCGAAATGAATCACGTGAGAGATAGCGTATAAAGAGAGAGAGAGGGGACGTGAGTTGAGAGAGACAGAGATATGTATAGGGTTAGATACAAGGGTTTCGTAAGGGGAAGACCGAACTTTTTTTCGCATCCTCTCTCGTTTTATCCGCCCTAGACTTTCGCGTATCCTTTTCCTCGGCGAAAGTCGTCACCCTTGTCCGGCGCCGACTTTATCTCTCTTCCCCTCCACTTTCTTAGCTTCCTCCTCTTTTACCTCAGTCTCTCTTCCTCCGTCAGCATCCGGAAAACGTAGTGAGAGAGAGAGATTCGGTGGCTCTTTCTCATCCCTTCCTTCTCCGAGGAAGAGGACGTCGTCATCTCATACCGGTAACGCTTTCTTCCCTCCCTCCCTTCCTTCCTTTCCTCCGCCACGTCTTATCTCTAGGGGGGGGAGGGGGGCAGGGGAGGCACGGGAGCAGAGAGTCCCTTGGGTATAACAACCACCCACAGGGAAGCCCGCGTAAGCGTGACAGACAAGAGGTTATTCATCTTCCTCCTCCTCTACACTCTTCTTCCCCCACATTCTTGCTCTCATCCTCTCCTCCATCCGCTCCCTCTGCGTCATTTTTTCTCTCTCCCTCTTTTTCTCCTCCTCCTCCTCCCCCTAGCACGAAACCTCGGGGAAAAGCTTCCCAACCTCTCTCTCTCCCCCCCTCCCCTCTCTCTTTTCAACGTCACCTCCGTGCCTCACCCCCGCCACCCTTTACGCCGCTCCTTCTCCATCCCTATTCGAAAACCTCCTCCTGGCTCCAACCGCTAGAGGCCACTCTAATCACGTGATTTATGCACTCGAGCGATATGTTCGTCCCTGTGTACGTAGGACGGACTGGACTACTCCCCCCCCCCCCCCCCCCCTCTCTCGTTCCCGTCTGCCGACCACCTCCCCCTCCCTCCCTCCCGCCTCCCTTTCCCGCACTCCACCCCCGCCGCCTCCGCATTCTCTCACACTCGATTCTAAAATAAAAAAATACCCTCTACCCCCCCTTCCGCGCCCTTCTGCTCCACACCATCCCTCACAATTCACACGCACTTCACTTTTTTTCGTAGATGACGAGACATGGAAACCGGTTCTAATAAATAACTCCGACGAATATAAATAAAACGGGGACTTTCTGCGAAAAGAGAATAAAAAGTCTCGCGTGAGGAACGCTGGAGGGAGTTTGTATTTATATTTTCGCTATAGGTTTGTTTGATCTGGATGGCTTTTTTTTTTTCCTCCTCTGGAGATAGGAAAGGGTGGGACTGAGGATCAGATGTTCTTCCATAAATTCAATGGGAATGAATAGACGAATGGCATAAAAGTTAGGAAAAATTATATCAGTTTTTACGGCGATGAGCCGACGTGTATGTTTGTGCATTTATATATGGCGGGGAAAATGTTTTGTTTGCATGTGCGTGGCATGTTAAAAATTGAAAACATCACCGTCAGTCATTTGCTGGCTTCAGTTACACACGAAACCTTTTTCGTCCTTCAAACCCTCCCTTTTTCCTCTCAGTCCCATCATCTCTCTTTTCCCAACCTAACCACTTCCATTCTTTATATTTTAGAGCTCTTTTTGCCACCCCTCCCCTCCCCTCCCCTCTCCTCCCCCCAACCATGCAACGAACAAAAAAATCCAGGCGCTTTTGCTCGATTCGAAACAAACAAAAAAGACCATAGTTTTCACCAATTCCCTTTAGCCGCAAAGTACCTTTCTTTATAATCCACAATTTCCCTCGCTCACGCCGCAAACGCGCAAGCACTCAGAAACTCTCCAACCCTTACGTAACTCGGAACCAACCTTTCTATCTTCCGAAAAACCTTCCTCCCGCATTTCTCTATCTCACACGATCGTCCATCCCTACCTTCCACAACTCCTGCAGCTCAAAAAATATAATAATAATATCCCCTTAATAAAACGTCTCCCTCTCCTTTCGCAGTAATGCACCTTTCCCTCCACCCCCATATTTCTGAGGTTCTTCTCCACCCCTACCATTTCATTCTCTCCAATTCTATTCTCCCTTTCCCCCATCTTTTCCATTCCCCTTTTTATCTTCGACCAACCCTCTCTTCAAAACTCTGCAAACTTTTCCTTATATATATATATATATATATATATATATATATATATATATATATATATATATATATATATACACACACACACACATATATATACATATATATATATATATCCCTTCCAACTGCCTCAGTTCACTGCCTCAAAGTCGGCGGAAGGGTGTAAACGGAGGCTAAAGGGCGAAGAACAGTGGTGTCCTCGGACACCGGTAGGTTCAACCATGCTGTGAAGTCTTTCTGCAATATCTCCGGCCAAAGTGAAAGAGGTACTCACCAACCCGCTCTGGGCCAGCGTGGTGTTTTAAGGCCCACAATCCCCCCATGACATGTACACCCATAAAAAACGGCCCTCATTCTCCGGAGGCTGGATTGCCTCTGACCGTGGCAGTGGTCAGGAACAAGGCAGGAAGGCAGAGGGTGCTAAGAATCCCCGGAGGTTAAACGCCCACTGCCACTCTTTCTCATCCTTACCCAATTCCTTTAACCTCAACCTAACTACCTTTAACTGCCGGACTTTGTCCAGTGAAGATAAACTTCAAGAGCTCCAAGAACAACTGGAGAAGATCAAGTGGGACATTTTAGGACTTAGTGAGGTGAGAAGAAAAGGTGAAGGCCTATTGGAGTTGAAGAGTGGAGATATTTTTTATTACAGGGGAACTGACACAGGAAGAACAGGAGGTGTTGGATTCATCATCAACAAAAAATTGAAGAATAATATCGTGGAAATGGAAAGTTCATCCGAGCGGGCAGCTAGACTAGTGCTTCAAATAAATAAAAGATATCAACTTCAAATAGTCCAAGTTTATGCGCCAACGTCATCATACTCGGATGAGGAAGTGGAAGATTTTTACCAAGAAGTTGGAGAACTGCACGACAAAGGAAGCTGCCATCTAAAAGTGGTCATGGGTGATTTCAATGCCAAGGTAGGAGAACAAAAGGAAGACGACAGCGCAGTTGGAAAATGGGGCTATGGAGACAGAAATGAACGAGGGGACCGCCTTGTAGACTTTGCTGAATGTACTAGTCTATATATAATGAACACTTTCTTCAAAAAGAATCCCAATAGAAAATGGACCTGGAAAGGACCCAATGGTACCAAAAACGAAATTGACTACATACTAGTCAATAAGAAGCAATTGGCTGAAGACTGTTCCGTCCTCAACCAGTTTAAAACTGGAAGCGACCATCGCTTGGTAAGATGCAGAATAAAATTAAACTCAAAGTTAGAAAGACAGAAGCTTATAAAGAAGAAGCCTAAGTCTATTATCAACACGCAGGTGCTAAAAGAACGAAAAGAAGAATTTCAGCTCCAACTGAAAAATCGATTCAGTGCACTGGAAGACCAAGAAGTTGAATCCCAATTTATAGAGATACTCAAGGAAACTGCTGAAGAAATAGGCGGAACAGTTAAAACAAAGCCAGAGAAAAAGTTGACTGAAAAAACAAGACTGCTGATGGAAAAAAGAAGGAAAATGTTAATTACTAATGATCCTAAAGAAATGATCCATTTTGCAGAACTAAACAAAACTATAAGGAAGTGCATCAAGGAAGATGTGAAAAAATATAATTATGAACTAATCGAGAAAGCCATAGAAAACAATAGAAGTTACAAGAAAATGAAGCAACATCTCTCGATCGGAAAGAGACAGCTGGTGGCCTTGATGCTAGAAGACGGCTCCATAACCCATAGTAGGAAACTGATCCTGAAACGGGTACAAGAATTTTACACCAAGTTGTATGAGGATCCTCTAGGAAATGATATATATATATATATATATATATATATATATATATATATATATATATATATATATATATATATATATATATATATATATATATATATATATATATATATATATATATATATATATATATATACACACACATACATATACATACATATACATACACACACACGCATGCACGCGCACACACACACACACACACACACACACACATATATATATATGCTTATGGAAGAGGAAAGGTAATTAGGTACATCTACACCTAGTTACTGTTGATATATATATATAAATACTAAGGAAGATGAAAGGTAAGTAAGGATATTTTGGGCAACTAGGTGTTGAAGGAAACCCAGTGAACACTTACCGGAAGTAGAGCCGCTGGGGTGTTGGAGAGACACATTTGTAGAGGTTAGAGCTTTCGGGATGATCCCTTCGTCAGCACAAGAGAGACACAAATGTGTCTCTCCAACTCCCCAGCGGCTCTACTTCCGGTAAGTGTTCACTGGGTTTCCTTCAACACCTAGTTGCCCAAAATATATATATATATATATATATATACACATACATATACATACATATACACACACACACACAATTATTTAGTAACCCCTTACATTTTCCCAGTTAGTTTCGTCTCCCCACCCACTCGTCTATGTCCCCGTGCGTATGTCTTTAGCGCCTAACGCTCCGTGATTCGTTTCCCGGCTGCTGTCTTGTTTTCTCTTCTCTCTTTCTCTGTCCCTTTTGACGCTGTAATTTTTGTTTTTTTTCGTTCGAGCCTCGTTTGTGAAAAAAAACCTTTGTCCCATTCAGACCAGTGTCTTCGCGAACCTCTCCCCACCCCCTCTGTCTGTGTATCCATGTATGTGAACGAACGTCATATCGCGCTCCGAAATAATTGAGTGAGCGGAATTAAAAGGGGGAGAAAATCACGCCAGAACGGTTCTTCTGAATCATTTTATATTCTCTTTGCGAAAAAAAGAGGGAGTTTATGTCTAAGGGTTCATTTTCTCCTTTCTCCCCTTTTCCCCCGTTTCCTTCATTATTATTTTTTTAATATAACGAAGTTTTCTCCCCCCCCCCCCCTCTCGTCTGAAACTTCTCGTGCAAACCGCGTTGGAAACGGACGATTGTTTGATTCTTGCTTTTTTTCTCTCGCGAAGGTCTCTTTTTTTTCGAGCTATCTTTCTAATTACGCTAGACAGCTATTATTAGGTCCTCGGCAAAAAAATTTTTTTACGAGTCCGAGACACTCTTTTCGTCGCTTCCGCGTCGATTTTTTTTTCTCATCTTTTATCGAGTTTAAAATTTTCCGGTCTTGCCAATTCTTAGAGTGGTATGTACGATTTCAGAAGTTTATTTTTGAAAAAAACCGTAAAACGCGCCTTTTGAGAGCTAAAGTGAAAGATCACGCGTGTTGGAGAGAGATAAGAGAAGGAAAATCAGAGCTTAATCCACGCACCCTTAATATTACGATAATAACATCCTTATTAGAGGGGTGGCTGAAATCCTACCAAGGGCATGGTGATATTAGTCTCATTGTAAAAGGTAGTTAAACTCCGTTTATGGGCTAGTTATAATAGATAAATATTCCTCGATTTTAATCGATATAATCGATTACTCAAATTAAATTACGGTATATTCTACCTCTGAAAAATCACTGTTGAATCCAACGTCATTGTATACTTTTTAATAGTTTATTCCGCGACACAAGTAGGTACTTTGAAGACATAAAGTAGGATAATTATTTTTTCGCTGAAAATTCAACACGTAAAATATAACGTAAAATATAATGTAAAATATTTGTCCCTCTTTGAGCCGACGATTCTCGCACAGAGAACGGTTCGGCATAAAGCAAATCGTCGAATGGATGGATTCCCTAATTCCATCCCCTACCCGCTCGCGTTTCCCCGGTCCTTCTCGAAATCCGATTCCCAAAACCGTCTTGAATCGCACTGCTGACGCGGAAAACTCAAGCTCCCGAGTCTTAGCAATAGGACGCCCTCGTTAGCAAACTCGTGACCTTAATGTAGAATTAATTAGACATTCTGTTTAAGGAAAGGTACGAGCTAACGAGGACCCGCGAACCGTAAGAATTAACGATTCCTTTCTGCGTAATCTTGTATCCTCGTTTGGTTCAATTCCTAACACTTCTTAAAATAACGCCCATCTGAACCCTCTTTTTTGCACACTTCCCTTAATCGGCAATACTTTCCTCATCTCTCTATTTCAATCTCTCTCTTTCAATCTCTCTCTTTCAATCCCTCTCGTTCAATCCCTCTCGTTCAATCTGTCTCGTTCAATCTCTCTCTTTCAATCTCTCTCGTTCAATCTCTCTCGTTCAATCTCTCTCGTTCAATCCCTCTCCTTCAATCTCTCTCGTTCAATCCCTCTCGTTCAATCCCTCTCGTTCAGTCTCTCTCGTTCAATCTCTCTCGTTCAATCTCTCTCGTTCAATCTCTCTCGTTCAATCTCTCTCGTTCAATCTCTCTCGTTCAATCTCTCTCGTTCAATCCCTCTCTTTCAATCTCTCTCGTTCAATCTCTCTCCTTCAATCTCTCTCTTTCAATCTCTCTCGTTCAATCTCTCTCGTTCAATCTCTCTCGTTCAATCTCTGTCTTTCAGTCTCTCTCTTTCAATCTCTCTCTTTCAATCTCTCTCTCTCTCTCCCACCCTCCCCCCTCCCTCCCTCCCTCCCCCTCTCTCACTCCCTCTCACTCCCTCTCTCTCCCTCTCTCTCCCTCTCTCTCCCTCCCTCTCCCTCCCTCTCCCTCTCTCTCCCTCCCTCCCTCTCCCTCTCTCTCCCTCCCTCCCTCCCTCTCTCTCCCTCCCTCCCTCCCTCCCTCCCTCCCTCCCTCCCTCCCTCTCTCTCCCTTCCTCTGCCTCCCTCTCTCTCTCTCACTCCTTTTCTCTTCATATATTTTTTTACCCCAACTTCCTCGTCGTGAAAGAATAACTCCCATTTTGTCTTTTATCTCTTTTCTTACCTCTTTCTCAAAAGGCTTTCCTCCTACCTTTCCTCCTTAATCGCCCATATCCATGCTCAGTTTGCACAAACTCTCGAGCCATTATACACCCCTTCATTCTTCTCCCATTTTTCCCTCTTTGCTTGCGAACGCATTCTTCTCCGTCGCCATCTTTTATTCGCCTTAAGGCACCCACTTTATTTCTATACACCTATGCTCCCGCGTACATGTAGTTTACGTTTATATTCAAGATGAACAGTTATCCACTTCTGAGGATGTTGAAGAAATTTATGTGTCGTTCCTGTAACGGTGTCCGTTGAAATTACCTCGTTTAATTTCTTCCTCGTTGGTTCACAAAATGGTTACTGTGGCACGCTAAGGGTGCCGCGCTGGTGTTTAGGAGTACCGCCAGAAACTTTGCTGAACAAATAAATCGACGATATGAAATTGTTGATAGGTCATTTGGGTAGTAGTTTCTCTTCTGATAAATTGATTTCTGTGTCGTACCAACAAATAAATTTGTCCATGTTCGTGTGTATAAATATAAAACCTCGTTTCACGTTGAGGACACAGCTAAATCCGGTTTATCTTTGAAAGGGTTCCGCGTCTACTTTTCAAAAATTTAATTAGAAGCTCTCACGAAATTATTGAGTTGCGTCTTTATTCTCTCTTTTTATTCTTACGTGGGTTATTTTATACTATAATTTCTGTGTGTCGTCCTTTATTCACTTTGTCCACTGCTAAACACATTTAATAGTAATTTTTTGTAGTAAAAATCCATCAACTTTCCGGACGTATCCCTTGCAACTCTTTACTATAAGAAGTACATTTTCTTGTTTTTGGTCTGACAAGGAGAGGCTACGGAGTGTAACTCTCAGATTTGATTCATCTTCTACCAGTGGAAAGTTTAGGTCAAAAAAATACCATTTCGGAATTAGGGGCCAACGCCTTTTAGTTTAAGAGAAATAATTAATTAAAAAGTACAAAAATTGGTCAATCTTAATAAATCCTAGTAACTTTGCTTTTTCTTTTATTAGCGACCGTAACCTAGGGGATAATGAGTAGGACTTTCGATGCATGGTCTCGGGGTTCAAGTCCAGCGTTCTTCTTTCTTTCTCGTGTACTATTTCATTTTTCGTGCTAGTTTTTCTCCAGTTTTTCGGAAAATACTTATTCACCGCAATTTTTATTTTTTTTTCACGTAGGATAATTGTTTTTAATCACTAGACCACTATTTTCCCCCATTTTTCAGAAGATATTTATACACCGCTATTTACGTATTTTATTCCCAACCTACTCCCTCGAGAAAATTAGCTGCGTCTGTCCATCACTACATTGACACTCTCCGTAGACATTGGCGTATTCTTTAAGCTGTGATATTCCGCCGTAATTGCGCTTCCACCCTTTACATCTAGTTTGCGTTTCCCGTGCATTCCTTTGGATGGTAATTGTCGAAAAAAACCATAATATAAATATTCATGGCAATAGGGGCAGCATATAAATAACTGCGAGCGGCGCGAGGTATTTCTTAATGTAAATGAAGTTTCGTTCACAGACGAAATTAAAATAAATCGCTGCAACTGTGGCAAGCGTTCATTTATATGTTGCTCCTATTGCCATGAATATTTATGTTTTCCGTGATTCTTCGAAGATTATCATCCAAAGGAATGCGCTGGAAATTCACACTAATTTTAAAAGGTGGAGGGTGTCAACCCAGCGACGGGCAGATGCAGAGCGAGGAGCTCGCAGAAATTATTCTTCGCGATCATACCTTCCGATGCTGTATGCCTGTACCAATAATAACTAATAAGATGGGTTACTTTATTATTATCCGCAAATATATTCTTTAACTTTAGATCTCGCAATAACCTTCTTCGCGCAGGAAAAATGATTAAAACCTACGATAATAAATTCACGGAATTTTTTAGGGTATAAGTTGGGAATAAAATACGCAAATAGCGGTGTATAAATATCTTCTGAAAAATGGGGGAAAATAGTGGTCTAGTGATTAAAAACAATTATCCTACGTGAAAAAAATAAAAATTGCGGTGAATAAGTATTTTCCGACAAATTGGAGAAAAACTAGCACGAAAAATGAAATTTTACACGAGGAAAAAAGAAGAACGCTGGACTTGAACCCCGAGACCATGCGTCGAAAGTCATACTCATTATCCCCTAGGCTACGGTCGCTAATGAAACAAAAAGCAAAGTTACTTGGATTTATTAAGATTGGCCAATTTTTGTACTTTTTAATTAATTATTTCTCTTAAACTAAAAGGCGTTGGCCCCTAATTCCGAAATGGTATTTTTTTTTGACCTAAACTTTCCACTGGTAGAAGATGAATCAAATTTGAGAGTTACACTCCGTAGCCTCTCCTTGTGAGTATAATTGCCGAGTATAATTTCCAGAAAGTTATTGGCAACCGTCGTAGCCGCCGCGGTTGAATCCCATTAGGCAGAATAAAATATTTCCTATTTTCCTCACGGTCAGTGAAAAAAAGCGTGAAATTTCTCATCCCACCCAAGGCGTCACTCAAACAAGATATTCTCTATTAATTTGTTTCCATCTCTTTTTTTTACCCCCACTCCCTCGAGGGGGAGGGGGGGACACCCTCTCCTCAGACCCTTTTAATCCGCTATTCCCATTTTCCACCCTCCTCTCAACCTTCTCCGTCCTTCTTTCCAGTTTTCATTCCTTTATCCCTCATTTTTTTCCTCACTCGCCTCCCCCTCATTTCCCTAACATTCCTGATTTTTCCCCAACTATACCCACACCCTCATCCCTTTCTATCCCCCCTCTTTCCTCCCTATTCATACACCCATTCTCAATAGTTCTCCTTCTTTACCCCACCACATCCACGCAGATTTCACCCCATCCCATCCCACTTTAACGTTTTTACTCCATTTCCAACTTTTCTTCGCCACCCCCCCTTTCCCTTCCCCCTCTCCATCTCCCTCTCCCCCTAAACCATCACCGCAATTCTCCTCCTCCTCCCTGCAACTTCTTCCTCCTTTTCCCCATTAAGCTCGACTAAACCTCGCTCCCCCTTTATGCACACCCTCCTCCTCTCTTCTGACACCCCCGCAACCAAGCTCCTCGGAAAACATCCCACTCTCCCCAAAAAATTCCCTCCCTCTATTCCACCTTCCCTCTTCTCTCTCTCTCCCCCTCCCTCCTACTTCCCGTGCCTCCTTTTCCTCTGCCTCCTCATCTTTTAAACCATCCCCCTTCACCCTCTTGTGAAGTCACGCATGCGGACACACCTGAAGGTTATTAAATGCAGAAGGGAGGAAAATCTGCGTCTGCCCGCATTCCCTTCCCCCCCCTCCCCCCAAACCTCTTCCCCCACCTACTCTTCCTCCCCCAACTTCCTCCCATTACCTCCTCATCGCACTAAACCCCACGCAGACCGCGTCAGCGTATGTTATTTTCCACGTTTCCTCCTCTTACCATCTTTCGTACTTATTCCTCCTCCCCCATCTTCCTCCGTCTCTCTCTCTCTCCATCTCTCTCTTTCTCTCGCTCTCTCTCTCTCTCTCTCTCCATCCTCTCCAGTTGGATCAGCACCTAGGCATCCTGTTGCTCTGTAACGGGAGATATTAGTGCGAATTCAAACCGAGCTTTAGTCGCAGCGTTTGCATCGGGTTTCCGAGAGATTCCGAGCGATATAGATTGAGGGGGAGAGACAGGGAGATAGATAGAGAGAGAGAGAGAGAGCGGTGAGAATTTCCGGTGCTTGCGAGTTTGCTGTGGTCTAACGTGACATATGTTATTATTTATCTCTTCCCTTTGCCGTTTTCTGGTATGATGCGCGCGTCAATCCGACGTGACTCGTCGTGCCGAATTACGGGATGGATTTTTGCCCAAACTCTGTAACTAACTAGCTGTACACGTGAGGGTATAACTCTGACGTATTCTCCCGGACTGCCGCATTTCGCACGACCGAATTTCCGGTTTTCGTCACTCTGGCTGGAAATCTCGCTAGCGACCGTAATAGCCCCACCTACGTAAACCTATTATGCCGGCAATAAATTTTAGTGCATTCAGTCCACTAAGCAATCAGAGAGACATAATTGGGTTATCGATGGAAATAAAAGGATGTTTCAGTGGCCTATCCAGATTCTGTCTTGCTTAAGATAATTTGAAATGTAACAAACCTAACGGAAATATATTCAATACGGAACTGAATTTGTCTCAATTTATGGTTCCAATCAAATAGGTTAGCATACCCATAAAACGATTGATTCGAAATATTCAGCTACTAATAAGATTCCATTCAAGTTGACTCGTGGATTCTTTCTTGTGAATAATACCATTATAATCAACGATCGATCAACTTTCACGGCATAAATTACATTTCAGAGCAATCTCCGTGTCACCAGGAATTCCGTTTAAAATTTTACAATCATTTGACCAAAACCTATTTATTGTGACATTTAGGCAGTTCATGAAGAAGTATTGAGGATGAAAAACATCAAATTAGTTGCGTCGATTTTGATCGTTGATCACACATTAATCTTTGTGCTTAGATATACTGAACGTAAAAACACGCAATGTTCCAAATAAAGTAGGTTTCTAGTGCACTTTCCAAACATTTTATAACCTTCATATATTAAAACCATAAAAACTATAACTTATTAGCTGTAATGTAGAATAGTTTTTATGCATGATTTAAGAAAAGATTTAACTAGCAAAAAGGGCAAGATTAACTCCGACAATGAGGCCGAAATCACTTGTTTATGAACAAACACTTTACTGTCGGTTAATATCTCGGAGTGTATAAACACTCCGAGATATGGGCATCATTTAAAAGATTAAGTTTGGTATATACGGAAAAGGCGTGGGCGCGAGATTCGAATAAATCATTCGAAATATTCAGAATATCACCAAATCCATGTTTCATTTGTATCAAGTTATCTCTCTCGTTCCCTCGGAAACTCCTCCTCCTCCCCCTCTCTCTCTCTCTTCCCATTCCCTTCATAGTCACAAAGCTGATATAACACGAGACTCCTCCTCCAGCCATATTCCGCCAACACCCAGCTCCAAGCCTCCCCATTCTACTCGCTTTACACTCGCTGAGGTTTCCTAAAATTTAATTAAAGCAGATTCTTAGAAGATTGACGAAATCGCAGAGACGTTAATTGATGGGATACTGCGGCTTGAGTTTTAATCCCTTATAACAAGACTGCATCTCTTCGACTGCGTAGTGCTTCTCAAAGTTATGCTGCTAAGACTGAAGCCCTACGTTGTTCTCTTATTATTAAAAACATGGCCCAAATATTTTTAAGCGACTTAATGAGGAATTTTCAATTTTTCATACCTATCGCACTGGATGCGTAATTGGTGTTTGTTTTTTTCGCCCTATATACTGTTGATATTATTTACAAATTAAATTTTTAATTAAATTACAACGGAGTCGATTGTGAAAGATAATGACACAAAATAAACAACGTAGAGGGATTTTTATTTATGTGCAGAAATTATTTGAAAAGCGATCATATGAAAGAAGGCCTTCCAACACATTTGTTTCTGTTCATAGTTTTTAGAATCAAATATACATTTAGAATAGTACAATACAATGCAATAAAAACATTTTTGTGTGATCCGCTACATTTCGCAAAATATTAACGGTAAGCCTGAAATTGATGTGGTAAATTAAATGCGTAAAGGCATCATGATAGTATTCACACTAGTGGTGCTAAACAATTAGTAGCCCTGCATTATAAACATATGATGAAACCTCTCCAAAAGACTACCACTTTATTTGGCCCTTCTTAACGATCGCATTATCAAATAAAGTGTCGCAGAGAAAAAAGGATGAATTTTTCTCCGTCGTTTTTTTAATTTTGGTATTTAATATTCAGATATTATACATAACGTTTTTCGGAGCTCTTTATTCCAATGGACCCCCTGGCGCTTGCCAAGTTCGACCCCCCTTAAATCCGCCAATGTTTACACATCCTTTTGTTAATCTAAAATTTTCATTTTAATCAGTGGCTATTAAGTTTATGACACCGCAGGAAAGGTACTTCAAACGAATTTTGCTAATGACATTCTGAAATTTCTTTTCTCCGCGAAGAGGTCGAAGGAATCGCGTGTCGCTGAATTTGAACCAAATTCTTCAACGACTAAGAAAATAATATAAACGTAAATACGTATTCTAACTTCGTGATGTATTCGTCGACGTGCTGGATTGATATTAAACGTCTTCTTTTGAAGATCGGAAACGTATCTTCAGAAATCTATTGAGAAAACCTCCGCGCTTTTAAATGATAAAAATATTTTTTTTTAACCTTCCCTTTCTCCCGGCAGTTAGTTCATAACATCTGAAAGTTCAACCTTTCAAAATTTCATTTGATGCACAGAGCAACTCCCGATTCTTTCGCGAGTTATTTCGCGTAGAATTAAAGAAAAGGACGTATGTTTCCTTCCGCGCGCACTCTTGGGAGTGAGCGAAGACAAACGGAGAGGAGACCTCCCTTTCTAATGAACCTCGTTTTCTCTCTCTCTCTCTCTTTCTATCTCGACGCACTCGTTATGAAATCATGGTCACAGTAGGTAATTACCTCTCTTATTCTCTCTCTTTTGTGAGAGGTCGGAAAAAATTAATCCCCGTGTGTACGAATCGAGAGAGAGAGAGAGAGTGTGTGACATAATTGTGAGCGATCCATGCAAACACCTTTTTTTCCCCTTGGCCTCCCACCAGAGCCTTAATTAGGCAATTTTTTTTCCAGAGCAAGCCCTCCTCATCTCGGAACAAGAGAGAGAGAGAGAGAGAGGACGAATTTTTAATTTTCGCTATCCACGTAAGTAATTGCCTCTCCCGGATGTATGAAAGGCATCCATAATTGACTCAAGCAACTTTGCTGAACCCCCCGCGCTATATTCGCTTACAAAGACGCGAGGCATTCTTCATCTCGTGAAAAAGTTGGATAACGAATAAATTTGGCACATTTTTCGGGCACAAAGCGGGGAGTTTCTGTGATCACACGCCGTGCGATAATTCCCCTCGCTTCTAGACGTCCGATTCAGTTCCGTGATATTCTTCGTTGCCACTCGCGTTTCGTTTGCTCGCCTTATACATGTATTCTTTTCCTCATTTCGCCGGAAATGCCTTCCTTCAATCATTATTCGTTATTTAGAGTTTTCATTCCATGCAGAACGCATTCATTCATTCATTCATATCCTTGTCGACGCAACCATTCGCTTCTCTCTTCTGCTACTCTCTTCAGCTTTTCATATCCATCACATCCAGAACGCATTATAACATATAAAAACATAATGGTTATACATGTGTTTAGTGATACAATTCTATCACCAGAAAAGTTGGTGGTTTTGTCTTCTTTCATGCATCTTCAGCCCAACTTTTTAAAAGGTTTATAGATAATGGTTGGCTAAATGATATAAGGACCCATTTTATACCTATGGAAATAATTTAGTATTATATAAACATGTTGTTAACAAAAATATCGTAACATCACTTTTGGTTACGTGTTTAACGACCTGCTGATTCCCTCTTATCTAGGCACAATGGGTATCTAAGCAATGAATAGATGGTCAGTTGCTAAAGTTTCGGATGAAGGGTGACTTACAAAATAGGTTATTTTATCTCTTGATTATAAATTTTAGCGTTCTATAGCCCTTTTAACTTCACAATGCAATGAAATGATTCGGAAAGTTTCTTCTTAAGGGCACAATGTTCGCCCTGTATGCACGATGTCCCGTCATTTTTTCCCCATCTTACGCTTCTTCTACGGCGGTTTTGGAATGGAACCATTTCCTCCCTCACCCTTTAATAAACCAACTTGTTGACGAGCATGCGCGGCGACGGTGGTTCCATCTATCGCAGTCTCAGCGGTGATAATGGAAGGTGAGGGGGTTTATTTTTAAGTTGCGTGTTGAGGAAAGCTGCGTACCACAATCTCCAAAATCCCGCCTTTCCTCCGTAACCCTTGTCGTGTTTCCCTTGACCCATTTCCCCCCTTCTTTTACTAAAGACCATCTTCCCTTAAATCCTTCCCTCTTTTTTGTTTAGATATCCCTCTTCCCGTACCCTTCCTTACTTTTCATCCTTTTATCTCTCTATGGTCGGATTTCTTACTTACCCCCGCCCATTCATTTTCTTTCCTCACCTCCTCCTCCGTCTACATGCAGTAGAGCGTCCATAGATCGATCCAACTGTGGATGAAATGGAATCGAATAATTGAGGAACCAGATATTTTTGTCTATGTACTTAGATATAGCTCAGTGTAATTCGGTAAATAACACGCAACTATAATGTAAATTTTAGATTTAGATTTTACGTGATATAAACTCTATGGAAGTATTTTTCCCAAACCTCGATTATTTAGTTAAATAAAACAGCTAATCATAGCCAGATTCATTTTGTCACGACGACTGAAAACATTATCCTAACCCTTATTTCAAAGGGGTAGATTTAAAAAACATATAATATCCTATGGATTAGTCAGCACTAATTAATTAATTTGTGACCGAATGCGGTTTTCCCAACCATTTCATGGAGGAGCGTCGCTTTTTAACCTGATGTTTGTGTCGAAAAAATTTTACCTGTAGATTTATACTTCTGTTTGCATTAAAACAGTTTGATTTTAAAACCGTTCTTAAATACAGTACTGTGTTCGGAAAATAGATGCCCTACTGTATTTTCCTCTCTCCTTCCTTATACGTTCTTCAAAACTACATCCACTTTTCCTCCATCTTCCTCTCCTCCCTTCCTCTTTCCCTCTCTCTCTCTCTTTCTCTCTCGTCCACCTCTCACTCTTTTCATTTCTCCTCCTCTTCACTCTTCCTTCGCCGAATCCAACTCTTTTCCGTCTTCCTCGCCCGCAAAAGCGAACTCTTTACGGCTGAGAGAGAGAGTGAAGAAATTTCGTGAGTCTTTCTTGAGACTGGAAATATAGAGCGCCTTCAAAGGAGAGGAGGAATAAAGTAGAGAGGTGCTTTTCGTACGAGAGAAAAAACATTCCCATTCCAATCGACGTGAGTGTACTTTTTTCCTTGCTTTTCTATTTCTCGTCTTCCTTTTGTGCTCTGAAAATAGAATATGGTTGCTCTCTTTCGATAAAGGGGTCGGTATATATTTAATAGGTTGTCGCTTCCTGGATAATTATTATTATTATTATCTATATATTGCATATCCAGTTGAAATAACGAAATCTTATATAATAAAATTGAATGTCTGTCCGTGTGTTCCTTATACATTCCCACGCCCTTTGAGCTATCGGGACCAAACTTTGCAAATTGACTTCACATGACTCTACGAGTAACATAGAGTACCTGGGATTTCCAAAATCGACCCGGGTTCGATTCCAGGAGACAATTTTATTTTCCCATAAGTTTATACGGGATTTTCGATCTTTCAAAGTGCAAGGTTTTTTTCTTTCATCCGTTAAAATAGGTAAATATGGAACGATTTTCTTTGTTTTTACTTTATTCGACGGCTAAATCTCTATACTATCTTACGCTTGCAATGTTTACATGTTACACGGTCGAATCATTCAGAAATACGCAATTGTTTTCGAAATTTTAGGGATATTTCGTACTCTATCCGGACGTTGTCAAGGCGACCGTATTTGTTGCCTCCGATTCAATTAATGCCAAGTAAACCTTCAAATATGTGAAAGAATAGCGTTATTCGCTTCGAACTGATGTTTAACGCAATTGTTTTCGAAATTTTACGGATATTTCGTACTCTATCCGGACGTTGTCAAGGCGACCGTAATTGTTGCCTCCGATTCAATTAATGCCAATTAAACCTTCAAATATGTGAAATAATAGCGTTATTCGCTTCGTACTGTTGTTTAAGCATCGAAATTAATGATGTATAGCAACGTACATAGTTAAGGATAATTATTCTGTTGACTGCGTATGGGAAGCGTTTATAACGACAATTCATCGTGTGTATGCTGGAATCTTACCTTTTATTAAGTAAAATCTTTATATTATACATCTGTAATGCTTACTAACGCACATTTATAATATTCTCCATAGAAGTCACTCGACATAAGTTTGTGGTTGTGAATAAAACGTCTCATCTATACAAGTTTTTCTAGGACGCCAACATTTCCCCAGAAAGTGACAAATGCTTCTTTGGTTCGTAAATGACACAAATACCGCACAGAAATATATGGGGCATTTGCTGTAATTGGAAGGTAAGTATGCTTTATTAAAGATTCGATCCTATTTTGAATGTTCTTACAAGTTAAAATTCTTAAGATTTATGGATTACAGGCGACATTCTCTTGGTCATTTGGTTACATGTCTGGCATAACCCGGGCATCGCCGGGTACTTTCAGCTAGTACGTTATAAATGGTACCACATTGCTCCCTATATATATATATTTAGGGCAACTAGGTGTTTAAGGAAACCCAGTGAACACTTACCGGAAGTAGAGTCGCTGGGGTGTTGGAGAGACACATTTGTAGAGGTTAGAGCTTTCGGGATGATCCCTTCGTCAGCACAAGAGAGACACAATATATATATATATATATAAAATTGAAAGGTAAAGCAAAGGTTTGTCATTATTTTATAATGCCAGCATTAGCTAGATGCCTACGTAGATTTAATTACATAAAAATATTTTATTTTAATGCAACGCAAAGTTAGAACTCCCAAACTCATTGCTATTCCATGTGATTTCTTGATTTCTGCATACATTACGAAAGATTTAACCATGTCTATATTTTACAGCTGCGTATGTTTCGTCGACTGACAGAAAACCTTTGATAGAGTAAACTGGGTACTGCTGATGAGGATACTAAAGGATATAGGTGTAGACTGGAAAGACAAGAGACTGATCAGGAATCTATATGTGAATCAAGTTGTAAAGATCAGGTTGGAGAATGCGGACTACAGCGGAGTATATATCGGTATAGGTGTAAGATAGGGCTGTTGTCTATAGCCGATCCTATTCAATATATATGGAGAGAGGCTAATGCAGGAAGCGTTAGAAGGCACGGGAGATTTCAAAATAGGAGGAAGGATTATAAGAACAGTGAAATACGCGGATGATCAAGTACTTCTAGCAAGAAAGGAAAAGGAAATCCAGAAAACGATAAATAGACTAGTGATAACAAGTAGAAAATACGGTATGGAAATAAATACAGAAAAATCCAAGGTCATGCGAATATCAAGTAAAGAAGAAGAAAATTTGAATATAAGTATTGGAGGAAAGCCATTAGAACAAGTTTCACACTTGGAAGCATCATAACGAGAGAAGCAAAACGTACCGATGAAATCAGGACTAGAATAACGGAACGCTTTCAGAAGAAAGATTGTCCTACTAACGGGGAATATAAAGGAGGATATACGCAAGAAGTTGATAAAATGCTATGTACGGAATATAGCTTTGTATGGGACTGAAACATGGACGCTAAGGAAATATGATATTAAATACTTGGAAAGCTTCGAAATTTGGACATGGAGAAGAATTCTAAAGATAAAATGGACAGAGAGGGTGAAAACGAAATACTACCAAGAACAGAAGAGTAGCGAGCGATTGTACAGACTATCAGAAAGGGGAAGGCGAACTGGATTGGCCATTACCTGAGGAGACAGTGCATGATTAAGTAAGTGCTAGAAGGAAAACTGGATGGAAAAAGAGAAATAGGTAGGAAGAGGTTTCAGTTGGTAGACGACTTGAAAGGGAAAGAGAGCTATCAAGACATGAAGAAGACTGCGGAAAATAGGACTATATGGAGAACCAAGTTTAACCATGAATAATCACCGTCCTGTTTACGGACAGACTACCTATGATGATGATGATGATATTTTCATATTTGAAATAAACTATAAGAAAGAACCAAGATTATTTTTTTCTTCTCTTTCTCTTTGACGCGAAAAAAACACATTAAACTAGTAAACGAGAAAAAAAAATTATATAATTAACTTTTGCTATTAAGTATATTATTTTTCTTTTCCTATTATTTTAATCACATGATAGTTTTGTATGAATGTAATTATGTTTTTTTATCGAATCTAATTTATTGTGTACCGCATGCACATGTAACATTATATATTTGGGCCATATTAGATTACTAAACCAATTCTACCATATTAAGAGTTACAAAAAACTAGTATTGAGCCACGTCACTTATTGAGAGGCTTAGAACTATAAAGAAAAGAAAATTTTATATAGTGACTTCTCTGTTATTCTTAAATATGATATAGCTTAAAGTGTGACCGTTTATCTTCGAAAATATTTATACACGCACCCACACATACATGTATAAATCTATGGTAACCGTCGCTGACTTCAGCATTCCAATTTTGGATTCTTAGAAGAAATTCGTATTATATTCATCGATCGAATGATTATAGCCTACAGAGCCAAAGTCTGATTAAACAGATATTTATATGTTAAATTGGCCCTTATAGTTCAAAAAATCTACCTAACACAGAATGCAATTACGTTTATTACTCAAAAGAATCAGCCTCTCTTAGACAAACGAAGGATATATTTGACAAGGATTTAAAACTTTCCCGGCGAATATTATTAGTGAAATGTTCTCGGGTTTCACACCGGGTGATGTCTTGAGTAGAATTCGACGTTTCGGCGTATGTCACATCCGCCATCTTCAGGAAAACTGAGTGAGGTACTCAGTTTTCCTGAAGATGGCGGATGTGACATATGCCGAAACGTCGAATTCTACTCAAGACATCACCCGGTGTGAAACCCGAGAACATTTCACTGATATATTTGACATTTCACGGCAATAGGCATCATCTGAATGTTTTATTTTTTGCCACACTAATTGAAACTCATTTATTTATTCTTACAACATCATTAAAAACTCAATAGCATTCAACATTACAAACAGTATTTATAAAATATACGCAAAGAATAGTAGCTTTTGAATTTTACTGGGCAATATATTTCGTCCATTCTGTCATATGTCTAAATAATGGAAAAATAGCATTAACTGAAACTGGAAGGATTTTTTAGCTTTCTGTGGAAATCAAATGAGAGGAAGCAATTAAAATTATTAACTTTTAAAAATTACGAGATACCTCGGATATTCCCTTGCCACTTTATAATAATATTCTTTTTTATAATTCTAAAGTAATTACGTAATCCCGAAGGGTTTTAGAAGATTTGGAAGGGCTACAGGAAAAGAAGAAGACTCGAATGGTATTATATTATATCCCACTATCTCCTTCAAACTTATTTTTTTATAAAGAGTAGGTAACGTTCAAAACACGCAATTTAAAAGATTTCTCAGTGGGAGTCACGCACGAATATTTTATTATTTTGTCCTCCTTGAATGTTCTTCCAATCGAGATTCTAGGAAATTACAAATGTCACAATGGATTCAGTTGTTTCTTTTGAAGGCCCTTCAAGCATCACCTGGAGGAAGTATGATTTTCATGTCCCTCTTTTGCATTAATTAAACAAACAAATATGAAAAATAACCGTACCAACATGTGGCCACTTTCAATACGGATGGATGGCCATGTTTCTCTTTAATCGAACCTTCTAGCTGTTTGTTTGAAGTTGTAATAAACTGCCACACCGAGAACTGTTTTCCTACTAAACCCACTGCGGGAAATAAAATATCAATAATGTTCCGAACTGCGTTTTAGTTCCTTCGCCTAAAATTTATTAAAAATCAACTTTGTTAGCATATGAAATATAAATATTCCGTTCCTATCACATAGGTTTTCTCTCTCAATTATGAATTGGGTTTTTTATTAATACAAATTTAAATTCGCAAAATTTCACACCATTACAAATGTTACAGATCATTTACCGACTTCCCATTATGGACGAAAACAAATTGATAAATTAGGTAACACCGGTAACCGTAAAAAGGGCTGTGTAAAAAAGCACATTTTGAGATGAAGACAGTATAAATTAACGAACAGTAAATTACAAAAAAGTATCTCCTATGGGTGAATAACCACTGATGACGTCTGATTTTTAGCCGAAATGTACATTTTATTTTAACAACTCTTTTTTAGCAGTTGAGATACATAATTTATTGCCAACTCTTATGTTTAATTAATTCAAGTGAATAATTTGTACATTCACCTGCTCAAATGAAAAACTCGCAATGTAAATTTAAAAATTCATAGTAATCCTAGCATAGCGTGACTTACTCTGTATCTCGAGTTTCACATTTTTTATGCAATAGTCCCAGTTCTAGAAATTTTGTCTCGAAAGGAATGAGTCGTTTATCATTTTCTTGACAAAAATTTTTCCTTTTGGTGTTATGACACAACGAAAGCGTTAATGCCTCTTATCGCAATGTATCCATTAAATACTTTTATAAATAAAAGTGTAATTTCAAATTCCTATTTAAATATTCAATATTTTTTGTATTTTAATTTTAAGTGTTTCCGTCTCCTAATGCTCCGTCATGTATATATATTTTTATATATATGCACATATTCTGAGGTTTTTACATGAGGGAACGCAGAAAACTCTCCAAATGAAACAATTGAATACATATATACATATATGTCCAAACCTTCCTATTTCTTATAGCAATTCGCTTCTCTCCCATTCTCCTTAGTACTGACGTAGTAAGGAAATCCTTCATTATTTGTATTTTCTTTTCGCTATATAGCCATATTAAAACAAAACCCACATTATATTTATATCCCAAACTGTCTGTTCCGTATTTTTCCCAATAGGTCCTATATTTATATATCCGCCTTTTATATCCACCTCACGTTTCTTTTCTTTTCGCACTTCCTCACTCCCCCCATCTCTCTCTCTTTCTCTTGCATTTCCATCTCTCCTCCTGTTTCAATGTTTTCCACACCTCTCATACCTCCTTTCCACAACGCCCTCTTTATCTTTCTTCGCCCTATCCATCTCAATCTATCCCCCATATATATGTATTGCTATCTCCCCTTCCTCCTCCTCCTCCCTATACTCCTTCTCTCTCTCACTCCCAATCTTCTTCCTCAGCCTTTCAATTTGACGCTCGATTTCCGAGCCCACACACCCTCTTCCCTTCCACCGACCATTCCTTCTCTCTCTCTCTCTTAACCCCTCCGCCCATTCACCCATTTCCAAAGATTCTTCTGCGTCCTTTGTTCGAAGATCTCGCTCGGTTTGGCACGGGTCTCGATGTGGTTGCGTGAACGGGTTGCCAGTGTCGAGTAGTCGGAAATGGGGAAGTCGGAAAGAGAGAGGGAGAGAAGAGAGGGAGGGGGGGTGGCACCACTGGTTGGTTTTTCTGAAAGAGGTTTCTGGAAGGGGGGTAAGAAAGGGTACGGGTGGGAGTCAGGGGGGAGGAAGGGAAACCGGAGACCTCCTATAATGCTGAAGGGGTGTGTGTGTGTGGATGAATTCCATTTGGAAAAAAATGCGCGGTAAGAAAAGGAGAGAGCTGATAAGGACCTTTTTGGTCCTTATGAGCCGTAAGAAAAGTTTATTGGGTGCATAAAAGGATTTTCGGAGAAGTCTGTGTAAATCGGTAATAAGGTTTAGCGGGCAAGATGCCGCGCTAGTTGAAGATCTTTATCGAGGGAAAATACAAAGCCCGAAAGGAAAAATGCTGAAAATTAAGATATTCGGATAGGTTCAACGCCGAGCAGATTGAGATTCGCATCGTGTGAGCCTGATTTCTTCACGCGTTAAGGACTTTTTTGGTACCGAGTGGTTAACTTAAACGATGTAGCATTATGTTTATTTTTTCTACCTCGTATCACGAAAGTAAATAGGACGCCGAACGTTAAAGATCGTTTAGGCAGCGTGTTGCATTTTGAAATCCATGGTTCCACGAGTTAATTTTTCGAGGGTGCGTCATTTCTTACGTTCGAGTGGTCATTTTTGTTGAATAAAATGTTAATCGTAGCGGGAAATTAGCTCTGAAACGTTTTAAACGCTAAATAAACTGAAATAGTTAAATTACGCTATTTTTATAACAATAATACCCGCATGTGTAATTTAAGCTTCATTCAAATTGGAAGTTTAATAACAGATCAGGATAGTATCTACATTATAAAAGGGGTAGGATCATTTCTTTCTTGTTTTCTTGTCTATATTATTAAAGGCGTGAGATAATTTATTTCTTGCTTTCTTGTCTACACACTTTTGAAGCCACTCTTTAGACGCGATAATTTCCGAGTAGTTACGAGTTCCAAATTTGGCAGGAATGCACGAACCATTCTCTTTCCAGTAAGATAACACTAAAACACAACATTTCGACGTGCAAGTTTTCACTCTTTTGCAAATTGAAATTGAAAAAATTGACCTGCAATCACCGTACCTGGACTGTTTTAAAGAAGAATGCACAAGGTTTCTTATTCTTATCGTCGATTTTCGCTTTCCATTCGAAATTGCTCACATTTAACGAATATGTGACAGATTTTGACCAAATATCGCGCTTTTATCCATAAGATTCCTGGACAACGAATGTCATTGTTGAGACTCGAGATTCCTATTATTGCCTCAATACTCATACGATATAAATACGAATCATTTACGTAGATGTATCGAGTGACAGGGAGGAAGGTAGACTGAGGGAGTGAGAGGAAGGGAGAGGGAGGGGATGGAGGGGGATACGGCAATACGTATAATTTTCTTTCCCGTCATATTGACGAGCTAAGTACTTAAGTATTGTAGATATGAAATTAGAGGGGGGGGAGAGAGAGAAAGAGAGAGAGAGGGAGAAAGAGAAAGGGAGAGGGAGTGGACGGGGAAGGGACGGAGAAGGAGGGAGGGAGGGGGATAGGGCAATATAATTTTATTTCCCATCATATTGACGGACATTTACGTTATTTAAGTATTGTAGATATGAAATTTTAAAAAAAATATTAAACTTTCAAGCGTCTCTGTGTTTATTATTAAAAATGCTGGCAACATTTCAAATTTGAAATGTTGCCAGCATTTCTTCTCTAGTTTATTTATAAATCTTGCATCACAAAAGAAATTTACTCTCATCATTTGTATACATTTTTATACATAGTCCTGATCTTTCAGTATATAAACTGGCGCTCACGCAGATATATTGGTAGAGATGTCTGACAAAATTATGACTTTTTTAATAAAGAAGCTGTAAATGTCGTGCTGAGTGTAGGGAAATAATTAAAAATCCATTGAAGATTATATCAAACAATAATGTATATTATCACATGGTATAAAACTTAGGCTCATAACATTTGTTTGCAACTTGCACACCGATGTGCGAACACACACACACACATAGACTCAGACACTGCGCAGTTAATATAACAGATTCTTTGTAGATTAGTCTGCTGTAGTGGCCAACAACTCTTGAAAACTAAAAAATACCGTATTTTTTAACGTCGCGTAAATGTCAGTAATTGCATTGATGTTTAGTATCAATTCATAAATTTTTATACAAGGCGATGGTCTATGATGACCCGGACGAAAAAAAAGGATCTCATCCTAAGTTATACAATGAAAATAACCACCTATAAAATATTTATCCTGATTTATCATTTAAAAAAAACAGCAGTTTTAGCTTAGGACACACATTCTCCTTGTATAGGTAATCAAGATGAAATTATTTTTAATAGCGCACGTTTTGTAAATTGTTTCACCTATAAAAATTTAGGTTCTAACAAATTATTTAATTATTACTTTTAATGAAAACTTTAGGTATCATAAATCATCCCATTAAAAGAAAAACTTGCAAAATTTGACTTTGTTTTTATTTTAGGTATTTACATAACGTTTTTCGTATGAATCGTTCTGAGCAACGTAGTGTGGCTAAATCAGTCGATACATCAATGTTAATGTTCAAATGAAATTTTGACAAATCATAAAATTAAGTAACACAATGAAAAATGTATCTTTTTAATATTATCGGCTGTGCGACGTTTCTGATTCTACCACACATTAAAATGTTCGATCAGTGATATTGACGTACCTTTCGAATGGCTTTTAAGGAAAAGATAAGTAAAATGAGATATTCCGACATTTAAAATGCCAAAGTATATTGAAACTGTGTTTGTGGTCACATTCTACCTCTCAATGAAATGAAAAAAGTTGGCAAACATTGACCATTTTCTCTGTTTTTCCCCTCTTCTCCCTCTCTCCTTTCCTCCTTTACCTTCATTCCTATTCGTCTCCCTCTCAATCCCTCTTTCGTTACTTTTCTCTCTCTCTCTCTATCTCCTATAATCTTCACCTGTTCTAGATCTCACTCCCTCCCTCCATTCAGTTCAGTCTAATCACTTAATCTTCCTATCCATTCGTCCTTAACAGCAACTTTCTTCTCCTTTCCCCTTTAATAGCCTTTTTTGCTTTTATCTACTCTGCTTTTCTAGTAATCCCTCTTCTTTCCCCACCCCACTTATTCCTCCTCCTCCTCCTTCCTTCCTCTTCTCTCCTTCCTTCCTCTTCTCTCCTTCCTTCCCGCTCCATCTCTATATAACTCCGTCTGTTATTCCCCACTTTTTCTCCTCTCATCCACCGTTTGAATAAATGAGGACGCTTTTGGAGAGGTCGTGCGTTATTGGCGAGCAGACCGCGGCATATAGGAGGCTTTCTCTCTCTCTCTCTGCTCCCGTAGTCACGTGACCTATGACGTGGTCGGCATCTATATACCTCTCTCTCTCTCTCTCTTCCTCTAACCTCGACGCCGGCTGGCGGTTGCGTAGAGGAAGAAGGAGAAGAAGATGGTGATATATGGAAGGCAATAAAACGGAAGAAACGCGTTTTTTTACATTCTATTCTTCCGAAGGCGCAAAAAAAGAGCGAAGGGCGGGAGAAGAAAATGCGAACGTTTTGTGTGGTTGGTTTTTTGTAATGCTCCGTGGTTGTGTGTTAGGAAATTGGAAGGTTTTGGACGGATTATTCTCCGTTTTTTTTTCTCTCTCTCTCTCTCGAGGCTGTGGCCTGAATCATATTTCAGCAGGATATCTTTAATTTCGACTTTTACGATGGATGCTTGCATTCGTGTCCATCCTTTCGTTTTTTTTTTTTTGCATCGCATAAAAGTAATATAAAAATGACCGTAGCCCACGCGGGAAATACTCTTTATCAATTCCAGGACGATTCTAAAAGTCGCTTTTTCGTAGACTGTTGATTTGAATGAAATGTTCAGTCGCGGAGTGAACTCTGCCTATTTTTTCGAATCGATGAAAACGTAAAAAATAAACGAAAAATGAAATTGATTAGAGCCAAAGTTGCGAAATTACCGCTCAGTTTTCAGCGGGCTGGTTCCAAACTAATAAACCAAAAGCTTTATTTTCGCTCGTCCAAATTTAATCAGCGTAACGAATGTAAATTTCATGCGATGTAAGCGGCACGACCTTTTAATATGCAACTATAGTTAATTAGTGTATCGCGAATTATTCATTGTGGAAGGGACTCAAACGATAGTGACCCTTTGAATTCTCGTAGCTTTGCAAACACTTGGTGCCACACAGTGAAATTTAATTCTGTCGTGAATCTTTAACGCTGTGTTCATGCAGTCGATATCACTTCCGATATTCGGATATGCCACTTGAAGCTAATTCTGAAATTTTACTATTTCCGCAATCACAAATAGGATATAATATGTTTGTCCCAATAAAATGTATTGTCCGTTGCTTTTTCTCCAGTCACAATTTTATGCTTATGAAGATAAATAAAATTACGAATACTTCATTTTCGCAGGTGGTTCATTCATGCTGATATTTTTCATTTTACGGATATAATGATGTGACGGCGTTTATAAATTTGTAACTTTATTGCGTAAAACCTGAATGAATTATTTAACAGATCTATGCTATTAAAGGATGGTTAAATAAATTATTTTGTATTAGATACTAAACTGCGCAAGGATAGCTGATAATGATAGCTAGTCCATTAGGTAAATAGTATGAAACTCTGCTTTGTTTGCTTTTTTATTGTCTTCAACACAAATTTGTTAGACTAGCAATCACGCCAAGCTTAGAGTTATTTATCAGTTTTACCATTTTTACTTTCTTTGTATACGTAGTACGTATAGAGAAGGTATTGTTTTCATGAAAAAATTCGAATTCGAGATTTCAATGGATATACACGTTTTCCGGTCCCCTGAACATATTTTGACCGTTTTCTGGATGATGTCTGTTCTTCCTTCTTGTACCTCACAGTAAAGGGGCGCCAGCACCTCGCATACATTTGACTTACCACGCAACCGGGTTGCCTACCTATAGGCGCGGGGCGTCAACTTCCAAACCTCATATATCGGAGGTTAAGCGGTTCCGGGAGCTGGGATAAGGCGTTTCGTGCTCTACGCGAACACCCCTACTACCCCTATAATTTTGTCGGTAGAGTTCAGAATCACCCTGTATATATAAGACGTAGATATTATTTTTTCTACAACTCTTTGTTTGAAATAAATTTTCATATGAGGAATATTTCAAGAGATTCAATTTTCTTCGAAATTGACTGTTAGTGGGCTGCTCGCGCGCGTGGTAGTGACGGCAAAGGTGAATTTACCCTCGTTGTTGGCAGTGAGGCGCGGCAAAGTGCAGCTGGAAGGATACTAGGAAAGCACTTCTGTGTTCCGAATGTTTTAATGATGTCGAGATGCATGTCTTCCGGCCAGGAGAGGCATTATTCAGAAAGGATGACTTGGAAAGCAGAGTTTTTCTCATCATATCTACTTTCTGCAGCCGCTCCTGGTGCCGAAGGGAATGGAAGAGGGGTTTCTGGGCTCGCCATGGCCTCTCGCTCTCGTTTAGCGGAAACGGCATTTAAATATATCTATTTCTCTACGAGCTACTAATGAAAATAGCCGATGTCGTAAGGACGTATGCGCGGATGTTGTCGCAAAACGACGATTCTAGTGGTTTTTTTCCGATGTGGTACGCGAACCAGAGTGGTTACGTATGGAGAAAGGCATCAATTTATTATATACGCATTGACATTATACAAACAATGTATTTTATGTATCAGAAATCGGGTTGTAGTTTTAGAGAAAATTCGGTCAGTCATAATCGACTCCCTTCAAAGTCATTGCTGTGTAGTTCATAATAATACCTTTTAAAAAATGGATAAACTCGAAACATTCATCAATAAACGCCGACTTTTCCTTCGAAATTTCCGCCTAGCAATCAATCACCATTCCAGTCCAGTTCGGAAGTACATCCAGCAGACGTACTCTCTCTCTCTTTCCTCTCTCTTTCTGGCTCTCGACGGCTTTCATCGGTTACCACAAAACCCGACAGCCGCCGTGCCCACGGATCTATCCTTGCTCCTTCTCTCTCTCTCGCCTTTCTCCTCCCTCCTCTTCCCTCTCTCGCCTCTTCATCCTCCCCCCCCCCCCCCTCTCCCCCTCCTCACGTATCCCACAAATGGAATTTTGGACTCCTGCGCCGTGTACAACAGCCATATTGACGGCATGCTGAGTCGGGTCCGCACATACATACATCCACTCGCCTACACCTACTCTCTCTCTCTCGCTCTTTATCTACCTCCGACTTTACTCTTCCCCTCGCTTATACCTTCACCCCCCTCTCTCTCTCTTTTCCCTTCAAAACCCTTTAAATCCTCCTCTCGCTACACTCGACTTTTTCCATTCCTTCTCTATTGCACCGTCTCTAAAGCCTTTTTCAGTGTACACCAAAGAAAAAGAAAGAAAAATATTTTAACCTCTAAAAAAAATTCCGTCCTCCTTTAAAAAAAATCCAATTTTTAAACTCGCGTTCGGTAGTTCTCTCGGAGAGATAATATACCGGAAATTACTATTATATATACACACACACACACACACCTCGCTCCTTTACGCGGCAGAGATATACTTCATTACGTCAATAGCCTTAATTTTTGGTAATGATTCTCGAATTAACGAGATATTTTTCTTACCCTTTTTACGTGTTTTTTTCCTCGCTGCTATATTGTCGGCTGCTTAAAGTTTGTGAGTGTTTTCTTTATTAGAGCATTCCTAAGTATATTATGGTAAATTACTGTGGACGATTTATCCCCTGTTGATAAAAATCGACTAACTTTTCACTCCTTTATTTGAATAGTCTGAAATGGGCGATTGAAAAAAATGAACGTCCAGCGCAATATCAAAAATATAAAGGTGAAATTTTACCAATTAATTCTGACGGGACTTTGACGCATGTTATTTTGGAGATCTATTGTTCTCAAATGTATTTTTTTACATCATCCGGTCTCCACGGGCTGACATTAATTTCCAATCGTTGATTGACTTCGCGCAAAATAATTTCATTTCATGCGCGTAATTAGTTTCGGCCTTTGTTTTGACATTTGAAATGTTCCATCATCGGAAAAAATATACTTTGTTTCTTTGCCGTGACTATCATATGCACGGGTTTTGCGTTACCTTTCCCTCTTTGACATTTCGATATTTCTTTTTATATTGTTCCAAAACAATTCATTGAGCATACATTTTATGAAATACATTTTTTATTCCATTAGGATGGATTTTTGGGTTTCAGCTGTCCCTCCTTTCTTACCAATCTAAATTTAATCCTCAACTCTAAATAAGCAACGTGGCTATTGCTTTTGGATCAAATTGGCTCAATCGGTAATTTCCATTAACGGGCGATGTTAAAAATTCGGCTACTCTTTACACCTTAACGTGCAAGTTCTGCATTTAGTTCCAATCTTTGCATCCATTTTTCTCTCTCTTTCTCTGGCGCAGGCGCTGTGATCTCCTAACCTTACCGCAAATTTCGAAACCCCTGCGCTTTTAATTACTTCTCTCTTTAAGCAGTCATTCTCTTCCACTCCATCCTCGAGCGTTTCCATCCCTCTCCCCCGCCGCCGCTGCAAGCGTCGTCTCTCCGGCGTACCTCTCCAACGCGTTCCCTTATACCTACAACCTGTTCCCCGATGAAAATTCCATCCTTCTTCCTCTGTGAGACGACGCCTCACTCCCTCTCACCTCGCGAGCCATGTTCCCTCCTCCCTTCCTTCCTCCCATTCTCCTCCTCTTTCCGTTTCCGCTCCCTCCTCCATGACCTCCCCCATCCCCTCCCCTCCCCACCCCTCCCCATTGCATACCAAACCCTCTTACTCCCCCCCTCCCCCCACCTCCCTCACCAACGTTACCTTACGCCACCGCCTCACTCCCTGCGGCTGTTTGGTATGGAGATTGTTTTATTAGTGGAGGAGGGAAAAAATGTAAGGGGGGGTCCCATAAAGAATTCAATCCAGGGAAACTCGGGGGTCTCCAGTTCCGACCTGAACTCCCCTTCTGCCACCCGCCCTTCTTCCTGTATAGCTCCATTCCTACGCCTCTCCCTCTCTCCATGCCTTTCTCTCCCTTTTCCTCCCACCTCTCTCTCTCTCTCTCCATTTGCTACTCTTTCCTACCTCTGCTGTCTTCGCCCCGCCTACCGCCTGCTCTCCCTCTCTCTCCCTCTCTCTCTCTCTCCCTCTCTCTCTCTTCCTCTCTCTCGCTCCCTCTCTTTCTCCCCTCTCCAAAGAAAAACATTGAGTTAGCGACTCCCAGCGCCATCAGTCACCCTCTCTCTCCACCTTCTTCTTCCTTTCTCTCTCTCTCTCCTTTCTCTTTTAAAATAAAAATAAAATACCGCCCCCCCCCCCTTCTTCACCTTCCACTCTCTCCCCAATCTCTATCTATAGCTTTCATGCAGTTTAGACCAGCTCTTTTCTCCGTAAATTATTTCCCCTATCGCGTATCAGACCTTCTCCTTGACTCCCTTTCCTCCCTCGCTTCTCCTCCCTTTTATCTCGTCATCATCTTGAGGTGTACTTGCTCCGTGTTCCATCCGACTATTCTCGCGTTCGACCAACAAAAGACTTTTTTTCTTTCTCTCCCGGTTACGGGAAGTTATTTTAACGAAAGATGCAGTCCTGCCGTTGGTCGAACGGGAAACTGTCTCATCAATTCGTAAATGCCTCTTTCGTAAGGGAGGAAAAAAGAAATGAGGCCCGTTTCCTCCATGGAGAGAGGGATAGAGAGAGAGAGAGAAAAGAGGACGGGCTTTACTCTGCACCTACTTTTCGTCGGAGCGGTAAAATAGTATTGTTACGTCTGAAGAGGGCAAATTCGTTTCGAATTGGAAGGGATTCGATAGTTAAGACCCGCTGCGGAAACGGAGAGGTGCGTAAAAAATATATCGTTCGGATATCAACTCACGATTATGACGTCATAGAATTTACGTGGAGTTTTTTTTTTTACTTTTGCAATTGCGAGGAGGAATGTTAACTCAAATTGAAAGCTGTGCGATACGAAAGAGATGTTATGGCGTTGTTCTCACAATTTCCTCTCATTATTCTTCTTAATTCCGTTCACGTGTTTCATAGTATTTTTTGCCTAGGATACCAGCCCAATACATTTAGGTTGGCTTTTATAAATAAGAAAAATTTCATATTTTTAAAAGTCGACCAAAAAAATTAAAGCTCCAAACGTATTAACAATAAATTATTTTTCGTCTGAGCTTTCTGTTCATCCACCCATAAACTTTCATAAAGATTCTATATACATATGTATATATATATATATATATATATATATATATATATAATACAAAAACGTACCACCGGGGTTTCTCTTTTACAAACGAGATGCTCGTTCTTATTCATTGACCGGCAGAATGAAATAGACGCATAGAATTTCATGATTGGCTCCAGCAAGCGCGCGACCCTATTTCGATTTACTCTGCGCGCCCAGCAAAGTGGACATAAATCAAGCGAAACTCGATTCCATCCCGTTTTCCCGCCATTTTTCAGCGCAAACCGGATAAGGGACGTCGACTTCTTTTGGACTCCGCAGTCTAAACAAAATTGGTTAAAGGGAATGAATAGCTGCATTAAAAATTTGAAACTACAAGCCAACCTATTCTATCTCTCTTTTTTTACCTCCCCCTTCCCCCCCTCTCTCTCTCTCGAAGTATTCCCCACGGGATAAATCCGTCCAACGTACTCCATTACCCATTTCCCCTCAAACCCACACCTCAGCGCATGGCCAACCAACACACACACACACACGAGCAATCTCGTCCTCCGCACGCTCTCCATCCTAAACACCTATTACCTCCATATAACCTCAAAACCGTAACTCCGCCTTATCCTACCACACCGGCTCCGTCAGCCTATTTTATTCTCATACCTTCCAATCTCGGTACCATCCACCGTACTCAAAAACCCTAATACCTCACTCCTACGACATTTAATCACCCACTCCAAAATCCGGCATTTTCATTCCTTTTCAACCACGCTCTCACCCGAATTTCCTCTTACTCTCTCTCTCTCGCTCGCTCACTCTACACCCATCAGTTTGCGCTCCACGCGTTTCTCGTCTTCATCCACACATTCTAATTCTCGAATCCGTTCCCCTTTTCCCTCACCGCCCATCAACAAATTGCTCCATCAACCTTTTCCGCTGTTTTCTCTCTCATTCTTCGCCCCCCGCTTTCTTCACCTTTTACGAACCCTCTCTTTGCCCTTTTCTCCCTTATTTCTTCCGCATCACTACTCCCTTTTGTAATCCACTTCCATTCCTCTTCCTAATCCTATCTTCACCCCTCCTCCACCTTCTATCTTCCCCATCCTTCAACGCTTCCGACTTGCCTTCCCCCCCCCTCTCCCCTCCCCCGTCCTTCTTCCTCCGTTCTTCTGCATCATCTCTGCATTCCTCTTTCTCTCTCCCTCTCTTCCTTTCCCACCCGTAATCCAAAAAACCCATCTGGATGCGCTCCATCTCAGGATAACCAATAATGGGTTATGTTTCCCCTACCCATTCTCTTTTTTACGTAGCCATTTCTTTTCCCCCTCTTCCCTTTTCCCTCGTGTCCCTCTCCTCCGCCCTGTTTCGCTCCCCCCTTCCCTTCCACCCCCCCCCTTCTGTTGCTTGGAGACTCTTTCCCGCCTTCTTTACTGCACCGACGTAATCCTTATTTATACTTGGTCCGAACCGTGCCTCTCTCTCTCTCCCTCTTTCTTCCACTCACTCCCCCCCCCTCTCTCTCTCTCTCCTTCCTGCAAACAGAATCCAACCTTCAGACGACTTTTCTCTCTCCCCCCCCCTCCCCCCCGGGTATCTCTCTGTTTCTCTGTTTGTGTCTCTCTCTCTCTCCCTTTGGGGATACCGTATAACGATAAGGGATGTTCGACACATAACGCAGACCGAACAAAAAAATATACAAAATTTAAGGAAAATGGATAGAAAAAACGAGAAAAAATGCGCACGAGTTCGACGTGCTCGCCATCCTTTCCTCCTCCGCTTCGCTTTTGTTTTGCCAATTTGGAAGGGAAAAAAGATTTTTTTTGTGCGCATAGGAAGGAAAGAGAGAGAGAGAGAGAGAAGAGAAATGCAGACGGTATCTATAATGCGAAACCCTGGTTATTCTCCCCGTTTTCCGAGTCCCTTTCTCTATGGTACGTCCTTTTTTTTTTTAATATTTTTATTCGCGCAAGCGATCGCTAGTCGCGTTGATTGAACTGCCATTCTCCTCTTTCCCGAAAGCGTCTTTGTGGTTTTTTGTCCTTCTCTTTCAATCCATCGCAGGCGGAAAAATTACGATTTTTAAAGGTTTTAATTTTTGAGGGAGATCTTTCGAATGTGTTTGGGGATGTTTTAAGAGAGAGAAAATAGATAAAGAGCCAACGTTTTGCCTCTTTAAATAGTTCGTATCCATGGTTTTAAGTACGTACATAAATATACTCCATGTTGAGGAGTTTATGTCATTTGTGTTTGAAAATTTTAAATGATGGATGTTTTAAAAATCGTTTAATTATTTCACTTGTTTTCGTTCTGTGACTGATGTGAATTATTAGGATAATCCAAATATAATAAATTAGTAATTAAATTACTTTTATGGGTTAATAATATTAACGGCAGTATAGGGTGGAGTCGTCATTATTTTTTTAATAAATCAAAATTTATAATATAGTAGCGTGGAATTTATAGTAAAACCACTTATGATGTAACTGCCGTATGATTTTTATAACACTTTATATTCGAAGTAAACCAACTATTGATCTTGAACGAAAATCATATCGAAGTCTCACTTTACCACGTTGTTTCTGCAACTTTCATTTCGGTAATTAAATTATACGTAGGTAAATGTAACGATCTTGATGCTAGCGGTTTGAATGCGTAAACTACGATTTTACTTGCTTCACAGAGTTTTTAATCCAGAACAACTCCGAGAATCTCCATTGCCGTATTTCAATCTTCATTACGAACACCTTCATTCACCGTATATGAAATTTTTCGCAGCTAGTTTTTAAAAAAAATACTTCCAGTTTTCGCCCTCGGCCAGTCGGTACGCTTTTAACTCCTCAACGGCATTTTCGCATGGCATTCTCTGTCACATCTCAACTCCTTAATTTCCTTCCATTCCGGCGTCCTCGCGCACTCGTCAGGCTTTTCCGTTTACCGGGGTTGTCCATAGCGACCGCATTGTCACGCCATATAGCGGGCATCCCTCGGCCCCAGTACAGGGAATCCTATCCCTTAAGTACGGGCATAAAGAAAGATGAACCTGTTTTCAGAATGTTTCGCGTTGGCATCGCGAAAGCGCGCGAAATAGCCTAGGAATGAGGGAAAGGGAATACGAAAGGGGAGGAGATGGAAGCAGTTGTTTGAGCGAAACGAGAGGAAAGACACTTTTTCACGAGTTTTTTTTTTTTTTTTAAGTGCTCCCTTGTGTGGATAAGGGGGTTAAAAGTCTGCGTCGTTTCAGGTATAATGGGACGGCACGGACGATGACGAAATTCGATCGAATAACGTCGCGTGCGTAGAAAATGTATTCTTCTCAAGCTTCTAAAAGGCCATTGCAGGATTTAATTTGTTTCGTGCGAAAATTTTAACACCGAAATTAATCACCAGAAAAGTGATTGATGCCTTAATTACAAAAATTTAGTGTCATTCATGCATAAACCTTATTATGAAATTAATCAAACTCTACCATTTTTATTGGGAAATTTTCCCTGAATTTTCTGCAGCGTTTTAATACGCTAATGTCTGTGACTTAATCCCGGTAAATCCATTATCATATGTACGGATTCAATATTTTATTCGTAACGTTCGATTTACGTTTTAAATTCTAATTCGCTCGTATACGTTTCATATAATCAAATACTTTTTTAGGAAAGTATAGGTATGTATTTTCGGCAATGTTAATAGACTAATTCCTATCAATGTAATTTATCTTGATTAGTTCATTATCAAATGTACGAATTCGACAATTTCTTCATTACATCGAAATTTATTTAATTCTCCTTCGCATATATTAGATTTTAATTTCTAATTCGCTCGCAAACGTTTCATCTAATAAAGTACGTTTTAAGAAATTCGTAATCATTCGAGAACTGTAATTAATCGTAAAATTAGAGTAATGTACAAAATTATTTCAAAGATTTCTCCGAATTAAGTGACTACGTCTTATTTTTTATGTTAAGTCAAACAGGTTAATAAGACTTTTATCTATACGCAGTCGATGGTATTGAAAGCGTATTGCAGTGAGCTATTTCTTTGGATGGAAATGAATTTATAATAATATAATCGATACTGTCTCAAGGTGAAACATTTCTCCGCGAATATTTAGTTCCTTCATTTGATGCGAGTATGCCTAATGAAACCAGGAGACAACTCGCGGGTCTAAATAAATCCTCAAAAAAGTGATTATGAAGCGGTGTTTAAAGCTACACTCGACAACATTCGTCAGTTTTATTATTTTTTGTAAAATGTGTGTCATTTGCACGTGAAGTTGATTTGCATAAAACATGCGAAATTTTAACTCCGAGTGATTTAGAGTCTGGTTTCGAATTGTGCATGTCACATTCACGCCATTAACATACAGTTGAACATTTTCTCCAAATTGGTCATTTATATTAAAATTAGATGAATGCGAGGTTAATTATTAATGTTGACGTAGCACGCCAAAATAAATTAACATCGAGACGTGATGTTGTGAGTTCATCGAAGTGACGTTTCGGATATTCTTTTTTTTTTGTTAAAGTTTCAAAAAAACCTACGCAATAGTGAATAAATGAAAAACTAAGGATTTTAATTTAGCAGCCGACGCGAGAAAGCCTGTGTATCAGGAAAAGTTCTCATATATCTTTCATGAATTAAACCTTGTGACGGATAGACTTCTACATAAAAAAGGTATTCTGTGAAAGTTTCTAAATTGAACGTAACTGCGATGGATAACCTTATCATGTCGCACATATTCTATAGTTTATCCCAATAATACTCTTTATTTTAAAAAAACCGCCGTACCGAAGTATCAAGTCTTCTTTCTCTTTCGGCACATTTTCTCTCCAAGCCTAGCGAAAAGTTTCGTCTCAGAATATTACAAAACGCTTTCCGTGTACAATCTGGAAGTCCTTTTTTACGTTTGATGTAGAAATATTGCCTGAATTATTCATGTTGATGCAGATGCGGAGAAATGATAAGAAACTGGACACCTTTACTCGCAGGTGAAAGTGGCTCCAAAGTGGTGAGAGTGCGAGGTAAAAAAAAAAGAGGAAGAGGGCAATATTCTTGAGTGATACGGTTCCCCCGTGCGGAAATTTGAATATCCCAAAGAGGCGGGAGGAAAAAATAAGGAAAATGGAATTGCTTCGAGCGAACGCGCGTGTGTGTGTGTGTGGGTGTTGTGAAATTCGAAACTAACGCTTAAAATTGGCGAAAGTGAGTTCGGGAATGGGACGCTTCTACCTTAACACCGATATGCCGTTCGCCATTTTCTTTTGGCTTTTCTGCAAAATGACAACTTCCACGTTTTAACAGTAAGTTTCGGTTAGTGTGGATACGGAATGTTTTGCGAAAAATAAGCCAACGCATATACTATTATGAAATTCCGAAGTAAAGTGATGTATGATTTATATTGTGTAGAGACAATATTTTTCCAAACTGTCTGGTCCGCAAAAATAAAATAGGATTCACCTGGCGAGAGTGCGTTTCGAATGTTGTTCGGTTTAGAGTGATTAGCTCAAAACATTTCACAGTAGTATACGATTTTGAAAATTCCATAACATGAAATTCATCGTTTTTACTTCTGTTTCATGTATTGAGTAAACAGTGGAAAAATAATATTTTTTCTAGCAACCATTCCGTTTTAATTCATCAAGCTCATCGAGTTACTTAAGTAATAAAATTAAACTTTCAGAGTGTTTATGGTTTAAATGATGAATATTCATAACCATGTTGACGACAAAAGAGATTTTCTGAAAATTATATAAAAATGCCACAGACGTCTCCAAAAATAAAATGTCTAAAAAATAGATTTAAGTTTTCACCGCACACACACACGCGCGCGCACACACACACGCGCGTATATATGTATGTATGCACGGGGAAACATTTAAGCAACTTCGTCCATTTCAAAATTGCTTTAGTTTTTTTTTTAGGAAACACTTATTGTCCGAGATAATTGAGACACATCAGTCCCCTCTGAAAATAAACAAATCATAAAGAATGTACTCAGGGAAACTTTTTTTAAAACTCGGTGCAGTACTCTCCGCAGAGACAGGTCAAACCAAAACGAACGTCCCAACCTCGACCGATTTTCCATCCCGGGGGCGTGTAAATTCTTATCTACTTTTCGGGGTTAGAAATTTTCCATACTCCGTTCCCAACTTGGCAACGCAGAAAATCCAACGTAAGACATTTTAGGGAAAAGGATCAAAAAACAAAACATACAAAAATGCCATCGCGTCTCAGTCAGCGCTAGGAGATAAATGTCTTGGTAGTTAAAAGGGGGGGGGGGGGGGAGGAGGGCATATGAGTCTCCCCTTTAGCAGTAGTGTGCATTACGTCTCGATATGACTAAGTAACCCCTCCCCCCCATTCCGTCTCCTAGCTCTTCCTCACCCCTATCCGCCTCCAGGAGACGGCGCGAGATAGTTTGCGGGGCAAGGAGAAAATGGGGAAAGAGGGGAGGGGGGAGGGAGATGAATAAGGAAAGCAAAAAGAAGCAGGGTTTATGTGTGAGAGAGGGAGGGAGTGTGGAGGAGAAGGGGTTGTTGGAGGAGGGAGGGAAGATTGTGGGACGGGAAGGGATGCAAGAGGATGCTTTTGCGAAGAGGAGGGAAGGTGGAAAAAAAAACCGCAGAGTCCATTAGTAGGTGGCGCGCGCGTAGTAGTAATGGATAGACACTCACAAGGGAGGAACGTAATGAATTTATGTGGTCTTCCATTCCTGTTTCTCTCTCCCTCTCCCTCTCTCTCTCCCCATAAGGCTAAAAACCCCTTCTACTGCTATACGCCCTACCTCTTCTTCTACAACCGGGTTCTTCTCATTCCACATTAAGCCCTCCCTTCCTCCCACTCTTCTATCCTTTGAGGCTATCTTCTCCCTCCTTTTCTTCCCTTCTCACTCCTATTCCTCCCTCATGTCTCTCACTCCTATTCCTTTCGTTCTCCCCTCTGTGATTCCCCTTACGTTCCCCTATCATCTAATAGATCACGAAAAGTGCTGGTCCCATACTGGGCGACTTAGTGCGACTTCAGTCCTTCTAAGGCCTTCGTCGAGGTCCTTTGTAGAGCTTCCAAGTTAATTCTTTACCTCTCTGAGTGCTTTTTACGGCCTTGCTCTGTTGCATTTTCGAATATATCCATACAAAAATCATTTCCTATTATCGCTTTACTGCTGGGAATGCTTTTGCCTTTGAGGATAAGGAGGTTATTTAACTTTAATTCGTAAAATTAAAAGCTTATTTCGTACTACTTGTATATGTTAATTTATTTAAATTGTTTCGAGTATTTTAGGGATAATTCATTGTATTTATGGATGTTTCATAAGAACTGAACATTGCCAGAAGCAATAAAATTGATTTTGATGCCTAAATATCAATGAGGATACTATATTTTAACAGCTGATAATTCTATAAATGGTGTTATTAAATGAAAATGTTATTTATAAAATTTTATGTGTTGCCTCCATCGGTTTTTTTTTAAGTGCAATAAATAAATATTCTCGAACTAGTATAAGTGCCCGTCAAAAATGACGGCGATGATCGATTATTCTGAAATAAAATTGAGGCAGTCGTTTTTGACCTGAAATCATACCTCCTGCTGAGAGGGTTACCTTCCACCAGAGCGAAGGTTCGAAACCCTCGCCGCGAGTATCTATTGTGCTTCAAAAGCTGACCTTAAATGCCCTCTTGCGAGGTATATTTATGTTTTCAGAGCGTGACAGAGGGAGTGACAAAGGGACAAACGCTTTTATATATTACCGATACTTTAAAACGTTTTGTTATTATATCATAACTAGTGTAATTCCCGTTGAAATATCAACGGAAGAATTATAGATAGATTGATTATTAATATTCGCATTTAAAGTAATTAATAGCACACTATTACATATGAAATATTTCTTCATATAGTACATTTATAGTGAATATTCTGTTGTCGTTTAGTAAATGTCTTTAGTTTTTATTTTCGGCTATAAAATTCTAATATTCTTCTCCCACCTTGTTCACTTCAATGCTACATATAATTGTCGGTGTGCAAAGACTGGGAAATAATTATATGTATACATATATAACGTAGGGAAAATAATAGGTAGGTATGATATTTACATTAACAAATAAATGTGCCACTCGAATATTAACAACTACCAAAAATATATTGTGATGAAATGCGTTCAGTATTAGCTAACTGACAAAACATATTTTCAAGTGGTCTAATTAAATTTCGCTGTCGGCCATCATGCGTTCCTTACAGAACAACGTTTTTATTATAGAGAATGCTATCCTGAAAATTTCATCAAATTCGGTTCAGTCGTTTGCGAGACATTAAGCTTCCAAAAGCATTACATGACAAAGGGACAAAGTATATATGTTTTATGATTATAATTTACTGAAAACTTAAAAATAATCATTCGTCGCCATTTGAATCATAATTTTTTTAAGACGAATATAATCTATTCCTTTAGATAAAAATATTAATAATTTGCGTCTGATCTCTTTCCCTGTGCCTTAGAACCTCGAAATCTTTCCCTGTCCCGATTCAAAGCCATTCGTTTCGATTACTTCCTTGGAACATGCTATATTTTACTTTAGGGTTTTATACCCGGTTTCCAATAAAATATTTATCCATGAATAAAAAAAAGCGCTCCTCGAAACTCTTCTCCGCGCACCCAAATATATCAAACTTCCAACTCATGTCTTCGTTTTATAAAATTTTCCATCTCCACACATTTCCTTTCCCAACCTCAGTCAGCTTTTTTTCTTATTCCTTCCTCCCCTTCCCGCTCGATCCTTTCATCATAGTAAAGCATTTATTCAATACCGCCTCCGCCTTCTTCTCTACGTGAATCAAATACGGCGCCTCATCCTTTAACTCCTGCATTATGCGCATCGTGTTCCCTCTCTCTCTCTCTCTCTCTCTCTCTCTCTCTCTCTCTCTCTCTCTCTCTCTCTCTCTCTCTCTCTCTCTCTCTCTCTCTCTCTCTCTCTCTCTCTCTCTCTCTCTCTATCTTTCTCTCCGAACACATGTACTCTCGACTTTCTTTTTTTTCCACGAACCATGTACCGGAGTGCCTTATAATAGTAAGAGGAAAATAATAACAGTAAATCGCTCTTCCTCCTACTGTCTCGCCTACAAAACAGTAACCCTTTTCCTCTCTCTCTCTCTCTCTCCTTTCCCACGCTATTTGCAATATTACCTGTTTTTTTCCTCGTTCCATAACTTAATCTCCGCCTCTATCTCTATCCCTCGTGTTATTTTCCTTCCTTTCTCCCTTTTTTCTCTCTCTCTCTCCATCGTCTACAAACTCATTTTTCTTGTATTTTTCCTTTTTTTGTGAAGTCCCACGTCGCTAGGGCCCCCTTATTTCCTAAAACTTGAATTCCTATTTCTTTCGCCGTTTCCAGGCAAAGTTATCCCGTAACTCAATTTTACTTCTTTCATTCTTTCAGTTTGTTCCAACGTATTAATTGTCTCACAAAACCTTTTCATATTTCCTGGATTCTCTCTCTCTCTCTCTTTATCTCATTTGTTTGTTTTTCGGTCGTTTCCCGCATGTTTTGCCATTTTCTTTTCCTTCGTTCCTCGCGATTTTTACAACATTCCCATTTCTCAGAGTAATTTTTTTAATCTAGACGTCCGGGGTTCGCCTTTCTTTGGTTTTCTTTACCTCTTAAGCATTTCTCTGCCGTTTCCTTCCGTGATCATTCCACTTGCTCCACTCCACATCTCTCTCTCTCCTCCCCCTCTTTCTTACTTCCTTCCTCCTCCTCCTTCTTCCCTCTTCCATTCCCATCTCGTGCATAGCTTAGACCGCCCTCAGACACTCCTCCTGGGTGCTTTTGGGACTAACGCGTATGACATATACGAGCTGGGACTCTCCGTCTGGCCTTTTCATTTATTCCGAAGGGAGGCTGTTGCCTCCTCCATCTCCACACACTCTCTCTCTCTCCCCTCCCCTCTATTTTTACCATCTCCCCTTTTCCTTTCCTTCTCTCTCTCTCTCTTTTTTTTCAAGTCCGACACTCTTGTCTGGGACCCTCTCGAGGCATGCGAAGTGCTGTGTGACCTCTGTGAAAAGAGCTGCCCCAACTTTAACGTGGAATTCCTGTATCACATTTGCCGTTTTCTCCACTTCCGTCGCCTTCCGACCCTTTCGTTTTTCCACTTTTCTCCCCTCCCTTTCATTCTCTCTCTCTCTCTCTCTCTTACACACGCGCACACACACACTTTCCTTCTAACCCACTCGCGTCCAACCCGAAGTCAAACACTTCCCTCTCCTTTCTTTTCCTCGGCGACACTCCGCTCTTATGCACTTTCCCATTTTTATGCCTTTAGCGCTAGCTTTAACGTAGGTGCGCTCAAAGGAGTTTTTTTTAAAGGATTTTCTTTGATGGCCTGAGTGGATTTTTTTTTTTTTTGAAAGGCTAGTTCACTTACAAAGTGGGTTCCTTCGGAAATCATTGAGAAGCGTCCCGCGCAATGGAATGCGTGATTTCTTTTTTTTTTGTATCCTTAAAAAGAAGTGACTGGTAAGAAAACTGCGGGATATAATGGGAAGGGGTGAAGAGGAAGAATATTGAGCGTTTGGAATTTTGGGGAGGGTGTGTGTTATAACTAAACGCTATTTTCTCCTTGGTAAGGAGCGGAATGGGACAGGTCGCTTCTGGCTTCTTCGCGTCAGAAGCAGTTCGGACCGATTAAGCTACTCATTATGTACTTCAGTTGGTTTTGGCTGCGTTTAGAGTTGAGTGGGACTTTGGCTGCATAGCATATTACGTTCTATAATTGATTTTTATCTCGCTCCTTGAAGGGAATTTTGTCCCATCAATGTCTTATTAAGCTATATTATGACTCTATTTGCACGTTTAATGGATGGTAAAGCGTGTATAAAATACATGAGAAAAACTGGTAGGTATGAACGTTGCCGATTTCATGGAATGAATGGCATTATATTTTATATTTGAATAATCATAATCGTATTGTGTGTGTATACATACATATATATATATATAATTATTATTATAAATGGCTTTTCATCATTGCCATGGGGTTATTCAGCCAATTAGTACTTTTGCATGTACTTTCTGCGTCATCAAATAAACATTTTCAAAAATCATCGGTTTATTCATACTTACAATTGGTTGTTTAATAAACCAGCAAAGAAACATGTGGAGTTGAATATTTCTGGAGCACTAGGAAAGCTCAACAAACATTCCTACCGTCCCACACATTATTATATGTTAGGCTCCAATTTTCCATTTAGCAAAGAATTACTGATAAAAGCACTGGTTAAATCGCCAAATTAATAAACACAATATTATTTTGTCGAATTATTCAAATATTAAGAGGTTGTTATAGTGATAGAACAAGAAAAAATCTTTTAAATACACAAACACACCAGTCTTTGGTGAAACTATATTTCGTTTCAAGATGTCGCTTAAAGTTGCTACTGGTCGGTATTTCATTAATGAAGCATTGATCGATTAAATTTTGATTGAAATGCCATAGGATGTGAAAAATTCGATTCATATTGATTAACTTTCTATTTTAGGCTAAACTGTCACAAAATATATCTACCATTCTACCGCTACTAATTAATCAAAGCCAATATTTAATTTGTGAGTCCGTTTCGTCTTTACACTAGTTAATTTTTAACAAGCTCAACATGCTGAGTAACATAAACATCCATAGAGTTTGGATCGACAAGCATTTAGTTATTAATTCATTCATTACTCGTATCTCCGTGTTCCGTAAATATTTATTTGCACCTGAGTGTCATAATACTCCCACGAGAACCTCACCAAGTACGTAGTATTAGCGTCCGTGTTCGGCCGAAATCCCACGGCCGACATTTCGCGCGAACACACGTGCCTGGTCTTCAGTCCCCCTAAAATGCCTCATAGCATGCATACACACACACACACACATATATCGTGCGCTCGAGAGCGCTATAATATACGCTACGAAACGCCGCCTCGTCCTCCCACACTCGCATGACGTATTGCTTTTCTTGTATCGCCAGATTCTCAGCGGGAACAGCGACACCGCGACAGTGGTGAGCCACCGGCTGATGCCTCCGGTGTTCGCCAGCCAGCTGCGCATCCTGCCCTATTCCGTGCATCGACGAACGGTCTGCCTACGTGTGGAGCTACGCGGGTGTATGGCGGAGAGTAAGTCCACATGTTTCTCCCTTATCGCTCCACGATTTTATTTTTTTCCCTCTATCCTCTCCGCGCTCTCCCCCTCCCCCTCTTCCGGCCCTCGTTTCCATCCGTAACACACACACACACGCCCGCGGTATATTTGGCTTCTTTCCACGAGGGCCCCCCCACGAGGAGGAAAATATGCCTACGTTTTTTAAACGACGCGGTAGCCAAAGTATGAATATTTTTTTCCCTCCCCGTGATGGCATATGTAGCAACACGATTTCAACCGATTGCTTTCGACGATAACCTTCTGGGGATGGAACATAGCTCTACGGGTGAAAAAATAGTTTTTGCGTTTCTTTATCGGTCGGGTCACGTAGCGATTAATGAGGATATTTATTTTATCTGGCCGCGTTCATTAGGATTTATGGAAATCTGTTTTGTTTGTTCCGTATGCGCGTTTTGTTTCGTTCGTCTGATTTTTTTTTATACGCGTTTGACGTCATATTGAGAGTTCACGGATGACTTTCCGGCAAGACCGGGTTCATATCGGACGATAAAAGCTCCTGGATGTTTTTAAAAACCCAGCGGCACAGACGCATTCGCTGTGATAAGTGGTGCCTGGGATGTCATAAGGCTTAAATGAAGATAATAATTTTAACATAAATGTCAATTAGTCGTCCGTAAATTTTAAACCTGTAGATACGAATATGAGCCTCGAATTCGATTAATTTATGGAAATGTTTTTATTAATGTGATGGAACACATATTTGTGAAATAAAAAAATACAAGGTCAATAAATGGAATTCGAAGAATTAAAACAAGTATGCGAAACATTAAAATAATGCCAATTCCGGGTAACATTAATGAAATAAAGGCTTTCGATTTCTTTCTTTCGAAGGAGAATAAATACTTGTTGAATTACATAAATCATTCCGATATTATTTTTTCCAGCATCAGACACGCAGAAGAATGTCCTCGAATCTAAATACCACGAGTGTTTTAAAGGACGGAACGCAATGTTATTCAAATTGCCCCACACGGAAGAGGGGACGGTGAGTTCCTACGGCTGTAAAAGGGTCTCCTGTAAATACATTTTTTGTCGACGTTTCGTATAAGAAATCCTATGTATAATTTATGTTCTCTCCAGTTCTAACTCTCGGAATAAAATTTCATATCGCTGACTTATACTATTTTTTCGCTCACGTGAATGCTTTCGCAGGGCTGTGCTTACTTCCAAGTTTTTTTTACTTTCTCATATACGAAGTATATTGAGAATGTATTGTAATCGCGAAAAAATTCGACCTCGAGATTTTTACGGAAATATCCTTTTTAGGTGTCGCTGAGTCCGAAAAAGTGGTTTTCGCAGTGCCGTCTTTCTGTCTGTTAAGCCAGTGCGAGAATTTCTTTATTTAGAGGTTTTACTTTTCTTAGGTTTTCATAGGATTGCATAAATTATAATACAGTTTTCATAAAGAATTCGTCATCAATTATGTCCTTATCCTAATGCTTAAGCCATTGAAACGGCTATGTAGTTTAATTGGATTGACAAACTCAATATTTGAAGATTCGTTAATAAAACATGCGGCCGCTCTTAATATCTGATAATAGCCCAAGAGACTGATTCGCCGGAAAACACATACGCTCGGTCAATATTTAATAACCTTCATACATTATTCAAATATTGCACGGGAAATTTTATAAAAATTCAATGTGTGTAATACGGGTGCCTAAAATTGCACCACCTAAAAGTCCAAAGTTCCTCTCCTTAAAATATAGGCTCATAATAAGTTGACCTACGTTAATCCGACCTCCTGCAAAATTTCTGGCGCCCATTTGTCTCACGTACTCTTAGTATGTGTGTAATGAAAGAAATATGAATTTATAGCTATTTAAACTTTTTATTACGAATATTAGTTTGTAATTTTCCCTTAGAATTTTTATGAAAGTCTTTTTGATCTTCTTAATAAAAATCTATTATGTATTTTCAAAAATTTGTTTGTTTATCTATATATTAATTTAAATTCAATCGAAAACGGAAAGGGCTACTACGCTCAAATTTGGCATGACGTTCTTTTATAGCCAAAGGAAGATATAGATGCATGTTCATTCCTCTGTTATTCTAAAAATTCTATAACTGTATATGCAAAAGGACGAAGCATTTTTATATCGCTTATCCCTACAGTTTCCATAACTACACTTTTGAATGCAAACGTCTTCAATTTCCGGTGAAGGTTTACTTTGCAACAACTATTAATATATCCCAAGGTCAGTCGCTAAAAGTTATCGGGGGCCAAACTGTTTTTCTCATGATCAGTTTTACGTAGCATGTTCAGTAATAAGCAACCGAAATAATTTGTTTATTCTTTCGCTACGTATTAAGACCGTCAGCACCGTCTGTGAGGAAGCATTGTAAAACGATTTTCAGTTTTTTTTTAAGATTATGGAGGTCGAAGAAGATAAAGTTATCATTTCAAGATGGTGAAAGATCATTAGCACCTACGTAAAGGAGGTTTTTCAAGGTATTAATCATAAATATCCCGAGCAAAGAACCGGTAGTTCTGCTAGTAATAGCATAATTCATCCCTCAACTTCTAATAATTCGTAAATGACGTTCTTTAACTCATCGAATATTTACGAATCCGTCAAAGTTTTCCAGAGTGTATCAACGTCACATAAAAGTAACCTGTTAATAATAAAAAGAACTTTCCCCGAAGCAGTGGAGAGCAATTTTTCTCTCAAATCTCTCTCTCCGATACACGTCGCCATTAAGCCTCACTGTCTCTTCATCTCCCTTTTTCTCTCTTTCATGATGGCCTTGCCTTCTCTTTCTTCCCCTCTCCCCCCTCCCCATTTATCGCTCCTCCAAACACTACCTCTTCTCTCTCTCTCTCCCTCCCTCCCTCCCTCTCTCTCTCACGAATTCTCCTTCTCCGCCACGGTCTCCTCGGTTACCAGGTGTGGTCGAGAGCCATGCTTCAAACTAACTCGACAACTTGGTACGGGTTCAAATCATTTTCGAGAGTGGACGTTTTCCTCTGAAGTTTGATATAAATCACGTTAATGGTATTATTTTAGTCGCTACGATTTCTACGGACGGGAAAAGGGAAGACACGTACTACAGGGTCGATTTCGCGTGGGGAAATAAAGGCAGGGAAATAGACTCGCCGTCGCTGGATCCCCGTTTGAATAATAGATCGCGTCTTTTTTTTTTTTTTAAGATATTCCATCTGTCTGTAGGGACGCAAGCTATGGAGGAAAAAGAGATGGAATAGCCTCTCTAAATCGAACAAAATGAATGATTTTTATTTCTCTGGATTTTTTTCGCCTTTTATGGGGCACTCAAACTCTCTCCATCTGTGATTCGTCCCATGATTCAAATATGCGAGGTATATAATGGGAGGTTCATTATCGTATGAAGAGGCCTATCATCTCATATTCTAGCATTTTTTCGGATTATTTCCCTAACTTCGACTCCGTTCCCGTTTGATTCGGAAATTACCATTTTATTTAAAGAATTCTATAAATAATTCTCTAGAGAATTATTGATTCTCCTATGGCTTATAAACCAATTCTTGAATTCGATCAATAAATCTAAACAAGTTAGGAAGGTCCTGCGAAAGCAGATATTTCAATGCGATTTTTTTTTACAAAAAAGCAAATTTCTTTCATTGGTCCTTGTTTAATATTAATGACATTATGATAATAAAGCCCTCTGATTCCCATTAAAAGCTTTCCCATTTAAAAGCATTGATCTCCTTGCCATGGCATTCGATTGTTGTGACACAGAAAAACACCTATTTTTTAAGATAATAAAAATAAAAAATGTACGCTAAACCTACGTAGATTTGAATTCCGTCTTCGAAACTAAAAAAAACTGCAATTTCTAATCTTTCCGACAATTGAAGTGCTGAGTTCCAGTCTTGAAAAGAAATAATTTTAAAAATCAAATATTTAAACTTCATCACCGATTTACGTGCTTTTCTTATGGGACAATAATAGGAGGGGGGGGAATTAGCCCCCAGCAGCTGATCCCGGTCTACCAAATTCTTGTCACATGTAGCTCTTATATGTAGTAACTTATCCTGAAAATTTAGTTTCTCTAGGTTGAAACGTCTCAGAGATATCGTCTGCGCAGTCAGACCGACGGACGGACAGACTAAAAATGATTACATAAGCGATTTGAAAAAAAAATCGCCAAAAATAGCGAACAAATACATAAAATTGGCACGCATATCTGTTGCCTTATTAAGTTAATATACTATGCTTTATATATAACTAAGTCAAGTACTAAGGAACCTCAGAGTCAAACTCAACTCAAATACAGTAGAAGCTCATAAACCCGGCATTCTCAAAAACTCGGCACTTTTTGGAAAGTTATATCTAAAAAAATTCTAATACTCTAGAAATTACTTTAAATGATGTACGCTTATCTATTTTAATTGTTTTGTTTACCTAATTATAACCACGTTTAGATTTGTGGCGATAGCAGTTGTTTTTCGTTAATGCAATTAGTACTTTTGTTAAATTTTATTTTGACATGGCTTCAAAAAAAGAATATAACCAATAAGTGCTGCTACGAAACGTAAACAGTAAACTTCAGCGAAGAGAGTTTGCGAAGAGTATAGCATTGGTAGTTCCTCTGTGTATGACGAAGAAGAAGAAAAAAACGGGAATATTGAAATTTTATGCAGAGAGTGATACACCTAAACCTATGTTTAGCCGTAAAACACTGCACGTCCCGGTTAAGTATTGTTGATAAGGTATTGTTTGAGTGGTTTCGTCAGCGAATAAGTGAATGTGTACCTATTTCAGGCCTAATGCTGAAACAGCAAGCGAAAATTTTTCACAATAGCAAAAAGAGTGAAAACTGGGTTGATATCGACAATGATGCGCCTGTCGTACTTCAGCTAACTGATGTGAAATAGTCGAAATAGCGGACATGGTTTTGAAACATGAAAAAGATGAAGAAAATGAAAGTGACTATAATCAAGAGATAGTTAAGGACAAACCTTCAATAGATCGCTCTATACAGTTGGTCACAGATACAATATCTGCTTTAGAACAACGCTTTTGCATTGATTTTCAAGGGATTACGTGTTTGTATCGAATACAAGGTAAACTTATGAAGGAAAAATCAAAATGCATGAAGCAAGCTAGTATGCTTGATCTGTTAAAAAAACTCCCAGAATAATGTGACGAAAATAATGCTGTAAATGCGTATTAGATATACTCTTTATTTTACGTTCGTTATTTACTTTTTAATGGTTCATTTATAATTCCTCATTTTAGTGCATGTAGAAGGAATAGTCTTTATTGATAAAGGGTTCCCTTTTAATTGCTATTCATCATTTGAATTATATAATCAGTTACCAAAAATGTACATTACTTAAGGATTTTGTATACATTTTCAAAAACCCGGTAAATGCTAGGTCCCGAGGTTGCCGGGTTTGTGAGGCTCTACTCTAGTTTTAAGTAAAATTCTTATATTTTATTCAGCGCAGAACATTAAACCTCACTACATTCATTTAAAAAGAAATGTTTCGAAAAAAAGTATCTGCCACGTGCTAATTCTCATGCCGTCGCTAGGGTCTTTTTGTCGCGATCTGCGGCTTGTAAGGATATTCACTCGAATCCAAAGCATTCACGACATGTGCTCCGCTCAATACCTCTCATCTCATTTCTCTCCGCACAATTAAATTCTCCATAAACTCCTCACCCTTTAGTTAATACTCCCTCGTAAATTCGGTACCATAAATTCTAGGCTCTAAATAGAGGTTCACATTGTGACCGTAAATGAGGATGTATACAAAGGGACTGCCTTTCAGTGTTGAGATAATGCACTCGAAAACCATATTACAACACGGCGCTGCTGGCACATCCAATGTTAAATCCCTTGATGCAACCTATACAGCACCGTCTATGACGCAGATATCTGCACGTACATCGCACCGAGTGTGTGTTTATGCCAGCATATGTGCATACAAAACAGACACACATACATGCATGCATACATATATATATATATATATATATAGATATATATATATATATATATAGGGCAACTAGGTGTTGAAGGAAACCCAGTGAACACTTACCGGAAGTAGAGCTGCTGGGGTGTTGGAGAGACGCATTTGTAGAGGTTAGAGCTTTCGGGATGATCCCTTCGTCAGCACAAGAGAGACACAACTGATATATATATATATATATATATATAAGACAATTAGAAAATAAAAAATACAACACTGTAGGTTTACCAAAAATATTGCAGGCATGGGAGTATTTGGCGTAAGGATGTAGCAAGAGGGGGATAGGATAGAAAGATAGATATATATATATAGAAAATTATGTATGGAAAGTTGCAGAAAGGAGGACGGGATTTGGATGGATGGATAGAGAGGAAGAGAGGCACCAAAGGAGGAGAGAGAGAGAGAGTAGGGGGAAGGGGGAAACGGGGGAGGGGGGGGGGAGCGTTGGAGGGAGCGAAGGGTGTCTCGTCATGTTTTATTCCGTCCCTCAGGCAGTCGTCTTTAGTCCTCTCCTTCCCTCAGTCTCTCTCCCCCTCCCTCCCGCTCGTTCTCCCTCTCCCTTCCGCCACGTCCGCCTCCCTCGCAACGCAGGCACCTCGCATGAAGTATGCATGCAGATCGACTGTAGATGGATGACGAGAGGGAGAGTTGGGCGAAATGGAGAGGGAGGGAGGGAGGAGTGGAGGGAGAGGGGACTCTCTTCTGCCTCCCATTCCCTCTCTCTCTCTCTCTCCTACCGCGTCCCTGGTGGCACGTGGGCACGGGAAGCTGACGGCAATGATCGTCGCGGGTTGCATAAAGCTTTTTATTTTCTTCTCTTACTTTCCTCCACCACTATATACGTCGTAGGATATATTTTCCCCCATCCGGCCAATTTTTCTTCCTCTCCTCCTCCTCCATCTCTCTTTCCCTTTCTATCCCTTTCACCATCCGCCTGTTTCCCTTTAACCTGTTCACTCCCATCGCTATCTAACTACCTCTCCCTTTCTATTTCTCTTTCCTTTTCTCCTTTCCCTTCATTCCTTTTCTCCCTTTTCTTTACCCCTTTCCACCTCTTTTCTCCTCCCTTTCCCCCCCTCTCTCTCTCTTCACAGTCTCAATTTCGCCCTAAATAAAGTCGTTTGTCTGTCTGTCTGTCAGCTCTCTACCTACCCCTCCCTCTCCATTTCTTCCTCTCCCTTCTTTTCTCTCTCTCTTTCTCCCTTTCTCCCATTTTTCCTATCCATTTCTCGTCTCACCTTTTTTAGCAATTCCTCCCTTTACCTCCTGCTACACTCCACTCCTGCATTACACCTATTGTCCTTTTGGTCACGTACGCTAGGACATGTATGCTTCTGCGGTCCGTTTATACACACACACATATGTGTGTGTGTGTGTGTGTGTGTGTGTGTGTGTGTGTGCGCGTGTGTATTAGGATATATTCATTTTTCTCTCTCCTTTTTATTTCAAGTTTTATATTTTTTCGCGTGGATGAATATCCTCTGTGTATTTAAAGGAAGCAGTGGGCGAATTTGTGTGTGTGAGTTTTTTTTATCAGCGGGGCGAGTTGGCGTGTCTTTAGGATGGAGAAGTAAGCAGGGATGGAATAAAATGAGGGAGAGGAGGAGAAAAGAGGAGGGACGAAATGAAGGGAGTCTTTTGTTTTTCTTTATTCCGCTCCTTTATTTTCATTCCTGGGCGCACATAAATGGACGGTATGGATGGAGTTGGTAAGACGCCAGTTCCATTTCCTTAAGCGAATACGTGCCAATTGAGTGTGTGGGGACGGAGTGTAGTGTGTATATGTTTTTTTTTGCTTCGTTTTCTTTTTCCGCCATTCGTCTTTCGTTGTCCGGATATTTTTTTCGTCGGGACACGCTCGTTCTTCTTCTTTTTTTTGTTTTGGTAAGGCGGCGGACTCGTATGGGCCACGAGAGACGAAGTACGAATGTCTTACCTTCCTAAATGCGAGTCGTAATTATTTATTCTCTGCGAAGAACGGTGTTTTTCTTCTTTTTGTTGATGGGCGTCTCCGCAGTTTTCCTCGAGAATGACGCCAGCCTGCACCTAATATCAGCGGCCGATCGTTTTGGTGCAGCGTGCTGGTATTCTTCCTTAAATGCTCCGCTTTCACTAGTGAAGACTATTAATTATTTTTCTTGAGGTCGATAGTTCGGTCATTCACCCGTTCATACTTTTCTAAAGAAGATCGAAGCTGACTTTTCCGAACCTTCTACATTGTGAAATATGTTGTCGCGTGATAATATAATCCAAAAAAGAAACGCTAAAATTCAGAAATCGCGATAAATTATTCGCATCATAAAACTGTGAACGATACTCTGATAAATGCATAGTTGTCGTCATGAATGAAGTATAGTAAGGTGACGGAAAGAGCTCTCAAACGGATTCTGCAAGCGTTGCGGCATTATGAGCGTAATAAAGTCTCTGCTTGGGGTTATGTAGATCACGCGGAGAAGATTATTTGTCGTCTTATGGTGTCATCGACGAAACGCCAGATGCGCTATTCGCGTGGACGAGTAGATGGCGTTCGGATAAAAAGGTTCTTTACCTCACTCTTCTTTAGTCCCTAGTTACCTCGATAGCGCTTCGCTGCGTCCTTCCCGATAGTAGCATGGTACCGTGCGAAAATTGGCTGATTGGCAGGCCGATAACCTATTGAACTCTGGTGGCAAAGGAGGACTCTCGTTGGGATCTTGGGAACTAAATGGGAAGTTTCTATGGCTACGACGTCGAACGATCGCGTTTTCTCCGTGCATGTAGAATTTCGCGGAAGAATGTGAAAGTCTGCACGGAATTGTGGAAAAACGAACGCTTTAGATAAGGAAATGTTTTCTGTCGTAAACGCGAACGTTCATTCACTCCCCGAGACTCACGCACGGTAACGTTCGCCTTCATATTTTATTCGTCTTATGTTAATGCTTCGTAATTTTTGTTAGTAATGATATTATAATGTCTTGAATCAATTATAGGCTTGAGACGCATCTCAGTTTATTATTTCAGCAGTTACGCTATAGTTCTGCTACGAAGTCGTACAATTTAAGTATAACTCACTAATCGAGAAAAAATTTTATGCGCTATTTATTATGAAAAGCGGCACACGAAAAGTTTTAACATTTATTATTTCATTATGATAGCATGACGCAAAGTTAAGGAAAATAACGCCAAGGCCGTTTGCACAAGAAAGGCGATTTAAAGAATTATATTTGTAATGGATCTTGTTTACATCAGCAATGCTATGAAGATTGTTTTGGTTGACAACAAACGATAAATACGTGTAAGAAAATTTCTAATTTCAAAATAAATTGCGACTTTCTCGTTGGATTTTTTTTCAAACTTTTATAAGTATAAGTGGCATTAATGTGAAAATTTGCGCTCAATTTTCCAACTTTCCGTAATTATACTTTCGGAAATATTAACACAACAAATACGAACTTGTATATTTTTCATAATTCGAATTTAAAGAAAAACAAATGTGAGCAGTACATAAATCAACACTCCAAACTTCAGGATATCTATCATTTACGGCTTCGTCACAATTTCAGTTTAAGCAAGTGCACGGGCAGTCAGACAGACAGACGCCAAAGTGAAACGATAAGTGCATTTTTTTAAAACGCTCTAAAAATTACCGATTCAATTCTATGAGTAATTTTTATGACGGTTAGATTTATTTTTATTACGCAGGTATATACAAAACAATTATTCCCCGCAATATGAAAACACTCGTGTGTTGCGGAGTACTTCATATCTAGTTTGCGGAGCTTAAATGAGCTCCATACCTTCGAATTTCGCATTACTATAATTATAAATATTGCGTTTTAGCTGGGAAGTAAGCACTGAGTGAATTTCCATTGAAAAATATAAAACAGGGAATTTGTGGAAAAAATTTCCCCCTCATACCGTGAAAGGACGAGGGCACAAAAATGTTTCCGAGTGGAAATTTTAAAGAAAAAAAAGATTCAGGCGGAAAAATAATGTAGGGAGGGGAGGAGGAGGAGGGAATTGGGTGGTTGTTAGTCAAATATTTTTCCTCCGTGAGGCTGCAGGCTAAATTCTGGTTATGTCCGCCCAGTTGGGAAAACAACAGAGGATGACAAAAAGAGTTTTAAAAAATGCAATTTTCAAACTTCGCTTTTTTCCTAACTTTCCTCCTCCCTTTCTCTCTCTCTCTATCCCCCTCCCAAACTCTTTCTCTCTCCTTCTCTCACGCTTTATCTGGATTGGTCAGGACTAGAAAAACTGCACTTTTGAATAATCCCGCTGGGCTTAGAACTACTTTGTTTACCGTCTCCGAAATCCTCCGCGTTTTCGCCCGATGCTTTCCAATTTCTTTTGCCTAGATGATTGAACGAAAGGAGACCAAGGGACGAATACGAATGGCCTATTTTTCCCCATTAAATTTCGAAAGGACCTCCCTTTCAATATTCCGAGATAACGTGCGAAATTACAATAATATGTCCTTCATGCGTCCCTGTAAATGTTTACGCATGCTTGGTTCTTTTAACGGACGGCGCCACGTAGAATTATTTTTATGAATTCTAAAACTTTCGGCGTAAACACATGCGACGGATAAAGCAAATTTTGTTGCCCAACATCATATGCATTGTTAATAACTTAGGAATAATGTCCTTTATGGAAAATCTCATTCGATGCAGCCATGATGTTGGGAGATATATATAAATATATGTATATGTCGCTGAAAATTAATCACTTCGAGTAAATTTTTGCTTATTATCGTGGTATTTACTGTAAAGGACCCAAGTTTTATTGCCGAAAAAAGTTCTTAACTGCTGAATTTTGATGGGCAATTTTTAACTACCTACATTCGCCATGCCCATAAAAAGAGAGACTTTCACTGTTTACCAGAATGCCTTTTCAACACTTATCAAATAAACTTGCTATTATTATCTTTTATTTAGTCTTATTTCTAGAAAAACAATGGCGACTAAATATTGCCAATATCATGTTATTATGTTTTCATATAAGAAATAGCGAACACTGTACCATATGAGGTAATCGAAAATCTTTGGCATTTTTTGCTAATTTCCGCCTTTTTCACAAAAATTATTAAATGGCTCTCACTCGATCACGAAAATATCTCGGAGTAACTCTTTTAAAAAACGGCTTTTAAAGCTGTGTATGCACTTAATTGATTTATTAATGTGAATAAACCAAGAATCGTCCGAATTCGATCAATCTTTCAACATTTACTCAGAAAGCGAAGCAGATGACTTAACAAAGCTTCGTGTGGATCTGGGTTGGCGAGCGAAACCTGCACGAGTGGTTTCGTTAGTCTTGAAAAATGTTCTGTAAAACACTCTTCTGATTGTACCTAATCTTTTTTCTTAAATAAGCTTTTAAAATAACTTAAAATAAACGACATTTTTTCTACTAATTCTAATTCTTTGAGCAGTTCCTGGTGTGTTTCTTACAGTGTTTGGCCATTCCAGAGTAATAAAAAGGATCTAAAAAGTCTCCTAGCATTAAAAGGCTGAACTTGAATGTAAAATTTACATACATACACAATTCTGTATAGAGAAAATACTCGGGACATACATATTTGGCTGTGAATGTTATATCGCCCTGAATGATTATCAAAGGAAATGAGCTTCATTTATGGGAATTTGAGAATAAAATTTTGTATTAGGCTTTAAGCGAAACATTGTAAAGCGTTTTTTTTTTAATATTTGCAGCACTGCCCTATCCGCATGATTTAGTATATGACTTGAACGTTTGCAGGTCTTTTATATGATAATTTTACTGAATGCGACAAGGATAAACATTCTGAATAAAAACAAATGTTATAGGTATACTTATTGCCATCTCGCATGGCAAATTAAAATCTATGCAAACTGTTATCATACCAAGCGAAATTTTCATTTCCATTCGTCTATTTCGAAGATAATACGAGCTGTTAAAATGCTGATTTTGTGTTAATGCTTTTGGTATTCAGGCTGTAAGAAAAACAAGTTCCCGAATGCACGAGAAATTGTCCCAGTCCATATATTCTATATTCGCAAAAAACTTTTCCTCGAGAAATGCCCTGCACGTATGGCTAATGTTTTAGAGTGCCGTACTTATTTTACTATTGAATATTTCGAACTTATTTCCTACTTAATTTCATAAGTTTCCTTTGAAAGTACCAGAGCTTATAATCTAAATATCTAAGATAAGTAATTAAATAATAAAGGCTACATTAATTCTTAATCTCTCTTAATTAACTCAGAAGTGAACAGAATTTGAATTACTTCGTGAAGTGCAGTTCGCCAAGTTTCGTGGCCGAAAGAAATTAGGTTTTTACCAACTCACGCAACCGTGCCTATCTTGGGACGCAATCATTCGAATGACTCGTCATAAAAAAAGCAAGGCTTACTTAAACGGCTTCATTTGTAAATGGGCAATCTTTTGTTCTTTTTCTTCATTCGACCTCCTCGAGATATAGTATTAAAATATGCCTGTTTACAGCAGAAAGCTCCGAGTCTAGTTTTAACGCTGTTTTGAATGTGAAAACTGTGTTTTTGCGATAATTTTTTTTTATCGATAAAAAAATCAGTCGGTTGCCCTCAATGTAAGTTTAAACGAATGCATGAAGACATGGAATACTCTTCACTGTCGTATTCCATGGATGGAATATGTAATCGTAACATCTCGCCAATAGCTTCACTCCCTCTCTCTCTCTCTATCCGTTTTATGTTAGAACCTCAAAAACTCTTCAAACCTCTTTTCTGCTCCTCCTCCAAAGCACGCTCTCTCTCTTTCCACTTTTCACTCACACCGTTCGCAAGTTTTCCAACCTCATTCCCATTTTTTTCCGTCCACACTCATTTAGAAAACCGAAGTGGAAATTCAACTTCGGACTGTTTGCCAACATCCATACTGCTCGCCAACTTCCAAGAAGGATATCGCTTTTCCTACTCTCTTTCCTTCCTTCCTCTCTTCTTCTCCTTCCTTCCTCTTTCCTTCCTTCCTTCCTCTCTTCTTCCCTTCCTTCCTTCCTTCTTCCTCCTCCACTTTTTTAACCGTTTCATTCTTATTCACCGAGCAGTGATGTCGTCTATCGTAATCACATACACCTTCTTCGGCTCCCCCTTTACGTCGCATTATTTTTCTACTTTTTTATGGCCGATAATTTTTCTTGTTTATTTACCGCGAGATTACCCTTTTTTAAAAAAAAAGCATCCTCGCGTTTTTATTCCGAAACGCCTCTCCGCGCACTAGTTTCTATCCGAATTATTCGGCATCCGTGCATTCGTTTAAACTTGTGTTTTATCCGTTATCCTTTCGCGGAAGTTGGACTGCTTTTACTTCGGATGCGGTTCTCCCTTTTTTGCCACTTTTTCCCCCCGGCCGATCCATCTTCCGTCGACTTGCTGCCCATCTTACTTCGCTCCCGTTCCGTTTCTCTCCCGTCCATCCTCCTCCTCGCCGTCCTTCCTCTCCTTCCGTCTCCCTCCCTCCCTCCCTCCCACCCTCCCTCCCTTCTCTCTCTTCAGTCATACTATCTGTCTTCCCTCGTCGTTCCAAACTCTGTCCCTATCTCCTTGTATAATTCTCGCGCAACTTCCTGTTTTTGTCCTATATGTGTTCCGGGGCCGCCATCTCCCTTCATCGCTCGTCTTAACTTTCTCCACTCTCTCTCTCTCTTCCTGCTTTGCTCTCTCCTCGAGCCACCGTCTTATCCTCTTTCAGCTCCGCAACCTCCATCACATACCAACCATTCAACCCTTCACCATTCCTTCAAAACTGCGAATGGGAATGGAGGTGTCTCTCCTGACACCATGCCTTCATCTCCACGTAATTTTCCGTTCCATTCTCTCTTCTAAACTCGGGTTATATCAAGCATAGTAGATTTTTTTTAAAAACTGAGAGAAACGGATTTAAGAATTATTTCTTTTCAAAAATCTAAATTAAGGGCTAAATTTTGAACAGAAAATGAATACTTTGAGAAGGCAAAATGCAAAAAAAATAAAATTTTGGCATATTTGTTATAGTCTGTTCACTTTCTTAAGTCTCTTGACCTTCATAGAGCAAGTAGCCAATCACGAACGTTTCCCCTTCCATCGCCCCTCACAACTTTCGCGCGGGAGGACAGATACCCAATCACAAACAGCAACAGCAAGGAAACGGCGGTAGAAATGGCAACGCAGACCGATGTGAACACTTCGAGAGCAAGAATAACACTGAGTTCCCCCCACTACCTTCCCAAATGAACCGTCTCCTATTGGCTGCTGTCAAGTCAAGAGACTTAAGATAGTGAACAGACTATAGTTAAACCTATTACGCTTCGAGCTTTTTTTGTCTCATATCTTCGTTTCTCATAATCCCGTTTCCAAATGACTGATTTATGTATTTGTTTAATATTTGTTTAAGTAAAACTGTAGGAATTAGGCCGGACTTAGCCGACAACGCAAGTTTACAGTTTCCTAAGTATATTATAATCTATGTATAACTATTTCGACGCTAACATTTTTCTCCCTATGTATTTTTTATTCATTTACATTGCAGGAGTTTCAATATTTCAGAGGTATTTCACGTCTATCGTAGTGACCATTTAATTCACTATGTCTGAAGCTTACTTCTCCATATAGACCAAGCCTTAATTTCCTTCAACTCAGTCGTTATCCTCAAATACTTTCCTAATTTTCTAAATATTTATTCAACGTCTTTAATTACCGCGCCTTTGAACCTTTCCTCTATTTTTTTTTACTTTCGCTGTCTCATTTAAAATGGATCGCCTGTCTTCACGTCCATTAAAGTTCTTCAGCTGTTAATTTCTAAGGATACCCGTTCCCTCTCAACCTCCTATACCCCGCGTCTATCTCCTTAACTTTACTCTCTGTTTCATCGTCGTGTCCGTGTTTTACTCACATTCTTTCTCATTTTTTTACGCGTTTACCTTTATTAATGCGCGTAACTCTGCTTCCCGTAATTTTTCCTTCCTCCTTCTTTCACATTCTAAATTCTTCCTCCTCCTCTTTCTCTCTCTCTCTGTCTCCCTTCTCGTACGCCCTTTATCTTCTTTTTTCTCCCTTTCTTTCTCTTTTCTACCCCGCCCTATAAATTTCAAAAATAACAAAAAGAGACCAACCTCCCTCTCTCTCTCCCTCTATTCCTCTCTTTTTCTCCCTCCCTCTATAAGTCTCTCTATCTCTCTCTTCCTGCCTCTTTGCTTTTCTCCAACTTTCTTTCTTTCCTCCCCCTCGTGTGTGTGTCTTTCATCTGAATGAGGTATTTTCTTTTTTTTCAGCCTCTCTTATATTTTTTCTCAGCACTTAAGCATTCATCTGACGCCCCCACCTCTTTCTCCTTCTCTTTCTTTCTTCCTCCTCTCTCTCTCTCCGTCCCTTTTCTCTCTCTCGCCTTTTCTCCCTCCCTTCCTCTATATTCAGCAAAAAAAGATTCGAGTGGGGAATTTCTGGCTCGGACTCTTGCAACTTTTAGTTCCGGAGATTAAATATTTGTCTCCGGATAGTTTTAAGCGTATATAATAAAAAATCGGGACCGCTTGAGAGAGTGTATCCTCTTACTCTTTCTCTACCTCTCTCTCTCTCTTCGCTCTCAAGTGAACCTGAAATAACAGATGGTTACGTTCCCGTCACGCGAAAGTTAAATGCAAAAGTGGAAGCGGAAGCGGTGATTGATTCGTTCGCCATGAATATAAAATTCAGCAGTCTCAAGCATCGAACTTTACACGGCTCGTTTATTCACTCCCCGGAGTGCCCTCTGCAAAGACCATTATTTGCAGAGCTCGGGTTCGTTTTTTTTTTAAAAACCCGCAAAGAAAAAAAAACAGCGCTTTGCCTCCTCGAGTGGCTGCTATACGTATATTCAAAAGAATTTTATGTTGGCGCAGCGATCAAGATTAGTGTAGTTTTATTGTCGATTTCTCGGCTGCTCCGTGGGTGGCGTTGTAATTCGAACGGTTAAAAAAAAATCTCTCCACTATTTCGCAAGTAGCACTCAATAACGACGTATCGCAATAAGAGCGTTTCCAGTGGATTTGTTCCATTTAAAGTGGCTGATATGAGCAGAGAGGAGGAACTAAAAATAAGGCTAAAGTCACCATTAATATGAAATTTTTTGTGCTTGTTAATCCCTTCCAAGGTAGTGCCTAAAGAGTCATTAAAAACGGTAAAATTCTATTCAGTAAACTCTCATTGCGTGTATTTTGTGCATGCATTTCATCTACAATGTGCTTGCCATCGGTTGTTACAAATTACCATTAGTTTATTCTCGTTATAGGGAGAATATTTCGTAGTTGAAAGGCGCAATTTATTTTTCAAATCTTCTATGCGGATGTTTGCTGTATTTATCGATGCAATTCGCAAGATAATATGGATTATCGAACAAACCTGTATGAGGTATTGATAACAGTGATGGGAAAATAAATTATATTTGTCTGTGAATTTTGTTTCGATTCGGCAGGTACGCTTGGTCGCGATATTCAATTATATGTACATAATATACCAAAATGTCGAATAATAGTTTTTAATATTTTAATTCGTCGATAATTATTGTGTTCTCTAATTATGCGAATCATTTCACTCTCAGTTTATATAGTAATTTCTGTATCATATTAACCCATTGATCTTCGCTGCTCTGCGGCTAATAAAATACTTTCTTTGAATTTAATTTCTATATCCAGTATAAATTTAAGAGCAACCAATCAAAACGGCCAGAATCGAAGATTATACCTGGCCAGTTTCTGCATATAAATGGCTTAGGTACACTTTATCAACTGCACACATAAATCAGACGTTTACCCTCCACTGCGATGAAGTTTCAATTCCCGCATCAACTTGCCATTTCGGAAGTCTCCAGTCATCGCTCGGATTGAAGATCCGAGAATCAATTCTCCCATTTGCGCCCGACATCCCCTCCCTCGCGCGCCCACACTCGTTCAATTACCTCCTCCGGCTCTCCCCTCGTGCGTATATCCCGTCTCCAGCAGCGCCAGCGGTCACTCTCGCTCCCCCACTCCACACTACCGTCCCTTCTCTCTCTCTCTCTCTCTCTCAACCCCTCGCACATCATGAACAGCAATCATTCTCTTATCGCCGTGCGAGTCCTTAACTGCACACCCTCTTCTTCCTCCCCCCCCCCCTCTTTCCCACTTACACCGACTCCTCCTCCTCCCTCGCAATTAACACACGCCCTCACCAATTCAACAGATCTCTCTCTCTCTTTCATTTCCCACCCCTTAACAATTTCGCCCTCTCTTCTTCACGTCATTCCGTTTCTCCCTCATATCTTTCTTTCCCCTTACATTCTGCGTCACTTTCCTTCCGCTCCTTCCTCGCGTTTCTCCCTCTCTCTCTCTCTTTTACCTCTCTCCTTGCTTTCCTACTTTCTCTTTCTCCCTGCATATCTATCTTTTTCCCCCCACTCCATCCTTTCCATCAAACCCAAGATTCCGTTTCGCTCCGTTTCCTCCTCCCCTGTCAATGGACTGGATCTTGTGTGTCCATTCACTGCTGGTGGTCGTTCAGAACACATGGCCCCTCCGCTTCCCAATGCCATCTTTAGGTCTCTCTCTCTGCTTCTCCACCCCCTCCTCCCCCGCCCTCTGCTATCATTCTCCTTCTCGCGTCAATTACCTTCGTAATCACCTTATTTCTTCTTTCTTCTCCCCTTCCCCCAACGTCCACCTATTTCTGTATCCTCTTTTCCCCTTCTACAGGCCTTCTTAGAACTTCATTCCGATTCCCTGTCCGACAGCCTTTCCCCTTTTTGTTTATCTTCCAATTACTTGAGGACTGGCATTTTCTTTATGCGATTCCCGTGCTCATATAATTCTGTAACGATGGACGTAAACCTGATAAATTCGTTTGCAATATTTTTTTGTGTTCTCCCGTTAAAATGATAGAGATCAAAATGATATTATGTTCGCGCTGGATCTAATCAAATGAAGGTGAAGGGCATTATTTTATATTAATTTTAATCGAAACTGAAGATTTAATTATGAAACTTTTCATATTTATTCTCTCGTTCCCGATACTTGCGAGGAAGACTTTTTTCTAACTGCGCTATCAAGTATTTTATGCATGCAAAATTTATTCCTAATTACTAAGAGTAATTGATTTTTATATTTCATTTTAAATATAAATAGAGAGAATTTTATAACGTTTAAGCGTTCCGAATACTGAAAACTGCGAATATGACCTGCCTGATACTGGCATACGTGATAATGAGTAGTTTTTCTGGAGGTTAATAGATAAAATAAAATGTATGTATACTTTAAATTTACCATTTAAAATTTTGTTTTCTATTTTTATGTTCTCATTTGTTTAAATAAAAAACTAACTGCACATCTGTTATAACACAATAAAAATCAATAAACATCAATCGACATAAGAGCGCTTTTTAGCACGAAATGATTGCATTGGCGTTTATTACGAGCGAATCTAAGGAAAGTAGATCAATAAATAAATAACCTATATATTAAAAATCTGCTACAGTTCGACCGTCTCACGAACCTATCTAAAATCTTAAGCAACTTCAAATTATTTCGCTGAAAAAATAAATCGCTCTTTACTATTTTGAAATATTGCATATGGAATACGAGCTCAGTTTGGAAAGAAGAATTTCTTTTCCTTTGCGATGGATTTTTTTCCGTCACATATATAAATGGGCTACATATGGGTTAATACATCGACTGCCAGATTTCTGCTTTCCCCTCCCCCTTACCCATTCCGGCTCCCTCATCATCTCGGCTCTTGACTCGAGTGAAATGTGGCAAACAGAACAAGGCGACGTAATGTTTCGCGCATCATGCTAGTCTACCGCTTGCATTCATCATCTTCGCGAGGCGGGAGAGAGAACTCCCCAGGAGCCCAACCACTCATCCACCGCCTGCCCGCTATCTGTCTCTCTCTCTCTCTCTCTCTCTCTCTCTCTCTCTCTCTCTCTCTCTCTCTCTCTCAGGAGCCAATCCCTCACTCACTCAAAGCGTCTCCAGGGAGACGAAGACCAACCAACCATCACACACACACACACACGCACGCACGCACGCGCGCGCGCGCACACACACACACACACACACACACAAACAAACACGCCAGGACCTTATTTCTCTCTCTCTCTCTCTCCCTCCCTCCCTCCCTCCAAAGCGCTTCTCTCCCTCCGACTCTTCCTCATATCTTAGCCATTTCCTCCATCTCATGCCCATTCATCTTCCTTCCTCGACTCCCCCGTCCCGTACTCTCAAGGATTGGCGCTTTGAATACGCGGCCTGCTATTAGTCCTCCTGAGTCGCTATTTTTGCCAAAGCGTCCCTAATGCATACAACGCTAGAGGAACGTCTGCTTGTTCTGATTTTCCTTCCATAAATAAAAATGGACGTTTTGTCAGTTTTTTTAACTCCCGTGCAAAATAAGACCTAAAAGATAGTTCCCATATTCAGTGAAACTGGCTCAAATACTAGTCTGAAATAACGTGTGCTATGAAATACAGTTTAGTATATATCCATCGAATAAATATTTGGATTATAAATTCAATGTAATTTAATTTAAATAGCTTTTCTGATAAGGAAAAAGAATGTTTTTAATAGAAAGGTTGCTGTTTCAGTCATTGGTGGGTTTTATGTTAATGATGAAATATACTTTTTAAATGAATTAAGAATCGGTAATAATGCAAGGTTTAAAAAACCAGTAAGTTTCAGCTTAATATCAAAAGCCGTTTTGTTATCTCTTGAAAGATTTTTAAAATGAATTTCAGGATGTTATAATAAGGCGCTACAATTTATTCTCCATAATCTCTAAGATGTTCCGACATTCGTATTTTAATTGACGCGCAAGATTAAACGAAATCACTGGAGGAACAATTATAATCTCAAAGGTATAATCACTGATCCTACTTATATCTGTCATATATTACTCGTGATGGGAGTGATTATTAGGCTGAGAGTACAGGACTGGTCCTTAAGCCCTCAACAGATGCGACCGGAACTCCTTAAGGGAAATGCTTAACGTCTGCGTCATCAATCATCTCCATTATCTCTCCATCAAAGGACAACCATGCCTATTTGAACGAAGAGAGAAAACGTTCATTCTAGTTCCTCCATCTGTTATAACCTCAGGATTGAAACTGGTAGCTTTCGGATCGGAAAAATGTTTTCAAAAACAATGATTATTAGGAATTTATTTCGAACTGCATGAATATTACAAAAATTCATTCACTCATTTACTAGGTGTCACGAAAATTATTTTGATGGGAATAACTATAAGGCATTTCATAATAAAGCAATGTTTTCTTTTCAATTAATTTAGTCGATGTCTCGTTAAAATCAACATCTATGGAAGGGAACTGTTGATTCGTATATCACCTCTCCGATTAAGACTATCCTTTTGAAATTTTTAAGAAACTCCAGTTAGGCACGGAAGAATAAAAATCTGTTACGAAATTCGCTATACCTCCGTTTATGCAATGAGTTCTTAACTTTTCGTCATGAGCTTTTGAATCTACTTTTTTATTATAGACAGACGCCACGACGCATATTTCAAAATAAAAGAAATTAGTTGACTCTGAAAGTAATGTATGGTGAATTGAAATTATGAAAATTTAACTTTGAAAAGTTAACCATTATTTCACACGTCTTACTCGAGATTAACCGCGTAAAATAGTATTATTCAGAATCAAATAACCCTTTAGTTGCGTAGAAAATTTTCTAAAACTGGCAAGCATCGTAAATCAGGTCATGCAATTAATTTAATCAGATTTAATCAAGGTTCTTTAAAGTTGGTAACGTGAGTTTCGTATCTGTTTCAAGTGCGCATTTGCTGGATGTAGTCAAGGAAGAAGATTATAAATCATAGATGGTAAATGAGCGTTATATATGTTGGTTTGTATGTGCTTGAACCCAGCATCGATATACTTTGTAAATTCACCTCAGAACAAGCAGTTAAGATATACTCTTGGCATGCACAACCGCAACTTGAACCATCAGTTTTGAAATTTAATTTTCCGATATGTTCCATAAAATTCATTCCAAGTATAACGCTCGGAACGAACTTTGCGAGCGAAAACGGTCGTTGCGATATTATTTCCACTCCGGTTTTCGTAACAATCAATCACATCACCGCCTTGGAGCAACAAAGGGGAAACTTGACCGAAAGAACAACAACAACAACAGCGCACGGAAAACGAGGGCGCTTCGAGTACGCTCTACGGTGTTGCCTTTCCACGAGTATCCCAAAACATCTCTCGTAATGGAATTTCGCTGTAATCACCTCGAAGAAGTTGCTTCGTTGCTCAGGTGACTTTCAGAACGTTGACGAAGATTCTCGCGAGGCCTCCTCAACCTCCTCCTCCTCTTCGATAACACTCTAGCAACTCCCTCACTCCCTTCCTCTCTCTCTCTCTCTTTCTCTTCCATCACACTCTTCCACTATTCCACTCCCAAGTTTTTCCCTCTCGCTGAGCTGTTTGCGTGTTCGTGTGTGTGTGTGTTCGTGTGTGTGAGTTTGGCCAAGATCTCATCTATCAACCGCGTCACGGAGGAAAAAGAGGATTCTGTCTCTCCCTCTCTCTTACCTCCTTTGATCCACAGCGCACACACACACACAGAATCCCTCCTACGCCACGCATCCGCTGGCGTAGATGTTCCAAGGCCGATAAAAAAATATATATAACGCGCGTGATAAAAATATCCAGGTGTACAAAAAAAAGACGAATTACCCTCATGCATATTCCGAGAGTATCGCACTTAAAATAATGCGTTGTCGGTTTTTTCTCTACTAAGGCAGGTGGCGCGTCGCGAATTCCCCGTTTTATCGTTTCGGTGCAATATCATTTCTTTTCCTTTCTCTCTCTCTTTCTTTCTCTCTCTCTCTTTCTATCTCTCTCTCTCTTTCTATCTCTCTCTCTCTCTCTCTTGTCATTGCTCATCCATGGCGTTGCGTTTATTTGTACTCTTCTATATATTTCTCGGTAAGATGTAGATGCGTTAGCGAAAGTGTAGAAAATTTCGGACGTAATCTCTTTTAATTTTAGGAACGATATGCAGTGAAATATTTTTCATGCCTACAAAACATTTTGAAGGATGGACTGAATCTATTTCATTAAATATAACCTTTGTTTCTTCAGAGTTCACTTATCTCTTCGTTATCAAAACATTTATCCATAATTTAAAAATCGAAATATTTTACCTGGAGGAAGGTAAAATAGCTCTCACAATTTTTAAAAATAAGACTCTATTAATCCGATGAATAAAAATATTTCATTTGCTATTAATTCCATCATTTTCAAACTTATTACTGTAAACTATTTATATAGTAATATAATATTTATGAGAGGGAATCTTCTTACACAAGAATTTTACCTAATAGCTACGATTTCCTACAGTGATTTCTAAATTTCTTATTTCCTTAAATCCCATGCCTATAGTAAGTATTACAAGTAATAATGATGATTACATTTATTTTAAGGGCTCGATAAATTCCAAGATTCGAATAAATTCCGTCCGAATTTAATATACGTAACAACTTACTTTAAACTCTTCTTTTTAAAGTTTTGAAGAATTTTCCGAGAACTTTCGAACGGCATCTGATTTTAATTTTACGATTTGTTTAAATTTGATTCAAGTAAATAATAAATCGAAGGATTTAAAAAAATAAAAATAAAGGTTGCAGTATGGCGAGGGTATATGAATATTATTTTAATTACGAATTAAAATATCCCAAAGGAAGGCACCTACGTGCATGTTTAAATATATAAGCTTAAAATTCTGTTTTTCCATTACTGATGTAATTGAAACTCTATAAATCTTCTTGAAATAAATAAATCTAAGATATCGCAGGAATATATCCGCCAGCCACCTGGAGTTTAAGAAATCGAAACCTAACTATTGTGATCGGACGAAATAGATCGAAAGAATTCAATATCACTTACTGACTGTAACGAATGACGGAAATGGAGAAATTGTCAGAAGAGATGATAGATGGTTTTGAAATTTTCATCCACCTCCAAGGGAAAGCTAAAGGTCTTATTTTATAAAAGAAAAATACAACCGCGTTTTCCCACGTTATCTTCTCTGTAAATTTATTGAGGAATATAAGTAAACATTTTTCAAGAGAATGAATAATCTCATGACTCGAGCAGATTGGGGAGTACTAACAGAAAAAATCTCGGGGACGTATTTTAATAGTCTGAAGCACTATGTAAAAATAATTCCTTGATAACACCCTTCTTCAAGGTCCATTTTTATGCATGCATATCATAAAAATGATATGTAAATTCCAAAAAATCTTCTTCATTTGAATGAAAACATCCTATTTAAATGTTATGATGATGAATTTTGCCTATTCCTTGAGTGGAATTCAGAAAATAAGAGACTAAATTTTTTCTAATATTAAAAAAGTTGTTTTTATGTAAAATTATTTTTTATTATCCCTTTCAGATTTTTAATTCAAGGTGAACACGAATAAATTTAATTTTATACATATTTTGAAACCATTAGAGAAGGAAACAAGTTATTAGGAAATGTTGAGGAATATGCAATGGCAAAGGATAAATTTATGAGCAAATATAGTTATTTCTCATAATAGAACACTAATAAATCATGGTTGAGGAGTAGTAAAGTAGCCAACTTTCTGCGTTCATTTATTTACAAATTTTAGAAGCTTTTTTCATTCCTAATAATGTCCTACTTCCATCCGATCTAAATTTCGGAGTTCATAATCTGCAAAGCGTGAAGTTATAACGTATGAACGTGTTGTTAACATCAAAAAGCTTGCTACTATTTTTTTAATCCATAACGAACGTTCATTACAACCGCCTCATGAATATTCCTAAATTACCCAGCCTTCAAAAAAAAAAATATGCTCCCGGTGATTAAAATCGCATTCATCACTCCATTCGCCTCGACCAGAGAGAGAAAAAAAACCTCCGCGTCCACTTTCACGCTTAGCTAGGTCCTTCCATTTACAAAACGGACATATTCAGGATCCTCTCGAAACGTACGGAGTCTTATGGTTTTCGAGCCAACTACCACGTCAGCGTCCCCGCCACTTTACCTTCTTAGACCCTTTCCGCTAGCTTCCCAATCTCTTTGCTCGGCTAAAGATTTCCTCACCCTCTTTCCACCCTTCCTCTCTCTCTCTCTCTCTCCTTCCATTACTCCCTCCTCCTTTACGACTCCCTCCCTCCCACTTCATTTCCTCTTCCTTCTCTCTCTCTCCCTCCCGTCCGAACCAGCTACCCCTCTCGTTTCCTTTGTTCTTATGTACCCTCTCTCTCTCTCTCACCCCATCACTATACGGTCCCTGAACCCCTTCTATTCCAACCCCACGACGACCCCATCCTCCTGCCCCTTCCCTCATCCACCAGCCGCAACTCCCCTTTCTGGATCCCAACAAGAGGGCTTTTGAGGAAGAGGGAAGGCGGCCAATCTTCCCACCGAATCTTCGTCAACGTATACCTCTCTCCTTTACTCTGGAGAACTCTCTCTCATTCTCTGCTCTTTAGGGCTCGTTCCTAAACCAACCCTTCCTCCCTTATTCTGTACTTCTTCTCTGCCTCCGTATCTGTCCTTCCTCCCTATCCAACCATTTTCCTTCTTTGTCTTCCGGTCTTTGCTCTCTAAATCTCGATTGCCTCACACGCCATCTCTCTGTTGGAAAATGTATACATAGTATATGTACATACATGCATCCATAATTATCCATTTATAATTTCCACTATGCTTGCCTCGGTCTTTTCCCGTGTTAGCTCATTATCTCGCTTTGCTTCTTTCCTTCTCGTGCGCTCGATATCGCACGAATTTAACGATGATCTCGCGCAGGACAAGTGAGCATCGAAATTTTTGGTCAGATAAAATCCGTGCCCATCGATTTATACCGACTTAGTCATTCTTCGAAGGTTTTTTTCTGAAAATAACGTTTATATATACGGCAAAATGTGTTCATGTCATTCAGTTACAATTAAAAATACCCTTTTATTGGTGATCATTATGGATTGTAGGTAAATAGAGTTTTATGCGTGAATAAAAATCGACTTGAAAAAGGAGAACATTTTTAAGCATGATCGGTAATAAAACCCTCGAATTTGGGTAATCGAGAACGGAGAATTAGATCCACTTTGTAGCTTAATTGATCATAGCCGAGAAGTGAGAGGACCGGGTTCGATTGTTGCCCGTGTTCAATATTTACCTCCTTACCTAAGTTGGCATTCAATAGGTAATTTTAACAGTAAAGTTTTTTGCTGCAGAATTGTGGCAGTGATGTATGTATGAGGATTTTGTCAATAATTTATTTATTTATCCATCAGTAGCATAAAGGGCGTAAAATGGATGTATAATATATGCATTTTTTCCAAAAGTACTGGATAGGATATTAAAGCTTAAACTCATTTACTTATGAGTGCACAATTAAATTATACGTTGTGTGGAGTGTTTATAACTACGGAGAAAGAATACATGATTTATAGAAGCCTTATTATAAACACCATTTGAAAGTAAGTGATAATATGAAAATTGTAACATGCGAAATGTTCTTTGATTTACCACATCCACAAATAATCCTTAACCATCTATCCGTCTTACAATTCGCTTCCCTTGAATTCTATCGAGAAAAACTCCATAGAGAGGCACCTTCATGCACCGAACACTTAATTCATCGCAGTGCGACTCCTTTATCTCCTTAATACTCTCCTAAAGCATTAATGCTACACGTAACGCCAGCACAAGGGAAGGAACCAATAAGCCTTACGTGTCCCGACGCAGAGCGGTACTTAGGAGGGATAATTTCACGTAGCATCGTGGAGGCTTTGCAATGATGTTCCTCCCGAAATGCAACTACAACCGACTGCCTCAAGTGCTCGAGTTACCAACTACAACTGAACTCGCGATATTTCTATCGACGTGACTATAAGCTTTTACGTGTAAATGGAAGCTATTGAGCAAATGCCAGCCGCATTAACTAACAGCGACAGACTTTAATTAGTGCGGAATATTCTTGTTTTATTTACGGAATAATCTTGTTTTTATTGTCTTTCCGTTTATTTTTGTCCGCAAATTTGAATGTCATTGTTTGGAATAGGATACGGATGATTTTCAAAATTTACCGCAATTAACTTTCGGTTTGCGTTCGCAGGTCTTTGTAACGGTCAAAATATGTTTTTCTCTCACATAGTATTTTCCTCATGTATGGTTTATTTTTCACTACAAATATCTCCTCCAATTTATTGGAGATAAAAAAGTCATAACAAAATCACTGCGATCACTTCACCTAGTTTATATTTTCGTTAAGCCAGATCAATCTCCGAGCGTTCTTTATTTGTCACCCGTGCTTTTCATGATTTGTATCTCTTTTCCTAAATTTTACTTGAAATACAACCATCCATGTCTCTTCTGTTAGAGAAGCGCAAGAACAATTCACTCTAGCGTTATGTGCTAAGTCGCACTTTCTTATTAGGTTGAATGTTTTTGACAAAGTAACTAGGCTAGCTTTTTATAGTTCCTGGCGCATCTCTAAGCATAATATAAACGCCTTTAGATATGAAACGTGAGATCAAGGGTACAAATGTCGATGATTGATAACTTGTCTACATATCTCTTCGACAACTTTTGCTTTCATCGGAACAGAAATTTTCAAAGTATTCAACATCTGCCACCCTCGGTAAATATTAATATTTTTTTTTTATTTTTGTCACCAATCATCCTACAATGTTGCGTATTTTGATATTATATTCCATTCTCATTGGACATATTTTTAAATCACTTCTTAATAATTCGTTTATTTTTCTATACTTACAATTATTCAATTATGTTTTTCTTAGTTTAAAATCACCGATGGTACTTTGATGACCCTATTTTGTTACAAGCCTGTACTTGAATCCTTTAATTTACTCTTGTGCCTTTACTAAAATTTAGCACATTAATGATAGACTTCCAACTATGAAAATGTGTTACGAATTCAGCATTCTTGCTTTAGTATGCTATCAAGTATTTTCGAACTTACGAAGAGTTGAATTTAAGTCGAGTCTAAAAAAAAAGGGAGCAGTATTCTTTTTTATGACAAATTAAGCAATTTTGTTGGTACGTGATCCTCCATTCACCCGAAACTCAAGTTATCAAGATCACCTCAGCCATTGCATTTGCTTTCGTTCCCGCCAACACGCTGTTTGTTCATACTCTCTCGCGTCGAATTCATTCATTTTCTGCCCCCGCGATTTTCTCTCGACCTATCTATCATGTTGTCTTCTCTTCTCCCTCTCTCCCGCAGCCCGCTTTATTTTCCCATCAAACTTTTTGCCTTGCATCTTTCCACCCCATTTTCGCAATTTTCTTGTCTTTTTTTCACACCGCGACACGTGAAATCCTCTCTCTCTCTCTCACTTCTCCCGCCATTATCTACCACGCCCTTATCTCCTCTCGCCACTCCCTCCCCGCATTATTCCCCTCTTTCTTTCTTTCTTTTCTTCCCCTTTTCGCTCTATTCGTCTACACTGAATCATTTTCGTGGAATAGTATCCCGTTATCCTTCTCCCTATTCCTTTTTCTCTCTCTCTATCTCTCCCTATCCTTGTCTCCTCCGCAAAATCCATCTCTCCCCTTCCCTCTCTCCCTCTCTCTCTCTCTCGCTCGCTTCCTTCCTCCTTTCCTCCTTTCCTCCTTCCGCCTCGCCTCAAAAGAGTTTGCGTGTGATGATGGCGAGAGACCGGTTTTTCTCCTCTTTTTTTACCCTTCCTATCCAAGAGCTAACGGGCGTATTTGTTTTCATCTCCGGCACATTTTCGAGCTGGAAATGTAAAAAGGCACTATCGATATTTCAGCATCATCGATACAAAGAGTCGTGGGGTCGGCTGCAAAAGCGGCCTAGCGTTTATTCCTTACAAACAAAAACACAGATTATTACGGCTCTTCGTAAAGTTATTCTGCCTTTCGGTAAAGTCGCTGAAATCGCCGATTCCAAAATATTTAAGTTTAATAATATAGTAAACATAAAATCGAGTATGGTATAATCCCTCAATTTAATCTCGGTTCGCTGAATTCTTTCCTGTTATGGTGTATGTTCCGAAGTATAGGTGTCAGGAAATAGATCTTGCACGTCCCTGGTGATCTTTCAGACTTTAAATATTTTCGCCTTGACGTTAGGCCGAATGCAACATTTTTCGCATCGAGTAATGCATAACTTGCAGGATAATGAACCAATAAAGTTAGAAAGGATCTTTTATGTATGACTAGCAGGAATACCCGGCGTTGTCCGGGGAAGTTTGGTTCAAATCCGATCGGAATTCTAGATGATACATGGTATTTAAGAATTCACTCGGCCGCCGTTTGGAATAAAACGGGCAGAGAGAAACAAAAACCACGTATGAATTATTTCTGGGAACACTCCACAGTCGTACCGAATTTGATTTAAATCAATGGTAGGACTTGGGAAAATACGAGTAGTTTAATCATTCCCCGCCATCCAATTATGGATAAGGAAGTCTTTTCCCACCTTTCTCACTGTGTATATGATGTAGAGTTACCTGTTCTTTGAGAACACTTATTTTATTGAACAGTTTAGGCATCAGAACAATTCGAAAAGAACTGTTCCGTTCTTTCTGACCCATCTCTAGCATTTAGCATTAGCATACAAAGTTATTTAGCTTTTTATACAATTAATTTAAAACATTTGGGATTAAAAAGTAGCATGCGGCCTTCCTATTTGTTAAGAAAGTATCTGTTGAAAGTTTGATTATTCTAGCTTTAACGGTGTGGAAATGTATATATGCACAAATAAACAAACAAACAGACTTTCGTAAATGTATAGGAGATGATGAAATAAGTTGGCATATCAAGCCATATGCTCCACCATCTCTCTATATTTTAATATAAAATAACTAGAAGTGAGTTTACTTGAATAAGAATAATATCATATATATAATTCCATTAGAAGAATTTTATCATGTTCAGCAATAACTCAAATTGATTTTCTTAGAAAATATTAAACGCTATTTCTATTTTCATAGAAGACGAATAAAATAAATTCTTTTTGAGATTCCATGTGTTATATTCCCTGGTTATATCCCCGCAAACTGAGATTTTATTACGAATTCCTTTACGCACTGCTGTCATTATGCTAGAATAACGATACCTCATTTTCCCCGCATTTCTGTTCTTGACCTGGCACCTTAATTCTCTCCATTTTTTACGTGCAGACCTTTGTCACAACGGTATCGCGTTATTGCGTAAATATCACGCCATTATTAATAATATTTCTGAGCTTACTCTGGCACTCACAGTCATTAGGCTTATGAGGTGCGGAATTAATTCAGTCAACCGATATCGATATCCCGACGGATGGCAGAGTAGCCTAATGGCATTCGTTAGCCTTTTGGGCAACCCCACCCCATATCCCCATTACCTCTTCCTCCACCCGCAGAGGGAGGGCGTGGATGGGCGACGCAGACCCCTTCCATCACTCCCTCTCCCCCCCTCCTCTCTCTCCCTCTCTCTCCGCCCGCAAATTTTCCTTCATTAAAGCTCCATTTCCTCCCCTAATATTCTTCTCTCCCTCCTCCTTCTCCCGCAATGATCCCTCGTTACGGAACGCCCTCGCTCCACTCTACCCCTTTCCTCCCCTCCTCCCCTCTACCGCCGCAATTCCCCCTCCTTCGCCCAATGCTATCAGCATCTCCTTCTCTCAAACTCCCTCCCTTCTTCCTCCTTCTCCTCTCTCTCTCCCTATCTTGCTCTCTTTACTCCTGTTTCCTTCACTCTCTCTCTCTTTCTTGGCACTTCCTCCGCTGCCAATCCCACGCCCTTCTTTCCATTTCTCCCCCCCCCTCCCCGCCCCCTCCCCCTCTCCTCCCTTCGCTCCAGCCGTCATTCGATCCTTTGTTCTCATCTACCCTCAGCGCGCACACACACACGCACACATAAACGTTCATTTTTATTTTATATCCCCTCTCCTCTCTTTCCCCTTCCTTTCAATTTCCTTCCATCTCACTCTTTCTTCCTCTTAAATCCACCCGTTTTCCTCGGTAATCTCCGATGTTAATGCTTAAAGCTTTATAATGTTTTGAATGTTTTAGTTTTGTTTTTCGAGTACGTTTTTAACTGCGAATTTATCAGAGGATGGATAGGGTGCTTAGGAAAGAAAAGTATTTACTCTTCTCGATTTCTGCTTTTAGCGTATCGCGGCATCGATGCGAAAATGTAATTTACCTATCGGATGAAGCGTCTGTGTTTGTGGGACGCGAGAATGGTTGAATTCTGTGAATTAGCATGATCGATACATCAACAACGCGTGCGGGGAAACATTTGATAATCACCATGCGTAAATGAATATTGCAAAATTAGTTCTAAAGTTCGTAACATATTTTAAAGCTAAGCCATTATTATGTTTTTTCGATCTTTGCTTATGAGCTCATTATGAAGTATTTTCATGAATTGTGTCATCAGATTGCTCATGCTTTTAGTAATTGATTTTTCATTACTTCGGCCATAATTTGCATTTAGGTCAAGGTAATAAGGGCGATATAAAATGTTTAACATTTCGACGACAAAACCTTTCCGCTCTGATGTTAACTAAATTCAAATATACGATCGTTTGTTTTCTTTGTGCAATATGAAGTGTAACTCTTGTATTGATAACCTTTGATGACAGAAAAATTACTTTTTAAATGCACTTTTATCTTTTAATGTATTAAATTATGCTACCTAACGGTTGTTCTTCATTTAACAATATATTTTTAAATATCCTCTTCAATAGTAAAAACACATATTGAAACCTCGTTTTTTTCACATGAGCAGAATAATAATCCAGCAAAAAAAAATCTAAATTCGCTTTTTTCCTGAAGCAGTACATGGGTTTTTAAAAACTTCAAGTTAACGCTGGTGGAAAAATCTCCTTAGACACTGAAAAACAACGTGGACAGAGAGGTATGGGGGGGGGGGGAGGAAACGCGTGATTAATTCCGCCACATCAGTCGCCCTCCTAATACACAAACATCGACACATTCCGTATGACACCGCCCGCATTCTCTCCTCCTAATAACCTTTCACCTTCCACTCTCTCCTCCCCTTCTCCTTCGCCTATCCTCCGTCCATTCTCTCTAACCGCACATTAAATTTTAAAGTTCGTCCCGACTCATCCCCAACCACCTCTTCCCCCCCCCCCCCCCCCCTCTCTGGGACCTATCTCGCGAAATTTTCTCCACAAAAACGAAGTGAATTTACGAGCTAAAACATCGCGGTATTTGTACCCATTCATCCGATTGGAAAGCGCGTTAATATCCCCCTTTTATCTCCCTGCCTCCCTCCCTCTCTCTTTCTCTACGCGACTTCTTTTTTCTTTAGGCAAAATTCTCCCTCGACGTCACTTTTTTCCTCTCTGTCTCTCCCTCTTTATGCTCTCACGAGGGAGAGAAAGGGAGAAGGAGAAAGAGCAACCTTTGACAGCGGACCGGACTGATTGGAAAGAATGATAGATTTTCCAGGCTTTCTCTCCCTCTCTTCCTATCCGCCAAACCACGGATCGATTGCCTTTCAATTTCACCTTTCTCCCTCACCCTCTTTCACTCTTCCTATTTCCCTCACCTTCAACTTCCCACTTTATACCTGCATATAAAAAAGCCTTTCTCCTCTTTCTCCCCCCCGTTCCTCTCTCTCTCTCTCTCCTCCGAGGATTTATTTTTTTTCATCTACGTCCTATACTCCTTCACCTATCTCCTCCTCCTTTTCGCGCGATTGCGCCGCCACCTTCCGTTTGAGATCGGAAACACAGGGTGGTTCTCCCGCATGGAAATTGGTCTGGCCCGCTACTCCCCGCCTCGCCTCAACTCGCCGCGGTTTAACTGCCCTAGAGGGAGCAATATTTCAAAGGCTTTAAGAGCCATTATTTTTCGAGGGAATCCCCTTTAATAAATCGTTCAAAAGATGACGGCTTATGCATGTAGAACTTTATCAGCTCAAAAGAATATGGAATATAAGGCCTGTTCATTCCGGAAGCGATCCCGGTTTTGCTCTTGTGAGGAGAACGTTTTGCAATAATTCACTCATCCGCTCCGCCTCGGTGTATAGAGAGAGAGAGCATAAATATAAACGGGAAAGCTCTAGGAAGAGTTTCGAAGGTTTATTTTTTTCAGTGATGCTGGTGCTTAACATACCGAAATAAAAATTTTCTCTTTCTCCTTGATTCATCGCCAGATGGGACGTCTATCGTTTCGAATCTATCAAAATTGGCACGCCAAAAACTTAGAGACTCGTACTCTAAACGGAGCGGCTTTAAAAAAAAAAAAAGAAGTGGATGCCCGGAATGCGCGAAACGATCGTATAAACGTACAGAAAGGTAATTAGGACGAAATGATTGCTTCGTCACGTGTCTCTCTCATTGCTGTGTTAGTTGATTGCTGATGGATTACTGGTTTGACGCATTACAAGAGTATTCAATTTAAGCGCGGCATGTTACGAACCAATATCGTCACGCTAAATGGAAATGCGAAACGTGAATTCCCTTGGCGTGTTAATTGGCCCAAATAATTTCGTTTTTCTTCCAGTTAAAGCATTTTTCTGTAATGTAAAATTTAGAACTTAGCGCGACATTCCTACAAACTATTAATTGTTCATGTTGAAGGAAATTTATTTTGGGGTTAGGTGAAAGATGGGACTTTTTAGTCTCATTGTCAATCTTGCTTCAAATAGAGACCATATCTAATCTAATTTAATCATATTTGTGTGCAATCGTTTTTTATATTCATTTATTTTAGTCGAATTACCTTAATGATTTTATTAAATTTACTTCATTTTCACAATAGCTTCATTCGTAATGCAGGACTTGTGCCGAAAATCCTTCGTGTTTTGAAACGGCATTTTTAATAGTAATTCATTTCTTTCTTGAGACTTATTCTAAAAAGACGCATTTTCATTGGATCCGCCATTACCATTATTAAAAAATTGTAATTATTGCCGCATTATATCCTAATGTCTTACAATTCAATGCAAAAAATAGTAATCGATAAAGAACTAGGAAATTTAAACTAATCAAATCCGGATAAATGCCTGCAAAGTAGAGCCGAGACAACACATTTTCACCCCTAATGAATGTATGCAGTACACAATTTTGTCTCTCGAAACTTGTTCATTAGTAGAGATAAAATAAAATATGTACAATATATTTTACAACCTAAAACGTCACACTTATAAGTTCAAAATGTCATTCGTTGCGCCCTTAAGTGTGCTGCGCCCTAGGCGGATGCCTCGCTCACCTAGCTTTTGTTCAAGCTCCTCCGTTAAGTAATGGAAAAACTTTTCGTCTCACTTCGATTCAATTCAATTAATAAACCTGATCAAATAAACTAAATTAAATTAAAACAGCACACATGGAATGGAAAAATATCGACACAGAAGTGAAGTTTAAAGATTAATAAATATTAAACTCTGAATGTGCGAATGGTCTCATGGAGATGGTAATGCATACGAATACAACTATTATTATTTGTTTGAAAAGCTAGACTTATAACATAAATCTATGCAAATTTTGAAGGCCGTGGAAGAGCTCACATTCAGTGGCTGAGGTATTTAGTATGATAATTGATATATTAACATAACATGCACGAGGGGGCTCTGAAATTTTCCTAGGATTGTAAGAAGGTACTATATCTGAATGAGAATGTTTAATTGGTCCATCGTCAATATCATTGCTATTCCATCCACAATGCATTCTTTAATGTATACAACATTTGTAACAAGGAATTTTTCTTCCATCTTCTTTAATTCTTAGTGACTCACTCCTTTGCCAGTACTTATCAGCTGAATCCTTTTCTTTTTCTTTTGCATTCAAATTTTCCTTCAACCGTATATTTAATCGTGGAGGCTCTCAGGAAATGCCCGACCAAGTTTTCCTTCCTCTTTCTAATAGCTTGTGTAATAGATCTCTTTTTCTTACAATTTGTAGTACACACAACATTTTTTCAATCGATTCGTCTATTTTATTTTAGTATTCCTCTCCATATCTTCCGAAGCATTCCATCTATTATACACATTTATTCATAACCCTGCATACAATTCAATACTCCATCCAGCACTAAAATGAGATTCGATTTTAAACGCAATTTTACTTCATAGTACTCACATTTCTCTCAAGCTAGAGATGTTATAAAGTTGCCTTCTAGATAAAGTTGCAGATTTTGTTGATCGAACCAGCCCTTGGCAAGAGTATTGGTCTAGTTAAAATCGATATATATATATATATATTCGTGGATTCATTTACTGCACACAAAACTCTTTCTAAAGAATTTTTCATGTTATATATATATATATATGATTTCAGTAAAACCATTCTCCTTCTGAGGTAAATGTTCTCCTGACTTTCTATTTTGATCGAGTCAATCTTGGGAAATCAGAAACATAGTAAACCAAAGTTGAAGTATTTCATTCTCACTGGCGTAACCTATTATTTCTCTAACCACTTGAAAATGACCATTTATGCCCAATCAAACTCCGAACTCTGCAGTCTTGCCCATGTTGAATTTTATAAGCCAAGTATTAATCAGAACCTTGGCGAATGCGTGGGATAATAGACAAATGTGTGTGTGTGTATATATATATAGTTCTTTAATATCACCAAAATTTTATAGTGCACTACAGACAGAAAAATATTAAAACTGTGAAATTAAAGGAGAAGTAAATTAAAATAAAGATAAACAGAAATAATAGAAGCGGACTATTTGAAGCACGCATATTGCCGTGCAAGTCACTATTAATGTAGGAATTCAGAAGCGAAGTGCACGGTAAAATGAGATGGACGATCAAACGAGAATCGAGAGTGGGAAGAGAGAGAGAGAGAAATAGGTAATAGAGAGAGTGGTGAGGGATTTGGCGGCGTGGTATCCACTTGGGAGAAGAAAGATGGCACGAGGGAATAGCCACAGTCTGCCACAAAAGGAAGCGTGGACTGTTACGCCGCACCTTAAGGCTTCCCACGGAGTCCGGATAAAACGCGAAGAAGATAGGAGTTTATTATTTTGCGCAGACACGATCATTTACCTTTACTTCGGTTAGCTTTTCCCCCTCTACGAAACCCAGTTCTATAGGAATAAAAGGCACAGCTGCTATGAAAAACTCTCGCGGAATATGAAATTTTTCATCCCATTTGAGAAAAGTCGGTCGATTTTGTCTGGAATCTGTCAAACTCGTGTTTAAATTTATCCTTTATACTTACTGCGCTATTTAAGTGAAAACTTTAAATCGTATCAATTATTGTAGCCGTGTTTTGGACTAAAGTTTTTTCCATTTTTGAAAATCACTAGAATTATATCTGTCCAAATGAGGCAAATTTATTATCCCTTGGGATTTTCTTAGTTAAATGAACATTTATATTAGAAAAGGAGTGAGAGCGATTTTATTTTTATTAAAGAAATATTTTTAATCCGTATAAAATTTATGAAGTTTAGAAAATGGAAGATGCTTATCAGGACTGTCAAGTCTATATTCTACATTCTTTAAATTATTTCCTTTATTTATCACTTTTCTTCACTCTTAGTTGAGCATTTACCATACTGAAATGAGTGCATCAATTTCTTAATTCTTTTGATTTATGTGTTATTTAAAGCTATACGTGTTTTAATGTGATGCCATTATAGTTTACTATTTATTGGTATTTTAGGTATTACTCCTAGTGATTTAATCCAAAAATATGTAATTTATGTTTTAAGCTTTAAATATTTCAATCTGACGAAAAACTTTGCACGTATATCAATCAATCCACCTGTTCATTTTACCTTTATAACCCCAAAGATTTTTTAAAAAGCAGTCTCGTCAAACACAGTTTTTTACGCAAAATAAAACGCACCTTTGAATTAGATCTACCGCGAGAACTTAACTCACCTTTAAGCTCATGTCCCGAAGAATTGCCTCGGAGACAAAATAAGTCCTCCCAACGCTTAAAATTGACGCATGGACCGGCTTTAAATTTCATCGGAAATTTCCGTTGATAGGACAAGACGGCGACTACAACCTCTTTTCGTATTCTCTTCCCTTCTTCCCCACAGCAGAGGCATGGCACAAGTTGCTAAAGGTTGAACGAGGGACGAGGAGGAAAAGTTTCCGGCTAGAAGAGAAGAGTTAGGGCAGGTATAAGGAAAGTGAGGGGATGGAGGGTGAGTAAAATGGGGTTGGAGATAGAGAGGGGGGGAGGAGACATAAGGGGGGAGGGAGTTTAGGGGGGGTGGAGGATAAGCGAAGTCGGCGAGAGGGAAGAAAGGTAATGGAAGGGAATGTTGAACCAGAGGAAAGAGACTGGCTAGCTATGATGTCTCCGGGGGGTCGTTGCGCTCCTCCCCATGGGACCGGATGGGAGAGGCGAGGGGAATAGAATATAGAGAGGAGATGAGAGGAGATTACGATGGGGGAGAGGATGTAATTTCAAGTAGGAGGGCGAGGAAAAATTTCACTTTAGGAGAAAGTGGAGAAAATGGGAGTGCTCGGCGGATGAGGCCTCCGAGGGGAAACAAGTGACAGAGGGAAAAAGAGAGATAGAGAGGACTATGTAATTAGTCTACCGAATAGACAAAGCATGGCTAAAGATACTTGAAAAAGAGAAGTAGGTCATGGTAAATTGAAAAACAAGTTGAATATTACCGCTGCGTTGAAGAGAAAAAACCAGGAACCGAATGCTTTGATGGAATAGTTAACGATTTAGCCTTCTCGGATACAAATCATGGCGAAGACAAAATTTTCGGCTCTATTCATGGGACATCCAAGTCAGCACTCCGCAAGAGTAGTCTAATGCCGGCTCCTCCTTCCTCTGAGATGTGCGCAAGCTAACATTCTGTCCACGTTAAGCATACCAAGAATAAATTCCAAGTCGAGACTGACTGCAAGGCAAAGCTTATTAGTAGGGGTTGAAAGACGTAGGCAATATGCGCTTGCGTTAATACATTTTTATATCATCCGTCAAAAACTGAAAGAATTTCTGAATAATACACCACAGTCGTATTTCCTTTATTGAATTTATTTCATAACATACAGGCGCATTATCCATGTTAACAGCCTTACAGATAACTGTCATAAAGGATATGAAAGAAACAAATAATAAAAGTATTTCCTGCTAATTTTAAAGGTAAAAACAAAATCCCACGTCTTGATAAGGATTGATAAAACTGCTGAAATGTAGCTTCAATCATTTACTACCTTAGAATAAGCATAATTATAAAAACGTGTCTGTACAAATGGCAACTCTTTGGACGGAATTAAGACTGCAATGGTAACTGGCGAACTTAATGTATCCGAAATAACAAGCGAAGTGATAGTGATCAAACATGAGCTAAGCATGTTTCAGTTAATATATAGAATGTGGATCTAAGAACAAGAAATACGGAAATCTCCCAGAGTATAAGTAGGAAGAGCGTGTAAATAATGCGCTCAAGAAGACTGATTCCGTAGGGAAAAGGAAAGAACGAGGAGATGAGGATGAGAAGGTGAGGAAAAAATAATGGGAGAGTGAGGAAAGATTTCAAATTCTGAAACAGAAACAGGTTATGAGTGGATGGAGGGAAAGGGAAGAGGCAAAGAGACGTGGTGGTTATATTTTTATGGCACGCAGAGGAAGATGTCGCGAGAGAATTGGAAAAGGTATATGTAGGAAGAGACAGAAATGCCAGCGAAGGGAGGGAAGCGGAAAGAAACACCGGCGAAGAGAATACAATATAATAAACTGCCAGTAAATGGAATTCAGTTGTTCAAGAGAGAAAGAGAGAGAGAGAGAGAACTGCAGTAGTAGTGGTGTTAGAGGTTGGATGGTATGGGGAAGGTGGGGAAAGGAAAAAGAAATTGTAGATGGTGTTTGGGAAAAATAACGTGGATGCGACGATATTGGAAGACATCGGGAGAGTGGGAGGAGGAAGGAGTAAGGTGGGGATAAATGTGGGAGGGGGGAGGAGGGGGGAAAGAGATAGATGCGGTGGAAGGGGCGAAGGGCGGCGAATGCGGGCGAGAAATGGGAAAAACGTATAAGAGAGAGAGAGAGAGAGTGGGGGAGGGAAGGGGGGAGAGGAGGTTAAGAGGGTGGCGTGGGAATGAAATAAATACCCTACCCTCCTCTTTCCCTTTCCCATTACAAACCTCACACTCGGAGAATGCGCTCATAGCCAAATAGTAAGATGGAGAATGTGAGAGTGGGTGAGAAAGAGAGAGGGGGGGGATGTCGGAATGTAGTTATTTCCAGAAACGACGCGAGTTACATCGAAATGAAATAGGATTTTCAGCCCTGTGTGTGTGTATACGCGAAATTCAGTGGGTTTCTCTCTCTCTCTCCCTCTCTCCCACCCCCTACCTCCCTCCCCGCTCTCTTTCTCCTTATGATACACTTTGGATTCCTTATACTACTTCTCTCGGTGCCCCTCCCTTACATTCTCTTCATCTCGTACCAAGTCTCTTCTTCTATATCTCCCATTTTCCTTTTCGTATTCTCTTTCTTCCCTTATTCCCCTCTCTCTTTCCTTCAACCTTATTCTGTTTTTATTTTATCTCTTTCTCTCTCTCTTGCCAAATCTCCCCCTCTCCCTCTCTTTCACGAGCGGTCAATATGGCGCATAAATAGATTCTTCCCTTTTATGATATTGAACTTTTTTATACAGGAATATGGTCCATAACCTCGCAAGATTGAGCATTTCCTCTTTAATGCGTTTCTCTGGGAGACATTAAGAGGACTTCGCTGAAGCGTCAGTTTTTCTCGTGTTTTTTGCCGATTCTAAAGTTTTAGGTGGAATTGAAATGGCGGAACATTTTACGCCGAACAATATGATCTGAGATATTTCACGAAATTGGATTTTTTGGCGTGGGAAAATAGAAGAAAAAACTCTCGGAGGATTATTGCACGTGAAATTCTTTTAGTCTAATGAAAAATCTTTGTTTTTTTTATGTAGCGTATAACCTTTTCGCACCATGGCATTTTTAAATATGCAGATTCCTTAAAGAAGCGTAGGTTGGCCGTAGCTAGCCGAAATACTTTGGAATGTATTTTAGTTTTCAAAAGTAAGTAAACTTCCAATGATATTTTTTTATTCTCGCATTAAAAACTCTTAATACTAAATAACCGATTCACCGCTTTTTTTATTTTTTGATACAATTAGTCACTGTCTCATTGAAATATTCATATGATTATTATACTGGTTATTTAAATAAAAGCTGCTGGTTCTAAAGATGTTTGAAATATCATCGTATTATTGTCAATTTTCATTTTTACTTTTTGTAATGTAGTAACCGTAATAAATCTAAATCCAGGTAAATATTATTTCTACCATATACAGTTAATTGTAATGGGTGTCTATCAATTTATAGAATCTTTTCAATATTTAGTAAATTTATCCCGCTGAATGATATAAATTGTTCCAATTCGATTTTTCGTTCATATTAATGTCTACCGTAATAACTTAGCTTTGACCGAGCGTTATACTTCAAATAAGTCATATTTTCAGTGATTTCTGAAGACTTAAACGATTTCTGAGTTAAAATTTCAGTATTTATTTCAAACAATGTGGCAACCCTGTTTGATCTGCATTGTTTACTTCATTTTATTTGTAAATTTCGATAAAGACCTTAAATGCCAAAGTTCTTGATAATGTATCGAAGAATATTGGAATATAAAGGTTGGACATTCAGACATAGTTAACTCAAAGTTTACTTCGCTTAATGGACGTAAAATTGACAAAATACATGAATAGGAAAGTGTTCAAGAGAATTTTATTGGATTATTTAAAAAATTATAACCGAAAATGTAAGTTCCTTATTTATTTCCGTATAATACTAAAAAAAAACAACCCTGAAAGTTTTCCGAAAGATACCCGCCTTAGTCAAAAATTTTGGTAAAGCTTGTCGAGAGACAAAAACACATCAACTCCCATCAAGTCGACTCCGTCTTTACACACCATGCGTTCCTTTAAATAAAACCTCGCCTCGCAAATTCCCATGCTTCGATATGCCTTCGAATGCGACATCCGGTTTCATAATTCACTTCGGATTTAGAAGATGTTCGCGAGACTTACCGACGGCGGTCTCCCACCTACCCGCATCCCTTTCTTTTCCCTTCCCGTTTTGCCTACTGCCTTCCCCCCCCCCCCCTCCTTCCACCCGCCTCCCGTGGATAAGCGGAAAATAAGCGAACCGGAATGGACTCCTCCTACTCGCCCGTAAAACATCTGCGACACGAATTTATTAAATTGACAACTCATCCCCGAAGAGAGAGAGAGAGATATCTCTTTTGAAGAGGCGGAGTAGTATATATCGAAATGGAATACTTCAAAGGAGAATCGGAAGAAGAAGAGTGGTAGGAAAAAAGTGAATGGAGGTGTGCGTCGGTACATATGTGTATGTATGTGTGTATATATATACACACATATACATACATACATACATTTATATATATATATATACACGCACATATACATACATATGTATGTGTGTGTGTGTATATATATATATATATATAGAATGGGATGATAGAGAAGCCTGGGGAGAGGGGGGAAAAGAAGAGTAGAGAAAGAGCATTCATTGGGAGAATGAGAAAACGCCGCGTTCGATATGAAGGAGTGTTATGGATTTGAAGAACGTGAGATGACGGGGGAGGGGGGGAGGGGGGAGAGGAGGAGGAGATCGAAGAAATGGACCGCAGGAGGGAGGAGGGCGATATAGATGGAGCATAGAGGGGAGAAGATGGAGAGAAAACACGGCAGGTAGGGAGGGAGTGAGAGATATATATATAGAGAGAGAGAGATGACATCTTTCGATATTGGAAGCAAGAGAGAGAGAGGAGAGACACTATTTTCTTCTTTTATTCCCTTTATCCGATCGTGTCTCCCTCTCTCTCTCGCCCGGTAGCGCGGTAAGAGGGGGTTTGGGGGATAGGAAGTTGTATCGAGGTTGGTGGTACATACAGTTCGGCATCTCCATGGATATCCGCCGAAAGAGACACCGGTGTATTCCTGTTTACTTCAATGTCGAAGCTCCTTCCATCCTCATATACGTCTCTCTCGCGATATATCCGCAAATTCGGAAAAAGAAAGAACGCGGGAAATAAAAAACGACTGGGTTTTTTTTTGTTGTATTTGTGAAGGTGAGGGGGAATGGAGATGTCGGGCGGGGATGCGGAAAATAAAAGGAGTGTATCAACGCCCCGAGTCCAATATTGGTCTCTTCCCGCAGTTTGGCTCTTTCCCTTTACGTTCCCTTCCCTGCATCCGTTGCGAGGGATGAGGCATGGAAGTCTTCGGGTGGTTAGAAGATGTGTGGGGTGTTGAGAGGAGGGTGTGGAAGGGGGTGGGGGGAAGGACTTTTTCACCGTCGACGTCTTTTTTTTTTCAACTCGTCCCCTCTTGTAACTCACCTCACACTCCCAACTTTACGCTCCTTTCAATGTGTCGCGCATCCTAAATCCACCCTTTTAAAACTCCTTCTCCTCGACTTGTTTCCATTCCGCCGCCTCGCGCTGCACCAATCCCGATTCGACATCTTATTTCTATCTCCACGGCAATAATCCGGCGCGCGGTTGCATGGCTACGGTCAGATCCTCCCGTCGAAGGAACGCAGCACGTAATGTTCCTTCGCGAGTTTTTATCGTCGGGTTTAGATCGTGTGAAGTTTCCTTCGCGCTGTTTTTTTTTTGTTTCGCAGGCGTCGGTTTTAATTTACTCCTGCGAGGATTTCTTGTTTGATCAAGTTATGGTACCTACAGGGTTTATCCTGGAACACGCAGCGAGGTTCGTATTTTACCTGGGACCGTGAAAAAAGTGATAATCTAAAAAAAATTCTTTATCGGTCTCGTGTTGCCGTATCTAGTTTTTTGGCCGGATAGTAAATCTTAATTATGATTTCGAAATATTATTTAGGATGAGGTTTTTCTAAATAGGTAATAATTTATTTTAGATGATGTTTTTTAACCATCCATTAATCAAGTAAACAGTTTAATTTTTTCTTTCAAGAATATTACAAATTATCGAAACGAAAAAATTTGAAAATGTATGGCACCCATTTTAATGTCTGCTAAAAGATTTCACGAGGCAGTTTTCTTTTACTGGGTCAGCAATCCACGAAATTATATCACTGGAATGTCCTTCAATATTTCGGAAACGTAATTAATTAACGCGATTATCTCGAGTCTCTTCGGGAAAATATTCAAATTACAAAGAGTACCATTTCCAAAAACTTTTTAAAAATATCTCTCAAACTTTTAATTCGATAAGCATAGTTCGGAGCGTTCCTCTTGCATATTATATCTTCGTATAGGTAAGTTTCGGTTATTTCGGTTTTCAGCGCATGAATTTTCCATGAAAACGGATAGCTTCGTATGAAGCGCACTGCGGGGTTTTCTGAATTATTCAGGAACGAATCCGGCAAAAAGAAAAAATGTCCATCAAATAAAACGAAACAAAACAGACGACGGTAAGACTCAAGCTTCATTTGGCCGTCCCGTTTTGTGACGTAAGATGTACCGCGCTTTCGACACAAAAAAAAAAGAAGTAGAACGAGGGATAAAAATAACGCAGCTCTTTTACCTCTTTTCAGAGTCACCATTCTTTTTCCCGTCATCCCGACCGAGTACACGCACCTCTCGCCTCCTCGTTTTTAAACCGTCTCTCGTAGTTTCGCCTCGCTCCGTTGGATCGCCACCCTCGCCTTTCTCTCCTCTCAATGACAAGGTCTCTTCTCTCTCTCCAGTATTTTTCCGTCAGCTTCCCCAGACTCTATCCCAACGTTCCTTGCGAACCCATTAAAGGTTTTTGTGGTCTTCCCGCCAATCCAACCGAATTTTCTTCCGAGGTAAAAGACATCGGCTTTCACAACCCCGTGAACACGCCCCTTGAGATTCCTCCGAGTATCTTCTTTTTGGACGAAAAATAAATAATAAATATAATCCCATCACCTGCGGCGTGTTTCCAGTTGTTATTATATTTTCCCGTCTGAAGGAAACTCTTACGTGCTGATCAAGGTCGCGTGATTATTCAATCTTCCACTTAGGGTTTGTCACCTGTCCAAGTTATCCTTTCGTCCGTGTTACGAATTGAATAATTTTATCGGGTGTTATTAGTGTTGTTCCTAATCTGAATGATGTGAATTGATTTAGATCGAAACGGAGTTGTTGGATTGCACCTGCGCGCTTCAGCTTCTCTTTCACTTACGTGCACTTCGGTCTCTTCCTCTGTTGTTGCTAATCTGAATTATGTGAACTGATTTAGATCGAAACGGAGTTGTTGGATTGCACCTGCGCGCTTCAGCTTCTCTTTCACTTACGTGCACCTCGGTCTCTTCCTCGTTTCAGCGTGCATATTTTAAAAAAAATATTTCTCCGCTTGTCCTGCTAACCTCCATTTTCCCCCCGGAACTCGATACTTCTCCTTTACTTGTTTCTCTGTCCTTTCGTATTTCTCCGTTCCCCGGCGCTTCTCTCTTGGGACATTTTTTTCTATTATTTTTCTCTCCGCATCTTTCTCTCTTTCTCCACTCACACCTGTCATTTTGTTTCTCCATTTTCCTTCAGCTCCACTCTCTCCGTTACATTCTTTCTGTGTATCCTTCTTTACCCTTGGCTCGGTTTCGTACATTCTCTTTTCCCGGAAGAGAGTTTTTTTAAAGTTTTTTTTTTTGGGGCCTTGTATTCTTTTGAATGATTCTTTTTCCCTCCTAACGGACCTTAGAAAAATGTCGGAAACGTCCTTCTTGATGGAAGGACAGAATAAGGTCACCGTCGGATATCCAGTGTGAAGGTTTGTCAATACAACTTCCGATTGTTTTATGTTTTTTTCATCCAATTTCTGCGTAAGAGGGAAAACGCGGGTTCGGAATGTTTGCGTATTATTAGCTTTCGTCGCGCACGAGCAAACAAGACTTGGACTTTTGTTAAAATATCTCACTGCTAATGTTTTTAAAAAATAATTTAAAAAAGATACTCATGGCGCTTATTTGTATAAATGTTTTTAGTGGATCAAAAGAATGCGTTTCTAGCTAATAATAAAAATTTGATGTGATATCACTTAAAGTTTGATAATTTCTATTTTAGGGCTCTATAATATCCCTATAATGATGTTATATTATTATATTATGTTATATTAGTAAACTATATTATATTACTGTTAATTATGCTGCATGAATTTAAATTAAAAATTTTAATCTAATTTTATTTCAGCATTCCCTTTAATTTTAAGACAATGTTGAAAGAAGTACAAAAAAAGAAAATATTCCAAGCGAACCGCTCGTCAAAACTTTTACGACATATTGCCATTAATCACGTATGGGTTATGGTATTTCATTCAACGTTTTTTATATAACACGTTTACATTGATCAGTTAAGTTTCGTAGCGTTTCGTCTCTATAAGGACTTTATGATGATAGGGTTGATTCGCGTTAATTTCTTTTTTACATGTAATCCCAAGAATAAAATTAATGAAAGCACATCATTGTTGCATAGCTAAAACATAACAGTTAAATAAACAAGAAAATTTTAGGGAAAAATCAAAATCGTCGCTAACACCATTATTTAGATAACATTATTTAAAGTTCTCTTCTGTTAAGCTTCATGAAATTTTAGGTGATTACTTCAGTAATAACAACAGAATGCAATTTAACATCAAATTTGTAGCGCATTAAAGTTCAGCGCGAGGAGAATGAAATATTTTAAGTCAGAGAGCGACAGAATCAGAAATAATTAGATATTATGTGAAAGCTACGAAAACGAGAGATAAGAAAAACAAGTCCAAAACAATTCAATAAGGAATGCGGACAATGCAAAAGTCTTCAGCGTAAAACCTTTGGATACAGAGAGAGTGGCGTATGAAATGGATTAATGGACGTCAATAGGAAGCAAGAGAGAAGTCAATGAGTAATACACAGAAAGAGAAGTCACGATGAAGCGTTGGTGATGAATAAGAGATAGATGAGCGTATTCAGGGGCGGATTTATAGGTATGCGCAGTGCGCGCAGAAGTAGGGCCCCGTGCTGCTGAGGGCCCCCCGAATTCCAAAATTATCAAAAAAATTGAGAACCTCAAAAAAGACCGCGCGCAGGGCTCCACTATCCGTAAATCCGCCCCTGAGCGTATTTAATTATAAATAGAGAAATAGGAAAGGTACTAGAAATAGTAGTGGAAAGTTAGTTAAGGAAAGTTATATTAAAATGAAGTTAGAATGAATAGAGGCTGTAGAGTCAAAGACAGACGATGAGGAGACCTATAGAAACAGAGAGAGGAAGGAGAGAGAGAGAGAGAGGAAAATCGAACTGAGCTGAATGAGAAGCATATGGAGATAGGATGAAGAACGTGATTCATATGAAAAAAGTGAACGGAGTAGAACGGAAGACAAAACATGAGAGAAAATAATCCGATATATAGGAGCGAATACAATATGTTGCGAAGAAACGAAAAAAAAAACAGGGAAAGGAGGTAAAGGAAAAAGAAGGTAAACAAATGATTTCTAAAAATGAATTCTTATGAACCATTCTGTATATATAATTCTTTTTCATGAGTTAACTTAATTTTATTTCAATCAACTTAGTTTATATTATTTACAGTATTGACATTGAACTTTGGTGAAGTTCGAAGTCTTCCTCAGTTCTGCCAAAACGCGTATTTCGCGTGTTTGACATAATATAGCGTAATCAGGAGAAGATTAATAGAGATAGATAGAGAACAAGGAAATTTTCCGAGGAAGAAGGAATTGGATAAATCAGCGGCATGCAGACAAGAATTGGGAGAATGAGGGTGCGAGGGAAAATGAGGAGAAATAAGACGAGAGAGAGAATAATGAAGATTAAAGCACGGAAAGTACGAAAAAACGAGGCGGAAGAAAGAAAGCGAGATCCCACACGGTTAATAAAGACGGCGGGTTGAGAGATAGGGACGAAAAATGTAGGAAAAGGGGTAGAGAGAGAGAGAGAAAGAGGATGGAGAATGAGACTTTAGAAACGGCAGAGAATAGGCAGGAAAAGGGAGATGGAGAATGGAGAGGCACGATAGGGAAAGAGAAAAAAGGGGAAGGAGACAGAGAAAGATAAAGGAAGGAATGGCGAGAGGGATAAAGACAGAGAGAGAGAGAGAGAGAGTGAGATGGAATGGAATGGGGTGGAGCCGCAGCCTCTTCCGCGAAAGGCACCTCGGGCTCAAATGCTGAAAACCGCGAACCGACGCCGGCGGCGGAGACAATGGGGGGCGGTTTGGTGGCCTCGGGAGATGTAGGAACGAATGGGTTCCCGCAGGAGGTGGGAGGTAGGAGGAGGAGGAGGAGAGGGTGGCATCCGGGTCACACTGTCTGGGGAGGAATCCCTCTTAACTCAAACCTCCATTCCTCTCTCTCTCTCTTCTCTTCCCACCAGTTCCCTTTCAAACTCCACATACGATCCATTCTCCGATGCTTTTACTCCCCATAGCTGTAGAGCCGGGTGTGAGGGCAGAGCGTTGTCATGGTAAGAAGTGGAGGGTTGAGTGGGGAGGAATTTCGGGATGTGGTAAGGGGAGCGAGAGAAGGGGAGAGAGGAGGCCGGCTAGGTGGCCGTAACCAAGTAATTCTCCTCGTGGTTGGTTGATCGAGAAGTCCTCTCAATCTTCCTCGGCCGAAGGGATGGAAATGAAAGTGAGATTCTCCCGAAAAGGATTATCCGGAGAGATCATTACCTCCGAGAGACCTTAAGAGGAATTAAAGAGTGATCTTAGCTATCTACCTCCCTTTCTCTCTCCCTCCCTCCCTCTCTCTCTCTCTCTCCGAAGAACACGAGTGCAATTAAGGTGGAAACCTTGCGATTTTTTTTCCACCTTCTCTCCCGGGGAAAATTCCGATCTGAAAGGTGTTCGGCGGCGGCGGAGGTCTTGCATTAATCAAGTCAAACTTCGTTCCAAATATGTGGGGGTAATTTTGGACGTTGAAAATCTTTCTGGAATTAATGCTGGTGTAAGGTCTGCGGGGGATGGAGATAGAGTGGGAGAGATAAGGAGTTTTTGAGGAATCTCAAATATTTTGGGTTAGTGGGCATATTTGAGAGTTGATATTGAATCGCCCCTTGAAAAGTCTTCGGTCGATCGTAGCAAATACATCAGGCTGTCTAATACGAGTCTGGAGCTTTGGTAATTATTATATTAAGTAAAAATGCTGATGTGAAAAATTAGAGGATAAATCTGTGATTCGTGTATTTTAGAACGACAGTCTCAGTAGAATTTATGATATTTTACATACATTTCTAGGACCTCGTCATTCCTTTTGAGTCCGCCATTCTTAAGATTAAAGATGAAAGCTTTTCGTCTTGGAATGAAACGTTTTAAGCTTTCTTTTTTCTTTACTCCATGAAACATATTATCTCGTTTTCAGTTTTCGTCAACCGATTCGCGGGCACTACAACTTCTCATTAAAACATATAATTCTCTTGGTAAGTGTGTGTGTGTATGTGTGCGGACGGTGTAACGCTTGGTTGCTATATGTTATTAGAGGGGAGAAAAGGAAAACCGCTCATAACTAAAAAGATTTTCGGCTTGTGTCGACTAACTGGGATCACATTTTAAACTGACCGCGAAGCTGATCCCTCGACCGTCATTAACTCGGGTTAGAGGCCCATACCTCGAGATCCATCCTCAAATCCGAGCTCAGGGCTCTTTACCCTCTCACCAGGGGGGCATTAGCCGACCACGTCTTTTGCAATAAAATTTAAACTATTTTATATTGTTAACTTAGTGCGATCGTGACTCAAACAACATATTCGAGTGAATGCGCTGATCAAGAGCGTCTTTTTAAGGGAATTCTACGATAAATAATAACATATTTACGCACACATCTAATCTTGACGCCAAGAAATACCAACCTCTTAAGAGTTTTCGGACGGGATTGTAATGAAAGCAGACATTCGCGAGACGGTGCGGAGGGTGTAACGCTTTTATCTACTTAATCGCATTTTTCTGTGATGACCAACCAATCAACAAAAAATTAAACCTAATTTTTGGCTTTTTTCGAATGAGATTTGAATTTCTACGATATGGAAATTTATTTCCATACTTTTTCCGGCATAAATGTGAAAATACTGCGTCGAAATCTCATTTTTAACATATATGAAAATGCTAAAGAAAAGAGGCCTCGCTTCGTTTCAGCTCTGCCCAAGTTATTCAAATGGAGAAAAGATATGCTCCTGAAGTCAAACCCAGAACTACTATGTACACGGCGAGCAGTTTCAAATTGAAAAGTTGAATAGTCAAGTGATTCCTGAAAGTTTGATCGAATAGTGTTGTAAAGCTTTATGAGCGGTTTCCCTTTTCTCCCATCTAACACCATATAACAACCAAGCGTTACACCCTTCGCACCGTCTCGCGAATGTCTGCTTTCATTACAATCCCGTCCGAAAACTCTTAAGAGGTTGGTATTCCTTGGCGTCAAGATTAGATGTGAGCGTAAATATGTTATTATTTATCGTAGAATTCCCTTAAAAAGACGCTCTTGATCAGCGCATTAACCCGAATATGTTGCTTGAGTCACAATCGCACTAACAATAAGTTAAAAAATAAAATAGTTAAATTTTATTGCAAAAGACGTGTTCGGCTAATGCCACCATGGTGAGAGGGTAAAGAGACCTGAACTCAGATTTGAGGACGGGTCTCGAGGTATGGGCCTCTAACCCGAGTTAATGACGGTCGAGGGATCAGCTTCGCGGTCAGTTTAAAATGTGGTCCCAGTTAGTCGACATAAGCCAGATTTTCAACCTTTTTCGATCAAATTTTCAGGAATCACTTGACTATTCACCTTTTCAATTTAAAAATGCTCGCCGTATACATAGTAGTCCTGGGTTTGACTCCAGGAGTATATCATTTCTGCATTTGAATAACATGGGCAGAGCTGAAACGAAGCGAGAAAGCCTTTTTTTAGCATTTTAAAATATCTTAAAAATGAGATATCGACGCGGTATTTTCACAGTTAGACCGATAAAACTATGGAAATGAATTTCCCTATCTTAGAAATTCAAATATCATTCGAAAAAAGCCGAAAATTAGGTTTAGTGACTGCTTTTTTGTGATTTTTACGCATTTATTCAATTCATCGCCATGGCAACTACAACTGTTAAAGTCTATTGTTGACTCGATTCTAATGCGTAAGAAATGTATAAAAATTGTGATAAAATCGTGCTAAAACATCATTTTATATGTCCATGACTATTATTACTTTCTGGAACATACGATTATGTGGATTTTATATTAATTTTTTACGTTTTAATGCAAATAAAAGTTGGTGTCATTAATTTTTATTTTATTTTAACGTAATACTTAATTCACGCCTACCCGTCATATTTAACGGGCAATTACGCTAATGCATATAATAATGTTTCATGGTTATAGGTATCTCGGGAACTATCTAAGCGTATTCTCACAAATACACCTGGAATAAATATATTTCTACATTTGACTCTTCTGTAATAGTGATAGTATGTGTGTTCAACAGTTTCATCCGCAAACTATACCTAATAATAACATACGCTTAAATCCAAAGTTATTTCGATTTTCAAATTCGATCTTCATTTTATACCTTTATTCATTGACGTCGATGCGTATAGTATAACTTTATTAGTTTACGAGTCTTACGTTTAATTGAATACATGCTATGTACACTAAAAATGTATGTAAGAGTTTTGTTTGCGTGGAACAGCATAGCCAAAGTACGGTAAATAAATACCCACGGAGGCCAATCTCTTCTTATGTCCCGGTTTAAAGTGGATACGTTGCATTTAAAAGGAGAAAACAAGTAATCCTCGGATGTTTTTGCCTCTCTGCGTTATCAGCATCCATCCCTTAGCGGTTCGCCGCATAGCAAGCAAGATCTGGCGCTCGAGAGGAGCATAGAAAAGAGGTCGTTTCTGCCATTACCCCTTAGGTGGCAGCGGGGTAGACTTTGCTAAGATGAACGCTGACAAGAGCGAAAAGTTTTTGGTGGCGAGTCGGGAATCTGCGTGAGGAAGGAATTGCTGCCTCGAAATAGAGGATAGGGAGAAAAGTAGCGGGGTTAGTTTTGGCGGAAGGATTTTAAGTCCGACAGAAGATGGAGGATGAAAATAAGAGGTGCTTCATGGTTTAACTCAAGAAATCTTGGGTCCAAGTTTGCGGGTGTCGGTTATAGGCGTGCGGCTGAGCGAAGTTTCTATCCTCGCTCAATAATTGGGGAAGGTTTCGTCCTTCAAATCTCTCTGCTTCCTCTCTCTCTTCGTCCTTCTCCTCTTTGATATCCCTCCTCTCTTCATCTCCTCTCTTTATTCTCTCTCTCTCTCTCTTTTTCGGTTCCTTTCTCTAGAACACAGGTTCCCAAACTGTGGTTCGCCAACCCCTTGGGGGTTCGCGAGATCACTCAGGGGTTTCGTGGCAAAATAAAGTCCGTAATGGCGACCAAGGTTGATCAATTAATTTAGTCCTTCTTGGATATTTTTAACAACTATACTACTATTTTGTAAAAATTGTGGGTTTCGTCTTTGCGAGCGATTAGTTAAAGGAATATAAAGACTCACAAATTGATACTTTTGTTGAAACTATCACTGTTAACATATAGGTTAGGGAGGAACGTTGAGTCACGTAAATCGTACTTGGTTTCTGGATGCGGTCCGGGGGCGAGTACACATTGTTATGTAATGGGCCGAAATTGAGCACACACTGTAGCACACAATAGAAAAATCTCTATTTTGTGCTACAAAACGTGCTCAATTTCAGTTATCCTATACTTTCGCATTCTTTTCATGCCTTAAATTAGTTGGTGTTTTATCCTCACGGTGTAAACTTACTTTCATGAAATGAAGTTTTTCTTTAGTATTTACTTTGTGTTTTCCCGTTCTACTGTGTTTTCTGTTTGTGTATTTAGTCCGTGCATTGAATATTTCCTTTCATACTCTTTGGTCATATTTTTATCTTCTTAAAATTGAATTTTATGAATCGTATTTAATAATGGATAAGTGTTTGAAAACGGATGTTGGTGTTGGAAAGCCAGAAAAGAAACGTTGTCAAGATAGTGTTGGAGAATCAATTAGTAAGAAACTAAAGTTCGGTGATGATTATCTAAAGTTTGGTTTTACGTCTACTGGGGATCAAGATTGCCCACAACAAAGGTGCGTGATTTGTGACGAAGTTTTAGCAAACAGTAGCCTCAAACCATATTTACTTCGGCGCCATTTAGAAACCCGGCATCCTACACTAACTGATAAGACAGTTGATTTTTTCAAACGGAAATTAGAAGAGCGAAGAAGTGACATTACCAACTTTTTAATAAAACCAACTACTGACGTCGAAAATGCTCTGGAAGCATCGTACCGAGTAAGTTACCGAGTGGCAATATCCTTAGAAGCCCATACTATAGCAGAAAGCCTGATAGGTCCCTGCGTTAAAGACGTAGTAGTTAAGTGTATGCTTATAGATGAGGCTGTAATCCTTGAAAATTTGAATTTTAAGGAGGGGGTTCGCGAGATTCGGATCTTCACAAAAAGGGGTTCGCGGGGTCAAAAAGTTTGGGAAACACTGCTATAGAACCAACTTATCTCTCGTGATAATTTCTCTCCGCTATCGATGAAAATGAATACGTTATTTTTTTAATAAGCGATGAAGGTCATGGCGGCCACAAGATACGCAGTTTCAGGATCGCCATGTACACGAAGGGCAATTTCGCAAAAAGGGCGAGGAAGTTGAAATTGAGTCATTAAAGATGATTGCGGGATGATAAGAGGAGGCGATTAAGAGTCCCCTGGCGTATCCTGTTTCAACTTTTCTGAACTACTGTCGCTTTTAGATGAAAATTGATTCGGGAAGAGGTAGAGAACCATTTTGTTCCCGCGATCTCGTGTTGAGAATGAAAACACGCTGACGGTATGTAATATATTTATATGATTTCCTTCATGTTCACGTATCGCTATTCCTTTTTTAGGTATTAGCGGTTAACATTTTTTTCTTTTAACAAGTTTAATTTACGTAGATTAAAACAATTTTATTAATTCAAGTATATATGGAAGGCTTCCCGTTGAAAATGAACGGAAAATTTTCTCGATTTCTGTTTATAAATACGCGCAATAAAATCACTGCGCCGTTGCATCTCCGGTAATCAGGGGCAAATTTCACTGAGTGAGATCCCCTCATAAAATTTACATTTTATGGGGAACCAAAACAAAGTATGAAAAGGTTTTTATTAGAAAATTAATAAAATGAGAAACTATGAAGTTCCCACAGAAACGTCTATTACACCGTGGGATTTATTAGCCAATGCCAAGTTTCGCAGCGTCATTATTGTTATATTGAAAAGGAAAAAAACATATATTGAATTTAATAGCTTTCGACTAAAATTTAACGGTCTCATATTAAAATGCAACACTGTGGGTAGACGAATAAAAGAGACCCGAAATCACCGTCCGTAACAAAAGTGCTCTAGCATTCACATACTTAATCGAAATTTTATTTTGTTCATAATTAAAATGTATGACTTTTATTGGAACATTTCATCGATTAGTCAAGTTAAACGTTTAATAAACATTTTCGTGCTGCATAATGAATGATCATTTGATACTTGAACTTTTTGAATAATTTTTCAGTGTTATTTACATGTTTGCATTGTGAAAATCATTTTTCTTCATTACTAATGACGCCATTGCTTCCATATTATTGCGAACTTTAGGTAACGAAGCTATAGAATTTCTTCGTGTAATAACATCACCACGCACATTTTGAGTTTCCGTTTCAATCAGGAAGACGGGTGAGTTTGAAGAGGATGGAGAGAGTGCCTACGGAAGGTAACTTCTTGGTTTCGTTTACTCAGAGAAGAGAGAGTGGGAGAGAGATATATAAGGCAAAGAAGAGAAGTATAGAGTGGAGACGAACTTGACTCCCATTTGCAAGGCAACTTCCTCCTCGTATCCCACTCCGTTTCCCGGAACGGGGTTTTAAGTCCTTTCAATACCACGAAACTGCAAACATGTCCTCCTCGGCCTCACATGATGAACACATGCAAACTCCGTCTATGCAGGACGAAAAGAGAGAGATGGAGGGAGAAAGAGGAGCAGTTGAGAGGACCTCGCCAATACAACCACTTATAGCGAGAATCCTGATGGCGAAGTGGCCTCTGAAATCAATCCGAAACTTCTGCGTCGGTCCTCAGTGCAAAGACGTCCGCGGCCAACCAATCGGGACCCGAGGCTAATTCCATGGTCCGACCGGTTAATATTTTTTACGCTTTTCGAAAAGAGAAGCCATCGTTTTTCTCTTACACCAGTTTTTAAAAAATACCCGACATTCGAAATTAAATGTTTCGAGTACATTAAATCGAATGTGTGCCATCAATGTTCCAATAAAATGCTTTGAAAAAGCTTTATAGCGAACACTGTTGTTGAATTTTATTCGTTTTTTTACATGACAACCGAGACATGTCGTATTTTTTGTTTATGTATGAATTCTGAATTTCATTGAGAGCAATTCAAACGCGACAAAATTAATTAACAAAACATTCCAATGCAGTCTTTGAAATTTTATTTTCAAAATTATTTCAAGATTAATTAATCGAACTGATTACGAGCTCTTAATTTATCTGACAGGTTTGTGACACCTTATATCGCTGCACTGAACAAAACTTTCGACCATTTATTCTCTGATAAGCTATATAGCTCCAATGACCATAAAAAGGTTATGAATACCATATTCGCATTTCGGCTACAAAGCGGACGTAATCAGAGGATTTACCGACTGTAATTTGTAAAAGATTATACTTAGGACTCCGACAATTAGTCGAGCTAAATAATTCTCTTTTTAATTGTCCATTAACTGTCTTTTTTCTCTTTTAAGAGAATAATAAAAACATTTTTGATACTTCATTCGCGTACAATTTTTATTTCATTAGTAGTTATAATATCACATATTTTAAAAGGAATTCTGGTCGTACCTATATTTTGTTCGCTCTACCAAAATTTAATTTGATGAATCCAGAATAATATCTCCGTTGTAGAAAATCAGTGACTTCAAATGGCACACTTATGTGGTTACTACTGTGTGAGACTTGCAACATATGATGTTTAATCACAAAAGGAGGCCACAAAAGCTATAAATATTGAGTTTTGCCGTATCCCTACTCAACTACGGCCCTCTTTTCCCTTTCCGTTGGCAAGGACGGAAACTGCGTGCGTGCCAACAAAGCGGATCATCCTTGGATTTTTTTGCACTTAGTAAGATGATTAAAAATGAATTTACTTGCACCTAGAATGCTTAATATCAGCACCCTCAAAGTTATCAAATATTTTGTGACGCGATTACAACGATAATATTTAAAATGAAAGCATGCTTACCCACGTACAACTTATATATTACAATTTTCATTCGAGTGTTAATTTCTCGGGAACAAAACCTACCGCTTTTGCATAATGCTTACACAGGGAATAATAAGGAAAGCTCCAATAAATTTCCATTTTTTCGAAAATCCCTCTCTCTCTCTCTGTCTCTCTCCTTTCGGCGTTTTTAAGCCGATAAGCATGTTCCATTGACTTTATTCATCGTTTCGTATCGTCTTTTTTATTTTATTAATCCGACTTATTTTCTTTAGATCGCTTCGAGTTTGGGATGCTTGCCAGAAAAAAAATAAATCCAAGTAGGTTAAACACCGCGATTATTTGTATTGAGTCCGTTTCTAAGTTTGGGAATTAAAAAAGATAAATAAAAATCCCCGCCGAACTTCCAGTGACCATTTCTACTCTCTCTCTATCTTTATCACTCTCTCCGCCGCTCTCCTCTTTCCTCACCCTCTCACTTGCATCACCAACCTCCCCGACCTAATCGAGTCTTTACATCCCCTTCCTCGCCTCGACCGAACCAATTTCCATCCCCTCCTCTCCTCCTAACCCTTCCTGGCGGGCGTGCTTGGTTTTCGCAACGTTGGCAAGGCAAACCCAGGTTCCCCCAACTATCCTATCTACTTTTCCGCCCGCCATCCTCCGCCTTCTCCCCGCCTCCATCCCAACTCTTTTTTAAGGCGACCCACAAATATCTGCCGACCGAGTATAGCCGTCCCTTTTAACACCAAAGGAATTTGCAAATCATGAACATTCCCAGGCCTCTCCCGTAATTATCTCTCTATCTCTCTCTAAGAAAACACAAAGTGAGAAAATCGCAGTGACCGAAACACGATGATTTGTCCCTTTGAATATCAACGCGATTAAGGGATGACGATGGAATTCTCAAACTTAACGTCCAAGCATTAGCTCCCAACTTGTCTCAAAAATGCGGAGGTTTTGTTCGCACCTGTTGGTTTTCTTTTATCAACGGTTTTAGTAACTGTATTAAACCAAACATTTCGAGTTGTTTCCTGTTTTTTACTTTCTCATACGAAGTATCGAGAAAGTATTGTTTTCGCGAAAAAATTCTACCTCGAGATTTTTACGGAAATATACGTTTTAGGTGTCGCTGAATCCGAAAAAATGATTTTTGCAATGCCGTCTGTCTGTCCGTCCGTCCGTCCGTCCGTCCGTCTGTCTGTCTGTCTGTCCGTCCGTCTGTCTGTCTGTCCGTTCGTCCGTCTGTCTGTCTGTCTGTCTGTTATTGGCGCTGGAGCCTAGACGGTAGAGCGAAAATGAATGAAATCTCGTACTTAGGCATTTCATCATACTGAGCAGAGTATACATAGAAATGGTTGGCATTGATCAATAATGAAGAGTAGTTTATTCTAAGCATTTTTAACAACAATCCGATTTTCTCGAAAACGGCTGTAACGATTTTGATCAAATTTTGTACAGTTACTTGAGTATACATCTACAATAATACTACGTATTTTATTTTTCTCAATGAATGAATATAAGGCTAGTTTATTCTTGGGCAACTTTTAAAAAAATTGGATTTTCTAAAAAGCGGCTCTAACGATTTTGATCAAATTTCGTAGTTACTTGAGTATACATCTACAAAAATATTACATATTTTATTTTTTTCAATGAATGAATATAAGGCTAGTTTATTCTTGGGCAACTTTAACAAAAATTGGATTTCCTAAAAACAGTCTCATACGATTTTCATTTTCTAAAGATAACTAAACGACGCATTAGTGTATGAGAAAGTTTGTACAATGTATGTTGTACAGATTTTTGTTTTTAAAAATGGACTAGTTCAGGTGCAGGGTACCAGTTAGAGCAGTGATGGGCAAGAGCACGCTCAGAGCACGGCCGTAAGGGGGAGCAACGTTGAGCGAGAGGGGGAGCTAATGGAGGGAGAACGAGATGGAGGATATGGAGAGGGGCGAGGACGTGACGCAGAAGGCAGGCTTAAGGTTGGCGGTGTTTAAATTGCATGAGAGTGGAAAGAAACTTACATGTAGTCCTTAAGTAAATTTTACAATGGAATTTTATTTTGATGAAAATTACATTGTGCTCGCATTACTTTGATTACGTCTACGTAACACCAAATCATTTATTCGCGGGATTATAGATCGCGCACTTTTGATGCATAGCATGGCTGTGAGATTTACATCTGAGACTCGGTTCCTGACATTGGACTTCGTTAGTTTCATGAGAGAAAAAAGCTGTTCGCAAATGTAAGTTGAGCCAAACATAGATATTATTTTGCTCGCTAACGTGTGCAGTTCGGGAAACGTGTCCTTGGAAAGTTCTCGTAGAACTGCACTAAACTCGTTCTTCTCTCATATTTGTCCTTCATTTCACGATCACAATGAAGATCAAGAAACTCGCACTGCAGTGGGAATGGGACATCACTTGCATCGAGGGAATTTGAAAATGGTGTCGCGAAGATTTTCATTTCTGTTTCTAATGCATTCCAGTCGTCGAATCGTTTGTTAAATTCATTACGAAGTGTGTTGAGTATTGCAGCATACTTCTCAAGATCATGCTGCTGCAGCAAGTGTACACGAGAGGTCAGCTTTGGAAAGCTCCTGCTTCCGAAGCGCACGAAACACAATATGTACTATTTCCTCTTGAAGCAGGCTGCCGACTACTGCACGAATGCAAGGGAACCGCTAGCGACTGATAACGCACCTTACAACTACCTGTCAAATGCACCGCCTTTTCCACGTATGAACTACCTAGAATTCTTAGGTCACCATTGTCTAAAAGTTTCCCCCTCCGCTGCTCTTCGCTCTCAAGGTCAGAGCAAAGAGCGCTCTGGGAGCGCAACCAGTCGTTTGTCCATCACCGAGTTAGAGTAAATGTGGTGGATAAGCCATGATCTCGAAGCCAAATTCTTTTATGATTTGCTGAAAGAGGAGCGTAGCTGTGTTACCCCAACCTATTCAGTAAGGTGGGGACGTTGTTTCTTGTGTTATGCTAATAGCGGAAATTCCAGCACATTGGAATAGTATTTGCCGTTTACTCTTAGACCTCTAGCTACACAGTGACTGTAACCAGGGTTTTCACAAAGAACACTAAATGCATGATTATCTGGGCGTTTTTTCTGGCAACTTTGGGATTTCAGTTCTGGGTCGTAGTGGCTATATCAAGACTAGCCACAAATAACAATACTTTGCAAAATAAATTTATCTCGAAGTCTTGCGAGTGTTACTTGGGATGCATATGTTGAAGGGACATATGTGAAGGTTGAGTGATTTAATTAAGCTGGTGTATGTTGGACTATTTTAGGGAAAACTTGCGCACGTTTGATGGCATAAAATAATAGGGCGTTTATCGCAAGTTTGATGTTGTGTGAAGAGAACCCGAGCGTAACATGGGATCATTTGTTGAAACTTTGGTGGTATGGTATATAATTCTGGAGGAAACTAAAGTTGGTTGACCCTGTAATGGTTGCAGGGGCTCACTCACACATACGTATTTTGTGCTTTACTAGGCTCCAAAGTTATTTGCCAAAATTTAGGCAGTGCATATGAATGGTATATTTAGTCAATATAGCTCAAGATTGCTGATCGTTCATAACTTTTTGTATTCACTCAGCTTCACTCATCTTCCTGTAGCTGAAATGTAGAATCATGTTACGACTTGCAAGATATCAGTATCTGACTCCACTCTGGAGATAACAATTCATACTACTCATATACAGCAAACAGCGATAAAATTAAACATTTATACGGGTTATACATCAAAATATTTACATACCTATTGGAAGATTACAATTAAAAGCAAAGAATTTTTCAGGAAAGATATTGCTTATATCAATCGTGAGCAAAATACAGATAGGTAGTTTTATTTGTATCTTATTCAACTTTTACGGTTCTACAGGGTGAGTCAAATAAAAGCACTCGATTTCAAAATAAAATTACCAGATATATATACAAGGTAGAATTGAATAATAAAGTGGATTAATCAGTATAATTAAATATCCCTCCTAAGCTAAAAATAAGTTTAAAATTTCTCAGATAATGCTATAAAAACAGCTATAGCCAATATTAGATGTTTAATCCTGATGCGGTCGCTGCAATCATAAAATGTCCTCCAATAATTCGCATCTGTGCTCAGAATGATGGAAGACATTTTGAAAAGCTGTATCGATGGAAATAAATTTGAGATCTCCCTCTAGTAACTGATTTTTGTATCGCATATATGTCACAGTCCATGTAAATTTTAAAATTTTGCTAAATCGTGTATATTTTTTTGGCCCACCCTTTATATGAAATATTTTATTCTTGAATGTGTGCATATATATATATATATAGATATAGATATATAGGGCGACTATGTGTTGAAGGAAACCCAGTGAGCACTTACCGGAAGGAGAGCCGCTGGTGTGTCGGAGAGACACATTTGTAGACGTTCTTGGAGCTTTCGGGATGATCCCTTCGTCAGCACAAGAGAGACACAAGTTGTATCTCTCCGACTTCCCAGCGGCTCTCATTCCGGTAAGTGCTCACTGGGTAGTGTATATATATAGGTATATATATATATGTATGTATGTATGTATATTCACGAATATTCCCCACCCTGAAGGACTTGCCACACTTCGAATCTCTCTTGACAAGAGGTCAGAGGAGAAGAAACCATCTACTGCCTTCCTCACTACGCTGGCAGAGATGGCTCTCACGAAAAACAATTTCGCGTTTGGAGGGCGCCATTACCTACAAACCAAAGGAACTGCAATGGACACACGGATGGCACCTTCTAATGCAAACTGCTACTTGGGAGAATGGGAGTCCCAGCTCCTCTAATCCTCTCCCCCAAAAACCTCTCATCTGGCTTCGCTTCATCGACGACATCTTACTGTGGACCGATGGCCGGAGTCTCTTGATTGCTTCCTCCATACAATCTCCACCCACCCCACCCTCTCCTTCACCCACGACTCCTCCAGGACAGAATCTACGTTCCTCGACGTAAATCTTTGTTTTGGAAATGGTCGCATCAACAACTCGGTGCATATCAAAGACACCAACCACCAAAAATACCTCCATTACACCAGCTGCCACCCACACCACACCAAAAAATCCCTCCCTTATTTCCTCGCCCGCCGAGGTTATAGGATTTTCTCCGATAGCACTTGGCTATCCGAATATTGCACAAAAATTCAGGAGGCATTCCTCAACCGAGGTTATCCTCCAGAATTAATTCGATACCAAATACATCGCGCCATCTCAACCCCCCCCCCCCCTCCAGAAAAACACCGAACCCACACCCACCTACTCAAACTTCCACCCGGGGCTACACGAAGCCCTGAAAAACATCCTTGCCGCTTCCCACCCCATTGTCACATCCTCACCTACCATTCTTACACTTTCTCAAGCATCTCATTATATCATTACGTCGATCTAGGAATCTCAGTGACTTGTTGTGGTGCAATGAACTCCCCACAGGTCCAATACCACCCTCCGCAGGATCTTTCCCATGCGAAAGACTACGTACCTCACTTGCCCCATCAAAGAGACTTCCTCCTCGTTCACCAGCCCGGTAGCAGACATTACCTACCCAGTTACGTCCCACGGAACCTGCACCTACGGAAACATAATATATTTATTAAACTTCACACAAAGCCCGGCGTTTTACGTGGGCCTCACCACCACATCCCTCAACATCCGCAGGAACGGTCATCGGAAAAATGATGCTCATAAACGCCCCCTTCCAGTGGCCGATCGTGCGGTAAGCTACTCCCTACCCCTCAATAGATGTTTTGCGGTCAAAACAATCCGGGCTCTCCCAAAAGACTCTCCCGCACTACAACTCCTCCAATGGGAATTGGCCCACATTGAAATCCTCCGCTCTCATTTCTTTCCCGGTCTAAACCTCCGCTAACACCCCCACCTCAAATACCCTAGCCTCCTTTCCATGAACCCCATCCTCTTCCCATCCCCTTTACCTCCAGTGAGACACTCAGTTTTAGTCTTAGTTATACTCTTGTGCCGAAGAAGGGCTGATGCCCGAAAGTTCCAAGCAAAAGCCTTCCTCTATCGCCATGGACGTCCACAACACCAAGTAAGTGTCCACTGGCTCCCTCCTATCCCTCTAAACTACTATCTGCAATCTTATACACACACACACTAACAGAACTGCCCATTCAATTTCAACGGATTTAGTGAAACAACAACTTCGACCGTGTAACATGTAAACATCATAAGAATAAGATAGTACACAGTTTTAACCGTCGAATAAAGCAAAAATGAAGAAAGCCTGTTCGCAATTACCTATGTAGATGAATGAAAGAAAAAATATTGAACTCTGAAAATTCGAAAATTACGTGTAAACTTATGGGAAAATAATTATTGAATTAAGCACCCCATCCCCCCCCCCCCCCCCCCCAATTTCTTTTATCGCCATATAACCTATGTTATCCGCAGGATAAAATTATTTACCTATGCGAAGTTTTCTGACGATATCTTCAAGGTTTGAAAATCACAATTTGTGGAAAATCTACGTCTAATTATTTAAGTTGCGTAGTTTTAGAAACAGTTTGCTTTGGAGAACTCTATGTCTAACTTTGTGTTTCTTTCTTCGCTACTTCAGTTTATATTAGTTATATATTATTTCTTTTATTTTATACTAGCTGAATTGCCCGTTGAATTTCAACGGATTTAGTGAATCTACTAAAGCACAACATACAAACTCTTTAAAATATACAGTAGATACTTTTTCATTTACTATTAGCTTTTCGCAACAATTAATCATATTTGCTTGTAACAGTCCTTTTCCAAATGTATTGTATTCAAATAAAACGATAATTTTATTTCCTATCATATCACTTTTGCCAAATCCAGCTTCATTTCTTGTGTAATTATGCCTCGCTGAAATGTTTACTTTTATGTCTTGTAAGCAACCCGTGAAAAGGCAACATAGAGTTGTCCATGATTGAACACTGACTCCGGTAATGTACACCAGATACGTGAGCCTATTTACGTTAATAAACATTAAAATGTAGAATATAATAATTTTACTTACAAAAAAGGTAATATTCCAGTATTCAATAGACGAAAGAAGGTTCAATTGCTTACGTCAATCGTTATAAACGCTTACCACACGCAGTTTCCTGAATAATAATCAGCATCTATTTACGTTGCTTTGTATAAAGATTGACATCGATCGTTTCGTTGCTTAAATAAAAGTGCGAAACGAATAACGCTAAACTTTCAACTATTGGTACGAAAAATCCACATAATTTCGGAACAAATAGCGTATTTCTGAAAACTTCGACCATGTAACATGTAAACTTCGCAGGAATAAAGCAAAAACGAAAAAACTCGGTACATATTTACGTATTTTGATGCTTGAAGAAAGAATGCCTTGCAAGTCAAGAAATGGATTCATACGTGTTATCTTATGGAAAAATGTTAATCCCCTATATTGGCAGCACTGATTAATCCCGGTTGACCAAACCTTGACAATTCCCTAAGTTAGGATGTAAGTAAGAATCGTACCAAATTTGGTTATTCTAGCTTCAATCGTTTAGGAGGAGTTCCATGAACAAACAAACACCCCCTTCAAAATAAATTATAGGAGATTAGGTATATATTATTTATTTTAGTTAATATTACGTATTTTTTATAACGGTTGTCACGTAAATTGTTAATCTGACAATACGCTCATTCCCATGTTATTTAAATGGGAAAAATTAAAAGAGAAAAACATTTTTATATAAAAAATGTAGTTCAAATCACTTTAAAAGCCCTCCCATTTTGCTTAACTTTGTATTGCGATTAAAATGGCACCACGTTTTGTAGTTGTTGCGCTATAAATGCACAAACACATTCTTCAAAATGTTTATATACATAGATAGAGGAAGAAAATTTCTGGTGTTACAACATTCCACTGTCATTTTCTTAACGTAAGGATAGAATTTCTGATTTTTCAGGACTAAACTGACCCATCTAACCGTTAGTATTTTCTCGTCGCCATAAAATTGTTAAATTTTCTGCACATATAACACTTTTTAACATCATAACTGACATTTCTCGCTAAAATTAATATTCACTTTAAAAAATCCGTTTAATTTAAAACAGAGTATTACTTTCCATATCGCAATAAAATACAATGCACTAAAAACAAAGTGGTTCGGCCAATCTTTACCCTTTTAGATCTCACCGTCCCAAAGAGGTCAAAACGCGTGTGCGTTGGCAATTTTGAAGTGATCACGTTTGAACTTTTGTATTCACAAAATTGGCATCCATTTAATCAAGTCATAATGAAGTAAACGAGATGGACTCCATTTGATGTGCTAATTGAAATTATTATGAGATTATTTATTCATCGTTTCCGAATCAATGATCGTCCGCCAATGGCAAAGAGAAATTTCCACGAAAAAGTGTAGGCGACGGCACATGCCTTCCTGTAATTTATGGAAAGCATCGCCCTATCAATTCCTTATATTCCCGGAAATTCAAATCTGTCATATTATCCTGGAAATGAACCCGGTCGATACGAGAAAAAATTAATTTCATCCCAGATCCCAGTCACCGTTGAATTGTTGCCCCGATTTAATTTACAGCATTCGAATGGATAATTCATGTTTTCAAATAACAAATGAGCAAATCGTCATTTTCCCCCCGAAACATTCTGAATCACGGGAGGGGAATCATATTTTAAAATATGAACTTCGGTTCAGTCATTTAGTTTCGATGTCAAAAGCCAATGTTTTCGATGTGAACAATAGTTTGAGAATATGTATTTCATATTCATCATCATTATTTGGCATTCTTCCATCATGTCGGCAGACCATATAATGTGCATGACAGACGTCTGCCAAAAAAATATATTTTTTTTTGAGTTTGTTACTCGCTTATGTTTACATGCATGTATTTATCTCGCATCCTTATAAAATTCCTTCTAAATTTTTAAAACTTGAATTTGGATCACCCTAAAAAGATCACTAAAATTCTTCGCATCCACAGCATCCGTTTTCCGTTCTAGCTATACTCGAAACGATTGCAGTGTTAGATATATCACACCATACCCGTCTACATATCACAGTGCCTTATTTCTAATCTTCTGCTTAGAACCGTTCCACTGGAGTTCTCCCTCTCATCCTAAAGTGTAAATCGTTTAAGCTTTTTCTTCCTCCGTTCAATCCGACGCCATTTAATCGAAATATGCTGCTTTTTAGTGCGCGTAAGGAAATACGCTTATAATTTCACTGTTAATTTGCTTAAATTGAAATTGTAATGAATTGGTAAACGATAGAAAGCCGAAACTTCGTGTAGATTCATGCATAGCTGCAATTTGTTTTTCTTAAGGTTTGATTTTTGTAAAATATACGGGGTCAGATGGTGGCCAATTTTTTAAATCTCCGAAATTATAAAAGATGGAAAGCTGAAATTTTGAGTGTGCATTTTCACACTGATGCAACACTTGCAAACAAGGCTCTATTGACAGAATATGTGGCGGTTAGGGATTGCAATCCCTTCGGAATTTTTCAATCCCGGGATTTCGGGATTCGGATTTTCCAATCCCGGGATTGGCTTTCTTACGATTATACATACAAATTAAGAACATAATTTCACATGCAAAAACAGCTAGTATTTATTTATGCTAATATTATGTATTTATACATTGCATTCTTTCTGTAGTAAGCGAAATAAAAAAGAAATGGTGAATATATACGATGTAGTAAATGTAATGCATGAGTATGCAAAAACAAAGTGCTTACCTTACATTTTAGAAACTTGAATATGCAAACCTCAGTATAATGAACTCCATTGGAAAATCTAACAACACATGCACACACATGGCAAAGTATTTTCTTAAAATAATGTTTTAATTTTAACTAAATTTGAATCAATAGGATTTTTATGGTGCAATTGTAACATTTGTAACAAGTGTTGATAATAAGGCAAAATAATTGTTCTGTGTGAAAAAATACGCATTATTAGTTGACCCAAAATCACATTTCAAAAAGATTTATACGTTTTTGAAATATACTCTTAAAAAGCAGAGTTCGTCTAATGTTATATCTGTATTTCTTGCAGAATACGCGATAATTGTCCCGGAGATTTCCTAATTTTGCCCGGAGATTCTCATACATGAAGAAATAAAAGTATGTTTTAAATAGTTATTTCACATGCTTAGTTGTCACTTCTCCGGAGACTTCGGATCAAACTAGGAAACTTCGGGTCAAACCTGAAGAATAGAGTATTTCAGTTGATGGAAATGGTGTGCCGTAGGTTCACTGTACTTCATAGGATGTAAGCAGGTCGATGACTGCTCAGCATACCACTGAAACTCATAATTCACGTTTTCGCAAAAATTTACAACCGCGAGTAGGGCCTGTGCGCTCAAAAATCTCGACCTACTTGAGGGATCAGCTAACATATTTTTCCTTTTACGACCTGCTGATCCTCTCTTGCCTACGCACAATGGGTATCTAAGAGAAAGTGCAATGAATAGCTGGTCAGTTTCAAAAGTTTAGGAAGAAAGGTGACTAACCCATATATGGAAATATGAACCTTTTAAGTTCACTGTTTCTAGTCTCAAATATGTCAACTACCAATTGGGAGACCTTGTTACTTCAAACGACTCCAACGCTAGAAGGTTTCTCAGTCTAAATCACAAAGCAAGGGAGGAGAGAAACCCGGTGCCGTCATTAGCCTACTCTTAACGAGAAACACCAAAGGGACCAAAGTAAAATGTTTTAAAGAATGCGTTCGCTGCTTATTTTTGGATCTTAAACCCTTGATAAAAGCACAGATTTACCAACTGTTACCTCATATAATTCAATGTTTATTGTTTTCACTAGTTTATAACATTAATGACACCTTGTTAAATACCGATGGCAGATATTCATTAATAATTACTAACGAAATAATTGTTTTGTTCTGCATCAGTATCAGCAGCAAAAGCGAAACCAGGATTTATTTTCGAGTGCTCTTTTGGAGTATTTGGATTGTTTCCTTACCTAATCCTCGAACAGATAACTATATACAGAAATTGAACCTTTGATGACTGCCGGAAATGCATCAGAAGGCTTTAAAAAACGGGAAAACTTTTCTTTTGTTAAATTTCCAATAAATTAAAATAGAAATTTGAATCCCGAAATCCCGGAATTTTCTTGTTAATAATAATCGGATTTCGGTACCGTAATTTTGGGCGGGATCCCGGGGTTGCAGTCCCTAGTGGCGGCACAACCATATAAAAAATATGATAAATTAAATTCGTTCATTACACGGGTGAACAAATTCCAAATTCTCCCCAGTTTGTCAATTGGATTAATGGGAGAAAATTTCATGGAGAAATAAAACAACTACAAAATTTAACGATATATGAACAAATGCGCTAATTTCCTCCGTGTTCGTAGATAAAACTCTACTTGTTTATATTGATAGTTTTGTTTAGGCTTTTCTAGAACCTTAATAAAGTCTTCCAAAACACACAGATCATATCTAATTACCTTTCATAACTTTCGACCAATTAGAATGACGTGTCTTTAATTAGCGATCCTGTCATGTTTCGTTAGTTGCTGCATAAACCTGTGGTGTTTAAGTCGGTGATTCGTCATACAGTTAAGCAGAATTGCGGCATTTGGTATATTTACAAATGATGCTTAACCCGTTAATAATATGAAGTTCAAACATTTAATTACTTATAGGTACCACCTGAAAAAGGACTAAGTGTTCATGGATTGTTTTTGACTGTTTATATTCTAAGGAGAATTTTATATTTAGATTCAGTCAAGTCAGTTTTAATCATCCTGAACTTTTTGTTTAGTTTTACAAATTATCTAATCACGCTGCAAAACGCGAAGCTATTTACTGATACATAGAAAATTATTTAATTGTGATCCGTGAAAAAATTAATTAAATTTTTGTTCCTTGTTTGTGTCCTGGGCTTATTTCTGCATTCAATGTCGTTAGTTTCTCAGCAGTTTTGTACTTTTTCTTCAAAATATCAATTTATCTATTAGGTTGTATTTTTTAACCTAATCATATTTATCATTCATATTTTTATTGAGCAGTAATACTCTCGTGAGAAATTAAATTATTTAAAGAAGTGACTTTGAATCGGCTGTCAGCTAAGTTGGTGGTGCAACATTTAAATTCATTCAAATATAAATTGATCTTACGAAAGTCACGCTTAGAAATCAAGTTTATTCTGCATTTTCTAAATATAACGAAAATTGTTAAGTGATTTCAGACCAACAAAATTTTTAGATCACGTCACAATATTCCAGAAAAGATTCGAAAAAATATTCTATCAGTTAACCTTAATTGAGACTGAACTGAAAGTTTACATTTTGTATCTGCAAAAGATATTATTCTGAAGTTCCATTTAAGGTTAGTAGTTTTTGGAGTCGGATTCGTCCAGGCAAATTACCTTTGCAGGATATAATTTTGTAAGATAAAATCTTGTTATGGTTCGACATCTGTGTTTCTGTTTTAAAAAATTTCAACTATTTAATAACAAAGAGAACATGCCTTGTTGTGGATAATTCTGGGTATCTTTTCAAGCATTATTCATGAAAATTTGGCTCGTAAAATACATTTTCATCATTCCCGCCCTAAATAACTCAGAATTTAATTTTGGTTTAGAATGCAATTTCCCGGTCTTATATTACTGTCTAACATTGCACTAAGTTTCTCGTTAGGAATAAATGAAGCGTCTTGGGTGTCGTGAATTTCTATATTTTTGTAAGGAAAGGGAATTGTCAGGCATAAACATGCTGGCCTCCGCCGATTTTTCTTTCGATTTCGAATTTTCCCTTGGGCAAATAAACGCTTGGAACCCCCGGTTAACAACATTTCTCCTCTCACCCTTTCTCCTATTCCTAACACGTTCTCGTAAGTCCTAATTCCTTCTCCTGTCCTCTCCTTCTTTATCCCTTCCTCTCCCAAACCCTTTCTTCCTCTCTCTCTCTCTCTCCCTCTCTCTTCGTCTACACTGCCCGGAAAATGTCCTGACCCGAACGCCCTCGGAACACGGAAACGCCCTCTGGCATTTCAACAACGAATCCGACACGCATCGACCGAATGGTGTTTGATCAGTCGATCGCTACTCATTAAGCCTTCCATGTGCCGTGTAAATAATCCCGCAATAATTAGATAAAACAAAATCATCCCGATATAGAACCCGAGTCACACGTTCGCCTACGCGCATGCTTTGCTGGAAGATTCCAGAGAGAGAAGGATTAAGTTAAATAAAACGAATATTTCATAGAAATAAAAAAAAGAAAATGGGGCTCCGGTGTGCTTTTCTTCCGCGAAAAAAGTGAGTTAAAAGTAACATTCTAAGGTAACGAGGTCCGTGATGGGGATTTTGCCCGTCTTGTTACGCCTCCGCTATAGCTTCCGGACAACTACTAACTGGCAATTATGACGCAGTTTCTGAAACCTTAAGAGATGATGGGGTTAGAGCGAGCCTAGCGGAATGCCTTCAAAATTATTGAATCGTCTCGAGTGTTGGATAAGGGTAATGCCGCGTACGTATATTTGTTGATTGCCTCACTAACATCTTGTATATAAACCCGTATGTGCGCGTAATATTCCGTAGGTCGAATTAATCCCGTGGTATTTTTTAAAAATAAATTTCTGCGTATTATACAGTATTTTCATTTTATGTCTCTCCAAACCTACATTTCCCAATACTTCTTTCCTAGATCAATACCCAACACACTGACCTTTTACTCTCCTAACCTACTTTTTATACATCATGTTCCGTTACATTCAGGAGAGAGAAAATGTTTTCTTTACACATATTCCGTTTTGGAAGCGACACTATTTCCTTCGTATTCCTTTGTATTTAAACGTTTAACATTATTGCATATTTTGGTTCTAGGTATAAAACTCAAATGTTTTCAACTCCTCTCCTTCGTAGCATGTCACATCATGTTAAATGTTCATTTGTTTGGAATTTTTTTCGAAATAGAGTCGTCTTCTCGATTTGACGCTTCCTCCAAGATCCTCTCAACGACATTCGTCTCATTCCTGGGTCAGATTTCTTTTCGCGCAATACCTAATCCCTCAAATCACCTTCCTCGAACCCTATTTATCCGCCGTTTCCCACTCATTCCTTCCATCTTGATTCGCTCTCCCTGCCTTCGTCCTCTCCCTATCTCCTCCTAACCCTTCTTCGCATTTACCATTATTTCCCTTCTTTCCTCCCTCCACCTCTTTCCTCCACATTCGATTTCACCTTTTTCCACTCCCTTATTCTTCACGCCCTCAGGAAAACATTTTATATCCTCACAACCCTCACGCCCATTTTTTTTCTCTTTTTTAATATATCCGCCTCCCTCCGTTGCGTCATTTCTCCCTCGTTCGCTATTCCGTCTCACCCCTTCTCCGTCACTAACTACATGCACCCCTTTCCACGCTCTCTCTCTCCATTCTCACACCCCTTAACCTCTTCTCCCTCTCTCTCTCTCTCTCATCCGTACACGCAATTGACTTTCTGAGGTCTCCAACAGAATTACGCTCCGATTTCACGCTCGTTATCACCACATCGGGTGGCGCTACTGTATCCTCGTCCTCCTCGCCTTAAACCCGCCATACGGAAGCTGCCTCCGCTTTCCGCCATGCCATTCTCCAACCTTCCTCCTTCTCCTCCTCTTCCCCACACACACACACACACACACACACACACACACACACACACACACACACACACACAGAAACCTACCTCCCATCCCTCTACCTATCTCTCCACGGAACATGCGAATAGGAATGCCGCATGGAGGGAGGGTGATCGGTGAGGAGTGTAAAGGAGAGAGAGAGGGGGGTGGGAGGATGGGAAGAATGAATGGGAGGAGGAGGAGGTCCTGGATTTCCTGAAAAGGGTCATGGGGGATGGGGTGGTTAGATGGGGGATGGGGTGGTTAGATGGGGGATGGGGTGGTTAGATGGGGGATGGATCTCGACGGAGGGGTTTTCTGGGAGTAAGCGAGGGAGAAGGCAGTCGGAAGAGTTATGCGAGGGCAGAAGGGGACGACAAAGATTTGTTTCCCGTCCTCTCTCTCTCGCCCCTTTTTTCCGCCACCCCTTGAACACCACGACGAACCTTTTTATTCTCGGCGCTTTTTCATAAGGCATGTCTTGAGCTTTGGAATGTGGCCCTTCTCCTGTTGTGCCATGTGATGTTCAGGTTTCGCCGCGGGGTGGAAAATATGTTATGGAACGGGGATCTTATATACTATATATATTTTTTTTTCATTTCTTTATTCGGTTCGGTCTCATCGGTTCGAATTATTGGAGGTGAAAATAAAAAACTCGCGTTCGGACGATTGTGCGCGTCCTCTCTTTTCATTGCGCCTCGATCCATTTTTTTTCTCGCTCTCCGCGGTATTGAATTTTTTTCTGCGTGTAGTAATGATGGAGTCTGAAGGGGCTGTTATTACTTGCAAAATAAGCGCCGTGATTCCAGTCCTAGATTATGTCTCGTTATAAATCGATGTCATTTTTTGTTGGTAGCAGAAAAAAAGAAAGGTGCTGTTGTCGGTTCGAGCGAGATAAAATCCACAAATTTGGTATGATGTCGAGTTTTTCCTTAACCCTTTCAATTACCATTTCCATTTTTATGGACATTTAATTATGTTATAACAATGACTATCGACGCATGTTATAGATAGAAAATGTATAGGAAAATCTGTACCCTAAGTATTAATGATTTAGTAAAGAAATTACTGAACCATTTAGAATTACGTTGCAGTTTCATAAAAATGTTCCTATGGTAAAATTCATGACTGAAATGGTTAAACTACGTAGGTGGCATGTTTTTCAGATTTGTATGTGTTTGTTAGCCTCAAAATATATTATGCTGTAATTGATTGGTGAAGAAGTTATTTGGTAACTAATTTCATAAATCGATTAAAGAGTTACTTCTGGCCTACGTTAATCAGTATCGCTGTTATCGATTTTATTAGGAACCTGTTTTTTCCGATGTTTTTAATAAACATGACCTCTCACTTGTTTCTGAATCTCTTCAGCGAAGCTCCTTTGCCAAGTCATAATGAGTGTGCTTTATGTAAATGTCAACTTTGCTAAAATATGGATTCATTTAAGAAGAGAGTTATAACTGCTTTCCGCGTGAAAGTAATTTTTACCAGTATGCAATTCCATATTAGGTGAAAGTTCATTGGATTATGTCAAAGTGCAATTTAAAAAGAAATCTTTTTGACAGAACGAGTAATTAAAGTTCTGATTTATTAAAATGACATAGCGGTTTTGTAACTGAGAATAAACAATTTAGAGTAATAATTAATTTTCGATTCATACCCAAGTGAAATTGTTGTTAACTGTTAGTAAATATAATTTTCAGGTGCTTTCGGTAACTTTTCTGTCCACTCCATTAAACTAAGTAAACGAAAGCTCGTCTATGTGGCATCACAAAATTTCTTTGCAATCATGTATCATTTAATGTGCGAAGCATTAAGTTGTTCTTTTATTTATATTTAGTAAATACCTTATAAATACTTTTAAATAAACGTACAATAAAATTCGTTTTAACCTAGAAGATGTAGTATCTACAGCTAAATTTAAACTCACTTCAAAATGTTATCTCCGAATGGTTCTTTTGTAAAACGCCGCAAACAAAAGATCTAAATATAAATTAAGATTTTTAATATATTATTTACCTGGGAAAACTCCACTGAAATGTGACCTTATTTGAAAGCAAGCAATCTTCAAAATTATTTGTTTGATTAATAGAAAATTTCTTGTCGAAACCCTTTAATTACATGCATTTCCCTAAAGTAATGCCTTTGTTGAAGTAATTAAAAATACCACACAATCCTAAGATTTAATTTTCAATATAAAGTATTCTGCGAACACATTTGGCCGAAATTAAGCATCCAGTTTCCTCTCTCAGGCGTGCATTAAAACATTCCCCTGAATTATTTCCGCTTCACGTAACATACAAGAGTCCAGATAACTTGTATTTGGCCCTCGAGAGAATCGTTAAAAACTTCCGCCTTTTACGTCCAACGGAAGTATCTGATTGCAGTAAATTCGTTCTATGTACAACTCACTCAGAATGGAGCTCCCCTGACGGAAGGGAATTGAATTATCCTACTACAAAGAATCTTCCTCGCTTCTTCTTTTTAACCCGCTCGATCGTTAAATTTTTTTCAGATTTTTTCCGTCATCTGTTTCTTTGGTGTTTGTTTCAAACGTTTCTCCTCACCTTCAAGACTTGAGATACCTGCTTGCCTACCTTTCCGTTCATTTTTTTTTGCTCGAGTAATACGAAAATAAAGAGGGAAAGAAAGCGTCCTTATATAGGAGATGTACCGAGAGTTGGCCCAAGTTCCGTTCTTTTATTTTCTCCGATGCCGGGATAAAATGAAAAAAATTGTGGCTGTAAAAAAAGCGAAACCCTTCGCCTTTTTTAATACGGTGAGCGACAGAGCGGAAAATGGCCTCTCTCTTTCTTTTTTCTCCCTTCCCTCCAAGATTCTCACCTTTAAATTCATTAATTGAAGGGATGTTAGGAGAGTCAAATCTTTTTTTTTTACGAAGAGAGAGAAAGGGGGATGAAAAAAGTTTTGCAGCTTCCGGAGGTATCGGAAATTTGAAGGAGCTTAAAGTTTTAATTATCAGTTCAAGCCCTTTCTTTCTTTTTCGCTCCGATTGGCCTGTTCCGTTTTAATTGAAGACTAGAATGCGTGTAACTTTATTATTTTAAAAATTTGGAAGATTCGATATTTTAATTGTGACTCGTATTTTTTTTAGGAAAAATCCGAATTTCTCGAAGTGGAATATCGATTAAATATGTAATTATATCATCCAGCATATAATTAATTGATCACTATTTTGTTTAAATAAAAATATGTGAATAGGAGTTTTTATAATATTGCCTCCTTATTTCACCTTGAAGTCTATAAAAATTACCTTTATATCTATTGTATTAATATAGTGTACGAATACATGCTTTAGACATTATGTGTGTGTGACACAAGTGTAGCAATTACTTTTGTTTCTCCATCTAGCACCCGCTGATGAACATTAATATGCTAAAATATTGGAAAGGTTATATGCTTTCGAGTAACCAATATATTGACTGTTGAATGGATGGTATTCGTTATTCTTTTGACACTTGAAAAGCACGTTTACTCTTATCTTTGCCGTATATGAGGCATCAAATAGCAAGCGCGATTTGGCTAATGACATTATTAAGTGTTGTTAGAGGGTATCTTTTGTACTTTGAGAATTTTTTACTAGAATAAGTGTCTTGCTTTACAAACATAAAAGAAGAAAGCTGACGCTGTATTGGTGCTCGGACTGTGGGTCTGACGTCTGCATTTATGGCTGCTTTAAAATTAAAATTTCAACTTAACTTTAACTTAAAAAATAAATGTAATCCCAATAATCTCAATGTCATTTGTAAATTGGCTTCTTGAAATAATAATCTTAATTCATTTTTTTTCCCGGTCAGAACTTATTTTATCAATAGGGCATAAACTAGAAGTTAAATGTCGCAATAATGATTGTTTGGAGAGAAACTGAACAGATATATATATATATAATCTCTAGATATTTCTTCCTAACAAGTTAACCGAAGCACTTATCCTCAACGCCTGCGACTGAAATAAATTCGCGATTAATAAAAATTAACTAAGCGCAAAGTTTACCAAGACGGAATTGTCTCCTCCAGCTGAAAAGCGTCGCGATTAACTTGCCTCGAGTTCTCATATATTTTCCAAACTACGAATTGAAATCTTCATTCCTTACATTCTGTTTATCGTACTTCCCTTCCCTTCTAAAAAGAAAAACCTATATAAAAGCAGACCGTTCCGGAAATAACGGGACAAACTAATTACGTTTTTCTATCTGGAGCGAACGGACGGAAAAAAGGAAGAACACGGCAGAAACCTTGTTCCTTCTCCGTTCGGAGGCAATAAAGTAAGCCTAGCGTTAATTTTTCAGGCAATCTATCTTCTTTATCAGGAACGAGTCACACGAGTGATTTGATGGAAAAATATGTGTCCGTCTCCCTCTTCGAGATATAAATCTCCAGTAAGAAGAGAGTAAAGGAAAAAAAAGCGATGGGAGAGAGAGAGAGGGAGAGAAGAGGAGGGAGTTGGAGGTGTGGGAGAGAGGGAGTGGGAAGGAAAAAAAGTAGCGGCCGAGTCCTTACGCTCTCACGTCTCTGAATCGCGATGAAATTTTTATCAATCCACGGACCGACCCACTCGCCCCTTCTCTCCTCCCCCTCCCTTCCTTCTCTTCCCCATCCTCTTCTTTTTTCCTCCTCCTACATCTTCTTACCTTGGCAATAACACGACGCCGTCTCTCTCTCTCTCCTTTCTTTTTTTCTACTCGGAGCTCTTGTCTTCGCTCCTCGGACCTTTCATCCGCGGATGCGAGGTCATTTATAACCCATCGGCCTTCTCAACTCCCTCCCCCCCCTCTCTCCCTCTCTCCCTCTCTCTCCCTCTCTCCCGCTCTCTCTCCCTCTCTCCCGCTCTCTCTCCCTCTCTCTCTCCCTCTCTCTCTCCCTCTCTCTCCCTCTCTCTCTCGCTCTCTCTCGCTCTCTCTCCCTCTCTCTCCTCTCTCCCTCTCTCCCTTACTCTCCCTCTCTCTCGCTCTCTCTCCCTCTCTCTCCCTCTCTCTCTCTCTCTCTCCCTCTCTCTCCCTCTCTCTCCCTCTCTCCCTCTCTCTCCCTCTCTCTCGCTCTCTCTCACTCTCTCTCCCTCTCTCTCGCTCTTTCTCTCCTTTTCCCCATCTATCCCTCCCTGTTGTGCACCTCTTCGCAAAAAAAAAACTCCGGTGCATCAGTCACCTTCGAACGTTCCGTGCGGGAGGAGCGCTCACGGAAGAGGTCGCTAAGGGTATGGATGGGTCGAAATTATTAAATGGCAAAAACTCCCGCATTTCCTCCCGTCCCTACCCACCTCTCTCTCTCTCTCTCGTTCTCTATTTCTCTCTCCCCTCTTCTCCGGAGAACTTCATTAATCGTATGACGTCGTGTAACGCCGCCTTTATTGAATTGTTCATTTTTTAATTCATTTTTTTTATAGAACGAATGAGGTAGCGCATGAGTGTTCCCTTTACGGCACCATCAATAACGATAGCCTTACAATTACTTCCCTCCAAAGAGGTTGAATTTTTACGGGAAAATGCAATAGATGGCGTCAAATCGAGCAAGAGAGAGGAAACGTGGGTTGAAGAATTAGATTAAATCAAGATTGAGTACTTGGGAATAAATTATGCTTAAAGATGACGAAGGAAACTTCTAATTTTTTGTGTACGCTATATATTTGTGTCATAAATAATACACATGTCTCTATTAACATAAAACATTTTCATAATTACAATAACTACAACGGTATAATTTATAATAATAATAATATATGTCTGCCTTAAGATCGCTGTAGAAGTCGCCGTTTATTCAAGTTGGCGTTGAAGTCGTCCACCGTGTTATTAAAATAAAATATACCGCTTCACTTCCTCGAGGGTCAGCAATAAGTCTAGCATTCCATTAAAAAGGGCTAATTAATAGTTGATTCATCGGGACATGTTTTTTTTTCTTCCTTAGCGCCTTCCCTTAATAACCTCTTATCCCTAGCTGTGAAATGTATTTCATCTCTCTCTCTTCCCTCAAAAAACTCAGCTCGAATCGCCAAGAGAGATTCGCACGTCCAATTCTCCGTCATCTTTTATTCATCGTCTTTTTTTAATACGCAAGGGTTAAAAAAAGAAGAAAGTCCGACTCTCTTTTCCCTCATTTCCCAGCAACTGTTCGTGAGGTATTCATGAGCGTTTTTTTTTACCTCGAAACTCGAGGTTCCCTACGCGGATTTTCCAACGCCTTAGAGATTAGGTACGGTGGGGAATCCGCGACTAAAACTTTGAGTGGTTTTTGTATCCATTTAATAGTTCGCACGATTTTTTTTTGCCTCCTTCCCTTTTTTCTCTGCCCACGCATAACACCGATGACGCAATTTTATTCCATTCGTCTCATCTCAATCTCTTTCTCTCTCTCTCTCTCGCTGCCCTGCTGTCAAAATAAAATACTCGAGGATTATTCCTTATTTGTTTTTTTCTACAGATTTTTCTCGGTAGGTGTCACGGATTTACGAGCAAGTCGGTATCTTTTTTTAAATAAAAAAATCAAGTGTCCTTTCCCAAAAAGAACGCCTCGCACGCAGTAACCATGGTTCCTGCCTGGAAATTCAATTTCATCGTGGTTTTCATTTCATTTCCTGACGCTCGGTTTTATGCGAAATGGTCGATTTTTTTGTTGGTCGATTTTTTTGTTGGTCGATCGAATGAATTTTATTTACTGAAATTTAAAACTCCCGTTTTCCTCGAAGGAATCGGATGCTCTCGTAGAAAGCTGTTGTTCAAGAATCAAATCCTTCATTTCTCTCCCTGGGTTTGAAATATTGTCATGGAGTAATCAGAAAAAAACAATTAACTTTTAATACCTATCTACATAAGATATGATCCATTTATATATATATATAATCATGTTAATTTAGATCACGAAGGATAAAGATCGCTCTGATTGTTAAAGAACTTGTCTGTACTTAAAGTCCATTCCACGAGATCTACGTACATTACATTGAGTTCTTGCGTTGTCCTTCGGACACATTAATGCCTTTTTCACGATTTATCTTCACTTTCTTAATCCTGAGATTTTTTCTGTTATGTATAGTTATCCGAAATTAGAATTTATTGTCGAATTTTCCACAAATGATAAAGATATTCGCAAAATATTCTAATAAATTTCGTGACTCAGATTACGAAGGGTAGTATATATAAAAAAAAGAAAATGACACCTTCCCCGTCGATATTCCACATTTAAGCAATTTATTTTCCCTTCACCTTATCGTTTGGCGTATTTTTTTTAACCTTAATGTGCTTTTTTACGTTAAAGTTTCAGATTACAATGATTGCCGAGAATAGGCGGCGGAGGCACCAGGGAGTCTGAGCCACGCCAATGAAATGTCAAATAAATCAATCTCTCTCTCTCTCTCTTCGTACTTACATTTATCTTTCCCTTCTCGTCTCCTATTTTTCCTCACTTCTCGCTGCCCTCCTCTTCCTCTGCTATCCTCTTACCATCCTTCTTCCTTCCTCCTGTTTCTCTTCCTCTCCTCTTATTCACTCTCTCCTGCCGTCTGTCCTATCACTATCCATGTTTTACCTATTTCTTCCCTCTCTCCCATCCTTGCCTCCTCTCTCTCTCTCTCTCGTTCTCTTTCTCTCTCTCTCTCTCTCTATCCTAACCTTTTCGCCACTCGTTTATTTTCTCCATCTCTCTATCTCTCTCTCTCTCTCTCTGGCAGTATTTCGAAATGAACTGCATTTTTACTGACCCACTTTGTTTTCTTTCCAACGGTGTCGACATTTCATCAGCAACGCTCTCAAAGATCACGCGATCAAACTTCGCCTGTTTTTGTGTGACCTGTGATGTGAGAAATTCGCCCGAAATTTCGTCGGAACGAAAATATCTCTGCGCGGGGGTAAAACCCGCAAAGCAATTTGGAAAATTGGGGATCGTTTCGCGTAGAAGGGAGGGCGTATACCTCTTCTCCGATGTTTGTTTGTTTTTTATCTGCCATCGGGAGGATGCGAAATTCGCCTGTAGGTGATCAAAGCGACATTTCCACAGTAAAATGTTCCGGTTATAGACTCGCGTGCAATACGACTCGTCACGTGCTGTTTTTACGTCGCCGCTTGAAACCGATAAATTTGTTGTGCCTGAAATTGCGGCCAAAATGTCAGAGTTCATAATTTGATTCATGAACTGGGTCACGGTGAATTACATAAAATTCTGTGCGATCGATTATCCTCCTAGCAACGAATCATATATCGAAGTTCTACTTCCTTGCAACCTTTAAAAATATAAAATAATATCACGACATCAAACGATTTTTATGTATCTAGCTAATTTGACAGACATTTCGGTTTCTATTTCGGTATCTGAAAACGGTCATAATACGTTCTTAGATGCTAGTAAAATACAAGTTGATTAATTTCAATTCTGCATTCATACTCCTGGCTTAGAGTAGAGGCTAGAAGTGAATGCGTCAGCCAGGTTCCACATATATCTTGACTAACAAGCTACCAGAAACTCGGAACTTTGTATCTCCTTGGATATAAATTCGGAAACATCGAAAGAGCATATAGTTATTCTCTAGAAAACGATTCCGAGTTCCATTCTGGTGTCAGTAAGTGCTTTGGAGAGATTATTTTGTAATTCATATTGCATCGCTATTTCTGAACAGTAAATTCCAACATATAAATGAGCTGCAACTGACTATGATTTGCTATCCACCTAGAATTCGTAAATATTTTATTAAAATCCTTGTAAACGAAACGGGTGTATGGACAAACCGGCAAGTCGTAAACCAATGTTGTTGCTGAAGACATAAAAGCAGTTAAAGCGAACCCACTATAAGTGCCTTGGTAATCAGGAACCAGCTCGTCCCACCCTTTATTTAGAGGAACCCGAGAGATACACAGATCTGCAGTGGAATTCAAGCGGAAAAAAATCTCGCCGGGCAACGGTGAGACCAAAGGTCAAGTTCACAGGTAGGACTTTTGGGAGGCGAGAGGAAGGGGAAAGTATCCGACTTTCCCTTATATTATCCCCCCTCCCTCTGTTTTTTTCCTTATCCTCCTTCCGCGCCCTCCGATTCCTCCATAGGGGAGCAGCAAAAGAAAGAACGAAATCGCATTAGTCAGAACCTCAGCTTTAGTGGGAGCTCGCGCGGATTCCGAACGTGGCCCTAAATGCCTCCTCGCTAATTCCTCCAAAGAGCGGAGGTCTATTCTGGAAAGCGGATGAGGAGAGAGGGAGGCAAAGGCAGGAGAGGAAGGGCCAAGGTGGTCGGCTATTGGGACGAATGCCGAGGATGGAAGGATTAAAGGCTCAGGTTGGATTGGGCGTTTTTTTTTTCTATTTGGAGAAGTTAGGTCGGGGAAGTATTGAGATACCATCCTACGATATTCCGTGAGAGTAGCTGATGTGGCGAGGCAACTCTGGCAAATTCTAAATGGCGTCGTGCCTTTAACGTTGTAAGCTAGCGTTGTAATTGCGAAGCGTAACGGCGTAGTGGAAGTTGTAGGGCAGTTTTGGAAAAGTCGCTTACTTGTTTTTTTTTTTTTTAAAGGATTTGCAAGTTACGAGACGGTTTCGGAATATGCCAATATGCCGGTACTGTTTTGGGGTTAATGAGGTATTAGCGAAATGTTGACGTCTAGTGGCAGCACATTGCTCGTGGGATAATATATTAGCGAGGGATAATAAACAATATTGATGAGACTACAGTATTGATCGGTTATTGATTGTTTTGAAAGCCAGGTTAAGGCAGAATTACAGAGCAGTTGCGTCGTGCAAAAAAAGCAGTTTGGAAAGGTTTACCGTTGCTTTGGGGAATCTGAGGATTATTTAATAAATTACGGGTTAAATTCGACTGACGAAGTCATTAATTTTTTAAAAATCCGTGTTAATGAGGAAATAAATAAAATAATAATGAGAAAATTACATAGCGTTATTGCCTAGCCTTTTACCCGATCAACCTGTGGTTTCCATAATGCCATTCCGAACACAGTACAAATGTAGCTTTTTATTGTGTAACCAGACTTATAACTAGGCTGAAGATTTCTCGACGTCTAAAGTGCATATCTAAAGGGGAGTAACTGGAAAATGCGCAGAAAAAAAGGTTGGGAAATTATGACGTAACTTAGAAAGCTTTCGAGAATAGAGAAACGCAGAGATCTGCTGGATGAGAAGAGCGGATTGCAGGTCGTTACGGGATGCAAGAGAAAAGAAGAAAGGCGAGCGGTAGAAAGTGAAAGGAGCGGTAATCTCCTTTGTGACGTGAAAAAGGACGGTGTTTGCGCATGTTCGTGAGAAGTTGAAGGATCGAGTCGAAGTAGGTATTTCACTTTACGCGAGCGGATAGGAAGGAAAGGAATTAGGAGAAAGAAGACGAAGGAGAGAAACGTCGTTTAACGATAAGGGGGGGATGAGATAGAAGTTCCCCTGTAGAAAAAATGAAAGCTCTGTTGACGGTGAAGGAAGCTGGGTTAAAAACGTGAATTCAACTGATCCGCGGAGAATTTTTGTTAATCGTTCAGGGAAATCTCCTCTAATTGCGTATATGAGATCAGAAAAAAACATTGGCGTTTTTTATGGTCTATTTCCGGAGCTTCGTTTAATTGTTATTATAGCGTGAAAGTATGAGAATTCGACGCTTCGATTATGACGCTGCTGTGATCACTTCGTGTTCAACCTGTAGGATTCTTTTGTTCGTAAATGATGTTCCCGGAGATTTTTATTGAAGCAACTGGTTTTAATTCAAACTGGCGAATACGCCGATGCTATGCGTTTTATCCCTGTAACGTGTGCCTTGATTTGGAAAGAAATAGTATTAAAAGGACAACACTTTCAAAATGAGATATAATTGTAAATGAAGAAAATTTTTTTTTGTAAATTCGCAAAAACCAAAATGAAGATTTAGTAACCCTAAAACCTAATTTTTATATTATGTTATTGTCATAGTTATTAGTATATTTGGGTTGCGTTTTATATTCATTCTATCCATTCCATTGAAAATAATGTGTAGGAAAAAAATCATTAAAATTATCAAGTCTGACTATTTTTTCCAGCATGGGTTAAAGCTCAGGTTTTTCCCAAATAATTACTAATCTTAAAAAGAGGGAAAAAATCAACAGTAAAAAGTTTGCTAAATCATGAATTTTCTCCAGATGAGTGATTTTTACATTACGGACTTCAATTTTTAATAATAGGAAATGAAAAGAAATTGATATAAAATGTCAGATTATAAAATTTTCATATTAAAGAAAACAAATTCCAAGATATTAAAATCAAAGAGAAAAATGTTTAATCCTACTTATCATCACAAAATGTTGGACATATGCCAACGTCCTCATACGCGAATAGACAGAAATGTTTGAATCTAACCTTCAGCATCGAATTACATCATCCTATCGGCTTGTAAAGAATGCTATCGAGACCTCACCTTCCACCAATTCTCTTTCTATCTCTCTCACTCTCTCTCTCTCTCTACCTGACATTTCCTCATGCCTCGCGACGTGCGCAGAATCCGCCTTTTTGCTACAATAGTGAAATAGTGATAAACTTTCACGGCAACACCGCCTTTGGTTCAACCTTTATTGTGGTGGTGGCGTTCCGCGTACTCCCCACCACGTTTTTCCCTATTTGCCTCAACCCATTTCTTCTGACACAATCATCCAATCCCAATGAGGTGCTATTTTTATTCATTCAGCCCAATCGATTCCGAGAAGGATGTGTTCGCACGTTAAAAGACCACCTGGGCGAGGAGGATGTCTCTATAATAGACTGGTGGAAAGTTCATGAAATTTCAATCAGTGCTGCAAACCATTTCAGATTCAGGAGTGGTTCGGTTCGAGGTTCGGTTCGCAATTTTTTATGATGGTTCGGTTCATGGTTCCGTTCAGAGATGACTTTAGATGAGGTTCGGTTCGGGGTTCGATACAACGACATACATAATTTGAAATATTATTTATTATTTTTCTTATGTATTAATCATATTACATATTTAGTATACATTTTCAAGTGTAACAAATACTTCAATCTTAAATCATTACAATACCAAAAAGAAAAGATATTACTTATATAATCGACTTTCGTATGTTGTAACAGATACCCACGCATACCATATCAATACCATGCTTCCATAAGTAACACAAACATGTAATGTAAAGAAATAAGAAAAATCACAACAAAAAATAATAACAACTTGTTGAATATGACAGTAGCAACTAATTATTTATTTTGAAAAATAAAATGTCTTCCAATAAGCTGGGTTTCAGAGCATTTCTCCTATCTGTCAAAATAAGTTTAAGTGTCGAAAAACATCTTTCAACGCTTGCTTGAGTGGAAGGAACAGCGAATACCACTTTGGCCAAATTATAAAGAATTGGGTGGCTGAATTTTTTTACCATTCCAATAAGCCAAGATGTTAGATTTTATTGGAAGCCGTTAAATGTTATCAAATTTGTCCAATTCGGATATTAAGTCAAATGGTAAATTTGATGCTACTTTGGAACTCGGCTTTTTTCTTTTTCTTTCTCCAATATCAACTATTCTACTTCATCTAACATTACATCATCAGAAACTCTAAGTGAAATTACAGGATCACTATTTAATACATCATTTCCATCAGAACGCAATTTTGTCATATGCTCAAAAATAGAACAAATGTTTTTTAGCTTTTTGCTTTCTATTGTAATAAAGCACATTTTGAATTCCTGGACCCAAGTACATACAAGCAAGTAATGGACCGCTGTCCATTAAGTTTTTTCACGATCTACTAATGCCTTATATAAGATGGGAGAAAATTCGTTTTCAATTTTGGATACCTCAAATTTGCATTTCATCCAGACATAGAAGTCGCTCATTGTCTGCTGTTTACCCTGCAGTAATTCACTTATAGATTTCAATTCCATCTCGTCTGACAATCTAGTATAGGTTTTCTCAGCTTTTCTCTTTTGATAGAAATCAAAATAGAGCGAGTGCGCAACTTCTTTTCAATCACTCGGGCTTTAGTCAAAGGTATTTTTAACGCATTACATTCCAACAAATCTTTCACAGCTGTGATGGATGTGCAGCACAACGAATTGATACCAAGACACCTAGGTTTTGTATAGAATCAAAAATGTCTTGGCATGCATCAACGGAACCTGATTTTTCGTCTATCATTTCATATTCTTCATCTTCAGTGTGACAAGAGTCGGTAGTTTGTCCATCAGCGAGTAGTTTAGATGCTTTCACCATCTTGCATATTTTTGGCGGTTAATCTGTAATCCGTTACCTAAACCTTGTAGAATAGGGTCGATTAATTTACGAAATCCCGAGTTCTCAAAAATTGCAAATGGCCTTACATTAGTAGTGACTAATTCCACGCAAGCGTCTTTCACATTTTCATAGTTTCTGCAGTTAAAAAAAGAGATTTTCTATGCAGCGGTACTTTTTACAAATGCAGTAATTTTAGGTTGTTTCGAATATAAATCTTTCTTTAATTTTTATTTCTTTTCCGATACTTCGTTGTAATCTACTGCATGATTTCGTTTCATATGTCTTCTCAAATTTTCCGAATGTTTTCCATTCATCTCTATATTACAAATTCTAAATTTAATTTTGTCCGTATCCGTATTAAACTGGAATTTATCGTGAAAGGGATGTTTTCCTGCGCTCATGACGGTCTGTAATAATTTAAAAAAATATAATTTTAAATTAATTAGCAAAAACGATGGGTAATAAAAGAGTTACTACTGCTTGCAAATTCATGCATAAATAACTCAATAAACAACAGAAGCATACTAAATAACATAGCCCATTTCCACAGTACACAAGTATAAAAATCATGTCTCGCCTTACAAAACTGTGCTGGTATAAAAATTACGTGACTATGCGAAGTTTCGCCCAAAAATTTTTTTTAATGTTTGTTTGTTTGTGCAATGTGTATTTCACAGAATTTTGTAATATAAAACAGCGGGTTTAAAATCTAATTACTTCGGCTGACAAAGATTTATCACGCTACGAATTAAAATCCCATTCATGCGCGATTAAGCTTTCCTTATGCAGCGACAGTCTTGCTTTGAGTCTGCTGATAAAATTTTTTATATTCTCAATGTTCCTGGCGGATTACTGCACACCAAGCATCAAGGTCGCAAGATCTGGCTCAATATATGTTTCCTCTCCTTTTATATCCCTTTTATTGGCCAAACGAAAAAACTATATATGTGTGTGTGTGCGCGCGTGCGCGCGTGCGCGCGTGCGTGCGTGCGCGTGTGCGTGTGTGTGTTTGTATGCTATGCTATATTAATTAGAAATGACCTAATAAAAGCTTATGTATAAAAACACGATAAGTAAGAAAAAATCATTGATTTTTTAACCCAAAACTAAAAAAATTGTTCAAAAAATTGTGTACTAGTAGTACCCCGCTTAACATACGCTGATCTAGCTGATCTTAAAGGTTCTTAATTAAACATTCAGGCAGTTATTTTTTTTACTTATATTTTTTAATCAAAGATTTCTCTAAAGACACAATTGTCAATTTCTGGGTTCTTTCCTGACAGACAGTAAGTGAATCAAACTATCTGACTCTTGATAGAGCAACATATAATTGTACCTACATGACTAAAAACAGGCTTAGGTAGGTAAAGGCATTTTATCAAATGTTTGGCCTTGTGACTTATTGATTGTCATTGAAAAAGCCAATTGTATGGGGAATTGTTTTCGTTTGAAACTGAATGGTATATTTGTGTCTGATGGAATGAGTGAAATTCTTGGAATAATTACCGTGTCTGAGTTTTTTGTACCGATCAATTTTGCTTCGATTATGTGTGTTTGTATTCGAGTAACAGTAAATCTTGTACCATTACATAGTCCTCTCAAAGGCATTAGGTTTATAAGGAGCATGATAACGGCTCCTACTCTAAGCTTCCATTCATGAGGAGGCATTCCGGCTGGAGCTGTACTCACGTAATGTTTACACGGATTTCTTTCAATTAATTTATTAATAATAACGTGAATCAATTAACGGTGCAAATGACATACCCATAGAAAACTATTCTGAAAAATTTCTGGTCCAGTAAATCAAACGATTAAGGTTTCGGTTCGGTTCGCGGTTCAGCAAAATGACTGCGGTTCGGTTTGTTACACTGATTTCAATCGCCTCAAATGTGCCACAGATAGCGAAAATCTAAATTCGAAATGTATACGTACCTATATGGGGGGAATGTGAATTTTATCCATCGCGTACACGTCGCACCTTTCGCTTAAAATTTTATCAGCGGCTCTTTCTCTTTATTTAGGAACTGATTACCATAATTCCGAAAGCATTGCCGTTCTCGTTTGACCTCTCGCCCACAAAAAGAGCGTCCTTATCGCTGTCAGAATTTTTGCAGATCGCTTTGTTTCAACCGCGGGACTCGTCGAGATTTATCATCTCACCCGTCAATCTTCTCGACGAGCTCGAAGTGTGATACATAAATACATCCGAAAACAAACCAGTCGTGTTGATAAAAAATTCGCAATATCTCTCCGGCGGATATAAACGTGCGAGACTTCAGAAGCGCTGAGATTTCGTACTTTTCCGAGGAATTTCCCTTCAGCTAGCAAACAGGATATAGGTAAAAATCTAGATTTATTGCTTGGGCTTCGTGATTGAACCAAATGAAATTGCCAACTTATTGATAATGTTATCGCCGAGCAGAATGAGCTGGATTCGAAAGGGATATCATCAAAGATAAAATCTCGCGTGCATGACAACTTTTTTTCGAGAAAACAAAAAATTGGTACTATAAATTTGGACGTAAATCTAAAAGGGATGATTTATTCTTTTGGTCATTGACTCGAAATTTAATTTAAATATAGAGAACGTCAGCGGTACACTATACACATATTAGTTAAACATTCCGAACCATAATTTAAGTATTAAAAACCTTATAGTTGCCATACATGCATACGTTGCTCTAACAGACATTATTTTCCTACTAAATCGAAAAAGAATACATTTTTATAGTTTTTCATACAGTTTCCACTCGATGTTTTCAATTTTTTTCTGTTCCTTTGCACAAGTCTTCGGTAATTTTTTTAATAGAAATACATTTTTTTTGCAATAATTTCATAATGAAAAATGTATAAATGTCGCGGTCAAAGTCGTCCTAGTCGTGTGAGAGGGCATGTCTTGGTTTCCTATCTAATTCTTTCTGCTAGAATGTTCTGTTTACGCCAAATACCGTGTTTCGCGTTATAATGGAAATGCCACCGTTGATAAAGTATTTGCGAAGATGAACTTCGTCGAAACATCTATTCATCCATGCATAAAAGATTGCAAAAGCATTAGATACTGAAAATGATGCTTTAAAAATAGACGATTAAATCTAAACTAAGCACTTCGTTAGTTTTTCAACGATAATTAATTAGCTAAAATAATAGGAACACTTCATAATTACAGCTTGTGTTAATAATTTATCCGCTGTGCTGTAGGTTAAAAATTCGCTGTAATTAATAAGTGCCCATTGAGTACTATTTAGAATGGATTAGCCTAATCCGTGAAGGTGATGGTTATAAATATATTTTTTGATACTTTGTTGGAATTGAAAGTTAAATACAATCGCATCATAGCACAATTGGAGAACTGATTTGTTTTCAGACGAAATTTAATGCACATTGTTGTAGTTTAGGTGTTTATCATTAAATAAAATTACAAAGTCACAACATTGAGCAGGCAAAAATTGTTTTACGGATTGCTAAAACCAAGCGAATGACAGCAGATAAATTCACTCCGGAATAGCTGAACAGAGCGCTCCAGAACACGAGCGAAACGTCGTAAGGCATTCGGTAGTGAATTGTCTCCTAAAATAAGATGCGCATTCAAGCGAATAGATTGGGACACGGCTTTGTTTCTCCCGAGGATGCACAGAAGGCGATTGAAAGGATTCGATCCTTAGAAAACTTACCGTGACGAGTATTTCGCGACGGCAATGAGTCGATCACAGCGCCAATATTGCTCTCTTGACTGCAAATAGTGAACAATGGAGGCGTGAAGAGATAGAGTGAGGTCGTGGAGCGAAGTCATATGAGCAGCAGTCCCGGCAATGCTTTAAAAAAATCCTCTTTTTCTTACTCGAAGTTCCCCGTGCTCTATCTATTGGAAGGAGTCTTAACCCAAGGAGTCTCCTTTCATTGGTCCCTTTAGGCCTTTACCGCGATAAAAGATTTCAATCGATAGTGTCCTCGTTCCTAAGTAGAATGTAATGTCGCAATGAATTATTTTTTGGGTTGAAATATCTTTAAAGATTTATGGCGTAAGTTGAATTACGCCCATTAAAAGTTTTAGGTATTCTTTAAATAAAAAACAAAATTATATAACAATATCTAAATCGATTCTATTTCAACGTAATATCTAAATTGTTTTTTATCGGTCAACGCATTTTTCTTGGAGCTTTATTATTACATAAACATTCACGCGTACAGTGATAAGAAATCAATAAATAGCGCAAATTATAACACGAAAATTCAAAGTCTCTTTCAAACCTATTGCACAAATGAAGGCTTCAAGAGTGAGAAGGAACTTTTTTCAGTTTATAAAAGGCGATTCATGCGCATATTAAACATTTCATATTTGAAAATGTCTATTTTATTTTTCCTTTGAGATGCATTAAATATTATCCCTACAATATACGTAGAAATTTGCCTCATTCGCCGAATACGGTATTTATAAAAAACATAGCATGCTTAAAACACAGATCAAAGTGCCAAACACCCGTATAAGTAAAAAAAAAGCCGATGACGCTGTCATGTTTTTAATTTTTATCCCCTCAATCGAAGCCACCGAGTCACAAATTGGCCGCAATAAAAATATCAGCCATTTAAAACAATCGAGTAACGACGTCAGCGCGCGACTCGTTCGCTAACAACATACCGTATGAGCGTTAACCTAGATAACTAAAACGGAATTATTCAGCGTTAAAGGAAGAGAGAGAGAGAGAGAGTGTATGTGAGAGAGAGAGAGTTCAGAGGAACGGACGCACCGCAATTTCATGGGAGTGCTTTCCGCGTTATCACAAACTAATTTTCTCCTTTACCTCCGCGAGCGCCTCTTCTGCCGCCTAATTTACTCCTCTTTAACGTTCCGCTCCCTATGAAGTCTACAGCTCATACGTGTATGCACACGCGCGCGCGCACGTCCTACGCGCATCACCCGAAAGCCGGCTCGATAAGTACATATTCCCTTATCCGGATCGTCCTCTTAGTGACATCGGTGAATCCGTGGTAAAGCGTAATTTTGCCAAAGGACCCAAGAAAAAAAAACGGATTAAAATGAAAAAAAAAATTAAAACGGAGGCCACTTATTTACCGGTTCGTGCAGCAAAATGACTCTCTCTCTCACTCTTCCACCTTCAAATAAAAATTATATATATATAAACTCCGAGACCGCGTTTCCGATTCGCCAGCCGACTTCGCTGCCGTCATCGTCACCACCATCGAAGCTGCACGGCTCCGAAAACCCCGTCCCGATACTAAACAGAGCGTAAATAACTTGCTTAGCATGGAAACGGAATCGATTCCCGGAAAGCGGGACTAAATCAGGTGGACGAAGGGAGGGAGAGAGAATATGGAAATAGGAGAGAGCGGGTTGATGGGGAAGAGGACACTTTTCCGGATCGGTACTCAAGCTTTAGATGTACACGCGACTAGAGAGAGATAGAGAGGAGGAGGGGGGGGAGAGAGTTTTTTCCACGTTTGAATCGGCTCCTCCTCCGCCGCCGGGGTTGTTCAAATTGAAACTCTCCGGCGAATCTGAAATAGAGTGAAGAGTTAATTGCCTTTATCTAGTTACGCAAATTGGAGAAATTTTAAAGCGTTTTCAATTAACCCCGGTTCCCCCCCCCCCTCCCCTACGGAGACTGATAGATCACAGGCGACATTTTTACACGCGTGCTCCGGCGGCGTCCTTAGGACGGGAGGGAAAACGAAGGGTTTTTAAGCGTGGCGCTGAGCGCTCGTTATCTTTTGTTTTTGCGCTTTCTGAAAATAAAAATAAAACCTGTTTACCTTCGTTTGTCAATGGTCGAAAGTAAAATAAAAGTGAAACGCCGTAGGATGTCAAGGTGGGAAAGAATTGGATTGTTACGGATCGGATTAGAATTTGACCTTCGTTTAGTGATGTCGATGGTGGTTGATCTGTGTCTTTAACGGCTGTAATGTTTGCCGATCCCGTGTTTTTAATGATAATATTTAGAAAAAGGTATTAATGAAGCAAAGTTAATATGCTCCCCACGTGTATATTTTTCATTTAAATATTTCGCTGCGTTTTCTTCAAAAGTCGATTATACAAGCGTAGACGTTGGCATTTATATAGCTTTTTTTCTTATTTCGTTTCCACAAAGTCGTAATTTTGAATCGTGCTTGTTTACCTTACACAGTGATAGAAATATTGCATTATAATTGCAGGCAAATAAAAAATAAAATAGCAATTTTGCATGTCTACAGATCTAAAATAATTATTGTTCGTGGAAAATGTGTTGTATTGTACAATTTCTTCGATTATAATAATACACTTAACAATTCCTCTCAATATTTTCACACAAATACGTCATATTCTGTGCTCAGACCAAATTAACTAGTCGATTTAAAATTTTTCTAATGTTTACCTTAAAGACTCGTTATAATACAAAAAAATTGTTAGAAAATCATAATTTTTTAAATTTACTTTTACATGCACTGTTGCGTAATTTTCGTACATAATTCCTCAGCGAGAATGATATTTACAGCTCTTGATACAGGCCTAATCAGTACATTCTTATACTTATTCAGTTTCGAGTAATTTCCATGATTGGCTCTTCGTTGTGCTTCTTTATAAGCGTCCTCGAGAATGATCGAGGATGTTTAGGCGAGAAATTCCATCTCGGGAACTCTTTCGAATCGGTCGCATCCTTGCTTAAACCGATGTATCCATCCCGCATAAAGAAGTAATGCATCCATCCCGTTTGTTACCAAGCAACGAAACTCTTTAATGGGTCGCTTTTACGTCCTTACATTAAGCTCCGTGTTATTTTTTCTTTCGTTGAATGACGAGCTTCACCTGCTCCCGCACGGTTAGCGTAGCTGCGCCACCAACTTACTCTCCTCTTTCTCTCTCTTCCTATCTCTCTCTCTCACCCTCATTGTCTCTCTCTCTCTCTCTCGCTCTATTCATCAGCCCAGGCTGAAACCTTAGGCATGTGCCGCTCTTTACTCCCCCCTCATCTTCCGAACACCGCCTAACACCCTCATCATTCTTCATTAATTCTGACGAAGTATTTATTACGTTTTTATAGGACTCCGTGACATTAATGCCGCCATTATTATTTTGCAATGCAAGATGGGAACGCAAGAAAAAAAAATGGCGAGACGAAAACTGGGTGCGACGTCATGACGCAAATGACTTCCCATCATCACAATTCATGGCGTTTCTAGGGAACATTAGCGGATAATTTTCAATGACTCTTTCGCGCGACGACGATTGTTTTGAGGAACCGCGTGTTATCCTCGGGAGAAATTTTTTTTCGGAATGTGTCTGCTGATCGAAAACAAACAAAAACAAAAAATTACTCAAAAGATATTGTGTTCCTGCGAATAAATGATTTTTCGGCGGAATGCATTTTTAATGAGCCTGGCCTACAAAAAGTACAGTTACATCCGATAATTCGTCTTTCTCGGTAATCTTCGTAATAAGTGTAATTTGGATGTCTTTTTTGTGGAACATAATATCTCTCGGACTCAGTTTCAGCAGCAATAAGCACGGAAGCTCTAATTAGGACCAATTTTTCCTTTGTAATTTTTGCAAGTTCTGCGCATAACATCACAACAGTAATCACCTCGCTACAATAACTTTTTTAAAATGCAGCTCAGAAAAAATATTTGATTATATTGTTAGTTATAATCAATTTTTGGAAAGGAAAAATCCTAATGATTCTGCTCAGGGAACCGTTCCCGAAAGTTTTATTCATTTATTGTTAAAGTAGTCATGCAGTTATATCGTTTTGATGGTACTTTTATGCAAGGGCACCTCTATCGGTAAGGTGTATAAATATGCCAATCCGATATAAAAAATTCAATTCTAAATCTCTACTCATTCGAATACTCCCCAAAGTAATATTCGGGCGACAATGCGATATTTGTAAGTCGCAATTATTTCTTCCAAATTAATTTAAAGATTAAAGTTACTTTCAAGATATATCATCTTACTATGATGATGTCATTATTTCCTTTTATAGTAATCAGTGGCGTAACTATCCTTTCATGGGTCCGGGTGCAAAACTGAGAAAGTGGGCCCCAAGCACATTAGTTTCTAATTGAATTTTTAAAAAAATAATAAAAACGAAACACATTTGTCTTTTTAAATGTTTTGTAACATTACATAAATACAAAATTACATCAAAATATATAATTTTTGTGAATATGAAATTTAACAAAATTTCACATATTTATTAGCAAAAATCTCTTTATTAGAAATTTTAAAATAAAACCTTTCCATGAAGTTGAAAAATTTTGCTTAACATAAATATTGTATGATTATTTAGAAATACAGCGTTACATTAAAACGTTTTACTTAAATCCTTTAAATATTTTTTCTCCTGACCATTTCATTAGCAAAAACCTCTATAATTTTGGAAGTATCCAATTTTCTTGCTGTTTCATTCTCGATTGAAAGAATTGCTAAGCCATTTAGTCGTTCATCGGATATGTTACTTCGTAAATAACTTTTTATTATTTTCAGTATCGAAAAACTTTGTTCATTGGTATTCGTCGTTACTGGCAATGTTAGGAAACTCATGAATGAAGTGCATACATCTGGAAAACTAGGAGCTAGTTCATTGTTATCAATTAGAAGAATGTCTGCCATTTCTTTAATATTTGTATTATTTTTTATTTCCTTTTCAAAAACTGTTTTAAAAGACACTAGTTGAGACCCTAAATCTTGCGATGTATTACATTATTCTTTTTTTGATTATGTGTGGATCTCATCTATAGTGCTTGTTGATAAACGCTTTGGTGTTGTTATTGAAAAATATTCCACGATTGTTCTCATACCTTTTTTTATTTGCTCTAAAAATTGTTTAATGTGCCAAAGTATATTTTGTGTTTAAATTTATTGTTTTAACATAGGATTTTCCATATTACGAACTGTTTTAAATTTTGGCGTAACTCCCCAAGGCAGACTTAATTCATTTGCTTTTTCTTTCATTTTATCGAAGTCATCATCCGTTTTCAGGTCGGTTAAATGCTTTTGCAAAGTCTGAAGAAAATCGTAAGCTTTTTGTAAACATTTTGTCAAGACATACGGTTTCCCTAATATATTTGTAAATACTATCATCTTACAAAAATTCAAAAGAACTAATTCGATTTAAAAGTACTTTTTATAAAATCTTTTATATGCGTTCGTCCGATATTTAATTATATATCTCTTTAACGAATTATCAGATCGTAAATAAAGTTACATTGTTTGAAAACATGGTTTCAGATGGTATTTAGCCCATAAACAATTTCGTATCTCATCTAGATGTTAAACTGTGAATGTTGAAACTTTCCAAAAGTCTATCTAGTTGCGGTGGCTCTGCACGCGAAACTTGGGGCGTTTTAGTAGCAAGAAATTGAACGATTACATAGGCACAGCATTCTTTGCCCCAAAGTTAGAAATGATAGCGGGAAATACGGACTTCAACGTGTGTTGTCATTTTGACCAATATATGGAGGGAGAAGTTACAAAGCTTAGTTGTACGAAAAATTTAACTTATTTCTATTATGTCATTTTATACCTCAATAATGTTTAAAAACTTTGAACTTTTCATAAAGCAATTAACAACTCGGTAATCAGTGTATGTTTCATTTGGGAATGTAGTTTTATTCTTCACGCTGCGGTAGATGGCTTCTGGGTAGAAAAGAATCTTCGAAATTTCAAAACTTGCTTAATATGGTGCCGTGGCGTAGTGACGAGCGCGTTGACCTGCTACGCTGAGATATTGAAAACCTGCGAAAGTTGCATTTTTTTAATAGATCTTGCAGCCCCCTATTTGCGTGCTTATTGTTAGAGGAGAGCACGCGAATCAACGCTTCATACTTCTGAAGTGACGCAAAGCCGTAGGTCCTTTTTCGAAAAGAGTATTTTAATGCCGGTACCGGGTTTCTCTTCTTATTAGATTTGTCATTGATTTAAACTGACGAGCCTACTAGCGCTAGAGTCGTATGAAGTCACAAAGTTCCACAAATCACGAACTTTGACATTAATCATTGTAAGAAACCGATTGAGCTAAATTATATATGTTCGTTTTTTTCAATGAATGTTATTCATTTTCGCACTTGAAAGATGAAAACAAGTAAGAATTAAAAAAAATCAAAAATAAAATAAGAAATTTTTCAGATTACTTGTTCGTTATAAAAGATTTTGGTGTCACATACTTTTCATTACTATAACTTTACATATCATTTACGTAATAATCTCATTCAATAAGCTGGAGTAAACTGACTTTGAATATGAAGTTAATAACTAAACACATTTTTAAAATTAAGCTCATCCTTGAAAACCTATCAAAGCAAAATTATTACGTAAATGATATGTAAAGCAAGAGTAATGAAAAGAATATTATACTAAAATCTTTTATAACGAACAAATAATCTGAAATTTTTCTTGTTTTACTCTTTTAAGGCCGCGTATTTCATAAAGCAAAAAGATTTTATTTTTGAATTTTTTTTTATTCTTACTTGGGCTTGACTGATTTCCTGCTTTTTGGTACTTTTCATTATGATCGCATTTCATTACATCAACAAATCTGTATCTTAAAGTCTTCAGGCTGTCTTTTTTAGAAGAAAAAAGTTTAGCATATGCCCGTTTAAGTAATTTTAGAGGTTCCTCAGAATTTGTTTTGTTAATTAAATTCCATCTTATCATACTGTAACAAAAATACGTAAACTGAATCAACTACATCAAAAAAAGTCGTTTGCTTCTTCAATAACTGATGTAGCGTGTTTTAAAACCAGATTTAAATCATGATTTGCGCAAGGTATGTATGGGGCGTTTGGATGAATATCCTGTATTCTTTTTTGTACTCCGTTGTACACACAACTCATTACAGATGCCCCATCATAGGATTAACCACGAAGCTTCTCCAATCCACCTAAAATCTCCTTTAATTTTGAAACAATTATGTTCATCAGTCCTACTGCATAATGGTTTTCAACTGCAATGAACCCAATTAAGTGTTCGTTAATTTTCAACGCCGAGGCTTTGTGCTATTCGCTGTACTCAATTGTTACATAACGGAAAATGATTCTCAACTGATCTATTTTTGATATATCTTGCGTTGTATCAACCAATATAGGAAAAAAGCTGCTGATTTTCATTCAGAAATGTTTTTTTCTAAAACAGCATTAGCTACTATTTCAATTATTTCATTTTGAATTTTTGGCGATAAATACTTTATTTTTCCTTGGGTTGAGTTTAAGAATTTATCCAACACGTCGTCATACTTTGCTAATAGCTTTATAATTGATAAAAAATTTCCTCTCTTTGCTGACCTCTTATCCTCTCGATGACCACGGAATGGCAAGTTTCCCAAAACTAATGTGAGCGTTACATTGATTGATCTATCAAGGACTCTTCTCTAGTATGAGGCTTCTTGTCTTATTTTGAGATCGATTTCATCAGAGATTGTTTTTCCTTCACGCCACTGGCACAGCACTGTTTGTGATCAGAAGATTCTACATGACGTTGAATTTTTCGAGTTAAATGTTGCCAATCTCTGCTGCCATTTGCCATGCTGTTTGGAACTTTCTTACAATTAAAGAACCAGCATGGTTGACAGTAAACATAATCCTTTATTTTAGAATAACATAGCCAATCTCTTCTAATATGTATCCCAGCTTGTGTGATTTGAAAATAATAACATTCATTGGATGATCTGTTACTCTGTTTAGGATCTTTAGGAAAGAGTCCTTTTTGTTGATTTGGTCCACATAAAATAATCGTTTGTCTTTCATTTTCACTCATATCTTTGGAGTATAAGGCTTTGTCTTTAGGGCGTGCAGATTGTAAATGAGTATCATCAGGTAATTCAACGCAATTTCTTAACTCATCTAATGTATTCACTTCCAAAGGGCATTCGAATTCATTCCCTACCGGTTGTGGAGTTTCTGATTCAGATCCCTGTCCTTGGTGATTTCAAGATGGTTTTACAAAGACGTTATTTTCTGAGATTTATTAATTTCGTCTTCTTGTTTTTCGCGCAATTTTCGTTCCGTGGGACTAGTTCCGTTTCGTACGATATTGGTTACTCTGGATGACTTTTATGTTTACTAAAAATGCGACCCTGAAAACCTAAACCTGTGCTTAAATCCTGACTACGCCCCTCTTCGGAATGGGCCCGGGTGCATTGCACCCCGGTAGTTACGCCACTGATAGTAATATGAATTAACGTCGAGTACGTATTTAAAACGGGCATCAGTTCCTTACACTTGAATCAGTATGACCTTACGGAACTCACACTCTGAAATGAACATTTCAATCTAAATTAATGAAATTATCCGTATTGGCAAAAAATATTAATTCGGGATATTTTTCGTTCATCTAATATTCTAATAATTTTTTTAGAGGGCGTCTCCGGAAAATTTATCGAGCTCATTATCTCGCACATTTTTTTTTCCTAATTCCCGAACGTTCCCCCGAATCATTCATCCTACGTCCGAAATTATGCAAAACCTGGTAATACACGGGCGGAATAACAGGTTCGAAGCATCGCGAAGCAATCGGCTTAAGAGGGAAAGATGAAGAAACGCCTCCATTCATCAATAGGAAGGCGGAGGGGAGAGCAGGGAAAGAGAAAGAAGAGGAATAAATGGGATGAATAAAGGAAGAAGCACGTCGAGGAGGTAAGGTCCTACCAAAAGGAGAGAAGAGCCGCAACAGAAGAGAAAGAGAAAGGTGAGACGGAGGAGGAGGTGGATAATACGGTACCGAGGGAAAAGCGCGGGGCGGAAGAAAAAAAATCGATGCCGGGTTTGAAGGGAAAGGGTCCTGCCCCCGCATTATCCGATCGAAGCAGACGAAGAGAGAGGGCGAAAGGAAAAAAAAAAAACGAGGAGAGGAAGCTAGAAAGAGCTTCTCATCCGCCATTTATCTTCCTACGGGAAGCGAGTGGCTACAATGGCGTGTTTATGTATGTGCATGTGTGTGTGTGTGTGTGTACATGTGCATAAACGCGTATACATATATAAATACACAAATACCCATACACGTATAATGTATAAATATATTATAATGCAGATCCACTTGCGCAAACATACACACGCACACGAATATAAAGAAACATATTTAAGCATGTATACATGTATACACATGCGCGCGCGCACACAAGGAAGAGAAAGAGGTGGGAGAATTGGTTCGGTAAAACGGGGTTAGAAAAAAATCGAGATCTTCTCGTTCTCGGTTCGATTGGGCGAATCGTGAGGTTATATAAGGAGAGAGAAATCTCGAATTCGCGTGTGTAGCCGGAAAACCGCCACGGAAATCTAAAAATATAAAAAAAGAAAAGAAGAAGTAATACGCGTCGGATTGCGAAAACTCCCTCGCGAAAGGAGAAGTATAAGTCGCGTTCCCTTATTTTATTATTTCTCACTTTTTTTGTTCGGCTCGAGGTAACTTTGAAGCTTTGATAGGGATCCCGCAAAGTGAAGTGAGCGCAGAGCGCGGTTTCGAGAAAAAATAAAAGAGTAAGCCGTGTATATATATATATATATATATATATATAACACATTCTCTTCTCCCGAAGTTGATTCTCTTATTTTTTTTCTCTCTCGAGGAGGTAAACTACCCAAGATTTGTCGTGTTTTATGGGTGTTTCCAACTTTTATAAGCCCGAAACGCCGATCGCGCTCTCGTATCTTAAAACTCTAAGGGTTAGGAGGATGCGATTTATCTCCCGTATCCTTTTTTCTGTACCAAATGAGCCTCCGTGTGCGGGAAGGATGGGAATATACATATATATATATAATGGTTTTAAGACCTTAAAATGATAATTCATCCCAGTGACCCAAGTGCAGAAGATTATGCGATATGCTATTTACACACACACGCGTATATCCCAGACGGATTTTTGCGCGTTCCGTTTGGCAGGATTTTCTCTGCCAGTTTGTACCGCAATGTGATTCTCTTTTTTTTTTTAAGAAAAAAAACTGTTTACGCCACGCTAATAATTCATTCCCAAATGGCGAGTTACACTTTAAAACTTTCAAGCGTGAGTTTTTTTACATATTTCTTTCAATTTTTCGTAATTTTCGAAAACATTTTCAACTTACAGGTTTGCCAATAAAACGGAGAGGAGAGAACTCGGCATTCCTTGCACATTAAAGATAATCATGCTGACCATTAATATCAAACAGGTTATGGCGTAATAAAGCAACGCGGCCGTTCGTTATCTTTTACGCTTTCGTCTTGACAGTTCAATTCTTACCCTAAAAACCTTATAATTCTCGCAATAAATCTCCTGGATTTGTAAATGCCATTTCAATGCACTGAGGCTCAAATTGGCCCGAAAGTAGATTTCAGATCTTCTAAATCCCTTCTCCCTGAATTTATAGCTGCTATTAATTTCCGGAAACATATTAACGGAGGGAAAATTTCAAGCGCAAAGCTCTGCCCGGATGGCAATTTATATTTACTTCCGATTGGAATATTAGTGTTTCATTGGCTCCCCCCTTTCCTTTATAATATATCGATTCGTTATTAATTTTCATTTACATCTCGAAAAACGCCGTGCCGTTATAAACAATTTGAGTTGTTTGACATCGGATGCAAATTTAATTTTGAGGTAAATACTCGGTTTCCGATTCAATTTGACATTCCTGTTCTCATACAGTCTTAAAACGCTTCAATTATAGGTGCAGTTGCCGTGCGAGGTTTGCTATGCAAAGAATTTATAATGCAATATTATACACACAGGGAGTGCACCCAGTACACCACAGCCGTAATTTCTGGATTCCAAAATAAATATTTACGTTTATGATCACGCACATCTTTTGAAGCTCACTCCTAGTCCTGAAAACACAACGGATCGTTCCCATAACTCTGAAAACCCCCTTCCCATTACTGAAAATACAAGACGCATAAAGATAAACTTTGTACAGAAAAAAATGCAATGCACGCGAAGGAACGATGAGTTTCAGATAAAGTTAAAGAGGTTTCCATAATATTATGATGTACTTAAAATTATTTTCCTGTAGTTGTAAACAACAAATCTTGCTATTAATATGCATGAAAGCTTCAGTCAAAGTTCGTCGTAATTTCATCTACAACCATAGATAAATCCGATTGTATTAGAAATATGATCAGCGTAGCAAATATAAATATTCCCGGAAATATGGGATTATTCAAAGGGTCGACAAATATTTACTTCACACTTACTGAAAATACTCTGCAGTTGAGAAATACACTTAAAAATATAAAGCTACGAATGCATACCACACAAAGTTATGGACTCTAAATGAAAAATAAACTTTTGGCCTGTGTTTATTTCTCAAAGTCGACGCATTGACTGGTTTCTGCTCCAGCGAATAAAAACTTGATAAAAACCGCAGGTGTTATAACATGTCAATCGCACGCCACAAAACGAGACCCAAAAAAAAAAGAACGACACGCGCTAGACGTAAAACTAGATGGGAAAGGAAGTGGTTGAGAAAAGAATGAGACTTCTGACGGAAGGGAAAAAATAGGGATAGAGAAAGAGAGAGAGAAAGAGAGGAGGGTTATGGGCGAAGGTGGGAGTCCTCTGTGATAAACCCCGCGAGAAAGAGAGAGAGAGATTTCCTTTCCCTGAGTCCCGGAGTGAAAGAAAGAGAGAGCAAAGGACGTAAGAGGTCCCGTATATTGGCCACGGCAGGAGCGAAAAAGAGACGGATGGGAGAAGAGGGAAGATTGTGAAGGGAGGAGGGGTGCAGGAGAGAGAGAGAGTAGGAATGGAATTGGTGAGGCGTATCGGAGTTCCGAAAAGGAAAAAAAAAAACTTTTATTCTCTTCCCCTCCCACTACATCCTCCCCCCACCCCCTTTTTCCCACCCGCCCTCCCCCACTCCCAGTAACTCCTTTTTAGCCAACTCGTCCATGAGGCGCAACAGGGCTTCCTTTTCATCCCGCCAATCCTTCCTCCTCCACCTCCACGCCCTTTCAAACTACCGCTCGCTCCGCCCCGCCAATCTCTCCTCCCCACGCCCTTCACCTCCTCCCTTCAACTCCCTCCTTTCCTTCCTTACCCCTCCTTATACTCTCTCCCTCGAGAGAGAGAGAGAAACACCGCCACCTTCCAAACAGACCCTTCTTCTCTCTGGTCCAGAACCTTCCTCCTTCGGCCCCACCTTCTCTCTCTCTTTCTCATTCGCTCAACAAAAAAAGAAACACCCATTCTCCCGTTCAATCCCTCCTCGGCTCCTATAACCCCTTTCTCTCCACTTCACCTTTTTTAACCCGTGCTTCGGAGTCTTCGGAATCTCTCTCGAACCTTTCCCCTTGGATTTCTCCTCTCTCGCTTTTCGAGGAGTAATCCCTCACTTACGAGCTAAAGGTAAACTACTTTCTGAAAAAAACATACAGAAACACACACACACACACACATACATACATATATATATATATATACACACACACATATACATACACATATACATACATATACATATATATACGAACATATACGTACATATACATACATATACATACATATACATACATATATATACATATACATATATATATATATATATATTGTTAAATTGAATGCGGCTTTGACTCTTTCTGAAATATAGATACAGTCTTCAGAAGAATTCTGAAAATATCTCCATTTTACGCATAGCAACATTCGTTCTCACAAAGACGGTGTATTTCGTACCAGGGAAATTGTTATGTATTAATTTTTAAGTATCCGTATGTTTGTGTCATTGTTTTATGCACCACCGTCGCCATACGGCGCAAGGGAATATTCTATCACTATCGCAGAGAGAGAGGAAGGATTAATGGGAGAGGGAGAGAGAGGGAAAAGAATGGGATAGAGGGAGAAAATGAGTTACTGATAAAGGGAAGAATTTAAATTTAATTCTTTATTCAGGCCTACCCGTCATATTTTTAGAGGCAAGTAACTAATGTTATTTTCTAAAATAGCATTAAATTACATTCAAAAATCCACCAATAATTCCTTTAAAATAATATTTTTATTTATGCCACGGAAAATTATTCACACTTGATTAAAGAACGAGTAGTACAAAGAGTAGACCTAATCCTAAAACTAAAATAAAGCGACGTTTTAGGTGCCCTCGTGCCAGTTTCGTTAGAATGTCGACTTTACGCCGTTCTCCGCTCTCAGGGATAAACGGTCTCACAGAAACTGATCAAATATCTTATTTATATGTAGTATCACGCGGAATAGAATAGACCACATCCCGCAAAGATGGAGTGTATTTTATACTTGTCAATTTTGCGAAAGTCTTCAAGGGCTTAAATCAAAATTTACGAACACCTAGAAATCGATGCCATCAAAAATACCACATAAGTTATATTTGTTGAAAATAAATAGTTACTATAATAAACTAAGTTTCGGGCATAACTACGGCCAAGCTCGTACGTAACCCATACATAACTATGGCGGGACAAGCGGTGCATCTGCTCCGGGCGCAACTAAGCAAGGGGTGCAAAAAATCCAAACAGCAACTAAATAAACTAGAGAAAATAATTCTTGAAGGGGGAGAGGGCGTATATTTAGTAGTTTGCCCCGGGAGGTAAAACATCTAGTTACGGGGCTCCATACAAGGCTTGTTTGCATATCTGGAGCGTTCAATGGATTCATGAATTATTAAATTTGTAAACTCCAATTGCCTGTGAGATTGAATTATGACAGTAGCAATACGGTAGTGTATTGAAATTCCTGCGAGGTATGTTCTGCCGTGACAACATACTGTTGGTTATTATTTCAATAAAAATCATTTTTAAGATGTGAACAATAATATTTGAAGAATTTACTAAATACTTGCCATACAGGTGTGACCAGTCCCGTTTTAAACATCTAATTATATGTCAGGCATGTCATACTCGAAGAGGTGTCAGGGCCCCATTAAGTAATAGATGATATGGAATGGCTTAATGGGGTCAAGAGTTGAAAAAATAAGAGTATTTCTAGAATTATTTATGTTTGTTTTGCAAAGGAAAACAATAATTTAGAAATTGCGTTGTATTATACCTCAACATAAAGAAAAAACCTTGCTTCATTTTCACAAAAATGAAGAATTTATGTAAAATCTCGAAAGATTTACAATTAGTTAAGACGAAAATTCCCATTCTGGCACAGAAAGGGCCGCCAGTTTAACATACCTGATCTACCCTATCTTGCATTTCTTCATATGTGGAAAACTGGAATTTATGGGTTCCGTGTTGGTTGGTGTCCATGATGGTCGAGCAAAGGTGTGTAGGGGAGGTGATGGAGGAAAAAGAGTTCATGCGCATTTTCTTCAACCCGAAAAGAATAATATTCACTTACGATTATCCTCATCATTTATAAACTGATTTTAATTGAATTATAAAAGTTTTAGAGTTCTAGTGTAGTATAAATTTAATATTCATACCTGTATTCTATATATTGCACGATTAGATTATTCTTATTAAAAACCTCCGATCTTATCTTGTATTATGAACATGCCACCATTCATTCATTTCATCGACTTTCTTAAACTAATATTAGAAGGAGAAGAAATCAAGCATTAAGAATAGAGAATAGCACGTCTTTAATTGATTGAAACAAACATAATTTATAACGGTAAGATATAAGACTAAAACGTTGCAGTCGTGTGACACAAATTCGCGCACCAGATGAGCGCACTTTTATCATTCCAGTAACGTCGCCACGGCTTATTGCTATGCTCCTTGTCACACTCTTTGAAAATCAGCCATATTCTGGTCTCTATACTCCAACTGATTATTAAGTTAATATTTTCTCCTTCAAATTCCTGCCAACTAATTAAAACGATCTAGAAAATCGAACGTAACGCAACCAAACCTTCAAATTCCCACCTCCATAGTACATGCCACCATCGGCGCTTACATTCGACGTCGACTTGGAAACGGAACTCGTCAGGTCCGAATCTAAAAAACATTGCGGTCCCTGCACCGAAGTGATCTCTTCGCTATGCGCGCTATAAATTCTTTATAAAGAGAGCTCGAGCTACGAGATAATAACTGCAATAACGATCCGCGAGGGAGTACTTCTTTTCGCTCGGAAAAGAAATTTGATTTGCTCCGTTTTCTCCCTCCCCTTCCTTCTCCCCCCCTCTTACACTTCCCCTTACTTCCGAATGCCCTAATAAACCCTCTCCCGTTATATTTTCCAATTTCGCGAGGCGGTGAAATGAGTCGCCGCGAGAAGAGAGGAAGAAAAGAAAACCCTTTGTTTATGAACCCGCCATCTGCTCCACATTTCCTCGCCAAGGTTATACTCCTCTCCGCGTAATTAACACGGAGAAACGTCGCGCCCTCACGTCGAGAACGAGGCAGTTAAAATCCGAATGTCAAATCGACACGCTCTCGACGACAACACATAAATCCTTTAAACTCTGCCTCCTCCCCCCCTCCATCTCTCTCCATCCTCCACCCGGCACGTTGACCCCAATCAATGACGAAAGCGAACGAAAAAAATTAAATGATATTTTTTCTTTTGAAATTGCAAAGAAAATATTGCGCATATTTCGTCCATTTTATATCTGATAAAATCGCTCAGCCTGAAAAATCTCCTGTCGAAACACGATCAGTATAAAGTTAACTTGAAGATTTACGATGCAGAAGTGTACTCGGTATATAGTTTTTAATTAAAGAATTACGCTTCAAAATTTAATCTTCATACCCGAGGGAACACACGAGGACATGGAGTAAAATATCAAAGTTAAACTCGTAATTTCATTCTAAAAGATGATTGCGAGTAGACTTTTATAGTTAGAAGATTTACATGTTCTTCCAAAGTCCCTAGAGAGAGAGAGAGACAGTTTTGTGCGGTATGGTGTAAATTAAAACTAAGAAAAACAAGCCCCTATTCTATTCCTGTTCGTTATATAAATTTCAGCTCGTTTTTTGCGTACGCTCGCGTCGCCGGGAGTTTGTTATTTTTCTTTGCGTGTGTGATTTATACAATTCTTTCTTTTCATTCGACCATTTTTCCTTCACATCTGTCGTGCCCGACGGAAATCATAGGGCGGTAAAATCGCGGGAGTTGTAATTAACCTAATGGCGAAGCCAGAAGGGGTGGAAAATTGGGAGGGGAGGGGGTGAGTGAGGAGGGTAGTGGAAAGGGTAGAGAGAGAGAGGGAGGTAGGTAGGTGTGAGGAGAGAGAGGAGAAGAGAAGATGGGCTAATATTTTTTCCGCTCCTCGCCCGCGACAGCCCTTTCCTGAGAACGGCGTCAGCACAGCCGACACTTCCAACCTACTTAACACGCCGGCCCCGTATATTTTTCGGCATGAAAGCCTCGTCCTATGGATTGCGTTTTCGGAGCACGGCTTCAGATTCTCCCTCTCTCTCTCTCCGTGTGAAATTAAGATAATTACGACGCCCTACCCTCTTACCCTCCCTACATCTCCCACCCACCTCCGCCACCTACAGACTCAAAACTCCTTTGCATTGCACTCCTTCCACAATCCTTCCACTCGCTCCACTTTCCAACACTCCTCTTACGCCCCACTTCTTTGCGTAGTATATCCCTCTCCAAAGTCCCGCTGTCCCCTTGTCCCTTTTCGTCTACCATCCGTCCTCCTCTCTACCTCTCTTTTCCATCTCTTATCCTACGGGACTCTTCCTCATTTCTATCCCCCTTCCCCTCCCCGGAAAAGGGTGTCTCCCGCCCTTCCCGGAAACTCGAGAGGAGAGGAGAAAAAGAGAGAGGAGAGACAGTATAAGGGGGCGGTGGGATAGAGAGAGAGAGAGATTGTAAGGGAGTAAGAAGGGAAGGGGAAACGCGGGCTTTGTTTTTCATTTCGCGATACGTGACGAGAATCCCAGGAGACGTGGAAGCAGACACGCAAGACCCCGGTAGCGTCAACTAGCCCGGGTTGCGGATGAAAATCCGCGGAGGTAAAAAAAGGGGAAGATAAAAAAAAAGAACGAGGAAGAAGGGGGGGAAAGAATTAAGTAATCTCGCTGGAGGACAAGGTGAATTAGAGAGAGAGGGATGGACCGAGTAACTTTGCCTTCTTCTTCTACGTAAAGTTAGAGAATAGGGACATGTGGAATTTTGCGGAGGGCGTTTGGTAAAGAGGGACGGACCTACTTTATCCCCTTCCATTTTAAACCCTTCACAGCTCCTCCAGCCCCGAGGGCGAACGAAGCATGTATGTGTGCGTGTGTGGGTGTGTATGTGTGGGCGAACGCGTGAAAGATGAGATGGTGGTGATGGGAATCGTGACGGGAGCGTGTGGGATGTTTCTAAGATGGAGGAATTCCTTTACTTCGTCTCGGTGAAGGTCCTGATGACGAATTCATATCGCATAACGAAGATATCTTCCCTTCCACACCCTCTCCCCCTTCCCCCTCCTCTCTCTCTCTCTCTCTCTTTCCCGCCGCCTTTCAGAGGTCTAAGTTAACTCGGTTTTGGTTACGTTTTGAGTTTGTCAGTTTAGAATACGCCTCTGATCTTCCTCTCTCTCTCTCCCTCTATATATATATATATATATATATATATATATATATATATATATGTATGTATGTATGTATGTATGTATGTATGTATGTATGTATGTATGTATGTATATAACTCCCTTCTCTCTCTCACTCTTCTCCAATTCCGCCGCTTTTGTCTCAAAACCAAGGGAGTATAATTTCCTTAGATTTCGACTCCTCCTTTCGCCCTCCCTCGTCTCAGATCCGTTGGGTTTCCTTAAGTCATACCTCCCCTCTCCCATCCCTCACTACTCCTCCTCCTCTGGATTCCCCTCCTCTTTTTTCTTTTCCATCTCTCTCCGTCACCCTCTCCCTCTCCCCCTAGAAAACCTTCTTTATCCATCCACATCGCCTTCACATCTCAAACCGCAAATCTCTTTTGTGGCTGATTAATCTGAATTGTTTGGCGCCATTGTTTGGAGGTAAAGCGGGTAAAGCCGCGGTGAAGATCGTGCCAGTCATGCCAAAAACGATCAGCTCGAAACCACATTCCGTGTTAGTCGTTTGAATTCAGTTTTCTCTCTTTTTAGGCGAACCTCCGAATGGTAAATTCTTACTTTTTTTGTCCCATCTTCCTTCAGGGAGTCGGCCAATAAGAAAAAATAAGGGCGCTTTTTTCTGAACCGGAGAACTTTTTCGGCGGTTTGTAAGAGCTTGCCATATGGATTACCTGCGCATTAAAAAAAACGCATCTGATTATTACATCTCGGATAGCGGAGGGGAGGAGAGGAGGAAAACTCGCAAAGCTCGCAAAAAGTTCCCGCAAACCGAGATTAAGCGTTACTAATTTTATCGCGTTTATTTTTTTTTTGCGTGGGTACGGCGGTAGATCGTCTTGAGTTGGGAGGATAAAAAATATGTATTCCTTAATAGGGTGACGTCGGATATTTCTTTTTCGTTAACTTTACAAATCCATGACGCCCGCATAATTTTCCGTCGTTGGAAGTGGATTCTTTGAGAATTTTCCAAGCACGAAATGCATGTCGCGTGTGAGAATTTCAGAAGTTTTAATTCGATTGAACCGAGTTATATCGACGGAGGAGCAAATGCACGCTTTTTGAATTGGGAATTCGAGCGAATGAATTTATGAATTTTTACTGCGTCAAGTCAGGGATATTTTTGTTTTGAGGGAAATACGCTTTTATTCGATTTTTTTTTATCAAACGGCTCTTTTGACGATTTATTTTCGCGTATCCTGAATTCCTTTCATGATTATATTTCTCCAACCATTTATCATTATGGCAACCATCTTCAAATTTTAATATGATGTGGGGATATAATTTTATTCCTTGAAAAATTATGAAATTTAAATTGCACGTGCTTGCCAAATTAGCAAAGTATACCTTATATGCTCGCCTAATATCTCCCTTCGCCCTACATTACTCTAACAAGGGTTTTAAGGAAATAAACGTTTGTTTTCTTAGAAAAATTTCTCAACATTATTTTAACTTTGAGCATTGTACAAAAAAATGCAATTTACTCCGCGTCAGATAGTAAAGTAATAAGTTTAACATTTTCTTTTTTTCGCATATTAATGCTGATATCGCCATTATATTGATAAACAAAAAAATTCCCGCAGAACTGATCCTTTCCTATTTTTTAGTATAAGTAAGAAAAGGATAATCTGTGCTAGTAAATATGTAGAGTAATCTTATAAGAGAAATTAGTGCTAAAATCTTTCTTTTCACTAACTTAAACTTTCTCAGAAAAATCGTATCCTATTACGTTGGCTTAAGTCGCCAGGATGTAAAAGTTAGCGGGATAAGCGAAACTCCATAACTCGACTCCAAAACAAGTATAAATACATAAGATAATTTAACACGGAGGCAAATATAACGAGAATTTTGTATTCCACCGATTAATTTTAGCAATTAAATAAACTTAACTTTTTTATTTTTACTAGCTTGGATTTAATTCAATTTAACCTAATGGTTTTTCTGTATATCTGTATTTCTACAAACTTCCACAAAAGTTGAATTTAACAAAGGAAGGCTCAGAATTTTGAAGGGAGTTACAAATCACCGTAGCTTTTAAGGTTTTAGCGTCAGAATTAATCCTCGGAACTTAACTAATGACTCCAGCGTTAATACATCTCTCAATCTTCTTAGGAAAGAAGCCTGCGCCGTTCCGATAAGAAAAAAACATTTCATGGGATTTGTACTCTTTTCCTCAAAGAAGGTAGCCTTATTCTATCCTACTCTCGGATATTCAGGAAAACTTATCCAAGGAGATATCTGCTTTCTGTGGAGCCAAATGCGATAGAAAATGTTTTTAACGTTTATAATTAACATCTCTTGCGTTATTGTCTTTTAAAAATTCGCCAGTAATATAACTCAGGATACACAGAATAGGAATAAGAGGCTTAGGTCTTCTAAAAATATACTTTGAAATTGTGGGGAAAATGTTTTTAACTTAGAATAGGGTTCAGATATGAGTTACTAAGTTACTCATCTCTTTTATACATATCACATTACGTCTGAACAGGGAACCTCACTTGGTGTCACTAAAATCTGGCAATGTTAATATGTGGAATCGAAAGGGGGTGGTAAATAAATAACTATTCCAGATTTATAGCCTCGGAGTCCATGAGGAAGGAGAGTTACAACACACTATTCAAAAAGATTAAAGCATGGTGGTGGGTGCTCTAACTCGAAAAATACTCATTACATCATAACCAAATTTCATATATAATACTTCAATATGATCACAAAGTACTGATTAGTTTTTGGATTATACCGGTTAACCGGAAGTCGAGGTTTATCCGAAACCCGATTCGATTTTTCCACGTTATCTCCTTTAAAACATAATTTTGGTATATACAGTTATATATAAAAGTTGTAGGCAATAAAACTTTCTATAACTTTTATTTGAAACAATTTTCCATAACAGTTATTGTTTAGGAATTATTTATGAATAATTCAGTTTCCGTTCAATTATTCTCCTTATACATATCCTTATTCGTAATCTTTGTGAGGATCAAAGTTGTAGAATAAATTTTCGTAGGACCTTTCATTTAGCAGATAATCAATTTATTCGTAAATTTCCAGCAGCACGCCTAGACCAATGAAATGCGAGACAACAATGAAAATCCTGAGAACGACAATGCTGTCGGTCGTCAAGGAAACGTTTCAAAATCGATATATGTGGTGTCGATGGAGTCGATTCTCGCGACTCCAGTGTTCATTCACGCACATCACTACCTAACGCTCATATTAGGAGCTTTTCGGATGAGTACTTTGTGTACGCCATAGAAAATAGGGTAAAAGATTTAACAGCTAAAAAAAGAACTGTATATGGTGCGGGAACGGATGTTTTTTTGTTAATAAGAATGCAAGGAAAATGACAAAATGTTGACGCTTAATCTTATGTTGGTGGTCATCGAAGAAAAAGATCTAATAAGTGAATAAGATATTTAAAATGGAGATTCTAGGTGAATTAAAAGTAATAGAATAGCTGCGAAAGTATGTAGGTAAAGATTTTTAGAGCAATTAAACAGAAACCAACGATAAACCCCGAAAGAAGAAAATTGATCATCCTCTTAAGACAACGGAACATTCATGGACGATTAAAATGCAGGAGAAACACCTACGAGAGCTCATTTAGCAAACAAGCCCCTTGAGTAAAACTGGAGAAAACCACCACCTCTTACATCTTCCATCTTACGTAAAAATCACATCATCAAAACGTATACATATTTCAGGTAAAGCTTACCTTAGATTTTTCTTAAATATTACCCCTCTTCCCATTTTAAATTTGCATAACTCCAATAGCCACGATAAATTTCGTTTTCCCCAACATTTTCATGTCTATAATAGCGACCTTATTCAAAAGTTACATCCATGTCATAAGGCGAGTTCTGTCATTTCTTTTAATGCTTTTTATGTAGACTGAATCAAATGAGATGGGCCCATATTTAAATTAGATATTTTTTATTGATAAATGCTAACTAATCTGTACTGTAATCATTGCGATACTTTGATTATAATAACATGTTGGGAACGCCATCCCTGAAAGGCTTGAACTTCCATTAGGTCTGTAGAGACTTTTTCAAAACTTGTTAAGAAATTAGAGATATTGTTTTACAGCTTCTTGATTGTTCTCTAGTGCTTTTGGTAAGGAACTTCCTTTAAGTAGCCACAAAAAATTACAACTTGGCGTATCAGTTAATATGGCCAGTTGTTCTATCTTGCTGGAATTAAACTTGCGTGATTTCATCTTCGTGCAACTGTTGGATGGATACCTCCAGTATTGATTTAACATCCCGCATTCATTGTATCGTAAAAACATGGGGCCTATGATACGCCTTCTAAACACGGCGCACCTAGCGTCATTGTTTTGGTCATATAATGAGTTTGCATCGAATATATTCGGCTTTTCGGCACTCCAGTAACTATTGGTTTGGGAGTTAACATCGTCCAATAAATTAAACCAAGTCTCATAGTTGTTTTTTTTTCTTTTTCATATCTCCATCAATCAGATTTATCGGGAACCACTGGCAAATTTTCAAGCGCTATTCAAAGCCAGACGGTGTTAATCGACAAATTATGTTTATAGTGTATGGCTTCAAATTGAAGATGTGAAGTACTCTTCTGGAAGACTCCCTCGATACTCTCAACAGTTTAGCTAACCGTCGAGCAGATGTCTTCGGTCGACGAGTGAATCGCGGATTCCATTTAACATCTAATCACCCGTTTCGGCGGGATAAGAGATATTGATTCACCAATCATTTCAACAATGCGTTGAATCGAAGATTCACTTGGAACAATTTTCCCGGGATATTTGCGTTGAAACACTCTGTAATTGAGTTGGTTATAAAATAATGCACAACAAGAAATACACTCTTGAATTTAATACCCATTCTTCATATTGTTACTGTAATTCAACACTCCAATTGAGGTAATAAAATTACATTATTTTAACGATGAAATGACTGATAACTAATAAGTTGTTCTTGACCAAAAAAATGCTATTCTGTCTAAACAGTGTTACCACAGTGTAAACCAAATTTAACCGACAGAAACAGAGTTCTCCTATAGGTTATTTTACGAATTAATTTGGGGCCCATATTATTTGAGTCATCCTGTATGTTAATTGAAAACATTTAATCAGATTATGGCATTACGCTTGATAAATATGTATATTCTTAGATGTTTAACATAAACAAGATAGCTTAAAATTGAAGCGCGCCCATTATTTTATCGGACGAACTAAAAATAAATACTTGGTTACATAATACAAAATCTAATACGAATACCTCAAATGAATGATTGAATGCGGATTATATCATTTTATTTTGTACATGTTCGATTGTAAAACTTAAAGTATCCTCTGGTAAGGATAAGCAACACAAAACCTGCATTGGATCAAGCGAAAATACGGGTTGAAAATAAAGACTGATAAAACATCGTTTAAAAAATTACCTTTCCCAACCATGTAGATAAAAGCCTTTAAATCTACGTAAATTTAAATTTTCATCAAAACCGTGATCGTAGATGGTGGCCTATGTCACCTAGGTAATAAAAACATCCAACCGGGACGGCGTGTCGCTAAACTGCCCTCTTTACGCCTCGTTGCGAAACGCAATTACCTTTGTATCTTCTCATCTACCGCCACTTCTTGCTCTCTCGTTATATTCAAAGGGATATTAACCAGTCCAAATCTCCCGATTCGCGAGATTTTATCTCTGAATCAATTTTGCTAGGATTTGACGTCTTAAAGGCCTGCCATCGGATAGGTTTCCCCGTGATGCAGGTGTTTCCGGTTCGGTTGTCTCGCGTCCACGAAGTTTTCCCTCATCCGAGAGTTTTATTCACTCAGTTGCCAAAGTTGATTCCGTGTCGAGCTCCCTTAATTGATCAGTGTTACAATGAAGTTGATATTTGCTTCCAACAGCTTCTTTGTTTAGTTTCGAAGATAAATTCCTTTCTGCGATAATTTTTTCTTCGCGGTTAGTACATTTGATATTGCCAGATTTATTTTATAATCCACTTATTTTAAAAGGAAAGCAGGTTGTATTATATGGAATAAAAAAGAGCACGTCACCTGTTTTAGTCGAATTTGTTGTACTTTTTATTGATTTTATATGTATTTATTACTAGTAGACGGTGCTTGCATTCTGCAAACATTTCCGCCTATTATAAATAATGGGGTAAAATTAACCCCTAAAAATTAGAATTTTAACAACTTCAAATTTTCCCCATTAGTTGTGACTAAAAACCTATAATCGTGCAAAAATTTGAAGCACCTAGGTTATCTGAAAGTGCGTCATAATTTTTACCCTATTATGAGGCAAAACCGCCCCTAAAAATAAAATATTAAGAATATTATATTTTTTCCAATGTTTGCTTCAAATTTCACTCATTTCTGCAACATTTTAATGATGTAGCACCCCCTAGAAACGGATTTGTATTGATTTAATTGTTTAAATTTTATTAATTTTTAACGATCACAATATTAAACTTTATTGCAATTTTCAATGTTAATTACCACTGGAACACCATTTACTAACTTCTTCAAAATATTCATCTCCGTAGCTCGAGCTAAAGTACATCAACATTAGTCAATTTGTTTAACATTTATGAATTTTTAACAGCGAAATAAATAAACATTTTCAAATTTCTATAATCCCGTTTTAGTTATTTGGCAAATTCTACCGTTATAAAAAAATTCAACATTGTAGAACATTTAGAAGTACCTAAACCATGAAATATTTGTTTAAATTTTAGGATTCTTTTAACGGCCAAGAAAATAAACATTGTTGTAATTTTCGATTCTTTTCATCGGTTTTTCCACGAGACCTATCTAAAGACCAAATTTCAAGTTTCTAGCTTATCTGGAAGTGCCTCATAAATTATCCTCATATATATATAAAATATAGATGCTTATTACACATGATATATATATATATATATATATATATATAGGATGAGCACTAGTGGTGTAGTGATTAGCGTGTCGGCTTTCCGTTACAAAGTTCCGGGGTTCGAACCCGGTGAAGGGAGGTTTTTCACCAAAAAACTGTCATCGGTGCCTGACAGTAGGCAGCAGTACTGTCAGTATGGTATAGAGCCGAAAACAAACTATGTTGGCTGGGTCTATATCCAATAGAGCTGTAGGCGTGATCGGGATGATTTGAACGGCTGCAATACTGCGATGTGGAAAGCAAGAGGGAAACTACCACATTAAAATTCTCTAGTAATGGTTATATGGTTGGACAATATGAGTTCTCTCGAGGTAAAATATTCCGGAGGTAAAATAGTCCCCCAATCGGATCTCCGGGCGGGGACTGCCTTGAGGAAAGCATTTGTCGAATGTAACTTACGCTTAGGTATTTGGAATGTAAAAACCATGAGGAAGGCAAGAAAGCTAGAGAATCTGAAAGAAGAAATGAGAAGAAATAGGATTGATATCGTAGGGCTGAGCGAAGCTAGATGGGAAGGAGAAGGACAGTTCGACTCGGAATAATTCACAGTAGTTTACTCAGGAGGAAATAGTGGGGCAAGGGGAGTAGCTCTGGTATTTAGGAAAGATATGATGAAGAGCGTGACAAAAATAACAGCAACGAAGGATAGGTTGATGGCAAAAAAGCTAAAAGCACTCCTAGTGGACATGTTGATAATCCAGGTATATATGCCAAAGTCCACTCATGAAGAAGAAATTGAGGAGATGTATGAACAAATTAACGAGATTTATGAAGAAGACGGAAGAGGAAAGGTAAACTGCATAATAGTGGGAGATTGGAACAGCATAGTTGGTGAAGGACAAGAAAAAAATGTTGTCGGTCAATACGGACTTGAGAAAAGAAACCGAAGAGGAGAAAAATTGGTTGAATTCTGTGTTAAGAACGACCTAGTAGTGACTAATACATGGTACAGAAACCATAAACGAAGGCTGTACACATGGAAAAGCCCAGGAGATAGAATGAGATGCCAAATAGATTACATCCTAGTAAAACAAATATTCAGGAACAGCATAAAAAATGCTAAGACATTACCAGGAGCAGACATTGGTTCAGATCACATCCTTCTAATAGTCGATGTAATTACAAAGCTGAAACAAATAAGGAAAACGAGAAGAGATAGACTTGGGACCTAGAAAAACTGAAAGAAAGGAAAGATGCCTTCAGCACGAAGTTGGAAGATCGCCTTAGAAATTTGGAAAACAAACCGAAGATCGTGGATACAGAATTGGAGGAAGTGATAGCCAGCGTCAAAGATACCTTGAATAAAGAGATTGAGAAACGAGAGAAGAAAATCAGAAAACCATGGATCACTAAGGAAATGCTGGAGAAAATGGATGAGAGAAGAAATGGAAAAATGTTGACAGTGAAGAAGGTAGAACCAATTATAGACGCATAAGCAATGAGTTGAGAAGGATAACAGATAAAGCTTGGGAATTTTGGATAAAAGAAAAATGTGAGGAAATACAACAGATAGAGAAGTTAGGACGGTACGATGTGATGTACGCTAGAGCACTGGAGCTAGAAGATAAGAAGCCTAATGGGATTCGTGGTAAAGGAATTATTAATACAGATGGAAAAATAGTCGCAGAACCAAAGGATGTAGCACAGGTATGGGAAAAATACATTAAGGAACTATACAAAAAGCAGGCAGGTTCGGTACCAATGGAACTGGAAGAAGAGAATTGCATTATAGAAGACAACTTGGGACCAAGTATTATGAAAAGCGAAGTAGAACTAAAGAAAGGAAAAGCTACAGGCAGCGATAGAATACCGGCAGAGGTACTTAAAATCATGGGATCGGAAGGACTAAAAGTGATTACGAAACTAATTAACAGGATTTATGACTCGGGAGAGTGGCCTCAGGATTTATTAGATGTAACAATGATCCCTCTAAAGAAGAAGCCTAAGGCAATGCAGTGTAAGGACTACAGAACGATAATCTTACTGTCACACACTTCGAAGATCATCACGAGGATTCTTAATAAAAGGTTAGAGAAAAAGGCCGAAGAAATGCTAGGGGAAGATCAATTAGGCTTCAGAAAAGGACGAGGAACCAGAGATGCTGTCGGTGTAGTGGGAATCACATCAGAAAGGGCAATAGAGTACAGCCAAGATTGATGCGTATGTTTCGTCAACTGGCTGAAGGCCTTTGATAGAGTAAATTGGGTACTGCTGATGAGGATATTAAAGGATATAGGTGTAGACTGGAAAGACAGAAGACTGATCAGGAATCTATATATGAATCAAGTTGTAAAGGTCAGGTTGGAGAATGCGGATACCAGCGGAGTAAATATCGGTAGAGGAGTAAGGCAGGGCTGCTGTCTATCGCCGGTTCTATTCAATATATGGAGGGAGGCTAATGCAGGAAGCGTTAAAAGGCACGGGAGATACCAAAATCGGAGGAAGGATTATAAGAACAGTGAAATACGCGGATGATCAAGTACTTCTAGCAAGAAAGGAAAAGGAACTCTAGAAAATGATAAATAGACTAGTGATAACAGGTAGAAAATACGGTATGGAAATTAATACAAAAACATCCAAGGTTATGCGAATATCAAGTAAAGAAAAAGAAAAATTGAAAATAAGTATTGGAGGAAAGCCAAGTTTCACATCATAAATACCTTGGAAGCATCATAACGAGAGAAGCAAAACGTACCGATGAAATCAGGACTAGAATAACGGAACGCTTTCAGAAGAAAGATTGTCCTACTAACGGGGAATATAAAGGAGGATATACGCAAGAAGTTGATAGAATGCTATGTACGGAATATAGCTTTGTATGGGGCTGAAACTTGGACGCTAAGAAAATATGATATTAAATACTTGGAAAGCTTCGAAATGTGGACATGGAGAAGAATGATGAAGATAAAATGGACAGATAGGGTGAAAACGAGGAAGTACTACCAGGAACAGAAGAGGAGCGAACGATTGTACAGACTATCAGAAAGAGGAAGGCGAACTGGATTGGACATTACCTGAGGAGAGAGTGCATGATTAAAGAAGTGCTAGAAGGAAAACTGGATGGAAAAAAAGAAAGAGGTAGGAAAAGGTTTCAGCTAGTAGACGACTGGAAAGGGAAAGAGAGCTATCAAGACATGAAGGAAACTGCGAAAATAGGAGTATATGGAGAATCAAGTTTAACCATGAATAATCACGGACCTCTCAAAGGACAGACTACCTATGATGATGATATATATATTTATTTATTTATTTATATATCATGTGTAAGAAGTGTCAATATATTATAGATGAGAATTAGAGATTTAAAATGCGTGATTATTTAAATCGAATATTTCATAAATTATAAATAATATATTATAATATTTTAAATTACCTTTCATACCTTTAAAAAGTTGAATAAATTATGGATTTCTGAATTTTGTTTTTAAATTTTTAATAGAAATTTTAAAGTGTATTGGATTTAATGAAGACTGGAAAATAAAATCAAGAATAAAGATTAAAAACAAATAAAAATCTCTACGATAAAACTTTAATTATCCAAGATTCAACTTCATCCGTCGCTTAATTTTTTTTTCTTCAGTGAAATTCAGAGGAAAAATAAGATATATGAAGAGGGAGAGAGAGGCCGGATTTAAAAAAAAATATTGAGGCATGAAATATAACTCTCGGGATGATTGATGGAACATTATGACGGTAATCTCCTTAAAAGTGGGAGGAGTAAAAAAAATATATATGAACTGAACCGGAGACTTTAAGGAAGCGGAGGAGGGAGGGCGCGGAGTAAATTGCTTGAAAAATGAATGGAGTAAGTGGGCTTAACTGCAGGACAAGAAGGCTACACATGAAAAAAATGTGTATATATATATATAAATTCGAGAGGAGGATGGGGGAGCGGAGAATAAAGGCTCGGAAAACGGGGTAGGAAGGAAGGAGGTAAATGGAGGGAGGACCTAAAAAAAAAGGAGTAGTGGCTAGTACGAGACCGAACTTCTTAAAAGTGGAATCTGGTAGGAGGAGATAAAAATTCGTCATTTTTTTCCGGCCCGTTTCACGCTACCATATTGAATTAAAGAGCTGCGGGAGAGAGAGAGAGACCGAGTATTTATGTTCCTCGTGTCCTTATGTGCGCTAATTCGCGGAGGAAGAGAGGAGGCGATACATTCTCACGGTTTTTTTATTTATACTCTTCCTCCTCGGGTATGGCGCGAAGAATAATTTTGCGTACGTTACCGAGATGCAATGAAAAGAATAAAAACAGTAAAAAAATGTTAATTTTATTGTCTTCCTTCTTCTCGGATCGCAAGTTTCGCATGTGGAAGAAATTTACGCAAATATCCTCCTTTTTGATACTTGTCTCCGGTTATATTAGAGTTTTTTGGACTATAATGTTCGCCCGGTGCTTCGCTCCAGCGCATCGAAGAATTTTAAACACCACGCGTTTATTTTTCAATTAAAAATGCATATATGTATATATATATACCTAAAAAATAATTAATTTCCGCTCCTTTTTGCTTAGTAGAATAGAAGATTTTCCATAAAAACCTTTTATTCTGAATGGAAGAATATCCCCTTAGTAAACTTTTCATTCGTATAAGGTTTCTTACAGCACAAAGAGTACTCCCTGCGGGTAGTTGGTTACAATACTCCCGCAGCCCCTCTGCTGGTCGTAAGAGACGACCAACGGGCGTGGAGACAACCTCGAAAAAAAACCACAGTCAACTCGAGGTAGTTTCCAGACAACACGTGGATCTGCTGTTTGCGTTTTGCCACAACATCTTGCCCGCGCGTTTACCGTGCGTGGAGACCCGTAAGGTGGAGAAGAGATGCCTGGTGGTTGAGCTTTCTGGACCTCATCTGGTTTTCAGATGCCCAAGATGCAGTCTGTGAGCAACACACCACTTAGGCCTCGGACTCACTGTAAACGGGGCGTCGGGTGCTAGCCATATCCGATGAATCGGCTTGCCGTCGGGTCTCGACGTTCCGGTTGGCGAATGCTGAGGCTATGGTGGTCTGTGTAGGGGGTCATAGGTACATGGGTTTGAAGGACCCATGCACTGGAGATCTTACTCGAAGCAGACAACCAAGTCAGAGGTGCTATATGCACCTGGTTAGCCCTGGCGACCGCATCAGTTTGTGGTGCGGCGTCCCATTTGTGACTCCGTGGTGGGTATGGAGACCAGAGGACGAAAATTTAAAATCTTAATATGGCGGAAAACAACTTTTCTCCCCTTAAGAGATCTCGTCCGGACAAGGACGAGGGAAGAACTCGTCTGTACACAGACGGGGGAGATAAAGTTCTAAAGTGCGACAAGTATCAGAAAATGAAACGTCAAACAGAAGGTGAGACCTCTACTAAAGTGTCTCCCTTCTTGATATATAATGCTCTTTCGTCGCAGGTACATGGGCATCTTCAATCAGAGAAGTGAGAAACGGTACTGTACTTATTCAAACGTGCAACGAATTTCATAGCACTAAAATACTGGGAATGACCATGCTAAAGAACATGCCAGTCAAGGTGCAGACGCATAAAACACTCAACACCTGCCAGGGGGTCAAGCAATTTTGACCTTCTCTACACGGATATCGAGGAATGTAAGCGAGAGCTGGCCCCGATGGCTTACAATAAAGAGAAACGGTGAGGTCATTAATTCTACCTCGATGATTCTCACCTTCTGCCTCGATAAGCTGCCGGAGAATGTCAGAGTTGGATGTGAGGTCTGTCCAGTTCGACCGTACATTCCGAGTCCTCTGCGATGCTTTCAGTGTCAAACATTCGGACATATTACACCATGGTGAAAAGGCATACCAACCTGGCCCCGGTGTAACCGGGAAAATTACGACGAGGAAGCATTTAAGGAGGCCTAGCCCTACCTGAACTGCCAAGGCCCACACCCGGCTTTCTCCCAAGACTGCGCAAAATTAAAAGAAGAGAAGGAAGTAATGGAGGTCAAAACGATAGAGAAACTGTCGTTTTTGATGCCCGAAAGAAATACAGGACACTCATCACTCAAGTCATCTCCAAGACCTTCGCATCCATTTCAACAAACCCTATTAAGAAATGTAAAATTTTCTATATAATCGAACGGATAGGGTGAGGATAGGAACTGACCTATCAAGACCATTTACCATAGAAAACGGATTTCCACAGGGATCGGTCTTAAGGGTGACCCTGTTCGCTATAACGATAAACGACATAGTAAGGTGTATGAAGACACCACTACAGGTATCTCTATTCGTGAATGATCTTGCAATCTTCTGCAGATCTTCCAATTTGTGGACAGCAACAGGGCAGGTACTTACAATCGTTTAGACAAATGGGCACGCGCAAATGGTTTTCGTTTCTCGAACAATAAAACCAAACGCCTCCATTTTTACTGGGTCAGAGGAATCCTTCCCCAAACTGTTTTAAAGTTAGGAAGCAATAGATTAGATTTCGTGGAAACATTCTGTTTTCTAGGTATGGTTTTAGACGGAAGACTAAATTGGCGGAACCACATAAGTATTTTAAAAGATAAATGTTTTAAAGTTTTAAACATTTTAAAGTTTGCAACCAATTCATCGTGGGGCGCCAGCCGTACATCAATGCTCACAATTTACCGAGTATTGGTAAGGTCTAAAATGGAATATGGGTCATTTATATACGCCTCATCACGCGATTCGTATCTGTACCCTTTGAGTACCGTGCACAACTCAGCTCTAATGCTGGCTACTGGTGCTTTTAGAAATAGCCCTGTTCCCAATATTTACTGCAAAGCAGGAGAACCAGCCTTAGAGATACGTAGAACGCTTTTAATGTGCACGTACGTTTCAAAAATTTTTGCATTAAAATCCCACCCGTGTTTCAACATAATTTTTAAAACACGTTTTAAAGAACTTTTTAGCAGAAGACAAAGAGCAACTTTACCCTTAAGTATTCGTTTCAACAGTTTTAACGACGGAGAAAACCTCCAAATTCCGGAAGTCTATCCTCGAGGCTTCCATAAGTTTCCACAGTGGCAGGTGCTAGTCCCAACGTGCCTGATTCATCTATCCAGATATTCAAATGGATCAATCATTATTCAAACAAAAATTCCAAGAAATAATGACGGAGTACCCCGAATATATTCACATCTACAAAGACGGTTCGAAATCGGAGGACGGCTGTGCAAGTGCATTCACATCCACCGTACATGGCACTCGGGCTTTCAAATTGTATCCCCTTTGCATTATTTTCACTGCTGAACTTATAGCAGTTCAGAAGGCATTGGAGAGTACTGAGCCTAGGAGTGCGAATTACATTATATTATCTGACTCCGTGAGTGCACTGAAAGCCATCTCGAACCCGTACCACTGCCATCCCACAGTGCAGAAGATGCATGCCGTACTGTCGGTGTTGAAGACAAAAGATGTGAATATACTCTTCATGTGGGTCCCTGGGCACTTAGGAATTGGTGGAAATGAAAAATCCGACTCGGCTGCGAAGGCAGCTCTGTTCATAGAGGATACTGGCATCAAAATGGTTCCATTTCAGGACCTAAAACAACTTTTTAAGAAAATCCTGTACCAAAAATGGCAAAGGTCTTGGGTGGCAGTTACAAGCAACAAGCTGAGAGCGATCAAAGCAAGCGTTACTCCGTGGCCAACCTCGGTACGAAACAACCGCCGGAAAGAAGTCGCGGTCATCCGACTTAGAATTGGCCACTGTGCTTTGACGCACTCGTTCCTTTTTACACGGGAATAGGAACCTCCCACATGCCCTACTTGCAACTGTCCCGTAACCGTAAGTCACCTCTTGATGGAATGTGCCTAATATTGAGGTACTCGTGAAATTTTAAATATGAGAGGCAATCTCTCTGAACTTTTAGCAGACGAACCTCAGAGAATTGACATTATTTTAACACTCCTAAGTGTAACGAAATTTTTAAGCGCTCTATGAATAATTTTTTTCGTTTTACTCTTATACTTTTTTATTATATATTTAACTTATTTATTTTAACCTATTTATTTAATGTTTATTTTAACCTATTTTAAGTTATTTATTCTAACATACCTATTTTAAACTATATTTATTTTATTTAACTCGAAAGGTACAGTTTTGAGCTTTGACGGTGCGAAATGACCTTCGCTGTCGAAGCACCACACAATTTATTACTACTACTACACAAAGAGTAATTGCTATGCACGCGACAATTCTACCCGGTTCCATTACAATGAAGTAGTGATGTCATTATACAAAATTATTTGCTGAATCTTTTACAGACAAGGTTTATTTAAATATAATTTCAAGTCACAAGGCCTCTATAACAATCACCATTGAACACGGTGTCGCGGATAAACTAACCAATGAACAAATTCCCTTATTAAAGCTAGATTGATAAAATTGGTAAAGAAATAGTACGTTTCAATTACACTTGGCATTTTTAGAACAAGTTTGCTTATCGTTATCTTTCCATTCCAGGTGGCATCGTGAGTTACCGTATCCCCGCCATGGACAGCTCTTCCGGCCCCGGAGGAGGATCGGAGGACGACTCCGGCGCTTCTCCTTCCGGCGATCCTCCGGCTCTCAACGACGCCTCTTACGACGGGGAACGGAGAGGTTCAGAATTGTTCGGTGGCTTGGGAAGGCTTGTAGACGGCGAAGTGGGAGCTGACAACTTCCGTCTCGACATTGGCTACGGCAAAGGTGAGCGGTTACTTAGCAATGCTCTTTTCATTTTACACTCGGTTGGTTTGTTGAGAAGATAAATGTGATCGTTACGGAAGGAGACAAGATTTTAAAATAGAAAAAATGTTTAGACCCACTCATGGTATATTTTTTCCGTTTTTAAGAGAATCTGTGTTAACTTCCATTGGAATCTATTTGCATAATAAGAGGTAATATATAAGGAGTATTAACATAGGACGAGTTATGAATGATGTAACATTATCAATTCGACCTTTTTTAATTATCATAGCCTTTTCTGAATTTTGGATTTTTTTCTTGAACAAATTTAGAAAGAATATTATTAAATAGAGGACAATAGCATCTATATTTCCAAGGAGTTCCCAAAAATTTCTTGTTTTAACGCATACCATAGGTATGCATGTTATTCCAGCAAAAAAGCTGGTTGACGCGCGCTGAAAGTGGCGGAAAGAAATAAATCATTTTTTGCTACTCCTTTTGGGAAACTTTTTATGCGTAAAGGAAACTCACCATTTTTATTTAAATTTCAAGGAGCATGTAATAGATTTAGGCGAAATTTTTTCGGGGAACATCTTTAAATAGTTTTCTCAAACGGTATTGTCATAATCAGGGCCGTAGTGACCACTTTTGGCGCCCTGGGCAGAGGATTTTTTGGCCCCCGAAAATGATCTAATAAAATAGTGCATATTTTAAAAGAGATATTTAACTGAAATAAACAATCATTTCTTTTAAGAGTAATTTTTCTGGCTTTACTTGCGGCAAACATTATGTCATTGAAATCTATATTTTTAACAGTTTATTCAATAGAAAAGATGGCTTAACCAAAAAGTCTTCCTTAGTTCATTGATGCCCGTATGTAATTTTTGATCAATTTCAATTACTAAAAGAACGCTCTCCAGCTGAAATTGATGTGACGAATGTCAAGAAAATTTTCCACATTAGGCATAAATTCCAATAGTTCTGTCTGTGTAATTTTTACACTTTTTTCGAAGGCTGGTGGTGATTCAAACTGCAAACTTCTTCGATTAACTCGCGTTCATCCACGTCGTTTTTATTACCTACTAGCAGCATTTTCACAGGAATTTATCATTTTATCTTCGGTCATATTATATAACGCACAACTTAAAATTTTCTGTTGTTTCAGGTATTGAGGGTGCTCCAGTTTCCATCGTGTCATGAAATTTCCGTTTTCTTTTTCATCGCAAAATTTCTTTGCCTATTCCATATACTCTTCCAGTCTTGACGTTGAACTTTTTATGTCTGGTACCAAATCGCAGATCATGTCAACGGCTCTATCCACAGTTACATCGGCACCCTGAAGAGATTTAGTGAGGTGGTTGATCTTCTGGAGACAATCGTCCCAAAATAACAAGAAAAATATAAATATCTGTTTTAGCAAACTTTCAGTATTTCGGCATTTATATTAATTTTTTAATTTTATTACCACCGTATAAACTTCCTTCAATTGCAACCACATTGAATTCACAAAATTTTCTCTTGATGACCATCGTGCTGTGCCATGATTTTCCAACGTCAACTTAAGGGCCTCTATTAGTACAACCCATCTCGATGTGGAAGCAGGAAAATAAAGGAACAGTTTCTATACCTTTACAAAAAATTCCCTAATTTGACGCTTAGTTTTTTCAGTGGAATGATGATAAGCTAATGCTCTGTACGTGGTATGAAACGTGCAAGAGGGTTATGTTTGCAACTGTTTAATTTACCGGTCATATTAGGAGCATTTTTATACGATTGAGCTCTTATGTTTTGTAAATCTAGTCCATCCTGTTCCAACTTTTGGATTATTTCTGGCGTGATTTCGTCTCTCTTTTTTGATTTTACAGCAATAAATTCAGTAAAGGCCTTCTCAATAATTACTTTTTATCCACAACTTGGGCTAATGCAATGCTATAGGGCGCACACATTTTTGGGGACGAGGGGGTAAATAAAAGAAATTACAATCAGAGCGTAAAGAGTAGAGGCAGCCTAAAAGCGGCCAATTAAGTTTGCACACGTTCACCTATGACTTGGTACAGTCATGGCCCTTCGGCTGAACCTTCGGTTGGCCGTTATGTTTCGAAAAGATCAAAAAAACGAAACAGTAACCACATTTTTACCAAGTGTTTAATAAGACTTCTATTTGGCGCCCCCTTACGAAGTTGCGCCCTGTGCACGTGCCCCGGTTGCCCCGCCCTCACTACGGCTCTGGTCATAATACATTCTCTTCATGGAAATCAACCACTCTGTCAGAATTTTCAATAAAATTTTACTGACTCTGCACACACTTTTTAAACTTACTAAAATTATCATAGACGCACAAATTACACAATTTTTAAGAATTCTATTGAAAAATATTCTATTAAATACGGTTTCTTGCCTTCCATATTCGGCGCTGGTTGAGTTGACCTTCACGCACATCCTCTAAGTGAACGCAAAATTTACCTGAATTTATTTTCTTCCTTAATAAATAATAATAAAATACATTAATACCTACTTTAAAGATTTCATTCCTTTGATAAAATCAGCTTTATTAGCCCGAATCGAACACAGAATATTAATGATCCATTATTAGGTTCTGCTCCACTTCTTTACTGCAGTTCACGATGATGAAGTATCTCTTCCTCTCTCTCGCATTATTTAGAGATTCATTATCAAGACGTTAAAAAAATTAGAACCTACTTTGCAACGTTTGCAACCGAAATTAATTGCGTTTACCTAAGAATTCAAATTGCACGGAAGGATATAAAGCGCCGATTTTTTTCCTCGAGACTCGATAGAGAACATAAAGAACGCCGCCAGTCAATCTACGCTCTCCTTTCAAAAAGGCCCGAACTCCAGTAGAAAAAAATTGCGGAAAAGGTCAAAATAATCCGCCGAGAAACTCTTTCTCTCCATTGGCGAATTCCCAATTGCAGCGCGTAAAAGTAGAAAAGAATAAAATAAAAGACCAGAACTAAACTCTTTTCCATTGTTTCTGCACTTGGTCGACTATGCAATCTACTCTCTTTTCTTTGTCTCCGAATCATTTCTCCTCTCTCTCTCTTTCTCTCTTTCTCTCTCACTCTCTTCTTCTCTCTCTCACCTTTCCAGAGGGTCCATCGCAAAACTCAAGTTTCCTCCAGTTGGTTCCGTGACCTGAGCGAAATCGGTGTCTGTTTTCTTTGCGCAGGTCTAATTATTCGAGCGGGACGGGGTCGGGGTCAGGAAAACGGATGCGGAGGAAGAAAGAGAAGGAGGGGGAGAGAGAGATGGAAGGTTTCGGGAAGGAGGGGAAGGGGAGGGGGGGGGGGGTAAAGTCAGGGTTGAAAAAATAAAAAAGTATGGGTTTTGGGAAGTGGGGGAGAGAAGGGCGGCATTAGGGCTCCGACGTAATTCGATGCCGGGTCGACGAGAGAACAAAGTAAAGTTCCAAATTGCCATCTTCCCATCTTCTTCTTCCGCCTCTCCTTCCCGAGACTCTCCCTCTGCTTCCCTCATCCCGCTTCCCTCCTTCCCGACCACCCTAAAAACTTCTTCCGCAAAAATGAAGCGGATGTTCCGGGGCTTGGTCGTGCACGGAAAGCCGACATAGCCACCGTCTCTTTCTTTTTCCGGAAAGAAAGAAAGGAAAAAGATGAAGGTATTATGCTCCTTTCGGTATCAGATTTGCGTGCGCGCGTTAAGAGTCGTGAAAATAAAAGGTGCCGAATGAAGAATGTCACAGAGTAGGGAATGGATGTCTCCCGCCAAATTCATTTAGGTGGAGAGAGGAACGTCGAAGGGAAATAGGGGGGAATGGGACTTTTAGCCGCAGCCATCTCGCCGCGGCCACCTCGCCGCAGCCATCTCGCCGCGAAGGTACATTTCGCCGCGGCCATCTCGCCGCGGCCATCTCGCCGCGAGGACTTCTCTCGCCGTGATTTATTAAAAATTAACAGAAAATCACGTTGAATATTCCATATTAGTTTTATTTTACATTATACGTTTATTTTTAAGTAGGTATATATGAAAATCTCACGGCCTATGTGAGCAATGCTGAGTTTACTTTCTGTAAAACATGACGTTCACGTGTTTGTCTGATTTTCGTCTTTTTAGTAATAATAAGTGTTTAACATAATATTAATATTAAACGTGCTGATTATCCTATGCAATTAACATATTGCTCTACCGAAGCAACAAAACTCTGACGATCGCGAAGAAATTTAATCGATTATCCATCGCTAATTTGATAAAAATGCTTTGGGTGCGATTCGTCTAACATGTAACTATACACTATTAAATTGAGTGAATTGAGATAAAGCAAGAAGATTTCGACAAACCAAAAAGAAGCGTTGAGTTTTCAAATACGAGTACCCAAATATGGAGTTTTGAAGTGATAAAAACTATGAATTGTTTTCATGCATGCTTCGTACTTTCTCATATACGAAGTATATTGAGAAAGTATTGTTATCGCGAAAAAATTCGACCTCGATATTTTTACGGAAATATACGTTTTAGGTGTTGCTGAATCCGAAAAAGTGGTTTTCGCTATGCCGTCTGTCTGTCTATCTGTCTGTTACTGGCCCTGGATCCTACACGGTAACGCGAAAATGAATGGAATCTCGTACTTAGGCATTTCATCATACTGAGCATTGACTATGATGAAATGGTTGACATTGATCAGTAATTAAGGGAAGTTTATTCTACGCATTTTTAAGAACAACTTGATTTTCTCAAAAACGGCTCTAACGATTTTGATAAAATTTCGAAACGTTACTTGAGTATAGGTCTGCAATAATACTACACATTTCATTTTTCTCAATGAATGAATATAAGGCTAGTTTATTCCAGGCAACTTTAACAAAAATTGAATTTTCTAAAAACCGGCTTATACGATTATCATTTTCTAAAGATGACTAAACGACGCATTAGTATATGATAATGTTTGTACAATGTATGTTGTACCGATTTTAAACTTTCTCATATACGAGTATATTGAGCAAGTATTGTTATCGCGAAGAAATTCGACCTCGAGATTTTTACTGAAATATACGTTTTAGGTGTCGCTGAATCCGAAGAAGTGGTTTTCGCAATGCCGTCTGTCTGTCTGTTACTGGCGCTGGAGCCTACTGTCCTTTCAAAAAGTCTAGATACCCGAGTGGGCGAAGATAGCCGGATTTCAGAATTTTAACAAAATCGGATATCAATAATAATGTTATAAAATAACGCTTCCACATATTTATATACAATAGATCTAGCTAATTACTATTAAAGTTTCCATTTGATTCATTGTAGGGTTTCGGAATTGTAAGCATTCAAAATAGTCTTATCGGGTTTGCATGCCTAAAAAACGTGTTTTTATTCAAATAATGCGCAGTATAAAATATTTATTGCAAATTAAAAATTTGGAATTTATATCAATTAACGTAGAAATAAATTCTCTGCCCGCTAATTTTCACCGCATCAAAATCGCTTTTAGCGTTTTCGAGATATACCTCTTTAAACTCGGGTATCTAGACTTTTTGAAAGGACAGTAGAAGGAAGAGCGAAAATGAATGAAATCTCGTACTTTTATCCTACTGATCAGAAGCAGGGGCGCGCCTACCCGGGGTGCAGTGGATGCAATGCTCTCGGGCGCCAACTTGCCGGGGCGTTTCTCGTCAAAGTATTTGTAGGCAAAATTTTTCTGATCCCTTGCGATACGCGGTCGCATGGCTCAGGGTCGCTAGAACACGCATCAGCGGCGACCGAAAATGGGTTTACCGTAGGAGTCGCCAATTGCTATCCCGACCCTAGCGAGAAGCTCCAGCTGAGGCGGCAGTCCTTTCGTAAAGTATCATCGACCTTTACCACAAATCCTTTCGCTGGAAGAATACCAGGTGCCTACCCTTTTTCTCACACTTATGGAGTCTTGGAAATCCTAAATCTGTTTTGAATCGGCTTGATATAGCTTTTGCAAAAACTAGCTTTCCTTACTCCTTCACGATCTCCCACATACGTTAACGTTCATATTCGTTTCTAAATAGTACCAAATTCAAATATTGAAACAATTTCTCCAAATACTGAGAGAATTATTGACATCTACTTCTTCGTTGGATTTTAAAATATCTTACAATGAAAATACGAAGTTGGGACTTTGACGTAGGAATGCATAAATAATTGAAGTTTTGTTTTCTTACTGTCAGAATAAATATCGAATCTAGTTTGGCTTGTATTGACAAGCCAAACTAGATTCGATATTTATTCTGACAGTAAGAAAACAAAACTTCAATTATATAGAAATATAGGAATTTTTGATTGATCATTAATGTAACGGACAGAGTTCTGAATTATAATCATATGTGTGGCGGGTTTTATAATTTTCCTTCAAGTAGATATTAAATGAAATGTTTATATTTACAATTATGCAGCTAATTTCTTCAGTCATTTCTTTATGAGATACATCTCCACACTCTACCGATGAAAAAAACCGTGTATGATTATACCACGAAATTTCGCTAGTAGGAGGGCGCCACAGAGATATCTTGCACCCGAGCGCGAAACACCATAAGCTTGGCGCTGATCAGAAGCTATGAAGAAATGGTTGGCATTGCTTAATAATTAAGGGAAGTTTATTCTACGCATTTTTAACAACAATTTGATTTTCTTAAAATCGGCTCTAACGATTTTGATCAAATTTCGTACAGTTATTTGAGTTTACGTCTTCAATAATACTACATAGTTCATGTTTATTCTAGAAAACTTTAACAATAATTTGATTTTCTTAAAATACGAAGTTGCCGCTTCGTTAATATGTGATTCACTTTGGAATACAAGTGGGTATTCTAGCTTTGCACATTCCACGTTCTTCACAACGCCAAAATTTCTCACGCTCATCGCTACTTAACCGCTCAAACAGATACACAAAACCGTCCACTAATAGTTTCTCCTTTCCACGGATAGACAGAATAATTTCCATTTTAAGGGATTAGTAAAAGTTAGAAAAACTTTCGGAATGTTATTGTAAAGTGAATAAAAATGTTCACTGAGCAAGTTAGCAAGGATCCACAGACGATATCACACCGTGAATGGGAACTCGGAGGACGGATGTTTACCATACGGTAGCAAAGATAAGACTGCCATAATCATGGTCGATCTTAGGCTATAGCTCGATTGTTTAGCGAAAGGCCGAATTGTCCTACCTTCCATGGTCATCGACACCCTCACGCTCCCATACCCTGTCGCCATGGGGTCCAAACCCCAACCAAATTCACTAATCCTCAAGTCCCTTGGTTCGTTCCACAAATTTGACATTAAGATAATATCTAACGACTTCCAGAAATTCCATGGGGAAATTTACTCATTTGAGAATTCCTTGAATCTTATGAATGCCTAGTGGGAGTAGTTTTATTTTCTAGTTCAGTTCCTCGTGCAGGTGGTCAATAGAGGAGGAAGCTTCTTTGATACTAAGTATAACAACTACTGAAATATATTTTTAAGGAAACCTTTATTTATCATTTTATACATGCAAAATATAATAGTTACAATAATAGTTAATAATTATTTTGATATTTATTAGTCACTTGCTTCAGTGCTATCACTTTCATTCTCCAAATTTATATTAACAAGTATTTCTTCAATTCCGTTCATTACACATTCTCTTTGAATGTACTCATTTTCTGTATTTTTTCTGGCATACTGTTCTCCACTCATTTTCACCTATTAAATTACGTTTCTCCTCCACTAACTCCTGCGTCGTCGCCTGCCATTGTAAAACGATCGAGCTATAACCACGGCAAATTATGCATGAATCTCATCGAGAGAATTTTTTGAAGCCATTAGTGCATCTCAATAAGTCGATTTTTAAAAATAGGGTATCCTCTCAGAAAGAAAAATTTATTCAAATGGTAATTATACAAAAACCTTGTTTTTGTGCTTTTTGATAGGCAAAATCATGCAATAATTTTCAAAAGTTTAAGACAACTTCTCTACATTAATGGCCGCCAGTCAACCATTCCTATGACTGCTGATATCAAGCACGTACACAATATAGGAAGTCTAATTTGGATTAACCCCTAGTTCCATTATAAACTCAAATGATACAGAAAATAATTTCTTCAGAATACGAATAAAATGTACTGAATAGACGCTTTAATAAAGTTTTCTAGATCAAAAGAGGAGATAATAATTTGCGTAAAAGCACATTTTATAATTATATGCATTTCAAAAATGAATGTAACTCATGATGATCATTCATGCGGGTTGACTTAAAGAATTTAATTTTACAGTCAAGATAACCTAATAAAAAAGAATTTCGGAATATTTAATTGGTTATTCTGAATTTTAGAGTTTCGTTTCTAGTTTAACTCACATTCGTTTACCATAAAAATTCCCTTAAACACTCGACTTACTAAAATTCAAAGACTTTCTCTCAGTTTATCAATACATACTGATGTTTTTCAACTTGGACTCGCTTCTAGAAAAGTAAAAACATTAAACTACTACACACTATACATTTTATATGCTTTGTATATCGTTTGTATTGCAGATAATACCATAGGTAAAAATTACAATTCGGAAGTAAACTTTTATCTATCTTCTCTAAAAATTCAACTCTGGAATGCACTTAAAAACATCCGCCGCAAAAAGTCTCCGCGGCGAAAGTCCTCGCGGCGAGACGGCTGCGGCGAAAGGTCTCGCGGCGAGACGGCTGCGGCGAAAGGTCTCGCGGCGAGACGGCTGCGGCGAAAGGTCTTCGCGGCGAGACGGCCGCGGCGAGATGGCCGCGGCGAGATGGCTGCGTCGAGATGTCCTAGACCCAAATAGGGAGGGGAGGTAGGGGGAGAGAGAGAGAGAGTATCAGAGAATGAGCCGAAAAGAAGGCAGTTAATGAGATCAGGAAAATAGAGAACCCAAAGGTTCCACTCATGCTGGCTAATGAACCTTTTCCAGTTAAGACTAAGGAATAGGCTTTTAAAAATATCTATATGTATGTATATAATATGCGTGGTTATATATTTATATACAATGTAATCAAGCGGATGTACAAAAGGCGATTTCCCCATGTATTTTCTTATAGGGAAAAATGACTTGTGATTTTACGATATACCTACCTAATCAATTAATGTTGAAAACTTCCTCTTTGCGCACAGTTTTAAAATTAAATCTGATGCCAGTCACTTTGTTTTCTTGTTGAATGAGTGAATACGAATACGCAAAGTAACTGTGACGTTAGATAACATAAACCCAATGTCTTGCATCCTTTACTTCCTGGAAATTATATCTCACAATTATTAGCTCTTGCATCTGTCTTATTCAGACAGCATGGCAAAACTTTTATATAACATTTATCATATATGTATTACTCTCACGTTTTCATCTGTATTTAAATTTCAATATTTTTTCTTTTTCTAAAGTCTGAATGATATAATTACAAATTCCTATCTACTGGTAGTAGAAGCATGAGGGATAACAATGTGTCAATAGGAAGCTCAGTGGGCACTTAACATAACCGGTCGCGTCGAAGAGACACACATGAAAAAAAGTATGAAAGTATGAAGAAAGATTTTTGGGAGTTTTCTTGATTCTTCTCTCCTTGGCCGTAAAAGGGTTACTCCCAAAAATGTTTCAAGGTACTTATTTTCGTGTGTCTATTCGATGACCCCGGCGACTCTATAACTACAACACCGGGTTCCCCAAAACACCTTGTTCCCACCCATATCTAACCTTTTACCTTTCATCTACTTCAGGTGCAGAAATTTGACAAAAAATTTGCTTTTTATGTTTTTGCCATGATTTTATACCCTAAACCTTTTCAAATAGAGTTTTAAAATGCCAAAAGAAATAAGATTGACTTTGAAATCCAGCGGTCCTTGACGACGCATAGGAGCCGCAAGGAAATAAGTTAATTGCGACCTCGATGACTTCCGCAGTCGATGAAGAAACCATTTCTTCTTGTAAAAATACTGCCGGAACATAGTCCTAGATAGCGAAAACTCTCTACAGAACTTCTCTTTAACTTATTCATAAGCTGCTTTTTTTTCGAGTCCTTTTATTTTTAAACTCGACTCTGGTACTCTTTTTTCTCTCTCTCTCATTTAATATCTTCATGCCTCTCTCTCTCTCGCCAATTCCGACCGCGTAATGGTCCAGGGCATCATGATTTTTCAAACATTTTCATCCCCTTCTCCGCCTCGAGTCAGCCACCCTCTCACTTGCATACCTCGAAAAAAGAGAGTTCAACTTTCTCGATTAGAGAGCCGCAAAAGGTCCTGTCTCTACCTCTCTCTTCCTCTCTATTTCGCTCTCTCTCTCTCTCTATTTCGCTCTCTCTCTCTCTCTCTCTCTCTCTCTTTCTCCTCTGAGTGATTTCCAAGGAAATGCGGAGGTGGGCGAGGGGGAAACAGAGAGACGGTGGAGAGGGCGCGAGAGAGCAAGTTCCAGTTTTGGAAAATAACTTTTCAATAAAAGTGGCGAATTTTTTTTTTCCTCGATGATAGTTTTGCTGCGGTCGAGAACGAGAAACGCACCGATTGGCGTGTCGGTAGAAAGAGAGAGAGAATTAAAAAAAAGAGAAGTACGAAAGGTTTTAAAGAGAGAAACAAAGGAATAACCTATACGATGGAATTGAAGAAATTCGAGAGAACTATGGAACGAAACCAAATAGAAAGCGGTGGCATGCTTCGGAGTCTTAGATGCACTGTAATGAGGTTTAAAAGAAAAAACGAAAAGAATAGAAAATACGAGGAAATTTACCCCCAAAGATATTTTTTTAATAAAACGCACATTCATCTGAAAGATTAATCGAGATCGATAATTGAGTGTATATTCTCCACGTGAGTTTTACGAGTAGGAGAAAAGAGGGAACTTTTTTTTAAATCGCCCAATTTTCTCTCCTTCCGAGGAAAGACCAAATTAAATGAGCTTGTTTTTTCCAGTTGTTTGTAATCTTTTGTGAACGATTTTTTAATGAGCGTTGCAACACGGAACTAGCTTAATGTACTGGAACCAAATTATTTGGCGAGGGAATGAGATAAAAAAATAAGAGTAAAACCTGACTTATTTTTTCGTTTGAATTGCCATTCCGTATAGCACGATAATAAATAGAATAAAATATACATAAAACGTCTTAGCAGGAGTTTTAATAGAGGTTGCAAAAAAATTAGGTACATCGTTTATTGCCACAATTAACGAACATTAATTAGAAACACTGCCATTATTAGCTCCGTATTTTTTTTTTTCGTTTTAGACGTAACTAACGTGGCACACATTCTCGATCTCGTACAAATGTTTGCCTTTTCTCGACTACCGAGAAGTAGATCATAAACTCAATATTGAGTAAGGTGGCGCCGGTAAAGAAGCTCTCGCAGCGTAAAATACGTTGAGACAATAAAGGATTAAAATGATTTGACGAGACAAAACCATCCACTCGTAAATCTCGGCTTTGGAACCCTTTTACGTCTTCATTTCAAACGTATAAAGGAACCGTGAAGGGAGGAGAGAGGGAGGAGAAAAAAAGGTAGCAGATTGAAAAGTTTTGGGGTGAAAAGTTTTTGAAGATTTCGAGAGATGGCCTACTGTTCCTTCTTTGAAATCTCTTCCTCCTCCCTCTCTCTCTCTCCCTCTCCTTCGCGTCAATCCCCTTTCTTAACCCTCTCTCTTCTCGATCCCCTTCTTCCCTTCACTTCAAACCTCTCCATTCCGATCCCTAATCTTCCCACGCTGCTTCCCATCGCACAACCACAACCTCCCCTCCCCCCTCCCCTTCCCCCCTCCCTTTCCCCCCTCTCCCTTCCCCCACTCTTCAGTTCTCGTCTTCCCCACCGCATCTCCCTTCTCAGCCTCTCTCAAAAATCTTTCCGCCCCACCACCACTTAAATAAAAACCTCCCTTTCCTTCCGTTTCCCTCCCTCCTCCCTCTCACTTTTCTCCCACTCCTCTTTAAATCCTTCCCTCCTTAGCTGCCTCTTCTCATCTCATCTTTCTCTCTCTCATTTCAACCGTAACCTTTCCCTCCCTCCTATTCTTGCTGCGCGAAAATTCCCTCTTTACCCGTCCTCCTCTTCCCTCCCTCCCTCCCTCTCTCTCTCTTTCTTTCCCTCTTTTTCCCTCCCTTCGCGACACGCCTTTCAACTTTTTCCAGCGGAATGACTCGTCTGTTGACTGAATCTGCAGCGCTCTGTTGGAGACAAAGACAGGTGCAGGCGGGCGTTAAACCTTTAGAAATGGAAGTAAATCTCTTTCTGCGTCGAACACGGATGGGATGGGGGATGAGCCCTCGAGAGAGAGAGGGGGGGGTGATGGAGAGCTACATATATATGTATGGAAGGGTAATCTCCGCGTCTCCTCTACTGTGAGTGTCTTCCTCAGCCTGGGTTTGAGCTCCGGGGGTTTTCAAAATCCCCGAATGAACTCGCTACAGGCGGTGAGGAAGTCTCGTCAAACGGGGGATACACGTTCCCTCTCCTCCCGAGCGGGCGCGCGCACTCACCCACACACAGACGCAAACGCTCACTTCATATTCGCATTCGGTGACAATCGTTCTTGACGAGTGGTAAGACCCCATTTTTCCCTTCGTCTCTCGTTCTCAGGGCGAAAGATCAAATGGCGTCGTCATAGAGACGCTTGGGGAGAAAATATAATTGAATCTGCTCACAAAGGGTTTTTTTTTAAGGGTCGCGGTTTCTATTTTTATGGGAATCTATTTTTTTATTTCACTCTTCGGCTCCTTTTTTGCGAGTCATATCTGTAGAAGACTAGAAGGTCTTTCGCGCTTCGAGGAATAAATAAAATTGGACGACTTTCAATGCTTCTGCCGATTTTTTTTTATTTTGGCGTCTGCATATTGATCCTTCTCCGGTGTAACTCATTAACACTTCGTGAAACGATGCCGTTACAAAAGTCGCCTGATGGTTGACTAACATTTTGCCGGTATCCAATCCCTCAATTTTTAATTGCGACAGCTAAGCGAATGTGCTAGCAATTACGATACAAGCCCGTTATAAAGCGTCACATTTAACCGCGGATTTAGATTTACTAGCAATATGTCGCCAGGATATATAATGGAAACGTGCACCTCTCATTATAACGCGGAGGTCCTACAAAGCTGGTGTTAATAATGTTTCCCGAGGCCCGTCTTATTACGATTCCCCAACCTGTCAATGCGTTGAAGTAATAAATCTTGATAATACATCAGGCCGAACATGGTTTGCTGTTATCCCATTCAAATATCTCTTTTTTTTCTTAGGTCGACTCGTTTTATAATCGACTTAATTAGATTATTTTATATGTGCGTTTTTTCCTCAGTTATTAGCAGCCATTTCATATTTAATCCCCATGCCGTGATTTTAAAAGCGTCCTAGATAGTTGCCACTTCAGGTTTTTCAGCGAGTCACGTCACCGCGGGCAATAAATTTTTCAGCGATGACTCGAATAAATGGATCCCTCTTATCGAGGCAGTTTTATTTCCCCCGCACGAGTTACGCGCCGGCATTTGTTATCCCTTAGGTTTATTCAGTCAAACAAAACGAAAAAATAAATAAATAAATCGGGGCTTAAATTTATGTTCTCCTTAACGTCGTTTCCAAAAATTTCCAAACGATCGGTAAACGTGCCCTTCCTTCTCCGACATCTACGCTTACTCCGGCGTTATTGACCTTTCTTTAACTCACCAACCTCTGTCCTCCTTGAACTAGCGAACGACATTGCATACCTGCATTCTGTCGCGCCGTTGAACGTGGCTCTCCTAAGCCATTTTACTTCCTCTCCAATTCCCTCGCTTTTCTCTCTTTTCCTCTTCTCATCCACACTCTCTCTCTCCTCCTACGACATTGTCTTACTCTCCATAATTATTCATTAATGTTGTTTTTTTTTGTAAATCAAACGCTTTGTCCGTCAGTCCGTCAATCGGTCACACTTCCGTGTCCGGTAGACCGCTTCCGCACCATTCAAGTTCGAGCAACCAAATGTTGAGAGGGAAGTTCCTTCCTTGGTTTAAATTTTGAGACTAAGGTCAGCATATATATTTTTATTTAAATAAAAGCGCCCTTTTGTATCCGCCTTTCTTCTCTCTTTTCTGGCGCATTTCCTCCCCAAGTGCGTTTTTAATCCTTTTTCTCCGTCTCTAAATAACTTTATTTTCTCCTCTCCTCCCTTCCTCCATTTCTCCATCTATTATTCCCTTTTCGTTCAGATCCCCTTGACCTCGCCCTTTCTTTGTCTTCCAATGTTTGGTCCTCGATCTCTTCCTTCCTTTTATCTCTCTGTCGTTATTTCTTACTGTATATTTTTTCTTCTTTCTCTCCCCCTTCTCTTACCCCCCCCCCCCCCCCCCCCCATTCCCACCCGCGTTGTTACCATAGGAATGTTTTCTCCCGCTCCTCTCTCTCTCTTCTCCATTCCGCTCGGATGGCCTTCCGCTTCCTTCTTTTGTTCGCAGTCGGAGGTCAAAAAAAAAGCAGAAAATTTTGTGCGTGTGTACGTGTCGATGTCGGTGGGAGGTGTAGGTGGAGTGAGAGGAGACCGTTCTCACAAGAAGGTGAATGGAAGTGCGAGGGAGAGAGAGAAAGAAAAGGAGTGAGAGAGAGTTAGAGAGAGAGGAGAGAGGACAAAGGAAACTCTGGAACTGGAGTACGGGGGTTTGAGGTTTGACTCCCATGGGGAAAGTGAAGTCGGCTGGGTTAGAGATTAAAAGGGCGGGACGGTTCAAGTTTTTGGGGGAAAGAGAGAGAAGAAGGGTTTTTTTATACAGATGTGGGGAGGGAGAAAGAGAGAGAGAGGGGGGGGAGGGGAGGAAGGAGAAGGTCGAGAGTTATAAGGAAAGTGGATAGGTGGGGAGAAACGCTTGGTGGTGGAGGGATAAGGGTAAAAAGGCTGTAAAAAAAGGAAGAAATGTCCCTTCCCTTCGGGAGAAAGGGATCGTAGAAAAATTAATGGTGGGTTCGTGACGCTCTTTCCCTCTCTTCCCCCACTCTCTTCCCCCACTCTCTCCCTCCCCCACCCCAGCCCTTCTCTTCCCCCCTCCCATCAACCCACCTGCCCTCCCGCAAATGTGCCGTTGTAAATAAATCCGAAGCCCTGGAAGGGTAATTATATCCGTATGTTTAGCGAAAAACAAATTCAGGATAGAGTTATTTATGAGACCGAAAGCGTTTGTTTGTTCTAGTTTAAGGAACGCCGTGTGTGCCTAAAATATCATTCGGAGATCCCGTGGCTAAGCAATAGAAAAGCATTATATATTTTTTGTGTCTGATTTACTGCCGTTGAGGATTACGCGCGCTATGCATTTGTTATTCTAACGTACGACGGGGTGTTAACACTTTAAGTTAAGCCTCAGTTTAACAGTTTTAGATTTGGAATAGTTATTCATTCAAGCGCTCTTTCATTCGCGTGTACAAGTTAGAATAATTAGCAGAATGAATCATTTTATTCCTAATGTCTTAACCAGTATGATATTGCTTGCGAAAATAAATATATTTAGATCAGTAAAAAAATACTACAACAATATATGTGCCAGATCTGAACTTTAAAATTTTAGTCCTCTTTTTAAAACTTTCAAGTTAAAAAAAAGCATTCAATTTGACAAATTTAGAATTGCAATTGATAAATTTTGGGTTGTTAGAAGTTAGAAAAACCACTGGTAAATTTTTGCTACATAGAAACCGTCATCAGTGTTTTTCAGGTATTAGATTAGCTATATATTATTTATTTTATTAAGAGCTACGATTGATGGTGATTGTGGCTACTTTGTATTCTAAATGCGCATATGATTTTTCCAATTTTTTATTGTGACTATTGTAGTTAGTTAACTTATCAATTATATTCCAGCTATAATGGGAGCTTGATAATTCTTTATTATAAAATCTTTTATATGCTTTCATACGATATTTATTTATATATTTATTTATTTATATTTAGGGATAGACCATATTTTGTCCCCTCATATCTCTTGAACGAATGATCGCATCGTAAAGAATATTAATTGCTTGAGAGATTATGAATTTCACATGGTTTTAGCCCATAAACAATTACGTATCTCATCTAGATGTTAAACTGTGAATGTTCAAACTTTCCAAAATTCCGTCTCCTTGCGGCGGCTCTGCACGCGAGACAGGGAGCGTTTTAGTAGAAATAAATTGAAATACTACATAGACACAGTATTCTTTGCCCCAAAGTTAGAAATGATAGAGGGAAATACGGATTTCAGGATGAGTTGTCATTTTGACCAATATATGGAGGGAGAAGTTACAAAGCTTAGTTGTACGAAAAATTTAACTTATTTCTGTTATGTCATTTTATACCTCAATAATGTTTAAAAACTCCTAATCAGTATATGTTTCATTTGGGAATGTAGTTTTATTCTTCACGCTGCGGTAGATGGCTTCTGGGTAGAAAAGAATCTTCGAAATTTCAAAACTTGCGTAATATGGTGCCGTGGCGTAGTGGCGAGCGCGTTGACCTGCTACGCTGAGATATTGAAAACCTGCGAAAGTTGCATTTCTTCAATAGATCTTGCAGCACCCTATTTGCGTGCTTATTGTTAGAGGAGAGCACGCGAATCAACGCTTCATACTTCGGAAATGACGCAAAGCCGTTGGTCCTCCTTGGTGCTTTTCGAAAAGAGTATTTTAATGCCGGTACCGGGTTTCTCTTCTTATTAGATTTGTCATTGATTTAAACTGACGAGCCTAGTAGCGCTAGAGTCGTATGAAGTCACAAAGTTCCACAAATCACGAACTTTGACATTAATCATTGTAAGAAACCGATTGAGGTAAATTATTTATGTTCGTTTTTTTTCATTAAATGTTATTCATTTTTGCACTTAAAAGATGACAACAAGTAAGATTTAAAAAAATCAAAAATGAAATCTTTTTGCTTTATTAAAGAATAAAACAAGAAAATTTTCAGTTTACTTGTTCGATATAAAAGATTTTGGTGTCATATACTTTTCATTACTATAACTTTACATATCATTTACGTAATAATCTCATTCCATAGGCTGGAGTAATCTGACTTTTAATATGAAGTTAATAGCTCAACACTTTTTTTTAATGAAGCTCGACCTTGAAAACCTCCTATCAAAGCAAAATTATTACGTAAATGATATGTAAAGCAAAAGTAATGAAAAGAACATGATACCAAAATCTTTTATATCGAACAAATAATCGGAAAATTTTCTTGTTTTATTCTTTTAAGGCCGCCTATTTTATAAAGCAAAAAGATTTTGTTTTTGAATTTTTTTTAATTCGTGCTTTTTTAAGTTTTAGAATTGAAGAAAAATATAATTTTAAGAGCAAAATAAAGCGTTCGACCCTCACGAAAGACGGTTGCCGTTTGTCTTTGATTCATGGATTTCAGATTGTCTTCTGATCGGCTTTTTCCAAACATTTTTTTTCCCTTTCGTAAAACATAAACATTTCTTTCAAAAATCGCGTTCCTAAAATTCGTGAGCACTACATAACCAGATGGAATAATTGTCGCATATCAAGTGATAGTTATGATTTATTACTTGATATTATTAATCTATCTATAGATAGCTATAAAGTGTTTGTATGTATGTATGTGTTTTTTTATTACTGGGAAACTACAGCACGTAGAAACAAGAGGAAGCTGTCATTTTAAGCGGGATAAAGAGTTACGTGGTGTAGTCATGTTTTTATACCTATTTGATTAACCTTTATAATTTAAAATATATTTTCTTTTTTTCATTTTCTCCAATTGAATAATACAGTAAAACCCCGCTATACGTTGCCCCACTATACGTTGTTTCGCATATACGTCGCCAATCAGTTAAGGAACATGTTTCGTTATAAGTTGTGTCGCTTCGCATATACGTCGTTTGTGAAATACTAAAAGCAAAATTTCAGAAATTCCAATTGCGGTGCATAAATTATAACTATAAGAATAAAATCAACGGAGGAAGCCTTTACTTTGTGAAACTCCATCATAAAAGAATGAGAAGGATAAATTAGTAAATGTTCCACTTTAATTAAAGGAAAAAGCGACCGGTTTCGACTAATATGTAGTCATCATCAGGTACAAAAACAAGAAGCAACACAAATAATACGGAATCGGAGGGGAGTGGAGGAGGGAAAAGTGTAGAGGGGACCAATGAAAGGCAGGGCGAGGGGGGGGGGGGGGGGGGGGGAAGCCGAATAACCCGTTGAAATTCAACGGGCACTTCGGCTAGTACTCTATATATTAATAAAATCAAGATAAATTCACAGTGTATCATATTCTGACTTACAAACATAAATAAAACCAGGAGAATAAGCACTTTTGGTTATTTAATTTCCATAATTTTATCTTTATTTAACTTTAAAGGTGACTGGAAGATAATAGAAATGTAAACGGGGTGTCGCATAACCGAATGAATTGAACATATATAGGGTGACGCAGACAAAAAAGGTTGAGAACTACTGATATAGAGAGAAATGTAGCATGTTTCACGATTTAATTTCTATGAACGTTTTAGCTTTATACAAATGATATACCTTTATTGTCACATAGTTGTTTTAAAACTCAAATCAGATTCGCTGTATGTTACCTTTTAAAGCTTACAAATGATATACCTTTATTGTCACAGAGTTGTTTTAAAACTCAAATCAGATTCGCTGTATGCTGTATGTTACCTTTTAAAACTTTAGTTTACTATGATATGGTCTAAAATATTAATTTCACAGGAATAAGATGTCGATTTTTCACTGTTTCAAGCATGAAAAAATTACAGAAACGACAGGAAATTTTTAAAAATTTCTGCGCCATTTGGCATTCCGAACTCAATATCCCTTCCGGATCCGAACCATAGAATTGAAAAGTTCGACATTCGATGGCACCAACTTGCATCTTCCAATAGGATTCTTCGCTTTTCAAAGCTCCGCCATCCTCCCTCTCTCTCCCGCCACCTGGCGAGAGACGGATGCACTAACCCCAACTGCTTCGCACAATTGAATTCCCACGTCCAGCCCAGGAGTTCTAACCAACGTCTGCATCCCATATCACGGGCCCCCACACCCTCCGTCACCCAACCTCTCTCTCTCTCTTTCATTATAACATCTACTCTGCAGAAACTCCTCCCATGTCCCGCCTGATCCCACTTTTACCAAACACCCTCTGGGAGGACGGCACTAAAGGAATAGAAAGAGAGAATCCTTGCTCCCAGACCGGCAAAACGTGTTGACTTTGCCGCAATTTCCTGCGTCTGCCTCCTCCTCATCTTCTTCCTCCTCCACCCACCAACCTCTCTCTCCCACCTTTCCATCTCTCTCTCTCTCTCTCTCTCTCTTTATCTCTTCCAACCTCTCCTCCACCGAAAGCGACTGACTCAGGTGTGGGACATCCTATATGCCCATCCCTTTTTCCCTCTACGACGAGGAAAGCAGTTTGCGTGAACTCTTTTATTTTGGTCCCCTCTTGCTACCATCTCCCTCCATTTCAACTCCCCCAACAAGACACGCCACTTCCCTTTCTTTTGTCCCCTGGTGGATTCCTTCGATTGTAAGGCGCGCAGCCCGCGGGAACTACTTTCCACTATTACTGCTTCTCTTTCTACCGTCTCCTCTCACGATACTCTCTCTCCCTCTCTCTTGCAATAGACAATTTCCCTACCGGGCACCACTCTCTCATTCGTTTCATCTCTATCTCTCCTCCTCCTTCTACATTCCTATTGCCCTCCTCGTCTTATTCCTTTCAGCACAGGGCAACGTAACCAATTCGGAGAGTACTTTCTTCCTTTCGCGAACAGAAGGACTCCGTGGAAAATCTTTTCGGTTTCCATTCTCCGTTTTGCGAGGTTCGATTCGTGTTCTTTCTGATACGATGCCTTCGAATCGGCGTTCTGAAGGGACGTTAAATGGCTTTTTGCGTCAGTCCATGAGTCCAGCGGTTTCCGCCAAGTATTCTAATTATATTTTTTTTCAAACGCTTATGACATATGTGCCCTTTATAAATGAAATTTATACATCTCTTTGTTATTGAAGTCTTTGGCTTGAGCGAAATATCTCGTCCCAACTAAGGAATTTCACCGTGGTAGTTTTTCGACGAATGTATATAGCCACAAAATAATTTTCTAATTGTCTAAAAAAAAAGTCGCTTTCTTTGGCCATTTTCGTGGGTTGAGTTATCGGTTTCATTTATGTTTTCCATTTCTTAGCAAGCTTCATCATACTGTCAAAATTCGTTACTATATCCGTAATTATATCTCGCCAATAAAGGTAAAATTAAATTTCTCGCCCTGTCTTAAATTTTAATTGAATTTATATAGTTCAATTGGTAAATATTTTGATTTTTGTTCACTTTTCCATGGAAATCACAGTGGAGCATTCGGGCCAGATGTGATATTAACCGATTGCGGTGTATATAATTATAAAAACGAACCGCAGGAAATATATTTCCGAAAATCCCCTTGCGAACACATTTGTTTATATTTTAAATCAATTTTGGATCAACGCAAACTCCAATTTAAAAAAAATCACCATTAAAATGCACCGAGAAATAATTTCCATTTATTTTCCCATCATTTTCATATAATTGTTCTCCACATAAATCCAAAAATTTTAACATATGAGAATAAATAGCACCAGTTTTTATTCATTGGTCCAAAAAATATTCCGGTCACGTCCTACTTCTACATAGTTTTTCCAATTAGTGTCTCAAGTTTTGAAAAGCATGAAGAGACGCACATGTGTTAACTGAGAGAGAGAGAGAGAGAGAGAAAGAGAGTGTGAGAGGCCACTATCTTGATAGAGAGATAGAAAGATAAAGGACGTTATAAAGAGGTTAACATGTGTAAAACGCCAGAGAGAACGGCTTTCAGGATAAGGAGAGAATTAAAATGAGAGGGAGGAATGAGGGTGGAAATGGAAAGAGGGCAAAAGAGAAACGATCGAACCCGGTCCGTAAGGCAGCTTCGTAAGATCTGAAAGTACGTGATTGGACTAATAGGCGAGGGATAGCCAGTCGCCTATACGAAGAGGCCAAATTGTTCGGAAGTCTTGCGAGACTCTTCAGCAAGGAACGGAAAAGAGGACAAGTGGCTCGGGCGTTGTTTGCCCGTTGTCTGAAGATGGGAGAGGTCGAGGCGTGAGATAGAGAGAGAGAGAGGTAAAAAGAGAGGGAGGGGAGATGCACAGCCGGAGGATTATATCGCTCAGCTCAACATCTGGTCTGGTAGATTCTTGCTTGGGAATTTTATGCAGCTTTGAATCTTAATTCTGCTGGCAGCCTTCGGCAAAATGGATTTTTATTTATAGATGATGATGGGAGAATGAAGAAAGGAAGGTGAATGAAAAACTCCTCGCCAAGTTCGTTGGGCTCTTTGAAAATTAACGTTTGTTATTTAGGAGGAGGTAAGATAGAAATTTTAAAAACTGAAACTCGCTTGCTCGTGGGAAGCGGTTTTCGGCAAATGCATTTTTATTACTGAGTACGAGGTTTTTTTTGTGAGTGGAATTAATTTAATGCTATCCTCGTTAGATGTATAAAAGAATCATTTCTTTGTCGTTTAACTCGGCCTTGGTAGACGGGGAGGGGGGTTAGAGTATCTGCATACGGATTCGAAGGTCGTGGGTTCCAATCCCGCGTAAGGCATGGATGTTTGCATTCGTAAGAATGGACACTATTGTCTAAATATCGCCCTCAATAAAGACGGATTATAATAATGGCTCCGATTGAGAAAATTGGAATGATAATGAAAAATGTTTTATTATAAATGAAAAACGATGATCATTTTGCCATCCGAATGTGAATCCGTGATTCCTTACAGAATTTCGTCACGGTAGAGGTGACAATTTACAATCTTCGTGAATGATTTATTTCATTTTTAATTTCGTAATATTTATTAACTAAATGAAAACCCCGTCCGATGTTATATATTCAACAGCAAGCATTAGTAAGAAGTAATATTATTAGATAAATAATACCTTAAACAGGAAGTTGTTTATATCAACAAAACCGCGTTTAAGCAGGATACATCTTGTTACAAATTTCAAATTCTCTCCCGCAGACTTTTATCGTGTATTAATAGAGAGGTAGCCAATACATACTAAGCTTTTCTACTTCGTGAAATTTCACTAGTAAAAATATTTTAACGAAAATGTTATAAGGAAAACTCCATGAGGTGAATCTGGCGGAACCGCATTTTCGATGAAAGGATGAAAGAAGCGATTTTCTCAGTCGGCACACGGGTGCCATTCCTCCCAAGCGTAAATTTCTTTCACACCGCGCGAGTACGCTCTCTCTCTCCTCTCTCAATTATGTTTTGTGTGTGTTTGTGAGTGTGTTGTACGCTGTTGGCTCTCCCTATCTCTCGCTGAAGAACAGTCGTCCGCGAGCTCGAAAAATCGTAATGCAGCTGGTGCGTTGAGTTACGTCACGTTTACCCCGAATGCGCCCGCTGAATAACAACAACTTTTGCGCTGCAGTTGCATTAAATTCAGTCATGGGATGGAAAGAGTAATGGCGGAGTGCGTTTTCTTTTTTTTTTCTCGACGAGATAGGCGTGCGGAACGGTTGGTAGGATGGATTATTTTTTGTTTGGTGAGCTCTTAAAAATGATTTTTCGCTTTATAAAATAATACGGTTGATTACTTTGCGATCAATTAAGAGGTGAAAAAAATAAAACAAAATTACGGGAGCATATGGTAACTCTTACAATAAATATTATTTTTTAAATTTTCTTTCGAATTGTTGAAACAGGTAATTTTATAATTATTAAAAAAAATATTAAGATTTTTACGATTCGAAATAATGAAATATAAAAGTTTTCACGCAGGGAATTTTAGTCTATCGTCGTTCTTTGCAAATTAAGTGGCACTTTCATCCAGTTTTCTTTTGCAAAAATTTAATCGTCAGATTTTTTCTCTTGCGTTTAGTGTCGTTAAATGTTAGTTATTTCACGAGTTTGGCGCTCCATAACATCTAAGGAACACCTGCCTACCTAAGCACTTGCAACTTCTATCCGGGCACCGTCACGTAAAATTGTATCTTTTCCTACCGCTGTGTGCTTGCGATAACATAACAAAGTACGCCACGAATTAACTGAAACGCATTTAACGCGTGCGTGGCATTCTGAAAATATGTTTCGTGTCAATTAAAAATTATGCTTAATAATAAAAAATGGACTTTTGTGGAATTTCCTGTACTTTTCGTTTAAAGAAATTATAACGTATGTTTTAAAAAAGAACGATATGCAGAGAAATAACCCGAAGTTAATTAATCACAGATGCATTTAGGGAAGCTTACGATGGTGTTTTGTAGAACTGTATCATTCATAATTATCTCAACTTTTCGAAATTGTGAACGTTGTACATTTTTTAATTAATTCAACCACGTTCTCTCGTTAATTTTTTGAGTCCCCTGGAATTGTGGAAATCTTTTGGCTTTAAGTGCTAATTCGCCAATTCACAAAAAATATCCGATATTTTCCTTCTCCGATGCACAAAGTTTTCATCCCGTGCTTTAAACAAACATTGAAAATCGGCAAATTATTTTAATGTAAATAAATGAGATATATAACTACAAATAATCAGCTTAATCATACTGAGCTATTAATGCATCTTAACATAGTAATGTTCGTATTTATTGGACATGAATAAATATATATATATATATATATATATATATATATATATATATATATATATATATATGGAAGACAAAGAAAAATCTGAGCCAGTTATTCTATATTCAAATTTTTTAAATTAATATATATCACAAAAAATTATGCTGATTTTAACTCGATGATAATTTTATCATAGATCTTACACATATTTTGATTAGCGACCTTCGCAAAGCTGAGATTACTTCCACGTACTCTTTTAAGAGATATCATTGACGTTGGACATGCATTACTCAGAGAGAAAACAGCGAACTTAAAACAGTGATAGTGATATGATATTTCTTTTCAAAATCGTATGTTAGTTGAGTAGAAAGTCTATCATTTAAAAATAAGAAAACAAATTTTAGATAAGTAGTTTTGTGAATGTTTTTTTCACCGTTTGTTAGGAGAAATTAAAGTTCTTTTTATAATCAAAATGATTTACATTTTAATATATACCTTTATACCATTTATGCTAAGCAACTCATTGTGTCTCTGAATTAACGGTAGATGGCAGGAGTCTCGTAATTGCTTTTATAAGTTAAACATTTGTGTTTAACTCGATTTGGAAAAAAAAATTTGCGAGTGGAAATTGTGCCTCTCCGAAGAATTTGTTTTAATTTGAAAAAGTTCTTTACTCAGTTTTCTGCGCAGAGTTCTTCAGAAGAAGAAAATTATTTAATTCTAGAATGTAATACCCAAAGAAATTGAGTGCGGAAAGTACTATAATTAAACATTAATCAACTCGGTTTATATTTTGGGGGGAGTCGTGGCGTAGTGGTGCGGGCGCTGGCCTGCTACGCTTAGCAAACTCGGTGCGAACCGGGTTGCCCCCCCATTTGCGTGTTTAGAGGAGAACACGCAAATCAGCGCCCCGTCCTTCGGAAGGGACGTAAAGCCGTTGGACCCCTTGGTGTTTCTCGTTAAGAGTAGGCTAATGCCGGCACCGGGTTTCACTCCTCCCTTGCTTTGTGATTTAGACTGAGAAGCCTTCTAGCGCTGGAGTCGTTTGAAGTCACAAGGTCCCCCCAATTGGTGGTTTATATTTTATTATCAATGATAAATACTTGCAAATATTTAAGGCGCATATTAAGTTTATATCATTTATCTTAAAATCAGCTCAGTAATGAATGCTACTTACTGCTCCTTTGTACATAAACATGTCATTTGCAGATTTTGAAAGTTTTAACTTGTAACGGAACGTCGATTATCATAAAAAAAGCATTGAATTAACTCCTTCCTTAACTCTGCAAAGTGATCTTCAGAAACCCTTACCTTTGTTCCATGAAACTTCTTAATGTGTGATATTTCGAGATATAAAACATTGGCTCTTAATGTCTGGCGCACCTTTGACTTTCTGGGTTGAAGTAATATTTTTTCCCGCGCTCTTAATTTTTCTTGACTTTTCTGCACTATGAAGCTTTCCTACCAAAAAGCTCCGTTCCCTTTCCATTGCAAACGTTGTTCGTTTAAGGTCGTGGCATTTGTGACGCAGACCGGTCAACTCTAATGGGGTGAGGTGACGAGGGGGAGAGAGAAAATGTCAAATGACCGATGGTTCCACGCATGGAAAAAGCGGAAATGTGTTTTTCGGTCGCATAAATCAAATCGCTAAAATTTATATAGGACGGATTATAAAGAAAATGTACGTATGTATGTATACAATTTGCTTCTCGTCTTTGTCATTCTGTTTCTCTCAAAACAAAAATATTTTTGCTAACGTGTATACACGTTTACGGAATGATTTCAATTAACTACGATATGCTCTCGGTATTCGCGCTGAATTGCAGACATTAGTGGTCCGAGTTCAAATTCCAAAAGCGTTTCGTTCATCTGTTTAAATAACATCCGAATGGGTATATATTATTTTTTATTTGCATCTTAAATTTGCTAATAGATATCGTGCAAACTAAGGACGCGTTAAATAACGCCTAAAAGGATAAAAATTCATTTTCAAATTTGCCTCGAATTGGCTCAATAAATCTATTTTGAAAGAGAAATCTTTATTTTCTGAGTTGAAAATTTTTCTTCTTCAAGGCCAAACGCATTGTTGCTTATTTAGCGAAATTGCGTTCATTAAATTGCATTAAATGGAAAAGGAGAAAAAATTGTATATTTGCTGACAATAGGGTTTTTGCTAAAGAATATTCGGCATACTTTAAACCATTACAAAGTGAAATGAAATTATGGTCATACTGCAACCGATGTATTGTCTCCCATAATGCTAAAAGCAAAAACGTGCTAATTTTATCTGTCAGTGGACATTCAGCTTTTTGTTTTATTAGGTATCTGGAAAATTATTTTTGAATTGGATATTTCTCAACGGTCTCAGAATTTCACAATGATTGGATTTTCCAAGCAGTTCGTAGATTTTCCGCTAGGTAGCTTCAAATTCGGAAAATTCAAAACTTTGATATGGTATTGTAGCAGTACTAATGGAGCTAGAGGGGTGAAGTGCAAATTTGAAATCCAACGGTGCTACTTCTCCGAATGGGGATGCAATCCAGAACTGAATTTTTTTTTAAAAAACCTGCTTCGAGTTTTTATTTAGCATGGTTATCTTACTTATTTATTATTAAGTATGTATTTATTAACTATAACTGCAGTTGGATTTTTTTTTTGTGTTTATTAACCTGTCATGAGGGTTAAAACAAAGGAAATTAAAAGAAAAAACTTTAATAATTCACTTTATTTCTTAGTGAAATGTAAACTACAGGAATGTAAAGTGGGGGGTCATTCGACTCTATAACTTAATGCTGTCTCATAGACCACAGTCGTAGTAATAAATAATTAAGTTACAAACACACACGCAGAAATTAGGCATATAGTTTCCGTGATCTTTATGTCCTTTTTCCGATGTAACGTTATACCCGCGCCTGCACTCAGAGCACCACCGACGGCATAAGATCCAGGGTCATTATGGACTCATACTTTCAGGATTTACTCGGCCTTACCCTTTCAAATATTTATCTTCTCACCCTCTACATTGGTGTCGTGGGTTTGATTCAGGGAGCTTTATTTTTTCCATTTGATTAACACGTGGATGACTAGCACATTAAATATTTGCATATTAAAATTACACAACTTTTATAAGTCCGTGACTACTTTTTCTTTCTAGAGCATTCAGTTATGTGGATTTTTTATGTATTGTTTGCTTTTTAGTGCATATTAAAGATCATTTCTTTGATTTTATTTTAACGTAATACCTAGTTCACGCATATATGCGTCATATTTGACGGGCAATTACGCTAGTATATATGGAATAGGAAAGGTAAAATATGGAGGGCAACTAGGTGCTGAAAGAAACCCAGTGAACACTTATCAAAAGAAGAGCCGCTGGGGTGTCAGAGGGACACATTTACACACCTAAATAGAAGCTTTCGTCAGCACAAGATAGAGACAACTCACTCAACAAATATATATATATATATATATATATGGCTTCGGAATCTCTCTCGAACTTTTCCCGTTGGCCTTCTCCTCTCTCGCCTTTCGAGGAGTAATCCCTCACCTACGAGCTAAAGGTAAACTACTTTCTGCCAAAAAAACACACAGAAACACACACACACACACATATATATAGTTTTCAATTTGGTTGTACGTGCGTGTTATTTATTTATAATGGCAACAAAACTGGTTCCGCTAGTCGATAAATATCAACACAATCTCGTAATTAAATCAGATCAATTTGTTCCACACACACTGGGGTGTGTACAAATCCTAATGGAAAACTTTTGAGTTTAAATTTTAACGGAGTCAGCTACCTTAAAAAAAAATACCCCAAATTTTTTATGACAAGTCCACGCCGTTAAAAATCCATATTCTCGAAAATAACACCTGGAGGATAATTAAATGCAAATACATGAATCCGGGCTCGCTATCCGTTCCGGCAAAATTTTAATTACTCCTTGAAATGAGACAACCCGTTTTGCAAAACGAGGAGGGCGGGGCCTTCTTTTTTTTTTTGTTTCAACGTCGACGATTAGATAGCCGCGGGAAAAAATCTTTTAAAAAAAAAACAAAGGAAAACGTAACGAAGGATAATTTTCTTTTTTTTCCCGACGAAGCGGAAATTTTCATAAACAGGATTTTTTCATTAATTGCACGCGTAGACATTGTTCGTCGTGGAGTCACCCCGCCATAGTCCAGTCAAGGTTAAAACAGTGTTCCCGGAATTTCGCTGCGCCGGTTCCCTCGTTAAAACGGAGCTTGTGTTTTTTAAACGGCTAATTCATTTCCATCATAACCTTAGGGGCACAAAAAGGTTTTTTCGGCCTCCTTTAGCGAACGCATAAAAGAAATGAGATTTTTAAAGGGGACGTATCGTAATATAAGGGGGTTCTTTAACCTCCGCTCCGTATCCGTTGCGCCAAGGTTTTTTTGTGTCTTGCAATAAAAGATGACTTCTGTGAATTAAAAAATGTAAGAGACTTCATGATGTTCCTCATTTTTACACGACACAAGATATGTTCTCCATTTCACCATCTATTACTTAATTCAAATAGACGGTTTTCAATGATGTTTTGGTGAAGGAAACTTATGATTACATTGTGAAATCCTGCAGTATCTCAGCTCTCTTTGCACCATAACAATCGTGCTTTTTAATACCAAATATTCGTATTATACGTAATATCTTGCACTGTACATTTGTAGCATAGATATCATAATCATTTCATATTATTTTTTAAAGTATGTTTTAAGAAAGATCTTTCTGTGTTCGGTAGTATTTTCATATAACCTTTAATTTCGCTAGGAATCCTTTAAATATCGAAATTCTGCAGAAAAAAACTGTTTGAAAACATTGTTATAATGTTATCTTTTATGTCTACATTTAAATTTAGTACAAAATTTAAAATCACGATTAATGTTTTACCCTTTTAGAGTTAATTTCTAGGTGTGTCATTTCTATGTCGCTCTCTCAAGCAAAAGCTATTCGTTATCGTGAGACTCGAGAACGCATTTCTATATAAGTCACGATCTCTAATTATTGACCAATTCACGGATTTTGGTGGAACGGTTCGTACGATTAAAGGTTTCAGAATTCCCTCTCCGGCGTTGTTATGGTTATTTTGCCGCGACTAGGTCACCAAGGCGTCGTCTGAGTAAACGCATAGAGCTCCATAAGTAGGTGAGGTCGCCTATTAAGGTGGGATCGACTTTCTAAAACGGAGCATCATTATCCAACTGCAAATCCACGAACTAATGGACTAGACAAGGACGTGGGCCATTGCGATTACCGTGTAACGCAATTACAGAGGAAGTGAATGAAACCGACGTGGAAGTATTCCTTTGGCATGGCAAGAATAAATTAGATGAAATCTTACGCGCTGATGATCATATCTCTGCTAAAAGCCCGTAATTTACATATATCATAAAAAAAATTACTGCTTTGGCCTCTGGCTACTGTAGATGAAAAAATAATAATAACATCATTCTCCATAGCGTGTATTCGTCTTATATAAATTGTATAAGTAAAATTAACACATACGGTAATTAGTAAATCAAGTACAAGCAGCGTCCGCATAAAGTATGTCATGTTAACGTACATCGGCTGTTACGTACATCGTACTCAGGAGTACATTGTTCGGTATAATGTAATTGTATAATGTTGCTACGCGACCTTCACCTTGACTCCTTGGATTTTACTTATGATTTTAAATTTTAAACAATTTGAGTGAAAATTTCAATAATAATTGGTGATAAAGATATAAAAAACGGCAACTCCTCGAACAACTCCCGAATCACCGTCCCTCCTGAATCTACGGTTAAACAGCCTCTTTTCCACGTAAAGATTCTTCTCTGTCATAAAAACCGCAGTAAGCCTGTAGAAAATGATTTCATATTATAAATTATTTTTTAAATCAGCATGTATACATTCTGTGATGTTTCTGTGCTTTAACCTATTGATTACCTGTTTATATTTCATATTTTCCGCTTTATAATAATGCAGTGGTACAATATTCCAACAAAATATTTGGTAAAAAATTCATAGACTTGTACGGGAACGCATCTACATTTACAACATCTGTTTTGATGGTAAATCGCCGTCCGCTTAACTACGCGTTTTCGAGAAAGCCAATTCATTGAGCGCACGCTGCATGTACTTGTACTTGATTGATTTAATCCTTTAATCGAGAAATATGTCGCTAAAAAAAATTACCGAAATTAAAAAATTGAACGCCATCAATGAAAAAAAATTCAGATCACCGTCACACAGTAAGAAATATTGGCGGAGCTAAAATTTTCAACACATAAATTCGTTTTGCGTGAGGAGCTATAGGAGCTAAAGAAAAAAGTCGACGTCAAACTTTAAGTTTGTGAATGAGTTTATAGAAAAAATATTGAATTTCTTTTATTTGTTTCTCCCTCCAGGAAACGGATGGGTGGCTTGGAAAAATGATTCCACCGGCCCTGACCGACACGTCGAGATGATCTTCGAGTTTGACCAAGTGCGTAACTTCTCCGCCGTGCACCTCTACACAAACAATTATTTCAGCAAAGACGTTCAGGTGAGTGTTTTTAAAATTTCATTTAACTTGGTTAGTAATTTTTTGCCGGTCTTGGTTAGAGGGGAAGTTAGCGTGTATAGGTCCCAATGCTAGGGTTGCGGTTTCGAAATCTGCCGAGAGCATGGTCGTATGTGTTCGTCTTTTTCGTAGTTATTACGCTTTGTAAAAGGCCGTAAATTGCCGTTTATGAGTTTCTGAGAAATAAAAAAATAACTAATTAGCAAACTGATACTGCAGGTTTGGTCTCTGTTGCATTTAATCTTTTGTCGCTTAAAAGCTAGTCCAAATTCAGGTCTTGTATGCATTAAATATTTTGTTCTTCGTTCATTCAAAATCATCGCTAAAATCTTTTTGTGTAAAACTGTCACGTTGCCTTGATGGTACCTGATGCCAACTTGCAGCTCTGCATGCTTAATTTATATATATTAAATAAAGTGTGCCCGTGTGTGCCCTCTCGTAACTCGAGGATGTCTGGTCCAGTAACGACAGAACTTTCACCTTTTCATCAGCGGTGACTAATATGATAAATAAAAAAGAACGGCGTTTTTTACATGAAAAACAAAAGATTAAAATTTGTAAAATCAGTTATATTGTTCAAGAACGGACATTCCTTTCATTAGGGTTATATTTTACAGGAATGGTGAATGAGGATATTATAAGTCCAAGTGATCGTAACAAAATATAAGGACTAGGCAATTCGTCTTTGTGGTATCATCCATTTTAAATTAATTAAGCCTTATGGTGCATTTTTAATGCTTATAGATTCATTTGACCGTGAATTTTTAAGAACTCGTTCATTCACATTCTCAGTTTTTAAAAAAAAAAAACGATCTTACAACAGCCCTTAAGCACGGATTTTTCTGTTGCGCGCTCTGCAGATCTTGAATACCTCACGCGTCCTCATTATTCATTTTGGCTTTTGTACAAAATTTAACATAAATTCATATATGCGCCTGCATTTTTTATGTTCATTCCGTGAACATCCGCGGCGAAAATATTTAACGAGGGCAATAATCTCCGTGTCTCTTCCCCTGTCCTCGCCACGTGTATGACGCTTCCTTTACATTCCGCATTTAATCCTTTTCCGCCCGCATCTCTCTCTCCCTAACCCTGCAAACTCGCATGTGCTCTCCTCTCTCCCTACTTCTCCAAAATTCCCACTTGCAAGATTCCAACGTCCTCTTTACCCTTCAGCTCCGCTTCCTCCTACTTCAAAACCCCCCTCTTCTCTACCTTTTATCTCTTCCCACACCAACCCACCCCCCTCTTCACCCCTTTTATTTCGGATTCCTCCCCCTTTTTACGTATTTTCCGCCCATTTTTATCCCCGACCTTTTCATCTCTACTTCCCCTCCGTCACCTCGGATTCTCCCCCTCCCCCCCTCCCTCTCTCATCTCTTCCCCCTACCGCCATCCCTCCTCATCTTCTACTTACGTGTCTCGCTGCTATTCTGCGCCATATCGCCATCTCTCTCTCTTTCTGTTCCCTTATCCAGTTCTCTCTCTCTCTCAGTCCCGATTCTCTTTTCGCACCCTACAAAGTATTCCCTCTTCAACCCTATGCGAAAACCTCTTCACATCACCCCACTCCCTCATTAATCCCCTTTCCCTTTTTTCATCCCCTCCACTCTACACCCTCTTCTTTCCCCTCCCCCACTTTTACGAGATGCTCACTTCTCTCTCTCCTGATCCAACTCCTCCATCCTCAAATCTTTCCCTCTAAGAATTTATAACTGCACAGTCTCTCAGTCTTTCCGACCCCATCCACTCCTCACACCATCTCTCTTTCCCTCTATCTCTCTCTCTCTCTCTCTCTCTCTAGTTCCATCTCCCTCTCTGCGTCTGGAAAATTATGAGCAGACGTACAATAAATCACCACTCTTTAATCCCTCAAAAGAATCCCTTAGAAGGCCAACTCCCAACCTCTCCATCCTTTAAAAACCCTTCTAAAGGTTTAGTATCCCTCTCCCTCCCCTCCTCCTTTATTCCCCCTCCCACTCTACTCTCTCTCTGTCTTTCTATCTCTATTTCTCTCTCTTCCTCTCCCTTTTTATCTCCTCTTTCCTCCCTCCATCCTTCCTCGTAGCCGTGGAAAATTTAACGCCGTTGTCGACATACTTTCATAGGTTCGAGTTGATGAATGCATGTTCAATTCCCTCGCATGGAAATGAGACGTCGTAATTCACGCCCTGAATAAATGAAGCGCGAAGTTGGGAGTGTGGGGGAGAAGATATTTTCGTTCCTCTCGCCTAATTCGACTGAGTCGGGCTAGGGACATCTTCACGTGTCCGACTTCGTTTTATCTATATCTTGATCGGTGAAATGTGTTCGGCGCGCGTGTTTTTTTGCTCCATGTTAAAAAAAAGCTGTTATCATAAAAAACGATGGAATGGTAAACGTTAATAGATGGCTCTTGTGTTTTTCTTCCAATATAATCTCGGTATATTTTCTTTGAACCGCCTTTCACTCGATCCATCCTCGTACGTTCTTTTTCTCGTGAGTATGGTGGCAAGCAATAATACAAAAGGAATGTTTTTTTTTCCGTATTCTAACAGATACGCAACACTCTTTGCCCCAGCGTAGCAAACGGAAAGGAGAGAAATTCACTCGAGTTGTTTGTTGAACGTCTACGGGAAACATTTGATGGTGGAGATTCAAAAGGGGCATGCAATTACACGATGGAATGCAGGCAGTGCTGGCTACTGCAAATAGTTCATTACTCTTAATTAATCAAATTCGTTCCGTGTGCTTGTTTTGTGAATTACGAAACCGTTGTTGTATAAAGTTTCTGAATTAACTTGAAGAAAGGATTTCAAAAGCAAAGTTCTGCAGAAAATTTACCTTATATGTTTTATTGTTCTGATGAAAAAATACATCATATAAGGTGATTTTACAGAAGGGAATTAAACTTACTGACGGTTTCAAGCATAAATTTTAAAAACTCCAGTTTTGTTTACTACAAACTGTTAACTGAAATACGTTTTCACTATGAGATTTATTGACTAGAGTTCTTTTTTATCATTAATTAATAATTCTCGGTAAGCTTTCTTCATAATTTTCTGAATATTAAATTCCTGGACTATGATATTCAATTAACATCTTGAAAACTTCGTATTTTTTCAAAGCGGTACATCAAATTAAATGGAGATGCATAATTCATTTCCAAATTTAATAAAGGAGCAGATTATGAATTCTGTATTCTTTTTTCTAGAAGTTAAAAATATTGAGGTTGGTGGAAACCAGTATGGATTTCGTGCTATGTTATTGCTTAACTTTCCTTAGAATAAACTGCAAAAAAAACTCATTTTTTCAAATTCTACTAAATTTCTCTTTAGTTCAATATAATTACTCATGAATTTTCCCATAAAAGTTTTACAATATGCATTTAAAATATATTCCAACAATTCAGAGACTTATGAAAAGTATTTGCGCTCAATTTCTTCTGCAATATTTTTTCGAAAATTCCTCTTAGCATGCATTTTAGATGTGTGTAAATTGCTTACATTCATCATGTTACGATGATAAAAAGCCTTCAAACCAGTTGGTATTCGCGTAAAAAGTTTTCCAGGAGCTTTAATTTTTCTATTATTATTCTCGAAGTGAGATAATCTGTAATAACTTCTATATGCAATGACTTTCCTTAGCTATGAGGATTCAGTCTATAGCGTGCATATATAATATAATATAATTTATTTGCAATGACAGACCGTGAAAAAACTTAGATTTAACGCATCCATGGTGTATACGTTTTTTTGCAAAGGTTTTTATATTCTTTTACAAAAGAGTATTACAAATGCTCTTTCCTCATACATCAGGGGTGGACAAACTACGGCCCGCGGGCCACATCTGGCCCGCGACAGCACCTTATGTGGTCCGCGATGCCTTTATAAAAGAGAACCGTGAAATGTGAAACAGTAAATTTCACATTTGATGGTTAAAATTATGGACGGAAAACCTTATATAGCCAAGCTATTTTGTTAAAATGTATTAATAATTGATTTTCACTAATAGGAGCCTTCGAATCCTCTCAAATAACTTCCTATATGAGATCTAATGTGGCCCACGTAACCACCCACAACTACCAATATAAAAAGTTTGTCCACCCCTGTACATACATGGACCTAACCGAAAACACCCTGTTATAGGCTGAAGGCCTCTTCAGGTTGCTAAGTTTCATACATTGTTGTTAACCTTGTGGTAGTTGGGTTATTTTGTTTTCTCCAGGGATGACTTATGCCTGGAATTCGCCCTAAGAAATAAGTGAACCCCTGCAAAACGTTCCATAGGCAGCCGAATTTACGATGTTATCACATCAAAAATAGATAGATAAATAACAGATAAAAAAAATAAAAAAATGTTTATAACAGTGATAAATAAGTAAATCTTTGAGTTTATATAAAGGTAAAAAGCAATCGAGTTCACTGTGTCTTCTTACGACGGATCTTATTCCTTTCGGCTGATGCAGGGGCCATTCTGGTTGGGGACCAGGTGCTGGGGTATGGGTATTAAGGTTTTGGTAGGGGTTATGGTGTATTACTACACTCTTTGAATACTTTGAATACTTTAATTGCTTCAGTTTTGTAAGCATGGTACTTATTTTTACGTAGTTTTAAATGTTTCCTTAATAACCAAAATACCAATATGAATTACTTAACAAATATTTTTATTAATGATTTAGATTTTATTGTTGATTTAACAAGTGGCACTACAGTCCGATGTTTCGTTTAGGGCAGGGGTCGGCAACCTTTCACAAGTGGCGTGCCAAAATCACGTGCCAGTAAAAAATTTTAATTTAATTAAATGATAATATTTTTATTATTTGATACCCCGGTTTACTTTTTAAAAAAAGGATCACATTGTAAACGGTATGCATTTGAACCAATCCTTCTGAATATCCGTATTTTATGTCCATTAGTCGCAAAGGCGGCGAGAAAGAACACGAGACGGCAGGCACATGACTATGAGAGAAGAGTGCTACAGAATTAGAATACATAAGCAGACTTTAGAGGTGAATAATTACTCTTGCTATTAAATACAACTTTAGTTCACTAAATTTTCAAAGATCTTTAATTGTACCACATACTTGTAATAAACACATAAAATATTTTTTTTTTCTTTCGCGTGACATTCAAAACCACCTCGCGTGCCATAGGTTGCCGACCCCTGGTTTAGGGTTAGCAAACAGTTTCTAACTCGAGGAAACCTTCGCTTAACAGTGAAGCAGAAATAGTAACACACACAGATGCACGGTGAAAGCCGAAATCTGACGAATTAATCGGTTGAGTGAAAGAAGATAACACTGCTCGAGTGGCAGGTGAATTGCGTGCGACTGTTGGCGAATCTGTGTAAACGTTTGCGAATTTAGTCAACCTTTAAGATCAAAGGGTTTACTCAAAAACAGCGATAAATCAAAGCGCCAGAGTGTTCTGTGCAAGGGAATGCGCAGACCACAATTATTTTTTGTAGGTATTTCTTTATGATCAAGAAAATACTTTTAAAAAAAGATCTCGTTAACGACGCCGGCACGTGTCGGTCAGCGTTCGTCAAAAAAAAAAAAAAGACGCACCAATGTCCTTCCTAGAAACATCAAGGAAGAGAGAGAGAGAGACCTCCGACCTTAGTTTGGTTAGCAAGCACGGAACACCGTTTAATCTCACCTACCGCCGCACACCGGAAATGAGAATGGTTATTTACCTCCGTCCCGTGGGATAGCGACTACCTTCCTCCTCCTGCTCTCTCCCTCTCTAGCACTCCACCGCCTCCGCTAACGATTTACGCAAGAGGTCAGTCCAAGTGGCGGCTACATCTCTCTCACTTTGAGTTTACCTTCGACGCCCGGACTATCCCGTTCCAAATCCTGAATCGAATTGTCCCTTCCTCCAATCCAACTCTAAATAAACCTGTCTCCCTAAATTTCCTCTCCTCTGTGGATCTCTATCTACAATCTCTCTATCCCCCCCTCTCTCTCTCTCTCTCTCTCTCTCTCTCTCTCTCTCTCTCTCTCAATCACTCTTCGCTCCTCTTTCTCTCCCTCTTTCTATTTCTCCCTCTCTCCTTTCTTCCCTCTATCTTTTTCTCTCTCCCTCTCTCTTCCTCTCTTACTTTCTCTCCCTTCTCTCTCCCTCTGTCTCTCCCTTCCTCTCCCTTCCTCTCTCCCTTCCTCTGTCTTCCTTCCTCTCCCTTCCTCTCTCTCCCTTTCTCGCTCTCTCTCTCCCTTCCTCTCCCTCACATTCACTTCATCTCTCTCCCTTCCTCTCTTCCTTCTCTGTCTCCCTTCTCCCTTCCTCTCTCTCCCTTCTCTCTCTCCCTTCTCTCTCTCCCTTCTCTCTCTCCCTTTCTCTCTCTCTCCCTTCCTTTCTCTCTCTCCCTCTCCCTTCCTCTCTCTCCCTCTCCCTTCCTCTCTCTCTCCCTTCCTCTCTCCCCTTCCTCTCTCTCTCCCTTCCTCTCTCTCCCTTCCTCTTTCACTTCATCTCTATCCCTTCCTCTAGCTCTCCCTTTCTCTCTCTTCCTTTCTTTCTCTCCCTCTCTCTCCCTTCCTCTCTCTTCCTTCCTCTCTCTCCCTTCTCTATCTCCCTTTTCCTTCCTCTCTCCCTTCCTCTCTCTCCATTCCTCTCTCTCTCCCTTCCTCTATCTCCCTTCCCCTCTCTCCCTTCTCTCTCTCTCCCTCTCTCCCTCTCTCTCCCTTCCTCTCTCTCTTCCTCTCTCTCCCTTTCTGGCTCCCTCTCTCCCTTCCTCTCTCTCTCCCTTACTCTCTCTCCCTTCTCTCTCTCCCTTCTCTCTCTCCCTTTGTCTTCCTTCCTCTCTCTCCCTTCTCTATCTCCCTTCTCTTTTCCTTCCTCTCTCTCCCTTCTCTATCTCCTCTCTTCCTCTCCCTTTTGTCTTCCTTTCCCTCTCTTCCTCTCTCTTCCTCTCCCTTCCCCTCTCTCACCCTCTCTCTCTTCATCTCTCTCCCTTCCTCTATCTTCCTCATTCTCCCTCTCCTTCTCAACCTCCCTCTATTATACAAACCCCTCACACTTAACGTCATTTAAACTTTCCCGTTGACCCCGTTTACCCAGTTCCGCAAATAGTTTACCCTATTAGGAAATGAAGGAAGACAAGGAGAAAAATAGAGGCGAAGCTTTCGTCCCCTGTGAAGGGGTAGAGAGACGGTTCTTTTCATCTACGTACATGGTATAGGCCAATCCTGCGATGTGGAGGCGAGGCACTTCAACTGTTACCGAAAAACACCTACTACACGATCGATCTTGTTTTTTTTTCTTTTATTTTGCATTTTTAGCTCCCCCTCCCCTCTCACTCGACAAATTTTTCGAAAATCTTCCGCGTTAAAAGCGAGTTGTTTTTTTTGATAGTCACTTTCGAAAATTCTCGTTTTTTTTATTAAAGTTATTTTTCATTAGTTTTCTCGTTCATCGCTGAAATTTTCGCGTTTTTTTTTAAGGAACGACGCGAGATTTGCTGAAAATGAAAAGGCCCGACCTCGCGAAATTAGGTTTGGAGATTCGGTATGCAATTTTTTTCCTTTTTTACGGAAACTAATTATGAAGGAATCCTTGTGTGCGTGTGTTTTGCGAGACCATGGATGCTTGAGCGAGCTTTTCTGATCAAGCGGATAAAAAAAACGACGCTCGCAGATAACGGATCTGCGGAATTCTCTCAGACACTTCGAATATCGCGCGTCTATTTTTTTTATAACTAGTATCAGGAATGACAAACATGGGGAACATATCAAAGGAGTGATATCTCCCATACCGTTTCGGAGCGCTTGCTTTTTTTATTTTTTCGTTATTCTTTTTTTTTTTACCTCGTCCGCGAAAAATAATAGCGCTTTACGCCGTCACGTACCTTTCTCTTTTTATGGGAACAGGGTGTTGATTTTTTTCCCCTCAAACATTGCGTCCCGAATTTTTTCCCGAGTCGGCATTTTTAAGCGAAATCGATAAAAACAAATTAGCTTTAGATGGCGGAGCGAATAATATTCTATCAAAATGGTGCCTGCGGGAGAGATTCTTATCGCATGATGAGGAAATTTGCTCCGACAATTTCGTTTGCCGGGTTTAACCTTGCGGCGCGATACCGTACCGTGGAGCACAGATGCATGGAAATTGTGTGCCTGTATGATCCATTAGACTTCGCTCCTGAATGGGAAGTAAGGTAGTTAAGGGAAATGTAATAAGCGCTTCTTAAAAAATTCCAAAGGGAAATTCAACCATGTCCACAATTGACAATTTAGATAGATCCATAAGAAAACGGTTGGGGACACCAAGTAAGCGTTTCTGGTTCATGTCGTTTTTTTCTAAATATAATCGCTCTCATCCATTCGGTTTGTCTGTCCGTCTAAGCAGGCATTAGTGCAATCCTGCAACACAGAAAATGATTATAATAATAATTTTTTTATGATAGATCAACCTGTATGAGAGCTATGCACGGGAAATATTTGTTAGACTTATGTTCAGTTGCTGGGGAATGATAAGAAAACCACTTTATTTAATTTGACATGTAATTCTTCTCTCACTTGCATTAAATCCTACTATCGGTGTATTTCCAATTAGGACGAGTGCTTTGCATCCAAAACGCGTATTGTTATTCAGGACTTCTATCAGGTGATGTTTGTTATTGATAGAATTCCGGCTATGACGTTAGCTCCATTTTTTTTCTTATCCGCTGTATATCTGCCATAATGGAATAAAATGAACTAATGCATAAATTGGTTACGCTTCGTTCGTATTTTAAATAATATAAATGGCAGATTTGATATTTCAGTGCGCTTTTTAGAGTTTTTATTATGCGAGTATTATTTTAACGCTGCGAAGGTTTTCAAATCAACCATCGTCGAAATAAAATGGTTTTACGTGAGTGAAAATACCTAACATCGGTCGAATTTCCTATCATTTGTTCAAATCATTTATCGGGTATGCGAACCATGTAAACAACAAAATGCCCGAGAGTGAACTAATTATCCCCTCATTGTTAATTTTTAATGAACAAATATTTGAAATTGGATGTTTTTAATCGCTGCTTACTAATTACTTTTTAGACGTCTTGAGGTGACATCCCATGATTACCCATACGTCTAAATATTTTGATTATGAGATTTGCTAGTTATTAGAAATTCTCTTTGTTTGAATCTGACAAACGATGATTTTATGGTCTCCATCAGGTTTTCTCGAAGGCCCGGGTGTTCTTCAGCATCGGAGGCAAGTTCTTCAATGGCCGTCCGCTCTCTTTCTCCTACATGCCGGACACGGTCCTCGAAAACGCGAGGAACGTTTCAATCAACTTGCGCCATCGCCTCGGACGATTTGTGAAACTCCAGCTGCACTTCGCCGCGCGATGGATCATGATCAGCGAAGTGTACTTCGATTCGGGTGAGTTGCCATTTTCCTTTCCTATACATTGATGAGTTGATAAAATTAGGACAAAACATTTTTAACACAAAGATAAGAAAATTTTTCCGATTTATTTGGTTTTTGTGGATTTATTTGTTAGACGTGAATGAATATAGTCCGCGGAAATTTGTCAGTTAATCCTATTGATGATTTCGCAGTGTCGAGTAATGCTCACAGATAAAGACGTCACATGCATTCATATTTAAAATTGAGGCCGCATAACTTGAGAACGGATGCATGCATTTTAAAGATTCTTTCAGTTTTGATTAGATTGACTCCAAAAGACGTTTTTTTAAATATTCATCGTGAAAAAAATAAGGTGCGAGTTCGATTCGGGCAATAATTGTACATATTTTAATAAGTGTTGTGTGAATAAATATGAATTTTACGTTTAATATATTTTTAAGTTCATGTTAAATTAGTTTGAAAATAATAGACGAGCGAAGCGAACCGTTAGACAGGGTTGGGTCCCGTAAAGGGCCAAGGGCGGAGCCCCTAGTCTTTATAATTAATTCATGAGTTAATTATGTTATTTTACTCGTTTAAATAAATTATTAAAGCATAAAAATTTTACTCCATTTTTATTCCCATTTACATTTAAGTGCCTATATTTGTATGAACTTAATTACCGCGCTTTTCCAACATAAACTTTGCTGTAAAAACTCACTGACAACTTTAATTATTTCCGTCCGCACCTCTGTATTTGAAAACTTTCTCCGTTTCAAGCTAAATCTTAAGAGATTTGAAAAGAAGTTTATCCCTCAATTTCTTTTAAATAGAGGGAAACTCAATTCGAATTAGAGGTATTAATTCGAAGAGAAAATTTCTCGAACCGAGAAACGCTTTCCATATCCCTCCAGAATGGAATACATTTCCTTTTCCGTAGTTCGTTTGTCATTCTTCCCGAGTTAAGTACACGCGTGCTCCTGAAATCAATGCTGGCAAGTTTATCTGTTTCTACGATAATTGCAGCACTAATAAAGCCAGAACGACCAACGGCATGATACCGTATCCCCGAGAAAGGTAGTAAATAACGCTCACCCTACGTAAGTTTTCCTTTTAAACAAACAGAACCTTGTGCAGCTGTCAACGTAGTCATTTTATCATTTGCTTATAACTTCACTCGGCAATTTTTAATGAGGGAAATTACTGCACAAACGAGGAAAACTACTGCAAACGTGAAATTAACGGCAAAACAAAAAATATACTAAGACGCCGAACATACCTCGATCAGGAAAAAACAAACTCTGTTATCCCGTATTAAGGCTCATGAACAAATAATTCGACGGGTAATGAAAGTTGTACGGTAACATTTTACCCTCTCCGAAAACAGTAGCAAAACCTCGCGATGTAGCCAACAAACGCAGGAACGCCATTATGGCGTATTTTACGCGACACGTTGAAATTTTCTTTTTTTAACGAATCGCTCAGTTCCAAACAAAAGGTATCGCCGTGGAAAGAAGAAAACGACAACGCGCCGCGGCGTGTATATTATATTTTATACTCGGGAACGGAAAAATCGCGCATTTCCGCATATTTCTTTTGTTCGTCTTCCGCCGCAAAACCGTCGCGACGAGCTCGGGAGAAGGGGGGGGGGGGAAAGAACGCGGAGGGATAAACGCCGAGTGCGTTGTGTCGCGGTGTTGTATGTAGTACGGAGGAAAAAATAAACGACGGGAGCGACTGTCGATATCCTTTAAAAATATCTCCTCCTAGTTCTCTTTCTACTACAACTACCCTCATTCCCATCCCTCGCAAGAAACCCCTTCGTCGCCATCATTAACTTTTTCACTTTTTCCTTCCCCTTTCTCTGTTCCCCCGCCTTCCTCGTTCCGCCCCTTTGAGAAAAGGGGGAAGGGCGGGAAAAGGATATATAGAGGAGGAGGAGAAAAAAAACAGAACGCGAGGCGAATATTGCACACCATTTTAATTTTCGTTAGTGCTGTCCCGTCAAGCAACAAGCTTTTTATCTGATTTAATATTCGAAAGAGTGAGCGTAAGGGAGGGAGGGAGATGAGCAGAAAGGAAGGAAGGGGGCGAGAGGAGGTGGGAGGGGGGAGAGGTGGCCCTCCGACGGCGGCTTCGGGAACTGAGAATGAGGGAAAGAGAACCGGAAGAAGGGTTGGGTGGAAAGTGGAGGAGGGTTTATGGGAGAGGGAAGGGTGTGAGATGAGGTGGGGGAGATTTTTCGTATCGCAGGAAGGAGGGTGGGAGAGTGGGGGTATTGAAGAGAGGAATGATTCGAGAATAATCCAAGACGGGCAGGGAAAATAAAGGGATGGTTTTGATTAATTTCTTCAATTAAAGGCAGGGGTCTTTTTTCACGGTTCAGTTCTCCATCTTAATCGTACATCGTTTATATATATATATAATAAATGGTCATCTTGAGGCGTAACGCTCTAAGTTTGTGAATAGCTCGATTACAAATAAACTTAGAAGCCTGAAATTTCTCAGGATTTGAGTGTTGATGAATCTATACATTATGACTAAAAACATTTCGACAAAGGTCACGGGTTCGACTCCAGAGGATGAATGTCTTTTCCCCTAAGATAACACGTAAAAAAATACCTTTTTGGTTTGAAGGCTTTCATTCTTTTACTCTTAAAAATATCTTAAAATTAAGTTATCGACACGAAATTTGTGCTAAAACACGCCTAAATGAATGTGGATTCTCGTTGTTATCGTCGAATACTCAGTCTAATTCGAATTCGCTAATATTTTGAATTCATACTCGAGTTATGGTAAATTTTTTAACATTTCGATAATAAGATTCCATGGTTACCCGTATTGTTGTTCTCGGTAATTTCGAAAATAAGATTAAAACTTGCTCGAAATGACCGAAGATATGAATTTAATGCAAATAAATCAGACGCAGAATTCATGTTATTTATATTTTTATCTATATTACTAAAATTCTATTTCTGGTTGTCTCTCTCTCTCTCTTTTTAACCCTCTATACCTCAGTCATTTTTAATCTCCGGGAATTTCAGCAATCTAAGTTTATTTTTTATCGAGTTATCAACTACTTTTCTTAATATGTTATTAAAAACCAAATATACATCCCTTATAAAATATATTTATTAAACTCATATTCAAAACATATTCCCGTTAAACTAATCTATATCCGATAGGAACGAAGAAACAGCGAGAAAAAGGGGGAGAGGGATTGGCGAGCTTCAGCGAGCAGGGGGCTTGCCCCCTAGTATGTGTGTGTGTGTGTCTATACACACACACACATATAAACAAACACATACACACACATATATACACACACATATACATATACTCGTGTGTGTGTGTGTGTATATATATATATATATAGTCCTGATATTTGGTGAGTTAAAAGGAGGAGAATAACGTATCCCGACGTAACGGTAAGTGGCAGGAAGGGGGGACAAATGTAAAAAATAAATTAAAGCGTTTTTTTTTCAAGGATGAAATAACACCGTGCGAGGGGAGTATATGGGAAGGAAAAGGAAGAAGTAAAGAGAGTATATTTTCGCAGGTACAAGGAAGGGATAGATTCCGATGAGAATAAGGTAGGAAGAGGCCGAACTAAATGGGACGTGCGTATATATTAAAAAGAATCGGCCGTAAAAAATGTAATAATGTTTCTCCGGGACCGTAAAAAAAATCAAGAAACCTGGAAGTGAAGGCAAGGATAAAAATATTACAAGGAATTTAGCGCACGGAGCATGTTTCTCCGCAAATGGACCGTGTAGGAAAAGGAGAAACGAAGATATGGTTTCAGCCGAGTGCGAGATAAGGGGAGAGAGTGTAAAGGGGAGGCAGGGAGGGAGAGGTAAGTAAGGGGGAAACGTGGAGAAAGAGGACTGGGGATTTGGCTGTGAAGGTAAAAGGTTTGCAACTTTCAGTGAGTCGCAGGAGGTCATAATTAAAGAGCGGTTCTCTCTCTCTCTCTGTTCTGAAAGAGAAAGAACATTTTTTTCTTTTCCCGAGGTAGGGTCGAGTGGAGAATACGGTCCAGGAGTTTAAAAAGGGGAAAGAAGCAGAGGGTGGTCTTTTTTTTTTCGTTGGGAGAAATTTTCACGGGATGGGGGAGAGGGACGGATGGCAAAGAGCACGAGAGAGATAGAGAGAGTAAAAAACACGCTAAGCTCCTTGGACGGTGGGAGGTTGTGGAGGTTTAAGGGAATTATTACATTGAGAGAATGATTTGGAACCGAGAGGGACCCAAAAAATGAAGAGGCCGCTAGTCGGAGGAAATGGATTTACTCTGCGGGTTGGAGTAGAGAATTGAAACGATTTTACATATGAGAGAGCAGAAGAGAGGGAACGAGAGAGAGAGAAAAAGTAGGGAAGGAAAAGAGAGAGGAGGAAGTATGAAGATCATAAAGCCTTTAGAGTAGTAAATGGAGAGGAAAGGGATAGAGAGCAAGAGGGAAGGAGAGAGATATTAAAAGAAGGAAAGGAAAATAGACAGACAGACAGACAAACGACTTTATTAGGGCGAAATTGAGACTATATAGTCCCTTCTTACATTTAACCATGCGTCAACAATTACAACTGAGAGTAAATTTCACAGAAAGGAACCAGAAAAATAAATAAATAGAAAAACATACAAGTAAAACACCAAATTACAAGTTCGGAAAATTTCCATAAAAGGACAGAGAGAGGAAAAGAGTGGAGAAAGATGGAGAATGAGGAAGATAGGAGATAGAGAGATCGGTGTATGTGTGTGTGTGTGAGAGAGAGAGAAGGGTGAGCGTAAAAGAGAGGGGGAGAGAGATTTTTCTTCCCTGTTTGAAGGTCTCCGAAAATGTGCAATTTCGAAGGTTTTGGAACTCGAGTAACGAAGTACTGAGGAAAGGAAGAAATCCTGTTGATAAATCACTCGAAACATTTTTTTTAATATGTAAAAAATAAAGTGGTTGAATGAATGAATCGCAGGTCGCAAATCCCGGGTTTGAATCCCGCAAGTGGTATGCACTTGTCTTTCTTTCTTGACCGCACCAATCACGAGGGGTTAATTGCGTGTGACGCAAATCATTAAGAGCAAACTTTGTATCGCTCAATCGGTTAGGAATAATTCTTTACTTAGACCACAAAATCATCGGATTTTACAGAAAGATAATTTTGTATTCTTAGGATATTTTAGCATAATCACGTAATTCCAGCATCTTTCATAATTTATAATGACAAAAGAATGTGACACATCCTTTGAAGAATTAAATTTCCCGGCTGTATTAGTTCAGGTTTCCACTATTCTTATCGTATTTTTAAACTTTAACTTGAGATTCCTACTCATTTTTACAATACAATACAATATTTTGCTGCACAGAACCATATGTCCAAAAAAAACAAAAAATCGACACTATTTTCATATATTTTGAAAAATAAATTTTAAGAATTTTTTAAAAACTTTAAATGAATTTATCAAAAATACGAGAAAATCCGTTGATATATAATAGCTCCTTTCATTTCCTGACTCTTCTCGCAGAAACGATGAGTTCAAAGCTACCGTCACGAATATGTTAATAAGGCACCATTACTTTAAGAACTTCGCCTTCTTTAGTGCTAACCATCTATTTCTCGTGAAATCGCTGCACCAGGTGACTGGAGAACGCTCTCGATAAAAACCCTCCATTCGGAGAAAGTCAAGCGAAAACTGGCAGCATTTTTCCTAGCACCGTTCGAGAATGATGAATTCTTAACTGCGCGAAGGATATTTTTGGGATATTCCGAATCTTCGAGCGGTGGAAAATAATTACTCCCGATATTGCACAACTAGATCCGGTCATGCACGACATTCGCACATACCACTTTTCATCCGCCACTGCGTCCTCGAATACCTTGGATTTTTTTATATAATGAACATGTTTAGCGTTCAACCTAAATTTATTTTTGCTCAACAATCACTGGGACGAAATCGTTTCTGCTGCGAAAAATCGCACCACAAAAAAATCTTCGAGATAAATTCGGGGGGGGAAAATCGTGGAACTCGAGTTTGAGATGATCAAATGGGCGGAAATATCGTGCCTGTTTCAAAGCGATGCATTTGCTATTTTATACCTATATTAAAAATCAACTACAGATTAATAATTATCTGTCTAAATTCTGTTTTATTACATCTACACCGCACAATAACCATTTTTATTGCTAATGATATATTCTACAGTGACATTAACTCGAAAGTCCTATTTGAAAATAGTAAAGCTCTTAGGATATAGCAGTCACAGTTGATATAATTTGAAATAAAAAAATCGACTGAAAACGTTGCTTCTATGTACTCTCTGATTTAAATTTTATTCGCGAAGGATTTGAGTTGTGAAGTCCAACAGCATATGCGGCAAAGATTATTCAAATTTGGCGCCATGCGACAACGAACTTCCAACTTTCTCGGATACGTGAATGTCGTCATTGTGTAATTTCCTTAGCAGTTGTGTGGCATACCTTTGAAAATATAGGACATTTGACGACCAAGTTCTAATAATTGAAGCTACGAACTACATAACTGGCAACTGGAATAGATTTGGTGAATATGGAGGTGATTGTATTGCTTTAAAATGGGCTGACATTTTCATTCTTATGCATAATGTACGCGCTAAGAAATATTAACTCTCAATTGGAGGAGAATGAATATCACATGTCTGTTATACGTAGTTTCGGTACGAAGCTCAATGGAAATAATTGAGGATTACTATAATGTGAAAATATGTATACTTTAACAGTAATATAACATATAGGTAATACAACGTCAATAAATAATCGGTTAACAACCCCTTCAATAATTCATCCCTCATGTACTTCCTTAATTGTATGCACCTCTGACACCGCTTAAAAAATCCAAATGATAAATAAGCTGCACTCATCCATATGTTATTTAAATGGAGATAAGTAATTAAAAAAGAAATTTTTTGAAATTAGAAAGTTCAATGAAATCGGTATGAAAATAGACGACTTCGCTTTAAAAATTGTACGCTTCCTTTCACAAAGTCGAATATCTTTAGCTCGTGTTATGAGTGTCAATTTTATCACTTCGAAATTAATCGTGTAATAGTTGCGCTGATAAAATAAAAAACGAGAAAGAAAAATAAAATTTGGGGTAAATGAGTGGAAAGAAATCTTACTCGTGTAGAATTAGGATGCGGCCCGCGAAGCCATGTTGAAAAAGCAAGTCTAAAATTTAAACACACGAATTCACACATTTTTATGAAAATTTTGTTAATTGAACTTTTAATATTGAAATGTTAGCCATAAAAAACATTACTTTGATACGATTTTAGCTTGTATGATACCTCAGAATATATTCGTAACTTCGGTATAGTGCGACAAAGAGAGTTGTCGTGGTAGCTTATAATTGAAATTGTCATAAAACTGATAAAGTCAGGTATTTTTCTTACACTAAACGCGTTTTTACGCTAATTCGATCAGGATTCGGATTCTGTCTTCAAAAAAATAAACTTTGCTTTTTCCTTCATACAACCATCCAAGTCTTAACTTCGTACCATGCTTCTAAGTAAATATGACACTATGTAACATTCAAATTATTGTACATATCCCCGATATTCGTTTTCGTTTTATTTTAATTTCGCGTATTATAATTACTTCGTAACCTTCCTCCGATTTTGAAATCTCCCGTGCCTTCTAACGCTTCCTGCATTAGTCTCTCTCCATATATATTGAATAGAATCGGCGATAGACAGCAGCCCTGTCTTACTCCTCTACCGATATGTACTCCGCTGGTGTCCGTATTCTCCAACCTGACCTTTACAACTTGATTCAGATATAGATTCCTGATCAGTCTCCTGTCTTTCCAGTCTACACCTATATCCTTAAATATCCTCATCAGCAGTACCCAATTTACTCTATCAAAGGCCTTCTGCCAGTTGACGAAACATACGCATCAATCTTGGCTGTACTCTATTGCCCTTTCTGATATGATTCTCACTACACCGATAGCATCTCTGGTTCCTCGTCCTTTTCTGAAGCCGAATTGATCTTCCCCTAGCATTTCTTCGGCCTTTTTCTCTAATCTTTTTTTTAATAATTCTCGTGATGATCTTCGAAGTGTGCGACAGTAGGCTTTACACTGCATTGTCTTTGGCTTATTTTTAGAGGGATCATTGTTACATCTAAGAAATCCTGAGGCCACTCTCTCTAGTCGTAAATCTTGTTAATTAATTTCTTAACCACTTTTTTTACCTCTGCTGATATTCCATCGTTGCCTGTAGCATTTCCTTTCTTTAGTTCCAGTATCGCCTTTTCTACTTCGCTTTTCATATCACCTGGTCCCAAGTTGTCTTTTTCAACGCAATTCTCTTCTTCCAGTTCCATTTGTACCGATTCTGCCTGCTTTTTGCATAGTTCCTTAATGTATTCTTCCCATACCTGTGCTACATCCTTTGGTTCTGCGACTATTTTTCCATCTGTATTAATAATTCCTTTACCACGAATCCCATAAGGCTTCTTATCTTCTAACTCCAGTGCCCTAGCGTACATCATATCGTACCGTCCTAACTTCTCCATCTGTTGTATTTCCTCACATTTTTCTTTTATCCAAATTTTCCTAGCTTTATCTGTTATCCTTCTCAACTCATTGCTTATGCGTCTATAATTGGTTCTACCTTCTTCACTGTCAACATTTTTCCATTTCTTCTCTCATCCATTTTCACCAGCATTTCCTTAGTGATCCATGGTTTTGTGATTTTCTTCTCTTGCTTTCCAATCTCTTTATTTAAGGTATCTTTGATAATGGCTTTAATTCCCTCCCATTCTCTATCCACGGTCTTCGGTTTGTTTTCCAATTTTCTAAGGCAATCTTCCAACTTCGTGCTGAATGCATCTTTCTTTTCTTTCAGTTTTTCTAGTTCCCAAGTCTGTCTTTCTCTTCTCGTTTTCCTATTTATTTAAGCTTTATAGTTACATCGATTTTTTTATATAAAGAATTAAATTTGTGAAATGCAGTTGTGCCGTGTTTTCCAATAACATAACTTTCGCTTTGCGCAAGGGATTAAATTATTGGCAAAATAATCTCTTAAAATTTTAAAATATTTAATCGTAAGAGAAACTACAAAATTTTCAACATCAGAAAGTCTTTCTAGCATTGTTTCGCTCTTTTTTTTTTAATCAATTCGAAGGTATCCGCGAGTTTCGTCGCATCCATCCTATATATATACACACACACACCTGACTCCCTCCAATCCTTTTTGTTACGCCTCTCCTCTCACCCCACGCTTTCCTTCACCTACAATACTTCCACCACTAACATCACCTTTCTGGACGTCGACCTTTCCATCCAAGACGGAAAAATCCGCATTAAACCCACTAATAGCTTTCAATACTTCCACTTTGAAAGCTGCCATCCCCTACACACCAAAACCTCGATTCCATATGCCCTAACCGGCCGAGGATGGAGGATTTGCTCAGACAGGAGGTCTCTCTCACTATATTATTCCATCCTCGAAGATGCCCTTCTAAAACGCGGTTACCCACCGGGCCTGATCCGTGACCAGATCCGGAGGGCAATCACACCGGTAACCACTAAACACCACCCTCACACTCCTCCTATTCCTGATTCTATCCCTTCCCTTACCCTTACTACCCTCTTCCACCCTGGGATCCACGAGGTCCTCAAGGAAATCTTTCATGCTGCCCACCCAATTCTTACTTCCACCTCCCACCAATCCCCCTTTACTAATTCTCCCATTCTTTCCTTCCGCCGGCCTCCCAATTTGGGAAATATCCTGTGGAAGAAAGAACTACCCACTCCCAACCCTCCATCCGCTGCAGGATCTCAACCCTGCGGCAAACTCCGTTGCCTCACATGCCCCATCCATCCACCCACACTCATTTTCATTCACCAGCCTCCGACATCACCTACCCCATCCCCTCCAGAAGTAATTGCACCAAGAGGAACGTCATTTACCTCCTCACCTGCACCCTCTGTCCTGCTTTTTATGTTGGCCTCACCAGTAACCCCCTCAACATTAGAATTATGGCCACCGGAAGAGCGTAAATACCAACCGTCCCCTTCCGGTGGCTTCTCATGCCAATTTACACGAGGCAACTTTTAATAACTGCTTTACTGTAAGGATTATCCGCGCCCTACCGGATGACACCCCCGCCCCCCTACTTCGACAGTGGGAGTTAGTCTACATCTTTCTCCTTTACTCTTTCTCTCCCCCTGGTCTTAACCTCCGATAATCCTATTGGCCGTCCCTCCTACCCGCCTCCTCCTATCCCCGAACTCCTCTCATTACCCCTCTCCCCCTCCGAATATCCTCCCCAGTGAGTCACTTCAAACACAATATGTCTCTCCGTCGCTGAAGAAGGGCGTCAGCCCGAAAGCTCCATATTTGTGTCGTTTTTGTTCTTTTGTGTTTTTCCTGTGTCCTCAGCACCCCCAGCGGCTCTTCAATCTAGGAAAGTGTCCACTGGGCTTCCTCCAACACCCTGTTGCCACCTTTATTATTACCTTTCCTTTTCCTTAAGCATATATATATATTACGACACCCACCGTAAAAGACGACAGTTATCGCGATATGGAAAAAATGTCACCCCCCCCCCCCCCCCCCACTCAGTCTCTTTCCTCCCTTCTCGAAGTTACGCCCTTAGCAATGAAAATTTTTTAAGAAAACGGAAAAAACCGGGAATAATTTCCCCTTTCTCGCTTGTTTTGTCTCACCTACGACCTTCTCCTTTACCGTGTTTTAACCGATCGATGCGAAACTATCGTTCTCTTCCGAAAACTGCCCGTCAATCAACTCGCCAAATTCCTCCTTAAACCCACTTCATCCCCACCGTCTACGTATCCTCTACCTCATGCGTCCCCATAAGGATCCCACCACTTGCATGCTCCCCTCTCCCTCGCCTATCCCCTCGCATCGTCCTGTCACACCCCCTGCCACTCTCCCTCGGTCTCAGATCCAGCCTCTCCCTTCGCCACTTTTAATCCCCTCCCTTACGACATCGACTCCACTTTGATCCACCGCTGTCTCCTCTCAAAAACCGCCCAACGCCAACCTTCCCTTTCTCTCCCTCTCTCTCCCTCTCTCTCTCCCTCTCTCTCTCCCTCTCTCTCTTCCTCTCTCTCTTCCTCTCTCTCTTCCTCTCTCTCTCCCTCTCTCTCCCTCTCTCTCTCTCCCTCTCTCTCTCCCTCTCTCTCTCCCTCTCTCTCTCCCTCTCTCTCTCCCTCTCTCTCTCCCTCTCTCTCTCCTCTCTCTCCCTCTCTCTCCTCTTTTCTTCTTCGTCTCGCAGGTTGCTTTTTTCTGCGGAAAACGAGTCTCTTTACTCGCAAAAAACATTTTTCGTCCCACAAACTTTTGACTTCGTTTTCTATCTTTTAATTATTTCTCTCTTTTAATGCGTAAATATTTAAATGTTATCGTTCAATATGTAATGCACGACGACGTATTAAATTTGAGAAGCGACTCGACGCTACTTGTTTCTCCAGAGTGCAAAGTTTTATCTGTCGCCTTCCAGTTCGCCTCCCTTATCGTTCGACTCCACATCTCCAATTTCTTGCTCGCATGTCAGCTACGTCTCTCTCTCTCACTCACTCACGTTCCCTTTTCTCCTCTCTCTCTCTCTCTCTCTGCTTCTATCCCTCTTCATCCCCCTTTCCATCTCCCACGCACCCACGCACTATCCCTCCTTTGGCCACTTTCTTCCTTTATATCAGTCTGTAATCGCTGCCCATTCTCTCGTCTCCTTACCTCACCTGTTCCTCGGGTCTCCCTCCGCCCCTTTCTACTCGTTCCCCTTCCTCCCTACATTTCCTCTTCCGTTCCACTCTACCTGCACAACATCCAAGATTCTGTTTCCTCTGTCACTCTTCTATCTCTTTCCCGCTTTCACCTTTCACCTTCGCATTTCCTTCCATCTAGTTTTCCGTGTCCTCCTCTCACTGTTTCTTCTTCCCACTCCTTCCTCGCATCGGATGTTTTATAGACTAACTCCATTACTTCCACTCGATCATTGTTTTTGTCACCAAGATTGCCGACTTACTTTTAAGTGTTATTTTTTTGCTCTACTCTTGAATGCGTATGTTTTTCATATGCTGAAACTCAACTTGTAATTTTTGCCTTTAATTTCCGTCAACAGGCAAATATTTTAATGTTATTATTCTTTATGAAATTTATTACGATTGGTTATAAATAAATTTTTAAATGTCTCAAAGTCTCCCGATTGAAGATATACCTAATATATATATATATATATATATATGTAGGATTGCAACTAGTAGTTGAGAGGGATAGGAGGGAGCCAGTGGACACACTTGGTGTTGTGGACGTCCATGGCGATAGAGGAAGGCTTTTGCTTGGAGCTTTCGGGCATCCGCCCTTCTTCGGCACAAGAGTATTACTAAAACCAGTCTCAAATTCTCCCGATTGAAGATATACCTTATATATATATATATATATATATATATATATATATATATATATATATATATATGTGTGTGTGTATATATATATATATGTAATATTTTAATGTTATTATTCTTTATGAAATTTATTACGATAGGTTATAAATAAATTTTTAAATCAGTCTCAAATTCTCCCGATTGAAGATATACCTAATATATATATATGTGTGTGTGTGTGTGCGCGCGCGTGTCTGTGTCTGTATATAAATTCCATTCTTTCCCTTTCTCCTAGTTGAGACCTTCTAGCCTCAATATCACGTTAATAAAGACTAATAACTTTCTCTCTCTCTCTCTCCCGATATCTCCTTCTCATTCCCGCCCTCTATTTCAATCCCCCAACTCCCTTTCTGTTCCTTTCTCTCCTCCCCTTACTCCCTCTCCCTTTTCCTCCCACTCCCTTTCTCTCCCTCTCCCCTTGTCTCCCTCCCCATTTTACCTGTTCCGCCATCGGTAAGCCAGCCCTTCTCTCACCCTTCCTACCGACGCGTCTTAAATCCTGAATCCCTAGGGGAAATTCTCTCTCTCTCTCTCTCCTCTCTTCCCACTCCTTTGCTCCAGCTTGCTTAAACCCCTTTACTTTCTTAACATCCCTCCTCCTCCCCTTCCCTCTCTTCCACCCTCTCCCCCACAATCTCCACCACCCCCAAATCCTTTCTTCTCCCCCCTCACCTTCCTTAATACACACCTCCCTTAAAACCGCACCTTTCTGATGGAGTTTTCGCATGGGCCTCCGAAACTACGGCACCACGCGTCCGCGATCATAATTAGCAAAGGGAGGCAGTGATTGAGGGGAGTGTGAATATCGGGGTGAGGGGGGGGGGAGGAGGATTGCAAGAGGAGGATGAGGCGGTCTGATTTCGGAGTGGAGCGGAGGATTGGGGAGAGAGAGGCGGGACGAGAGAGTGGGGATCTGTGTTCCTCGCAAGAAGATTAACGACTGAAAACGGCCGAGGAGGAGGCTCAACAATTTATTCTGCCACTCCTCTGAACGAACCCAACTCAACCCTCTCTCTTCTTCATTTTTGTAAGGGGTAATTTCCTCCCTCCCTCCCCCTCTCCCTCTAACCCCCACCTGCCTTTCCTTTTCCTCTACCCATATCCACCTCTTTTAGAAGGGGAAAGGGTGGTCGTGATGGCTGGAGAGGGTGGGGGCATCACATATAAGATGGCGTAAATCTTTTCCTCCCGATGTTCCACGTCTGAAAACCTCTCCCTACCCAACTCCCTCTACCTCTCTCTCTCTCTCTCTCTCTCTCTCTCTCTCTCTCTCTACAGCCTTTTCGCTCCAATATTATACCCGCTCGGAATCTGAAAAATAAGGAGGTTAATTGAAAAGAGGGTCGTGTAGAATTCTCGCCGGAGTGCGTGCTTCGGATGAAGCTTCCGAAGTGAGACCATTGTCACATCATTCATTCGCTGTTCGTGCGCGGCGTGAAATGTTTTTCCGAAATATTCCGCTACGCTCTTTCGGATTAGACTAAGAGATTAAAGGGTTCCGATATCACGTGCGCAGGAAATTTTGTTGAATGGCCAATAACATTGGTCCCCTTATTTTAAAAACGAAGTACCAGTTATTCTAGTGATAGATGTAACTTGGCAATAAGGGCATGTGTTTATCCGTACTTTTTTATGCAAACTTAAATGATGTTGCTTAAATAATTAGAGTAAAAATTGGTCATATTACATTTTATTGAATATTGTGTGTTTGTCTATAAATAATCCATCTATGTTAATCGCGGGAATCCCGTCACATTGGAAAAGTGCTCGACATTTACTCCTTAAGCTATTGGTACATAATGACCATAAACGATTCAAAGTTTGAAAAGAAAACCAGATCCATGGTTTTTCCGGCACTTTGACGAACCTTCTGATGTCGGAATAGGTCTTGATTTTCCAGTGTTAATTTTGTGACTTCTCCCCTTTATTATCCCAGATAATCAGGAGTTTATTTTATGGAAAAAATCGTACTTACAACTATTAATTGAGATGCATACTTTGCTGGAGCATCCGTGAACGTTGGTAGGTATAAGTTTTACAGACCGATGGTGTATTTTTGGTAGTGTACGTTTTAGGGGTAAATTACAAATATATGGGGCATATATTGTTGTTGTTAGTGGTATAGGATTAATGGGGAGCCCATTGTAAATTGGGAGGTATAAAATCAGGGACCTTCCCTATATGTTTGGTGTAGTGGCGTGCGGTGATATTTTATTTAGAGTAAGCTGTTTGACAGACACTTTACCCCTTAACTGCGGCAACCGCTTATACCCATCAATCTGTGTTCATCGGTTGCTTGTACCGCTTTTAAGCATCGTAGTGTATTTATTTTGCTCTCAGCTGGTTATTCTAACCGCTTACACACGTTAAACTACCTTATATTACATATTGACACATTGATGACCGAGTTGTATTGTTTGATGTTTGCTACCTTGAACTTTTTTTGCAAAAATACTAGGTATTCCCAGTGACCAGATGGATTTTACACAGAAACATCGTGTTTACGCGTAAAAAGGCCTTCATCTAAAAAGCGGAAATCTTCGGTTGATATTGATGTTGTTGAAAACAATTCTGAATGTTTTTGGTTAAGTACCTATACGTTGTAGTCAAATTTTGGTCCTTTCAATAAACGACGAAGACATAAGAATAAAAGGTGGGAGGCGTTAAAACAAAGTTGTGTCAAATTCATTTCAACCCAAATAATTAAAGAGTCCAACCCGAAGCCCGAATATTTAGCTGCTAACCCCGAAGGCTTCGGGTGAAACCCATAGATGTGGTAACCCTATTCGGAGCAGAGATGACACACTTCTGGCGGGAAGAAATGGGCTTCTTTAAATAATATTATTTACATAATATCCTAATTCTGTTGGTCCGTCCGTCGTAGTTAGATGAGAATAAGGAAAACCGCCCATGACTAAAAAGCTTTTCAATTTTTTTCGATCAGACTTTTAGGAATCACTTGGATTTTCAACTTATCGATTTGAAACTGCTCGACATGTACATAGTAGTCCTGGGTTTGACTCCAAGAGCATAGATTTTCTCCATTTGAATAACGTGGGCAGAGCTGAAACGATGCGAGCAAGCCTTTTTTCTTATTCAAAAAAGTCAAAAATTACCTTTAACGACTATTTTTTCGTTATGTTTACGCATTTATTCTATTCATCGCCTTTACAACTGCAATTTTTAAAGTCTATTGTTGGATCGATCCTGATGCATAAGAAATGTATAAAAATTATGATAAAATCGTATTAAAACACCTCCCCCTCTCTCCCTCCCACCCCCTCTCTCCCTCCCCCTCTCTCCCTCCCCCTCGCTCCCTTCGCTCTCTCGTCCTCTTTCCCTCCCCCTCGCTCCCTCCCCCTCACTCCCTTTCTCTACTTCCCTCTCTCTTAAATGTAAGAAGGGACTATATAGACTCAATATAAATGCATTGAACTCTCAGTGTCGGCGACAATGGGAGTTGTCATCGTAGCTTATAATTGGTATTGTAATAAAACTGATAAAATCAGGTATTTTATTGATTCTATCCGCATTTCTACACGAATTCGACCAGAATTCGGAATCTATCTTCAATAAAAATAAACTTTGTTCTTTTCCGCAAAGAAGTATCTAAGTCTCAAGTTCGTACCTTGATTTTAAGTAATTTTAAAGTGCAAATTAAAAGTAGTCTACACTCATCCCTGTATTACTAGTTGCAGGACGCGTCAAAATACGTGACATTCGATAATTCGTCATTCCGAATCAAAGTGATAGAGAGAAACAAAACCTTGATCATTCGCTAAGTTAGGATGTAAGGAAGAATTATACCAAATTTGGTTATTCTAGCCTTTATCGTCTAGGAGGAGTTCCATGGACAAATCAACAAACACACCCTTCAAAATATATTATAGGAGATTATATAAAAACTAGTGTAATTCCCGTTGAAATATCAACGGAAGAATTATAGATAGATAGAATATTATTTTCATTTAAAATAATTAATAACACACTTTTACATATGAAATATTTTGCCATATACAACATTTCTAGTGAATATTCTGTTGTTGACGGGCTATCTTTAGTTAAACTTAAAATAGTTGCCTCTCTTTCCCTCCCTCTCCCTCCCCCCTCCTCATTTCTCCCCCTCTCTCCCCTTCCCCTCTTTCCCCCTCCCCCCTCTACTTCCCTCTTTCCCCCTCCCCCCTCTACTTCCCTCTCTCCCCCTCCCTCTCGCTCCCCCTTCTACCTCTCCGCCCCCCTCTCTCGTATTAAAAACATTCAAAGCACGTTTATACCCATATAGCGTAATTGCCCGTCAATATGACGGGATATCTTTAGTTAACCTTACTCCCTCTCTTCCTCCCTCCCTTCCTCTCCCTCCCTCTCCCTCCGTTACAATCCCTCTCTCTCTCCCTCCCTATCTCGTATTAAAAACATTCAAAGCACGCTTACACCCATAAGGATTGATTTAACAATAGGATTTTGAGGTCTAACAATATAATTAGTCACCATGGCAACATTCCGTTAAAATGGCAAGATTTCCGTAAAATATGTAAATTAAACGTTTAACATGGGATATTTCGAACTATGGGCGAAAAAAGATGAACAGAATAAGAAACTTTATATTTTTTTCTTCAAAAGGTTCAAATCCGAAGGTCGTAGATTAATTTCTTCTAATTTTAATTTCCAAATGAATAAAAGCCTGCACGTCGAAAAATCGCGTTTTACATGTTAAGTAATGGGAAATGGAAATTCCTCCATTGGAGTCGAACCAAAGAATTTTTTCGCGATTTAAGTTCGTCATCACCTGAAAAAGTGTTAATCAAGCATACCTGCCAAATTTCGAGTTTCTATCTTCATTACTTCTCGAGTTATTAGCGTTGAAGTTAGCGTTATAGACAGAGAATTGCTTTTTATTATAATGATAATTATAAACAACAATAGCCATACATAACATATTATTTACCACTATCCTTTAATTAATACAGTTCATAATTATGAAAAGTAATGAAATTCAAGATGGAAGGAAAAGAAGACTTAATAGAGGAGCATAAACTCACCGAAGATCTCGCCTAATGGAAATCTTACTGAAGCTAGGAGAAGAGAAACGGAAAAGGATAGATAGAAAAGATTGAACGATCATAACAAACGAAAAGCGAGGTATAGAGGTATTTAGTCACCAGAAGCAACAGTAAATCGATTGAAAAGCAACAGATTTATAGATGCAAGTAAACGAGCAAATGAATGTTCTTCACAATCTGAGTAATGATTATTGTGGATTAGGTCATTTATATTTATGTAACAAAATTCGTATAGAATTATTTACTATAACATGTTTAACGGACAAATCTTCATTAACATATATCTTTGCCAAAAAACTGCTATGTACAATATGCCTATGACTATTGTTACTTTCTGGAACATTCGGTTATGTGGATTTTATATTCAGTTTTAACGTTTTAGTACACAAAATTGATGTTATTAATTTTTATTTTAGCCTAATACTTAATTCACGCATACCCGTCATATTTGACGGGCAATTACGCTAGTAACACAATAATTCGTCTGAACCAGTGGTTCTTAACCTTTTTCGTCCCGCTTAAATATTCACTTCACCCTCTATTTCCCAAATATTTCTTTCGTGTTTTGAGATTTTCAAAAAAGAAAAATTAAAAAAAATCATAGCTAGTCATCGAAATTCTTACACGGTATTTACTATCAAAATGCTGCCCAAAAGCGGCATATTATGGGCACACTTCCGCTTTCGTCTCCCTCCCTGCCTTTCACTCTTTCCGACTCGTCTCCTTCCCCTCCTCTCCACTTTCCTCTGAGAAACAGGACAAGAGAGAGAGAGCCAATGGGCACGCACGCATTCCGTCTGCTTCCTTCCGAAACCTTGGGATGCGTACCGTATCGCCGCATACGGTGACTGTATTTCGCCAGCTTGCTTTTTTTCCCTTCTTTCCGCCTTCCCCGCTATTCTCTCGAATGCATGCTCGCAATGAATGCGTTACAATAAGAAGCTTGCCTCCTCTCTCGTCTTCTTCTTCTTATTCTCTCTCTTCCCACATTTCACAATGGCGATGAAGCACATCCCGATTGTTTCTTTTTGGTTGAGTTCTATAATTATTGATACAAATATTATTTATAAATAATTATTAATTCTGAATAATTATAATTATTTTGCTTCGTTTATCGCGTGGGCATGCAGCGCATTACCCGCTTATTACGGACCGCACGCCACTGGTTTGGTTGTATACATTGTGAGCGGTTGCATATGCATTGTACGTTTGGTAACATAAATCATAGATAGTCTGTGTAAGTTAAGTGGTATACGTTTCATGGGGAAGCTAGTGCTCGGTGAGTGTTATAAAGTTAGGGGTAATTTTGCCATAATTTCGGTGGCATGCCTTTCAGGAGATCCCAGGTGTAAGTTGGGTGGCATAAAATCAGAAGGCATTTACGTGTAAGTTTGGTGGTATACGTTTCAGGGGTATCTAGTGTTATGTGGGTTGCATAATAATCGGGGTTGCTTTTCCTGTGTCTTTGGTGGCAGGACTTTCATGTGGTATCCAATGTATGTACTTTGGGTGGGATAAAATCAGGGGATATTTGCTGTAAGATGGTGTTATACGTTTTATGGGCCAAAGAGCGTATATTGGGTGGCATAATATATAGGGATATTTTTCGTAAGTTTGGCGGTATGCGTTTTAGAAGCAAACGAATGTAGGATCGGTGACATAAAATTAGGGGCATATTTGGCAAAATGGTATGTAGTTTCAGTGAAGATTTATTGCTCGTTTGATAGTAAATATTTCTGGAGAAAGCTAGAGTACGGTTTTGGTTCCAGGGGTTCACAAGCACAGACATAAGAGGAACATGGCAAAATTTGTGCTGTTCCGTTGCATGAAGTAACAAGTACCTTTTACATGATAAAGAGAGCAAGGCAAGGAGATACAACGTCTCCTAAATCATTCACAAACTCGCGGTCCGCGGGTGGCATGTGGCCTTCGTAGTGCATGCATGCGGCCCGCAAAGTAAGCTACTTAATTCTATATGGCCCAAACAAATGCATTTCTTATAAAATATTTCACGCAAGTCTTTAAGGCTAGCATCACCGAATCGATCCAATAAACATTAAGAGACCGAAAAGAAAACCAGAAGAGAGATGAGACAAAGAGATAGTAAAGTTCTTAGTCCCAAATTATATATATATATATATAATATTTAAATTCAACTTTAATTGCACTCCATAGGGATTAAGGTTCATTGTTTTCAAACTTTTTTAACATTCATACGGATATAAAATTACCTGCAATAAAAAATAATGGAAAGTTAAGGGAAAGCAATTAAGTATTTTCAAAGTCTCCGATAACCAAAGAGCGTGTCACATGCATATTTTTTATTCTTATTTCATTTGAGAAACTGCAAGTTTTTCGTTCCCTGGGAAAAAATAACCAGGGGATTCAACTTCCTCGGATAAAACTTGCGCTATGGTATTTCAAAAGTTTGGTTATAACCAAACATTTTTCGAGGCACCATTCCTCTTTCCGTGAAATTGCGTTACTGGATAAATTTTGGCGCCATCTTTCCTATCTCTTGGGAAGGAAAATTAAGTGAAATACGAAGAGTATGGATGGAATAATATGAAGAAAGTTTTTTGTCGCACCGAGAGAATCTCAGCGATAGAGCGATGTTTTACGTTATAAAATAAAATATAGAAAGATTTAAAACCAGGATGGTTACTCAAACCTTGATCCCCATCTCCTTCGAAACCGTGCCTAAACTTAGAATTCTCCATACTAAAGTCAGAGTATGATCTTTGCCTACCTATCCATTAACACACTAAAACCGTGGATATCTGCATCGTAGTCTTTTTATAGAGCTAATTCAAACGCCAAAAGATCTCGCGAGAATTGGGATATTATGAAGAATTATTTCTCGTAGTATAATTTTATCGATAAAAGCTAAATTTGCCGTAATTAGAGCTTTCAAATGTCTCAGTGCTTCAAAGGTTTCAACTATTACACCATTGGATCCTTCTTTGTATTTTTTGTGGTACAGATATATCAGCAATAAGAACAAACATTTCTTCTGTGAGCCTTTTTAAGATGCCTGGTTAGGACTAGAACCATCTATTTAAGTCTCAAAGAAGACAAAAATCCAAAAATCTTTTTTTTTATCTTTGCAACCATATCATTTTAAGAGTAGTACATTTCATTTGATGCATTAAAGGATCTAGATTAAAGTCCCAACGTGAACTTTTTCTGTTATTCTTTCTAATAGGAAATCCCAAAAGTGTCACATAAAGTAGAATAACGTAACAAAAAAAAGTTGCCCTTCATATATTTCATAGTGAACATGCATCTTCGTGAGACTCCGTTAGATGGCTCCTCCGAGTGGAAAGATAGCAGTTCTTACGTGTGAAAAAATCTACGCGTGAGAAAAACCTAAATGGGTTCGTCGCCTTCGTGGCACGTCAGATGGGAAAGGCGTTATGCAAAAAATGACGATATATAAAAAGATAAATTTGCTTCCTCACGTCTCGGCTGACGTGTTCGGATCACAAGCCCTCTCTTTTGTCACGAACCTAAAGGAGAACACGCCCCGTGTCCAGTAGTAACGATTGAATATTCCAGAAGTTCCGCTTTTCAATTATTATTTTCGTCTTCCGTGCGCCGAGCGGAAGCGTCGCCTGCATTGTGAGAATTCGATTTTTTTCTCCTCTTCGAGAAGTATCGCATGAGCAAGGTATAACGTTCATCTGCTGAGAAAATAAGTTTTTTTCTCTCGAAAATAATATGCTATGCTAAATATCTTCCATACGTCCTACCTATTCATATAAATGTATATGTGTATTTATATTAAGAAACGAAGCGGCAAGTTAACTGAAATTACGGAAGATCCTTAAAAGGGCCGAGAATTTCCTCTCTCTATGAATTGGTACTATCCCTTTATTAAGGATGAAATTTGTTTCCATACTTAGGTATTTTAATATTATATACCTTTCCGTCATTTTTATTGATTTCTGATAGAACACGCTTATCCTGTAGTTACATATCAGCAACAGCATTTAAAATGTGTTTGAAAGTCTATACGATTTCTATTAGCTAAGATTTATTACAAACGTTTTAAATTCATTTTATCATCTGCTTAAATAGTTCAACATACAAAGGGATATGAAATGCTACATTCTAAATAGTGCCTAAATGGTGAATTTCCATGAACAGTCAGTCCAGTTTCTAAAATATTGGCTGTTATATTTTTCGTGCCACATCATTCCATTTTTCAGTGTGGTGTCGTGTTTCGGACCTGGAATGCCTTAGTACTTGAAAGCGTCCTAAGTGATTGTTAGGCATACCATGTAAAATGTTGTGAGGTAGCTAAATCCTTGGGTTTGTAAATGGTAAGATGTTTTTTGGAACTAATCTTTCAGACCTTCTCCGACTCGTTAATCTTCGTTTTTATGATCGGCATACTGACGACGGAATCCTTAATTCCGAAATACGTATTCAGATAATTTTTTGGAAAGGAAGTGCTCGTCTTTGTGTGTTTGTTTGTATTGTGTGTATTTGTGTGTGTGTGTGTGAGTTTGTGAACAAAGAAAAGGTGGGCCACTGGCGTGGAGTAGATTCCCCTAAACCGGAGAGCATGTGAGTATTTTCCTTTTTTAAAAAATATTTGTATGGTTATTAGGAGGTTCTTCCATTTATCCTAATCATTCTCTAACTAATCGTTTTATAGTGCCAACTGAGTCTATCCCTATATCAACTATGATAATATGTTTGAAAGGGTGTCACGCGCGTAAAAAGGCTAGAGATCATTGATGTGGACGATACATGAGAAAATTCATCAACTAGAGCAAGCAAACCGTCAGAGTTAAATCCTCTGCCAGAGAGTATAAAACAGTTTGTAATCCCAAGCGATTTCTTCTCTTATTCTATACAGATTTTCTCCCCTGGACTAAACTCTTATCGTTATAAAAGTAACATAAGCGACGACCAGGTTTGTCGAAAACTGCAAAGAACTGCCAAATCCATTCGACATTTTAAGATAGACCTGATTAAGTGCACAAAGCATATAAAAGGATAAGATCAAATCGCAAAACTCATTTTCTTAGGACCTCGTCTTTAAAAAAATTAAAATTAAAAGGCGTCGGGTTACATAATAATTTCGTATGCCGTCGAATCTAAACGGACGATCGTCTTTTCTCCGCCCAGATATTTTTATTTTTAATTCGGCAGTTAAAAAAAAATATATATCAGCGAGAGTCATCTGGCGTCCCGAGGGGAAAAGAGAGGAGGAGAGACAGGATGAGGAGAGGAAGGGAGAAAGAGAGAGAGAATGGAGTGGACGAGTTATCTCGAGCTCACATCGGCACGTGGACACGCATCGCACGGGAGAGAGAGAAAGAGGGAGAGTGGTAGAGGAAGGGAAAGGAAAAACGAGAGAATGATGATTAAGGGAGAGAAAAGAAAGATAGAGAAAAAGAGATGGAAAAAGAGGGGTAAAAGTAGAAAAAAATGAAGAAAAAACAGAAAAGGAGAGGAATGTAGGCGAGGTTGTGCTTCCCCTGGCGATGGCGAGAGAAGAAGATGGAAGCTTTTGCGCGAGTGTTGCGGAAGAATGGAGTATGTGTTGGAGAGTTGATTTTTTTTACAAATTCACTGCGTGATCATGGCTCAAAAGCATACTGGAAACGAATGAAATAAAGCCTCTTCCCGATCGATTCGATATGACAGAAAAAACCGGTTTGTGGGACAAAGGCATGGAAATGCAATGATGACGAAAGCTAAAAATCCACTTGAGTTATTTTTTTTGTTATCCTCGTACGTGAGCATATTTTTTATGCAATTTGTGTTTGCGTACGAGCAGGATATTGTTCAATCGAGGTTGAACCGCGGGTAAACTAAATACCTGAATGATCTAAAAACACAAAATGCATTGATATGGAAAGGTTTTTTTTTGTTTTTTTTTATTCGGGCGTGTAATACGTCATAAAAGCTCTCATCTGCACAGTAGCGTAGCTAGGCAAGAATCGCTGATGGGCACCCTAAGAGGATATATTTTAGTAAAAAGATTTTTTTTAAATATTTTATTTGTGTTTATTTTTCTCTGTGGTGGGGGCCCTCTTGAGAAAGAGGTGAAAACGATAATCTGATGACAATTCATCAAAGTGACCCTTAACTAATCGTTGTCTTTCGCTCGTGGGGCCCCTTTTGTTCGAGGGCCCTTATGCATTGCCTACTCTTGCTATATGGTAGATATGCTACTGCATCTGCAGTATTAAAATATTTTAGTTCTGATGAAAGTGAATGCGAATGTTTTTCCATTGAGTGGTGTCTAGTCTCAGGTGAATCATAATAACGGGCAACGTAGAGTAAATTATTTCACGCGTATTTGCAACCTCTTCAATTATTTCATATAAATAAATTGTACTTTACTGCGCGAGTATATGAGGCTTAATAAAATTCGAAAGTTTCGTATTATTAATAAATGTAATCAAAAAACAGTAAATGTCCTTCACATCGAATTAATTTATTTGAAGTGGCCCAATATGCTCATAAGAGTTTCAAACTTTTCTAAAATTAACATTAATTTTCCAACAACAATAAACTTCAAATGAAATATTATTTTTAAAATAAACTACATTTAGCATGGACTTGTGTAATTATCAGAGCACCTATAAATCGTGATTTTCCAATTTAAATATTTAATCCTATTACTATTGCAATTACAAATACGATAAATTAATAAATGCGACTAAAATTAATTAATAATCGTTCGTGCATTTTCTTATAATGAAAACAATTTTGTTTAGCGTAGTTAAACTGAAAATTCATAACATAAAGTCAAATTGAGAGGTTAGTATTCTTTATAATATTTTAATTTTTTATTTCATTACCGTTCCATAGTTTTTGTTAATTATAGACCGATCTTCTAAAGGAGGATTTGTTTATTTTGAATTTGGTTTAATTAGAGGAGGTGCGCCACCTGAATACCACCAAGACGATACTAATAAGAACTCCGACGAACTCCGGTTCATTATCGCCCTGATTGTAGCCTTCTCCGCATTCTAATTCTCGAGAGAAATATTCCAACCTCCTAGCGTTATATGACAAAACGCTAAATTGGGATTTCCTTTGTGGGAGCTCTCAGAAATCACTTTTGGCCCTAATTTGTACCTGGCACGGCCGCGGTCTTCTTTGGACTGGAAATGTAATCGCTGATCTTATCTCGCAATGTGACGAGACAAAGCATTTCCTCCTCTGTCCTTTGTGCTCCCTCCCTTGCGCTCGCTCGACTCCCGTGCCACCCTCGTGCACCTATCTTTTATTTTTAGGAAAAAATGTCGACTTGCGTTTGCCTCCGTCTTGTTCTTTTTTTCCCGAGGTTCGTACCAGTACTGAAACGTTTGAGGGCATGGAAATTCTTTCTATGTTTTTCCCTTTTCCGCCTATTTTTCTAACCGTCGCACAGTGGTTTAGAATAGAAATCTAGCGCGAATAAAATCTGATTTTGCTCTTATCATGTTAATAGTGGCTGTATTATTCTAATTTCACATGAGGGACTTTCATTTTTCAATAAAACAATATTTTAGATCATACATAAATATTTCATTTATTATAAACACCAATAACAATAGATTTTCATGTTAAGTTCGTGAACATCATCATAGGTAGTCTGTCCGTTGACAGGTCCGTGATTATTCATGGTTAAACGTGGTTCTCCATATACCTACTCCTATTTTCCGCAGTTTTCTTCATGTCTTGATAGCTCTCTTTCCCTTTCAAGTCGTCTACCAGCTTTTTCCATCCAGTTTTCCTTCTAGCACTTCTTTAATCATGCACTCTCCCCTCAGGTAATGCCCAATCCAGTTCGCCTTCCTCTTTCCGATAGTCTGTGTAATCGTTCGCTTCTCTCCTATTCTTCCTGAACATATTGTAGTATACTTATGCAGATAAATTAAAAATGTGATGGAAAAACCTAAATAAATTTCTAATTTAATTATTCATCAAAATCCTGCCCATCACTATCGCTATCAGCATATTGAATATTGGGTTCGGTGAGTAGGTTTAGTACTTCGGGAGTAAATGCAGTATTCTTATATTTTGGCAAAGTTTTCCGGGAAATTGTTGAAATAATGGGTTCAGAGGACAATATCAAATAATTAAATAAGTCTTCGTTAGTAGACGAACGCGACATCTTTCGCGTGTGGTGTTCTCTCACATATTTAAAATCCTTGTTTTTTGCCTCTTGTGCTTCTTCACTTAATTGTCCTATAGGAAGAATAGCATTCTTAATCATTAGGACTTTATGCACAACCCCATTTACATATCTATGTTAAACTCGTAATTTCTGTAGGAGTTGTTTTTATCACCTCTTCTTGTAGACAGCAAATCCGTTTTGTAGTAATATCTAAAATATCTTGAAGTTTCACTTGCGCTGAGTTTTCGGTAACTTCAGTCTCGGGATAACATCTATATTTCGCCGTAATAACTGCATTCCATGAAGGGTAAACGTTTACATTATGGTTCTTGGCTTCAGATCTGATTAACAGATATTGTTGCTTACCTACTTTTGCGTTTATTATTAAAGAAAGCGCCTCCTTAGATGTGTACGCAATTGGTTTATCGCCCGACCTCCCAGATAACAAATATGCTCTTCTATACTTTTGAGCTCGCTTCGGCGTGGTTGCAGTAACATCGCGTAATACAGAAGCAGCAGATCGCTCACCGCGACCTCGTAATCCTACCTGTGTAGCAAAAGCTTCGACACTTTTCTCTTGAAGCAATCGTTTCGCCCTAATTTGTTTCCTTCTAACTCCACACTCTTCAAACTTCTTCAGCGGCCGAACACGTTTTCGCGATTTACTCGGGCCAGTTTCAGTGTTTTCTTCAGGAAAAACTAATTCGGTATGTAACCACTGAGAGTTTTGTGTCTGAAAACGTTCCTCGATTCGGTGGCACTTTTTCCAACGAAGTTCAAGATTTTTCATAAATTTCGTAATTGTTTCTTTCACCAAATGTTCACTGACATCTATTTTTATACGTATATAGCCCGTAAGACGATCACACAACTCCACCCTTTTCATACTTTTGATTTTTAACCACTCCAAATACAAGTCCAAACGCATTATTGCGCGCAATGTACCTGGAAAAAAGCGAATAAAATTTTAATGTGCGCATATGTGCATTTTATTTTTTTCATATAAGTGACTCAGTATATAAGAAATAAAATAGTATGATATGAGCCCCTGCAAATACCTGCAAATTTTTTAAACTCAATGTAAAAAAAGAAAACGTAAAAAACCAAAGCCGTAAAATAAGTGTCTTTTTAGAATGACTTTTTGGAATTATTTTATACAATTTTACAATATAAAATGTATATAAATATTCAACTAACCTTGCTGTATCTCAGCCATCACAAAAATTTCACTATTCACTCAGAAAACTCGAAAATAGCAACTGTTAACAACAAGCGATAAGCAGCGACTGACGCTTTCGAGTTACGCGCATACATAGTTTGCGCGAGTTTCAAGTTCCACTAATTATTTTCTTTGTACCTGTTCACAAACTGCCATTTGTTTTCAAATAGTTTGAAATGTTCTTGACACGGTACTATGTATGTTCGCTTAAATTTTAACCTTATGATTTCGTATTTAATTCGCGCTGCTTTCATTCTCTAAACCACGACGCGTCGTGGTTTTTCCTCTCCTGTCATGTAGAAATTTTATCTCTCCAAAGGCTATGCCACATTTTTTTAAAACCCCAAAGCATTTCAAACCTGGCGTGTATATATGTCGATTTATAATTTATAAACGCAAACGATGCTGTTTCTTTCTCCAGTTTCATTTTATGATAAATATATGTAATGAAATAGTGTAATATTTTATCATGAATACAAGTTACAAAAAAAAATAAATCCACGAAATAAAATCAGCACTTTTATGAAAAGCAGTCAATTAAGCAAGCTGTAGCCTTAGATAAAGAACGATAAATATGTGAAAATAACCAAAATTCCATTTCAGAGCCTGCTGTCGGTAACTTCACCACGGAAATGGAACCAAACTCAAGTTCTGAAGAAATAGTCGTCAATTCTGTTAACGCAGACTCCTCCTGGGATCCTTACGAAACGAGTGAGTATGGCACTGGCGTCGGATTAATCATTTTCTATCTAAGTTGTCAAATCTTGTGTGGGATATTTGGAAACGAGAAAAAATCTGCAGTGACCGGGAATCCAACCTGGGATTCGATTCTCCGGTCATGACAGGTTTTTTCTCCTGTTGCTAAAATTCTCAAATTGCAGCTTATGCACGTCTGCATAGTGATCCTCGATCAATTCATTCCATCGATTTAAAATCTTGTACGCACAATACAATTGCATGCCGTAGCTATAAATGTGAATCTCTTGTGTTTCTCTTTTCTCGTTTGTTCAGAGTGAAAATGTACTTACGTAAAAATAATCTCCTACGCAAAAAATATTCATGTTTATTGAAAATTTGTCCTATTATATGACAATTGAAAATACCTATTCCGAATACAAAACTACATTGAATTCTGTAAGAGTATATAGCTGAGTACACTTGAACATTTCGGTGATCCATCTCATTACTTACATTCAGTCGCTGCCAGAAAGGAAGGTCATGGATACGTAGAAGTCGTCATTGGCGTCCTAACTGCCATAACCCTCCTACTGCTGGTGGTTTTTGTCATCATATTGGTCCTGAGCCGACGTCAGAAACTTCTTCACGGTTCACCAACGATTCTAAGGAATCCTTTTGGTGTCACCATCAACATGAAGGTAAATCATGAGCGTCAAAACCATTTTAAGGCTGTTTTTCTTGGTGATTAAAGAAATACCCTAGGGCCTAGGGCAGTGATGGCGAATCTTCTATTGCTCGCGTGCCAATATTACAGAAATTGTCGAATTTTTCCGCCTCGCGTGCCACAAAAAAATCCTTAATATTTTTTACGTGTCAACTAAATTAAATTCGTGATGAAGACATTAAAATTTGTAACAATAAAACTAGTGTTTGCAACAGTTAACTAAATAACACAAATGTTTTTGCGTCACTAAATCATTACAATAAATGCTTTGAATGGTTTTCGGCTTTCGTTGGCGTGCCAACCAAAATAGTCTTGCGTGCAACTTATGGCACCCGTGCCAAAGTTCGCCATCACTGGCCTAATTTCAAAAACTGACTTTTAGAGCTATCTAAAAGTTACGATAGAATGATTGATAAAATAATATTTAATAACGTTTAAAGCGTTGTGTTTAAACCAAAAATAAACATTACCAATGAAATTGAAATTTAAAAAATTGTCTCTCATTTCTATTTCTAATTACCTGCTTAGAGTCAACTTCATTATTTTTATTTAACGACGAGTGCGTTGTGAAGCTTTTATTTCGATATGTTACAACAAAGTGAAATTTTAACCGTTTAGAATCGAATCCTATCGCGAGTTTGAGCAACCCCTATAGATCTGCGGTAAACATGTCAAAATCGCATTCACTATAAAATTCTAAAGACCAATATCATTTGTTTCACAACGTAAGCATATTTGACCGTTAAATTCACGAGGCAGTGTTGCAGTACCTAAATAATCCTTTTTGGATGAGCATTCGTCTACCAAACGGTACCTGATGACTGTAATCTGCCTACCAATTCCAAGGTCTGTTTGAATCGACACCAACTTAATCTCGATCACCACCTTATACCCTCCCCGAATAGGATCTCCTGATGAATCTCGCGCCGATGAACAGCGGAATGATGCACATGGGAGGAGGCGGTTCATCCGTCGGGTGCGGCGGAGGAGGCAGCGTTAGAGGCAGCATCAGCGGCAGGTCTTACCCGGTGAGGGACCACGGCTCCTCCGCAGACGACGACCTGGAGGACGACGAAGGCGCCCCGGGGCTGCGGCGAAGTCCCTCACTAACGGGATCCACCGTCGCCCCCACCACTTCCTTCTTCTACGAGCCCCCGGATGACCTTAGAGCGTCGCCACTCCTTGCGGCGGCAGCTGCCACTGCAGCCACGGTATCTTGTTATGGGGGGAGCGGCAGTGTTGGTCCGATGTCCGCGTTGAACTCCGGTATGGCGAATTACGCCAGCCTGCGCGGAGGTGATGTTGCCCTCCGAACTTGCTATGGTACTACGGGGCACAACACTTTGGGAGGGGCTAGGAGTTCTTGCGAAGGTGAATCTTTCAGCTATTTTTATTTGCACAAACTTGGCCAAGGGTATACTTGTTTGCCTGTACGTTAAAATATTTTACAAGCGTCCTCATCAACTAAGAGTTTATCTCACAAATAGAAATCTAAATTAGGCCGTGAGTTGTTATTATCACACTTTTTGAATTACGTCTTCTATTTTACATGTGCATATTACTTAATTTTAAATTATCTCTGCTTAAATTAATCACTCATCATGTGACGTTAAGTTTTTGCGGCAATCAATCCAATTTTTAATTGACTAACAATAAGTTAATTAGCTATCAACAATTTATTAAAGATATTTGGAAAACTATAGCTGTATGTGAAACTATGCTAAAATGCAATTAATTCTATCTTAATTTTATTTATTGAAACTAAGAAAAGATGCATAAATAAAGAAAAATTGAAATCTGAAATATGTTGATATTCAAGTGTCACAATTTTGAATTATTTTTCTTTAAAACAGAAAATCATTTTGTCTAATAGAAGTACTTGCAATGACATATATTAAAACAATGCAAACTTTATAAGTGGTAAATAGTAATTTTGAATGTTGGCAGAATAGCAATTGCTTTTAATTTATTTGACAAAATGAGTGCAATGATGTTTTCCCAATTTTGCAGATTTGTAGAACTTTTTCTTTGAAGTACATATATTATTCTGAATATATTTTTGTGTGAAAAAACTATAAATTTGCCATTCTGGAATTCTTTTTTATGTTCATAAATTTTTGTTTCTATACATTAAATTTTATGTAATATTTAAATGTTTCCTTCTTATTCTGAGCAGAAGAACCGTCAGCCCCGGACTATGAAGATGCTACCACCGCTTCTGTGACTGCCTCAGTGGAGGCATCCATCACTGGAGGTTTCTCACCTATGCATTTCCGCAGTCTTCAAAGCACGCCTCTGTCAGCACCTCGCTCCCAGGCAATAAACCTGAGTAACTATTTTCCTCGAGTTGCTTCAGATCCACCAAGCCGTAAGCGATATCACACCGCTCCCAGGGAAAGGCATAACAGGGTGTGTGATTTAATATAGTTTTCTTTGAACATTTTGATAGCATGAAATCTTCATGTTTTCATGCATTTTACAGAAATATATCACAGGAGAGCATTGGCAACTTTAATGAACTTCAACTTTTTAAACGGCTTTGAAGCATTTCAAATGATTTTTTTTCAGTGGATTTTTCTAATTTTTCTGTTTCAACAAAAAAGAATTCTGATAACTTTCCAATCATTTATGAATATGTCTGTCCTCTTATCTTATGTAAGTAACAGTGTTAACTTGATTGAAACATCGAAATAATATTACATGAATTATAGGTAATTCATACCATATCATTCATTTAAGCAGATGATTACCTATTTTTAATTTCATTAAGCTCTTATTAAAATATATTGTATGAAAAGCTTCAATAAAGATATCTATAATAGAAACTTTGTTAAGCCTTTCAGCCTGCTAAATGATTCTTGTAACTCACTTCAGGTGCCACCTCCTGTGGTGACCTGGAACATTGCACCGAGCATGGGACAATCCTACAAGTGTAGAGAGGTTGAAGTTAAACCAATTCCATGCTACTATCTTAGGATAATGGAAAAGATGGGTAGTTGTCATGCAGGAGAGGTAGGTAACATTTAAAGTTAATACCAACTATTCGAAATTACTGGGAAGTGAAGCTTTGAGGGTTGTGTTCTGCCAAGATCCATTTCATGTCCTTATGCCCACTGCAATGCATATTAGTATCGGACAACATATTACTCTATTTTTATTCCTAAAAATAACATATATTTACAGTTTTATAAATTAAATTGAGGAATGTCAAACAGGATAAAACAAATATTGTGCAAAATTCTCTTGCGGGTTAGATTTTTACCCATAAGTTCCAACTGTTACATTGTAAAAATGAAAAAAGAAGTTTCAAAATCACAATGCATTTGGCAATACTCAAAAGTATCAAAAATATTTCCCATGCAAATCCTTGATTCCTATATTTTAAATCTTTAGGTTATCATATGCAGCACGAGCAGTTTGAGTGATGCTTCTCCAGTCGATGGCATGAGGGTAATCAGTGGAACTTTAAGTTCAAATGGCAGTATACCAATTGGAGGACGCCTTGTTGCAGTGCGTTCCACAACTCCAAAATCTGTGAAAGCTCCTGCTCTCACCCCAGGAGTCTCTGCTCCCGATGGGAACATCACGTTGCGTGAGGTGCGCTTTCTGGCATCTCTCACAGATCCCAACATTGTCCGTGTCCTTGGAGTCTGTTCAGCCAACCTCACGAAAGACGGTGTGTTCAAGGAAAATGAAGAAAAGGAAATCGAAATCGATGAGAAAAGCAAAGATGACGGCGAGAACGAAGATGAAGAAGTGAATCTTGACCAAGATTCCAACAAGTGTTTGTTGTGGACTGTTTTAGAATATCCAGAATTTGGAGATTTGACCCATTTTCTAAAATTCAGGACATCACAGACATCGTGTGTGAAACCTACAAATCTCAACTCTCTGAGGTAACATTAGTTCTATAATATAGTGACTTTTGATTCGAGCATTGTCCTTAGTGCTGTTTTGCTGGATTAATAAATTGTTCTCTAAAAATTAACAATTCTTATTTTTATTTGTTTCTCATAGCTACGGGTGCCTTATATATATGGCAACACAAATTGCTTCAGGTATGAAGTATATGGAAACTAAAAACATTGCACACAAAGACTTGGCTGCTAGGTAAGAAAAATCATATATTTCTTAGAATTGACTTTTCTCATTTATTTTATCTTTTTTAAATCATTATCAATATTTATTAATATCAAAATTTGTTGTTATTTCATTCAAGTAGCTTTAATTGAATAGCTATGGCTCTTCACCTTTTATCTATACAAGACATGCTACAGTATATTATATGAAATATACTCCAAATACAAATGTTTCAATCTTTACTTTTAGGAATTGTTTGGTTGGGAGAGGATACTCAGTAAAGATTGGTGATGTGGCAATGTGCAATGGTGCCTATCAAGAAGACTATAGTGAAATTGGAGGAAGACCTCCAGCCCCTATAAGGTGGCTTCCCTGGGAAAGTATACTATTGGTAAGATTGGTAGAAAATGAAATGCCTTCAATTCTAAAATAAAAATTAATTCAGCCAACTTTATTTATTTAAGAAAGATATTCATTTTTCTTATTGGGCTACATTTCATTAAATTCCATAAATATATATACTATATTGCATTTCAGGATCGTTATACGTGCCGAAGCAGTGCCTGGTCATTTGCAGTCACTCTTTGGGAAGTCTTAATGCTTGCCAGTGAAAAACCATTCAGCAATCTTTCAAATGAGCTAGTCATTCAAAATGCAGAGCATATGTATTATGGAGGAGAGCTTCAGGTAATGTCTTCAAAAATCTGGTTTATGATAACAAGTAAACTAGCTATTCCTCCTCACATCAGTTAGAAAAATATTTGCCTTTATATATGTAGACTGAATAGATAAAGGCTCCTTTGCTCTACGTATATAATTATGAGAAGGACATTAATACTCGTTGTCCAATAAAAGCATGGATTGTTCTGTTTACTGTGTGGTTCTGGTCATTAGTGAATATTTAAGAATTAAAATATAATCTTGATCAACTTTAGATGGTATTAGAAGCATTTTTAGTGTTCTTATTCCATTTGAAAGATATACCGTACGTCTACGAGTATAAGTGGAGAAATTTTTTGCTTTTTTAGGCTGATCAAATCCTACCTTCAACTTATATTCGAGTCGCAAACTAGATGGCCATTTTTCTGGGTCAATAATTAAACATGACTGGCAAAAAACAACATTTGACTGACCTTGACGCGCATTAGAATGAAAAATTCACGCTAACTAGCAGAAAATGCAAAGACTAATAATAAAATAAAACAGCATCTCCATACTTAATTTCAAAGGAAAACTCAAAATTTATATTTTATCTTTAAAAAACTTACTTAAATGAGTGGATTGAAGAGAAGAATCAATTCAGTTCTCAAGCATTGGTTTTTTATTTTGATCCTGAATTCAAATTGTTAAACACCGTTCCATTTCTTCAACGACAGCATTTCGTTTTTTACTTATAACAGTGCCTGTATTGCAAATATGATCGCCAATTTTTCCTTTGTCTTTTAAAATGGTTGCAATTGTTTAACGATTGAGATCATAAACACGACCATTCGAAGCAAGTAACTCCTCTTTTTCTGATCTATGTATTATGTCCATTTTAGTTTCCATTGAAAGCTCTCGACATTTTTTACCACTCCTACCACTTTCACAAACACTATGTTTACGATTACTTTCCATATTTCAAGGGTAATAAAAAACAATACGTATATAAACACGCACCCATACGGTTTCGAATACAAATGGCAAATGACAAGTGTTGACAAGTTTACGTGTTCTTACTGCGACCGATGTTCATAAGTGTGGAAGGATGTGTTCGTAAATGAAGTGTGAGGCGCACTTCTTTGGCATGTGAAATGTTCATAAATATGAATTGTTCATTTCTTGAATGTTCGTATGTAGAGGTTCACCTGTATATACAACATGTTTCAAAATTCAGTGCCGTAACTCACAGGGTGGATTCTATGGTAAAAAACAAACAAAAATATTCATTTAGCTATGGGTCCTATTTCGTTTCTCTTAAGAGATAGAGGAGGTTTTCTTTGGCCCATGCATGTTAGCTTTAGTATTCCACTTCGTGTAAAGTACGCCTCATCTGTAAACAACATGCTACTGGCTCATCCCATTAGTTAGTTATCAACATGAGCTGCATAGTATCGGGCAGTAATCACCGAGAACAATATGGAGTTCTCCTTTGAAGAATACGCAGACATGTGTATGGTGAAATGCAAGGCATCACAGAAGAACGATTCCCAAACAGACGTTTGCCAAAGAGGCGTACTTTTAAGTCTGTCCATCACCTCTTACACAAACACGGCACTTTCCGTTCTCAACAGGGCAATGCCAACATCATCGTCAAACAGCAGACATGGAAGAGTGTATTCTTCACACTGTTAAAATGAAGCCTAATATAAGCACTCGTTGTACACCTTCCACGATTGGTATCTCACATGAGTGTATGGAGGACTTTATGATGGCAGCTGCTCTATCCATATCACTTCCATGAGTGCAAGCATTATTGCCAACAGATGCCCCTCTGCAACAACAGTTTTGTCGATGGCTGCTGCGTCAGCTTGCATCTGATCCTCTTTTCACGACTTGTGTTATGTTTATGGATGAGGCGTGCTTTACATGAAGTGGGTACTCAATTTACACAATGCATACACATGGGCTGCAGAAAACCCAGGGCAAACAAGATGTATGTGCCATAAATGGCAATTTTCAATCAACGTCTGGGTAGGCATTGTAGGGGATCATCTTCTAGGCCCACACATGTTGCTGGAACGTCTCACAGACAAAGATTATGTACAGTTTCTAGAGAAGAATTACCAGTAATGCTGGAGGATGTACCGTTAACTGTATGCCAGAAAATGTGGTTCCAACACGATGGAGTACATACTTTGTGTCAGACAATTCTTGAATAAGAAGTATCTACAATGATGGATAGGACGGGGAGGTCCTGTTGCATGGCCACAAAGATCACACGACCTAAATCCCTTGGGCTTTTTCCTTTGGGGTTTTCGAAGTGTTTGGGGTATGAAACTGAAGTAAACTCCATACAAAAGCTACAGCTGAATGTGCGTGATGCTTGCCACACAGTTCGCAGTCAGCCAGGAAATCTTGGGCTAGTGCGCCAATCTCTCCTTCGACGAGCAGAAGCTTGTGTGCAGATGAAAGGCAATCACATTAACCCGTAGACGCCGTCATACGTACTATTACGTCCTCTGTCAGCACTACATTTAATTGTCTTTTGGCGCGAGAAATATATTTATATCTAAATAAACTTTATATATTTTCAAAGAGGAAGCTTTGGCATTTCTAGTAGTGTATGTTTTGTAATTTTAGTGGTGTTTTTGTATATTATATTCTACGTTAAATTTTGCGACAAAATTTTCATTTTTGCCACGAAATTACGGTGCATCAGCACTAATTTTAATAGACTTTTGACGCAAGGGACATACTTAAATCTGAATAATCTTTTTGTATTTTGAAAGAGGAAGCTTTGGCCTTTCTAGTAATGCATGACTTTATATTATATAGTCTACGTTAAAGTTTGAGATGGATTTTTCATTTTTGCCACAAAATTACGGAGCGGCAGCAATAATGTTAATTGTCTTTTTATGCAAGGGACATACTTAAATCTGAATATTCTTTACATATCTTGAAAGAGAAAGCTTTGACCGTTCTAGTAATGTATGTCTTATACTTTTTGTTGTGTTTTTATAATTTATAATGTACGATAAAGTTTGCGCTCGATTTTTTACGAAAGTACCGTGCGCCTGAAGCTTTCATCGCCTTTTGGCGTAATGGAGTTTCGTAAATATAAATAAGCTTTATATATTATGAAAGAGACGGCTTTGGCATTTTCAATAATGCAGGAATTGTAATTTTACTATTGTTTTAACATTTTATAATCAACGTGAAAGTTTGAGGTGAAATTTTCGTTTCAGGGCCGAAAATTTGGAGCGCAACCACATACATTTGTCTAAATACGCAAGGCATATTCGTCCATCTGAATAAGCTATACGTAGCCTTGGTCTCCTCAGTAATGCACGATCTGTAATTTTGCTATTGTTCTAACGTTTTATAATCAACGTGAAAGTTTGCGGTGAAATTTTCGTTTCTGCGCCGAAAAGATGGAGCGCAACCACATACTTTTGTCTAAATACGCAAGGCATATTCGTCCATCCAAATAAGCTATACGTAGTTTGATAGAGGAAGCTTTGGCCTCTTCAGTAATGCACGACCTGTAATTTTGCTATTGTTCTAAAATTTTATAATCAACGTGAAAATTTGCGATGAAATTCTCATTTTCCCACAAAATTACGTTTTCTCTGCCTCGTGAGAAAGGTGTTCGCCTGCTTGAGTTATGAAAGAAATGTCTCCTATATGCTATGTACACATAATCTACTTGAGATTCTTCTAAAAATCGCTTTTCAATTCACCAAGAATGCTTTCCTCTTCGGCGATCCTTCAACGACCGATATCAGCCTTTGTTCCTCGCAGCCAAAGAAAGCACCTTTTGATTTCCACACAGCGCTTGGAGTTTTCCTTCCTCTCCACAGTTAAAAGTGTTTAACAAAAGAGGACTATAGAGAAGATTTCTGCTAGTACCGATATAAAGAGATCACCCAATAAATTCGTCACGTAGGAGTGTGAAGATGCTTAACTTGAGTGTAGCATTTTTGAGAAATAGGAATTGGTGATTTAAAAAAACCTTTTTCCGCTCAAATAAATTTTTTCCACTAGAGCCAGCCCAAAAACCAGGGTGTGCGGGATACACGGGGGTGCAGCTTACACGAGCAAATATGGTAAATTTTTTTTGTAAATTTCAAAATTATCTTGTTTTCGTTTTCTGTTATTCAACTTATACTCGAGAATTGGATTTTAGATGCTGTTTTAGGCTAAAAAGTACACTTCGACTTATACTTGAATCGCCTTATACTTCTTAGGTTTCTGCCTCCCAAGTCCATTGTCGGCTGCATCTTTCATTTATCTTGCTGAAACTCTTTGAAAATTAAGGACCTTATTGGAGATTCAGAAATTTTATCAATCATCCCATTGTACATAGGTTTATAGGTATTGCTTTTTAGGTGCATTTCGCTTCCAGTGTGAGCGCCTATTATCGTGACTGTCCGTCCGTCCGCATGTTCGTTCTCGGCTTCTACCAAACGGATTTTCATGAAATTTGATATTAAGGACTTTCAATCAATTATAATGAGAAAATCGCATAAATGAAACACGTAAGCCAATCAGGGGTACCACTTTACTGGTGATAAAAAATCAACTTTCCATCATATCTCTTAAAGTATTGCTCATATCAAAATATTTTTCAAATAAAACTTGTAGAAAAAATAAATTAGAGTATTTATTTTCATACATTTTTATCATAGGAGTAGCCGTTATCAAGAAAATTAAACAAGAAAGCCTTAAATCGGGTTGAACTTAGAAAATTTCTTGCATGGTTACTTCTTCATTGTTGCTAACATAAACAATCTCACAAACAAATTTCCTTACGTGTGCATATAATATTATTAAATAGGGAGAAAATGGACTATTTATGATGAAGAAAAGAACTTTAAAATGCACTTTCCCATACATACACATATATAATTTCTTTCTAATACTCCATTGCACGAAACGCGCCCATTTGTGACACGTTGTACACTTTCCTAACTTGTTTATGAAGTTCATCAGGATATTTCAGTAGCCTCAATTTCTGATAAGTTTTTCCCATACTTTTAGTTCTGGAATTTATGTGGCAAAATCACTTTCATACTTATAAAAATAATAATTAGTTTATAACCCAAATGGAAGAAATATTATATTGATTAGTGTATGTACAAAAAATAGAATTCAAGAATAGTATTTTTCCAAACATAATAAAATATCAACTCAAAACACATCCACACAGTGGTATTGCCCCATCACCTCTCTCTTGCTACAGTACTTCCTATACCTATTAAGACAACAAGACACTGAGGAAACAAAAAATGAGGAGAACACACAAATAATGCCCAACATTTGGAAGATACGTTTAGCAGTTGGCCACCTTGGTGCTCTTTGTAAGAATAGGCTAATGCCGGCACAGGGTTTCCCTCCTCCCTTCTGTGCTCATGGTGTGGGAGGCAACGGGAAACCACCACAGCATTTGTGTATATTCCTTAGTCAGTCAAATCAATCTAAGGATTGAGTTACTCTTTTAAAAAAATAACCAATAACTTTTGACCTAAGACATAACAGTTTGAAGTTGTTTTATGAAAATTTCAATATCCTTCTAACTTCTTTGAATTTTTTTTTATTCTCAAAGTTATTTATTTATCAATTATGTCCATTGGCCAAGCACAAGATTAATATCAGGATTGTTTAAATAACTTCTGAATAGCCATACTATGTTCTACATTGAAGCTGGATTTACATCTTGTCTGATTATAACATGATGAAAACATTTACGGTTCCATAAGTAAAGCCACTGAGACATGATTTTCTAAGGTTGACTGAATTGTAGTTTGGGCACTTCATTTTCATTATTTTGCACCAGCTTTGGGTAATCTCATTATACAATGTTTGTCCTACGCATAAATCCACCATTTTCTTCCATAGTAAACTTAAAAACTTTTACTAAATCATTAAATAACAATTTCTAATGTCAGCAGTACAGGATCGCTTATCTGGCAAGCTCAGGATCAGAAGTTTGCCAGATTTAGAGATTTTTTGAATTTAAGGTCCTTAGCTCAATATACCTATTCTTATAATATCATAAAGATAATTAAGTGTAGAATAGAAGGGTTTTATTTGTTTCCCAAATCTTTGTATACTTTTACATTTACAAATGAAGATGTACTTTACTTATTTTTTTTAATGATCATAATTGCATTTTCATCCTCTTCTTATGAAATCTGTTACATGTAACTTCATTTTGTATTGAATTTCGATGTCGTTATGTATTTAGAAAGGCAAAATATCAAAATCCAAACAATTTCAATAAAAATCTCAGATTTTATATAACAAAATGCACCCAATTCGAGAAAAATAACCAAAAATATCTCAACAGTTTTCTCACAATTTTCTGCCATCAGAGTAGATGGGAATTAAAACCTTTGCATTTTGTTATTTAGCCTTTTTAAATATATAACAATAATAATCTGAAATTCCATAGGTGTTTTTCTCCATGTTTATGTATCTATTTCTGTAGAAATTTTTTGTACTTTGGTTCATTACTCCATGGGGCCTAAAATCAAAATTTTACCATGTAAGAAAATGTTAGATGGACTACACAATACAGTGGACATAATTATATGGAAAGCATGGCACATTAAAATGGTAACTCTACAACAGTGTTATTCAACAGTTGTTCCATTGAACACTGATGTTCTTATAGCATTGCCTAAGTGTTCCGTGAAATATTCCACCAAAATCATTATTCTATACATTTAGATTTTTTAATTAATTTAAAAATAAAAAGCTTTTCTATTTTGCTCTCACACAGTAACTCCATCTATCACAGAAGCAGAAAGTACTTCAATTGAGTACATAAAATAAAGGTTATATGTAAATATATATACAGTAGTCCCTCGCCATTCGTGAGGGTTAGGTTCCTGAAAACCCTCGCGAATGGCAAATTCGCAAATGGTAAGTATTGGGTATATGGAAAAAACAGGGTTAGGCTCTGCTATGTAACTTGCATTTTAACCCTTAAAAATATAATAGTACGGTACATACATTCATAAAATACTAATAGAAGTAGATTCACTATCTGCAAGCGTATCTAAAACTTCAATTTTCTTCTCCAAACTCCTCACTTTTTTTGCCCTTTTTACCAACTTTTCTATCATTTAACTCATCACTCTCTTTGGGGCCATGATTAAGCAATATTACTAATAAAAACTATGAAAATGGCACATTAAATTCATGAAATAGGCGAGGAACTGCGACAATCCTTATCATCATTGTCTGCACGGAATTTGCCGCGCGGTTATACAGGTTGCCGTTCCGGGCGAGCTTCCGCTGCCCTTTTCAGCATTATTGACTTTGCAAACTGTGAGTCTTTCATCCGAATTAATTTGTTTGGATACCGTATACCTAGAATGTGTAATGGCAAAAAGAAAGTGCGACACTAGAGTGAGCACTACTTAAGCAACTGGTGGGGCTGCGCAGCATTTGGAGGAAATTAGTGGAAAAGTTTTTTTTTAAATGTCTTGGAGTGACCGGTACTTAAGCGATCATACACAGATATGCAAATTTTGGCCTCATGAATGAAAAAACAGGTATTCAAAATGAAAATCGCAGATATGCAAATTTTGCGAATGACAAATTCGTGAACGGTGAGGGATTACTGTACATGTATATGTATATGCATAAGTATATAGGTGTTCCACCAATATTTTCCCATTCCAAAGTGTTCCTCCACTCAAAAAAAGTTGAAAAACACTGGTCTACAACAACAAATCTGCCTGTCAGAGAAGTAGTCAGTATTCTAATTTCAAATTGATACTTCAGGCTTGACCTCAGAATATAGGTAGTCAGATTTCAGGTCCTGCCGGATTTCAGGATGCCAGATGAGGGGTCCACTACTGTATTTGTATAAATAAAAAACATCTAAACAACTAAACTAAGGAATTATTAGATTATTCAATACAGATATGGGATTTGATGCTAACATTTACTTTTATTTTTAGGTTATGCTTCCTAAACCTACTCTTTGCCCTAAAGAAGTATATGATTTAATGACAGAATGCTGGAAGAGAGATGAAGACTTAAGACCATCATTTAAAGAGATACATATGTTCCTCAAAAGGAAAAACATAGGTTATCAAGTTGGAACCTAAGCAAATAAAATGAAGAAAAACTTGGAATAGTGGCTTCAACTCAGAAGTTCTGTTAATTGTCTGAACAATTTAGGATTTTGCTCTTTCTTGGCAGCACTGGACCAAAAAAATCGACTTATGCTACATCTGATAGTGGAGTATTTTAATAAAACTACAAATGTAAAATGTGTAAATATGTAAATATGTCTTTAAAATTGTAGCTGAAAATTTTAAGAGCATGATTCTTGCCAAAAATTTGAGATAATGGTGCTTTTAAAGGCTTACACAACAACTCAAGTGGTAAAAATAGAATGGACTACCTAATGTAATAATTTTTTTAGTAGAACGGTGAAAATCTGTGTGTTTGGACATGTACATTCAATAAGAGTATAAAGGCACACGTTTAATATTAGCAATTTTGCCACCTGAAGAATTCAAAAATAGCTACAATTCAGAACGTTTCTTATTTAATAGCTACAAAAAAATTAAGTTCTGAAGTAACTGAAGTACTTTTCCCTGAGTAATGTTTTAAAATTTAACTAAGAGACATTGTTTTGTTGATCAAATCATTCACAGTTACTGTTGAATCCTTTTAGTCCTCAGCCTATCAGTGACATAACCACAGTTATTTTAAAAAATTAGAGTTTCTTTTATTAACAAACTTTTTAAAAAATGTTAAAAATTGATCACTAGGTACCACTCAAATCAAGGTTCCATCAGATTTCTTTTCATAGAATATCTTTAAAATGCAAATTGTTACCCATTTTCATCAAAAACTATTTTTCATTAAACTTCATCTCTCAAAATAAGCCTGTCCATTCTACTCATGAATTTGCAATAAAAAAGGAAAAATCATTCTATTGGATGGAACCAATAGAGTGATGCTTAAAGGCTTATCCTTTCTATATAATGCATTGCACAATAAAATGACTGCTGATAAGTTGTTTTTATTTTCATCTCTATGAACTTTAAAAAGAAAGAGCTCCATATTTTTCTAGTGGGTGAAAAAATCTTCTGCAAAATAGTTAAATAAAACAAAAATGTATTGAAAACTGATAAGTTTTAGTTTAAGTCTTTTGAGATGTATTCATGCTAATTAATATTGAGGTACCAAAATGCTAATATCAAGCCAAATGTGGTTTCCTTTATTTTGTGATTACTAAATTTGACATTTGTTTGTATTTACAGTTCTAAATTAGATTAGTAGTTTTCTTAAGTTCTTAAAGTAATTAACAGTTAAAAAGGCTAATGAATTTTATGACTTGACTTGAGTAACATTAGATGAAATATTAAAAAATAAATTGGGACTTTTGATTATTAGAAACATAAAACCTAAGAAATTCATAAAAATATTGCTGATGTGAAGTAGAGCTTTTTCATATTCATAATTAAGAGAACTACTTAAGTGGTTATTTTAAAGGAATAGCACCACACTTGCAGGAGTATATGGGCATAACAATTTTTTTTATTGCAGCGAGTAAGCAAGTCATAAAATGCTGTAGAAACTGTATTTATGTATGTCTTTTATTTTTACTAAGGGGTAGTTGTTCACTCATATATATATTGATTTGTTTTACTTAGGTAAGCATAACATGATTTTACACATATACCAGAAGCATGTTTTGTAAGTGTGAATTATGTGACTGAAATAAATGGACCATTTTTCAAAAGAAATGTTTTTAGTGAAAGTCTTCTATTACATACAATCCTTTTAATTCTATTGGTTGGCTTTCTGATTGTGGATATGTCCAATATTTTAATTCCACTCTTATCAAATATTTTTAATCATCTAACCCACAGCAATACATATTTTTGCAAATGAAAAATGAACACATAATCAAACAGTTAGGGTTGATAACTTCTTTTTCAGATTCACGGCTGTCTCATCTGGTATGTATTTTTCAAACTGCAATACCTAATAGAATCAAATAAGAATTTGTTTAATTGAAACAGAGGAATTTATTTAACTTCTTGAAATTAAATGTCTTCATTATTGAGTGCTGCAAAAATGCCTAAAGCAATTAATTTATTTTTCATTCATTTAACCCATCAGCATCAAAAATACTTTTATAGTTAACATACAATATATTACTAACTTGTAGAAATTAATAATAATAACAGTAGGTATATAATAGCTAATGGGTTAATAAGAGTAAAACTTTTAGAATAGCATTTAGGAGGAGTTGCTCTAAAACTGGAAGTAGGTAGAAAAAAATATGTCGATGACTTTTTAAGTTTCAGGGAGTTTCAAGAAGAGAATGAAAAAGTGAGCATTGAGAAACAGCGAGGCAGAAATAAGGAAAGATGGAAGAACCTTAATAGGTAGGCTGGAGTAAATGAAGTTTAAAGAGAGTAGAATGAATTAAGGGTGATCTAGTGAAAAAGCATAATACCGTATTCACCCGAATCCAAGACGACCCTGAATCTAAGACGACCCCCCATTTTGATGATTCCAAAAGAGAAAAAAGCTCAAATTGACCTTCATGACTACAAAAATTATAAATCTTGTGAAATATTTATTTTCTCTTATACTTTTCTTGAATGTCATTGTCTTTTAACATTTTAAAATCATAAGATCACATCACAAATAGAACCATTCAGGTTTTCAAACAAATTAAATGGTAGCATTCATTTTAAGATAACATTAAAAATCAAGTAAATACATTGAAAGAATACACTCATTTCAGGACAACAAAAAAACATTTCAATCCAAGTGCTGCATAAAATCATTTTATTGTGTTAGTCATCGTCACTGTCTATGCAACCTTCACTATTTTCCTCTGCTCACTATCTTTATCACTCTCAACTTCATCATCAGTCTCCCACAAAATATCATCCTCACTCCCATCCATGGCATTAGATAAGCAGCATTTCTTAAATCCTTTCACTATTACTTTTGCATTTATTTGTTGCCACGATGCCTTGATCCATTGGCAGAGCATTGCAACTTCAGGTTTCTTAAGATTTCCTTTTGGTGTTAAAGTGTGAGTTCCACTCTGTAACCACTCAGAATACAAAACCTTTAAATTATTTTTAAAACACTTATTGACAGCAACATCTAAAACTTGAAGTTGCGATGTCATTCCTCCAGGTATTACAATAAGATCAATATTCATCGCACTCATTATGTTTTTAATTTCAGGAGATGTGTCCTTGAATGCATCCAGTGAAAGCATTGCTCTTTGTTTCAGTAAAGCTCCTGGCCGTCTATTCCACACCACATGTAACCAATCTCTCATTAGTTCTTTAGTCATCCACCCCTTTTCTTGACACATTATTCCACTTGGCAAATGTTTCTTAGGCATTGTTTTCCGCTTTAGAATCACATATGGTGGTAATTTAGTCCCATCTGCTAAAACCGCCAACATTACCGTGACTCGCATTTTTTCGTTGCCTGTAGTTTTAATTAGGACGGACTTCGCACCTTTTTCGTTCACAGTATAATTAGATGGCATGTAGAAGAAAACCGGAGTTTCATCGGCATTTCCTATTTGGCTCAAAAGGTAATTATTGGTTTTTCTAAGTCCAATTACGTATTTCTGGTAAGTGAGAAGTTTTTCAACATAGTCTTTGACAATTTCTGACACAGCGAAGTTCGTCGCCGTAAAGAAAAATTATTTCGTCGCCGTAAAGAAAAATTATTTCGTCGCATCATTCTCACGCACCAACTTCTGCTGGCCTTGAATTCTTGCAATGATATATTAAGTCCTCTAGTAATTTCATTAGCTTTAAGTATAATACTTTCAGTCGAAACAGGCATACCGTTCTTCCTCATGGTGCGCACAAACTTGACTACTTCTTCTTCAATGCCATGAAATCGGCCTAATTTTGGACCACTGAGCGACTTCCTTGTGGCTTTGGCATTTTCTAGTTCCTGTTTTGAGAGTTTCCATCCACGCACATTTGCCTCAGATACACCGAACTTTCTACTCGCATCACAGTTATTAGTTTTTTCGGCGTAATTTATCACGATCAGCTTAAAATTTGTATCTTAGCTCCGTCTAATTCCTTTGTTAACTTTCCCTTTGCACTCGTGCCACGTACTTCAACATGATCTGTCATTTTAACTTAAGGGTTGTGCATTTAAATCAAGAATGCACAACTCAAAGTTACTGTCACACTTAGTGAATCGCGGTGCGTCGTTTGAAAGGGGAATCCCAATGATTTCCGCTCTCATTTGTTTTAACATTGCGGTTGGCATTACGTGCAAGGTGAAAGTACGTCTGTGTTATGATCGTCGACGATGATTATTAGTCTAAATAATTATTATTCCCGTCATGTTTTTCTTATTGTTATTACTATTTGTTTATTTCACGTCTTTATGTACGTACTTGAATTTGCTGTTGTGAATTGTTAACTCTAATATACCATTTGTTGTAAAAACCACTGATTAAATGCTTAAATATACTTCGTATCCGAATGTAAGACGACTCTTGATATTTACAGCTGAAAATTTGGAAAAAAAGGTCGTCTTAGATTCAGGTGAATACGGTATGTAAAGATACCAACTAAGCTAATCTCCAATTAATTCATTTGCATCATTTAAATTTTCAACTCTAACAAAAGGTTCATACTTCATGCCAGTGCTTTCTTTGTAAACAAGTAATGGCTATAAAAATAAATTTTTATAAATAACTTTTATATTTTAACATTTATTATATTATCGAATCTTTACTCCCGTTGGTATTTCAATGGGCATAACACTAGTAAGATTTTAAAGGAGAAATATAAGACTCTGATTCCCATTAAAAGTTTACCCATATGAAAGCATTAAGCTGGTTGCCTAGGCAGCAGATTGTTGCCACCCAGAAAAATTATCTTTATTCCGATAAAAACTATAAATTTACGTTAATTCTACTAGGATATGAATTCTGCCTTCAAAAATAAGAAACTACAATTTATATCCTATCCGATAGTTTAAGTCTCCAGTTCGAATCTTGATGCAAAATAATTTTAAAATGCAAATGTAAAAACCTATACACCGATTTACATGTTTTCTTATGTGGCAAAAAGGGGCCAAAATAGCCCCTCAAAGTGGGAATTTTAAAAGTTTCTGATTTTCTCCTTCGGATGTGACCAAAAACCAATAATCCAACCAAATTTCAAGTTTCTAGCACATCTGGAAGTGCCTCATAATTTTGTATCCTGCCAAAGTGGTTCAAACCGCTATATATACCTATATATATACTAGTTAACGTGTGCTTGCATTCTGCAAGCAATTTTAAAATTTAGCATTTTTACAATTTCAAATTATTCCCAATCGATTTTGTACAAAATAATAAAACCATAACAAATTTCAACTTTGTAGCTCATTTAGAAGTGCCATATAATTTTATTCCTCGTATGGTGCAATAATAGGGCAAAACAGGCTCTAAGACTTTGAATTTTGACAATATCAGATTCCTTCCTAACTAAAAACCCATAATTCTGCCAAAATTCATGTTTGTATCTCATTATGAATTGCAGTATTATTTTCACACTGGTATGGGGCATAAATGGGGCAAAACTGCCTTTAAAATTTGGAATTTTTGCAGTATTTAATTTGAACTTTGGTTGCAATGAAATTTTTATAATCGTGCCAAATTTCAAGTCTCTAGGTCATATGGAGCTGCCTCATCATTTTTTTTCATATGGAGCAATACTGGGGCAAAAAAGCTCCAAAAATGGGAAATATATAAATATCGGATTTCCTTCATTAGGCATAGTTTAACGTTAATGGCATTAAAATAAGCCTCTGATTTCCATTAAAACCTTACCCATATGAAAGCATTAAGTCTGTTGCCTGGGAAGCCTATTGTTAGACCCTGAAAAATTACCACTTTTTTCTGATAAAAACTATAAATTTACGCTAATTCTACTCGGATTTGAATTCTGTCTTCAAAAATAAGAAGCTACAATTTATATCCTATCTGATAGTTGAAGTTTCGAGTTCATATCTAGACGGGAAGTAATTTTAAAATGCAAATATAAAAACCTCCACACCAATTTACGTTTTCTTATGGCCAAAAAATGGGGCAAAAAGGGGCCAAAATAGCCCCTCAAAATATGAATTCTGCCAGTTTCGGATTTTTTCCTTTGGTTGTGACCAAAAACCTGTAATCCTACCAAATTTCAAGTTTCTAGCATATCTGGAAGTGCCTCATAATTTTGTATCCTCCTATATATATCATCATCATAGGTAGTCTGTCCGTTGACAGGTCCGTGATTATTCTAACAATAAGTTAAACTTGGTTCTCCATATACTCCTATTTTTCACAGTTTTCTTCATGTCTTGATAGATCTCTTTCCCTTTTAAGTCGTCTATCAGCTGAAAAATTTTCCTACCTCTTTCACTTTTTCCATTCAGTTTTCCTTCTAGCACATCTTTAATCATGCTCTCTCTCTCCTCAAGTAATAACCAATCCAGTTCGCCTTCCTCTATTTCATAGTCTGCACAATTGTTCGCTCCTCTTCTGTTCTTGGTAGTACTTCCTCGTTTTCACCCTATCTGTCCATTTTATCTTCATCATTCTTCTCCATGTCCACATTTCGAAGCTTTCCAAGTATTTAATATCATATAGCTATACTCCATACATAGCATTTTATCAACCTCTTGCAGATTTCCTGCTTTATATTTCCCATTAGTAGGAGTTTCTTTCTTCTGAAAGCGGCTTTTGCTTTTGTAATTCTAGTCCTGATTTCATCGGTACATTTTGCTTCTCTCGTTATGATGGTTCCAAGGTATTTATAATCTGAAACTTGTTCTAATGGCTTTCCTCCAACACTCATGTTCAAATTTTTTTTTCCTTAACTTGATATTCGCATGACCTTGAATTTTTCTGTATTTATTTCCATACCGTATTTTCTACTTGTTATCACTAGTCTATTTATCATTTTCTGGAGTTCCTTTTCCTTTCTTGTTAGAAGTACTTGATCATCCACGTCTTTCACTGTTCTTATAATCCTTCCTCCGATTTTGAAATCTCCATTGCCTTCTAACGTTTCCTGCATTAGCCTCTCTCCATATATATTGAATAGAATCAGCGATAGACAGCAGCCCTGCCTTACTCCTCTACCGATCTTTACTCCGCTGGTGTCCGCATTCTCCAACCTGACCTTCACCACTTGATCCACATATAGATTCCTGATCAGTCTCCTGTCTTTCCAGTCTACACCTATATCCTTTAATATCCTCATCAGCAGTACCCAATTTACTCTATCAAAGGACATCTGCCAGTCGACGAAAAATACGCAGCAATCTTGGCTGTACTCTATTGCCCTTCCTGATATGATTCTCACTACACCGATAGCATCTCTGGTTCCTTGTCCTTTTCTGAAGCCGAATTGATCTTCCCCTAGCATTTCTTCGGCCTTTTTCTCTAACCTTTTATTAAGAATCCTCGTGATGATCTTCGAAGTGTGTGACAGTAAGCTTATCGTTCTGTAGTCCTTACACTGCATTGCCTTAGGCTTCTTCTTTAGAGGGATCATTGTTACATCTAATAAATCCTGAGGCCAATCTCCCGAGTCATAAATCTTGTTAATTAATTTCGTAATCACTTTTAGTCCTTCCGATCCCATGACTTTAAGTACCTCTGCCGGCATTCCATCGCTGCCTGTAGCTTTTCCTTTCTTTAGTTCTACTTCGCTTTTCATAATACTTGGTCCCATGTTGTCTTCTTCAATGCAATTCTCTTCTTCCAGTTACATTTGTACCGATCCTACCTGCTTTCTGTATAGTTCCTTAATGTATTCTTCCCATACCTGTGCTACATCCTTTGGTTCTGCGACTATTTTCCCATCTGTATTAATAATTCCTTTACCATGAATCCCATTAGGCTTCTTATATTCTAACTCCAGTGCCCTAGCGTACATCATATCGTACTGTCCTAACTTCCCCATCTGTTGTATTTCCTCACATTTTTCTTTCATCAAAATTTCCCTAACGTTATCTGTTACCCTTCTCAACTCATTGTTTATGCATCTATGATTGGCTCTACCTTCTTCACCGTTAACATTTTTCTATTTCCTTCTCTCACCCCATTTTCTTCAGAATTTCCTTAGTGATCCATGGTTTTCTGATTTTCTTCTCTTGTTTCTCAATCTCTTTATTCAAGGTATCTTTTATGCTGGCTTTCACTTCTTCCCATTCTGTATCCACGGTCTTTGGTTTGTTTTCCAAATTTCTAAGGCGATGTTCCAACTTCGTGCTGAATGCATCTTTCTTTTCTTTCCATATTTCTAGGTCCCAAGTATGCCTATCTCTTCCAGTTTTCTTTATTTGTTTAAGTTTTGTAGTTACATCTATATTCCGGAGAACTATACGCCACACGAAAATATCATTAAAAACTATTTATTAGTAATATTAGTGATCCATGGTTTTCTGATTTTCTTCTCTTGTTTCTCAATATCTTTATTCAAGGTATCTTTGATGCTGGCTTTCACTTACTTCCATTCTGTATCCACAGTCTTCAGTTTGTTTTCCAAATTTCTAAGGAGATCGTCCAACTTCGTGATTAAGGCACCTTTCTTTTCTTTCAGTTTTTCTATGTCCAAAGTCTGTCTATCTCTTCTGATTTTCCTTATTTGTTTCAGCTTTGTAGTTACATCGACTATTAGAAGGATGTGATCTGAATCAATGCCTGCTCCTGGTAATGTCTTAGCATTTTTTATGCTGTTCCTGAATCTTTGTTTTACTAGGATGTAGGTAATCTATTTGGCATCTCATTCTCCTGGGCTTTTCCATGTGTACAGCCTTCGTTTATGGTTTCTGTACCATGTATTAGTCACTACTAAGTCATTATTGACACAGAATTCTATCAGTTTTTCACTTCCTCGGTTTCTTTTCCCAAGTCCGTATTGACCGACAACATTTTCTTCTTGTCCTTCACCAACTATGCTGTCCCAATCTCCCATTATTATGCAGTTTACCTTCCCTCTTCCGTCTTCTTCGTAAATCTCGTTAATTTGTTCATACATCTCCTCAATTTCTTCTTCTTCATGAGAGGACGTTGGCACATATAATTGAATTATCAACATGTCCACTGGGACTGCTTTTAGCTTTATTGCCATCAACATATCATTCGTTGCTGTTATTTTTGTCACGCTCTTCATAATATCTTTCCTAAGTACCAGAACTACTCCCCTTGCCCCACTATTTCCTCCTGAGTAAACTACCGTGAATTCTTCCGAGTCGAACTGTCCTTCTCCTTCCCATGTAGCTTCACTCAGCCCTATGATATCAATCCTATTTCTTCTCATTTCTTCTTTCAGGTTCTCTAGCTTTCTTGCCTTCCTCATGGTTTTTACATTCCAAATACCTAAGCGTAAGTTACATTCGACAAATGCTTTCCTCAAGGCATTCCCCTCCCGGAGATCTGGTTGGGGAACTATTTTACCTCCGGAATATTTTACCTCGAGAGAACTCATGTTGTTCAACCATATAATCATTACTAGGGAATTTTAATGTGGTAGTTTCCCTCTTGTTTTCCACATCGCAGTACTGTAGCTGTTCAAATCGTCCCGTTCACGCCTACAGCTCTATTGGATATAGACCCAGTCAACATAGTTTGTTTTTGGCTCTATGCTATACTGACAGTATTGCTGCCTACTGTCAGGCACCGATGATAGTTTTTTTTTGCGAAAAACCTCCATTCGAACACCGGAACTTTGTAACGGAAAGCCGACACGCTAACCACTATGCCACCAGTGCTCATCCTATATATATATATCATGTGTAGGAAGCATCTATATATATATATATAATATAGACGCTTCTTACACATAATATATATATCGAGTGAGGTTAATATAAAAGTTATTTAAAAAATTGGTGCTGGTACCCCCCCCCCCCTCCCCCCACCTCTTCCTGCACACTCTCTCCCCTTCTCTATTGAATTTGTGATGAACTTTTAATAACAAAGTTGATAATAAAAGTCAAAATGTTTAACATTTATAGAAGCCATTTATTACTTTAAGTTTTAAAGAATTAAAAAAATTAAAATGTACCGAAATTAGACGTGAATCAACATCGCCCTTAAAAAAGGTGCCAGTATGCCATACCAGCGCTTACTGTCACAAAAAAAGCACAAGTTCATGCTAAGTACCAACAAGTTGGAGTTGGGTAGCATTCCATCACGGGTCATATTTTATATCATAGGAAACCCTAGCATGAGGCATGCCAAGATTACTTGTATATGACTGAGCCAACACACCAATGAAATAATAACAATAAAATCATCTTACTTATATGACATCAATGAATTGAGGAAAATGTTTTATTAGGTATACGTCACATTGCTTCACACGTGAAATTTCATGGTAAAGTTGATGGGTAGATTATCTATTGGTAATATACTGCATACATTATGTGTAGCTAAGTTGATGTTCAATACTGTCAACGCAAAAATGTTGTAGTTCCATATATGCTTTTGTTTAACTAAGGAGTTCTAGTTAGCCTAGCTTTTGTCATCTTTACATTAATATTATTCTTGATTCAGTTAATAACATTGATGGTCCTTCAGCAACAAATTAATCTTGTAGACTTCTATACAATAATATTTTTTAGTATAGAATAATGCATAAATACAGATGCCCCTTTATCTGACTTATGCCACTATATTGCCAATCCTTAAACCCAAAAACAAACTTGAGAATCAACAATGGTGAGTTTTTTATTAGTATTGATTTCATATTGTTTACTTTGTGTTGCCATAAAATGTCTTATGTGCTGCATTATCATGTTTTATCAGTCAAAAATAGTAAATATCTGTCACAACAAGCCATTGTTTTTACCATTTTGTAAAAGGGACACTTATGTTTTGCTATACATACATTGCTTTGTTAGGCATCACAGTTTTGAGGAATGCAGCTCACAGTCAGATGTGTAGGAGAGACTTACTGTACATATATGATTAAATTGCAATCATCATCTCCTAGCAATCTCTAATGAATAAAAGATTTATGAGGAAGCTGGCTGATAAAAATATCTCTTAGCAGTTAAATTAAAATAAAAACTTACCAAAATAACAGTCTCTCTTAATACTGATGTTTTGTGTTGGTTTGTGACTGAACATGATGAAGCATTTTCCATGCAGTTCTCATTTATCAAAGCTTTTCCTATTCTAGAAATGGTTTTTCCAAAAATAATGGATCCTACAGTTCTAATCCCATCATTCTTCTTTACTCTCATCCAACTAGGCTCCAAAAATTCTAGAATATAACCATTCAAAATTTACACAAGTAATATGTGACATAAACTTTTTATTTCCCTTTGACATTTTATTTAAATGCTTCAAGTGTATTTAATTAAATTTGAAGAAAACGTGAATTTTACCATAACATAAATTAATTTTAAGCATAACTGAGGACACTAACAGACTAAAAGGATGATTCTTAAGATACCTTGATTATGCCTTTGTCTATCCAGCCATTGATTGATGAAGTGTAGAAAAGACATAGAGAATATATTGATAAAGTTATGAGAATGACTTGGATCATAGGATTCCATATCATCATGAGGTAATCTTGCATTAATCAAGGAGTTATTCCATGGCAATTTAGAAAGATGAGAAGTCAGGATCCTGTTTGGAAGTTGTAAGGAGAGAGAGAGAAACTCCCAGCACAGGTTCTCTATATCAGATGAAACCTATCAAAATAAAGACTTAAAATTCAACTCATACTATCAATTTAATGGTAATTATAACACATTGACAATATTCAATTTCAGTTGACTCCCGTTACACATGCTTTCATTATCTACATTATCGCATATCTGCGGTTCCATTTCAATATCATGAGAAGCATCACTATCCCTATCAATATATGCCGAGGAAGCTTCTGTGCATGCCCAGTAAGCAGGGCCGGCTCAAGACATTTTGACGCCCCAAGCAGATTTCAATTATGGCGCCCCATCGATACATAAAGTTTACATTAAAATTTGGTAGTTTAGTAGTATAATAGGATATAATTATTTCGAAGTTTTGTGTATTTTTATGATTAAACATTTTAATAAAAAACAAGGCTTTATTCACAGAAAAATAAATTTGAAATATCGCAAAGAAATTATAAATCGTGCGATATTTATTTCAATGACAATGAGATTGATTGGAACTATTGCATCGATACACATATGCACAGATGGGGCTCAATCAATGGTTGTCAAACTTTCTGGTGCAGTAAGTTTCATAAAGAAGGCATCAAAAAATGCAACATCGACACATTGCCTTATTCATAGACAAGCACTTATTGCAAAATGCATGAATAAAGGCAGTTACGCACTTATCTAAAGCTAATGGTACAAATTGCTCTTGGAATGAAATATAAAGGATGAAATTAATTCTTGATTACAAAATGCACTTGGGAGTCGGTGAATACTGGAAAGGTAGGGTGCAGGGGAAAAAGAAGTGACGAAACGAATAGAATCAAACCTTATCTTGGAAGTGATCTTGGAAAGACATTCCGAAAAAAATGATTAAAAAAATATGGTTTGGGATGAAAAGCGGGCTCTATAGTGAATAAATGAGACTCCAACTTTATAACTGATTTCGAACTTCAAGAGCAAGATTAACATCGTCTATTACTTGGAATCATTACAAAAAAGGATAACTTTCGTTAACAGAAGCAGATTATGAATTTGTTACCAATTGAAAATTTAAAATGACCTTCAGGATGAATTTCTTAAAAGGAAATAAAACTGTCCAATAATAAAGTACCTCAAATTTTAAAGAGAAAAACATCTACATTAAACTACTTGTCAAAGGTTGGTTCAAGAAAGAGTATAATAGCAACAGACTTATTTGAATTAAACTAAAAATAATTTAACCATACAACGTGAAAGATATACCGTATTTAGTCGATTGCAAGTCGACCTTTTTTTACCTTTTTACTGCCTTAAAAATTGCCACGGCTTAGAATCGAGTATTAAAAATCGAAATAAATGTTTTGATAAATTCACTCCTGATCCATCTCTAGTATGTGCGTGCGCGTAATCATAGGATTCCCTGAGTCAGTCATAACTTCCTCGTTCCTTGCAAGCATAAATTTTTGTCATTAACTTTGGCGAGTTTTTCAGTTTTTCTTAATAATCCCATAATGGGACGAACGCATTATTCTGCAGACTTAAAGAGAAAAGTGATAGCATATGCGGAAGAAACATCAAATCTTGCTGCACAATGGTGCACGAGATCATGGGCGGATTCAAGGGGGGGGGTAAAGAGGGTAATTACCCCCTCCCCCCCCCCAGAATTTCTGAACACACAAAAAATTACCCTTTAAATCTCGTCCTTTGTGCCGAGCAGTTCATAATTTAAGTTCTTTCACTCGCTTCACTATAATAGACTGTATCGTTTCACTGTATGTATTCGCTTTTTGCTATTAAGTTATACATTTCCTTTTTCTGATTAAAATATGCATTAAATAAGATAGTTTCAAATACTGTATTAAATAGCTTTTATATTAACCTCACTCGATATCTTATATCTGTAAAATATAGCTGAAAGTAATTTTTATTTCACTTTCAGTTTATACCCGCAAAGGTGTACTTAAAATTCAGTGGAAAGTTGAACTCACTATACGTACACTTACGTATAATTAGGCAAGAAAATTGAAAGTGTAATGTGAAGCGTCATATAACTTTTACAACTGTTCTTAATAAACTTCAGTAAATCAGCATTGTTGTATAAGAAGAAACTTATTCTACTGAAACTGTCGCAAATTTTAGTCTTCCTTACCAACAGAACTCAATTGTAGTAAATCTAAATTTATTTTATTCTTTTTAGTGCGTAATACAAAAGTTATTTTAAAAAAACATTTTTTTATTAATTTATTTTTTCACTCCTAAATTAGCCCCCCTGGATGAAGCCTGGGTCCGCCCATGCACGGGATTGATGAGTCGAATGTGAGACGTTGGAGAAGACAAATAGAGAAACTGGGATATTTTTGTTGGAAGATTAAAAATCTGGGACATAACTGGGACAGATTACATTTTAGTAACAACTGTATTGAATGCCTGAATATAACGTATGTAATTTGTGTTGCCCTAATTTTAGATGATACCTTTTTATTTAATTACGAATTGAAAAAACCTGGGTATTCATACTTTTCTGTATTTTTTCGCGACAAATCCCGGAAAACTAGGATGTCTGTACACCCAACATGGAATTTTCCTCGCGTGCCCTTGTGAAAAGTAGCGGTCAGCTTACAAACGATAAAATACGGTATATAAAAAGATCGAATAAAAATATGTATAGGTATACTAACTTCTTGGTTTAGAAAATCTTCTTAGATCGTAGACCAGGTATAGCTCCAACCTCAGGGTGAAAAACCCGCTTTTATGAATGAGAAAAAATAATATTTACACTAAATATTGACGTCACTTCTTGAGCAAAGACAAAAGCATATCAATTATGCCCAAGGAAAACTAACCTGCTATAACTTGATAACAGATTATTCAAACACTAAAAGATGCACACCACTCGACTGACGTTTCCACAACGATGGGCATATTGGAACTAATGCGGACAAATAGTTCTTTTTTGATGTCACAGATGCAAAATGCGAGGGAGGAGGAAATGTTGAAGGAGAAGGGGTTGAAAACAGTGGTGTGAGAATATGTACCTCATCCTCACACACCCTAACACAGCGTAGCAATTACTAAGAAGCAGTAAAAGAAACCCAAAAGATATATATTTCGTCCTCAAACAAGAGCCGCAACTAATCAACCGAGAATTTTGAATGTGCCTGAATGAATGCGCGTGGAAACAAAGAGGAACCGCAGGAGGGAGGGTCTTGGGATATCCCGTTTCCTCCTCGGACTTTCTAAAGATTTCCTTGCTCTTGGGCACCCTTGCAAATGTCTCTCACTGGCCACCTTCTGATGAGACTGCAGAGGCTAGTAAGGTGGGGGCGATGCCGAGCCATGACCTTTCTCCCCCTCCCCCTCCTACCTAAGGGAATGCTTCTCTCTTCAGGCCTTTGGTGCAAGGGGTGCATTGCACCCAGACAGAAACCCTCGGGGGCGGCAAATCACAGAGGGATTCAGCTATATAGAAATATTAAGGGTGGTGAGAACTACTTTCACCCGGTCAGCAAAGATCCCCGGCATGTAACAGCAATAAACTGTTGGAAAAACCACATCCAACCATCTGTATTCGGTAGTATTCTCGGAAGCCGCTTTCGGAAATACTATTTTACCATACGGAGTAGAGCCTGGTTCCTGCCCCTGAACATTCATTTTAAGTCACATTTTCACATTTATTCGCCAGCTCCAAACACTAAACATATCAATGGAAAATCAAATGGAAAAACTAAATTAAGGTATTTTCCAAAAATTTTTGCCAGGAAAATTTGGCGCCCCTAAAAATTCAGCGCCCAAAGCGGTCGCTTGGTCTGCTTGTATTGTGGAGCTGGTCCTGCCAGTAAGTTTTGTGCACAGCTTTCCTTAGGCCATGTTTCCTTCTAAGCTCTTTAATGTTCGTTTAGTATCCCTATAGCCATATTGGTCTATGTGCTTTTAATGATATCCATCATTATCTGTAAATAACTTTCACATCCATGCATTCCACAATCTCAACATGACTGGCGAGACTGCAGCTGCAGATTGCTTGAAGAATTTGCTGTTCTCTTCAAAACAATGATTCTGGAAGAAGGTTTGTGTTTTGAATTTCTTATTTACCACACTTGTCTTAATATGTAGGAAAACTAGGTGCATTAATGATTAATTTAATCTTGAAAGATCAAAATGTTGCATATTTGGGGAAGCAGTCCCTATTATTACATTTTATAAGCCGCCTGTTAAATGTGTTTTTGATATTTTCATGAACGAAACCCCCACATATGACAAGAGTCAACTGTATACGACAAATTTTCTTGCATTCTTTTTAACTGATATTTAGTTTACTTATACCAATGACAAATTATGCATGATTTGAGAAAACCTTCAAGTGCTATGCATAAGTTTTACTCATGCATCTTGATTCTGACACAATAACTCAGTAGATCCTTAATTAAAATATATTTAGTAAACAAATTTTTGTTGAAACATATTGAACTATATATTACTCAAAAGAAAATTTTAAATTTTTAGATGGCAGTTTATTAAAATTATTACTGTATATTTCAACATATAATTCTAACTTTAAAGCAGTGAAAAATATTCCTGTATATTTGTGTCAAATTATACACCAAGCATAAAATCTGAATCTTAAATCCCAGGTAAATGAATGACCCAAAATTGACAGAAGAGATCATACCCTGATGTAGGCGATTGTCATTTCCTTTTACATTTACAACATAAATAATCAAACATATATGTCTGTCATTCTGGATAATTTGTTTAAAATAGAAGTAAACATCAAAGAATGATACTGTGACCACTTGCGTCATGTAAGCATTTAGAATTTCCCAAGTAACTCTTGTCATCACTTCAGCTACTCATTGTAGTTATCCTTATTTTTTTCATTTTATTTGAAAATTCTATAATATGTGATCTCAGTTTCATTGAATAGAAATCAGTGATGAATATTTGTCAAGTATATTACTAAACACGTATTTTCAAGCCAAAAACTTAATATCAATTTATATGCCATAATATAATGTGTACATGTGTTGACACATAGGAAGAAAGAGCAGCCACAGTTGACATGAACTGATGGATAAGAAGGAGACATTTTAAAATGTTTCCTGATGAACTGCCAAATTGGGAATGACTCAAAAAAGGTAAGAGCCATTATGTTATCTAAGTTGATTCGACAGCCATAAAGTGGTTGACTATACCAGATTTTCAATTTAGCAAAAAAAATTGTGGTTATTCATTGTTTGATGATTCTATGGCATAAAAAAGTGCCGTTTCATTTTTTCTTTTCCTATGTAAAGTTAACCTAGACAATTCCTAGTGTTTGGGTGTGAAGAAAAGTTTTTAAAAAGGTTGGTATTTGCTGGTGTGGTTTATTGCAGATGTGGGATATTATGTTTTGGATGAGTTTTCCTTAAGTATTAGATTTAAGCTATAATCCTATATATTAGTTTTGTAACGTGTGTGTCATGCCCCGAACTCATAAACATTGCTATAAAGTTAAAAAAATCATAAATCATTTAATAAATGTTTATTTTCAAATTAAAGTTGAAATTAATATTAAAACAGTCGCAGCTCAAATTATTTGTGTTACTGGGAGGGAGGGAGGGGCAAATGCTCAGCTGATTATAAGACTTTAGATCTCAGCAATCACTGCCCCTCACCTCCAGTTACCCACAAGTCCTGGTCCTTACTGAGATTTTGTCAACTGTGTCTTAAGTCAGGAATGTAATCCCCACACTTGGCAATGGATTACAATACTTATTTCTAATCAAGTTATTCATAGTCATCTCACAGTTGATAGAAAGCATATAATGACATAGATATGACTAAATAATTAAGAAACTGAAAACAAGTGTTCTCACCTTAGTACACAGCATTACAAACTGTAGATAGAGAGTTCTAACAAATGCAGTATTAGAAAAAAAATCAGCTTCAGATTGATTTCCAACAATTTTTACAAAAGGTCTAGAAACTAATGTAGGTTTTACAATGTGGACTTGTACAAGTGCATTGAAAAGTTTTTGAGCTGAATAGCAAAGATCTTCATTGTTACAAGAAACTGCATTAAGTAAATGCCATGAGTTCAGTGAAATGCTTTTCACAGAAGCCTGAAATAAATGTTAATATGATGCAATAAAATATGCTTTAGTAGTGAAATAATATTAACATTATCACAAACTATGATTAATTATATTATAATCTCATTGTAAATTGTAAAATTATACATACTTGTGAATGGAATGGATTTATTAGGATAAGTTTTGCTAAGGTTAAAAATGCAACTGAATTAAGGTCTTCTAGGAAATGCTTTGAAATGGATTTATCTTGCAGCTTTCCATGAGGCAATCTCACACTGCTTCCAGAATTTGGTTTGGCAGGAGAGCATAAATTGCCAGCCCATTCAAGCATCTGCAATTGTCCATAGTGGCTAAGCATAGATGAAGCCACTATGGATAAAAATTTTTATAACCTACTTTAAAAGTTAAGTTGAAAAACTTGGTGCTTCATTTGCTGATGTAATGTGAAAAAGTACATTTTATTTATTGAGATTTATTTAGAATTTTAAACTTAAATTCTTTATAATTTTAGTACTATAATTGCATGACAAAGCTTTTATTTGGCAATTATTTAAGAAATTTTAACTTTCTATCTAAAGCAAGACACCCCGTCTCCCACCACCTTTTCAGAAGGCATTCTTCTGTAGTGTTTTAGAAGGCATTAAGAGTCATGCAAGTACTGAAATTATTAACTTTCTCTCTGTAATCATTTGCACAGAATCTTAATTTGAAAACTTTGAAGGCACACACTGTCATCCACTGATTTCTTCAAAAATATTCTTTGAAAACGTAATAAATGGCATCATAGACCACATACACCCTGTAAATTTCAGTCTTCTTTCTCTTATTATTTACTTGCTATTTTTATTCAATTGATTGCACAGATGATCAGACAGAGGAAAATGTGCTTAAAAACAAATTATGATTCACCCTGTTGCATTATTAAGTTGAGAGGGGTGGGAGTACTGGCACCTCTTTCTTTTACAAAAAAAGCACTGGTCTTATTTAAAAAATTAGTATTACTGATTGAAAATGCTATTTGCAAATGGTGTGCAAACTATAAGCATGTCTTCAGTCCAAAAGAATGTTTAAATGTTTACGCAAGGCTAGAGAAATAATTTATTATATTTTAAAATATCCTTTGATAAAAAAATCATAATTTTTTAAATTTACTAATATGTAACATATGAATCTAGTGGTAGATGTTGTTACAACTTCCTCCATATTATTCCTGGTGTATTTCTATATGAATGTCTTAATTATCCATTGGGGAGAATTTTTTCTTCAATGGCAATACGTGTTATAAAAGAGTCTTTCCGAATCCTCTACTCTGAATCTATAAAAAAAACAATTATGCTAGGCTAACTAACATCATTGATAAAAAATAAGGTGGGAGACAACTGTGGCCTGACTCATGAGGTTCAATTCAATGTGAATGGACTCAATTGTTTTCTAGTACTCACCCAAGGTCTTGGAATATATTTTATAAATGTATTTCAAGACCTTGGGTGGACCCTGGAGAGTCTGACTGGATTTGACTCTGATAGTGAGATGGCACCCTTAGGGATAAGAGATAGGCAATTTAACTAATTATGGGCTCAAATATCAGAGACTTTTATTTACATATATGTACATAATACTTTTTCACATACTATCAGAACATCCCTAGACCATAAAACATTATAAAAGTATTATATCTATCTATTTTGATATAATAAAATTGCTTAACTTTAAATTGTAAGTGGATGAATGTAAATTGCATATTATACTCCATGTTTAATTTCTTACCTCTAGTATCTTCCTTTTCCAATGAAATTTTAAGAAGAAAATGTAACATTTTCAGGCCAGATAAATAAAGAAGATATTGATTTCTGCTCACAGATTTCTGATAGGAAGTAGGTGGCCTACTTGAAAGTGCACTATTAAGTAGACAAGCCAATCTGATTACAGTGTTTGAGCTTGGCTCTGACTGTGTGGAGGCTTGGGCAAGCTGTAGCAGACAGGCAACATTCATAGCTATAAAATGAAGTAAACTTGGGTAAATAATAGAAAAATTTAACATATAAACACAAGACCATAATCATTCATAACGACAATTTTATCAAAAATATATTGATACCTCTTCTTTCTCTCTCAATGTCATCTTCTAATCCACAAAATCTTTGCACTATATAAATTAAAATTTCCCATAAATTAGATGATATTTTCTTTTGCTCTTCCAAACACACATTTTGCAAACAGCTCCAAAGAGTCCTAAGGGCACATTCCATTACTGTTATAGGTCCACTTTCTGCAATATCCTGAAAAAGGGAATGTATCTAGTACTGTAAACCCTTGCCTTTTGCAACATTGCTGTGTACAGTTGTGATGCTCTGGTATTAATTTTTTTTGACCAAGCCTTGCCATTTGCGACACACAACCCTCAAAGGTTCACAAATTGCAGTCTAACTTGAAAATGCCTTCAAATTGACTGAAGAATCACCAGAGTTGTTTCATTCATTAAAGGCAACTTTTTCAGGTGTGCTTGTATAAAATCCTGTTTTTATGGGCATTTCTTTTTTATTTAAGTGACAGCCTTTTTTTCTGTGACTATTTTACTAAACTTAAGTCAAATGTCATTAACTAAAAAGATTAAAATGATAAACAAAATGAAAAGTAAGATGTAAGTTTTCAGGCAGCATGATGTTAATGAGACAGCCATAAAATTGCTAGGAAAAAGTAAGAAGGAATGTTTTGCTGTTCCTTTATAATAAAGAAAATTATAATTCTTCATAGAGAATCTTATTTATTAATTCAGTTTTAAGTAAATTTTATAATTTCATTATTTGAAATATCATGATTTTATTTTATTGATTTTTTTAATTGTTGAACGAAATCAAAAGTCTCAAATATTTCAACCCATGCATGCTGTCTATTCATTGATAAATTTCAAAAATGAAAATTCCTTCCTCTAGCTCTTCTTAAGTAACAACATGTGAGATAATCATCTTAATTAAACTTGATTTTTTTTAATTGCCAAAATTTTAATCATATTATAAATAACATTTTAAGCTCATTCAGAACAAATTTTAATTCTTACAGCAGTTAAACTAACTTTTAATAATTCAGATGCACACTTGTCCCAGTTCCATATTTGTATATCAGTCTTAACCATTATTAACCAGTCATCTGGGTATGCCATATATATATGGCATGGGTGGACGCTCCGGTGGTGGGTATGCCGTATATACACGGCATGCCGAATTTAAGTCCATTTGCTATGGGTATGCCATTATATTCCGTCACACAGCTGTTCTAAATCCTAGCAGCATCCTTTTAGTTTACTGTCTTGCCAGTAGATGGCACTTCCTTCCTTATTTTGAGAAGCTGTACGCCTCGTAGCGAAACCCTGACTTTGTCCTGCGGGTTGCCTGTTATTGCCCCTACATAACAACAAATGTTCATTTGTGGTTTTTAACATGTTGCCTGATTTTCAGCATTCTAAAATTGTTTATTTCATCAACTTTATCATTATTTACAGAAGTGGAACATAATATAATGTCTGTAATATTTCATTCTGAAAATTTCGTAATTTATAAAAAAAAATATTTTTCCATAAATGTTATGATTTTGACATGCAATTCATAGTTAATTGTTATTTATTTCAATTAATTAATAAATATCTATTAAAATCCTTAATAATTGTCATGATTTTAAAAACCTCATTCAAAGAAAAAGTACCCGCCAGCTGTGCGTCCAGGCAAAATCAAATACCCAGATGACTGGTTAAAATGAAACTTTTAGAATGTGAATTTTGATGTCATGTTAATTTAATTGGTAAATTTGAAGCTATAACACTTTCTAAAAATTTTCAGACAACAATCTGCTTTGCTATACCAAGTTTAAACTTTTTCTGGATTCTCAAGCATGACAGAAAGAATTACCGTATCCGCCCGAATACAAGCCGATGTCTTTTATCAAAATCTATCATGAAAAAATCACCCCTCGGCTTAAATGCGAGTCCAAGGAAAATTTGGGTTATGGTTAAATCTCGTAGTCATCCATAGATGGCAGCACGTCTCTCTTTTCCGTCACGTTCAAATGACATTATTTACGTAGATTGACTATGCAGACGATTACGCAAAATGTTTTGACGGCTTTGTATGCTCAACTGTTTGAATTTCGATAAAACTTTACATGGAATGTGTGTGATTATAAAAATGCAATTTCTTAAGGCAATGTAAATGCTAATTTCACTGGAAATAGACTTGGATGAAAAATTATCTTGGAGAGATCGCTATTACTATATTTGACCTTTTGTGAAAATGAAGATGAATGAAATTATTGTCACTGAATGTGGAACATTATTTAACGATGCAAAATTATTAATTGGAGTAATATTTCAAAATGTCAATAACTAAACCATTTCCCACTCATTTCTTCGATCTCGAATGATATATTCTAAGCTGTGCATGAATGCCCGGCACACTTCAGCATAAAATCTATGAAATTTACGTTTTTGCCAAAAAATTGTGGAAATTTTTGGGGAGTTGGCTTAAATCCGGGGTTCGGCTTCTATTTGGGCAGATACGGTAATGAAGGATGAGCATCACTTTAATTATACATATTATATTAGGATAATATCTGTTTTTATGATTAAATATTAATTTTTACAAAAACTGATGTATTAACAAAATAATAGGCTTTTTTCTGCTAATCCTGGTTCCTAACCCCCAATTTCTCATTTAATCAAGTTCTTTCTGGTTTCGATTATGCTGTTTGCTATTTTTCCGGGGAACTTTACCACAAACAGCAAGTATGCACTGTATAGCTGGATAATTAATATTTCATAATCTCATTTGGAATTATTCTTCCTACTAAATGAGTCAACTATACTTCTTCTGCGATTTTCATTTTTTTCTCTCTGCCAGCCTCATTGAAGTCACTACTTTAACCAAATATTGCCTGCCTACTGACCATGGTTTAGAGATGCCTGTTTTAACAAAATCTAACTAATATAAATCATACTATTCCTATTTCTCCTAAATATCTCCTACCTCAGAAACGTGGTACACTAAATTGTATGACTGATAGGCTTTTCCAAATTCCCATTCCAATTAATATTGCATTTGAAACTATGCAGAACTAAAAGTCATACAGATTGTTAATGGTTTACCCCTGTATCTAGTGAAAAAATCCATCATATAAATCAAATAAAATTAAAAGTTGTGTTTTCCTGTCTTCACTTTCTACTAAACCTAATCAATTGCCTTTCTTTGGTATTTAAAATCAGCAACTTGTTATCATCTGTTATATGTAGGCCAGCATTTTACAATGAGTGCAACACAGTATTAACTTCAAGAACAAGCATTTAAAAATCAAAAGATTAAAAAAGACTTATTTCAGGCATCTCCAATAACCACAACAAGGTTATGAAAAATCAGATGCACATTTTGGCTACGAAGCATCCATCTTCAGTGGCAATTCACATAAAGTAGATTCTAAAAGAATGCTTATGCTAGTATATTGGTTGTTTTTATGTGTGCAGAAAGGGAGGGAGAAAAGGGATTTTATGGGTAAGTGTCCATTGAGGGTGTGTGTGAAGAAGGGGATCATGAGCATATAAATTTGAAAGGAAAGGTATTTGAACCTAAAGGAACGGAAGGTTTATTATCAGTTTTTATTTTTAAATGTTTGTTCTTGAATTGTTTTCAGACATAACATGAGCTCAGTAATTCTCTGTGAATTAGTACATATTTACTTTTAAATAGTGAAGACAGGAACAATAAATTCCAAATTTGGCATGTACAGTCGTGCTTAATAAACATTTTCCTTCACCATTTATGGAGGTATATTGAAATACATACCATGAGGCATAAAAATGCATCTCTGCTTAAAGTTAATAATTTTTCTATTTCTTGGCATGGTTTGGCCGATTCAGCACCTTGAAGCCACAATAGAACCTTTAAAAAGTTAATGATGTTAATATAATTGATCCATAGTTCATGAAATTGCAGAAATAAATTGTAAAGTATTATATTCTATTATTTTCATAATTTTTGGAAACATATCAACAAGCTAGATGTTGAGCAATTTAATTTTAAAATAAAGTAATATCTTTTACCACTCTTAATTTAATCCATGAATTTGTCACTGGTGATGAGAATACCCATAAGAGAAGCGCTGGATGATATGTAAAAATATTGCAAATGTCTTTATTTTTCTGTTTGACTCGATAACCCCATATAAAATGAATCAATTTCTCTGATGCTTCCTCGATATCTGGGTTAATGGGACATCCATTGGAAAGGTAAGATATCTGCTGAAGATGAGAGAGTTTTTTAAAAAAGGATTAAAGATAAGAAATTTTCATATATAAAAATTAAAAGTTTACTGTTAATTTTTAATTTAATAACAGTATAATTTTTGAAAAGTTATTACAGAAAAGGAAAACCATAAAGCCTTTAAAATTGGAGCTGGTAATTCCTTGGCTTCGTATCCATCTCCATTTTCACCAAAAATACTTTTTATGAAGTACACTAAAGGCATTAAAAAAGGCATTGCCAAGTCCGGTCTAAAACAAATCAGTGTTATATAGGTTAACAAATACAATATAATACAGCATATTAAATAAAGGTTAGTAATTTTGACAAATCCAGAGTAGATGTCATTACTTTGAAGAACTGATGCAGTAGAAGTAGGAAAAGATTAGCATAGCTGTAGCAGATGGCTCTGATGAATGTGTAGCCATAACTGAAGGCCATGAATTTATATGCATTGGCAAATTTGATAATCCTTGACTTAAAATAAGAAAAGGATTGGAGCAGTTTAGCTCTACTTCAGCTAATTTAGATAGCAAATATGTTAAGACAACCTGACAGGCTGCTTTCATTCCATCATCATCCCTGTCGAAAAATTTTAGTATGATTATTGCCATTATAATGGTACATACATTTATCCTCATGCATCATCATTAGAAATAAAATGATGAGTACCATCAATTACAATATTTTTCAAATACCACATGCCCCAGAATAATACATGAACCCCTTTTTGTTAGAAAAATTTAATTTACAACAGATTTTGTTCTTGAAAGTATCTTTCTTCATTAGATATTATACTTTATAACATATTATCCTAAGTTTTCACCACATTTGTTATTTTATAGTGATTGTTTTATTGAAGTAGGATTCATTTTTTGATTTTAAATCCTTATATAAGACATGCACCCTGAACTTCTGAAGAAATTTAGAAAAGGTGGTATTAAGGTATTTATGGTTCAGTATTTCCTCACCAAATGTGGGGGTTGTGTTCTGACTTAACCCACAGTTGAAAAAATCATGGTTGATGAGGGCCAGGGCTTTTGGGAAATAGAAAGTTAGTGGGAGTGTACTTTGAGAGGCATATCTAAAGCATAATAATGTACACTTCAAAGTTAAAAATAAGTATGCTGTATGAAAATGAATAAAGCACCATATATGGTCATGCCTCGTTTAGTGCAAAGGATACGTTATGAATGGTCTTTGCTCTAACCAAACTTGCGCTAAAAAAACCGATTATAATGTAAGTAGTAGTGATCAGTTCGCGAAATGGCAAGGTTTGCCAATGTTACTTTTTTATTTATTTAATATTAATCATCATTAAAAATCTATATTAATACAGTTTTAAATCTTTCACAGCGGTGCTCGCATTTATGCATAGATCACAATGTTCTGCGAGGTATCATTTTCGTCACTGCAGCGCTCACATCTACGCGGAAGTTACTTATTGTATGTGTGGGGGTATTCACCATTTTCAATAATTGCATAAAATTCGTCAGGAAACTTTATAGCTGCATCTTTATCAGCGCTTGCTGATTCACCTGTAAAACAAACACTACGTATATTTGCACGGCGTTTAAAATTTTTTAAACCAACCGGAACTGAAAATAGGTAGGTTCAATTTTGGTCCTTTTCCCTCATCCACTTCAAGGAATTCGGAGTGGTGAAATTTTTTTGTGAATGAAAGATTTCATCGTTCGAAAGGAAGACTGAAATCCACATCTCAAGTGTTTGGACTCGTTTGTTCGTAACCTTCCAATATTTACTCACGAGACGATAAGTGAAAAAACTCCCCATCCACCTAAGGAAGTTCCCGTTCATAGATAAACAAATAGTTCATAAAGCTCAACATTTCATCGTAATATTATGTCAAAAACAGAAGCGGAGACGAAGTTGCGTAATAATACAACAAAAAAAGTTAAGGGATTAACAAAAGAGGACTATCGGTGAGGAGATTTCTGCTAGTATCATCATAAAGAGATAATCCAATAAATTGCATCACGTAGAAGGAAGAAGATGCTTAACTTGAGCGGAACTTGTTTCAGGGAGTGGGAATTGGTGACTTAAAAAAAAACTTATTCTGGGTCAAATTAATTTTTTCCCTCTGATTGAATATTACTCCATGGTATTTTCATTCTGCAGTACGTACGATACATAAAGTATTTATTTTATTAAAAAATAAATAAAAATATGTAACACGGGATTCCAATTGCACTATATCAAAATTGCGCTAAACAAACATGCGCTAAACGAGGCATGACTGTACACTAAAAAAACAAATGACTGAATATAATAAATACTGAATTCTGGTCTGAAGACAATCACACACAGATATTCTTATGCAGTTTATAGAAAGTTAATTTCACTCCAGTGACCAAGTAATTTACATGTGAGTTTTCAAGTATTTTACTTCCACACAAGGGACTCACATGATTTCACATTCACCCTCATAATCACAGAATATTTTCTAAACCAGTAATTATTTGATACCTAAATGCGCATTTCAACATCAACGATGTCATCATCATTAGGATTTAGGGAATGATAGAGTAAACCAGATAATAATCAATATTAAACAATTTTGTATTTAAAAATTGGAATTTATGCTGCAGAAAGATGAAGAAAGACCCATCTATTTATTTCTTATCCATAGCATTGATGCTATCATGTACTATTTGATATTCATACATATTTAACAGTAGGAACTTCTTCATAAGTAATATTTGGATCACCTGTAACTTTGGGAAGTGAGGAGGAGTGGCAGCATTGTGAGATATCCTTGAGATGCTAACTTATGAGAAAGTGTAGTGCACAAATTTCCAAACTTCTGGTAAAACAGTTCAAGGCAAATCATATATTCCTTAAATACACTATGACTGTCATCTTCAAACTCCATTTTCTTAAACAAGAAAAGAATAATTTTCACATTAAAATTTTATTCCAAATTTTAAAATACTATTTCAAGGTATACTTGAAGGTTAATTATTAAATAACACTTTGAGAACATTTTAACTGCATGAGTCTAAACTCCTATAAAATGATTTTCAGTTTTTTTACTCTTCAATTTGGAAAATATTTACTATAAATTATTTTCTATTAGTTAACTAAATGGTCAGATTTTATTAAAAAAATTAATACCACTAATATATCTGCACACAAGCCACCAATTGAATGAGATAGAATAGTAAACATTTCTTTTAAAGGTTCAAACATATAAGAATAATTTTGTGATGAAAAATCACTATCCTGGTCGATATTTTCTCTGCAGAATTTAGCATCAGTCCTTCGCTGTATTAATCTGTAAGAAATAAAATGCATAATTAATGAATATAGAATATCATAAGCTGAGATGGATTTTCCTCTAACAAATCAAGTTTCAATGTTGTCAAGTCTCTGTTTTCATAAAATTTTAGATGAAAATAAAAGAATTGTGTAATAATTCGATGTTAAAACTTATAAATTGTAAAAGTGAAAACTTCATTATAATAAGCCAAGCTTTATGAAAAGCTTTACAATTACTCGCCTTTTAATTTAATATTATTTTTCTTGAATAATATGTAGTAAAATATTTTATTTCACATAATACTTCAAATTTTTAGAATGAAAATGTGGCTTATTTAAATACATGGGACTTGTGAATTTTTCTAAACAAGCTACGGTTGTTTAAAATGCAGCACAAGCTCATTCATATGTTACAATCAGTTAATTTTTTCTAATATTTGAACAATCCATCTATTTAACTCTGAACTGCTATTGTTGGGTCAAAATTGACCCGTCTACTTTTGCTTACATGGTTATTACTTGTAATGGTAGAGTGGAGGATCTGTGACTCGCATAGCTCTAAGTTCAAAACTAGACATCAACAGTATAAAACTGTTTTCCACCAATTTGTTTTCCTAATTACCTTATTTTAGATTTTTGGATCATATGTGGCAGTTCCAGTTATTTCTTTATAACAAATGTTCTTAAATGATATCTGAAGATGACTAGCAGGTGTGTCATTACCACTGATGAACTAATACAGAAAGCTCTTCTAAATGAAAGTGATGATGATTTAGGTGACTCATCTTCAGTAGTAAAAGATCATAAATGTACTTTTAATATTTCTGGTGAAGAGATGGGCAAGTATCTTGTCAATCACCTTCTGTGTGTGTGATTCAAATGATCTTCTTGGCCTTAAGGGTTTCTACCATTTCAGTTTTCACCTGAATAGTTCAGGCATCAGAAGACTTGTTCAGTTGTAGAGATGATGCTTACCTGAACATCTAACAGTTTGGGAATCAATAGAATCATTCTGTATTCGGTAGTGATGCCTATTCAAAATCATCATTTTTTCACGATTGAACTAGATGAGTCAAATAAAACAGGCTGAAAGCTGTCATGTGTAAAACTCTTTTTGTGTACTATGAGTGTACTTAAACACCAAATCGCTTGATGCCTATCTCACTGGCAGCTTGCATCATCTCAATTAACCACATTGTTGCAGTTAAGTTTAAAAGACATAAATAGTTACAAACTGCTTTGCATTTGCATTAATTAATAACCTTGGTTTTTCCTAAAATGTTCGGTAATCTCCTGAACATTCAGGTTTGTTCAGGAATTCTACAGTAATTTCTCTTTGTCCAGGAATCAAAGTCCATTAAGGTGGCAACCCTAAATGATCAAGATCTACCTACGTTTTTATCAGATAGGTACATAAAAATATGTATAAGGGAAAAACTTATGTAAATGATTATTATAAGCCCCACAAAAATGAAAGAACTGATGACATAACTTCATGTTGCACCTTCTTGGCCTTGAGGGTTACACTTGTAATGCAATGGAGCAGAATGCTATAAATTTTTCCCCTCTCCTCATTGAAGACACGGTTAATGAAGCAATTGTTAATTAAACCAAAGAAGCACAATTTTCAGGAGAGCCTAATAAAACTACATCACAGATTTCAGGACCTCATAGGAAGATATCACTAACATAAAATGAAGGTATTTTATATGCCCATCACGCAACACTCAAAAAAATTCTACTTATTGCAGCAAATGAAAAAACTGTCTGTGAAAATCACAGAACAGTAATGCACAATATAAAACTTTTGATCAAGCATGAATATAGATATCTTATCAAAAATATTTCTTTGCAGGATTTCTTGGGTTTTGATTTTTTATTTACTTTACTTTTCATAAGCTACCTATCCTAATATCTATAAAGTTGTACCCTTAATTTAAGCCTTACTTATGTTTTTTTTACAGAACCTGAGCTGACAAGTCCAGTTATGTGGGAAAAAATGGCAACACAAGTTAAGGGTTAAGATCAGTGATGAGCTGCAGCCGGTTCGCACCAGTTTGCGCAAACCGGTTGTTAAATTTTGAAGCAATTTTAGAACAAGTTGTTAAAAATTTCTACAGAAAGTTGAGTCTGCTCGATCCATTATTCGAATCTGATGGATGTTTGGTTTCATAAGAATTATTTCCCAGTGTTGAATTTCATTAGAGTAATATAATATTACAACTGAATAAAATATAATCCAGAACATTAAAATATCACATAAATTAATTGCATATAGCAAAAATAGCTAATTTTGAAAATGATTTACAAATTTGGTAGGTATATGAAATTATCTTGATACTTTTTATATGCGTCTTAATACTGTTCAAGATATAATAAAATATGCAATTTAAATTATCGAGAAAAATTTCGGCAGTGTATTAATAATTTAGAGCCTTTTCTTCTGTGACATTTAATAGCACAATAATTAGCTAAGTGGGTTTTTTCTAGTGACAAATTAAATATGTGGTATAAATTAATCGTGTTGAATTCATTTTAATCCCTAATATCGAGTTGGATTCTTGGTGTAGAAAAGGTGATTTATTGAAATAAGATAAAGGGCGCATATTTTTACTTTATTTGTTTTATTAGTCCAGTTCATAGATTTTTTTCTTATTTAACGCTTCTTTTTTGTTAGCTCCTTGCCCCTCGTGCTGGTTTTACTGACTATTTTTCCCTAATGAACGTTTCGGTAGTAAGCGAAATAACAGCCGAATAACTTCAAAACTTGTAACTACAGCGCCACGGTCGTGTTGCGAATCAGAATAGGGAACCCGTCGTTAAAATTTTGGCAGCTCACCACTGGTTAAGATGGTAGTAGTTTAGAATGTGTAATTGATCCTTATAGGAAATTTATATTCAAAACTTATATCAATATAGCAAATGAAATTTACAATTCCATCATATCTTCTCTTCTTTTCATTACAAAGGATAAGGATAAATTCATCACAAACATTTAAATAAACTAAAAACTCTGTTATAAAAGATTAATATCGAAAGATAGAAGATAGATAGAAAGATAGAACATAGATTTAAAATCTATCTCCATACCTATAGATGAAACATTCATCCCAGAGAGATAATATTGCTTAAAATTAAAATAATACTTACTGTAAAGAATTCTTTCCAATTTGACAAATAAGGAGCAAGATTTGATTCTTGTTTGCAAATATTGTATCGGTGTTAGAATTAATTATACTGCTTAAACAATTTTGCAATCCTTTTATGCTTTCATCTATTATCTTTATGACCAATTTAAGCTCTTTGAGTGTCAGTAGCTTCATAATTCTAATATCTTCCCCACAGTAATCATTGTCCTGTACCCTAAAAATTGTTGACTCTTCAATTGTACTTTTTCTGTGAATGAACTGCACTCCTTGATGAAATAATGACATCCTTCTCTGTACTTCACCTCTAACTTCATTGCCCTCAGTACAAATATTTTTAGAAACACAAACTTTCTTCTTTACAATAGATTCTCCCAACCTTTCATCATCCCAGTAAAAACATTTACCCAAATGCCATGGATTTAATAAACTTCTAACTACTAATCCAGATTTCCACTTTGTTTGTGGATTTTTGAAACCCATTGTAGTTATGATGAGTTCAGAAATTCTATTCAATATAGAACCTCCTTCAACAACTTTACTTGAATTACTCACAAGATTACATTTATTGACACTTCTGAAATAAAGTAAAACATGTATACAATATATTAATCCTTTTGGGTCTACATTACATTTGTAGATTAGAAAAATTTTACAGAATTAAAATAATATACCATACCCATGTAAAACTATAGCTACCAATGCAAGACCTGAGCTAAGGGTTAGGTTTTCCTTCTCCATATGACAGTTAGGATTTGCTGCAAGATACTGACACAAGAAATGAAGTGATCTAAGAACAGCCTCAAGAGCATAAACTGCATGAAATCGATAGAAGTCATCATTTGATGATAGAAGAGCCAAACAATGATATACAGTCCTAGTTGAAAATAAATATGAGATTTTGATTAATGATTTATTTGTTTAATTACATCATATATGAAATGTTATTGAACAAAAATTTTAATAATGTAACCAAGCTCAGGCTTAATAAATGCACAACATATCTGGAATCTAGAACAATATTAACTCATTATCACTGAATTAAAATTAGGTACTTACGTATTAACGGAACTACCTTACTGCTGTTAGATTTATATATTGTTGGTGTGAACAGAAACTGATTGGCCGGTCTCGTCATTTACAAACCCAATCACTGGACAACAGGGAGGGATACTTTGGTTCCGGGTGAGGCGAAGGGCACAGTAGCGCCCGGAGATGACTACCCATTAAAAGAAAGTGAGCCGAAGGCTCGTCAATATATCCTTTCAATGTTATATCCTCTTGACTGTTGCGCCGCAAATTGAGAGGATATATTGACGAGCCTTCGGCTTGCTTTGTTTTAATGGGTAGTCATGTCCAGGCACTACCGCACCCTTCGCCTCACCCAGAACCAAAGTATCCCTCCCCGTTGTCCGGTGATTGGGTTTGTAAATGTCGAGACTGGCCAATCAGTCATGGGTTATCAACAGTCAAACGAGATATAATAAATGTAATATTGTTGAACTAGTGGTATTCATTAATATCCTGTAGTTCGGAGTAGTTCCGTTATAGTTCGGTAGTTCCGTTAATACGTAAGTACCTAAAATTATAATAAACATTTATAGGTAATATCCTTGCATATTTTAAAAATCATATACATATATTAATTCCAGACTCACTGCAATAGGTCATTTGCACCAGAATGCCTGGGATAAGGCAAAGCTTCACACAAAAATTCTGCAATATCATTATCAAGAATTTTTGATACAATAATTTTTTCTTCTTCTGGCACAAGCAATGTATGATTAGATTTACAATCAATCAACATTGAGATAATGCATTTAACTGCCTTCCGCTGTAATTGCAATTACACAACATTAATAATAAACAAAATTATCAATTTTTTGATTTTGTTTAATATACATACCAAAGTGCATAAGGTAGATTTAACCCATTATAAAACATATTCATTTATGCAGTTACACAAATAACTTCAATTCTTTTCAAAGTGTTTTTAATTCATATCTATATTACAACGAAGTGACTCAAATTATATGAAATGGTTTTCTGATAGCAGGAATAAATAATTAAAAAGAAAATGTATTATACATAATAGACTATTCTTGATATCCAAATTCAAGGAATAATCATATTTAGAAATGTATCAGAATGTTAATGACTTAATTAAAGATAGTAATGGTAGAAATTCATTTAAAAAAATCAAATAATGGATCTGGCTGAGCAATATATTTTTCAACAGATGTGTAAAAACTCTGAAACACAATACTAAAAGTTGTTATACACATTTCAACTGAAGGTAAATGCTTCTGTTTGCAGATATTTAAGCAATTTTGTGAAGCACTTCCGCACTCATGGTTAGTTATAAATAAAAGTGTAACTAATTTATTAGAAAGAACTAACAATTTACCTGCTTGCATATCTCTCTTGACATAATCATTTTTTTCAGAAAACCAAAGAAACTTAGAGAACGTTCATTTATTCTACCTGGTAACTTATTCATTAGAAGGAGCTTTCGGCATGATTCAGGATCATTAAGAATTGTATGGTATACTTTCTCATTGTCTATAATGAAATCATAGATTTGAGACACACATAAATTGCATAAGCCTTCTTCTGGTATAAAGGCGGAAGGTGTAAGAAATTTAATGATTAAAAAATTGTATAAAAACTTATAGGTAGTCGATAACATGTGTTATCCATATATTTGCCTTGCACCAAAATCTCCGCGGGGTACTTGGTTCTACCACCCATTTCAGCTAAAAGGGCAGCCGCTTCCAATGCAACCAAGTAGCTAAATATAATATCAGAAATTTAATCGTTCTTTTAAATGAACTATGAAAACAGTATTAATCATTGTGATAGCTAGATAATATTTCTAAGCATGCAAACAGTTTTTTATATTTTTAACAGCGATTTCGCTAAATTAGGTAATGTAACTTCTATGTTCCTGGTTTTATAAAGATACTTTTTCAAAATAAATAATAACATACCAGATAGCGAACGAATGGATAAGATAAATGTTTGAAAAGGACCCGTAAAGATTACGTAGTTCTTTTGTTTTAGGTTGACAGTAGAACAGCCCCTGGCAACTCAACGGTTTTCAGAGTTTCAAGTTACGCTCATCTTTGTTGATAGGTGTCACTGGGTGCGCTTCAAAATGAAAGTGGGGGAGGGGATGGGTCTGGGTGTAATTCTACGTCCAGGAAGAGTAGGGTCGTGAACGGGTAAGTAACTTTCCGTTCGTAATTCGCAAGAGATTTACGTCGACCTCGTGTTACTGTGATTGATTGTCGGTTTTAAATGGTTTAGTTAGAATTAAGCGAAAATTTAATTGTCGGAACGCCGCATCGGGGTAGCATCATCGCATTAATATTACCGTTCAATTTTGTCTCAAGGTCATTATTTCTTCTGATCCTTAATTCATAGCTTTTGTGAAATTATTTCTTAATTAAACGAAATGGTTGATCTCTTCACTGAATTTTATGTCGGCATAATCTTTACATTATTAGGAGAGACCTTTACATAAGATATATGTGGATCTATGCAATTATTTTCCTTGGTGAAAGTTAATCACGTGTATTTTGGGTGAACTGAGTCAAGTTGAGACATGAATATGGTTATTAATTTGTCGAGTGGTTGTGTAAGCGTATAGTTTGAAGGTAAAGGTTCGTTTTCTATCAACTTTGATTTTTAGAAATGATATATGTATACGGTGTTAGCCTATGATCAGATTGGCCAACGGTGGGAGTTTGATATGAGTTTCTGAGGTAATCCATCTCATTTTCGTGTATTTTAATCTCGTTAAAGCGTATGTTTGATAAAATAATAATATTTTAATGCGCAACTGAAAATATATTGATAAGGTTTTCTCCTAATTATTCAGTTTTCAGACAGAATTCTCCGTGTGCAGCTGTATTTGATTTTGGCAACCATTATCGAGAAATTCATTCAAAGCAATGCTGTATTTCGTTTATTGAAATGATATTAATTACGTAATCAATACATACTAGTGTCATGGTTTTGAAATAAGTATTAAGCTTAACTTAGCAACTTAAGGAATATAAGTCTTATATTTTACAAATCTTGGAATTTGAGTTACAATACAATATTTTCGAATATTATCGGAGTGATTTAGCACGAGAGACACTACATAATGTAATCAGGTTATCAGAAATAATATTCAGAATTAAAATACAGTAGGTACATATTTTAAGATTTCATTCTCTTGTTTCAGAGGAATGCTTGCAGTTGACGTCACAGAACACCTGTCATGTTCCCTTGTGTGATATCAAGAAATACATATTAACGGTGAGTACAATCTTTTAAGTAGTTTGCCAATTGCATTTGTATTGGTTGTTACTTGAAGTTTCCAGTGAGAATTATCGACGTATTTTACTGAATAGATAGGATAAATTTAGTCGTGTAACCACGCATGTGTTTTAATTGCGTCTATATATGTGCAGTACTTATTGTACTAATTTTTCCATCTATTAATGGTGAAAGTGTAGTAACTTAAGCTTACATTGGAAAGTGATAAATCTCAATTTATTTTAAGTGAATATTTCATTGAGAGAATAAAATTGATTTTATAATTTCGACTTTGAAAGGTTTGTTAATTATCGTTAACATAAGTGTTATCAATGCTTCAATTTTTGGCATATTTTATGAAATACTTTGTACCTGGGAAATTTTACTTTTCAATCTACTGACATCCATTTCAGCATAAATCAATTAAGTATGCTCTATAAACACGAGATGATTTCATAGAAACAAAATTATTACTTTGTAGTGACAGTGTAACGTGAGATGTTCATTGACTTTTAACTCTTTGGTGAGGTGTAAACTAATGTTGAAATTATGGAGACATTTTGAGGAAAGTAATTAAAATATTTTGCTTGGAAAAGGCTATCTATATGGAAATTGCTAAAGCAATCAATGAAATATTTTGAGGAAAGGGATTTCTTAGTCAAAGTTAGTCAAATTCTTGGAATACATGCAAATTTTTGAAAAGTTTGCTTTGCTAATGAAAGTTTATCGTGACAATTGGTTTTTATTCTGTTTATTTCCACCGGTGGTTGGCTAATCATCAGTTGATCATGCAAAAATTGTACAGGATTTATTCAGATACTATTTTAGTGCATTTTATTTTATAAATATTCAGTCAATCAAATCAAAATAGCAATTAAACTGTAAGAGATAGAAGGCTGAAATGTGGTTATGCCATTTATTACTATGACGAAGGATTTTATTTTAATGAATAATTGAAAGTATATTGACAAGGTTTCTTCCCAAGTATGTATTCAATTCCTGTCTAGACTTATTAAATGTTGGAAACCCTTTACCGAAAAATTCATTCAAATCAATGATTTATTTAGTTGATATTCATTTCCGTAATCAATATATGGTAGTCAGGTGGTTTTGAAATAAGTATTGAGCTTAACCAAGCCACTTAAGTAATATAAGTCTTTAATTTCATTACAAATCTTTGAATTTGAGTTACAATAGAAAAGATTCCAATGTTACCTCAGTGATTTAGCACGAGAGACATTACATAATGTAATCTGGAATATTATTCAGCATGAAATTACAGTATATATTTTAAGATTTTATTCTCTTGTTTCATAGGAATGTTTGCAGCAGACATCACAGGACTGAGCTGTTATATTCTCCTGTGTGTGATAACAAGAAATAATAACAGTGAGTATATTCCGTGTGTTTCTTTTAAGTAGTTTGCCTATTGCATTTGACATATTGGTTGTTTTGTGATACTTTTGTTGGCTGTTACCTCAAGAAGTTCCCAGTGAGAATTATCGACCTATTTGAATGAATAGCTAGGAGGAATTTAGTCGTGTAACCATGCATTTGTTTTTTTACTATATGTTCAATACTTATTGTGCTAGTTATTCATCTATTAACGGTGAAAATGTAGTAACTTCAGCGTATATCGGAAAGTGATAAATCTCAACGTGGATATTTCAGTGGATATTTTGTTCAATTTTTGGCATATTTTATGAAATACTTTGAGCTGGAGAACTTTTACTTTTCAGTCTACTGACTTCCAATTCAACGTAAATCAATTAAAAATATGAGATAATTTCATAGAAACAAAAATATTAGTTTTGTAGCGACAGTGTAATGTGAAATGTTTATTGGATTTACTCTTTGGTGATGTGTAAACTATTTAATGTTGAAATTATGGAGACATTTTCAGACAGTTGAAAGTGATTAAAATACTTTGGAAAAGGTGTCTGAACGGAAATTGTTGACACAATCAAGGAAATATTTTAAGGAAAAAGATTTATTAGTCAAAGTTAGTCGAATTCTTGGAGTACATGCAAATTTTTGGAAAGTTGCTATGCTAATGGAAGTTTATCGTGACAGTTGGTTTTTATTATGCTTATTTCCATCGGTGGTTGGCTAATCATCAGTTGAGCATCAAAAAATTGTAGAAAATTTATTCAAATACTATTTTAGTGCATTTTATTTTATAAATGTTCAATCAATCAAATCAAAACAGAAATTTAACTGTAAGAGATAGAAGGCTGATGTTTGCGGGGTGTATGTCATGTGTTATGCCATTTATTACTATGACAGGATTTTATTTTTGGTAGAACTGGTGTGCGACAAGAGGTCCAATGCTTTTTAAAATGTGAAACATATTTCATAGCATTAACATAACGATTTTTATCTTATTAGCCTGTTATTTACAAAGTATTAAAGACAATGAATAAAGAAGTGAGATCAAGTCAGAAGCGATAATGTCAGTTTTTAACTCTTTAAGTGCAGTCTTGTCACAATGCAAGCTTTAGGAAGATTAGAAATATTTTCTTACTATTCTTAGGCTTAAAATTCAATTCTGAATTCATGTTCTTTGATCGTTTTTAAAGGTAAAAACAAACTGTAATTTTATCCAATATGACAATGGTTTTAGGTTGTATTATAGATATAGACATTATAATAAATGCTGTGATTTGTCGATAATTTCCAATTAAGAGTACATGGAATGATTTTTATAAAGTTAATTGATCAATTTAGTTGATTTTATAGCATAAATTAAAATGAATATTGCTGTTACTACTTGAAATTATTAACAGATAATATTTAATACTTGTCAGTAGTTAAACCTCTGTATTAATTTCCATATTTCCTACCTGTTATCACTAGTCTATTTATCATTTTCTGGAGTACTTGATCGTCCTCGTATTTCACTGTTCTTATAATCCTTCCTCTGATTTAGAAATCTCCCATGCCTTCTAACGGTTCCTGCATTAGCCTCTCTCCATATATATTGAATAGAATCGGCGATAGACAGCAGCCCTGTCTTACTTCTCTACCGATATGCACTCCGCTGGTATCCGCATTCTCCAACCTGACTTTTACCAGTTGATTTACGTATAGATTACCGATCAGTCTCATGTCTTTCCAGTCTACACCTATATCCTTTAATATCCTCATCAGCAGTACCCAATTTACTCTTATCAAAGGCCTTCTGCCAGTCGAGGAAACATACACAGCAATCTTGACTGTATTCTATTGCCCTTTCTGATATGATTCTCACTACACCGATAGCATCTCTGGTTCCTCGTCCTTTTCTGAAGCCGAATTGATCTTCCCCTAGCATTTCTTCGGCATTTTTCTCTAGTCTTTTATTAAGAATCCTCGTGATGATCTTCGAAGTGTGTGACAGTAGGGATATCGTTCTGTAGTCCTTACACTGCATTGCCTTTGGCTTCTTCTTTAGAGGGATCATTGTCACATCTAAGAAATCCTGAGGCCTCTTTCCCGAGTTGTAAAGCTTGTTAATTAGTTTCGTAATCACTTTTAGTCCTTCCGATCCCATGACTTTAAGTACCTCTGCCTGTATTCCATCGCTGCCTGTAGCTTTCCCTTTATCCAGTTCCAGAATTGCCTTTTGTACTTCGCTTTCCATATTACTTGTTCCCAAGTTTGTTTTCTTCAATGTTATCCTCTTCTTCCGTTCTATTTGTGCTGATCCTGCCTGCTTGCTGTATAGTTCCTTAATGTATACTTCTCATACCTGTGCTACATCCTTTGGTTCTGCGACTATTTTTCCATCTGCGTTCATAATTGCTTTACCACAAATCCCATTAGACTTCTAATCTTCTAACTCCAGTGCCCTAGCATACATCATATCATACCGTCCTAACTTCTCAGTTGTATTTCCTCACATTTTCCTTTTATTCAAATTTCCCTAGCTTTATCTGTTACCCTTCTCGACTCATTGTTTGTGCATCTATAGTTGGCTCTACCTTCTTCACTGTTAACATTTTTTTCCATTTTTTTCTCTCATGCATTATCTCCAGCATTTCCTTAGTGATCCATGGGTTTCTGATTTTCTTCTCTTGTTTCCCAATCTCTTTATTCAAGGTGTCTTTGATGCTGGCTTTAATTTCTTCCCATTCTGTATTCACGGTCTCTGGTTTGTTTTCCAAATTTCTAAGGCGACCTTCCGACTTCATGCTGAAAGCATTCTGCCTTTCTTTCAGTTTTTTTAGGTCTCAAGTCTGTCTTTCTCTTCTCGTTTTCCTTATTTGTTTCAGCTTTGTGGTTACATCGAGTATTAGAAGGATGTGATCTGAATCAATGTTTGCTCCTGGTAATGTCTTAGTATTTTTTATGCTGTTCCTGAATCTTTGTTTTACTAGGATGTAATCTATTTGGCATCTCATTTTATCTCCTGGGCTTTTCCAACTGTGTTGTTCCAATCTCCCATTATCGTGCAGTTCTACTTCATAAATGTCATTCTTTTGCTCATACATCTCCCTGATTTATTCTTCTTCAATAGCGGTTGTTGGCATATATACCTGGATTATCAACATGTTAACTGGGACAACTTTTAGCTTTATTGCCATCAACCTATCGTTCGTTGCTGTTATTTTTGTCACGCTATTCATCATATCTTTTAAGTACCAGAGCTACTCCCCTTGCCTCACTATTTCCTCCGGTGTAAACTACCGTGAATTCTTCCGAGCGGATCTGCCCTTCTCCTTCCCATCTGACTTCGCTCAGCCCTATGACGTCAATCCTATTTCATTTTTCAGGTTCTCTAGCTTTTCTGCCTTCCTCGTGGTTTTTAAATTCCAAGTATCTTTGCATAAGTTACCTTCGACAGTTGCTTTCCTCAAGGCAGTCCATGCCCGGAGATCTGATTGGGGGACTATTTTACCTCCGGAATATTATATAATATAATCATTATTAGGGAAATGTAATGTGGTAGTTTCCCTCTTGCTTTCCACATCGCAGTACTGTAGCCGATCAAATCATGCCTACTGCTCTATTGAATATATACCCAACCAACATCATTTGTTTTCATCTCTATACCGTACCGACAGTACTGCTGCCTACTGCCAGACACCAATGATAGTTTTTTATTATTAATTAAGTAATTAATTTTTTTGTGAAAAAAACCTCCATTTGCGGGGATCGCACCCCGCAGCTTTGTAATGGGAAGCTGACACGCTAAGCACTACACCTTATGGAAGGTTAAAATTTTAAAACTAATTGTCAAACGAATCTTTCACATAATAATTTTAATAAACTCGTAAAGAATTTAAAATTTTAAGATTCTAAATAGACCTTGATAAGTGAATGTGCTCTTTCATGTTGTTTAAGCAAATTAATCTTTTATATTTAGATTTTTTAGTTAATATTTCTTTATTGAATTCACCACAACCATTTTTCCTCTTCATTGTAGGCATTCACAGTTGATGCTGAGTGAAAATGCGTTGGTTTGAGGCGTCGAGGAACCATGAATCGAAGAGTACTGCTTTGCTGAGACGACAATTGATACACCTGGGTGCGAGAGTATAGAGGAATCTGAGCTGGAGGCTATACATATGGGATGAGAGAAGGTTTTTATACCTATATGTTGCTATATTCTGGTTTGTTCAATATGTCAGGCGATAAATATCTTGTATAATATGTAGCTGCATCTTACGGAGGATGTAGGAGAGATTGTAAATTATAAGTCCCTTTCAGATGAGCTAAACGCTTCAAATTTGGCATTATTATAGCTTTATGCTCACAACCAATGAAAATAAATACAATACAATAAGAATTCCAATTTTTAGGAGGTTTTTCTCCTGTCATTCAGAATGAGCAGAAATTTACGATAGGATTAAACGATTCCCCAAGAATTTGATTTCTTTTAAAAATATTGTTTAATCAACTTACACTAAAAGTAAGTAAATGGAAAATATAGTGCTACGTCTGAAAAAAAAGTTTTATCTGATATTGTCCGTAAGAGTATTTTATTTCTGAGAATGTAGGGCATCAATTTTCTGTTTGAACTTAAAAACTTTCTGATAACTCAACTTTTTTATAAAATGCATTTAATTTTTTATTATAAATTTACAAGAATATAAGGTGTTGGTTTTCAGTTTGAACTCTGAAAACTTTCTTTAATTTGATTTTATAAAGAATATTCCATTTTGTTTGTAAAGGTTTATTAGCGTACTTCTATAAATTTTAAATTTTTGTTAAATTCACTTCCGTTAATAAGAATCAAATGTAGTAACAAGTTATTTACGAATTTCCGAAGATGTTGAATTTAAAAACTTTAGAAAACTTATAAAATGCCAAGTTTTCGTATTGACTTCTGAGACAGCACTGTATTTGCTCATGTTTGCAGACTTGTCATGTGAATATCGTTCCGCGAATTGGATGTTGGAAAGTAATTAATTAAATTTAATCTTAAAATAGGAGCAGCCATTAAAAAAGATTATTTGTATCGGGATTTTTGGTGTTCTACATTTAATATTTTACCAAGAGGGTTTGTCGTGGTTAAATAATTCCAGATTTAATTTAATAATTTAAAGAAATTTGGAGATGTAGGATCTGCTTGAATTAATTCAGAAAATATTCTTTGGGGTTTTTATTGTTGTTTATTCAAGGCAGAAAAAATTCTGAGGCAATACAAATTCAGTTCATTATTCAAGTTATCAAAATCAGATAAAGAGATAAAATGCAAATGAAATTTCAGTTAGTTTTGAGAGTTTTGATTGAAAATCCAGACTATGTAAAGTATTTTCATTGTGAAAAGTTTATATTCTCCAATTATTACGCCATGCATCGGAAATGGTAGTTTAATTGTTCTTGATTCTAGACGATATTTAGAAGATTTAACTTTGTGGAGAGTTAAATTTCTTAATTAAGAAAAATTGTGCAGGTTATTTTATTCTTAATTAAAGTCAATGTCCAGAAAAAAGTTCTTTTAATAATTCCATCAATATCCAATTTGCTAGATGTTATTTATTTGTAAATACGTTTCCAAAGTGTTGTGTTATTTATATATTATTCAGAACAATTGCAAATTCTTTTGTCTAAATGTATATAAGCTATTGCTTTTCCATTCTGTATAATTATTGCCATTTTTTTTAATATGAACAAACCAGAATTAGCAGCGCTTTTGGGTATATATTTATCGTCTCTCATTTCATATTTTTTTCTAAGCCATGCTATTTTTCCTCTCTACTTTCTCACCAATAGAAATGATTAAAGAAATATTATCCTTGCCAAAGTACTTTGTAAAAATGTCCAACTTTTATTCTAGTGCTTGTTATATTTTAAAAATTTTCTGCAGTTCATGAATATTTTTAAATGGCAATTTTGATTTGTGCTAATATTCAGATCTTTTTAAGTCAGATATTATTCTAAGTCCAAAATGTAAACAAATTAATTTTTTTCAAGTTCTAATTTCAGAAATCTTTCAAGTCTAGCGTTAAAAATTATTGTCCAGATTGTAAACAAATTACTTTACAAATTGGACAATAGTTTTTAACTCTTAGACTTGAAAGATTTCTGGAATTGGGACTTTTTCAAAAGTTTTTCTAAGTACAAATTGTAAACAAATCAATTTTTTTTCTCAAGTCAAAAATTCTTTTAAGTCCAGTATAATTTTTATTTTCAGGTGCAGGATAAAATAAGTAGACAAAATGTATTATTTCAGATTGTAAAATTTTTATTGAACTTGTATGTATACACTGTACATTTTAATTGCAATAAAGACATTTTATTATGATCAAAACCTGTTGACTCCTTTTAGATAGGAATAATTTCTTTTTCTCGGAGCCTCTTTTAGGTATCGTTGGACTTAAGGGGTTTTTTTAGGTATATTTTTGCTAAATTTAGCACATTTTTAACCTAAAAATGACATTTTTGACCACCAATTCAGCCAAATTTTGCTGATTATTGAACAAATTATTCAACATTATGACAAATTATTCAACATTATGACAAATTATTCAACATTATGACAATTTATCTGCATTTCAACTATTCAACAACTGACATATTACATATAACACAATATTTTCAACTGTTGTTCAACAGCTGACATAAATACATATATAACATGAAAAAATAAGCCATCAAACACATTTTGCAGCTGAAATAAATTATTGAACAAGCACTTGAAGAAGTTACTTGCCTCTGATAAAAATAACTGCGACTGAGCTGTGGAAAAATTAATACAAGCATTTAGACTACAGAACAGCCGTCATCAGTGGCGAAATGCCACTGACGACAACTGCTCTGAAGTCGAAATGCATGTATTAATTTTTTCACTACTCTGTCGCAGCTATTTTTATCTGAGGCAAGCAATCTTTCAAAGTACTTGTTCTGGAAACACTTAAAAAAGAAACATTTCACATTATCAATGACCTTAATTACAATTAACAATGTCTCTTATTGGTCAAGAAATACGTAAAATTGAATGCACGCAACTGATTCCAAATGGGAGCAATGTTTGCATAAATGACGAAAAAATAATGAATCTCGCAAAGCAATGCTTAATTGGAATTACTTAAATGCCAGGATAACATTTTTATAAACTATTCCAGGTCAGAAATAAACTTCAAAAATGCAATATTAAAATTTCATGTCATACGTATTTCAAATGTTAATAAAATTAAACCTTTATATTTGCCAAATTAATTATTGTATAAATGCACAAATTATATTACCTCAATTAGACGTATTACTGTTTTTTGAAAAAGATTAATAGCATAATATAAACAAAGATTTACTTCTGATAGCAATGTAATTTTTATAACAGCAAAGATTGAACTAAATACATTTTGTCTTTAAAAATTATCTTGCATTTAAAAATATAACTGATTAATCAAGGTGAGATTATATTTACAACATCAAAAACATATTTGTTCTAATGTAAAGTTCAGATTCAAAGCTATTATGCAAAATATAACTGATTTAATCAAAGCAAACACCCTATTTATGAAAAAATATAGCATATTCTCAAAGTTTGTCTTATATTTCCAGGTAATGTACAGTAAGTGCGTAAAATTTAACGACTTGAGGTTAATTTACTTTAAATTTAAGTAGTAATTGCATTGCGTGACTCAACTCACTATCGTTAACAAATCACAGTGCTCCTTATCGATAGCTTAACACTTTCATGGCCAATTTGTCAAATTTAAAAGGAAAATCAGCAAATCAAATCATTAAAAATTTATCAATAATTATATTTTTTAACATTATAAATGTGCAAATTGTAAGTAGCAATACATTATCATTACAAAACATTTATTTAAAAACTTATATTTGAAGAATTTTCAGATTGTAATTTAGGAAAGTATTGAGTGCACGAAAAACTAAAGTATTTCATTAAATATTTGTATACAATTGAGTTATTTATGTTAATAAATTTAAAGAATTCCTTTTCAGTAACGCTTATGTTAGAATAAGTCAAAATCTCATATGGAGTTTACCAAAATTATCGTTACGATAACTTAATGAAGATATTTTAAACAACAGCCATGAAATTGTTAAGTAATCTAAAATATAACTCAACCAACAAGAGACAACGTTAATATTTACATAGAGACCAACCTGAGAATCAAAAGAATAACTACAAAATTGAGAAACAAAATAAATATCCTATAATTATTATACCAAATAGAACTGAATGAGCTTCCCACAATCTATATATATTTGCAAAAGTTTGTTTGCGTGTCTCATTATGCATGCCATAAACTATAAGACACGAATAACTAAAATTTGGTACAATTATTATTAACATCTTAACTTGATGAATGTATAAAAGGTTTGGTCAATTGGTTAATTATAGTCAGTGCTATAATAATATAGGGGAATATAACATTTTACAATTCCACTAGAGATGCCTGCATTTCAAATTTGAAATGTTGACAGAATTTTTTACAATAAACAAAGAAGCTTCAAAGTTTATTGTATATTAGGATTAGCTATGATGCTGGTCAACACAGACATCCATGACATTTGACGGTGCGATGAGACACTATTACAACGCCAACCTTCATAACAGCCTACTTAGTTCGACAACAAACCCATACAGCGGCCGGGTTACGCAATCTTACTTTCGATACTACACAATTTATACAAGTGAAAACATTTACCACTTACTTTATTTGCTCACATTACACTGTGTTGGATGTGGTTTGGTTAATACAACACGACAAACAACAGATGAACAAACAAAAAGAATTAATGCAACGAAAAACAAAAACAGTAGAAAAGAGAATTAAAATCACACAGGAATTCAATGCTCTGACTCTTAGAACGATTCTCTAAGCAAAGAGTTTTGTTAAAATAAATTTATGTCAAGTGAATAATACTTTGTTACAATAAGTGGGCAATACCTTTGTTAACACGTTACAAATTGTACTCGACGATGCCTTATCCCCCTCCCTCCCTCTGCTGTTCCCCCCCTTATCCCTCGCTAGGCAATAATATGAATCTCGAGTCTCAACAATGACATTCGTTGTCCAGGAAACTTATCGATAAAAGTCAAAATCTGTCACATATTCGTTAAATGTGAGTAATTTCAAAACATGTGGTGCATTACTTTCTGGGAAACCCTCGTACAATGTTGTGTGAGACAGACGCTCCTTTCTAGGAACCTGGTATTATCTGAATTTTTAAAGAATGTTTATTTTGAACTCCTGAGCATCCCGCATATAACTGTCCATGCGTAAAGCAAAGCTACCGTATGGTAACTGACTTAACAAGTCACCTCTCTACTCTGCGTGCAAGGGGATTTCCCTTCTAGGAAGCGCGCTCACCTTCAATGCCCCTCTATTCTAATGGAATTCGTTCCCCTCCACTCTACATATTACCTCCGATCACTGAGGCGTAAGGTAACTTCTAGTAATTTTCAATTGCTACATTAGGCGGAACTACCTGTACTCTACATGCACGTTCTCTACCGGAAGCTTAGAGAACGAACTCCACCTGGCAAAAAGCATCACCTCACAAAATGAATTGACTGCGTTGATTGTCAATTTTAATTACGAATCCTCAAAATATTTTCCAACTCTTTCATTTATATCAATTAAAATATGAAAAAATTTCCCAAATAAAACTTAATTCAAGCATAGATATAATTTTTTGTTCATAATTATTGCCATAATTTGAAGTCACGATGATTTAAAACATAACCTGAGCAACGCTGGGTAAATTTGCTAGTTATTTATAAGCAAAGAACTTTGCAATACCATTTTAATTTAATTTATTCACCAGAGAACTATATAAAGATGTTTGTGTAGCATTGTAAAATAAATTCCAATAATTACTCCAAGATTTGATGCACAAAAACGATTACAGTGTAATTTTCCTAATAAACGTTTAATGTGACTAAATCTTAGAAGGATATTTTGTAGTTTAATTTACATTCTTCGTTAGAAATAATTTTATGAACTCTGTATTTATCTCAGAATCACTACAAATATGCTGTCAACAATTTGTTGTTAACATACATTAAAGTTATGGTAATTTAATGTTGTGCTTACGCAAACTGTATAATTATAAAATATCAGTTGATTACTTCGTTTAAAAATTAGTACAAGAGTTTAAAATAACAGTAATATTTATAATGAGATTTTAAGATATAAACAAGTTAGGAAAGTGTACAACGTAACACAAATGGGTGCGTTTTGTGCATTGGAGTATTTGAAAGAAATTATTTACGTGTTTGGAAGGGAAATAGCATTATAAAGTTCTTTTCTTCATCATAAATAATCCATTTTCTTCCCATTTAAAAATATTACATGCATATGTAAGGAAATTAAACATATTTCCGTGAGATTGTTTACGTTAGCAACAATGAAGAAGTAACCATGCTAGAAAATTTCAAAGTTCAACTCAAATTACGACTCTTGTTCGATTTTCTCGCAAACGGCGACTCCTACGATAAAAATGTAGAGGAAAAGAAATACCCTGCTTTATTAGTTGCACAAGTTTTACTTGATAAATATTTTGATATGACCGATACTTTACGAGATATGAGGGAAAGTTCATATTTTATCACCAGTAAAGTGGTACCCCTGATTGGCTTACGTGACTCATTTATGTGATTTTCTTATTATCTTTGACCGTAAGTCCTTAATATCAAATTTCATGAAAATCTGCTTGGTAGAAGCAGATAACGAACATGCGGACAGACCAGATGGAGACTAATACTAATAGGCGCTTATGCTGGAAGCGAAACGCACCTGACAAATAACCTTGCATGTAATTACATTTACAGATACACATACATTACTAAAAATTGTCTTTAATGACAAGAATGATATGTTACTTATTTGTTCAATATACAAGTAGAAGGTACTTGCATTCTGTAAGCGTTACAAGTCATTATTTATGGCTTTTGCAAAGTAAAAATTATAAACTAGTTAAATAAATAAAACAACTTCAAGTACTCATTAGAATAAACTTCATTAGACCACTGATTCCCAATGAAAAGACAAAACTGATAATGGTTTGATTCCGATGCAAATGAATTGGAATATTTCGAGGCGGTGCTTACTGTAAAAGAGAGACTGACTGATATTATTCACTTCTTTCGGTAAATTGTGATGAGATTAGCCATGAGGAAGTGTATCATCCGAAACAAAAGTACCACGAAGCCAATGAAAAGGAAGAAATCCACAGTACATTGAACCCTCTGCATACTGGACCTTGATGGAACGTACTTAGGATATAATGGACAGAATGTCCGGCGATGCAAAACAGTTAAATGACGCCACTACTACATTGTGTCTCATGCGGACCTATCACATGTGCGTTATTTGGAAGGCCTAATGAATACATCGCAACATTATAACTAACGTATATCACGGCGTATAAGTCGACCTTTGAAGCTTAAAAAAATTTTCCTAAAACTTAAAGTCGACTTATACGACAAATATAAAATTGTGAACCTTAAATTACAGATGAATAACATCGATATTTACCAACAAGGGGAGGCCATAACATTAATATTGAAATTCGTAATACCCTTTTAGGAGGTGAAACTAGAACTAAAACATCACCTATATCTCTCTGCGTTTTTGCCAATGGGCCCTTGTTTAAAAGATCTTAACAATTTAAATTCAGGTGTAAGCACGGATGCAACATATACCATTAACCTTAAGGTTACAAACAGAAGCAGCGATAGCTGAATGGGTAGAATGAATGTCTAGTATCGGATGGGCTGGGGTTCGCTCCCAGCAGCCAGCATTTTTTTCTTTCAGAAGTGGTCTGTACATATATTTTAACTAGTAAAATTGTATTATTATTATGTCTTTTTTGTATTTTTGTTTTTTTCCTCAATTTTTTGTGATTATTTTTTTTGTCTTTTTCACGTACCTTTTTGTACTTAATTTATTTGCACCTTCCACATATAATTATGATATTATAATTATAAATAAATAATAAAATTTAGAATGTTATAATCATTACTTGATTGTTTATTAAAATATCAATTCTTTAATACGACATTTATGAAATGTTTATTACGGACAATTACCTTGTTTTTTTAATTGTATCATCCAAAGTATTGTAATGCTGTAGAAGTAAGTGAGATAGAAGAGGTACACTTCGATCGGAATTAACCATACTAATTGCAAGTTATAATTATATGTGGAATATGCAAATAAATCAAGTACAAAAAAGTACATGAAAGAAGACAAAAAAAAATAATCAAAAAATATGCGGAAAAAACATTTCCTTTTTTGAAAAGGGGAATAATGTAATTATCAGAACCATCCTCACGCCTGCCAACATGCGATACTTTATTGAATTTCACCACCGTAGATATTGATTGCGATAACTAGGTGCAGTTAATTTTGATAGCATCATTAACAGCCGACATCAATCAAATCATAGGAACCATTATTTAGTTGGTCAAGCTCTCTGAGAATAGCAGTTTCTTATTGGTTGAAATTAAAACACCTGTCAAATGGAAGGCTCAAGAAGAATAGCACGGACTCGAAAAAATATTCCTATATTTTTTTATTACTATGTTTATTTCTGTATCTTGTTAAAACTTGGATCGTACATGACCTTGATTTTGCCTGGCAACGATTTCATGAGAAGTATTTTTAAGTGAAACAAAGGGGGTCGACTTATACTGCGAACATATACCTAATCTAGTATTTTCAAGTTGAAAATTCAAGGTCGACTTATACATCGCAATATATGGATATATATATACATATTATAATGTATATAATTACTGTATATACTCGTGTATGATGCGTCCCAGTGTATAACTGCCGTGTATAATGCGCACTCGTACTTTATTCCAAAAAATCCCGACTTTTTCTGATACCACGTGTATGACACACATCCTTGATTTTTGGGAGGTATATGAATTTTAAAACGTTTGGACTTGTCCATAAGTGTATTACGTTCAATAAGCTCCATATTATGTCTAAGAGAGACATCGTCAATAATTAAAGCGACTGAGTTGAGATGGCAGCAACCTCACATGGTAAGTTGGGCAAAGTGATGCCGTGTAGAAAACTGCAGCGCCACTGTTGCCAATCCTTTTAAATCAGACAAAAAGGGATCTATAAATTAGTTTTGATTTAAAGTGGACGTTGGTTCTCTCTTTCCTATCTCATTCTAAAACTGTTTAAGAGAAGGAATAACGTAAAAATTTAACAAACAAATCTGGAAACAGGAAACGCGACAGGTATGATTAAGTTCACACACGAGATTCTATGGGTTTTAAATTACTTACGTTGTCAATCGTAGACACTAGAATCATTTACTAAATAAAATTATTTCAATTTGCTTATTCTATGTTTTTTTTTGTTTTTGATGTGTGTTTTGCGGGAAGACTATCTTGTGATTTTGCAAAAATTACAGCAATCAGCTGATGAGCTAGTGAAATGCGGAATAATTAGAGAGGATGGAATTATAAATGTATAGAAGTAATTAGGTGTTCTATACATATAATTATGTATGTATAACCTGGAGTATCAATAATTATTGTGCTTTTCCCATTAATTAACCCAAAAAGCGTGAATCTGGTGCGAGGTAGGTTCCCATTTTAAGTGCAGAGAAGTGTTACCTGTGTATAACGTGCACCCTACTTTATGACCTGAAAATTTGGTCTTCAAACAGCGCGTTATACACGAGTATATATGGTAGATACAATGTATAATTTATTGGTGTAGCAAATCCGCAAAAATTAATTGTTCCTCCGTTTGACCTTTGTGACTGGTTGAAATTGACTGACTTGCATTACTTGTGGGGTTTGTTTGTCTTAAAACATTCTTTGTATTCATTGTTACTTTCTGCCAATTTCCACCAGGGTCCGGAAAAATCTAAAATCTCGAAAAAGTATCCCAAGTTCCATTCCTAAGAATAATTCCGTTTCAAATAAGAACGCAAGGGAAAATCAATTTTTCTTATGGTCACTATAATTTATTTCATTCTTAATTATGTTCTTATAAAAGTATGCTCCTGCTAGCACACTGCAAGCACCTTTTACTAGTAAAATATAAAAATTAATACGATTCCTATTTTCCTAAATTAATTAGAAAACTCTGTGCTATTATTTCATGCGCTCTTAACAATTTGTATAAATATATAAAAGAGTAAAACACTGTCTTTCATAACATGCGCATTTTAACAATTTAAGGCAACACATACGTTTCCTTCGGATGTTTCGGATATAACAGACAGGCCTTCCCCTCCTTTTAGTCCAATATATCGAGGCTTCACTGTACGTATGTAAAGAATGCGATGTCGGACTGTGTACAATACCACGTTTTGGAATATACCATACACGAAAACGTATCAAGTATATAATCGCAAGCTCTGGAATAATAAAAATTAAAATAGTTATAACGAATCCAACGTATATTTTCAATCCTTTCAAACTTTTACAAACCTATGCCAACAGGTGCTTATAATGGAATCTTAACTTAGTACTTAAAAAGAGTTAAAAATGAAACAATCTTTTGTTATTCTAAAAGCTCCCAATTGCAAGCGCTATCTGAGTTTATATAAACATTTGAAATACAGTTGGACCTCTATAAACATCACCATTGATAATCGTTGTTTTGATCAACCCTCATTTGTCGCCAAATGGTACAAAAAAATTAAAAAGTTCCGATGCCAGTTTTGAATGAAGCAGACAAATGAATGATGATTGCACTGTGACCGAGAGAGAAAGATTCCTGGCATTGCCTCCAATTCAATTAGTGCCAATTAAACCTTCAAATAAGTGAAAGAATAGTGTTATTCGCTTCACACTTTAAGCATCGAAATTAATGCTGTAGCAATGTCAAACTTTATAGATAGCAACACAAATATTTACGGATAATTATCCAGTTAATAACTGTGTATGGGAAGCATTTCTAGCAATTTAATCAAAGCAATTGATCTTATTTAAAATCATTCGGATGCTGGAATCTTACTTTTTCAGTAAGTAAAACTATTAAACATCTATAATGCTTATTAAGGCAAATTGTCTCATGCGTAAATTTAAAATCAGATGAGAATAGGGACGTACATTATTTTTTAACAAATTGAAAGTTATATGGTTATGTCACCTTCGTAGATAATCTAAATGACAAAGAATGTTAGGCGACGGGCTACGTTTATTCAGGAGCAGCATGAAAACATTTCTTTTAGATTGATAACCTAGAACTCGCCGAAACTTATCTTCTCTTCATTGTTAATCTAAATAAACGGTTGCATTGATTGATATATGAAAAAAAGGACGTATACTTCAATAAAAAGAAACAAAGAAAATTAAAAACATAAAAGTTTGCAATCAATTACTGTGTAGCATTAATTTCCTCTCTAATTTGACTTTTAAAATACAGATTTCTTACTGACTTTGCATAATTAATTGTCAATATGCACACACAGCCTCGCCCTCAGCGAGATTTCTACCCGCTAACCTTACCTATACTGGGGAAATGCATTATCAGAGTTAAATGCGAATTATTGAGTTAAACGTGAAATATTGAGATCAACTTATTCTACACACTTCTTAATTTTTTATAAATTAATTGAAAAAACAGTGAAAACACTGTGTGGGTACAGCTAGTACTCCGTTAATTCATCAAATAGAACTTATAATTTTGTTTGTTTAGTTTACATAACAACGCTTTTACTCATTATTACCTCTGACGGTAAAGCACTATTAATTGCAATTTCCCAGGTTGTTGTTACTATCAGCATTTTAATTACTACAAATATAACTTTTAATTAAAGTTTAAGGCAATAATGGCCCATTAATTCATCAAATGGAAGAAAGAAGAAGATAACGAGGCCTTTGAATCTGTGTAATTTTTACTTATGTACCAATGACGTGAATCTAAATTGATTCTTTCGAAAATTTTAATGTAAATCTGATTCAAACGTACTTTATTGTGTCATTTTATGTTACTTGTCGCCACCTGGCACATCCAGCCACCATGTGACTAAATGAATAAATAAATAAATATTATAGAGACAGAAGAAGATAAAGAAGAACGACGTAGAAGAGAAAGAGTGAGAAGATAAAATACGGACAGATGAGCAAAGGCAAACAGCGAGAGAGACCATAAACGAAATCAGGTAACAAAGAAGAAACGAACAAACTGAAGAAGGGAGTAATATAAGAAGAAGCCAAAACAGAATCGATGCAGCCAACGGCGGAAGACGAAGAAACGACACAAATTTAAACTCAGCAATAGGAAACGGATTAGCTACTCGACGAGATGATTCACATTTAGGAAAAATTAATAAAGAATGTCAATATCGTAGAGCTTTGTTTTTTAATAACTGAGAAAAGCATAACAGATGCTGGTACGAGAAGAGCACTTCCGCAGCTTCCAGATATATTAAAACTGCCGTAGAGAGAAAATACCCCTATGTGTAAAAATACGTAAGACTAATGTAGTTTCTGCACATGCCAGGACATGAAATATATATTTAAAGCGGGAAGCTCATTAGTTCTAATTTGAAATGCAAAATCAATCACACTCACCCATCTTCTTTCTTGACATCGCAAAGCAGAGCTGGCCTGTGGAAGATCTACCATGCTGGCTGCGTTTTCAGACTTCATTCTTCGGAGGCTCGCATCTGAAACAACGACAGAACCAACTCAGAAATCTCGCACCCAAAGGATAAAAATTCTACAAAACCTTAACAATAACTTTTGATTTGAAGTTTATAAAGTAATGGAAACCGGCTAATAATGTATTATTCATACGTTTTTAAAAACACAGATTCTCATTTTATGAGGTAAACTATAATTTTTACGTTCAAAACACAATATATATTGATAACAAACCCTTAATTAATCCTACGTTAAGAGTGTAACGCCATATCTTGGCTATATTTGCCCATAAACAAATCCGTCCTTGCAAAAAATTTTACCAACTCTTCACAGAAAATGATACTTTACAACGATAAAATCACTCATTAAACATGTTATGCAGTAACAAAATGTTATACATAAGGACTAATTTATAAAAATAATTACTCCATTATACATAAATATGATAAATATAACATTTCCTATATACATATATATACGGTAAAGATATTTCAACTATAAATCAAAGATGAACAGAGAAGTTATTTAAGATTTCCTTACCTTTGTAGATATAAATCCTCGAGGAGATTGACCAGGACAGCTGTATCACACAATAATAACAGTACATTTATTTTCCAGAAGATCAAAGTTACATGGCAAATCAATAAGACAAACTCAATCACAAAAGAAAATACAAAGTAAAACAATATAACAGCACGAGTGGACTAACGAAAAACAATAATACATCAAAACATCACCATAAATTACAATTAAGTGGCAAGGCAGGGCATACTGAATAATTACATATACAAATTCACATATCATTGTATTATAAAATAAGAAATAGTACTATTAAGAGAAGTTAATTAATGTCCAGTAAGCAATGTGAAGATTACACACATTGAAACTATAAAAAACTTTAGATAATACTTCACTTCGCTTAAAGTGTCTTAAAACGTACACAAATCAAACTAAAAGTACATAATTAAAAACTGCTGTCAAAATGCGTCACATGCACCACTGTTTTCGAAGAATAAACGGCCAAAATTTTGTCAAGATCAAAACTATCGACATTAAATTTCGAATACAATAAAAAGGATTAGTTTTTTACTTGTAAAAAGTTCTGGTGTAAACACATAAAATAACCAAAAGTATTAAAACTCTGCTGTCAAAATGATTATCACGTGGACCAGTTTTCGAAGAACACACGGCCAAACATATATCACGATCATAACTATCAACATTAAACTTCGAATACAATAAAAAGGTCTAGTTTTTTCCTTCTAAAAAGGTCTGATGGAAACAAAATAAATTTCGAACTGTATTACGCACATAACAGACAACCCCGTCAGCCATTTTAAGATTTCTACGAACTAACCAGAAGTAACGCGCAGGCGCGCAGGCTAACCAACATTTCCCCTTATAAACCTGGATATTTACAATTTCGACAAAAAAACCACAAAAAATAAACAATTCCTTTTTATATCTTGATTTCTCATTTTAGTAGGAACACAATTATAACTTATTGTAGCATCGATAAAATTTGCTTAAATGTTATAAATTACTTGCAGTAAATCAAATTTATTGGCATTAAACTTTTGCTTTGCAAACCTAAATTTGGATTCGTCATGGAGAGGGGTAAAAATAAGGCATTAAAATATATTTTCAGATTGCTTAATAACCGACAATGTAATTAATTAATTAATAACGAATTTTTGGTCCAAATACGTATGCGTTTTTTTGTAACATTTATTTTTCTGTAGGACGTCTTCATAAACAATTACATGGGTAGTTTCGGCGGCATTTACAAATTATGCGGAAACAATTATTAGTTATTAAAAACTATTCACGAGTGTAATTATAAGAATAGCAATTATACTCCGGAAAATACTTTCAGGTTTTTATCTTATCCATGTACTTTGGAAACCTGTGGTATATTCAATTGATACCGATAAAATATTCGTATAAATTTGAAATGTAGGTACCTACCGTAGGAACCTACTGATTTACAAACACAGATGTCCGGAACAGGTAGAAAAATACACTTGTAATTGTCCTAACTAAGATACTCTATTTAGTAAGTGAATTAGCCTTCATAAGAACTTAAGAACCATAAAAAACTCGGGTGATTCCTTCTTCACGGTAAACTTCCACCTCATTTCCTATTTGAAATCCAAAAACTCACGTAATATATTTTCAAAAAAAGCATTCGTGCGTCAATTTCCAACAAATCCTTTATCTAATTTTACAATTGTCCGACCGTCTTTCTCCATTTGTATCTCCCATTATTACAGCTAATGCCTGTCACATAAGTATATTCGAATCATCCTTTGCATCAATTTATAGAAATTTATAAAATTTTATTATTGTAATATTATCGTATATTTTATAAAGGTAAACTCCTCTCTATTATGAATTTTACACTGATAATAATAATACTCTATTTACGGGACAAGGCCTTTTCCTAAAAATACAATCAGAAATGTATTAAAAATAAGCCAAAATATTTAAACGTGCGTTCTAATACAATATAAACCATTAAAGCACAAGAGTAAGAAAAATTATACTATCGCACATAAAAATCACAAATCCTATAAAAATTATACTCAAAATCCATCTGACAATATAACAATATCGTACAAACCTTTGTATGAACTCAACATTAACGAGGATATGTGCTAGTTATAATAAGTACTTCTCTAATCTAGACATTTTTATCAGAAAGTCTGAGTATATAACATAATTATCGGCTTTATTGGGGTACTCAATAAAAGATATGTATGAATTTATAATTTCACCATTGTTTGAAATTATGTACATATCTTGAAAATGAAGGAATATATGATTGTTATCTGCCTCACTTCTTTTATAAATATATTTCATTCGTTGTTATTGGTAATACATAACTACAATTGTATAACTACCATTGTTACTTGCCTTATTTATAAATAGTTCATAGGTCGTGTATGGTAATATATATATATCATTGTATTGAATAATGAATATTTTATGCTTGTGAATGTATATGCTTTTGTATTGCTTTTTCGTTACATATATAATTTGCCATCTTGATATCAAGATAATTAGAATCAAGTGTATTTATTAAAATGTAAACCAGTTTATCCTGTAATTATTTTGCTGGGTAAACTTTAAAAATGATAAATAAATAAATATTCTAAGGCATAAAGTAAAATTATATCAGATTCATGGTACCTACTTAATAAAAATTTACCTGAATTAAAATAGACATAAGTTGGCATAAATTTCTACCACATTTAAGTTAGGCATTGCAGCTTAGTTTTAAATGATTGCAGTGATTCATTGAATATATCAACTTTATGACTTATAAGGTTGTGGTCTCTCATCATAGTATACAAAGGTAAAATGCACATATAATTTGTCCATATATGGTATATGAAAAGTCATATCTAACCTTGTATACATTAAAGGCACTCGGAGGTTTATTAAATTAAGTAATTCTGGGCTTTTAATATGGTTATTTAACAATTTATATAAAAACATAAGGCCACTATTCCTCCTTTGAATGTAAAGGAGTAGCATATCAAGTAGTATTGTCGCTCCTAACATAGTAAAAAAGCAAAAAGTGTCAAAAGACTTATGTCCTTAACAACGCTTTCAATCTATTATCAGAACGTAAGGGGATTAAGGACAAAATTAGAGCAACTTAAACTAGCTATTTCTACCGCTGACTATGACGTTATCGTACTCACTGAGACTAGGCTCAGTGAAGACATAACTCTGAATTGGACTTACCTCATTTAGACATTTATAGACATGATCGCAGTGTAATTACTTCTAATAAAGTTCGTAGTGGTGGGGTTTTAATTGCTATTAAAACAAAATTGCAATCTGTAAAGGTTATAAGCCAAATTATTAATGTAGAACATTTTTGTAAACATTTGTAGTCAAGAGGCAAAGGTTTTAATTGGGGCAGTGTATATCCCCCCAGCCTCTGCCATTGATAAGTACTTATCTCATTGTGAAGTGGTTGAAGATATTGTGAATAATAACAATTTTTTGATATTATTGTACTGGGGACTACAATTTACTTGATCCCTGTTGGAACACTGACTGTGATAGCATGTCTTTCACCACTCAAGCAAGAATTATAAATGAAAGTTTTACATTACTGGGTCTTAAGCAGATGAGTACTATTTGTACAATTTACTATTAGATCTAGCTTTTTCTAATTCAGGGCAAGTAACTTCCGAAAAGGATCCAGATCCTATTTAAAAATGTGTTAATCATCACCTTGATATTCATTACAGTGTAAAGTTGGCCAAAGAACTAGATTATAACAATTATGAATTTACTATTTATGATTATAGAAACTGTCATTATACTACATTGACTAACTACTTAGATACTTTAAACTGGCTAGGAATATTGTGCAATTTGGAGATTAATAATGCTCTATCAATTTTCTACTCTATTCTTTATGAAGCTATAGAACTGTGTACTCCTACCTTAACAATCAAAACATCATCTTATCCTAAATGGTTTAGTGTTGAATTAAAGGAATGTATCAAACTCAAGAAACATTACCATAAAATTTTCAAAATTACTGGGAGTAATGATGATTATCATAATTTTTCTAAAATCCGAGGTGAATGCAAAAAACATTCTGGTTCATGTTGCAAAAACAATATAAATAACATGGAAACAAATATTCCCTATAACTTAAAGTATTTCTGGAGACATGTTAAAAATCATCAAAAATTGGATAGAATACCAAGCATAATGTATTATTATGAAGAACATGTTGCAAATAATGACCACGATATTTCAAACCTCTTTGTAAGGAACTTTTCTAAGGTCCACAGTACTGTGATACCTGACACAAAGCCTGCCTTTGACATAAATTACACGTTTTCCTTTGGCAAAATGACAGTTTCAACTGAGGATGTACTATGGAAATTATTGTCTACAAATGTTACAAAGTGTACTGGCCCAGATGAACTCTCTCCCTTTTTTATTTAAAAAGTGCAGTCAATCACTGGTTTACCCACTGTTTATACTATTTAAAAATCTTTTAGCAGTGGCGTTTTTTCTGACCTCTTTAAAATTGCTTACATTACACCGATTCACAAAGATGGTGACAAAAGCAATACTTGTAAAATCAATATATGTAGTGGAAAAGGGAAAATTAGGTTTGGAGTAGCATTTAAATTCAGCCAAGCATATGAGAAACAGTAATTCTGGCACTACATGAGGAAAAATTACAAATGATGCTATTACTAAAAATAGAAAGTAGGCTGAAATTGTTTCTGCTTGTAACTTTAGGCTTTCATTCAGTTTGACATCACTTTGAGTTATCGATCAGTGATTTGCACAAATAAGATTATTTGCGGATTCAAAGATGGCTACTAAAATTTCACCAGCCACAGCTAAGACAATAGTTGACAAGGTATTAGCTCCACATTCTCTACCTTTAATAAAAATTAAACTTGAATATGTACATCAGGATCTCCACTGATGGTAGCAATAATTTATCACGAAAAATTTTTCGAATACTCGTACAGTATTTTGATCGTCATGTTTAAGGACTCACACAAGCTAGTTGAATTGAAATGTTTAAAATGAATCAGAGGGGACTATAAGTCACCTTGTTTTAAAAACATATGATTGGCCAGAAGAGTGTATCGCATTTGGAGGGGATAACTGCAACTCCAATTTTGGTTATGTTGATGGAAATGGACAGAGCAATGTTTATGTACTCTTGTCTGCGGAAGTTGGGGAATTACTTGGAATAAAATGCCCTGCCCGTATATCTTACATAATTGTGTTCAGCATGCAAGGGATTCCTGGCTAATTGATATTGAATCAAATTTGGTTACAATTTATAATCGTTTTTCTGTATTCACGGCCAGAACAGAAACCTTGAAAGAACTTTGTGACTTTGTATCTGTAGGTTATAATCGTAAAAACAAAGCAGGTCTGAGCGTGGCCATTATGTCAGAGAGTGGCAACAAAGATAAAATGTCAAAAGATTTTAAAGTGAGAAGGAAGGTGTGTTCCGTGAGTGGGTGTGAGGGACGCAGCGATGGGACAAGAAAATTTTTTAATTTCCCGAGGACGGAAAAAGTGTAAGTTAATTTATATTAATGAATATTTTTCTTGTGAATGCTGAAGTGTTTCTGCAAGTTATAAGTGTAGTTTATAAATAGATACAACGGTTGTTTTCAGTGCGAAGATTGTCATTTATAAGCGAAATTTAGAATTTTATTTATTCACTCCGCTTTGAGGAAGTACGTTTAACTAAATGAAGGGATTTGTAAGGCGAACATATATGTGTCATTGGTCTCTCCATTTGTTAAATATGTATAGGTGGTTTGTTTGAAATATACATGAGTTTTGTCAATTAAATCTAGTGGAAAAGTTGCTGCCTAAATTATTACGTTTTGTAAATTATAAATTACATGATTTCAGCTTCAATGTGAATTATTGTATGCTTTTGGAGATTCGTTCCTTACATACTCTTTAGGACGTAGGAATTAAATCATTCTTTCCGTATTTGTTTTTAAAAAACTATGTCGATTCTTCTAGTCTTTTTGCACTTACTATTAACCTCTCAAACTGTGAGAAACTATCTTTAATTTAATAGAAACTTTTACAGCATATGATAGAATACAAAGGGCAGGTAATGTGTATATTGACATTTGCAACATTCTTATATGAGATAAAAGGAAACTGAAAATTTCATGTACAAACAAATGTGGTATGTTTCAAAGCATTAATTTAACTCCAAATATGACAGCAATTCCTAAAATGCATTTATTCCTGCTAATTGTCGTAATGTGATTAATTTGCATTTATAATTTCCAGTGTGAAATATTTTTGTATTATTATTCCTTGACCTTTTATAAAGAAATTAATAAAATGTTCATGATTACCTTTTATATAAAACCGAGTGCACCTTTGCAATTATGTTAAGAATAACTAACTTAATGTGGGGGTATAATGGCACTATTTGTTCGATGGTACAATTTCCAATGCTTCTTAAATGAGACGGTTTTCCAATTCTTTAAGAAATTTTGTGAACCTTGCAGGTTTTTTTATCTTTCTGGTAATCTATGATTATTCATACCGATTAATGTCTTTATGTGCAGGTGCTTGGAATGGCTTTCATTTTGCCAAAACTGGCAGGTTCGTGACATGTATGAGCGTGGGGGTGTGCGAGCGGTGGTCCACAAGATGGTTTAAAATTTTGTAATTTTTTTATTTTCACGTCTTAGTAAATATATTTTATTTTAGTGTATAGGTTTCACATTTCTTTGTCACTGTTTTATTTTAGGGTATAGGTTTTACATTTCTTTGTCAATGTTTTATTTTAGGGTATAGGTTTTACATTTCTTTGTTAAAATATGTTATTGTAGGGTATAGGCTTTAAATTTTGTAAATATATATGTATGTACATATTCATTATTCAATCTTTTAATTTCTATATGCTTTTTGTTGGGGAAATTAACATAATTCAGATATTGTGCGACCTTTTATGTTGCAGTATGTACACATTTTCACTTCTTATGATTTAAAATTATCTGCCTAATATCATTGCCCTCATTAGGTTTGGGAACAGGTATTACATCATGCCTCTTAATGTTAGAGTACATATTTGGATGGTTTCTGTGTGTTGTATGCACTGCTTAGTGTATATATGTTCATTTTTATACTGTTTATTTGGTTACCTTGATATGATATTATGAACTTGTATATATGTCATGTGAAGGGTGTCACTGTTTATATGCTTGCATGAATTAACACATTTGAGATGTTGCAGTATGTACATACTTTTACCTTCCTGTGATTTCAAATTATCTAATATCAATGCTCTCATTAGCTTTGAGAGAAAGTATGATTTTATATGCATTTTGTGGCATGAACTAGCGCAATGCAGATAATTTGCAACCTTTTATTATTTAGTATGTACCTGCATACATCTTTTTTGTTAATTCATTGTTCATTATGTTCATATTACATTTTTTGTCTATGTTCAATTGCATATTTTCATGGTTTACAGTATTGTCTATAGTACTTCGTGTATGTTAAGATTTTCTTATACTTAGTCTCACTTTTTTCTGTTTGTGTAATACCAGTTGAGGATACATTTCCACATATTTTGTACTTTTCCATGTGTGATCTCTGTTGAATTGCTAATGTTTGAATTGAGATTTGGCAACTGTTTGTTTTATCTGGTACTACTTTGTAATGTAACTGTGCCATCTTTCTGAGTGTATATCGCAAATAATTTGTGATGTTTGCAAAAACCTTTTTGCAATCTCAGCTGAAATGCTACAGAATTGTTTCTCACTTAAAATACGGCATTTACTTGTTATGTGTACATCTAACGAAGCTTAAATAAAGCAATATCAATAACGTACAATAATTTTGTTGTTTTTTCAATTTTATATTTCTATTTAAAATTTTGCGATCATATATATTAAGCATTTTACGAGGAATAAATAACCTGATATTTTAAACGCGCGCGCTTGGTGCGACGGTGGTGCCATCTATGAACAAATGTAGTCGTAACTTGAACCTATTTCCCACAAGAGTAAGATGCACAGGGCTGCAGTAGAAAAACAATAGTAAAATTCAAATAGAACAGAGAAATTTGTCGAAACCGAAACTAGTGTTGAAGGTAACCTTTTTTCGATGACAGCTGTTAGTTCGGTCAAATATAAATCTACACGATGAATAATGTAACTCTTATGCTACTTTTTCATAACTTTTATACTGTTACTTCCATTCTCTGGATAATAATTTTGATAATCGTCAAATGTTAGCGCAGTAGAGTCATAATCACAATGAAAATCTTTTTTTAAAGCAATATTCTCCAGCGAGTAATGGTGTCGTTTACAAGAAAACGGTGAAGAAAAGCATAGTATCCTGAGTGCTACCAGTGATGAGCTGCCGCATCAACCATATTTGATTTGTATTTTTCACAATACGTACGTAGATGTTTTAGTTAATTTCAAACTTTTTAGTTTAAGATATATCAAATTTCGCTAATTTAGTTTCTAGATAGTGATGAATTCATCATTATAATTCTATGGGAAGAATCAATATTTTTCAAGTTACATTTCTATCTTTTGCTATCGTATGTTGAAGTTCCCTAAGTTCTTAGCATATTTATATAAAAATGAGATATTGCTAACTAAATTGTTTTTAAATATCGGTATTATGAAACATTGCTAATTAATATTCTGGTGAAGATAAAATGAATTGTATATTATTAGAGATATGATATTACATTTCCTGGTGGAATATCTACCTATTCCGGTACTTTTGAATAAGTATGTGTAAAGGTGGATTTCCATAATGTCTCATTTACTTTTTGATGTTGTGTATATACCCCCTACTAGTAGCTACTCAAGACATTGTGACGTTATTGAAGATATTATGCTGAAACACAGGATAGAACTATAATTTGCCAAATCTGTATTGGACTGAGTCAGACAAGGATTTTGATTAACCTCTAATAGGAGAGGTTTCAGCAAATTCTGAGATCGTTTTTGACTTATAATTTTCTTAATTTAACTCAGATCAGCTCCAATTCGAACTCTATACTTTTGTTTTCACAAATTATGGTGAAATTTCTGTAAATACAGCCATGGAAGTTTTAGCTCAGCCAGATTCTTTCTATCCTCCTCTTCTATAGAAATAAAAATGCATGTTCTTGCTTCAATGTTTTCAATGGAGATTATATCAGTCTTTGTAACTACTATGCCATGGCTGATTGGGAGTTGCTTTTTTATAATATGAACATAAACACTGCTGTAACCGTATTTTATGATATTCTGTTTGCAGGTACATCTTAATTCATACCTTTAAGCAATAAAAAAATCCCAAATTTTCCGTCTGTTTTACAAATGAATTGAAGCACATAAAAAATATGGTCGGATGGAAGACTACATTATTTTTTTTCAAGGTTAAGAGCAGAATACAAATCATTGTCCACAAATTGTCATTGGGAATATATGTGGTACCTAGAGCGGTGTTTCTCAACCTTTAGTAGACCAGGGAGCACCTAGAGGTATTCATTCATTTAGGAGGAGCACTAGTACAAACTTTTCAGGAAAACATTTATTATCTACCAGGTGTAATGTTCATCATAGCACACTTGTCAGTACAAAAACGATCTTGGAAAAAAATGAATGAATGAACTAAAAAAATCGATATGAAATTAAAGACGATCTCACACATATTATACATTGGTTATTTAATTTAAAAAAATAAATCCATGCAAAATGGTGGAGGATGAAAACCTTGCGGAGCACCTATCTAATGGTTACGGAGCACCAGTTGAGAAACGCTGCCCTACAGGATAGTCTCAAATTATCCCCCAAATATTTCTGGAACTACATAAAATCCAATAAATCTGGCACAGTTATACCTAATAGGATTTATTTAAATGATAAATTTAGTGAAGATGAACAAGAAATCGTGAATCTATTTGCTTCTCACTTTGGGTCGGTCTCTATTAAAAAAAATATTTGTGATATGCTTCAAAGCTCTTCCTGTGATACAGTGTATGTAAACTCATATACTATTACTTTATCTAAGGCATTTAAGAAGTTAGAACAATTTAAAATTTCCGAAACATTAGGTCCTGATGGCATTTCACCATATTTCCTTAAAAATTTAAATTTCTCCTGGTTTATCCACTTGTAACTTTATATAATGTTTACTTACAAACAGAAGCTTTTCCAGATCTTTGGAAAAGAAGTTATTTGAGTCCTTTGCATAAAAATGGAGACAAATCAAATGTACGGAATTATAGACCAGTTCATAAACTATACCATATTGCTAAAATATTTTAATCAATAGTTACCTACTATTTAATCCCACATTTGGAATTAGTTTAAATGAAAGAGCAGCATGGTTTCATTACTGAACAGTCTGGTTGATTATGGAAAGATTTTATTGGAAGCACTTGATCAAAGAAAACAAGTAGATTCCTTTTACATGGATTTCCGTAACAAGGTTTCCCAAACTGTTATCTGCAGAACCCAAGGTTTCTGCAGAAGCTGAATGGGGTTTCACGATAGAGAGAAGAAGAAACATATTCTAATAAATAAACTAAAAGCCAATAGAATACGTAATTCTTTCCTTTCCTATTATTTAATATCATTTTTCCTTAGCGTCCATGTTTCTGCCCCATATAAACCTATACTCCATACATAGCATTTTATCAACTTCTTGTGGATATCCTCCTTTATATTCACCATTAGTAGGAGTTTCTTTCTTCTGAAAGCGGCTTTTGCTTTCGTTATTCTACTCCTGATTGTGTGAACAAGTTATCGTGCCTCATACATTTACTCAATGTTTTTTTTCAGGCTAAGGTGTTGCTGCTGCATCGGCGTAAAAATAGTGGAGGGAGAGGTTGAGGCAGGCCAAAGGGTCAGACGTTTGGTGACAAAGGAGAAAATAGAGATCCACAGGTATTCCCCCGATGCATAACCTGCACGGGGGATCCTTAGAAAGGGGAGTAAAATGACTCAGGTATGTGGAGAAGATTCCGTGTGTGTTGTGTATGTATATATGTATAAGTATATATATATATATATATATATATATATATATATGTATATGTATATATATATATATATATATATATATATATATATGTATGTGTGTGTGTGTATGTATGTGTGTGTGTGTATATATGTATATATATATATATATATATATATATATATATATATATATAAGGAAAGGTAATAATAAGGTAGCAACAAGGTGTTGGAGGAAGCCCAGTGCACACTTACCTAGATTGAAGAGCCGCTGGGGGTGCTGAGGACACAGGAAAAACACAAAAGAACAAAAATGACACAAAAATGGAGCTTTCGGGCCGATGCCCTTCTTCAGCGACGGAGAAACACACACACACACACACATATATATATCTCCAAAATTTTACTCATACTTTGAACTTAAAAACTCATTGAATTTATAGAGAGAACGAAATGACTGACATAACCAGAAAATTATAAACTTGCATAACTTTAAATACAACCTATTTTAAAATGTCAAAGTATTTAAATTTTGGTAGCATAATGCATCTGCATAACTCCTGGAATAACTGCAATAATTTTTATTCTTGGACCCAAACTGTTGGCTTATGAATTCATGTCATACTTTACATAAAACCTTCAAATTATATTTGGACATATGCACAGTCATATATTATACTTATTTACCATTAAGAAGTAGTATTTCTCCTAACTAGTTTGGTTATCTCTTCATTCCCTAATTTTTGAAGGCCCGGAGGGTTAGGTTTCCGAGGCAGGAGGTAACGAAGAGTAAGGTTCTGGAAGCCCACATCTGAAAGGAAGAAGTCAAGCTGTAAGTTAATCCTTTTTTGTTAATTTGTTATTCACTATAGATTGTGACGTCGGATATGTTAGATATTAGTGGAAACCAGCCCTACCTTTTAAATAAAGTGAAACTTATACCAAGTAATCTTTCTCATTTTAAACAAAGTGTTTGCGATAATTGGTAAAATTAATATCTTAGCTCAAATAGATGTGCACGTTGCAACACATGTAGAACTGTTTGACTGGTTAAGGATATGAAATGTTATGTGTTAGTTTATTCGCAATTTCATTGTTATTGCGTTCATACAAGTATATTTTACCAAAGTTATTATATAAAGCAACCCACGTTTTACTTAAAGTTGCATAATCTTCATTTCCCCGATTTTACACTTTCCTCGATTTTACGTTTATTATAGTTGGCCCCCTCAGTGGTGTAAAATGGAGGTTTCTCTGTAGTATGGTATTAAAAAATAAATTTTCTGAATTCTCTTGAGTTAATGAATGGCCTTGTCTCGATGGTATTTAAAGTATTTATTACTGGATAGAAGTTTTAGTTCCCAGTTACAATTGAAATTCCGGCTGTTATCTGTTATTAAAAAGGCATTGAAACATTTTTCATCATCAAGGCATCCAATGCTACCTATTATTCCTTTTAAGCATATAGTGAACGTCATTAATCTTGTTAGGTTTCCTCTTAATGGTGAACAATATGACACCCCTTATTTTCTGTGTGTACAGATCCTGTACACAACTTGTTTGGTGAACGTTTGTTTGCATTAGAATAACTGTGTTTTGATGTTGTTGACAGTTGATTGGATGGAACTGTACGGGTTCAGCAAGTAGAGGAGCCTCTTTCGCCCATCACAACAGGCTGTATCTCCTACCTCCTCATCGTCCCTTGTGGCTGGGTCAGGGACGACCCTTGAAGTGGTTGTGTCACCTTTAGGTAAATATAAAAACCTCTATAGCGATTTAGATGTTTTCTTATTGGGCAAAAACAGGGGCATAAAGGTAAAAAATATCCCCACAAATTTGGAATTTCGACAGTTTTAGATTTTTTTTTCGATTATGACCAAAAACCTATAATCCTTCCAAATTTCAAGTTTCTAGCACATTTGATAGTGCCTCAATATTGTATCCACCTATATCATATGTTAGAAGCATCGATATACAATAAAACCTCATTAATTCGAAATGCGGGAGAACAAAAAATTACGACTTCGAAATATACGGGGTTTGCAATAAATGAACACTCATAAAATAGAACTATTTTACGATTAGCTACTTGGGCAGCAAAACCGCAACACAGAATCTTATCTATCCATTTTACAAATGAAGTGGCCTTACAAAGTTAGTATACACAGAGATTGAGTCAGTATAGCCACCACGGATTGAATGCGTAGCAGTCAGAATATTGTAGCAGTGATATAAATTAAACATAATGTCTTTTTACGTAATGGGAACACCAATTACAATATCACATATTCTGCTGAAACATTGTTAATACCAGCTACTTTTAAACGCGCACATTAAATTACAATGGAAAAGGCACAGTAGCTAATTTGGTCGACGGGGAACCGGGATGTCCCGATAGGCCTGTGCTGCCTAGTGAATTTGTCCCTGCATATGTATATTTATACACTTAACTTGGGTGGACCATGTTCAGAGAAAAGGAATTGGTGAAGAGGACGACTTTTTTTTTTAAATGTGGCACGGATTTATTTATTCCCTTTGAATTGGCACAAAAATAGGGGTGCGCATGATACACGAGGGTGCGGGTTACATGAGTAAATACAGTATTTGTTGGGATGGACTTAAATGACTTTGAAATGCAGCTAGTTGAGTTCCAGTCCAGCTCAATTTAGAAGCAAAAGTTTATTGATTTAAGATCAGAATTAGAAACAGTTGAATGAGATCGGTTAACAGAAGTAATGAATAAGAGTGCTGATAATGAGAACAGGTTTGCCATCTGAAATTTATCAACGACACTGAGGTTTCCTAACCGGCCAATCGGACTGTAATTAACATTTGTTGATTGTTGGATAATCGTCATGTTTCTGAGAATCCTACATTTCTACTAGGAATATCAACTATATTATCAGATAATCTAAATTTTATTTGCGATGGGCTTTGAAACGGTACAAAATGGCTTATTTGATAAAAGAAAAAACGGGACTTTCCCGGCAAAAAGGGAGTCACCTGTTTGGGGTGCTGTATGTATTTTGTGTGCCAGAAATGAGGAACTAAAACGTGATATGGTTGCACACGCGCAAGACTTCCGCTTACACAGGATCAAGATATCGAGTTAAATGAACTTTTCGTGAGTCGCCAGACCAGATCATGACTTTCAATTTTATTGTAGGTGTATTTCGAATTACCGTATCAAAAAGTACGGAAAATCCTATGATGTTGGCTGGGGACTGATCTTAGTTTTGAATTACACCATACTTGGAATTATCTGGGGTCGACATAACGAGGTTTTACTGTATGTGTGTGTATATATATATATATATGAGAGAGGATGAGGGGAGAGGAGAAACAGCATCAGCACTTCCAGATGGAAGAGGCTCCTCTACTTGGAGATGCTGGCTGCTACTCTCCATCCCCGATGGCTCCATCTCGTCACCTGAGTCAGCCAACAACATCATAAAACTCTTATTCTAATGCTCCATTGTATTTCCCATGGCTCCATCTCGTCACCTGAGTCAGCCAACAACATCATAAAACTCTTATTCTAATGCTCCATTGTATTTCCCATGGCCTTAATTGACTCTGTCTCTCTCTATATATATATATATATATATATTTGAGTTGAATATATATATATATATATATATATATATATTCAACTCAAAGTTAGAAAGACAGAAGCTTATAAAGAAGCCTAAGTCTATTATCAACACGCAGGTGCTAAAAGAAGAATTTCAGCTCCAACTGAAAAATCGATTCAGTGCACTGGAAGACCAAGAAGTTGAATCTCAATTTATAGAGATACTCAAGGAAACTGCTGAAGAAATAGGCAGAACAGTTAAAACAAAGCCAGAGAAAAAGTTGACCGAAAAAACAAGACTGATGGAAAAAAGAAGGAAAATGATAATTACTAATGATCCTAAAGAAATGATCCATTTTGCAGAACTAAACAAAACTATAAGGAAGTGCATCAAGGAAGATGTGAAAAAATATAATTATGAGCTAATCGAGAAAGCCATAGAGAACAATCGAAGTTACAAGAAAATGAAGCAACATCTCTCGATCGGAAAGAGACAGCTGGTGGCCCTGATGCTAAAAGACGGCTCCATAACCCATAGTAGGAAACTAATCCTGAAACAGGTACAAGAATTTTACATCAAGCTGTATGAGGATCCTCTAGGAAATGAGGAAGTAAATGATGATGGAAACATGCCCACCGAAGAGGTCCCAGATATCCTTCCGGAAGAGGTGAGACACGCAATCAGAAGTATGAAGAATGGAAAAGCATCTGGAATGGATGGTATCACAGCAGAAGTATTCAAAGCAATGGGTAATCATACGGAAACAATTCTCGCTAAGATTTTTAATTCCTGTCTGAGGAAGAAAAAGATACCAGAAACATGGAACCACGCATGTATTATCCTTCTGCACAAGAAAGGTTCCAAAGAAGACTTGAATAACTACAGACCGATCAGCCTACTCCCAACAGTCTACAAAATATTCACCAAAATACTCACTATGCGCCTTCAAAACCATCTTGATTCTGCCCAACCCAGAGAGCAAGCTGGATTTCGCAGTGGGTATAGCACGATGGACCACATCCAAGTCGTGAGAGAGGTAATCAGTCGGACTAACGAGTATGAATTACCTCTATGTATGTGCTTTATCGACTACGAGAAAGCATTCGACTCTGTCCGAACTTCGTCGGTGTTACGTGCACTAAAGAAACAAGGAGTAGAAGAAAGTACATAACCTTGATCAAGAATATCTACGAAAATGCGACAACATCTGTCCAGCTGCATGAAGAGACGAGTGCCTTTAAGGCCGAAAAGGGAGTGAGACAAGGAGATACTATGTCCCCTAAGTTATTTACAGCAGCTCTAGAGGAAGTATTCAAAACGCTAGACTGGGAGGAAAAAGGCATAAAGGTAAATGGAGAATATCTGAGTCACCTGCGCTTTGCAGATGATATCATACTGTTCGCAGGGAGCACAGAAGAGCTCCGTAGAAGAACTGAAGAGCTTGAACAAGCAAGCCGAGAAGCTGGACTTAAGATGAATCTTAATAAAACAAAGGTTATGTACAACTCCTTCACAAATTCTGAGAAGATACATATCAACGGAGCAGAACTCGGAGAAGTAACCAGCTATGATTACTTAGGTCAGCTCATCACTACTGATGGTTCGCTTCTTGGAGAAATCAACTGGAGAGTGAAGATGGCATGGAGTGCTTTTGGCAAGAATGCGAACATCTTTCAATCAAATATTCCAGTCTTCCTAAAAAGGAGACTGTATGACCAATGTGTTCTGCCTGTTCTGACATATGGTTGTGAAACATGGACCATGAATGCCAGAATGATACAACGCCTGCAAACAACACAGAGGAGCATGGAGAGATGCATTTAGGGATCACCCGAAGAGACCGCAAGAGGAATGACTGGGTAAGAAAGAAGACGGGAGTCTGTGACGTGATTAAAAGAGCGAAGGTGCTAAAATGGCAGTGGGCGGGCCACATTGCTAGAAGAAATGACCAGCGTTGGACGTCCAGTGTCATCGAATGGATCCCAAGAAACATCAAGAGACCGAAAAGAAGACTGAAAGACAGGTGGGACAGAGAGCTTGTTAAGTTCTTGGGGCAAACTTGGAGGAGGGAGGCAGTTGACAGGGAAAACTGGAAGAGTCTGGGGGAGGCCTTCATCCGTCAGTGGACTGAAAAAGGCTGATGATGATGATGATGATACACACACACACAGGGTGTCTAAAAAAAATGTATACACACTTTGATGATTAATAACTTGTGTGTTTATTAATAAATTTTAATATAAAAATTGCATAACATAGAGTATATATTCGAATAAAGATAAAATGACAAACATTACATGTTAGATGTTTCAATGTTGCATTATCTCAACAGTTCGAATAGTTTTCCATTCTGGTCAATACACTGCTGAGATCGTTGAATAACTGAATTGCAAACGTCAATTAACGTTTCTGTTGTAATTGTGCGACACGTATCTTCGATTGCTTGTCTTAACTGTGCAGGTGTTGTAGGTTTAGTGGCATAAACTTTATCTTTAAGGTAACCCCATAAATAAAAATCAAGTGGTGTTAAGTCTAGTGAACCTGGAGGATACTCAACACTGCCTCTTCGTCCGATCCACCTGTTTGGAAATGTTTCATCAAGATAACTTCTGACATCACGATGAAAATGGGAGGGTGTCCCATCTTGTTGAGAATAAAAGTCTTCCTCATACCCATACAGCTGACGAATTTCTGGTACAATTGATCTCTGAAGAATGTTGAGGTACACAATACCAGAAACTGTTGCATCAAAAAAGAATAGTCCAATCAAACCTTTGGATGATAAACCACACCACACTGCGATCCCCGGTAAATTTACATGCCTTTCCACAGTAACATGTGGATTCTCTGTGGACCAATACGTGCAATTGTGATGATTAAGTGTACCACTCAACTTGAATGTTGCTTCATCAGACCAAACAATTTTGTTGGCAAAAGATGCGTCTTCCGCTATTTTTGAACGAAACCATTCAGAAAATTCAACTCGGCAATCAGAATCATCTTCACTCAGTGCATGCACTAATCTTGGGATGCAACTTTTCCATTTTGCCTCCTTTAAAATGCGATGAACACTTGACCTGCTGATTTGTGTTTCTCGAGAACATTGTCTGACGGATTTCTTTGGTGATTGTGAAAATCTTTGCAGCACCTCTTCTGACTTCCTAGGGTTTGTGGAAGTCCGAAGTCTTCCAGATCTTTGTTTATGCACATTTTGAATGGTACCGTCAGTTTCAAATTTGTCACGAATAAGTGAAATGGTAATTCGGGTGGGAGGTTCTGTTTGAAATTCACGTCTCCACTGTCTTTGGACTTCCTTTACATTTTCAGATTTCCAGTACAATTTCAGTACAAATTTGCGTTGTTCAAACGTGTCTTTTGTTATCCATTTCTAATGCAACAATAAAAACAATTAAAACAATAAAAACAGTTAAAACAATTGAAACAATAAAAACAATAAAGCTGTACAAAAATATTGCATAATTGTAAGAATAATGCAACATTGAAATATCTAACATGTAATGTTTGTCATTTTATCTTTATTCAAACATATACTCTATGTTATGCAATTATTATATTAAAATTTATCGATAAACACACAAGTTATTAATAATCAAAGAGTGTATACATTTTTTTGAGACACCCTGTATGTATATGTGAGTGTGTGTGTGTATATATATATATATATATATATATATATATATATATATATATATATATATATATAGAGAGAGAGAGAGAGAGAGAGAGAGAGAGAGAGAGAGAGTCAATTAAGGCTATGGGAAATACAATGGAGCATTAGAATAAGAGTTTTATGATGTTGTTGGCTGACTCAGGTGACGAGATGGAGCCATCGGGGATGGAGAGTAGCAGCCAGCATCTCCAAGTGGAGAAGCCTCTTCCATCTGGCAGAGCTGATGCTGTTTCTCCTCTCCCCTCATCCTCTCTCTTGGTTTGGTCAGGGATACCACATGGCCTGATTATAACGGAATTGGATTCCTTTTTTTATTTTGTATACTGGTAGGTATTTGCATTGACTTTTTTTTTTAACTGTATTTTGTTAGGCGTTTGTTTCTTTATTTCTTCTGGTGGAATTGTGTTTGTAAAAAAAATGGTGATGATATCAATATCGGATTTCTTTAATTATTCATAGTTTAATATTAAAAGCATTATTGTAAGCTTCAGATTCCCATTAAAAGCTTAACCGTTTGAAAGCTACAGCAGCTATACGATCTCTATTACCTAAGATATATCACAAACGTTTTAAATTCATTTTATCATCTGCTTAAATAGTTCAACATACGAAGGGATATGAAATGCTACATTCTAAATGGAGCCTAATTGGTGAATTTCCATGAACAGTCAGTCCAGTTTCTAAAATATTGGCAGTTATATTTTCCGTGCCACATCGTTCTATTTTTCAGTGTGGTGTCGTGTTTCGGACCTGCAATGTCTTAGTACTTGAAAGTCTCGTAAGTGATTGTAAAGTGCTCGTGTGTGCGTGTTTGTTTGTTTTATGTGTGTGAGTGTGTGAACAAAGAAAAGGAGGGTCACTGGTGTGGAGTAAATTCCCCTAAACCGGAGTGCATGTGAGTATTTTCCTTTTTTTTAATATTTGTATGCTTATTAGGAGGTTCTTCCTTATATCTTAATCTTTTTCTAAATAATCGTGTTATAGTGCCATCTGAGTCTATCCTTATATTAACTATGACAGTATATATTTTTGAGAAGGTTTTCTGTGAAATCCTGTTTATATTTGGAAGGGTATTATGTGTGAAAAAAGGCTGGAGATCACTGATGTGGACGATACATGAAAACATTGATCAACTACAGCAAACAAACTATCAGTTTAAACCTCTGCCAAAGAGTATAAAACAGTTTGTAATCCCAAGCGATTTCTTCTCTTATTCTATACAGATTTTCTTCCCTGGACTAAACTCTTATCGTTATAAAAGTAACATGAGCGACATCCAGGGTTGTCGAAAACTGCAAAGAACCACCAAATCCATTCGACATTTTAAGATAGACCTGATTAAGTGCACACAGCTATAACAGGTAAGATCAAATGGCAACACTTATTTTCTTAAGAGCTTGCGTCATTAAAAAAATTAAAAGGTGTTGAGTTACATAATAATTTCTTATGCCGTCAAATCTAAACGATCAATCGTATTTTCTCCGCCCAGATTTCTTTGTTTTTAATTCGGCATTTAAAAAAAAATATCAGCGAGAGTCATCTGGCATCCCGAGGGGAAAGGTGAGGAAGAGAGGCAGGATGAGGAGAGGGAGGGATAGAGGAAGATAATGGAGTGATAAAGTTATCTCGTGCCGCCATCGGCTATATTAGATTAGTAGTTTTCTTAAGTTGTTAAAGTAATTAACAGTTAAAAAGGCTAATGAATTTAATGACTTGTCTTGAGTAACATAAGAAACATTAGAAATTCATAAAAATATTGCTGATGTCAAGTAGAGCTTTTTCATATTCATAATTAAGAGAACTACTTAAGTGGTTATTTTAAAGGAATAGCACCACCCTTGCAAGATTATATGGGCATAACAATTTTTTTTATTGCAGCGAGTAAGCAAGTCATAAAATGATGTAGAAACTGTATTTAAGCCCGGATGAGATTTATGAAAACCTACCTTATTCGCCGAATGAGGTTTTTTTAAAATACAGGTAAAGATGGAGAGGAAAGGTAAACTGCATAATAATGGGAGATTGGAACAGCATAGTTGGTGAAGGACAAGAAGAAGTTGTCGTCAGTCAATACGGACTTGGGAAAAGAAACCGAGGAGGAGAAAAACTGGTAGAATTCTGTGTTAATACCGACTTAGTAGTGACTAATACATGGTTCAGAAACCATAAAGGAAGGCTGTACACATGGAAAATCCCAGGAGATAGAATGAGATGCCAAATAGATTACCTACATCCCAGTAAAACAAAGATTCAGGAACAGCATAAAAAATGCTAAGACATTACCTGGAGCAGACATTGATTCAGATCACATCCTTCTAATAGTCGATGTAAGTAGGAAGCTGAAACAAATAAGGAAAACGGGAAGAGATAGACAGACTTGGGACCTAGAAAAACTGAAAGGAAGGAAAGATGCCTTCAGCACGAAGTTGGAAGATCGCCTTAGAAATTCGGAAAACAAACCGAAGACCGTGGATACAGAATGGGAGGAAGTGAAAGCCAGCATCAAAGATACGTTGAATAAAGAGATTGGGAAACAAGAGAAGAAAATCAGAAGACCATGGATCACTAAGGAAATGCTGGAGAAAATGGATGAGAGAAGAAAATGGAAAAATGTTAAGAGTGAAGAAGGTAGAGCCAACTATAGACGCATAAACAAGGAGATGAGAAGGGTAACATATAAAGCTAGCAATGACTGCGTGTACAACGCGTAATAGAACGATTCGTCTCTTGTGGAAAGAGAGAGTGAATATAATACAAAGAATAGGAAAAGGAGTGAAGACTGGGAAATTAAGGAATGCGGCCCGCGGATCGGCAGAGACCTATGCGAGTTTGAGACCCCTGGAGTAGATAGACCCCGGATTTCTTGGAATTATCTATTTTGTCTTTACTGTTGATGAGACAGCTGCCAATGGTGTGGGGGGTGTCGAAGGCAGCTTCGTATTCTTCATTCGGGAGAGGATTGGCCAATTTGTGTGATGGAGCACCAATGAAAGGGAGTTTGCACCATTTGGGAGATATTTTCTCGGTTTGTTTGGGGAGAAGGCCGAGGAATAAATATTTTTTGAATTTTTTGTTGAAGAGTTTGTTTATGAGGTTGTGGTCATAACCATTATTGTGTGCGATTAGTTTAATTGTGCTCAGTTCTTTTTTGAATTCGTCTGCAGAGAGTGGAACATTGAATAACCGGTGGAGAAGTGAGTGGAAGATTTCATGTTTATGGGAGATGTGATGTAGGGAGGTAATGTGTATGGCGTGGTCTGTGTAAGAAGGATTCCTATAGATGGCGAAAGCGGGTCTTTGGTTCTCAATAGAAATAGAGAGGTCTAGGAAGTTAAGGGAACCGTTGGTTCCAGTTTCGAGGGTGAAGGAGTTCGAATTGTGTAGGGAATTGTGGAGGGTAAGGAAGGAATTTAATTGGTGGGTGGTTCCTGTCCGTAGGCAAAGAATGTTGTGAAGGTATCGGAAGCAGTAGAAGACATTGGGGAGTAGAGGGTGGTTAGAGTAAAAGAGGTTGGCTTCAAAGCGGTCCATGAAAACGTAAGCTAGTAAAGGGGAGAGGGGGGGAACCCATAGGCAGTCCTTCTGTCTGTTGGTAGAAGATACCATTGAAGAGGAAGTAATTTTGTGCGAGTCACACTTCCATGTTATTGACTATATCGTGTGTGATGAAGGGGTTGTTGCCTGATTTTGATAGAATATTTTTAGCGATGGATATTGCTTCAAGACCAGGAACGCAAGCGAATAAATTTGTCACGTTAAATGACACTAATTTTGCGTTAGAAGAATTTCGCCTTGTCTGCCGTGCTTGCACTTAGAATAGAATCCGCTGTTATTTTATGGAATTTATCCATTTTTGGAGACTAACCAAAAACAACGGATTTTACTTCCCTTAATTATTGAGCAATGTCAACCATTTCTTCGCAGTCTCTGGTCAGTTTCATAAAATGCCTAAGTGCGAGATATCATTAATTTTTGCTCTACCGTTTAGGCTCTAGAGTCAGTAACAGGTAGACGGCATCGCGATAACCACTCAGCTACACCTAAAACGTATATTTCCATAAAAATCTCTAGGTCGAATTTTTTCGCGATAACAATGCTTTCTCAATATACGTCGTACCTATATGAGAAAGTAAAAAATTCAATCCATTTCTCTTCGAATTTCGTCCCTTCTTCATGCCAACTTATCTTTCTGTTATTATGAAACATAAATTGCTTTGCTAAACTTCATCGAAAAGATTGTCGATGTCAATTAAAAGCTTTCCATATCTTTTATTTATTGTTTTCGCTGTTTCTTTCCAACCTCGTGCCAATTGAATGTACTATTCTTCAAAACTGGTATCCCACAACGATATATATGATAAGCGTCTAACATAAAAAGCGTCAAATTCTTTGATTAACGTTTTAGAAATCGCATTCCCAGATTCGTCGAATTTCGTTGGAAAATTTCAGCCCCGATTGGGATGAAACGTTTATCGTTGCGTTCTTGCGAATTAATTTTTAAATGACGTAGTTCACAAGCTAGGTTTGTTGGGCTAGCGTTAGTTTTCTCTATGTTCAGTATTGCTTTATTAAATAATAATAATTTATTTGTAAAAACATCTTCGAAAATATAAATCACATCCGTGCAGAAAAAAGTTGGTTGCATTTCTAACCATACGTAATAATAAACTTTCTGTGGACTATTTCGAGAAAAAATGCGTATTATATATCATTTGAGGAATAGTATTTTTTACCAATTTAAATAGGGTATAATAGTTAACATTAGTGGATCCTGCATTGTTGCGACGAGGCGACAAGTTTCCTTAGCAACAGTTATTGTTAGTTGATAACAGCCATTTGTAGTGTGCAACGCGGATCAACGTGCTAAAAACAATGGGAAAAAGTGAATATATTTCACGATTCTTCGGGGGAATTTGTAAGACGTAAGTAATTTTCGTTATCGGGGTATAGGAAATAGCGTAAAATAATTGTATTGCGTAAGTCCGATCAGAAGTTCTATCGGCTGACATTTAAGTTTGGGACAAATTACTCTAAAAGTGAGATTAAATAAGTTCTTTACTAATTATCGTTTGCAAGTTTTGTGCCGTTTATCGGTTTCATCGTCCGTGAAGAGGATAAAAGAAGGCCAAATGGTGTGAGTTTGAAAAATGTCGGTTGCCATGAAAACATAAAAAAATTCATATTGGCTTAACTTTTTCCTATTTTTCACGGTATTTAGTATTAGCGGCGCGTGCAAGATTAAAAAAACGGTATATTTCGTATCGAATCGTAAATAATATACCCGGACTTAGTTTAAAATAGGTAATATGCATAACAATATCACAACGTGGTACTGGAAATCAAGTTCAAACGAGGGGAATGGAAATGATGTTGCAGTTATTTGTTTGACAACTTGGAAACGCGCGGAAATACGGCGTGATAAGGTTCGCGTAGGTTTTGTTGTGGTAAATAACGCGCCTAATACGACGTACATATTTATAATTATTACTATCTTTGTTTTTTTCGCTGTTATTATTAATGTTAATTTCATTGTTTTATGCCATTTAATTCGTTTTTGTGAATTGGTTAATATTACGTTCCATTCATTGTAAAAACTTCGATTAAATACGCAATAAAACTTTGTGTTCGAATTAAAGACAACCCTCGATTTTCAAAGGCAGAAATTTGGAAAAAATCGGTACGGTAATGTAAAAGTTGCGTACGAAATTTGCTCATAAACATTAAATATCATATCGTCATTACTATTGGTTTTGCTGAAAAGTTTTAAAAATTCGTATTTAACTATCAGGCAACGAATTCGGTAGAACAGCAACAAATTCAAATTAAAACCATTAATTTTTCACGCGGAAAGCAAATGGAGGAGTGCTTCCGAGTATTAAATCTTGCTATTGCGAAAAGTATGCATGCGCAGCTGTTCTCAACTTATCAACTACGGGACTCTAATGTTTTAAACGTGGGAGGCATGCCTCTGATATAACGGCAAAAAGATTCATTGTAGTGTTAATATTGAGATAAGTAAATTAATGAAGATATACGTGCTTCATTTTGTGGTAAGAATGAGTAAGACAGCACTTCACCCAAGTCGTTTATAAAAATCCGCCTTTTACGAAGAGAGCTGTTACATAGTTTAAGAGGTTTCCCAGCGTGAACAATATATCGTGCCTCATACATTTACTCAATGTTTTTTTCAGGCTAAGTTGTTGCTGCTGCGTCGGCATCAATATAGAAGAGGGAGAGGTTGAGGCGGGCCGAAGGGTCAGACGTTTAGTGACTAAGGAGAGGATAGAGATCCACAGGTATTACCCCGATGCACAACCAGCACGGGGGATCCTTAGAAAGGGGAGCAGAATGACTCAGGTATGTGGAGAAGATTCCTTCTGTGTGTGTGTATACCTATATATATATATATATATACAGGGTGATTCACGAAAATATGGAATAACTTCAGGCGATGATTTCTGAGGTCATTATGAACAAAAAAGTTCATATGAACATGTGTCCGATTCCGAATAATTAAAGAGTTATGGCTGTTTGAAAATTAGAAAAAGGCAAGGCAATATCCAGAACTCGGGAGACAATTGCCGACCAGTACGCGATGCGTTCTCTGCTACATTGTTTATTTACTTATTTACAGTCTGTATTGTCAAATACGAATTTGCGGAGTTATGGCTGCTCATAGATTTTCAGCACTGTGAATCTCACTCATAACTCATGCGCCTGCGCGACCATGACCTTGTCCGAACGTAGCCTGTCGAAACATGCGCACGCAAAAATCGACAATAGCATTGTTAGTTGTTACTGTATTAGTATTACTTTCAAGATGCCTTTTACATTTACAAGTGCTGAATATGCCGATATGGTGTATGTTTATGGATTTTGCGATGGAAATGTTGTTGCTGCTGTCGCTGAATACCAGCGACGTTCTAAATCAAAAAGTTATTAGCAGTGTGTTCCAAACTTTGCGAGATACCAGCTCACTTACCAGCGTTAACACTCCATATCAGCATGTGGTTCGACAAGACGTGGCTGAGCAAGAGAACATCCTTGAGGCGGTACAGCGTAGCCCTTGTACTAGTACGCGAAGGATATCCACACGTCTCGGTGTTTCGCAATCAAAAGTATGGAGAACATTGAATGAAGAAGGAATGTACCCATACCACTTGCAACGTGTCCAACACCTCGAACCTGGGGATCCTGCCCGACGACTGGAATTTTGTAATTGGCTTAATGAGAATCGGCGTCTGCATCGTTACATCTTATTCACTGATGAAGCTTAATTCACCCGCAACGGTGTTAACAACACACACAATTCCCATGTTTGGTCAGAAATTAATCCCCGTGCCACTGTGGACAGTAACTTTTAACACTGATTCAGTGTCAATGTGTGGTGTGGAATGTTGTGTGATCAGGTAATTGGTCCATTCATTTTTGAGGGTCGTCTTACTGGATATTTATTTACAATTTTTGCAAAACGAATTTCCGCAACTGTTAGAAGATGTGCCCCTGGCTACAAGACTTTGAATGTACTTCCAACACGACGGAGCTCCACCTCATTGTTTCCATGCAGTGGTTACTTACCTCAATGAGCAGTTCCCTGGGCGATGGATCGGTCGCAATGGTCCACAAAATTGGCCAGCTAGGTCCCCAGACCTAAACCCCTTGGATTTCTGCTTGTGGTGGTGGATGAAAGATCTTATGTACCATACTAAAGTGCAAACACGGGATGCATTACTTCATCGCGTATTGAATGCTGTGGCTCGCATAAAAGACAGTCATGATGAACTTCGGCAGGCAACGAGCGCGATTCACACACGAGCGGTGAAATGCATTGAAGTCGAAGGTGGTGCTTTTGAAAACCTACTTTAATAGTACACACGTTCGTATTTGACAATACAGACTGTAAATAAGTAAATAAACAAGTAAATAAACAATGTAGCGGAGAACGCATCGCGTACTGGTCGGCAATTGTCTCCCGAGTTCCGGATATTGCCTTGCCTTTTTCTAATTTTCAAACAGCCATAACTCTTTAATTATTCGGAATCGGACACATGTTCATATGAACTTTTTTGTTCATAATGACCTCAGAAATCAGCTCCTGAAATTATTCCATATCTTCGTGAATCACCCTATATATATATATCCAAAATTTTACTCAAACTTTGTATTAACTTAAAAACTCATTGAATTTATACAGAGAACGAAATGACCGACATAATCAGAAAATTATAAACCTGCATAACTTTAAATACAACCTATTTTAAATTTTCAAAAAATATTATATTTGGGCAGCGTAATGTATCTGCATAACTCCTGGAATAACTGCAATAATTTTTATTCTTGGACCCAAACTGATGGCTTATTAATTCATAATTATATTTGGACATATGCACAGTCAGATATTATACTTATTTACAATTAAGATGTAGTATTTCTCCTAACTAGTTTGTTTATCTCTTGATTCCCTAATTTTTGAAGGCCCGGAGGGTTAGGTTTCCGAGGCAGGAGGTAACGAGGAGTGTAAGGTTCTGGAAGCCCGAGTCTGAAACGAAGAAGTCGAGCCGTAAGTTAATCCTTTTTTGTTAATTTATTATTCACTATATATTGTGACATTGGATATGTTAGATGTTAGTGGAAACCAGCCGTACCTTTTAAATAAAGTGAAACTTATACCAAGTAATCTTTCTCATTTCAAACAAAGTGTTTGCGATAATTGATAAAATTAATATCTTAGCTCAAATAGATGTGCACGTTGCAACACATATCGAACTGTTTGTCTGGTTAAAGATATGAAATGTTATGTGTTAGTTAGTTTGCAATTTTATTGTTATTGCATTCATACAAGTATATGAGCAAAGTTATTATATAAAGAAGCCCACGTTTTACTTAACGTTACATAATCTTCATTTCCCCGATTTAACGTTTATTATAGTTGGCCCCTTTTGTGGTGTAAAATGGAGGTTTCTCTGTAGTATGGTAGTAAAAAATAAACTTTCTGAATTTTCTTGAGTTAATAAATGGCCTTGTCTCCGATGGTATTTATTTCTGGATAGAAGGTTTAGCTCCCAGTTAGAATTAAAATTCCGGCTGTTATGTTATTAAAAAAGTATTGAAAGATTTTATTTCATAATCAAGGCATCCAATGCTACATATTATTCCTTTTAAGCATATAACGGTGGTCATTAATCTTGTTAGGATTTCTCTAAATGGTGAAAAATATGACACCCCTTATTTTCAGTGTGTACAAATCGTGTACACAACTTGTTTGGTGAATGTTTGTTTGCATTAGAATAACTGTGTTTTGATGTTGTTGACAGTGGATTGGATGGAACCGTACGGGATGGGGAGCTTCCAGGTTCAGCAAGTAGAGGAGCCTCATTCGCCCATCACGACTGAGGCTGTATCTCCTGCCTCCTCGTCGTCCCTTGTGGCTGGGTCAGGGACGACCGTTGAAGTGGTTGTGTCACCTTTAGGTAACCCATTCATGATTTGGGAATAGCCGATTGTTGCCACCCAGAAAAATTTCCACTTTTTTGTGATAAAAACTATAAATTTATGCTAATTCCACTCGGATTTGAATTAAGGCTATGGGAAATACAAAGGAGCATTAGAATAAGAGTTTTTTGATGTTGTTGGCAGACTCAGGTGACGAGACCGAGCCCTCGGGGATGGAGAGTAGCAGGCAGCATCTCCAAGTAGAGGAGCCTGTTCCACCTAGCAGAGCTGATGCTGTTTCTCCTCCCCCCTCATCCTCTCTCATGATTTGGTCAGGGATACCTCATGGCCTGATCATAACAGCATGGGATTCCTTTTTTTATTTTCTATACTGGTAGGTATATTCATTGGCTATTTTTTTATTTAACACTATTTTGTTTCTTTATTTCTCCTGGTGGAATTTTGTTTGTAAAAAAATGGGGATGATATCAATATCGGATTTCTTTAATTAGTTTAGTAGTTTAATATTAAAAGCATTATTGTAAGCCTCAGATTCCCATTAAAAGCTTACCCGTATGAAAGCTACAGCATCCATACCATTTCTATTAGCTAAGATTTAATACAAACATTTTAAATTCATTTTATCATCTGCTTAAATAGTTCAACATACGAAGGGATATGAAATGCTACATTCTAAGTCAGTCCAGTTTCTAAAGTATTGGTGGTTATATTTTCCGTGCCACATCATTCCATTTTTCAGTGTGGTGTCACGTTTCGGACCTGGAATGCCTTAGAACTTGAAAGCGTCATAAGTGATTGTAAAGTGCATGTGTGTGCGTGTTTGTTTTGTGTGTGTGAGTGTGTGTGTGTGTGTGTGTGAATGTGTGAACAAAGAAAAGGAGGGTCACTGGTGTGGAATAAATTCCCCTAAACCGGGGTGCATGTGAGTAATTTCCTTTTTTTTAATATTTGTATGCTTATTAGGAGGTTCTTCCTTATATCTTAATCTTTTTCTAAATAATCGTGTTATAGTGGCAACTGAGTCTATCCTTATATTAACTATGACAATATATATTTTTGAGATGGTTTTCTATGAAATCCTGTTTATATTTGGAAGGGTGTTACCAGCAAAAAAAGGCTGGAGATCACTGATGTGGACGATACATGAAAAAATTGATCAACTAGAGCAAGCAAAGTGTCAGAGTTTAATCCTCTGCCAAAGAGTATAAAACAGTTTGTAATCCCAAGCAATTTCTTCTCTTATTCTATACAGATTTCCTCCCCTTGACTAAACTCTAATCGTTATAAAAGCAACATGACCAACCAGGTTTGTCGAAAACTGCAAAGAACCACCAAATCCATTCGACATTTTAAGATAGCCCTGATTAAGTGCACACAGCATATAACAGGTAAGATCAAATGGCAACACTTATTTTCTTAAGAGCTTGCGTCATTAAAAAAATTAAAAGGTGTCGAGTTACATAATAATTTCTTATGCCGTCAAATCTAAACGGACGATCGTATTTTCTCCGCCCAGATTTCTGTGTTTTTAATTCGGCATTTAAAAAAATTATCAGCGAGAGTCATCTGGCGTCCCGAGGGGAAAGGTGAGGAAGAGAGGCAGGATGAGGAGAGGGAGGGAGGGAGCAGAGCAGAGCTTTTTCATATTCATAATTAAGAGAACTACTTAAGCGGTTATTTTAAAGGAATAGCACCACCCTTGCGAGACTATATGGGCATAACAATTTTTTTTATTGCAGCGAGTAAGCAAGTCATAAAATGCTGTAGAAACTGTATTTATGTATACATGTCTTTTATGTTTACTAACTGGCAGTTGTTCACTCATATATATATATATATATATATATATATATATATATATATATATATATATATATATATATATATATATATATATATATATATATATCTTGATTTGTTTTACTTAGGTAAGCATAACATGATTTTACACATATACCAGAAGCATGTTTTGTAAGTGTGAATTATGTGACTGAAATAAATGGACCATTTGTCAAAAGAAATGTTTTTAGTGAAAGTCTTCTATTACATACAATCCTTTTAATTCTATTGGTTGGCGTTCTGATTGTGGATATGTCCAATATTTTAATTCCATTCTTATCGAATATTTTTAAACATCTAACCCACAGCAATACATATTTTAGCAAATGAAAAATGAACACATACGTAATGAAACAATATAACCGTGCAAAATTGGTATCGATTTACACAAGTAATATGTGACATAAACTTTTTATTTCCCTTTGGGATTTTATTTAAATGCTTCAAGTGTATTTAATTAAATTTGAAGAAAACGTGAATTTTACCATAACATAAATTAATTTTAAGCATAACTGAGGACACTAACAGACTAAAAGGATGATTCTTAAGATACGTTGATTGTGCCTTTGGCTATCTAGCCATTGATTGATGAAGTGTAGAAAGGACATAGAGAATATATTGATACATTTTTGAGAATGATTTGGATCATAGGATTCCATATCATCATGAGGTAATCTTGCATTAATCAAGGAGTTGTTCCATGGCAATTTAAAAAGATGAGAAGTTAGGATCCTGTTTAGAAGTTGTAAAGAGAGAGAGAGAGAGAAACTCCCAGCACAGGTTCTCTATATGAGATGAACCCTATCAAAATAAGGACTTAAAATTCAACTCATACTATCAATTTAATGCTAATAAAAGCACACTGACAATATTCAAGTTCAGTTGACTCCCGTTATACCTGCTTTCATTATCTATGTTTTTGAGCCTTGTGCCCCTAATAAAACGCGAGGCCCTGTTCAGGGGAATCGATTGCACACGCCTCACGCCCATTCTCGAGGAAAATATGTAAGATAATTTGGTGATGTACAAAGTATGCTCTTTACAATAAACTCAGCCTTGCGAGGAACTGTATACTTGCTTACATCCTTTCTCCAGTAGGGAAGTTTCAGGAAGTTATGAGTCACACTCCAAAGTAGTCTCGAGGCCTCCCTAGGCACAACCCATGGACGTGGTTGAGAAACACTGCTTTAGGTGACCATCATATAGGCCATGGTAATATTTTAGAAACGATTTCACTTTTAAGTAAATATGACAACATTCTAAAAGAACAACTTGATCAGCGAAAGGCGAAAAGCAATCAGGGCATTTATGGTACTGATTTAGCGCCCAAAAACATTGTGTTATATAGCTCCTCAAGCCCGGATGAGATTTATGAAAACCTACCTTATTCGCCGAATGAGGTTTTTTAAAATACAGGTAAAGGTGAGAAAATTTTCAAAAATTCCTAACTTTTGATGTTTTATTATTGTGGTGGTGTAGTGGTTAGCGTGTCGGCTTTCCGTTACAGAGTTCCGGGGTTCAAACCCCGCGATTGGAGGTTTAAAAAAAAAAAATGTTATCGGTGCCTGACAGTAGGCAGCAGTACTGTCAGTATGGTATAGAGCCGAAAACAAATTATGTTGGCTGGGTCTATATATAATAGAGCTGTAGGCGTGATCGGGACGATTTGAACGGTTACAGTACTGCGATGTGGAAAGCAAGAGGGAAACTACCACATTAAAATTCCCTAGTAATGATTATATGGTTGAACAACATGAGTTCACTCGGGGTAAAATATTCCGGAGGTAAAATAGTCCCCCAATCGGATCTCCGGGCGGGGACTACCTTGAGGAAAGCATTTGTCGAATGTAACTTACGCTTAAGTACTTGGAATGTAAAAACCATGAGGAAGGCAGGAAAGGTAGTGAAACTGAAAGAAGAAATGAGAAGAAATAGGATTGATATCATAGGGATGAGCGAAGGTAGATGGGTAAGAGAAGGACAGTTCAACTCGGAAGAATTCACGGTAGTTTACTCAGGAGGAAATAGTGGGGCTGGGGGAGTAGTTCTGGTACTTAGGAAAGATATGATGAAGAGCGTGACAAAAATAAGAGCAACGAACGATATGTGGATGGCATTAAAGCTAAAAGCAATCCCAGTGGACATGTTGATAATCCAGGTATATATGCCAAGGTCCAGTCATGAAGAAGAAGAAATTGAGGAGATGTATGAACAAATGAACGAGATTTACAAAGAAGATGGAAGAGGAAAGGTAAACTGCATAATAATGGGAGATTGGAACAGCATAGTTGGTGAAGGACAAGAAGAAGATGTCGTCAGTCAATACGGACTTGGGAAAAGAAACCGAGGAGGAGAAAAACTGGTAGAATTCTGTGTTAATACCGACTTATTAGTGACCAGTACATGGTTCAGAAACCATAAAGGAAGGCTGTACACATGGAAAATCCCAGGAGATAGAATGAGATGCCAAATAGATTACCTACATCCTAGTAAAACAAAGATTCAGGAACAGCATAAAAAATGCTAAGACATTACCAGGAGCAGACATTGATTCAGATCACATCCTTCTAATAGTCGATGTAAGTAGAAAGCTGAAACAAATAAGGAAAACGGGAAGAGATAGACAGACTTGGGACCTAGAAAAACTGAAAGGAAGGAAAGATGCCTTCTGCACGAAGTTGGAAGATCGCCTTAGAAATTCGGAAAACAAACCGAAGACCGTGGATACAGAATGGGAGGAAGTGAAAGCCAGCATCAAAGATACGTTGAATAAAGAGATTGGGAAACAAGAGAAGAAAATCAGAAGACCATGGATCACTAAGGAAATGCTGGAGAAAATGGATGAGAGAAGAAAATGGAAAAATGTTAAGAGTGAAGAAGGTAGAGCCAACTATAGACGCATAAACAAGGAGATGAGAAGGGTAACATATAAAGCTAGCAATGACTGCGTGTACAACGCGTAATAGAACGATTCGTCTCTTGTGGAAAGAGAGAGTGAATATAATACAAAGAATAGGAAAAGGAGTGAAGACTGGGAAAGTAAGGAATGCGGCCCGCGGATCGGCAGAGACCTATGCGAGTTTGAGACCCCTGGAGTAGATAGACCCCGGATTTCTTGGAATTATCTATTTTGTCTTTACTGTTGATGAGACAGCTGCCAATGGTGTGGGGGGTGTCGAAGGCAGCTTCGTATTCTTCATTCGGGAGAGGATTGGCCAATTTGTGTGATGGAGCACCAATGAAAGGGAGTTTGCACCATTTGGGAGATATTTTCTCGGTTTGTTTGGGGAGAAGGCCGAGGAATAAATATTTTTTGAATTTTTTGTTGAAGAGTTTGTTTATGAGGTTGTGGTCATAACCATTATTGTGTGCGATTAGTTTAATTGTGCTCAGTTCTTTTTTGAATTTGTCTGCAGAGAGTGGAACATTGAATAACCGGTGGAGAAGTGAGTGGAAGATTTCATGTTTATGGGAGATGTGATGTAGGGAGGTAATGTGTATGGCGTGGTCTGTGTAAGAAAGATTCCTATAGATGGCGAGGGCGGGTCTTTGGTTCTCAATAGAAATAGAGAGGTCTAGGAAGTTAAGGGAACCGTTGGTACCAGTTTCGAGGGTGAAGGAGTTCGAATTGTGTAGGGAATTGTGGAGGGTAAGGAAGGAATTTAATTGGTGGGTGGTTCCTGTCCGTAGGCAAAGAATGTTGTGAAGGTATCGGAAGCAGTAGAAGAGATTGGGGAGTAGAGGGTGGTTAGAGTAAAAGAGGTTGGCTTCAAAGCGGTCCATGAAATCGTAAGCTAGTAAAGGGGAGAGGGGGGGAACCCATAGGCAGTCCTTCTGTCTGTTGGTAGAAGATACCATTGAAGAGGAAGTAATTTTGTGCGAGTCACACTTCCATGTTATTGACTATATCGTGTGTGATGAAGGGGTTGTTGCCTGATTTTGATAGAATATTTTTAGCGATGGATATTGCTTCAAGACCAGGAACGCAAGCGAATAAATTTGTCACGTTAAATGACACTAATTTTGCGTTAGAAGAATTTCGCCTTGTCTGCCGTGCTTGCACTTAGAATAGAATCCGCTGTTATTTTATGGAATTTATCCATTTTTGGAGACTAACCAAAAACAACGGATTTTACTTCCCTTAATTATTGAGCAATGTCAACAATTTCTTCGCAGTCTCTGGTCAGTTTAATAAAATGCCTAAGTGCGAGATATCATTAATTTTTGCTCTACCGTTTAGGCTCTAGAGTCAGTAACAGGTAGACGGCATCGCGATAACCACTCAGCTACACCTAAAACGTATATTTCCATAAAAATCTCTAGGTCGAATTTTTTCGCGATAACAATGCTTTCTCAATATACGTCGTACCTATATGAGAAAGTAAAAAATTCAATCCATCTCTCTCCGAATTTCGTCCCTTCTTCATGCCAACTTATCTTTCTGTTATTATGAAACATAAATTGCTTTGCTAAACTTCATCGAAAAGATTGTCGATGTCAATTAAAAGCTTTCCATATCTTTTATTTATTGTTTGCGCTGTTTCTTTCCAACCTCGTGCCAATTGAAAGTACTATTCTTCAAAACTGGTATCCCACAACGATATATATGATAAGCGTCTAACATAAAAAGCGTCAAATTCTTTGATTAACGTTTTAGAAATCGCATTCCCAGATTCGTCGAATTTCGTTGGAAAATTTCAGCCCCGATTGGGATGAAAGATTTATCGTTGCGTTCTTGCGAATTAAGTTTTAAATGACGTAGTTCACAAGCTAGGTTTGTTGGGCTAGCGTTAGTTTTCTCTATGTTCAGTATTGCTTTATTAAATAATAATAATTTATTTGTAAAAACATCTTCGAAAATATAAATCACATCCGTGCAGAAAAAAGTTGGTTGCATTTCTAACCATACGTAATAATAAACTTTCTGTGGACTATTTCGAGAAAAAATGCGTATTATATATCATTTGAGGAATAGTATTTTTTACCAATTTAAATAGGGTATAATAGTTGACATTAGTGGATCCTGCATTGTTGCGACGAGGCGACAAGTTTCCTTAGCAACAGTTATTGTTAGTTGATAACAGCCATTTGTAGTGTGCAACGCGGATCAACGTGCTAAAAACAATGGGAAAAAGTGAATATATTTCACGATTCTTCGGGGGAATTTGTAAGACGTAAGTAATTTTCGTTATCGGGGTATAGGAAAAAGCGTAAAATAATTGTATTGCGTAAGTCCGATCAGAAGTTCTATCGGCTGACATTTAAGTTTGGGACAAATTACTCTAAAAGTGAGATTAAATAAGTTCTTTACTAATTATCGTTTGCAAGTTTTGTGCCGTTTATCGGTTTCATCGTCCGTGAAGAGGATAAAAGAAGGCCAAATGGTGTGAGTTTGAAAAATGTCGGTTGCCGTGAAAACATAAAAAAATTCATATTGGCTTAACTTTTTCCTATTTTTCACGGTATTTAGTATTAGCTGCGCGTGCAAGATTAAAAAAACGGTATATTTCGTATCGAATCGTAAATAATATACCCGGACTTAGTTTAAAATAGGTAATATGCATAACAATATCACAACGTGGTACTGGAAATCAAGTTCAAACGAGGGGAATGGAAATGATGTTGCAGTTATTTGTTTGACAACTTGGAAACGCGCGGAAATACGGCGTGATAAGGTTCGCGTACGTTTTGTTGTTTTTGTTGTGGTAAATAACGCGCCTAATACGAAGTACATATTTATAATTATTACTATCTTTGTTTTTTTCGCTGTTATTATTAATGTTAATGTCATTGTTTTATGCCATTTAATTCGTTTTTGTGAATTGGTTAATATTACGTTCCATTCATTGTAAAAACTTCGATTAAATACGCAATAAAACTTTGTGTTCGAATTTAAGACAACCCTCGATTTTCAAAGGCAGAAATTTGGAAAAAATCGGTACGGTAATGTAAATGTTGCGTACGAAATTTGCTCATAAACATTAAATATCATATCGTCATTACTATTGGTTTTGCTGAAAAGTTTTAAAAATTCGTATTTAACTATCAGGCAACGAATTCGGTAGAACAGCAACAAATTCAAATTAAAACCATTAATTTTTCACGCGGAAAGCAAATGGAGGAGTGCTTCCGAGTATTAAATCTTGCTATTGCGAAAAGTATGCATGCGCAGCTGTTCTCAACTTATCAACTACGGGACTCCCATGTTTTAAACGTGGGAGGCATGCCTCTGATATAACGGCAAAAAGATTCATTGTAGTGTTAATATTGAGATAAGTAAATTAATGAAGATATACGTGCTTCATTTTGTGGTAAGAATGAGTAAGACAGCACTTCACCCAAGTCGTTTATAAAAATCCGCCTTTTACGAAGAGAGCTGTTACATAGTTTAAGAGGTTTCCCAGCGTGAACAATATATCGTGCCTCATACATTTACTCGATGTTTTTTTCAGGCTAAGGTGTTGCTGCTGCGTCGGTGTAAATATAGAAGAGGGAGAGGTTGAGGCGGGCCGAAGGGTCAGACGTTTAGTGACTAAGGAGAGGATAGAGATCCACAGGTATTCCCCCGATGCACAACCAGCACGGGGGATCCTTAGAAAAGGGAGCAGAATGACTCAGGTATGTGGAGAAGATTCCTTCTGTGTGTGTGTATTCTTATATATATATCCAAAATTTTACTCAAACTTTGTATTAACTTAAAAACTCATTGAATTTATAGAGAGAACGAAATGACCGACATAATCAGAAAATTATAAACCTGCATAACTTTAAATACAACCTATTTTAAATTTTCAAAAAATATTATATTTGGGCAGCGTAATGTATCTGCATAACTCCTGGAATAACTGCAATAATTTTTATTCTTGGACCCAAACTGATGGCTTATTAATTCATAATTATATTTGGACATAAGCACAGTCAGATATACTTATTTACAATTAAGACGTAGTATTTCTCCTAACTAGTTTGTTTATCTCTTGATTCCCTAATTTTTGAAGGCCCGGAGGGTTAGGTTTCCGAGGCAGGAGGTAACGAGGAGTGTAAGGTTCTGGAAGCCCGCATCTGAAACGAAGAAGTCGAGCTGTAAGTTAATCCTTTTTTGTTAATTTATTATTCACTATAGATTGTGACATTGGATATGTTAGATGTTAGTGGAATCCAGCCGTACCTTTTAAATAAAGTGAAACTTATACCAAGTAATCTTTCTCATTTCAAACAAAGTGTTTGCGATAATTGATAAAATTAATATCTTAGCTCAAATAGATGTGCACGTTGCAACACATATCGAACTGTTTGTCTGGTTAAATATGTGAAATGTTATGTGTTAGTTAGTTTGCAATTTTATTGTTATTGCATTCATACAAGTATATTTTACCCAAGTTATTATATAAAGAAGCCCACGTTTTACTTAACGTTACATAATCTTCATTTCCCCGATTTAACGTTTATTATAGTTGGCCCCTTTTGTGGTGTAAAATGGAGGTTTCTCTGTAGTAAGGTAGTAAAAAATAAACTTTCTGAATTTTCTTGAGTTAATAAATGGCCTTGTCTCCGATGGTATTTATTTCTGGATAGAAGGTGGAGCTCCCAGTTAGAATTAAAATTCCGGCTGTTATGTTATTAAAAAAGTATTGAAAGATTTTATTTCATAATGAAGGCATCCAATGCTACATATTATTCCTTTTAAGCATATAACGGTGGTCATTAATCTTGTTAGGATTTCTCTAAATGGTGAAAAATATGACACCCCTTATGTTCAGTGTGTACAAATCGTGTACACAACTTGTTTGGTGAATGTTTGTTTGCATTAGAATGACTGTGTTTTGATGTTGTTGACAGTGGATTGGATGGAACCGTACGGGATGGGGAGCTTCCAGGTTCAGCAAGTAGAGGAGCCTCATTCGCCCATCACGACTGAGGCTGTATCTCCTGCCTCCTCGTCGTCCCTTGTGGCTGGGTCAGGGACGACCGTTGAAGTGGTTGTGTCACCTTTAGGTAACCCATTCATGATTTGGGACTAGCCGATTGTTGCCACCCAGAAAAATTTCCACTTTTTTGTGATAAAAACTATAAATTTATGCTAATTCCACTCGGATTTGAATTAAGGCTATGGGAAATACAAAGGAGCCTTAGAATAAGAGTTTTTTGATGTTGTTGGCAGACTCAGGTGACGAGACCGAGCCCTCGGGGATGGAGAGTAGCAGGCAGCATCTCCAAGTAGAGGAGCCTGTTCCATCTAGCAGAGCTGATGCTGTTTCTCCTCCCCCCTCATCCTCTCTCATGATTTGGTCAGGGATACCTCATGGCCTGATTATAACAGCATGGGATTCCTTTTTTTATTTTCTATACTGGTAGTTATATTCATTGGCTATTTTTTTATTTAACACTATTTTGTTTCTTTATTTCTCCTGGTGTAATTTTGTTTGTAAAAAAATGGGGATGATATCAATATCGGATTTCTTTGATTAGTTTAGTAGTTTAATATTAAAAGCATTATTGTAAGTCTCAGATTCCCATTAAAAGCTTACCCGTATGAAAGCTACAGCATCCATACCATTTCTATTAGCTAAGATTTAATACAAACGTTTTAAATTCATTTTATCATCTGCTTAAATAGTTCAACATACGAAGGGATATGAAATGCTACATTCTAAGTCAGTCCAGTTTCTAAAGTATTGGTGGTTATATTTTCCGTGCCACATCATTCCATTTTTCAGTGTGGTGTCACGTTTCGGACCTGGAATGCCTTAGAACTTGAAAGCGTCATAAGTGATTGTAAAGTGCATGTGTGTGCGTGTTTGTTTTGTGTGTGTGTGTGTGTGTGTGTGTGTGTGTGTGTGTGTGTGTGAGTGTGTGAACATAGAAAAGGAGGGTCACTGGTGTGGAATAAATTCCCCTAAACCGGGGTGCATGTGAGTAATTTCCTTTTTTTTAATATTTGTATGCTTATTAGGAGGTTCTTCCTTATATCTTAATCTTTTTCTAAATAATCGTGTTATAGTGGCAACTGAGTCTATCCTTATATTAACTATGACAATATATATTTTTGAGATGGTTTTCTATGAAATCCTGTTTATATTTGGAAGGGTGTTACCAGCAAAAAAGGCTGGAGATCTCTGATGTGGACGATACATGAAAAAATTGATCAACTAGAGCAAGCAAAGTGTCAGAGTTTAATCCTCTGCCAAAGAGTATAAAACAGTTTGTAATCCCAAGCAATTTCTTCTCTTATTCTATACAGATTTCCTCCCCTGGACTAAACTCTAATCGTTATAAAAGCAACATGACCAACCAGGTTTGTCGAAAACTGCAAAGAACCGCCAAATCCATTCGACATTTTAAGATAGCCCTGATTAAGTGCACACAGCATATAACAGGTAAGATCAAATGGCAACACTTATTTTCTTAAGAGCTTGCGTCATTAAAAAAATTAAAAGGTGTCGAGTTACATAATAATTTCTTATGCCGTCAAATCTAAACGGACGATCGTATTTTCTCCGCCCAGATTTCTGTGTTTTTAATTCGGCATTTAAAAAAAATATCAGCGAGAGTCATCTGGCGTCCCGAGGGGAAAGTGAGGAAGAGAGGCAGGATGAGGAGAGGGAGGGAGGGAGAGAGAGAGAGAGAGACTGGAGTGGACGAATTATCTCGTGCCGCCATCGGCACGTGGTAATGCATGGCAGAAGAGAGAGAGGAAGCGGGAGAGTGGTAGAGGAAGGGAAAGGAAAACGAGAGAATTTTGATTAAGGGAGAGAAACGATAGATAGAGGAAAAGAGATGGAAAAAGAGGGGTAAAAGTACAAAAAAATGAAGAAAAAACAGAAAAGGAGAGGAATGTAGGCAAGGTTGTGCTTCCCCTGGCAATGGCAAGAGAAGAAGAAGGAAGCTTTTGCGCGAGTGTTGCGGAAGAATGGAGTATGTGTTGTAGAGTTGATTTTTTTTACAAATTCACTGCGTAATCATGGCTCAAAAGCGTACTGGAAACGAATGAAATAAAGCCTCTTCGCGATCGATTCGATATGACAGAAAAAACCGGTCTGTGGGACAAAGGCATGGAAATCAAATGATGACAAAAGCTAAAAATCTGCTTGAGTTGTTTTTTTTTGTTACCCTAGTACGTGAGCATATTTTTTATGAATTTTGTGTTTGCGTACGAACAGGATATTGTTCAATGGAGGTTGAACCGCGGGTAAACTAAACACCTGAATGATCTAAAAACACATAATGCGTTGATATGGAAATGTTTTTTTATTCGGGCGTGTAATATGTCAGAAAAGCTCTCATCTGCAGTGTTAAAATATTTTAGCTCTGATGAAAGTGAATGCGAATGTTTTTCCATTGAGTGGTGTCTAGTCTCAGGTGAATCATAATAACGAGCAACATAGAGTCAATTACTTCATGCGTGTTAGAAATCTCTTCAATTCTTTCGTATAAACAAATTGTACTTTGCTTTGCGAGTATACGAGGCTTAGCAAAACAATTGGAAAGTTTCTTATTATTAATAAATGTAAACAAAAACCAGTAAATGTCCTTCACAGCGGATGTATTTATTTGAAGTGGCCCAATATGCTCTTCCTTTGGTCCATAGGATGGTCAATGAAACTTTTGAATTCGATAGCTTTAACGGTGTAAAAACGTATAAAGAACATACGTAGACTGTAAAATATTTATAAGATTTGGAAAAATGTTGCCGTATGTGAAACTCTGCTAAAAGACAATTAATTATCTGAAAATTTTATTTATTGAAACTAGAAAAGATGCATAAATTGAGAAAAATTGAAATCTGAAATATGTTGATATTCAAGTATCACAATTTTGAATTATTTTTCTTTAAAACAGAAGAGCATTTTGCCTAATAGAGGTACCTGTGGTGACATAGGAAGCTCTACCCAAAAGTTCCGGGACTGTAGGCATGAACTACCGTAGGCTTACCTGAGGTTTTAATCGCCGCCATCACCCTCGAAGTAGTCCCCTTGGGAGTTGATGCAACGATTACCAGCACCTCTGCCTGTCGTGAAAGCACCTCTGCAGCTGTGATTTTGAAATGCTGTTCAGCACTTCCTGCGATTCCCACTGGATGTCCTCAACCCGGTCAAATCTCCGTCCCTTCATACAAATTTTCATCTTGGGGAACAGGAAGAAGCCCGCAGGGGGCTAGGTCAGGAGAATAGGGGGGATGGGGAACCACTGCCATGTTGTTCTTGGCCAAGAACTGCTGCACAGGCACAGCAGTGGCAAATTCATGAATGGCAAGGAATTATTATACATATATATGTATATGCATATGTATATAGGTGTTCAGCCAATATTGTCCCATTCCAAGGTGGTCCATTAATCAAAAAATGTTGAAAAAACTGGTCTACAACAACAAACCTGCATGTCAGAGAAAGAGTCAGCATTCTAATTTGAAATTGGTACTTTAGGCTTGAGCTCGGAACATAGTCAGAATTCAGGTCTTACCAGATTTCAGGATGCCAGATGAGGGGTCCACTACTGTATTTGTATAAATAAAAAGCATCTAAAGAACTAAACAGAAGGAATTATTAGATTATTCAGTACAGATACAGGATTTGATGGTAATATTTACTTTTATTTTTAGGTTATGCTTCCTAAACCTACTCTTAGCATTAAAGAAGTATATGATTTAATGACAGAATGCTGGAAAGGAGATGAATACTTAAGACCATCATTTAAAGAGATAGATATGTTCCTCAAAAGGAAAAACATAGGTTATCACACCTGAGCAAATAAAATGAAGAAAAAGTTGGAATAGTGGCAGCAGTGGACCAAAAAAATCAACGTATGCTACATCCGATAGTGGATTATTTTAGTAAAACTACAAATGTAAAATGTGAAAATATGTCTTTAAAATAGCAGGTGAAAATTTTAAGAGCATAATTGTTGCGAAAAATTAGAGATAATGGTGCTTTTAAAAGCTTACACAACCACTCAAGTGGTAAAAATAGAATGGACTACCTAATGTGAAAATCGGTGTGTTTGAAATGTCCATTCAATGAGAGTATAAAGATGCACATGTTTAATATTAGCAATTTTGCCACCTGAAGAATTCATCAGATAGCTACAATTCAGAACATTTCTTATTTATTAGCTACAAAAAATAAATTTCTGAAGTAAGTGAAGTACTTTTCCTGAGTAATGTTTTAAAATTTAAGTAAGAGACTTATAGCTTTTTTGATCTAATCATTCACAGTTACTCTTGAATCCTTTTAGTCCTCAGCCTATCAGCGACATTACCACAGTTATTTGAAAAAATCAGATTTTCTTTTATTAACAAACTTTTAAAAAATATTAAAAATGACCAATAGGTACCAGTAAAATCAAGGTTCCATCAGATTTCTCTTCATAGAATATCTTTAAAATGCAAATTGTTACCAATTTTCTTCAAAAACTATTTCTTATTAAACTTCATCTGTCAAAATAAGCCTGTCCATTATACTCATGAATTTGCAATAAAAAAGGAAAAATCATTCTATTGGCTGGAACCAATAGAGTGTTGCTAAAGGCTTATCCTGTCTATATAATGCATTGCACAATAAAATGTCTGCTGATAAGTTGTTATTATTTTTATCTCTATGAACTTTAAAAAGGAGGAGCTCCATATTTTTCTAGTGGGCGAATAAGTCTTCTGCAAAATAGTTAAATAAAACAAAAATGTATTGAGAAATGATAAGTTGTAGTTTAACTCTTTTGAGATGTTTCAAGCTAATTAATATTGAGGTACCAAAATGCTAATCTCAAGCCAAATGTGGTTTCCTTTATTTTGTGATTACTAAATTTGACATTTGTTTGTATTTACAGTTCTATATTAGATTAGTAGTTTTCTTAAGTTGTTAAAGTACAGTAAAACCTCTATAAAGCGAAATGGAAGGGACCCAAAATTCTGGTATTTTGATATATAGAGGTTCACCATAAAGAGGTTCACGACTTTTAGCAGTTTGTAAATTCAAAACTAGAGCTTACTGTAGACAACAAAAAATTAATGCATACCATAGTCAAATAAAATATTTGTTTACACTACAAACATTAGAATTAAAAATGATAAAATACAGAAAATCAATAATTTACCTAATCAAAATTATTGCTGTAACTAGGAATCCAGTACATTAAGAAATTACCCAAAATTCAAAAAAGTTTAATACTGTTTTTTTATAATTTATTGAAATAGCTGGCAATATCTTTTTCTTTCATCTGTCTACAGAATTCTTGAGTTACAGCATTTTCAATCTTATTTAGCAAAACTATATTTGTTTCACAGTCCTTCGAATTTATCACAAATCTTTCTAAAATGTTCAATGCTTCTTGTACCTCCGTTCTCTTGGGTGGTGGCACATTAACTTCAACCTTATCACTCTCATCATCATCTAATTCCTTTTCCCCCATAAGACATTCGTTGCCTTCATTCTCCATGTTTTCCTCAAATACGTCATTTGGTGCACATGTAACGAGATCATTATCTGCTTTTACAAATTCATCAAAAGAAGCTTGAATGTGAAAGCTTGCACTTATTGCATTCCATTCTGCTGGATCCTCTGAAAGTCCTTCAGCCTCATTAACTTCAACTTCATCCATAAAACCAGCCTTACCAAAACATTTAGCAATTGCAGAAGCTTCAATTGCTCCCCAAGACAAGCAGAGTCTGTGCATCGCCTGTAGGATGTTCCACTTCACCTTAGTCATATCATTGCATGTAACCATATTCCGTAGCATGTATTGGACTAGCTGATGCCTATAAACCCTCTTGATTTGTGAAATTATATCCTGGTCCAATGGTTGGAGTTTACTTGTGCAGTTGGGAGGAAAATGAACTATTTTTATATTCCTCAACTTGATAATTTCACATTTATGAGCACTGCATCTATCAAGAAATAAAATTATTTTTCTGTTTTGCATCCCCATTTTGGCATCAAGTATGGTCATCCACTCAGTAAATATGGGAGTAGTCATCCAGGATTTTTTTGAGTTTCTATACATACAGGGTAATTTTTTAATATTTTTAAAACACCTTGGGCTTTTGAATTTCCCTATTACAAGGGGCTCCAATTTTTCACTGCCATCTGAATTGGCACAAAAAAGGACAGTAAATCTTTCTTTACTTTTTTTACCCCCATGGCAGGGTTCACCTTTCGCTGCAAGTGTTCTATCAGGCAATAAATTCAAAAAGAACCCAGCCTCATCAGCATTAAATATGTTTTCCTTTTTATAGCCACTTATGTATGCTTGCAGGGTCCCTTTCCATTCATCCTGAATACTTGGAGTTACTGCTCCTTCCTCTCCACACATCTTCAGTGATGCTAGGTTCCAGCGCATTTTAAATTTCTCCAGCCAGCCATTAGAACCCTGGAAATCTGGTACACCCATTTTTAATGCAGTCTGTCTTGCTTTCTCTTGAAGAATTGGACCAGACACTGGTATATTTTGGCCCCTGGCTTCCATCAACCAGTCATACAAAATCTTATCCAGGTCTTCATTTTTAGCAGCACGAAATCTTTTCCTCTTAGGACCAAGTTGTGCTGTGATTTCAGTTTCTTTTCGTTTTTTTAAAATGGAAGTAAGGGTTGAAGGAGGTAGGCCAAACATCTTAGCCACATCTACTTTTCTGTTTCCATCATCAACAGCCTTGAATATAAGTAGCTTCCTATCAACTGGTATTTCTTGTCTTTTTTTTGACCCAACCATGCAACTAAAGAATCTGTAAAATGAAAAAAATAGTGATTTACATTAATGTATTGTCTAAAACATTATTTAATATGAGAATCATAACTGATCGTGAAAGGCCCACAAAATTTGTGCTTGGCTGGAAAATGCGACTTTGCGATTTTTACACACATTAAAGTCCCGCGATCATTTTCGGATCATATCCAATTTTAAAATTTCAAGCGAAAAACATGTTACAGTTTTTAAAAAGTCGGTTACAATCGCAAGAATATTCCTCCCGGGGAATTTCCGAAATCGTTTTTAAAACACTACCAACCTGAAAGACCAACTAATGAACACTAATGTTTTCTATAGAAATCTATTTAAATTCTTTGTTAATATGAAGATATATACAAAGAATCGCAGCCTTGTTAAGTTTATTATATATTCTGTTATATAAAAATGTCTGCACTTATTAAATTAAAAAATGAAACGAAAACTCAGTCGACACTGTCATTTTGGTTTTGGCACGATGGCACTAATGTTTATACGTCATATTACGTCATGCAAAAACGTGAACCAGATGTCAGAGGTTGTCTGCTACTTACACAGTACAGTAAAACATCAAAAATTCCAACTACTGAGGCGGAGTATTCTAAATAAACGAATTGTCCACATATTGGAACACACTAATATATTATACGTCGTAGGCCATAAAAACGAGTAGCACATAATTGTCAGGCTGAATCCGAGATATGTGAATTGTATTCGCAACAACTCAATGTATTATGCTTTTATTTTGTGTTTTCAGCTTTCTTCTATTATGTCATTATCATTTTTCGTTTTATCAAAAAAAATATGTAGTATTCGGCTATCCGAAGCCGAGACCGAATAGCAGATATTGGCCGAATACCGAGGCCGAAGCTGAACTTCGGTGCATCACTTAGTATTTACTAAAACTTGCATTTTCTCTGAAGGCGATTTCCGAAGACTCCTCGTGGTCTCACTTGAAAATTAATGCGAGCAGTGCAATACTGGTGAAGGCTTTCGAATTTCTCACCAAGAATCGCCAAGACCTAAATTTTTCAAAAACATGTTCATATGATTATACACCATGTTTACCTTAAACATAGTTAGCAACACAATATTTTTAAAAGTTCCGTGGCAAATAAAACATGAAGCGAACTTTACCTTTATTCCGAAGAACCTTCACTCTCTCTCTCGCACTCACAATGAAAACAAACGCTCCCAAACTAGGTATGCCTAAATGATAAAGAATTATAGCTATGCTGAAAATTTTAGACATAAAGGATAAAAACTGAAATAGGCCATGAGCTTCAAGAATGAACAAATCATAATTTAGCAGCAATAAAAATGTTCCTCAGAGAGACACGTTTTTTTATTTTTTGCAATAATTTCAAAGTTGGTTCAAAATTTGAAAAATAAAAAATTACCTTTTCCTAATGTTTTTTTTCCAAAGCCAAACTTCTTCACTGTTTCACTACTGAAATCAAAGCAGGTGCTCAGTAGAATATCTTGCCGCCAAACCAAGCGAAAGTGAATCATTGCAGCCAATTAGTCATAGAAACACGCTGATTGGCTAATAACGGACGTTACTTTCACCTTTTCAATTGGCTAAACGATTAGCGCCGAAATCATCTCAATTTTGAAACATGGAGGTTATTTTTGCGAAATGATTTCCAGAAAAAAAGATCGCGATTTCGAAATATAGAGGTTATTTTTCCTTCCGGGACAATATTTCTATTACGATATATGGAGGAATATGAAATACGGAGGTTACGAATTAGAGAGGTATATTTCCTATGATATTACATTGGGTCTGTTCGGGACCAAAAAAATAGTACGATATATGGAGGTCTACGATAAAAAGAGGTTCGCTAGGTAGAGGTTTTACTGTAATTAACAGTTAAAAAGGCTAATGAATTTAATGACTTGTCTTGAGTAACATTAGATGAAAGATTAAAAAAGAAATAGGCACTCTTGATTAATAGAAACATAAAACCTAAGAAATTCATAAAAATATTGCTGATGTGAAGCAGAGCTTTTTCATATTCATAATTAAGAGAACTACTTAAGCGGTTATTTTAAAGGAATAGCACCACCCTTGCGAGACTATATGGGCATAACAATTTTTTTTATTGCAGCGAGTAAGCAAGTCGTAAAATGCTGTAGAAACTGTATTTATGTATACATGTCTTTTATGTTTACTAACTGGCAGTTGTTCACTCATATATATATATATCTTGATTTGTTTTACTTAGGTAAGCATAACATGATTTTACACATATACTAGAAGCATGTTTTGTAAGTGTGAATTATGTGACTGAAATAAATGGACCATTTGTCAAAAGAAATGTTTTTAGTAAAAGTCTTCTATTACATACAATACTTTTAATTCTATTGGTTGGCTTTCTGATTGTGGATATGTCCAATATTTTAATTCCATTCTTATCGAATATTTTTAAACATCTAACCCACAGCAATACATATTTTAGCAAATGAAAAATGAACACATACGTAATGAAACAATATAACCATGCAAAATTGGTATCGATTTACACAAGTAATATGTGACATAAACTTTTTATTTCCCTTTGGGATTTTATTTAAATGCTTCAAGTGTATTTAATTAAATTTGAAGAAAACGTGAATTTTACCATAACATAAATTAATTTTAAGCATAACTGAGGACACTAACAGACTAAAAGGATGATTCTTAAGATACGTTGATTGTGCCTTTGGCTATCCAGCCATTGATTGATGAAGTGTAGAAAGGACATAGATAATATATTGATACATTTTTGAGAATGACTTGGATCATAGGATTCCATATCATCATGAGGTAATCTTGCATTAATCAAGGAGTTATTCCATGGCAATTTAAAAAGATGAGAAGTTAGGATCCTGTTTGGAAGTTGTAAAGAGAGAGAGAGAGAGAGAAACTCCCAGCACAGGTTCTCTATATGAGATGAACCCTATCAAAATAAGGACTTAAAATTCAACTCATACTATCAATTTAATGCTAATAAAAGCACACTGACAATATTCAAGTTCAGTTGACTCCCGTTATACCTGCTTTCATTATCTACGTTTTTGAGCCTTGTGCCTCTAATAAAACGTGAGGCCCTGTTCAGGGGAATCGATTGCACACGCCTCACGCCCATTCTCGAGGAAAATATGTAAGATAATTTGGTGATGTACAAAGTATGCTCTTTACAATAAACTCAGCCTTGCGAGGAACTGTATACTTGCTTACATCCTTTCTCCAGTAGGGAAGTTTCAGGAAGTTATGAGTCACACCCCAAAGTAGTCTCGAGGCCTCCCTAGGCACAACCCATGGACGTGGTTGAGAAACACTGCTTTAGGTGACCATCATATAGGCCATGGTAATATTTTAGAAACGATTTCACTTTTAAGTAAATATGACAACATTCTAAAAGAACAACTTGGTCAGCGAAAGGCGAAAAGCAATCAGGGCATTTATGGTACTGATTTAGCGCCCAAAAACATTGTGTTATATAGCCCCTCAAGCCCGGATGAGATTTAAGAAAACCTACCTTATTCGCCTAATGAGGTTTTTTAAAATACAGGTAAAGGTGAGAAAATTTTCAAAAATTCATAACTTCTGATGTTTTATTGCTGTGGTGGTGTAGTGGTTAGCGTGTCGGCTTTCCGTTACAGAGTTCCGGGGTTCAAACCCCGCGAATGGAGGTTTAAAAAAAAAAAATGTCATCGGTGCCTGACAGTAGGCAGCAGTACTGTCAGTATGGTATAGAGCCGAAAACAAATTATGTTGGCTGGGTATATATCCAATAGAGCTGTAGGCGTGATCGGGACGATTTGAACGGTTACAGTACTGCGATGTGGAAAGCAAGAGGGAAACTACCACATTAAAATTCCCTAGTAATGATTATATGGTTGAACAACATGAGTTCACTCGGGGTAAAATATTCCGGAGGTAAAATAGTCCCCCAATCGGATCTCCGGGCGGGGACTACCTTGAGGAAAGCATTTGTCGAATGTAACTTACGCTTAAGTACTTGGAATGTAAAAACCATGAGGAAGGCAGGAAAGGTAGTGAAACTGAAAGAAGAAATGAGAAGAAATAGGATTGATATCATAGGGATGAGCGAAGGTAGATGGGTAGGAGAAGGACAGTTCAACTCGGAAGAATTCACGGTAGTTTACTCAGGAGGAAATAGTGGGGCTGGGGGAGTAGTTCTGGTACTTAGGAAAGATATGATGAAGAGCGTGACAAAAATAAGAGCAACGAACGATATGTGGATGGCAATAAAGCTAAAAGCAATCCCAGTGGACATGTTGATAATCCAGGTATATATGCCAAGGTCCAGTCATGAAGAAGAAGAAATTGAGGAGATGTATGAACAAATGAACGAGATTTACAAAGAAGATGGAAGAGGAAAGGTAAACTGCATAATAATGGGAGATTGGAACAGCATAGTTGGTGAAGGACAAGAAGAAGATGTCGTCAGTCAATACGGACTTGGGAAAAGAAACCGAGGAGGAGAAAAACTGGTAGAATTCTGTGTTAATACCGACTTAGTAGTGACTAATACATGGTTCAGAAACCATAAAGGAAGGCTGTACACATGGAAAATCCCAGGAGATAGAATGAGATGCCAAATAGATTACCTACATCCTAGTAAAACAAAGATTCAGGAACAGCATAAAAAATGCTAAGACATTACCAGGAGCAGACATTGATTCAGATCACATCCTTCTAATAGTCGATGTAAGTAGAAAGCTGAAACAAATAAGGAAAACGGGAAGAGATAGACAGACTTGGGACCTAGAAAAACTGAAAGGAAGGAAAGATGCCTTCTGCACGAAGTTGGAAGATCGCCTTAGAAATTCGGAAAACAAACCGAAGACCGTGGATACAGAATGGGAGGAAGTGAAAGCCAGCATCAAAGATACGTTGAATAAAGAGATTGGGAAACAAGAGAAGAAAATCAGAAGACCATGGATCACTAAGGAAATGCTGGAGAAAATGGATGAGAGAAGAAAATGGAAAAATGTTAAGAGTGAAGAAGGTAGAGCCAACTGTAGACGCATAAACAAGGAGATGAGAAGGGTAACATATAAAGCTAGCAATGACTGCGTGTACAACGCGTAATAGAACGATTCGTCTCTTGTGGAAAGAGAGAGTGAATATAATACAAAGAATAGGAAAAGGAGTGAAGACTGGGAAAGTAAGGAATGCGGCCCGCGGATCGGCAGAGACCTATGCGAGTTTGAGACCCCTGGAGTAGATAGACCCCGGATTTCTTGGAATTATCTATTTTGTCTTTACTGTTGATGAGACAGCTGCCAATGGTGTGGGGGGTGTCGAAGGCAGCTTCGTATTCTTCATTCGGGAGAGGATTGGCCAATTTGTGTGATGGAGCACCAATGAAAGGGAGTTTGCACCATTTGGGAGATATTTTCTCGGTTTGTTTGGGGAGAAGGCCGAGGAATAAATATTTTTTGAATTTTTTGTTGAAGAGTTTGTTTATGAGGTTGTGGTCATAACCATTATTGTGTGCGATTAGTTTAATTGTGCTCAGTTCTTTTTTGAATTTGACTGCAGAGAGTGGAACATTGAATAACCGGTGGAGAAGTGAGTGGAAGATTTCATGTTTATGGGAGATGTGATGTAGGGAGGTAATGTGTATGGCGTGGTCTGTGTAAGAAGGATTCCTATAGATGGCGAGGGCGGGTCTTTGGTTCTCAATAGAAATAGAGAGGTCTAGGAAGTTAAGGGAACCGTTGGTTCCAGTTTCGAGGGTGAAGGAGTTCGAATTGTGTAGGGAATTGTGGAGGGTAAGGAAGGAATTTAATTGGTGGGTGGTTCCTGTCCGTAGGCAAAGAATGTTGTGAAGGTATCGGAAGCAGTAGAAGACATTGGGGAGTAGAGGGTGGTTAGAGTAAAAGAGGTTGGCTTCAAAGCGGTCCATGAAAACGTAAGCTAGTAAAGGGGAGAGGGGGGGAACCCATAGGCAGTCCTTCTGTCTGTTGGTAGAAGATACCATTGAAGAGGAAGTAATTTTGTGCGAGTCACACTTCCATGTTATTGACTATATCGTGTGTGATGAAGGGGTTGTTGCCTGATTTTGATAGAATATTTTTAGCGATGGATATTGCTTCAAGACCAGGAACGCAAGCGAATAAATTTGTCACGTTAAATGACACTAATTTTGCGTTAGAAGAATTTCGCCTTGTCTGCCGTGCTTGCACTTAGAATAGAATCCGCTGTTATTTTATGGAATTTATCCATTTTTGGAGACTAACCAAAAACAACGGATTTTACTTCCCTTAATTATTGAGCAATGTCAACCATTTCCTCGCAGTCTCTGGTCAGTTTAATAAAATGCCTAAGTGCGAGATATCATTAATTTTTGCTCTACCGTTTAGGCTCTAGAGTCAGTAACAGGTAGACGGCATCGCGATAACCACTCAGCTACACCTAAAACGTATATTTCCATAAAAATCTCTAGGTCGAATTTTTTCGCGATAACAATGCTTTCTCAATATACGTCGTACCTATATGAGAAAGTAAAAAATTCAATCCATCTCTCTCCGAATTTCGTCCCTTCTTCATGCCAACTTATCTTTCTGTTATTATGAAACATAAATTGCTTTGCTAAACTTCATCGAAAAGATTGTCGATGTCAATTAAAAGCTTTCCATATCTTTTATTTATTGTTTGCGCTGTTTCTTTCCAACCTCGTGCCAATTGAAAGTACTATTCTTCAAAACTGGTATCCCACAACGATATATATGATAAGCGTCTAACATAAAAAGCGTCAAATTCTTTGATTAACGTTTTAGAAATCGCATTCCCAGATTCGTCGAATTTCGTTGGAAAATTTCAGCCCAGATTGGGATGAAAGATTTATCGTTGCGTTCTTGCGAATTAATTTTTAAATGACGTAGTTCACAAGCTAGGTTTGTTGGGCTAGCGTTAGTTTTCTCTATGTTCAGTATTGCTTTATTAAATAATAATAATTTATTTGTAAGAACATCTTCGAAAATATAAATCACATCCGTGCAGAAAAAAGTTGGTTGCATTTCTAACCATACGTAATAATAAACTTTCTGTGGACTATTTCGAGAAAAAATGCGTATTATATATCATTTGAGGAATAGTATTTTTTACCAATTTAAATAGGGTATAATAGTTAACATTAGTGGATCCTGCATTGTTGCGACGAGGCGACAAGTTTCCTTAGCAACAGTTATTGTTAGTTGATAACAGCCATTTGTAGTGTGCAACGCGGATCAACGTGCTAAAAACAATGGGAAAAAGTGAATATATTTCACGATTCTTCGGGGGAATTTGTAAGACGTAAGTAATTTTCGTTATCGGGGTATAGGAAATAGCGTAAAATAATTGTATTGCGTAAGTCCGATCAGAAGTTCTATCGGCTGACATTTAAGTTTGGGACAAATTACTCTAAAAGTGAGATTAAATAAGTTCTTTACTAATTATCGTTTGCAAGTTTTGTGCCGTTTATCGGTTTCATCGTCCGTGAAGAGGATAAAAGAAGGCCAAATGGTGTGAGTTTGAAAAATGTCGGTTGCCATGAAAACATAAAAAAATTCATATTGGCTTAACTTTTTCCTATTTTTCACGGTATTTAGTATTAGCTGCGCGTGCAAGATTAAAAAAACGGTATATTTCGTATCGAATCGTAAATAATATACCCGGACTTAGTTTAAAATAGGTAATATGCATAACAATATCACAACGTGGTACTGGAAATCAAGTTCAAACGAGGGGAATGGAAATGATGTTGCAGTTATTTGTTTGACAACTTGGAAACGCGCGGAAATACGGCGTGATAAGGTTCGCGTACGTTTTGTTGTTTTTGTTAAAGTGTCAGAGTTTAATCCTCTGCCAAAGAGTATAAAACAGTTTGTAATCCCAAGCAATTTCTTCTCTTATTCTATACAGATTTCCTCCCCTGGACTAAACTCTAATCGTTATAAAAGCAACATGACCAACCAGGTTTGTCGAAAACTGCAAAGAACCGCCAAATCCATTCGACATTTTAAGATAGCCCTGATTAAGTGCACACAGCATATAACAGGTAAGATCAAATGGCAACACTTATTTTCTTAAGAGCTTGCGTCATTAAAAAAATTAAAAGGTGTCGAGTTACATAATAATTTCTTATGCCGCAAATCTAAACGGACGATCGTATTTTCTCCGCCCAGATTTCTGTGTTTTTAATTTGGCATTTAAAAAAAATATCAGCGAGAGTCATCTGGCGTCCCGAGGGGAAAGGTGAGGAAGAGAGGCAGGATGAGGAGAGGGAGGGAGGGAGAGAGAGAGAGAGAGAGACTGGAGTGGACGAATTATCTCGTGCCGCCATCGGCACGTGGTAATGCATGGCAGAAGAGAGAGAGGAAGCGGGAAAGTGGTAGAGGATGGGAAAGGAAAACGAGAGAATTTTGATTAAGGGAGAGAAACGATAGATAGAGGAAAAGAGATGGAAAAAGAGGGGTAAAAGTACAAAAAAATGAAGAAAAAACAGAAAAGGAGAGGAATGTAGGCAAGGTTGTGCTTCCCCTGGCGATGGCAAGAGAAGAAGAAGGAAGCTTTTGCGCGAGTGTTGCGGAAGAATGGAGTATGTGTTGTAGAGTTGATTTTTTTTACAAATTCACTGCGTAATCATGGCTCAAAAGCGTACTGGAAACGAATGAAATAAAGCCTCTTCGCGATCGATTCGATATGACAGAAAAAACCGGTCTGTGGGACAAAGGCATGGAAATCAAATGATGACAAAAGCTAAAAATCTGCTTGAGTTGTGTTTTTTGTTACCCTCGTACGTGAGCATATTTTTCATGAATTTTGTGTTTGCGTACGAACAGGATATTGTTCAATGGAGGTTGAACCGCGGGTAAACTAAACACCTGAATGATCTAAAAACACATAATGCGTTGATATGGAAATGTTTTTTTATTCGGGCGTGTAATATGTCAGAAAAGCTCTTATCTGCAGTGTTAAAATATTTTAGCTCTGATGAAAGTGAATGCGAATGTTTTTCCATTGAGTGGTGTCTAGTCTCAGGTGAATCATAATAACGAGCAACATAGAGTCAATTACTTCATGCGTGTTAGAAATCTCTTCAATTCTTTCGTATAAACAAATTGTACTTTACTTTGCGAGTATACGAGGCTTAACAAAACAATTGGAAAGTTTCTTATTATTAATAAATGTAAACAAAAACCAGTAAATGTCCTTCACAGCGGATGAATTTATTTGAAGTGGCCCAATATGCTCTTCCTTTGGTCCATAGGATGGTCAATGAAACTTTTGAATTCGATAGCTTTAACGGTGTAAAAACGTATAAAGAACATACGTAGACTGTAAAATATTTATAAGATTTGGAAAAATGTTGCCGTATGTGAAACTCTGCTAAAATACAATTAATTATCTCAAAATTTTATTTATTGAAACTAGAAAAGATGCATAAATTGAGAAAAATTGAAATCTGAAATATGTTGATATTCAATTATCACAATTTTGAATAATTTTTCTTTAAAACAGAAGAGCATTTTGCCTAATAGAGGTACCTGTGGTGACATAGGAAGCTCTACCCAAAAGTTCCGGGACTGTAGCCATAAACTACCGTAGGCTTACCTGAGGTTCTAATCGCCGCCATCACCCTCAAAGTAGTCCCCTTGGGAGTTGATACAACGATCCCAGCACCTCTGCCTGTCGTGGAAGCACCTCTGCAGCTGTGATTTTGAAATGCTGTTCAGCACTTCCTGCGATTCTCACTGGATGTCCTCAACCCGGTCAAATCTCCGTCCCTTCATGCAAATTTTCATCTTGGGGAACAGGAAGAAGCCCGCAGGGGGCTAGATCAGGGGAATAGGGGGGATGGGGAACCACTGCCATGTTGTTCTTGGCCAAGAACTGCTGCACAGGCACAGCAGTGGCAAATTCATGAATGGCAAGGAATTATTATACATATATATGTATATGCATATGTAATTAGGTGTTCAGCCAATATTTTCCCATTCCAAGGTGGTCCACCACTCAAAAAATGTTGAGAAAACTGGTCTACAACAACAAACCTGCATGTCAGAGAAAGAGTCAGCATTCTAATTTGAAATTGGTACTTTAGGCTTGAGCTCGGAACATAGTCAGAATTCAGGTCTTACCGGATTTCAGGATGCCAGATGAGGGGTCCACTACTGTATTTGTATAAATAAAAAGCATCTAAAGAACTAAACAGAAGGAATTATTAGATTATTCAGTACAGATACAGGATTTGATGGTAATATTTACTTTTATTTTTAGTTATGCTTCCTAAACCTACTCTTTTCATTAAAGAAGTATATGATTTAATGACAGAATGCTGGAAAGGAGATGAATACTTAAGACCATCATTTAAAGAGATAGATATGTTCCTCAAAAGGAAAAACATAGGTTATCACACCTGAGCAAATAAAATGAAGAAAAAGTTGGAATAGTGGCAGCAGTGGACCAAAAAAATCAACGTATGCTACATCCGATAGTGGATTATTTTAGTAAAACTACAAATGTAAAATGTGAAAATATGTCTTTAAAATAGCAGGTGAAAATTTTAAGAGCATAATTGTTGCGAAAAATTAGAGATAATGGTGCTTTTAAAAGCTTACACAACCACTCAAGTGGTAAAAATAGAATGGACTACCTAATGTGAAAATCGGTGTGTTTGAAATGTCCAATCAATGAGAGTATAAAGATGCACATGTTTAATATTAGCAATTTTGCCACCTGAAGAATTCATCAGATAGCTACAATTCAGAACATTTCTTATTTATTAGCTACAAAAAATAAATTTCTGAAGTAAGTGAAGTACTTTTCCTGAGTAATGTTTTAAAATTTAAGTAAGAGACTTATAGCTTTTTTGATCTAATCATTCACAGTTACTGTTGAATCCTTTTAGTCCTCAGCCTATCAGCGACATAACCACAGTTATTTGAAAAAATCAGATTTTCTTTTATTAACAAACTTTTAAAAAATATTAAAAATGACCAATAGGTACCAGTCAAATCAAGGTTCCATCAGATTTCTCTTCATAGAATATCTTTAAAATGCAAATTGTTACCAATTTTCTTCAAAAACTATTTTTTATTAAACTTCATCTGTAAAAATAAGCCTGTCCATTATACTCATGAATTTGCAATAAAAAAGGAAAAATCATTCTATTGGCTGGAACCAATAGAGTGATGCTAAAGGCTTATCCTTTCTATATAATGCATTGCACAATAAAATGACTGCTGATAAGTTGTTATTATTTTTATCTCTATGAACTTTAAAAAGGAGGAGCTCCATATTTTTCTAGTGGGTGAATAAGTCTTCTGCAAAATAGTTAAATAAAACAAAAATGTATTGAGAAATGATAAGTTGTAGTTTAACTCTTTTGAGATGTTTCAAGCTAGTTAATATTGAGGTACTTAAATGCTAATCTCAAGCCAAATGTGGTTTCCTTTGTTTTGTGATTACTAAATTTGACATTTGTTTGTATTTACAGTTCTATATTAGATTAGTAGTTTTTATAAGTTGTTAAAGTAATTAACAGTTAAAAAGGCTAATGAATTTAATGACTTGTCTTGAGTAACATTAGATGAAAGATTAAAAAAGAAATAGGCACTCTTGATTAATAGAAACATAAAACCTAAGAAATTCATAAAAATATTGCTGATGTGAAGCAGAGCTTTTTCATATTCATAATTAAGAGAACTACTTAAGCGGTTATTTTAAAGGAATAGCACCACCCTTGCGAGACTATATGGGCATAACAATTTTTTTTATTGCAGCGAGTAAGCAAGTCGTAAAATGCTGTAGAAACTGTATTTACGTATACATGTCTTTTATGTTTACTAACTGGCAGTTGTTCACTCATATATATAAATATCTTCATTTGTTTTACTTAGGTAAGCATAACATGATTTTACACATATACCAGAAGCATGTTTTGTAAGTGTGAATTATGTGACTGAAATAAATGGACCATTTGTCAAAAGAAATGTTTTTAGTGAAAGTCTTCTATTACATACAATCCTTTTAATTCTATTGGTTGGCTTTCTGATTGTGGATATGTCCAATATTTTAATTCCATTCTTATCGAATATTTTTAAACATCTAACCCACAGCAATACATATTTTAGCAAATGAAAAATGAACACATACGTAATGAAACAATATAACCGTGCAAAATTGGTATCGATTTACACAAGTAATATGTGACATAAACTTTTTATTTCCCTTTGGGATTTTATTTAAATGCTTCAAGTGTATTTAATTAAATTTGAAGAAAACGTGAATTTTACCATAACATAAATTAATTTTAAGCGTAACTGAGGACACTAACAGACTAAAAGGATGATTCTTAAGATACGTTGATTGTGCCTTTGGCTATCCAGCCATTGATTGATGAAGTGTAGAAAGGACATAGATAATATATTGATACATTTTTGAGAATGACTTGGATCATAGGATTCCATATCATCATGAGGTAATCTTGCATTAATCAAGGAGTTATTCCATGGCAATTTAAAAAGATGAGAAGTTAGGATCCTGTTTGGAAGTTGTAAAGAGAGAGAGAGAGAGAGAAACTCCCAGCACAGGTTCTCTATATGAATGAACCCTATCAAAATAAGGACGTAAAATTCAACTCATACTATCAATTTAATGCTAATAAAAGCACACTGACAATATTCAAGTTCAGTTGACTCCCGTTATACCTGCTTTCATTTTCTACGTTTTTGAGCCTTGTGCCCCTAATAAAACGCGAGGCCCTGTTCAGGGGAATCGATTGCACACGCCTCACACCCATTCTCGAGGAAAATATGTAAGATAATTTGGTGATGTACAAAGTATGCTCTTTACAATAAACTCAGCCTTGCGAGGAACTGTATACTTGCTTACATCCTTTCTCCAGTAGGGAAGTTTCAGGAAGTTATGAGTCACACCCCAAATTAGACTCGAGGCCTCCCTAGGCACAACCCATGGACGTGGTTGAGAAACACTGCTTTAGGTGACCATCATATAGGCCATGGTAATATTTTAGAAACGATTTCACTTTTAAGTAAATATGACAACATTCTAAAAGAACAACTTGGTCAGCGAAAGGCGAAAAGCAATCAGGGCATTTATGGTACTGATTTAGCGCCCAAAAACATTGTGTTATATAGCCCCTCAAGCCCGGATGAGATTTATGAAAACCTACCTTATTCGCCGAATGAGCTTTTTTAAATACAGGTAAAGTTGAGAAAATTTTCAAAAATTCATAACTTTTGATGTTTTATTGTTGTGGTGGTGTAGTGGTTAGCGTGTCGGCTTTCCGTTACAGAGTTCCGGGGTTCAAACCCCGCGAATGGAGGTTTAAAAAAAAAAACATCATCGGTGCCTGACAGTAGGCAGCAGTACTCTCAGTATGGTATAGAGCCGAAAACAAATTATGTTGGCTGGGTATATATCCAATAGAGCTGTAGGCGTGATCGGGACGATTTGAACGGTTACAGTACTGCGATGTGGAAAGCAAGAGGGAAACTACCACATTAAAATTCCCTAGTAATGATTATATGGTTGAACAACATGAGTTCACTCGGGGTAAAATATTCCGGAGGTAAAGTAGTCCCCCAATCGGATCTCCGGGCGGGGACTACCTTGAGGAAAGCATTTGTCGAATGTAACTTACGCTTAAGTACTTGGAATGTAAAAACCATGAGGAAGGCAGGAAAGGTAGTGAAACTGAAAGAAGAAATGAGAAGAAATAGGATTGATATCATAGGGATGAGCGAAGGTAGATGGGTAGGAGAAGGACAGTTCAACTTGGAAGAATTCACGGTAGTATACTCAGGAGGAAATAGTGGGGCTGGGGGAGTAGTTCTGGTACTTAGGAAAGATATGATGAAGAGCGTGACAAAAATAAGAGCAACGAACGATATGTGGATGGCAATAAAGCTAAAAGCAATCCCAGTGGACATGTTGATAATCCAGGTATATATGCCAAGGTCCAGTCATGAAGAAGAAGAAATTGAGGAGATGTATGAACAAATGAACGAGATTTACAAAGAAGATGAAAGAGGAAAGGTAAACTGCATAATAATGGGAGATTGGAACAGCATAGTTGGTGAAGGACAAGAAGAAGATGTCGTCAGTCAATACGGACTTGGGAAAAGAAACCGAGGAGGAGAAAAACTGGTAGAATTCTGTGTTAATACCGACTTAGTAGTGACTAATACATGGTTCAGAAACCATAAAGGAAGGCTGTACACATGGAAAATCCCAGGAGATAGAATGAGATGCCAAATAGATTACCTACATCCTAGTAAAACAAAGATTCAGGAACAGCATAAAAAATGCTAAGACATTACCAGGAGCAGACATTGATTCAGATCACATCCTTCTAATAGTCGATGTAAGTAGAAAGCTGAAACAAATAAGGAAAACGGGAAGAGATAGACAGACTTGGGACCTAGAAAAACTGAAAGGAAGGAAAGATGCCTTCAGCACGAAGTTGGAAGATCGCCTTAGAAATTCGGAAAACAAACCGAAGACCGTGGATACAGAATGGGAGGAAGTGAAAGCCAACATCAAAGATACGTTGAATAAAGAGATTGGGAAACAAGAGAAGAAAATCAGAAGACCATGGATCACTAAGGAAATGCTGGAGAAAATGGATGAGAGAAGAAAATGGAAAAATGTTAAGAGTGAAGAAGGTAGAGCCAACTATAGACGCATAAACAAGGAGATGAGAAGGGTAACATATAAAGCTAGCAATGACTGCGTGTACAACGCGTAATAGAACGATTCGTCTCTTGTGGAAAGAGAGAGTGAATATAATACAAAGAATAGGAAAAGGAGTGAAGACTGCGAAAGTAAGGAATGCGGCCCGCGGATCGGCAGAGACCTATGCGAGTTTGAGACCCCTGGAGTAGATAGACCCCGGATTTCTTGGAATTATCTATTTTGTCTTTACTGTTGATGAGACAGCTGCCAATGGTGTGGGGGGTGTCGAAGGCAGCTTCGTATTCTTCATTCGGGAGAGGATTGGCCAATTTGTGTGATGGAGCACCAATGAAAGGGAGTTTGCACCATTTGGGAGATATTTTCTCGGTTTGTTTGGGGAGAAGGCCGAGGAATAAATATTTTTTGAATTTTTTGTTGAAGAGTTTGTTTATGAGGTTGTGGTCATAACCATTATTGTGTGCGATTAGTTTAATTGTGCTCAGTTCTTTTTTGAATTTGACTGCAGAGAGTGGAACATTGAATAACCGGTGGAGAAGTGAGTGGAAGATTTCATGTTTATGGGAGATGTGATGTAGGGAGGTAATGTGTATGGCGTGGTCTGTGTAAGAAAGATTCCTATAGATGGCGAGGGCGGGTCTTTGGTTCTCAATAGAAATAGAGAGGTCTAGGAAGTTAAGGGAACCGTTGGTTCCAGTTTCGAGGGTGAAGGAGTTCGAATTGTGTAGGGAATTGTGGAGGGTAAGGAAGGAATTTAATTGGTGGGTGGTTCCTGTCCGTAGGCAAGGAATGTTGTGAAGGTATCGGAAGCAGTAGAAGACATTGGGGAGTAGAGGGTGGTTAGAGTAAAAGAGGTTGGCTTCAAAGCGGTCCATGAAAACGTAAGCTAGTAAAGGGGAGAGGGGGGGAACCCATAGGCAGTCCTTCTGTCTGTTGGTAGAAGATACCATTGAAGAGGAAGTAATTTTGTGCGAGTCACACTTCCATGTTATTGACTATATCGTGTGTGATGAAGGGGTTGTTGCCTGATTTTGATAGAATATTTTTAGCGCAGGATATTGCTTCAAGACCAGGAACGCAAGCGAATAAATTTGTCACGTTAAATGACACTAATTTTGCGTTAGAAGAATTTCGCCTTGTCTGCCGTGCTTGCACTTAGAATAGAATCCGCTGTTATTTTATGGAATTTATCCATTTTTGGAGACTAACCAAAAACAACGGATTTTACTTCCCTTAATTATTGAGCAATGTCAACCATTTCTTCGCAGTCTCTGGTCAGTTTAATAAAATGCCTAAGTGCGAGATATCATTAATTTTTGCTCTACCGTTTAGGCTCTAGAGTCAGTAACAGGTAGACGGCATCGCGATAACCACTCAGCTACACCTAAAACGTATATTTCCATAAAAATCTCTAGGTCGAATTTTTTCGCGATAACAATGCTTTCTCAATATACGTCGTACCTATATGAGAAAGTAAAAAATTCAATCCATCTCTCTCCGAATTTCGTCCCTTCTTCATGCCAACTTATCTTTCTGTTATTATGAAACATAAATTGCTTTGCTAAACTTCATCGAAAAGATTGTCGATGTCAATTAAAAGCTTTCCATATCTTTTATTTATTGTTTGCGCTGTTTCTTCCCAACCTCGTGCCAATTGAATGTACTATTCTTCAAAACTGGTATCCCACAACGATATATATGATAAGCGTCTAACATAAAAAGCGTCAAATTCTTTGATTAACGTTTTAGAAATCGCATTCCCAGATTCGTCGAATTTCGTTGGAAAATTTCAGCCCCGATTGGGATGAAAGATTTATCGTTGCGTTCTTGCGAATTAATTTTTAAATGACGTAGTTCACAAGCTAGGTTTGTTGGGCTAGCGTTAGTTTTCTCTATGTTCAGTATTGCTTTATTAAATAATAATAATTTATTTGTAAAAACATCTTCGAAAATATAAATCACATCCGTGCAGAAAAAAGTTGGTTGCATTTCTAACCATACGTAATAATAAACTTTCTGTGGACTATTTCGAGAAAAAATGCGTATTATATATCATTTGAGGAATAGTATTTTTTACCAATTTAAATAGGGTATAATAGTTAACATTAGTGGATCCTGCATTGTTGCGACGAGGCGACAAGTTTCCTTAGCAACAGTTATTGTTAGTTGATAACAGCCATTTGCAGTGTGCAACGTGGATCAACGTGCTAAAAACAATGGGAAAAAGTGAATATATTTCACGATTCTTCGGGGGAATTTGTAAGACGTAAGTAATTTTCGTTATCGGGGTATAGGAAATAGCGTAAAATAATTGTATTGCGTAAGTCCGATCAGAAGTTCTATCGGCTGACATTTAAGTTTGGGACAAATTACTCTAAAAGTGAGATTAAATAAGTTCTTTACTAATTATCGTTTGCAAGTTTTGTGCCGTTTATCGGTTTCATCGTCCGTGAAGAGGATAAAAGAAGGCCAAATGGTGTGAGTTTGAAAAATGTCGGTAGCCATGAAAACATAAAAAAATTCATATTGGCTTATCTTTTTCCTATTTTTCACGGTATTTAGTATTAGCTGCGCGTGCAAGATTAAAAAAACGGTATATTTCGTATCGAATCGTAAATAATAAACCCGGACTTAGTTTAAAATAGGTAATATGCATAACAATATCACAACGTGGTACTGGAAATCAAGTTCAAACGAGGGGAATGGAAATGATGTTGCAGTTATTTGTTTGACAACTTGGAAACGCGCGGAAATACGGCGTGATAAGGTTCGCGTACGTTTTGTTGTGGTAAATAACGCGCCTAATACGACGTACATATTTATAATTATTACTATCTTTGTTTTTTTCGCTGTTATTATTAATGTTAATTTCATTGTTTTATGCCATTTAATTCGTTTTTGTGAATTGGTTAATATTACGTTCCATTCATTGTAAAAACATCGATTAAATACGCAATAAAACTTTGTGTTCGAATTAAAGACAACCCTCGATTTTCAAAGGCAGAAATTTGGAAAGAATCGGTACGGTAATGTAAATGTTGCGTACGAAATTTGCTCATAAACATTAAATATCATATCGTCATTATTATTGGTTTAGCTGAAAAGTTTTAAAAATTCGTATTTAACTATCAGGCAACGAATTCGGTAGAACAGCAACAAATTCAAATTAAAACCATTAATTTTTCACGCGGAAAGCAAATGGAGGAGTGCTTCCGAGTATTAAATCTTGCTATTGCGAAAAGTATGCATGCGCAGCTGTTCTCAACTTATCAACTACGGGACTCCCATGTTTTAAACGTGGGAGGCATGCCTCTGATATAACGGCAAAAAGATTCATTGTAGTGTTAATATTGAGATAAGTAAATTAATGAAGATATACGTGCTTCATTTTGTGGTAAGAATGAGTAAGACAGCACTTCACCCAAGTCGTTTATAAAAATCCGCCTTTTACGAAGAGAGCTGTTACATAGTTTAAGAGGTTTCCCAGCGTGAACAATATATCGTGCCTCATACATTTACTCGATGTTTTTTTCAGGCTAAGGTGTTGCTGCTGCGTCGGTGTAAATATAGAAGAGGGAGAGGTTGAGGCGGGCCGAAGGGTCAGACGTTTAGTGACTAAGAATAGGATAGAGATCCACAGGTATTCCCCCGATGCACAACCAGCACGGGGGATCCTTAGAAAAGGGAGCAGAATGACTCAGGTATGTGGAGAAGATTCCTTCTGTGTGTGTGTATTCCTATATATATATCCAAAATTTTACTCAAACTTTGTATTAACTTAAAAACTCATTGAATTTATAGAGAGAACGAAATGACCGACATAATCAGAAAATTATAAACCTGCATAACTTTAAATACAACCTATTTTAAATTTTCAAAAAATATTATATTTGGGCAGCGTAATGTATCTGCATAACTCCTGGAATAACTGCAATAATTTTTATTCTTGGACCCAAACTGATGGCTTATTAATTCATAATTATATTTGGACATAAGCACAGTCAGATATACTTATTTACAATTAAGACGTAGTATTTCTCCTAACTAGTTTGTTTATCTCTTGATTCCCTAATTTTTGAAGGCCCGGAGGGTTAGGTTTCCGAGGCAGGAGGTAACGAGGAGTGTAAGGTTCTGGAAGCCCGCATCTGAAACGAAGAAGTCGAGCTGTAAGTTAATCCTTTTTTGTTAATTTATTATTCACTATAGATTGTGACATTGGATATGTTAGATGTTAGTGGGAACCAGCCGTACCTTTTAAATAAAGTGAAACTTATACCAAGTAATCTTTCTCATTTCAAACAAAGTGTTTGCGATAATTGATAAAATTAATATCTTAGCTCAAATAGATGTGCACGTTGCAACACATATCGAACTGTTTGTCTGGTTAAAGATATGAAATGTTATGTGTTAGTTAGTTTGCAATTTTATTGTTATTGCATTCATACAAGTATATGAGCAAAGTTATTATATAAAGAAGCCCATGTTTTACTTAACGTTACATAATCTTCATTTCCCCGATTTAACGTTTATTATAGTTGGCCCCTTTTGTGGTGTAAAATGGAGGTTTCTCTGTAGTAAGGTAGTAAAAAATAAACTTTCTGAATTTTCTTGAGTTAATAAATGGCCTTGTCTCCGATGGTATTTATTTCTGGATAGAAGGTGGAGCTCCCAGTTAGAATTAAAATTCCGGCTGTTATGTTATTAAAAAAGTATTGAAAGATTTTATTTCATAATCAAGGCATCCAATGCTACATATTATTCCTTTTAAGCATATAACGGAGGTCATTAATCTTGTTAGGATTTCTCTAAATGGTGAAAAATATGACACCCCTTATTTTCAGTGTGTACAAATCGTGTACACAACTTGTTTGGTGAATGTTTGTTTGCATTAGAATGACTGTGTTTTGATGTTGTTGACAGTGGATTGGATGGAACCGTACGGGATGGGGAGCTTCCAGGTTCAGCAAGTAGAGGAGCCTCATTCGCCCATCACGACTGAGGCTGTATCTCCTGCCTCCTCGTCGTCCCTTGTGGCTGGGTCAGGGACGACCGTTGAAGTGGTTGTGTCACCTTTAGGTAACCCATTCATGATTTGGGAATAGCCGATTGTTGCCACCCAGAAAAATTTCCACTTTTTTGTGATAAAAACTATAAATTTATGCTAATTCCACTCGGATTTGAATTAAGGCTATGGGAAATACAAAGGAGCATTAGAATAAGAGTTTTTTGATGTTGTTGGCAGACTCAGGTGACGAGACCGAGCCCTCGGGGATGGAGAGTAGCAGGCAGCATCTCCAAGTAGAGGAGCCTGTTCCATCTAGCAGAGCTGATGCTGTTTCTCCTCCCCCCTCATCCTCTCTCATGAATTGGTCAGGGATACCTCATGGCCTGATCATAACAGCATGGGATTCCTTTTTTTATTTTCTATACTGGTAGGTATATTCATTGGCTATTTTTTTATTTAACACTATTTTGTTTCTTTATTTCTCCTGGTGGAATTTTGTTTGTAAAAAAAATGGGGATGATATCAATATCGGATTTCTTTAATTAGTTTAGTAGTTTAATATTAAAAGCATTATTGTAAGCCTCAGATTCCCATTAAAAGCTTACCCGTATGAAAGCTACAGCATCCATACCATTTCTATTAGCTAAGATTTAATACGAACGTTTTAAATTCATTTTATCATCTGCTTAAATAGTTCAACATACGAAGGGATATGAAATGCTACATTCTAAGTCAGTCCAGTTTCTAAAGTATTGGTGGTTATATTTTCCGTGCCACATCATTCCATTTTTCAGTATGGTGTCACGTTTCGGACCTGGAATGCCTTAGAACTTGAAAGCGTCATAAGTGATTGTAAAGTGCTGGTGTGTGCGTGTTTGTTATGTGTGTGTGTGTGTGTGAGTGTGTGTGTGTGAGTGTGTGTGTGTGAGTGTGTGTGTGTGAGTGTGTGAACAAAGAAAAGGAGGGTCACTGGTGTGGAATAAATTCCCCTAAACCGGGGTGCATGTGAGTAATTTCCTTTTTTTTAATATTTGTATGCTTATTAGGAGGTTCTTCCTTATATCTTAATCTTTTTCTAAATAATCGTGTTATAGTGGCAACTGAGTCTATCATTATATTAACTATGACAATATATATTTTTGAGATGGTTTGCTATGAATTCCTGTTCATATTTGGAAGGGTGTTACCAACAAAAAAAGGCTGGAGATCACTGATGTGGATGATACATGAAAAAATTGATCAACTAGAGCAAGCAAACTGTCAAGAGTTTAATCCTCTGCCAAAGAGTATAAAACAGTTTGTAATCCCAAGCAATTTCTTCTCTTATTCTATACAGATTTCCTCCCCTGGACTAAACTCTAATCGTTATAAAAGCAACATGACCAACCAGGTTTGTCGAAAACTGCAAAGAACCACCAAATCCATTCGACATTTTAAGATAGCCCTGATTAAGTGCACACAGCATATAACAGGTAAGATCAAATGGCAACACTTATTTTCTTAAGAGCTTGCGTCATTAAAAAAATTAAAAGGTGTCGAGTTACATAATAATTTCTTATGCCGTCAAATCTAAACGGACGATCGTATTTTCTCCGCCCAGATTTCTGTGTTTCTAATTCGGCATTTAAAAAAAATATCAGCGAGAGTCATCTGGCGTCCCGAGGGGAAAGTGAGGAAGAGAGGCAGGATGAGGAGAGGGAGGGAGGGAGAGAGAGAGAGAGAGACTGGAGTGGACGAATTTTCTCCTGCCGCCATCGGCACGTGGTAATGCATGGCAGAAGAGAGAGAGGAAGCGGGAGAGTGGTAGAGGAAGGGAAAGGAAAACGAGAGAATTTTGATTAAGGGAGATAAACGATAGATAGAGGAAAAGAGATGGAAAAAGAGTGGTAAAAGTACAAAAAAATGAAGAAAAAACAGAAAAGGAGAGGAATGTAGGCAAGGTTGTGCTTCCCCTGGCGATGGCAAGAGAAGAAGAAGGAAGCTTTTGCGCGAGTGTTGCGGAAGAATGGAGTATGTGTTGTAGAGTTGATTTTTTTTACAAATTCACTGCGTAATCATGGCTCAAAAGGGTACTGGAAACGAATGAAATAAAGCCTCTTCGCGATCGATTCGATATGACAGAAAAAACCGGTCTGTGGGACAAAGGCATGGAAATCAAATGATGACAAAAGCTAAAAATCTGCTTGAGTTGTTTTTTTATGTTACCCTCGTACGTGAGCATATTTTTTATGCATTTTGTGTTTGCGTACGAACAGGATATTGTTCAATGGAGGTTGAACCGCGGGTAAACTAAACACCTGAATGATCTAAAAACACATAATGCGTTGATATGGAAATGTTTTTTTATTTGGGCGTGTAATATGTCAGAAAAGCTCTCATCTGCAGTGTTAAAATATTTTAGCTCTGATGAAAGTGAATGCGAATGTTTTTCCATTGAGTGGTGTCTAGTCTCAGGTGAATCATAATAACGAGCAACATAGAGTCAATTACTTCATGCGTGTTAGAAATCTCTTCAATTCTTTCGTATAAACAAATTGTACTTTACTTTGCGAGTATACGAGGCTTAGCAAAACAATTGGAAAGTTTCTTATTATTAATAAATGTAAACAAAAACCAGTAAATGTCCTTCACAGCGGATGAATTTATTTGAAGTGGCCCAATATGCTCTTCCTTTGGTCCATAGGATGGTCAATGAAACTTTTGAATTCGATAGCTTTAACGGTGTAAAAACGTATAAAGAACATACGTAGACTGTAAAATATTTATAAGATTTGGAAAAATGTTGCCGTATGTGAAACTCTGCTAAAATACAATTAATTATCTGAAAATTTTATTTATTGAAACTAGAAAAGATGCATAAATTGAGAAAAATTGAAATCTGAAATATGTTGATATTCAAGTATCACAATTTTGAATAATTTTTCTTTAATAATAATAATAATAATAATACAATTTATTTCACCGTTGGCAAATACATTTGCATGGTTTCGTCACAATATTAAATATTTACAAAACAAGACAAGAGGAGAGAAAATATAGATATGCTAGCAAAGAAAATACAATGATCAATAACACAAAGAAAAGCAAAATCATACTCTATCATTGAGGTATTCACAGACACTGTAGTAAGTTTTCTTCAAGAGGAACTTTTTAATTTTTCTTTTGTACACTTTGTAGGACTGAACTGATTTAATATCCGCAGGCAGATTATTATATATTACAGAGGCTGAGTGATGAGGACCTTTTTGAGAAAGAGCATTGTTGTAGTCATTGATGTGAATGTGAGATAGCGAGCGGGTGAAATGGCTATGGTATTCTGCATTTGTAGGAAAAATGTCATGGTTTGATCTAACAAAAGTTGCACAACTAAAAATGTAAAGAGATGGTAGGGTTAAGATATGGAGAGATGAAAACAAGGGTTTACCCTGTGTACGGTAAGGTACTCTACATAAAGCTTTGACAGCTTGTTTCTGTAAGGAAAAGACTTTAATAGCCAGTCTACAATTACCCCAAAATAATATTCCATAGTTTAATAATGAATGCACTTTAGCATAGTACAGAGATAATAGGCTTTCAATAGGAAGTATTGGAGCCAATTTTCTTAGCATAAAGACTCCAGTAGCTACTTTTTTAGCAACTCCATTGATGTGATCTAGCCAGTACAAATTCTCTTTAATATGTAGCCCAAGGAAATTGGTGGATTAAGATCTAGCAATGCTTTTATTGTTCATTTTAAGAAGTGGGCTACTATATGGGATAGCTTTTTTATTGTGAAATAGTAAGTAGGAGGTTTTGTTGATATTTATAACAAGATTGTTTAGATTGCACCATTCCATCATTTGGTTAGCTGATCTGTTAGCAACCTCAACCAGAAGTGGGAGACTATCAGCAGTTACCAGGCAGGATGTGTCATCGGCATATAGGGTCGGAAAACAATCAGTGAATTCTTTGGGAAGGTCATTCATGAAAATTATGAAGAGAAGTGTTCCAAGAATTGATCCTTGAGGAACACCAGTATTAATTTTTAGAGGTGTAGAATTAGCTGTGGTAGAGCCATTTCTAGCTCTTTGAGAATACCTCACAATTTGATAGCGGTTACTTAGAAAGGAAATAACCCAGTTCAGGGAGTTGCCCCTGATGCCCAAATTACAGAGCTTCCCAGAAAGTATTTTATGGTCAATGCTGTCAAAAGCTTTACTGAGGTCATAAAATATACCTAAGGTATGCTGTTTGTTATTGAAAGCTTGGTGTAATCTGTTGATGAGGTTGAAAGCAGCAGTAGATGTTGACTTCTCTTTCCTAAAGCCATGTTGATTAGGAGTTAACAAATTGAAGGAGTCAAGAAAAAGCAGTATGCGATTAAAAAATAATTTTTCAAATATTTTAGAAAAGGCAGATAGAATAGAGATTGGTCTATAGTTTTCTGATTCAGAGGGTGAACCTTTTTTAGGTATTGGAGATACACGAGAAAATTTTAGGTTAGTAGGGAACTGTCCAGTGCTGAAAGATAGGTTGATTATAGTAGATAGAATAGGTGCAGTGATGTGGGAGCTTGTCTTAATAACTGTCATGGGAATATCATCTATACCGCTAGAAAAGGAGCTTTTAAAAGATTTGATGATATCTATTATTTCCGAAGTATCAGTGTAGTGAAGAAAAACAGAATTTGGGAAAACAGAGCTGGTATTCCTGGAGGGGTATTCAGGGGAAGATGCTGCTTTATCATTAGTATTGCAAAATTGATTGTTAAAGTTCATAGCTATATCAGCTGGATTAGAAACTACTATGCCATTGAAGTCTATGAAAGAAGGACTTAAGTTGCTGGATGCAGCATTGGAATTTAGTTTGATAATGTTCCATGACGCTTTAATCATATTATTGGAATTATTTATATAGTTAACATTTGCAGCTTTTCTCTCAGCTGATAAGTGCATTCTGAAGTCCTTTAGAGCACATAAGTATGCCCCACGAAGGTTAGAGTCAACAAATTTATATCGAAAGTATAAGTCCCGAACATACTGAGACCTGGTAATAAGATGAGAAGAGTATAATTTTCTTTTATGCACGTTTACATTATGTTTAATATTTCTGACAGGAAAGGCTGCGTTAAAGCAAAGGGTGAAAGTGTTCATGAAAGAATTCCATTTAGAATCAACACCACTTGCATAGTGAACATCATCCCAAGATTCCTGTGAAATATGGTGAAGAAATATTTTAGTCGAGTAATCGTTAAAGATGCGTTTAGAGATATACATAGGGTTGGGTTGAGAGATAGTTCTATGTAACTTAATGGTTGTTTTTATGCCTAAATGGTCAGAAAGGCCTGTGAAGATGGATTCACAGGTAAAGTTATTAGGAGGTAAATCTGAAATTACATAGTCAATAAGTGATTGACTGTTGGGTGATATTCGGGTGGGCTCGCTATTCACTACCTTCAAACCAAAAGTAGATAGCATATTTATGAGGTCAACCTTTTCAGGGGATTCATTCAGTAAGTTAACATTTATGTCACCAATCAATATCATACCATTGGTAGTTTTCATTGATGCAAATGTAATGGCATCATGTAGGCTCATGAAGAAATCATTTATATTACTGCTGGGAGAACGATATATAGATAACAGAGCATAGCAAGAGGCATCAATGTCAATTAATGCAATAGAACATTCAAAAGTTTTATCAATGCTCTTGTTAAAATTCAGGCACTTCATACTTACTGAGGGTCTGCTATAGATGGCTACACCTCCACACTTAAATTGCTGGCGACAAAAGGATGTTATTAGATTAAAACCATTAATATGGAAGACTGATATTTCATTTGCTCTTAGCCAATGTTCTGAAAGTATTAACACATCAGCCTTTAGTTCCTGAAGTAGGAGTTCAAGGTTAAGGCCCTTATTCCTCAAACACTGAATATTTATGTAAAAGCATTTAAGGGAAATAAAATTAGAGAGAGTACCATCACCTTGGTCGAGTCACATTTTCTTCGGTTTTACGACTCCCGCCTGAAGTCGGGTAAGCATTTTCGCCGGCTCTTCTACCTTTGTTTCTACCTTGTTTTCTCTATTTTTTTCCTCTCTTGCGTCCACATTTACTCGCTGGCTAGGGCTATTCTCAGCGATCCTACGAGGTCTTTTAATATTGAAACGCCTCACTGGCACTCCACTAGGCCATGTTTCGCACTTGAAGAGGTCGTCCACGAGGCTAAAATCGGCACTAATTTTAAATGAGCTGTATGTACCTTTCCCAAGCTGCTCACACTCGAACTCAAAACCTTGGAATTTTCCTTTCAAGTATAGTTCAATATCACTCGCCGTAGCCTCTTTCCGAACCCGGCCAACGTAAATCCAAGCCCGCCGGGGTACACCAATGAACTTCGAGTTCTCAGTTTTTTCTTGGTTTGAACCAAACACCGTGCTAACTCTACGTCTTCTTTTTCTATGGTTTACAAGCGTGAAGCCGTCATTTTCTTGCGCGGTTTCTTCTTGCTCGCTAATGTTGATGTTACCCTGCTCACCGGTTGTCAGCGAAGTGGATTCCACCTCAGTTCCTTTGATAGAGGGTTCCTTCCGCAGGGGTTTCTCATCATCTAAAACTTTCGTCGTATTTTTAGGTGCCTTTTCCGTCTTCTTGCGACGAGTTGACTCAGATACTGCCCCCTTCATTAAGCTTATTTCGTCTTTTAGATTTGAAATTTCGGTGGCCATCTTGAAAATTGATTTGCCTCGGTCCACGCGGCAGAATAAGCACATACAAAGAATAAATGGCGACTCACTGATAGCCTTAAAGCATAAATCACTTAATTCCGTACATTTATGATGATTTGTACGAAAGCAGATACCCCATGTAACCACTTTATCCTGATTATTAAGGGATTTTTCACAGGACTGACAAGCTAATGTTTCCCAACCGGACGCCATCTTTAAAACAGAAGACCATTTTGCCTAATAGAGGTACCTGTGGTGACATAGGAAGCTCTACCCAAAAGTTCCGGGACTGTAGCCATGAACTACCGTAGGCTTACCTGAGGTTCTAATCGCCGCCATCACCCTCGAAGTAGTCCCCTTGGGAATTGATACAACGATCCCAGCACCTCTGCCTGTCGTGGAAGCACCTCTGCAGCTGTGATTTTGAAATGCTGTTCAGCACTTCCTGCGATTCCGCCTGGATGTCCTCAACCCGGTCAAATCTCCGTCCCTTCATACAAATTTTCATCTTGGGGAACAGGAAGAAGCCCGCAGGGGGCTAGGTCAGGGGAATAGGGGGGATGGGGAACCACTGCCATGTTGTTCTTGGCCAAGAACTGCTGCACAGGCACAGCAGTGGCAAATTCATGAATGGCAAGGAATTATTATACATATATATGTATATGCATATGTATATAGGTGTTCAGCCAATATTATCCCATTCCAAAGTGGTCCACCACTCAAAAAATGTTGAAAAAACTGGTCTACAACAACAAACCTGCATGTCAGAGAAAGAGTCAGCATTCTAATTTGAAATTGGTACTTTAGGCTTGAGCTCGGAACATAGTCAGAAATCAGGTCTTACCGGATTTCAGGATGCCAGATGAGGGGTCCACTACTGTATTTGTATAAATAAGAAGCATCTAAAGAACTAAACAGAAGGAATTATTAGATTATTCAGTACAGATACAGGATTTGATGGTAATATTTACTTTTATTTTTAGGTTATGCTTCCTAAACCTACTCTTTGCATTAAAGAAGTATATGATTTAATGACAGAATGCTGGAAAGGAGATGAATACTTAAGACCATCATTTAAAGAGATAGATATGTTCCTCAAAAGGAAAAACATAGGTTATCACACCTGAGCAAATAAAATGAAGAAAAAGTTGGAATAGTGGCAGCAGTGGACCAAAAAAATCAACGTATGCTACATCCGATAGTAAATTATTTTAGTAAAACTACAAATGTAAAATGTGAAAATATGTCTTTAAAATAGCAGGTGAAAATTTTAAGAGCATAATTGTTGCGAAAAATTAGAGATAATGGTGCTTTTAAAAGCTTACACAACCACTCAAGTGGTAAAAATAGAATGGACTACCTAATGTGAAAATCGGTGTGTTTGAAATGTCCATTCAATGAGAGTATAAAGATGCACATGTTTAATATTAGCAATTTTGCCACCTGAAGAATTCATCAGATAGCTACAATTCAGAACATTTCTTATTTATTAGCTACAAAAAATAAATTTCTGAAGTAAGTGAAGTACTTTTCCTGAGTAATGTATTAAAATTTAAGTAAGAGACTTATAGCTTTTTTGATCTAATCATTCACAGTTACTCTTGAATCCTTTTAGTCCTCAGCCTATCAGCGACATAACCACAGTTATTTGAAAAAATCAGATTTTCTTTTATTAACAAACTTTTAAAAAATGTTAAAAATGACCAATAGGTACCAGTCAAATCAAGGTTCCATCAGATTTCTTTTCATAGAATATCTTTAAAATGCAAATTGTTACCAATTTTCTTCAAAAACTATTTTTTATTAAACTTCATCTGTAAAAATAAGCCTGTCCATTATACTCATGAATTTGCAATAAAAAAGGAAAAATCATTCTATTGGCTGGAACCAATAGAGTGATGCTAAAGGCTTATCCTTTCTATATAATGCATTGCACAATAAAATGACTGCTGATAAGTTGTTATTATTTTTATCTCTATGAACTTTAAAAAGGAGGAGCTCCATATTTTTCTAGTGGGGGAATAAGTCTTCTGCAAAATAGTTAAATAAAACAAAAATGTATTGAGAAATGATAAGTTGTAGTTTAACTCTTTAGAGATGTTTCAAGCTAATTAATATTGAGGTACCAAAATGCTAATCTCAAGCCAAATGTGGTTTCCTTTATTTTGTGATTACTAAATTTGACATTTGTTTGTATTTACAGTTCTATATTAGATTAGTAGTTTTCTTAAGTTGTTAAAGTAATTAACAGTTAAAAAGGCTAATGAATTTAATGACTTGTCTTGAGTAACATTAGATGAAAGATTAAAAAAGAAATAGGCACTCTTGATTAATAGAAACATAAAACCTAAGAAATTCATAAAAATATTGCTGATGTGAAGCAGAGCTTTTTCATATTCATAATTAAGAGAACTACTTAAGCGGTTATTTTAAAGGAATAGCACCACCCTTGCGAGACTATATGGGCATAACAATTTTTTTTATTGCAGCGAGTAAGCAAGTCATAAAATGCTGTAGAAACTGTATTTATGTATACATGTCTTTTATGTTTACTAACTGGCAGTTGTTCACTCATATATATATATATATCTTGATTTGTTTTACTTAGGTAAGCATAACATGATTTTACACATATACCAGAAGCATGTTTTGTAAGTGTGAATTATGTGACTGAAATAAATGGACCATTTGTCAAAAGAAATGTTTTTAGTGAAAGTCTTCTATTACATACAATCCTTTTAATTCTATTGGTTGGCTTTCTGATTGTGGATATGTCCAATATTTTAATTCCATTCTTATCGAATATTTTTAAACATCTAACCCACAGCAATACATATTTTAGCAAATGAAAAATGAACACATACGTAATGAAACAATATAACCATGCAAAATTGGTATCGATTTACACAAGTAATATGTGACATAAACTTTTTATTTCCCTTTGGGATTTTATTTAAATGCTTCAAGTGTATTTAATTAAATTTGAAGAAAACGTGAATTTTACCATAACATAAATTAATTTTAAGCATAACTGAGGACACTAACAGACTAAAAGGATGATTCTTAAGATACGTTGATTGTGCCTTTGGCTATCCAGCCATTGATTGATGAAGTGTAGAAAGGACATAGAGAATATATTGATACATTTTTGAGAATGACTTGGATCATAGGATTCCATATCATCATGAGGTAATCTTGCATTAATCAAGGAGTTATTCCATGGCAATTTAAAAAGATGAGAAGTTAGGATCCTGTTTGGAAGTTGTAAAGAGAGAGAGAGAGAGAGAAACTCCCAGCACAGGTTCTCTATATGAGATGAACCCTATCAAAATAAGGACTTAAAATTCAACTCATACTATCAATTTAATGCTAATAAAAGCACACTGACAATATTCAAGTTCAGTTGACTCCCGTTATACCTGCTTTCATTATCTACGTTTTTGAGCCTTGTGCCCCTAATAAAACGCGAGGCCCTGTTCAGGGGAATCGATTGCACACGCCTCACGCCCATTCTCGAGGAAAATATGTAAGATAATTTGGTGATGTACAAAGTATGCTCTTTACAATAAACTCAGCCTTGCGAGGAACTGTATACTTGCTTACATCCTTTCTCCAGTAGGGAAGTTTCAGGAAGTTATGAATCACACCCCAAATTAGACTCGAGGCCTCCCTAGGCACAACCCATGGACGTGGTTGAGAAACACTGCTTTAGGTGACCATCATATAGGCCATGGTAATATTTTAGAAACGATTTCACTTTTAAGTAAATATGACAACATTCTAAAAGAACAACTTGGTCAGCGAAAGGCGAAAAGCAATCAGGGAATTTATGGTACTGATTTAGCGCCCAAAAACATTGTGTTATATAGCCCCTCAAGCCCGGATGAGATTTATGAAAACCTACCTTATTCGCCGAATGAGGTTTTTTAAAATACAGGTAAAGGTGAGAAAATTTTCAAAAATTCATAACTTTTGATGTTTTATTGTTGTGGTGGTGTAGTGGTTAGCGTGTCGGCTTTCCGTTACAGAGTTCCGGGGTTCAAACCCCGCGAATGGAGGTTTAAAAAAAAAAAACATCATCGGTGCCTGACAGTAGGCAGCAGTACTCTCAGTATGGTATAGAGCCGAAAACAAATTATGTTGGCTGGGTCTATATCCAATAGAGCTGTAGGCGTGATCGGGACGATTTGAACGGTTACAGTACTGCGATGTGGAAAGCAAGAGGGAAACTACCACATTAAAATTCCCTAGTAATGATTATATGGTTGAACAACATGAGTTCACTCGGGATAAAATATTCCGGAGGTAAAATAGTCCCCCAATCGGATCTCCGGGCGGGGACTACCTTGAGGAAAGCATTTGTCGAATGTAACTTACGCTTAAGTACTTGGAATGTAAAAACCATGAGGAAGGCAGGAAAGGTAGTGAAACTGAAAGAAGAAATGAGAAGAAATAGGATTGATATCATAGGGATGAGCGAAGGTAGATGGGTAGGAGAAGGACAGTTCAACTCGGAAGAATTCACGGTAGTTTACTCAGGAGGAAATAGTGGGGCTGGGGGAGTAGTTCTGGTACTTAGGAAAGATATGATGAAGAGCGTGACAAAAATAAGAGCAACGAACGATATGTGGATGGCAATAAAGCTAAAAGCAATCCCAGTGGACATGTTGATAATCCAGGTATATATGCCAAGGTCCAGTCATGAAGAAGAAGAAATTGAGGAGATGTATGAACAAATGAACGAGATTTACAAAGAAGATTGAAGAGGAAAGGTAAACTGCATAATAATGGGAGATTGGAACAGCATAGTTGGTGAAGGACAAGAAGAAGATGTCGTCAGTCAATACGGACTTGGGAAAAGAAACCGAGGAGGAGAAAAACTGGTAGAATTCTGTGTTAATACCGACTTAGTAGTGACTAATACATGGTTCAGAAACCATAAAGGAAGGCTGTACACATGGAAAATCCCAGGAGATAGAATGAGATGCCAAATAGATTACCTACATCCTAGTAAAACAAAGATTCAGGAACAGCATAAAAAATGCTAAGACATTACCAGGAGCAGACATTGATTCAGATCACATCCTTCTAATAGTCGATGTAAGTAGAAAGCTGAAACAAATAAGGAAAACGGGAAGAGATAGACAGACTTGGGACCTAGAAAAACTGAAAGGAAGGAAAGATGCCTTCAGCACGAAGTTGGAAGATCGCCTTAGAAATTCGGAAAACAAACCGAAGACCGTGGATACAGAATGGGAGGAAGTGAAAGCCAGCATCAAAGATACGTTGAATAAAGAGATTGGGAAACAAGAGAAGAAAATCAGAAGACCATGGATCACTAAGGAAATGCTGGAGAAAATGGATGAGAGAAAAAAATGGAAAAATGTTAAGAGTGAAGAAGGTAGAGCCAACTGTAGACGCATAAACAAGGAGTTGAGAAGGGTAACAGATAATGCTAGCAATGACTGCGTGTAGAACGCGTAATAGAACGATTCCTCTGTTGTGGAAAGAGAGAGTGAATATAATACAAAGAATAGGAAAAGGAGTGAAGACTGGGAAAGTAAGGAATGCGGCCCGCGGATCGGCAGAGACCTATGCGAGTTTGAGACCCCTGGAGTAGATAGACCCCGGATTTCTTGGAATTATCTATTTTGTCTTTACTGTTGATGAGACAGCTGCCAATGGTGTGGGGGGTGTCGAAGGCAGCTTCGTATTCTTCATTCGGGAGAGGATTGGCCAATTTGTGTGATGGAGCACCAATGAAAGGGAGTTTGCACCATTTGGGAGATATTTTCTCGGTTTGTTTGGGGAGAAGGCCGAGGAATAAATATTTTTTGAATTTTTTGTTGAAGAGTTTGTTTATGAGGTTGTGGTCATAACCATTATTGTGTGCGATTAGTTTAATTGTGCTCAGTTCTTTTTTGAATTTGTCTGCAGAGAGTGGAAGATTTCATGTTTATGGGAGATGTGATGTAGGGAGGTAATGTGTATGGCGTGGTCTGTGTAAGAAGGATTCCTATAGATGGCGAAAGCGGGTCTTTGGTTCTCAATAGGAATAGAGAGTTCTAGGAAGTTAAGGGAACCGTTGGTTCCAGTTTCGAGGGTGAAGGAGTTCGAATTGTGTAGGGAATTGTGGAGGGTAAGGAAGGAATTTAATTGGTGGGTGGTTCCTGTCCGTAGGCAAGGAATGTTGTGAAGGTATCGGAAGCAGTAGAAGACATTGGGGAGTAGAGGGTGGTTAGAGTAAAAGAGGTTGGCTTCAAAGCGGTCCATGAAAACGTAAGCTAGTAAAGGGGAGAGGGGGGGAACCCATAGGCAGTCCTTCTGTCTGTTGGTAGAAGATACCATTGAAGAGGAAGTAATTTTGTGCGAGTCACACTTCCATGTTATTGACTATATCGTGTGTGATGAAGGGGTTGTTGCCTGATTTTGATAGAATATTTTTAGCGATGGATATTGCTTCAAGACCAGGAACGCAAGCGAATAAATTTGTCACGTTAAATGACACTAATTTTGCGTTAGAAGAATTTCGCCTTGTCTGCCGTGATTGCACTTAGAATAGAATCCGCTGTTATTTTATGGAATTTATCCATTTTTGGAGACTAACCAAAAACAACGGATTTTACTTCCCTTAATTATTGAGCAATGTCAACCATTTCTTCGCAGTCTCTGGTCAGTTTAATAAAATGCCTAAGTGCGAGATATCATTAATTTTTGCTCTACCGTTTAGGCTCTAGAGTCAGTAACAGGTAGACGGCATCGCGATAACCACTCAGCTACACCTAAAACGTATATTTCCATAAAAATCTCTAGGTCGAATTTTTTCGCGATAACAATGCTTTCTCAATATACGTCGTACCTATATGAGAAAGTAAAAAATTCAATCCATCTCTCTCCGAATTTCGTCCCTTCTTCATGCCAACTTATCTTTCTGTTATTATGAAACATAAATTGCTTTGCTAAACTTCATCGAAAAGATTGTCGATGTCAATTAAAAGCTTTCCATATCTTTTATTTATTGTTTGCGCTGTTTCTTCCCAACCTCGTGCCAATTGAATGTACTATTCTTCAAAACTGGTATCCCACAACGATATATATGATAAGCGTCTAACATAAAAAGCGTCAAATTCTTTGATTAACGTTTTAGAAATCGCATTCCCAGATTCGTCGAATTTCGTTGGAAAATTTCAGCCCCGATTGGGATGAAAGATTTATCGTTGCGTTCTTGCGAATTAATTTTTAAATGACGTAGTTCACAAGCTAGGTTTGTTGGGCTAGCGTTAGTTTTCTCTATGTTCAGTATTGCTTTATTAAATAATAATAATTTATTTGTAAAAACATCTTCGAAAATATAAATCACATCCGTGCAGAAAAAAGTTGGTTGCATTTCTAACCATACGTAATAATAAACTTTCTGTGGACTATTTCGAGAAAAAATGCGTATTATATATCATTTGAGGAATAGTATTTTTTACCAATTTAAATAGGGTATAATAGTTAACATTAGTGGATCCTGCATTGTTGCGACGAGGCGACAAGTTTCCTTAGCAACAGTTATTGTTAGTTGATAACAGCCATTTGCAGTGTGCAACGCGGATCAACGTGCTAAAAACAATGGGAAAAAGTGAATATATTTCACGATTCTTCGGGGGAATTTGTAAGACGTAAGTAATTTTCGTTATCGGGGTATAGGAAATAGCGTAAAATAATTGTATTGCGTAAGTCCGATCAGAAGTTCTATCGGCTGACATTTAAGTTTGGGACAAATTACTCTAAAAGTGAGATTAAATAAGTTCTTTACTAATTATCGTTTGCAAGTTTTGTGCCGTTTATCGGTTTCATCGTCCGTGAAGAGGATAAAAGAAGGCCAAATGGTGTGAGTTTGAAAAATGTCGGTTGCCGTGAAAACATAAAAAAATTCATATTGGCTTAACTTTTTCCTATTTTTCACGGTATTTAGTATTAGCTGCGCGTGCAAGATTAAAAAAACGGTATATTTCGTATCGAATCGTAAATAATATACCCGGACTTAGTTTAAAATAGGTAATATGCATAACAATATCACAACGTGGTACTGGAAATCAAGTTCAAACGAGGGGAATGGAAATGATGTTGCAGTTATTTGTTTGACAACTTGGAAACGCGCGGAAATACGGCTTGATAAGGTTCGCGTACGTTTTGTTGTTTTTGTTGTGGTAAATAACGCGCCTAATACGACGTACATATTTATAATTATTACTATCTTTGATTTTTTCGCTGTTATTATTAATGTTAATTTCATTGTTTTATGCCATTTAATTCGTTTTTGTGAATTGGTTAATATTACGTTCCATTCATTGTAAAAACTTCGATTAAATACGCAATAAAACTTTGTGTTCGAATTAAAGACAACCCTCGATTTTCAAAGGCAGAAATTTGGAAAGAATCGGTACGGTAATGTAAATGTTGCGTACGAAATTTGCTCATAACATTAAATATCATATCGTCATTATTATTGGTTTAGCTGAAAAGTTTTAAAAATTCGTATTTAACTATCAGGCAACGAATTCGGTAGAACAGCAACAAATTCAAATTAAAACCATTAATTTTTCACGCGGAAAGCAAATGGAGGAGTGCTTCCGAGTATTAAATCTTGCTATTGCGAAAAGTATGCATGTGCAGCTGTTCTCAACTTATCAACTACGGGACTCCCATGTTTTAAACGTGGGAGGCATGCCTCTGATATAACGGCAAAAAGATTCATTGTAGTGTTAATATTGATATAAGTAAATTAATGAAGATATACGTGCTTCATTTTGTGGTAAGAATGAGGAAGACAGCACTTCACCCAAGTCGTTTATAAAAATCCGCTTTTTACGAAGAGAGCTGTTACATAGTTTAAGAGGTTTCCCAGCGTGAACAATATATCGTGCCTCATACATTTACTCGATGTTTTTTTTAGGCTTAGGTGTTGCTGCTGCGTCGGTGTAAATATAGAAGAGGGAGAGGTTGAGGCGGGCCGAAGGGTCAGACGTTTGGTGACTAAGGAGAGGATAGAGATCCACAGGTATTCCCCCGATGCACAACCAGCACGGGGGATCCTTAGAAAGGGGAGCAGAATGACTCAGGTATGTGGAGAAGATTCCTTCTGTGTGTGTGTGTATATATATATATCCAAAATTTTTCTCATACTTTGTATTAACTTAAAAACTCATTGAATTTATAGAGAGAACGAAATGACCGACATAACCAGAAAATTATAAACTTGCATAACTTTAAATTCATCCTATTTTAAATTTTCAAAAAATATTATATTTGGGCAGCGTAATGTATCTGCATAACTCCTGGAATAACTGCAATAATTATTATTCTTGGACCCAAACTGATGGCTTATTAATTCATAATTATATTTGGACATATGCACAGTCAGATATTATACTTATTTACCATTAAGTTGTAGTATTTCTCCTAACTAGTTTGTTTATCTCTTGATTCCCTAATTTTTGAAGGCCCGGAGGGTTAGGTTTCCGAGGCAGGAGGTAACGAGGAGTGTAAGGTTCTGGAAGCCCGCGTCTGAAACGAAGAAGTCGAGCTGTAAGTTAATCCTTTTTTGTTAATTTATTATTCACTATAGATTGTGACATTGGATATGTTAGATGTTAGTGGGAACCAGCCGTACCTTTTAAATAAAGTGAAACTTATACCAAGTAATCTTTCTCATTTTAAACAAAGTGTTTGCGATAATTGATAAAATTAATATCTTAGCTCAAATAGATGTGCACGTTGCAACACATATCGAACTGTTTGTCTGGTTAAAGATATGAAATGTTATGTGTTAGTTAGTTTGCAATTTTATTGTTATTGCATTCATACAAGTATATGAGCAAAGTTATTATATAAAGAAGCCCACGTTTTAATTAATGTTACATAATCTTCATTTCCCCGATTTAACGTTTATTATAGTTGGCCCCTTTTGTGGTGTGAAATGAAGGTTTCTCTGTAGTATGGTAGTAAAAAATAAACTTTCTGAATTTTCTTGAGTTAATAAATGGCCTTGTCTCCGATGGTATTTATTTCTGGATAGAAGGTTGAGCTCCCAGTTAGAATTAAAATTCCGTCTGTTATGTTATTAAAAAAGTATTGAAAGATTTTATTTCATAATGAAGGCATCCAATGCTACATATTATTCCTTTTAAGCATATAACGGAGGTCATTAATCTTGTTAGGATTTCTCTAAATGGTGAAAAATATGACACCCCTTATTTTCAGTGTGTACTAATCGTGTACACAACTTGTTTGGTGAATGTTTGTTTGCATTAGAATAACTGTGTTTTGATGTTGTTGACAGTGGATTGGATGGAACCGTACGGGATGGGGAGCTTCCAGGTTCAGCAAGTAGAAGAGCCTCATTCTCCCATCACGACTGAGGCTGTATCTCCTGCCTCCTCGTCGTCCCTTGTGGCTGGGTCAGGGACGACCGTTGAAGTGGTTGTGTCACCTTTAGGTAACCCATTCATGATTTGGGAATAGCCGATTGTTGCCACCCAGAAAAATTTCCACTTTTTTGTGATAAAAACTATAAATTTATGCTAATTCCACTCGGATTTGAATTAAGGCTATGGGAAATACAAAGGAGCATTAGAATAAGAGTTTTTTGATGTTGTTGGCAGACTCAGGTGACGAGACCGAGCCCTCGGGGATGGAGAGTAGCAGGCAGCATCTCCAAGTAGAGGAGCCTGTTCCACCTAGCAGAGCTGATGCTGTTTCTCCTCCCCCCTCATCCTCTCTCATGATTTGGTCAGGGATACCTCATGGCCTGATCATAACAGCATGGGATTCCTTTTTTTATTTTCTATACTGGTAGGTATATTCATTGGCTATTTTTCTATTTAACACTATTTTGTTTCTTTATTTCTCCTGGTGGAATTTTGTTTGTAAAAAAATGGGGATGATATCAATATCGGATTTCTTTAATTAGTTTAGTAGTTTAATATTAAAAGCATTATTGTAAGCCTCAGATTCCCATTAAAAGCTTACCCGTATGAAAGCTACAGCATCCATACCATTTCTATTAGCTAAGATTTAATACAAACGTTTTAAATTCATTTTATCATCTGCTTAAATAGTTCAACATACGAAGGGATATGAAACGCTACATTCTAAATAGTGCCTAAATGGTGAATTTCCATGAACAGTCAGTCCAGTTTCTAAAGTATTGGTGGTTATATTTTCCGTGCCACATCATTCCATTTTTCAGTGTGGTGTCACGTTTCGGACCTGGAATGCCTTAGAACTTGAAAGCGTCATAAGTGATTGTAAAGTGCTGGTGTGTGCGTGTTTCTTATGTGTGTGTGTGAGTGTGTGTGTGTGAGTGTGTGAACAAAGAAAAGGAGGGTCACTGGTGTGGAATAAATTCCCCTAAACCGGGGTGCATGTGAGTAATTTCCTTTTTTTTAATATTTGTATGCTTATTAGGAGGTTCTTCCTTATATCTTAATCTTTTTCTAAATAATCGTGTTATAGTGGCAACTGAGTCTATCGTTATATTAACTATGACAATATATATTTTTGAGATGGTTTGCTATGAATTCCTGTTTATATTTGGAAGGGTGTTACCAGCAAAAAAAGGCTGGAGATCACTGATGTGGACGATACATGAAAAAATTGAGCAACTAGAGCAAGCAAACTGTCAGAGTTTAATCCTCTGCAAAAGAGTATAAAACAGTTTGTAATCCCAAGCAATTTCTTCTCTTATTCTATACAGATTTCCTCGCCTGGACTCTAATCGTTATAAAAGTAACATGACCAACCAGGTTTGTGGAAAACTGCAAAGAACCGCCAAATCCATTCGACATTTTAAGATAGACCTGATTAAGTGCACACAGCATATAACAGGTAAGATCAAATGGCAACACTTATTTTCTTAAGAGCTTGCGTCATTAAAAAAATTAAAAGGTGTCGAGTTACATAATAATTTCTTATGCCGTCAAATCTGAACGGACGATCGTATTTTCTCCGGCCAGATTTCTTTGTTTTTAATTCGGCATTAAAAAAAAATATCAGCGAGAGTCATCTGGCGTCCCGAGGGGAAAGGTGAGGAAGAGAGGCAGGATGAGGAGAGGGAGGGAGGGAGAGAGAGAGATACTGGAGTGGACGAGTTATCTCGTGCCGCCATCGGCACGTGGAAATGGATGGCAGAAGAGAGAGTAGTGGAAGCGGGAGAGTGGTAGATGAAGGGAAAGGAAAACGAGAGAATTTTGATTAAGGGAGAGAAACGATAGATAGAGGAAAAGAGATGGAAAAAGAGGGGTAAAAGTCCAAAAACATGAAGAAAAAACAGAAAAGGAGAGGAATGTAGGCAAGGTTATGCTTCCCCTGGCGATGGCAAGAGAAGAAGAAGGAAGCTTTTGCGCGAGTGTTGCGGAAGAATGGAGTATGTGTTGGGGAGTTGATTTTTTTTACAAATTCACTGCGTGATCATGGCTCAAAAGCGTACTGGAAAGGAATGAAATAAAGCCTCTTCCCGATCGATTCGATATGACAGAAAAAACCGGTCTGTGGGACAAAGGAATGGAAATCAAATGATGACAAAAGCTAAAAATCTGCTTGAGTTGTTTTTTTTTGTTACCCTCGTACGTGAGCATATTTTTTATGAATTTTGTGTTTGCGTACGAACAGGATATTGTTCAATGGAGGTTGAACCGCGGGTAAACTAAACACCTGAATGATCTAAAAACACATAATGCGTTGATATGGAAATGTTTTTTTATTTGGGCGTGTAATATGTCAGAAAAGCTCTCATCTGCAGTGTTAAAATATTTTAGCTCTGATGAAAGTGAATGCGAATGTTTTTCCATTGAGTGGTGTCTAGTCTCAGGTGAATCATAATAACGAGCAACATAGAGTCAATTACTTCATGCGTGTTAGAAATCTCTTCAATTCTTTCGTATAAACAAATTGTACTTTACTTTGCGAGTATACGAGGCTTAACAAAACAATTGGAAAGTTTCTTATTATAATAAATGTAAACAAAAACCAGTAAATGTCCTTCACAGCGGATGAATTTATTTGAAGTGGCCCAATATGCTCTTCCTTTGGTCCATAGGATGGTCAATGAAACCTTTGAATTCGATAGCTTTAACGGTGTAAAAACGTATAAAGAACATACGTAGACTGTAAAATATTTATAAGATTTGGAAAAATGTTGCTGTATGTGAAACTCTGCTAAAATACAATTAATTATCTCAAAATTTTATTTATTGAAACTAGAAAAGATGCATAAATTGAAAAAAATTGAAATCTGAAATATGTTGATATTCAAGTATCACAATTTTGAATTATTTTTCTTTAAAACAGAAGAGCATTTTGCCTAATAGAGGTATCTGTGTTGGGTGAAATAGGAAGTTCTACCCAAAAGTTCCGGGACTGTAGCCATAAACTACCGTAGGCTTACCTGAGGTTCTAATCGCCGCCATCACCCTCGAAGTAGTCCCCTTGGGAGTTGATACAAGGATCCCAGCACCTCTGCCTGTCGTGGAAGCACCTCTGCAGCTGTGATTTTGAAATGCTGTTCAGCACTTCCTGCGATTCCGCCTGGATGTCCTCAACCCGGTCAAATCTCCGTCCCTTCATACAAATTTTCATCTTGGGGAACAGGAAGAAGCCCGCAGGGGGCTAGGTCAGGGGAATAGGGGGGATGGGGAACCACTGCCATGTTGTTCTTGGCCAAGAACTGCTGCACAGGCACAGCAGTGGCAAATTCATGAATGGCAAGGAATTATTATACATATATATGTATATGCAAATGTATATAGGTGTTCAGGCAATATTTTCCCATTCCAAAGTGGTCCACCACTCAAAAAATGTTGAAAAAGACTGGTCTACAACAACAAATCTGCATGTCAGAGAAAGAGTCAGCATTCCAATTTCAAATTGGTACTTTAGGCTTGAGCTCGGAACATAGTCAGAATTCAGGTCTTACCGGATTTAAGGATGCCAGATGAGGGGTCCACTACTGTATTTGTATAAATAAAAAGCATCTAAAGAACTAAACAGAAGGAATTATTAGATTATTCAGTACAGATACAGGATTTGATGGTAATATTTACTTTTATTTTTAGGTTATGCTTCCTAAACCTACTCTTTGCATTAAAGAAGTATATGATTTAATGACAGAATGCTGGAAAGGAGATGAATACTTAAGACCATCATTTAAAGAGATAGATATGTTCCTCAAAAGGAAAAACATAGGTTATCACACCTGAGCAAATAAAATGAAGAAAAAGTTGGAATAGTGGCAGCAGTGGACCAAAAAAATCAACGTATGCTACATCCGATAGTGGATTATTTTAGTAAAACTACAAATGTAAAATGTGAAAATATGTCTTTAAAATAGCAGGTGAAAATTTTAAGAGCATAATTGTTGCGAAAAATTAGAGATAATGGTGCTTTTAAAAGCTTACACAACCACTCAAGTGGTAAAAATAGAATGGACTACCTAATGTGAAAATCGGTGTGTTGGACATGTACATTCAATGAGAGTATAAAGGTGCACATGTTTAATATTAGCAATTTTGCCACCTGAAGAATTCATCAGATAGCTACAATTCAGAACATTTCTTATTTATTAGCTACAAAAAATAAATTTCTGAAGTAAGTGAAGTACTTTTCCTGAGTAATGTTTTAAAATTTAAGTAAGAGACTTAAAGCTTTTTTGATCTAATCATTCACAGTTACTGTTGAATCCTTTTAGTCCTCAGCCTATCAGCGCATAACCACAGTTATTTGAAAAAATCAGATTTTCTTTTATTAACAAACTTTTAAAAAATGTTAAAAATTGACCAATAGGTACCAGTCAAATCAAGGTTCCATCAGATTTCTTTTCATAGAATATCTTTAAAATGCAAATTGTTACCAATTTTCTTCAAAAACTATTTTTTATTAAACTTCATCTGTCAAAATAAGCCTGTCCATTATACTCATGAATTTGCAATAAAAAAGGAAAAATCATTCTATTGGCTGGAACCAATAGAGTGATGCTAAAGGCTTATCCTTTCTATATAATGCATAGCACAATAAAATGACTGCTGATAAGTTGTTATTATTTTTATCTTTATGAACTTTAAAAAGAAGGAGCTCCATATTTTTCTAGTGGGTGAATAAATCTTCTGCAAAATAGTTAAATAAAACAAAAATGTATTGAGAAATGATAAGTTGTAGTTTAACTCTTTTGAGATGTTTCAAGCTAATTAATATTGAGGTACCAAAATGCTAATCTCAAGCCAAATGTGGTTTCCTTTATTTTGTGATTACTAAATTTGACCCTTGTTTGTATTTACAGTTCTATATTAGATTAGTAGTTTTCTTAAGTTGTTAAAGTAATTAACAGTTAAAAAGGCTAATGAATTTAATGACTTGTCTTGAGTAACATTAGATGAAAGATTAAAAAAGAAATAGGCACTCTTGATTAATAGAAACATAAAACCTAAGAAATTCATAAAAATATTGCTGATGTGAAGCAGAGCTTTTTCATATTCATAATTAAGAGAACTACTTAAGCGGTTATTTTAAAGGAATAGCACCACCCTTGCAAGATTATATGGGCATAACAATTTTTTTTATTGCAGCGAGTAAGCAAGTCATAAAATGCTGTAGAAACTGTATTTATGTACATGTCTTTTATGTTTACTAACTGGCAGTTGTTCACTCATATATATATATATATCTTGATTTGTTTTACTTAGGTAAGCATAACATGATTTTACACATATACCAGAAGCATGTTTTGTAAGTGTGAATTATGTGACTGAAATAAATGGACCATTTGTCAAAAGAAATGTTTTTAGTGAAAGTCTTCTATTACATACAATCCTTTTAATTCTATTGGTTGGCTTTCCGATTGTGGATATGTCCAATATTTTAATTCCATTCTTATCGTATATTTTTAAACATCTAACCCACAGCAATACATATTTTTGCAAATGAAAAATGAACACATACGTAATGAAACAATATAACCATTCAAAATTGGTATCGATTTACACAAGTAATATGTGACATAAACTTTTTATTTCCCTTTGGGATTTTATTTAAATGCTTCAAGTGTATTTAATTAAATTTGAAGAAAACGTGAATTTTACCATAACATAAATTAATTTAAAGCATAACTGAGGACACAAACAGACTAAAAGGATGATTCTTAAGATACGTTGATTGTGCCTTTGGCTATCCAGCCATTGATTGATGAAGTGTAGAAAGGACATAGATAATATATTGATACATTTTTGAGAATGACCTGGATAATAGGATTCCATATCATCATGAGGTAATCTTGCATTAATCAAGGAGTTATTCCATGGCAATTTAAAAAGATGAGAAGTTAGGATCCTGTTTGGAAGTTGTAAAGAGAGAGAGAGACAGAAAGTCCCAGCACAGGTTCTCTACATGAGATGAACCCTATCAAAATAAGGACTTAAAATTCAACTCATACTATCAATGGTATATAGCCGAAAACAAATTATGTTGGCTGGGTCTATATCCAATCGAGCTGTAGGCGTGATCGGGACGATTTGAACGGTTACAGTACTGCGATGTGGAAAGCAAGAGGGAAACTACCACATTAAAATTCCCTAGTAATGATTATATGGTTGAACAACATGAGTTCTCTCGGGGTAAAATATTCCGGAGGTAAAACAGTCCCCCAATCGGATCTCCGGGCGGGGACTACCTTGAGGAAAGCATTTGTCGAAGGTAACTTACGCTTAAGTACTTGGAATGTAAAAACCATGAGGAAGGCAGGAAAGGTAGAGAAACTGAAAGAAGAAATGAGAAGAAATAGGATTGATATCATAGGGATGAGCGAAGGTAGATGGGTAGGAGAAGGACAGTTCGACTCGGAAGAATTCACGGTAGTTTACTCAGGAGGAAATAGTGGGGCTGGGGGAGTAGTTCTGGTACTTAGGAAAGATATGATGAAAAGCGTGACAAAAATAAGAGCAACGAACGATATGTGGATGGCAATAAAGCTAAAAGCAGTCCCAGTGGACATGTTGATAATCCAGGTATATATGCCAAGGTCCAGTCATGAAGAAGAAGAAATTGAGGAGATGTATGAACAAATGAACGAGATTTACGAAGAAGATGGAAGAGGAAAGGTAAACTGCATAATAATGGGAGATTGGAACAGCATAGTTGGTGAAGGACAAGAAGAAGATATTGTCAGTGAATACGGACTTGGGAAAAGAAACCGAGGAGGAGAAAAACTGGTAGAATTCTGTGTTAATACCGACTTAGTAGTGACTAATACATGGTTCAGAAACCATAAAGGAAGGCTGTACACATGGAAAAGCCCAGGAGATAGAATGAGATGCCAAATAGATTACCTACATCCTAGTAAAACAAAGATTCAGGAACAGCATAAAAAATGCTAAGACATTACCAGGAGCAGACATTGATTCAGATCACATCCTTCTAATAGTCGATGTAAGTAGAAAGCTGAAACAAATAAGGAAAACGGGAAGAGATAGACAGACTTGGGACCTAGAAAAACTGAAAGGAAGGAAAGATGCCTTCAGCACGAAGTTGGAAGATCGCCTTAGAAATTCGGAAAACAAACCGAAGACCGTGGATACAGAATGGGAGGAAGTGAAAGCCAGCATCAAAGATACGTTGAATAAAGAGATTGGGAAACAAGAGAAGAAAATCAGAAGACCATGGATCACTAAGGAAATGCTGGAGAAAATGGATGAGAGAAGAAAATGGAAAAATGTTAAGAGTGAAGAAGGTAGAGCCAACTATAGACGCATAAACAAGGAGATGAGAAGGGTAACAGATAAAGCTAGCAATGACTGCGTGTAGAACGCGTAATAGAACGATTCCTCTGTTGTGGAAAGAGAGAGTGAATATAATACAAAGAATAGGAAAAGGAGTGAAGACTGGGAAAGTAAGGAATGCGGCCCGCGGATCGGCAGAGACCTATGCGAGTTTGAGACCCCTGGAGTAGATAGACCCCGGATTTCTTGGAATTATCTATTTTGTCTTTACTGTTGATGAGACAGCTGCCAATGGTGTGGGGGGTGTCGAAGGCAGCTTCGTATTCTTCATTCGGGAGAGGATTGGCAAATTTGTGTGATAGAGCACCAATGAAAGGGAGTTTGCACCATTTGGGAGATGTTTTCTCGGTTTGTTTGGGGAGAAGGCCGAGGAATAAATATATTTTGAATTTTTTGTTGAAGAGTTTGTTTATGAGGTTGTGGTCATAATCATTATTGTGTGCGATTAGTTTAATTGTGCTCAGTTCTTTTTTGAATTTGTCTGCAGAGAGTGGAACATTGAATAACCGGTGGAGAAGTGAGTGGATGATTTCATGTTTATGGGAGATGTGATGTAGGGAGGTAATGTGTATGGCGTGGTCTGTGTAAGAAGGTTTCCTATAGATGGCGAAAGCGGGTCTTTGGTTCTCAATAGAAATGGAGAGGTCTAGGAAGTTAAGGGAACCGTTGGTTCCAGTTTCGAGGGTGAAGGAGTTCGAATTGTGTAGGGAATTGTGGAGGGTAAGGAAGGAATTTAATTGGTGGGTGGTTCCTGTCCGTAGGCAAAGAATGTTGTGAAGGTATCGGAAGCAGTAGAAGACATTGGGGAGTAGAGGGTTGTTAGAGTAAAAGAGGTTGGCTTCAAAGCGGTCCATGAAAACGTAAGCTAGTGAAGGGGAGAGGGGGGTACCCATAGGCATACGTCGTACCTATATGAGAAAGTAAAAAATTCAATCCATCTCTCTCCGAATTTCGTCCCTTCTTCATGCCAACTTATCTTTCTGTTATTATGAAACATAAATTGCTTTGCTAAACTTCTTCGAAAAGATTGTCGATGTCAATTAAAAGCTTTCCATATCTTTTATTTATTGTTTGCGCTGTTTCTTTCCAACCTCGTGCCAATTGAATGTACTATTCTTCAAAACTGGTATCCCACAACGATATATATGATAAGCGTCTAACATAAAAAGCGTCAAATTCTTTGATTAACGTTTTAGAAATCGCATTCCCAGATTCGTCGAATTTCGTTGGAAAATTTCAGCCCCGATTGGGATGAAACGTTTATCGTTGCGTTCTTGCGAATTAATTTTTAAATGACGTAGTTCACAAGCTAGGTTTGTTGGGCTAGCGTTAGTTTTCTCTATGTTCAGTATTGCTTTATTAAATAATAATAATTTATTTGTAAAAACATCATCGAAAATATAAATCACATCCGTGCAGAAAAAAGTTGGTTGCATTTCTAACCATACGTAATAATAAACTTTCTGTGGACTATTTCGAGAAAAAATGCGTATTATATATCATTTGAGGAATAGTATTTTTTACCAATTTAAATAGGGTATAATAGTTAACATTAGTGGATCCTGCATTGTTGCGACGAGGCGACAAGTTTCCTTAGCAACAGTTATTGTTAGTTGATAACAGCCATTTGCAGTGTGCGACGCGGATCAACGTGCTAAAAACAATGGGAAAAAGTGAATATATTTCACGATTCTTCGGGGGAATTTGTAAGACTTAAGTAATTTTCGTTATCGGGGTATAGGAAAAAGCGTAAAATAATTGTATTGCGTAAGTCCGATCAGAAGTTCCATCGGCTGACATTTAAGTTTGGGACAAATTACTCTAAAAGTGAGATTAAATAAGTTCTTTACTAATTATCGTTTGCAAGTTTTGTGCCGTTTATCGGTTTCATCGTCCGTGAAGAGGATAAAAGAAGGCCAAATGGTGTGAGTTTGAAAAATGTCGGTTGCCGTGAAAACATAAAAAAATTCACATTGGCGTAACTTTTTCCTATTTTTCACGATATTTAGTATTAGCTGCGCGTGCAAGATTAAAAAAACGGTATATTTCGTATCGAATCGTAAATAATATACCCGGACTTAGTTTAAAATAGGTAATATGCATAACAATATCACAACGTGGTACTGGAAATCAAGTTCAAACGAGGGGAATGGAAATGATGTTGCAGTTATTTGTTTGACAACTTGGAAACGCGCGGAAATACGGCGTGATAAGGTTCGCGTACGTTGTTCTTTTTTTGTTGTGGTAAATAACGCGCCTAATACGACGTACATATTTATAATTATTACTATCTTTGTTTTTTCGCTGTTATTATTAATGTTAATTTCATTGTTTTATGCCATTTAATTCGTTTTTGTGAATTGGTTAATATTACGTTCCATTCATTGTAAAAACTTCGATTAAATACGCAATAAAACTTTGTGTTCGAATTAAAGACAACCCTCGATTTTCAAAGGCAGAAATTTGGAAAAAATCGGTACGGTAATGTAAATGTTGCGTACGAAATTTGCTCATAACATTAAACATCATATCGTCATTATTATTGGTTTAGCTGAAAAGTTTTAAAAATTCGTATTTAACTATCAGGCAACGAATTCGGTAGAACAGCAACAAATTCAAATTAAAACCATTAATTTTTCACGCGGAAAGCAAATGGAGGAGTGCTTCCGAGTATTAAATCTTGTTATTGCGAAAAGTATGCATGCACAGCTGTTCTCAACTTATCAACTACGGGACTCCCATGTTTTAAACGTGGGAGGCATGCCTCTGATATAACGGCAAAAAGATTCATTGTAGTGTTAATATTGAGATAAGTAAATTAATGAAGATATACGTGCTTCATTTTGTGGTAAGAATGAGTAAGACAGCACTTCACCCAAGTCGTTTATAAAAATCCGCCTTTTACGAAGAGAGCTGTTACATAGTTTAAGAGGTTTCCCAGCGTGAACAATATATCGTGCCTCATACATTTACTCAATGTTTTTTTCAGGCTAAGGTGTTGCTGCTGCGTCGGCATCAATATAGAAGAGGGAGAGCTTGAGGCGGGCCGAAGGGTCAGACGTTTAGTGAATAAGGATAGGATAGAGAACCACAGGTATTCCCCCGATGCACAACCTGCCCGGGGAATCCTTAAAAAGGGGAGCAGAATGACTCAGGTAAGTGGAGAAGATTCCTTCTGTGTGTGTGTATACCTATATATATATATGTATATATATATATATCCAAAATTTTACTCAAACTTTGTATTAACTTAAAAACTCATTGAATTTATAGAGAGAACGAAATGACCGACATAATCAGAAAATTATAAACCTGCATAACTTTAAATACAACCTATTTTAAATTTTCAAAAAATATTATATTTGGGCAGCGTAATGTATCTGCATAACTCCTGGAATAACTGCAATAATTTTTATTCTTGGACCCAAACTGATGGCTTATTAATTCATAATTATATTTGGACATATGCACAGTCAGATATTATACTTATTTACCATTAAGTTGTAGTATTTCTCCTAACTAGTTTGTTTATCTCTTGATTCCCTAATTTTTGAAGGCCCGGAGGGTTAGGTTTCCGAGGCAGGAGGTAACGAGGAGTGTAAGGTTCTGGAAGCCCGCGTCTGAAACGAAGAAGTCGAGCTGTAAGTTAATCCTTTTTTGTTAATTTATTATTCACTATAGATTGTGACATTGGATATGTTAGATGTTAGTGGGAACCAGCCGTACCTTTTAAATAAAGTGAAACTTATACCAAGTAATCTTTCTCATTTTAAACAAAGTGTTTGCGATAATTGATAAAATTAATATCTTAGCTCAAATAGATGTGCACGTTGCAACACATATCGAACTGTTTGTCTGGTTAAAGATATGAAATGTTATGTGTTAGTTAGTTTGCAATTTTATTGTTATTGCATTCATACAAGTATATGAGCAAAGTTATTATATAAAGAAGCCCACGTTTTAATTAATGTTACATAATCTTCATTTCCCCGATTTAACGTTTATTATAGTTGGCCCCTTTTGTGGTGTGAAATGGAGGTTTCTCTGTAGTATGGTAGTAAAAAATAAACTTTCTGAATTTTCTTGAGTTAATAAATGGCCTTGTCTCCGATGGTATTTATTTCTGGATAGAAGGTTGAGCTCCCAGTTAGAATTAAAATTCCGTCTGTTATGTTATTAAAAAAGTATTGAAAGATTTTATTTCATAATGAAGGCATCCAATGCTACATATTATTCCTTTTAAGCATATAACGGAGGTCATTAATCTTGTTAGGATTTCTCTAAATGGTGAAAAATATGACACCCCTTATTTTCAGTGTGTACTAATCGTGTACACAACTTGTTTGGTGAATGTTTGTTTGCATTAGAATAACTGTGTTTTGATGTTGTTGACAGTGGATTGGATGGAACCGTACGGGATGGGGAGCTTCCAGGTTCAGCAAGTAGAGGAGCCTCATTCGCCCATCACGACTGAGGCTGTATCTCCTGCCTCCTCGTCGTCCCTTGTGGCTGGGTCAGGGACGACCGTTGAAGTGGTTGTGTCACCTTTAGGTAACCCATTCATGATTTGGGAATAGCCGATTGTTGCCACCCAGAAAAATTTCCACTTTTTTGTGATAAAAACTATAAATTTATGCTAATTCCACTCGGATTTGAATTAAGGCTATGGGAAATACAAAGGAGCATTAGAATAAGAGTTTTTTGATGTTGTTGGCAGACTCAGGTGACGAGACCGAGCCCACGGGGATGGAGAGTAGCAGGCAGCATCTCCAAGTAGAGGAGCCGGTTCCATCTAGCGGAGCTGATGCTGTTTCTCCTCCCCCCTCATCCTCTCTCATGATTTGGTCAGGGATACCTCATGGCCTGATTATAACAGCATGGGATTCCTTTTTTTATTTTCTATACTGGTAGGTATATTCATTGGCTATTTTTTTATTTAACACTATTTTGTTTCTTTATTTCTCCTGGTGGAATTTTGTTTGTAAAAAAATAGGGATGATATCAATATCGGATTTCTTTAATTAGTTTAGTAGTTTAATATTAAAAGCATTATTGTAAGCCTCAGATTCCCATTAAAAGCTTACCCGTATGAAAGCTACAGCATCCATACCATTTCTATTAGCTAAGATTTAATACAAACGTTTTAAATTCATTTTATCATCTGCTTAAATAGTTCAACATACGAAGGGATATGAAACGCTACATTCTAAATAGTGCCTAAATGGTGAATTTCCATGAGCAGTCAGTCCAGTTTCTAAAGTATTGGTGGTTATATTTTCCGTGCCACATCATTCCATTTTTCAGTGTGGTGTCACGTTTCGGACCTGGAATGCCTTAGAACTTGAAAGCGTCATAAGTGATTGTAAAGTGCTGGTGTGTGCGTGTTTGTTTTGTGTGTGTGAGTGTGTGTGTGTGTGTGTGTGAATGTGTGAACAAAGAAAAGGAGGGTCACTGGTGTGGAATAAATTCCCCTAAACCGGGGTGCATGTGAGTAATTTCCTTTTTTTTAATATTTGTATGATTATTAGGAGGTTCTTCCTTATATCTTAATCTTTTTCTAAATAATCGTGTTATAGTGGCAACTGAGTCTATCCTTATATTAACTATGACAATATATATTTTTGAGATGGTTTTCTATGAAATCCTGTTTATATTTGGAAGGGTGTTACCAGCAAAAAAGGCTGGAGATCACTGATGTGGACGATACGTGAAAAAATTGATCAACTAGAGCAGTGGTCTTCAACCTTTTTTGAGTCACCGCCCACTTTTACCATATGTTGTCCTTTGAAATAAGTTCACCGCCCACCCAGTGGCGTAGTGAGGGTTTCTGGCGCCCGGGGCAAAGAATAATTTTGCGCCCCCAGTAACAAAGCGATTTACGGAGGTAAGGTAACCCTAATACTAGTGGGATTGTCGTTAGATGAGATTACCGAATACGGTCTCAGTGGTAATAACAGTGTTTAAAAATTTATGATTTTATATATTTGATAAAATTAAACTTAAATGCTTCACTGCTTCTGCGAGACTCCGACCACCCTCATTGGCCTTTCGATTTTACCGCAGCCTGGATACATTGTCGCTAGTATAGTATGATATGATACTATAGTTAACGACAAATGAACTGTAATAGTTGTATATAAAATTGTTGTACAGATTATGTGCTTTTTTATAGAATTTTATTTTTCAGTGTAAAAATTAGAATAGCATTTGGTAAGTACTTTAACGCCCACCAAAAATCCAAAAACGCCCACTGGTGGGCGCTATCGCCCACCTTGAAGACCACTGAACTAGAGCAAGCAAAGTGTCAGAGTTTAATCCTCTGCCAAAGAGTATAAAACAGTTTGTAATCCCAAGCAATTTCTTCTCTTATTCTATACAGATTTCCTCCCCTTGACTAAACTCTAATCGTTTTAAAAGCAACATGACCAACCAGGTTTGTCGAAAACTGCAAAGAACCACCAAATCCATTCGACATTTTAAGATAGCCCTGATTAAGTGCACACAGCATATAACAGGTAAGATCAAATGGCAACACTTATTTTCTTAAGAGCTTGCGTCATTAAAAAAATTAAAAGGTGTCGAGTTACATAATAATTTCTTATGCCGTCAAATCTAAACGGACGATCGTATTTTCTCCGCCCAGATTTCTGTGTTTTTAATTCGGCATTTAAAAAAAATATCAGCGAGAGTCATCTGGCGTCCCGAGGGGAAAGGTGAGGAAGAGAGGCAGGATGAGGAGAGGGAGGGAGGGAGAGAGAGAGATAGAGACTGGAGTGGACGAATTATCTCGTGCCGCCATCGGCACGTGGTTTAGCATGGCAGAAGAGAGAGAGGAAGCGGGAGAGTGGTAGAGGAAGGGAATGGAAAACGAGAGAATTTTGATTAAGGGAGAGAAACGATAGATAGAGGAAAAGAGATGGAAAAAGAGGGGTAAAAGTACAAAAAAATGAAGAAAAAACAGAAAAGGAGAGGAATGTAGGCAAGGTTGTGCTTCCCCTGGCGATGGCAAGAGAAGAAGAAGGAAGCTTTTGCGCGAGTGTTGCGGAAGAATGGAGTATGTGTTGTAGAGTTGATTTTTTTTACAAATTCACTGCGTAATCATGGCTCAAAAGCGTACTGGAAACGAATGAAATAAAGCCTCTTCGCGATCGATTCGATATGACAGAAAAAACCGGTCTGTCGGACAAAGGCATGGAAATCAAATGATGACAAAAGCTAAAAATCTGCTTGAGTTGTTTTTTTTTTGTTACCCTGTACGTGAGCATATTTTTTATGCATTTTGTGTTTGCGTACGAACAGGATATTGTTCAATGGAGGTTGAACCGCGGGTAAACTAAACACCTGAATGATCTAAAAACACATAATGCGTTGATATGGAAATGGTTTTTTATTCGGGCGTGTAATATGTCAGAAAAGCTCTCATCTGCAGTGTTAAAATATTTTAGCTCTGATGAAAGTGAATGCGAATGTTTTTCCATTGAGTGGTGTCTAGTCTCAGGTGAATCATAATAACGAGCAACATAGAGTCAATTACTTCATGCGTGTTAGAAATCTCTTCAATTCTTTCGTATAAACAAATTGTACTTTACTTTGCGAGTATACGAGGCTTAGCAAAAGAATTGGAAAGTTTCTTATTATTAATAAATGTAAACAAAAACCAGTAAATGTCCTTCACAGCGGATGAATTTATTTGAAGTGGCCCAATATGCTCTTCCTTTGGTCCATAGGATGGTCAATGAAACTTTTGAATTCGATAGCTTTAACGGTGTAAAAACGTATAAAGAACATACGTACACTGTAAAATATTTATAAGATTTGGAAAAATGTTGCCGTATGTGAAACTCTGCTAAAATACAATTAATTATCTCAAAATTTTTTTATTGAAACTAGAAAAGATGTATAAATTGAGAAAAATTGAAATCTGAAATATGTTGATATTCAAGTATCACAATTTTGAATAATTTTTCTTTAAAACAGAAGAGCATTTTGCCTAATAGAGGTACCTGTGGTGACATAGGAAGCTCTACCCAAAAGTTCCGGGACTGTAGCCATGAACTACCGTACGCTTACCTGAGATTCTAATCGCCGCCATCACCCTCGAAGTAGTCCCCTTGGGAGTTGATAGAACGTTCCCAGCACCTCTGCCTGTCGTGGAAGCACCTCTGCAGCTGTGATTTTGAAATGTTGTTCAGCACTTCCTGCGATTCCCACTGGATGTCCTCAACCCGGTCAAATCTCCGTCCCTTCATACAAATTTTCATCTTGGGGAACAGGAAGAAGCCCGCAGGGGGCTAGGTCAGGGGAATAGGGGGGATGGGGAACCACTGCCATGTTGTTCTTGGCCAAGAACTGCTGCACAGGCACAGCAGTGGCAAATTCATGAATGGCAAGGAATTATTATACATATATATGTATATGCATATGTATATAGGTGTTCAGCCAATATTTTCCCATTCCAAAGTGGTCCACCACTCAAAAAATGTTGAAAAAACTGGTCTACAACAACAAACCTGCATGTCAGAGAAAGAGTCAGCATTCTAATTTGAAATTGGTACTTTAGGCTTGAGCTCGGAACATAGTCAGAATTCAGGTCTTACCGGATTTAAGGATGCCAGATGAGGGGTCCACTACTGTATTTGTATAAATAAAAAGCATCTAAAGAACTAAACAGAAGGAATTATTAGATTATTCAGTACAGATACAGGATTTGATGGTACTATTTACTTTTATTTTTAGGTTATGCTTCCTAAACCTACTCTTTGCATTAAAGAAGTATATGATTTAATGACAGAATGCTGGAAAGGAGATGAATACTTAAGACCATCATTTAAAGAGATAGATATGTTCCTCAAAAGGAAAAATATAGGTTATCACACCTGAGCAAATAAAATGAAGAAAAAGTTGGAATAGTGGCAGCAGTGGACCAAAAAAATCAACGTATGCTACATCCGATAGTGGATTATTTTAGTAAAACTACAAATGTAAAATGTGAAAATATGTCTTTAAAATAGCAGGTGAAAATTTTAAGAGCATAATTGTTGCGAAAAATTAGAGATAATGGTGCTTTTAAAAGCTTACACAACCACTCAAGTGGTAAAAATAGAATGGACTACCTAATGTGAAAATCGGTGTGTTGGACATGTACATTCAATGAGAGTATTAAGGGTCACATGTTTAATATTAGCAATTTTGCCACCTGAAGAATTCATCAGATAGCTACAATTCAGAACATTTCTTATTTATTAGCTACAAAAAATAAATTTCTGAAGTAAGTGAAGTACAGTCATTTCCAAAAGTCAAGCGACACGGCTTGGTCACTCACACATAGGCCGGAGCTGAAAGTTCCGAGTATGTTGGTATCCATTGCTTGAGGGGAAGCAGGAGAGGGGAATGATAGGGAGGGGTGGAAGAATGAGGAGGTGGGTTTCGAAGCCTGGGTAGGCTTGCAGGGAGAAACGAATGGAATCAGAGCCGGTGAGACAAACGCCATTCAACAGTGCGAGAGCATCCAATCCAACTCGGAAAAAAGGACTGTCTGAGAGGTTGCCTTCGCATGCCAAGGGTAACAAGAAAACCTCCGAGAGAAGGAGGCGTGTTAACGGTTCGAAGAGAGGGGAACATGAATAATATTCCGCGTCTAGAAAGCACTTGCGGAAAAGATGCAATATGTTCATCTTTGTGAGCGTTATTAATGCGAAATGCTAGGCTGCACTTCACTTCGGAAAGCGTAAAAAATCATCAATGGGTCAAGGGCAAAAATTATATAATACTCCATAAATTAGGACTAAAAAAATGAGAGATGTTGATTTATTGGAGATCCTGAAAGAGCATCTTCTGCCTATGTCAGAAAGATAGTGCCAGATGGGGAAGACGTGGTAGTAATACAAGATAATTAATTCATCGTTAGATACGACCGGTGTAACTCGACAATTTTTTTGACCAGAACTGGATTATCAATGTTCTGCCCTGGTCAGCTCGCTTGCCGGATATGAATCCCATTGAGAACTTATGGGGTATAATGGTGAATGAGTGGACGGAAGGAAAGTTGAGGAGGGCAGCCGCTCTTGAAGAGAATGTTATGGAACTCTGGGGCTCAATCGGACGACGGCCACAAATATGTGAAAATTTAGTACGGTTCATTAACCGTCGAATGCAAGGAGTGATCGACTCAGGCTGAGACTTCACTAAATACTAAAATAAAACACTAAATAATCTTTCGTTTTCATTGCCTATTAAATGCTGCTAAAATAAAATTTTTATTCGAAAATTTAAATAAAGTCAATATAAAATGTATCCAATATCTGTGAGAAAAATGCTACATGTGATAAATTGCCATTTATTAGAGTTTTGGTAAAACTGATTGGATAAAGGATGTAAATATTTCCTAATGTTCTCCCGAAAAAGCAATTTTCGTGCTGACAATTTCTTGACGCTTGAGTGATACAGTACGGTGGAATAAAAATTTTATTCCGGCGAGCGAGCTGGCCAGGGCAGAACTTTGATATTCCAGTTCTGGTCAAAAAAATTGTCGAGTTACACCGGCCGTAACTAACGACGAATTATCTTGTATTACTACCACGTCTTCACCGTCTGGCACTATCAGTCAGACATAAGGCAGAAGATGCTCATTCAGGATCTCCACTAAATCAACAGCTCTCATTTTTGTTATCCTAATTTATGGAGTATTATATAATTTTTGCCCTTGACCCATTGATGATTTTTTACGCTGTCCGAAGTGAAGTGCAGCCTAGCATTTCGCATTAATAACGCTCACAACGATGAAAATATTGCATCTTTTCCGAAAGTGCTTTCTAGCCGCGGCATATTCATTTGTTTCCCTATCCCGTTGTAAGACATCATTGCGGACTTCGAACCATTTACACGCCTCCTTCTCTCTGAGGTTTTCTTGTGACCCTTGGCATGCGAAGGAAACCTCTGAGAGGGTCCATTTTCCGAGTTGGATTTGATGCCCTCGCACCGTTGAATGGGCTTTGTCTCATAGGCTCTGATTCCGTTCGTTTCTTCCAGCACGCCAACCCAGGCTTCGAAACTCACCTCCTCACTCTTTCCTCCCCTCCCTATCATTCCCCTCTCCTGCTACCCCTCAAGCAATGGATACCAACATACTCGGAACTTTCAGCTCCGGACTGTGTGTGGCGTGACCGAGCCATGTCGCTTGACTTTTGGAAATGAGTGTACTTTTCCTGAGTAATGTTTTAAAATTTAAGTAAGAGACTTAAAGCTTTTTTGATCTAATCATTCACAGTTACTCTTGAATCCTTTTAGTCCTCAGCCTATCAGCGCATAACCACAGTTATTTGAAAAAATCAGATTTTCTTTTATTAACAAACTTTTAAAAAATGTTAAAAATTGACCAATAGGTACCAGTCAAATCAAGGTTCCATCAGATTTCTTTTCATAGAATATCTTTAAAATGCAAATTGTTACCAATTTTCTTCAAAAACTATTTTTTATTAAACTTCATCTCTCAAAATAAGCCTGTCCATTATACTCATGAATTTGCAATAAAAAAGGAAAAATCATTCTATTGGCTGGAACCAATAGAGTGATGCTAAAGGCTTATCCTTTCTATATAATGCATAGCACAATAAAATGACTGCTGATAAGTTGTTATTATTTTTATCTTTATGAACTTTAAAAAGAAGGAGCTCCATATTTTTCTAGTGGGTGAATAAATCTTCTGCAAAATAGTTAAATAAAACAAAAATGTATTGAGAAATGATAAGTTGTAGTTTAACTCTTTTGAGATGTTTCAAGCTAATTAATATTGAGGTACCAAAATGCTAATCTCAAGTCAAATGTGGTTTCCTTTATTTTGTGATTACTAAATTTGACCCTTGTTTGTATTTACAGTTCTATATTAGATTAGTAGTTTTCTTAAGTTGTTAAAGTAATTAACAGTTAAAAAGGCTAATGAATTTAATGACTTGTCTTGAGTAACATTAGATGAAAGATTAAAAAAGAAATAGGGACTCTTGATTAATAGAAACCTAAGAAATTCATAAAAATATTGCTGATGTGAAGCAGAGCTTTTTCATATTCATAATTAAGAGAACTACTTAAGCGGTTATTTTAAAGGAATAGCACCACCCTTGCAAGATTATATGGGCATAACAATTTTTTTTATTGCAGCGAGTAAGCAAGTCATAAAATGCTGTAGAAACTGTATTTATGTACATGTCTTTTATGTTTACTAACTGGCAGTTGTTCACTCATATATATATACCGTATTCACCTGAATCTAAGACGACCTTTTTTTCCAAATTTTCAGCTGTAAATATCAAGAGTCGTCTTACATTCGAATACGAAGTATATTTAAGCATTTAATCAATGGTTTTTACAACAAATGGTATATTAGAGTAAACAATTCACAACAGCAAATTCAAGTACGTACATAAAGAAGTGAAATAAACAAATAGTAATAACAATAAGAAAAACATGACGGGAATAATAATTATTTAGACTAATAATCATCGTCGACGATCATAACACAGACGACGTTCTTTCATCTTGCACGTAATGCCAACCGCAATGTCAAAACAAATGAGAGCGGAAATGATTGGGATTCCCCTTTCAAACGACGCACCGCGATTCTCTAAGTGTGACAGTAATTTTGAGTTGTGCATTCTTGATTTAAATGCACAACCCTTAAGTTAAAATGACAGATCATGTTGAAGTACGTGGCACGAGTGCAAAGGGAAAGTTAACAAAGGAATTAGACGGAGCTAAGATACAAATTTTAAGCTGATCGTGATAAATTATGCCGAAAAAACTAATAACTGTGATGCGAGTAGAAAGTTCGGTGTATCTGAGGCAAATGTGCGTCGATGGAAACTCTCAAAACAGGAACTAGAAAAAGCCAAAGCCACAAGGAAGTCGCTCAGTGGTCCAAAATTAGGCCGATTTCATGGCATTGAAGAAGAAGTAGTCAAGTTTGTGCGCACCATGAGGAAGATCGGTATGCCTGTTTCGACTGAAAGTATTATACTTAAAGCTAATGAAATTACTAGAGGACTTAATATATCATTGTAAGAATTCAAGGCCAGCAGAAGTTGGTGCGTGAGAATGATGCGGCGAAATAATTTTTCTTTACGGCGACGAACTTCGTCAGAAATTGTCAGAAGACTATGTTGAAAAACTTCTCGCGTACCAGAAATACGTAATTGGACTTAGAAAAACCAATAATTACCTTTTGAGCCAAATAGGAAATGCCGATGAAACTCCGGTTTTCTTCTACATGCCATCTAATTATACTGTGAATGAAAAAGATGCGAAATCCGACCTAATTAAAACTACAGGCAACGAAAAAATGCGAGTCACGGTAATGTTGGCGGTTTTAGCAGATGGGACTAAATTACCACCATATGTGATTCTGAAGCGGAAAACAATGCCTAAGAAACATTTGCCAAGTGGAATAATAGGTGTCAAGAAAAGGGGTGGATGACTAAAGAACTAATGAGAGATTGGTTACATGTGGTGTGGAATAGACGGCCAGGAGCTTTACTGAAACAAAGAGCAATGCTTTCACTGGATGCATTCAAGGACACTTATCTCCTGAAATTAAAAACATGCGATGAATATTGATCTTATTGTAATACCTGGAGGAATGACATCGCAACTTCAAGTTTTAGATGTTGCTGTCAATAAGTGTTTTAAAAATAATTTAAAGGTTTTGTATTCTGAGTGGTTACAGAGTGGAACTCACACTTTAACACCAAAAGGAAATCTTAAGAAACCTGAAGTTGCAATGCTCTGCCAATGGATCAAGGCATCGTGGCAACAAATAAATGCAAAAGTAATAGTGAAAGGATTTAAGAAATGCTGCTTATCTAATGCCAAGGATGGGAGTGAGGATGATGTTTTGTGGGAGACTGATGATGAAGTTGAGAGTGATAAAGATAGTGAGCATGAGGAAAATAGTGAAGGTTGCATAGACAGTGATGATGACTAATTTACTTTATTTTTAATGTTATCATAAAATGAATGCTACCATTTAATTTGTTTGAAAACCTGAATGGTTCTATTTTTGATGTGATCTTATGATTTTAAAATGTTAAAAGACAATGACATTCAAGAAAAGTATAAGAGAAAATAAATATTTCACAAGATTTATAATTTTTGTAGTAATGAAGGTCAATTTGAGCTTTTTTCTCTTTTGGAATCATAAAAATGGGGGGTCGTCTTAGATTCAGGGTCGTCTTGGATTCGGGTGAATACGGTATATCTTGATTTGTTTTACTTAGGTAAGCATAACATGATTTTACACATATACCAGAAGCATGTTTTGTAAGTGTGAATTATTTGACTGAAATAAATGGACCATTTGTCAAAAGAAATGTTTTTAGTGAAAGTCTTCTATTACATACAATCCTTTTAATTCTATTGGTTGGCTTTCCGATTGTGGATATGTCCAATATTTTAATTCCATTCTTATCGAATATTTTTAAACATCTAACCCACAGCAATACATATTTTAGCAAATGAAAAATGAACACATACGTAATGAAACAATATAACCATTCAAAATTGGTATCGATTTACACAAGTAATATGTGACATAAACTTTTTATTTCCCTTTGGGATTTTATTTAAATGCTTCAAGTGTATTTAATTAAATTTGAAGAAAACGTGAATTTTACCATAACATAAATTAATTTTAAGCATAACTGAGGACACTAACAGACTAAAAGGATGATTCTTAAGATACGTTGATTGTGCCTTTGGCTATCCAGCCATTGATTGATGAAGTGTAGAAAGGACATAGATAATATATTGATACATTTTTGAGAATGACCTGGATCATAGGATTCCATATCATCATGAGGTAATCTTGCATTAATCAAGGAGTTATTCCATGGCAATTTAAAAAGATGAGAAGTTAGGATCCTGTTTGGAAGTTGTAAAGAGAGAGAGAGACAGAAAGTCCCAGCACAGGTTCTCTACATGAGATGAACCCTATCAAAATAAGGACTTAAAATTCAACTCATACTATCAATGGTATATAGCCGAAAACAAATTATGTTGGCTGGGTCTATATCCAATCGAGCTGTAGGCGTGATCGGGACGATTTGAACGGTTACAGTACTGCGATGTGGAAAGCAAGAGGGAAACTACCACATTAAAATTCCCTAGTAATGATTATATGGTTGAACAACATGAGTTATCTCGGGGTAAAATATTCCGGAGGTAAAACAGTCCCCCAATCGGATCTCCGGGCGGGGACTACCTTGAGGAAAGCATTTGTCGAAGGTAACTTACGCTTAAGTACTTGGAATGTAAAAACCATGAGGAAGGCAGGAAAGGTAGAGAAACTGAAAGAAGAAATGAGAAGAAATAGGATTGATATCATAGGGATGAGCGAAGGTAGATGGGTAGGAGAAGGACAGTTCGACTCGGAAGAATTCACGGTAGTTTACTCAGGAGGAAATAGTGGGGCTGGGGGAGTAGTTCTGGTACTTAGGAAAGATATGATGAAGAGCGTGACAAAAATAAGAGCAACGAACGATATGTGGATGGCAATAAAGCTAAAAGCAGTCCCAGTGGACATGTTGATAATCCAGGTATATATGCCAAGGTCCAGTCATGAAGAAGAAGAAATTGAGGAGATGTATGAACAAATGAACGAGATTTACAAAGAAGATGGAAGAGGAAAGGTAAACTGCATAATAATGGGAGATTGGAACAGCATAGTTGGTGAAGGACAAGAAGAAGATGTTGTCAGTGAATACGGACTTGGGAAAAGAAACCGAGGAGGAGAAAAACTGGTAGAATTCTGTGTTAATACCGACTTAGTAGTGACTAATACATGGTTCAGAAACCATAAAGGAAGGCTGTACACATGGAAAAGCCCAGGAGATAGAATGAGATGCCAAATAGATTACCTACATCCTAGTAAAACAAAGATTCAGGAACAGCATAAAAAATGCTAAGACATTACCAGGAGCAGACATTGATTCAGATCACATCCTTCTAATAGTCGATGTAAGTAGAAAGCTGAAACAAATAAGGAAAACGGGAAGAGATAGACAGACTTGGGACCTAGAAAAACTGAAAGGAAGGAAAGATGCCTTCAGCACGAAGTTGGAAGATCGCCTTAGAAATTCGGAAAACAAACCGAAGACCGTGGATACAGAATGGGAGGAAGTGAAAGCCAGCATCAAAGATACGTTGAATAAAGAGATTGGGAAACAAGAGAAGAAAATCAGAAGACCATGGATCACTAAGGAAATGCTGGAGAAAATGGATGAGAGAAGAAAATGGAAAAATGTTAAGAGTGAAGAAGGTAGAGCCAACTATAGACGCATAAACAAGGAGATGAGAAGGGTAACAGATAAAGCTAGCAATGACTGCGTGTAGAACGCGTAATAGAACGATTCCTCTGTTGTGGAAAGAGAGAGTGAATATAATACAAAGAATAGGAAAAGGAGTGAAGACTGGGAAAGTAAGGAATGCGGCCCGCGGATCGGCAGAGACCTATGCGAGTTTGAGACCCCTGGAGTAGATAGACCCCGGATTTCTTGGAATTATCTATTTTGTCTTTACTGTTGATGAGACAGCTGCCAATGGTGTGGGGGGTGTCGAAGGCAGCTTCGTATTCTTCATTCGGGAGAGGATTGGCCAATTTGTGTGATGGAGCACCAATGAAAGGGAGTTTGCACCATTTGGGAGATATTTTCTCGGTTTGTTTGGGGAGAAGGCCGAGGAATAAATATTTTTTGAATTTTTTGTTGAAGAGTTTGTTTATGAGGTTGTGGTCATAATCATTATTGTGTGCGATTAGTTTAATTGTGCTCAGTTCTTTTTTGAATTCGTCTGCAGAGAGTGGAACATTGAATAACCGGTGGAGAAGTGAGTGGAAGATTTCATGTTTATGGGAGATGTGATGTAGGGAGGTAATGTGTATGGCGTGGTCTGTGTAAGAAGGATTCCTATAGATGGCGAAAGCGGGTCTTTGGTTCTCAATAGAAATAGAGAGGTCTAGGAAGTTAAGGGAACCGTTGGTTCCAGTTTCGAGGGTGAAGGAGTTCGAATTGTGTAGGGAATTGTGGAGGGTAAGGAAGGAATTTAATTGGTGGGTGGTTCCTGTCCGTAGGCAAAGAATGTTGTGAAGGTATCGGAAGCAGTAGAAGACATTGGGGAGTAGAGGGTGGTTAGAGTAAAAGAGGTTGGCTTCAAAGCGGTCCATGAAAACGTAAGCTAGTAAAGGGGAGAGGGGGGGAACCCATAGGCATACGTCGTACCTATATGAGAAAGTAAAAAATTCAATCCATCTCTCTCCGAATTTCGTCCCTTCTTCATGCCAACTTATCTTTCTGTTATTATGAAACATAAATTGCTTTGCTAAACTTCATCGAAAAGATTGTCGATGTCAATTAAAAGCTTTCCATATCTTTTATTTATTGTTTTCGCTGTTTCTTTCCAACCTCGTGCCAATTGAATGTACTATTCTTCAAAACTGGTATCCCACAACGATATATATGATAAGCGTCTAACATAAAAAGCGTCAAATTCTTTGATTAACGTTTTAGAAATCGCATTCCCAGATTCGTCGAATTTCGTTGGAAAATTTCAGCCCCGATTGGGATGAAACGTTTATCGTTGCGTTCTTGCGAATTAATTTTTAAATGACGTAGTTCACAAGCTAGGTTTGTTGGGCTAGCGTTAGTTTTCTCTATGTTCAGTATTGCTTTATTAAATAATAATAATTTATTTGTAAAAACATCATCGAAAATATAAATCACATCCGTGCAGAAAAAAGTTGGTTGCATTTCTAACCATACGTAATAATAAACTTTCTGTGGACTATTTCGAGAAAAAATGCGTTTTATATATCATTTGAGGAATAGTATTTTTTACCAATTTAAATAGGGTATAATAGTTAACATTAGTGGATCCTGCATTGTTGCGACGAGGCGACAAGTTTCCTTAGCAACACTTATTGTTAGTTGATAACAGCCATTTGCAGTGTGCAACGCGGATCAACGTGCTAAAAACAATGGGAAAAAGTGAATATATTTCACGATTCTTCGGGGGAATTTGTAAGACGTAAGTAATTTTCTTTATCGGGGTATAGGAAATAGCGTAAAATAATTGTATTTCGTAAGTCCGATCAGAAGTTCTATCGGCTGACATTTAAGTTTGGGACAAATTACTCTAAAAGTGAGATTAAATAAGTTCTTTACTAATTATCGTTTGCAAGTTTTGTGCCGTTTATCGGTTTCATCGTCCGTGAAGAGGATAAAAGAAGGCCAAATGGTGAGTTTGAAAAATGTCGGTTGCCATGAAAACATAAAAAAATTCATATTGGCTTAACTTTTTCCTATTTTTCACGGTATTTAGTATTAGCTGCGCGTGCAAGATTAAAAAAACGGTATATTTCGTATCGAATCGTAAATAATATACCCGGACTTAGTTTAAAATAGGTAATATGCATAACAATATCACAACGTGGTACTGGAAATCAAGTTCAAACGAGGGGAATGGAAATGATGTTGCAGTTATTTGTTTGACAACTTGGAAACGCGCGGAAATACGGCGTGATAAGGTTCGCGTACGTTTTGTTGTTTTTGTTGTGGTAAATAACGCGCCTAATTCGACGTACATATTTATAATTATTACTATCTTTGTTTTTTCGCCGTTATTATTAATGTTTATTTCATTGTTTTATGCCATTTAATTCGTTATTGTGAATTGGTTAATATTCCATATTCCATTCATTGTAAAAACTTCGATTAAATACGCAATAAAACTTTGTGTTCGAATTTAAGACAACCCTCGATTTTCAAAGGCAGAAATTTGGAAAAAATCGGTACGGTAATGTATATGCTGCCTACGAAATTTGCTCATAAACATTAAATTTCATATTATTGGTTTTGCTGAAAAGTTTTAAAAATTCGTATTTAACTATCAGGCAACGAATTCGGTAGAACAGCAACAAATTCAAATTAAAACCATTAATTTTTCACGCGGAAAGCAAATGGAGGAGTGCTTCCGAGTATTAAATCTTGCTATTGCCAAAAGTATGCATGCGCAGCTGTTCTCAACTTATCAACTACGGGACTCCCATGCTTTAAACGTGGGAGGCATGCCTCTGATATAACGGCAGAAAGATTCATTGTAGTGTTAATATTGAGATAAGTAAATTAATGAAGATATACGTGCTTCATTTTGTGGTAAGAATGAGTAAGACAGCACTTCACCCAAGTCGTTTATAAAAATCCGCCTTTTACGAAGAGAGCTGTTACATAGTTTAAGAGGTTTCCCAACGTGAACAATATATCGTGCCTCATACATTTACTCGATGTTTTTTTCAGGCTAAGGTGTTGCTGCTGCGTCGGCATCAATATAGAAGAGGGAGAGGTTGAGGCGGGCCGAAGGGTCAGACGTTTGGTGACTAAGGAGAGGATAGAGATCCACAGGTATTCCCCCGATGCACAACCAGCACGGGGGATCCTTAGAAAGGGGAGTAGAATGACTCAGGTATGTGGAGAAGATTCCTTCTGTGTGTGAGTGTATATATATATATATATATATATATATATATATATCCAAAATTTTACTCATACTTTGTATTAACTTAAAAAATCATTGAATTTATAGAGAGAACGAAATGACCGACATAACCAGAAAATTATAAACTTGCATAACTTTAAATTCAACCTATTTTAAATTTTCAAAAAATATTATATTTGGGCAGCGTAATGTATCTTCATAACTCCTGGAATAACTGCAATAATTTTTATTCTTGGACCCAAACTGATGGCTTATTAAGTCATAATTATATTTGGACATATGCACAGTCAGATATTATACTTATTTACCATTAAGATGTAGTATTTCTCCTAACTAGTTTGTTTATCTCTTGATTCCCTAATTTTTGAAGGCCCGGAGGGTTAGGTTTCCGAGGCAGGAGGTAACGAGGAGTGTAAGGTTCTGGAAGCCCGCGTCTGAAACGAAGAAGTCGAGCTGTAAGTTAATCCTTTTTTGTTAATTTATTATTCACTATAGATTGTGACATTGGATATGTTAGATGTTAGTAGGAACCAGCCGTACCTTTTAAATAAAGTGAAACTTATACCAAGTAATCTTTCTCATTTTAAACAAAGTGTTTGCGATAATTGATAAAATTAATATCTTAGCTCAAATAGATGTGCACGTTGCAACACATATCGAACTGTTTGTCTGGTTAAAGATATGAAATGTTATGTGTTAGTTAGTTTGCAATTTTATTGTTATTGCATTCATACAAGTATATGAGCAAAGTTATTATATAAAGAAGCCCACGTTTTAATTAATGTTACATAATCTTCATTTCCCCGATTTAACGTTTATTATAGTTGGCCCCTTTTGTGGTGTGAAATGGAGGTTTCTCTGTAGTATGGTAGTAAAAAATAAACTTTCTGAATTTTCTTGAGTTAATAAATGGCCTTGTCTCCGATGGTATTTATTTCTGGATAGAAGGTTGAGCTCCCAGTTAGAATTAAAATTCCGTCTGTTATGTTATTAAAAAAGTATTGAAAGATTTTATTTCATAATGAAGGCATCCAATGCTACATATTATTCCTTTTAAGCATATAACGGAGGTCATTAATCTTGTTAGGATTTCTCTAAATGGTGAAAAATATGACACCCCTTATTTTCTGTGTGTACAAATCGTGTACACAACTTGTTTGGTGAATGTTTGTTTGCATTAGAATAACTGTGTTTTGATGTTGTTGACAGTGGATTGGATGGAACCGTACGGGATGGGGAGCTTCCAGGTTCAGCAAGTAGAGGAGCCTCATTCGCCCATCACGACTGAGGCTGTATCTCCTGCCTCCTCGTCGTCCCTTGTGGCTGGGTCAGGGACGACCGTTGAAGTGGTTGTGTCACCTTTAGGTAACCCATTCATGATTTGGGAATAGCCGATTGTTGCCACCCAGAAAAATTTCCACTTAATTGTGATAAAAACTATAAATTTATGCTAATTCCACTCGGATTTGAATTAAGGCTATGGGAAATACAAAGGAGCATTAGAATAAGAGTTTTTTGATGTTGTTGGCAGACTCAGGTGACGAGACCGAGCCCTCGGGGATGGAGAGTAGCAGGCAGCATCTCCAAGTAGAGGAGCCTGTTCCACCTAGCAGAGCTGATGCTGTTTCTCCTCCCCCCTCATCCTCTCTCATGATTTGGTCAGGGATACCTCATGGCCTGATCATAACAGCATGGGATTCCTTTTTTTATTTTCTATACTGGTAGGTATATTCATTGGCTATTTTTTTATTTAACACTATTTTGTTTCTTTAATTCTCCTGGTGGAATTTTGTTTGTAAAAAAATGGGGATGCTATCAATATCGGATTTCTTTAATTAGTTTAGTAGTTTAATATTAAAAGCATTATTGTAAGCCTCAGATTCCCATTAAAAGCTTACCCGTATGAAGGCTACAGCATCCATACCATTTCTATTAGCTAAGATTTAATACAAACGTTTTAAATTCATTTTATCATCTGCTTAAATAGTTCAACATACGAAGGGATATGAAACGCTACATTCTAAATAGTGCCTAAATGGTGAATTTCCATGAACAGTCAGTCCAGTTTCTAAAGTATTGGTGGTTATATTTTCCGTGCCACATCATTCCATTTTTCAGTGTGGTGTCACGTTTCGGACCTGGAATGCCTTAGAACTTGAAAGCGTCATAAGTGATTGTAAAGTGCTGGTGTGTGCGTGTTTGTTATGTGTGTGTGTGTGTGTGTGTGAGTGTGTGTGTGTGAGTGTGTGAACAAAGAAAAGGAGGGTCACTGGTGTGGAATAAATTCCCCTAAACCGGGGTGCATGTGAGTAATTTCCTTTTTTTTAATATTTGTATGCTTATTAGGAGGTTCTTCCTTATATCTTAATCTTTTTCTAAATAATCGTGTTATAGTGGCAACTGAGTCTATCGTTATATTAACTATGACAATATATATTTTTGAGATGGTTTGCTATGAATTCCTGTTTATATTTGGAAGGGTGTTACCAGCAAAAAAAGGCTGGAGATCACTGATGTGGACGATACATGAAAAAATTGAGCAACTAGAGCAAGCAAACTGTCAGAGTTTAATCCTCTGCAAAAGAGTATAAAACAGTTTGTAATCCCAAGCAATTTCTTCTCTTATTCTATACAGATTTCCTCGCCTGGACTCTAATCGTTATAAAAGTAACATGACCAACCAGGTTTGTGGAAAACTGCAAAGAACCGCCAAATCCATTCGACATTTTAAGATAGACCTGATTAAGTGCACACAGCATATAACAGGTAAGATCAAATGGCAACACTTATTTTCTTAAGAGCTTGCGTCATTAAAAAAATTAAAAGGTGTCGAGTTACATAATAATTTCTTATGCCGTCAAATCTGAACGGACGATCGTATTTTCTCCGGCCAGATTTCTTTGTTTTTAATTCGGCATTAAAAAAAAATATCAGCGAGAGTCATCTGGCGTCCCGAGGGGAAAGGTGAGGAAGAGAGGCAGGATGAGGAGAGGGAGGGAGGGAGAGAGAGAGAGACTGGAGTGGACGAGTTATCTCGTGCCGCCATCGGCACGTGGAAATGGATGGCAGAAGAGAGAGTAGTGGAAGCGGGAGAGTGGTAGATGAAGGGAAAGGAAAACGAGAGAATTTTGATTAAGGGAGAGAAACGATAGATAGAGGAAAAGAGATGGAAAAAGAGGGGTAAAAGTCCAAAAAAATGAAGAAAAAACAGAAAAGGAGAGGAATGTAGGCAAGGTTGTGCTTCCCCTGGCAATGGCAAGAGAAGAAGAAGGAAGCTTTTGCGCGAGTGTTGCGGAAGAATGGAGTATGTGTTGGAGAGTTGTTTTTTTTACAAATTCACTGCGTGATCATGGCTCAAAAGCGTACTGGAAACGAATGAAATAAAGCCTCTTCCCGATCGATTCGATATGACAGAAAAAACCGGTCTGTGGGACAAAGGAATGGAATCAAATGATGACAAAAGCTAAAAATCTGCTTGAGTTGTTTTTTTTTGTTACCCTCGTACGTGAGCATATTTTTTATGCATTTTGTGTTTGCGTACGAACAGGATATTGTTCGATGGAGGTTGAACCGCGGGTAAACTAAACACCTGAATGAACTAAAAACACATAATGCGTTGATATGGAAATGTTTTTTTCTGTTTTTTTATTCGGGAGTGTAATATGTCAGAAAAGCTCTCATCTGCAGTGTTAAAATATTTTAGCTCTGATGAAAGTGAATGCGAATGTTTTTCCATTGAGTGGTGTCTAGTCTCAGGTGAATCATAATAACGAGCAACATAGAGTCAATTACTTCATGCGTGTTAGAAATCTCTTCAATTCTTTCGTATAAACAAATTGTACTTTACTTTGCGAGTATACGAGGCTTAACAAAACAATTGGAAAGTTTCTTATTATTAATAAATGTAAACAAAAACCAGTAAATGTCCTTCACAGCGGATGAATTTATTTGAAGTGGCCCAATATGCTCTTCCTTTGGTCCATAGGAAGGTCAATGAAACTTTTGAATTCGATAGCTTTAACGGTGTAAAAACGTATAAAGAACATACGTAGACTGTAAAATATTTATAAGATTTGGAAAAATGTTGCTGTATGTGAAACTCTGCTAAAATACAATTAATTATCTCAAAATTTTATTTATTGAAACTAGAAAAGATGCATAAATTGAGAAAAATTGAAATCAGAAATATGTTGATATTCAAGTATCACAATTTTGAATTATTTTTCTTTAAAACAGAAGAGCATTTTGCCTAATAGAGGTATCTGTGGTGGGTGAAATAGGAAGTTCTACCCAAAAGTTCCGGGACTGTAGCCATAAACTACCGTACGCTTACCTGAGGTTCTAATCGCCGCCATCACCCTCGAAGTAGTCCCCTTGGGAGTTGATACAAGGATCCCAGCACCTCTGCCTGTCGTGGAAGCACCTCTGCAGCTGTGATTTTGAAATGCTGTTCAGCACTTCCTGCGATTCCGCCTGGATGTCCTCAACCCGGTCAAATCTCCGTCCCTTCATACAAATTTTCATCTTGGGGAACAGGAAGAAGCCCGCAGGGGGCTAGGTCAGGGGAATAGGGGGGATGGGGAACCACTGCCATGTTGTTCTTGGCTAAGAACTGCTGCACAGGCACAGCAGTGGCAAATTCATGAATGGCAAGGAATTATTATACATATATATGTATATGCAAATGTGTATAGGTGTTCAGGCAATATTTTCCCATTCCAAAGTGGTCTACCAATCAAAAAATGTTGAAAAAGACTGGTCTACAACAACAAATCTGCATGTCAGAGAAAGAGTCAGCATTCCAATTTCAAATTGGTACTTTAGGCTTGAGCTCGGAACATAGTCAGAATTCAGGTCTTACCGGATTTAAGGATGCCAGATGAGGGATCCACTACTGTATTTGTATAAATAAAAAGCATCTAAAGAACTAAACAGAAGGAATTATTAGATTATTCAGTACAGATACAGGATTTGATGGTACTATTTACTTTTATTTTTAGGTTATGCTTCCTAAACCTACTCTTTGCATTAAAGAAGTATATGATTTAATGACAGAATGCTGGAAAGGAGATGAATACTTAAGACCATCATTTAAAGAGATAGATATGTTCCTCAAAAGGAAAAACATAGATTTACACACCTGAGCAAATAAAATGAAGAAAAAGTTGGAATAGTGGCAGCAGTGGACCAAAAAAATCAACGTATGCTACATCCGATAGTGGATTATTTTAGTAAAACTACAAATGTAAAATGTGAAAATATGTCTTTAAAATAGCAGGTGAAAATTTTAAGAGCATAATTGTTGCGAAAAATTAGAGATAATGGTGCTTTTAAAAGCTTACACAACCACTCAAGTGGTAAAAATAGAATGGACTACCTAATGTGAAAATCGGTGTGTTGGACATGTACATTCAATGAGAGTATAAAGGTGCACATGTTTAATATTAGCAATTTTGCCACCTGAAGAATTCATCAGATAGCTACAATTCAGAACATTTCTTATTTATTAGCTACAAAAAATAAATTTCTGAAGTAAGTGAAGTACTTTTCCTGAGTAATGTTTTAAAATTTAAGTAAGAGACTTAAAGCTTTTTTGATCTAATCATTCACAGTTACTGTTGAATCCTTTTAGTCCTCAGCCTATCAGCGCATAACCACAGTTATTTGAAAAAATCAGATTTTCTTTTATTAACAAACTTTTAAAAAATGTTAAAAATTGACCAATAGGTACCAGTCAAATCAAGGTTCCATCAGATTTCTTTTCATAGAATATCTTTAAAATGCAAATTGTTACCAATTTTCTTCAAAAACTATTTTTTATTAAACTTCATCTGTCAAAATAAGCCTGTCCATTATACTCATGAATTTGCAATAAAAAAGGAAAAATCATTCTATTGGCTGGAACCAATAGAGTGATGCTAAAGGCTTATCCTTTCTATATAATGCATAGCACAATAAAATGACTGCTGATAAGTTGTTATTATTTTTATCTTTATGAACTTTAAAAAGAAGGAGCTCCATATTTTTCTAGTGGGTGAATAAATCTTCTGCAAAATAGTTAAATAAAACAAAAATGTATTGAGAAATGATAAGTTGTAGTTTAACTCTTTTGAGATGTTTCAAGCTAATTAATATTGAGGTACCAAAATGCTAATCTCAAGCCAAATGTGGTTTCCTTTATTTTGTGATTACTAAATTTGACCCTTGTTTGTATTTACAGTTCTATATTAGATTAGTAGTTTTCTTAAGTTGTTAAAGTAATTAACAGTTAAAAAGGCTAATGAATTTAATGACTTGTCTTGAGTAACATTAGATGAAAGATTAAAAAAGAAATAGGGACTCTTGATTAATAGAAACCTAAGAAATTCATAAAAATATTGCTGATGTGAAGCAGAGCTTTTTCATATTCATAATTAAGAGAACTACTTAAGCGGTTATTTTAAAGGAATAGCACCACCCTTGCAAGATTATATGGGCATAACAATTTTTTTTATTGCAGCGAGTAAGCAAGTCATAAAATGCTGTAGAAACTGTATTTATGTACATGTCTTTTATGTTTACTAACTGGCAGTTGTTCACTCATATATATATATATATCTTGATTTGTTTTACTTAGGTAAGCATAACATGATTTTACACATATACCAGAAGCATGTTTTGTAAGTGTGAATTATGTGACTGAAATAAATGGACCATTTGTCAAAAGAAATGTTTTTAGTGAAAGTCTTCTATTACATACAATCCTTTTAATTCTATTGGTTGGCTTTCCGATTGTGGATATGTCCAATATTTTAATTCCATTCTTATCGAATATTTTTAAACATCTAACCCACAGCAATACATATTTTAGCAAATGAAAAATGAACACATACGTAATGAAACAATATAACCATTCAAAATTGGTATCGATTTACACAAGTAATATGTGACATAAACTTTTTATTTCCCTTTGGGATTTTATTTAAATGCTTCAAGTGTATTTAATTAAATTTGAAGAAAACGTGAATTTTACCATAACATAAATTAATTTTAAGCATAACTGAGGACACAAACAGACTAAAAGAATGATTCTTAAGATACGTTGATTGTGCCTTTGGCTATCCAGCCATTGATTGATGAAGTGTAGAAAGGACATAGATAATATATTGATACATTTTTGAGAATGACCTGGATCATAGGATTCCATATCATCATGAGGTAATCTTGCATTAATCAAGGAGTTATTCCATGGCAATTTAAAAAGATGAGAAGTTAGGATCCTGTTTGGAAGTTGTAAAGAGAGAGAGAGACAGAAAGTCCCAGCACAGGTTCTCTACATGAGATGAACCCTATCAAAATAAGGACTTAAAATTCAACTCATACTATCAATGGTATATAGCCGAAAACTAATTATGTTGGCTGGGTCTATATCCAATAGAGCTGTAGGCGTGATCGGGACGATTTGAACGGTTACAGTACTGCGATGTGGAAAGCAAGAGGGAAACTACCACATTAAAATTCCCTAGTAATGATTATATGGTTGAACAACATGAGTTCTCTCGGGGTAAAATATTCCGGAGGTAAAACAGTCCCCCAATCGGATCTCCGGGCGGGGACTACCTTGAGGAAAGCATTTGTCGAAGGTAACTTACGCTTAAGTACTTGGAATGTATAAACCATGAGGAAGGCAGGAAAGGTAGAGAAACTGAAAGAAGAAATGAGAAGAAATAGGATTGATATCATAGGGATGAGCGAAGGTAGATGGGTAGGAGAAGGACAGTTCGACTCGGAAGAATTCACGGTAGTTTACTCAGGAGGAAATAGTGGGGCTGGGGGAGTAGTTCTGGTACTTAGGAAAGATATGATGAAGAGCGTGACAAAAATAAGAGCAACGAACGATATGTGGATGGCAATAAAGCTAAAAGCAGTCCCAGTGGACATGTTGATAATCCAGGTATATATGCCAAGGTCCAGTCATGAAGAAGAAGAAATTGAGGAGATGTATGAACAAATGAACGAGATTTACGAAGAAGATGGAAGAGGAAAGGTAAACTGCATAATAATGGGAGATTGGAACAGCATAGTTGGTGAAGGACAAGAAGAAGATGTTGTCAGTGAATACGGACTTGGGAAAAGAAACCGAGGAGGAGAAAAACTGGTAGAATTCTGTGTTAATACCGACTTAGTAGTGACTAATACATGGTTCAGAAACCATAAAGGAAGGCTGTACACATGGAAAAGCCCAGGAGATAGAATGAGATGCCAAATAGATTACCTACATCCTAGTAAAACAAAGATTCAGGAACAGCATAAAAAATGCTAAGACATTACCAGGAGCAGACATTGATTCAGATCACATCCTTCTAATAGTCGATGTAAGTAGAAAGCTGAAACAAATAAGGAAAACGGGAAGAGATAGACAGACTTGGGACCTAGAAAAACTGAAAGGAAGGAAAGATGCCTTCAGCACGAAGTTGGAAGATCGCCTTAGAAATTCGGAAAACAAACCGAAGACCGTGGATACAGAATGGGAGGAAGTGAAAGCCAGCATCAAAGATACGTTGAATAAAGAGATTGGGAAACAAGAGAAGAAAATCAGAAGACCATGGATCACTAAGGAAATGCTGGAGAAAATGGATGAGAGAAGAAAATGGAAAAATGTTAAGAGTGAAGAAGGTAGAGCCAACTATAGACGCATAAACAAGGAGATGAGAAGGGTAACAGATAAAGCTAGCAATGACTGCGTGTAGAACGCGTAATAGAACGATTCCTCTGTTGTGGAAAGAGAGAGTGAATATAATACAAAGAATAGGAAAAGGAGTGAAGACTGGGAAAGTAAGGAATGCGGCCCGCGGATCGGCAGAGACCTATGCGAGTTTGAGACCCCTGGAGTAGATAGACCCCGGATTTCTTGGAATTATCTATTTTGTCTTTACTGTTGATGAGACAGCTGCCAATGGTGTGGGGGGTGTCGAAGGCAGCTTCGTATTCTTCATTCGGGAGAGGATTGGCCAATTTGTGTGATAGAGCACCAATGAAAGGGAGTTTGCACCATTTGGGAGATGTTTTCTCGGTTTGTTTGGGGAGAAGGCCGAGGAATAAATATATTTTGAATTTTTTGTTGAAGAGTTTGTTTATGAGGTTGTGGTCATAATCATTATTGTGTGCGATTAGTTTAATTGTGCTCAGTTCTTTTTTGAATTTGTCTGCAGAGAGTGGAACATTGAATAACCGGTGGAGAAGTGAGTGGAAGATTTCATGTTTATGGGAGATGTGATGTAGGGAGGTAATGTGTATGGCGTGGTCTGTGTAAGAAGGTTTCCTATAGATGGCGAAAGCGGGTCTTTGGTTCTCAATAGAAATAGAGAGGTCTAGGAAGTTAAGGGAACCGTTGGTTCCAGTTTCGAGGGTGAAGGAGTTCGAATTGTGTAGGGAATTGTGGAGGGTAAGGAAGGAATTTAATTGGTGGGTGGTTCCTGTCCGTAGGCAAAGAATGTTGTGAAGGTATCGGAAGCAGTAGAAGACATTGGGGAGTAGAGGGTTGTTAGAGTAAAAGAGCTTGGCTTCAAAGCGGTCCATGAAAACGTAAGCTAGTAAAGGGGAGAGGGGGGGAACCCATAGGCATACGTCGTACCTATATGAGAAAGTAAAAAATTCAATCCATCTCTCTCCGAATTTCGTCCCTTCTTCATGCCAACTTATCTTTCTGTTATTATGAAACATAAATTGCTTTGCTAAACTTCATCGAAAAGATTGTCGATGTCAATTAAAAGCTTTCCATATCTTTTATTTATTGTTTTCGCTGTTTCTTTCCAACCTCGTGCCAATTGAATGTACTATTCTTCAAAACTGGTATCCCACAACGATATATATGATAAGCGTCTAACATAAAAAGCGTCAAATTCTTTGATTAACGTTTTAGAAATCGCATTCCCAGATTCGTCGAATTTCGTTGGAAAATTTCAGCCCCGATTGGGATGAAACGTTTATCGTTGCGTTCTTGCGAATTAATTTTTAAATGACGTAGTTCACAAGCTAGGTTTGTTGGGCTAGCGTTAGTTTTCTCTATGTTCAGTATTGCTTTATTAAATAATAATAATTTATTTGTAAAAACATCTTCGAAAATATAAATCACATCCGTGCAGAAAAAAGTTGGTTGCATTTCTAACCATACGTAATAATAAACTTTCTGTGGACTATTTCGAGAAAAAATGCGTATTATATATCATTTGAGGAATAGTATTTTTTACCAATTTAAATAGGGTATAATAGTTAACATTAGTGGATCCTGCATTGTTGCGACGAGGCGACAAGTTTCCTTAGCAACAGTTATTGTTAGTTGATAACAGCCATTTGTAGTGTGAACGCGGATCAACGTGCTAAAACAATGGGAAAAAGTGAATATATTTCACGATTCTTCGGGGGAATTTGTAAGACGTAAGTAATTTTCGTTATCGGGGTATAGGAAATAGCGTAAAATAATTGTATTGCGTAAGTCCGATCAGAAGTTCTATCGGCTGACATTTAAGTTTGGGACAAATTACTCTAAAAGTGAGATTAAATAAGTTCTTTACTAATTATCGTTTGCAAGTTTTGTGCCGTTTATCGGTTTCATCGTCCGTGAAGAGGATAAAAGAAGGCCAAATGGTGTGAGTTTGAAAAATGTCGGTTGCCATGAAAACATAAAAAAATTCATATTGGCTTAACTTTTTCCTATTTTTCACGGTATTTAGTATTAGCTGCGCGTGCAAGATTAAAAAAACGGTATATTTCGTATCGAATCGTAAATAATATACCCGGACTTAGTTTAAAATAGGTAATATGCATAACAATATCACAACGTGGTACTGGAAATCAAGTTCAAACGAGGGGAATGGAAATGATGTTGCAGTTATTTGTTTGACAACTTGGAAACGCGCGGAAATACGGCGTGATAAGGTTCGCGTACGTTTTGTTGTTTTTGTTGTGGTAAATAACGCGCCTAATTCGACGTACATATTTATAATTATTACTATCTTTGTTTTTTCGCCGTTATTATTAATGTTTATTTCATTGTTTTATGCCATTTAATTCGTTATTGTGAATTGGTTAATATTCCATATTCCATTCATTGTAAAAACTTCGATTAAATACGCAATAAAACTTTGTGTTCGAATTTAAGACAACCCTCGATTTTCAAAGGCAGAAATTTGGAAAAAATCGGTACGGTAATGTATATGCTGCCTACGAAATTTGCTCATAAACATTAAATTTCATATTATTGGTTTTGCTGAAAAGTTTTAAAAATTCGTATTTAACTATCAGGCAACGAATTCGGTAGAACAGCAAGAAATTCAAATTAAAACCATTAATTTTTCACGCGGAAAGCAAATGGAGGAGTGCTTCCGAGTATTAAATCTTGCTATTGCCAAAAGTATGCATGCGCAGCTGTTCTCAACTTATCAACTACGGGACTCCCATGCTTTAAACGTGGGAGGCATGCCTCTGATATAACGGCAGAAAGATTCATTGTAGTGTTAATATTGAGATAAGTAAATTAATGAAGATATACGTGCTTCATTTTGTGGTAAGAATGAGTAAGACAGCACTTCACCCAAGTCGTTTATAAAAATCCGCCTTTTACGAAGAGAGCTGTTACATAGTTTAAGAGGTTTCCCAACGTGAACAATATATCGTGCCTCATACATTTACTCGATGTTTTTTTCAGGCTAAGGTGTTGCTGCTGCGTCGGCATCAATATAGAAGAGGGAGAGGTTGAGGCGGGTCGAAGGGTCAGACGTTTGGTGACTAAGGAGAGGATAGAGATCCACAGTTATTCCCCCGATGCACAACCAGCACGGGGGATCCTTAGAAAGGGGAGTAGAATGACTCAGGTATGTGGAGAAGATTCCTTCTGTGTGTGTGTGTGTGTATATATATATATATATATATATATATATATATATATCCAAAATTTTACTCATACTTTGTATTAACTTAAAAACTCATTGAATTTATAGAGAGAACGAAATGACCGACATAACCAGAAAATTATAAACTTGTATAACTTTAAATACAACCTATTTTAAATTTTCAAAATATATTATATTTGGGCAGCGTAATGTATCTGCATAACTCCTGGAATAACTGCAATAATTTTTATTCTTGGACCCAAACTGATGGCTTATTAATTCATAATTATATTTGGACATATGCACAGTCAGATATTATACTTATTTACCATTAAGATGTAGTATTTCTCCTAACTAGTTTGTTTATCTCTTGATTCCCTAATTTTTGAAGGCCCGGAGGGTTAGGTTTCCGAGGCAGGAGGTAACGAGGAGTGTAAGGTTCTGGAAGCCCGCGTCTGAAACGAAGAAGTCGAGCTGTAAGTTAATCCTTTTTTGTTAATTTATTATTCACTATAGATTGTGACATTGGATATGTTAGATGTTATTGGGAACCAGCCGTACCTTTTAAATAAAGTGAAACTTATACCAGGTAATCTTTCTCATTTTAAACAAAGTGTTTGCGATAATTGATAAAATTAATATCTTAGCTCAAATAGATGTGCACGTTGCAACACATATCGAACTGTTTGTCTGGTTAAAGATATGAAATGTTATGTGTTAGTTAGTTTGCAATTTTATTGTTATTGCATTCATACAAGTATATGAGGAAAGTTATTATATAAAGAAGCCCACGTTTTACTTAACGTTACATAATCTTCATTTCCCCGATTTAACGTTTATTATAGTTGGCCCCTTTTGTGGTGTGAAATGGAGGTTTCTCTGTAGTATGGTAGTAAAAAATAAACTTTCTGAATTTTCTTGAGTTAATAAATGGCCTTGTCTCCGATGGTATTTATTTCTGGATAGAAGGTTTAGCTCCCAGTTAGAATTAAAATTCCGGCTGTTATGTCATTAAAAAAGTATTGAAAGATTTTATTTCATAATCAAGGCATCCAATGCTACATATTATTCCTTTTAAGCATATAACGGAGGTCATTAATCTTGTTAGGATTTCTCTAAATGGTGAAAAATATGACACCCCTTATTTTCTGTGTGTACAAATCGTGTACACAACTTGTTTGGTGAATGTTTGTTTGCATTAGAATAACTGTGTTTTGATGTTGTTGACAGTGGATTGGATGGAACCGTACGGGATGGGGAGCTTCCAGGTTCAGCAAGTAGAGGAGCCTCATTCGCCCATCACGACTGAGGCTGTATCTCCTGCCTCCTCGTCGTCCCTTGTGGCTGGGTCAGGGACGACCGTTGAAGTGGTTGTGTCACCTTTAGGTAACCCATTCATGATTTGGGAATAGTCGATTGTTGCCACCCAGAAAAATTTCCACTTTTTTGTGATAAAAACTATAAATTTATGCTAATTCCACTCGGATTTGAATTAAGGCTATGGGAAATACAAAGGAGCATTAGAATAAGAGTTTTTTGATGTTGTTGGCAGAATCAGGTGACGAGACAGAGCCCTCGGGGATGGAGAGTAGCAGGCAGCATCTCCAAGTAGAGGAGCCTGTTCCATCTAGCAGAGCTGATGCTGTTTCTCCTCCCCCATCATCCTCTCTCATGATTTGGTCAGGGATACCTCATGGCCTGATTATAACAGCATGGGATTCCTTTTTTTATTTTCTATACTGGTAGGTATATTCATTGGCTATTTTTTTATTTAACACTATTTTGTTTCTTTATTTCTCCTGGTGGAATTTTGTTTGTAAAAAAATGGGGATGATATCAATATCGGATTTCTTTAATTAGTTTAGTAGTTTAATATTAAAAGCATTATTGTAAGCCTCAGATTCCCATTAAACCCTTAGCCGTATGAAGGCTACAGCATCCATACCATTTCTATTAGCTAAGGTTTAATACAAACGTTTTAAATTCATTTTATCATCTGCTTAAATAGTTCAACATACGAAGGGATATGAAACGCTACATTCTAAATAGTGCCTAAATGGTGAATTTCCATGAACAGTCAGTCCAGTTTCTAAAGTATTGGTGGTTATATTTTCCGTGCCACATCATTCCATTTTTCAGTGTGGTGTCACGTTTTGGACCTGGAATGCCTTAGAACTTGAAAGCGTCATAAGTGATTGTAAAGTGCTGGTGTGTGCGTGTTTGTTATGTGTGTGTGTGTGTGTGTGTGAGTGTGTGTGTGTGAGTGTGTGAACAAAGAAAAGGAGGGTCACTGGTGTGGAATAAATTCCCCTAAACCGGGGTGCATGTGAGTAATTTCCTTTTTTTTAATATTTGTATGCTTATTAGGAGGTTCTTCCTTATATCTTAATCTTTTTCTAAATAATCGTGTTATAGTGGCAACTGAGTCTATCGTTATATTAACTATGACAATATATATTTTTGATATGGTTTGCTATGAATTCCTGTTTATATTTGGAAGGGTGTTACCAGCAAAAAAAGGCTGGAGATCACTGATGTGGATGATACATGAAAAAATTGAGCAACTAGAGCAACCAAACTGTCAGAGTTTAATCCTCTGCCAAAGAGTATAAAACAGTTTGTAATCCCAAGCAATTTCTTCTCTTATTCTATACAGATTTCCTCGCCTGGACTCTAATCGTTATAAAAGTAACATGACCAACCAGGTTTGTCGAAAACTGCAAAGAACCGCCAAATCCATTCGACATTTTAAGATAGACCTGATTAAGTGCACACAGCATATAACAGGTAAGATCAAATGGCAACACTTATTTTCTTAAGAGCTTGCGTCATTAAAAAAATTAAAAGGTGTCGAGTTACATAATAATTTCTTATGCCGTCAAATCTGAACGGACGATCGTATTTTCTCCGGCCAGGGAGGGAGGGAGAGAGAGAGAGACTGGAGTGGACGAGTTATCTCGTGCCGCCATCGGCACGTGGAAATGGATGGCAGAAGAGAGAGTAGTGGAAGCAGGAGAGTGGTAGAGGAACTGAAATGAAAACGAGAGAATTTTGATTAAGGGAGAGAAACGATAGATAGAGGAAAAGAGATGGAAAAAGAGGGGTAAAAGTCCAAAAAAATGAAGAAAAAACAGAAAAGGAGAGGAATGTAGGCAAGGTTGTGCTTCCCCTGGCGATGGCAAGAGAAGAAGAAGGAAGCTTTTGCGCGAGTGTTGCGGAAGAATGGAGTATGTGTTGGAGAGTTGATTTTTTTTTACAAATTCACTGCGTGATCATGGCTCAAAAGCGTACTGGGAACGAATGAAATAAAGCCTCTTCCCGATCGATTCGATATGACAGAAAAAACCAGTCTGTGGGACAAAGGAATGGAAATCAAATGATGACAAAAGCTGAAAATCTGCTTGGTTTGTTTTTTTTTTGTTACCCTCGTACGTGAGCATATTTTTTATGCATTTTGTGTTTGCGTACGAACAGGATATTGTTCAATGGAGGTTGAACCGCGGGTAAACTAAACACCTGAATGATCTAAAAACACATAATGCGTTGATATGGAAATGGTTTTTTATTCGGGCGTGTAATATGTCAGAAAATCTCTCATCTGCGGTGTTAAAATATTTTAGCTCTGATGAAAGTGAATGCGAATGTTTTTCCATTGAGTGGTGTCTAGTCTCAGGTGAATCATAATAACGAGCAACATAGAGTCAATTACTTCATGCGTGTTAGAAATCTCTTCAATTCTTTCGTATAAACAAATTGTACTTTACTTTGCGAGTATACAAGGCTTAACAAAACAATTGGAAAGTTTCTTAGTATTAATAAATGTAAACAAAAACCAGTAAATGTCCTTCACAGCGGATGAATTTATTTGAAGTGGCCCAATATGCTCTTCCTTTGGTCCATGGCATGGTCAATGAAACTTTTGAATTCGATAGCTTTAACGGTGTAAAAACGTATAAAGAACATACGTACACTGTAAAATATTTATAAGATTTGGAAAAATGTTGCTGTATGTGAAACTCTGCTAAAATAGAATTAATTATCTCAAAATTTTATTTATTGAAACTAGAAAAGATGCATAAATTGAGAAAAATTGAAATCTGAAATATGTTGATATTCAAGTATCACAATTTTGAATTATTTTTCTTTAAAACAGAAGAGCATTTTGCCTAATAGAGGTACCTGTGGTGGGTGAAATAGGAAGTTCTACCCAAAAGTTCCGGGACTGTAGCCATAAACTACCGTAGGCTTACCTGAGGTTCTAATCGCCGCCATCACCCTCGAAGTAGTCCCCTTGGGAGTTGATACAAGGATCCCAGCACCTCTGCCTGTCGTGGAAGCACCTCTGCAGCTGTGATTTTGAAATGCTGTTCAGCACTTCCTGCGATTCCGCCTGGATGTCCTCAACCCGGTCAAATCTCCGTCCCTTCATACAAATTTTCATCTTGGGGAACAGGAAGAAGCCCGCAGGGGGCTAGGTCAGGGGAATAGGGGGGATGGGGAACCACTGCCATGTTGTTCTTGGCCAAGAACTGCTGCACAGGCACAGCAGTGGCAAATTCATGAATGGCAAGGAATTATTATACATATATATGTATATGCAAATGTATATAGGTGTTCAGGCAATATTTTCCCATTCCAAAGTGTTCCACCACTCAAAAGAGGTTGAAAAACACTGGTCTACAACAACAAATCTGCATGTCAGAGAAATAGTGAGCATTCTAATTCCAAATGGGTACCACTGATTGGCATACGTGACACATTTTTGCGATTTTCTTATTATATTTCCTTGAAAGTCCTTAATATCAAATTTCATGAAAATCTGTTACGTAGAATCCGAGAACGAACATGCGGACGGACGGACGGACAGACCGACGATATAGGCGCTCACGCTGCAAGTGAAACGCGCCTAAAAAATGAAGAAAAAATAGAAAAGGAGAGGAATGTAGGCGAGGTTGTGCTTCCCCTGGCGATGGCAAGAGAAGAAGATGGAAGCTTTTGCGCGAGTGTTGCGGAAGAATGGAGTGTGTCTTGGAGAGTTGCTTATTTTCACAAATTCACTGCGTGATCATGGCTCAAAAGCATACTGGAAGCGAATGAAATAAAGCCTCTTCCCGATCGATTCGATACGACAGGAAAAACCGGTCTGTGGGACAAAGGCATGGAAATCAAATGATGACAAAAGCTAAAAATCCACTCGAGTTATTTTTTTTTGTTACCCTCGTACGTGAGCGTATTTTTTATGCAGTTTGCATTTGCGTCCGGGCAGGATATTGTTCAATCGAGGTTGAACCGCGGGTAAACTAAATACCTGAATGATCTAAAAACACAAAATACGTTGATATGGAAAGGTTTTTTTCTGTTTATTTATTCGGTCACGTAATACCTCAGAAAAGCTCTCATCTGCAGTGTTAAAATATTTTAGCTTTGACGAAAGTGAATGCGAATGTTTTTCCATTGAGTGGTGTCTAGTCTCAGGTGAATCATAATAACGAGCAACGTAGATTCAATTATTTCACGCGTATTAGCAACCTCTTCATTTCTTTTATATAAACAAATTGTACTTTACTTCGCTTAATAAAACAATCGGAAAGTTTCTTTTTATTGATAAATGTAATCAAAAAACAGTAAATATCCTTCACAGCGGATGAATTTATTTGAAATGGTCCAATATGCTCATAAGAGAGAGAAACTTTTCTAAAATGAACATTAATTTTCAAACAAAAATATACTTCAAATGAAATATAATTTTTTAAATAAAATATAGGTATTACTTTTTACAGGCACTCAAAATTGGCTTGTCAATCTTACGTGATATGTTTAAGCCAATTATTCAGCCAATTACGTTTTCAAATTACAAATATCAGCCGAAAGGTAGGTGTTTTTAGAAGTATACTTCATATGGATAATGTAGAGATACATCCTACTCATTTCACATCTTTATAGATTATCCATCTAAACTATTAATATGCAATGCCCTCCATCAGGTAGCTTTCATCTGAAAAAACCTTAACATTGACTGCCTTCTGAGTTTATTTCATTTTATTATTTCCATATTTTTTTTACATATTCTTACATCATTTCTGTATTTTTTCATTTACTGAAATGAAAATGTTTATGCTTAAGATCTCATCAGAATTGACTCACAATCAGTAGGAAATTGTCTCATTATATTCGTCCAAGTGGCTTCCGAGTAGTCTATATTCGAGAGTGTGTTATATTCATTATTCACAAGCTATTATAAATAAATCAATCAACAGATTCCTTCTCAGAGAGAAGGCAACAGGAGAAATAATTCATAAATTCTACCAAACATTTATTCGCAGGTTAATTTTGGGGAGCAATCTTAAGGGATCTCCATAATTAAAATTTTGACGGGATCGCACCTCACTTTGAAAAAGATTCTGTCTGCATAAGCCAGTGATCACGTTCTTTAAATCTTTGTCGTCATTTTGAGACCTCCCTTCAACTGTTAGCTAGGATTTATCTAAATTGCAGCTATGATGTCAGCCTTTATTTTAATAAACCCTGATACAAATTTTGTGCATTCGTAACTTTAAAAATACCAAACTTGCATCGTTGTTGGATTTCCTTTTCTTATTTTAGCATTCGTTATTTTCCAAAAAAGAGAAATCTAACTGAGCCTATCTCATCCATACGATAACTGGACCCGTCGCCCATAGAAATTATGACTATAGTCGATTCAACATCGGAAGGCTCTTGGCCTACTTAGAGCAAGTAGCCAATCACGAACGTTTCCCCTTCCATCGCCCCTCTCAACTTTCGTGCGGGAGAGCAGATATCGGTGCGCGTTGCCAGCTCTTGCGGATTTTTGCCTTCAGCTGATATACTACGCAATTTCTTATGGCAACGCATCCAGATGTGATCTCTTCGAGAGCAGGAGTGAGACTGGTTTCCTCCCCACTACCTTCCCAAACAAACAGTCTCCTATTGGCTGCTGCTAACTGGTGTACGCCCCGTTTTCAAGGCCAGGAGTCTTTAGATGTTGAAGCGACTATAATAGGCTTTGTCGCAGACATTCCGTTTTAAATCGCATGAAGGATACTACAGGAATAGAAACAGTGATTTTCATGTGAACATAGGGCGCTGTAAATGATTTTTGAAACTGTTTTCAATTCGATGCAAAATTCCTCCATCGGAAGAGCGTTTTCGCTTTCATTGCGCATTTATTCTATCCGCTCCCAAAATTTATATTTGGAGTTGAAGTAATTTTAACCAAAATGCATAATCATCATTCGTGAAGAAATATAAAAATTTGAATAGACGAAACAATGCACGAATTTCGGTCAGAAGATTTTTTCCGAGTTTATAAATATATATTCAATTTAAATCTCACGTCAACAAAAGTGATCTCTCGTTCTTTCTTGCTTATCATTAATACTAGCGGGCGCGCGGCACCATCGCACCGCTGTCCGTTGTTTTTTTTTTAAACTTTCATCAGGAAACTCATTGTCTTTTGCGTCTATGTGGTATTCACCTTAGCAGCATGGTACTACTAATACAAGGTAGGTCGTTCCAGTGGACAAAAACGAGCTGTTCTGCGCATGACGTCACATGGATTGCAAGGAGGAGATGATCGTCTGTTCCTGACCGGAGACTATTGCGTTTATGATGCTATTGCTGTATGTGGCACGAGTTTTACCGAACATTATACTTCACTTTAACATTAATAAACCCAAAAATTAATCGACACATCTCCGTGTTAATTGTTTTAAATATAAGACATTTTTATTTCCGTAAGCATTGAAAATACCTCGGAAGTGTATAGGTAACTATGTTTTCCTTTACTTTTCATCTTATATGTTCGAAAACGTATAATTATTTAATTCTCAACTAACCGACATTCACAAAGCGTTTTGTATGGAAGATATTGCTTCAAGGTGTGTGTTTATGGGATGTATTACCCTTATTTAGTTAAAAATAGTGTGTGCATTCTGTGGATTGTGTAGCTACGTAAACTTAAGTAAACATTGTGGTTGGGTACGTGTGATGGTAATAAAGTAACTATAGGAGTTATTTTTTCGAAATGCTCAATTACGAGAAATAACTACATTTTGGACGTGGTACTAATTTATTTATTTATTCATCAATCAATGAGGTACACATTACAGATGTCGTCAAGTAATAAATATAAAAAAGAGAAAATATAAAAATCCCAAATGAATAATTATAAAAATAATACAACAAAAGAATCAAAACATAGTACAAAATATTAAGATAAACAAACTAAAAAGCAATACTAGCCACATCCAGTTTGTAAAACTCATTTATAGTGTAAAGCGCTTTTGCAGCTAACCAAGAATACAACACATTTTAAAACCTTAAAAGGGAGACAGTTTTTGCTTTTGGGGGCAATGCATTAAATAACCGTATACCAGCATCATTATAAGCTAACAAGTTTAATTTTAATCTACAAAATTTTAGGTAAATAGTACCTTTATTTCTTGTATTGTGGGAATGGATATCCGATCTAACTTCATATTTGTTCAAATTTCTTTTGCATAAATGAGGATTTTGTAAATATATTAACTATAGATTGTCAATATTCCAAAATGAATAAAGAAAGGTTTACATGATTCTATATTCCAAATACCAACAGTAGATCTTACAGCTTTCTCTTGTAAAATAAACAAGTGCTTTACATCGGAGGAATGACCCCAAAGCTCAATGCCATAAAGTAAGTGGCAATGAAATAGTGCATAATACATAGTCATTAAATAACATTTAGGAATAATCTTAAACAACTTTCTTAACATGAACAGTGACTTAGATAACTTCTTGGAAATATACACAATATGCTGATTTCATGTTAACTTATTATCTATATGAATACCTAATAAACTAACCGATTCATTATCGGAAAATTTACGACTCAAGCTACACATTAAGCTTTGAGTTTTGTTAGTGTTTAAAGATAATCCATTGGCACTAAACCAATTTTGCACCTGAGAAAGATTATACATAAAGTTTGGTTTTACTAATATTTTATAGCAAGTGCAGACTCTGTTACATAAAACACCACAGAAAACAAGACATTCATATTACATGCATTTTATCCATCCGTTGTGACAAAATATGTTCCCAATAGTCAAATCAGGAAATGCAACGTATAAATACTGTTTTCATAGCAAGTTAAGCCATCGTCATAAAATCTGTTAAATTTCCAGGAAATCGTTACAATAAACTGATTATTTTATAGCAAGTAGAGACACTGTGACATAAAACACCACTGAAAACAAGGTATATATATAACAATTCATTCTTTACCTTCATTTCATCAAAAGAAATGACAGTCAATCTTTCAAGGTCTGAGAGGTGTTCACTCCTAATTTTCATTATTGATAAGCATTCTTCTGTATACCAGGGCTGAAATCATACTTAGCAACCCAAGACTTAAGTGTAGTAGGACTAGGCAAAGGCAATTTTAGCTGATTTCTTAAATATCTATAGGCCCTGGCACTGACATACCGCAGGGAAATGGCTGCTGAAATGTCTGTTTCTGACCAAACAATTCTTTTTCCTGGGTTTAAAATACACTTAACTTGACCTGGAGAAAACAGCTGCAACAATACTTCTTCAACATATTTGCTTGTATTTTCTTTTATGTTTCTACCCTGTTCTTCTAATCTTAGATGCAATTGCACATTCTCATCCTCAAGCTCTTTTACTTTAACTTTTAAGCTTTCATTTTCTGCCTCCAACTTTTTCATTTTCGTATGTAAATTTTCTGGCTCTACATTTGCATGTTCTACCATTGCAGATACTTCACACCTGGAAATTATCAAAATATATAAGAAAAATGAAGATGTATGAGGGCTCATTCAATACTGTTAGCCATTTTATGACATAAATATTAGTTCTTAACTACTAATTTTGTTTTATTTAGTTGATAGACTTCAAGGAAGAATGACATGTTTTACAACCACATTTGATATTGAAGTTTTGATGTAATTTTAATAGGGATTTGCTCAAGAATACTAGTGCATGTAACCATGTCAGGATTTATAAAAATATATTAATTAATATTAACAACATTATTTAAACTATACATAATGAATGCTATGTGTAGTATGACTACTTACGAATTCGATGATTCCTGTACTGCATTATCCTCTAATAATTGATGCACGAGCTTCCTCTGGCCTCTATTAGAGATCCTCTCTCTTCTTCTCTTTGAAACTTCAGTTTCCACCATGCACACCGGTAAATTAAGTCGGGGTACCGCTTCCGCTTTAAGCTTTCTACAGCGTTTGGGGGAATAGCCGAGTAATTGCTGTTGCAGGCTTTTCTCAAATGCATTTTGTTCAACATGCACCGAGCAAATGCGAGCTGCAATAATTTGTGACGATATATGATTATAAAGTCTGGCCTTAATACATCCATTACTAACATAATTACGTTAAAAATTACACACAAAATTACGAGGAAATGATTTCTAATAATAGTAGTTATCTGAAATTAATAGAAAAAATATATTTTTACCTGTATTAACGTTAAAGAAGTCACTTCTTCGGCATGCTCGTATCCATTGTTGTTGAATTGCAGGATCAGAAGGAAATCTAAAAAATTTCATCTTCCCCTTGCTGTTTCTGTAGCAGTTATTGCAACCAAATACTACACAATGTGACATCCTGGTAAACGATGACAAAGTCCGCTGGATAAAACTTTATTAGCACTAAAACACTGTCCTACCAAAACAAAGCATCGAAAACGGTCTGCTTTATTGAGATAGGTGGCGCTATGTAGATCGGTGAATTCTGTAATCCAAGTGACGTCACACTCGAATGAGGAAGACGTAGGAACATGCACAACGACCTACCTTGTTTAGTAGTACCATGCTTGGCAGCCTATGGAAATCCATAGAAAACGATAGGCAGAAAAGCCGGTATGTAAACTCGTGAGTTATGTAAGTACCTCTGGGAAAACAACATTGTTCGCCTTGGCTCGATTCTGTTTACATAAAATCCGCAGCGCATCTCTCCGTCGTATCCGTGACATAGCTACGTAGAGTTGCCCGTGTCCAAATACTTGATTTTCTAACAGTATCCGCACGCGGTCAAAAGTTTGTCCTTGACTCTTGTTTATCGTCATTGCGAACGCTAAGGTTATTGGATACTGCCTGCGCTTCATTTCGGGTGGGAGTTCACTATCTTCTGTCAACGTCACATCAATTCTGGGAAGTAGAACCGACCGTCCCTTGTTGCTTCCAGTTGCGATCGTACATTTTATGGTGTTTTGTCCCAATTGCTTGACAATTAAGCACGTTCCGTTGCAAAGTCCCTTCTTCACGTTGATATTTCGAAGCAGCATAACTACAGCTCCAATTCTCAGTCGCAATTTGTGGGGCGGCATTCCAGGGGCGGTCGCAGGGGGGGGGGGGGGGGGGGGGGGGTCATGACCCTCCTCCCAAAGTGCACGCTTCTTGAGCATCCATGGACCCCTCCGCCCGGCTACGTCTTCCCCCACTGCGTTGTTACAGAGAAGGGTAAAGAAACAAAAAAGTACGCCCAACGCTCTCATCTTGAGAAATTTCACTGGCTCGTCCTCTCTCACAAGGATCAAGTCTTGTACTGCAAATATTGTGTTCTCTTCAATTCTGACAGTGGGAGCAGGCGGCATAAATTAAGTCCACTTCGGAAATTGGTGAGGGAGCCCCTCTTCAAATTTGATGATATGTTGGGCGAGAATGGCACGCTTGTCGCACACGGAAGAAATCAGTATCACCAAGGTGCAGTTGAGGCAGGCAAAAACTTTTTGAAGACTTTTCACAATCCTGAATTGTACGTCATTAATCAAGTCTGTACGCAACATCAAGCTCAGGTCAAAGAGAACAGAGATCGATTCCGACCCATCATTGAGATCATCATTTTTTGTGGGAGGCAAAATGTGTCACTTCGTGGCCATAGAGACCACGGCTCTCTCTTCAGTGGCAGTGGCGATTCCATAGATATTGAAATGGGCCCAATTCATAATGATGGACTGTTTCGAGCTCTACTTAGATTTCGTGTGTCAGCTGGGGACAAACTATTGCAATATCATCTTCAAAATTTCTCAAGCAAATGCCACATACATAAGCAAGCGTGTGCAGAATGAGCTTATTGACTGTTGCAAGGAGGAAATTCAAGTTGAAATTTTCAATAGAGTTAAGAGCGATTAGGCATGCTTAATAATATTTTATGAGACCCCTGATATCTCTCATGTAGAACAACTGAGCCTCATCTTTCGTTATGTTCACAATGGCAACATCAGGGAAGACTTTGTTACCTTTGCTGATGCCTACGAAATGATTAGATCTGAAGATGTAAAGGAAGATGAAACTCGACTTACAGGCACACGTGGTTGAGGATTTAGTGAAAAAAATTTCAGTTGATATCTCGAAATGTGTTGGCATAGGAACCGACAGTTGCTCTGTGATGGCTTCTCTAGTGAAAGGTGCGGTGCAAGAAATTTTGAAGAGGGCCGTTAATGCCAAAAGGTGTCCATGCACAAATCATATGCTCAACAATTCACTGTCAAAATCTTCTCAAGTTGTTCCATGCCGCAACACTACCAATACAATGAAGAAAGTGATTGCATTTGCCAACTCTTCCCCCAAGAGGCATACCATATTTTTCGAGGAGATTGGCATGGCCCTCAAAGGGCTCTGTGAGACTCGCTGGGGAGAAAAGCACGACGGACATCTTCAGTTCCGTTTTCTGCTACCTAAGATCTGCAGGGCGCTCGAAAAAATTTCTGAATGGCAGGAGATCATGACCTCATCAGAAGCCTACTGTCTGCTGCAGGCTCTGCGCTCTTCAGAGTTCATGGTATCAACGATTTGCCTATGTGATGTACTAGGTAAGTTTTAAATTGGCATTGTCCCATCTACAAGGAAATTTTTTAGCGCAGTTGCTCACGCTTAATTAATTTGAAATATTTATTTAACTCTGATACAGTTCAACCGGTTTCATTGCAGGGACTATTGTGTCGTTGAGTCGGATTTTGCAGTCGCCATCGCTCGATTTAAAGAGAGAATCTGAAGCCATTCGCGACACTGTTTCTGTCCTGGAGTGGAAGCGTCAAGATACCGACTCGCACTTCTCGAAGTTGTTCTCGGAGATTCACCATCTGGCACTGGATATGGGAGTGGAGATTTCCAGACCAAGGACTATGGAAAGGCAGAAACGCCGTGAAAATCAGCTGGCCACATCCAGCTAGGAGTTTTATAGGAGAGCTATCTTCATTCCCCTTTTGGACAACATTCTAAGAGATTTGAAGGAGAGGTTCCGAAAGAGGTGCTAGAGACATTCAATTTGCGAATCCTAATAACCAAAGAAACATATTCTCAAGACTCAGAAACAGAGGATACTGAAACTCTGAGAGTGGTTGCCAGGAGCTACGGACAACTCCTCCAAATCTCTGAGGACTCTGTTGTACGAGAATATGAACTTTGGGTAGCTAAATGGAAGAGAGTACGAGAGGATGGAGGTCGTGTCCTTAATGGCATCCTTGAAGCGATAGATGAGTGTGATAGGGACATGTACCCGTCAATCCGTACACTTCTTCATATCTTAGCCACACTTACGGTGAGCGTCGCCACTGCCGAGAGGACTTTCTCGACACTGAGGAGACTGAAAACTTGGCTCAGAAATCGTATGTGGGGAAGAAAGGCTCACGGGGTTGGCCTTGCTGCATACGCACCGTGAAGTAGAAGTGAACATTGACAATGTAATAGATCGATTCGTGAAGTCAAACAAACGACGGTTGGAATTTGTCATCTGAATGCAGAACGCACACTCCACTGTTGTTTGGTTGCTGAATTTTTGATTGATAACTGATAACTCTTTTTAGTGGGAAACATATTGATACATCATGCATATAAAGATAATAAAAAGCTTATGTCCCGAAGCAGATTTAAACTTTGACAAATTTTCTCTACTTTCTCGTCCCCCCCCCCCCCCCCCCCTTCCGCTTTTTATTCCGTGACCCCCCTCATAATCGAAGGCTGCGACCGCCCCTACGGCATTCCTTGTGGAGTCAATGAATTTTTAAAAATCCGTTGGAAAGTTCGTTTTTTCTTCTTCTGTGCAATTAATAACTTCATCCACACTGGTGTAAACCTTTTCCTGTTGTCCTGGAGCCAATACTATTCTTTCCAGTATCTTGTTATTCATGGCTAGGGAATCAACGTTCTTCGGTGCCAGTATGACTTTCCCACACAATTGTTCGACATCTTCCTGTCTGATATTTTGTCCAAATACTTCCGTGATTAGATCCCCGTTACTAACACATTCCTCCTTTATGTTCATAAAGCCCTCCTGGTCCATAGAAACGGTACCATTTCCGTCGGTTATGAGATATTCCGCCCAATTTCCGCCAATTTGGTCTATCCGCATGTTGTCCACCAGTTGGAATATCTTGAAATGCTTCCAAAGTTGCGATCGATTAATGCATGCATCAATGAAGTCCTTCCGTGACCCTTTCCTGACGATTGGTAGCGTTTGACGAAAATCACCTCCCATAACGACGATCTTCCCTCCAAATACGAACGTATTTCCCATAATTTATTGTAGCAAAATGTTAACAACCTCTAATGCTTGCTTCGATGCCATCGGTGCTTCATCCCAAATGATGGCGTCTACTCCTTGAAGTTGAAGTGCTTCACTGCTGTTGGGCTTCGTGTTGGAGCTGTAGTTAGTCCATGCAGTCCTTAATGGCAGCTTGAAGGTACTGTGAACTGTTCTTCCATTCGGCAGAAGTGTTGCAGCTATTCCAGACCAAGCCACACACACGATGTTTTTCCTTTACCATTAAACATATTGTACAACGCATTGTACAAATATGTTTTTCCAGAACCACCAGGTCCATCGATGAACGTGCAGTTGTTCCGTACATGGGGAGCTTGATTGATTACATGGTCAAATAATCGGCGTTGTCTGTCATTCAGCGTTGTGTATAAATGTTCTCCAACCTGAAGATGATGTTGAAGGTTGATCATTTCTTCATTCCGTTCCACAGGTTCAGCAGACGCTGGGATACGACCGGTGAGACGCAGACACGCATCCTGAAGGTGTTGTGCTATGTCATAATATGCTGCTGTCACGGCGTTGTCTCCATATTGTAGAATATAATCTTCAGCCATTGCGTCCTTGTACTGGTTCCATAGATCGTTGGCATTTTCCACATGGCAAAATATAAGTAACGACGCAAAAACCATTCTCATTTCACGTGACATTTGATAACCTGCAGCTTCTTCCATAGTTTGAGCATACACAGCGTCGGTCATAGTCAATCTTCGAAGCGAAGCCGCTTCTTTGAATGTCATTGCCATTTGTCCAGTAACATTTCGAAGGTCTTCGAAACTTGTAGCGCCTTTTGTATGAAGAAGCAAAACACGCAAGTGAAAACGCTCCAATTCCACTGGTCGAACACTGTACATCCTTCCAATACTCATCCTCGATCTTTGTCATGGTTTCCATCCTTCAGTTGCTGAAAACGTAAAACGTTCTGGTATTTCATAATACAGCAATGTCCGTGTGTCGACACCGCAAGTTAACCTTCCGCTGCGAAAATCTTCGTTTAACTTGAACCATGCAGTCAATGTAGTGAACCTTTCAAGTCCTCGTTCAACAGCTCCGTTAATATTCCCAGCTTCGAAGTACACCTCCTTTCGTTTGGTAAATGAACTGCCAATCGATGAATCGTGTGCGACATGCCTTGCAATGGGAAACCGAATATCTTCCAAACTGCTTCTGGTGTTCCGACGTACCGAGTATCCAGATGAGCCTTGATCTCGTCATATTCTCCAGCGTTGCCTCTCGCTGCGTCCATTATCTGAATTTTCGCTCTGTCCGGTCCAGTGTATACATACTTGTAGAGATACTTCACACTCTTCACTGTTGCACAGACTTCAGTGTTCATATGTGCTCTGTATTTCTTCGACATGTATCTCTTGTAGGGCACAACCCATCCGTTATCCAAATGCTGTCTAGCAACAACCACGGTTCGTCCATCCTGACGTCGCCGATACTCAGGATATCCACTTCCATTATTCATTGATATTTCTTCTCGGAACGTCTCCGGAAATTTCTTCGAACATTTGCCATCAACCAAACGGTGCGTTCGGTTTCAGCTCGCTGCAAGGTCCATGCATCATGTTTCGAGTTATGATTTGATGAAGCTCCATATCCGTTTCTTCGTCTGGAATCTCCGCGCATATGGCCGCATCTATGTCATCTACATCTCGTAGCTTGTCATCTTGGTCCATAATAAATAGCATATGGCAGTGCGGTAACCCACGCTTCTGAAATTCGATGACCCAAATGTACGCTAAAACTTTTCCAAAAATATGCCGCGTAAACAAATCGTTTTGAATTTCCTTTAACTTCAGCCAGAAAACTCTTGCCACAATGTCGGGACGATTCAAAGGTGATTCATTTTCTGAAATGCACCGCTGAATTTCAATCCATTTCGGCTTGCATGTAACCGTGATGAAGAAATCTCGTTTCCCAAATCGACGTACTATAGACATTGAATCTTGATACGCTTGAACAAATGGTCTTGGACTTCCTGTAAATGAAGCTGGCAAAATCAATTTTCTTCCAATGACAGCGCTGTTGTCTGCAACTCCAGCTTCTCCCATGTAATCCATAAGTCCGTTGTATGTTTCTGCACGAAGTTCCACCTGATGCATTCTTATGTAATTGAGGCGATTCTGCTCCATTTTCACATACTAATCAATTGCATATTGTTGAAACAGCTTTCCTGCTTTATGGATTGTAGAAAATTCATCTCTTCTTATGGCCAGACGATAGCAGTAATATTTCTTCTGTGATATTCGAACTCGCTGTCTCCCACTATCTTGCTTCTGACGTCCTTCATGCCAACCGAAATCGTCCAACGGGAATAAAAGCGGATACGTCAGCGGATCGCATTCACTCCGAGGTTGTGATATACTTTGCAGTCCACCACCTCGTAGATGAACAGCAACACTCCGTCTCAAGGGTACTTCACCATCTTCAGGCACGTACACAACCGCAACTTCATTCGCTGTTGGAATACTTCATTAACGTCAAAAACCATGGTAACCTTCCTCACTCCACGTTGCTCATGTTCTGCCAACAGTTCTTCAGCATCAGCTACCTCCATCATCTTGTACGACCGTACAAATGGGTTGACGGACACCAGTAGGCGATCCAGCTCATCCATTAGTTCTGGAAGACATCCAATATTTGCTGAATTTCCAAGACTTTCTTGTAAAGCTTCTTCAGAATTCATAAAATAAAGAGCACCATAATTTAGTTGATCGTTTTGTGATGGAACTGCTGGACCAATACGATGATAAACCATACCGTGTATTCTAAAACAAAAAGGCCCTTGTCCTTGTGGTGTTGACAGTTTTGCTCCCATTGAAACCATTGCCAAGACGTTGTTATAATTTCGTATGTACTGCTTAAAGTTCGCAGCATGAGCATGAGTTCCGTTGAACAAATCCTGAAGCAATTGTGGAACGACTCGAAGAGGTTCAAGAACAACGTTTCCAAAATTGCAGCAACAATTGAATTCATTTTCTCTTCGTCGTTTTTCTCCACTAAAATGAAGCGCGCGACAGTTTACACACTGGATGTCATTCAGTTCTACATTTCCAGGCCGTCTCGCTGCGCGATGAAATCTTCCCAGTGCTTGCTTTCGACGCCTCGCTTCCTGATATCTTCTTTGTTCTCTTTCTTCCGAATTTTCTCTTTCTAACCGTTGCCGTCGATTCTGTGATAGCGTTGTCAGACGTTGCTGGCGTTCCTTCTTGTCTTCATTTCCAAACGTTGTCGTCGATTCTGTGAAACTCTAGCCAATCTTGCCTCTCGTTGCAATTCTGTCTCTCCTGCTAACCGTTCTTGATGACGTCGTGACATTCGAATTAATCTTTGCCGCCTCTCTTCTTTAGTCTCATTGGCACGTCGCAATCGGGCGCTATCACGGTAATATTCCCGTCGGTCGCGTTGAGAAGTATTTGAACATGTCGGTTCCATCCTTCGAAATAAGTTAATTTGAAAAATTCTAAACTCCCGGTTTTAGCACCAAATTCCTCTTGAAATAATGTAACTGTAAATAATTATTTATTATTACGTAATCAATAATACTCGCATCTTTATGTTGATAACAAATTTGTTTACGTCTGTTGCTATGCAAGTTAATACCGTAATGGACAATTGAGAAACCAATTTTGCTTTCACTAGCCCTTATATGATCTGTAAGACCTAGATTTCAAAATATAATAAATAATTCAAATTCAGCAATGGATAAGTAAGCTGTAATGGTGGCATGGGATATATTGTATTGTGTGACATCTTATAAATATTTTAGTTTGTGTGTGTGTATGTTCTTTATACGTTTTTACACCGATTATGCTATCGAATTCAAAAGTTTCATGGGTCATCCTATGAACACAAGCAAGATCTTGGCCTAGGTTTGCAGACCGTGGAGTCTCTTATACCCCATGAGGTCAACAAAATGCTATTTCCATAAGAATTCATGGGAAATGGTGTGGAGAAACCCCAAAATGCCATGCAGCCCTTCACTGATTTGGATGTAAATATACCTAAATATTAACTTACGATCAAGGGAAATGGATTATTTTACGCACGACAGACGGAATTTTAATTCTGTTCATGTTTCTTGGTATTGCATGCTAAATCGCTTGAAATTTTCCTTTAAGCGCAAAATTTATCGGTTTAGATGTCCATTTTCCGGGCGTCAACAAAGCTAAATTTCTTAGTTCTTGTCCTCTTCAAAGGGAGATATACACGTAAAGATTAACGCAAGGAAAATCCACGCCTTGGCACGCTGTAGAGGAAGAATAGCTAACGCCAAGATATGCCTAAATATAGTATATGAATACTTTTAAAGTGAGTCAAATGATTTTTAAGGAATATTAGAACATTGTTATCTTTTACCATTAACATTGAAAGATTTATCGCAACATAAATCGATACATCTACTTACATTTGTTCGGTAACCAAGATATTGTTTACGTTTTGGCTAATAGTATTGACATAATCCACATAATTTTATTGTCGCTTTAAAGGCTTCGGTGCATCTATCCATGTGAATATTAAGTAAGATGATAATGCGTACAATACAATACATAAAATAGTAAATGTTAATGTAAGCATCGCTTGCGTAAGTAAGGAATGGGGAACGTTTGCCCCGAGCAATAAAAATCGTTTGTCACTCTTTCCCGAGCTAAGCCGGGCGTTTCAGCTAGTATATATATCGGTGTTTATTCCTTTATCGTATAATAGATGATATATATCCTTTCTTTTTACTTTCTCCATACGTAGTAATCGACTTCGAGATTTCAACGAAAATACACGTTTTGAGGTCCCTAGAGCACGTTTAGACTATTTTCGGAATGATGTCTGTGTGGATGTATGTGATTGTGGGCGCTCTAACTAACAAGTACTTGCCATATCGATACCAAATTTCATATATAACACTTTAGGGTGACCACAAAAAACTGATTAGTTTTTGGACAATACCGGTTAACCGGAAGTCGAGGTTTATTTGAAACCCGATTCGGGTTTTGCTATATTTCTCCGATAATACGTCATTATTGTATACGTTGACCATTACAAAAAATGTAGAAAATACAATTTCGTACATTTTTTATTTCAAACAATTTTCCATAGCAGTTATTGTTTAGGAATTATTTATAAATAATCGGTTTTTCGGGGTCCGTCAAATATCTCATTAAAAACATCGTTATTGTTAATCTTCGTGAGTGCCAAAGTTGTAGAGAATAATAATTCTTCCAAATTTTGTTTGAAACAAATTTTCGTAGAACCATCCATTTCGGAAAAATTTCCTTTTTACTTTCTCCATACGTAGTAATGGGAAAGTATTGTGATCACGAAGAAAATCGACTTCGAGATTTCAACGGAAATACACATTTTGAGGTACCTAGAACACGTTTTGACTATTTTCGGAATGTTGTCTGTGTGTGTGTGTGTGTGTATGTGATTGTGGGCGCTCTAACTCAAGAAGTATTTGCCATATCGTTCCCAAATTTCATATATAACACATTAGCATGAGCACAAAGACCTGATTAGTTTTTGGACAATAACGGTTAACCGGAAGTCAAGGTTTATTCAAATCCCCATTTGGTTTTTGCGATATTTCTCTGTTAAAGGTTTGGAATCTGACTGTGGCAATTGAAATAAAGAAACTTATCCTATGATATCAAATTTGACAACTAGAATCAATTAAAGAGATTACAATCTCAGATTTATGTAAAGGCGATAAGGATGGAGGTGAAACAATTGTTATTCTGTCAAAGTGAAAAACGTCACCGAAAATTACCTTTCCTTAGGGACCACCACGCAACATATGTATATATATTATTGTCGTTTCTAAAATAAGATTCAAAATGAAATTGTTAATGAACTAAAAAATTTAACATAGTGTTTAATACCTATTTACCAAGAAAGAAAGCAGAAATATCAATTCGTAAATAAAAAATAAATTCTTTTGAAATTGGCCTAACTATACTCATCCAATTCAGGCAAAATAAACGAGAGGCAACGAAGACTCTCGCGGATAAAATAATTATATGAAGTGAAATTGGTCGATTAGATAATCACATATTTCTCCTATACGTTTTCCTGTACACAGAGTCATTCGTGTGAGCTTTTTTAATATTGGTTGCAAATTATGATTTCGTTGCGTGTATTAAAATAATTTAACTCAGGAAAAATATGTTTTAACTTTGTCTGGACAGCCGTGTTTGTGCATTCTTAAGGGTACCCGCTCAATCTATAGATGGTGGGTCTGTTTTGAACTCGTGAGTTATTGACGCAAAATAAATTCAGTCGAACACTTGTAGGTGCCGATTGTGTTCATTTATCCATTTTTTGCTCAAAGATTAACGATACATTTTTAGAGCATATCATTGCTGTGTAAGCAACATAATCATATATTCTAAGCTTCTAATTTTTATCAAGATCTTAATTAAATTATGGTTAATTTTACAAGACATTAAAGCAGTTAATAATAAGGATGGTTCTCATATATCTCACTGAGTATTGGCTGGCTTTGGTGTTAATAAGTTTATATTGTGTACATTAGGTTAGCTTGTCCCGTTGATCTTAGATTGCAGACAGCATAGGTCAGTTACCTCATTAGTACAACATGATATTGATACGGCGCTCAAGGACCTCAACCTAGGAAGTAAATTACATTTAGCATGGACTTGTGAAATTATCAGAGCACCTATAAAACGTGATATTCCAATTTAAATATTTAATCCTATTACTATTGTAATTAAAAATACGATAAATTAATAAATGCGACTAAAATTAATTAATAATTGTTCGTGCATTCTCTTATAATGAAAACAATTTTGTTTAACGTAGTTAAACTGAAAATGCATAACATAAAGTCAAATTAAGAGGTTAGTATTCTTTATAATATTGTAAATTTGTATTTCATTACCGTTCCATAGTTTTTGTTAATTATAGACCGATCTTCTAAAGGAGGCTTCGTTTATTTTGAATTCGGTTTAATTAGAGAAGGTTTGCCACCTGAATACAACCAAGACGATACTAACAATACTAACAAGACCTCCGACACCCTAATTGTAGCCTTCTACGCATTCTAATTCTGGAGAGAAATATTCCAACCTCCTAGCGTTATATGACAAAATGCTAAATTGGGATTTCCTTTGTGGGAGCTCTCAGAAATCACTTTTGGCCCTAATTTGTACCTGTCACGGCCGCGGTCTTCTTTGGACTGGAAATGTAATCGCTGATCTTATCTCGCAATGTGACGAGACAAAGCATTTCCTCCTCTGTCCTTTGTGCTCCCTCCCTTGCGCTCGCTCGACTCCCGTGCCACCCTCGTGCACCTATCTTTTATTTTTAGGAAAAAATGCCGACTTGCGTTTGCCTCCGTCTGGTTCTTTTTTTCCCGAGGTTTGTACCAGTACTGAAACGTTTGAGGGCATGGAAATTCTTTCTATGTTTTTCCCTTTTCCGCCGATTTTTCTAACCGTCGTGGTTTTTTCTCTCCTGTCATGTAGCAATTTTATCTCTCCAAAGCTCTGCCACATTTTTTAAACCCCTAAGCATTTCAAACCTGGCGTGTATATATGTCGATTTATAATTTATAAACGCAAACGATGCTGTTTCTTTCTCCAGTTTCATTTTATGATAAATATATGTAATGAAATAGTGTAATATTTTATCATGAATACAAGTTACAAAAATAAAATAAATGCACGAAATAAAATCATCACTTTTATGAAAAGCAGTCAATTAAGTAAGCTGTAGCCTTAGATAAAGAACGATAAATATGTGAAAATAACAAAAATTCCATTTCAGAGCCTGCTGTCGGTAACTTCACCACGGAAATGGAAAGTCGACTCCAGTGCCACTCTCGTGCACCTGACTATCTTTTATTTTTAGGAAAAAATGCAGACTTGAGTTTGCCTCCGTTTTGTTCTTTTTTTCCCGAGGTTCGTACCAGTACTGGAACGTTTGAGGGCATGAAAATCCTTTCTGTGTTTTTCCCTTTTCCGCTGATTTTTTCTAACCATCATGGTTTTTTCTCTCCTGTAATGTAGCAATTTTATATCTCCAAAGACTCTGCCATATTTTTTAAAACCCCAAAGTGTTTATATATCGATTTATAATTTATAAACGCAAACGATGCCATTTCTTTCTCCGGTATCATTTTATGATAAATATATGTGATGAAATAGTGTAATATTTTATCATAACTACAAGTTACAAAAATAAAATAAATCCACAGAATGAAATCGGCACTTTTATGAAAAGCAGTCAGTTAAGTAAACTGTAGCCTTAGATGTAGAATGATAAATACGTGAAAATAACAAAAATTCCATTTCATAGCCAGCTGTGGGTAACTTCACCACAGAATTGGAACCAAACTCAAGTTCTGAAGAAATAGTCGTCACTTCTGTTAACGCAGACTCCTCCTGGGATCCTTACGAAATGAGTGAGTATGGCACTGGCGTCGGATTAACCATTTTCTATCTAAGTTGTCAAATCTTGTGTGGGATATTTGGGAACGAAAAAAAATCTGCAGTGACTGGGAATCGAACCTGGCAAGTGGAAAACCCGGATTCGGTTCCCCGGTCACGACAGATTTTTTTCTGCTGTTGCTAAGATTCTCCAATTTCAGCTTATACACGTCTGCTTAGTGATCCTCGATCAATTCATTCCATCGATTTAAAATCTTGTACCCACAATACAATTGCATGCCGTAGCTATAAATGTGGATCTCTTGTGTTTCTCTTTTCTCATTTGTCCAGAGTGAAAATGTACTTACGTAAAAATAATCTCTTACGCAAAAAATATTCATGTTTATTGAAAATTTGTCCTATTATATGGCAATTGAAAATACCTATTCCGAATATAAAACTACTTTGAATTCTGTAAGAGTATATAGCTGAGTACACTTGAACATTTCGGTGATCCATCTCATTACTTACATTCAGTCGCTACTAGAAAGGAAGGTCATGGATATGTAGAAGTCGTCATTGGCGTCCTAACTGCCATAACCCTTGTACTGCTGGTGGTTTTTGTCAACATATTGGTCCTGAGCCGACATCAGAAACTTCTTCACAGTTAACTAACGATTCTAAGGAATCCTTTTGGTGTCACCATCAACGTGAAGGTAAACCATGAGCGTCAAAACCATTTTAAGGCTGTTTTTCTTGGTGATTAAAGAAATACCCTAGGGCCTAGGGCAGTGATGGCGAATCTTCTATTGCCCACGTGCCAATATTACAGAAATTGTCGAATTTTTCCGCCTCGCATGCCACAAAAAAGTCCTTAATGTTTTTTACGTGTCAACTAAATTAAATTCGTGATGAAGACATTAAAATCTTTAGCAATAAAACTAGTGTTTGCAACAGTTAACTAAATAACACAAATGTTTTTGCGTCACTAAATCATTACAATAAATGCTTTGGTTGGTTTTCGCCTTTCGTTGGCGTGCCAACCAAAATAGTCCTGCGTGCCACTTATGGCACCCGTGCCATTGGTTCGTCATCACTGGCCTAGCGTATTTCAAAAACTGACTTTTAAAGTTATCTAAAAGTTACGATAGAATGATTGATAAAATAATATTTAATAACGTTTAAAGCGCTTTGTTTAAACCAAAAATAAACATTACCAATGAAATTGAAATTTAAAAAATTAATTTTCTCTCATTTTTATTTCTAATTACCTGCCTAGAGTGCATGATCAACTTCATTATTTTTATTTAACGGCGAGTGCGTCGTGAAGCTTTTATTTCATTATGTTACAACAAAGTGAAATTTTAACTGCTTAGAATCGAATCCTATTGCGAGTTTGAGCAACCCCTATAGATCTGCAGTAAACATGTTAAAATTGCATTCACTATAAAATTCTAAAGACCAATATGATTTGTTTCACAATGCAAGCACTTGACCGTTAAATTCACGAGGCAGTGTTGCAGTACTTAAATAATCCTTTTTGGATGAGCATTCATCTACCAAACGGTACCTGATGACTGTAATCTGCCTACCAATTCCAAGGTCTGTTTGAATCGACACTAACTTAATCTCGATCACCACCTTATACCCTCCCCGAATAGGATCTTTTGATGAATCTCGTGCCAATGAACAGTGGAATGATGCACATGGGAGGAGGCGGTTCATCCGTCGTGGGCGGCAGAGGAGGCAGCGTTAGAGGCAGCATCAGAGACAGGTCTTACCGGGTGAGGGACCACGGATCCTCCACAGACGACGACTTGAAGGATGACAAAGGCGCCCCGGGGTGGCAGCGAAATCCCTCACTAACGGGATCCACTGTCGCCCCCACCACTTCCTTCTTCTACGAGCCCCCGGATGACCTTAAGAACGTCGCCACTCCTTGCGGCGGCAGCTGCCACTGCAGCCACGGTATCTTGTTACAGGGAGAGTGGCAGTGTTGGTCCAATGTCTGCGTTGAACTCCGGTATGGTGAATTATGCCAGCCTGCCCTTCGAACTTGCTATGGTACTACAGGGCACAACACTTTGGGAGGGGCAAGGAGTTCTTGCGAAGGTGAATCTTTCAGCTATTTTTATTTGCACAAACTTGGTCTAGGGTATGCTTGTTTGCCTGTACGTTAAAATATTTTACAGGCGTCCTCATCAACTAAGAGTTCATCTCACAAATAGAAATCTAAATTAGGCCGTGGGTTATTATCACACTTTTTGAATTATGTCTTTTATTTTACATGTGCATATTACTTAATTTTAAATTATCTCTGCTTAAATTAATCACTCATGTCATGTGACGTTAAGTTTCTGTGGCAATAAATCTAATTTTTAATTAACTAAGTTAATTAGCTACCAACAATTAATTAAAGATATTTGGACAAATATTTCTGTATGTGAAACTATGCTAAAATGCAATTAATTCTATCTTAATTTTATTTATTGAAACTAAGAAAAAATGCATAAATAAAGAAAAATTGAATTCTGAAATATGTTGATATTCAAGTATCACAATTTTGAATTATTTTTCTTTAAAACAGAAAAGCATTTTGCCTAATAGAAGTACTTGCAGTGACATATATTAAAACAATGCAACCTTTATAAGTGGTAAATAGTAATTCTGAATGTTGGCAGAAAAGCAATTGCTTTTAATTTATTTGACAAAATGAGTGCAATGATGTTTTCCCAATTTTGCAGATTTGTAGAACTTTTTCTTTGAAGTACATATATTATTCTGAATATATTTTTGTGTGAAAAAACTATAAATTTGCCATTCTGGAATTCTTTTTCATGTTCATAAATTTTTGTTTCTATGCATTAAATTTTATGTAATATTTAAATGTTTCGTTTGGAGTCCATTTTAGTTTCCATTGAAAGCTCTCAACATTTTTTACCACACCTACCACTTTCACAAACACTATGTTTACGATTGTTTTCCATATTTCAAGAGTAATAAAAAACAGTACGTATATAAACATGCGCCCATACGGTTTCTAATACAAACGGCAAATGACAAGTGTTGACAAGTTTACGTGTTCTTACAGCAACCGATGTTCATAAGTGCGGGAGGATGTGTTCGTAAATGAAGTGTGAGGCATACTTCTTTGGCATGTGAAATGTTCATAAATATGAATTGTTCATTTCTTGAATGTTCGTATGTAGAGGTTCACCTGTATATACAGCATGTTTCAGAATTCAGTGCCGTAACTCACAGGGTGGATTCTATGGTAAAAAACAAACAAAAATATTCATTTAGCTATGGGTCCTATTTCGTTTCTCTTAAGAGATAGAGGAGGGTTTCTTTGGCCCATGCATGTTAGCTTTAGTATTCCACTTCGTGTAAAGTACGCCTCATCTGTAAACAACATGCTGCTGGCTCATCCCATTGGTTAGTTATCAATGTGAGCTGCTTAGTATCCGGCAGTAATCACCGAGAACAATACGGAGTTCTCCTTTGAAGAATACGCAGACATGCATTGTGTGTATGGGGAAATGCAAGACATCACAGAAGAACGATTCCCAAACAGACGTTTGCCAAAGAAGCGTACTTTTAAGTCTGTCCATCGCCTCTTACGCAAACACGGCACTTTCCGTTCTCAACGGGGCAATGCAGGCCACCAACATCATCGTCAAGCAGCAGACATGGAAGAGTGTATTCTTCACACTGTTAAAATGAAGCCTAATATAAGCACTCATTGTACACTTTCCACGATTAGTATCTCGCATGAGTGTATGGAGGACTTTTTGAGAGTAGCTGCTCTATCCATATCACTTCCAGCGAGTGCAAGCTTTATTACCAGCAGATGCCCCTCTGCAACAACAGTTTTGTTGATGGCCGCTGCGTCAGATTGCATCTGTTTCTCTTTTCACCACTTGTGTGATGTTTACGGACGAGGCGTGCTTTACATGAAGCGGGTACGCAATTTACACAATGCATACATATGGGTTACAGAAAACCCACGGCAAACGAGATGTATGTGCCACAAATGGCAATTTTCAATCAACATCTGGGTAGGCATTGTAGGCGATCATCTTCTTGGCCCACACATGTTGCTGGAACGTCTCACAGGCGAAGATTATGTACAGTTTCTAGAGAAGAATTACCAGTAATGCTTGAGGATGTACCATTAACTGTATGCCATAAAATGTGGTTCCAACACGATGGAGTACTGGCCCACTACATTCTTTGTGTCAGACAATTCTTGAATAAGAGGTATCTGCAACGATGGATAGGACGGGTAGGTTCCGTTGATGGCCACCAAGATCACCCGACCTAAATCCCTTGGACTTTTTCCTTTGGGGTTTTTGAAGTGTTTGGTGTATGAAACTGAAGTAAACTCCATACAAAAGCTACAGCTGAATGTGCATGATGCTTGCCACACAGTTTGCAGTCAGCCAGGAAATTTTGGGCGAGTGCGGCATATCTCCTTCAACGAGCAGAAGCATGTGTGCAGATGAATGGCAATCACATTGAACACCTACTGTAAACGTTTAGGTACAAATAAATGCCATTGCGTTTTATTTTCACATGGTTTTAATGACTTCAAACCATCTTTGAAAAGAAACAAAATGGCTATATGAAATTTTTTGTTTGTTTTTATCATAGAATCCATCCTGTGAGTTACGGCACTGAATTCTGAAACACCGTGTATATATACCGTATTTGCTCGTGTAAGCCGTGCACCTTCTTTCCCAAAACGCCGGTGAAAAAAAGGGGGTGCGCATCTTACACAAATTCTTTTATTTGCCGCACACCTTTTTTCTCAAAATGTCGTGTCGGTAAACAAATATACGTTAAGCTTGCACCCATGCTGCATCTATTATTCTATTTCAAAATTTCAGTGTATTTAGTCATTTGCATTCATTGTATAAAAATTTTAAATGAGTTTTAAGTTTATTAACGGGTGTTCCCCGAACTCGATGAAGTCTTCTGCTGCAATCATCACAGAGGCCACGGCGCATATGCGACCAGTTTGGGTTGGTGTGGGTTTTGTGCTCACAGCAGACGATGTCTACCATGTTCAGATACGGCATGCTTCCTTTATTCTCTGATACGTCTATGAAAGTCATGGCCGCCGTGGTGCTCATTGAATGATCACTGATCATAATTTTAGATCACCAAAAAAGTGAAGACCGCTACGGTAGCAATCAGTGACCATATGGCTGGAAAATTACGTACAGCAGAATGATCGGTGATCGCTCCCGGATGGATTTCTGCTGAACGTGACCAATATGATGACAAAAACAGTTAAGTGTTTAATAAAAGAGGACTATCGAGGAGATTTCTGCTAGTACCGATATAAAGAGATCACCCAATAAATTTGTCACGTAGGAGTGTGAAGATGCTTAACTTGAGCGTAGCATTTTTGAGAAGTAGGAATTGGTGATTTAAAAAGCCCATTTTCGGCTCAAATAAATTTTTTCCCCTAGAGCTGGCCCAAAAACCGGGGTGTGCGGGATACATGTGCATGCGGCTTACACGAGCAAATACCGTAAATTTTTTTGTAAATTTCAAAATTATCTTGTTTTCGTTTTCTGTTCTTCAACTTATACTCGAGAATTGGATTTTAGATGCTGTTTTAGGCTAAAAAGTACACTTCGACTTATACTTGAATCGCCTTATACTTCTTAGGTTCCTGCCTCCCAAGTCCATTGTCGGCTGCATCTTTCATTTATTTGCTGAAACTCTTTGAAAATTAAGGACCTTATTGGAGATTCAGAAATTTTATCAATCATCCCATTGTACATAGGTTTATAGGCATTGCTTTTTAGGCGCAGTTCGCTTCCAGTGTGAGCGCCTATTATCGTCGGTCTGTCCGTCCGTCCTCATGTTCGTTCTCGGCTTCTACCAAACGGGTTTTCATGAAATTTGATATTAAGGACTTACAATCAAATATAATAAGAAAATCACATAAATGAATCACGTAAGCCAATCAGGGGTACCACTTTACTGGTGATAAAAAATCAACTTTCCGTCATATCTCTTAAAGTATTGCTCATATCAAAATATTTTTCAAATAAAACTTGTAGAACTAATAAATTAGTGTATTTCTTTTCCTATACATTTTTATTGTAGGTTATGCTACATCTGATAGTGGAGTATTTTAATAAAACTACAAATGTAAAATGTGTAAATATATAAATATGTCTTTAAAATTGTAGCTGAAAATTTTAAGAGCATAATTCTTGCCAGAAATTTGAGATAATGGTCCTTTTAAAGGCTTACATAACAACTCAAGTGGTAAAAATAGAATGGACTACCTTATGTAATAATTTTTTAATAGATGTGTGAAAATCAGTGTGTTGGACATGTACATTCAATAAGAGTATAAAGGCACACATGTTTAATATTAGCAATTTTGCCACCTGAGGAATTCATAAAATGGCTGCAATTCAGAACATTTCTTATTTATTAGATACAAAAAATTAAGTTCTGAAGTAACTGAAGTACTTTTCCCTGAGTAATATTTTAAAATTTAACTAAGAGACCTATTGTTTTGTTGATCAAATCATTCACAGTTACTGTTGAATCCTTTTAGTCAAATCAAGGTTCCATCAGATTTCTTTTCATAGAATATCTTTAAAATGCAAATTGTTACCCATTTTCATCAAAAACTATTTTAAATTAAACTTCATCCCTCAAAATAAGCTTGTCAATTCTACTCATGAATTTGCAATAAAAAAGGAAAAATCATTCTATTGGCTGGAACCAATAGGGTGATGCTTAAGACCTGGTTCACACGATGCAAGTTCACGCACGAGTTGAGGAGTGCATGATATGGCACAAGTAGGCGAACTCGAATGGAGCGTGCGTGGTAGCGTTCACACGATGCAACGGACTCAAATGATTTCAGTTCCCAAATGGATCAGGTAAGTGAAGGTGTCAATGTGGTTTGTGCAATAATAGCTGAGGAATTGATATCAAGGATTAAAAGAAAATGTAAAAGTAGGTGTTGGGTGAGAAAGTGGATCGCGAAACGCGGCGAAAGTGGGGCTTCTAACACTTTCTGTTATGAAATGAGATCAGTTTTGGAATCGTCTTGCCCCACAAGTGTTTTCAGATGTCCTCAGAACATTCACAAAACAACATGTCATTCACTATTAAACGTCGAGGACTCTTCAGACTTTTGATGGAAAAGTCTCCTGATAGCTGGGATGTGAGGTACGAGCACGTGGATCTTCACATCAAGGGCACCTTAGAAGTAGATATAACAGAAGCTGAAATCGGAGACTCGCAAGCAGTATGCTACTGTCAGAAAGAGGTGGGAAGAAAGTTGTCGTAAGGAGTACAGGTTCTTTCATAAAAACAATAACTGGCTTGACCAATCAATTACTATTTCTATTCCCCCTGCAACGGCTGCTGCAGCTGCATCTAATGAAATGCCAAGTCATCCAAAGGTAATTAAATGAGAATTTTCATGCAGCTAAATTCAAAGGTTTAATTGAATTGGAGGCAACAATGACGGACGCCTTCGCAACGTCCGGAAAGAGTACGAAAAATCCGTAAAATTTCGAAAAAGAATGCGTATTTCTGAATGATTCGACTGTGTAACATGTAAACATCGCAAGAATAAGATAGTATAGAGCAGGGGTCGGCAACCTATGGCTCGCAGGCCTGATGCGGCCCCCGAGAGCATTTTATGCGGCCCGCAAAGCCATGTTCAGTAAGTGATCGGTATAATTTAACACAGTCAATTCCATATTTTGTCAGTTATATTATAGTCTCAAAACCTTTTTTGGTGGTTTTAACGCTATTAAACTAATTAGAATTGATTTTCACTAATATGAGACCACAGAATCTCTAGGTAACTTCTAAATTAAACACCCAGGTGGCCCGCTGAAGTTCTCGTGATTTTCAATGCGGGCCTCCGAAGCATTCACAACAACAAATGTGGCCCACCATATAGAAAAAATGCCGACAAACATCAAGGGTAGCAAACAATGAGGATTTGTTGAATATTTTTTTAACATCTTCTGATCCAATTATTTCCTCTTTGAGGCCGCTACCGCCAAAGAAGGGTGGTAGTCTTTGTGTAGAGATGCTGGCTCTCCTCACAGATGTAGAAATCGAAAATGAATCAGATGACGAAAATGATGTCTAATGAAAAATGTGTTCTCATTTATTTATCACGCTTTGTTTGAATATTACATTTAATAAGAAGAATTTCTCATGCATTGTAATTTTCAAGCTCTAAATTTTTGTAATAACACTATGGCAATAAAGAAAAAATAAAAAATATTATTACTTCCATCTCGGACAGCCACCCTCTCATAAGATAAGTGCATGGATGTGCAAACACTCCCTACAGATTACGGCAATCAGCAATACACGCTTATTGCACCTTTGCTAAAACATCGCAGAAATGTTTGTACAGAATAAATTTCTTCATAACCATTTGTTGGAACTTGAACTACAGCACTGGGGACTGGATTTAGGTTTTGTCCACGTTTACTGGTATTTGGTACCACTGCGTGACGTCTCGTGCGAGCTCTTGACTAGCACTGAAAATTTTTAAGCAGGTTTAAAAGTGATTTGAGCACATGCGTGGACTGGTGCGTGCACGCACGTGAAGTGTTCAGACGGTTCAAGTGCCCATTCGAGAGCTCGCAGTAGTCATTTCTCGTGCGTGAACTCGCATCGTGTGAACCCAGCCTAAAGGCTTATCCTTTCTATATATTGCATTGCACAATAAAATGACTGCTGATAAGTTGTTTTTATTTTCATCTCGCTGAACTTTAAAAAGAAGGAGCTCCATATTTTTCTAGTGGGTGTATAAATCTTCTGCAAAATAGTTAAATAAAACAAAAATGTATTGAGAACTGATAAGTTTTAGTTTAACTCTTTTGAGATGTTTCAAGCTAATTAATATTGAGGTACCAAAATGCTAATCTCAAGGCAAATGTGGTTTCCTTTATTTTGTGAGTACTAAATTTGACATTTGTTTGTATTTACAGTTCTATATTAGATTAGTAGTTTTCTTAAGTTGTTAAAGTAATTAACAGTTAAAAAGGTTAATGAATTTTATGACTTGTCTTGAGTAACATTAGATGAAAGATTAAAAAAGAAATAGGGACTCTTGATTAATAGAAACATAAAACCTAAGAAATTCATAAAAATATTGCTGATGTGAAGTAGAGCTTTTTCATATTCATAATTAAGAGAACTACTTAAGTGGTTATTTTAAAGGAATAGCACCACCCTTGCAAGATTATATGGGCATAACAATTTTTTTTATTGCAGCGAGTAAGCAAGTCATAAAATGCTGTAGAAACTGTATTTATGTACATGTCTTTTATGTTTACTAACTGGCAGTTGTTCACTCATATATATATATATATATATATATATATATATATATATATATATATATATCTTGATTTGTTTTACTTAGGTAAGCATAACAGATATATATATATATATATATATCTTGATTTGTTTTACTTAGGTAAGCATAACATGATTTTACACATATACCAGAAGCATGTTTTGTAAGTGTGAATTATGTGACTGAAATAAATGGACCATTTGTCAAAAGAAATGTTTTTAGTGAAAGTCTTCTATTACATACAATCCTTTTAATTCTATTGGCTGGCTTTCCGATTGTGGATATGTCCAATATTTTTATTCCATTCTTATTAAATATTTTTAATCACCTAACCCACAGCAATACATATTTTTGGAAATGAAAAATGAACACATAATCAAACAGTTAGGGTTGATAGCTTCTTTTTCAAATTCAGAGCTGTCTCATCTGGTATGTATTTTTCAAACTGCAATACCTAATAGAATCAAATAAAAATTTGTTTAACTGAAACAGAGGAATTTCTTTAACTTCATGAAATTAAAACTCTTCATTATTGAGTGCTGCAAAAATGCCTAAAGCAATTAATTTATTTTTCATTCATTTAACCCATCAGCATCAAAAATACTTTTATAGTTAACATAAAATGTACTACTAACTTGTAGAAATTAATAACAATAACAGTAGGTATATAATAGCTAATGGGTTAATAAGAGTAAAACTTTCAGAATAGCATTTAGAAGGAGTAGCTCTAAAACTAGAAGTAGGTAGAAAAAAATGTCGATGACTTTTTAAGTTTCAGGGAGTTTCAAGAAGAGAATGAAAAAGTGAGCATTGAGAAACAGTGAGGCAGAAATAAGGAAAGATGGAAGAACTTTAATAGGTAGTCTGGAGTAAATGAAGTTTAAAGAGAGCAGAATGAATTAAGGGTGATTGATCTAGTGAAAAAGCATAACAAGTAAAGATACCAACTAAGATAATCTCCAATTCATTTGCATCATTTAAATTTTCAAATCTAACAAAAGGTTCATACTTCATGCCAGTGGTTTCTTTTGTAAAAAAAATTGGTGCTGGTACTCCCCCCTCCCCCTCCCTCCACCTCTTCCTGCACCCTCTCCCCCTTCTCTATTGAATTTGTGATGAACTTTTAATAACAAAGTTGATAATAAAAGTCAAAATGTTTAACATTTATAGAAGATATTTTTGTTTAAGTTTTAAAGAATTAATAAAATGAAATTGTACCAAAATTAGACGTGGGTCAACATCGCTCTGAAAAAAAGGTGGCAGAATGCCATACCAGCGCTTCCTGTCACAAAAAAAGCACTAGTTTATGCTAAGTACCAACAGGTTGAAATTGGGTAGCATTTCATCACGGGTCATATTTTATATCATAGGAAACCCTAGCATGAGGCATGCCAAGATTACTTGTATATGACTGAGCCAACATACCAATGAAATAATAACAATAAAAAACTGCAAATAAAGGGGAATACAGGTGACTCCTGAGATTCGACAGGGATGTGTTCCTGAAAATGTGGTCAAATCTCGAATGTTGAATCTGCACAAATTCAAACAATTAGAGCAGAAATAACGATGTCTAGACTGAAACTAAACCTCTCATGGTCGGGCAGGCCGAAAATTACTTCGCGTAAACTATTTTTATAATTTGACCGGTCGATCAGCTGATTCGATTCGATCGGGTGAATTCTGGAACGATCAAATCTCAGGAGTCGCCTGTATTTTAATTAAAATGGAGAAAATTATAAATTGATACAGATAAATTTTTTTTCAAATTTTTCCTTTGATTAATATTTATATAAGCTGTAAAAAGAAATCATTCCAAAAGCATGTTTTGTTTCAATTATTTGCTTAAAATAAACAATTTAGAATATACTGCATTATCATTAAATAGTACAGTTAGTCCCTGCTAAATGCCAATTCATTACACATCATCTTACTTATATGACATCAATGAATTGAGGAAAATGTTTTATTAGGTATACGTCACATTGTTTCACACGTGAAATTTCATGATAAAGTTGATGGGTAGATTATCTATTGGTAATATACTGCATACATTATGTGTAGCTAAGTTGATGTTCAAGACTGTCAATGCAAAAATGTTTTAGTTCCATATATGCTTTTGTTTAACTAAGGAGTTCTAGTTAGCCTAGCTTTTGTCATCTTTACATTAATATTATTCTTGATTCAGTTAATAACATTGATGGTCCTTCAGCAACAAATTAATCTTGTAGACTTCTTTGCAATAATATTTTGTAGTATACAATAATGCATAAATACAGATGCCCCTTTATCTGACTTATGCCACTATATTGCCACTCCTTAAACCCAAAAACAAACTTGAGAATCAACAATGATGTTTTATGAGTATTGATTTCATATTGTTTATTTTGTGTTGCCATAAAATGTCTTATGTGCTGCATTATCATGTTTTATAAGAGTCAAAAATAGTAAATATCTGTCACAAAAAGCCATAGCTTTTACCATTTTGTAAAAGGGACACTTATGTTTTGCTATACATACATTGCTTTGTTAGGCATCACAGTTTTGAGGAATGCAGCTCACAATCAGATGTGTAGGAGAGACTTACTGTACATATATGATTAAATTGCAATCATCATCTGCTAGCAATCTCTAATGAATAAAAGATTTATGAGGAAGCTGGCTGATAAAAATATCTCTTAACAGTTAAATTAAAATAAAAACTTACCAAAATAACAGTCTCTCTTAATACTGATGTTTTGTCTTGGTTTGTGACTGAACATGATGAAGCATTTTCCATGCAGTTCTCATTTATCAAAGCTTTTCCTATTCTAGAAATGGTTTTTCCAAAAATAATGGATCCTACAGTTCTAATCCCATCATTCTTCTTTACTCTCATCCAACTAGGCTCCAAAAATTCTAGAATATAACCATTCAAAATTTACACATGTAATATGTGACATAAACTTTTTATTTCCCTTTGACATTTCATTTAAATGCTTCAAGTGTATTTAATTAAATTTGAAGAAAATGTGAATTTTACCATAACATAAATTAATTTTAAGCATAACTGAGGACACTAACAGACTAAAAGGATGATTCTTAAGATACCTTGATTATGCCTTTGTCTATCCAGCCATTGATTAATGAAGTGTAGAAAAGACATAGAGAATATATTGATAAAGTCATGAGAATAACTTGGGTCATAGGATTCCATATCATCATGAGGTAATCTTGCATTAATCAAGGAGTTATTCCATGGCAATTTAGAAAGATGAGAAGTCAGGATCTTGTTTGGAAGTTGTAAAGAGAGAGAGAGAAACTCCCAGCACAGGTTCTCTATATCAGATGAAACCTATCAAAATAAAGACTTAAAATTCAACTCATACTATCAATTTAATGCTAATTATAACACATTGACAATATTCAAGTTCAGTTGACTCCCGTTATACATGCTTTCATTATCTACATTATCGCATATCTGTGGTTCCATTTCAATATCATGAGAAGCATCATGCAAGCAGATTTCAATTATGGCACCCCATCGATACATAAAGTTTACATTAAAATTCGGTAGTTTAGTAGTATAATAGGATATAATTATTTCGAAGTTTTGTGTATTTTTATGATTAAACATTTTAATAAAAAACAAGGCTTTATTCACAGAAAAATAAATTTGAAATATCGCAAAGAAATTATAAATCGTGCGATATTTATTTCAATGACAATGAGATTGATTGGAACTATTGCATCGATACACATATGCACAGATGGGGCTCAATCAATGGTTGTCAAACTTTCTGGTGCAGTAAGTTTCATAAAGAAGGCATCAAAAAATACAACATCGACACATTGCCTTATTCATAGACAAGCACTTATTGCAAAATGCATGAATAAAGGCAGTTACGCACTTATCTAAAGCTAATGGTACAAATTGCTCTTGGAATGAAATATAAAGGATGAAATTGATTCTTGATTACAAAGTGCACTTGGGAGTCGGTGAATATTGGAAAGGAAGGATGCAGGGGAAAAAGAAGTGACGGAACGAATAGAATCAAACCTTATCTTGGAAGTGATCTTGGAAAGATGTTCCGAAAAAAATGATTAAAAAAATATGGGTTGGGATGAAAAGCGGGCTCTATCATGAATAAATGAGACTCCAACTTTATGACTGATTTCGAACTTCAAGAGCAAGATTAACATCGTCTATTACTTGGAATCATTACAACAAAGGATTACTTTCGTTAACAGAAGCAGAATACGAATTTGTTACCAATTGAAAATTTAAAATTTAAAATGACCTTCAGGATGAATTTCTTAAAAGGAAATAAAACTGCCCAATAATAGAGTTAAGTACCTCAAATTTTAAAGAGAGAAACATTAAACATTAAACTACTTATCAAAGGTTGGTTCAAGAAAGAACATAATAACAACAGACTTATTTGAATTTAACTAAAAATAATTTAACCATACAACGTGAAAGATACACCGTATTTAATCGATTGCAAGTCGACCTTTTTTTACCTTTTTACTGCCTTAAATATTGCCACGGCTTAGAATCGAGTATTAAAAATCGAAATAAATGTTTCGATAAATTCATTCCCGATCCATCTCTAGTATGCGCGTGCGCGTAATCTTAGGATTCCCTGAGTCAATCATAATTTCCTCGTTCCTTGCAAGCGTAAATTTTTGTCATTAACTTTGGTGAGTTTTTCAGTTTTTCTTAATAATCCCATAATGGGACGAACGCATTATTCTGCAGAGAAAAGTGATAGCATATGCGGAAGAAACATCAAATCTTTCTGTACAATGGTGCATAGGATCATGGGCGGATTCAAGGGGGGGTAAAGAGGGTAATTACCCCTCCCTGCCCCCAGAATTTCTGAACACACAAAAAATTACCTTTTAAATCTCATCCTTTGTGCCGAGCAGTTCATAATTTAAGTTCTTTCACTCGCTTCACTATAATAGACTGTATCGTTTCACTGTATGTTTTTGCTTTTTGCTATTAAGTTATACATTTCCTTTTTCTGATTAAAATATGCATTAAATAAGATAGTTTCAAATACTGTATTAAATAGCTTTTATATTAACCTCACTCAATATCTTATATCTATAAAATATAGCTGAAAGTAATTTTTATTTCACTTTCAGTTTATACCCGCAAAGGTGTATTTAAAATTCAGTGGAAAGTCGAACTCACTATACGTACACTTATGTATAATTAAGCAAGAAAATTGAAAGTGTAATGTGAAGCATCATATAACTTTTACAACTGTTCTTAATAAACTTCAGTAAATCAGCATTGTTGTATAAGAAGAAACTTATTCTACTGAAACTGTCACGAATTTTAGTCTTCCTTACCAACAGAACTCAATTGTAGTAAATCTAAATTTATTTTATTCTTTTTAGTGCGTAATACAAAAGTTATTTTAAAAAAACATTTTTTTATTAATTTATTTTTTCACTCCTAAATTAGCCCCCCTGGATGAAGCCTGGGTCCGCCCATGCACGGGATTGATGAGTCAAATGTGAGACGTTGGAGAAGACAAATAGAGAAACTGGGATATTTTTGTTGCGAGATTAAAAATCTGGGACATAACTGGGACAGATTACATTTTAGTAACAACTGTATTGAATGCCTGAATATAATGTATGTAATTTGTGTTGCCCTAATTTTAGATGATACCTTTTTATTTAATTACGAATTGAAAAAACCTGGGTATTCATACTTTTCTGTATTTTTTTGTGACAAATCCCAGAAAACTAGGATGTCTGTACACCCAACATAGAACCACTACTTTTCACAAGGGCACCTTGTGAAAAGTAGCAGTCGGCTTACAAACGATAAAATACGGTATATAAAAAGATCGAATAAAAATATGTATAGGTATACTAACTTCCTGGTTTAGAAAATCTTCTTTGATCGTAGACCAGGTATAGCTCCAACCTCAGGGTGAAAAACCCACTTTTATCAATGAGAAAAAATAATATTTACACTAAATATTGACGTCACTTCTTGAGCAAAGACAAAAACATATCAATTATGCCCAAGGAAAACTAACCTGCTATAACTTGATAACAGATTCTTCAAACACTAAAAGACGCACACCACTCGACTGACATTTCCACAACGATGGACGTATTGGAACTAATGCGGACAAATAGTCCTTTTTCGATGTCACAGATGCAAAATGCAAGGGAGGAGGAAATGTTGAAGGAGAAGGGGTTGAAACAGTGGTGTGAGAATATGTACCTCGTCCTCACACACCCTAACACAGCATAGCAATTACTAAGAAGCAGTAAAAGAAACCCAAAAGATATATATTTCATCCTCAAACAAGAGCCGCAACTAATCAACCGAGAATTTTGAATGTGCCTGAATGAATGCGCATGGAAACAAAGAGGAACCACAGGAGGGAGGGTCTTGGGATATCCCGTTTCCTCCTCGGACTTTCTAAAGATTTCCTTGCTCTTGGGCACCCTTGCAAATGTCTCTCGCTGGCCACCTTCTGATGAGACTGCAGAGGCTAGTAAGGCGGGGGCGATGCCAAGCCATGACCTTTCTCCCCCTCCCCCCCCCCTCCTACCTAAGAGAATGCTTCCCTCTTCAGGCCTTTGTTGCAAGGGGTGCATTGCACCCGGACAGAAACCCTCGGGGGCAGCAAATCACAGAGAGAATCAGCTATATAGAAATATTAAGGGCGGTGAGAATTACTTTCACCCGGGCAGCAAAGATCCCCGGCATGTAACAGCAATAAACTGTTGGAAAAACCACATCCATCCATCTGCATTCGGTAGTATTCTCGGAAGCCGCTTTCGGAAATACTATTTTACCATATGGATTAGAGCCTGGTTGCTGCCCCTGAACATTCATTTTAAGTCACATTTTCACATTTATTCGCCAGCTGCAAACACTAAACATATCAATGGAAAATCAAATGGAAAAACTAAATTAAGGTATTTTCTGAAAATTTTTGCCAGGAAAATTTGGCGCCCCTAAAAATTCGGCGCCCAAAGCGGTCGCTTGGTCTGCTTGTATTGTTGAGCTAGCCCTGCCAGTAAGTAGTGTGCACAGCTTTCCTTAGGCCATGTTTCCTTCTACGCTCCCCTTTGTCTTCAATGTTTGTTTAGTATCCCTATAGCCATATTGGTCTATGTGCTTTTAATGATATTCATCATTATCTGTAAATAACTTTCACATCCATACATTCCACAATCTCAAGATGACTGGCGAGACTGCAGCTGCAGATCACCTGAAGAATTTGATGTTCTCTTCAAAACAATGATTCTGGAAGGAGGTTTGTGTTTTGAATTTCTTATTTACCACACTTGTCTTAATATGTAGGAAAACTAGGTGCATTAATGATTAATTTAATCTTGAAAGATCAAAATGTTGCATATTTGGGGAAGCAGTCCCTATTATTACATTTTATAAGCCACCTGTTATATGTGTTTTTGATATTTTCATGAACGAAACCCCCACATATGACAAGAGTCAACTGTATACAACAAATTTTCTTGCATTCTTTTTAACTGATATTTAGTTTACTTATACCAATGACAAATTATGCATGATTTGAGAAAACCTTCAAGTGCTATGCATAAGTTTTACTCATGCATCTTGATTCTGACACAATAACTCAGTAGATCCTTAATTAAAATATATTTAGTAAACAAATTTTTGTTGAAACATATTGAACTATATATTACTCAAAAGAAAATTTTAAATTTTTAGATGGCAGTTTATTAAAATTATTACTGTATATTTCAACATATAATTCTAACTTTAAAGCAGTGAAAAATATTCCTGTATATTTGTGTCAAATTATACACCAAGCATAAAATCTGAATCTTAAATCCCAGGTAAATGAATGACCCAAAATTGACAGAAGAGATCATACTCTGATGTAGGCGATTGTCATTTCCTTTTACGTTTACAACATAAATAATCAAACATATATGTCTGTCATTCTGGATAATTTGTTTAAAATAGAAGTAAACATCAAAGAATGATACTGTGACCACTTGCATGTCATGTAAGCATTTAGAATTTCCCAAGTAACTCTTGTCATCACTTCAGCTACTCATTGTAGTTATCCTTATTTTTTTCATTTTCTTTGAAAATTCTATAATATGTGATCTCAGTTTCATTGAATAGAAATCAGTGATGAATATTTTTCAAGTATATTACTAAACACGTATTTTCAAGCCAAAAACTTAATATCAATTTATATGCCGTAATATAATGTGTACATGTGTTGACACACAGGAAGAAAGAGCAGCCACAGTAGACATGAACTGATGGATAAGAAGGAGACATTTTAAAATGTTTCCTGATGAACTGCCAAATTGGGAATGACTCAAAAAAGATAAGAGCCATTATGTTATCTAAGTTGATTCAACAGCCATAAAGTGGTTGACTATACCAGATTTTCAATTTAGCAAAAAAAATTGTGGTTATTCATTGTTTGATGATTCTATGGCATAAAAAAGTGCCGTTTCATTTTTTCTTTTCCTATGTAAAGTTAGCCTAGACAATTCCTAGTGTTTGGGTGTGAAGAAAAGTTTTTAAAAAGGTTGGTATTTGCTGGTGTGGTTTATTGCAGATGTGGGATATTATGTTTTGGCTGAGTTTTCCTTAAGTGTTAGATTTAAGCTATAATCCTATATATTAGTTTTGTAACGCGTGTGTCATGCCCCGAACTCATAAACATTGCTATAAAGTTAAAAAAATCATAAATCATTTAATAAATATTTATTTTCAAATTAAAGTTGAAATTAATATTAAAACAGTTGCAGCTCAAAATATTTGTGTTACTGGGAGGGAGGGAGGGGCAAATGCTCTGCTGATTATAAGACTTTAGATCTCAGCAATCACTGCCCCTCACCTCCAGTTACTCACAAGTCCTGGTCCTTACTGAGATTTTGTCAACTGTGTCTTAAGTCAGGAATGTAATCCCCACACTTGGCAATGGACTACAATACTTATTTATAATCAAGTTATTCATAGTCATCTCACAGTTGATAGAAAGCATATAATGACATAGATATGACTAAATAATTAAGAAACTGAAAACAAGTGTTCTCACCTTAGTACACAGCATTACAAACTGTAGATAGAGAGTTCTAACAAATGCAGTATTAGAAAAAAAATCAGCTTCAGATTGATTTCCAACAATTTTTACAAAAGGTCTAGAAACTAATGTAGGTTTTACAATGTGGACTTGTACAAGTGCATTGAAAAGTTTTTGAGCTGAATAGCAAAGATCTTCATTGTTACAAGAAACTGCATTAAGTAAATGCCATGAGTTCAGTGAAATGCTTTTCACAGAAGTCTGAAATAAATGTTAATATGATGCAATAAATTTGCTTTAGTAGTGAAATAATATTAACATTATCACAAACTATGATTAATTATATTATAATCTCACTGTAAATTGTAAAATTATACATACTTGTGAATGGAATGGATTTATTAGGATAAGTTTTGCTAAGGTTAAAAATGCAACTGAATTAAGGTCTTCTAGGAAATGCTTTGAAATAGATTTATCTTGCAGCTTTCCATGAGGCAATCTCACACTGCTTCCAGAATTTGGTTTGGCAGGAGAGCACAAATTGCCAGCCCATTCAAGCATCTGCAATTGTCCATAGTGGCTGAGCATAGATGAAGCCACTATGGATAAAAATTTTTATAACCTACTTTAAAAGTTAAGTTGAAAAAATTGGTGCTTCATTTGCTGATGTAATATGAAAAAGTACATTTTATTTATTGAGATTTATTTAGAATTTTAAAATTAAATTCTTTATAATTTTAGTACTATAATTGCATGACAAAGCTTTTATTTGGCAATTAATTAAGAAATTTTAACTTTCTATCTAAAGCAAGGCACCCCCTGTCACCCAGCACCTTTTCAGAAGGCATTCTTCTGTAGTGTTATAGAAGGCATTAAGAGTCATGCAAATACTGAAATTATTAACTTTCTCTCTGTAATCATTTGCACAGAATCTTAATTTGAAAACTTTGAAGGCACACACTGTCATCCACTGATTTCTTCAAAAATATTCTTTGAAAACGTAATAAATGGCATCATAGACCACATACACCCTGTAAATTTCAGTCTTCTTTCTCTTATTATTTATTTGCTATTTTTATTCAATTGATTGCACAGATGATCAGACAGAGGAAAATGTGCTTAAAAACAACTTATGATTCACCCTGTTGCATTATTAAGTTGCTGTGACACTGCCTGAGTCAAGTCAACATCCAAGTTAATATTACTTGTGAACTATCAAACTGGCAAGTTGTGGTATAGAGTCATTTCATGTTGAGTTACCACAGATAGTGGACATAGCACCTGAGCATTATTATATGGAATTGCAAATGTTGTAATATAAATAAATATCAGTTATTCAGCTTATAAATGCAAAACAAGCAGATTTTGAAACAATTGGTCATTTATATTGTGCATGAGTAACAGATCTGAAAACTTCAAATTTTTTCATATGATTAAAGTCTTATTCGGTGCTTTTTTGTGATGGTATATGCTGGTACAGCATACCGACACCTTTTTTCAGAGTGATGCTGACCCACGACTAATTTCGGTACATTTTCATTTTTTTAATTCTTTAAAACTTAAAGTAATAAATGGCTTCTATAAATGTTAAATAGTTTGTTTTTTACTATAAACTTTGTTATTAAAAAGTCATCACAAATTCAATAGAGAAGGGGGAGAGGGTGCAAGAAGTTGTTGAGAGGGGTGGGAGTACTGGCACCTTTCTTTTACAAAAAAAGCACTGGTGTTATTTAAAAAATTAGTATTACTGATTGAAAATGCTATTCGCAAATGCTGTGCAAACTATAAGCATGTCTTCAGTCCAAAAGAATGTTTAGGTGTTTACATAAGGCTAGATAAATAATTTATTATATTTTAAAATATCCTTTGATAAAAAAATCATAATTTTTTAAATTTACTAATATGTAACATATGAATCTAGTGGTAGATGTTGTTACAACTTCCTCCATATTATGCCTGGTGTATTTCTATATGAATGTCTTAATTATCCATTGGGGAGAATTTTTTCTTCAATGGCAATATGTGTTATAAAAGAGTCTTTCCGAATCCTCTACTCTGAATCTATAAAAAAAACAATTATGCTAGGCTAACTAACATCATTGATAAAAAATAAGGTGGGAGACAACTGTGGCCTGACTCATGAGGTTCAATTCAATGTGAATGGACTCAATTGTTTTACAGTACTCACCCAAGGTCTTGGAATAGATTTTATAAATGTATTTCAAGACCTTGGGTGGGCCCTGGAGAGTTTGACTGGATTTGACTCTGAAAGTGAGATGGCACCCTTAGGGATAAGAGATAGGCAATTTAACTACCGTATTCACCCGAATCCAAGACGACCCTGAATCTAAGACGACCCCCCATTTTTATGATTCCAAAAGAGAAAAAAGCTCAAATTGACCTTCATTACTACAAAAATTATAAATCTTGTGAAATATTTATTTTCTCTTATACTTTTCTTGAATGTCATCTTTAAACATTTTAAAATCATAAGATCACATCAAAAATAGAACCATTCAGGTTTTCAAACAAATTAAATGGTAGCATTCATTTTAAGATAACATTAAAAATAAAGTAAATTAGTCATCATCACTGTCTATGCAACCTTCACTATTTTCCTCATGCTCACTATCTTTATCACTCTCAACTTCATCATCAGTCTCCCACAAAACATCATCCTCACTCCCATCCATGGCATTAGATAAGCAGCATTTCTTAAATCCTTTCACTATTACTTTTGCATTTATTTGTTGCCACGATGCCTTGATCCATTGGCAGAGCATTGCAACTTCAGGTTTCTTAAGATTTCCTTTTGGTGTTAAAGTGTGAGTTCCACTCTGTAACCACTCAGAATACAAAACCTTTAAATTATTTTTAAAACACTTATTGACAGCAACATCTAAAACTTGAAGTTGCGATGTCATTCCTCCAGGTATTACAATAAGATCAATATTCATCGCACTCATTATGTTTTTAATTTCAGGAGATAAGTGTCCTTGAATGCATCCAGTGAAAGCATTGCTCTTTGTTTCAGTAAAGCTCCTGGCCGTCTATTCCACACCACATGTAACCAATCTCTCATTAGTTCTTTAGTCATCCACCCCTTTTCTTGACACCTATTATTCCACTTGGCAAATGTTTCTTAGGCATTGTTTTCCGCTTCAGAATCACATATGGTGGTAATTTAGTCCCATCTGCTAAAACCGCCAACATTACCGTGACTCGCATTTTTTCGTTGCCTGTAGTTTTAATTAGGTCGGATTTCGCACCTTTTTCATTCACAGTATAATTAGATGGCATGTAGAAGAAAACCGGAGTTTCATCGGCATTTCCTATTTGGCTCAAAAGGTAATTATTGGTTTTTCTAAGTCCAATTACGTATTTCTGGTACGCCAGAAGTTTTTCAACATAGTCTTCTGACAATTTCTGACGAAGTTCGTCGCCGTAAAGAAAAATTATTTCGCCGCATCATTCTCACGCACCAACTTCTGCTGGCCTTGAATTCTTACAATGATATATTAAGTCCTCTAGTAATTTCATTAGCTTTAAGTATAATACTTTCAGTCGAAACAGGCATACCTTTCTTCCTCACGGTGCGCACAAACTTGACTACTTCTTCTTCAATGCCATGAAATCGGCCTAATTTTGGACCACTGAGCGACTTCCTTGTGGCTTTGGCTTTTTCTAGTTCCTGTTTTGAGAGTTTCCATCGACGCACATTTGCCTCAGATACACCGAACTTTCTACTCGCATCACAGTTATTAGTTTTTTCGGCGTAATTTATCACGATCAGCTTAAAATTTGTATCTTAGCTCCGTCTAATTCCTTTGTTAACTTTCCCTTTGCACTCGTGCCATGTACTTCAACATGATCTGTCATTTTAACTTAAGGGTTGTGCATTTAAATCAAGAATGCACAACTCAAAATTACTGTCACACTTAGTGAATCGCGGTGCGTCATTTGAAAGGGGAATCCCAATGATTTCCGCTCTCATTTGTTTTGACATTGGGTTGCCATTACGTGCAAGATGAAAGAACGTCGTCTGTGTTATGATCGTCGACGATGATTATTAGTCTAAATAATTATTATTCCCGTCATGTTTTTCTTATTGTTATTACTATTTGTTTATTTCACTTCTTTATGTACGTACTTGAATTTGCTGTTGTGAATTGTTTACTCTAATATACCATTTGTTGTAAAAACCATTGATTAAATGCTTAAATATACTTCGTATTCGAATGTAAGACGACTCTTGATATTTACAGCTGAAAATTTGGAAAAAAAGGTCGTCTTAGATTCAGGTGAATACGGTAATTATGGGCTCAAATATCAGAGGATTTTATTTACATATACATAATACTTTTTCACACTCTGTCAGAACATCCCTAGACCATAAAACATTATAAAAGTATTATATCTATTTTCATATAATAAAATTACTTAACTTTAAATTGTAAGTGGATGAATGTAAATTGCATATTATACACCATGTTTAATTTCTTACCTCTAGTATCTTCCTTTTCCAATGAAATTTTAAGAAGAAAATGTAACATTTTCAGGCCAGATAAATAAAGAAGATATTGATTTCTGCTCACAGATTTCTGATAGGATGTAGGTGGCCTACTTGAAAGTGCACTATTAAGTAGACAAGCCAATCTTATTACAGTGTTTGAGCTTGGCTCTGACTGTATGGAGGCTTGGGCAAGCTGTAGCAGACAGGCAACATTCATAGCTATAAAATGAAGTAAACTTGGGTAAATAATAGAAAAATTTAACATATAAACACAAGACCATAATCATTCCATAACGACAATTTTATCAAAAAATATATTGATACCTCTTCTTTCTCTCTCAATGTCATCTTCTAATCCACAAAATCTTTGTACTATATAAATTAAAATTTCCCATAAATTAGACGATATTTTCTTTTGCTCTTCCAAACTCACATTTTGCAAACAGCTCCAAAGAGTTCTAAGGGCACATTCCATTACTGTTATAGGTCCACTTTCTGCAATATCCTGAAAAAGGGAATGTATCTAATACTGTAAACCCTTGCCTTTTGAAACATTGCTGTGTGCAGTTGTGATGCTCTGGTATTAATTTTTTTTGACCAAACCTTGCCATTTGCGACACACAACCCTCAAAGGTTCACAAATTGCAGTCTAACTTGAAAATGCCTTCAAATTGACTGAAGAATCACCAGAGTTGTTTCATTCATTAAAGGCAACTTTTTCAGGTGTGCTTGTATAAAATCCTGTTTTTATGGGCATTTCTTTTTTATTTAAGTGACAGCCTTTTTTTCTGTGACTATTTTACTAAACTTAAGTCAAATGTCATTAACTAAAAAGATTAAAATGATAAACAAAATGAAAAGTAAGATGTAAGTTTTCAGGCAGCATGATGTTAATGAGACAGCCATATAATTGCTAGGAAAAAGTAAGAAGGAATGTTTTGCTTTTCCTTTATAATAAAGAAAATTATAATTATTCATAGAGAATCTTATTTATTAATTCAGTTTTAAGTAAATTTTATAATTTCATCATTTGAAATATCATGATTTTACTTTATTGATTTTTTTAATTGTTGAACGAAATCAAAAGTCTCAAATGTTTCAACCCATGCATGCTGTCTATTCATTGATAAATTTCAAAAATGAAAATTCATTCCTCTAGCTCTTCTTAAGTAACAACATGTGAGATAATCATCTTAATTAAACTTGATTTTTTTTAATTGCCAAAATTTTAATCATATTATAAATAACATTTTAAGCTCATTCAGAACGAATTTTAATTCTTACAGCAGTTAAACTAACTTTTAATAATTCAGATGCACACTTGTCCCAGTTCCATGTTTGTTTATCAGTCTTAACCATTATTAAAATGAAACTTTTAGAATGTGAATTTTGATGTAATGTTAATATTATTGGAAAATTTGAAGCTATAACACGTTTTAAAAATTTTCAGATAACAATCTGCTTTGCTATAGCAAGATTAAGCTTTTTCTGGATTCTCAAGCATGACAGAAAGAATTACCGCATCTGCCCGAATACAAGTCAATGTTTTTTGTCAAAATCTATCATGAAAAAATCACCCCTCGGCTTAAATGCGAGTCCAAGGAAAATTTGGGTTATGGTTAAATCTCGTAGTCACCCATAGATGGCAGCACGTCTCTCATTTCTGCCACGTTCAAATGATAGTACCATATTTTTCGTAAAGTAAATATTTCACCGATGAATATTAACCCTCTCACGACCAGCCACCCGAAACTGCCCGAAAAATACATTTTCAAATTTACCTCCGAAAACTGCATCTTTCACTTTTCCTCACGGAAATGACGTTGTACACCACAGAAACATGAGACGTAGCGTGTGTTTGGTGTACTTTTTCGAAGTGTGTACAAATTTGCTTTCCAAACTTTCAATCAAAGTCTTTTATTTTTTTCGGTATAAAAACCACCCCAAATTCTTCTACTTCCGACTATGATAAATTATAGTTCGGGTAGAGAATTTTTTGGATTTGGTGTAGAAGACAAAGTTTTCCCGATAACGAATTCTTCAGCAGAACCTCGCAGTGGTTTACAATACAAGTCAGATAGCAACATTTCGGATGACAAAGTTAGTATATCTGGGATTGATGCTGAAAATGTTTTTTGGATGAAGAAACGGAAGAAAATATCCAGTGGAGTGATTCATTGGAGACCGTAAAAACAACATTATTTCTCAATAAATATCTTTAAATTGTGAATGTATAACTATTTTATTTAATGTTTCCTGAAATTGGAGGCCTACTTGGATTATTTCGGACTTTTGGGGTCAGCAGCGTGCGGCATCTTTAGTCATGAAAGCGTTAATGAATAAATAATAAAGGCTATAATATTGAAATTAGCACTACCTGTGCTTGTTACCATTTAAGGCTGGGTTTTTCACATTATTCGAGTGGTCACATTATTTACGTAGATTGACTATGCAGACGATTATGCAAAATGCGTTGACGGCTTTGCATGCTCAACTGTTTGAGTTTCGGTAAAACTTTACGTGCAATGTGTATACTTATAAAAATGCAATTTCTTAAGGCAATGTAAATGCTAATTTCACTGGAAATAGACTTATATGAAAAATTATCTTGGCGAGATCGCTATTGCTATATTTGACATTTTGTGAAAATGAAGATGAATGAAATTATAGTCACTGAATGTGGAACTTTATTCAACAATGCAAAATTATTAATTGTAGTAATATTTCAAAATGTCAACAACTAAACCATTTCCCACTCATTTCTTCAATCTCGAATAATGTATTCTAAGCTGTGCATGAATGCCCGGCACACTTCAGCATAAAATCTATGAAATTTACATTTTTGCCAAAAAATTGTGGAAATTTTTGGGGGGTTGGCTTAAATCTGGGATCAGCTTCTATTCGGGCGGATATGGTAATGAAGGATGAGCTTCACTTTAATTATACATATTATATTAGGATAATACCTGTTTTTAGGATTAAATATTAATTTTCACAAAAAGTGATGTATTAACAAAATAGTAGGCTTTTTTCTACTAATCCTGGTTCCTAACCCCCAATTTCTCATTTAATCAAGTTCTTTCTGGTTTCGATTATGCTGTTTGCTATGTTTCCGAGGAACTTAACCACAAACAGCAAGTATGCACTGTATAGCTGGATAATTAATATTTCATAATCTCATTTGGAATTATTCTTCCTACTAAATGAGTCAACTACACTTCTTCTGCAATTTTCATTTTTTTTTCTCTGTCAGCCTTATTGAAGTCACTACTTTAACCAAATATTGCCTGCCTACTGACCATGGTTTAGAGATGCTTGTTTTAACAAAATCTAACTAATATAAATCATACTATTCCTATTTCTCCTAAATATCTCCTACCTCAGGAACATGGTACACTAAACTGTATGATTAGTAGGCTTTTCCAAATTCCCCTGTTCCAATTAATACTGCATTTGAAACTATGCAGTACTAAAAGTCATAGAGATTGTTAATGGTTTACCCCTGTATCTAGTGAAAAAATCCATCATATAAATCAAATAAAATTAAAAGTTGTATTTTCCTGTCTTCACTTTCTACTAAACCTAATCAATTGCCTTTCTTTGGTATTTAAAATCAGCAACTTCTTATCATCTGTTAAATGTAGGCCAGCATTTTACAATGAGTGCAACACAGTATTAACTTCAAGAACAAGCATTTAAAAATCAAAAGATTAAAAAAGACTTATTTCAGACATCTCCAATAACCACAACAAGGTCATGAAAAATCATATGCACATTTTGGCTACAAAGCATTCATCTTCAATGGCAATTCACCTAAAGTAGATTCTAAAAGAACGCTTATGCTAGTATATTGGTTGTTTTTATGTGTGCAGAAAGGGAGGGAGGAAAGGGATTTTATGGGTAAGTGTCCATTGAGAGTGTGTGTGAAGAAGGGGATCATGAGCATATAAATTTGAAAGGAAAGATATTTGACCCTAAAGGAACGGAAGGTTTGTGTCAGTTTTTATTTTTAAGTGTTTGTTCTTGAATTGTTTTCAGACATAACATGAGCTCAGTAATTCTCTGTGAATTAGTACATATTTACTTTTAAATAGTGAAGACAGGAACAATAAATTCCAAATTTGGCTTGTACAGTCGTGCTTAATAAACATTTTCCTTCACCATTTATGGAGCTATATTGAAATACATACCATGAGGCATAAAAATGCATCTCTGCTTAAAGTTAATAATTTTTCTATTTCTTGGCATGGTTTGGCCGATTCAGCACCTTGAAGCCACAATAGAACCTTTAAAAAGTTAATGATGTTAATATAATTGATCCATAGTTCATGAAATTGCAGAAATAAATTGGGAAGTAATATATTCTATTCTTTTCGTAATTTTTGGAAACATATCAACAAGCTAGATGTTGAACAATTTAATTTTAAAATAAAGTAATATATTTTACCACTCTTAATTTAATCCATGAATTTGCCACTGGTGTCGAGAATACCCATAAGAGAAGCGCTGGATGATATGTAAAAATATTGCAAATGTCTTTATTTTTCTGTTTGACTCGATAACCCCATATAAAATGAATCAATTTCTCTGATGCTTCCTCGATATCTGGGTTAATGGGACATCCATTGGAAAGGTAAGATATCTGCTGAAGATGAGAGAATTTTTTAAAAAAGGATGAAAGATAAGAATTTTTAATATATAAAAATTAAAAGTTTTCTGTTAATTTTTAATTTAATAACAGTATAATTTTTTTAAAGTTATTACAGAAAAGGAAAACCATAAAGCCTTTAAAATTGGAGCTGGTAAATCCTTGGCTTTGTATCCATCTCCATTTTCACCAAAAATACTTTTTATGAAGAACACTAAAGGCATTAAAAAAGGCATTGCCAAGTCCGGTCTAAAACAAATCAGTGTTATATAGGTTAACAAATACAATATAATACAGCATATTAAATAAAGGTTAGTAATTTTGACAAATCCAGAGTAGATGCCATTACTTTGAAGAACTGATGCAGTAGAAGTAGGAAAAGATTAGCATAGCTGTAGCAGATGGCTCTGATGAATGTGTAGCCATAACTGAAGGCCATGAATTTATATGCATTGGCAAATTTGATAATCCTTGACTTAAAATAAGAAAAGGATTGGAGCAGTTTAGCTCTACTTCAGCTAATTTAGATAGCAAATATGTTAAGACAACCTGACAGGCTGCTTTCATTCCATCATCATCCCTGTCGAAAAAATTTAGCATGATTATTGCCATTATAATGGTACATACATTTATGCTCATGCATCATCATTAGAAATAAAGTGATGAGTACCATCATTTACAATATTTTTCAAATACCACATGCCCCAGAATAATACATGAACCCCTTTTTGTTAGAAAAATTTAATTTACAACAGATTTTGTTCTTGAAAGTATCTTTCTTCATTAGATATTATACTTTATAACATATTATCCTAAGTTCTCACCACATTTGTTATTTTATAGTGATTGTTTTATTGAAGTAGGATTCATGTTTTGATTTTAAATCCTTGTATAAGACATGCACCCTGAACTTCTGAAGAAATTTAGAAAAGGTGGTATTAAGGTATTTATGGTTCAGTATTTCCTCACCAAATGTGGGGGTTGTGTTCTGACTTAACCCACAGTTGCAAAAACATGGTTGATGAGGGCCAGCGCTTTTGGGAAATTGAAAGTTAGTGGGAGTGATCTTTGAGAGGCATACCTAAAGCATAATAATGTACACTTCAAAGTTAAAAATAAGTATGCTGTATGAAAATGAATAAAGCACCATATACAGTCATGCGTCGTTTAGCGCAATGGATACGTTACGAACGGTCTTTGCGCTAACCAAAATTGAGCTGAACAAACCGATTATAACGTAAGTAGTAGTGATCAGTTCGCAAAATTTCAAGGTTCGCTAATGTTACTTTTTATTTATTTAATATTAATCATCATTAAAAATCAATATTAATACAGTTTTAAATCTTTAACAATGGTTGTTGCATTTATGCATAGATCGCTATGTTTTGCGAGGTATCATTTTCGTCACTGCAACGCTCACATCTACGCGGAAGTTACTTATTGTATGTGTGGGGGTATTCACCATTTTCAATAATTGCATAAAGGAAACTTTATAGCTGCATCTTTATCAGCGCTTGCTGATTCACCTGTAAAACGAACACTATGTATATTTGCACGCGTTTAAAATTTTTTAAACCAACCGGAACTGAAAATAGGTAGGTTCAAGTTTGCTCCTTTTCCCTCATCCACTTCAAGGAATTCGGAGTGGTGAAATTTTTTTGTGAATGAAAGATTTCATCGTTCGAAAGGAAGACTGAAATCCACATCTCAAGTGTTTCGACTCGTTTGTTCGTAACCTTCCAATATTTACTCACGAGACGATAAGTGAAAAAACTCCCCATCCACCTAAGGAAGTTCCCGTTCATAGATAAACAAATAGTTCATAAAGCTTAACATTTGTTCGTAATATTACGTCAAAAACAGAAGCGGGGACGAAGTTGCGTAATAATACAACAAAAACAGTTAAGGGATTAACAAAAGAGGACTATCAGTGAGGAGATTTCTGCTAGTATCATCATAAAGAGATAATCCAATAAATTGCATCACGTAGAAGGAAGAAGATGCTTAACTTGAGCGGAACTTGTTTCAGGGAGTGGGAATTGGTGACTTAAAAAAAACTTATTCTGGGTCAAATTAATTTTTTCCCTCTGAATGAATATTACTCCATGGTATTTTCATTCTGCCATACGTACGATACATAAAGTATTTATTTTATTAAAAAATAAATAAAAATATGTACCACGGGATTCGAATTGCACTATATCAAAATTGCGCTAAACAAACATGGGCTAAACGAGGCATGACTGTACACTAAAAAGACAAATGACCGAATATAATAAATACTGAATTCTGGTTTGAAGACATACATAGATATTCTTATGCAGTTTATAGAAAGTTAATTTCACTCCAGTGACCAAGTAATTTACATGTGAGTTTTCAAGTTTTTTACTTCCACACAAGGGACTCACATGATTTCACATTCACCCTCATAATCACAGAATATTTTCTAAACCAGTAATTATTTGATACCTAAATGCGCATTTCAACATCAACGATGTCATCATCATTAGGATTTAGGGAATGATAGAGTAAACCAGATAATAATTAATATTAAACAATTTTTATTTAAAAATTGGAATTTATGCTGCAGAAAGATGAAGAAAGACCCATCAATTTATTTCTTATCCATAGCATTGATGCTATCATGTACTATTTGATATTCATACATATTTAGCAGTAGGAACTTCTTCATAAGTAATATTTGGATCACCTGTAACTTTGGGAAGTGAGGAGGAGTGGCAGCATTGTGAGATATCCTTGAGATGCTAACTTATGAGAAAGTGTAGTGCACAAATTTCCAAACTTCTGGTAAAACAATTCAAGGCAAATCATATATTCCTTAAATACACTATGACTGTTATCTTCAAACTCCATTTTCTTAAACAAGAAAAGAATAATTTACACATTAAAATTTTATTCCAAATTTTAAAATACTATTTCAAGGTATACTTGAAGGTTAATTATTAAATAACACTTTGAGAACATTTTAACCACATGAGTCTAAACTCCTATAAAATGATTTTCAGTTTTTTACTCTTCAATTTGGAAAATATTTACTATAAATTATTTTCTATTAGTTAACCAAATTGTCAGATTTTATTTAAAAAATTAATACCACTAATATATCTGCACACAAGCCACCAATTGAATGAGATAGAATAGTAAACATTTCTTTTAAAGGTTCAAACATATAAGAATAATTTTCTGATGAAAAATCACTATCCTGGTCGATATTTTCTCTGCAGAATTTAGCATCAGTCCTTCGCTGTATTAATCTGTAAGAAATAAAATGCATAATTAATGAATATAGAATATCATAAGCTGAGATGGATTTTCCTCTAACAAATCAAGTTTCAATGTTGTCAAGTCTCTGTTTTCATAAAATTTTAGATGAAAATAAAAGAATTGTGTAACAATTCGATGTTATAACTTATAAATTGTAAAAGTGAAAACTTCATTATAATAAGGCAAGCTTTATGAAAAGCTTTACAATTACTCGCCTTTTAATTTTATATTATTTTTCTTGAATAATATGTACTAAAATATTTTATTTTACATAATACTTCAAATTTTTAGAATGAAAATGTGGGTTATTTAAATCCATGGGACTTGTGAATTTTTCTAAACAAGCTAGGGTTGTTTAAAATGTAGCACAAGCTCATTCATATGTTACAATCAGTTAATTTTTTTTAATATTTGAACAATCCATCTATTTAACTCTGAACTGCTATTGTTGGGTCAAAATTGACCCGTCCACTTTTGCTTACATGGATATTATTTGTAATGTGAGAGTGGAGTATCTGTGACTCACATAGCTCTAAGTTCAAAACTAGACATCAACAGTATAAAACTGTTTTCCTTCAAATTGTTTTCCTAATTACCTTATTTTAGATTTTTGGATCATATCTGGCAGTTCCAGTTGTTTCTTTTTAACAAATGTTCTTAAATGATATCTGAAGATGACTAGCATGTGTGTCATTACCACTGATGAACTAATACAGAAAGCTCTTCTAAATGAAAGTGATGATGATTTAGGTGACTCATCTTCAGTAGTAAAAGATAATAAATGTACTTTTAATATTTCTGGTGAAGAGATGTGCAAGTATCTTGTCAATCACCTTCTGTGTGTGATTCAAATGATCATAGGGTTTCTACCATTTCAGTTTTCACCTGAATAGTTCAGGAATCTGAAGACTTGTTCAGTTGTAGAGATGATGCTTACCTGAACACCTAACAGTTCGGGAATCAATAGAATCTTTCTGTATTCGGTAGTGATGCTATTCAAAATCAACATTTTTTCACGATTGAACTAGATGAGTCAAATAAAACAAGCTGAAAGCTGTCATGTGTAAAACTCTTTTTGTGTACTATGAGTGTACTTAAACACCAAATCGCTTGATGCCTATCTCACTGGCAGCTTGCATCATCTCAATTAACCACATTGTTGCAGTTAAGTTTAAAAGACATAAATAGTTACAAACTGCTTTGCATTTGCATTAATTAATAACCTTGGTTTTTCCTAAAATGTTCGGTAATTTCCTGAACGTTCAGGTTTGTACAGGAATTCTACAGTAATTTTTCTTTTCCAGGAATCAAAGTCCATTAACATGGCAACCCTAAATGATCAAGATCTACCTACGTTTTTATCAGATAGGTACATAAAAATATGTATAAGGGAAAAACTTATGTAAATGATTATTATAAGTCCCACAAAAATGAAAGAACTGATGACATAACTTCATGTTGCACCTTCTTGGCCTTGAGAGTTACACTTGTAATGCAATGGAGCAGAATGCTATAAATTTTTCCCCTCTCCTCATTGATGACACGGTTAATGAAGCAATTGTTAATTAAACCAATGAAGCACAATTTTCAGGAGAGCCTAATGAAACTACATCACAGATTTCAGGACCTCATAGGAAGATATCACTAACAAAAAATGAAGGTATTTTATATGTCCATCACGCAACACTCAAAAAAATTCTACTTATTGCAGCAAATGAAAAAACTGTCTGTGAAAATCACAGAACAGTTAATGCACAATATTAAACTTTTGATCAAGCATGAATATAGATATCTTATCAAAAATATTTCTTTGCAGGATTTGTTGGGTTTTGATTTTTTATTTACTTTACTTTTCATAAGCTACCTATCCTAATATCTATAATGTTGTACCCTTAATTTACGCCTTTCTTATGTTTTTTTTTACAGAACCTGAGCTGACGAGTCCAGTTATGTGGGAAAAAATGACAACACAAGTTAAGGGTTAAGATCAGTGGTGAGCTGCAGCCGGTTCGCGCAAACCGGTTGTTAAATTTTGAAGCAATTTTAGAACAGGTTGTTAAAAATTTCTGCAGAAAGTTGAGTCCGCTCGATCCATTATTCGAATCTGATGGATGTTTGGTTTCATAAGAATTATTTCCCAGTGTTGAATTTCGTTAGAGTAATATAATATTACAATTGAATAAAATATAATCCAGAACATTAAAATATCACATAAATTAATTGCATATAGCAAAAATAGCTAATTTTGAAAATGATTTACAAATTTGGTATATGAATTTATCTTGATACTTTTTATATGCGTCTTAATATTGTCGGCTTCCTTTGACACGCATAGATGACACCTGCGAAGATGTCGGCTTTCCTTTGTAATCTTCAAGTATGCCGATAATTTCAAGATATAATAAAAATATGCAATTTAAATTATCGAGAGAAATTTCGGCAGTGTATTAATAATTTAGAGCCTTTTCTTCTGTGACATTTAATAGCACAATAATTAGCTAAATGGGTTTTTTCTAGTGACAAATTAAATATGTGGTATAAATTAATCGTGTTGAATTCATTTTAATCCCTAATATCGAGTTGGATTCTTGGTGTAGAAAAGGTGATTTATTGAAATAAGATAAAGGGCGCATATTTTTACTTTATTTGTTTTATTAGTCCAGTTCATAGATTTTTTTCTTATTTAACGCTTCTTTTTTGTTAGCTCCTTGCCCCTCGTGCTGGTTTTACTGACTATTTTTCCCTAATGAACGTTTCGGTAGTAAGCGAAATAACAGCCGAATAACTTCAAAACTTGTAACTACAGCGCCACGGTCGTGTTGCGAATCAGAATAGGGAACCCATCGTTAAAATTTTGGCAGCTCACCACTGGTTAAGATGGTAGTAATTTAGAATGTGTAATTGATCCTTATAGGAAATTTATATTCAAAACTGATATCAATATAGCAAATAAAATTTACAATTCCTTTATATCTTCTCTTCTTTTCATTACAAAGGATAAGGATAAATTCATCACAAACATTTAAATAAATTAAAAACTCTGTTATAAAAGATTAATATCGAAAGATAGAAGATAGATAGAAAGATAGAACATAGATTTAAAATCTATCTCCATACCTATAGATGAAACATTCATCCCAGAGAGATAATATTGCTTAAAATTAAAATAATACTTACTGTAAAGAATTCTTTCCAATTTGACAAATAAGGAGCAAGATTTGATTCTTGTTTGCGAATATTGTATCGGTGTTAGAATTAATTATACTGCTTAAACAATTTTGCAATCCTTTTATGCTTTCTTCTATTATCTTTATGACCAATTTAAGCTCTTTGAGTGTCAGTAGCTTCATAATTCTAATATCTTCCCCACAGTAATCATTGTTCTGTACCCTAAAAATTGTTGACTCTTCAATTGTACTTTTTCTGTGAATGAACTGCACTCCTTGATGAAATAATGACATCCTTCTCTGTACTTCACCTCTAACTTCATTGCCCTCAGTACAAATATTTTTAGAAACACAAACTTTCTTCTTTACAATAGATCCTCCCAACCTTTCATCATCCCAGTAAAAACATTTACCCAAATGCCATGGATTTAATAAACTTCTAACTACTAATCCAGATTTCCACTTTGTTTGTGGATTTTTGAAACCCATTGTAGTTATGATGAGTTCAGAAATTCTATTCAATATAGAACCTCCTTCAACAACTTTACTTGAATTTCTCACAAGATTACATTTATTGACACTTCTGAAATAAAGTAAAACATGTATACAATATATTAATCCTTTTGATCCACAGATGATATGTCCACAGTCTTTATGTCCACTGCCTTTATGTCCACTCTTTTATGTCCACAGCCTTTATGTCCACTGCCCTTATGTCCAGAGTCTTTACGTCCACCGTAATATATGTCCACAGTCTTTATGTCCACTGCCTTTATGTCCACTCTTATATGTCCACAGCCTTTTCGTCCACTGCCTTTATGTCCACTTTTGTTTATGTCCACAGCCTTTTTGTCCACTGCCTTAATGTCCACTGTTATATATGTCCACAGCCTTTTCGTCCACTGTTTTTTTTGTCCACTTTTGTATATGTCCACAGCCTTTTCGTCCACTGTTTTCTTTGTCCACTTTTGCATATGTCCACAGAGACTTTATTTCGAAGTATGAAAAATATGAAGGGCAAACCTGAAGATAGAGGAGAGTTTGAAGGAGAGGGAGTAATCCGAAGGAAACACTGCGGACATTGATATCGATCGACTAGGAATTTTATAACAATTACGAATATAAGGCGAAAAAATTGAAAATGGAGGGGGTGCAGAAGGAGTGGGAGGGAAAAGGAGGTGCGGAAGGAATCCGAAGGTAATACTGCGGACATTGGTGTCTATCGACTAGGAATTTTATAACAATTACGAATATGAAGCTAAAAAATAAAAATGGAGGGGGTGTAGAAGGAGTGGGAGGGAAAAGGAGGTGCGGAAGGAATCCGAAGGAAACACTGCGGACATTGGTGTCTATCGACTAGGAATTTTATAACAATTACGAATATGAAGCTAAAAAATGAAAATGGAGGGGGTGTAGAAGGAGAGGGAGGGAAAAGGAGGTGCGGAAGCAATCCGAAGGAAACACTGCGGACATTGGTGTCCATCGACTAGGAATTTTATAACAATTACGAATATGAAGCTAAAAAATGAAAATGGAGGGGGTGTAGTAGGAGGGGGAGGGAAAAGGAGGTGCGGAAGGAATCCGAAGGAAATACTGCGGACATTGGTGTCTATCGACTAGGAATTTTATAACAATTACGAATATGAAGCTAAAAAATGAAAATGGAGGGGGTGTAGAAGGAGAGGGAGGGAAAAGGAGGTGCGGAAGAAATCCGAAGGAAACACTGGGGACATTGGTGTCCATCGACTAGGAATTTTATAACAATTACGAATATGAAGCTAAAAAATGAAAATGGAGGGGGAGTAGTAGGAGGGGGAGGGAAAAGGAGGTGCGGAAGGAATCCGAAGGAAATACTGCGGACATTGGTGTCTATCGACTAGGAATTTTATAACAATTACGAATATGAAGCTAAAAACTGAAAATGGAGGGGGTGTAGTAGGAGGGGGAGGGAAAAGAAGGTGCGGAAGGAATCCGAAGGAAACACTGTGGACATTGGTATCGATCGACTAGGAATTTTATAACAATTCGAATACAAAGCTAAAAATTGAAAATGGAGGGGGTGTAGTAGGAGGGGGAGGGAAAAAGAGGTGCAGAAGGAATCCGAAGGAAATACTGCGGACATTGGTATAGATCGACTAGGAATTTTATAACAATTACGTTAATGAAGCTAAAAAATGTAAATGGAGGGGGTGTAGTAAGAGGGGGAGGGAAAAGGAGGTTCGGAAGGAATTCGAAGGAAACACTGCGGACATTGGTATCGATCGACTAGGAATTTTATAACAATTACGTTAATGAAGCTAAAAATTGAAAATGGAGGGGGTGTAGTAGGAGGGGGAGGGAAAAGGAGGTGCGGAAGGAATTCGAAGGAAACACTGCGGACATTGGTATCGATCGACTAGGAATTTTATAACAATTACGTTAATGAAGCTAAAAATTGAAAATGGAAGGGGTGTAGTAGGAGGGGGAGGGAAAAGGAGGTGCGGAAGGAATTCGAAGGAAACACTGCGGACATTGGTATCGATCGACTAGGAATTTTATAACAATTACGAATATGAAGCGAAAAATTGGAAATGGAGTGGTGTAGTATGAGGGGGAGGGAAAAGGTGGTACGAGAGGAATCCGAAGGAAACGCGGCGGACATTCGTATCGGTCGACTAGGAATTTTGTAACAATTACGAATAAGTAGCGAAAAGTTGAAAATGGAGGGGGAGGGAAAACAGGGTGCGGAAGGAATCCGAAGGAAACACTGCGGACATTGGTATCGATCGACTAGGAATTTTATAACCTTTACGAATATCAAGCGAAGGATGTAAAATGGAGGGGATGTAGTAGGAGGGGGAGGAAAAACGTGGTACGAGAAGAATCTGAAGAAACACTGCGGACATTTGTGTCGATCGACTAGGAATTTTATAAGAATTATAAATATGAAGCGAAAAATTAAAAATAGAAGGGGGGGGGATACGAGGGGTAGGGAAAAGTGGTGTGGAAGAAATCCGCAGGAAACACTGCGGACATTGGTGTCTATCGACTAGGAGTTTTATATTTTGTTCATCCAGGATGATCAATTCTGATAATGAATCTGGAAGACAAGGACAAGAGTAAGCAGCAGCTCTATGAAGCATTGAAAGTACGTTCTCATAGCTGGGCTAAGCAGAAGTAGCTTCTATATCTTAGGGATCCAATTCTTTCGTTAGTATTTCACTATCTTATTAGGCAAAAAATTTTATTTTTGAATTTTTTAAAAACCTTTTCTCGTTATATAAATAGGTGCTCCAAAAACTTCAGTTGCATGGGGACCCAAGCAGTTGTGCAGGGGCACTCAGATCTATGTGGATGCCACTTTCAAAACAACGCCTAAGCTATTTTTCCAGCTATATACAATACATGATGTGGTGCAGGGGCGTGTATTTCCATTTGTATATTGCTTAACGAGAAGAACAGATGAAGGTTCTTATACATCAATATTTTAACAACTCAAACAACACTGTGACTTTTTAACTTATAATTTTAATCCAGAACTGGTCATGCTTGATTTTGAATTAAGTGCTATAAATGCAGTGCGGAAAACATTCCCCAATTCTACCATTAAGGAATGCCTCTTCCATTTTTGTCAATCCATATGGAACATGTAATGGCATCAGGTCTAAAAGCTCAATTTAATAATAACGACATTATTAGGAATGGTATACGGATGCTGATGGCATTACCGTTTATCCCTGTTGAGGACGTGCTTGATATTTTTGACCACTTGCTTGCAATCCTCGGCCCTACACTAGGGGATCTAGCAACGTATGTGGAAATAACTTATATACGAGGAAGGGAAGGCAGTGGGATGAGAGGAGCGATTCCTCCTAGGTTTGGTCTGGAATTATGGAGTGTAGGTATATGAGCAAACTGTAAACAGACAACAGCGGACCAACAACGCCGTAGAAGGGTGGCACTCACGCTTCCAAAGAATGATTCTTACTCACCGTCCAGCAGTTGGACATACATGTCATAGAGGATGTTATTCCTGCATCTTTCGTTTCGAGTATTTTTCTTTAAACGGATATTGAAGGAGAATCGATTTTTCATTCTACAAAGATATTCTAGGACTGGTATTTTTTATGAACAAAGCAATTTGAATTAATGAAAGGAATCCTTTATGCTTCACTAAATATAATTAACCAATTTTTCGGAATTATTCTTTTGTGTGTGGGTATTTGTCGCCGTATGAGAGAGGCAGATTTTTGACCTTCTATATTTAACGTCATTTATCCGAAATCCTCAATCTATATTCATTGATTTGATTGAAGTCGCAAATACTCCCTAGATTTCGTGAAATACCTGCAATGGGATGTCTAAATTTACTTTGGGATCTTTTTTCTTTCCAAGCAGTTTATATGAAAATCTTTATTATGTTTAATTTTGTATTCCAGCGAGGTAATAAAGCAAGTTATTCCCTTGAAACACCGTTTGAAGTATTTTCCATAGATCGGAATTTTCAGGAGATTCAACTTTTTCGTAATTTTAATTTCTCCATGGGAAGTTATTTAACAAACAAATACACTTGGCATAAATGGAAATAAATGTCTTAACATCCCCATAGGAACTCATTCGTAAATTTACAAGTGGGGGATGCCACATCATTCTATAAGCACTCTTCTTACAGAGGAGGATATAGGATATAGGAGGATACTAATGTCTGGCCCAAACTACAATAGTTGGAGAGCTGAAATTTAATACATAGGTGAATCGAAAAAAATAATCAGGAAAAATTGCAACGTTTATTTTCTTGGCCGTTGAAAATTATAAACAATTTTACAAACATTTCATGGTTTAGGTACTTCTAAATGTGCTATGAAGCAGAAATTTTTTCTAATGGTAGAATTTGTCAAATAATGAATACGGGATTATAGAAATTTGAAAATTTTTATTCGTTCGGCCGTAATAAATTCCTAAATGTTAAACAAACTGACTAATGTTTATGTATATTATGAAGATCTAGGAAGCTGAAAATGTTAACAAAGTTAGGAAATAATGTTCCATTGAAAATTACATAAAAGTTTTATATTGTGTCTGTTAAAAATTCATAAATGTTAAACAATGAAATTCATATAAATGCACTACTAGAGGCGCTATAACGATGAAATTTTGCATAAATGTGAGGTATTCATAAGCGTCCAAAATTACCAAATCAGAATGTTTCTCATACAACTGTTAAAGCAAGAGTGACAATATTCTTACCAATAATCTGAAGAAGGGGTGGATGTTAGAGGAACATAGCCCTCTAGTGAAAGGCTATTCCATTCTATACTTCGTATTTGGGAAAAACCCTTTTGGCAGAATCCCAAAAATACTCTTTCCCGAGGTTACACACAATGGCGTGCACTTCGGTTGGTATAGATAGGAAGATGAAACGACTCCACGACCAGCGGCAACATTTATGAAAGCTTCTTTTGGCCATTTCGCTCAAAAGACAAAGGGTGTAAATGGACGGCATGCAAGACCAGATGTCCCAGTGAAAGGTGGGTCGTGGTGGGGGAGGTAAACCTTTCCTCTTGTACCTGAGTTTTGGGTGGGACGGCGTCACAGCACGACACAAGTGCGAGGGGTACGGAGGAATTTGAAATCTAAGGTCTTTGAATGCTGGGGAAATCCAGATAGCTCCTTTTGCCGTTCCTGCGAGAACGAAAAATTTTTAATTTCGTTCTCAACTCGGCGTTACTCGAACGAATATTTCGAAAGTCAGTACACATACGGAATGTTTCTAACACCGGAAAGGTAATTTTATGAAATATATTAAAATAATCGAGTTACTATCTGTATATTCAGCGATGCGCGAATTAGTTCAAATATGAAATGAACTAATCCTCACAAGCGTTGAAAAATGTTCTGAGAATATAGATAAACAAAGATTACCTTAAATGAATCGCAGAGGAAGTTTAAACATTTATTGCCATTTCAGCCCGGAATTCCGTTTCTTCATTCAAAAGTAAATCCTACGAAGATATTAACATTAAGAAAAAGTTGTGTATCAAATTTGTAGACTACTTTGAAGATTATTTAAAAACCGACTACAGTGAAAACCGGTTAACACGAATTGCTAGGGACCGACATAATTATTTCGTGTTATCCGAAAATCGAGTTAACCGAATTTCACGTTCACTGCTTTCATGGTAATATTTCCATTTTTAGGCGCGTTTCGCTTACAGCGTGAGCGCCTATTATAGTCGGTCGGTCCGTCCGTCCATCCGTCCGCATGTTCATTCTCAGCTTCTACCGAACGGATTTTTATGAAATTTGATTTTAAGGACTTTCAATCAAATATAATAAGAAAATCGCAAAAATGAATTACGTACGCCAATCAGGGGTACCACTTTACTGGTGAAGAAAAATTAAATTTTCGTCATATCTCGTAAAGTATTGTTCATATCAAAATATTTTTCAAATAAAAGTTGTAGAACTGGTAAAGTAGAGTATTTCCTTTTCTATATATTTTCATCGTAGGAGTAGCCGTTATCGACAAAATCAAACAAGAATGTCTTATATGGAGTTGAACCGACATACTTATTTCGTGTTATCCGAATTTCGAGTTAACCGACTTTCATGTTCACTGATTTAATGGTAACATTTTCATTTTTCAAATATGGAATTAGGCTCGTTGACAAATCCATAATACATATCTATAATAGGATGTAATACACAGCAGAAGATATTATCGCAAACATGGGAAAACCCTATCTCAAATGCCATTTCGCATAATCCAAAGAATTTTGCATGCATTTATTTTCGTGGGACCGAAACATATTTTCGTATTAAGCAGTATTTCGTGTAAACCGTTTCGCGTTAGCGAATGAATATATACCTACTGAAAAGTATAGGCGCTGGAACGGACCGAGCACGCGTTTCATGTTAACCGATATTTCGTTTTAAGCGATTTCATATTAAGTGGTTTCCACTGTATAAGAAAATGAATTTTCATTCTTTTAGACGCTGTTTGATACAAAGTAGCGAATTACTACGCGTAATTGTAAGTAATTTTAAAAGCAACGAAAAATGCAAGGCAAAATATGCTATACAAGTTTCTTTGTGGGTGGGGGTGCGAGGTACCAAAGTATCACTAATTTTCCTCTGTTCTGACTGAAACTCTCCTATTATGTTCCCCGATTGTCCTATAGAAGGGGTTTCCTTCAGATTCTTTCCGCACCCCCCTTTCTCTCCTCCTCATACTACACCCCCTCCATTTTCAATTTCTCGCTCCATATTCGTAATTGTTATAAAATTCCTAGTCGATCGATACCAATGTCCGCAGTATTTCCTTCGGTTTCCTCTCGTACCCCATTTTCCCTCCCCCTCCTACACCACCCCCTCCATTTTAAACTTTCCGCTTCTTATTCGTAATTGTTATAAAATTCCTAGTCCATCGATACCAATGTCCGCCGTTATTCACTCGGATACCTTCCGCACCCCGTTTTCCTTCCTCCTCCTATTACACTCCCTCCATTTTTAATTTCTCGCTTCCTATTCGTAACTGTAATAAAATTCCTAGTCGATCGACACCAATACCCGCAGTATTTCCTCCGGTTTCCTCTCGTACCCCCCTTTCCCTACCCCTCCTACTCCACCCCTCCATTTTTAACTTTCCGCTTCTTATTCGAAATTTTTATAAAATTCCTAGTCGAAGGATACCACTGTCCGCTGTGTTCCTTCGGATTCCTTCCACACCCCCTTTTCTCTCCCCCTCCTACTCCACCTCCTCCATTTTGAACTTTCCGCTTCTTATTCGTAATTGTTACAAAATTCCTAGTCGATAGATGCCAATGTCCGCTGTGTTTCCCTCAGACATCTTCCGCACCTCCTGTTCCCTCCCCCTCCTACTACACCCTCTCCATCTTCAATTTTTCGCTTCATATTCGTAATTGTTATAAAATTCGTAGTCGATAGACACAAATGTCCGCAGTGTTTCCTTCGGATTCCTTCCGCACCTACTTTTCCCTCCTCCTCCTACTACGCCCCCTCCATTTTCAATTCTTCGCTTCATCTTCGTAATTGCTATATAATTCCCAGTCTATCGATACCAATGTCTGCAGTGTTTCCTTCGTATTCCTTCCGCACCTCCTTTTCCCTCACCCTCCTACTGCACCCCCTCCATTTTCAATTTTTAGTTTCATATTCGTAATTGTTATAAAATTCCTAGTCGATCGATACCAATGTCCGCAGTGTTTCCTTCCGAATCCTTCCGCACCTCCTTTTCCCTCCCCCTCCTACTACACCCCCTCCATTTTCATTTTTTAGCTTCATATTCGTAATTGTTATAAAATTCCTAGTCGATAGACGCCAATGTCCGCAGAATTTCCTTCGGATTCCTTCCGCACCTCCTTTTCCCTCCCACTCCTTCTACACCCCCTCCATTTTCATTTTTTAGCTTCATATTCGTAATTGTTATAAAATTCCTAGTCGATAGACACCAATGTCCGCAGTGTTTCCTTCGGATTCCTTCCGCACCTCCTTTTCCCTCCCACTCCTTCTACACCCCCTCCATTTTTATTTTTTAGCTTCATATTCGTAATTGTTATAAAATTCCTAGTCGATAGACACCAATGTCCGCAGTGTTTCCTTCGGATTCCTTCCGCACCTCCTTTTCCCTCCCACTCCTTCTACACCCCCTCCATTTTTATTTTTTAGCTTCATATTCGTAATTGTTATAAAATTCCTAGTCGATAGACACCAATGTCCGCAGTATTACCTTCGGATTCCTTCCGCACCTCCTTTTCCCTCCCACTCCTTCTGCACCCCCTCCATTTTCAATTTTTTCGCCTTATATTCGTAATTGTTATAAAATTCCTAGTCGATCGATACCAATGTCCGCAGTGTTTCCTTCGGATTACTCCCTCTCCTTCAAACTATCCTCCATCTTCAGGTTTGCCCTTCATATTTTTCATACTTCGAAAGAAAATCTCTGTGGACATATGCAAAAGTGGACAAAGAAAACAGTCACCGAAAAGGCTGTGGACATATTCAAAAGTGGACAAAAAAAAACAGTGGACGAAAAGGCTGTGGACATATATAACAGTGGACATTAAGGCAGTGGACAAAAAGGCTGTGGACATAAACAAAAGTGGACATAAAGGCAGTGGAGGAAAAGGCTGTGGACATATAAGAGTGGACATAAAGACTGTGGACATATATTATGGTGGACGTAAAGACTCTGGACATAAGGGCAGTGGACATAAAGGCTGTGGACATAAAAGAGTGGACATAAAGGCAGTGGACATAAAGACTGTGGACATATCATCTGGGAACCCTTCATTTGGATTTCTTATAATTAATTTTATCTTATTATAAGGTTCTATGTTTCTGGAGATCATGTCACCTTGAACCATTAACCTTTTCAAGTCTTTCCCCACCCACTTAAAAAAAAAAACACTTTTATTTTTAATTATTTGAAAATGTTAAGGATCTTCTTTTCTCCTAATTCACAGGAAACACATTGATCATTGGAAACTTTCCTTCCATAAAATGAGTAATTTTATTTCAATACAGCATCAAACAGCTGTAATAATCAGTTGTATTTGTATGGTAAAATATGGAAATAGCTTTGAAATAGTTATCTGTTAAAAAGAATGATGTACTTTGTTGTGCTTAATTTTGATTTTTAATCCTTGTATAAAAGTAACTTTCCAGGTAATTTATTTGACGAATTTCTTTTACTCATAAAAAATCATCTATCTTAATCCCAGGAGGAGCTTAAGGGATGTTCACCGCACTGGCAATTTTTCACCAATGCAGCGTTTTTATGCGAACACCTATTCATCATTTCCCAAGCTGTTGGCTCTTTTTAAGGCTGATCCAGAATCATCTACATCAGAGTTTGAAGCATGGCATCCAAGTCTTCGAGAAGACATCTTGGATGTAGTACACGATGCACTCAGTCGAATGGTATGTATTTAACTGACAGTCAGCAGCTATGAGTGGTTTTTTCTAAACTTATAAAGTAATGTTGACCTTCCAGACCTAATAACAATTAAAAATCTATGAGAACTGACAAGAATCTGTTCATTTTTTATTTGGTTGAAGGCAGTTTGAAAAATGTCTTCTTTAGTATTACTCTGACAATTACTTTGCTATATTCTTAAGTAAAAAGTCATTTAAACATAACATTTATTTCAATTTTACATTATGCTATGTGCTTTAAAATGCTACAATTTATCATTTTGAAATCTCGATGTTGATCAACAGTGATTTTCTGAATACAGCCATCACTCAGAAAAGATTACAGCAATGGATATGAAAATTATACAACTACAGTAGAAGATCGTTTATCCGAAATGGTCAGGATCTGACCCATTTAGGATATACGATATTTTAGGATGTTAGATGTCTTAACACTTATGCAGCATATCAACCATGAAAAACATTTGTAACGAGGAATGGTAGAAATAAATGATGTTACAAATAAAATAAACTTAGATAACATCTTGTATAACAAAAAAAATTACAGGTGTCACCTTCTGATGTAAGTACAGTGAATATATTAAGTAATATTTAAAAGTGTATATGTATTAATCCTCGGATGGGAAATCAACAATTAACATCCGTGTTTACCTGGAAATAGCAAAAATTAACAATGTTAAATGATGGAATGTTTTGAATCACCTATATAACAAACTAAAGGAGGGTAATCAGGCTACTTGAACCGGTGGTGGCTTTCATAACTACAACTGATATCGGTCATCAGTTATTTCGCATTTTGGATGTTTTCGTTGTTTGGAGTTTCAGATAAATGATCTTCTACTGCACTTCTTTGTATTGTACATTATATTCCATTAAAAAAGTTGTATTTTTCTGTTAACATCTACAGTAGGACCTCAGTAACCGTCGCCATTGATAATTGTTATTTCGATCAACCATTGTTTGTCGCCAAGTGGTAGAAAAAAATGAAAAAGCTCCATTGCCATTGTTTAATGAAGCAGACAAATGAATAAGACAATGATTGCACTGTGACTGAGAGAGAAACATTGCTATCACAGTGGTGGGCAACCTTTTCTACATGGTGGGGGCCTCATTGGTGGCAGTGAACCCTTATGGGGGCCGCATTGGTAATAGACAGCGGATTTTAGTTAAATTGTAAGTTACCTAGAGATTCTTAGGCACCATATGCGTAGAAATAAAGTTAGAATTAGATTTTTAGGGTTAACATTTCAATATTAACCCTCGAGTGGGCGCGTGGGTGACAGTTGTCCCCCACTGATTTTCAACTTCGTGTGTCTGTGACAGTGGAGGAGTGACGCATGTGCAGATCTCAGTAGCTGGCCTTGAGAGACCCCTCTTTACTATGCATGAATCAGTTTCTTTGTGCCTTCCCTAAGATTCGACGTGAGCAACAGATAAGTTTTGCTGGGGGACATCTGTCACCCATGCGCCTTGTCGTGTTACTGATTTTGGTACGCCGCGCAACTCCTTTTTCGTGATCTTTTTCACTTTAATTTCATTTAATTTTTTGTAAATTCACAGTACTCTTTTTAGTTCATCTGCAGGCATTTTTGGCAATCAGTTATTTTACTTTTACAGAAGATACGACGAATTTTTAGAATATATCGGCCATAAATGCTTTATGTATCAATAAATCTAATAATAGCCAGAAAAAAGTTTTGAAGACAGAATTCTTGGAAGAGATTGCTTGGGAATGTATAAAATCACAAATAATGCGAGAAGTACAATCCCTCAAATACCAGGACAACTTCGGCAGCGTGCAAGAGTAGAAGAAAGATCAGCTGTTACACCACCAAAATGACAAGGATCAAGAGGTCGATGTTACTAATGTGGTCGAAGTAGAGACAAAACAACGTGAAAATGGTGTATAATATGCCAGAAATGGACATGCAATGATCATTTAAGAGAAGTTTGTGTAAATAGTTTGGAATTAATGTAAGTCGAGTTGAACTAATCTCAGATTTTGAATTTCTATTTTTGATTAAAATTTTGATTAAAATTTTGCTTAAAACTATTGCTTGTTTTAATGCAGGACCCCAAATATCCCGAAAAAATCAATAACTGTTGAATGAAAGTGAGAAATAAGTCCAAAAATGGAAATAAAGTGTTGGGGGACCTGTGTCACCCACGTGCCCAAAGACGTAACTCGAGGGTTAAAAATCATGATGGAATTCAATCTTACAAATATCTTTGAGAAAAAAATCAAAAACAATATTAATAAGAACTTACTTGAATCAAGAAATAATATTTACTAAGAGGTCACAATTCAACGTTAGATATCTTAACAGATTTTTCTACACAGAAAATAATATTTGGTAGTTAATTAAAATAAATGAAAAAGTTTTGAAAACTATGAATCACTGACGGTGGGCCGCATAAAATTGCTTAGTTGGCTGCATCCGGCCCATGGGCAGCAGGTTGGGCACCCCTGATCTATTGAAATGGTGACTGTGGCTGTTCTCGGAGAACATTTAGTCGATCGTGTTAGAGTGAAACATTTTGTATAAATTGAAATGGTTAAACAAAGACTAATAGTACTTAGAATGTTGCCTTCAAATATAAGAATCAAACAGCAAAACATTCCTTTGTGGATTGTTGCAGTACAACTGTCAACAGTTAACGTATTTCTTAAATATTTTATAGCTACAAGGTCCAGAAATGTGACATCCCTTAAAATAAAACTAGAAGTGAATGAATGAAAATGATGCAAAGTCTAAAATTTCAAGCAAACTGAGGCCTAATAATTCAGTTTTATATGATGCCTGTAAGGTCTTTTTGAACGAATTATTGACCCATGACATTGTTCCTATGGAAAAATCGGTTTTGACTTTCGTCATTTCGGTAATCATCGGGGATTCCAGGAACCAATTAAAACGATGGTTATCGAGGTCTTACTGTACAGTGCTCCCCCTCCATAAATTAATTTGTGATCCATTAATTTTTGCAGCCTCAAACCATCCACAAGACTGTACTTAAGAGTATTATCATTGCCCTATTGCAGGATAAAGAGTAAGTGGCTACATTATTTTATAATATTTATTGGTTTTATGTGTCAGGTTTTGTTGTATCCTTTAGATGTTTAATAAACAATCAAATATGACAATTTTAGAATTAAAATTTTTCTCATCAGATTAACACCTGCTGATGAGGTTCGAGCCCTGTTTGTCCTGATCCAGAATCCTGTATTTGCAGCTCAGTCTTCGTATACTGTATTTGCACATCTGCTCAGGCATATAGTTAATCTCTCCAATGTCCACAAGCAACATATTATTCAGTGGTTTAGGGGGTAAGTCTCTATGTAATAAATTCCTAATAAATATCCTTTGATATTGTTTCCTAATCTCAAGTGGCAAGTTACCATATCTGCCCGAATAGAAGTCAACCCCGGATTTAAGCCGATCCCCCAAAAATTTCTGCAGTTTTTTGGCAAAAATGTAAATTTCGTAGATTTTATGCTGCAGTGTGCCGGGCATTCATGCACATCTTAGAATACATTATTCGAGATTAAAGAAATGTGTGGGAAATGGTTTAGTTGTTGACATTTTGAAATATTACTCCAATTAGTAATTTTGCGTTGCTGAATAATGTTCCACATTCAGTGGCAATAACTTCATTCATCTTCATTTTCACAAAAGGTCAAATATAGTAACAGCGATCTCGCCAAGATATTTTTTCATCCAAGTCTATTTCCAATGAAATTAGCATTTACATTGCCTTAAGAAAGTTCATTTTTATAATTATACATATTCCATATAAAGTTTTACCGAAATTCAAACAATTGAGCGTTCAAAGCCATCAACGCATTTTGCGTAATCGTCAATTTACGTGTTCTCGCGAAGATATTTTTATATATATTCATCGTAGGTCAAATATTTACTTTACGAAAAATATAGTACTATCATTTGAATGCGAAGGCAATGAGAGACTTCGAGATTTAACCATAACCCAAATTTTCCTCGGACTCGCATTTAAGCCAAGGGGTGATTTTTTCATGATAAATTTTGACAAAAAACATCGGCTTGTATTCGGGCAGGTACGGTATGTTGAATTTCACATCATTCTTAATCTGTGACAATATTTAAAAATTGTACGTCATTGGAATTTCCTTAAATATGTGTAGCACTTTATAATTTTAAAAATTAAACAATCACCACAAAATTTTAATGCTCTACAAATTGCCAATCTATTCAATTGAATTTTCAATAAGAAAATTATAATGGTGATCTTTTTGGAGCTTCTTTTAAATCTCCAGTTCACAATAAAATATTTGAAAACTGGTTCTACTTTGTGGTAATATTAAACTATTTTAGGCTTCCAAGTCAAGTTAATATTAACAGAAAGTTTTTGATAATTGTAAGACATTAAAATCACAGATTGTCAACGACATGAATTCTCTCATATTTTCTTAATTTTTAATAGGATGGAAGCTGAGAAACTTAGGAAGATCGTTAGAAATACAATACAATTCATCAATGTAAAACAGTTTCCTCCATCTTCAAGACATCATTTACCATCAAATTCATCTAGTCGTTGGTGGATTCCCACAGCTGCCAAGGCACTAGCACTAATCAGTAAGCTGAGAACTATTGTTGTTCACACTATTCTATTTGTGTGATGAAAATTTGTTGGCAATGGTATGAAGTTGAACTTTACAATCACATAAAGTATCATCAAGGACAAATTCTATGCTTAAGTGAATGATTCACACTTAAAATTTTTGTGCTTTGTTTGGTGATGATTTACACTTAAAAGTTTTGTTCTTTGTTTGGTGATGATTTAATCAGAGTAAATTAGAAACTGGTACAGCCATCCCTCACTTAACGAAGGGGTTACGTTCCTAAAAAACCTTCGTTATGTGAAAATTCGTTAAGCGAGAGCTAATTTTCTATTGTTTTATATAGTTTTATAAAGTATCATCAAGGACAAATTCTATGCTTAAGTGAATGATTCACACTTAAAATTTTTGTGCTTTGTTTGGTGATGATTTACACTTAAAAGTTTTGTTCTTTGTTTGGTGATGATTTAATCAGAGTAAATTAGAAACTGGTACAGCCATCCCTCACTTAACGAAGGGGTTACGTTCCTAAAAAACCTTCGTTATATGAAAATTCGTTAAGCGAGAGCTAATTTTCTATTGTTTTATATAGAAAGTATGCCGTTCGGTTCCTAGCACACAACTTTATAACTTAATAATAATGTAGTAACTATAATTCGCCGATATATTCCAGCAAATATAGCACAATAATGTAGGATGCGTGAAATAAAAGTAATTTCATTTTTACGAGAGTCTTAAATACATTCAAATTAAACCTTCAGTTACATTAAGGCTAAAGATTCTAATTCAATGCTTCAAACATCAGCAATGCGATGGAAACTTCGTCTGCCTCTCCACCTATAAAATTAGGTACATTATAAAAAGCGTTTTTCCTTAAATCTTGTATAATATGAATGTTTAATTGGGAATTTGTAACACTCACCATTTTAAGGCCAACAGTTCCGTGCAAGAAAAGCGAAGTCAGTGGATTTGCTGTCTTTTGTTTCTTATGTCAAAGTGTGGGGGGAGGTGGAGCGGGTCGAGGAGTGGGAGTCCATGCCAGACGAATCAACTGACTCTTGTGAGGTTTTCCCGGTAGCCGTGGGTTTCTCGGATGACATTGTGGTGGTAGGAAAATTGGAGGAAGATTGTTTAAGGAAACAATCACGAGAGGATTGCTTTAAATTTTGCCGTTTCTCATCATATATCTCCCTGTAACAAAGAGTGTTTTGTTCGATACCACGAATAACTTTGATACTACGGTCCATTTCGGGATCATTTTCTCTGAGAATTTCGAAAGCTTCCTCCATCTTTGCGAATAAATCCTTTAAAACTTTCACACTAAGATTTCTAGCATCCTCCTCGCATTCATCATCGGACTCGGCTGTTGCCAACTTTTTTGTCAATTCTTGAATATCTTCGGTTGTAAGTTCTTCAGGAACTGCATTAAGAACTTCCTCAACTCCCTCTTCATCAATTCCATTTATCCCAACCTCAGTTGCGATTGCTACAATGTCTTTCTTAATGATCGCAATATATTCGAAACCTCGAAAGTCATTAACTGCTTCTGGCCATAACTTTCGCCAAACAGTATTCATCGTACTTTCCTTAATTTCGTCCCAGGCTGCTGCAATATTATTAATCGCATTTTTTAATCACATTTCTTCCAAACGTCAATAAGTAAGTTGCTCTTATCTTTCTCACTTTCAAAGAGAACAAAATGCACTACACGACATAAATATTTAGCCTTAAAAGTAGCTATTACGCCTTGATCTATAGACTGTATTAAGCTCGTTGTGTTTGGGGCAAAAAAATCACTTTCACATTGCTACACACATCAACGATTGATGCTGGATGGCCAAGGGCATTATCCAATATGAGCAAATTTATTATTATCGTAGTTTATTTTTTTATTGTAATCCTCAATCGCACTTCCAATGTAACCTTTCATGTAATCATAGCATATGCTACCTGTCATCCACGCTTTTTTGTTAGACTTATAATACACTGGAAGAGATGCCTTTGGGATCCCTTTCAACTCTCTAGGATTTTCGCAACGTCCAATGAGACAGCATTTAAGCTTAAAATCACCACTTGCATTTCCCCCAAACACGAGTGTTAATCTCTCCTTTGAGATTTTGAATCCTGGCGACTGTTTTTCATTACGGGATATGTACGTGCGGTCGGGTAGTATTTTCCAGTTGAGACCTGTCTCGTCAAAATTATAAACTTGTTGAGGCAGATACCCCCCCTCTCCTCTATAATTTTCTTTAGTTCCACCACAAATCGTTCAGCCCCTTCCTTATCAGCACTTGCAGCTTCTCCAGTTTTCTTGATGGAATGCAAATTACAGCGGTTTCGAAATTTATCAAGCCACCCACTGTTTGCAACAAACGTTTCTTCTGGCTGCTCCTCTTGAGCCGATGTCGAAGGCTCATCCTCTCGCTGCTTCTTAAGATCACTCCAAATTCGTCTTGCCTGATCTTGAATGACAGAACCAGAGAGAGGGCAATTACGGGAATTTTGATATTCAAAGTGTTTAAAACTTTCTCCATCATGGGATTTCGTTTTATTGTAATAAAGCGACAAGCGCCGACACTCACTGACCTTTGAGCACTCTTTTTAATAGAATCTTTTTTCTTTAAAATGGTAGAAATCGTTGACTCGGCCATTCGAAATGCGTGGGCAACAACAGATGTCTTCTGTCCTCTTTCCCTTCTCTTGACAGTTTCTAGTTTCATTTCCATTGTTATTGCCTTCCTCTTCTTTGCAGGATTGAGTATTGATGTTGAACCTTGCCGTTTTGAAACCATGATATCAATAATGGTTATGAAAATAGTAATACGTAATAGTGATGGAACTTTATTTACGCGCTATATGAACACAACACGAGATCAAACAAACACTGCAAAAGTTGCGGGGATCGTCGGAATTGTTAAGGGGTGCAGCGATTTTCCCCACACCTCCGCACTTAACAAAGCACTTTCGTAATCGGTGAAGAGAACGCCAAACATCTCCGCCGAATGGCTGCTCCCACACCAACGCGCTTTATATAGGGCGAATATTACCCCTATTTCCCATTCCCTCCTTTTCGCATGGTTATATCACATAATCAGGAAATTAACCAATACGAAGTCGAGGAGTCGCCCATTTAAGCTACCCGCCGAACCCCCCCTGAGCGGCGACATCAGGCGAGAGTGGCCGTCGAGATAACGAGGGCAAAAGCACCGGGAGATACCGACAGCTGAGGGTCGCCGGCGGTGAGCGGGAGTTAGAGAGAGTGGAGTGATGGAGAAAAAAGTGAGAAGAGTTGTTCCTCGCAAGGGAGAGTGTGCTAAAGTTTCCTGTCGGACAGACTGTAACGATAAGTTGACATTTTCTGAAGTGGTTAAGCTGCGAGACTTACGTCTCAAGAGCATTTGTGTTGTTAATACTTTATTTCTTGTACAATATAGCATTTAGTAAGAGCAGTATGTGGCTATGTTTATTGGTCGCCACAGGGGGAAGTCCGCAACTAACGGAGATTGAAAAAAGAAAAAAGTTACAGAAAACACGACCGAACACTACATAATACATATTCAAGTTAGAGCAAAAGCGACATTGTAGCGACTTAAATTGCAACCTATACGAGGCGTCTGCTGTCGTGAGTGCAGGCAGACCTCGTGCCGCGTGCGAAATTCAAACATCTTCGCCTTCGTTATAGCGAGAAGGTCTTCGTTATAATCGAAAGTAGTATCAAATAAAAACCTTCATTATAGCGAAACTTCGTTAACCGAATGTTTGTTAAGCAAGGGATGGCTGTATTTATAAAAGTGGAATTCAGTAGAAGATCGTTTATCCAGAACTCTAAACACCAGAAACATCCTAACAACAGAATAATTTATGACTGATTTATTTTAGTTCCGAAAGCGACCACCACCTCAAGTATAGATATTTACGTCGTAAGATGATTCATTTGATTTTTTGCATTTAATAAAATGTTTTCTAAGTCTGTTTGATATTTAACATTATTTAATGTTAATTAATTGATGACTGATTTGTTTTAGTGGTTTCGAAAGCCATCACCACTTCTTGCCTTTAATTACGCGCATCTACTTCTGGGATGTAACTATGAGCATGGCACAGTGTGTGCTGCATCCATACGATTTTTGATTTCAACGTAAAGAAAATAAATGTAATTGACATGTTTATTTAGATAAATCAAATGTAGGAGTAGCATGTGTTATTGTTGCCGGTTTCAGGTAAACATATTTTCAATTGATTCACCATCCAAACATGATTACAGATATTTAATGTATTCTTCAATTGATTAGCCGTGTTCCATTGATTCGTATAATATTTGTATTAAATAAAAGGTTTTCTAATTATATGTATATGCTTTTTAAAATTATTTATTTCTTACCATACCTTACTAAAACGTTTTTTTCTGATCATTGTGCTATTTCAGGGTTAAGATATCTAAAATCTGGAAATATCGTTTATCCAGAACAGGCCAGGTTCCGAACCTTCTGGATAAATGATCTTCTACTGTATATCATCCTTACAAAATTATTGCTCCTATAATTTTTCTATATCTGTAATTAATGAAACTGATGCAGTTAACATAATGTTGAAAAATAGTCCTAATTGAAGAGGATGAAATACTATCCTAATCAATTGTGCAGTTTTAATATTAACACTTTATTTATTAAATTAATTATAAAAATTTGTTGAAAAATACCAAGATTCACCAACTTATGGTTACAGAATGTCACTTTGAGTCTATCATAATGTGTGAGATATGTAAGAAATATGTAGAACTGAATTTTAAGAATTATCAGTCTTGCCTTGTGGGTGAAATATAAATTGAAAAAAATGTTTCTCCAGTAGGAGTTCTTTTTAGAATCACTGCATCACCAATAATAATGGCTGTTTTTCTGTTAAAATGCGCATACAGTTTTTCAAACTTTTCATGTTATCTGAGAAACACTGTTTTCCAATTATTTGTGTGTTTATTAAAAAGGGACTTTAAAATATTTTTACACAGGTCCATTCCAAAGTTAAATACATGATGGAAAAATGTTTTTAAATAATATTGGTACACTGCTCCACGGTTATAACGTGTGGTTTCGGGGGAGTAGCTGCAACCTGCATTATAAAACAACCGTGGTATAAATGAGGACATGATTGTATTGTCCAGTACAGCATGTGCATACTACTTTACTACTTTCTTATTTTCACCATTATGTGGCACTGTATGCCTTACATGCTCTGACGATAATGTTTCTTGTGTTCTCATTCCTGGCAGAATGGGATTTTCCCGGAACCAGAGAGTGCCACAACCCAACCATTTTTTTGAAACCCTGATGTGCGACAGTAGTGCCATAACAATTACATTTTGCATGGAAGTTATTATGGGTGCTTGAAATGTAACGTAACCCTTAGTCCTGGTTTGCAAGCTAAATAGGTCTGCAAGCTTTGTAAGAAGAATTACATTTTGCGTGAAAGTTATTATGGATGCTTGAAACGGAATCTAACCCTGAGACCTGGTTTGCAAGCTAAATAGGTTCTATTTATGACGCCACTCTCAGGGAGGGATATATTGCACTTTCAAAAGAGTAGCGAAAAACCCGGTGTTGCATGCATTCAGGAAAATCCCATTCCGCTGGGAATGGGAAGGCAAGAAACATCACAGTGAGATCAAGTAATACACACAGTGACACTTAATGGCCAAAATAGGGAGTTCTTGAGAAGCACAACGGGGCGCATACAAAGTACCATCTAGCATAGTGGTTCTCAACCAGGGTGACATGACACCCCAGGGTAATGCGACGGTTATTGAGGGGTGATGCGAATATTCGATAAATTCATAATGTATCATATTCTGGCTTAGAAACATAATTAAAACCAGCAGAATAAACACTTGTGCTTATTTAGATGCTAGAATTTTATCTGTATGTGGTTAGGGAAAGCCCAATTTATCTTTAAATGTGACTTGAAGTTAATAGAACTGTAAACGGGATGACGCACAACTGAACGAACTGAACATAGGGTGATGCAGGCAAAAAAGGTTGAGAACCATCTAAAGTTTGAACTAGGTGGTGTGAGCCACTTACTCAGTGCTTGAAATGGAAAATGTTACAAAATGGAACTGTATCATTGGCACGTGTGATAAGCCATAATATTTATTTGTTGATATTTAATAATTTAATAACACAAAACTGAGTTGTTCAAATCTTTATTCATTAGTATCTTTTTCCTCTTTAATTCAGATGCATCAAATGAACTTTCAACACCATCAACATGCTTCCTATCATCAGATGCATTGTCTGATCCAACACTGTCTCCACCTCCTCCACTTCACTATACAGATCTGTACAACACTGCCTTGGATCACTTGGATTTGATGAATGACTTTTCTACGTGGCAGAGTAACACTCAAAGTCATCCAGGACAGTTTTCATATTGTCAGTATCCATTCCTTTTAAGTATAGTGGCAAAACGCACCATACTTACAAAGGTAAGTACCATTAAAAATTTAATTTCCTGCTCGAATGGAAATTTAGCCATTAATATTGATATGTAGGACGACCAAAAAATTCATCTCAGGGCTGCATTTTAATTGACCGTGAGAGTCAGAAAAGATACTTGTAAACAACATCAATACAGTAGTTCCTCGCCATTTGTGAGGGTTAGGTTCCTGAAAACCCTCACAAATGGCAAATTCGTGAATGGTAAATAACGGGATATATGAAAAAAATAGGGTTAGGTTCTTAGTCCCCCTATTCCACTACGTAACTTGTATTTTAATCGGTAAATACATTCATAAAATAAGAATTTAACACTGAAATACATATGTAATAGAAGCAATATTGAGCAATATTAATATTAAAAACTATGGAAATGGCACAATAAATTCATGAAATAGGCGAGCAACTGCAAGTGAACACTACCATGGTGACTATGAGACTGTTTGAGAAAGAGTGAAACTTGAGTGAGCACTACTTAAGTGACTGGTGGCACGGCATGGTGTTTGGAAGAAATTAATGGAGAAGTTTTGAAAAGAAATGTTGCAGAGTGAGCGGTACTTAAGTGATCATTTGCGGATATGCAAATTTCGGTCTCGGGAATGATAAAACAGGTATTCAAAATGAAAATCGCAGACATGCAAATTTTGCGGATGGCAAATTTGCGAATGGTGAGGGATTACTATATATAGAAAATATAGCCATATTGCAAGAACCAAGATTAAAAAACAAGTTGTTTTCACATAGGCATTACAGCATGATGTTAGTGGAGGTAATACTTTGAGGGCCTGAGAATAGGTACCGTATTTGACCGACTATAGCCCCCCTCCGAATATAGCCCCCCTACCCATTTTCTCCCACAATCTAGAAAATATTTTAATACCCTGAAAGGACATGATCATTTTTAGGACATTAATGTCATGAAACATGCTGTATAATTTAAAGAAATATCAAACTTGCACTCATTTAATAAAAAAGTACCAATTAGCGGGTGATAAAACGCCATACTAATTCGAATTTTAAGGTTTTCAGATTTGTACCTCAGAATTCAGAGGGTATACTAACGAAGGAGATATTTGACAAGGAAATGAACAAAAATATATTTTTTGGGAGTAAAAATAAACTTTAAAAAGTCGAAATAACATAATAATTAATGCAGCAATATTAGCAAGTCGAAATAACATACCAATTTATGCAGCAATATAAATTCGCACTTTGCTCATATTTCGATGCGCAATGCTAATCTATCTTTCGTTTGTGTAATTAACAATTCGAGCTTAGCCAGGCAATTAGTCCATTCTCGGGTAAGGTTAATTTTATTGGTATTACCGTATTTGCTCGTGTAAGCTGCGCATCTTCTTCCCCAAAACGCCGGTGGAAAAAAGGTGGTGCGTGTCTTACACGAATTCTTTTATTTGCCGCCCACCTTTTTTCCCAAAATGTCGTGTTGGTAAACAAATATACGTTAAGCTAGCACCCATGCCGCATCTATTATTCTATTTCTAAATTGCGGTGTATTTAGTCATTTTCATTCATTGTATAAAAATTTTAAATGAGTTTTAAGTTTATTAACGGGTGCTCCCCAAACTCGACGGCTTTCTGCTACAATTGTCACGGAGGCCACGGCGCATGCGCAACCAGTTTGGGTTGGTGGGGGTTTTGTTCTCACGGCAGACGACGCCTACCATGTTCAGATAGGGAATGGTTCCTTTATTCTATGATACGTCTATGAAAGTCATAGCCACCGTGATCACTGATCATAATTTTAGTTCGCCAAAAAAATGACGACCGCTACGGTAGGGATCAGTGACCATATGGCTGGAAAATTATGTACAGCAGAATGATCGCTACCGGAGCGATTTCTGCCGAACATGACCAATATGACGACAAAAACAGTTAAGTGTTTAATAAAAGAGGACTACCGAGGAGATTTCTGCTAGTACCGATATAAAGAGATCACCCAATAAATTCGTCACGTAGGAGTGTGAAGATGCTTAACTTGAGCGTAGAATTTTTGAGAAATAGGAATTGGTGATTTAAAAAACCCTTTTTCGGATCAAATAAATTTTTTTCCCTAGAGCTGGCCCAAAAACCGGGGTGCGCGGGATACACGGGGGCGCGGCTTACATGAGCAAATACGGTAAAACTTGCAATTTGACGATAATGAGAGCGATCAGGTAATTGAAAAATCCTTCCTATATGGTGACGTCAATCAGCCTTGCAAATAAATATTCGCAACCCGAGTAGTTTAGTCTTACAATGGATAGAAACACTTACTGACTCGAAAGAAATTCATCATTATTGAAGCTTTGCACACTTGTTTGTACCCACCTAATTTTTAGTGCCCGAAAATAACACCCCCCTCAACTTTTGCACTTCACTTTTGGCCAAAAACAGGGGGGCTATATTCGGTCAAATACGGTATTACTAACACAAGTTCGAATCCTTTTTTCTTGATATAAGAAGTTTTTATATGTAATCATCTTGTATTTGGAGTCTTGTTATGTTCACATAAATTTGATATACAATTGTTATGAGAATTATAATTGAATAATATAGAAAAATGTAATTATTTTTGTAGGATTCAGAACAGCAAATGATCCAAACAGCAAGGCGTAGCATAGAGGCTAAAGGACCATTTTATCGATATCGATATCAACCACAAATGGATCTTTTTTTTCTGAACATAAGAATCAGAAGATCACATCTTGTCTCTGATTCATTGAACGAGGTATGGGTGAGACAAAGAAATAACTAAATTATAATAATTATGAATTAAAAGACAGACAATGTTTTCAAAACTCCAAATGATTAACTTGTTATATAGGTCATCAGAGGATGTTTAATAACTTGTAGATGATGTAATATAGATCATCAGATGATGTGCAAGACAAAAGAAGATTAAAAATTAACATATAGTAATGGTAAAGATAAGATGATAAATGAGTTTATTCTTACAACTTTCTATTTCAATTGCATAGTCAAAAAATATAGCCTGCTAAATTCTAGCATTGCAAAAATTAATTAAAAGCGCTATGCAGGAAATTTATTGTTAGACATGTTCATTTATGGAAGAAAATGAAATTAGAATAAGGGAAATTTTACCATAAGTTCCCTTAGAAAAATGTCTTAATAAAATTGAATATTATTTCCAGATTGCCACCAAGCAGCAAGATCTCAAAAAGAAATTAAAAGTTTCCTTTGTTGGTGAACCAGGACTTGATATGGGTGGACTAGCGAAAGAATGGCTGCTTCTTCTTATAAGATACATATTTGAGGTTTGGAGTAATACTTTAATTATGCATTCAACTTCTTGCAACAAATAAAAGGAAAATTTTTAATGTAAATAGCAATGTCATTGAAAATGAGCATTAGTAATTGTGCTCATCCAAAATTTCGTTTTATTTTTAATAGCCTGACTATGGAATGTTTGTCTACCATTCAAATTCTCGGTGTTACTGGTTTAGCACCTCAGCAGGATGTATTAACGGCAAAACAAGAGCTGTAGAAAAGAAAGAAGGGACAAGGAAAAGACGTGGAAGTGGTTACAGTAACTCTAGCAGTAGTAGCTCTGGTGAAGATAGTCCACAGCCCAGGTAACACTGGCTTTTTAAACTTTCTTGATGATTGTTTGATGGTGTAAAAGTTAATATATGTTTATTCATTATTTTCATAAGTGTCATATATGTGTATATTTATTTAAAAAGCTTAAGCTTTAGCCACTGCTATCATAGAGAAAACTGCAACTGCCCAAGTTTTCTTTTCGTGTGTAATTTAATTTGTCCACTTTCTTCACTTATAAAATTTCATGAACCTAAAAATCTAATCCTCAAGATGAAAAAATGCCTTACAATAAATTGACTTTTAAAGGCAAGATTTACTTTCTTTTATATTATGAAAAGAACGATCATATTGAGATTCACTTAATAATTTATAATTTAAGAGATTATTTATTAAATAGAACCTAAAATAAAAAAGTCCATAAAGTAAAAACATGCTATTATTTCTCATTCATTTCATTTTCCACCAATTAACTTATTGATTAAAGGTTTGGTGGCCTTGGTTTTCTTTAAAAGCAAATATTTTTCTTAGCAGAAGCAGACCAGGGAGCTATCAAAGTCATATAATAAACCAGAGCAAAAACCTTCGAGAGTACAACTTGATTGGGGTGTTAATGGGATTGGCTGTTTACAACTCCATTACACTTGATCTCCATTTTCCATCAATATGTTATCGTAAGCTGTTGTCACCACCTGTGGCTCCTTGGGGCTCTACGGCAGAAGCTGAGGCAGAAGATGAGCATGAGGAATTAGTTTATGGGACAGATGAAGACACATCAGATGAAGAAAATACTGAATACAATGCAAGTGATGATGATAGCTTAATGCAAGACCAAAGGAAATTGATTTCTAGTGTTATACTTTCGGAGCAATCTCATGTTAGAAATTCTGGAATTAACTCCTCAAGGATAGACAAGGTTGGATTGGTTGAGGCACCATCAATAGAAGCATTGGCTGAAATCATGCCTGTAAGCATCTAGTGTGTATCCATTCATTGCTATATTTGGCATAGTAATGGTGATGAATTTATTTCGTTTGATAGTCACTTTTAGTAGAATATTTTAAGTTATTTGTTGAGTATTAAAATATGTAATTATTTATATGGATTATATCAATTACATTAATAAAATTTAAATTCTAACACGCAGGATGTTGCCCGTGGTCTATCGGAGCTGCTAGCTTATGAAGGGAATGTTGAAGAAGATATGTGCATGAATTTTCAGGTTAGATCTATCGTCAAAATTGTGAAATAAATGGTTATTAATATTTTCAATCACTGAATTTAATTGCCAAATATCAACCAACAGAATTTTTTATCATTACAATATCAAATTTATAATGTTACCTTGAATATGACTTTTAAGTAGACAAGAGGATTATGCCAATTGTGATATTCATTTAATGATTCAGTGAAATATCTATAATTGACTTTTAAGAAGTTAATGCAAAAACACATAAAGTAGGCCCAAATATTCACGTTGTGCCAAATGAATTCTTGAAATTTCATCCCAAAGATGCAGTTTATAAAAGAAGTACTGTGATTGCAAATCAGAAATAATGGGTAGTATCAACAAAGTATTAAGTTGATATTAAATGAGATCAAGATGGAGACCTTAGTCAGGTTTTTATTTAAAATAGCGACTTAAATTAAAAATCCAAGGTTCATTGTCAACTTTTAAGGAATTTTACAAAATATATGGTAATTATTGCCTGTAAAAGGACAGGAATGAATGATTTCCAAATATTTCACCTTTAATCTCTCTACTCCACACAGTGATTTCCACTCTAGGATGCACGCACCTTCTATGCCCATCTTTTCTAATGGACTTCACTCCCCTCCACTCTACATATTCCCTCCAATCCCCGAGGCATAAGGTAGCTCCTAGTAATTTTCAGTCACTACGTTAGGGGGAACTACCTGTACTCTACATGCACACTCTCTACCGGAAGCTTAGAGAACGATCTCCACCTGGCAAAAAGCATCACCTCACCTTGTCTAATAATATAAATAATTTGATAATCAATCCATTTATGATTGGAAAGAGCAATTATTTGTGAACTTCATGATAAATTTTACTTTTAAGTTGATGAATTTTTTTCATTTTCTGTATTGGAACTCGAGTTTTTAAGCTAATGCAGAAATTACTCAAGCTTTCTTGAATAGAGAAATAAATGTTATCTATTTAGTCAAGAAGTTCAAGTCCCAAACACATATTTTGGTTTTTACTATTTGTTTAACAGATACAAAAAATATCCTCACTCAATCACAGGTTAGTAAAATAGAAAAAATAAACCTATTGAATCCATGCCCTTATCAGGGATGCATCAAATATCTGACAAAATATTCATCAAAATTAGACCTTCCTTTAGATATTTGCATTAATTCCTAAAATTTTACACAGAATGACAGAATAAAACTAAATTTTATCTTAATAGAGATTTAATTTGGATAGGTTTCCTTAGAAGAGTATGGTGAAGTTAGGACATATGATATGAAAGAGGGAGGAGCTGATATTCCTGTTACAAATGAAAACCGACATGAATATGTTGCCCTGTATTTGGATTGGGTACTTAACTCTGCCATATACCATCAGTTTCGAGCTTTTTACCTTGGTTTTCATTGTGTGTGTGACTCCAATGCTCTCTTGGTAAGTATTAGTAATTAGTATATATATATATAGTTGCTATATATTCTCACCACTTTATAAACTCAGATCATAGCATGTAATTTTTCTGCATGCTATTTTTTATATCATTCTTGAAATTTGCTTGTGAATACATTTTAAGAAAGCATAATCTGACAAAAAGTAAATCATTGAGATGAGTAAATTACATTGTGACACTATTTTGCATGCATTCAAAATAAAATGGATCTTAAACCTTGGGCAACATGATTTCAAATCAGATATCTCATTGCTTGAAATGTAAGTTTAAAAACCACATCATTTGCATCATGAATAAATTTTGAAAACCAGTTGCTACGCCCGGAGGAGGTGGAGATGCTTGTTTGTGGTTCTCCAACTATTGACCTTCACGAACTTCAGAAAGTAACTGAGTATGATGGCTACAATGAGGATGATCCTGTTATAAGGTAAGTGTAATTCTGAAGCCTTCAAGCATAATTTTTTGGGAGACCCTTGTAAAGATTAAGAAAAATTTTTAAATTAACTACTAACAAAAAACATCAGTAGGATTCAATTTATTTATTATTTGTATTAATAGATGCAGAACAAAAATATGTAGTTCAATTATAAGAACTAAAAATTAATGAAACATTTTGAAATGATATAGATACCTAATTAATATTGGCATTTGCATATGCCCATGAGCAGTATATGATTGTGCATTTGCTCAAACTGGCTTTGCATAAGGGGCTCTAGTATTATTAGTGTGTTTTATTTTTTACTTCTTTGCTAACATTCTTCATAGAAACAAGATTACTTTTAAAATAAATATTTATGGTTTGTGAGATCAGCAAATTAAAAATAAACTCAAAACAATCCTTCACAGAAAGTGTAGGAAGTCACACTTTAAATGTAGATGGGCATAGCAAGGGTGGGGCGACTGCCCCGGGTGCCGAAGCCCAAGGGGCATCAAACAGGCAAAATAAATCAAGTGGATATTTTGAAATTAGTATTCAATAATACTTCAGCAAAATTGTTACAGATTATTTATCGTATAGCTTTCTTTAATTGACGTTTTAAAAGAGACGAAATTTCATCTTCGGCTGAAGGCAAAGGGGCGTCCGAAGACCTCTACTAAGCATGAATGATGTGGGTGACTGTTCAGAACTACCTGGAATTGGTGCGATCGCAATGTATGCCAGCTACCGATACCAGGGGATGGTGTTTGGTCCTCCCATTTACAGTTCTTGGTCCTCGCTTTGGCTTTTCCCAACTTTAACCACTCCTTTTCCATTTCCTACTCTCTGCTTCATAACTTTCCATGGAGTGACACAAGTCACACATGGTAAAAGAAAGCACATTTTACGGCATCCTACTGTACGTGCTACTCTCATGACTCCTCTTCCCTCTTGCTAGAACCCCCGATGTGGCATAAACCGCTGGGCAATGTCTTTGACGGTTTCTTCCTAGCCTACACATGAAAATTTGCAAGCAAATGCATTGGGGGTCTTTTTTGCATCATTATTTCTATCCCTCTCCCCTTTACTCCTTCCAATTTCTCGAAAAGGATACCACTTCCTAGCCTTCACTTTTACTTGGCTTGTCCTCGAAGTAATACGGGTAGTGAGAGCTACGTGTTGTATCAATATTTTGTGCATTCAGTGTCAAGTTAAATATAGCAGGTTAGTACTTTCACTCGTAAGAAAATCATTAATGTGATGGCTTTGATTCTAGATGGGTGTGGTTTCTCCTTTTGATGAGCACGAGAATGAGTTTAGCATAGGTTTGATTTATATTTTAAAATATATGTAAATTTATTTACTTTTGTTATATATATATATATATATATATATATATATATATATATAACAAAAGTGAATAAATTTACATAGACCTATTTAATATATAATAATATATATATATATACACATATACATATATACACATATATACACGCACACAGGCCCTAACACAGGGGGGGTCAGCCGGGCCATTTGGCCCGGGCCTCATATTCACGGGGGCCTTAAATTTACGCAGGGACGTATAACTATGAAAAGTCAGTTAATAACATTCTAAATTAACAATTTCAAAAGAAAAAATTCTCTCTAAGCAGTAATGAATGAAAGTTGTTTTTTTTCAACGTGATCTTTTTAGAGTACCCTAAAAATGTGCTACGCATTCATTGCAGAGAGATTTCTCAGAGTGTATAGTCGTGTCAGTGTTTCCGACAAACTTTCCCTGTGTTACTTGGTTTTTTAGCTAAACCCAGTGGCGAGCTGTAGTGGGCTCGCAAGAGCCCATTGTTAATTTTTTTTAAATCTGTGAGCCCATTGTTAAAATTATCGTTTATTATACGAAAAGGACTAATTTTCCTCATATGTGCCTTATCTTGTGCAAAATCAATACGGGACTAACTTGGTGACAAAGCGCATCCTATATTATTACATTATGGCTTCTAAATTTTGACCATCTTTAAGTCGGTCCAATGCATCTTTCGTATGCGTATCTTGAAGATAATTTGAACATCTCGGACATCGCGTTGGATTTCAAAAGTCATGTCAAAAATGTGATGAAATGTTATACATTGTTGTAAAATTATTGAAGAACTATACAGTGTTGCATGAGCATTATAATATTCTTAGTTATAGAGGAGGGGAGAGACAAATGACTGAAAATTTCTGCTGAAAAAACTATATCCTATAGACTTACTTCATACTTTGTAAATTTGAATTTGAATTTGAATTTTGAATTTGAAACTCGAGACAAATGTAACATTGTAGATTATCGTGTCATGAGAAATCTAGTTACATACATTTCGTCAGTCCGACAGTCGGGCGCCAACAATATTTGGCGGAATCAGAAATGCAAGGTGTCTTGTTGTGGTTATTTTGCTCTGAGAAATAAAAAAGAATGGTGCTTTGTGAACAGGTGGCAGAATAAATTGGTGAGCCTTATTCTTTTGTGCTTCGTTGCATCGCAACTTCTTGAATAATATTAATAACAATACCTTGTTTATCATTTAGCAGATCATATTCGTTGTTTGCCACTATAGTGTTTGACGGTGCATTCAACCAAACGTATGCAAGGATTGGATTGACTATTATAGCATAACTGAACGGGTTCTGGTAAGTTATCAACTTTATTTTCGATTAACTAAAAGGAATGATAAATTGTAAAAAGCTTGAAATTTTTTGTCTCCTTGGAAAGAGGGAGAAAAAAGAATAGGAAATTTAAGTTTTCTTATAAAATATGAAATCCAAATCACGATTTTAGGGACTTGGTGGACGAGTTGAAATGCGAATATAGTAAACCCTCGATTTAACGGACTTCGGATTTAACGGACAGAATGTTGTTAAGGTCAATAACGGACGAAATGCATCTTTTAGTTAATCGGACCAAAAAATATTCTCCGATTTACAATAGTGAAACGTTATAGGCAACCCTCAGTTTACGCAGTTTAAATATCTCTTTTTTATTAAGAATAATGCCAGTTCTAAATTTGTGCCGCGATGTTTTTTTTGAGTATGCTGTCAAAATGATGAGACATATTTATCCAAGTGTTTCGCGATGATTACGTGAAAATATATAGTTTATTTTACGGCTAATAGAGAAAATCAATTCAGATATATCCATAGGATGCAATATTTATGGTATTTTCAATGTTAACATATTTTCTTCAAATATCCAAAACAAAAAACGTTTTTAAAGGAACAGTGTAGCAGCATTGTTTTAAATTCAGTTTCATAGTGCATCTTCCAGCGAAAGCTGTATTTTATGCAGTAATTATCATTGCCATTGATAAAGGTTTTCTCATGCCAGTACGCATGCGTTTTTGGTATAAAAAATTCCATTAGCCAATTAACGGACATTCGGGTTTTACGGACAACCCTTCCCCCTATTAGTCCGTTAAATCGAGGGTTTACTGTATATTAATACTGACAATAGATTTATTGTAAGTTAGAATCATTTTCATCTTAAGTATTTCGTAGTTTCATTTAATTGGGTTTTGATTTAATGGTTTTATTTAATTAGGTTTTTATTTAATAAGAATAGGAAATAAATTTAATACAAATTGTATTTTACATATCTTTTTGCAAAATTATGAATTAATTATTTCAGATTTTAAGCGGTCCCCATTCACTACGACGAGAAGTTTTGAAAGTGGTGCAAGAGGAAACGTAAACAAGCAAGTGAAGCAGCAATTAAAGAATCAAAATTAATAACATCATTTTTTAACGAAGCTAACTTTTCTTCTTGGATGGACAGTCCTACAAACAATGAAACCTCTGAAACTCCAGCAAAAGATATTTCAATGTGACTACAAGAGCGAGATTAAGGACTTAGTCAAGAGAAAGATATGCCAGCAGATGCAGGCGAAGGTAATGGGTGTGATTTTGTAGAAGAAAGTACTGCAGGTAACAAACCTTCTAGAGCGATTTCTACAACAGCACATTTGAATACTTCAGTGCGAATATCTAACAATGGTGAGAGTATACAAGGAGATGTGTTAGAAATAGCTCCAACAAAGTCATCAGAAAATTCCACTTGTAATCAAGAAACTCATCAGCAGGAGATAAATGAAAATATACTTCCTATTCATCAAGAATCATTCATCACTACTACGGCTTTTTGTGTGAATGACATTGGAGTTCTTGACAAAAACAATGCTACCCAAATCCATTCGTTCCTCAGAATTCATTCTTTTGAAATTCCAGACAGCATTCCACACGACGCTGGAAACCATGCTTTTCCTAGTCGTCTACTGAAAAGAGTTTTACCTAATGGTGAAACTCGCACCAGAGATTGGTTATGTTGGAGCACAGTAAAACAATCTCTGTACTGTGTACCATGCTTTCTTTACAATAAAGTTTCTACAAATGCATCAACTCTCTCTAATGAACCAGGATGGAGCATCAAAAGAGGCTGGAGGAAGTTGAAAAACAGAATACCATCCCATGAGAGTTCAACATCACACAAAGAAAACTATGTGGCATGGAAATTAGCTGGCAGAGCAGCATTGGCTGATAAGTCAGTAGAGAAATTACTTTTGTCTGAAATCTATACAGAGGTTAATTCGTGGAAGAAAATTCTTGAGCGCATCCTAGATGTCATACTTTTTCTCTCTGAACGGGGATTGGCTTTCTTCGGTTCTAGCCAACGCATAGGCGATCATAGTAATGGAAACTTTCTAGGCATCATAGAACTGTTAAGCAAATATGACCCAATTCTAATGGAACATGTAAGAAAAGTTCGAGAATCACAAGATAATCAAGAGCGTATGCAAGTACATTACCTCTCCACACGCATTCAGAATGAATTCATTAAAATTTGTGGTTCATTTGTTCAAAATTCTATTCTCGATGATATTCAAAATGCCAAATATTTTGCATTAATTGTTGATGCTACACCTGATTGTACCAACAAGGAACAAACTTCTCTTATAATTCGATATGTTAAGATTCCCGATAACAGCTCAACATTTTCAATTGAGGAAAGGTTTATTGGCTTTGATAATTTCAATAAAAAAACTGGAAAGGAAATTTCTTCTTGAATTTTAAGAATTCTAGAGGAACTTGGGTTGAGTTTTGAACTCTGCATTGGTCAAGCTTATGATAATGGGTCGAACATGGCTGGAAAATATAATGGAATACAAGCCATTCTTCTTGAGCGTAATTCAAATTGCATTTTCTCTAGCTATGGAAACCACACATTAAACCTTGTAGGTGTTGACTGTGCAGAATCATGCAATGAGGCTATTACTTTCTTTGGAACCATACAGCAAATGTACAATTTATTCTGTAGCAGTCCACAAAGGTGGTAAATATGAAAGCAACACCTTCCTGTATCATTGCACCAAATTTCCAAAACAAGGTGGTCTGCACGGATTGATGCTGTTCGTCCAATTGCAAATCATTTGGGTGAAATCAGAAACGCCTTAATTGAATTGAAGTCTCTCAATCTTACAGCACAGGCTCGAACTGAACTTAATGTTATCCAGAAATTCATGTCCAAATTTGAATTTCTTCTAATCTCATCTTTGTGGATTAAATTACTTACAGTGATCAACCAGACTAATTTGTTAATTGAAGCACGTAATGCTACATTTGATGTTGAGAGAGATAACATTGAAAGCCTCATTAAAGACATTCAGCAGATTCGTGAACAATGGCATACGATCTTGTGTGAGACCAAATTAATAGCTCAGAATATTGGTATTTCATCTGAGATGATCCCACATCGGAAGATTTATAATGAGTTTAATGTTGAACAACATTATAAAATTAATGTCTTCTATGTTATCATTGAGTCCATTATATCGGGTCTTAGGAGGAGGTTTGAATCTCTCAATACAATTTGCAATCTATTTGGATTTCTGTGGCAGTTTGATACCTTAAATAATGAAGATTTACGGGCATCAGCAGAGCGATTCCAAGGAAAATACACCAAAGAAATATCTACAGATCTGTATGATGAGATCATTTTTCTCAAGCGCGTACATTCCGTAAACTTCAAACCGGATTGCAAACCCAAAGAATTGCTCCAAGAACTACTTCAACTTGGACTTGCTGGTGTGTTTCCAAACATTGCAATTGCATTGAGAATCTTTCTCAGTCTACCTGTGTCAGTAGCTTCAAGTGAACACTCTTTTAATGTGCTGAAACAGATCAAAAACTACCACCGTTCAACTATGGGACAAGATCATTTGAATGGCCTTGCTACCCTAAACATCAACCATGACATTGCAAGGCAACTAAATTTTTCATCAATAATTGATGCGTTTGCACAGAAAAAAGCTAGAAAGGCTTTTTTAAAATGAAAAGGAACATTTGTTAATTTTTTTAATTATTGGAGCGGCATGTAACTGCATAGTTATATATGCCGATGTTCAATCTTGTTAAACTAATGCATTTTTATTTCTTGTGTATTAAACTTTTCCACTTTGTGTATTAACTATTCCATTTTTATTTCTTGTGTATTCTATAATTATTTCTTGTGATTAAACTTTTAAAACCTATATTTTTGCAAATTTGATCATTTAAATTATAACAGTTTTTATAACTATGGTTTGGCATTTTTAAAAATTTACCGGGGGCCTCAAAAAGGTAAGTGGCCTGGGCCACTCTCGGCCTCTGAAAGGCCCTGTATATATATATATATGCAGGGCCGGCCTTAGGCCAATTGTACCTATTGGACTCAATCGGGCCCCGTGGCTAAGGGGGCCCCACACCTTGCTCTATATTTTTTGGGAAGCTTGCGGACATCGAAACTTCAAACTGCAAACTACATTAAAAGACAGTTTTTTAGTATCTGGTATCCAACGCCCTAGTAGACGAATAAGACGTTGTCGCTATCTTCCTTCCTTTTCGTAACGTTGCCGTCAAAATTCGTTTTTAGCAAATCGCTCTATATCGCCTCTAGGTTCTTTTATTTCTTTTTAGACTTATCCATAGTCCCATCCATACCCAAGTGGTCTCATGAGAGGCCATCTGATGCTCTCAGAATGCAGGAAATGCGTTGGCGGCCTGGGATACATCCCGGATCCCCACCCCCTGGCTCAGCCTTTTAGGTCTTGTTGCTTCGGTCCTTTGGACCTCGCTTGCTGTGCCCCTCCCAAATCTTTCTTTTCAAACTATGCCTTTTAGATGTAGGAGCCCCGCCAAAAGTTTTCTAATTGGGCCCCGCAATTTCTAGGGCCGGCACTGTATATATATATATTATATAATATCAATATAACTGGATGGAAAAAGAGAAAGATGTAGGAAAAGGTTTCAGCTGATGGATGACTTGAAAGGGAAAGAGAGCTATCAAGACATGAAGAATACAGCAGAAAATAGGAGCATATGGAGAACCAAGTTTAACCATGAATAATCACAGACCTGTCTACAGAAAGGCTATCTATGATGATGATGATAACCTTGTATTAATTTCTAATTAAAATCTTGGAAGTATTGGATTCGTGGATGGAAAGGGGGGGAGGCTGAAAAGTTTGTGCACCACTGCTTTAACACTAGGAGTATCGGGTGCCGTCAATTGACGGTTTTCGGTTTTCGCAGAGCTGTAACTCTTGTATGATTGATCGTAGATTTCTTAAATTTTCTGACTTTTAATATTTTAGGCTAATGTTCTTTTTGCACTGTGTTGTAATTTTTTCTCCACTTTAGATTCTTCATAATAGGATCTTTTACCTACTAGTACCACGACCCGTCAATTGACGGGTAGGCTATTTTTCTACCCTTTTTGCCTTTTTATGGAGGAATTTTGATGCTTGAACATTGTTCACCATCTGACAATGTTCCATAACGTATTTTGGTATGCAAAAAAATCGTATTTGACTCTAAAAATGACGTATCTTGCGTTATTATTAGTAATAAAGGTGTCTTTTCAAATGGTAATTCGGCTTTTTTATGCAAGCTAGAGCAAGGAAGTATCGAGGGGAACTCTTCTGGGCGGGAGGGTGAGAACGTGAGGCCGTCCCAGCTTCCATACTCAGCTCCCGCAAGCAATGCCAGATTGGGCTCTGCAACAAAAACAGAACAAAAGATTTGTGTGAAAAGTGCAAAAAATTAGTGTGCGGACAATGCCGCAGTAAGATTTGCAAGAAAACTTACCTGCCTAGAGTCCGTCCTCTACTTACCTGTAAAGAAAGTACAAAAGCTGAATATCTTCTTCTGTGACATCACAAATTATTCTTTTGATCATTAGTCATATCTGAAATGTTTTATGCACCTCTTTTTGTGAAAAAGTGATTCCTAAACTTTACTTTATGTGTAACCACAAATTCAAAAAAACAAATTTTTTTTTGTTTTATTTGCGTATTTGGATGTAATCTAAGCAAATAATATCGCAGAACATATGATAAAAGCAAGAACATTGTAATTTCATCATTCTGAATGGGCCTCGTGTTCTTTGCCACGAGAAAAATAAATTTGTTTGTTTTACTGTAAACTCTCCGTTTTCCTTGCATTGTACCTTCTCTGCCCAAAAAGTAGGCTCTAATGCGGTAAGACGACTCAAATGGATGAAACTCATAAAAATACATCTTATTTATTGAAAACCAACACATTTATATTTAAAATAGGCGTCAGAAGCGAGAAATTCCTCCACCCGTCAATTGACGGTACAAGGTACTTGCAGGCAGGCCGCTGACTCCGGTACCCCTAGTGTTAACCAGTGTTTCTCAGTTGGTGTTCCTCAAGCTTTATTTAGTTTGTATTATGGTTAGAAACCCATAAAGTCAGTAGTTTGACTATTTATACATCTAAATAAAGTTGAAAACGATCTTTTAAATCTCATAAAATTTTAAAACTTTCTATTCAAAGGATATAATTAAGACATTAGATTTATTGAGGGTTCCACTTTCTAAAAAGGTTGAGAACCACTTCTCTAAACTATTTACAACTGGAAACTTTACATTGGCATATACTGTAATTTTCCGATTATAATACGCATTTTTTTCTTGAAATAGTTGACAAAAAGTTAAGGTGCGTATTATATATGGTGATAAATGCATACAACTTTTTTCAATATAGAAATAATTTATATTTTCGAACATATTTTTACCAATAAATCGTACATTTCGATAATGAACATGTTTTTACAAATAAATTGTACATTTCAATGCATATCAATTACCTTCCTTTAAATATTTTTTTCAAAACAAAAATAAGAATATTTATTTATTTACTTTAGCTGTCAGAATTACTAAAGCCAAGGAATTCATTACCTCTCCCCTTACTGTTGTGTTCTCTGTCATCATCTACGTAAATTGCAACAAATAGTATTTTACACACCTTGACCAGCTTGTATGAACTGGACTTGATGTTCACGTAAATGATGTCACTGGGCAGCAAAGGACGAACTGTTATTCCAGCCGACCAGGTTAATACAAAAGGCAACATTGAGACTGAGGTTTTTATACGTTGTATTGATCTTTAATGGGAGTCAGAACATAACGTGATATTTTTGTAAACTCCCTCACACATGTCTAGTTTGGCAGCAAAGCGCCAACTTGTATTCCAACCGACGAGATTAATACAAAAGACGGCATTGAGACAAAATGTTTTTATACAGCATAGCAATCTTTAACGGGAGAGTCAGAACGTAACGTGATATTCTTGTAAACTCTCACACGTATCTCATTTGGCAACAAGGCGAGAACTGTCCCAATACTGCACAAAGTCAAGTAAAATTACAAAAAATTGGTGTGTATTATACATAGTGATAAGAGAATTTTCACATTTCACTCGTGAAAACATGGATGCATATTATATAGGTTGTGTATTATAATCGGAAAATTATGGTACTTTGTTTGTTCTTACACTGCAGTAAATTAATTAGAGACAGCAAATGGAGAAGAAGTAGTAGGATAAAATGAGCAGGAAGTGCTAAGAGCAGAAGAAGTGGTAAACTTTTTTATTAACAGCCAACAGTTAAAGACTGAAATATCAGTTACCTCTTGTTATGATACAGCCATAAATTTCAGTGACCCAGCAACTTGGCAATACCCGTATCCATGAAATTTCTTTTCCACAATAGGAGAACATGGTCCTGAACAAGACGTTGAAGCTGATTACATTCAGTCAATGTCAGAAGATAGGAGACATTTCAGTAAGGAATGATTTAAAAAGATTCTGAATAGAGAAAAAGTTGAAAGAAAATGGTTTCTATATAGCAAAACTAAAGGATCTCTTTTCTGTTTCCCTTGTATATTTTTTCCAACCTCAGCCATAGGAAACCCAGAAAAAGGGTTCTGTAAATGGAAAAAATTAAATCCCAGGATTGATGAATGCGAAAATTCCATAGAACATCGCAAATCATACATGAATTGGAAAGACTTAGAAACACGACTTAGAAAAGGCTATACAGGTGAGCCCCGCTTAACAAGGCCCCGGCCAACGCAGATTCGTTATAACGTGGATTTTATTTCAAATTAATTTTTTTAAATATAGATATCTTATGCACAGTGCGACCGCAGTGTAATATCTTATGATTTTATAAATTTTGCACTAATCAAATTTCATAAAGTATGCTAAATATTGTGATATTTCAGCATTTTCTGGTGGCAGATTTTACTCTTTTCCCTGTATATTTCACGGGTCTAACACAAAAAATCTTCTAAGGCGGAAAACATTTGAAAAACAGAAATAGAAATATGATTCATATTTCGTTTCTTTGGCATCATTGGATCTTAAAGAATGTTTTTGATGATTTGTATTTTTAAAATCTATAATTTTTGACAATTATTTTAATATAATTTTAATTTACCGTATTAACATATCATTATAAATAATAATAAAACAATAATGCTACACATCAAAAAATTATATAATTTTGATATACGTATGAAAAAACATGTGGTACGCATGGAGGGATCTTAATGTTTGAATGTATATAATGTATAATAATATATAATCAGTGATGAGCTGGAAAAAAATTAAGAACAGGCTCTTTAAAAAAAAGTAGTAAGGAAATTTGGATAAGGATGGTAGGGGAGGTCTATTTGCCAGGGGCACCATATCGCTCTGGTTTTTAATAGCGTTCCACTAGCTTAACAAGTGTTCGGTTCGTAATATATTCCATTTCATACACTGTCGGTAATTGACTATCAGACAGGGTAAAATGTACTTGAAAGGACACAATCAATAAATTTCCATATTTTCTAAAAATTTAACAACTGGCTTGCAAATTCAGAAAAATTAACAACAGGCTGGCGCAAGCTGGCTTCAGCTCATCACTGTATATAATGATATATAAATTGCAGAAAACCCAACATGCACTATGGGTTTGATCTATAAGCGGAGCTGCAGGAGCATCGTCGATCAGTGAATGACTTTGTTGGAGGAGCACAATGACTTCACAGAGTGAGTGCCGTTAAGCGGGGTTGCGATGGACTATTTGAATGCTACGGACAAGTTTTACGTAATAAGCGAAAAAAAGCTAAGCAGTCGACCCTGGACTCTTTTTTTAATAAAACTTTGTAGGTGTTCTGAGAAATATTTTGAAATTATATACGTCTACCAAAAATTCCATTTGGGAAGTTAGTTCCCTCTGGGCACCTAAAGGTTATGGTGCCCCGGTGAACGCTGATTTTCGCTTAACGTGGAGATCTCAGGAACGCATCCCCCATGTTAAGCGGGGCTCACCTATATATATATCATCTAGAACTGGTTTTAAAGAAAGAAAAGAAAAAATGGAGACTTTCTGAAAGTTGCAGTTGATGTTATAACGTTCTGTACAACTAATAACCTTGTTTTAAGAGGTTCATCTTCATCTCATGAAATCGGTTCTTTAAACAGCTGTTCATATTGGAAGCATGAAGAAAGGTCTTGCAACTTTAATGTATTTTTTTCCTGATGTTCAAAATGAAATGATCAATTTACTGTATTCAAAAGTGAGATAAGAAATTATTTCTCAGGTAAAGAAGTCCAAATACTATTCACTGTTGTTTGACTGTACACTGGACGTATTGCATAAGGAGCAAATGACACAGATTAAACGATACGTCAAGATCGATGAAGATTGCAATATCGAAGAAAGTTTTATTGACTTCATCGTTTCAAAAAATAAAACTGAAGAAATAGTTCTAAAAGATGGCTTAGATTATAAGGACTGTAGAGACCAATGCTATGATAATGGAGAGAATATAGCTGGTAAATATAATGGCGTTCAGGCATGATTATTAGAAAAAAAATGAGCTTGTGAAATTTGTTCCATGTTGTACTCATTCCCTAAATCTTGTGGGGGTTCATGCTGCGAGTGTCACACAAACAATGGTTACTTTCTTTGGAACAATATAGTGTTTTTTCATATTCTTTTCAGGATCAACAATGAGATGGAATAGTTTAATGACCGTATTGAAAATTAAATTCTACCTCTTTTACCCCCAAAATTCTTCACATAGCCGATAAAGGTTTCAGGTTAAACATATTGGAAAAAATGGAAATTTAAATGAGAAACACAACCCTGATTTTCTTCTAGTCAACGAATACCAATTCCTTTCCTATTCCCCTTTTCTCATGTCAGTGCTTCCACCTCCTCCCACAATCACAACCCCTCCTTCCTCCCACCCCTCCCCATAAGTAATCTCGTAATTACTTGTTACTTGATGATGGTGATTATTCACCGAAACCGATAGTGTTTTGCAAAATTTGTGTGGAATCTGTAATAGTTTATTAAATTGTTTTATTATACGAATTATTCGTACTAATAATTCATCCCATCCTTTTATGATGGAATTCCACGAAGTCTCAGCCTTATCTATTAGTTTTAAATCATAAAATATCTAGGTAGAGGAAAATAAAGTGGATTAATGGGCCTTACCAAAAAATTTTCTTTTCAACCCATGCAAACAAAATACATAATGGCATGTTTGGAAATTTCTCGAATTTCTATTGCCAAAACTATTAGTTTTAATTAAGAGCTCTTGCTGACATTTCTGTGGCAATCATAGTATTTTCTCCAAAAAAGTTTTCAAGCAGAACTTAACAGATTATGGAGAGGAAAACATGGTTTCCCAATTGTCTGCACAAACAATCTTATAGCAAACAGTGTTAGCGATAGTGTTAGATTTACTCGGGAAAGGTTGGGTACCTCATTTATTAAAAATTAATTAAGAAATAATAAAACAGAAATGATATTTTTTTAGGTTAGGGAGGTGCTGCTACATGGTTTATTATGTTAATTGGGATAATTTAGTTATTTTCTATGATGAATCATTTAAAAATTCAAGTTAAAGTTCATGTTATATTTGAAGTCACACATCTTGTTAATGTCTTAAATTGAGAAATTTTAAAAATTAATCAACAGGGATTTCTGGGAGGTGCTTGAATCTTTGCCATTGGATCTCCAAAAGAAGTTTCTTCATTTTACCACTGGGAGTGACCGTGTTCCTGTAGGTGGGATGTCTGAAATGCCTTTCAAAATCACAAAACTTCCCCCAATTCCCAATCGAGGTTTCAACAGAATGAGAAGACGGATTGGGGGAACCAGGGGAAACAAGCAAAGCGAGGCGTGGGAATCTGATGAGCAAGAAGAACAACTCCCTGAAGCTCATACATGTTTTAACCAGCTTGTTTTACCCCCTTATCGCAACCAAGAAACACTGAGACAGAAACTGATCATAGCAATCTCTAATGCAGAAGGATTTGGATTGGAGTGACTGGGAGCATATTTTCATCTGCTTGCTGCAAAAGTTATTTCATTCTTGCCAGTTTTTAAAAAGACACTTGAGCTTATAGTAAAACATACAAATCCAATCTCAGTTAAATGAGAAGCAAAATTTATGAATCATTGTTCTGAATTATTTTAATATGTTTACATATACTATGTTGAAAATCATGTGTGCAATTTGAAGATTTATAAAATAAAGATTTTCTATTTGAGAAATGCGTAGACATTTCATTTACTTAATCACCTACATTCAAGTAAAAACAAATGCTAGCATAATAGTCATATGAAATGGTAACATAAAGATATTACTTAATAACTAGTAGAATTGCCCTTTAAATGTGGCGGGGATAAATAGTGTGCTTTATCATCGGGAAATGTGCATGTGTAAACATGATTATTTCATGTGAAAATATTCATTTTAGATTTTCAAAACATTCTCACTATATTACTGTCAAGTACATACTTCAATTTTTAGTAAATCTCAAGAAATGGTTTTCGAAAAAGCTATTTACATTTCACCATGACTGAAACACACATCATTTACACAAATTCCTACTTTGTTCAAGATTTTTTCCTTAGGATTTAAACATTGTTTCTCTTAGTTCAAGAATCAGCTATTTACATCCTGGTTGCTATCAGAAAAACAATTTATGATTATCCCTTTTTTAATTGTTGAAATTTACTGCTCATATGAAGAAATAAATTCCGAATGGCTTTATTTGAAAACACATAAAGTTAAAACATTCCATAACATATCTATTTATAGGAATGCAGTGTCAAATATGTTACTGAATTTAAAATTGTAAACAAAACAAAGTAAATATGCACTCATTGTCAGTTCCATATAGTTTCAAATCCTTAAGTTTTCCAAGCATAACTCCGTGCATCTTATTTACGGCGAAAATCGTTCTCGAGTACAATCGTTATGTTCTCCTTCATAATCCTGATATATTGGGACTTTGTATACGTGATTTTAAATTAATATGATTCGAATGAAATCAAAATTATTATACTTACTAATAAATAAAATGAACTTCCGTATACTCTGTAGCTAGATTTATAACCTAAAACCTTTTTCTTAGTTCCTTAAATAGTTCTACGTTCGAATTCCGTTTTCTATTTCATTGATGCTTTAAAAGGATTTACTCAAGGATTGTGCTTTTACCTTCTTTCCAGTACTTAAATTTAGCTTTCATTGTAAACTATTAAATAAAGCCAGTGTTAAAATTTATTAATTAATTAGCTGAAGTTCCCGTTGAATTTCAACGGATTTAGTGAATCTAATACTTCAACCGTGTTACATGTAAACATCGCAAGAATAACATAGTTCACAGTTAATTTTGAATTCTTAAAAGACATCCGATAAAGTAACGATAAATTCCTACAGCTTAGAATGCTGAACGGAGATGTAGCGCGCGTTAATGGTGATTTTCCTGGAATGGTTTCAGTAAACATGCATTTCGCGAATGTTCTTTCGTTCAATTAAATCGGCGCCACGAAATTTTATTTGAAGCGCCGCCAACCCAGAATGCACTAGAAACATTGGTCACGTGAGGAAAGGGGCGTGTTGGCATAATGCGTTATTGAATTTTAAGGTAAGATTTTCGTAGCTTATTTTCGTTCACGGTCTTGAAACATTGAATTTGACTGTAATATGATGGCATTTCTGAGAGATATTCTTCACTATTAATATTTCTTTGTGTTGTTTTTCATGCAGGTAGAAAACTGTTTCATCCGAAGCCATGCCGTTCGAATTTCCATTTGTAGGTGAGCATGTATTTCGTAATTTAATATCCATAATCGCAGTTAGTAACAGCATTAGTTGATTCAATTACTATTGTTAATATAATATTTCTGTATTATATATTATTTATGTTATTATTAATTTGTGAAGAAAGAATCATTTTGGCAAACGTTTGATGACATTTAAAAATATTTTCAAAATATATCAGACCCTATAAATATCGCAGCATTCAACTTTTTAAAAAGTCTGGTTTTTGTGCATCCGTGGTATCAATTATTTTGGGCAATCAGCACTGCTATATTTACTGTTTTTCATGTCAGTATAAAGTTTTATGTCCCATAGTTACTATTATTCAACCATATAAATTCTGATTGAGAAATGGCTTGAGAATCTAACTGTTAATTCTATTTTGAGCATTTGGTAGAATAATTTAACATTACAAACTAGGTACCCTTAAGACACGTCATTTTGTGGCAGAAGATTATTTCTGATATAATTCTCTTGTTGTTTTAGCAGCGTAGTTTGAAGTTGATAGCTGGTTATTCTGACTTGGAGGACTACCATGTTTCAGTCATCCTTCATCAGCAAGACTCTTCTTTCATTAGATGACAAGAAATCATATTGGTGAGTGCCATTCATTCTTTGTGTTACAAAGCAGAACGAATGAGCTTACCATTTTTGCTATCAGGTTGAACATGTTTACTGAGATTTTGGACTCTTTTCTGTTTTTCATCATATTTGTATCCTAAGCATCTTTTATTGCCCTGTAATTCACTTGAATGCATAAGTTTTTAAAAGCAATAGTGCATAGTATATTATTTTAATTCATTGCAGAAATAGAAGTAAATGCATTTAGTTTATGAATAAGAATTTTTGTTGAGATAATAAAAAGAAAACTATATTGTTTTAAATTGCCTATAATGATTAATAACCAAATTATACTCCTAAAAATTTGAAAAGGAATATTTCGTACAAGTTTTGGTCCAACCTTGTGGATTAGGATAATCTTTCTTATTTAAAACAGAAGTAGATCTTTGTAGCCTTCGAGGCTTTACTCAATACAACTGTTTGTGCTGCTCTTGTGTTATCTTAGGTTGACAAATGTTACAACTTGATTTATTTAAACAGGATTAGAGGGAGAAGTAGAGAAGAGAATTTAAATTGGTAACTAATTAAAAATTACAGTGGAGAAAGTAGAGAGAGTGGGAGAGATGAAAGATAGTGAATAAAAATGAAATAAATGGTCTTTATGTTTAAGGTAGAAATGGAGACAGATGTGAGAGCCAAATTCCTTAGTTAAAATTACAGTTGTTTGAAATCATTCAGTTAAAAACTTTTAGATTCTAAACCTGTGATTGATGGGATTGTTAAGATTAAATAAATTATTATACTTAAAAAAATGTGAGTTCAATGATCCTATTTCTTCTAGTTTAGCCTATGAAATCTTGTTCACTCCAATTGACAAATTGTTCATGATAGAATTTAGCATTTAGAAATAATTTAGTGTGTGCAATAAGAGAATAGAGTGCATATTTCTGAGTAGGCTTAGGAGAGTCTTGAGAGCTTAAAAGAATCATCTAAAAATCAGAGTTGATGCCAACTTAGGTTTTAAAGCGATGCAGTAAAATCTCGATACAGTGTAACTCTTCAGAGCATGAATTTTTATATTTTATACTGAAAGTACGGTGTACTGTAAATACCGAAATACATGTCTATATATATATATATAACGCTAAGGCAATGTGTGGCACGCTTCAGTAGTTTGTCTATCTGCCGGCAGATGTCTCATTCTTAGGTGCGATTGCCAATAGATGTCTCATTCTTAGCTGCGATTGCCAATAGATAAAACTACTACTACTTGACTATATACTTTAAAATATACTTTTTAAAAGATACTTAACAGAGGTAATGGCTTCAAGAGCAACACATTACGCTGATTATAATGCGAGAAGAAGAGTGGAGCGAGCAAATCAATCTGTTGAAGAAGCAAATAGAAGAAGAACTGAAAGAAATCAAGCCGGCAGAGATCAAAGAGCCAATGAAGATGACCAACAAAGAGAAGAACGTAATCAAGAACAAGGAAGAAGATTGTAGTTTGGAATCGAGAGAAAATCGACTAAGCAAGAGAAGGCAAGCTAAACGACGTAGATTAAATGAATGTGCATTGAATACAAATAATTGTCAGGTTGAAGTTACCATTAAAGAACATAATTGCAGAAATATGACTCAGACCTGCAATTGCTGTGGTATGCTTTACTGGCCGAATGAACTCAACACTTCTAAAAAAATACGCCAAATGCTGTCACAACGGAAAAGTTTCACTCGAAGATTTATCGGAAATGCTCATAGAGAGAGACCGAAATGTTTCTTTTTAGACGGACCTGCAGGTACAGGAAAAACATGCGTTTACTCAACACTACATACAATCAGAGGAAAGGGAGATCAAGCTACTTCTATAGCTTCAACTGGAATAGCAGCTACTCTATTACCTGGAGGAAGAACTGCTCACTTTTCAAAATACCACTCATCCTAAATGCTACTTCGACTTTCAATTTAAAGCCAAACATACCCAAAGCAAAAGCACTCTTACAAGGGGAAGGCACTACTGACCCACAACCGATTTGGCTGAAACTTCGTAGAGATAATGTCCATGACGTCCGATTAATGAAAATATATACATATCAGGGCCAATACCCAGCTGTTTTTATTTTATTAACCCTCAAGCCCAATTATATTACACGACCGGGCACGTGGCATACTTTGTACACCGTGTAATTTTTACAAAATAACTCATTCGTTTGGTGTAATTATTAGTTTATTTTCATTAAAATGCTGTTTTATCTCTCATATCTATTAATACCAATGATAATTTTTGATTAAATATGTTGAATTATGATTAAACATAATTTAATTGATTAACGTACATGTCTTATATATAAATATCATCTACAACATCAGAAGAGATGTTCTTCTGTAACCACACTAACTAACTCACGTACATTAACTTTTAAATTGTCTATAGTTGTGTTTTCACTTTTCAAACCAACAATTTCCATATTATTAGCCAGTTCTTTTTGCTCTAGGATATTCATTCGTGTTGTGAACTCCTCAATCACTTTATCCTAATTTTAATTCTTGTTTCAAATCAGCTACAACATCTTTGAAACACTTGATGTCATCATAAATTTTTTTCACATCTACCTTAAGTACATCATAATCATCACTGAAGTACTTTATAGCTTTTTTAAGATCTTTTATTTCAGCCACTAATTCTTTTATTTCGGAGGAGTAATCATTGTTACTATTACTCATGCTAGCCACTTCAATGTCTGTACCAGGTTCCTCTTGATTCCGGCAGTCAGCACACCAGTCTTCCTTCTTTCTGGCTGACTTACTTTTCCAGGTACTCTCTGATACATGTGCACATGCAAAGTGCATATTTTCATCACAACCACAACATTTCACACATTACCCGTCCTTTGGGAGTTGTTTAAGGCACTTCTTGCATACAACCATTTAAAAGCAGTGGTATGAGATTATTAAATACCCAGATTTTAAGTATTCTGCACTTATTATAGTAAGGAACTTCAAAAAGTGCTATTACTTGCTAACACTCACACAACGGGATGAGATTATTACATACCTAGTATATAATGATTCAGCACTTATTATCACAAAAAAAACTTTTTAAAAATGCTAATAAAGGTGAGATATAATAAAACAGATGCCATTCAGTGGACATCAATATATAAGTATGTAAATACAGTGAAAACCGGTTAACACCTAATGATAGGGACCAGCACAATCATTTCGTGTTATCCAAATTTCGAGTTAACCGAATACCATGTTAATAGTTTTAATTGTAAAATTTTCATTTATCAAATATGGAATGAGGCTCGTAGGCAAATCCATGATACTTATCAATAATATGATGTAATACATAGCTGAAGATATTATCACAATCATGGGGAAAGTCTATCTCAAATAATTTTGCATGTATTTATTTTTGTGGGACCAAAAAATAATTTCGTGTAAACCATTTTGCATTAACGAATGGATATATACTGAAAGTTATAGGCACTGGAACGGATCGAGCACTTTTTTCGTGTTAACTGATATTTCGTTTTAAGCGTTTTCATGTTAAGTGGTTTCCACTGTATATTGTTTCCAGAGTGTGGATGTTGTCATGATTGAGTATGGAGGCAGAATTAACAGCAGCTGATGTTTAAGGTGGATTCAGAAAAAATAGTTAAGGGGAGTGATGGCAACCAAAATTTTTAACAACGGGTTTGTTTTAAAATACATTTTTATAATTATTTGTTACATTCATATAATTATTTTAAAAGGAATTTATTGAGAAAATTAAAAAGAAAAAATCAATTTTCCATTCAATTTATTTCTGTTTTAAATGTAATTTTTTAAAAAAACTTCACGAAGCAATATCATTTTCCGAATATTTTTTTGCTACGGATTTTCTAATTCTTGCATCAACTGCTGTATGATGATCTTATCATAGTCACTTTTTAATGAATAGTGTGGCATCCCATTCTCAAGTTGATGGTCCAAACAAAGATATAGTCATTACATCGGCGATATTTTCTACAAGAAGTAAATTTCTTTTTTCAGTAGCATATTATTCATGAGACTAAATGCTATTTCAGCTTCTGGTGAACTGACAGCAATCACTTTCATAATTTTGTTAGCTTTTTTGATGCTTTGAGGAATTTTGCTGTAAGTGTTATCTTTAACTTTATCTTACAATTAGCTTAAGGGCATTAGAAATTTATAAAGATTAACTATTATATGGAATTGTCATTTTTTTAAACAGGAAGGTATTCAGCCCTGTCAGGGCCGGTGATACTGTTAATAATCCTTCATGCTTCTTTGGAATTATTTGGAGCATTTGCAATCCTTGCATCATTTGGTAGTTTTATTAGATTTCTGTATTGATTATTTTTGGTGGAATATTGCTGATGGGTTACTAAGTTGCCAGAATATTTAATGTTATAGGATAAAATTTTGATATGATGAGACATAGTTAAGGTGACCAGACATCCTGCTTTTTTTTAACTCTTCCATCAAGATTGACACCAGTATATTACAAGGGTTCATTGAGGAGTACAAAAGAAAACAGTTTTGATTAACCTAAAAAACTTTAAGATTTAGTTGTAAACATTCTTACATAAAATGTTTGTTAAATCTTGGATGCATAATTTTATTATGTTACATGAATGACTATATATAGTTTTCTGACATTCAACTGCTTAAATGCAAATGCAGTTCCAAAGGCTAGATAGCATAAGTTGAGAGTTTGAATTAGGCTTTTTCAGAGGGGTAATTTAATTTTCTGCGCTGGTGAATAATTTATTTGCATTCGAGAATTATTTCCGTCGGCCCTGAATTATTGTTTCAGGTGCGAAATTAATTAGTAATTAATTTTTCACACATGATTTTTTTTGTGCCGGTGTATTAATTATTTATGGCTATTTACTTATTCAGTTGTGGATACTTTTCACGTTGGAAAATATTTTTTTGTCGTAAGTCAATTTTTTGATTTCGCGATTTTTTTTAAGCGCTGAACGTTTTTTTTCGCCGGCGAATTATTTTTATTCGGCGTTAATCAATTTTTCAATTTTCTCTCTGCCGAATTTATCTTGTGAATTTATTTTAAATTTTCCCTCGCATCTCGTTATTTTGCAGGGGAATTTATAAGTACATAATAAGAAAAATAATAATTAGGAAAATGGGCGCCGAGTGCGGCTTTCTTTTCGGAGACGACTTTTTCTATGGCGTCCTTACTTTTTTCGGTTTCGACTTATTTTACTCGGCGGCGATTTTTCTAGGCGGTTTCCTCGTCCGCGACTTTTTTTCGGCTGCGATTTACATTTAGATTTCCCTTTTTCCCGTTGCGATTTTTTTCTGTCGGCAAAATTTGCTAATTTCTTTCCGATGGCGAATATTGTTTCTTATTGCGATTTTCTCGGCGACGACTTTTTCTCGCCCTCGACTATTTCTTTCGGCGTCAAGTTTTTTCTCCCCTGCGACTTATTTTCTCGATTGCTACCTTTTTCCTTAATCGGCTAGTTTTTTCTCGTCGGCGTCTATTTTTTTCCTTTCCTTTCTTTTGGCTGCGACCAATTTTTTTAGGTTATGCATTTTCTCCGATTGCAATTTTCATTTCCTTGGTTTAAATTGTCTAATTTCTTTCCGATGGCGAAAATGCTTTTCCGGTAACGATTCTTTTTCTGCGGCAGACTTTTTTTTTCTGCGGGGAACTTTTTTCCGTTCTTCGACTTTCTTCTCCGCTGTATTTGTTTTTCTCAGCAGCGACTATTTTTTCGGCGTCGACTTTTTTTGCGTAGAATTTTTTCCTCGGATGTCATACATACTCTGCCGTGAAATTTAAAAAAGTTGTCAGAAAAATAACTAATAAAGAAAACGGAAGCAAAACCCGCCCAGAGGCCGAACAACACCACAATGGGAAAGTGCTTCCCCAAACAATGCAAAGAAGAAGCGGATTCGACCACGGGGGCGGATCGACAGAGTGAAAAAATACCTTGTACTCTGGGCGGGGGGAACTTCACAGTGTTCACGCAAGGTAATTTTTTCACTCCGGCCGGCCCATCGGCGAACGGTCAGCCGCCGGGATCGAACCCGCTTCCTCAGCATTGAGGGGAAGATACGCCGCCTTCCCCACTGTGCTATCGAGACGACGAAGAAATGTAGGAAGTTTAAGCTATTTCCCTTTCGGCAGGCATTCGGAGGGGAGTGGATAGAAGAGGGGAGGGAGGTAGAGGGAAGAGAGGGGAGGTTCCCCCTGGAGTAGGTGAAAGAGGGGAAATGAAAGGGAGTTGGTATGGTAAGCGGGAGTCGTTCGATTCCGATAAGAAAATTGCAGTTTCTCATGACGTATAAGCAACAGAATTTCCTTCGTAAATGTAGGTGACTATAATATCACTGCTTCGCATCTCTTATCGAATAGTTCTGTATTAGAGCGTTATTCTCGTGTTGTTTATAGGTAATGGCGTCCACATAGTCATTTCTGGCAAAGAAATTTGACGTTTGCATTATAAGAAACCGGGATAATGTATTTTTTGCGTGGTTGAAGATTCTCAGATACGCGTTTTTGGTATGATGATCTGTTTTATGTAACGGTAACGATTTTTTCAAGAATTTCATTCATTTTTTTGCACGGTTTTTGATTTGTTAATAATTCATCACATTAAACTTAGGTGCTATTTTAAGTCATGCTTGACTTGCCGCTGCTTTTTGATCACATGCAAATTCTTGACACAAAACTAACATTTCACTGTATATAATTGATTAATTTTCGTTGAACTACTTCGGAGATAGAATTGGTATATTTCACAATGTCCTTGTGCATTCTCATAATGGCTTCGTAAACCTGTTAGGTCTTTCGGAAGCGTGTTTACGCTGTTGCACGATTGTATCTTCTCTTTGAAATGCCTTTCAGACTACGTTCGCTTTACCATCATTCTCGAATACCGACCGGCCAATATGCTTTAAGTTTCAGAAAAAAAGATCGATAATCTGAATTTAACTGTTCGTGTATGTGAATAATCGATGTCCTTCCTTTCTAGGATTTTCCGGAGTTAGAATTCTCGAAAAATACCAATATCGAGTTGTGAAATAGCGTCTATCGAAATGCAGTCAGTCTGAACGTCTGAAAGATTTCTTGCGGCTACTTTTTTTCGACAGCTGAATGTGTCTTTCGGCGGCTAAATATTTTTTTCGACGTCTAATGTGTTTTTCGGCGGGTAAATATTATTTCGGCGTCAACTTTTTAGAGGTATATACTTTTTTTCGGCCTACTTTTTTTTCAGTGGCTAAGTATTTTTTCGGCGGCTAAGCATCTAAGCATTTATTTCGGCGACTAAGTATTTTTTTCGGCGGCTGAGTAATTTTTCCGGCGGCTACATTTTTTTTTCGTTGGCTAAATTCTTTTTAGGCTGTTAAATATTTTTGGCGGTTAGTTTTATTCGGTGTCTATTTTTTTTCGGCGGCTAAATATTTTTTTCGACGGCTACATTTTTTTTCGGTGGCTAAATTCTTTTTATGCGGTTAAGTATTTTTTCGGCGCCTACTTTTATTAGTTGTCTACTTTTTTCGATCTACTTTATTTTCGCTGGCTAAGCATTTTTTCGGCGATTAAATAATTTTTTCAGCGGCTAAGTATTTTTTTCGGGGGCTAAATATGTTTTTGGCAGCTAAATATATTTATCGGCTTTCTCGGCGACTAAATATATTTTTCGAATATTGTTTTTGACGGCGAAATATTTTTTTGTGGCGACTAAATATATTTTTCGTCGGCTAAATATCGCATTTTCCTAATGCGATTTTTCTGCAGGTTAATTTTTTCCAAAGTCGTATTGCTTTTCGGAGGCAAATTTTTCAGATAGAAATGTTTTCCGCGTCCTAAGATTTCTTTTAGATGGCTAATTTTTGGAGTCTTTTGTGAAGAGGAAGCATTTTTCACAAGGCGAATTTTTTATTCCGAAGGTGAATTTTTTCCGAAGGCGTGTTTTTTGCAATAGCGAATTTCTTTCCTATTTCGCATTCTTTTCCGAGGGAGGACTGTTTTCTGATAGATGTTTTTTCAGATTGCTAATTTTTTGCGAAGGATATATTTTCTTATGGCGAATTTTTTCCGTTGTCAGACGTTTTCCAAGTGTCGGTTTTTCCTGGGGCTACTTTTTTTCAGCGCATGCTTTTTCGGCGACTATATGTTAATTATTTTTTTGGCAGCTAATATTTTTTTCGGCGGCTAAATATTTTTTCAGCGACTTAAATTATTTTTTTGGTTACTAAATATTAATTTTTTTTTCTGCGGCTAAATAATTTTTCGGTGGCTAATATTTTTTTCGGCGGCTACATATTTTTCCGCCGGCTCAGTTATTTTCACCGCGACTAAAAATTTTTTTCGGCGAATTTTTTTCCCTGCGGTGATTTTCTAATTACGAGTTTTTTCTGATATTGAACTTTTTCATGTGTCGGATTTTTCCCGTGGCGAATTTTATTAGATCTTGTTTTTTCTCCGATTTAAGATATTTTGCGATTTCGATTTCTTCTTTATTTACTTCTTTTCTCTGCGGTTATTTCATTCCGCAGCTCCATTTTTCCGGTAGCTATTAATGTTTCCACTGGGTAACATTTTTTTGGTAGCAAACGTTTCTTTCCTGCTGCGAGTTTTTTTTCGGCGGCAAGATATTATTTTTGCGGCGGCAAAATATTTTGTTTGCGGCGAGTTTATTTTTCGGAGGCTAAATTTATTTCTCTGACGTCTTTTTTCACCGGATAAATATTTTTTTCTGTGGCGAGTTTTTATTTCAGCAGCTAAATATTTTTTTTCTACGGCGCGCTTTTTTCGGAGGTTAATATTTTTTTTCTGCGCCGAGTTTTTTTTTCGGCCGCAAAATATATTTTTTCTGCGACGATTTCTTTTTCGGCGGCAATATTTTTACAGTTTTCCGATTGCCTTCGTGTAACCGCAATAAAATTTTAAAAGCTGAAGTCAAGTATCTAATTAAGTAAACGGAAGCTAAATATTTTTTTCGGCGGCTAATTTTTTTTAGGCGGCGAAATATTTTCTTGCGGCGACTAAATATTTTTTTCTACGGCTACATTATTTTCGGTGGCTAGATTCCTTTTAGGCGGTAAAATATTTTTCGGCGGCTACTTTTATTCGGGGTCTACTTTGCTTTCGGCGGCTATATATTTTTTCGGCGGATAAATATATTTTTCGGCCGCTTAATACGTTTTTCGGCGGCTAAATTCTTTTTAGGCGGCCAAATATTTTTTTCGGCTGCTAAATTCTTTTTCGTCAAAAAAATATTTTTTCTCCGTCGCATTCTTTTCTGACTCGATTATTTTTTATGCGGTAATATATTTACAAATTTCCGATTTTGCTCTTGTAACCGCAATGAAATTAAAAAAAGTTTAAAGGAAAATAACTAATTAAGTAAACGGAAGCAAAACCCGCCCAGAGGCCGAGCGGCACCACAGTGGGCGAGGGCTGCCCCAAACAATACAAAGAAGCGGATTAAACCACTGCAGCAGAACCGACAGAATGAAAAAGTACCTTGTACTCTGAGCGGGGGGAACTTCACAGTGTTCGCGCAAGGTAGTTTTTTCACCCTGGCCTCTTTAAGGCGGACTCTTTCTAATCCCCTTAGGCCCGCCGTCCACTGCAGCTAGAAATGTGCGGCGAAAAATGTGTGAGCGAGGCGGGCGAGGTTTGTGCGTCCACTACGACGAGTTTCTTGCTCAACTAGAAATGTGTTTAGTTCCGAACGGTGCGGCGACGAAGTCGGACCCGTTCGATGTTCACCGTTTAAAAAGCACAAATATGTACCACTTTTGCCCAATTCCATCCCAATTGACTCCCAAAGGACTTCTTTCATTTTGACATTTTTATAATCTTCGTCCACAGTGTCGTACAGACAGGAATGACTCCTTACTAACTCGATTAATTTTTCCATTATCTTAATCAATTACTATAAAAGATTTCAGGAACAGTACCTAAACGCAGTGTCCACAACTAACAATAAGCTACAAAGTCAACTGAATATCCTGTGAGAGAAGAGCTTGGAAGGATCACGTGCGGATGACTCAGGAATCATCGGGAAATGCTTGGGGAGGGGGTAAATGTGTAAGAGAAAATTCGCCCGACTAGCGACTTGGAAGAGGTTTCTCTCTCGACGCATTTCTCGCCTCGGTCAAATGCATTGACCCTCATTTAATCCTATGCTTTCGATTTACACATTTCTCGCCGCACATTTCTCGCTGCAGTGGACAACGGGCCTTAGGCGGAGGTTTCCGCCAGACATCTGAGGGTGATTGTACTGGAGTAATCGCCCGTGGGCGAACGGTTCTGCTGCAGGGATCGAACCCGCTTCCTCAGTATTGGGGGGAAGTCACCTTCCCAACTGTGCTACCGAGACGACATAGAAAAGTAGGAAATAAGTTAAAGCCTTTCGGAGGGGAGTGGAGGGAAGAGAGGGGAGGCACAGTGGAGAGGGTAGGTAGGTTCCCCCTGGAATAGGCGGAAGAGGGGAAATGAAAGGCGCGCACCCAGGGGGCGGGGGAGGGGGGTTGGTTTGATAGACGATTTTATGAATCATTGTATGTTTCTTTTCACGGTTTTTTGTGCTTAAATAATTCACCACATTAAACCTTCGCTCATTTAGATCACATGCAACTTCCTGACCCGAAAATACCATTGCACTCTGTCGAACTGTTTTGAGTTCCTTGGGAGATAGAAATGGTATTTCGATAAGTTGTTTCGTAAGTTTGTTGTCTTCACGAAGCCTGTTTACGGTGTTGCACGATTTACTATTCTCTCTGAAATGCCTTTCAGGCTACGTTTATTTGACCATCCTTCTCGAATTTCGACCGGCCAATATTATTTCTGGTTCAAGAAAAGAAGATTGCTTGTCTAATTTGAGCCCTTCTTGTACGTGAATAGGCGACGTCCTCCCTTTCACCGATTTGCCGGAGTTAGAGTTAGAATCCTCGAAATTGAGGCGAGAAATAGCGGCTACAGAAAGGAAATAACGTTTTGTGTTGAAGTGATGGCAGAAGGATACGGTTTCAAAGGCATTCCTTATGTAAGTTATGTACAAAACAGTATTGAAAGATATGCATTTCTACAATTTCCATTTAACCGGTGGATTAGTTTAAATGTTCATGTAAGGTGGAAGTTCTAATTGATGGATTTAATTAAATATTAATATTTAATTTAATCCTAATTCATCAAGCAGTTCAAGAAATTAAAATACCACTAACACTTTGATAAAGAATGTCTACAAGTTGAAAACTTACAAAATAACCCTTTTGCAGAATGAAGATAACAAATTCTGACTTGGATGGCTGCTATGAAGCTGATATTGGGATTATCTGAAACATCGATCGGAGAAGGGAGGCTTGATAATTCTGTTTTGGATTTGGTGAAGGTAATGTAACGTCAATTACTGCATAAGTTAATAAAATCTAACTATATATATTAATTTTACGTTGACGTCTTTAGACATTTGTTTACAATTTATATCGGCGTATTTCTCGAGAACCGTTAAAGAGAACTATTAAAGGAAAATCAATGAGGATTCTTATTTTTGTTGTCGAATATTGTCTTCGCTTTGAAATTGCTCGAATTTTGCTTAAGAATTCAATATTTCTTAAAAATATATCAACTTTCCTTGACGACCGACAGCATTGTCGTTCTCAGGATTTTCATTGTTGTCTCACATCTCATCGGTCTAGGCGTGCTGCTGGAAATTTACGAATAAATTGATTATCTGCTAAAAGAAAGGTCCTACAAAAATTTATTTCAAACAAACCTTGATTGAAATATTATTTTCTACAACTTTGATCCCTACAAAGATTACGAATAAGGATATGTATAAGGAGAATAATTGAACGGAAACTGAAAAACCCGATTATTCATAAATAATTCCTAAACAATAACAGCTATTGAAAATTGTTTCAAATAACAGTTATAGAAAATTTTATTGCCTACAACTTTTATATAAAACTGTATATACCAAAATTATGTTTTAACGGAGATAACGTGGAAAAACCGAATCGGGTTTTGGATAAACCTCGACTTCTGGTTAACCGGTATAACCCAAAAACTAATCAGTTCTTTGTGATCATATTAAAGTATTATATATGAAATTTGGTCATGATGTAATGAGTATTTTTCGAGTTAGAGCACCCACCATCACAATCACGTGATGCTTTAATTTTTTACTTTCTCATACGTAGTAATGGGAAAGTATTGTATTTATGAAAAAAATCGACTTCCAGATTTCAATGGATATACATGTTTTGAGGTCCCTAGAACACGTTTAGACTATTTTCGGAATGATGTCTGTGTGTGTGTGTGTGTGTATGTTAGTGTGGGCGCTCTAACTCAAAAAGTACGTGCCATATCATTACCAAACCTCATATCTAATACTGTTACATGAGAACAAGGAACTGATTAGTTTTTGGACAATAACGGATAACCGGAAGTCGAGGTTTATTCGAAACCCGATTCGGTTTTTGCGATATTTCTTGGTTAAAATATCATTTTTGTATTTACAATTCTATACAAAAGTTACAGAGAATGTAATTTCCTACAACTTTCATTTGAAACAATTTTCTATTGGAGTTATTGTTTAGGAGTTATTTATAAATAACCGGTTTTTTGGTTTCCGTTAAATATCTCCTTAACAACATCATTATTGGTAATCTTCGTAAGGACCAAAGTTGTAGAGAATAATATTTCTTCCAAGTTTTGTTTGAAACTAATTTCGTACAACCATCCATTTCGGATATATTTCGCTTTTTCTTAATACCAGCCTACAGCGCCAACACCATGTAGCGGTGAATTCTGTAAACATTCAAAATATACGTAATATATGGCAACAACATGTCTTCTTTTACGATACGAAATAATAATTTTGCCTTATAATGCTACTCATAATAATTTAAATATCTATACCCCAAATATGGAGAAAGTCATGTGTTGGCCACATCAGATTTTTTGAATAGTGTGTTTTAACTCTCCCCCCTCATGGACTCCGGGGCTATACATCTGTAATAGTTATTTATTGACCACCCCCTTTTGATTCCACATATTCACATTGCCAGATTTTAGTGACACCAAGTGAGGTTCCCTTGTGAGACATGAAGTAGGCTGGGATGGTTATTACTGAGATTTGACAATTATAACTGTACACCTAGACTGAAAAAATGTTATGCATGTGTATTCGAGGCTTATTTTTAATTATTTATGTATGAAACGGTGTTTTGCAAAAGGTTCTCAGGAGATGGTTCAGAATATAATAAAACAATTTTTAATGGTATTGAAACAGTAATGAGATTATTCAGACATGATAAATTCGATAAACATGACTACAGCATATGTTTTTCCTGTTCAATATAAATTAATTTAGTATACCTTGCTTTTATGCTAGTTAGTATGGCTGTCAATTTTAATTAATTATGTATTATGATTATTTTTTCAGAATCTGTCAACAGCAGAGGAGGAAAGGAAAGCTGCACTGGAGGTGAAGAAATTTTCAGGCTTTTATAAATTTTGTTAGCTTAGAGTGCCACATTAAATGGGGACTAAAATTTGAATGGCATGCAGGTAATAATCTTATTCCAGATATGCTTATTCATAATAATTCCTTCCTCAGGGACCCAGCTATCAGCCTTAATGGTTAGCAGGACAGGTTTGTTGAAACTAGAGTCAAACAAAACACATTGAGATATAAAAACTACGATAAAATAATATCTTTAAATACCGTTATCCAAGGACAGTGTGGTGGCTTCAAAAATCCATTTAGACGTCAGTCTTTTTATAAGGAATATTACTAAGAGTTTGACTTGCTTATAGGTAAATTTTGAACTAGTTGAAAAGAAAAAGTATATATTAAAATAATATTTAATGAATTAAATGTGCAGTTAACCCTTTCTTTATGCAGTTTACATGATTTGCAATTCATTTATTGTGATCTAATTTAAAAACGCCTCCATACTGACCTATGTTTAGTGAAAAGATGTTGCATTGATTCAAAAGCATCTTTTTCAAATGGGCTTGCCTAAAATCCCATTATGATGAACAAGAGCATCATAGAAGAATGGTAATATAAGCTCCAGCTAGTATTCAATGCATATGAGACTGGCTTTTATGGAAAATAGATACCATTGAGAACTTAGGCATGCCTGTCCCAGTGCCATTTTTTGCCTCAATTCTAGCCATTGTTAAATAGTAGTAACTTTAGGATTTGAATTTAGATGTATTGTTATTCTTTTTGGAAATTAACTATAATTTTACAGGAGAATTATGAACATTCAAATCATCCAGAAAGTGCAGCATTTGTAATTTGTTACATTTGAATATTCCTATTAAGCATTTGATAAGCATTTTGTATTATGTTAGTTTATGCCATCAACATACCTTGCTCATTTTCTTACAACTTGATTTGCCAGTATTTTAGTTCATTGTTTGTCGGTTTCAATTGAATGTTTTGGTCTTTTCCTTAAGCTTGATTTGACATTGTAAGGCTAGTTTCATAGATTAAAATTCAACTTTCATGAAACAATCAATCATAAATATTGAAATGAAAGAATGAGATAACGATATGTTCTAAGGCAGTCATCTGATTTAGGAATTCATACATAAGAGGTTCAATTCTCTAAGAGAGGTTTTATATCAAGGTGATTGGTGACGGTGATGTGATTGTGATTTTAAGGTAACTTCAGTTGCTCTTGGACAACACATTCATTTAAATGAAGCCATTTATACCAAGTTGACGGAAATGTGATGGTGACGCAACTTGGAAGCGACTCAGCAACTCTAGTCACTGAGTGACTTTTCCTGCCTATCACCCGTGATTCTAGTCACCTGCCAGTCGCCTATTATCACCTTAAAAATATAGTCACGTAAACTTCCAGTGTCTATAATTTCGCTACCGCTTATGCTGTAAGGAAAGCAAAGACATTTATAAAGCCTGAACTTTAGCATAATAATCTATGCTTGTCAAATTTTGCATACTAAAAATATTCTTTTCCAAAATCCACCCAGATAACGGCAGCATAGACATGATATTTCCTAAGTGAAAAAATTGTAAAAATGTAATTCTTGTATATGAACGCTGAAACTTTCAACACCATAATTAAACAAAATAGGTATTACTATTATGAAATTGGTAACATAAACAATCTCCCAAGCAAACGTTTAATTGCCTTAGGTGTGCATGTAATATTATTAAATAGAAATAAAATGGATTATTTATGATGAAGAAAAGAACTTTAAAATGCTATTTCCCTTACGTACAGGTATATAATTGCTTTCTAACACTCCATTGCACGAAACGCGCCCATTTGTGATACGTTGTACACTTTCCTAACTTGTTTTAAAAACCATACAAATTTAAGTAAATTTTAATAATGATATTTTAAAATGTAGGGTCCAATACTTCTTTATAAGCCATACTTTTTGTTTTTACTTTTGGGTAAAGTGACAAGTTTTCAGATCAGCTAAACCGGTACACTCATTTTTTGCCCCTGGAGTGTAGGCAGTTTCAAGAACGGTGTTTGAATACGAGTTCATATTCATAGAACATTGGGTAAAGCTTTCCAAAAACGTATTATTAAAACAGTAATCCCCATCTCCTTTTTCTTTGCTCATTCGCTAAAACAAGTGAAATTCTTTAGGTTGTTGGTTTAACTCGCGACTTAATATAAAAGAGCTATGCGGCAAATAAAAAATATTAAGTAGGTGAATACTAAATCTTCTATCATTCTGCTTACTACGGCGATGCTGCCATCGTAATGTGCAGTAAAGGAGTATATCCTCTTTGCTTTAGGACATGTTTGATACTAGGGAAAAATAAATATATCACCATCAAAAATCAGTTGCTTTGATATAAATACATTGGTGATAGTGATTTGTTGGCAACTTCAGTTGCCATCAAATCAGATCACTCTCACGAATCACCTTGGTATAAAACCTCCTTAAGAAAAACTTCAAATTTGTATTTAAATAGGCAGAGCTGAGGCATTCTCAGCAGTTCTATTAACAGAATTTAACAACAATACTTCTACTGTGTTTCATTTTGTATTTCCCTGTTAGCTAGTTTAATCAAAGACACTATAATATAATTTAAACATTTAATGATTTTGCTTCTTTATAAACTACTTTAATAATAACACAGTGATTATTCATTAATTTTAAATGTGATTGGAGGAATTTGATCCAATGCATAAGTGTCATGCAGTGAGATGATGGTGTCTAGATTATATTATAGATAACTAGTTAATCATCCATGCCTGATTTTAGGATTATGTATATGTTTGTCACAAAAGGTGATCTCTTAACAAGAAATAGGTGCTGCCAACCCAAGTCCCTTACTCCCTATTTCTCATTTAATTTTGGTGCGGTCACATTAACATTTCAATAATTGGAATTATTTAAATGAAAACATTTATTAATGATAAATAAGTAAACGTTGTCATTGACTTAGAAGGCATGTGTAAGTTTTTACATGGTTATAGTTACATTTTCTGTAATATTTCATTGTTGCAGCCACAAGGGATTGCTCACAGTTGCGTCGACTATAATAAAAAATTATGCCTTAAAGCAGGTGTCTCAAACTCGCGGGCCACATGAGGTCCGCGCGATGCATTTGTGCGGCCCGCGAAGCAATTTACTTTATACTACACGACCCGAACTCAAATCTATTTCTTATCAAATATTTATAAAGAATCTAAGAAGTGCATTAAATCATTCCAATTTACCGTATTCACCTGAATCTAAGACGACCTTTTTTTCCAATTTTTCAGCTGTAAATATCAAGAGTCGTCTTACATTCGAATACGAAGTATATTTAAGCATTTAATCAATGGTTTTTACAACAAATGGTATATTAGAGTAAACAATTCTCAACAGCAAATTCAAGTACGTACATAAAGAAGTGAAATAAACAAATAGTAATAACAATAAGAAAAACATGACGGGAATAATAATTATTTAGACTAATAATCATCGTCGACGATCATAACACAGACGACGTTCTTTCATCTTGCACGTAATGGCAACCCAATGTCAAAACAAATGAGAGCGGAAATCATTGGGATTCCCCTTTCAAACGACGCACCGCGATTCACTAAGTGTGACAGTAATTTTGAGTTGTGCATTCTTGATTTAAATGCACAACCCTTAAGTTAAAATGACAGATCATGTTGAAGTACGTGGCACGAGTGCAAAGGGAAAGTTAACGAAGGAATTAGACGGAGCTAAGATACAAATTTTAAGCTGATCGTGATAAATTACGCCGAAAAAACTAATAACTGTGATGCGAGTAGAAAGTTTGGTGTATCTGAGGCAAATGTGCGTCGATGGAAACACTCAAAACAGGAACTAGAAAAAGCCAAAGCCACAAGGAAGTCGCTCAGTGGTCCAAAATTAGGCCGATTTCATGGCATTGAAGAAGTAGTCAAGTTTGTGCGCACCGTGAGGAAGAACGGTATGCCTGTTTCGACTGAAAGTATTATACTTAAAGCTAATGAAATTACTAGAGGACTTAATATATCATTGTAAGAATTCAAGGCCAGCAGAAGTTGGTGCGTGAGAATGATGCGGCGAAATAATTTTTCTTTACGGCGACGAACTTCGTCAGAAGACTATGTTGAAAAACTTCTGGCGTACCAGAAATACGTAATTGGACTTAGAAAAACCAATAATTACCTTTTGAGCCAAATAGGAAATGCCGATGAAACTCCGGTTTTCTTCTACATGCCATCTAATTATACTGTGAATGAAAAAGGTGCGAAATTCGACCTAATTAAAACTACAGGCAACGAAAAAATGCGAGTCACGGTAATGTTGGCGGTTTTAGCAGATGGGACTAAATTACCACCATATGTGATTCTGAAGCGGAAAACAATGCCTAAGAAACATTTGCCAAGTGGAATAATAGGTGTCAAGAAAAGGGGTGGATGACTAAAGAACTAATGAGAGATTGGTTACATGTGGTGTGGAATAGACGGCCAGGAGCTTTACTGAAACAAAGAGCAATGCTTTCACTGGATGCATTCAAGGACACTTATCTCCTGAAATTAAAAACATAATGAGTGCGATGAATATTGATCTTATTGTAATACCTGGAGGAATGACATCGCAACTTCAAGTTTTAGATGTTGCTGTCAATAAGTGTTTTAAAAATAATTTAAAGGTTTTGTATTCTGAGAGGTTACAGAGTGGAACTCACACTTTAACACCAAAAGGAAATCTTAAGAAACCTGAAGTTGCAATGCTCTGCCAATGGATCAAGGCATCGTGGCAACAAATAAATGCAAAAGTAATAGTGAAAGGATTTAAGAAATGCTGCTTATCTAATGCCATGGATGGGAGTGAGGATGATGTTTTGTGGGAGACTGATGATGAAGTTGAGAGTGATAAAGATAGTGAGCATGAGGAAAATAGTGAAGGTTGCATAGACAGTGATGATGACTAATTTACTTTATTTTTAATGTTATCTTAAAATAAATGCTACCATTTAATTTGTTTGAAAACCTGAATGGTTCTATTTTTGATGTGATCTTATGATTTTAAAATGTTAAAAGACAATGACATTCAAGAAAAGTATAAGAGAAAATAAATATTTCACAAGATTTATAATTTTTGTAGTAATGAAGGTCAATTTGAGCTTTTTTCTCTTTTGGAATCATAAAAATGGGGGGTCGTCTTGGATTCGGGTGAATACGGTATATCAGCCTGCACGGTTGAGTTACCTACTGAAGAATGTTTATCCCACTGCCAGCAAGTTTCTTGCGTATCAGAAGGACTTAACCCTCGACGCCAAATCTGGCATTTTTTTAATGACTGCCTGTAAGACACGTGATAGAGCGATTCCTCTCTTGTGAAAAGGGAGAGTGAATATAATACAGTGAATACGAAAAGGTGTGAAGACTGGGAAAGTAATGAATGCGGCCTGCGGATCGTCAGAGAGCTGTCATGTGAGTTTGAGACCCCTGCTTTAAAGTAAGCCTTGAAATTGTATAGTACGCAAAAATTATGCGACTAATTCATCCGTCAGTCGTTATTTTTACTATTTCAGTCATCGGTTTGAGTGGTAGATTAATGTTATTATACATTGAATATATATGAAAGAGATATGAACTTTATTCTATCATTTTCTTATTTGCCATAACTAAAATGCGCAGACTCCGGATTATTGAATCAGCCATTTAATTGAATCAAATAATGGATTCCCGACTTGATTCTAATAAGCAGAACCCAATGTATCACAATGTTTGGACACATTCATTCCTTAGTTATCAATTTATTAGAGGGAAATTGTTGACTTAATGATCTATCCTCATTTCTAAATTGTTAATTTATATATTTAATCACTTCCCACTGCTTCTCTGTTGGGAAACTGCTATACAGGCGACTCCCGAGTCTCGTTGGGGTTGCGTTCCTGAAAACATGTCGAATCTCGAATATTCGAGTGTTGGAAGCCATTTTTCCATATATGTACTTGCATGTAATAATCGGGGCATACGGTCCCGCATCTCGGGAAAAAGTCTCCCCTCACGTTCTATAAAGATAAAATAACATTACTAATATGTTAATACAACAATATTAAATTATGAATAAATTATATAATAAAATACTTTAAATGTATAATTTATTTTTTGCACTAAAAAGGAAAAAATAAATTTGTGTTTCAAACTTCAAAGATAGATGTTTGCAATATGTCGTGCAGACAGCCTGGTTACAAACGACTTTAGAGTCTCCTAAATATGCTAGATCGGCCTGCCATTGGTAGGCTAAGGTCGATTTAGTATATAAGGGAGAGGCCGGATTCGGGGGAGGTCGGTCAGTTTTGGATTGAAGTCGGGGCGTGCGCCCCATCATCTCGCTTGTCTCGTCGCATGCCTCGACAATATTCTACGCGGGCTCACCCTGTTGCCACTCCGGAACCTCTCACCATGGCTTCCCCTCCGCGACGCTCTCCATCGCCTCGCCGCGCCCATAGCCCATCCCTCTTCTCTGACGATCCTCGCATGGGTGCGGTAATGGAAAGAATTGAGAGCCTGAGCCAACAGGTTCAGCTGATCCTCGAGACGCGAGGCACGGCCTCGGATAATACGTCCGGGTCTTCTGCCGCCAACCCCCATACTACCTGGCCAAGCCTTCGGACCGCGGATCCCGGCCTTCCGGATCTCCCCCTCCCTTATTATTTTATAAACATGAGTGGGAAATAATATTTTAGTAAACTTTATTTAAGAGTCAAATAAAATTAACATGTCAGTGTTGTTTAAAGAGGTTCACTCTATGTTTTATAATCATTTTGTTTTGAACCATAAGTGTCCGCACTTCGTATATTGAATAATCTGCCCCGAACTGTCGATTAATTTTAAATTATTCTTGTAATGTAATTTTACTATCATATTGATTTTTTGATTACTTTTCTAAGGTGGGAAAAGAAAAAAATTAGCAATATGTAATATGTTTGGAATCGAGCTAAAAGTGTCTTTTTGAATTTATTATATAATAATTCGGAGTAATATTTTATTCTATATTTATTGACCAACTAACTAATTTAAAATATTTTATTTACATAAATTTATTATTGAAAGTTGGAAAAATTAAGACATCGTGCATCATCGCCATTGGAAAGAAAGAAACTGTGTACTTCAATAATTAAATCTATCATTCAATCAAGGAAATCATAATAAGGGCTTACGGAAAAGAATTTTCCCAGTCGATGAATTGTTTCTGTAAATTGTGGTCAGTGAATTTTCCTAGAGCCTTGATATATAGCAAACATTTTTTATTTTATTTCTTATAAATGAACCAAAGGAATAACGCTAAAGTAACTTCCATTGTTTTCTCTTACAACCTGGGTTTCGACATTACAATGCTATCGTAAGGTGCAGATATGGTGAGAATAGAAAGTATGTATGTACAGAGAAATATGGGTAGAGGGGGGGGGAGACCATCTCGGGAGGGTATGTATGTATGTATGATTGTGTATGTTGGGAAATTAATTTGAAGTGAATCCATTCAGAGAAGTTTTAATTGATATGTAAACAACAATCTTTAAACAACACTGACATGTTAATTTTATTTGACTCTTAAATAAAGTTTACTAAAATATTATTAAAAATACACACAAGACAATTCAAGGAATTCTGCAGGAAATGAATGCCTCCGATCCAAGGGATCCGCAGTAGTCCTCGCCTGTTTTTGCTGGAATATAAACCAGCAAGTAATGGAAATACCTATCATTGAAGAACACCACACGAGAGTTGGAAAAGGAATGATGTCGTTGAAAGCTCAATCTGTTGAGAGCAACAATTTGAATTTTTCTGAAGAAAAAGATATGAAGAGTTAATGGTGTTCTAAGAAAGACACAGCGGGCATATTTTCTCAGGTCTGCTAATTACAATGCTGAAGGGGATGATGGGGATGGTAAGGGCATGGATTTTTCTCTCGGCACGAAAGCGGATTACGGCTCCTTTTTAGGTCATTGTAAAACGACCATTTTGCCTGCGTTCAGACAAAAATCTTTCTATATTGTTGATCGGTTTCTGCCTACAGTGGTTGACCCGGATATTGTCGCAGTTGGTGTCCCCATAACCCTCACCATAAATGTCGTCTGTGGATAACAATAGTAGCAGAGAGAAAAGAGATAGGCACTCTTTCCTATGAAGCAAACCCGCTGCTTTTTCCAATGGAAATTCCTGGTCTTTTCGTTGGTCCGTACTTTGTGGATTGAGATCGAACTGAAACCGAACCACTTTTGCAAAAAAATATGTTTTGTTTTTCGGTTCATTGAAAAATTAATCAGTGGTTTCGGTTCGGTTCGCAGTTCAGCGAAATGACTGAGGTTCGGTTCAGCAGCTCTGTTGTGCATTAGTGAGAAGTCATTTGGATTTTGCTTCTCTTATTTCTGTTATCTGTGTGATGGTTAATATATGTTTCGATGATTATATCTTCTAAGTGATGATCATAATTTTTATAGAGGTGTATATTGTAAATAATTGTATGATTTTATAATTTGATTCTGTGACTGGGTGCAGTAGTGCCCGTTATTTTTATAATAAATAAATAAATTATCACAACCAATATTCTTACATACAAAATACACAACCTGATTTCAGTTAAAAGGTATATCTGACGGCAATTAGTGAAAAGACCACGGTGGCGGGCAGTGCTTCTATATCCTGGGAAATTTCCCAAATTCTGGGAGTTTTTGAGGAAAATGTCAAAATGGGAATTTTCTTGGAAATCTGTTAAATTCTGGGAAATTTTCAATTAAATTAAAATTTCTGTTCATTTTGTCATTCCCTTGGAATAGAAATTTGCGGGTGATACAAATTTATCAAAAACTGCTCTCAATTGGTCAACATTGTCACATTACTTGTACCCTCTGTCATGTGCTGCTCTACTGTGAATGCCAGTGACTTAGCGAACTACTTGGGGGTGACAGGAAAGTATACACCTTTCTGTAAGACAGTTCTGTAAAAGATTGTTTTCTGTTTGAAGTTTAACAATGAAAAGAGATTAATGCCTGTTCCATCAGAAGATTGGTATTTTCATGCATCCATGCGACTGAATCTTCCTTCTAATATTTAAAATGTTCACTCTTCCTTTAGGTAAATATTTTGTACTCTGCTTCTAATTTAGAAAAAATTCATACATATATTTTTCTAATTACCAAATTTTGTATAAAAGTAATTCTGTTTGTTATTGTTATACATGCATTTAAAAATGAATAAAGATAACAGCGAGACAAGTGATAAAAGGAGGAGGAATTGCAGTGACAAAGATAGCACACAAGAGAAGAGAAAAAAGGGGATGTCACCCTAGAGAATGTACTGAATGTTCATGGTGAACCACCTCTTAAAGAAAATGCATCAAATTTCGGATCCTCGGGGCTGTAATTCACAATGTATAATTAGGCCCATGTATTAATTAAAATAAAACAAATCCAAGTAAACATAACAATGAGAAAAGTCTAATAGTGTAGGCCTTAAGCATTGCCAAGAGCATTTGCATACCTCAATTCTTCAGACAACATGGTTAGGACGTCTCGGCCCGAATTTCTGCATAGCAACCATTTTCTGCTACATAGTCTTCTTTTCTTCACTCTTTGTTCCTTTTCCTCTGCGTCCAAAGCCAGCAAAACAGCAATAGCGTCTAAATGTCTCCTTCGTACAGCCTCTATCACAGCCTCCATGTTGACTATAGATAAAGGAAGGAACCCTTCTTTAATCTATGATGTTGACAAACAGTCCACCGCCCTGTCATAAAAACTTGCATTTTCACCGGTGTGACGCGCAAGTCAGCCCGCTCCCAGAGTCCTCTGCATGGCACAACACTGACCTATCTCCAAATGGAAGGATTGTCTTCGCGCTCTGTGTGAAGCGGTAACCAGCAGTGAACCACGCTCAGCACCCATCAGCGTAGCTCGCAGAGTAGCACGCAGGAAATCTCGCTAGCTAGACAGCAACAAAAAATGCACCGTGTGAATCAGGCTTAAGTCTGCAGTAGATTTATCAGATAAAAACGTTAGGAATAAATTAGTGAGATATAAATGCTAAAAATAAAGAATTGTTTCATAGGAGATTTGGAAAATAAAGATAGTGATTCACATAAAGTACATTACCTTAAAAAAAGAAAGGGGGTGTAGAATGTTTCCATGGATAAAAGTATAAGAAAGAGAAGTTGTACCTTCCATTCTGTACTCCAAGTTATGAAGTACAGCCATTGCCACTATCATGGCCTTTGAAGTTTCCATTTCCACTGTGAGACCTCAATAAAGTGCCCCGAAGGCCATTTTCCAAACACCAAATAGCCTCTCCACTGTGTTCCTTGTTTGAATATTGACTGTGCTGTATGCTTCCTCTGCTGCTGTCTGTAATGAATATTGGTATACAGTACTCCACATATACATGAACATATGATCAGGATCGGTACAAATGGAACTGGAAGAAGAGAATTGCATTGAAGAAGACAACTTGGGACCAAGTATTATGAAAAGTGAAGTAGAAAAGGCAATACAGGAACTAAAGAAAGGAAAAGCAACAGGCAGCGATGGAATATCGGCAGAGGTAATTAAAGTCATGGGATCAGAAGGATTAAAAGTGATTACGAAACTAATTAACAAGATTTACGACTTGGGAGAGTGGCCTCAGGATTTCTTAGATGTAACAATGATCCCTCTAAAGAAGAGGCCAAAGGCAATGCAGTGTAAAGACTACAGAACGATATCCCTACTGTCACTCACTTCAAAGATCATCACGAGGATTCTTAATAAAAGATTAGGGAAAAAGGCCGAAGAAATGCTAGGGGAAGATCAATTCGGCTTCTGAAAAGGACGAGGAACCAGAGTGTAGTCAGAATCATATCAGAAAGGGCAATAGAGGACAGCCAAAATTGCTGCTTATGTTTTGTCGACTGGCAGAAGGCCTTTGATAGAGTAAATTGGGTACTACTGATGAGGATATTAAAGGATATAGGTGTAGACTGGAAAGACTGATCAGGAATCTATATGTGAATCAAGTTGTAAAGGTCAGTTTGGAGAATGCGGACACCAGCGGAATACATGTTGGTAGAGGAGTAAGACGGAGCTGTTGTATATCTCCGAATCTATTCAATATATATGGAGAGAGGCTAATGCAGGAAGCATTAGAAGGCACGGGAGATTTCAAAATCAGAGGAAGGATTATAAGAACAGTGAAATATGCGGATACCCACAAGTGCCACTCATATTTGGGACATTTTGCAACACTTTCTTAGATAAATCACAATGTTATTTATGAATTTTTTCAGTGAGATTTTTGCTAAATGAAAGTACATATTGCATTTTACATATTTATTGATAAATGTAGAACCATATATGCAAAGATTTTACACAATGTGAGTTTTTATTTTGCAATAATGAAAATAAAAACTCTTCAGTTTATGAAAAAACTAAACAAACATCTTTTCCAATAATACACTAATAATGGCAAAGAATAGGCCTTTAACTATAGAAATATACAAAAAAACAATTTACATAAAAAATTGAGAATACTGGACAATATACTTTTATGTTGCAAATAGCATATAATTAAGGGGAGAACCTTCGAAATGGATGAGCACTTCCTACGAGTTATTGCTTTGTAAAAATCTAAAATATAATTGAAAAGACCATAAACAAAGAATTATTATGAATGTTATTACTGACTATGCTTATGTCACTTGCATTTTGAAGGAGGAAACAATAGTATAAAAATCATAAGAAGTTACCTTCCTGCAACACACACGCACCACTGAACATTTTATTTGCATTTATGTTGTGACAAACAAACTCCATGCAGACCTTTTACACATCCATTCGAGGACTGCCTGTATAGGTGCAATGGTTCATCTGAAAGAACAATAGTGAAATAAATCAATGCAGCATATATTCAAGAGAAATTATTATCTAACAGACATTGGCAGATTTAGAAACTGGTTGCCCCTAAACAAAATTATTTTTCTGCCCCCTTAAAATAATGACAATAAAATTTATGTATTATAACAGAAAAACAATCTAATCCAGTGTATTTATTGTTATTACATTGGCAGGCTTACTTAGGTTGGTATAAATGGCCTCATATGATTTCAAAGTAATCTTCTCTGTACTCCATAATTTTGAAAATCACACTGAAAGCCCTTTTCAGTGCTTCTTCATAAAATATATTGGTGGTATTGAGACTTGGCAGATAAATATAAAAATCCAACCGTCCCAAAATCCTGCCCCTCCCCCCGAACCCTAGCACCCATAGGAAATTGCCTACTTTGGCCTTATTGCAAATCAGCTAATGCTAACAGATGAATAGCATATTAAAGTAGAAAAAGACTTGGAATATAGGCTTCACAGGTTTCCTCACCACGCAAAGGCGTACTGTGAATCGGCGCGTTACCCCTTTTAGATTGGAAGGGGTTCGCCCCTTAACTGCAGTCTGCACCAAGGCCTGATTGCAATTAAAGAGCCCTATGTATAACCAACTCTAATTGCCTAGGGTCCTTTATCGCCTACATAGTAGGCCCTAAAACTGTCAAATTATAACACATACAACATATAAAATACACAAACATTGAAAAAAAGGAGGGCTTGGTTTCAAATGAAACCGACAGACTTACAGATGCTGCAGTTACAAACCATCGGTGGCCGAACTCTGCTCTCCCACGGCGTTTCCTCTTCTCACTTGAACCAAACACTGCACTATCACAAATTGCCCATATTAAAACACTAAGCACTGAGGAAATTGGAGGTCAAAAACTGGGGACTGGGGGTGGCTGCACACACACACACACACTAGTGGTAGCAGGCAGGAACACTAGATCAAGTCAGATGATTGGTGAAACATTGCTGGAAGCTCTGGATGCAGGAGAGGTGGGTGGAGAATAGGGGCAGCAGGAGAATTCAAAGACTGGACAAAGTATCTTGAGGTCTAAGTTGGAGAACATGGGAATGCGTTGACTCCAGGACCAGTTCAGAGTCACCGGGAATGCGTTGACTCCAGAACGAGTTCAGAGTCAGTGGGAATGAGTTGACTCCAGGACCAGTTCAGAGGGAGTGCGAATGAGTTGACTCCAGTACCAGTTCAGAGTCAGTGGGAATGAATTGACTCCAGGACCAGTTCAGAGGGAGTGCGAATGAGTTGACTCCAGGACCAGTTCAGAGTCAGTGGGAATGCATTGACTCCAGGACCAGTTCAGAGGCGGTGGTTATGCATTGACTCCAGGACGAGTTCGGAGGCAGTGGGAATGCGTTGTCTCCATGTCCAGTCAGAGACAGTGGGTATGCGTTGACTCCAGGACCATTCAGAGGCAGTGAGAATCCGTTGACTCCAGGACCAGTCAGAGGCAATGGGAATGCATTGATGCCAGGACCACTCAGAGGCAGTGAGAATGAATTGACTCCAGGACCAGTCAGAGGCAGTGGAAATGCGTTGACTCCAGGACCAGTCTGAGACAATGGGAATGCATTAACTCCAGGACCAATCAGAAGCAGTGGAATACGTTGACTCTAGGACCAGTCAGAGGCAGTGGAAATTGCGTTGACTCGAAGACCAGACAAAAGCTTTGACGTGAGGACCAGTTCAGAGGCGGTGTGAATAACTTCACTAGACGAAAAGTTCAGAGGCGGTGTGAATGCATTTGTTATGAGACAACCAGTTCAGAGGTGGTGTGAATGCTTTTGTCACAACAACCTGTTCAGAGGCGGTCTGAATGCTTTTGTCAAGACAACAAGTTCAGAGGCGGTGTGAATGCTTTTAACAGGACTACCAGTTAAAAGGTTGTGTGAATGCGTTGCCTAGAGGATTACCTCGGAAGCTATCAGAATGCTTGCATTCAAAGACTAGGTGAAGTGGCTGGAATGCATAATTCATTCAGAATTTTACGAATATTACTTTTCGACCTACGAAAAACATCTGTAACCATCAATTAAACTGGGAGAAATTGATATCAACATTCTGAAACGGAAATCACTCACTCGCGCGCATATATCAGTGCCAAAAGGTTTGTAGGCTTTAACAGGGAAATATGCATCATCGGAAGGCATATATTTCAGCCTACATAGTAACAGGGAACTCCTTACGACCTAAGAAAAAATCACCTTCTTTAGCAACATCTAATAACCCTGAAAAATTGAAATCACCTACACTCCTCACTCAATCGGCCACGTATACCAACTACAGAACTGTTTGCCGGCACTGATACGGAAATTCCCATCGGAAGGGACACCTCAATCTAATTTATAACGGCACAATTTGACCTATGACAAAATCCGTTTCGAAGAAACAATACTGAAAAGCATTGCTATCACCCAATCCGGAGCGACATCAGGAATGAGAGCTCACCAGTAGATTCTTTACGCAGCAAGTAATGCCAGCCTTTTCTGAGAAACACAGTTGCTGTCGCTACATTATAATGCCTTACAGGCGTTCTGAGAAGTTGCATGAGACTACGGACCAGCTAACTGGTCGTAGTCGCCTCAGTACAATTTGAATGATCTTTCGATCGTTTTGACTTTTTGTCAGGATATCACTCACTCATCACGTATATCAATACCATGTCTGTTTATCGGCATTGATAGCGATATTCCCTTCATCGTAAGGGATATTTCAATCAAATTTATATCTGTACTACTCGACCTACGACAAAAATTTCTCTCGTTGAAATAAACTTGAAAGAAATCGATATCACCCAATCCGGAGCGATATCACCGACTCATAACGTACATCAATGCCAGATCCGCTGGTCGGCACTGATAGGAAAATTCCCTTCATCGGAAAGGGTGAAGCAATCTAATTTATAACGGCACTTTACGACCGAATACGAAAATTTTTTTCGTTGAAATAAACCTGAAAAAAATTGATCTCACACATTCCGGAGCGATATCACCGACTCATCACGTCTACCGATGCCAGAACCGTTTGTCGGCAGTGATAGGGAAATTTCCTTTATCGGAAGGGATGCCTCAATGTAAATTTAAACGGCACTTTTCGACCACGACGAAAATCAGTTTCGTTGAAATAAAGCTGAAAAAATTGCCAGCATGTTCTGAGCAATACAGCCGCTGCCGCTACGTGATAATGCCTTACAGGCGTTTTGGAATCTTGCATGAGACTTTGGACCAGCTAACTGGTCGTAGTCGCCTCAGTACAATTTGAATGATCTTTCGATCGTTTTGACTTTTTATCAGGATATCACTCACTCATCAAGTATATCAGTGCCATATCTGTATGTCGGCATTGATAGGGAAATTCCCTTCATCGGAAGGGGTAACCCAATCTAATTTATAACGGCACTTTTCGACCGACTACGAAAATTTTTTCGTTGAAATAAACATGAAAAGAATTGCTATCATCCATTAGGGAGCGATGTCATTGACTCATCACGTATATCAATGCCAGATCCGTTTGCCGGCATTGTCAGCGCAATTCCCTTCATCGGAAGGGATAACTCAATCTAATTTATAACGGCACTTCGTTACCTACGACGAAAATTATTTTCGTTGAAATAAAATTTAAAAAAATTGATATCAAATATTCCGGGTGTTATCACCGACTCATCACGTATATCAATGCCAGATCCATTTCCCGGCATTGACTGCAAAATTCCCTTCATCGGAAAGGATAACTCAATCTAATTTATAACGTCACTTTTCGATGTACAACGAAAATTTTTTTCGTTGAAATAAACCTGAAAAAAAAATGATATCACCCATTCCGTAGAGATATCACTGACTCATCACGTATATCAATGCCAGTTCCGTTTATCGGCATTGATGGGGAAATTCCCGTTATCGGAAGGGATAGCTCAATCTAATTTATAACGTCCCTTTTCTATCCACGACGTATAACCGATTCGTTGAAATAAAGCTGAAAAAATTGCCAGCCTGTTCTGAGCAATACAGCTGCTGCCGCTACGTGATAATGCCTTACAGGCGTTTTGGAATGTTGCATGAGACTTTGGACCAGTTAATGGTCGTAGTAGCCTCAGTGCAATTTGAATGATCTTTCGATCGTTTTGACTTTATATCAGGATATCACTCACTCATCACGTATTTCAATGCCATATCTGTTTGTCGGCAATGATAGGGAACTTCCCTTCATCGGAAGGGATAAATCAATCTAATTTATAATAGCACTTTTCGTCCGACGAGGAAAAGTTTTTTCGCTAAAATGAACATGAAAAAAATTGATATCACACATTCCGTAGCGGTATCACTGATTCATCACGTACATCAATGCCAGATCCCTTTTCGGCATTGATAGGGAAATTCCCTTCATCGGAAGGGATAACTCAATCTCATTTATAACGGCACTTTTCGACCTACGACGAAAATTATTTCCGTTGAAATAAACTTGAAAAATATTGATATCACACATTCCGGAGCGATATCACTGACTCATCACGCACATCAATGCCAGATCCGTTTTCGGCATTTATAGGGAAATTCCCTTCATCGGAAGGGATAACTCAATCTCATTTATAACGGCACTTTTCGACCTACGACGAAAATTATTTCCGTTGAAATAAACCTGAAAAAAATTGATATCACACATTCCGGAGCGATATCACTGACTCATCACGCACATCAATTCCAGATCCGTTTTCGGCATTGATAGGGAAATTCCCTTCTTCGGAAGGGATAACTCAATCTCATTTATAACGGCACTTTTCGACCTACGACGAAAATTATTTCCGTTGAAATAAACTTGAAAAATATTGATATCACACATTCCGGAGCGATATTACTGACTCATCACGCACATCAATGCCAGATCCGTTTTCGGCATTTATAGGGAAATTCCCTTCATCGGAAGGGATAACACATTCTCATTTATAACGGCACTTTTCGACCTTCGACGAAAACTATTTCCGTTGAAATAAACTGAAAAAAATTGATACCACACATTCCTGAGCAACATCACTAACTCATCACGCACATCAATGCCATCCGTTTTCGGCATTGATAGGGAAATTCCCTTCATCGGAAGGGATAACTCAATCTCATTTTTAACGGCACTTTTCGACCTACGACGAAAATTATTTCCGTTGAAATAAACTTGAAAAATATTGATATCACACATTCCGGAGCGATATCACCGACTCATCACGTATATTAATGCCAGATCCGTTTTCGGCATTGATAGGGAAATTCCCTTCATCGGAAGGGATAACTCAATCTCATTTATAACGGCACTTTTCGACCTACGACGAAAATTATTTCCGTTGAAATAAACTTGACAAAAATTGATATCACATATTCCGGAGCGATATCACCGACTCATCACGTATATTAATGCCAGATCCGTTTTCGGCATTTACAGGGAAAATCCCTTCATCGGAAGGGATAACTCAATCTCATTTATAACGGAACTTTTCGACCTACGACGAAAATTATTTCCGTTGAAATAAACTTGAAAAATACTGATATCACACATTCCGGAGAGATATCACTGACTCATCACGCACATCAATGCCAGATCCGTTTTCGGCATTTATAGGGAAATTCCCTTCATCGGAAGGGATAACGCCATCTCATTTATAACGGCACTTTTCGACCTACGACGAAAATTACTTCCGTTGAAATAAACCTGAAAAAAATTGATATCACACATTCCGGAGCGATATCACTGACTCATAACGCACATCAATGCCAGATCCGTTTTCGGCATTTATAGGGAAATTCCCTTCATCGGAAGGTATAACTCAATCTCATTTATAACGGCACTTTTCGACCTACGACGAAAATTATTTCCGTTGAAATAAACTTGAAAAAAATTGATATCACACATTCCGGAGCGATATCACCGACTCATCACGTATATTAATGCCAGATCCGTTTTCGGCATTGATAGGGAAATTCCCTTCATCGGAAGGGATAACTCAATCTTATTTATAACGACACTTTTCGACCTACGACGAAAATTTTTTCCGTTGAAATAAACTTGAAAAATATTGATATCACATATTCCGGAACGATATCACTGACTCATAACGTACATCAATGCCAGATCCGTTTTCGGCATTTATAGGGAAATTCCCTTCATCGGAAGGTATAACTCAATCTCATTTATAACGGCACTTTTCGACCTACGACGAAAATTATTTCCGTTGAAATAAACTTGAAAAAAATTGATATCACATATTCCGGAGCGATATCACCGACTCATCACGTATATTAATGCCAGATCCGTATTCGGCATTGATAGGGAAATTCCCTTCATCGGAAGGGATAACTCAATCTCATTTATAACGGCACTTTTCGACCTACGACGAAAATTACTTCCGTTGAAATAAACCTGAAAAAAATTGATATCACACATTCCGGAGCGATATCACTGACTCATAACGCACATCAATGCCAGATCCGTTTTCGGCATTTATAGGGAAATTCCCTTCATCGGAAGGGATAACTCAATCTCATTTATAACGGCACATTTCGACCTATGACGAAAAATATTTCCGTTGAAATAAACTTGAAAAAAATTGATATCATACATTCCGGAGCGATATCACCGACTCATCACGTATATTAATGCCAGATCCGTTTTCGGCATTGATAGGGAAATTCCCTTCATCGGAAGGGATAACTCAATCTCATTTATAACGGCACTTTTCGACCTACGACGAAAATTACTTCCGTTGAAATAAACCTGAAAAAAATTGATATCACACATTCCGGAGCGATATCACTGACTCATAACGCACATCAATGCCAGATCCGTTTTCGGCATTTATAGGGAAATTCCCTTCATCGGAAGGTATAACTCAATCTCATTTATAACGGCACTTTTCGACCTACGACGAAAATTATTTCCGTTGAAATAAACTTGAAAAAAATTGATATCACACATTCCGGAGCGATATCACCGACTCATCACGTATATTAATGCCAGATCCGTTTTCGGCATTGATAGGGAAATTCCCTTCATCGGAAGGGATAACTCAATCTTATTTATAACGACACTTTTCGACCTACGACGAAAATTTTTTCCGTTGAAATAAACTTGAAAAATATTGATATCACATATTCCGGAACGATATCACTGACTCATAACGTACATCAATGCCAGATCCGTTTTCGGCATTTATAGGGAAATTCCCTTCATCGGAAGGTATAACTCAATCTCATTTATAACGGCACTTTTCGACCTACGACGAAAATTATTTCCGTTGAAATAAACTTGAAAAAAATTGATATCACATATTCCGGAGCGATATCACCGACTCATCACGTATATTAATGCCAGATCCGTATTCGGCATTGATAGGGAAATTCCCTTCATCGGAAGGGATAACTCAATCTCATTTATAACGGCACTTTTCGACCTACGACGAAAATTACTTCCGTTGAAATAAACCTGAAAAAAATTGATATCACACATTCCGGAGCGATATCACTGACTCATAACGCACATCAATGCCAGATCCGTTTTCGGCATTTATAGGGAAATTCCCTTCATCGGAAGGGATAACTCAATCTCATTTATAACGGCACATTTCGACCTACGACGAAAAATATTTCCGTTGAAATAAACTTGAAAAAAATTGATATCATACATTCCGGAGCGATATCACCGACTCATCACGTATATTAATGCCAGATCCGTTTTCGGCATTGATAGGGAAATTCCCTTCATCGGAAGGGATAACTCAATCTCATTTATAACGGCACTTTTCGACCTACGACGAAAATTATTTCCGTTGAAATAAACTTGAAAAATATAGATATCACACATTCCGGAGCGATATCACTGACTCATCACGCACATCAATGCCAGATCCGTTTTCGGTATTTATAGGGAAATTCCCTTCATCGGAAGGGATAACTCAATCTCATTTATAACGGTACTTTTCGACCTACGACGAAAATTACTTCCGCTGAAATAAACCTGAAAAAAATTGATATCACACATTCCGGAGCGATATCACTGACTCATAACGCACATCAATGCCAGATCCGTTTTCGGCATTTATAGGGAAATTCCCTTCATCGGAAGGTATAACTCAATCTCATTTATAACGGCACTTTTCGACCTACGACGAAAATTATTTCCGTTGAAATAAACTTGAAAAAAATTGATATCACACATTCCGGAGCGATATCACCGACTCATCACGTATATTAATGCCAGATCCGTTTTCGGCATTGATAGGGAAATTCCCTTCATCGGAAGGGATAACACAATCTTATTTATAACGACACTTTTCGACCTACGACGAAAATTTTTTCCGTTGAAATAAACTTGAAAAATATTGATATCACATATTCCGGAGCGATATCACTGACTCATAACGTACATCAATGCCAGATCCGTTTTCGGCATTTATAGGGAAATTCCCTTCATCGGAAGGTATAACTCAATCTCATTTATAACGGCACTTTACGACCTACGACGAAAATTATTTCCGTTGAAATAAACTTGAAAAAAATTGATATCACATATTCCGGAGCGATATCACCGACTCATCACGTATATTAATGCCAGATCCGTATTCGGCATTGATAGGGAAATTCCCTTCATCGGAAGGGATAACTCAATCTCATTTATAACGGCACTTTTCGACCTACGACGAAAATTACTTCCGTTGAAATAAACCTGAAAAAAATTGATATCACACATTCCGGAGCGATATCACTGACTTATAACGCACATCAATGCCAGATCCGTTTTCGGCATTTATAGGGAAATTCCCTTCATCGGAAGGGATAACTCAATCTCATTTATAACGGCACATTTCGACCTACGACGAAAAATATTTCCGTTGAAATAAACTTGAAAAAAATTGATATCACACATTCCGGAGCGATATCACCGACTCATCACGTATATTAATGCCAGATCCGTTTTCGGCATTGATAGGGAAATTCCCTTCATCGGAAGGGATAACTCAATCTCATTTATAACGGTACTTTTCGACCTACGACGAAAATTACTTCCGCTGAAATAAACCTGAAAAAAATTGATATCACATATTCCGGAGCGATATCACTGTCTCATAACACACATCAATGCCAGATCCGTTTTCGGCATTTATAGGGAAATTCCCTTCATCGGAAGGTATAACTCAATCTCATTTATAACGGCACTTTTCGACCTACGACGAAAATTATTTCCGTTGAAATAAACTTGAAAAAAATTGATATCACAAATTCCGGAGCGATATCACCGACTCATCACGTATATTAATGCCAGATCCGTTTTCGGCATTGATAGGGAAATTCCCTTCATCGGAAGGGATAACTCAATCTCATTTATAACGGCACTTTTCGACCTACGACGAAAATTATTTCCGTTGAAATAAACTTGAAAAATATTGATATCACACATTCCGGAGCGATATCACTGACTCATCACGCACATCAATGCCAGATCCGTTTTCGGCATTTATAGGGAAATTCCCTTCATCGCAAGGGATAACTCAATCTCATTTATAACGGCACTTTCGACCTACGGCGAAAATTATTTCCGTTGAAATTAACCTGAAAAAAATTGATATCACACATTCCGGAGCGATATCACTGACTCATCACGCACATCAATTCCAGATCCGTTTTCGGCATTGATAGGGAAATTCCCTTCATCGGAAGGGATAACTCAATCTCATTTATAACGGCACTTTTCGACCTACGACGAAAATTATTTCCGTTGAAATAAACCTGAAAAAAATTGATATCACACATTCCGGAGCGATATCAATGACTCATCACGCACATCAATGCCAGATCCGTTTTCGGCATTTATAGGGAAATTCCCCTCATCGGAAGGGATAAGTCAATCTCATTTATAACGGCATTTTTCGACCTACGACGATAACTATTTCCATTGAAATAAACCTGAAAAAAATTGATATCACACATTCCGGAGCGATATCACTGTCTCATCACGTATATCAATGCCACATCTGTTTGCCGGCATTGATAGCGTAATTCCCTTCTTCGGAAGGGATACGTCAATCTCATTTATAACGGCACTTTTCGACCTACGACGAAAATTATTTCCGTTGAAATAAAATTGAAAAAAATTGATATCACTATTCCGGAGCGATATCAACGACTCATCACGTATATTAATGCCAGATCCGTTTTCGGCATTGATAGGGAAATTCCCTTCATCGGAAGGGATAACTCAATCTCATTTATAACGGCACTTTTCGACCTACGACAATATTATTTCCGTTGAAATAAATTTGAAAAATATTGATATCACACATTCCGGAGCGATATCACTGACTCATCACGCACATCAATGCCAGATCCGTTTTCGGCATTTATAGGGAAATTCCCTTCATCGGAAAGGATAACTCAATCTCATTTATAACGGCACTTTTCCACCTACGACGAAAATTTTTTCCGTTAAAATAAACTTGAAAAAAATTGATATCACATATTCCGGAGCGATATCACTGACTCTTCACGCACTTTAATGCCCGATCCGTTTTCGGCATTTATAGGGAAATTCCCTTCATCGGAAGGGATAACTCAATCTTATTTATAACGACACTTTTCGACCTACGACGAAAATTATTTCCGTTGAAATAAACTTGAAAAATATAGATATCACACATTCCGGAGCGATATCACTGACTCATCACGCACATCAATGCCAGATCCGTTTTCGGCATTTATAGGGAAATTCCCTTCATCGGAAGGGATAACTCAATCTCATTTATAACGGCACTTTTCGACCTACGACGAAAATTACTTCCGTTGAAATAAACCTGAAAAAAATTGATATCACACATTCCGGAGCGATATCACTGACTCATCACACACATCAATTCCAGATCCGTTTTCGGCATTTATAGGGAAATTCCCTTCATCGGAAGGTATAACTCAATCTCATTTATAACGGCACTTTTCGACCTACGACGAAAATTATTTCCGTTGAAATAAACTTGTAAAAAAATTGATATCACAAATTCCGGAGCGATATCACCGACTCATCACGTATATTAATGCCAGATCCGTTTTCGGCATTTATAGTGAAATTCCCTTCATCGCAAGGGATAACTCAATCTCATTTATAACGGCACTTTTCGACCTACGACGAAAATTATTTCCGTTGAAATAAACCTGAAAAAAATTGATATCACACATTCCGGAGCGATATCACTGACTCATCACGCACATCAATTCCAGATCCGTTTTCGGCATTGATAGGGAAATTCCCTTCATCGGAAGGGATAACTCAATCTCATTTATAACGGCACTTTTCGAACTACGACGAAAATTATTTCCGTTGAAATAAACTTGAAAAATATAGATATCACACATTCCGGAGCGGTATCACTGACTCATCACGCACATCAATGCCAGATCCGTTTTCGGCATTTATAGGGAAATTCCCTTCATCGGATGGGATAACTCAATCTCATTTATAACGGCACTTTTCGACCTACGACGAAAATTACTTCCGTTGAAATAAACCTGAAAAAAATTGATATCACACATTCCGGAGCGATATCACTGACTCATAACGCACATCAATGCCAGATCCGTTTTCGGCATTTATAGGGAAATTCCCTTCATCGGAAGGTATAACTCAATCTCATTTATAACGGCACTTTTCGACCTACGACGAAAATTATTTCCGTTGAAATAAACTTGAAAAATATAGATATCACACATTCCGGAGCGATATCACTGACTGATCACGCACATCAATGCCAGATACGTTTTCGGTATTTATATGGAAATTCCCTTCATCGGAAGGGATAACTCAATCTCATTTATAACGGCACTTTTCGACCTACGACGAAAATTATTTCCGTTGAAATAAACTTGAAAAATATAGATATCACACATTCCGGAGCGGTATCACTGACTCATCACGCACATCAATGCCAGATCCGTTTTCGGCATTTATAGGGAAATTCCCTTCATCGGATGGGATAACTCAATCTCATTTATAACGGCACTTTTCGACCTACGACGAAAATTACTTCCGTTGAAATAAACCTGAAAAAAATTGATATCACATATTCCGGAGCGATATCACTGACTCATAACGCACATCAATGCCAGATCCGTTTTCGGCATTTATAGGGAAATTCCCTTCATCGGAAGGGATAACTCAATCTCATTTATAACGGCACTTTTCGACCTACGACGAAAATTATTTCCGTTGAAATAAACCTGAAAAAAATTGATATCACACATTCCGGAGCGATATCACTGACTCATCACGCACATCAATTCCAGATCCGTTTTCGGCATTGATAGGGAAATTCCCTTCATCGGAAGGGATAACTCAATCTCATTTATAACGGCACTTTTCGACCTACGACGAAAATTATTTCCGTTGAAATAAACCTGAAAAAAATTGATATCACACATTCCGGAGCGATATCACTGACTCATAACGCACATCAATGCCAGATCCGTTTTCGGCATTTATAGGGAAATTCCCTTCATCGGAAGGGATAACTCAATCTCATTTATAACGGCACTTTTCGACCTACGACGAAAAATATTTCCGTTGAAATAAACTTGAAAAAAATTGATATCACACATTCCGGAGCGATATCACTGACTTATCACGCACATCAATGCCAGATCCGTTTTCGGCATTTATAGTGAAATTCCCTTCATCGCAAGGGATAACTCAATCTCATTTATAACGGCACTTTTCGACCTACGACGAAAATTATTTCCGTTGAAATAAACTTGAAAAAAATTGATATCACACATTCCGGAGCGATATCACTGACTCATCACGCACATCAATGCCAGATCCGTTTTCGGCATTCAGAGAGAAATTCCCTTCATCGGAAGGGATAACTCAATCTCATTTATAACGGCACTTTTCGACATACGACGAAAATTATTTCCGTTGAAATAAACTTGAAAAAAATTGATATCACCATTCCGGAGCGATATCACCGACTCATCACGTATATTAATGCCAGATCCGTTTTCGGCATTGATAGGGAAATTCCCTTCATCGGAAGGGATAACTCAATCTCATTTATAACGGCATTTTTCGACCTACGACAACTATTTCCGTTGAAATAAACCTGAAAAAAATTGATATCACACATTCCGGAGCGATATTACTGACTCATCACGCACATCAATGCCAGATCCGTTTTCGGCATTGATAGGGAAATTCCCTTCATCGGAAGGGATAACTCAATCTCATTTATAACGGCACTTTTCGAACTACGACGAAAATTATTTCCGTTGAAATAAAATTGAAAAAAATTGATATCACTATTCCGGAGCGATATCACCGACTCATCACGTATATTAATGCCAGATCCGTTTTCTGCATTGATAGGGAAATTCCCTTCATCGGAAGGGATAACTCAATCTCATTTATAACAGCACTTTTCGACCTACGACAACATTATTTCCGTTGAAATAAATTTGAAAAATATTGATATCACACATTCCGGAGCGATATCACTGACTCATCACGCACATCAATGCCAGATCCCTTTTCGGCATTTATAGGGAAATTCCCTTCATCGCAAGTGATACCTCAATCTAATTTATGGCGGTACTTTTCGACCTACGACGAAAATTATTTCCGTTGAAATAAACTTGAAAAATATAGATATCACACATTCCGGAGCGATATCACTGACTCATCACGCACATCAATGCCAGATCCGTTTTCGGCATTTATAGGGAAATTCCCCTCATCGGAAGGGATAACTCATTCTCATTTATAACGGCACTTTTCGACCTACGACGAAAACTATTTCCGTTGAAATAAACCTGAAAAAAATTGATATCACACATTCCGGAGCGATATCACTGACTTATCACGCACATCAATGCCAGATCCGTTTTCGGCATTTATAGGGAAAATCCTTTCATCGGAAGGGATACCTCATTCTCATTTATAACGGCACTTTTCGACCTACGACGAAAACTATTTCCGTTGAAATAAACCTGAAAAAAATTGATATCACACATTCCGGAGCGATATCACTGACTCATCACGCACATCAATGCCAGATCCGTTTTCGGCATTGATAGGGTAATTCCCATCATCGGAAGGGATAACTCAATCTCATTTTTAACGGCACTTTTCGACCTACGACAAAATTATTTCTGTTGAAATAAACTTGAAAAATATTGATATCACACATTCCGGAGCGATATCACTGACTCATCACGCACATCAATGCCAGATCCGTTTTCGGCATTGATAGGGAAATTCCCTTCATCGGAAGGGATAACTCAATCTCATTTATAACGGCACTTTTCGACCTACGACGAAAATTATTTCCGTTGAAATAAACTTGAAAAAAATTGATATCACACATTCCGGAGCGATATCACTGACTCATCACGCACATCAATGCCAGATCCGTTTTCGGCATTCAGAGAGAAATTCCCTTCATCGGAAGGGATAACTCAATCTCATTTATAACGGCACTTTTCGACATACGACGAAAATTATTTCCGTTGAAATAAACTTGAAAAAAATTGATATCACCATTCCGGAGCGATATCACCGACTCATCACGTATATTAATGCCAGATCCGTTTTCGGCATTGATAGGGAAATTCCCTTCATCGGAAGGGATAACTCAATCTCATTTATAACGGCACTTTTCGACCTACGACAATATTATTTCCGTTGAAATAAACTTGAAAAATATTGATATCACACATTCCGGAGCGATATCACTGACTTATCACGCACATCAATGCCTGATCCGTTTTCGTCATTTATAGGAAAATTCCCTTCATCGGAAAGGATAAGTCAATCTCATTTATAACGGCACTTTTCGACCTACGACGAAAATTTTTTCCGTTAAAATAAATATGAAAAATATTGATATCACACATTCCGGAGCGATATCACTGACTTATCACGCACATCAATGCCAGATCCGTTTTCGGCATTTATAGGGAAATTCCCTTCATCGGAAGGGATAACTCATTCTCATTTATAACGGCACTTTTCGACCTACGACGAAAATTATTTCCGTTGAAATAAACCTGAAAAAAATTGATATCACACATTCCGGAGCGATATCACTGTCTCATCACGTATATCAATGCCACATCTGTTTGCCGGCATTGATAGCGTAATTCCCTTCTTCGGAAGGGATACGTCAATCTAATTTATAACGGCACTTTTCGACCTACGGCGAAAATTATTTTTGTTGAAATAGGCTTAATCGGAAGGTATGCCTTAATCTAAATTTTCGCGGAGATGACTTTTTTGTTACAGAATGGAACACTCGCCCCTACACATTCTTTTAAATATCCCTATGGACCTAGAAACATTCACGTACACCTGCAAAAAATAGTATACTTATATTAGAAAAATGTCGAATTCTGCAACATATTTTACATATACGTATTACATTTTATACATCGTTATCCAGTTTAATGCTCTATTACTATGCTAATTCACTGTAACACGTGACACCACTGCATGAAGTGTTCTTGCGGTCTGGAAAATAATTGTGTTCTCTCCCGGAACAGTTGTATCATTTTAATCATTAGGACTGTGCATGTGAAAATCTTTAGTTATCTCTACGTCAGGGGTGCCCAAACTTTTTCACGTCATGGGCTACTTCCATCTTCGTAATTGTCTTGCGGACCACTTATTTTTTTAATATATAAAAAGGGGTTTTAAGAATGAATTAGACTACACATTTTCCGCAAAATGCATTTATTATACATTATATGTCATAGAACATTATACAACTGATTAATTAAATAAAGTTAATCTTGATTTGCACGTTTACACTCCATATCTTCAGCTAGTTAATGCGAATTTGGCATGTAACTAGAAACACAGAGAAGTCTTCGAGATGTTCATTAGTGAGAGCAGTTATACAGAATCATTACAATGTCAAATTAAAAACATGGTCAGTTTTTGACCAATAGAAGTCGAGATATGATGATGTTAAAAAAACGATATAAGCGGATTAAAAATTTTTCAAGTTTTTTAAAACAAAATATTTCTCCGATTTGCAGAGAAACAAAATCGGATTCAGCATATTTACGATGAGGAAACGTCAATTTCAATTTAACTTAACTACTGTAACAGTTGACAACGGCTCTATTACAGAACAATCGCCATAATTTAGGGGAAATTACTGCATAGAGCATTATGGAGACAGAAGTGTCGCAACACGGACAGCCCCCTGTACATGGGCATCCGCAGACTAAAGTTCAGGGGGGGGGAGGGGGGCAAGAAAAAATAAACATTTAACAAAATAATGTTTATTATTTTGTGAAGTTAAATAAGAAGACTCCTTGGAGTTTGGCTATAAACATCTATTACACGTTCAATAAAATCTGCCTTTACATTAATTTTTTTTCTATGAACACTCAACATGCACAGTCCACTTAACCTATTTTCACTCATTGTAGAAGTTTTCGCTGGTAAAGCCAGCGCAATTAACATTGCTGATCTGTATGAAATCTTACCATTAGTTATCCTACCATTATGAATTATTATGAATTAATTGAATTAATAATGTTCCTTACATACCAAGATCTCAAAGTTTTAATAAACAGAAGGAGCCCACTAAAAATCATTGCACCATCTGATAACATTTCTTGAAGCTATTGATAAAATATTTTCAAATTAATTCTACCTAAATAGCCATTTCGATTATTTCCTATAAGTACTGACCCAGATAGCAACAATGAATATAAACCAATAATAAATTGCCTGTCATTTGATGCCCAACAAGTAGGAGCAGATACATACTACCACAATGCATGGAAAAAGCAAGTTATGCAGAATAAGGCCCCTATACTCCCTAAAAATTAACTACTAAAAAGAGTTACGATCAGTAGCATTCAGTACATGGTAATCCTTAGCTATCCACAAGAAAACAACGATAACTTAATTGCGTTCATCCATCAATCTTTGCCAGTCTTAAATCATGACAAATACAGCTAACAGCCATGGAAGAAACTTCCAATGTTATCCATATACAGTAAAAGCTCGTTTTAACGGCACCCGTTCTATCGCAAACTCGCTTTAACGGCATATTCTGTGAAAGTTACATCACATTACAAAAATTAATTAAATTATAAGTTACACCGTAATAATTCCGACAAAAAATAGTCAATTAGATAACGAAGAACAACATATACAATATTTTATAGGGAAGAAGAAAGTTAAATAATACCAAATATGCCCTCAAAGTAATTGGAATATTTTGCAGCACCATTTGTTATAGCGGCATATTCATTTTAGCGGCACGACTTTGTTCCCATGGGTGCCGTCAGAATGAGCTTTTACTGTACATAAAAGTGACGCTCAGATTGTTCTTTATACAAACCCACATGTATTAAGAAATCGGCACAAAACTTCGCATAAATACACAATTTTAAACTGCTGCTATATAGTATCAATAAAAAATTTTGGGTGGAAGGGGGAGTTAGTTTAATTAAATAATTATGTTGCCATAAGTTTACACGCAGTTTTCCATTTTTCAAAGTGCTAGGTTTTTTTCTCTTCGTTCATTCGACGGTTAAAAATGTGTATTATCTTATTATTGCGATGTTTAGATGTTACACCGTCGAAGATTTAGATTCACTAAATCCGTTGAAATTCAATGGGCACTTCCGCCAGTACTAAATAAAGTCCAACACATCGATCACTTACCAAGACAGCTGAGAAGCCCAAGCCTCCTTCCACATGGTCAGGCATCAAGAGGGTATTATGTTACCAGGATATCTATAGCTTCTCTGGTTTTCCTTCGATTCATGACTCCCTCACTTCTTCCTACCCTTCTGCTCTCAATGTTTTTTGCCTACCATGATGAAATCGACATCTGAACTCTAGATAATAAAAATGGAAAACAAATTGAAATTTTCACAAAGTTTCGAGTTCTAAAAACTAAATTCAAAAAACACTTTCAACAATATATTTGTTACAAAATACACAATTATCCCATTCATCAATCACAATTTTAAGGAAAGGAACTAAACAAGGATTCTTTTCTGTTTAATTCAGCACAACTGATAAAATGGGTTTTTAAAATACTAGTAGGCGACTATGAAAATGTTTTACTCTTGTAATATAAGAATAAATGAAACGTTTATATAATCGCTTTCGATTTTATTATAAGAGTTACAGAAATTGTTTCTCTAACTCACGTCAACATATCAGATTGGTAATTCATATGCCTCTTATTTTATTTTTATCTGTAAAGTCTTCTGACTTAATCTTTTATAGACATCGATTCTGCAGACAGATTTCTACGAAATCGTAGCGAACTCTACAAACGCTAGTGTTTGCCTATACACTGACGAAAAATTCGATCGCTGAGAGATCGCTTCGAGACGTGGCTAAAATGAGACCCAAAACCGTAGTTTTGCTTTCATATTCCAGACAGTCCAAGAAGAACGCCGTTTATGACATGAATGGTTAGGGATATCGCCTTTTTCAACTTTGTACTCGCTGAAAAAAATCACGAGAATTTGTGTAGCTCTTTTAAAAACATATCAGGGCAATGTTCTCGCTCATTTATTATGCTATCCAACGTGCTTATTAGTAAGTAAAATATATAACTGGTATCCTAACCCTACCGGCATTGTAATCATTGTAAGCCATGGTTCCCAAACTAGGAACTGAATTCTGTAAACATATTCAAAATATAATTTACGACAATAAGGACGACTGTATTCTTTTACGATACGAAATAATAATTTTGCCTCATAATGCTATTCATTATAATTTAAATATCTATACCCCAAATATGGAGAAAGTCATGTGTTGGCCACATCAGATTTTTTAAAATTAATTTATCAAAAATTAAGGTGTGTGTAAAAAAGTTAATCTCAATAATTCACATTTAACTAATGTATTTTCCAGGTATTGGTTAAGTTCCGCGGGTTCGAATCTCTGTGATGGCACGGCTGTGTGCGCATATTGAAAATTTATTATGCGAAGTCAGTCAGAAATCTGCATTTTAAATTTCATATTCGAGGGGAAATTAATGCTTCGCAGTAATTGATTGCGAACTTTTCCATTTCCAATAAAATAACACGTAAAAATGGAATTCTCGATCATTCCTTTTGAGATAAAAACAATCAAGTATTGACCTACAATCTTCGGTTATGAAACATTTTGAATAAAACATCATAAAGTTTCTTATTCTGTTCATCATTTTCCGCCTACAGTTCGAAATAGCTCAATGTAAACGTTTAATGCATGTAATACTGGAATTCAAGTGGAAAATAAAAATAACCATTTAATGTGTCAAAAAAGTAACCTATGTCCCTATTCTCATCTAATTTGAAATGTATGCGTGAGACTATTTGCGATAATAAGCATTATAGATGTATAATATAATGGTTCTACGTACTAAAATGTGATTCCAGCATTCAAACGATGAAATATAGATTCAATTGCTTCGATTAAATCGTTAGAAACGTTTCTCATACGCAGTCAAGAGAATAATTACCCGTAAATATTTTTGTTGCCATGCACCATTCATTTGGAAGCGAATAACGCTTTTCTTTCACCTATTTGAAGGTTTAATTGGCATTAATTGAATCGGAGGCAACAATTACGGTCGCCTTGTCAAAGTCCGGAAAGAGTACGAAATATCCGCAAAGTTTCGAAAGCAATTGCGTATTTCTGAAAATATCGACCTTGTAACATGTAAGCATCACAAGAATAATATAGTATAGAGTTTTAACCACAGAATAAAGTAAAAACAAAGCAAATCGGTCCATATTTGTTTTTTAATGAATGAAGGAAAAAAACCCTGCACTGAAAAATCGAAAATCTCGTGTAAACTTATAGGAACATATAATTAGCTTCTGGATTTGAAGCCGGGGCTTTATGAAAATGAAAATAGTTTTCTAGGGACCTCCTAGCTTGTAGAAACAAATCGCTGTTTACCGCATATCTCTACGACAAACTACTTTCGAGAAACGGAGGGACGGACACTTCCAAAATTATATATAAGATTTGATCAGATGAAGCTGACGTATGACGCAATACTTTGAAAAGGATATTAAAATTAGGATGCAGAAATCCCCCCCCCCCCATCCCTTACACCCCTCTCCCGCAAATACCTATGGCATCGACATATTTCGTGCAGTGGTCTCTTTATCGAGACTGATTATCACGACCCGAGTTAAAACATGGTCAGCTGGATCTCAACTTCTTGCACAGGTATTGTGGATTAAACCTATGTTACGGCGCTTTCTATTAAATTCAAGACTCAAAATATATTCCTCTATTCCAGATCATACCTTGCAATTGCCTTAATCACCTTAGATTTTATGAAACGGTAGGACCCCAACGCAAATTTCATGAGATGGAAGAAACATTTTCATCGTTTCATTCGCGTCGCTTCTCTTCTAATGCTACTATTTGGTTAACTCTAACGACAAATTAATTGCAAGCTTAGCTGTAACGGGCATACTAGTGAATATGATTCCTCTCGACATTTCATTTTTCTGAACTACGCTATATTGACAAAAATCGACGAATCAGTTTGAACAGGCAGATGATAGTCAAGGATGACAATGACTCGTCAAATAACGCGGCCTCCTCGACATTTTAATAGCGCGGACATACTTTGAAATTATTACGATTTTACATACGGAATTTAGCGCCTCATTCTCTCGCGTAATGTGTGATGAATCCGGGGCATAAAGACAATATTACCTTTTATTTCAAATTACCTAAAAATAAACGATTCCATGTATGGTGGAGCGGCCCTAGAGTCTTCCCGATCGCTTCTTGTGAAAGTCCTTCGTCTAAAGCGGTGGTTCTCAAATGGGGTGACATGACACCCCAGAGTGACGCGAATATTTGATTAATTCACGGTGTATCATATTCTGGCTTATAAAAATAAATAAAACCAGGAGAATAAACACGTGTGCTTATTTAAATGCAATAATTTTACATTTATATGGCAGGGAAGGCCTTATTTATTTCTAAAGATGACTTGAAGGTAATGGAACTGTAACGGGGTGACGCAGAGCATGGGTTGACGCACACAAAAAGACTGAGAAGCACTGGTCTAAAGGTACAAATATACTATGCGAACGAACGAATGAATTCATATAGTGTGTACGGTCGAACGAAAGCGAATTCGACGCGGTTCGCTGGCAGGGTGGTACATCGAAGAAAGTTCGTGCGCAGTGTGGACGGTTAAGTAAACAACTCAGCAACTTCAGCAAAAAACTGATCAAAGCGTCGAACATCAAAAACCGCAAACATTCGCTCCAGGATCTTCGGATAATCCTTTCTATCAATTAATTTGCTCTAGTGTTGACTATTGATCAAATACACTGTCCGAATGACAAAAAACAGCCAAACATTCCTTCGCTGTCTTTCGTTCGCGTAGTATTTGTAGCTGAAATGTTTTTAGTGCAGTGTCCGAGGAAAGTATGTCAAGGCATTTCCAATAAGAAATCTAGCCGGAGACACTAGGTTTCGCTGAGAATGCCCGCGTGATGCGCCTCTGAAGCTCCCATCAAACGCCTCCAAGAAAAGGCCTCGTCGACGAGTAATTTTTACGTCTAACGCTTCGCGTATCCCACTCCTTTCCTTCCTCCCATGCTCTATTCCCCTTCACTCGCACCCTCTCTAAAACCCTCCTCCACCTCCTCTATTGTATGTACCTCATGGCACTCGCTGAAGCCTCGTAGTTTAGCCAAGTCCCTGGCTTCCTGCAAATTACGACCCGCGAAGCATTGGTGAAGATGTGGTCTGTTTTATTTATTACAGATAATTCTGTAATTTTAGGATCGATTGTTGCCTTAACACAGTGCCGTAACTAGGGTGGGGCAAGCGGGGCATCTGTCCCGGGGACAACTAGGAAAGGGGCGCAATAAATCCTATTAGAAACTAAATAAACTCCAGAAAATAATTTTTCAAGAGGGAGAGGGGCGCACATTTAAGTATACAAGGGGGCTACCGTAACAATTTCCTGGCCAAGTTTTTCCGCAAAAATTGCTGAAACTATTTTTTCAGTGTTAAAATCGCATATAATCCATTGAGTAAGTTTCGATGTAAACTCTAATCCGGCCCACTGAGGCACTCGTGACTTCTAATACGGATCGCCGAATGTATGAATGCAGAGGCCGCCATGTAAAAAGGTTTCACGCCCCTCTTCTTATGGGTTACTTGGATTAGCAGCGCTCATTATAGTGAGGTAGGGAAGAGGAATGTTTAATTAATGTGATAATCCCTAAACGCGTCTCGTTAGAATAGCTTCTACGTTTCATCCTAACGAATCTTACCTATTAAGCACCTAATAAGGCAGCGTAGGCGAATTATGCGTTATCTATATACATAAAGGTACGTTTCGAACATTTGAAAACTTCTTCCAACGGGACTAGCATTCAATTCGTCCTCTCCGTGCTAAAAAATGTCCTCCCCCATCCTCCTCTGCCCCTTCTTCTCAATCCCCTTCCTCTCTCCGCGTCTGTGAGCCTCCCAGTCTTCTCGGCTTGGCCCCCCTCCCGCTCCCCTATCGACTGCCTCATTGCAAAACGTTCCCATTAAAACTCGCAATAAATCTACTTCCAATACGAGTAAACGTGTTCAAAAACATTAGGCCGTCTTATGTTACGCGGGGTATAGCTAGTTAAAATAAAAATGAATCTGCTTACCGCATGCTTTTCTGTCCCGCACGCTCCCGCCTTTTCATGTGAATTTTTATTCGTGTCATGAAAGCTTTTGCAGTTATTGATATGGTGTTTTCCAAAAATAAATTTCAACTATTCTTAAAACTTCATTCTTTGCATGGCCTCCTCTAAATTAAATATGGAAAAAGTTTTCCTCAAGCTAACATTTTCATGTTTGTGACAAAATTTTAGGTTAACGTAACGTTTCTTAAATTTTTAAAGGAATTCGTGTGATATGTTTTTCAGTTACGTAAACGTTATTCAGAATTATTACAATGTCCAATTAAAAACATGGTCAGTTTTTGTCCAATATAAGTCGAGATATGATGATGTTAAAAAACCGATATAAGCGGATTAAAAAATTTTCAAGCTTTTTAAAACGAAAATATTTCTCCGATTTGCAGAGAAACAAAATCGTATTCAGCATATTTACCATGAGAAAACGTCATAATTTCAATTAAACTTAACTACTGTAACAGTTGATAACGGCGCTAATATAGAACAATCGCCATAATTTAGGAGAAATTACTGCAAAAAGCACTATGGAGACAGAACTGTCGCAATACGAAGTCCCCTGTAGATAAGCGTATTATTAAAAATAAAAGATTTTACTCAAGTTTATAATTGTAGATACTAATTGTACATATTCGAATACAAGAAAATTTAAAATTTGGGTTAATGTTAGTTATTTTTTGGTAGTAGTTAATTCATTCCCTTCCGGTTACAAAATTCTTTATGCACATGAATGAACAAGTAATAGGTATAAAAATAAATTTTTATAACTTTTATATTTTAACATTTATTATACTCGTTACTTCAAATTTGGTGAAATTACCTGCATAAGTTACCTTTTACTGGTGGAGGCGGTGTTATTATCAATTAATCTGGATATCAAGGCTGAAGACATTTCTTGTCGTATACAAATCAACGAAGCGCAACACGAGTAATATCAAAGGTAAGTAATCGGTACTATTACACAATCATTATGGGTGTAAACATACTTTGATTGCTTTCAATACAATAGAGATGGAGGGAGGGGACAAAGGGCGGGAGGGTGAGAGAGGGAAATGACTTTCAATACAATTAATGTTTCTGATGCCAATTTGATATCCATAAATAGCTTGAACGATCGAATCTTTACTCCCGCTGATATTTCAATAAGGATTACACTAGTAAGGTTTTAAAGGAGAAATATAAGACTGATTCTCATTAAAAGTTTACCCATATGAAAGCTTTAAGCCTGTAACCTAGGTAGCTGATTGTTGGACCCAGAAAAATTACCACTTTTTTTCCGATAAAAACTAAATTTACATTCTACTCAGATTGAAATTCTGTCTTCAAAAATAAGAACCTACAACTTATATCCTATCCGTTATTTTAAGTCTCCAATTCGTATCTTCACGGGTAATAATTTTAAAGTGCAAATATAAAAACCTCCACACCAGTTTACGTTTTCTTATGGGCCAAAAATGGGGCCAAAATAGCCCCTCAAATTGGGAAATTCGAAAGTTTCGGGTTTTTTCCTTCGGCTGTGACAAAAAACCTATAATCCTACCAAATCTCAAGTTTCTAGCACACACACACACATATCGAGTGAGGTTAATATAAAAGTTATTAATTATTAATAAAAAGAAACATTTCCGTAATAAAAATATTATCACTTCAGTTTCTACAGAAAACCGTTATCAGCGACAACTATAAAATAGCCACGTCAGAGAGCTTCCAAGTTCAGAGTGAATTGATTTTCATTCATTTTCTCGATTAAGACTACTGCTACGATATAATGCGCCCTGCAAGAAATATGGTAATTTATTCGGTATGGCTGGCAATCGTGTACGCTTACGCGAAGTCAAATCTGCGCGAATTATTGCCCATTCGCTCCATGAGGATTAACGAGTTACTGAAACTTAGCACTAAAGATTACTGAAATATAGATACTTACTATCGAGAATTCTCGAAGTTTTCGGGGGTGACGCCCACACCTCTGACACCGCCGTTTCACTACCGAACCCCTTGGCTTCCATGCTACGAATGTAACGAAAAATACTACTTGAAAAAGTTCCTCGGACCTCCCCCTCCTTCAAACCAAACCAGCCAATCCCATGCCTCTCCTATAGTGTTGGGTTCCTCTCTCCGCTTCTACAACGCTGCGCATGCGCAGACTCCCTTTCTGAAATACTCTTCTTGCAAATTCTTTACTTCTTGGAGATCAAACTAATTTCCTTAAAATATTACTCTTCGTCACTCTCCAGTTTTATTTTCCATAAATATATCTGGTTTAATTTAAATGAGATCACAGTATTTATTATTTTGTTCCTGGTATTGTTTTCTGATAAAATTATCAATTGCAACACAAGATTGCCTGAATTTCAAAGAATATTTAAATTTAAAATAAGTAACTTTTCGGCTGTCGATGGGCAGAGGGGGGAGAGAAAAGAGGAGAGGGGGAGAGGGAGGGTGAGAGAGAAAAGAGGAGAGGGGAGAGGGAGGGTGGGAGAGAGAGGTAGAGGGCGGACCGTCATATTGACGGGCTTTTTATACCATATAGTATTACTAATAATGCAATCATTTCTCGACTTATGACGCCCTTAACCTGTTGTAGGGTAACATGTATATTATGTAGACCGATTATTATCTTACATACGGTTTTTTCATGAAAGTTAATTCTTTCTGGAAATCTGGCTCAGTAGCACACGAAGTAATCTATAAATAAAGGAATTCTGTGCTACAATTTTTTGCTATGGCAATGTTGTGAGACAATTGGAATAAATCTATTTGTATGTGTGGGTTTCAGAATACAATCAATGCAAACGATAATGTAATAATTTAATAACCGCAGTTCGCAATAAGATTATCCGAACAGAAGTCGGTTTGTTAAAAAAAATTAACCTGACTACAGGGCTGAATGTGTACGAGGGAGAAGACACGGAAGAGATTCCGGCGAAAGAAGTGATGCAGGGGATTAAACGACGCTGTAAGTCGTAAGAGATGGCGAGATGATGTTTTAGTAGATTGGGTCTAAAGGGGAAGAAATTTCTACTTGATAAAGTTTTGGCCTTCGTAGCGTGTTTAATTATATCATGCCTCCAGTTATTTTGCAATTATCGTAGTTTATTCTTCGATCACGATATTTCATTAGTTACACTATCGCAGCATAACACGGTAGTTCTTCCAGAAGAAGGTAAGATCTTTTCGCGAGTGTAGTTTCTTCCACTTCTATAAAGAATGCCTTGGTGAGATCGTGCATCGTATGGTGCTGCTTTTCCCTCCGAGACGATAAAATCGAAAAATTTAAATTTTGAAGCTTTCGAGACGATACGAAGTGTAGTACCTTCATTAATGTTGCATAAAATGAACGGAGTGGCATTAATTGAAGTAGTTTATTCGGTTCTCTTATTGCTATCCCCGTTTTATACTCTTATGAAGCTTGACCGTGGCGCAGCGAATAGCCAATCAGGGCGTTTTCCCCTTCCACCACCATTTGAAATTTTCGAGAGGCGCGGGAAAGCAGTACGCTCTTGCCCGATATACGCTCTTGAAAAAAGGTGGTATATCTGGCAACACAGTCGAGCTCGAAGCGATGTGAACAGCACGACGGCGAGAGACCGACCGACTTTCTCCCCTCCCCACTATCCCGCCAACCCACACCTCTTCACTAATCCTGGCTATTAGTTCCCCTCTCCAGAAAATTATTCCCTCCATAACGCGCTCCACCGCGAAATATCCCACCCCACCGCCGATAAAAAATGTGTACTTCCCCCCTCCACGACCTCCTTCGCTGTTCCCGCCTTTCCATCTCACTCCACCTGTCCTTCCTCGTACCTTCCGCCCCCCCCAAAAGTCGCTCCCGCCAAAACTACGCTCAGGGAAACAGTATCCTCCGTATCCTCTCCATTTACACTCACACCCATCTTTTAATCAAATCGGTCTCGAAGAGTATCACTTGTCTCGAGACATTGAGAGAAATCCTACTCTATTGAGCAAGAACTCTTGCAGAAATGTAATTTAAGGAGATACGGTGTTCGCCATGGAAGTCCGTGGACTGATGCAGCTCGCTTACGCTGCCCGTTTACCCAAACCCCTTTCCATACTCCCATTCCTCTCCCTCCCCATGGCACCTTTCCTCTCGTAATCTGTTCTATATCATTAAAAATCTCCTCCCCCAACTAAAACATGGCTATCCAACCAATCTACTGTTCATTTATAAATTTACCGAGGGTCGACCAAGCGGAGTGAGACTTGATAAGAGAATTACTTTAGAGCATGGGAGAGGAGGAGATGGCTCCGGGGATCCCAGAAAATTTCTCCCTAACATTAACAGACATCGAAACCAGCATCATAGCACGAAATGTCATGCTTAAAACGCCAATACAATTAAACCGCAAACAACTTTTCATTCGAATTAAACCATCTCGAAAAAGGTTTTATAAGAGTTTTCATTTTGTACAAGAGAATATTTTTGTTCAAATATAACTGATTAAAATTTTACCACCACGATAATTCAATTCCTCTCATATTTATTCCCGTTCAAAAGTCATTATTGTGAAAAAGCGAAGAAAACAAAAATACATGCGAAATTAACAGAAATACTGGCGGAGGTGACGTGTTAATCCCGCGCGACTACTCACAAGAATTTGTCTGAGGATAACATCTGATTCTCGAAGTTGTTCTTAAGTTTGTTAAATCTTCCTTCCGTCGCGATACGTTGCAGGCTTGTGGCATCTCCTTCTGAAGACGCTCCCACGCTCTTACTCGCATGTGTTCTATCTCCTAGTGATCGACCCGAAATGCGACCGCGTGGAATTTCGTAGAAAGAAACGGAATACGACTTCGACGCAGGTGGTCGCTCCGGTCATTTCAGTCGACTTGATTTTCTTTCTGAACTTCGCCACGGCGAGGAAAACCGACGACGGGGTAATATAGTTCTCAGACTTTGAACAGGAAGGCGAAAAAGGTAAGGTGACTATGGCTCGTCAAATAAAAATATCCTCCCCCGGACAATTTAATCGGACGAACATAACTTGGAAACCTTTTATTATTTTACCTAAGGAATCACCGACTCATTGCGTGATATGCGATAGATACGGGACATAAAATCTTGCTTCTTACTTATATAAATTAAACAGACTCCTTAACAATAGACGATTCGATGTACGTTTTCATAGAATATGAATATATCCTTCCTTCAGATACCTTTTAGAATAAAATTCTATAACAGCACTCTATTTAATTTACATTCACTTCAATAAAATTGGCCAGCCTTACAACAAAATATCTCCGAGTATGTAGATGAATTTTACTTATGAAACAACTTCTTCAACTTCGCCCTATAATATATATATCTCATACTTTCACCTCGATAAAAGAGGTAATCCCACAACAATGTACTACGTAAGAGGTAAACAAATTTTTAAAAGCATGAGGAGCAATTAATTACCTGAATAAAGTAAATTGTGGACCGATACTATTCGCGTTTGAATTGTGTTTGGGGAAATAAAATTCATTATTTTACCGGCCCTTTGGTTCACGTCCCTTGTTCACATAAATATCCTAAAAAAATTAAAAAAGCAATTTAAATGTTTTCTGTATTTACTACCTTTACCGTTTTTCCTATAAAATAACAAACGATACTTTAAACGCACGCACGCAGCTTAACGCATATGCATAATAGAATTTCAAACAAATCAGACTAACCTCTTCAGTCCAAGTAGTTCCATTGATTAGATTTAGATCTATTGTATGCTCTTCCGGTAACCAACATTAAAACCTTTTTGTCTTCTCGAAGAACAGAAAAATAAAAATTGACGTGAAATATTGAGTAAAAAAATAATATTTGAATCTTACGAGCGAAAGCATATATTTATACTATAAAGATACTATATTTAACTTGACGCTGAATGTACAGAATATTCGTACAAGACGTAGCTCTCGCTATCCGTATTACTTCAACGACAAGCCAAGTAAAAGTACGAAGTGGTGCCCTTTTCGAGGAATTGGAATGAGTAAAGGGGAGAGATGCGAAACAGCCCTCCAACGCGTTTGCTTGCGAATTTTCGTGTGTAAGAAACTGCAGGCGGGGGTTATAGCAAGAGGGAAAAGGAGTCACAAGGATGGCGCGTAGGTATATTACGATGCCATAAAATGCGCTATCTTTTCACCACGTGCGGCTCGTGTCGCTCCATCGGAAATTATGAAGCACAGAGGAGGAGATCAAAAGGAGTGGGTAAAATTGGAAAAAGCAAAAGCGAAAACTGTAAATGGGAGGGCCAAACGCCACCCCCTGGTATCGGTATCTGGCTTAGGTTGCGACCGTAGAGAACGCCCCAATTCCGGGAAGTTCTGAGCAGTCACTCGCGCCTCGTCGCTGAGTAACTGCTTACAATGACTAACGCTTCTCGTATCCCACTCTACTTCTTTCCTTCCTCCCATGCTCTATTCCCCTTCACTCACACCCTCTGGAAAACCCTTCTCCTCTCTTGTACCTGGCGCTCGCTGAAGCTCCGTAGTTTAGCGAAGCCGCTGACTTCCTGCAACTTTTGGCCAGCGAAGCATTGGTGAAGATGTTGTCCGGTTTATTTATTTCAGATAATTTTGTAATTTTAGGATCGATTATTGCCTTAACACAGTGCCGTAACTACGGTGGGACAAGCGGGACATCTGCCCCGGGGCCAACTAGGCAAGGGGAGCAATAAATCCTATTAGAAACTAAATAAACTCCAGAAAATAATTTTTCAAGGGAAAGAGGGGCGCACATTTAAGTAGTTTTCCCCGGGCGCTAAAATATCTATTTAAGGGGTTGCTTTAAAGCATTGCCTGACTAAGCTTTTACGCAAAAATTGTCGAAACTATATTTTCAGTTTTCAAATCGCATATAATCCCTTGAGTAAGTTTCGATGTAAACTCTAATCCGGCCCACCGCGGCACTCGTGACTTCTAATTTCTAATACGGCTCGCCAAAGCACTCCACCAAATATACATGTCGGTTAATATACGTATTTTTAATGTCATGTAAATGACTTGTCCATTCGAATTATTCATTGTAAAATGTCTGTCCCATATCACTTTAAAACAAGAAATAACACGTAGACATCGACTTTTCGACGTGCAGAATTTTGTTCTTTTTGAGATTAGAATTTAAAAAAAATTAACCTACGATCTACGGATCTGAACCATTTTGAACAAAAAATTATAGTTTTCAAATAGGTATGTTCATCTTTTTCCGCCGACAGCTCGAAACACCTCATCATAAACATTTAATTAACATATTTTGGATAAATCTTGTAATTATTTTTTTCCGATTAAAAAAAAGATTTTTACGATAATTTCACACGAACTGGATTTTAGTCTTTCAGATAAATAAACTTAAACCTTTCAGCTTAGAACGGTTTATGTCCAGAGTCCGTAACTCATATTTTACCTATTTAGAAATGCTGTTTTATAAAAACCTGGTATCTATGCTTTCCTCATGGAGAACAGAAATAAAACAATACGTATTTGAAAATAACATCCCAACATTTAAAAGTTTTGGAATTTCGTTGGTTGTACACAGTTGCCTAATTCTCATGGAGTCCGAAAGTTTTAATTTATTCGTCGATTATTAATTAATTAATGAAATTATACCTGGTGCTCGATTTCATGGCCCCCGATGACGCACAATATAAAACAAATATCGTCAAGTAATCAGACCTGGATTATCCAATGGGCATGGTGGGCACAGTGCCCAGGGCCTACGAAAAAGTTTTTGCCCGCAAAAGATCATAGATGAGCCAAGTTAGGAAAGTGTACAACGTATCACAAATGGGCGTTTTCCGTGGAATGGAGTATTAGAAAGAAATTATATCTGTACGTAAGGGAAATTGCGTTTTAAGTTCTTATATTCTTCAAAAATAATCCATTTTCTTCCTATTTAATAATACTACATGCACGCGTAAGGAAATTAAACGTTTGTTTGTGAGATTGTTTATGATAGCAACAATGAAGAAGTAACCATGCAATATATTTTCTAAGTTCAACTAGATTTAACACAAGAACGTCTGAACAAGGCGTACCCCCTAGAATGGCGGACGGGACAAAAATGTCCTATACGACAAAGTCGTACAGTCGCAGTACAAGGTTCAATTTTTATGAACGTTGTAGTCTCTATATTACTAATTGCATACTTTAGCATGCTGTAGCATGTAGCGTTGCACCGTACTCAACTGAAACGCTCCAATAAATTAGCTCGCAAACAGTGCTGCAGGAACACGTTCTAACCTGCATCACACTGCGCGAGCAAGTGGAAGGTGGGAGGGGGGAAGGGTGGGGCTAGAAGTTGGACTGGCGAAAGATGATAGGGGAGGAGGGGAAGGGCATGCCATAGCCTACAACAATCTTACAAAGCCGCCTGGATAAGAATAATATCACAGAGAATGTGAAACAAAGTAGTAACTCATTTTGGGACAAAATTGCCCCATCCACCGTTCTAGGGTAAAATGGTTTTATAGTCCTTAATACAAAAGTGTAGAGTGGAAAGCAACCCTCAAATGATTAAAACTCACGAAATCTCGACTAAATTAAACCGGAATCACAGAAACTGTAGGGGGCGTAACATCAGAATGGGACAAAATTGTCCCGTGCGACGTTCTAGTGTTAAGACATTCTCATTTGATTTTCTAGATAACAGCTACTCCTACAATAAAAATTTATAGGAAAGAAAATACTCTGCTTTACAAGTTCCACAACTTTTACTTGAAAAATATTTTGATATGAACATTACGAGATAAGACGAAAATTTAATTTTTGTCACCAGTAAAGTGGTACCCCTGATTGGCGTACGTGATTCATTTTTGCGATTTTCTTCTTATATTTGATTGTAAATCCTTAATATCAAATTTCATGAAAACCCGTTCGGTAGTAGCCAAGAACGAACATGCGGACGGACGGACGGACAGACCGACGATAATAGGCGCTCACGCTGGAAGCGAAACGCGCCTAAAATTGAGAAAAGAAAACTACTATATCAAACTTAATAATTTGATTTATTTGAATTACTTTATAAAGCTCTCTAGGGACCTATGCATTGTACACAATGCAAATACATCTCTGGGGCCTACGATTATGAGAATGTCCAGGGCCTACAATTACTTTAATCCGGCCCCGCAGATAATGCACATTCAACTCCATCTAGCTAATTTTAAGTACAGCTTATAAGTCACATGCATATGCGAAGAAAACTCCATCCGTACATATTGAGTTTACGCCACAAAATTTACAATAATTTCGAAGGTAACTAACCCCAGAAAACTACCTATTCGGGCTAAATTCTTTCACGCGTCCTTCATCAACACTTAAATACGTATACCTACATCGCTAGCCACCATTTCTCATCGCCGATACGTAATACCCGTACCTAGTTCCATTTTATAAAAGATCCTGCTACGTGATTGCCAATCGTGGATTTTGCGAAGTCATATCTGCGTTGGAAGATCGCCTTAGAAATTTGGAAAACAAACCGAAGACCGTTGATACAGAATGGGGGGAAGTGAAAGCCAGCATCAAAGATACCTTGAATAAAGAGATTGGGAAAAAAGAGAAAATCAGAAAACCATGGATCACTAAGAAAATGCTGGAGAAAATGGATGAGAGAAGAAAATGGAAAAATGTTGAGTGAAGAAGGTAGAGCCAATTATAGACGCATAAACAATGAGTTGAGAAGGGTAACAGATAAAGCTAGGGAAATTTGGATAAAAGAAAAATGTGAGCAAATACAACAGATGGAGAAGTTAGGATGGTATGATATGATGTACGCTAGTGCACTGGAGTTAGAAGATGAGAAGCCTAATGGGATTCGTGGTAAAGGAATTATTAATACAGATGGAAAAATAGTCGCAGAACCAAAGGATGTAGTACAGGTATGGGAAGAATACATTAAGGAACTATACAGAAAGCAGGCAGGATGGGTACAAATGGAACTGGAAGAAGAGAATTGCATTGAAGAAGACAACTCGGGACCAAGTATTACGGAAACGAATTAGAAAAGGCTATACTGGAAGTAAAGAAAGAAAAAGACTGAACTAAAGAAACTTACCGTGGATAACTCTCGAAGTAGCCGGGGATGACGCCCACTACGACGACACCGATATGGAGATTTCAACGCTCGATAAACTTCGCGACTTCGATTTCAGATTTAATCACCCGATACCCTTCGCGACTTCAGTAACGAAAAATACGCTTTGGAACAGTATTGGAACCATCACTTGAACGTCCACCTCTCTCACTTTCAAACAAAGCTAAGGGGAGTCAGCCAATCGCATGGCTCTCCCAATTGCTAGGTCAGGAGTTCCTGACTCCCTCTAACCGAGTCTTACTTGTCATTCGCAGAATACCTTTTTGAAAAACTTCCTCTCGCAAACGCAATCTCTCGCGGAATTATTTCGTTACCAGTCCTACAATATTTATGAAACTATATTGATTTTATTTTGCGGTTTTTAGTTTACATAAGTGCTAATTATAACGGAGGCTCCGATTGAAAGTGATGCTCAAATCGTGATTCTGCAATAAATTTAATCTAGAATCACTCCCAATTAATTTAATAAAAACCGTCCAGAAGTTATGGAGATGAATATCGCGACACGCGAGACGCCTTATGCCCTTCCGTTACTACCGCTTTGGTGACAAGTAACCTAACAATTGCTTTGAAACTTGTATAGCTAAATGTACCCTCCAAGCACTCAGCGGTCGCATTACTTATGCGAGAATAGCCTGCCGCACACATTGTGCAAGCGTTTTCGCATATTGAATAAACTGAACTTATAACTAACAGTGTAAGTAAACGTATGTTTTCACTTTTGTAGCCACTGCAGCCTCGATGCACGTAACGATAATTATCAAATTTTGATGACAACAATCGGAATTACAATGTTTCGTAGAATTAATGGAATTCAAAGTGCTTATTAGTAACTAAAACAAAAATAATATCGAAAACGTATCGAAATTTTAATCACTGTATGAAAAAAAAACAATCATGAAAACGAGCCCATGGACTTCTCGTTTTAAATGGTTTCATTTGTTCGTTTTTCAGCTTCATTGTGCATTTTTGACTAGAATTTTTTAATATAATAATAGCCGTCCTCGGTTGGTTGGTTGGTCACGCTATGCAAACAATAATAACCCCAGAAATAATACTGATAGAAACTCGAAATTTGGTAGGGATGCTTGATTAACACTTATTCAGAGAATGACAAATTTAAATCGCGAAAAAATTCCTCGGTTCGTCTCCAAGAGAGGCATTTCCATTTCCCATTACATAACATGTAAAACGCGATTTTTCGACGTGCAGGCTTTTATTCATTTGGAAATTAAAATTAGAAGAAATTAACAGACGACCTTCGGATTTGAACCATTTTGAAGAAAAGTTATAGTTTCTTATTCTGTTCGTCTTTTTTCGCTCACAGTTCGAAATATTCCATGTTAAACGTTTAATTTGCATATTTTGTGGAAATCTCGCCATTTTAATGTGATATTGCTATTTCGACCATTATCATTGTTACACCTCAAATTACTGTTATTGTATACATCCTTCTGGGAATAACCGTGCCTTGAGTGCTTCAATACGAGAGAGAGAGAGGAAGGAAGGGGAGAGATTGGCGTGTTTTGTGGAAAAATATTAACGTAAATATAAAAAAATTGAAGTATCAACAGTGTCATTTTAGAAAAATTGGAAATAAAAAGCATTCTTAAATTACCTAAATTCTTTGTAAACCATACGTGCATACGAATTTATATTGTTATTCCTCGAATTAATTTCGTAACAATGGCTGAAGTTTGGAAACGAATATAATTTAAAATTAAAAGGTCATTTAAAACTGTTAACAGGCAATTTTCGAAGAAAAAAAAGTGGTTCTTTTAATGAATTGATTTGTTTTTATAAAAGGAATTTTGGTGCTTAACACCGAGTAAGTTCTAAGGCTTATAATCCATTTAAATCTAATAACAGTAGCTATTATAGTATAAAGAAAGAACTTTATTTATTCACTTTACAGAATGAATAAATTTTAGGCTAGCATTGCCTATCATAAAAGGAGTTACTTTGGAATTTACAGTATGTGAAGTGGAAGTTGTACTGAATTGACTCAAGTATATTTCAAAACAAAAATCAATTTAAAACTATTGAAAGTTGTTGTTTCGGAAACTGAGAAGTCCAGAGTGATGAGCCGACGCTAAACGATATTAAGGTACATTTTATTCCGAAATCTATTTAAAGTATTATCAGAGGCAATTGAAGATTGAACAAATTTTTTTTACCGGAATTCTGCTTCTTTCATGAAATTGAAATGCTAATGCATTAATCCATTAAAATCTGTTAAGAGTGGCTATTTTAGTTGGAAGAAATACATGTACATGGTAATTTTATTCACTTTTCAGAATGAATGAATTCTAGGTTAACATTGAATATTATAAAAGGATTTTCTTTAGAATAAGAAGTTTATGTGGTTATTTTAACTGAATTGAATCAAGTTCTCTTCTAAGTTTGAAATCCATTTAAAACTGGTGAAAGTGGTTGTTTCGGAAAATGAGAAGGCAAGAGTGCTGAGCAGACGATAAACGATATTGAGGTACATTATATTGCAAAAACTATTTAAAGTATTATCAGAGGCAATTGAAGATTGAACCAATTTTTTGGAACCGGAATTCTGCTCATTTAATGAAATTGAAATCCTAATGCTATAATCAATTTAAAACTAATAACAATGGCTATTTTAGTAGAAAGAAGGACTATTTTATTCACAAGGAATTTCTGTGAGATTTTAGTTAATTAATTAAAACAGACTTATAATATAGAAATATTCGATGGTTAAAACAGTGCAAATTTTATTCTGGCGATTTTTACATGTTACATTGACGAAAATTTAGATTCATTAAACCCGTTGAAATTCAACGGGCACTTATGCTAGTTCCTAAATAATAGCCGGTAAGTTCGTTCGGTAATACGCCGGTTTTGCTAACATCTTATTTACAATTTTGCAAGTGTCCGTCCGTCCGTCGAAAGCCGTTTGCCGTAGAGATATGTGGTAAACAGGATTTGTTTCTACAAGCTAGCAGGTCCGTCGAAAGCTAATTTCAGTTTCACAAAGCCCCGGGTTCGAATAGACGGAGAGAGAGAGAGGGAGAGAGAGAGAGGGAGAGAGAGAGGGAGAGAGAGAGGGAGAGAGAGGGAGAGAGAGGGAGAGAGAGAGAGAGGGAGAGAGAGAGGGAGAGAGAGAGAGAGAGAGAGAGAGAGGGAGAGAGAGAGAGAGAGGGAGAGAGGGAGAGAGGGATGGAGAGGGAGAGAGGGATGGAGAGAGAGAGAGGGTAGTGGAGTGATAGAGAGCAGGGGAGTGATAGAGAGCAGGGGAGTGATAGAGGGTAGAGGAAGAGACAGACAAACGACTTTATTAGGTCGAAATTGAGATTACATAGTCCCTTCTTATATTTAACTCTGCATCAACAATTGCGACAGAATAAAATAGTAATAACAATTTCACAGAAAAGAACCAGAAAATAAAATAAATAGATAAACATACAAGCAAAAAACAAACTTACAAATTCGGAAAATTTCTATAAAAAGACAGAAATTGCGGTAAAATTTAGGAAAGACCTGACTTGTCTATCCTAGACCATGCAGGAAAACACCCACGAAGGGAAGAGGGGGGGAGAGGATAAAGAGGGTAGAAGAGAGGGGAAAGGGGGGAGAGGGGAGAAAGGGGGTAGAGGAGAGAAAGAGAGGGTAGAGGAGAGAAAGAGAGGGTAGAGGAGAAAGAGGGTAGAGAGTGAGGGTAGAGGAGAAAGAGGGTAGAGAGTGAGGGTAGTGAAGAGGGAGAGAGGATAGAAGAGAGGGTAGAGTGGGGAAGAGTTGATGGAGAAAGTGGAGGGGGGAAAGTACAGTGGAATCAGTTATCATGCTCCTTAGAAATCTAATCCATTGATATGACTACGTAATGGTACTAGACACTGTTGCTCGAATACTAAAACATAATCGAAGCAAAAGTGATCGGTGCAGCAAAAGTTTTTTGTTTAACCAACCGTTTTACATGATCTGTAATATATTACACATATCTCATAGGTAAATCTTCTGCTGCGCATCAAGGATCGGACATTCTTGTAGAAAAGTGTCCAATTACGATGGGCGTTATGTAAATACAGTCAATAAACTTTAACTTTAATTACCAATCACAACTTCAGTAACTTATCTTAATATTTCTTTAATCATTAATGTCCGGACTAAATTTAAAGCAGAATACACTAATTCACAAGCTAAATTACTTCGTTTTGAAAGTGAATAGGATCATTTTCAAACATTTACTTAAGCTGATTTTTTCACACTGAATTAACTAATTCCCTACATAGGTATAGCCTAATAATTTAACAACGATAACTAATATATAAATGCTCAATATTAGAAGTTGATATCTATTAAATATTTTACAGATTTTGCTCGATATTTTCTTTTGATCCTTATAATTTCGACATTCCATTTACCAAATCAACACTAAAAATGCGATTTTAAAACATTTTAGCGCTTAAAACTCATTTCTTTTAAATTATAGAAGCCGTGTCAACGTGAAACATTTGATCATTTTCTAATTTTCTCCCGTTATTTTATTGTTTTTAATAAAAAGGACATCTGTTAGTTATGTTTTAGTTTTCTTTCGAACACGATGAAAAATTGTAACACATACGAAATGAACTGGTTCTCTGTTTCGCGGGGACATTCTGTTATACACTTCCTTAACAGTTGTATATTGTGAAAGTCTTCTCACGAAAGTAAATTTGAAAGTTAATTCTTTACAAAATAATCATTTTTATTTTAAATGTATTGGTTCAATGAAATCAAGATGGCCACGTTAACTTAATAGATGTAATATGAATATTATCAGGACGCTATTCCCTCAATATAATGGAACTGCCGTGAGGAATACTTCTTACGCCCAACAGTCCAGTGCCGATTAGTGACGTCGCATCGTACAGTCCCTTTTCACAGGTACACCAGAAAACTAATTATTCGGTCGAAATTGTTTGAAAATGACTCTATGAGCACTTCTTAACGGATCGATAAACAAGTTCTAACCGCTGAGAAGTAATAACCGCGCCTATTTTCATTCAATGGAATATTCTGCTACCTGTATGTACTGCCAAACGGGTACGCTTATGCGAAGTCAAATCTACGCGAATTATTTTCCATTCACTCGATGAGGATTGACGAGTTACTGAAAACTAGCGCTAAAGATTACTGGAATATAGACACTTACCATCGAGAATTCTCGAAGTTTTTCGGGATGACCGGGATGACGTCCACACACCTCTGACTCCGACATTTCACTACCGAACCCTTCCGCTTCTATGCTGCAAATGTAACGAAAAATACGTTTGGAAAAAGTACCCAAGTACCCCTCGGACGCCTCGCCTCGGACCTTCCCCTCTTTCAAACACAGGTAAGGTAAACCAGCCAATCGTATGCGCCTCCTAGTTCGGTGTGGGGGGGGTTCCGACTCCATCCAACTCAACCAAGTCGCGCATGCGCAGGCTGCCTTTCTGAGATATTCGTCTCGCGAATTCTATACTACTCGGAGATCAAATTGTAATTTCCATAAATTTTGCTTTTTGTCACTCTTCAGTTTTATTTTCCATAAATATATCTGGATTTATTTAAATGAGATCATAATAATAATTATTTTGTTCCTGATATTGTTTTCTGATAAAATTATCAATTCCAACACTAGATTACCTAAATTTCAAAGAATATTTAAATTTAAAATAAGTAACTTCTTGGGTGTCGATGGAGAGAGGGGGGAAAGAGACGGTCAGAAAGAGGGGGTGAGAGGGAGGATGGGGAGATAAAAGGGGAGAAAGGAGGAGAGGGAGGGCGAGAGAGAGGGGGGAGAGGGAGTGAGAGAGAGAGGGGAGAGGAGAGAGAGGAAAGGAGAGAAAGGGGATGGAAGATAGGGGAAAGGAAGAAGGGGAAGGGAAGAAAGGGGAGGGCAGAAAGGACGGGAAGGAGGGGAGGGGAGGAAGATGGAGGGGGAAGGCTATTTTTTAAGTTGAATTAAAGACCGACCGTCATTTTGACTGGCCTTTTATACTAGTATTACTAATGTAATCAACCCTCGACTTATGACGCCCTTAACCTGCTGTATAGTAACGTGTATTATGTAGACATTATTATTTTACGTGCGATTTTTTCATGAAAGATAATCCTTTACTGTTACTTTTTTTTTTTAATATCCTTCATTTTAGCTGTGTAATAGAACATTTTAATTGATAAACATAAAATCTAATTTGTACCTGTTCGATCCTCAATATTTTCAACGGAATATTACAATAAATGTTTTAGGTCAATTTTTTGCAACATAGTGGCTCTGTCTTGGGAGGCAAATGCCCGGTTCCCTCCGCCTGGGTACACCACTGTAGAAAGTTACTGTTCTTTCGTAAGTGAATTTAATTTATGTATAGGTACTGTGAATTACGATCATTCAGGACGTTTCGAAAATACTAAAAATATCATCTACATACCTCTGTCAGGAAAACATTGGAAACTGATTTTGCATTTATGTTCAAAGAAAATAAATTGCCAAAAAAGGTGTAATTATCAGTGAATTGGGCGTCACATGGGTTTCTATTGGTTTCGACTTTGTTACAAAATAAACATTACTTATTGTGATTCATTCGTAGCATTTCCGGTAGCCTTATCATTAATGCAACCCTTCGGAACACGAAATGTGTAGATAAACATATTAAAATAAAAAATAGAATTTCAAAAAAATTGTTTAGAACTTGAGACAAGTCCAATGTTCGTAATATAAAAACAGAAAATGTTTTATGTGGATAAAATTGGTTCAGTATTTAGAAACATCCAACACCAATTACCAAGCACTCTAATGTATGCTATTACGAGGCGTGAAAGTAAAAGAAACGCAGAAAAAGCAATTTACACAAATGGGAATAATAATTCAGGACAGTGGTGTCCAATCATAATAAAATAATTTCCTTAAGTATTTCTTAAACTATTTCGACTGGGTGTGGCCCTCGAAGGCGGGATTGAGCTATGTTGAGTGCAGCAATGGGTTATGTGGCCCTCGAGCCGAAAAGTTTCGCCACCGCTGATTTAGGATATTCTCATCTGCGGCACTCTTTCAATCACTTTTATCTTACAACAAAGTGATTTAAGTTTAAAATGACTTTAGTGTCGTTATTTAGACAACAAATAATAATGCTCACTCCTGCTCCTCCCTTTCTCTCTCCTCCTCAGGGTTAAGTGGAAGAGTGGACCATATGGTCTATATTTCGCCCTGATAATAAAGTCGTTTGTCTATCTACCCCATGGGTGTCCACATATAGAAGCTCACGTAGCCTTATAGTGGCCAGATAATATCTTGTGTGGCCGCACTAGAAGGGGGGGGGGGGTCTGTAGGCTTGGTTTGCTAAAACAATTATTAATTTTTCTGTTATTTTTTATATTGCATATTTAAAGAAAAGTTTTTTCAATGTGTTTTTAATTCATTTAATTCAAATTACAAATTTTTATTTTCTTTTTTATAATACATATTTCTTTAATAGAGTTTATTTTTTACTAAGTATTTTAAATTTATTTATTCAAAAGATCATCAATTTGTAAATCCTGTAATTTTGTGGACGATAATCTGAGCTGATGGGCCAGATTTTCATCGGTCAAATTATACCGGCAGAGCCGTAGTGAGGGCGGGGCAACCGAGGCACGTGCCCAGGGCGCAACTTCGTAAGGGGGCGCCAATTAGAAGTATTATTATACACTCGATAAAATGTGGTTACAGTTTTGTTTTTTCTATCTCTTCGAACCTGAGGTTCAGCTTATCAAGTCATAGGTGAACGTGTGCAAACTTATTTGGTGGTTTTTAGGCTGCCTCTACTCTTTACGCTCTGAATGTAATTTCTTTTATTTATCCTCATCCCCAAAAATGTGTGCGCCCTATCGCATTGCATTAGCCGAGCAGGATTTTTGCCCAAGTTGTTGATTAAAAAAGTAATTATTTAAGAGGTCTTTACTGATTTTATTGCTGTCAAATCGAAAAAGAGAGAAGAAATCACATCAGAAGTAATCCAAAAGTTGGAACAGGATGGACTAGAATTACCAAATATGAGAGCTCAATCTTATGAAAATGCTCCTAATATGACCGGTAAATTAAACGGTTGCAAACATAACCCTCTTGCACGTTTCATACCACGTACAGAGCATTCTCTTAATTAAGCTTGTTATCATTCCACTGAAAAAACTAACCGTCAAATTAGGGAATTTTTTGCAAAGGTATAGAAACTGTTCCTTTATTTCCCTGGTTCCACATCGAGATGGGTTCTACTAATAGAGGACTTAAAGGTGACGTTGTAAAAACATGGCACAACACGATGGTCATCAAGAGAAAATTCTGTGAATTCATTGGGGTTACAATTGAAGGAAGTTTATATGGTGGTAATAAAATTAAAGAATGAACATAAATGCAGAGATGCTGAAAGTTCTTGTTATTTTAAGACGATTGTCTCCAGAAGATCAACCACCTAACTAGATCTCTTCAGGATGGCGATGTAACTGCGTATACAGCCATTGACATAATCTGCGATTTGGTATCAGGCATAAAAAGTTAAACGACAAGACTGGAAGAGTACATGGAAGTGGAAAAGGAATACCTGATGTGATCTCGAAAATAAGAAAAAGGAAATTTCATGAAACGATGGAAACTGAAGCACCCTTAATACCTGAAACAACGGAGCATTTTAAATAGTGCTTCATATGATATGACCGAAGATAAAATGATAAATTCTTGTAAAAATGCTGCTAGTAGGTAATATAAACAATGTGGATGAACGCGAGTTAATCGAAGCAGTTTTCAGTTTGAAAAACCACCTGCCTTCGAAAAAGGTGTAAAAATTACGCAGAAAGAAATATTGGAATTTATCCCTAATGTGGAAAATTTTATTGACATTCGTCACATCAATTTCAACAACCCGGGCGGCAACACGGGGAAATTCATGGGGGAGGCAAGAATCTCTTAATTTTGTGTTTTTCACAATTTATTTCTTAAATTAAATAAAACTTTAATCTAAAAATCGAAAAAAATCTATGCCAGGTTCTGTTTTAAGTCCGTAAGGGGCGGCATGGCTTACGGACAATTCACCGACCACAATTCACCGAAGGAAAATTCACCGACCACAATTCACCGACGGAATATTCACCGAAACCACAATTCACCGAATCACAATTCACCGAAAGGTAAATTCACCGACCCACAATTGATCGAATGCAGTATTCACCGAAATTTCAAATTCACCTTATGACGACGGGGAAGAGCGGAAGTAATACAAGCGGAATGTTGGCAACAATGACACGTAACAATAAACCATTAACGTTTAAGGAGGAATGGGTATGGGGAAGATAGAAGGAAGATGGAATAGTATGACAAAATGAAATAATGGCATCATGGATATCCTTCCATTACAAATAACTCGTACATGAATAATAAATAAACAAATTAAACTCACGGGAGTAGGGGGAGAAGAAGGGGAAGGTTAAACATTAAAGAAAGTAATACTGGCACCATGGGTGTCAATCGATTGCAAATAACTCGTAGATGAATAATTAACAATAAAAAAACAAATTACGCACTCAACGCTTATGGTAGGGGGAGGGAAGGGGGAAGGCTAAACATTTAAAAACAGAATACTAGCACCATGGGTGTCATTCGATTGCAAATAACTCGTAGAGGAATAATAAACATTTACTCAACAAATTACGCAACCAAGGCTTATGGTAGGGGGAGGGAGGGGGAAGGTTAAACATTTAAAAACGGAATACGAGCACCATGGATGTCATTCGATTGCAAATAACTCGCAGATGAATAATAAACAATCAATAAACAAATTACGCACTCAAGGCTTAAGGGAGGGGGAGGGAAGGGGGAAGGTCAAACATTTAGAAACGTAATACTGTCACCATGGGTGTCATTCGATTGCAAATAACTCGTAGGTAAATAATAAACAATAAATAAACAAATTACGCACTCGACGCTTAAGGTAGGGGGGGAGAGGGGAAGGTTAAACATCTGAAAACAGAATATTAGCACCATGGGTGTCATTCGATTGCAAATAACTCGTAGGTGAATAATAAACAAATCATGCACTAATGGCTTATGTTAGGGGGAGGGACGGGGGAAGGTTAACATTTAAAAACAGAATACTAGCACCATGGGTGTCATTCGATTGCAAATAACTCGTAGATGAATAACAAACAATAAATAAACGACTTACGCAACCAAGGCTTATGGTAGGGGAAGGGAAGGGGGAAGGTTAACATTCAAAAACAGAATACAAGCACAATGGGTGTCATTCGATTGCAAATAACTCGTTTGTGAATAACAAACAATAAATAAACAAATTACGCACTCAACGCTTATGGTAGGGGGAGGGAAGGGGGAAGGTTAAACATTTAAAAACTGAATACGAGCACCATGGGTGTCATTCGACTGTAAATAACTCGTATGTGAATAATAAACAATAAATAAACAAATTACGCACACAATGCTTATGGTAGGGAGAGGAGAGGGGGAAGGTTAAACATTAAAAAACGGAATACTTTCACCACGGGTGTCATTCGATTGCCACTAACTCGTAGATGAATAATTAATAATAAATAAACAATTTACGCACTCAGGGCTTATGGTAGGGGGAGGGAAGTGGAAAGGTTAAACATTTAAAAACATAATACGAGCACCATGGGTGTCAATTGATTGCAAATAACTCGGAGATGAATATGAAAGAATAAATAAGGAAAGGGACGCATGCAAGGCTTACGGTAGGGTGAGGAGTTGGTAATTTTTAAACATTTAAAAGCGGAATACTAGCACAATGGGTGTCATTTGATTGCAAATAACTCGTAGATGAATAATAAACAATAAATAAGTAGATGACGCATTCCAGGCTTATGGTAGGGGGAGGAGAGCGGGAAGGTTAATCATTTAAAAACGGAATACTAGCACCATGGGTGTCATTCGGTTGCAAATAACCCGTAGATGAATATAAACAATAAATATACAAATGATGAACTCAAGGCTTATCGTAGGGGGAGGAGAGGGGAAGGTTAAACATTAAAAAAGGTAATACTGGCACCATGAGTGTCATTCGATTGAAAATAACTCGTAGTTGAATTATAAATAAACAAACGACGCACTCAACGCTGATGGTAGGGGGTGAGGGGGTTTATCGTAACTTACAAGTTTTTATAGAAAAAGTTGAATCAAAGCCAATGTTCAATCCTGGATAACATGGGCGTCAGTAAAAAATCTTTCAAGGATGGGCAAAACACAAAAATGCCTATTACCCACGTGCGGACGCAATTTTTCCCAATCCGGCAAAATGTTACTTAACCGGCCCCCAACTGACCACAAATCCTCACCACTGAATCACTATGAATGAATTTATCACAATGTTGAATATCCTCTTGAAATTAACTCAAATTATATTTTAAATGGCTAATTTATTTCCTTTAAAGCAGCTTAGAATCAGATCTCGGAATGAGCCGGAACGCACCGGTACGCCGCTCCGTAACATTTTACATTTCGAGCACTGGTTAAAATCCACTCCGATCTGATTAATACTTTGACACAAATACCCTATCTCCCTACACCCGATCTTTCTTCCCCTCACTTTCCTCTTCCCGTCTACATCTCGGTGATATTCAACCCTTTTGATCAGCGTGCCCCTTGGAAAACTTTGAAGATGTGCATACCCACTGGTATTATCACATAATACGAACAATTCCACAGAAAATCTTTAAATGATTAGAATTAATTTTGGTGGACTAAGTTTGTATTCACTGCACCTAATCGTAAAGGTTATGAAAAATGAATCTTTTGCGTATCCTGAAAAAACCTCCCGTATTTCCGGTTGAATACCAATATTTATCTCCTTCCTCCTCGCCATCCTCCCTCTACATCTCTTTCGAGCGCATATAGACACCGCATTGACACTTTTGCATTACACACGTGAAATAATACAACAATTGGCATGGTTAGTTAAAAACGCGGAATTACGCCCAAATTTGAGCGAATCCGAATAGAAGGATAAATTGACTTTCAAATTAAGAAATGTTCCTTTTTTTAAAAAAATATTTTTGGTCTGTAGAACGCATGTCAAATTTTCCAATTTTCATTTGCAATAGGAACAAGGGTTGCTGAGCGGAATTTTAAATATTACATATTATCTTACGAGAAATGAAAATAATTGCTAGAGGTCGCTCTCGCGACATTTTTCGAGATATATTACGCCGTTACCTTCATATATCCCATTTAAATATCCTGTCAAATTTTCGATCCTCTGTGTACACCATTTAACGAATTGTCAGAATTTCGATACAGCGTGACACACGGACCAAACAAACAACCAGTCAGAGGACAAACCAATTAATACTGCCTTTTATTATAATTGGAATCTTGCACATCAGCAGACGGACGAATAAGGTGAAAACAGAACTTTAAAAAATAACACGAAATAAATCCAAAATCTAAGAAATCGGAATTACAAAGTGGTCATAGGATAAGTATGTACGTATGTACTTCGATTTTTAAAGACGCAAACATAAATGAACAGAGAATGATAACTCTCCTAAAATTCGAATCAACAAGGCAAGCTTCATTTATGACGTTCAATAATCATAATAAAATTCGTTGTATAATTTGTACATCGAGAAGAATACCTTAATGGTTTATGTCTCAGATCCGGGGCCATGTTTTGGAAGACTACCTGCTCTTCCATTTCGACGCTCATTAGAGAGGATCAGCGACCCTCACTTGGACTCGGTGTAGTCTATCCTCACAGCGGGTGGTGAAATTCCCGATCTATCATTGCAAAATTGCAATACTTTTTGCAAATAAGACGATTGAAAGTTACATCATTGCATTGCGGTGAAAATCCTGATTATTGGCGTTTTTTAAACGAAATTCTACGATACATATTAACGGAATTAGTATTCTTTTCACGATTACAATACTATCTCTATACATACGATATACTACATATATAGGAAAGTAAAAAATCAATTCATAATTTCGTTACGTTACGTATAACTTTTTTTTAGCACTTTGCTGTACGAGCATACGAACTTATACATGACGCACTTGGTCGATTCGTGAATGTGAGTCTGATTTTTTTGGGGTTTTGCTTCGCCCCCTGGATTCTCCACTGATTTCTATATGAGAAAGTTTGTACAATGTACATTATACCGATTTTTTCATTTTGTACAACAGTGAGCTCTTGGAAATCTGATCACTTAAATTTTGCTATTAAAAACAGTTTCTAATTTCCTTTCACGTTCCTAAGAATCCGCTAGGAACAAAAATTTCTCTCTCATACCATTATTTTCGTCTCAAACTCAGGGGCAGTCGAATTTACGGCCCCTGTTACCACAAGGGAAAACAAAAGAGAGGGATGGGGGAGGAAAGCGAAGGATGGGGAAGAGCCCTAGGGAAGTGTAACGAAGCCCGATGCGGTGGAAATAAGAAAACCCAAGTGCCGCCTTTTATTATCGGTCGCCGGGGTAGGTAGAAACTGGAGGCTTGCACTGATACCGACTTTCGTGTTTGCATCTAAACTTTAGCCTCGCCATATTTTTTCGTATTCGACGGATATGAAGATGTTGTCTTTTTTCAACGAAAATGAGTTATGACTAACGCAATTTGAGCGAATACGAGACCAACGCATTTGTCGCACCCAGTGAGGTGCCGCCCTAAGGCGGTGTCTTACCTGCTTACCGCCTATAGACGGCCCTGGTGGTATCAATAAATAAGGTATTTGTTACAATAAAGTGACGTTTGAATGGCGAGAATTCTCGCCATCCGTACGCAACGTGATAAGTTTTTTTGCATGTATAGTTTTTCCACGTTTTAAAATAATATCTAATATAATATTTACATTTTTACACATTTCCGTTGCCTATTCACGGGTTTCATGCTTATAAAACATAAAAGTTAACATTTCTGAAAGGAGTAATTACACAAGAAATGATGCTGAACTTGGCGAAAGTGATACGGTCGTAGATCAAATTATCGTTATATTTGAATGCCAAACACTTGGAAGCGGTTTATATACAAACAAATTTGGTTGGTAATTAACTACTAATGAAAATATTACATTTGACGATTAAATCACGTTTTAAAATGTTTAAAATTTCAGAACAATAGAAAACTATTAACGGTAAAACCACAGGTGATTTTCGTTCCAACTGATTGTGAGGTGAAAATTCACTTAAAAGAAAAGAACGTTCTCTTTTTTACAATAATGTTTTAATTATTTTTCTTAACTATATGGCCACCTTATGGTATATCGTCAACTCGTCGTAGTCAATTCGTCGCACGTCACTTCGTCGCAGGAAAAACTCGTCGCGCATTGCCCCATAAGGAAAGGCCATAAATCAGTGTAGGGGTTTTTAAGTTTGCTTTTTAAATTATTTCCCGTCAAGTTTCGAACTCATTTAAATTATCATAAAGACTTAGCGTAAATTGTTAGTTACTATCGGAAAAAGTTGAATCAAAACCAGCGTTCAATCATGGACAACGTTACCTATTCACGAGTTTCATGCTTACAAAACATTTCAGAAAGGCATAATTACACAAGAAATTAAGCTGAGTTTGGCGAAAGTGATACGATAGGAAATGAAATGATCGTTATATTTGAATGCAACACACTTGGAAGCGGATTGTTTACAAATAAATTTGGTCAATTGTTAAGAAAAGCTAAGTGAAAAAGTATTCTTTATAGGTGGTTTCCAGTTTTTAGTAGAATAAAATGTTTTCGTATATATTGCATACGCCCTAGAACTGATAGCGAAACTAAATTCACAAAATCCATTGAAATTCAACGAGCACTTACACTTCCTTAAACATTAAACGTCATATCTCAGCTTCAATCACTCCAATATGAACAATTATTTTTATCGTCATATAGCCTATGTTACCCGCGGGGAAAAATTATAGATCTATGCGAAGTGTGGTCGCGATATCTTCAAAGGTGTGGAAATCACAATCTGTGAAGTCTACGTCTAATTATTTACGTTACTGATGCAGTTTTAAAAACTGTTTGCTTATGAAGAACTCTATTCAACACGAAAATATCATTGAAACTATTTATTATTAATCCTACACTGCAAGCATATTTCAAATTCAGAATTTTTGCAATTTCGAATTTTTCGAAACGGTTTTATCCAGAAACATATAACCGTTACAAATTTCAAGTTCAGCTGAAAGTGCCTTATAATTTTTGTTCTCGTATGGGACAATATTATCATTAGAAACCTTTTATTAGTACTACTTCAAGAAATCAGCATATATTTGGTTTCCGTGTAAACAAAGCAAAATTAAAAAACAACATACATTGTACAAACTTTCTCATATATGGGTACTAATGCGTCGTTTAGTTATCTTTAGAAAATGAAAATTGTATGATCCTGTTTTTAGAAAATCCAATTTTTGTTCGAGTTGCCCAAGAACAAACTAGCCTTATGTTCATTCAGTGAGAAAAATGAAATACGTAGTATTATTGTAGATGTATACTCAAGTAACTGTACGAAATTTGATCAAAATCGTTAGAGCCGTTTTTGAGAAAATCGAATTGTTGTTAAAGTTGCCTATAATAAACTAGTCTTATATTCATTTTTTGTGAAATATGAACTATACATTATTATTGAGGATGTAAACACAAGTAACTGTACGAAATCTGATCAAAATCGTTCGAGCCGTTTTTGAGAAAATCGAATTATTGTTAAAAATGTGTAGAATAAACTATTCTTCATTACTGAGCAATGTCAACCATTTCTACGTATACTCTGCTCAGTATGATAAAATGCCTAAGTACGAGATTTCATTCATTTTTGCTCTACCGTTTAGGCTTCAGAGCCAGTAACAGACAGACGGCATTGCAAAAACCACTTTTTCGGATTCAGCGACACCTAAAACATATATTTCCATAAAAATCTCGAGGTGGAATTTTTTCGCGAAAACAATACTTTCTCGATACTTCGTATGAGAAAGTAAAAACGATATTACCTACGTTAAATGTTTTACCATTTTTAATGCATTGGATTCAAATCCGGCGGCAATGGGAGTTGTCATGGCTGCTTTTAATTGGTGTTGTCATAAAACTAATAAAATCGCGTATTTTTCTGATTCTAAATGTATTTTTACGATAATTCGATCAGGATTCGGATTCTGAACTATTAAGTCTCAAGTTCGAACTATGTTTCTAAGTAATATTAAAATTGAAATGAAAAATAAGCTGCAGTCATCCCCATGTTATTCAAATGGGGAAAATTAAAAAAGGGAAATAAAAAAAAAATTAGAATGATCAATCAAATCGGTTTAAAACCCGACTACACCACTTAACTCTTTATTCCGGTTAAAATGATACCCTTTTCTTCCTTCTAAGTGCTGTCAATTGCTGATTTATAGAAAAACACACACACAAACACTTTTCTTTATAGATATCTATAGACTATAGATAGACTAGAGATAGGTAGATAGATGCAGATTACTATTTAACCACTAGCAAAACTGCCCGGCGTTGCTCGGGTTGATATGATATTTGGCACTTTCCAATGTTAAAAACTTAAAATAAATACCTTTTTTCATGATTAAATACTACATTTTACCGGAAATCGGCTTTGATGGGATTTATGTCTTTTAGAAATATAAAGTTGATTTTTTCAGATTAATAGGTTTTTATCCCAAGTTCGTATATTCATTTTAAGAAATATAAATTTGCAAAAGAATAAAATTTTGCGAGTCAAGCAATCGATTTTTACTTGTTATCTTATGGAAAAATGTCAATGCCCTTTAATGGCAGCACTGACTAATCCCGAATTCACTAATAAAGAAATCGCAACAAAATTTATTTTATAATCATTATAATTGTTATTTACATAATATATGTATCTTGCAATATACAGTTTACAAGTGAAGTTCAAGTTTCCTGCTGTAAATAAGTCTATCGCGGAACCCTTGGATTTCCTCGGGTCACAGTTTGAAGACCTTTGTCGTAGAAAGCGTCGAAAGATTCTTTCAGGGATAAGTACATACATGAAGGAGCGCGTCCCACGTCAGGAGGCAAACCTTCCTCCACACCCTAATCACGGGGGGGGGATACACTTCGAGGTTGAAAGGGTAGAGAGTGGAGCTTCCAATGGTATATGGTCAGAATCGAAAATGTTCCTTCCCGCTGAAACGGAAAGGAAAACATTTAAAATAGCCTCCTCACGGGTAACACTAATTTTTATTGAAGACAGAAACCGAATCTTGACCGAATTAGCGGAAAAATGCGTTTAGAACAAGGGTCTCAAATTCGCGGCCCGCTTGTTCATTTTATGCGGCCTTCTCACTGATCTTCTTCTAATTATATTATTCGGCCCGGCTCATTGTCGAACAATTTTTCCAATTTGGAAATATTTTTAGTCCTTTTGAAGTGTAAGTTTCTCATTTTTGGCCCGCGAACGATTTGCATTAGAGATCTCTGGTTTAGAATCAGAAAAAAAGAAGTGATTTCATCAGTTTTATTACAACAATTACAAACTACCTTTGGTGGTTGACAATTTTCGTGGGTATGTCACTCTAATACCCTTATGTTTCATTCTTTAATCATATAATTATTTATTTATTATGCATATATATTCCGAGTCATAAAAACTCCTCAAAATATTTTTTTAAAGATTAAATTTGGAAACTTTCCTTTAATAATATTTTGCATTTGACAACTTATGTATGGAGGAAGTCATGTGTTGTACACCTCCGTTTATTTATTAGTAAGGCCGGCGAAATTTCGTCTAATTAATTTTTACCCGTTTTAAAATAATTATTAAAAAATGTATAAAATTGTCTTAATTTTCAAATTTAAATATGTATCAATAAAAATAATTTTAAAATTTCGATTAAAATAAACATCGAGAAAAATGTTGTTATAAAGGTAGTTAAATATAATTTTTATATCTTGCATTAAACGTTTGGACCAGACGCCAAAATTTCCGATAAAGTGATCAAGTGCCAAAATTTCCGATGAATATTTTTAAATCCTATGGGAAATTTATCGGAAAATTACTTACCACTCATTCAAATTTAGTTTTAGTTAATTTGTGTTTTTATTTTTTAAATTAAAAATATATAAAACCAAATGCCAAATTTCCGCCCGCTCTGAATATTCCAATGAAAACAATATGAAATAGCATTTAAATAACGTAAATCAAAATAAGCATTATATTTCTTAATAAGTTCAATTAGTTTTTTTTTCTTTTCTTAATAGCGTGTTCTTGTTAAATTTAGATTTGCCATTATAAACTGGAAATTATTCTGTAATAAGCTTTGCTTTGTTCTTCATACAATGATAAATCTAATAAGGAAGGTTTTGTAAACATTTTACGAAGGTTTATATTGAAAGCTTCAACCGAATTTGTTTATGGAGGAATTTTTTGTAACAACTCTTCAAATGAAATTTCTCTTTTTACAATATACATAAAGGTTTTAACCTTCTTTTACAGTATTGGGTAACCAATATACAATAACGTTCCTTTATTTTAAATAACTTATTATTTTAAATTTCTTATCTTAGAGCATTTATAAGAATTAGGCAAAATTTCGCAGCGTCTTCATTTCTTATTTCTAGTAATACTGACAGATTTTGAATCTGCAATGACAAATGCAATAAAGCGCGAATTCCCCCAAACAAGGAATCGCGGATGTTATTTTCACTTCTCCCAATGCATATACCGTAAGATTCAATCCCATGGACTTCAAAAAAGGTATGAAACAGAGGCAGCATTCGCCTTGCAACTACGCCTATTACCTGCAATAGCATTTGTACCTATAGCACACGTCGTGGAAGCATTCGAATCACTTTGTGACAATAATCTCCTTCCTCCAGAAGCACAAGCTGTAGTGGATTATTACGAAGATACGTGGATTGGTCTTCCACAAAGAGGTCACCGTCGCCGCCAACCACGTTTTTCTCACGACGTGTGGAACTGCTTTGACGGAGTAGTGGAAGGTTTGCCAAAAACCAATAATTCAATTGAAGGATGGCATCGTGGTTTTGAGCAGCAAATTTCTGCCGAACATCCTAGTATATGGAAATTTATTGCTGCCATCCAAAGGGAACAGAGCTTTCACGAAATCCAAATCGAGCAATATATACGCGGCCAAGAAGTTCCTCCAAGCCGTAAAAAATATAGAGATTGTGCGGAAAGAATAAATCGGCTTGCTTCAAATTTTGATGTTGGAAATATTTATGATTATTTACGTGGTATTGCACATAACATAGGTTATTAAAGTGATATGTAAAAATGAAAGAAACGTATTAAACAATACAGAAATAAATTGTTAAATTAATGAAATTACAGTTGTAAAATTAAAAAAAAATCTATCCATCAAAAGGCTTGGGAATGTTTCCATCCTTAACAACGAAATTCTTGCTTGTTATGTATAATGTAATGAACAACTCAACGTATAAGATTTTTGCTATATCTGCGTTTGCTTATTTGCATTTCATTGGAATAAAATTTAAAATAGTGTATTGTTATTTACTTCCATTGTAGATGAATATCTTTTTGTCATTTGGATATATATTATGAATTTTAGAACTAATAGATAATGATTTAACATGAACAAATTAATTATGCGGTAAGATGCTTAACACCAGAGATTGCAATCCCGGCGGGATTTTTCAATCCCGGAATTTCGGGATTCACTTTCTCCAATCCTGGGATCCCGGGATTGGCCTTTATTACGATTCTACGTATAAATAAAAAGAAAACGTTCTAGATGAATGAACTGCATAATAAAATATGACTTTTAGAATTAAAGGACTCCTATTATGTTCTACTGTAAGATTGTGAAATGTCATTATTGTTATGCACACCTATGCCATTTGAGCTATAAATTCAAACCAGAGCTGCAAACCACTTCAACATTTGGGAGTGGTTCGGTTCTAAATTTTTGGAAGTGGTTCGGTTCAGACGAGAATTTTGACAAGTGGTTCGGTTCAACTAAATTAATCATTTGAAATACTATTCAGAAATATTTTATCCAATATAAACAAATTACACATTCAGTATCAATCTGTAAGTAAATCAATCCGCAGTCATTATTATTTTAAATGAAAGAAGAATTTACTTAAAGAAAGGAAAATTTTATAGTTTAAATATATTACAATACCATCATCATCTTTATTTCTTTTTTTTACCTGTAATTTCTTTGGTTCATTTATAAAAAACAAAATAAAAATTCTTCGCTATATATATCAACGGTCCAGGAAAATTCAATGACCACAATTCACCGAAACACAATTCGTCGATTAGGAGAACTCTTTTCCGTGAGCCTCTATTAAGATTTCCTTGATTGAATGATAGATTTAATTATTGAAGTAGACAGTTTCTTGCTTTCCAATGGCGATGATGCACGGCGTGGGGGGCAGAGAGAGGGAGGGGAGAGAGAGAGAGAGGAGGGAATTAGGGGAGAAGAAGGGTTATGCAGGAATGTAATAATAAAGAGGGTAATGGGAAAAGGAGACAGGGTGAGGGAGGGAGGAAAGGAGAGAGGGGAAAGGGGAGAGACAGAGAGAGGAAGATGTATCAGTAGTGCAAGAAAATAGTATAATACGTCTTTAATAGAATAGTTTTCTATGGGGATGTCATTTGCATCATTAATTAATTCACATTATTATTAATACATTAAAACATTATGCGGGTACAGCCAGAATGCCTCCTCATGAACTGAAGCCATTATCATGCTTCTTAGAAACCTAATGCCATTGAGAGGACTGTGTAATGGTACAACACTTACTGTTACTCGTTCAGGTAAGTTAAGGTAATCATGAACTTTAGTCACTTTTATTATCGAAGGAGTTCCAAGCTAATGAAGTTTAGTCACTTTTATTATAAAGGAGGTTTTAGCACTCAAGAAATCCCTAATTCAATTTTTAAAACATTTATTACTTTCATGTTTAATAAAAATTCAAGTGAATCACAAAACATACTCCTCAATAACATGGCTTACGGAAAATTGAATTGTGGTCGGTGAATTTTCCTAGATCCCAATAACACAAAGTAAAAAGCTATTGAAAAGATCTGAATCACGAAATGCGTTTCGACAAATAAATTACATTGGTTCCATTTGCGGCGCAACAGTGAAGAGAATATAACATAGAAAGGATATATTGACGAGCCTTCGGCTCGCTTTGTATTAATGGGTAGTCGTCTCCGGGCGCTACCCGGAACCAAAGTATCCCTCCTCGTTATCCGGTGATTGGGTTTGTAAATGTCAAGACCGGCCAATCAGTTTCTGTTAATGTTGTCTAAAATTTTCCATAAATAAAACATTTTGGTCATCGTGTATTTTAGTGTCTTCATTATGGAATGTAATATGCAGGAGGATAGCCGACCAGTACCGAAATATATTATTTATAGCAACATGAACTGATTGTTGTTTGAAGTATACATATCAATTTACATAATAAAAGTGACTGAACTTGAGCTTGGAAACCCTTTGTAATAAAAGTGACTAAACTTAATTAGTTTGGAAATCCTCGAATAATAAAAGTGACTAAACTTCATGATTACTTAAGTTACTTACGTAGTTTTAAAAACAGTTCGCTTTGGAGAACTCTATGCCACACTTTGTGTTTCTTTCTTCGCAATTCTTATCGCCATCATTATAACCTATGTTACCTGCACGGTAAAATTATATACCTATGCGAAGTTTTGTGACGATTTCTTAAAAACGAAAACTAAGTAAAATCAGCAAGAACACAATAATCATCAAAAAATAAATCACTAAAGGAACTTACGAAATGATTAAATTTAATGAAAGACAAAAAAGGAAATAGGGAACGTTTAAGAAAAAGAGTGAATATTACCCTCAGACCATTAGCTCGATTCTCTCATCCACGAGTTCTGTAACAAGAAAATTGTCTACATCAACAATATTTAGGAAACAATGAAACTGTTTATCCTATCACAATCTGTGGAAAATCTACGTCCAAATATTTAAGTTATTTACGTAGTTTTAAAAATATCTTGCTTTGGAGAACTGTACGCCACAATGTAATCTGGCACCGAGAAATTGAAAAACGACATTACGCTAAAACATTTTCAATATAAATGCTTTGGACTGTCACTTTCGGCGACAAAGGGAGTTGTCATGGTAGCTTATAATGGGTATTCTAATAAAACTGATAAAATCACGTATTTTATTGATTCTAATTGCATTTCTATGCTAATTTGATAAGAATTCGAATTATGCCTCCGATAAAAATAAACATTTTTCTATTCTTCATAGAATTATTCAAGTCTCAGGTTCGTACCATATTTCTAAGTAAATTTAATATTCAAGTGAAAAAAAGCTGCACTAGTCCCTTTGTAATTCGAATGAAAAAATAAATTATTGTCTTTTAATTCGGCATTCCAATCAAATCGAAATAAAAACCTTACTACACACACGTATTCGTTCATCCGATTAAAATGTTACCTTACACTTGTTTCTACGTAACGTAGTTATTGCGCTTTAAAATTACATACAAACATTATATATATATATATATATATATAGATTATTCATCTACGAGTTATTCGCAATCGAATAACACCCATGGTGACATTATTACGATTTTTATTGTTTGACCTCCCCCCTCTACTCCCCTCCCATAAGCGTTGAGAACGTAATTTGTTTATTTATTATTTCTTTTTCACCTACGGGTTATTTGAAATCGAATGACACCCACGGTGTTAGTATTCTGTTTTTAAATGATTAATCTTCCCCCTTTCCTCCCCATACCATAAGCTTTGAGTGCGTAATTTGTTTATTTATTGTTTATTACTCACATACGAGTTATATACAGTCGAATGACACCCATAGTGCTAGTATTCTGTTTTTGAATATTTAACCTTCCCCCTACCATGAGTCTTGGTTGCGTAATTTACTCATTTAATGTTTATTATTCATAAAATTTAAATGTATCAGCAAAACACTTTTATAGCACTCTCTTACCAAATCTATTTTAAAATATCTACAAACTTTAATGTCTATTAAATATATTGTAAATATTAAACTCCATTCGCTGACATACAACTCCCAGCCATTACTGTGAAGCGAAAATTTCAAACATTTCACTCATTATTTCATTTACTCCACACTATAACCCTGACATCGAATCCAAAAATGTTAAACTTACTTTCGTTTGTAACGATAATGTCGGACAACACACGAAACAATGTAAACGAATACTTTTAGACGAAATTTATCAGAAACACGATTACTGAAGTTCTTTCCCATGTTTTACTTTCATACATTGTTGTAAATTTTATAGAAGATCATTATACATTGTATACTATAACGAATATGTCGGACAGCAATCAAAACAACGTATACGAATACTTTTGAGACAATGACATCGTATAATTCATTATATTTTAACGTAATTTATCAGAAACACAAGATTATTAGCGTTCATTCCAAAATTAGACTTGCTAAATGAAAATTTCGAAAAAATACGTACATATAAGAGGTTTTCGTAAAATACATTTCATGAAAAGAATGATTGATTTTTGTCAAAAAACTTACCTAACTACAGTAACCAACTTTTCGCGGCAATTGGGGACACGGCACTTCGAGCCACCCATATCTTCACCTCTGACCAATACTCCAACTCACTTTAAAAATTAGTTTTAACACGTTACACAACGCTATACCTCCTACAACAGTTAAAACCGCTTCAACTGATTTGAATCAACAAACCCGCGACGACAACGAACCACGTGACGTCAAATGTGGAATTTTCTATTGGCTCCTCAGACGGTCCCCATCCTGCTATGAAAGAGCCAGGACCCTTGCTCACGACCTTCCCCCCTCTCGCTGGCCTCGGTTCGGAAGAGCCAGGCCAACTTTTGCACGACTTTTCCATGTCGACCTTGTGGAGTAGTGGTGCGTGTGCCAGTCTACTAGTACTCTACGTAAGCGGGTTCGAATCCTGTCCGCGACTCTTGCGAGTTCTGGAAAAAGGCTTTCCTTAATAGCCGCTCCTATTACGGAGCTTTTTTCCCAGTAGCGCAGTGTCAACGATTGGGTTCGGGCCCGCTTACTGTACTGGTGGCTGTCACTTTGCCCATTACTCCTGGAGTGTCGACCCCGGGACGGCCGGGCACGCATTTTTTTTCAAGTTCGATTTTACTTTTGCCGTCTTTAAAAAAATTCTATTTTTTCCATTTTTATGTCTTTAATGAGTTAAACCCGAAAGACCATTAAAATAATAGTCTTTCGGGTTTAACTTATTAAAGACATAAAAATGGAAAAAATAGAATTATTAAGCATGAAAAAACCTGCGCAAAACTTGTGTGCGAGTAAAACGACTGGGAAAGATAAATTTCGAAACGAAAAGATGATTGGAAAGAAAAAATTATGAGCGATAAAGAAAATAATATGAGTGATAAAAAGTAACAATTCGAGGGGAAAATATTATTTTCGAGTGATAAAATGAAAAATGCGCGTGAAAAAAAGAATGGGCCTGAAAGAACACGAATGGGCGTGAAAAAATACGAAAGGGCGAGAAAAAATAGAATGCGCGTGAATCGTGAAAAATAAGAATGCGCGATAAAAAAAAAACAAGGAAAAAAAAGTGCGCGGAAAGAAGACGAAAAATAAAGAGCGAGGAAAGAATGTGCGCGCAAACAAATGCGGGAGAGAAAAAAATGCGGGAGACAAAAAATGCACGACAGAAAAAATGCGGGAGAGAAAAAATGCGCGAGAGAGAAAAATATAATACTCTCGTCAAGTAGTCTTGCTATCTAACTTTGCAATTGCGGGCACAAAACACGGGTGAGCATTTAAGTATTAAATTAAAATAAGTCATGAATCCAATCGAATTACGACGAATATTCCCCACATAAAATCATGCGGAAGTGCGACGACGATGCTGGTTGACATGGCTGTCACAATTTCTCAATAATACAAAACGCGAAAAATTTCCAACTAATTTCTATGGTATTTTAACGAGTATCACAAACGGCCGCGTTTCCTGTAATGGAGTATTGGAAAGAAATACGTATGTAAGGGAAATAGCGTTTTAAAGTTTTTTCTTCACCATCAATAATCCATTTTCTTCCTATTTAAAAATATTGCATGCACACGTAAGGAAATTAAACGTTTGTTTGTGAGATTATGTTAGCAACAAAGATGAAGTAAACATGCAAGAAAATAAAGTTCAATCCGAATTAAGACATTCTTGTTAAATTTTCTTGATAACGGCTACTCCTACGATAAAAATGCGTAAGAAAAGAAATACACTAATTTACTAGTTCTACAAGTTTTATTTGAAAAATATTTTGATATGACTCTTTACGAGGTATGGCGCAAAGTTCATTTTTTGTCACCAGTAGCGGTGCCCGTTTGGCTTACGTGATTCACGCTGGAAGCGAAACGCGCCTAAAAACGGATTGAAGTTCTCTTAGCAAAAATAAAACTTCACTTCCTTCTATTTCTCTTACGGTGATTTGAGTCTCAAAATCTTATCTAGCCCCTGACCCACTTTATAATGAGAATAATTATTATCCTGCACTCGCTCCAATAATGGTACATATTAAAGAGAAAACGTTCCTGAAAATGAACCGTAGAATCTTGTGGAAATTTTTTCTTTTCCTGGTCATATACGATCATCTTACGTATCTGACACTAATTCCAGCTGAAAGTCCCTATATAGCGTAAAGAGTGATACAATAGGTACACTACTAAAATTTTGATGAGTGCAATGTGAAATGACTATGAGCGCGTAACCATCGTTAAATTATAATAACTTACAAAAAAAGAGATTAATAAGCTTACCTCTAATTTCTCTCTCTCTCTCTCATTGTAAACCTAACCTCACAATGTGACAATAACTGTCCTAAAATTATCTTCGCTAAACGGCTTAATTACATAATAATTACGGGAGATTTATACCAAACAGAAGAGTGCGAAATTAGAAGAATGAAAAACTGACCAATACATACAGTAAGATTCTACTGAAGAGAACAATTATGGAAGATTTCCGACGGAAAAGCCTTTCTCAAACGTATTCTTCAGCAAGAGATTCACTAAACGCACGCACTGGCGTACAGAGCGCGCCTACGCATTTAAAAATACTGGCAATTTCTAAATTTTGCTTCACATACATTGTTCTTTTATTTAACCTATCGACATTGCCTGAGATGTCGAACATGTTGTTCAATAACGCTATTTTTAGAATTGTTTATTCTATTGTTAAAACCTTTGGCCTAAAATTGCGCTTATTTTAACATTTTATAGTAAAAAAATTTTAATGCCATTGTCCTAAATATATCAAAAATTTCGATCGTATATAATGTAGAAAATACTAACAATAATTTTAACAACAAGAATTAAAAGTCAATACATACATTACAAGACTGGAAAAACAAAAATTAGAATGAATTTGTCGTTATTACTACTGTTTACAGCCGCGTTTTACAAAATAATACAATGGCGCACTCAGTACTCCGCGCGACGTTACGTGAATTTTTTTTACACGCCCAGTTAAGGGTTAATTAATGCCCACAACGTCCCCTTGAACATTACTTCATATCGAAGGAGAATTAACATTACAATGCACAATTACGTACAGATAAAAAGTATACTACGGTCCTATTGAGAAAATCGCTTTTATTACCAACTTCCATAAAGTTACTCATAAAGCGAGAAGGCCGGCTTTTCATATCACTATACTTTTCATAGTGTTATTTTCCTTGCGTTTTAGCAAGTGCCTCAGTTATGAACAGAACCAAACCTAAACATTTAGAGCAGGGATGCACAACATACGGCCCGCGGGCCAAATGTGGCCCGCCGACACCTTTCGTTTTGCCCGATTGAAGCTGGGAGTAACTCATCTGGTTAATTCCTTTTATGTAAAAAATCAATTAAAAAATTGTAAGTAAATTATATTTGTTTGCCACATTTTTTAAACATAAAAGTTGCATGTAAAATTTGTTATGGTACTTAATAAATCGACGACAGTGTATTTAAGTTCTAATTATGGACAACATTTTCAAAGTGAGATCCGCTTAGGTACAATCATGGTCGATTTTGGCCCGCGTCAACTTCTGAGTTGTGCAGCCCTGTTTTAGAGAAACGTAAACCGACCTTCGGAATGTAGAAAGATACGAGCGCATTTTTCCACTGAATTCGGAGACCCTTTCTTCTCCTCGCGTTTAAGCTATACCCAGCAGACACACAAATAAGCGAGCACCTGAAGGTCACATTCAAGTTGAAACGGACCGATAATGCATTACATAATAGCCGCTATTATAGGACCATGTAAAATTGGCTCATTCTCTATGGCTCATCGTGCGGCGATTGAACGCAACAACATAACCTTTTTGAAGACATATAATGTTTGCGATTATAACGGTCATCATAGACAAAATAAGCATTCGCTCGTTCCACTAAATAAATAACGCCGAAAAGTTCCCAATTTATTGTACGTACGTTCATAATAAATCGCAAAAATAAAAGCATTTATATGGTGTTTAAGAAAAAAGTTAACCGAATAAAAGTAGTCGGTTAAATAAAAAATACAAAATTTATTAAAATTTTCATTTATAATTCATTGTTTGATTTTCACATAACAATAAGTTTCCGCTAAAATTTTGCCAGTTTTCAAAAGCATTGTTAACCAATATTAAATGTTTATAAATCATTCGCGGTCCACCTCAAACTTATTGCGGCCCACCAATTACGAAACGCTGTATTAGACCACCTCACGGCAATCCTTTCAATGTCCCTTTTTTTACTTCCACCACCGCAGCAATAGGGCCCGTTTTTGTGGAAATTTCCAGAAATAACGCCTTCTTAGAACGAACGTGACCGAGAGACTTGCGATGCCGACATCACCGCCCGGTTTCTACATATGAGGAATCAACACGGACCGCATATACCCGCCCCTCCGACAACGGATATCTGCTAAATGTATATTTTTCGTATTATATGGCATAATCCGAAGATTCATTCAAATTTCAATTGGCGAATCTGATCACCCATAAAATCCTACGCTCGATGTCATCAGATCTATTTCGATGGTTGAGCATCGATTTATCATAACTGCACTATATAATTAAGTAAATTTAGTACCCAAAAATACGCCACCATATTTTCTTAAGTTATTTCTCAACATGGAAACCTTTAATTACACATATCTACGTCTTGTTCATTTTTCAGTAACCAATGTATAACATGGGAAACGTTAGCCCAAATTCGAAAGGGATAGTGGAAAAAGGGGGTAGAGGAGAAGGGGGTAGGGGAGAAGGGGGTAGGGGAGAAGGGGGTAGGGGAGAAGGGGGTAGGGGAGAAGGGGGTAGGGGAGAAGGGGGTAGGCGAGAAGGGGGTAGGCGAGAAGGGGGTAGGGGAGAAGGTGGAGGAAGGCTGTCGTCAACCACGTGGCTCAAGAAACTTAATACAGAAGCGCCAATGACAGAGCCTTCGGAAGGCAGTTAGGATATCTCTGAATTCCGTGGCAGTCCCTACTACTTATGTTAGCGTTTTGACAAGCAGGGGAAGGTCCAAAGACGAAAGGGTCTCAAAATGCCTGCTTCGAGTCAGTGGCCAACTATAAGAACGGTCTTATTTCTAGGAAAGGTATCGGGAAAGACCTTGTAAAATTGGTCCACTCTCGCTAGTCAATGGATCAAAAGTTAAAAAGTGCATTCGTGTGCCAAAAAAAGACGCGACCCTTAAATTTTGAAGGTAAGCAGGAGGCGTGATAAGAAAAGCCAGCACTACAACAGAACGACGATTTCTTAAAAACGAAAACTAAGTAAAATCAGCAAGAACACAATAATCATCAAAAAATAAATCACTAAAGGAACTTACGAAATGATTAAATTTAATGAAAGACAAAAAAGGAAATAGGGAACGTTTAAGAAAAAGAGTGAATATTACCCTCAGACCATTAGCTCGATTCTCTCATCCACGAGTTCTGTAACAAGAAAATTGTCTACATCAACAATATTTAGGAAACAATGAAACTGTTTATCCTATCACAATCTGTGGAAAATCTACGTCCAAATATTTAAGTTATTTACGTAGTTTTAAAAATATCTTGCTTTGGAGAACTGTACGCCACAATGTAATCTGGCACCGAGAAATTGAAAAACGACATTACGCTAAAACATTTTCAATATAAATGCTTTGGACTGTCACTTTCGGCGACAAAGGGAGTTGTCATGGTAGCTTATAATGGGTATTCTAATAAAACTGATAAAATCACGTATTTTATTGATTCTAATTGCATTTCTATGCTAATTTGATAAGAATTCGAATTATGCCTCCGATAAAAATAAACATTTTTCTATTCTTCATAGAATTATTCAAGTCTCAGGTTCGTACCATATTTCTAAGTAAATTTAATATTCAAGTGAAAAAAAGCTGCACTAGTCCCTTTGTAATTCGAATGAAAAAATAAATTATTGTCTTTTAATTCGGCATTCCAATCAAATCGAAATAAAAACCTTACTACACACACGTATTCGTTCATCCGATTAAAATGTTACCTTACACTTGTTTCTACGTAACGTAGTTATTGCGCTTTAAAATTACATACAAACATTATATATATATATATATATATATATAGATTATTCATCTACGAGTTATTCGCAATCGAATAACACCCATGGTGACATTATTACGATTTTTATTGTTTGACCTCCCCCCTCTACTCCCCTCCCATAAGCGTTGAGAACGTAATTTGTTTATTTATTATTTCTTTTTCACCTACGGGTTATTTGAAATCGAATGACACCCACGGTGTTAGTATTCTGTTTTTAAATGATTAACCTTCCCCCTTTCCTCCCCATACCATAAGCTTTGAGTGCGTAATTTGTTTATTTATTGTTTATTACTCACATACGAGTTATATACAGTCGAATGACACCCATGGTGCTAGTATTCTGTTTTTGAATATTTAACCTTCCCCCTTCCCTCCCCCTACCATAAGTCTTGGTTGCGTAATTTACTCATTTAATGTTTATTATTCATCTACGAGCTATTCGCAATCGAATGACACCCATGGTGCTCGTATTCTGTTTTTAAATTTTCAACTTTCCCCCTTCCCTCCCCCCACCATAAGCGTTGAGTGCGTAATTTGTTTATTTATTGTTAATTATTCATCTGCGAGTTATTTGCAATCGAATTACACCCATGGTGCTAGTATTCCGTTTTTAAATGTTGAACTATCCCTCTTTCCTCCCCATACCATAAACTTTTGAGTGCGTAATTTGTTTATTTATTGTTAATTATTCATGTACGAGTTATTTGCAATCGAAAGACACTCATGGTGCTCGTATTCTGTTTTTAAATGTTTAACCTTCCCCTTCCCTCCACTTACCATAAGCGTTGAGTGCATAATTTGTTTATTTATTGTTTATTATTCATCTGCGAGTTATTTGTAATCGAATGACACCCATGGTGCTAGTATTATGTTTTTAAATGTTTAACCTTCCCCCTTCCCTCCCCCTACCATAACCCTTGGTTGCGTAATTTGTTGAGTTATTGTTTATTATTCTTCTACGAGCTATTCGCAATCGAATGACACCCATGGTGCTCGTATTCTGTTTTTAAATGTTTAATCTTCCCCCTTCCCTCCCCCTACCATAAGTCTTGTTTGCGTAATTTACTCATTTAGTGTTTATTTTTCATCTGCGAGTTATTAGTAATCGAATGACACCCATGGTGTTAGTATTCTGTTTTTAAATGTTTAACCTTCCCCCTTTCCTCCCCATACCATAAGTTTTGAATGCGTAATTTGTTTATTTATTGTGTATTATTCACATACGAGTTATTTACAGTCGAATGACACCCATGGTGCTAGTATTCGGTTTTTTAATGTTTAACCGTCCCCCTTCCCTCCCCCTACCATAAGCGTTGAGTGAGTAATTTGTTTATTTATTGTTTATTGTTCACATACGAGTTATTTGCAATCGAATGACACCCATGGTGCTAGTATTCTGTTTTTGGATTTTAACCTTCCCCCTTCCCTCCCCCTACCATAAGCCTTGGTTGCGTAATTTTTTTATTTATTGTTTATTATTCATCTACGATTTATTCGGAATCGAATGACACCCATGGTGCTCGTATTCTGTTTTTAAATGTTCAACCTTCCCCCTTCCCTCCCCCTACCATAAGCCTTGGTTACGTAATTTCTATATTTATTGTTTATTATTCATCTACGAGTTATTCGCAATCGAATGCCACCCATGGTGCTCGTATTCTGTTTTTAAATGTTCAACCTTCCCCCTACCATAAGCCTTGGTTGCGTAATTTCTTTATTTATTGTTTATTATTCATCTACGATTTATTTGCAATCGAATGACACCCATTGTGCCAGTATTACTTTCTTTAATGTTTAACCTTCCCCTTCTTCTCCCCCTACTCCCGTGAGTTTAATTTGTTTATTTATTATTCATGTACGAGTTATTTGTAATGGAAGGATATCCATGATGCCATTATTTCATTTTGTCATACTATTCCATCTTCCTTCTATCTTCCCCATACCCATTCCTCCTTAAACGTTAATGGTTTATTGCTACGTGTCATTGTTGCCAACATTCCGCTTATATTACTTCCGCTCTTCCCCGTCTTCATAAGGTGAATTGGAAATTTCGGTGAATACTACATTCGATCAATTGTGGGTCGGTGAATTTACCTTTCGGTGAATTGTGGTTTCGGTGAATTTTCCGTCGGTGAATTGTGGTCGGTGAATTTTCCTTCGGTGAATTGTGGTCGGTGAATTGTCCTAGATCCTGATAGCCAAAAGCAAAATACTTTTTGAGAATACAACTGACTAAACTTTACCAATACATTTATAGCTATGGTTTGATTCTTTGTTAACTACCATAACGATTTACAAGCTCAGCTCTCAGAATCCATTTTCCAATTAACACTAACTTTTGTTATAATTGTTTGTTTTATTGCATTAATGAGCTTAAAATGATTTTTGTTGACAATGTATTGAATGTAGTAAAATCATCAGCATTACTGAGGAATTAATAAAAATAAAATACTGTATCCTAGTTCAAATTTTAAAAAATATTATGAAAAACATACTCTTACCTTGGTGCGGAAGAATCTCGATCAATATGGAAGGCACAAACTCAAAAGAAAGATGTAACTCTATGGACATCAAGATGGAAATATCCCATTACATTGATTTTGTTTCTATCTTCTTTACTCTTCTGCTAATTTTTGCAAATTAAGATTATCTTGTTTACATTGGAATACAGGATATCTTAAGGTGACCGAGGTTTCTAAATACAATGGAGTACATATTTACTTTTTATTAACAAAATGGATAAATTTGATGAGCAATATACTTACAAATATATGGTTTACTCCATATTTATTTTAATAAAATGATTATAAATGGGTCCATGTACTACAACAGGCTTAAGGCATTCGTATTGATCATTTTATAAAATATTGTATGCTTACAAGAAGAAATGAATGCCATTTGGATTGACAGATGTTCAGAAATACATCGTAATTTACAACATAATGTGTAGCATTAAATATACTTCACCTTTCCGTGAGCGATTTCCATTTTAAAAATTTCACCCACTGGGCTTCGTCATCCGTGGCGGTCAACCTATTCATCCAAGTCTTTCTATGCCGCCGTATGATATGGCACCCTCGAGACGAGTAACGCCTTGCGCTGCAGCTCCGGCCAAACTACCCTTCTGCTGGCCCTGAGTAGGTGATGTCAGCTGTTGCCAAGTATTTCAGGCTTGTGAATCCATGCACATATCTCAGTTGGTACCTAGCAGTGAGGGCTGTTTTACTGCCTAGTCTAACAAAACTCATTCTAAGGGCATGTTTTAGAGAGGGTCTGGTTCCAGCTTTCTTGGAACAACTCCTTCAAAACGCGAGAAATACTTTTGATGACTATAAAAAGCAGCAATTAATACCTGAAAGAAACACGTACATGGATAGGGCAAACAGAAAAATTTTTGAATAAGGAATCAGTGAAGAAAGTAATTAAAATGAACTTGTTGCTGTAAGCATGACCCAAGGTTACAGAAACATTTTTTAAATTAATGTTTTTAGAAGTTAATTCCTCATCACATTCCAATAACCTAAGTTTATGTGATTTGAAATTCACATATAAATGTGGTTGAAATTTAGACGCTGAAATAAATCATTTTCTATATTTGGCAAAAACTTTCAAGAAAACAACTCCAAAAAATAATCCCAGTTACTATGGATATCCCATATAAAAGTTTGACATTCCAATGCACTCTCTCTACAAGGCTTCATCTGAGATAATAGGAAGCAGTAAACAGATAATCCCTAGGCCAATACACACATCATAAAATAATTTGGATATAAAGTATGTAGAATTGTCTGATACAATAGACTTAGAAAAGACCAGATTGGTTAGCTTCTCTACAGTAACCTTAGTTGTTGAATTTTAAAATGGTTCAATAACAACAAATTTACTGAAGCCATCAACTATGTTTACTGCAAAACAATGGCCATATTTATTTCTTACAAAATCAATGAATATTTATCACCAAGGGATAAGTATACAAATCAGCAGAATAATGCCCTGGGGTTAATTGGTTTCTAGGTTTAGTAATCTGACAGTCACAACAATTTTTGACACTTTTAAATACCAGCCTTCATATCATGCCAAATAGATTCAAGAAATTTTATTGAAGTGTTTTGCATCACCCAAGTGACCATCAGTAGGCAAAGAATGGAAATATATAAATATCATCTATCAAATAATTTATGACTCCAGCCTTTCTAGAATTATGAGAATGATGAAGTAATGGACCAACTCACAGAAAATAATTAGGAATGGAAATGTCACACTTAATCTGGTCAATTATTTTGCAAATGTTTGTCTGAAGCCTGATGATGGTGAATATTAATGAAGGACAGTGGCACATTTTGCAATAAGCAAGACTTGGATCAAAGTGATGATCCATAACTCTGACATGAGACAAACAATCAGCAGCCTGGTTTTGAGAGGTAGAAACATGGTGAATGGTAAAATATAAGTTAGTAAGGTTGATGACCCTATGATCAGTTTTTCCTGAAGTGTTTAGGATGCTTGAAAAGCCATATGAGAGCAACAGTATCGGTATAAAGGTGAAATGGTTTTCCCTGTAGGTATGGCTTAAATTTCTTGATGGCAAAACAGCAAGCCATACATTCTAATTCATCCAATTGGGACCGATGAGAATTATGTTTCTTTCTAGTGTAAGTCACTGGTTTAAAGTTACCAACAATAAGCTGATTCAGAGTCAAAGAAAAAGCAGTCTTGCTAGTATCAACAAATAGATAAATTCTTCATTGAAGTTATGCAAATGAAGAATAAGAGAAGACAAAGTTTTAAGTTTAATAAAATAAACATTTTGAAAATCTGAACAATGGAAAGTAATATTCTTTCTCCTTGAAGCATTCAAAGGAGCTGATAATTTAGAAAAATTAGGAATGAAGTTTGAATAAAAACCTGCAATGCCAAGAAAAGTGATGATCTGCCAAACTGAATCAGGCATAGGAAAATTCACTCTGGATCTATCTTCAAGGTAGGTAATCAGGTGTACCAGGAAAATAACATAATTGACAAACTTTCATTTTATCTGAGTGTACCAGCAAACCCATTTGGTAGTCTCTGCAGAACCTTCTCAATGTGGTGCAGATTTACCCTGAAGGATTGAGAGTAAATACATAGATAATTAATGTAAGGAAAAATCCTTGAGTATATGAAGCCCCTAGCACCTTATCTTGAGAAAATCTGAGGGCTAGTGCCAAGGGCCAAAGGGTAATCTTTTGTATTGATAGTCTAAAAGGGATAATAAATGCAGTACAAGTATTACTTTGTATTGACAAGCTCCATAGAAGTTACAGGATAGTTATCATATCTTACTCTTTTATTAAATTTTGGATAATTGGTTACTAGGTGATCCTGACTATTTCTATTTGGGATGATAAAGGGTGACCTAGAAAACATAGATTCCTCGACTACCCCATTATCTAGTAACAAAGTCACATTTTTCTTCATTGATGCTAATTTAGGTAGAGACAATTGGTATGGATATAAACAAATCAGTGTTGAACTAGATAATTCGATATCATACTCTCTCTGTTGGGGTCGTCTGTGCCAATTTATGGGCGATAATGTCTAGAAATGGCGAAAAGAGAGGAAATAGCCATACGTTCTTCCTCTTGAATGTAGGGGAAGTCCAAATGTCCATTTTAGTTTATAAATTTTGTACAAAATCTTCATAGTCTATTATACTGTCAGACTCAAAAAATTGTTCTATTTTTCTAGCATTTAAATCAAGCAATGCACATCTTCTTGACTTGCCTTTCTAATTACGGGCTTCTTTATAGAAAGATACAATGGCAAACCATCAAACGCGGTTGGAATAGCATCCTTCTTCAATTTTGGATGACTAAGTAGAAGTTGCTGCACTTCACCATTCTCTTTTTTATATATCTGCTGCCTTAACACATCATCTTCTCTAAAATGCTTTCTTCTTTGAGAAGACAGAGGTTGACGATGGTTCTCAATTTTTTGTTGGGATAACACGAAGTCACTGTTTTTTTAAACCTTCATCTTTCGGAAAAGAGAACATTGTTATTGTAGGTCCTCCACCTTTTAAAGTACTGTCGTAATTAGAATTGAACTTAGGTATGCAACACCTTCTTGGCATATAAAAGACACAAGAAATTAATAGTTATTCGTTAAATTATACAGCTCAATTTTCGTATTTTTATCAGAACCATTTCAATTATACTAACATTTCACATACTTACCATTATTGTATATGATTTAACTAATTCACTGCTGTCTTAAAGATAGTATTAATGCAATAATATCTGAAAAAACTACGATATTTATAAATGTTTAAGTTACACCACATGCTCTGCTCGCACTTCGATGTTAACACGTTTGTCTGGTGTTTCTGAGTAAGACCACCTACAGCATTGCCAAATTTCGTACTTCATGGCTTGTAAAGTAAAGATGGCAGTGGTCGGGGACAAGTTTTTTGTACATTAAATCGAGTAATAAATTGAATGGGGTTATCTAAAATTGTAAGACTAAACGGCAGTTCATTAATGCCAAATGTTTTATTAGTTAAAACACAAATGTTAAGTGTATAGATTAATTACAATCAATTCTTCATTAGAAAAATGTCACAGAACAAAGATGGTTGAGAATAATACCAACTGTAAGTCCTCCGGCGAAGGTGATTCTTCTAGCTTATGGTTTTTTTGAGAAATTAGTGGTCATTTCATGGCTGTGACCCTCACTGCACCACCTAGCAGTGAATTTGCACTCTTTAATTTTTCTGAGACAAACTTTCTTAAAACTTTTAAGCAAATAAACACAGTTAATTGAAGCACTCCTATATTGGAGGAATCAATTTCTGTTGTAAAATTTCATTTTTCGTACTAGTTTTCCTCCAATTCTTCGGAAAGTACTAATTCAATGCAATTTTTTATTTTTTTCATGCAGGATAATTGTTTTTAATCATTAGACCACTATTTTCCTCCATTTTTCAGAAAATATTTATTCCCAACCTACTCCCTCAAGAAAATTATCCGCGTCTGTCCATCAGTACATTGACACTCTCCATAGACATTAACGTATTCTTTAAGCTGTGATATTCCGCCGTAATTGCACTTCCACCCTTTACATCTAGTTTGCATTTCCCGCGCATTCCTTTGGATGGTAATCGTCGAAAAAAATGATAATATAAATATTCATGGTAATAGGGGCAGCATATAAATAGCTGCGAGCGGCGCGAATTATTTCTTAATGTAAATGAAGTTTCGTTCACAGATGAAATTAAAATAAATCGCTGCAACTGTGGCAAGCATTCATTTATATGTTGCTGCTGGTGCCATGAATATTTATGTTTTCCGTATTTCTTTGACGATTATCATCCAAAGGAATGCGCTGGAAATTCATACTAATTTTGAAAGGTGGATGGTGTCAACCCAACGACGGACAGATGCAGAGCGAGGAGCTCGCAGAAATTATTCTTCATGACCATACCTTCCGATGCTATATGCCTGTACCATTAATGACTAATAAGATGGGTTAATTTATTATTATCCGCAAATATACTCTTTATCTTTAGCTCTCACAATAATCTTCTTCACGCAGGAAAAATGATTAAAACTTACAATAATAAATTCATGGGATTTTTGAGGGTGTAAGTTGGGAATAAAATACGGAAATTGCGGTGTGTAAATATTTTCTGAAAAATAGGGGAAAATAGTGGTCTAGTGATTAAAAACAATTATCCTGCATGAAAAAAATAAAAATTGTGGTGTATAAGTATTTTCCGAAAAATTGAAGAAAAACTAGTACGAAAAATGAAATTTTACAAGAGAAAAAAAGTTGCACAACGCTCATCTTGAACCCTGAGACCATGCATCGAAAGTCCTACTCGGTATCCCCAAGGCTACGGTCGCTAGTGAACATAAGAGCGAAGTTAATAGGATTTATTAAGATTGGCCCATTTTTGTACTTTTTAATTAATTATTTCTCTTAAACTAAAAGGCGTTGGCCCCTAATTCTGAAATGGTATTTTTTTTTTATCTAAACATTACACTGGTAGAAGATGAATCAAATCTGAGAGTTACTCCGTAGCCTCTCCTTGTCAGTCAACATTCAAGTATGCCTATAATTTCTGGAATTTTTATTATACAGTTATCTTTCTTCAGTTGCTTGAATTTTCCCTGAAATGCTGAAATCAAAGATTTAAAGAACTATAAATATGCTTCATTAAAATCATCTGTGAACATTCTAAAAAATGACTAGAGGCTGATCCTGTAATAAAAAAAACAAGATTTTAGTTCAGAATATGCAGGATGTTTCAAAATTATACAGACAAACTTAAATGGGTAGTTCTATGTACCAAACTAATAAAATAGTTATTATAAACATCTGTCTAGAAACGCTCCCCTTAGGAGTTATAGCCCAGTAACTTAAACAGCAGAATGTCAGCGTTAATGGACATTTTTATTCCAAGCAACAATTTACAATAGCTGCTCAAAGTGATGGCGCCCCTTCTGTGAACACAACATGCACCACCTAAGCATTGACTGCCTGGTGCATTCAAAGATGCCAGGGGTATTTGGATGTTATCACATGCAGCCTGGATGCAGGGCAAGAGGTCAACATCTTCTTCAATAGCAGTGTTGTACGCTAAGCTTTTGAGGTGTCCCCAGACGAAAAAGTCTAATCGATTGAGGTCTAGTGATGGTGCAGGTCTCTCCACAAGACCACAAAGACCAATCTATCTCCCTGAGTACTTAGCATTCAGATGATTGCTCAATGGGATGCTGAAGTGGGTGAGGGCTCCATCATGCATGTACCACATGCCTTGGCAGACCCAGAGGGGAACATCCTCCAGCAACTGTGGCAGGGTGTGGACCAAAAAACTGAGGTAAGCTTTCCCAATCAAACGATTGAGAAGAACATGTGGACGGAAGAGAAAATCGTCCAACAAGCTGCACCGCACATTCAGAGAAAAGCACCATTGATGCGCTGAGACATGTGGGTTTTCCTCTTCCCACATGTGCAAGCTGTGACACTTAAACATACCATTTCGTGTAAATGTGCCCTCACGGGTAAACAACAAATTGCTGGCAAAATGGAGGTCCATGGCAGTTTGATGGATGTACCACCAACAAAAGGCATTCAGTGCTTGTACTTTCTGCAGATGAAAGGGATAGAGTAGTTGCTCTTTCAGTACTCGCCACACTGTGCTGTAGGGACCTGTAAGTCACATGCAATGATACATGTGCTGGTGGAGGGGTTTTCCTCATCTAACACAGACTCTTCCATTTCTGGTGCTCGAACAGTCCTGGAACGTCTTGCTGTATGCCTACCTCTTGATCCCCAATGAATCATGTTTCCACAGTCACCTGCCGATCGATGCGAATGTAGTATGATGTGGCACCATTCGTTGAGGGTAGCGTTCCTGGTAGATTCTTTGGGCTTCACGACCATTACCCTGTGCCTCCCCGTAGATGAAGTGCATGTCACTCAACTCTGAAAACGTGTAACTGTTCATGTTGGATTGAGCTCCAATGGACCTCAGACTCTGCGACAACACCCGGAGGTGCAATGTCGACAGCGGGAGAGCCCTCAGGACAGATTGTTGGGCAAACACTGGCTGACAGTCGGTTGCACATGAGCAGACACGTTCAGAACAGCACCTTACAAATGTTCACTTAAAACGATTCGATGCTGCAAAGAACTTGACACTGACACTGAGAACACAAGGAAGGGGAGGGGGAGAGGTCATATGACAGTGCTTGGCAGTGAATCACAGCAGGGATTCTGCAAAGGGCTGCCTACATACCTGGCAGCAGGGTATTTAAAAGCATTTTCGCTCATCATGTTCCAAACACATAAAAATCTGATGTGGCCAACATGACTTTCTCCATATTTGGGGTATAGATATTTAAATTATTATGAATAGCATAATAAGGCAAAATTATTATTTTGTATCGTAAAAGAATACAGTCGTCCTTATTGCCGTAAATTATATTTTGAATATGTTTACAGAATTCACCGCTACATGGTGGTGGTGCTGTATACTGGAAATTAAGAATAAGTTAAATATCTCCGAAATGGATGGTTATATGAAAATTTGTTTCAAGCAAAACTTGTAAGAAATATTATTCTCTACAACTTTGGCCCTCACGAAGATTACCAATAACGATGTTTTAAAGGAGATATTTGACAGAAACAGAAAAAACCGATTATTTATAAATAATTCCTAAACAATAACTGCTATGGAAAATTGTTTCAAATGAAAGTTGTAGGAAATTATATTCTCTATAATATTTGTATTGAGTTGTATATACAATAATGATGTTTTAACAGAGAAATATCGCAAAAACCGAATCAGGTTTTGAATAAACCTCGACTTCCGGTTAACCGTAATTTCCAAAAACTCTTGTTCTTTGTACTCATGCTAAAGTGTTATATATGAAATTTGGTAATGATATGGCAAGTACTTTTTGAGTTAGAGCGCCCACAATCATATGCACACACACACAGACATTCCGAAAATAGTCTAAACGTGTTCTAGGGACCTCAAAACGTGTATTTCCGTTAAAATCTCGAAGTCGATTTTTTTTCCTGATCACAATACTTTCTCATTACTACATATGGAGAAAGTATAAAGGAGCTTAAAAGAATAGAATCTCTTTGAAGTGCCCTTGTTTTCCCTATGCGCTCAGATTTATTTTTTCTGTGCTAGCATTCAATTGTCTACACCAGTCTTAGGTAGTCTTTTATCTTGTGATGTAAAGTTACCTACCCTTGTGACAATGTCAAAATAGTAGAAAAATTAAAAAATATTTTTAATGTTTTATAATTGGAAAAATCACTCATGATAAAAATGTGATAATTTCTGAACTATTGTAACATATCCATTACCAACTTCACAGAACATCATATCATAACAAATAAATCAAGAAAAAGTCAAATTCAAATTATTTGAAAGAAAGGAATAATGCCCCACCAGCTGAAAGATAAGAAAAATTAATTCTCCAGCTAATGGGTTAAATGTCCTTTGACCTGTGGGATTAGTTTGATTTAAATGCATTACGTGATTGAGGGGTTTATTATGTTAAATAAGGTTTCCTTATGCTGTAAACTGCCTAAAAATTAAAAATATATTTTCCCAATAAAAAATTATTTCATTTGAAAGGCTACTGAAATCATAAATAAAAGTTTAAATAGTACATATTTTAAAAAATGCATACTTTACTTTGTAAATAATAAATTAGCGTTGTAGTAGCCATTTGCATTTTTATGCATAACTCAATAAATATTTCGTTTAGAGAAAAATGTATAGAATAAAAGTTGTAGGGCGTTTTAAAATAGGTACTCATTTTATGTTCTAAGGTAATTCACGGAAAAAGCACCCAAACGATGTAAATTGGTGATATTTTCAGCATTCGGTTTCAGCTGCGTATGGAACATGTGGAATCGACGACACTTTTTGGCTATATATACGTGGCCAAATTCCTGAAAATTCACTTCGCCCTGAAGAAGCTACCTGCAACGGTCACGAAATGTCTGTTCCATCATGTTCCCAACACAGCTGAAACCGAAAGATGACAATATCATCGAACAACCACGCTGCTTTCATTAGACTCATTGAGGCAACTACTAAGAAAATTCAATACTGTTTGTTTTTCCGAACTCACCTTGCTTTCTTTTCCTCATTGAGATGCCCATTTTCTCACAAAAACCTCAATATCAATATGAAAATACGTTCGGGGATAATCAACGTGTGATGTACAGTTCTGGGCAAAAAAAGTGCACCACCTTACGACCGCTCTACTGGAATTTTAGTGAACTAAAATCTCGGATCGGCCAGTCACACGAATTGACAACGCTGCTGTTTGAGGAAGGGGAAAAGAGTTCTTTCTTTCTCCCTCCCTCCCCTTCTCTCTCTCACTCCTGTTATGCTTTTCACACGAAACATTTTCCTCCACGGATTTCAGGTACAGGCATTTTGAGTGAACGAAAATATACATTTTAAAATTAATTAAAGTGGAGACACGAACTCTGGCATTACCCATACGGACGTCAAAGAGAATGAAGTTTATTTTTCCACTCAAAATTGAATTGAATAAATTCCGATTTAGAATAAAAATCTATTAAGCCGCATTTACATGGGTCGAGAAAGTGGTCGTGATTTCACGCGCATTATCGGTTTATAAACTGGTCATGAAATCTCGAACGCAATGACGTTCAAGAAAATGCCAGATTGGTTTTATAAAATAACTATTCAGTCATGCTGAAGACATTGAATAAGATCAACTATTTAAAAGACGGTGTTAATATTGTCATTGCGTTGCTGTATAATGAACTTTGTGAAGTTTTGAGAAATCTTAAAAAGAACAGGTGGAGAGTTTGGGCAAAGATTCTCGAAGGAGAATCAAACAATGTCTTAAGTTATAAACCGAATCGTGAAGTTAGTCGAGACGCCCAAGGTCATGCACAGGGAGTGTTTACATGAGGCGAGAAACTGTTCGTGATTAGTCATTCGAGAATTCACGACCGCTTTCTCGATCCGTGTAAACGCGGCTTTAGAAATCCAAAAGAATACACATTTTAATGCCTTAACAACAAAAAAATGTTAGTTACCACTACTACTTCATGCATTATTTCCTTGATTTGATGCCAAATACCTGTTTATGAAAGCTATAATTTGAATTTGAACGATATCTTTATCCTATTTTACATAGGATTTATTTATAGTCTTTCCTTATACGAAAGAGCTTTTGAGGATTCTTCTCAGTTATATGTCGGGATTACAATCACTCAGATAGGTAAAATGAAAAAATAATGACGAAGAACAAAAAAACTATAAAAAATGTTGCATTTCAGGAATTAAGTGTAAACTATTAAATTTAAGTTTATGAATAACGTATAACCAAAAGTTAAGTAAATAAATTTAAAAAACAAAACTATTTTTTTGATCGGTACCCTTTTCTAAAACGAGCATATTACTAGCTTTCTTAAATAGGAATTAGTTAATAGCAATTCCGTTCTTTCATTCCTGTGTGTTTTGTTTTGTTTAAATAGCAGCGAATTAGGTGTTGATTTTTTAAATCAAATGAATAAACGATTTTAATCGTCTGCACAAGCTGTTAGTCTATGACTCGTCGGTTTTTCCCCTGGCAGCGGGAGATCACTATGGTGCAAAACGGTCGCTTTAAAAGAAAAAGTGATTAGTGTTTATGAGGTGTCGGTTGAAAGTGGACACACAAGTTTACAATACCACAACTGGAATCTTTTTTGGAAGGCAAGGCAGGGGTGGGTTAGGATAAAGGGATGGGGACGGGTATGGCAGCTGGTGGGAGATGCCGACAAGAGTTTTTAGATGGGTAGAAAGGTTGCAGGTAGCAAGCAATGGGGAGTGAGTGGCGAAAAGTACCATTTACAATGGGAGTGGTATTTCTTGGAAGAACATAAGAGTTATCTCAAGGTGGCTCTTATTTATCACATGCAGGACTTCCATAGAAAAGGAGGTTCTTGTGGTTTTGCTCCAACGACGTTATTGTTCACAGATCAAATCGAGTTATTTTTAAAAAAAATTTAGTTAGGTTCAGAGCTGCAAACAAAACCAAACCAAATCGCTGAACCGAACCAAACTTCAGCCATTTTGCTGAACCGTGAACTGAACTGAAACAACTGATTAACTTTTCAATGAACCGAAAACCAAACTGTAATTTTTTGCAAAAGTGGTTTGGTTTCGGTTCAATCTCAATCCACAAAGTACGGACCAACGAAAAGACCAGGAATTTTCATTGGAAAAACCAGCGGGTTTGCTTCAAAGGAAAGAGTGCCTAAGTCTTTCCTCTCTGATACTATTGTTATCCACATAAAAATCATGTTAGGATCAAAAATACCAGTTTTTTAATATAAATAAATGAAGATGATGATGGGATTGTAATGTATTTAAAATATAAATTTTTCCTTTCTTTAAATAAATTCTTCTTTCATTTAAAATAATGACTGCTGATTGATTTACTTACAGATTGATACTGAATGTATAATGTTTATATTGGCTAAATTATTTCTGAATAGTATTTTAAATGATTAATTTAGTTGAACCGAACCGCGAACCGAACCACTTGTCAAAATTCCCATCTGAAGCGAACCACTTCCAAAAATTTAGCACCGAACCGCAAACTGAACCACTTCCAAATTTTGAAGTGGTTTGCAGCTCTGGTTAGGTTGTTATAATTTATAAATATTCAAGGTTTTGATTGTTTAATGACACAAAAGTATTGGTAGTGCTCAATTTAATGCAACAAAAATATACGATTAAAATCGTATATTCATATGATCTTTAAAATCAATAAATATTTCGCTGCTATGTAAACACAGCAATGGGAGAACAGAACTGATATTAACCACCATATTTACTCATGTAACCCTCGCACTCGTGTACCCAGTGCACTCCTATTTTTGGGCTGGTTCGGAGGGAAAAAATTAATTTGAGCCAGAATAAGTTTTTTTTAAGTCACTCGTTCTCACTCCCAGAGACAAGTTCCACTCATGTTAAGCATCTTCTCCCTTCCAGGTGACGCAATTTATTGGATGATCTCTTTATGACGATACTAGCAGAAATCTCTTCACCGATAGTCTTCTTTTGTTAACCCCTTAACTGTTTTTGTTGTAACATTACGCAACTTCGTCCTCACTTCACTGTTTTTGACATAATATTATGCACCAATGCGGAGCTTCATGAACTATTTGTTCATCTATGGACGGGAACTTCCCTACGCGGATGGGGAGTTTTTTCGTGTATTGTCTCGTGAGTAAATATTGGAAGGTTAGGAAAAAAGGAGTCCAAACACTTGAGATGTGGATTTCCTTCTTCTTTCGAACGATGAAATCTTTCATTCGCAACAAAATTTCACCATTCAGAATTCCTTGAAGTAGATGAGGGAAAAGGACCGAACTTGAACCTGGCTGGCAAACACTCAGTAGTCATTGAACTATAGTTATCAGTTAGTCGGCGTATTCTTTCTGCCTACTTTTGCGAGTTTTTGCCTGCAGCGGGGGCATAACTTACACGTTTGCTTGGTCGCATAAATACGCGTATACTTCGTAGAATTCGACGTCTTTTACGAATATAAATGTAGATGCAAGCATATTGCAGAGAATTTACTATCAATACTCACAATTTATATATCCTGTTCAGAAATCCTCGTGTAAGATGCGCACCCCCTTTTTACCCCGGCGTTTCAGAAAACGTGTGTGGGGTCCACGAGTAAATACGGTAATTCCTATTTAAGATTTCTATTAATTTTATCGTTTAAAAAAAGTTTCGTTTAATAAAGTTATTTACTTAACTTTTGGTTACACATGATTCATAAACTTAAATTTAATTGTTTCTCACTTAATTCCTGAAATGTAATATTTTTCGTTGTTTTTTATTCTTCATCGTTATTTTTTAATTTTGCCTATCTAAGTGCTTGGCATCCCGTCATATAACTGACCAAAATTCTCCTCTTTCTATGTAAAAATGAATAAAGATATTGTTCAAATTCAACTTATAGCATTCATAAACACATATTGGGCGTCGAAGCAATGAAATAATACATGAAGTAGTCGTTGTAACTAAACATTTTTCATTGTTAAGGTGTTGAAATGTGTATTCCTTTCGATTCCTAATAAATATTTATGCTAACTTGGAATTTAATTAATTTAATCTTGACTGGAAAAATAAACATCGTTCTTTTTGACATCGGTATGTTAAACTCCGGAGTTTGTGTCTCAATTCTAACTAATTTTGAAATGCAAAGAATTATATCTGACACTCATTCACGTGTTACCACCATAGGGAAAGTAAGCGCTACTAAATTCAAAACCATTATCTTGAGGGAAAATATCCGATCCTTAAGAGATAGGAGAGAACCGTAAACCCTTCTCTAAGGGGAGGAGGGAGAGGAAAAAGAGCCTTCATCCCCTCCCCTACTATCACCTTTGCCATATTACTTGACAGCTCGTTCGAGACTAGTAATTCACTGAAATTCTGGTGCAGTGCCTGTCAAGTGGTGCAGTTTTTTGTCCAGCACTGTACATACACAATATTTTTAAAAAGGGGGCACTATAAACATAAAACCTGCAATCACAACGTATCTCTACAATTGAACCGTATTACACACTTCAGTTTGAAAACGTTTTGAAGAATTATTAAAACAACTAATTTGCAATACACAATAAAACTGGCAAAATTTGTAAATACTTGCCCGCAAACTTATGAGCAGATAAATCGACGAAAGCACAAGAGAGTCCAACTGCTGAGTCGTAACTGAGGGAAGAGTGGGTCGCAATAAAACTTTCGCATTGTTCACCCTCCCCTTGGTGACCCAACCCCACATCTGGGTGCACCAAAAATAACTTCAAACATTTACCTACAACTTTCTCGCTTAGACCATGAAAGTATCTTAATATATAAAAAAGTTTCTCACAGACAAACTTTTTCAAGTCAGGCTGGAACATGCAAAAGGAACTTTTATAATTAAATGCAGAAAACAAATATTTAAAATCAATTTATTAAACTTTCAGTAGGACCATTACGATCCTTAAAAATTCCTGAAACTAATGCAAAAAACTACATTACATTATTTTAAAACAGAATGTATATATCATCGATTGAAACAAACGTGACTGTAGAATGTCCATTTCAGGTCAAATATTGTTTATTGCATTTTGTATAGAATATAATTTTCAGTTTTCATTTAAAAGTATATCATCAGATTCTGCATTAAAAATAGTGCAAATATAAATTCTGAATTTTTATTTTAATGCAACTTTAAATTATTAGTGAGATTTGGCAATCCCGGTGTCGTAGAGAAGGAAGGGGTGATTGGATTTTTAAGCCTGCAGGAGAGGGGAGAAACGATGCCGTTTGAAACTGTACTGAAACTTTAAGATGGAACGCTCTATAGTTTGGTACGTAGAACCACCCATTTTAGTTTGTCAGTATAATTTTGGAACACCCTGTATTTGCAGAATGTATTCAATTGTTGGGAGAAGAGACTGAGCTATGATTTGTAGTTAATATCAACAAAATAACAAAATTCCTTGAGTTTTTCAACTCTGTGTACACAGATAAGTAGTTGAAATCTTCAGAATGATACTTTTAATGTCTGTTGGCAATAAATCTGTTCCAAGCTGAATACAATTATGGAACACATGAGCTGGACAATCAACGTTTTCCAAATTTCCATTCACTGATGCCTTTCATTTGAAAAAATTCCCTCCTTTACCTCTCATGATTCCGCCTAAATTTGTGTTAAAGTTATCTTCTCTAAAAGCAATACACTTATTTAATATCTTCTTCTTATGAAGGATGCCCAAAATAGTGCAGGAAATTATTGCTGATGTTTCATTTGGAAAACTGAAGATTGATAAGTTTTACTTGCAGTTCACCTTGCAGACAGCTAAAGTACTGTATAAAGCCGGTATACCACAGTCAAACCTTTTGACAAAAAATTTGTTCAAATACTTTCAAGTATCGTGTGACATCGATAATTTGAAGAAAAATGAAATTTGAGCAAATACGCTTAAAAAAATTCGAGCAAAATAACTTTGCTCAAAATGAATAGAAATGCTTCTACATTTTTGGTCAAACAGTCAATTAGGGAGAAGCTGAATTCTAGATGGCTATTTCTGTAATCCATCGCATTCGCTAGGACATGTCGAAAAATGGCGAAAACGTGGTCGAGAGAAGTTCAATCACTTTTGATTGATAGTTTTTCAGAACATGCTAATTTGTACAATACAAAATCAAAACTCTACCACAGCAGGAATTCCAGGAGGGATTCATTACCAGAAATCCTGAAGGAAGTGGAAGTTCTGCATCCTGGAACAAGTTATCGCAGTCTCTATGCTTGCAGAACCTGGTGACGGAATGCGTAACTAGCGTGAATTTTTGTCAAAATTTTGATGAAACGTTGCGTTGTGTGAAATGCAATTGTACTTTTTGACAAAACATATGTTTTATCAAATTTTATTTGCTCAAAAATTTGACTGTGGGACACCGGCTTAAAGGAAGCATTTTAATACTTCCAAGATTAGAAACATGAATCTGTAAAAGTGTCAATGAAAGAAACATCCTTTACAGATCTATTTGCTGCAGCAATAGGCATAGTTCAATCACACCTGTAATGATAGCTTCAAACTTGGTTCTTACACATGCAATATTGTTCTTCATTCATAAATCCATAATGTTGAATGAAATAGTCCATTATTTCAAAATAGAGTGATGCACAACTGTACAATAGACTGTTTTCTTCAGCTGCACACATTTTTTCATTAAAACAGGATTCTTTCTTATCAAAATATTTGGTTATTGTAAAAGATGATTATGTACTTTGCACTCTTTCTTTATGCTTTCAAGTACAAATGTATTTCTCGAGATCCACTGTTTGCAATAGAAATACAGTAAAGCCTCACTAGGCTGAGGATTTGGATATACCACAGGTCTAGTCATGTCCCCAAAATGATTCCAGTTATTTTCTTCGTAAACAACTTCGTTTCAAATTTTACCGCAATTTATTTTCTTCGTAAACAACTTGTTTCAAATTTTACCGCGATGCGCCGCTAGCCAAAGTCCTCGATGTTTCAAGCACATTAACATGACATCTTTGCCTGTCATTTATAAAAGCAGTAAGAATGCCTGGATGACTCGTGATTTTTTCATGTCGTGGTTCAACGACGATTTTGTGCCATCGGTAAACAGTTACCTACGTTCACTAAAACTGGATGAAAAACCTCTACTTCTGCTGGATAACTGTCCTGCACATCCTGCTTCTGATTCTCTGAAATCAAGAGATGGAAAAATAGTAGCTATGTTTTTGCCAAAAAATACTACTGCACTTATCCAGCCCTTGGACCTAGGCATTATCCTAGCCTTTAAAGCCTATTATCGGCAGGAATTGCTCACTGCTGTCATAAACTCAGAACAGCAAGTGCCACAGTTCGTGAAAACAGTTACACCGAAGAATATGGCCTACAATACTGGACTGTCATGGAAGTTCTGTGATAATTCAAAATTGCTGGTCAAAGTGCATCGCTGTAGCAGGCAATAGTATCAAAGACGAAGAAGAGTTTTAGGGTTTTACGGAAGAAGACGCATGTGAAGCTTCCAATGCTCTTGATGGTAGACTACAGGTAAATGATATGTGGGCCTAGGATCGTGAAGATGATGAAACTTCCATCGCTGTATATAAGAATGATGAAGAAATTGAAGCTGAAGTCCAGAACCGTGGAAAAGCAGAAAAATTATTGGAAGACAGCGAGAATGAAGACGTGTGAGCTTGAGACCTCTAAAATAACAAAGTATTGGATAACATCAGTGAAGTGATGAATTGGATGGAGAGGCAGAGGAATTGTGATCATATTCATCTTTTACATTTGCAAAACATTAAGACGTATGTGATGAAGAAATGCCATCAGCTGTCACGCCAAAGGAAAATATGGGACTATTTTTAAAACACCAATTAAAGTTATGCATTATAATCTAAATACGATATCAGTTTTTATAGCATTTTGCAATTAAATTTGTTATAAAGTATATACTTTCACGTTTTTTTTAAATTATCTCCCGCAAAATTTCCCGAAATACCTCAGGTTGCCCAGGTTTATATATAAAACACTTTGCTTCTTCTTCTGAATGCCCTTTTTAAAGCATTTAGACTTATTCAGCATTTTTACAGTTAATTTGTACTTTCTCTTCCCTATTTATTTTCATGAGGTATTTAAAAATAAAGTTAAACAAATATAAAGAAGTGAAAACATCAACAAATGAGAAATTACAACAAAATATAACAATTGTTTTCACTATCTCTGTACAGATTGTACAACAATATCAGGATAAAAAGTGCCACCAATGATTATATAATCAAATATAAGCCATCTCTTGCACTTTCAGTGTAAATAAGGACATTTCAAAAATATAACAGGACAGCAGCACAAAGTCTCAAAATCAGGATGTCTTGCTAAACAACGACGTCTGGTAACTCTTGTCTCACTATTACAAGGTTTGTTTTAAATGCATTCCTCTATCATTGAAATAGAAACAAAAAGATTATATTGTGACCATCATTAACTTTTTTCATTTTACATTACATGCCCTGTAATTGCTAAACACATGGCTGGCCAGATGTAAATGCACTGTGAGCTGCATGTGGCCCTTGGGCTGTAGTTTGGGCATCACTACTCTGGCCAATGACAAACTCCGCTGTAGATTTGCACCTACCTGTCTTTACAAATTGTGCACACCATCAGCAAGACTTGGCACAAGTCGGCTCAGCTTTGTTCAGTCCAATTCTATGTACATATATCCATCCACTCTGCTCAGTCTGGTTACACTTGATTAATTCACACACAGTATCAAGGGTGAACATTTCCAAGTTGACATAAATGTAGGAAACTCAATAAAGAAAGAAAGAAATGATTAAAAAAAAGATCATTGATTGTGACAATTATAATCAATGCAATGGATTACCTGCTGCTTTGCAGAGGTTGTTCTAATGAATGTTAATATAAACAACCATATGAAATATGGGAAGCAATAGCAATAAAGTCACAATAAGACCTCTTACTTCATGGTTTTATTTACAATTTAAAATAACCTAAACAGCATTAGATGCTAATGAATATCAAAAGAAACCTAAATGATTGTCCATACTTTTTCTTCATATCCACAACAAACAAGCTAGTATTGTCACTAACTTTTACTCAAGAATTTTACAAATAAATTTCATTTTGATGGTTCATGGTCCATTTATTGTGACCAAACCTTACCATTCACAGGGCAGACTCGAAGGTTTGCAAATCATCTTTTAATTTGGAAATGCCTCAATAAGAACCACCAAAAGTTGTTTCATTAATTCAAAGGCATATTTTTCATGTGTGCCTCCATAAAATCCCATTATTATTTTTGACATAGAAGAAAAGGAGAGTAAGCCCCAGCAAGTATTCAATATAGATGTGACTGGGTTATTTTGGAAAATGATGTCATCCAGAACTTACACAACTGGCCCATTGCCTGTTCCCATCTCAATCCTAACTATTGTTAAAAATGCTATATTTAGGATTTGATTTTGATGCAATGTCATTCTTATTGAATATTTAAAAATATTAATTGCTTCTAAACTATGATAGTTTCTGAATCCTTGGAATAACAATCTACTTTACCACCCCAAGTTTTAGCTTTCACTATCAGTTGAAAACTAATGAATTCTCAAGCACTACAGAAAGATACAAGTAAGATACCCTTGCTAAAGTAGAGATTGAAGCAGGTTTCTTAAAATTTTCAGGGTTCTTGTTTGGCTCCCCCTTTGGAGAGAGGACAATCCTCACTGTTGGTACATACATCCTCACTAGACCTTCCCATCAATGAAAACTTCACTCCTCTAGCTTCAGTAGCTTAGCTACAATATCATTTCAAAGTTTTCAATTTTCTAACTTTGAAGTAACCTAGCAGAAAATCTATGAACCACTGGGAAAATCTAATTGGTAGAAAATTCATAGATAAGAATTAACTAATTGAAAAAGAATTGTCCAAATACTGTATTTAATTGATTGTAAGCCAACATCGATCACAAGGGCACACGAGGAAAACTCCATGTTGGGTGTACAGACGTCCTAGTTTTCCAGGATTTGTCGCAAAAAAAAATACCGAAAAGTATGAATGTTTTGGTTTTTTTCAATTCGTAATTAAATAACATAGGTATCAACTAAAATTATGACAACACGAATTAAGTTATATTCAAGCATTCACTACAATTTTTACTAAAATGAAATTTGTCCCAGTTATGGCCCAGATTTTTAATCTTGCAACAAAAATATCCCGGTTTCTCTCTTAGTCTTCTCCAATGTCTCACATTCAACTCATAAATCCCATAGCATCATTGTGCAGCAAGATTTGATGTTTCTTCAGCATATGCTATCACTTTTCTCTTAAGTCTGCAAAATAATGTGTTCCTCCCAAAATGGAATTATTAAGAAAAAAACTGAAAAACTCACCAAAGTAAATGGCAAAAATTTACGCTTGCAAAGGCACAAGAAAATGACGGTTGGCTCAAGGAATTCTAGGATTAGGTGCACACGCATACTAGAGATGGCTCAGGAGTGAATCTATTGAAACATTTACTTCAATTTTTAAAACTCGATTCTAAGCCGAGTGGGAATTTTTAAGGAGGTAAAAAAGTAAAAAAGGTTGGCTTACAATCAATTAAATATGGTATATCTTAAAACAAAAAATGTTACTGTCCACAGAAAGATGGACATTAGTTATGTTCTTTCAATGAATACAATGTGCTAAAAAGGATAGACATAGCCTAAATTGCACTACATTGAGAAACTGAATGAATTAACTGTACCTCTTTTTAAGATTAAACACAAAAACAAAAGGGGATCTCCAAACAAAAAAATATGCTTTGTTCTACTAGTCCCAGGTCCCTAAAGCACCTTTTACATGTACAGTTTTAACTGTGGAATTGGTTGGAGCGCATTCAGTCGTGCTGGAAAGAGTGCACGTCTAATGATAAGCCGGAGTCAGAGGAAAGTGTGCGGGAAAGCGTGTGGCAACACTGGCGGTCAATCGTGCGGGAAAGAGTGCACGTTTAATGATAAGCCAGAGTCAGAGGAAAGTGCGTGGAAAAGCGCATTGCAATACTGGCGGTTAGGAGCGCGTGCTAGCCTGAACATGTTATCCCCTGACACTCAGTTCGGCGCGCAATCGTTCGCCAGGAATCGTAATGTCACTGCAAGTCGTTCCTCTGTGCTTATGCTCTTCCGCATTACAGTGTCTCTTCTACTTATTTTGCTACTAACCTTCAGTAATAAATCATCAAATAACCCACTATCCATGCACAAATAGTTTCTATAGTCGTCAGGATAGTTTTGTCGCAATTCGCCAATTAATGGAAAGTGCCCAAAGCATTGTCTGTACTCTTTTACCCACACTCTCCTCCTCCATTTTTTGTTCAACAGGCTAACTGCAACAAAAGCGATGATTCGGGCACGGTTTCTCCTTCGTTCCATGTATTTTACGGGTTGTGTGCGGTGGTACTACGAGACAAGAGCATCACACTGAACTATTTCCACCGGAATCATCTCATCATCTCGCAAAAACTTTTCAACATGTTGAAACTCCATGCGCCAAGCAATCGTGCGAGAAAGAGCGCGGCGTTACATTTACACACACACTCTTAAGTGTGCAATTAAGTTTCCTCTCACTCCCGCATGAGTAAGAACGTGGTTCAAAATAGCTGACACACTCTTGTGCATCACACTCTTGAGTGCCGTGAAAGATTGGAGGGATGCACGCGCACAACTAATTTGACCACTCACTCTTGCGCGGCATTCAAAACCCACGGTTTTGATTCTCGCCAATCCCTCGCTCTATCCTTTCGTCCCTGGCGCTCGGTTAAAACTGTACGTGTAAAGGGCGCTTAACTCCCCATTTCTCATATAATCAAGGTCTAGCTATCTGCAATATTTCCAAGGACCACAGCCCTTGTGAATGGCAAGGGTTTACTGTACAGCACTTATGAAGCTACAATTTACAAGGGAGAGTGGAAAATTCTGACCTTGCCTGGGAATCAAACTTAGATCTTCTACTTGCAATGAGGATGCTTTAATCAGCTAAGCAATCATGCCAGTAAGTTAGGGTACTTAGGGTGAAAGAGTGGTAATTAAGCAGTAAACCTTACCCCACTAAATGCCCTCACTGAGGCAAACTGTAAATTCTACTAATCTTAAATCATTAAATTAAACAATAATCCTTAGAAAGATTATCATTATCTGCATTAAACTTCACATTAATTAGCCTTGAGATTTTATCTATCATGCATGCAATGCTTACCTTGCATATAGATTCAGCTAAGTTTCTTTCTCTCTCTCTACCACCAAGTAAGTGTTATAAAATAAATTAATCCTTGAGAAATAATGATTCAGAAATGTGTTAATACGACTTACTGTATAAAGGATTTGAGTGTTACTTTTTATTCCAACACGGCATGCAAATAATATCATAAATACTTATCATTATGTTTCCCTTAATTGTTTAATATAGAGTAATAAGCAAGAGCATATGTAACACAAATTTATGAGTTATTCACTTTCTATTTATCAATATTTGTCAATATTTATGTATTTCAAATACATGAAGATTAATTACTACTTACATAAAGCTGCATGGACTTCACTCACTCAACAATAGGAATGTTTCATAATACTGAAAATGATGCACAACATACTTTTTTAAAACTTCAAAATACAAGAATTTAATTAGCCCAGATGATGTTAATGTGTACACGGCCCTTGTAGTAAAATGTTTGGCTAACTCAGAAAACTGTTTAGAAGATGCTGCATTATTTGAAAACATCTGTTAAATGCCCATCCAAATAAGTAAACTTCAGTCCCAAAATGAAATAGTAAACTCAACTTCTGGCTGAAATGCAATTAATGATGAAGATAACTCCTAAAGAGGTACGAAAACCAGATAAACATATCTGCAGTCAAGCATTCAACCTCATGGGCAGGCCCTCTCAGAGTTTCATAGAGGCCCAGGCCACTTCCAGATTTTGAGGCCCCTGATCGCAATAAAAAAAATTAAAAATATATTCCTATTGTAATCCAAACAAGGAGGATCTGACCAGACCCACTTTGTTCCATTTATTGATGTCATACCTGACAAAAAAATTAACGTGTCTGAATTCGGCCACTCTTGAGCTCGAGACCTGGATCAAATTGCCCTTCTGGCACCCTCTCTGCTTGGCTCTGCTCATGGCTGATCAACCTGATTTTTATACAAAAAAGTCAAAATTATATTCATTTGGAAGCCTCAGACAAATTCTATTCCACGGTAGTTTTCATAACAATACACTATTTGAGAATTGATTTTAAATATAATTATTGGCCATTCATAAGTAGAGTTATTAAACAAAGTTATATTTCTATACTGTTCTGCAGAACTTGTTTATGACATGCACAGATATAATCTTGTAACAAATGCAACATGCATTTTTAGGAAATGAAATTGGAGAAACAGCAATTCAACTTAAATTGTTGCAGAAATATCTTTTCTCATTGTTATGATTATTATGTAAATATTAATAATCACAATTTATTCAGAAATAAAAACACTTTGCTGCTTACTATCTCCATCTTTGCTTTTTCTATTCTATTGTGACTAGCCATCCCAAACTTGGAGGGACAGTCCCTCCTTTTCATCACTCATCACACTGCTAAATGACCTAATTTTTGTCCCACTTACAAGTGGTTCTCTAAGATGTTGTAGATAGCATGTTGTATCAACAAAGTGACAAAAGATTTTTGAGCAAAAATCAGTGAAGGCATTCTTCACTCATTGCATGCAAAAATTGAAAAAATAAAATTTGGATAAACATAAAAACCAACAGAAACTTCCTGTTCCAACACTTGAAAAACTAACTGAATAATTTGGATATTGCATTAAGTTTATAAATTAACATTTAATAAATCAATGAACATTTTACACCAAATGAATTGATACAAAAAAGTGTAAATTGCCAAGAAGTGAACTACTTACTCGATTCAGCGTAGATATGACATAAGGAAATATTACTGAAATATTCAAATTTTGAAAGGTTTGGCCTCAGAAAAATATTTCAACTTTTAGAAGTTATTAAAAACTTTGGAATTAAAATTTTTTTTGGGTGTGTTAAAATGTTTCGGAAATTTTGAAATTTCTTAAATCCCTAAAATTCTTGAAAATTCTGAAACTTTTGGAACATTTTAAATTTTTATAATTTAAGAAATTTCAATTTTTTTTTAATTCCAAAAATTTAAAGAACCCCGAATTTATGATACAGGTGTCGCTTCTACAACCGGGAAATTGAATTACTGCAAATAATCTTCGTGATTAATTCGTACGGACATCAAAATATTTGCATTATCTTATCAAAGTGATCTGGAGAATTAAAAAGTATCCAATACCGTATTTTACTGAAAGGTTTGAACTTCTGCAAAACAGTACACCTATATTTTCAATACATTCACGACCACTTGTCGAACATTCTTCGAGATACATTTTTTCGTACATACTATGCACACAATCCCAGAAACAGAACACTTGTAATTATAATATAAATATTCCCAATTTATTTTATATAAACCTATGCATTAAATTCGACTGATTAGGATATTGACGGCCTCAAATTCAAACAATCGTTAAATTTCTGAGATATAGTAAATGGCACCAAATATTGATTTGACTCTAATTCTTCGAAAACATCTCAAGGCTTACATTCTCCTATTAAATTATGCCGACGAATAACCAAATCCCAGTTGCACTACTACTGAAAAGATAAATCTGTTACAAAACAATATTACTTACAAAGACATAATTTTCCTTAGATTGACATAACCCCATCAAATTCTTAATATCTACGATGTCTTCCTGTTACTTCCAAATTCCAGCGCTTTCTGAAAAATTGAAGTTCTAATTGCGCACAAAGAGCCAGTCGAGATAGTTCATATTTATTTCTGAAGAGAGCAGCATAGTCGTAAAGCGCCTAGTTTGCCGTTAAATAAATTGAGAAATATCTGTCCAGTTAGAAATGTGGTTATACTGAAGGAAATCTTAAGAAATTTCCTTCTTCTGATGAAGCTTATATACAATAATACCTCGATATACGAAGTTTTGCTATAACGAACTTGACAATCGAGACGATTCAATCAACGCCTATAATGTTAGTGTACATGATGATGGAATAACTTCTGACTCGGAACCAATGAACACATGATCTAAGTTAGGCAGTAAATATCAGATTCAATGCAGTACATCTATTTTTTTCCAGTTTTGTTCGTTTCGTCAAGCGTTCCATAGGTATTGACTGTTTTCAAGTTATCTTCGTAACGTCATCTTCGTTGTAAGAATTCTGACATTGTGTTGTATTTCGCCACGATAAAGTGTTTAATTTGCAAAAAGTGACTGTTGTTAACCGAAGAATGTTATTTTACCTCAATATGCCGAAACTAATGAAATCATGTGCAGATGTTGTTGGAGCAGTCATAAAATCACTGAAAGTTATCTCGTTAGCACAAAAGCAGTGTTGTAAGTGAAATTTTACGTACATTTTTTACTTCTATTAGTGTAAGTTACCGTGATTACAATGTACGTACAATAAATAGTATAATACTATTTTAAAATATAATCTTTTAAAAATGTGATTAGTACTTATTAAAAGGTTTATGTTGTAAGATTTTAAATTATTAAGGTTGGTATCGCATTCTATTATATTAATGTTATTCGATATACGAAGTTTCAGGAACGTATCTGCTTCATATATAAAGATAACGGTGTAATATATCTTGAAAAGTCGCAAGTTCGACCACTATAATAGGGATTATTTTCTTTTCTCGTAAGATAATATGTAATATTTAAAATTCCGCTCAACAGCCCTTGTTCCTACTACAAATGAATATTGGAAATTTTGATATGCGTCCTACGTACGAAGAATATTTTAAAGAAAAAGGTAAATTTCTTATTTTTAAAGTCAATTTATCCTTCGATTTGGATTCGCTCGAATTTAACCTTTAAATGTCGAAATTCCGCGTTTTTAATTAACCATGCCAATTGTATCAATTCACGTGCGTAATGCAAAAGTGTCAATGCAGTACTATATGCGCTCGAAAGAGATGTAGAGGGAGGAGATAAAAATTGGTATTCAACCGGAAATAGCGGAGGTTTTATCAGGATACGCAGAAGATTCATTTTTCATAACCTTTACGATTAGATGCAGTTAATACTAATCTGGTCGACCAAAATTAGTTCTAATCATTTAAAGATTTTCTGTGGATTTGTTCGTATTATGTGATCATACCAGTGGGTATACACTAGAGCGGAGTGAAAAAATCAAGTTTCTGGAATCGGAATGGAATATCTGGGGAAAGTTGCAAGGTGACTCCATAAAGAACAGTGCAAATTATTTTTACTTTGGCTTAACGTTTAGAGGTGCCCCCAGAATTTTCAAATTTGAAAATTTTCGCGAAAATCGGAAGTTCGGTATTTTCGTGAGAAAATACGGTAGCGGTTAAATCTTAATGGAATAATGGGAAATATTTAGAAAAGACCTCTTCAAGGCTTGTGAGGATTTCTGTTCACCTGCTTTTTTATCTTTAGGTGCCACAGGAACCTCAAATTTTCAAAAAGTTTTTGAATACTGCCATAACATAACTGTAGTCATAACTGTGTTACGGTTCTCCTAATGTTTTTCTTGTCTTGTTGCAGTTGCATTAAATCAGAATAATGGCTCCATTTAAGACGAGGAAGAAGATGAGCTATCCCGTATTTGGAATGCCAGAAGAGTTGAACCCATGTCAATTACCTTCCTACTGTGATGTGATGAAGTATTATCTGTGGGTCAAAAATGAATTAACACCGGACCTGAAATGGAAAGAGCCTACGGTATGAGAAATTTTGGAAAGAGTTGCGATCAGATTTGAGGAAATTTGGATAAAAGCATCTATCCCGACGGTCGTTCATAAACGAATTTTACAGCTCATTCGCGCCTGTACCTCGCAACGGGAAATCCGAGTGAAAATCTAAAAACTCTGGCAATTTTATAGTGAAAGTGTACGGACCGATGTGGTTTGAGATAAAGACTGATTCTTCGTGCACGAAAGGAGCAAAACATCTATGGTTAACAATCAAACGAAGTCGTTATCTTAGTGATGATTTAAAACAACTGATTGACCCGGTTATTCAGAGGAACGGATATTTTGGGCATCCTGAAAATCTTCTATTATGCATGCTAGCTGACGACAGAAAGATAATTCGAGAAATGGCCTATCGTCGTATTCTGAAGGCAAGGTCTCAAACAGAAAATTGCAGGAATACGTAAATTTGACATTCCCACTTTCAATTTCGAGGCTTCAGACCACACTGAACTCATAACGTGGGAAAGCTTGCAAGTCACTGAGCCACCTTTGACTGCAAATTTGTCTGCCGATAGGTTGAGAGGAATGATCTAGAGTGGTTTTGAACCTGGAGACAAAGTTCCACTGTTCCCATGCCACACACAAGCAGGTGGAACGTTGTATCCAACTGGTGACGGAGGCGTCCGAAGCTGTCTGCGGACAAGAAGCAAGGGATGGTTTCATCAGATGAAGGCTTCTATCTCGCAAGAGCATGCCTTCGTTCGAAACAAAGCGTGATTATTTGCTCTAACATGTTCCTTTCATATTGTACTTCGTTTCATTTTTTTTCCAATGCAATATTGTTTCTGATAGGGTTTCTGGTTTAAAATACTTTGTTCTTCATTCGTAAATAAATAATAATTCTGCATCACACCTGTCTTTTTTTAATGAGCACCAGTGTAAACCACAAAAATAATTCCTTTGATTAAAAAAAATCTGCGTAAGCGCAAATGACATTTTTTAAAGTCAAATTTTAGAATTTCGGGCACCTCGAAACTCTACTCTATGGCAGCTATACATTACGTACTCTCTAGTTGAGTTCTAAGACGCGCTTTTACGACCATTCCAGTTTCATTTTCTAAAAAATAAAAAATCGGGAAAACATCTAAAAAAAAGTCGAAAATGGCAAAATTTAAGAAAAATTGAGGCCTTCGGGGCTCCTCGAAACTTAAATCTAGAAAACCCATACTTCGCACATTTCTTAGTAGTAGTAGCAAGACAGCTTTTAACAACTATTACATTTCGAAAATCGAGAAAAACGTTTTTGCTGTATAAGCTCACTCCACCCTAGTATACACATCTTCAAAGTTTTCCAAGGGGCACGCTGATTAAAACTGTTGAATATCACCGAGATGCAGATGGGAAGAGGAAAGTGAGGGGAAGAAAGATCGGGTGGAGGGAGATAGACTATTTGTGTCAAAGTATTTAGCAGGTCGGAGTGGATTTTAACCAGTGCTCGATATGGAAAATGTTACGAAACAGAACGCTTGTTATAAGGGACGGTATTTCTAAATGTCTGACAAAACGAAACGGTATCATCACCACGTGTGACGAGCCGGAGCGGCGTTCCGGTTCATTCCGAGCACTGATTTAACCTGATTTAAGGGAAAGGTCAATCATCACGCGCGATATAAATTAGTCATTTAAAATATATTATGTTAATTTCAAGAGGATATTCAGTACAGTGATAATATAATTCATAGTGATTCATTGGTGTAGATTTGTGGTCAGTTAGGGGCCGGTTAAGTAAAATTTTCCAGGGTTGGGAGAAAATTGCGTCCGCCCATGGGTAATAGGCATTTTTGTGTTTTGCCCTAACCCCCCTGCAAAATTTTCTGCCGACGCCCATGATTGTGATGATTCATACGCTATATAGGCATTACATTTCGGTTCTTCCTTCATTTGGACTTTTACTGATCCACTTACGGTCGCGCTGACTAAAAAACCAACTTCTTAAAAAAAACTAGCTTTTCTCAAACATACGACCGCTATATCCTCTCTGATTTCTCACACTCGATAGACTTTCTCGGCGCCTTTTCCGACTATTATGATGAAGTCATCCACAGAATTGACTATGAAAACATTCTTGTGAGATAGCCATATTCGGTAGCTCAAGATGAATAAGCGGACTGGGCAAGCGCCCAGGCGACCATGCGGAAGTGGCGCCAATACACGGCATTAACGAGGCGGTGGGGGAAAAGGCGACGGCATCAAGATCACCCGTCGTACGTAAAGTAACTCGCTAGAGCACTTGAATAAAAGTCGGCCCCGCTTTATGAGCGTGCGTTAGTTAATTTCTTTTACATTCCATTAAAAGTTTCAAATATTGTGTGATGGTAAGTCAAGATCAACGCTCCTAATTACATGATAATAATTATATGAATATGTACATATGGTTCTCGGAAAATTTTTGTAAAGTAACTCCAACAGAAAAAAATCTGATGTGGCCAACACATGACTTTCTCCATATTTGGGGTATAGATATTTAAATTATTATGAATAGTATTATGAGGCAAAATTATTATTTCGTATCGTAAAAGAATACAGTCGTCCTTGTTGCCGTAAATTACGTATATTTTGAATATGTTTACAGAATTCACCGCTACATGGTGTTGGCGCTGTATACTGGTATTAAGATAAAGCGAAATATCTCCGAAATGGATGGTTCTACGAAAATTAGTTTCAAACAAAACTTGGAAGAAATATTATTCTCTACAAATTTGGTCCTTGCGAAGATTACCAATAACGATGTTTTTAATGAGATATTTAACGGAAACCGAAAAACCGGTTATTTATAAATAACTCATAAACAATAACTCCTATAGAAAATTGTTTCAAATTAAAACTGTAGGAAATTACATTCTCTATAACCTTTGTATAGAATTGTAAATACAATAGTGATGTTTTAACGAAGAAATATCGCAAAAACCGAATCGGGTTTCGAATAAACCTCGACTTCCGGTTACCCGTTATTGTCCAAAAACTAATCAGTTCTTTGTGCTCATGTTCAAGTGTTATATATGAAGTTTGGTAACGATATGGCACGTACTTTTTGAGTTAGAGCGCCCAAAATAACATACACACACACAAAGACATCATTCCGAAAATAGTCTAAACGTGTTCTAGGGACCTCAAAATGTGTATTTCCGTTGAAATCTCGAAGTCAATTTTTACTTTCTCCATACGTAGTAATGGGAAAGTATTGTATTCATGAAAAAAATCGACTTCGAGATTTCAACGGAAATACGTTTTGAGGTCCCTAGAACACGTTTAGACTATTTTCGGAATGATTGTGTGTGTGTGTGTGTGTGCGTGCGTGCGTGTGTGTTATTGTGGGCGCTCTAACTCAAAAAGAACGTGCCATATCGTTAACAAACTTCATATCTAACACTCTTACATGAGCACAAAGAACTGATTAGTTTTTGGACAGTAGCGGATAACCGGAAGTCGAGGTTTATTCGAAACCCGATTCGGTTTTTGCGATATTTCTTGGTTAAAATATCATTATTCTATTTACAATTCTAAACAATAGTTGTAGAGAATGTAATTTCCTACAGTTTTCATTTGAAACAATTTTCTATAGGAGTTATTGTTTATGAGTTATTTATAAATAACCGGTTTTTCGGTTTCCGTTAAATATCTCCTTAACAACATCGTTATTGGTAATCTTCGTAAGGACCAAAGTTGTAGAGAATAATATTTCTTCCAAGTTTCGTTTGAAACTAATTTTCGTAGAACCATCCATTTCGGATATATTTCGCTTTTTCTTAATACCAGCCTACAGCGCCAACACCATGTAGCGGTGAATTCTGTAAACATTCAAAATATACGTAATTTACGGCAACAAGGACGTGTATTCTTTTACGATACGAAATAATAATTTTGCCTCGTAATATTATTCATAATAATTTAAATATCTATACCCCAAATATGGAGAAAGTCATGTGTTGGCCACATCAGATTTTTTCGTGAATACAATACTTCCCATTACTACCTATGGAGAAAGTAAAAAAATCGGCGCAACGTATACTGCAGAAACTTTCCCATATCGGCGAACTTCTAATGTCACCGGTTACATAAACATCATTTCAGGGGCGGAAAACACTTTCTCGCAGTTTGACTCATAGCGGAATTTCTGCTGCTGAAAGCTGGGAGAGCTTGGCGTAAAACTCGATACGTTATGTCACTGGACGCTTTACACTTATTCTATGATACATATAGTCTACGTAGAGTTGTTTATGATATTAAATGGTTTATAATTAAAATCTCTTATGCCATTTTTTGAGTAAATCGACAAGAATAAACGTCCATTCAGGGGTGTAGTCGAGCCAGGGCGTCGCACGGTGGGACGGATTACCAAAAAGATGGTCATAAATAGGGAATGTAGATATTCTCACCTAAAGTCAAATAATGAGGCACTATTGAGAGGAAATAATGTAAATAACAAAATTTGGCGAAATTTTAACGCTTTGAAGCGCATTTCATACGTCAAATTTCAAGAAACGCAACATACTTAAATTTATTCAATCGCATTGATATGAAATTGAAAACTAAAATGCAATTGTATTCAATCGGTACATGTAGCAATATTTTAGCTTCTTATTATTTACCAGTAATGATCTAAAATATATTTAAAACAAAATGCATAACAATTACGAATGTGAATAATGCTAATAGTAAAAAAATTAATCTAATTTACTTGGTATATTCAAATTGTATTTGCAACATTTTAAAAAATCATGAGGTTTACAAACCACAAAAGATTACTTAAGAGGACATTGATCTTATAGAACTAGATCGTTATTTACAAAATGTACAAACATAATTATTGTCATCGTGTTCACAAAGATAAAATGTATTAATTAAGAGGACATTGTTCTTAAAGAACTAGATCGTTACTTACAAAATGTACAAACTTAATTACTGTCATCGTGTTCACAAAGATAAAATGTATTCAGAAACGCAGGAAATTAATTACTGAAATCGTTTTTACAAAGATAAAATTATTTACATAATATACAAAATTAATTGCTATCACTCTTTTCGGAATCATACGAATCTGTTTCCTCCTTTTCAGTTTCAGATAATTCGATCTTACGAGATGTCAACAATAACAAAACTTCTTTAGGGAAAGGCGCTTTTTTCTTTTGAGGTAATTTCTTCATGCTAGAAATGAGAGGATCAGAAGATATGAGAAGTCTCTTGATGAGATCCTCTATTGTCTTCCTTCTAGACATCTTACGTGAAAATCCCTCACGGAAAATTTTAATGTCCTTATTTCTGCCTGCGCCTCCTCCGATAGCTGCCCTATAGGTAATATGCTTGCAGATATGACCTGAGCGCTATGAATTAAAATTTTGTGTATAGTAGTCGGCATGTTGTACCAAGAGTACTTTTCCACGAATAGTCTTGCTGTTGATACTGCATAGTCTTTAAAAGCAGTTATATTTATGTCATACCCGGATGACTAAGACTGAAGTATGGTTCCAATCTCTTGATTATTTGAAAATCAACTCCTGTAATCGATGAAGATATTTCGGGATTTGCGAAAAATGTGCGGGCAGTATTACCATCATTAGTACTTCCATAGCCCGATTTTGGCCGATCAACAAGAAAGGCCAATTGTTTTTTAAATTCCATTTGAATTCTTTCTTTGTTTACCGCCACTGATTTTTTTTCAATCTCATTGTCAGTTCGCGCCTGCCATTTTTTAATAGGCAGCTTGTATGACAAATTAAGCAAAGCTTCAAAAAAACGAACAATTTCTCAGTACTAAAGTAGTTTAAAACATATTAATTTCTCATTGCTAAAATGAATTTTGAACATTTCTAAAGCGTTAAAAGCATTGTTACTGTTGCAGCGGGAATATATTAGCGCCTTTTCTTGTACCGTAAAAAATTATTTGTTAATAATAGAAAATAAAGATTTTACCGTAGGATTGTATTAATTTCAGCATGTTTGCAGTACGCCGGATTACATAGAAGTTTATTTATAATGAATATAGTTTATAGTTTTAATTTGTTAAATACCATACTGTCAACTAATATTGTATGACAAATATCAGCTCAAATTTATAGTGTCGCACCAACGTATATAAACAAGAAAAAATTTTTTTGGCGCAAATATGCGCAAAATGTTTTTACATTTTCAGAAAATAGAATGCCTACGCTTTATTACCCAGTATAAAAGTTTGTTTAATAAAGCTTAATACTATACTAAAAGTCCTTATGAACAAAATATTTACATACGTATTTTAAATTTTATGCTTAGTCAAAGAAAAAACCTTAAAAAAATACAAATGAACGGGATTAAAGTTTTAAAATGTATAATGAAGTTTTAACATACCCCCAGAATCAGAATCCATATTAAAGTTATGTCACAATATAAGTGTTAAAAGGAATTAACGAAGGCAAACCACAACGATGTGACTCACACGCTACTAAACGCCAAGCAAACGTTACTGTAGGCCACCAAATTTGAAATGATACAATGTCAAGAGATTGCACAAAAGGAGTGTTTTATTACCGATACTTTGTGCGTAGGTCGTTTTAGAGTACATTTAGAATAATAAACAGGAAATATCTGACATTTTGATTTTTTCATTTATGACCAGCTTTTCCGTAATTTGTCCCACTGTGCGTCGCCCCGGTACTTTTTTTCAGCCAGGGCGCGCCTTGCCTCTTTTACATGGTGACCGTATAATATAAAGATTCAACTAGCGTCCCCGCTAGCATCCATAATATGGGAAAATGCGAGCATAGTCATGGTCACCTAAACTTAACATCCGAAAATATGGGTCGACGCTAAATCTTTCATTTCCCTTTCACTATTCCTGTCCGTCACTGTCGGATTTATAGTCTCACTGACCCAAGCAGCAAAGGCATGGAAGAATAATTATTTCTTCCATGGCAAAGTGTCATACTATCCGGGCGGCAACCCATGAGGCGGAAACTCACGCAGGGCGACGACAAGAAATTTAAACTGGGCCTTTCCATCGCAACCAAGGCTTTCGTAGGTAAATTGGGTTCGAAAGGCTGAGAGCTAAAATACTACCAACGAGTCCGGGTTTCCTTTTCGAAGAATATGACCCGAGAAATGGCGCATCTCCTGGGTTTTTGCGCCCCTGGCGGTCGACCGTCCCTTGCGATGCCCCTGATTCTACCCCGACCACTTCCGATTATCCTCGAGGACCTGTAAAGTCGTCAATTATGTCTTCATATTTCAATGATTTCATAATATAAATTTCTATTGACATAAGTTATAAACCAGTTAACTATCGTCAGACATTGTTGCGCGTAAATAATTCTTGATAATTTTTAACTTTGAAAACGACCTTTCCGTAGATGCCACTGTCAAAGGTAAGGTTAACAAAATTCGAATGGCTATGAAGGTATTGGGATAAAGAGCAGTTAAGTGGTTTTGGGTGATGAAATTCAACACATTTATAGGTAAAGCTGTTCAATTACCTCAAGTTATAAAGGAAACTAAAATACTCACTGTGATTTTTAAGGAGCTGGTACCTCTCCCTTTTGGAAGCAATTGTTTAATCCAACACAAAATAAAAGAAAGTTTTCTTGAGGATCTTGAAAACTTTCACCGACCTGCACACATTCAAAATTGGAATTCTTTCTTTGTGGCCGAATTCATGTCTCTTGCGTAAAATTTGGTTCTGTCGCTAATTTTGTTGTCAGTTCTCGAGCATCTATGAATATTTTATTTAACCATATTTCTGACCTACAATCTTCGAAATATGCTTGAATCTGCGTGAGAAAATTTATTGAAGCCTTCATATCAACGGATGGACTTTGCAACAATTTACAAGTTCCATTTATCTTTTTAAAAATGCCATACCAAACAACCAGCGAACAAAGAAATTGGAATTTTTTGATTATTTTTTCTAAATATTGGTCTCATTTCTTGGGGCAGAATCTCGCGAATCATTGCTCTGTATCTCAAAGAATGCATCATAAATTTCCCCAATTTGATATCTTAATGGCTTTAAGGCATTGATACAACTTCCCAATCAGGTGTCACTCAAGGGTTTTAAGGTCATTCTGGGAACTTGTTTTATTAGTACTTCCCATCGTTTAGTTGAAGCAGAGAAGATATTAAAAAGTTCTTGCACAACAGAAAAAATCAGTTACTTTGCATGATGTTTTTATAGCATCAATGACAAATAAATTTACAGAAGCGCACAACAAGGAATAAATAACGTCATGGGATTTAGATTTCGTATCCTTGATTGGACGCCTGACGCATGTTAGACGAATTATTGTATCCTTGCCCTCTCATAACATTTTACCTTATTCAGTTCCTCCAATAAAAATCCGTTAATCCTTCCCGAGTTTTATACTGAATTGGAAAGAAACCTAGGAAATGTTCATGGATTTTAAAATTTTATCCATCTTAAAATGTAACATAACGACTAACAATTGATAATTGTTCTCGGGTGTGCAATCCAATAATACTGAATAATATTTTGCCTAAAGGGTTATATTTATATTTTGCTTAATGCGCCAAGAAATTGATTCTATAAGCTCATTTTGTATGTTTTTTCCTAAGTAATGTGCTTGCAATTTATTGTTTTCCGGCATCCTTTTCTGTTTTTCAATTCTCCGCAAGTGCTCTCCAATATCACCGTCAAACCGTCCTTGAAATGCTAAACATTGTTTGGCAAGATATTTTACTATTTCCATAGCCCATTTCAAAACTTTATACCAATGCTGTTTTTCGCTTTCCGAAAGAATGAATGAATGGAATCAACGGTTTTGTGATTTTTAATTCTTTCGAGAATTTCTATCCAATCATCGTACTTCAACAAATGTGTTCTACTGGTTTCGTGTTGTTTCAGAACTCTGGATATATTTTTCCAATTTGAAAACCCAGTTTCTCTAGATAAACTACTGTCAAACTTTCTAAATAGTTTACAGCAAAAACAATAAACCGAATTTCGTATTTCCGATTAGGTACACTAACCAATCTCTATGCATTTTCTCGCCATATGGCAACAACCTATTGTAATTTTTAACAGTAAAAGATCTCCCTTCATCATTTTTTTGGGAAACTAAAATCTTGAAGCTGCACTGATCCCCTTGTGACCCGTTCCATGAAACTCATACTTTGTGTCCTTCCCATATATTGTTTCCTACATCCGGAAACTATTAAAAGGGGCATTAAAGGGACATGGAAAACCCCAAAAAAAGGGTACACTTAGGGTTTTGCTCTTTCCCCTCTACCTCCCTCCATTTTTCGGAATATGCCTCTTTGAGCTGGGCGGAATGGGACAACTGGCCACGGCCGACTGGCCGCCAGACAACTGGCCGCGGGGCCAACTGGCCGCGAATAAGTTTCTCGAAAATGGTCTGCGATTACTGAAATACTGTGCAATGGTTGTTAACCCGATAACATTTAAATATATATCTCTTCTCCACAGTCAACTGGTTACTTCAGAAACAACCAAAAAATCACTCTAACAAAAATACTCAACCTGTCTTTTGAACCAATAGCTAAAATGAGAAATTTTTGTAGTTTAATTACATCGGCAGAATGAATAGGCGAGGACATGGTCGACGTCCTCCCATATTTCCTCACGAAATGTGGAATTTGTACAACCGTGTATTGAATGGAGAGAATCGGACAAACAACTATGCAGAGGCCGCCCACAGACGTCTCCAAACTGAACTGGGGATAGATCACCCTAACATCTGGAAATTTATCGACGGATTACGTAAAGTTCAGCGTGGGAGAGATTTTTATTATGAGCAGTTAATTGCAGGACAAAATCCTCCCGTAAAATTGAAAAAGTATGGAGCTGCGGATGCTAGAATTTTAGCAATTGTTGCAGATTACGGAAATAGAGACAAAATAGAATATTTAAGGGGTATTGCTCATAATTTTTAAATGGACGCCTAACTTTTTTTATTATCTGTATTACGATATTACCTATATTTTAATTTTTTCTGTATTATTATTAATTCCTACGTTTTGATATTTTATAATAAATTTCATTGATATGTAACCTTGCCTTTGCTATTTTTATTTTCTGCCGCAGTCTATTATTCATACTCTTTTCACATGTAATGAACAAAAAACTTACCAAATGTTACAAATAATTATAATGTTTAGTAATCAATTCCTATTCTCATATTTTGTAAAATGTTGTTTGTAATTTTAATAATAATTAAATAAACCCATTTCAATGTTATCGGGTTCACAACCATTGCACAGTATTTCATTAATCGCAGACCATTTTCGAGAAACTTATTCGCGGCCAGCCGGCCATGGCCAGTCGGCCGTGGCCAGTTGCCCTAGACCGGAACTGGGTGGTCTTTACACCATGTGTGAGACCAAACTTAGCTTAGAGGCATAGGCGTCTGAAGCCGGCCCTGTATCCCAGTCGTTACTAGAGAAAGATCGCTCCGCTATTGTGCTCCGGACGTGGTTGCTGTAGAAGTGGGAAGTTAATATACTAATGTGTCCACTCTGTCTTGTTTTGCTGAATGCATACGAACCGTCATCTTTGTTGCCATAGGTGTTTATTAGAGATTGTGATTTCTCGACTTTTTTTCATTCTCGAGATTCGAGGTTTCTCTTTTTTCCCAATATTTTTTTTCTCGAGAATTCGAGAATTTATTTTCAGCCTCGAGAATTCTCGAGTGCGAAAGCAATTGCTCGTGAAAATTTTCATAAAATATTTTTTCTTAAAAAGTGGCAATGGAAGATAATAAATCTGAATTTAAAAAAATTAATTTTAAACAGAAAAGTTTCAAAATACTAAATTCCAAAATGTCAACTTTTAGAGGGCATTTTTTGGGTGCAATATTGCATTTCTTATCCCCATAAGAAAAGAGTAAACATCCGTGCAGGACTATATAAAATTGCATTTTTAAATCAGTTAAAATTAAGGTAGAACTTTGAAATAAAGACTGGAGGATGGCTGAAAGCATGAGGTTGTTTATTTTTAGTAATGAATTCGAATCCGTCAATAATTTGCGCCAAAAATGGGTTTTAATTGGAAAACAACCTAATTGCAACAATGAAAAATTTTAATTGCCGTGTCAACGCTCATTGTCGTTAAATGAAATTCGATTGTTGCCTTAATTCACAAATAAATTAAATATCTCATAAACTAAAGGTTCTATGAAAAACGTTCCAAACAAAATTTGTAGATAATTTTATGCTCTACAACTGTATAATTTAAAACTTTTTCATAAAGTGAATAATAAGGGAGATATTTGGAAAAACAAAATTAGGGTCCCAAAACACCCCACATTCGGTTAGAGCATCTCACCCAAGGCCTTAACAATTTTTAATATTGCAACACAGGTTATGAATATAAATTTTGGGTCTGAACTGATTAATACTTTTTGTGTTATTTAAATGGAATTCGAATCTTGCCTAAAATCACAAAAAAGTTAGATATCTTCTAAACGACGGGTTTTATGAAAAAATGTTTAAAACAAAAGTTGTAGAATATTTTATTTCCTACAACTTTGCAATGGAAAAAATCTTGCACTCCAAAAAATCGAAAATCCCATGTAAACATATGGGAAAATATAATCTTCTCCGGGATTCGAACCCAGGAGTTTACGAAAATGAAAAGTTTTCTAGAAATCTACTAGCCTCTAGAAAAAAAAGTGCAGTTTACCGCATATCTCTACGACAAACTGATTGTGAGATACAGGGGGACAGACGGACACATCGGAAATAATATATACGAAGATATGCATAAAGACCGAATTAATGTACTAATTTGATATCCTTAATTGACTTGGAAATTCTAATGTTCTCAACTTTTTAAATTCTACCTAACTTCATGAAAACCCTTGCAGTAGGCACGGATTGAACGAAGTTATCTCATGATTGTGAAACGAGACAAAATAAAAGTTATAAAACTAGAGAAATTAATAAAATCCAATATGGTAAAATAATAATTTTAAAATATAAATGTTAATATCAGCAGTACTTAATCGAAAGAACCGAGAAATATTTCTTTTAACTTCTGAAATTTACTAACAATATATAAATTATATAAAAATTAGACTCACCTCTTCTAATCCAACTTCAGTTAGGCATCTGAAATGTTCCTACAGCCAGAAATGGACGCCTTCATCTCGAAGAATCTATCTATATAAAATCTAAAAATGTCTAAAATAAGCATTTCCGCGAAATAATAAAACAAACTCTCATTGAATAAGATGCAGTATTTCTTATTTCACTTTGGGAGAACTCACCTTCGATCTTGACTTGAATAATTTTCAGAGAAATATACAAATCGCAGATCCACGAAACCTCTAGCACAGGTTATCATGCAAGGACTCCTGCATGACTGGATGTTAAAGTAGAACTGACGAGTTTCCCTTTCCCTGTCCTTCGCTTTCATCTGTTTCCACCCACTACGTTCCTAGTGACATTATTGGAAAATACAAAATTGTGGATTCCTAGAACGGAAGATGGAAAAACCAAGGGACTGGCCGATGGAGATGAAGGGTCACGGGCACTGTGGAGTGGGAACGCACCCTACTGCGCCCAAGAGGGGAGCAATTAAAAAAGGTAGTATGGAGGAGAATTTTTAGAAGTAGTTATCAAACTGAGAGCGGTATTTGTTTCAAATAAAGGTCTTACCAGTCATTGCCGCTGGTAGAATTTTCTCAGAGGAAGGATTTACTAGAGTGTGGGTCAGGAAATTTGCTCGCTATATTGCTATTCTACTCTTTGGTCGGTGACCTTCCGGACGCATTTGATTTGGGCCTGGAACAGAATGGGAATCCCCAAGTGGCATTGTAAAAGAACCCAAAAAGGAGTAAATGCTGTGAGGTTCTCCGTTTCTTTTCTGTAACCTCACGTAGTGTGTCCAAGGGCCATAAAGGGTACATTGTGGGTGTTGCCCTTGGTTTTCCCCTGACCTCCCTCCCTTTTTCGCAAAATGTTTCTTTGAACAGAGTTGCCGCTCCTGCTGTAAGACCGATCTTGATAAGACTATTTGTCCTGTCGCCGGGAGAGGTCGCCCCCCTCAACGGTGCTCCCCTAAGCAATTGCCAGGGGCACTGTACCCTGTGCACCCCCCTTAATCCGCCCATGCTTAAGGGTGGCACGGATATAAAACGGTTGGGAAACACTACGGCCTACTTGTTGGTAATTATTACTTCTGAGCGCTAAATGAAATCCTCCAACGCTTTTCGAGTATAATGTAGCAACGTAACATTCACGTCTAATGCATTTACAACGTAGGAAGTATTTCTGTCTTGTATCTATTACAAAGACTTGCCTAATGGACGGTTCATTCCTATGTCTTGCAGAGAATCTCGAAATCTCGAGAAATTTTTTTCGAGACTCGAGATTCTCGAATATTAGAAAAAAAATTTCTCGAGAAATGAGAATTTGAAAAATAGGGATTTCTCGAGAATTCTCGAACAAAAACTCTAGTGTTTATTTCTGCAAACATTCCTGCCCTTGTTAATTCTTATAGAAACATCAGAAGTGGCATTTTCTGAATAAGAAGATCTTGTCACGCGGTCGAGTGTAGGTGTCTCTAGCCATTTTTTTACTGAAAAGTAGTCATGTACGACCAAAAATTTTAAGATGCATTAACATTAAAATATATGGAAACCTAGTTTGATACATTAAAGTTATTTCGTCCTTATGAAATTATTTTTAAACTTTTCAACAATCCTTTTTTTCAAATTTCAATTATATTCATTATCTTTATTGCTGAGCTGTATATCATAATTTTTTTACAAATCATAGTTTTCCACAATAAACATTTTTTAATGCTTCATCATTTAGTTTACCTCTATTGAAAAGAATTGCCTTTTGCTTTACTCGATAACATGTATTCTAATTTTAAAATTGTTGGTTATATTTTATATTAATTATATTTTACTAGTTAATTCCTATTATAATTTTATTCATTTATAAAAACGAGGTATTTTAACGGAAGTCGCCCCCTACCCCTGAACACTCAAATCCTTCCTCCTCTCACCCACCTTGTAAAGCAAAAAAATCCAGATCGAAATTTTCTTGTATTTTAATATCGCTAAGGCGTACGAGTAATGCACTTGTTTACACTACTTATGCATAGCTAAATAAACAATATCGTAATTAATAAATTAAAATATATAGCTTTAATATAAGGTGTCAGTGATTGTTCCCAGTGTGGTTTAATGTCATTTAAATTTATCTCTACCGGGGATGTAACCCTGGGTTGGGGTGATATTTCCTCATTAACAATCAACGTAAGTAAAACTAAAACGAAATTTCCTTACAATTTATTATATTTAATATTGTTTATATATAATTTTTTAAATTGATTGTTATAAACCAGCTATTCGACATTATGTGATTATAAAAAATAGTGATGTACAACAATGCCTTAGTTATTTTTGCATATTTAGGTGGGTCATGAACTACAGTATATATAAGATCTTAGCACCCTGGCACTTTTTTTTTAGGACTACACCCCTGCTGTCCATTATTGCAACAAAAAAATAGTCTACCTTTTATTGTCCTGCCCTTTTTCTACGATCTTGCCTTCCTTACCAATGCCATATTCAGAGGTAAACACCAATTCTATAGAATGTACATCATTTCCTGTGTTTCATGGTCATGCAGGTGACTCATCTCATTGAAACGAAGGAATTGGAGCCCAAGATAATCCCGCCAGCATCCATGAAGACAGCCGTTACACCTGCTACCCACCATGAATCGAGATGATAAAGTTACAGTGAAAAATAATGTTCTCGTAGTAAAAAGATGTTTTTCAAATTAAGGTTATATAAACATCTTTTATATTCAGAACTATGAAATGATTGGAAATATAAATTTAAAATCATAAAGGTCTAGCTTCCCGATCTCAGAGCTACTACATACACGATTCAAGTATAAACCTAACATACTCTTCTACATCAACACAAATGATAGAACTGCTACTATGATTCCCTTTTGCAAAAAATTTCTTTGTTCCTTTATAGCAACAGTTAGCATAAATTGGTACATTACGATATTGAAAATGAAAGGAGGAACCTACAAATAACTATACATATATTTTTCAAAAAGGAAAATACATACATACTGGTTTAGGGGAATTTACTCCACACCAGTGACCAAACACACACGCAATCTCACACACTCCAGGATTAGGGGGAATTACTCCAACACCAGGGACCCTTTTTCTTTGTTCACACAAATACACACTAACCACAAAAACACATACGAGTACTTCATTTCTAAAACATTTGCCTAAATACGTATTTTGGAATCAACGATTCCATCGTAAGTACAAAAAAGACAGAATAAATTCTTCTTTTTAGAAAAATATATGAACGGTCATTTGGAGGTTCCTCCTTTCATTTTCACTGATAAACCACAGGGCTCATAATTAAGATTATTTCTTTGAATTACATTATTGCTGATATATACATGAGAAAAATGTATCTACAAAAGCGTATACTTCAAGAGTTTTTGAAACTCACATGTAATGTTTCATTAATGAAATATGTTGTGGTTGTATTGAGAAACTGTTGATTTTCTGCTGCAATAAAAAATTTCGTATTGCATAAAATAACTGAAAAATAAGTGCTTTAGGAAATCTCTTCTAAAATACTCTTTGATCCATTAGATACAGAACATTAACCTGTTGAGTTGGTGCAAGAGCATTAGCCACCTTATGCTACTCCTCCCGCTACCAAAAACTGGTCCACTGAAATGACAGCAATGATGAGACTCTGATAACAGTGATGTAGATCAACTTGACTAGATCTTTCAGTTCTCACTGCTTAAGGTTGTTTTATTACTTTAAAATTTCATGAGTCGTTCATCCACAGATCTACCATCTCCAAAATTCTATCACCCCTGAACTCATGTAAAGTTACTATATAATATAATATTTCTTATTGCTTAAGAGCAATGTTTTAAAATATGGAAGTGTTTAAAAACTTTGAGGGCTACTATTAACTCCCTACATCTTTATATTCACCAAATACTTTGATACTATGCTCGATGATTTTACATATCGTCAAGCATAAGAAGTTTTGAGTCACACCTTATATCATGGCACACAATCTGGTTTGTTTGCTGTTCACAGAAAAGCAAACCAAATTGCTGTTACTCTGTAATTGATAACATCCAGAGAATAAAATCAGCTTAATGATTATTCATAATTTAAGCAAAAATGTAGTGAAGTTTACTAAACACACAGTATATGCCACTTAATACGATTGTATTGAATTAAAATTAAATTATTACAATAACCAGCTGAAAACCTGGGCCAGCCAAAGAGGGTATAGTGAATGTGAGGCATGTTGCAGGCTCCTGAAGTTTCTAGATGTCAATTATTAAACTATCGGATGTAAATTTTGCATAAATTTTAGCTGAAGTATCACTTGTAAAACTGATTTATAATAAAAACCCTCCAAAAAGTTGTAATTTTAAAACTCCACTTGTTATTTATACATATTAATCTCGTGGAGTTCACTTGGATATTCGCATCCGGACCCCCTTCAATGCTTTGCTGGCCCTCCTGATAACAATAACCAGTGAAAATAATAAGCGGCATCTACTGTACTAACAATAAATAACTTGATCCTCAGATTGATGTTGCAGAACCACTGCTCCAGGAACAGTGCCACATTAAATTATAACAATTATTATAATTTTTTTAAATTTATCATATATAAATATCATTTAGGCTTGTGAGTGATCACTGCCTAAATACCTAATTTCACCTCATTTTTAAAGATAAAATTAGCAGTAATTCTTACAAGAAGCAGAATATAAAGGGCATTTCTTCCAGAAGTTCAGGAATTGAAATTTTGACTTTGGCATCCAGCAGTGGTCAATAGTTACAAAAAGGTTGAGAAATGAAAGCTAAAATTAAAATTCCAAAGAAGTCTGGTAATTACAGAATGAAATGCACAAAACATCACAAATTCCACAGAGAAGAAGCAAAAAGATAATGAAAAACTCACTCCAAAGAAAAGATTAGATAATTCAAATATGGTAGATCATAAAAATCTAGCATGGCCTGCCACATTCAAGAAACAGGCCACCCAGTCACCAATGGCAATGAGGAATTAAGAATTAAAACATTATCATATGGCATTTAAATTAATGCCGGTCTCACAGCCGATTTAGTTCAGATATGTATTATGTTTACGTTTGTATAAGTTGTCATATCTCAGGACATCACATCATTCCACAGAGTCTGGATGATATCATGGGCCTATGGATCTGCACAAGCAGACTCAGCACCCACTGTACATTTAAATGTGCACATGGCCATGAGCGTCTACATTGGGTGTACATTCAACTAAATTCACAGATGATAAGGAATAAAGGTATCTGAAATCCCACACATTTTATAAACTAAACCAGATCAATGAATATTGGTCTAGTTCCACATATCATTTCCTTTATTATCAGAGGACGCATATTCAAAACCCCCCTTTCAACACATAATCTCACTTAAACCTTTTAAATGCATTCCCTTTTTACATTCTCCATACGCAGTAATGGGAAAGTATTGTGATCACGAAAAAAATTGGCTTCGAGATTTCAATGGAAATACACATTTTGAGGTCCCTAGAACACGTTTAGACTATTTTCGGAATGATGTCTGTGAGTGTGGGGATGTTTGTGTGTATGTGATTGTGGGTGCTATAACTCAAAAAGTACTTGCCATATCGTTACCAAACTTCATATATAACAGTTTAGCATGAGCACAAAGAAGTGATTAGTTTTTGGACAATAACGGTTAATCGGAAGTCGAGGTTTATTCAAAACCCGATTTGGTTTCTGCTATATTTCTCCGATAATACGTCATTATTGCATACATTGACCATTACAAAAAATGTAGAAAATATAATTTCCTACATCTTTTATTTCAAACAATTTTCCATAGCAGTTATTGTTTAGGAATTATTTATAAAAAATGTTTTTTGTTTCCGTCAAATATCTCCTTAAAAACGTCGTAATTGTTCATCTTCGTAAGGACCAAAGTTGTAGAGAATAATATTTCTTCCAAGTTTTGTTTGAAACAAATTTTCGTAGAACCATCCATTTCGGTGATATTTTGCTTATTCGTAAATTTTCAGTATACAGCGCCACCACCATGTAGCGGTGAATTCTGTAAACATATTCAAAATATAATTTACGGCAATAAGGACGACTGTATTCATTTACGATACAAAGTAATAATTTTGCCTTATTATGCTATTCATAATAATTTAAATATCTATACCCCAAATATGGAGAAAGTCATGTATTGGCCACATCAAATTTTTTAAAAAAACTGATGTGTCCAGTGCATGACTTTCTCTATACAAAGTAATGAATGTGATTGCTTGAGATCAGCATCCTCAAGAATAATTAGTGGCAATTACATTTGCGAGTAATTATAAAAAACTGGATAATTTTCACACTGAAAAGAACAATGCTACAATGTTGAAATTTTTTGTAAAGGTAGAGTTCGCTAAATAACCGATTTGGGATTATAGAAATTTAAATATATTTATTTGTTTGGCCGTTAAAAATTCATAAAAGTTAAACAAATAGACAAATGTTTATTTACTATCGGTCAAACTTGGGAGCTGAAAATTTCAGAAAGTTAGTGTGGCGCACCAGCGGTAATTAACATTTAAAATTACAATGAACTTCATCATTGTGGGCATTGAAAATTCTTAAAATTTAAACAATAAGATCAATATAAAAGCATTTATATATGTGCTACAACATTAAAATTTGACAGAAATCTGAGGCATTCGTAAAAAAATGGAAAAAATATAAAATTCTTAAACGGCAAATTTTAGAGGTTCTTTTTACCCCAATATAGTCCCATGAGGAAAGCACGTAAATCAGTGCAGTAGTGCAATCTTGCTAGATCCAATTAATTGGCTAAACCCATGGTGCCAACCTCTGACTGCCTTCTTAGTTCTGTGCCAATCTAATTTGATGGCTTCACGACAATTCCCATAAGTATATAGGAAAATGACCGACGACGCCTATTTCTGCGATCTATCCTTCCCTTCCATGTAGCAGAGTGGTTCTCAAACTGTGGGGCGCTCGCCCCTAGGGAGGCATAAGAGTGTGCCAAGGGGGGCGCAAGGCCATGAGAAAGAAATCAATTTTTAATGTCAAATTCAGATGAAATACTCTAAACATATTTTTTTAATCTTCCCGATATGTACCAGATACATGGGTAAGTAATTATGAGTTAGTTGGCGTTGAATAATGATGTAAATACGAGTGGAAAGGGTTACATTTATTTCAATCGGATACATGGCGGGGCATGACGGCTTAGTGAAAACCAAAAGGAGGGCATCATGTCAAAAACTTTGGGAACCACTGATGTAGCGTAAAAGTACCGTATTTTTCGGGTGATAAGATGCACCAGGCAATAAGACGCACCCCAATTTCCAAAGGCAATTTTCAGGGAAAACTTGTTTTTGTTAACCAAAACATTAAGGAAAGGACATATCATGCTTCATTTCTAGCTGTATTTATTCCATATCCCGCAACATTAAAAAAATTTGTCATTTCACTTATAATTTTTTCATAAATAAATTTTAATAAATCTTTCAGAAACTATAAGTGAAAACATTTCATACTTGAGAAAAAAATTGTCCTATACAGTGGATCCCCGGTATTTGCGGATTTGGTAATCGTCATTTCACTTATTTGACATTCATTTATTATGGAACAATGTTTCGGTATCTGTTGTTTTTGTTTCGCTTATTCGCCACTTGGACTACTTGCCGTGGCGGAATAAGAGGTTGACAAGCACGCTACTTGTTCAACAGTGACTGCCTCATTAAATTAATTTTCTGGCCTATTTTTGTGTTTGGCAATTGATAATGAATATGTCAGAGGCATACTTCAGTTTTGGACCTCAAGGCAAATAACTAAAATGAGGCCCCCATATCAGAATTAAATATTTACACCTATCGTTTAAATTTTTATTTTACATTTTAGAAATTAAAAAATATAACATTTTTGATTTATTTCATATTATATTTCACACATATTGTACACACCCAAACATTATAAATAATTCTTGAATTAATGATATTAATCTTCTTCCATTTATAATGTAGTAATCTGAAAAAAATTACATATTTTACATCAACAAAACGTGTATGAGTTGCAGAACTTTAAGTATAAGTGAAAAGGAATCACACCTCCAAACCTCACTCTTTTGACATTTGCAGTCAAGCATGTTTGTGATTCATGTCGAAGTGTATTTTTATAAAGTTTTAGGTAAATTTGTCGATATTTTTGTGAACAATAATTTATTTGCCTTCTTGAGGCCCGCTGGGGCAGAGGACCCAAGGCAATGCCTTGCCATAGTTATGCCTCTGGAATATACTATGTTAGTAATTATCCGAGCTGGCTTGATTGAGGTGGGAACGGTGCGACTGCACCGGGTCCCGCACTTAAAGAGGCCCCTCACTCTCTAAGAAATATCTGTCATACTTTTAAAGTACATGCACTTTTGAAAAAATATCAGTGTGTCATAGTGAGAGAGACTGCTTTAGTTATTATAATTTACTATTAAAAAGTCCCCGCACGCACACTTTGCACCGGGTCCTGCAATTTTCCTAGCCGTCTGGTAATTATGTTTTACTTTTTTTATTCATTTTAACTAACATAAGGAAGCGAACTAACACACCATCTTCCCATCAGACCGTAACCTCCCCTTATATAATGTATTTTTACAGGGAAAAATTCCCCGGTATTCGCTGATTCAGTATTCACAACCATTTTCTTGTACATAACCTCCACGAATAACAGGAGCCCACTGTAATCTTACCTTCAGCCTATTAGACACTGATTTTGGGAGTAATTTTTCTGGAAAAAAGTGCATCTTATCACCCGAAAAATATGGTAATTAATCAGTGGTAGAGGGAAATGCTCCTCATCGACATAATATCTGGAATCCAAAAGAATTTCAAAGGAACTTATTACATGACACAGGCTTAAGTCAATTTTCAAATGTATGTAGATTTAGATGGGTGTGTTTGGTAATGTCAACAAGGATATAAAACCATCAAAAGCTATAACATCATCATCAGCCACAAATACAACAAGCACATAAAACCACCACCTTTTATTCCTTTTCTACTTTCAGCCATTTTGTTTTTGCCTTTTTGACGTATGCCCTTATTGTTTCACCCTTTTGACGTGATACCGAAGTCATGATAACCGTGTAACTGTACATCACACACCAAAAAGCACATATGAGGTGACATGGCAGTTAACCATTATACTTGAGCTCAATTTAAGTGACATCAGACTATATGTAGGTATTTACAGACACACAATATCATTATACAGCATATGTGGCAGCAATGTATATTACCGTATATACTCGTGTATATGCCGACTCCATGTATAGTACGACTCCTGATTTTTTGGTGAACAAACCTGATTTTTTCATACATCTCGTTTATAGTACGCCCCCAGCTTTCCACCATGGTCGATATATTTCGTTTCGATAGCTCAATGGTTACGAGCGAGATATATCGAACAACCTTGATTTTCCACACCACCATAGAATAGATCGTAAATGTCGTAAATAGCATTTCTTGCGAGTACACTAAAATTCAGATAAGTTAAGTATCTTACTCCTAAAACATTTAATAAAAAGTGATATGAATCATGATTGCACATGATGAAATAAAATCGTTTCAATTATAGTACGTCTGGATTACGTTCCACGTACGTAATGGTTCCACTCGCTCATCTACTTAATAGGTAGGGATAACGGATAAAAAGAAATTACTTTGTAATATTCCACAGTCTTTACTGTTTCTTCAATCACACACCGACCGGTTTCCACTACAAAATCATTCTAATGGTGTTACTAACCGACGTAACACCTTTAGATTGACTTTGTAGTGGAAACCGATCAGTGTGTGATTGAAGAAACAATAAAGACTGTTGAATATTACAAAGTAATTTCTTTTTTCCAAGATGTCAAAATTCCATAAAGTTACGCCGTCTACGATACTTTTAGTCCAACTCGTTCCAATCCATCCCTCGTGAAAAGATGCAAACCAAGAATTACATACATAAAATTCAAGAAAGGAAGTGCCCGTAAATCTTCCCTTATATCAAGTATTTGTGAATTTTAAGCTGTATATATGAAAAAGATTCTACTCTTCACGAAGCAACATAACAACGATAAAGGACTTCACTGTTAAGGTTAGCCTACCATTAGAATGCGTGCAGGTGGCATAACTTCACTGAAAATGCCCGTGAAGATACATAATTTTAAATCCTCACATGCATTACTCATGTATAGTACGATCCCCAATTTTTGCAATAAAAATTTGGTTGTAAAAACTCGTACTATACACGAGTATATACGGTAAGCGAAATCCGTCTATAGTATACAAAACATAACCATAAAAATATTGTTCTTAAATTATTCTAATGCAGATGTTGTTGATCTGAGGTCCATAGACATGCTATAACGGTCTGTTTTATTGTAAAGAATACCTAACTAAAAGCAGAGCTGCAAACCGAACCGAACTGAAGTCATTTTGCTGAACCATGAACTGAACCAAAACCACTGATTAATTTTTCAATGAACTGAAAACCGAACCGTAATTTTTTACAAAAGTGGTTCGGTTTCGGTTCGATCTCAGTCCACAAAGTATGGACCAACGAAAAGACCAGGAATTTCCACTGGAAAAACCAGCGGGTTTGCTTCAAAGGAAAGAGTGCCTATCTCTTTCCTCTCTGCTAATATTGTTATCCACAGACGACATTTATGGGGACACCAACTGCGACAATATCTGGGTCAACAACTGTAGGCAGAAACCGACCAACAGAATATAGAAAGATATTTATCTGAACGCAGGCAAAATGGTCGTTTTACAATGAACTAGAAAGGAGCCGTAGTAATAATAATTAGGTTTTTAGGTGCGTCAACAGCTAAGGTCATTTTGCACTGTCAAATTCTGTTAGAGAAAATCAACATACATCACAACATCCATGCCCAAAACGGGATTCAAACCCGCGACCTTTGGGTTAGAAGGCAGGTGCACTGCCTACCAGTCTAACCCAGCTTTTGAAATGAGCTGTAATCTGCTTTCGTGCCGAGAGAAAAATCCATGCCCTTACCATCACCATCATACCCTTCAGCATTGTAATTAGCAGACCTGAGAAAATATGCCCTGCTGTGTCTTTCTTAGAACACCATTAACTCTCCTCATATCTTTTTCTTCAGAAAAATTCAAATTGTTGCTCTCAACGGCTTGAGCTTTCAGCGACATCATTCCTTTTCCAACTCTCGTGGGGTGTTCTTCTATGATATTTCCATTACTTGGTGGTTTATATTCCTGCAAAAACAAGCGAGGACTTCGGTAGATCCCTTGGATCAGGGGTATTCATTTCCCACAGAATTCCTTGAATTATCTAAAGTGTGTATTTTTAATAATATTTTAGTAAACTTTATTTATAATAAAATTAATTAACATGTTAGTGTTGTTATTTAAAGAGGGTCACTCTACATTTTATAATCTACATCTACATAATACCCTGCAAATCACCAGACTGTGGGTGGCAGGAGATGCAGCGCACCAAAACCTACTTAATAACGTCCCTCGTGGGAACCACTCTCCTATTATGATCCCATATGGTCCTTGGGAAAAACGAGACCTGATATCGCTCGGTCCTATAGTCAATCTCTCGTATTTTATCCTCGTGATCGTGCCTGCCCATGTACTTAGGTGCCTCTAATATTCCTGAGACCTCCTCTAAGAGAACTTCCAACCTAAATTTCTCCAGAAGCCTTAACCTAGTGCTAATTCTGTGATCCTCTACTGATATCCAATTCAACTCCTTCAAGAGTGATGTGACAATTTTTGCTCATATTTTTGCTTAATGAATCTGGCTGCTCTGCGTTGGATTCTTTCTAACTCAAGTATCTGTCCCTTTTCATATGGATCCCATATGCTGGATGCGTATTCGACCTGAGATCTGACCAATGATAAATAACACGTTTCTTGTACCTGTTCTGTGCTACTTCTTACTATTCTGCCTATGAAGGCAAATTTCTTATTAGCTGCACCTACAATCCTTCGAATAAGCATATTCCACGATAGATCACAACAAATGGTGACTCCTAAATATTTAACGTACTCCGCAGATTGGATATTCAATCTATCAATTCTGTACTCCGAGTCTAATTCATTGTTCTTACTCTTCCAGAAACTTAACAGGGAACATTTGCTGTGATTAATTGTGACTTTCCAATCTTGACACCATGCTGAAAGGGCGTTTAAATCTTCCTAGAGCGATTTTTGATCATCCTGGCTCATTATCTTCTTATATAAAACGGTGTCATCTGCGAAAAGTCTTATTTTGCAGCGAACTACCGAGCAGATATCGTTTATATATATCAGGAATAGTAGTGGGCCTATGACACTTCACTGTGGAACACCTGATGCGAGTTTTACAGGGTATGAAGATTTCCCATCAATAACTACTATCTGTTTTCTGTTGGAGAGGAAGTCTTTTACCCAACTCACGATATTTAGGTTTATGCCATACTTTCCTAGTGTTCCTATTAATTTATTATGGGGTACTTTATCAAACGCTTTTTTAAAATCAATGAAAATGGCATCAACCTGAGTGTTTTTCTCTCCGCATTGTAACAAATCGTTTACGAACAGGGCGAGCTGCGTTCCGCATGACCTACCTTTCGAAAACCCGTGTTGATTTTTGCTTAGCGAAGAACGACCATCTAAATCACGCAGAACAGAGCTAACGATTATATGTTCTAGAATCTTACACGATAATGACGTCAAGGAAACTGGTCTATAATTTTCGAGGTTCTCTTTATCACCACCTTTGTGGATGGGCGTTATGTATGCTAGTTTCCAGTCTTTCGGAACAGTACCATGTGCAATGGATTTTTCGAATATTATTTTCAAGTAAGGTGCGATTACGGTTTGTTTTGAACCACAAGTGTCCGCACTTCGTATATTGAATAATCTGACCCGAACCGTCGATTAATTTTAAGTTATTCTTGTAATGTAATTTTACTATCATATTGATTTTTTGTTTACTTTTCTAAGGTGGCAAAAGAAAAAAAATTAGCAATATGTAATATGTTTGGAATCGAGCTAAAAGTGTCTTTTTGAATTTATTATATAATAATAAGAATTAATAATCGAATTTATTAGAGTTTTACATATCATAAATTCATTCGGAGTAATATTTTATTCCATATTTTTGACCGATTAACTAATTAAAACATTTTATTTACATAAATTTATTATTGAAAGATGGAAAAATTGAGACGTCGTGCATCATCGCCATTGGAAAGCAAGAAACTGTATACTTCAATAATTAAATCTATCATTCAATCAAGGAAATCTTAATAAGGGCTTACGGAAAAGAATTTTCCTAGTTGATGAATTGTGCTTTGGTGAATTGTGGTCTGTGAATTTTCCTAGAACCTAGATAAATATAGCGAACATTTTTTATTTTATTTGTTATAAATGAACCAAAGGAATAACGCTTTGTAACTTCCACTGTTTTTATTTCTCTTAAGACCTGGGTTTCGACATTACAATGCTATCGTCAGGTGCAGATATGGTGAGAATAGAAAGTACATATGTACAGAGAAATGGGTAGAGACGGGGGAGGGAGGGTAGTTTGTAAGATGGAAAGGAATGGAGGAAAAGGAGGAACCTATCTCATTGTCAGAGTGTTACTGCGGGGGGTAGGTTGTAAAGGGATAAAGGGGGAGGGGAAAGGAAAGGCTGGAGACCATCTTGGAAGGGTTTGGGGAAAGACAGGGGAAGGACTAGAACTAAAAAGAAAGGCCTTGTGGAAGACGGAGAGAGGGTGAACCCCAGAGAGAGGAGGGAGGAAATTCTCAATGCGGCAATGGTATGTGTGTGGGAATAAGGAAAATAAAGGCAAGTGCGGGTGGTAGAACTAAAGAGGTTAAATATTGGGAGACGGGCAGTAAGGCCCTTGTTATAAATCATTTTTCCTCTAAATAATGTGTATTACAGGTAAGAAAAAGAAATGAAATGCCTAAGGAACTAATTTTCTTTGATTTTTAATGATTTCTTTAAAACACTTTTATGTTTTTGGTTTGTCCGTCCATCCAGGGATAATCTCAAAATGCCTGAGGAACTAATTTTCTTTGATTTTTAATGATTTCTTTAAAACACTTTTATGTTTTCGGTTTGTCCGTCCATCCAGGGATAATCTCAAAAGCGGTTTAAGCTAGAGGTACATATTCTTTCTGATTATGTATGATTGCGTATGTTGGTAAATAAATTTGACGTGAATCCATTCAGAGAATTTTTAATTGATATGTAAACAACAATGAATATAAAAATCATGTTAGGATCAAAAATACCATTTCTTTTAATATAAATAAATGAAGATGATGATGGGATTGTAATATATTTAAAATATAAATTTTTTCTTTCTTTAAATAAATTCTTTCATTTAAAATAATAATGACTGCTGATTGATTTACTTACAGATTGATACCGAATGTGTAATGTTTATATTGGATAAATTATTTTCTGAATAGTATTTCAAATGATTAATTTAGTTGAACCGAACCGCAAACCAAACCAAACCACTTGGCAAAATTCTCGTCTGAACCGAACCATGAACCAAATTTTGAAGTGGTTTGCAACTCTGACTAAAAGTTAGAACAGATGAATTTAAAACAATATCCACAGACTAAACTGATTAGTAGACGGAAACCAACATTAGACTGCGAAGACATAAATAAGACCAATGGGGGTCTGTGATTATATTCCATTGTAGTAGGTAGTCCATGAATTTTATAAGTTGATAAAAATTTTAATTTTGTACTATCAATTTCAACCATGAAAACTGAAAATTACATTTTTATATTCTCTCAGCATGTAGTAAATTCTGCAACGATAGTTGGAGATAATAGAAGTAGAAACCTTTTATTATCCTCCTTTAAACAATGTTAGTGTGAATAAAAATGAGAAATTGGTCCTATAACCCTGGGATTACATAAATATTACATAAATTGAAAGCTCAATGTCAAAATACAGTTTTGTGCACAAATTTTTCTCTAAAACTTTCCCTTGATGGCAGACCATACAAAATTTGCAAATCAATCCACCATGAAGTATGGTTACTACTTCAATAACACTGCTAAATATTCTAACAAATACGCTACGTAATAAGGCTTCTATACCAAGTTATAATGTTTTACAAAAAATGTGACATGCATATGAGGTGAATAGGTTAATATAAGGCCTTATCCAAAAAAATCAATGTAAGACATAGTATTTCTAGTTAAAGCTCGATGCTATTAGGATTAATAAAGGTGTAATTTATGCATTGACAATGAAAATACTACTAATGACAACAATGCAAAAGTTGGATATATTATAATTTAAAATCTTTGAATGAAAACAAACTCAATAAAACATAATACTCCATTATAAAGATTATCAAGGAATTAAAAGTAGAGCCTGCAAAACAAGTATTTTTTGCGTCAGTAAACGATATGGTGAATTATTCAATTATATGAGCATCATCTCTGATGAAAATAGGCATAAATGAATTTTTTCATTGTCTTTTGTGTACAAGCTTAATATCCCACTTAAAGTTTTGAAGATTATTATAAAAACTGGAATAAAAAACATGATGCCACTGTACAAATTCAATCCAACAAGTATGACTTATATATAATTATCACCATTAAAAGTGCTTTTAAAGCAGCATTAATTTGTGCCAAACATAAGTAAAATAGGACTTTCTTTCTTTGGTCCTTCATGTTATTTCTTTTATAATTTAATTACTTCCCTCTTTTTGGGAATACATATCTAATTCTAAATTTACAATTGATATGGTAAATGAGTATTTTCCATTTTGAACCATTGCCATAATTGCTCTCCTATACCTATTTAACATTCCATTTTGTTGACCATTATGCTTAGGCAATACATCACAGCTTGGATTGTCTGATGCCAAAGCTGCTCAGTTGTCTGCAATAACTAAGCTGTACTTTATTCCAGCAACATACACAATACGTAAAATTTGATACTCTATATCAGGGGTGCACAACTCAAGAGTTGACAAAGGCCAAAATCGAACATGGTTGAACCTAAGTGGACCACAATATGAAAACTTTTTCCTTGATAAAAATTTAAGGACACTATTGTGGATTCATTAATTACCATAATAAATTTTACTTGCAATTTTTACAATATGAGAAAAAATGAATATAATTTACTTACAAATTTTAATTGTATTTTTGACATAAAAGGAATGAATCACCTAAGTTACTCCCTCCTTCAATTGGGCCACACAAAATGTGTCGGCGGACCACATTTTGCCCGCAGGCCGTATGTTCTGTACACCTGATCTATATTACAGTGTGTCAAGCTTTGCATAAAAACCAAATATATTTAAGTGATGTTGCATTACAAAATATTCAATTAACTCCCATTGGTTGTATTTACATTTAGTAAAACAAAAATCTCTGAAAAAATAAGTATTTTTGTGAGATTGTAATATTGAATATTTTTGTAAAGGTAATAATACAAAGCAAAATTAAAATAAACTTATGGTATATTTATAAAGAAAAATGGAATATGATGAGCTCTTAAAAATCAACATTCAAGGGTTCCATGACAGGCTGTACAATTACTTCAAACTCATAACTTTTTTATGTTATTTATAAAATTACTTTAATTTATCAATAAATTAGAGAATAACAAATGCACCAAAAAATGAAATGCTTATCAGAAAAACCAGGGTAATAAACTCTGAAAGTACGATGGAATGATTAAAAACAATAATTTTAATGGAAGTAATTGTAATAAAGTCCCATGAAATGTAGTCGTACTGCCATAAACTTTAGTTAAACACTCATTTGAATTGTACGAATAAAAATAATATCATAGTTTTTCCAAAATTACAGCATTGTCAACCAAACAGCTATATAAATTACTAATTTAAAAGGCATGCGCATAAAAATAATTTCTGCAGCTAAAAATTAAGTACTTTATAAAATAAATTAACACAATGTACTGATTTTATAAAACGTAATTCACTAGGATATATATATACCTTTAGGAGAACTGCAGTTAGATATATCTTGATTGATATCGATTAATGACTAATGCCTATAATGAACTGGACCAAAGTATGTCAATATTAAATTAACGTTGGCGTATAGTTTTTGTATACAATATCACCTAAAAACTCTCAAATTTTGCTTACAAGACATAGCTTATGCAATTCTGTGGCAAGGAATGTAAAAGCGTCATCCACCATAATATTGCCTTTCTGTAAAAAATGAAACGAACTAGATAATTTGAATTACATTTGTAACACCAAAATTACAGATAACTTATTAATTACTCACAGCTGATCCCTCAAAATATTCGAACCCTAACTGAGCTGCAAGACTTCTTCCTCTTTCAGGACTCACAACTCTTCTGCCCTCAAGGTCGATTTTATTGGCAAATATGACCCCAGGAGCAGAATAATCCGTAAATGTTTCTGCTAAAGGATGTTCTTGTACACTTCTGGCGATCTTTACCCAATTTTTCAGTGATTCGAATGAGTTCTCAGAAGTAACGTCAAACACAGCAAAAATAGCGTTAATGCCTCTCCACTAAAAGAGATATTAGGTTGGCTTAAGATTTGAAAATCGAGAATTAAAAACTACATTAAGAATTCTCAAAAATCTTACGAATTTCGGTAGAAAGTCGGTGTACAAGGAATTTCCTGCAGAATCGTATAAAAGTAGTTCTACGGCATCTTTATAATCTTGAATGAAAATATCTTTTGCACTCAAATTTACATCTGATGTCTGCAAAAAAAATCAGTAAGAGCCCGTTCACCTCCAATACTCGAACGAATTTATAAAATGAGAACTCGCAAACGTAATATAGTTGTTAATCTAATAGTTTACCATGGCATAACTTCGAGAAAACTTAGTTCCACCAGATAAAAATGTCTGCGATATTGATGTTTTACCAACCACTGAGTCTCCAATAATAGCTAGTTTGAATAAATACAAGTCGTGCATTATCACATCTAATAGAACATTGGTATTACTTGAGGAGCGGATTTATATCACTAAAATATCGTAACTACTACAAACATATTTAATAACCATGACGCTGATTTTCGTTTCTCGATTGTTTCACAAGTTAGTTTTGTAAGCCACGAACAGATGTCATACCATGCACCTCTAGCTTGATATGAATCACGTTTCAAGAAGAAAAGTAGTCCTATGTTATTGTCGACATAATATTAGATAAATATTATTATATACAATTTTCAATAATATTTTCATCAAATAAATAATATTAATAATTTTCTAACCCGTATTTACTCTTTTATTAAGGGTATTATTTTTCTTATATTAGCGAATGAATATTTGTAGTTGCCTAGAAACTAATGAAGTTAAAGCGTCTATGTGAAGTTTAGTGAACGTTGGTGTGGTGGTCCGAGCGTAGGATATCGTTGGAATTAGGGGTTTTGTAACTATTAGTGAAGGCTTCATTTGAATGGTGAGTTGGATTTTTTAATGCACAAAATTGCTTGATTTGGCGATTGAATCTACTGTTAGTTTGACTCGTTGCCGGTGGGAGCACAGTGGTTGTTGCTAGTACCCGGAGTTCGCAACAAAGTTGACGTATACACCCTTCAAAGCGTTGCTGGCGGAACCGCTTTACTTTGTTTTGAGTTATTTACTATAGTAATTGTTGACATGCTTCTCCTTGGATTTTAAGTAGGTTCTATGTGAATTTTCTTAGATTTTATTGATCGTTAAATTTTTCTTTCGGTTTACTTTTTGGATTTATCGTTGAAATAATTTCACTTCACCTTGTTTTTAAGGAATGTTTCCTATATCTGGTATTTGTTTGTATTTGTCATGAAGTGTTTAATTTTTTATCAATAATAATGGATTTTATACGGTTTTCTTCTAGTTAATATGCTGAAGTTCATTCGAGGAAAAGGGCAGCAGCCCTCAGCCGAGAGGCAGAAAGTCCAAAGAGAATTGTTTTCTTTCAGGAAGGTAAGCGAATCAATTGTTTTTTTCTTTTAACCGTTTTAGTACCTATGGTTCTGATATTGTATGTTATGTATACCTACCGGTATATAGTAGGTATACATTTGTGTTTACATTGTTAGCATTTTAGTTTCCTCTGAAGAATACAAAACATTGGCAAGATTTAGTAATATTACCGGTGAATTCACAAATACTGGTTTTATGGGATATTGCTATTTTCCCACGTTCTTAAAATCTCAATTTTGTCTAAATATTTTCCTGTCTGATTCTCGAGATTATTTACACATCCATGTATGCATGGAACGTACAAATAATCATCACATTTTGGTTTTACCTGTATATGAGGAATTTCAAGACAAGAATTTTAGTATCATTTTTATTACAACTATCGATGCATCGATACAATAGAAATTTCTTGCAAGCCCGTGTTCTTTCGGATTTCTTATTGATTGGTTATAGTAATATTTATCCTTATAAGGGAAACTTCGTTTATGGAAATATGCATTTTTCTTTGTTTTTTGCACTTTCTCCATATTCAGTTTTGCATTCCGGACGTACCCCTATCTTGCCGGTGATGTCACTTTCTGTTACCGACTGTGACGTCATTATTAGTTGAAATAGCAGAGCGAATATATAAACTGGAATGATGCACGGTTACCCGAAATTCTCTGATATCATTTATGTCATTTGTCTTATTCTGTAATACTTTGTTTGGTTTAAAGCTAAGAATATGTGCGCTTAACAGATGGTCATTGTATAGTAGAGATGATAATCTTCCAGCATAATCCGTTAAGTAATTCTATTAGTAAGCATTCACCATGATTGCTTAAAATTTAATTCTCCGTGCCATTTAGATTACTATGATTTTATTAAGCACCCGGTTAATGGGCTAAATGTCTTTTCGTTGCTCAAAGATCGAGGATTTACCAGAAAAATAAACTTTTGTCGAAAATTCCATCGACGCCGGTTGTCTCTTGGATTGACTTTGTTTTATAGTGAAAAGTTTGAAAAAGTATCAAGTTGTTCATTTAGGTAAAGGCAAATTTGATTTGTTCAAAGATGATTGAATCACGTTTCGCTGTAGCACAAAAATCGAGAAGTGTCCTTGTATAGTTTATTTTCCAAATACATCTACAGATAAAGGATTTCCTCCGGATACGGTGGGTATATTTTGCGGATGGCCAAAAAAATATAGCGTTGACACTTCAGAAATGACGTTTTATGTGCGGTCGGCCTATTTATCATGTTTCTTATTTTCACATTATTTTTCGCAGTTTAGTTACTCATGATATCCTGGTTACGACGCAGCATTCCGATTACTAGAAATTAACAAAACAACCAGTCGTTTTAGTTGATGCATGACCTTTGCGTAAAGTGATTCGATTCCACATTTAAAATGAACGAGCGTATATATTTCGCATTATTTTTTTACGGCGCTCGTATATTTTTAATGGCGGCACTCGACGATGTTCCATGAATGGTTTGTTGTGAGATTTTAAAAATATTTTACTTAACAGAAACGGTATCTATCGGAGCGTGTTGATGTTTCGTTGTGCACGCGTGGAAAAACGTTGGCTCTGACGTCAAGTTTACCATGCGTGCCGAAACGTCAGGGGATATTTTGTGTCACATTGTATGGTTTTATTTCTTTGTGTGCATTATTTACTGATAAAAAAGATCGGCAGTGTTTGCTTTTGCAGAGTTACGCCTTGTTTGCTTTCTGTCAATCGCACTACAACGACTATTCTTCGGTATGCTGTTTTATTATTTTATTCTGAGGAGTTGTTATGGAACAATTGTTGATATTTACCACACTCATTGTATGGCGTCTCCTATCATGCATAGATTCGTCAATTGTTATTTTTGTCTTACATCTTCCTATATTTTGCCACCCGAAGTTTTATTGATATTTATTGGAGAATTGATTAACAGCAATACATTAATTGCAGCATGTTATGTTACAATATGCGTCAACAATATAATTTTGTTCGTACAAGCTTCGTGGGGATTAAACTATTATTATCTGTAATAAGGTGGTCGATAAAATAAGCAACATATGTTTGTATTTGATGAATTGTGACGTACGCTTCTTATAAGCGATAATTTTTGATCACCCAATTCCCAAGTATCTAGATTTTAAATGTGCTTTTACTTCCTTTTCTCGCTTATGAATGAAAAAGTTGGGAATCACATTTTTTATCTCTTTTCAAAATTCTTATTCGAATCCGTGGTTGCATTGTTTCGTGTTATGAAACGGTGGACGGAAAATGGATAAAAACTGTCTCCAAGTAATATCCTTAAGGGCTGCAAAAATGTTCCGGCGACGCCCCGAAGTCTGAAATAAAAGTTCATTGTTTTATAACACGTTACGTAATAATCCTCGCGAGCATGGCGGCCTTGGTTCACCAAATTTTTGCATTGTCGCTCTTCACCCTCGTTTTTCGTAGCGTATGATTTGATTTTCATTTCGATAAATTGACTCCTAGTGGTTTAAAAAACAAGTCTTAAAGAGGCTAGAATAGTTGTACGTACGTACTTTTTAAGTACTTGTTCTCGCATCACTCTTTCCTTCGTTGTTCGTCTGCACCTGCACACACGTTTACTTGAACGTAACTTTCTTCGATATACCGTAAGACCGAATCGCGGGGGAGTCATCGACCTTGTTGGAAAAAGTTCGGTACTCGGGTTGTTTTTTTTCTCTGGTTCTTTTTTTCGTTCCCTTCGGGGAATCTCTTTCTCATCGACCACTTTTTTTCCCCAACACACGAGGACGTCATAAAAATGATTAAATCTCCTCGGGGTATAGGCAACCCGCCGATCGGCTGCAGAGCCGCGCTCCTGCCGTTTCTGCATCCCGAAGACCGGATAAAAACTCATTCAAATTCGATCCTATCCTTCCCGAAAGGTATTCGCGAAACGGTTCGAACGAATACCTCCGACGCTCCAGTCGGTAACTCCTTGTCCATCGGCGAGTCGAAGAAATTTTTTCATAATCCCATCTCTCTCTCTCTCTTTTAAACTATTCCCTTTTTTTTAAATTCTTTTTCCGCTGTTTTTTTTCTCTGCAAGTTACGGTGGATGAGCGAATCCGAAGAGTTCGGAAAAAAGAAAAATCCGTGGTCCGTCCCTCCCTCCTATAGTATCCAAGTGATCGGGAGGGGGTTTGATGGTTAGGCCTCGGCAAGTGTAACCGCCGGAGCTCCTCGCCAGTCACCTTTTATTTTTCGACTTATGCAGCCGTCGTCGGCGTGGTCCTCTCACCTCAGCGCGGCCGCAACCGTCCTCTCCCTCTTCCCCCCTCCCATACCTTTCTTCTCTTCCCCCCTCTCTTCCCATTCCACCTCCCCTATGGCGTAGACCTCTCTTCCCCTCCTACTCCCCAACCCCTTTAAGCTATACCCTATCCACTTTCCCCGTCCTCCGGTGTCCTCCGACGCCGCGGCTGGCCCCTCCTCCTCCTCCCTTCCTCACCTGTGGGAGCTTGAATCGACCGAAAGGTCATTTGCCCCCTTCCTTTAAGCCCCCCTCTCTCTCTCTATCTACCAACGTTATACGAGTCCTCACTCTCCCTCTGCGCATGCGCGTCCGAGGGGAACTCCCTATGCTGCTGCTTCGATACTATGTCGAAGGCAGAAAGCCACCCTCGCATTCCTCTCTTTGTTGTACGTATTGTGGCCTCTCTCAGTCGATTCTCCCCCCCCCCTTTCTTTCTTTCGAACACAAGCGCCTCGTAATGCACGTCGGAGGGTTTTTACGAAACTATTATTATTATGCCCGCAAGACTGCGTTTTGCGGGGTAAAAAAAAAGAAACTCCTTTCTTGGATGGCGACTTTGCCCACGCGTTATGTCTTCTGCCCACTTCGCGCCGCTTCGGGTCTCTTGTGGTGTTTTCTTTTTAATCTCCCATGGAGTGTTTTTATCGTTTCCGGTTTGAGGGGGAGGGAGAAGAATTTCGGGGATGCAGGGAGATATACCGCTCGAAAAGCTCGTTCTTATTTTCTTTCTTTCTTTAAACGGTCGTTCGTTAAAAATAAAAGATAATGTAATTCCACCGAAAGCGGGTATATGGTAGGGCGACCAGATTCTAAGTAAAACCGGGACATAACGTGCTCTTGAGAGAGCAAAACCGGGACATTGTGCTATATTTAGTACTTTTCTTTTTTTATCCGATATATATATATATAAATTTTGTATTACTCATATTTTAATTTCTTTTCAAAATGGATCGAATAATTTTACAAATACAAACGTGTACAGTATTACGACGGAATTCACCTAGAAATTCATCGCATAAAATATTTTAGGGTCGCATTCTATACAAATTTCCGAGATAATACTGTCATGAGATGATTCCAGATTGTAAGAATGATTAATAAAAATGCAGCGTCCAGAAAGACTTCTTCGGCAAGCGGAAAAAGCGGGACTGTCTGGTCGCCCTAATCTATGGGCAGGAATTTCCGAAAATAAATCGTTCGTAAAAATCTTCATTTAAACGTAATATTGCGACGAAAGGGGATTTCGCGCTGTCCGAATGCAATTATTTCCCGCTGCGGTATTTAGCGTACGACAGATGCTGCAAAACGCAAGTCAGCAAAAGCGGTCGCTGTCAGATTTCGATCGATTCAATTCCTGTTATGTTTCGCTATGAAGTCCTTGGATCGGATCAGTGATGCGAATCTCAGATGAACTTATTCAGGGGCTTAACAGCGTGTTTCCGTTGGAAAAGTCAAGAGCTATGATATGAATTCGTTTCGTGAGCCTATTAAAAAAAAAATCTTCCGAACAACTTTCCAGTCGTTTGTCCGGGGAAGAAAAAAAACCTTCCGTAGACCCATTAATCGAGGCAAACAGGATTTGAATTAAAATCCCGACCTCATGCATGGGATCTAATTGACTTAAAAAGGAAGGCGCAAGGAATAAACCGATGGGCTTTTTTTCTCTCTCTCTCTCACGGTGGATCTTAAACTGGTTTTAGGTAACAGTTCATTGAACCTATCCAAAAAGGGAAACATTTCTGATTTTTTACTTTCTTCTACACGTCAGAGAGAGAGAGAGGTAGATGGCCCGTGTGGATTAAAAAACAAAAGTGTTAAAGATGTGACGTTTGTCAAAAGCTTTTGTTTTCTTTCACATTGCATTTCCCTTGCATCCGAGTTTGTTTTTTTTCAGCTCCCATTCCCTCCTCTTCTGCCTCCTCCTCCTCCTTTCCCTCCCCCCTTTCCGTCTCCTCTCCCCCCTCCCCCTTTCCAGGGACGCTCGCACTGGGAGAGTGAAATAATCTGGTTACGGTCCCAACCCACCCACACTCCTCTCTCCCCTTCTCTCCGACACATCCTCCGCCTCTGCACTCTCCTTTACTGACAAAAAATATCAGTATCCGTTCTTAATAATGAAGATGGCGTTTGTGTTTTCCTTCTTCTAATCGCGTCGTCTCCCCCCCGATTTTTTTTGTAAATACACACAACCCTCGCAATAACGACGGCGATTCGTTCCCTCGAAGAAGCGTCGTTATGCAAAAAATCGATGATTACCGCGAGGGGGATAGGCGAGAATACTGGCGCAATCGTCGCAACCGCGAAACGTCGTCGAGCGAAGCGTCGCTATGCGAAGCATGCATGTGTATGCTTTTTTCCTTCGTTTATTCTTATCGACATAGCGCCATCGGTGCAGTGTTTTCTCCGATCTCTTGGCGGAAAGAAGCGAGGGAGGTTGGTAGGGAGAAGAGAGGTATATTTTTGCGTGAAGCGCGGTCTATGATCGTTGCAATGTGTACAGTTGGGGTGGTGGGTGACGTAAAGCGCCTGCTACGTTTACCCGAGGCGAAAAATCTCTCTCTAGCAGTCCTGGAAGTTGTTCCAGTCGGGTACTTTAGTAGGGTGTTGGTGATTTTTTTTTTTTTTAAGTTGCAGGCGAAGCGCCGGTCGGATTTACCCGTGAGCTTAATGCCGTATACCGTTGTTTCGATCCTCCGTCGTCACCGCTCGTCAGACACGGGCTTTGTTTTCGTTGGATGCTCTTTTGTGTTCTTCCAGTTTTTAGTCTCGTGATATCTTCTTTTTCGTGAAACACTTTCGAGTCGGCTCCATGTTCTCAGCGCGCAGAATCTAGAATGCGGCGATGTGAATCGTTTTCACCAGCCTACCACGGAACTGACGGGGAAGATACAAATGAAACCGCTTAACTTTCCCCCTTTAAATAAAATAAATCATGGCAAATAACGCGCGTATGAATACTTTTAACGTTTCATTTGTTTCGTTGTGATTCTCTCGATAAACGACGCCAAACGAATACCTAAATTCCTTATTCCACGCGCCATTTACGGCGGAAGATGCTTAATTGCTCAGCGCGGGGCCTCGTGCATCGAGGAGATAACGAACTCGTCCCGTGCGAATTACAAAATGCGCAGCTTTTGGTGATTTATTTTTTCCGAAAATTCCGCGGAAAAACAGGTTTGGATGAGCTCTCTATTTAATCCGACCGAGACGCGTCGAGTCCTGTTCCGAAACTATTTAAACGCTTGGGGCAAAATATTAGCAGTGTGCCCATCCTGTCGACTTCTTTTGCCCGTATGAAGACCTAAAGAATCACGTCGTTATCGATGTCCTCCCTTGTAAAAAGCTATTTTGTACGCGCGCGCGGCCTGCGTGCGTGAGTTAATCGCCGTCATGTCGATGTCTTGTGCCCTTCTCGCAGCTGGCCTTCGTCGTAGATCATTTCGTCAACCTTGTACGTTTTCTTTCAGTCTTTAAGTTAATCTGAAATCTTAATGAGGCGATGGCGAGTATGATTCTTTTTTTTTTTTGCATTTCTTCCCCCATGTCGGTACTCGTCAATCGCTTTCCTCTTGTTAACTGATCGACTCTCAATTGACCATATAACTGGACAATATGCCTTTTAAACAGTAACAGAGAATGTCGCGGACATCCATATCTGCAGCGAGATTCGAACCAGGGACCTCATTATCGAGAGGCAGACACAATAACCAGCCCTCTTAATATGGCCGGTTAAGCGATTTTTAAAAATTGGTTACACCCCTGGCCTTTGCAAAAAAATTGTTTATATCTTTTTATTGACGAACAAAGGCCGCATTAATAAATCAAAGAAATTTTCAATTGCGGAAATCTTCACAACCCCCTAATCATGGAAGCAGTACGTGGGAACAAGCGCGCATGCGTTTGTAAATCAGGGACATTTTCCTCTTCCGTTCGTTCCGTATCAAACGGTGAAAACATTTTTCTTGGCAGCGAAGTTTTATGGGTGGCATTGAGAGGAATAAGCTGTTGGCATTCTGTGCCAAACGCTCGATTTCCGTCAATCGACCTCCTTTTGATTCAGCTCTTTGGTTGTGGTTGAAATTTTATTCCTCGGATAATTTCAAAAATAATTTCTCATTATTATAATGTCGCATGATTCATTGGTTTGAAATAGAACAGTATAAATATATAGATACGCGCACGTGCATTTATATACATAGAGTTAAACCTCGCTACTCCGGATTAATTAACGGAGGATACCGGATTATTGGAATGTTCAGACTATCCGGCATAAATAGAAAAAAGTAAACGTGTAAATCAAGATTAAAAACCTTTAAAATCCAAAACAGTACGTACTTTTTATTAACCTTTGATTGATTTATAATAAATATATTTGTGGATTTTAAGGACTATTTATTGTACAAACGTCACTGAACTGCTTTTCTTGTAACTACTGCACCATATGCTACTTTTTTCTTTTTATCATTTTTTAAACGCTTTTTTTCCGTGCGTGTATAAAGGATTTAATGATGTAGGAGGTAATTACAGTGGTCTCCTGTTATAATGCGGTTTTCGGTGGACGCATGGTAACCGGCGTTATGACGTATGACAGAGAACTCGCTACCACTGACGTAATGCAGCATGCTCGTGCCAATGTAATTATTTTTTGAGATATTAATATATTTATTCTCCAAAAAGAATATATATATATATATATATAAAGAATAATGAAAACAGGGTTTTTAACGTAGTGCAGTGTTTAAAAAAAATTCAATGTGGAATGATGAGGGATTGAGGAATACCACCGTTATATCCTGATATAAGCGATGCATTTGCAACTGGGAGCGCTGTACCTATTATTCAAACGATTCATCTAATTCTATTTCGAATTGATTTTTTTCTTTTTATCTGTAAAATCTTTTTAAACTATGCAATTCTTCTGAAAATCAGCTTTTGTAAATGTAAATCTGGAGCATCTGTTGGGTTTCGCTAACTTCATCGTCTGAGTAAACAACATGAAGCAACCGTATGCCATCCTATACGTATCCTTGAATTCGCTCTGCTATTTACTCATGGGTAACTTAGTAACCCCACGCTCGTCTGGGCATTAATGCACTGTTATCTTGAGATCGACATATTGTTGACCGATTTCGATATGGGAGATGTTGCATTAGAGGGCGGTATAGAGTATAACTAAAATCCCTTAGCTCCGTCTCAAAGTCATCGGAGGTGCACTCACCTGCCCCTCGTCATTTGATCGACTTGTATTGTGTCCGTTAATCTATTTACGCTTACAATTAGCAGATTTCCTGTCCTATCAGTGCCCCAAAGATTTAGCTTGTTTTCATCGATCCGTTGGTGCAATGTTTTGACGTGTATAACAGGTCTCTTAATCCATATTCAGTTATATGAAGAAACGGTTGTCCTCTTTTTTTTTGTGTGTTCGTGTGATTTCATTTTTATCGAGGAACGCTTTCTTGAATCCAGCAATTTGAACAAATAATTTTTATTAATTGTTTAAGTTCGTTTTTAGGTCTTTTGAAATGGAATTTAAAAAATTGTTTTGTGAAAAACAAGCTGAAGTACAGTAAATCTCCTATCAGCTGTGTTATTTGGGACTTGGTTAAGCGCGGGTAATTGAATAACACGATTGATCCGCATTTGTGAGGGCAAATTTTGGTATTATATCTGTTCAATACTGTGGACAATCATTTATGCAAATAAGAAGTCACGTACTGTATTCAAACGAATATATCGAGATACTGTAAACATACAAGAAATACTGACGTAAAATTAACTTACGGCTAGGCTATACAATTTGCACGTAAATGAAACCAGACCTGAATAAATGTTAGAGTTCGACAAATACGTTCCGATCGTTCACTCTTTCAAACAGTCATTTAACCTGACTAGACATTGCAAAATTTTTCACCCGCATTATTACTGCTAATACATCTCACTGTTGCTGCTAATTAAAGTACAAAGGAACTTGAATTATAGACCAAATCGATTGTTGACTTAATTAATCTACTATAATATATTTTTAAGGGTGTGTTTGTTGGTTTGTGTGTTTGTTCATGGAACTCCTCCTAAACGATAAAAGCTAGAATACGATTCTTCTTTACATCCTAAGTTAGTGAATGGTCAAGGTTTGGTTAACCGGGATTAATCAGTGCTGCCAATATAGGGGATTAACATTTTTCCATAAGATAACACGTATGAATCCATTTCTTGACTTGCAAGATATTCTTCCTTCAAGCATAAAAATACGTAAATATTTTTTTCGTTTTTGCTTTATTCGACGAATAAAACTCTATACTATCTTATTCTTGCGAAGCTTACATGTTACACGCTCGAAGTTTTCAGAAATGCACTATTTGTTTGGAAATTTTGTGGATTTTTCGTACTCTTTCCGGGCGTTGCCAAGGCGGCCGTCGTTGTTACCTCCGATTCAGTTAGCTTCAATGAAGCTTACAAACAGACGAAAGTTTAGCGTTATTCGATTCGCACTTTTGTTTAAGCAACGAAACGATCGATGTTTATGGATAGCAACGTAAATAGATACTGTTTATTATTCAGGAAGCGTTTATTGATGAAAGTAATTGAATCTTCTTTCGTCTATTAAATACTGGAATTTTACCTTTTATGTCAATTAAATCATTATATTGTACATTTTTTATGTTTAATAACGCGAATGGGCCCATGCAGCTGGTGTACATTTACCAGTCTGTGTTCAGTCATGGACAACTGTACGTTGCTTTTTCACGGGTTTCTTGCTTACAAGACATAAATGTAAACATTTCATAGGCATAATTACACAAGAAATGAAGCTGGATTTGGCGAAAGTGATATATATGATAGGAAATACAATTATCGTTATATTTTAATGCAATACGTTCGGAAACGGATTGTTACAAGCAAATATGATTAATTGTTAAGAAAAGCTAATTGTAATTTAAAAAGTATCTACTATATAGTTATTTTAAAGAGTTTGTATGTTGTGCTGTAGTAGCTTCACTAAATCCGTAGAAATTCAACGGGAAATTCTGCTAGTAAAAGCTATAAACCTAAAATTGTAATTAGGATATAACAAATAAAAAATTAAAATTCGTTTCTAATATGGACAACTGGTCTCCCCTATGTTTTCATATTTTAAATTCACTCCAGAACTTCCCGACATCCGGTTAATCCGCACACGGATAACCAGGGTTCAGATATTGGTCCTTTGAGTGTGTATTTCGTCCATCCTTCACCCTGGATATCAATAATGACATTAGCTGTTCGTCTTACTGTTTGAAAAGAAGACGCCGTCTTTACACGCCTGCTTTCCAATTGATCCGATTTCCCAATAACTTTCTTTATAATTGGACACGGATTACCAAATGTTGAGTATCACAATATGGTCGGCATGGAGCTTTTATTTTAATGCTTTTGGTAAAAGTTTCGATTTCCCTCCGTATCTTTACGAAAAGGCCAATCGCTTATGCTCATTTCGCTTTTCTCAATTCCTTATCTTTGCAAGACGCATTTTGTACTTTTCACTCTACAGCTCGCTTTTAGTGAATCGCTGACATTTTTACAGCTTACGCAAGCTCCAGTGATTTCCAAGTACCTAACGTGATAAGGTTTATTTTAAGGAAGTGCTAGTGATGTCATCGTAAGTCACGATAGTTTCCAGTGAAGTGTGTCATCCCGTCACGTATCCCACTACTCGAACCGTTATAAAAGCTAATGTATTTCGGCGTCTATTTCATCTATGCTAAAGCGGTTACCGATATATGTGGGGGCCATTATCGACTCTAAAATTTTGTGTGCCCGATTTGCATCCACGAATTCTGACTCTGCTGCGGTAAATTTTTCGATAGAAAGCTTATGCTAGAACACATTTTTGAAAATGGCTCAAAATGCAGGACTTTTGGCATCTGCGTAGTAAACAAAACTTTTTTCGGTAAACTGAATCTATCTTTAGATTAAAGAGCCTCGAATGATTTTAACTCCCAGCATAGTAAGTTGATCGGAACCAGTATATGTAATAATGTTATCTTTCCTTGTTTAAATTGGTTGTGTGTTTTGTTTTTATATTTTAAATTAGATCATAGACTACACACCGGCATTTTAGATGAGCGCTACTACAATAACAGTGGCGGGGCCATGCGACAATGCCCTCAGCTAAATTCGAATCCTCGTTGGAGCCAGACTGATGAACCACACCTCTTAACCCAAAATCTGTCGAAATATTTATAAATTAAACAGTTTTAAAATAAAATACACAATACTTTCTCAATATACATGCTTCGTATATGAGAAAGTAAAAATATATTAAAGTTTGTAGAATTGATGGGGATTTGTTTTAAAGCTCTATAAGCCAGCTAGTCATCGTTTAGGTAACGGTTTAATTTTGATGAATCAGGCAAGAGGATCATTTGCAAACTATTGTCGCGATGCAAAACAAATGTGACGAAAGAAAAATCCGTCCTGTTGTTGCAACTCTGCCCGCCGCTCTGTTAAGTGCATTATGTGCAAAAATCAGGATTGAGTCATATTCGCGTGTCTCACAGAACGCCCGCTTGCTGTGAAGGAATTACTCATCCGCCTGACCTCTTTTAAGGGGTTATTATTTTTCGAGTCGGTGCTTAATGATACGTGAGGTCACGGCATGTGAAGGCCCTCTGTCCGTCCTATGTGACAAACGTGGTTCTTTTTTTTCCCCCAGTCGTTTCGGCAGCAGTCTGGAAGGACCTCCCTCGCCACTTTAATCCACCCATCGTCATCCTCGTCGCTTATTGGTACTTGTATTTTAGCAGTGATTCTTCATCTTCTTCTGTCTTTATATGGCGACTGTCCGTGCTGTTGGCTGGCGGGTGGTTTAGAAAGGTAGTTGTGTGTGGGTTGGTCCGCTCTAGGTCTCACGTCCTCTTAACTGCACCTTCGGGAGGAGTGAGGGTAATAATGACGGTAACGAGCCGCGGGTGAATTAAAACGCCGCAAAAGCCACCTGCCACCTTCGGCGGGACTCGAAACCACGACCTCATTGCGGGAAACACCCGCTACCGGAGTAGTTTTATGAGGTTAAGAGTGTCGAATGCGATCCCAATGCGTTTATTATCGAAATTGATACGTCGTCCGGCGGCTTTAATTTTGCTCTTGTCTGATCGCTCTTGCGTTTCGATTTAGTCGCCTGGACGGTGATATTTTTGTGGGCGGACCTTGGAGCGGGAGCGTGGGTCTTATTCTTACGCGCGCTATATTTTTCAGTTATCTTTGCTGTACGCATAAGAGAAGAACTTTCCATATCTTACTCCTTCTTTGGTCAGTTTTGACTCAGTGATGAGGAGAGGATAAAGAGGAGGGGGGGGGGAAATATTGTAAATGTTCTTGCTGGGATTAAAAGGGCTTTACGTCATTATTTCTATGTGTCGAAGCAGCAAATCCTTAAACATGTTGTGCACGCGTTGACGCCAGTTATTTGCATTCGCGAATGCATGCTGCCTATGCCTGACATCCATGTCGTTACACAAACCGTCTATTTTCATGTTAAATTTAGTGTTGTAATACTCAAAGTCTGGCGAAACAGTAGCTTATGGGTCATTCCGTAAGGTATTTAACCTCCAGAGGGTCGTAATATCAAAATTGAACCCGCCCTATCTCGGGCGCGATACCAAAAGCCGCTGCATCTCTCTCCTTTTGTTTTCAGTCCTTGACCCTAGCCAATTTCTCGTTCGAGCGTGCTATCATAATCATTGCGTCTGTTATCTACGGTTCGGAGAAATTGTGATTCATTTCCAGATAAAATATCTCCGTCGTCACTGTTTCCTGCGACGCCGTAGTTTTTTTTTTCAAATGGAAAATAAGCCGAAGTGATCGTCGTGTTACGGAAAAGCGCCGTCGTATCCTTTCGATTAGAATATTTTCGTCCTTTTGTAGTAATATTAATGAGAATTGCGGGTAGTTATTTTGTTAGTCTCAGAATTCATTTAGCTGCCTCCTTATTTAGTGGATGCTCACGTGACCGACGCCACTCTTTCTCGAAAACGAAAAAAAACTCAAAAATATTAATGAAAACCCGTTTGTAAAAGCGACCGAGCGTCTCTGAAAAAAGAATCCGCCCAGAGCCGCTTTGAAGCAATGGTGGACCATGGGCAAGGTATGATCTTGCCCCCCCCCCCCCCCCCACCCTCTCTCATTACTTAAAAAAAGAACTATTTCCTTGTTTAATTTATAAAACGATTTTAAACAGACGGTGCGAAACTTTTACGCGCACATGTCACACGCCATAAATCTAACGTCTTTTGCGTAATTCATATTTATTTATGTTGGTTTATGTTAACCACACCTTATCTTGATCTTAATTGTTCGTTTATTGAAACTAGAATAAGTATAAACAAGTAAAATTGGATCAATTTTCATTGTCGAAATAGCACGATTTAAAACGTAATCTGTTTACGTGAGCGGTATAAAGTCTTTGTTTCGCGGTCTAAGGGTTAAGCACATGGTACCGACGCTCACGCGGCGTGGGCTCCCTGAAGATTAGGGGACCCTGGGGCAGTTGCCCACTTTACCCATCGGATAAAGCGGCCCTTGAATCCGCCTAATATGTCATTCTCGCTCGAGTCGTTATTTTATCGGCGGTTGGCCGAACGGAATTTGAGGACTGACATTCCTGGAAGGTGCCGGAAGCGACGTAGTTTTTTTCGGAGCTTGCTGAAGTGAACCGTTAATGTCAAGAATTCGATGCACGCGGTTTGGGTGTCCGGCTCTGGACGCGCCCTTCGTATCGTAATGGTCATTACGTCACCCCACCCACACATCCCCATTTAGGCATGATCTATTAAGGGGAAGTGTCGAATCGCCGCCGGAGCAAAAATTTAAAAAAAGAAGAAAAATCAGAAGAGTCAACTCCTTTCTCTCGAAGTCTCCTCTCTCCTCTTCCGCCCCCCTCTTTCTGTCGCTTCTCGCCGTCCCGCATTCCATGCCATATCTTTAATCCCAGCTGTTGAATCTTCTCCGCGATCTGCTCCCACCTACCTGACCCTTGCTCGCCATAGCTCACTCTGGATCCGTAATGCGCTAAAGTCCTCCTCGTCCGTCTTTTTTTTTCTTATCCCCCTTATTTCTCGCTCGCTAGCGATTTGCCTACTTTGCTTGTTTTGTTTATAGATCTGTTGCATGTCCCATTATATGTGCCCGATTCATTGTTAAATCCGAGCAATAACTGGATCACGTACGGTTCAATATTGCTATGGCTTTCTCTCTTTTGTTTTTTAAACCACGAGGGGTATTAACGGTGGAAGTGCTTAGGGTGTCATATCGTCTGACCTTCTTCACTTGTCGGGCTTGGTGATTATTTCGTTTGGATTTGGAGCGTTTCCGGGAGTGTCCGCAGCTTTTTTTCCTTTAAGTACGCTAGGAAAATGTGGCGGAGGAATGGGATAATTTTTTCGTACGTGAAAATGGACTTAATGTGAAAGAATTTGCTTCATTTGGTTACGAATTGCAGTGTGTGCGCAGTTTTTTAAAGATATGTTGCCTTTCTTCGTTATTTTTACTTTCGATAATATTTGTTTTCAGTCTCTTCAAGGGGCAAGAGAAAGAAAGAGTCGGCGCACGTGATGTTTTATTAATTACATTAGAGCTTCGATTTTCAGAAACGTCAATTTCGATTACAATGTAATACACTTGTTTTTATCCACAGTATTATGCGTTAATATGCATGATCAAATAACGATTTAGCTAACTTTTCTCGCTATCGCACAAAATGTATTAATTACTTCCGGTTTCGCTGAAATTTATTAATTGTTCATTATAAATAATCAGTTTGGCAAAGCTTAGTCTTAAGCTTGATGATAATAAATTATATGGCTCTTATTATTATCTGTGGTTGTTACTATCAGCCGGTTTTTATAGTCAAACGACGAATTCTAAAATCAAATCTAGTATGAGGAAGGCTACCATTCATCGTTATCATCCGCGTAATGTGATCAATTTAATAGAACCATTGTGATCAAATTAATGCACTTCATTGGTGTTTTTTTTTTCAATGTACGGTGCAATTATGTACGAACATCAGGTTCATTTGACTATGCTTAACTTTGTTGAATTTACGAATATCCATGACAAAAGGAGAATGGAAACCTTAGTATCCTTCCACATTAATTTTCTTCATCGCAACCGGTTTCACTACTCTACTAACATCTTCAGGTGAAAAACTATACAACGTGCATATGCTAGGAAACTGTAAAACCGGTTTCACCGATTAAAATCATTTTGGAAGGATACTAACGTTTTTATTGCCCTTTCGTCACCAACATTTATTAATTAACTAGCGATAGTTTACACGGCGTTGCCCGGGATTCAGAACAGTGTAAAACTGACCTAATTAAAAAACATCTATATTAATTTATTTATATTGTGTACAGTAATTAATTTTTGAAACATTATAATTTTATTCGTATAGAGCTTCAGGATAAACAATATTGCTCGTTTTTTTTCATTTGGGGCCAAAACTAATTTATGGAGAGAGTTTAAAACACGACAGCAAGAAAATGAATTTTATTCTTTTAAGCGTTCTTTCGCCTAACAATAAGTCCCAATTTCGTACGATTCCAAGTAATTTAAAAATGCAAATTAAAAATATGCTGCACTCGTTCCCGATGCGAAGTTTCAGTTCTTAAGTTTTTATGACAGGTAATTTAATTTTTTTGACCCCCCCCCCCTTCCAAGCCATAAATTTTTTTAAAATAAGCCCGAGGTGCACATCCTCAGGGTGCTCTTAGTATGTATACCAAGTTTCAGCTTTCTAGGTTTATTGGTTTTGGAGTTACAGCGTTAACACACATACACACAAACATACACATTCTATTTTATTTATATGATTATTCGATTGCATAACCTTCCGTATTTTAGAACAAATCGATATTCCTAACTATTTTGGTCCGCGTTTAGCTCAAACAATCGACTACAATATGAAGAGCGGGCTATTGATTGTTATATTGCTAAAAGTTATCGCATCCTTTTGGCTAGTCCCAAAGTTTGGAATATGTTAGTTTGGAAACGGCAAAATTGCAGTTTGGTGGTTGATATGACGTAACTCACGATCATAAAAGCAGAATTGGGACAAGAGAAGCTTTGGACGGTCACTCGCTTATGTCGGCACAAGTATCAAAGAGATAAGATCTGGAAGGGAGATCGCTAAAGAGGCTTTGATGGGAAGACGAGAGTCGATGACGGCCTCTGAATGAAGAGTCTCAAGAGAGAGAGATGGTTTTTGCGCTGTTGTCGATAAAGATCCTAGTGTTTTGTGGCTGCTAGAAACGTTCTACGAAGAAGGGATTTGTCGGTAGACTGGGATGTTTAATTTTGTTGTATATTAAAGTTGGGCAGAAAATATGTGTAACCAAGGTTCTTTGCGTATTTATGGAGAATGAGGTTTGTCGGATGCGATTGAGAATAAAAGAACTAAAAGAGTTTTGACATGGGGTAAAATTATATGAAGGCTTTGGAAAATAATTTATTAAAAAAAGGAGTTAATCTTTTTAGAAAAAGGTTGGTGTGGCTGTACATGAGGTAGTGGGAGTAGCCAATTAATGGCCAAATGTGAAAGAAAAAATGAGCGTAGCTTCAAGATAAGATATGAATCCATAGATGGCGATACGTTTTTTTTTCTTTTACCGTTGCAGCACGTATTTTTGATTGCCTGTGTGGTAATTTTTGGGCGCGTTCATTAAAAGAACTACCTTTTTGTGTTTGGTTTTTCTGTATGACGGAGTATTCATAAGCCACTTTTCAGCAGGGCGTAATTCTATGAAATTTGTTATCTAGGATTTTTGCCAAAACAGAAATTACATGCTCTAGTACAGTGGTCCTCAAACTCTGTTAGTCTGAGGCCCCCTTGATTAAATAAAGAATTTCTAGGTCCCCCCAACTTATAAAATTGACTTTAATATTATTTAGCTATTTCAAAGAATAATTACTAATGAACCTTAATGGTATATATGAAGTACTTTTTCTATTAAATTGTGTGTTTATAGTTAAATGTGGCTTTTTGTTATCAGTGCAAAAAATGCAACCGACTGAGATGGGTGTTCCCCCCACTACTTTAGCATGGTGATTGAAATACATTACTATATCAGAAATAATAAGATCTCATTTCGACATACTGTATCGTTTAATTACTTCAACATTTTTTATCAGCTATTGCTCATTGAAGATTAAAATTAATTCGGTATCTTTTTTATCGGCCCATTTTTCGCCCCCCCCCCCCCCCCCCCCCTCTCCCCTCCGGAAAAAGCTTCACGGCTCACACTTTGTGAGAAACACTGCTCCAGTCAAATCATCCAAGCGGTTCTGCCGCATTACTGGAGAAAATGAGCGAGACGATCAATAATTTTCTGTGGCATGTCGGTGTCATTTAAAGGCATACTGTGTAGCGTGTTATGTTCGATGTAATTAATGCCACGCCCCTTGGGTTTATTACTTCTACCTATGTTTAATTATATTTGTTTATAAACAATTTTTATAAGGTATGATATATTATAAAATGTGATTATTTTAATGTTTCTTTGAGAATAGTGAAATATACGCGTGAAATATCCAAAAAAACTAAGTCGATATTATTTTATTTAAAATGGACCAGCGATGTTGAATCTTCGATTAAAAATTGCCACATATGCAGTAAAAACTGGGTAGTGGTTTATGAAATGTTCATGTTTTATTAGGGCTACCAATCGTATACCATTTGTAGTGCTTTTTTTAATGCGCTTATAGTATCACTATGGCGCATGTTTGTACGCTGGCTTTAAGTGAAACTGTGACGAAATCGTAAACGACATACATCTGAAACTTGTAGTTTATATTTCTCTACTGCTGCCATTTGTTTTTCTGTCGATCTGAGTTTGAAAAATATACAGGGTCGAGTAGGGATCCTTTTAAAATGTTTATTTCATATATCCTCGAAAGTATAAAAGATGGAAATCTGAAAATCTTAACGTACATTTTTACTTAACGAACGAGGCTCTAGTGACCGGATATGTGACGGTATAACCACATAATAAATAAAAATAAGCGAAATTTACGCATATAGCAGATGATCAAACTCCAAATTCTTCTTTCGCTCAATTAAGTTAACGGGAGAAATCTTCATAACGAAATGAAACACAAAACTTTACTGAGTTTGATGATAGAAGAAAAAACGCGCCATTATTATCCACGTTCACGGGTAATTTATTAGTAATAGTGGAAATGTTAACTTTCACAGTAGCATTCTCCCTAGTGGATTTTGTTTTAGATGACATTTTCTTTCCATCCTTTATTTTCTGCAGTCCCTCCACGGTAAAAGATGAAAATGGAGTTTATATATTTAAACAAATTAAGGAGAGTGGTAAAGAACTAAAGTCGTATGCTCCACATTTTACTGCGCCGTCGGTTTAAACTAAAATTTTCGTGGTATATTTTTAATTAAGGAAATATATCGAACCTTACTATTAAAAACAATCCATTTGCTTCACTACTTTGCAGTACGTAACGGTCATAAAAGCTCAAGTTGATCTGTCAAAGAGCATTACTTGACATTAAGTTGCATTTTTTATCACGGTTAATTATTTTCGTAATAAACGTAAATGTCAGGCTGTCTTCAAGTATTTTAATGGTTTTCACTATGAAGTTTTCCGCGGCTAATAGGATAGTCAAACCTTCGTACTTCTTTTTTATACATTTTTATGGCACGTGATGAGCCTGCGTGGAACATTTCCGATGTGTGTCTTATTTGTGAGACTACACTAATCGAATTAGCACGCTTACTTTTGCCGCTTTTCCCCCTAAAAGATTCAAGGCTTGGACCGTTTTCGTTTATTTTCCATCGCTCGTTATAACCAACTATATTCATCGCGTGTTTTCCAGTGGGCGTTTTTGTTCACCTCGCTAGTTTTTTCGTCCGCTTTTAACAACGAAACAGCCTCGCTTTCAACGCCTTCCTTCCTTCCCTCCACGCTCCGCTCGGGTTTTTCGAGTGGGCAGCAGCGTGGCCGCCTCGCACGCCTCTTCGGCCTGTTCCAACACCACCTCGGTGCTGGTGTCCGAGAATTCATTCATCGTTACCGAAAAAAATCCCCGCGTCCTACATGCTCCCTCGACCGTCTTCTGAGAGAGAGAGAGAGAGCGAAAAAAATGGACCGAAATAATCCTTTAGAAAAACAAACAAGAGCTCCCCTTTCATTTTTAGGAATCGCACAGTGCTGGGGTTTTTGGCGAATTCCCCATTATTACACTCACCCTCCCCTTCTATCCAGGACTAGGGCAAAGAGTTGCACCCTGATGCGAGTCATGCACGTCGCGTGCGACCGTTGTTTATTCAATTTTATTTTTTTCGCAGTTGGCTTATTTAACATCCCGGGCAGGGTTTAAAAAGAGCCAAGAGTCCAAGTTTCTTTTTCTTTTTGTTTCCGAATCCCGTGCGAGTGTCCTTAAAGCACTTCTTGGCACGCCTCTCCCGTGTTCTTGTTTCACTTTCGTTCCGTTCAGCCCCACAAAGCCTTTTTGGAGGCTTACAGTTCGCGTGCCTTCACCTCTCTCTCTCTCTCGTTGTAGACTTTTTTTTTGGTTCGTCTCCCTTCATAAGCCAACTCCTGGCTGCCTTATACTATCCCCCTTTTTTCTCATTTTTATAACTCTCCGTACCTTGTGTGGCCTCGTCCAAAATCCTGTTTGGGAGAGTCGTGTGTGTGCGCGCGCGCTCATGAGAAAAGGGTTGTTCTCGGATCGGGACAGGTGGACAGTGAATGGAATGGGGGCGGGAAGAACCAAATGTCGTCACCCTCGAAAGGGGGATGAATTTGTGATAGACGGAGGGCTTTAACCGTAATGATTTAAGCCTCCGGACTGTGTAAGGTGGTATAAGGTATCCGACCTCTATCACGAACGATTCTTTTCGCTCTCCCGGGAGGGTGGAGGGGGAGGAGGGGTGGTTAGTCTCGTCTGGTGCGAGAAGCGCGTTCGAAAGGTATGCCGGTAAACTAGTTTTTTTTGTCCCCACGTGGATCCCGAGAAGAAGTCAACTCCCAGAGTTGCCACGGGAAAAAACGTGGGCGTGCGTCAAGAGGAGGGAAGAGAAGTCGGGTGTGAGAGAGAGAATATACATATAGATAAGAACGGGATAAGACGTTTTATTTTTTATTTTCTTCCCTTTTTTCCCTCCGAGTACTTTTTCGAGGTCTCTTTGCTCTTTCTCTCGCTGCTCAACGATCCGGTTCCGTGTCCGGAATGGGTTTCGGCATCGGGAAACTTATTATTAGTACAAAAGTACGCTCCCCGGGAGTGGAATGTTACTTTATAAGGAGGTTGGTGGCCGCCGTCTCTCTCGCGTACGGTTATGCGCTCTCCTTACTTCTGGGTACTACTCGAAAAGAGTTTTCTGGTCGCAAGGGACCTCGTGAGCGTGGTGTTCCGCAGAAGAAATGATTGCGGGGAAGAACCTGTATGTCGAGTCACTTTCGGTTCCGTATCTCGTCTCTTTTTTCCCCGCGCTTCTGATTACGCAACAATGTCGAAAAAACGCACATTAAGACGATTGTTGTTGGTCTCGTTTTGAGGTTGGAAGTTTCTTTCGTCGCTCACTGGGAAGGAACTTACTTAGGTTTTTTTTCGTGCAATCCAGTAAGAGATGGCCTGCGTGTGCAAAGCAAGCTGAGGAATCAGTGACTTTCTCCCATTTTCAACGGAATCTTTTGCGATAATTGTTGTTTTTCGCGGCTAAAAAAACGTCGATGTTACAGATTCGTTCGAAATATCCTGCGGTTCAGTGCGATTTCACCAGTTTGACATTTTGCCGATAAGGGTCAGTAAGATTTGTAGAAAAACGTTCTTGTCTTATTACTCACTTATGAAAGAGATAACTTTTTAAAGAAAATGTTTTTCGCTTCTGAGGCCATGATTTGGAAATTCTTTCTTTCCGTTATCTTCTCCTTTGCATGTCGGCTGTTATAATTATGCGCCATATGCCAAAACTTGGCTAACATTCTTTTAAATTGCGTCTGCCAAGTTGTAAGCGGTGTAATTCGCCTTTCATTTGACATTTCAAATATTTTGTTTTGGTTACCGCTGAAGTTGTGTTAAATAAATTGTCTTATGTTAGAGTGATTGTTGCTGAGACGTTGAATATATATCTTTAAACAAAAGAGAAACTGTTACACAACTAGCGGACTTGATCGTTAATTACAGCTTTTTTCAAAAAGTTGTGCGCCTTTAAAGTTTACCGCCCAGGTTTCCAAATGATAAAACAAAAGTTTAGGGAAATTCTATCATGTGGTTTATCGCGTTGTTTTTTAAAAGACCGGCGTAATATTTTCTTTTCGCTTTAGTGCTTTTTTGGCATAACGTCAAGTAGATAAATAAATTATCTGAGGTGATATTTCATCACATTGTGAGTATAAAACACGAATCATCGTCCGTTCTTTTTCTACACCCGTTTATTTGTATCGAGATAAAAGGAATCGCTTGATAAAGGTTGATGCTTTGTTGCCTGAGAGGATTTGTTTTTATCTATAAATGGAATATTATACGTCCGGAGAATATTTGTTATGCGTTTAAAGAAGTCATTTTCGCTGGTCTTTTTCACACCTTGAATTTTAAGTCGACCTGTCTTCTTTTTATATCATTCCTAACTTATATTAAGCCGTCGCCATCAATTGGGATGAATCCACGACGAATTACATTAACAAACAATAGGTCACATCATCATCCCGATATCCGCCTTCTTGTTGGTCATGGTACATGAAGCGCTTTCGCAAAGTATGAGTATTTGCCTTATATTGAACTATCTGCGAAGCAGTTATTCTTTAGGGCTTATTGTGAGTCAAAAATGGACATATTACAATTTATCGCAAAGCGATGAACTCTCATAAATCACAGCGATGGCAGGCCCATGATAAATATACCACTCTTTTGCTTTCGAACGTAGAGTAAACGTTCAGACGATCGCCGACATCAATTGTTTAATTGTATGTTCTGGAATCATTGCTCTGTCCCGTTAATCCGCAAAGCACACAATTTAAGTTTGTGATCATAAATCCTTAGGAGGATGAGATGTCGAAATCGTTCCAATCTCCCCCCCGAACTCTCAAACAATCGTCCAGAGTTACGTGACGCCAAGATAGTCTTATTTATCTTTCGAAACCTACACTACGTAAACATTCCTCCCCATCCCTTCCCGATATAACGAACTTCTAGGGCATTGGTCACTTTAAAAGAGTTCCTCCATCGAATCCTCGCTCCCAGGGATTGTAAAAATGTTGGGTCCAGGTCGTCGTAGGGAGACGAAAATAACGCGGCTGGCAAGTTGTTGAAAAACACGCCGTTGGGCATTAGAAAACTCTATTTTTTTTTGTTTTTCGCTTGCAAACTGCGCTATTTTTCTTAGGAATTCTGCCCCCCCCCCCCCCCCCAATTGACCGTGCACGATGATAATTTTTTTTGTCAGCGCGTGATCGTCGAATAAAACGGCTCGATATATATTGTAAAAATAAATTAAAATCGCCGTCTTTGCCCTAAGTATAGACCGAGATTCCCTTGCAGCGCTATATCATTAACGCTTTTACGCTAATCGCTTCGGTCTTTCGTGAAATTATAACTCGCTACTCTCTTTAGTTGAAATAATGTTATACCTCATAAAAGTGCTTCAAATACTGGCGGACGTCGCTATTTAATCGCGAAAACCGCTCATTGGCTCCGAAAGTTATTATTCTTTTGTTTTACGCGTTCAGGTGATCGATTATCGATTTTAAAAACATTCCGACGATTCAAATCGATTTTTTAACGCTATTAGGGATATAGATCCATACCCCGTATTGGAAAAGTTCAGTTTTCGATTAACTTGCAAATTATAGCGAAACTTCTGAGTCGAAACATTATTCAACTTATAGAAGAAAAATAACACGAAAAAGATTTTGTTCCATAAAATGAATTCACTTCAAGTTGTGGAAAACTATAGTTATAGAAGCTCGAATGTACTTATTGTTAGTTAAAAAGTCGAAACTTTAATCGAAAGACGGAGACGTCTCGATCGCATTAAAAACTTGGGAGAACGATATCACGTCAGGCGTTCGAGTCTCGCGGACACGCGTAGGAAATTTATTAGCGCCTCCCTAAATTTCGTCGTCGTCGTATCAGGTTTTCTCTCGATAACGTTTTTTTTTTGCGGCTATATGTTTCCGTGGACTTATCAACAAGGTAGATAGTGCCGGTCGGCATGGACTGTGCGCCTCTGTTGACGTCCCCTCGTTCTCTTCCCCCATTTTTCCCCCTCCCTCGATCCTCCCCCACCAGCATTTCCTGATGACACACATGGTCTTCATACGCGACCGTGTCGGGCTTCGTAGTCACGCTCCGTGCGATACGGAATCGATCATCAAAGGTTAGGGGGAAGGGGGTTGCCACGCCCTGTTTAAGGAACACATGCCACCCCCTCTTCTTTCTCCCTTATTGTCCGTCTTCTTCCTCCTACTAAGTCTGCCTGTCCGAAAAGAAAGGGAGGGAGGGGGGGGAGGAGAGAAACTAAAATTAAGTGTTTGGGTGTAAGTTAGGTAGGGATTCTTCCAATTCCCTAGTTTCCTCTTATGGGAGTCCAAATAGAATGAAATAGGGAAATGATGGTGGAAGTCTTTTATAGGGCGGCCGTCATCTCTGGACACTCCCCAATAGGAATATTCCCAGACGTGGAGAGGTTTTTTTTTTCTTTTGGGTAACAGGATGAAAGCTCTCGCTGGTATTTTTCGAAGGTTTCTTCGATCGCCGTTGAGACAGAAAGTGATTTCGTAATGCGTAAATAAAGAGTAGACTAAAAGGTCTCATGTCAGTCTGATGAGGGGTAAAAATAACGAAAAAGCGATGGTTTTGGCGTTTGGAACACGTGTGCTTCAAATGTTTGAACCTACCGGGAATGAGGAGAGAGGGAAATAAATAAATAGAATAAAAATTCGCCGCACGTCTCTCGCTCAGTAAAACATGATTGATCCTGTTCACAAAAAAGAAAACGGTGTTCCGTTTGTTTTTCTTTTTGCGACCGGCGAATTCCTGAGATTCTGGCAGGCGCACGGGGGGAATTGCGAAGGAGTTTTTATGAGAGATTTTGGGATTCAAACAACGTTCGAATCATTTGGGTAGTGGTTCCTGAAGCTAAAACGCGAATAACTTTCGAAATAACTGTTTAAATTAAAGTAGATATTGGAGTTTTCGGATCGTTTAGAAAACAATACCTTATTACTTTCTCCATATACGTAGTATAGAGAAAGTATTGTTTTTATTATCGGGGAGTAATGAGGATTCGTTCGTGATGACGTACTTCTCAAAAATTTTAAAATTTTTTAAAAAACGTATAAGTGCCTAATCTTGAAGCGTCGAGATACGGTGATAGTTGATTTCATCGGCCATAGCGACCATGCATTTGGCCAGGCTTACCAATGATTGCTTGCTTTCGCGTATTTTTATATTCGTACGGGAGCGTGGAACAAACAGAAAGAATTACCTAATCTGTTTTTCTCTCTTTTACTATGGATTCTTTAAGCCTATTTTCTCTGTTTATACTTGTAACATTTCCGTAATAAGCTAGTAATTTTCTATTGATATTTCATAGTATATTCGTGTCCTGTGTGTTCTTCGCTGTGATTTGATACGCAACTGAACAAATTGTCTTTTGTCACAAATAAAGACTGTTGGTTGATCTAGAATCCCGATGCGGTAATGACAAAGTCAATTTTTCTCAAGGAATCGTTTCATTAATCTAAAAGTCTCCTTCCTCTGAACAAAGCCAATGACTGACAGTGTTGCCTTCCATAAATTCCTCTATGGATGAGTAGGTACAACATTTAATGTTTTACTGTGATAAACTCCGTCAATTTCCGCGTGCTTAAAATTCATGAAAGTGCGGTCGGACTTGGGTTCGTCATTTGCCAACTCCGAATTACATTAGCGAGACATTCTTGCTTAGTTCGAGACATCCGAACTTTGTTAAGATTCGTTGATTTCAATCACAGAATCCGGTGGAAAAATAATTCCCGTCATCGTTATCGAAGATCGAGTTTATATTTTTAAAAATACGTAACATAACTTTTACTACTTTTTTGTTCATCACCGTTACACATGTTATTCTGTAATATTAAATATTCTCTTTGGCGTAATTTTTTTCTCGTTGCCGAGTTGAACTAATAGGCTGTTAATAGCACGCGATTGAGCCGCTAAACATTCTGGAAACAAATTTATGAAGTCAGTATAAACACGGTGGATTATTGTATTGGTAGCGGATTCTGTCTATGAAGCATTTGACATGGTAACGTTTGTGACGGGATTAGGAATTTCACCGTGTGCGGAAGATTATTCCTAGAATATTTCCAATGGATCCAATCAAATTCCCATATATTTTAAATTCAAACCCTTCTTTTAGTTGCTGATTTTCGTTAAGGTGGATGTGACATAATCGCCTCCTCATAAAACTCGTTCGCTCGAACCCTCGTTTCAGCAAAAGAGATTAATTAGATGTAACTTGCGTCGGATAATGCTACTCGGTTTAGAGTGCTCATTTTTAAATTGGGCGAATTATAAGATATTTAGGAGTTGCATCAGCATAATCTTCTCCGTCCTTTCTGTGTAAAAATAGAACCCCAGCCTCTCCCGCCCACTATTTCTTTTTTCCGTGTCTTTCTCATATTTTTAATCAGTTTGTTTACCGTTGGGCGAAGAGTTGCTTATCTATGGGGCATCGCCTCGCCTCTTATCTTTCCTTCGGGAGTTTAACGTAGCCTCTTCCCAACCACCAGATTATCTTTCTACCTCTCTCTCGTCTTCCCATCCACCCCTTCTCTTCCCGAGCATTTTTCATTGTGCTCCATCCCCCTCCCATATCCCGCCACTGCCTTCCGAACGGCAAACAGCCGATAGTTACCCCGGTTAGTCATAGGTTCCTATAGTTTCGTCATCCTTTCCGCGGCCGAGGGCCCAATTTCTTTTGTTTCGTATCCTCTGCTTGTAATTGGTTACGGTAAACCCATTCCGAAGCTACCTCGTCGATGCATTCGCTGCGCTCGAGTTAACTTTCCAATTCGTTGGCAAGAAGAGTCAATTCTCGATGTCGTGCCGTAAAAATAAGGCGGTCGGTTCGAATAGTCGCTCCGCGTTACTTTTCGTATTTATGTATTATTTTATTTTTGCACGTCGTTTTTTGACATCCGAACAATTAATTTTTCGTGTCTATATGTTGGAAGTCCTAAAGCGTGCTCCTATTGTAACCAGGTGGTGAGGAATAAAAAACCTCGGAAAAAATCATGCTATCCTGTAAACCAGTGCCGTTCAAACTTTTTTCACGTGTACCCCGTGGATAGTTTGATCAACTCCTTTTCGTTATCCAGTAAACTTGCCTTCGTACATGCAAAATTAGTTCTCTGGCATCCATTCGGGAGTCGTCGGTTGCCACAATTTGAATGGGCTTGCTGTAGATAATAGCGTAACCGTAGAAATTAGTCGCTGGTTCGACGTCACCTGTGAAACTTATCCTTTTTCTGCATCATTTTTGTACTTTATTTACCTACTAGATGAAGACAGTTACAGTTCTATTCGGTCAGTAATTTTCTTTTGATTACATCCAAATTAACAATCTGTGAGAAAAGTATGCATGAAAATAAAGTATTGCAAGTTAAAACAAACCAAAGTCTACTGTAAAATAGTAGATTTTGAAAGAGAAAAGCCAATTTTTGCCATTGAGTTGGCAGTCCTAATTGAGCGACTAAATCTACTATATGATTTAATTTTCAACAGTTTTTAAACGCCAAAATTAAGTGAGATTCTGTCATAATAAGATAACAAGTTAGGAAAGTGTACAGCGTACCACAAATGGGCGCGTTTCGTGCAGTGGAGTATTAGAAAGAAATTATATACCTGTACGTAAGGGAAATAGCGTTTTCAAGTTTTTTCGGCTTAGGTCTGTTATTAGTCACCCACAACTAATTGTTTACTGATCATGTTTTAAATTTGCCTAGTAACCAAGGATATGTAGTCGACAGAGGAATTATATCTCGCTTGACTTGAGTTAATTTAAAACTCGCTAACCCATGACTGATTGGTCCGTCGCGACATTTACAAACCCGATCACCGGACAATGGGGAGGGATAGTTTCGTTCCTGCCGAGGCGAAGGACGCGGTAGCGCCCGGAGACGACTACCCATTAAAACAAAGCGAGCCGAAGGCTCGTCAATATATCCTTTCAATGTTATATATTTTAGAAAAATTCCTCCAATACTTCTGAAATGGGTTTCATTTTTATCTTATTACTTTTTCCTCTAGGTAAATAAAAACGGGTTTCTAGTGACAACGGTGTGTTTTAATGATGGGTGGCTAATAACAGACCTGTTCCGTTTTTTCTTCCTCATAAATAATCCATTTTCTTCCTATTTAAAAATATTGCATGCACACGCAAGTAAATTAAGCGTTTGTTTGTGAGATTGTTTATGTTAGCAACAATAAAATTTCTAAGTTCAACTCGAATTAAGACATTCTTGTTTGATTTTCTCGATAACCGCTACTCCTATGATAAAAATATATAGGAAAGAAAAGGTTTATGTAGCAGATCCAGGGCCATGTTTTGGAAGACTACTTGCTCTTTGCTTTTGACTGTCATTAGTGAGGATTAGGGTCCCTTGCTCCAACTCAGTTCCCCACCATAGCTGGATGTACCTTCACAGCAGGTGGTGAAATTACCGATCTATCATTGCAATACTTTTTGCAAATAAGACGATTGAAAGTTACATTATTGCATTGTGGTGAAAATGCTGATTATTGACGTTTTTTTAAAAGAAATTCTACGGTTCATATCAACAAAGTTAGGAAACGAGCAGGGTAGAGGGTGGTGCCGGAAAGAAACTGAAGGGAGTGTAAGAGGTACCTACGTATGCACTTCGACTTGCCTTAAGCTTTTTAGGAGGGAAATTTGAAATCGATATTGCCTTTCCGAATTACAACACGTACAGCGACTCTGTCATTTCAGATATCCCTTTCAAATAGTCTACAGGGCCCAGAAAATGTTAAACGTAAAACAACGACGATGAAAATATGATTGTTTTCATTGTCATTGGTCTATGTTTAATGATTTTCTTGGGATTTCAAATTTTCTTCTTTGGAGGAAACGGGCAGGGTCTGCTAAACGTTTCTGTTACGCTTTTCTAATATGATAAAGTAGACCTTCAGGAGATGTGAAATGAGAAAAATCTCATACGTGCAAAATATGAGTTGGCAGCAGACATAATTCAAGTGATTCATTAAAGGCACAGATATACTCTGAAAATATTAATGCAGTTTTCTGTGGATCACCATATGAGGGGTGTGAGGCAAAAACATGGTAACCAACAAACTTATCAATTTGGAGATAGGTTGCGTACAGAAAAGAAAAAATTTCAATTATGTTTTTGGAAATTTGTTTGTCATTTGTTGTAGTTCATATTTTGTAACTTGCTTTTATTTCTGATGAAAATATAATTTTGAACCGATAAAATGTCAATTTTCTCAAAACAGCATAAGTGTGGGTTACCACATTTTTGCCTCACAGCCCTCATATCGCTTTGAAATGAGAAAATTCGAGTACTTCTATAACTTCACGTTTTTACAACATGCGGTAAAACTTGGTCCCGGTTTTTTTGTTTTTATTCGCAAAGAAATCAAAAATTAATAATTTCACATTTCATTCTAGGCTGAGGTAAAATATTTTAATAATGCTTTTCCCTTGTATTTTAATACAGTCTCTCCCTTCTATATTTGGACTTGGTTTTAATGCGATCGCTCTTATCTTAATTTATTGTCATTCAATTAATAAGTACATATTTCATCCTCAAGAGCGCTAAGGAGGGAAAGTGGTTTAAATATGAAAATCGATGTTGAAGGCTGCTCCTATTTCTTCCGAAGAAGAAAATTTGAAATCCCGAGAAAATCATGAAGCACAGACCAATGACAATGAAAACAATCATATTTTCATCGTCGTTGCTTTACGTTTAACATTTTCTGGGCCCTGTAGACTATTTGAAAGGGATATCTGAAAGGACAAAGTCGCTGTACGTGTTGTAATTCGGAAAGGCAATGTCAATTTCAAATTTCCCTCCTAAAAAGCTTAAGGCAAGTCGAAGTGCATACGTAGGTACCTCTTACACTCCCTTCAGTTTCTTTCCTGCACCACCCTCTACCTCGCTCGTTTCCTAACTTTGTTGATATGTATCGTAGAATTTCTTTTGAAAAAACGTCAATAATCAGTATTTTCACCGCAATGCAATAATGTAACTTTCAATCGTCTTATTTGCAAAACGTATTGCAATGATAGATCGGTAATTTCACCACCCGCTGTGAAGGTAGACTACACCCAGCTATGGTGGGGAACTGAGTTGGAGCAAGGGACCCTAATCCTCACTAATGACAGTGAAAAGCGAAGAGCAGGTAGTCTTCCGAAACATGGTCCCGGATCTGTTCTTTACTAGTTATATAACTTTTATTTGATAAAAAGTTTTGATATGACTAATACTTTATGAGATATGGCGAAAATATTTTTTGTCACCTGTAAAGTGGTACCCCTGATTGGCGTACATGATTCATTTTTGCGATTTTCTTATTATATTTGATTATACTTAATATCAAATTTCATGGAAATCCGTTCGGTAGAAGCCAAGAACCAACATACGGACGGACAGACCGACGATAATAGGCGCTCATGCTGGAAGCGAAACGCGCCTACTAATGAAATATTGAAAACTTCTCGTTATACGACACCTTTAATTGAAGAACATGTATAAAATGTCATTTTTCTGTGTTTTTAAAAATTCTAATGGATGTTGGCAGTGCTGATTGGGTGATATACACCCTTTTGCCTGCAATTTATCCTTGGATATAAAATGCCGTAATGGATGCATTGGTGTAATTGATATGCAGTAGAAAAATTTTTATTGTGATTTTCACAAAAATTAGGCACATTATTAATACTATAATAGCCCAGGTCTGTTGGTTGGTTGGTCACGCTTTCACGATGGCCGATATAGAGCGTTTTAACAAACTTCCCAAATAGGTAGAAGATTGAAATTTGGCAAGGATGCTTGAGTAACATATTTTAAGGTAGTGACGGAAATAAATCTCCAAAAAGTCCTGGGTTCGACTCCAAGGAAGACATTTCCATTTTCTGTAAGGTAACATGTAAAAATCCATTTTTTGGCATGCAGGCTTTTATTGTTTTGGAAATTAAAATTAGAAGGATTTAACCTACGATCCTTGGATCTGAACCATTTTGAAGAAAAAATTACAAAGTTTCTTATTCTGTTCATCTTTTTCCTCATACAATTCGTAATCGCTCGTGTTATAAGTTTAATTCACATATTTTGTGGAAATATTGCCATTTTAACGGAATGTTGCCTTGGCTACCAATTCCATTGTTATACCTCAAAATCCTATTGTTATATCAATCCTTATGGGTGTAAACATGCTTTGAATGCTTTTAATACGAGATAGGGAGGGGGAGAGAGAGTGAGGGGGAGGGAGGGAAAGAGAGGGAGAGAGATGGGGGGAGGGAGACAGACAGACAAACGACTTTATTGAGGGCGAAATTGAGACTAATAGTCTCTTCTTACATTTAAGAGAGAGAGAGGGAGTGAGGGAGGGAGAAGGAAAGGAGGGTGGAAGGGAGGAGGAGGAGAGAGAGGGGGGGAGGGAGGCAACTATTTTAAGGTTAACTAAAGATATTCCCTCATATTGACGGGCAATTACGCTAGTTATCAAATAAAGTGGTGCTTTATTTGTTCTATGGAATCTAAAAAATTACATTCTCCGATTAATATTTTTTGAACAAAAAGTTAATTTTCGTTTTCCAACAAAGTGAAGACTGATAAGAGTATTTTATCTTATCATTTTCATCGTTTATTTTACAAAAACATTTTAAATACCAATTTTCATCAAAATTCTTAATGTAGCAATGGCAGGCCAAATAAAATAATGCATTTTCTGTTAAGAAAAACACTTTTAAATTGTATTAATGTGATTTAAAATGTTTCATTTCGTTTAGAATTTGATGATCCTATCATATCATCACTTTTTCTTTGCCATTTAGCTAATCATTTACTTTTTGTTGCCTTTTTAAACAAATCAAATTTTGTTCATTCCAAATTCACAATAAAAAAAATTTTCTGAGCCATAAAAATATTTTGAGACTATCTTCTTTAGAAAAAACATCAGATTAAAGAGAAGATTCAGAATTTTTATTACATTTCATAAGCGACAATTTTATTCAACATTTTCATAGCAAAATACATATATCTAATGATTAACCCTTTTGCTGCTATGCTACCTGTAGTGCCCCCAGTGCTGTGCTAGTTCTGGCTCACCAGTTCCCACTTTCTTTCACAGTGTTTACTTATATTCACATGCTTATACTTGTATTTAATTTGCCCCTTTTTATACACAACTCATATTTTTTAATTCAGTCGCCCATTAATAAATATTGTGCTTCTATAGGTTATATTTTTATTTATAAATTGTTTATATTTTTAAGTTTAAACATTTTTATAAACGTTTTGTAATTCATTCAAAACTGAAGTTTTCATCAGAATCTATTTCATCCATAAACTTCAAATATCTTCATCAAGCATGTTGTTTGTGCTAATGCTGGTAGAAACAGATATAAAAACAGACATGAAAAAACGATAATTTTTAGTGAAGATATCTGTAAAATAAGATGACCATGGCAAGAAAATATTTACTTAATTATAAAAAAAGCCTTTAAATTGATTTAGATGAAATTAAAGAAAGGATTGATGGTGAAATGATACAAAGTCGAGCTCAAGTATACTCAAGTGCAGCAGTGAAAGGGTTAAAAAAAGATCAAGTATGGCCTTAACATTTTACTCTTGTAGGTGCATTATTCTTCAAATTATATAGTAATGTTTACAGTATTATAAGTGTACCCAATGGTAATATAAAAATATCATTATACAACAATTTTAAAATATTACTTTCTTTTTTCTTTAATTCCAGACTGTTCAGCATGGATTCCCAAATAAGCCTTCCGCATTGGCCTGGGATCCCACCTTAAGACTCATGGCAATAGGCACATCATCTGGTGTTATTAAAGTGTATCCTTTATAGCTTTGTAGGAATGAATGCATTCTTATTCACTTACCTTGATAAATCATTGCGCAGTGTTTCTTAAAATAATTGCTTTATAAATAATTACAATATTCTGAAGATGATTTTTCCAATTTGTTTGGTAATAACATAATAATGTATGTAAAACGTAATGTGATAAAGTAATTATTTTAAATCATAGCAAAGCAAATGCATATTATTTATTAAGTTGAATATAACTAATTTCATGTAGAATTTTTCCTGAGCTTTAAAAACAGATTTGGAAAGCCTGGTGTAGAATTTTATGGCCAGCACCAGAATAATGAATGTGCTGTGACCAAACTGGTGTTTCTCCCAAACCAGGTATCTATTTAAGAAATATATCTTATGGAATTGTTATAATTATTTATTTTGTAATAAAATGTTTAAGTATTCTGTCTGACTTTTACAGGGTAGAATTGTATCACTATGTGCTGATAATTCTATACACTTATGGGAAATAAACGAAAATAATGGAACTTCTACCATGGAGGAAGTAAAAATTCAGTCTTTGGAGGGGAAGTAAGTTATTTCATAAAACATGATTTTGAAATTAGAGTTGAGATTTTTAATCTTAAGCGTATTTTCTATTTTCATTTAGTCTCAATTAGAAAATTATGCAATTGTTTACCGAATCTTTATTTAATAATTTTTAATTAATTTTTGCATTGAATTCTTTAATAGAGGTTTTATAAAATTCTGAAATTTAGCATCCATTGATACTATTTTTACTTGCATATTTTAAACATTTTATTTTGAAATCTAGGCTAAAGAAGATCTCTGCTTGCTGCCTAGAATCTTCAGCAGAACACCTTCTCTTGGGAACAGAAGGTGGAAATATATATTTACTTAACCTCAAAACGTTTGAGATGTCTGAGACCATCATATACCAGGATGTAGTCATGCAAAAGTTAGTACTAATTTATTTTTACAGTACTTATAACTCTATTCATATTATTCCTTTTAATGCCTTTTCACTTTTTATAATGAAGCTTTTAATTCCATATTAAAAGGATTTCTTCGTAAAAATTTGTATGAATTATATTAGGTTATGGAATCTTCCAAAGATAAAGTTAAATACCAATTGTATTTTCTTCAGATTTTTTTATTTTAAAAATGAAATCGTCCTCCTTGTATTATTTCTTTAAGTATTTATTTATCATTTGCATTTTAATGTTTTTATCATGGTATTGTTTCAATATTGTTGAATATGGTTTAGATTTATTTATATATTTGCAAAATGGAATTAGTGCATATTATTCTCCAATATACAGTACAGAAATGGTTTTGGAATAAAGTTATTTACCTTATTTTTGCTGATGGTGAATAAAATAATTGAGGCATGCATAGTAAACAATTCCTGTTATGGATGGCGGTCCTTGTTCTTCTTGTTCATTTTATCTTAATTAAATTATACTTACCATACTTCAGCGTTCCTGAGGATTACAAGAAAAATCCAGGAGCTGTGGAAGCCATAGCAGAGCAGCCTGGAGACCCAGACAAGATTCTTATTGGCTACAACCGTGGGCTAATGGTTTTGTGGAACAGGAAAAAACCAGGAGCAGATCAGGTATGTTTTGTATGCATTTTCTACCTTTCATGAATTATGCCTGGTTAGGCTATAAATAAGATAACACTATTAGTATTTTCTGAAACTAATAGATGAATAAATAGCCTATTGAACCAAGAATATTTAAATTCAAAATATAAACAATCTCAAAGGTATATTTACAATAAGGTTGCATTAGATAAAAAAATTGCAATCATCATTTAGTCCAAGTAGAAGTAAACTTTCATGACCTCAGTCTATAAAAGCAGCTTCACTGATATGTGTAGACTCCTAATTTAAATTGGGTTGTACAATGTAAAATGAATGGGAAGTGAGAATACAAAACTTGGTGAATTTTCCTTATTTAATTTGAAAATGTATAAAACACTGCTGCAGGATTTGGTGAAAATTCTTGCCCAGAATGAAAAGAACTGCTTATTACATTCTCAAAATTGCAAGAGTAATACACCCTTCCCTCTCCAACTACAGATTTATTAACCGCGGCCCTCGACTATACGCGGTCTACATATTGAGTCCTACCCTTCCCAACTGCGGACATTTCCCTTGTGTATCCACGGTTCGGACCAAGAAAACTTTTAAATACCGCGCATCTTATGACTTTGTTGTCATCTTAACTTACTCATAAAGACTTTGTTGTCGTTTTAACTTGCTCGCTATTACGTTGTTGCCGTACTGACGCGATTACATATCCTTTTCGCGTGCCACAAGTCACTGCATTCAACACGATAATCCCGTGCATCGTATGACTTTGTTGTCATCTGCACTCACTCACAAAGGCTATGTTGTTGTTCTAACTTGCTTGCTATTACTTTGTTGCCGTAATGTACGATTATGCTTTTCGTCCGCCACAAGTCTACATTCCACACGAGGCGATCAGTTGTGTGTTATTCACATCAGCATACGCATGCTTTTCATGCACCGCAAGTCCACACGACGTGTTTAGTTGTGTATTATTCATATCAGCATGCTAAATAAATTAAACGTTTCTAAATAAATAAATTAATTAAATTTTTCTGAATTTGTGAGTGATAATATTTGTTTAAATGCAATAAAACACCGGGTAAGATTAGAAGACCATAGTAAATTGTATAAAATGATGTGATGTACGTCGTAGTATTCACGTAATTTCTCCGTTACCTACGGGGCGTTTGTAATCCTTCAGTCGGTAATTGTTTTACTCAATAGTTTGGCTTATGCATAGTGTGATACGTTTTAAGAAATTCTTAAAAAAAGAATTCATTCTGAGGTAGAATATGTAGTTCTGAACAGCAGAATGCAGTGGAAAGCTATTTCTTGCATTTAGTACCACAAGTAGCACATAGATGGCGGTGATTATTTTTCATCACATTTTTCATCAACGGGAGTTTCGACTATGCCAAACCAGAGAGCTCGTAAGGAAAAAACAGCATGTTATTGTATTCATAATATTTATATAATATATTGAAGTGAGAAATAAGCGAGTAATGTAAGTGATCAATAATATATGGTATAATAATACGAACCGTGGAACCTAACCCCCAATTTCCAATATGCTTAAATATTTACCAACTGCGGTACTTGTCAGGAACGTAACCCCCGCGGTTGGCGAGGGAAGGGTGTAGTTTGTTAATGCATCTAAAAATAATTTTTTAAAACTGATTGAAGAGTTTTCAAATATGTATAGTAAAACTGATAACTAGAATGGTTTATTTCTCAAAAATAATCTTTTCCTTATCCTAATCATTTATTTACAAATTAAATTCAAGTAGTAGTAAAACAATTTTGTGTTTGCCCATTATGTTTGACTGAATGTTTGTTAGAACATTGAAATAAAGAATTGCAAAATCAGCTGCAATGTCAATGACAAATATGTAGCCTTCTGCATAAGTGATGCATTTGTATATACTTACAATTAGCCAAACGCTGGTCCAATCTGTAAGATATTTGAGCCATAAAATCTCTTTGCTGCCAAAACGTTATAGTTTTCTCACCTTGTTCTCTTACATTCAGTCACCATCCCACAATAATTCATGGTTTTGATAGAGGTTTTTGTACTTTCACTTATTTCATTCAGTCTTTTGTATTTTCAACTAAGTTATTGTGATAAATGTATTCCAACTATTATTGCACTTTCACACAAAATCTTTGCCAACACTGTTTTTGGCTTAAAGGCATTAAAGTAATGGCAGTAAAGATCTTGTAATAATTCATCATATTTAAGTATTTTGTTTAAATTTGCATTTTCATATGTTCTTAAATAGACATACATTAGCAACCAACAATTGGAGAGTGTGTGCTGGCATAGCTCTGGGAAAAAGTTTTCATCCTCCCATAACGATGGTAGTTATGCCTTCTGGGATGTTGATGCTGGTGACAAACCTTCAGAAGAGCCAATTACTTTGTATGGTCCATTTCCATGCAAATCTGTCACTAAATTGTTATGGAGACCTACTTCTAAGTAAGTGTTATTGAACATGAATATGATGATATGTTGAAAGTAATAATCTTAGGAAATATATTAAGCTCAATCTTTGTATATAATTGCTTACAAGAAATACTTTAATTTGATTGTCTTTCTTGTGTCCTTAGGGATGATTTCATCCTATTCAGTGGAGGAATGCCACGTGCGAGTTACAGTGACAGGCATACGATATCTGTTTTACATGGAAAGAAACATGTAGTGTTTGATTTTACTTCCAAAGTCATTGACTTTTTTACAATTGATCCAAAGCCTGCAACATCTGAGGAAAATGCTGAAGGTATGCTCACAGTAATATGCATTAAAACCTTTCAACTACTGCATCCTTTAGACAAGTAAAATGCCAGTTTTCAGAATATCCCAGAATTCAAAACCATCTTTTTACAGAATAGATAGCTTTGAGAATCTTAGAATAATTTCTTATGTAGCAGATAAAATAGCATTAAAATTAACAATGCTGAATAAAGAAAAACAAAACAACAAATAAATAAAAGAGTACATTTAGCATGTATGGTGCTTATCAAATCCTCTGCTTCTGTTCCTTTTTCACATTGTCAAGCATTAAGAAAAATGATGCCTTTATAATGATGGAGAAGAGATTAGGTAATGGTGTGATTGTTCAAGGTAGCAGAGTTGGAAAGTAGAGAATTTTTCATTAAAGATTACTTGATTTCTACTCCTTTCTTTCAGATATTTTTTTAATGCCATGAATATAATTTTATAAGCAATAATACTTGCAAATGCATTAAGTATACATTCATCTTGCTATGTATAAAATTTCATAGTTTTCTTCATTAGTTCTCGGTGATTTTGTGCTTGAAAACTTTTTCAAAAATAGTAATCCAGATGCAGAAACTTATCTAAAAACATGGTTAATCAGGAAATATATTTTATAATATTTGATATATTTAGTGAAATAATTGAGTATTCTTTTATCATCCGTTATTTTGGTTTCTGTACTGAAGTCGAGACTTTCTATAATGTAAACTCATTAAGTGGTTAACTCATTGTTATTTATAAGATAAGATATTTTAATTCAATTAATGCTCTGAAATAATTGCATAGTTTCAGGATCCAGTTCAGACGGACCAGAAGCATTGATAGTTCTTGCAGAAGAAGAGCTCATAGCAATTGATTTGAGAAGTGATGATTGGCAACAGTTGACCCTTCCCTACCTGGCTCCATTACATGGGTCTGCTATCACTTGTGTTCACCACGTGTCTAATGTCCCAGAATCTTTGTGGGAGAATATTGTTGAAGCAGGAAAGGAGAAAATGCGTAATGCATATTCTGAAAAGGTATATTTTTAATGAGTGCTTATTACTTAATTTTTAATCAGTTAGCATTATGATTTTTATCCTTGTTATTTTTTGTGATGAATCTTCAGTATTTTTTGTTGTTATTTCACAAACTTGTTTTTTATTCACATCTGTTAACTCATAATTTTTTATAAATGTTAAATTTTTCCATGTTTTAGGAATGGTTGATAAATGGTGGTAGCACTCGTGAAGAAGAGAAGGAAAGTACCGAAAAAGGAGGCAGTGAAGGTGGTGGAAGAGAAGTCCTGCTAACTGGACATGAGGATGGTTCAGTACGTTTCTGGGATGCCAGTGGTATCTCACTCAGATTGTTGTACAAATTTGCATCGGCAGAGCTGTTCAGTTCAGAGGAAGGGGTAGATGCACTGGATTCACCACTGGCCAATGGAACGAATCAAGAAGAGGAGGAGGAGGAATGGCCACCGTTCAGAAAGGTTAGAATAAAATTTCACAAAAAATACTTAATGTATATTTTGGAAAATGTGTTGTGTCAATTTGAAGCTGTTGTAGCTTACTCTATGATGTTGAGACAATCCTCTTAATTATTTTAATTGAAATCTAATTTGTGTATAAGAATTTGTGCTAATATTGGCAGATGGCAATTTTTCTAAATACACCCTTAACGTTCTATTAATCATGTGGTTCTAAATAAAGGTTGGCACTTTTGATCCATACTCTGACGATCCTCGGCTTGCTGTAAAAAAAATTTCCTTATGTCCACAATCGGGCACGCTTGCTGTAGCTGGCACTGCAGGCCATGTAGTCATTGCCCGAATCACACCTGAAAGTCAAAGTGACGAAGTTACTACAACTGCCTCAGAAGTCAAGGTATTTCCAAAGAAAAGTGGTACATCCATCCATTGTTTTCCAGAAGAATTCTGTGAAATTTAATTTTTTATGAAATTTTGTTTCAGCTCATCACTATGAACATTGTATCTGATCGTGATGGTTTTGTATGGAAAGGCCACGATCAGCTAACTTTACGTAAAACTCCAGCAGTAGAGAGTGCTTCATCTTTAGGTTTCCAAGCATCGTCTGTCTTGCAACTCCATCCTCCTGCTGCTGTTACTTCCCTTGCCCTTCATGCGCAATGGGGAGTGGTGGCAGCCGGAACAGCTCATGGCCTTGCTCTCTTTGATTACAAGCGACTCAAACCAGTTCTAACAAAATGCACCCTCAACCCTAATGGTAAGTTTCTTAATATATTTATTTATTTATTTTTAAGGGAGCTCTTTCTGCATAAAAAGGTAAAATTCAATGTAGCTTGTTTTGAAAAACTTCAATTTAGTGTCTTTGAGTAAAGTGACTTATAATCGGGGGATTAACAATAATGTAAAAGTTGTTAATTTCAAAAATTCTTGTAAAACAGTTCGTTTTTATTCTTCCATAATTCTCACTCTGTGACACTAGCGCTCAGTGGAAACTGTTATCATTTGACTAATGCTGTAATTGTGCTACAATTTAAATAAGTGTACTGTAGGATAATTTGGTTTTTGAAATACCTTTTTTCTTATACCCAAGGCTAATGTCTGCAAAACTTAAGCAAACATAATTTTATATAATCAATCATGTAAATGGCCTTTAAAAAATACAATACTACATTTATGCTTTCTACTCTTATAGATCTCTCAGGAGCAGGAGATGCCCCCATTTCTCGTCGTAAATCATTCAAGAAGTCACTTAGAGAATCATTTAGGCGACTTCGAAAGGGAAGGTCTCAAAGGCATGCAGCAGGTGAAAAACGAGGCAGTGCAGCCAGTGCCTCTTCTCCAACAGGGTCAGGTGACCGCAAAAGAAAAGATCCGTAAGTCTTACTTCATCTACTTTTACGATATTTAATTTTCTTGCTCCTGCCTGCAGATTTTATCAGGTTCTGTCATCATGGAGTCAGCGAGTAATGCTGCTCAATTGTTTGGTGTACTTTTTAAGTCATTCAATGTACTTAATATTGGGTATAACCACAGAATTCAGAAATATTTTATCAGCAGCAGAATTGAATTCTAAAACAATTATAACTAATAATAATTTGAAATCTCCAAATAAATATGTATTTTTGCATGAAAAATCACTTATTTGACTAACTTAAAGCAAGTTCACTGCCGAAATATGTTCTTTCATGTTCATGTCTGAATGATGAAAGTAATATTTAACATTTCAAATAAATTTGTTGTCTTTAATAATTTTTGCTAGAGTAAAATCAAACTATAACCCATAGAAAAGTAATTGTGAGCTTGCTCGTAATAAAAAAATAGGAAGTTTGAAATTTTTTTTCAAATTAATTGTTTTTTGTGTCACTGATGAAACTTGAAAGAAAAACTTTTTGATGAGGATTTGTTGCTAGCAAATACTAATAGAAATCTGTTGATCAGAGATTTGGAGGAGCAAGATGAGCCTCCAGAGGGTGCAGAGGACGAAGGTGTTGAGGGGAGCGGGGGCATACAACCAACAGCCTCTGAGCCTGCCCCCGCTTCCCTAGACCCTCCACCCTCTGCCAATGGTGCTGAAATAGGAGAGGGGGTGCTAGAGGATGAGGGAACAAACCAAATCCCTGGGTAATTGGCTGAAAATGCCACATTAATCTCGAAATTTTTTATATTTCTTTTTTTTTGGCTCAGGTTCTGATTTGCTTAGTATTTTTGGTTTTGGTTCCATGTCTTCGCCTATTTTTTCTTTGTTTATTAAAGTGATTATGGATAATGCAGTTGTATATAAGCAGTATCTATGGCTGTCTTTAATTTTGTTGCAGCATGAATTAGATGCCGCTACACTGGTGTGTGGTGTTTTCCTTTGTTCTCTTTTAGTTATGCACAGATTTGGTGGACCATTGTTTTAGTTTTCACTTTTATTAAATGTCCTTTTTTCCATTTTCATACTATTTTAGCCGTAATTAACTATTTTCATTTATTTTCAGAATCCTTTGAGCAGTGCATGCCTTGTTTCTGGGTATACAATGAAATTTTATTTTTTTTTTAAACTTACCTATTGGATGTTTATTTAGGAATTAGCAGAAGTGACGCAGGAGCATGAGTTAAATGTTTAAGCCTAAGAAACAATCATGATCATGTTCATTATTGCCTTGGAGAGACATAATTTTAAAGGTATTTGGAAGTGAAACATTGCTTCATTGTATTTGCATGCTGCCCCAGATGGTCAGCGGAGAAGGGCCTGCACGTTGAGGATGCCAAGCCATCCAGCAGTCCGACAAAGGACGAATTAGATAAAACTAATGCCTCACCCAGCCCAATTATCCTGCGAGAACCTTATTCATTGACTCGTAGAAATAGTGCTCCCATCTTATCTCCGTATGCTACATCTGATATTAGTAGCTCACCTGTAAACATTGCTGCACCTAATAATTCCTCTGCACTCCCAGTAGCATTCTCCATGCCTAATCCGCAGACCAACAGGGCAAGTACTCTAGATTCTAGACCAGTGGGTGAAAATAATGATCAGGCTATTGAAACAAATTCTCAGTCTTTGAGAACTGGAATGAATGTCTCTCGTCCCATGTTGGGCAAAATTGGCTTGGAATGTATCCGACGAGGTAAAGCAGGTAAGGATGTTGGAAAAATTCAAAAAGAGATTGCTGTCGCAAAGAAGGTAGAGCAAGCCCAACCTAAAGGTGGCTGGCAAAGGATTAGGGCTCTAGTATTGAATCGTAAAAGGGCTGCAACTCCCACTAGAATTGCTCCTTGGGTTCAACCATGTGAACCGTCAAAATGGGATGAAATTAGCAATTCATCTCTTGTATCCCTTGGGCTTGAAGGCAGTCCTGAGGAAACATCTCTGTCGAGCCTTGCTTTTATTGATTCTTCTCCTGTAGTCACTCCAATATCCCCTCAATCAAAATCTGTCCCTAAAGCCCTTTCAAGCCTTTCACCTTCAGAAGGGCATGCCAACATTGCTTCCTTACCTTTAGAACAGTCTGATCATGCTAATGTAGTCCCTTCTGCAGTACAATCCTCGATTGCTATGTGTTCCCCCCGTAGCGCTTCGGGCAGTGGTGAGGTGGCAGCAGGAGGTGCAGGGGCCACGTCATCACCAGCATCACCAGCCTCAACATCAGGAGCTGTCGGGCCTCTCAGTCCTGTGGAAGCTCGGCCAATAGAGAGGCAAGTGGAGGCACGCCCATTAGAAGATTCTCTTGGAAGCATGGTCAGATGCCTGTATTTTGCCCGAAGTTTTATAGTAAGTGGTAAGTATATTAGTTTTTCTTCTTTTGCTGAAATGTGGGTATTATATATGGTACATATCTGTTAGATTGAAAATGAATCTTAGGTAATTTTAACTGAAATTTTATTTTCTTTATCTAGTTCAATCAACGACTCCAACTCTGTGGGCTGGAACAAACAATGGTACAGTGTTTGTGTTCACTATCACTGTTCCAAGTGGCCAGAAAAGGATGGAGGAAGATGTTTCTTGTCAACTAGGTAAGGTCCTTGGATTTATTAGGTTGATGTTAAGAGTTGGAAATTGGTTATCAAGTTTAAAATATAATTTGGTTGCAGTGATTTAGAAATTTTGTGTTATTATAACTTGAATTATAATCTCAAAGCTGAACTGGATAAATATCCATTTCTGCTTTTTCATTTAGTTTATTTTCCTAAATTTGCTTATGTGGCATGCATAGATTGTATGTTTTTAGTATCTTTCCTATGTTATTGCTAATGGTTTAATCCACTGAATAAAAGATTTCTATTTTATACACACACCGTATTCACCTGAATCTAAGACAACCTTTTTTCCAAATTGTCAGCTGTAAACATCAAGAGTTGTCTTAAATTCGAATACGAAGTATATTTACGCATTTAATCGATGTTTTTTACAACAAATGGTATGTAAGAGTAAACAATTCACAACAGCAAATTCAAGTACGTACATAAACAAGTGAAATAAACAAATAGTAATAACAATAAGTAAAACATAACGGGAATAATAATTATTTAGGCTAATAATCATTGTCGACGATCATAACACAGATGATGTACTTCTATCTTGCACATAATGGCAACTGCAAGGTAAAAACAAATGAGAGCGGAAATCATTGGGATTCCCCTTTCAAACGACTCACTAAGTGTGACAGTAATTTTGAGTTGTGCATTCTTGTTTTAAATGCACAACCCTTAAGTTAAAATGACAGATCATGTTCAAGTATGTGGCACGAGTGCAAAGGGAAAGTTAACAAAAGGAATTAGACGGAGCTATGATGCAAATTTTAAGCTGATCGTGATAAATTACGCCGAAAAAACTAATAACTGTGATGCGAGTAGAAAGTTCGGTGTATCTGAGGCAAATGTGCGTTGATGGAAACTCTCAAAACAGGAACTAGAAAAAGCCAAAGCCGCAAGGAAGTCGTTCAGTGGTCCAAAATTAGGCTGATTTCATGGCATAGAAGAAGAAGTAGTAAAGTTTGTGTGCACCATGAGGAAGAACGGTATGCCTGTTTCGACTGAAAGTATTATACTTAAAACTCATGAAATTGCTAGAGGACTTAATATATCATTGCAAGAATTCAAGGCCAGCAGAAGTTGGTGCGTGAGAATGATGCGACGAAATAATTATTCTTTACGGCGACGAACTTCACTGTGCCAGAAATTGCCAGAAGACTACGTTGAAAAACTTCTCGCTTACCAGAAATACGTAATTGGACTTAGAAAAACCAATAATTACCTTTTGAGCCAAATAGGAAATGCCGATGAAACTCCGGTTTTCTTTGACATAATTATACTGTGAACGAAAAAGGTGCGAAGTCCATCCTAATTAAAACTACAGGCAATGAAAAAATGTGTCATGGTAATGTTGGCGGTTTTAGCAGATGGTACTAAATTACCACGATATGTGATTCTAAAGCAGAAAACAATGCTTAAGGAACATTTGCCAAGTGGAATAATAGTTAGGTGTCAAGAAAAGGGGTGGATGACTGAAGAACTAATGAGAGATTGGTTACGTGTTGTGTGGAATAGACGGCCAGGAGCTTTACTAAAACAAAGAGCAATGCTTTCACTGGATGCATTCAAAGGACACATCTCCGAAATTAAAAACATAATGAGTGCGATGAATACTGATCTTATTGTAATACCTGGAGGAATGACATCGCAACTTCAAATTTTAGATGTTGCTGTCAATAAGTGTTTTAAAAATAATTTAAAGGTTTTGTATTCTGAGTGGTTACAAAGTGGAACTCACACTTTAACACCAAAAGGAAATCTTAAGAAACCTGAAGTTGCAATGCTCTGCCAATGGATCAAGGCATCGTGGCAACAAATAAATGCAAAAGTAATAGTGAAAGGATTTAAGAAATGCTGCTTATCTAATGCCATGGATGGGAGTGAGGATGATGTTTTGTGGGAGACTGATGATGAAGTTGAGAGTGATAAAGATAGTGAGCGTGAGGAAAATAGTGAAGGTTGCATAGACAGTGATGATGACTAATACAATAAAATGATTTTATGAAGCACTTGGATTGAAGTGTTTTTTTGTTGTCCTGAAATGAGTATATTATGTCAATGTATTTACTTTATTTTTAATGTTATCTTAGAATGAATGCTACCATTTAATTTGTTTGAAAACCTGAATGGTTCTATTAGTGATATGATCTTTTGATTTTAAAATGTTAAAAGACAATGACATTCAAGGAAAGTATAGGAGAAAATAAATATTTGACAAGATTTATAATTTTTGTAGTAATGAAGGTCAATTGGAGCTTTTTTCTGTTTTGGAATCATCCAAATGGGGGGTCGTCTTAGATTCAGAGTCGTCTTGGATTCAGGTGAATACAGTATATACATATATATTCCAATATACCGTATTTGCCAGACCATAAGATGCACTTTTTTTGTGGAAAATAGTGTAGGTTTCCCCTGTGTCTTATGGTCCGAAGGTGCGTCAAATATTAATTATAAATTTTTCCTGTAAAATGCACTACTATCGGCTTAGATTTCATATACATGTAGGAAGGTTATCCTTGCGTCCATGGAGATATTAAGGTAGTGTACCTTCATACCTCCATGCTTGACACTTACTTTTTGACAAACAATTTTTAACCTTTTGACTACGTCCTTTTCGAGTTGGTCCGATTCCGAGATTGCTTCATCTGAACGCAACCATTATCTCGATAACAAAAACAATTGAAGCGCGAAACTACCTAGATGGTGCTGATTGTTCTGTTGGGGCAGCAGAAAGACATTTTGGTGCCATTTAGTTGAGTACCTTGTAACTTTGTGCTTCAAAAGTGAATAAAATATTTTTTTGCTTCATCTGAACGCGACCATTATCTCAATAACAAAAACAATTGATGTGCGAAACTACCTAGATGGCGCTGATTGTTCTGTTGGGGCATTTAGTGCCATTTAGTTGAGTATCTTGAAACTTTGCACTTCAAAAGTGAATAAAATATATTTTCCCAAAATTTTTACTTTAAAATGTTGGTGCGTCTTATGGTCTGGTGCGTCTTATGATCCGGCAAATACGGTCTATTGAGAGAGGCTAATGCAGGAAGCATTAGAAGGCACGTAAGATTTCAAAATTGGAGGAAGGATTATAAGAACAGTGAAATCTGCAGATGATCAAGTACTTCTAGCAAGAAAGGAAAAGGAACTCCAGAAAATGATAAATAGACTAGTGATAACAGGTAGAAAATATGGTATGGAAATAAATACAGAAAAATCCAAGGTCATGCAAATATCAAGTAAAGAAGAAGAAAATTTGAAAATAAGTATTAGAGGAAATCCATTAGAGCAAGTTTCAGACTATAAATACCTTGGAAGCACCATGATGACAGAAGCAGAAGAGTACAGCCAAGATTGCTGCCTATGTTTTATCGACTGGTAAAAGGCTTTTGATAGAGTAAATTGGGTAATGTTGATGAGGATATTAAAGGATATAGGTGTAGACTGGAAAAAATAGGAGACTAATCAGGAATCTATATGTGAATCAAGTTGTAAAGGTCAGATTGGAGAATGCTGACACGAGCGGTATAAATATTGGTAGAGGAGTAAGACAGGGCTGTTGCCTATTGCTTATCCTATTCAATATATATGGAGAGAGGCTAATGAAAGAAGCGTTAGAAGGCACAGGATATTTCAAAATTGGAGGAAGGATTATAAGGGCAGTGAAATACGTGGATGACCAAGTTCTTCTAGCAAGAAAGGAAAAGGAACTCCAGAAAATGATAAATAGACTAGTACTAACAGCTAAAGAATATGGAATGGAAATAAAAACAGAAAAATCCAAGGACATGCGAATATCAAGTAAAGAAGAAAATTTGAACATAAATATTGGAGGAAATCCATTAGAACAAGTTTCAGACTATAAATACCTTGGAAGCACCATAACAAGAGAAGCAGGACTAGAATAACGAAAGCAAAAGCTGCTTTCAGAAGAAAGAAACTCCTACTAATGGGGAATATAATGGAGGATATCCGCAATAAGTTGATAAAATGCTATGTATGGAATATAGCAGAAACATGGATGCTAAGGAAAAATGATATTAAATAATAGGAAAGTTTCAAAATGTGGACATGGAGAAGAAAGCTGAAGATAAAATGGACAGATAGGATGAAAAATGAGGAAGAACTATGAAGAATAGGAGAGAAGCGAAAGATTCTACAGACTATCAGAAAGAGGAATGCGAACTGGATTGGACATTACCTGAGGAGAGAGCATGATTAAAGAAGTGCTAGAAGGAAAACTGGATGGAGAAAGAGAAAGAGGTAGGAAAATGTTTCAGCTGATAGACAACTTGAAAGGGAAAGAGAGCTATCAAGACATGAAGAAGACTGCGGAAAATAGGAGTATATATATAGAGAACCAAGTTTAACCGTGGATCATCACAGACCTGTCTACGGACAGACTACCTATGATGATGATGATTAGCTTCTAAATGCTATTTTTTCTAATTTGCAGGAAAAGAAATTCAACTTAAGCATAGGGCACCTGTCATTTCTATCGCAGTAGTGGATGGCAGTGCCGTGCCACTTCCTGAACCTCTAGAAGTTGAGAAAGGTTTGGTGCCTCAACCTGACAATTCAGCAGCCCATAGAGTACTTATATGCTCAGAAGAGCAATTTAAGGTAGTTATTATTGTTACATGAATCATTTAATGGGAGAAATGTTTTATAATTTGATTTAATTTTTGTAGCATTTCAATAAATTGAGTGTTCTTTTGAAATATGAATTATATGCTATATTAAAGGAATTATTAACAAATCCATTATGATTTTCAACAGATGTTCACATTACCAAGTCTGAAGCCGTTATGGAAATTGAAACTTACAGCCCATGAAGGAGCTAGAGTGCGAAGGGTAGGGCATGCCAGGTTCCATGCACCTCATTCAGTTCAGAGCACTTCCCTTCCACATTCTGAAACCTGTTTACTCTGTCTTACTAACCTTGGAGGATTGATTGTGCTTAGTCTTCCAGACTTACGTCGTCAGTTGGTAGCATCGTGTATCCGCCGCGAGGATATAAAGTAAGTGCTGCTGAGTTTTCTTGGGTGATTAAATTAGTCATCAACTGAAGGTTCAATTATATAATTTTAACAATATAATCTTATTGAGGAAAATTTATCATAACTGAGATAACATTGCCTGGATTAACAGTGCTGTATAGGCGATGCCCGAGATTCGACCAGGATACATTCCTGCAAACGCGGTTGAATCTCAAACAGTTGAATGTCTAGCACCGTTTTCCTATAAAAGTACATGTTATTATTATATATTCGACCGATCGGCTCAGTTGAATAGGGGAACTTGAACCAGTCAAAAATCGAATTAGGTTTATAATGTATAATGGTCGAATTCTCAAGTTAGCCTAATGTCGAGCGGTTGAATCTCAGACGTTACCTGTAATATGCTTTCAGTTTAGCCCTTTAATGCTTGGTGGCTAAATATTTAGCCACTGCTTTTTTCACCGAGTGTTTAATTTGTTTATTTTTTGGCTAAATTGGAATAAATTTTTTATAAAGAATATTCACAGTGCTTCATAATGTTCACATAAACATTTTGAAAATACTTTTTATAGTTATCTTGAAAAATATGCTAAATATTTAGTCACAATTAGACTATGTAAAAGTGCCCTCAGATCCTGTGTGCATTCAAGGGTTAATAATTATATTACATATATTTGACCTGTGATATTATTATTACGATTAAAATATAACTAATCTTGTCTAGTTCTCATATCATATTAAAAGAGGCATTCTTGTCATCATTTTTTAAAATACTGTTGTCTGCATAAATAATGGCAATTTTTTTACAGTGGGATCTCCAGCTTGGCCTTCACACGTTTGGGAGAAGCATTCTACTTGCATTCGTCTAGTGAACTGCAGCGTGTCACACTTTCCACTACAAGGGTCACACAAACATCCTGCTTTTTAGTCCTTCCAGAAAGTGCTAGGCCAAAAGTGCAAGTTGAAAATGTGACTTTGTCTCCAGAGGAACCAGAAGTTGAGCCTGCAGTAGCTGCAGAGGAGGAGAAAGGAGAAGTAGTTGTTGAGGGTGTTGTGTCTGGAGAGCCTTCTGAAGAGGCCAAACAGCAAGAGAGTTCTGCACCTTCGACAGAACAAACGACAGTCAAAGAGGAAAAGAAAGATGAAGTGGCAAAGCCAACCGTAAATGGCGCTGCAGATGATAAAAAAGGTTAGTTTTGATTTATTTGAAATCTCTCCTCTTTATTTTATCAAAACTTAAGTTTATCATTCTATTATTTTCTTTATTTTTATCTGGGTCATTGAAGCTTTTTGTTTCCATTCAATTTTTGTGTGTAATGCAGTAGAAAGTCAGGTTGAGGTAGGGAAAGTAGTGAAAAGAATTGAAGTGACTACTACCCATATATCGAGAGATGAAGGTCCTAAAGAGAATGGAGGGACAGTTGATGATGAGGATTTGCATGACATGAGCACGGGTGACATCACTATAGATTCTGTTAAGGATCATCTTATGTAAGTATGTCAAACACTAGTTTGACCAGCATTCTCTTACATTTATAGCTAATGATAAAGTAATAATTTCATTTTTCTGTTTGCCTGTGTAGCTCTTCAATGAACGATGAAAGCAGAATTGTAGAGCTTAAAACAGAGAAATTTGAGGTTAGCAGCTCAAAGATGGAGTCTTCTGTAATTGTGAAGACCACTACAATTAGCTCAAGTGAGGTTTCAACTGTGGTCAATTCATCCGGAGAAAGTTAGTTTTCTATTTTTCTTAATAAGCATGTTGCCGCATTTCTTACTTGCTTGCTGTTTACCTCTGCTTTGTAGAAATTGCTCATCTGCTCTATTTCTGCTGCTTTTTTTGCATGTGCTTTTCTTGTTGAATGTAGCAAATGTATACTTCTCAAGTCTGTGGAACTTGTAATAATCTAATTTTTCATTTCAAGTCTAAAATGGCTAAACTCCTCCTGCCTCCTCAGTCCTATAGTTATCCAGAGTCCAGTAAATATCAATTTTTATTAATTTATTCTTAGTACAACATGATTAATTTGGGTGTGGCCAGTTTTTGGTCAAGGTTAGATTTATTCAACATAAAAGGTGACTGGAAAATGATTGTTATATTGCACTTTTAATATCAAGCCTTAATAACATGCTAGCAGTATAAATGAAAGAAATTTGCATTAAATTATACCATGGTTTTAGCAGCATACATTGTGTTAGCATTTTGACTCTGGATACTTTTGAATCTTAAAAATCTGCATCGACTTCCATGGACAATTAAAATTTTCCATGGTACACTATTTATGCCCATACCATATCTTTAAGTAATTGCTGGCCTTCTTTCATAAATACAGTTTTTCATTTGATAAGTCATCTAAGCAGCTTGCTTTGGTTTCTCTTGTCTGACCAGCTTATTCCTCCAACATAATGCTTATCTCTTTATTGCAATTTTAAAAATAACATGCTCATCCATTTCAAGAGGCCTTATTTTCCTGAAGTACCTCCTCTTTCATGAGACCCTTATAACAAGCAATTGTAATCCCTTTCTCAGGAATTTTGACCATATGGCTCCATCTAGATGGATGTCTTTGAGTACTTTTCTCCTGTACACTAATAAATTAAGATAATGCACAATTTTTTTTGCAAATGGGCTGAAATGCTACTCAGCAGTATCATCCTATTGTCCCACTGAACATATGCATCATTTAAATAATTTTTCCTGTTACTATTAAGAAAATGGCAATAAAAAATAAATAAACCCAATCCTATCTCTATCATGCTTATTACTCATAATATTTCATTGAAAAGATAAGCATTATTAGAAACTGTATATCAAAATAAAACTTTATATATATATATATATATATATATATATATATATATATATATATATGTATACTATATAAAAAGATTGTTCAATACACCTGTTTGGTATAACAAGACTAAGATGTTGCTGAGTTGCATTTCTGAAAATTTGCTATGAAACAAGCATTGCAATCATTGTTTAACTGAAAGGAGGGTTAGGGTACCTCTACTCAGATGACCAACCTTAGACATTCTTCTAGGTATGGCAATTTAGTTGAAATTTATGAGGAAGGAGTTATATTCTCTGGCAAGGAGAATGTACAGAGGTTCTCATGAAAAAGCAGGCACTTGAATAAAATGTAGGCCCTTGAAATGAGCAAGAGCCAATAACATGTAAGCCTGTTTTATTGTAATATTACTGTGGGTATATTGAATAGGCTTCATTACTTAAGCCTTTTTTCCAAATTTGTTAAAAATAAAGATTACAATATTTTATTTTATGTGGGAAATGTAATTTGAGGTGTGAGGCATATGGACGTCTACCTCTTTTTTTAAATGTATTATTCCTAGCCATCTTCTCCCTTGCCTCTCCCTCAAATCCATCAGTCATTCTGTTCAAAATCTTCTTAGAATAGTTGTATTTTTGTGTAAGTGGTTGCCTACCTCTCTCTCTAGGTAGGTCTAATCAATCTCTTGTCCCCTTCCTCTGTAGCCTTAGGTCAGGAAGAGTCTCCCATCCGGACAGAAGCTCTACCCAGTAGAAGTATTCTGAATGAGGTTAGACACAGTTTGGATGTATTTACTTAAAGCTTCTTCAACTTCACTCCATTATTGGCTTTGCTTGGTTTTGTATATAGTTGGTTGAGTGTGGATTTAATTAAATGTGGACATGGGTGTCAATATTAAGTTGTTTAACCTCTTGAATTTTTATGGATTAATTTGATGGCCTAATCATACAAATTAATATTTGCATCTTAGTGTATTAATTGGGTTGTGTTATTAAACTTATTAATCATTGTGTTTTTCCCTCTCTTTATTGCCATGGAATTCTCTCTGTGTAGTCTCCGTGAGTAAGTATTCTTTGCTTTATATCATTTTTCTGTAGTTATTGTATTTTTTCATTTGTAATATGAAGTCCGGCTTGTGTTGACTATGTGGGACCATCTAAAATACTGACCGCGATGCAGATCCCTCGACCAGTGCCGGCCCTAGAAATTGCGGAGCCCAATTAGAAAACTTTTGGCGGGGCCCCTATATCTAAAAGGCATAGTTTGAAAAAAAGATTTGGGAGGAGCACAGCAAGCAAGGTCCAAAGGACCGAAGCTACGAGGCCTAAAAGGCCGAGCCAGGGAGTGGGGATCTGGGGTGGATCCCAGGTTGCCAATGCATTTCCTGCATTCTAAGTGCAGCAGATGACCTCTCATGAGACCACTTGGGTATTGATGAGACTATGGTTAAATCTAAAAAGAATCATCACCAATAGATAGTTTGGAGCCCTTACACCATTGCGGAGACACCCTTAGATGCGGGACCCGATTGGGTTCAATAGGTACAATTGGCCAAAGGCCGGCCCTGCCCTTGAACCTCATTAACTCGGATTAGAAGACCAAACCCAAGCTCAGGCACCTCTACCCTCGCAGCAGGAGAGCACTAGCCAACCACGTCTTTGCAATAAAATTTAAACTATTTTATGTTGTTAACTTAGTGCGATAGTGACTCAAGCATTAAATTTGCGTGAATGTGCTGATTAAGAGCATCTTTTAAATGTAATTCTACAATAAATAATAAGATATTTATGCTCACATCTAATCTTGACGCCCAGGAATACCAACCCCTTAAGAGTTTTTATTTCTTATGTACATTGGTACTATTAGCTAAGGGCCATTTTTTGATAGAAAACAATCTCTGCAGATTAATTGCATATTTAAAGTGCAGTATGTCTGTAAAGTCATGGTGCAGTTACAAATGGCTATAATGTTGCAACCAAACAATGTACAAACACAAAAGAGGCACCAAATGAAAGGGCAACTGTCATAGTTTTGTCCCTCTATGTTGCTCATGGGCAGTGGAAGTAGCCAAGGTTATGCCACGGTCAATCGCCACGGTGTCAGTTATGATGCTGTCAGTGCAAAGAAAGGTGCAGTGTGTGCTATGGCTTGCAAAATTTGAGTATGATTCATGTGAATGTTATTCTTGTGTGGTGGTTCTTCATTAAACACGCGATGATATTCACATTGCACATAAGATTATATATATAATTCCATAAAATTGCATATACAGGCAGTCTGCGACATCCGTACATAATGCGTTCCTGAAAATGTGTACGGAAGTCAAATGTACGGATGTCGAACATAGATCTACATGTTATAGGTGGGATTCCGTTCCCAGAGAGCCAAAAAATATTATAAAATCTCTAATTATGATATAAATGTTTAGTTTTTTGTGCTGGGGCCTTTTAGACACAATCGTCGATTTTATAATATAGAGATATAGGGCAAAATGCAATAAAATATTTAAATAATTGCACAAATAAACACTGCTGTACAGACAAAGATGGCGACGTGGCAGTAACTGGTGGCTGGCAGTATCATCATGAAATGTTCGTTAGTCATTTCGCTGACATACGAAATTCCGAATTCGGCATATGGAGGGCTGTTTAGGGGTGTCAATGTATAATGTATGAAAGTGCGATTTTTTTTCATTAAAGCATTTTGCTATTTTCATAGTTTTTTTTGTAATATTGCCTAAACATGGCCCCAAAGAGAGTGATGATGGAAATTAAAGAAAAGTCTGTAAAAAGGGTGCAAAAAATGATGAGTTTGAAGAAGAAAATTGAAGTTTTAGATAGGCTAGAGCATAATGAATCTGCTTCATTAGTTGGTAAATTACTTGATGTGACTGAGTCCACAATAAAATCGATAAGGAAAGTGAAGAAGCGATTAGAGTTAGTGTTGCTAGTGATACTTCAATGAGTACAAAAGTGTCTTTTGTACCTAGGAATCCGTATGTAGAGAAGATAGAGAAGGCTTTAAACCTGTGAATCAAGACCCAAACTCGCAAGAAAATCTTGCTGAGTTCACTTGTCATTTGTGAGAAAGCCAAGCAACTGCCCAATCCTTATGTCTCCAATTGTGTCGTGGTCTGCTAATGGCATATCGCCGTCGGTTCGGTTTGCAGCTCTACTTGTAAGGAAGAAACCTTTGAAAAGCCAACATCTCTGATTCAACACTGGCTCTGGTAAATGTAAACCAGATGCCTGTTTGCATTAATAAACATTAAAAATGTAGAATATAGTCATTTTACCTACAAAAAAGTAAGATTCCAGTAGCCATATGATGAAAGAAGATTCATTTGCTTTGGTCAGTCATTTTGAATGCTTCCCACATGCAGTTTCCTAAATAATTACCAGTAACTATTTATGTTGCTATGTATAAAGATTGACATTGTTACAATGATAATTTCGATGCTTAAACGAAAGTTTGAAGCAAATAACGCCATTCTTTCATCTATTTGAAGGCTTAATTGAGGCTAATTGAATCAGAGGCAAGAATAAGTGTCGCCTATTTCTGAAAATGTTGTCTGTGTAACGTGTAAACATTGTAAGAATAAGATAGTATACCGTTGTAACCATCAAATAAGGTAAAAATGAAGAATATCAGTCCATATTTAGGTATTTTGATGAATGAAGGAAAAAAACCTGGCACTCTGAAGAAATGATAGCGTAGCGTCAATCATAGGGTTGTAGGTGAATTCATCGAAAACAAATTCATGGAAAACATTCGTCGAAAGCAAATTCGTCAAACAATCAATTCATCAAAGCGCAGGTTTGTCAAATATTATGAGTTTGTTAAAAATCATTTGTAATTATTTCAAAGAAGAAATTTTAATGAAAATGATTTGCATTCAGACTGATTAATATAATTGAGTTTTAATGGTTTACCCGGTATTCACCGTTTCGGTATATGTGACCATTTTCTGGTACATAACCCCTGCGAATAACGGGGACCCAGTACAGTCATAACTGCTTTCAATACAGTCCCATTCCAAAAACTCTTAAGAGGTTGGTATTCCTGGGCATCAGGATTAGATGTGAGCATAAATAAATATCTTATTATTTATTGTAGAATTATGTCTAAAAGATGCTCTTAATCAGCGCATTCATCCAAATTTGATGCTTGAGTCACTATCGCACTAAGTTAACAACATAAAATAGTTTAAATTTTATTGCAAAAGACGTGGTTGGCTAGTGCTCCCCTGCTGCGAGGGTAGAGGTACCTGAGCTCGGGTTTAGGTCTGAGTCTTGGGCCTCAGCCTTCTAATCTAAGTTAATGAGGGTCGAGGGGTCTGCATCACAGTCAGTATTTTAGATGGTTCCACATAGTCGACACAAGTCTGTAGTCCTATACATGTTTTATGGTGTCTGTGAATTGTTTTCAGAATTTTATGTTATGCATGTTTGCATATCATAACTGTTCAAATTTATATTTTTAACAACCATCTTTTATTAGGAACTTTGTGCTTTTGAATTTGGAGTTTTTCCAGTTTATTTAAATGTAATATACATGATCAATATAAAATTGGGGCTTAAGCAGTTCCTACTTGTTTAATCTTCAAGCAAATCGCTTCAACTCACTTTTGTTCTTAACCTTCTTTGCCTGATTTTGATGCCTTCTTTCTTATCAGAAATACAGGCGACGCCCGAGATTCGACAGGGATGCATTCCTGAAAATGCAGTCAAATCTTGAACAGTCGAATGTCGAGCGACATTTACCATTAAAGTAGTACATGTTATTATTGGGCGATATGTTCCAGTATCTCGTAAGAAAATTGAGTTCCGTCTCATATTACATCAAGTTAAAATAACATTACTAAAGTGCTAATAAAACTATTAAATCATTAAAATGCATAAAATAATTGAAGACTAAAGAAAAACAACTTAGATAAATTTTCATACCTGAAACATTTTTTAACTGTGCTTATGGGACTTGGTTTATTGACTGAGAAGTTGTAAAATTTTTGTTGGAAGAAGAGGAGCTGTTGGCTAGGGGAATGGATAAAATAGTTTCAACCCTTCAGCTCTAATAATATTTTTTTCTTAGAAAACGGAATAAGGGAAAACCAGACATCCTGTACTGTAGTAGCGCTTGCTGACACATGCACAAGCGATGAAAATGAACTTTCATGAATTTCTCTTTTGCTCTAAATTACTTTTTGAAACAAGTTTTTCTTTCCGTAAAATTTCTTTCAATTTCTTTTAAACATAAATTTGAAGAAAGAAAACATCGTAGTTCTTTGAAAAAATCAGCTTAGAGAGAGTATGCGACTCCAAACCCCGAACTGAATGCAAAGGGTGCTCCCCAAAAATTTAATTCATCCTTCTGTTTGTAAACAAGAAACATGCTCTGACAGCAAAAGAAATCTAATAAGCAGGTAAAGATGTGGGAGTTTGCTGATGGACAAAACCCAAACATTAGAATTAGCCTCACTGAAAATTCATAGTTAGATGCTTTTTTAAGTACATTCTAAAAATATTTCTTTTTATTTCATGGAAAATTCGATTGGTTCTCCGCACGGAATCACAGAAACTTATGTAATTATATGTAGTTCCAAATTTGACCGATTGGCTCGGTCGAATAAGTGAGCTTTGACAGGTCGAAAGTCGAGTTGGGGTTATAATGTACAATGGTCGAATTCTCGAGTTTGTCGTATGTCGAACGGTCGAATGTCAGGCGTCGCCTGTATTTATTTCCACTGCAAGTTTTTAGTGTTTTAAGTAGCAATCGGTATTCATTTCCAAAATTAGGTGTAGAAAGAATGCATTATCAGCAATTTTGACTCACAAGGAACACTTCAGAGATACCACACACATATTTTAAAGGTACAGGTGAGCCCCGCTTAACACGGGGGATGTGTTCCTGAGGTCTCTGCGTTTGCTGGGGCACCATAACCTTTAGGCACCCAGAGGGAAATAACTTCCCAAATGGTATTTTTGGACCCACATTCAATATAAAACATATTTCTACCAGACTTTTAGAACGTAATTTATTAAACAAATTATAAAATTACCTAGTAAACAGTAAGACAAAAAGGCTCTTTAGCGGTAGACGTACATAATTTCAAAATATTTCTCAGGACACCTACGAAGTTTTATTTAAAAAAGAGTCTAGGGTCGACTGCTTAGCTTTTTTTCGCTTATTACGTAAAACTTATCGGTAGCATTCAAATAGTCCGTCGCAGCCCCGCTTCACGGCACTCACATCACCAGGACAGGCTCAAGACATTTTGGCACCCCAAGCAGATTTCAATTATGGCGCCCCATCGATACATAAATTTTGCATTAAAATTTGATTCGATGAACATTCATTTGAAGTCACATTTTCACATATATTAGCCAGCTGCAAACACTAAACATATCAACAGAAAACCAAATGGAAAAACTAAATTAAGGTATTTTCCAAAAATTTTTCCCAGAAAAATTTGGCATTCCTAAAAATTTGGCACCCTAAAAATTCGGTGCCCTAAGTGCTCGCTTGGTCCGCTTGTATTGTTGAGCTCGTGTGAAGTCACTGTGCTCCTCCAACAAAGTCATACACTGATGGACAATGCCCTTGCAGCTCCACTTATAGTAGATCAAACCCATAGTAATGCATGTTGGTTTTCAACAATTTATATATCATTATATACAGCGATAAGCTGAAGCCAGCTCGCGCGAGCCTGTTGTTAATTTATCTCAGAATTTGCGAGCCGATTGTTAAATTTTTAGAAAATGTGGAAATTTATTGATTTTGTCATTTCAAGTACATTTTGCCATATCTGATAGTCAATTACCGATAGTATGAAATGAAATATATTACGAACGGAACACTTGTTAAGCTAGCGGAACAGTATTACTAAATTAGAGCGATGTGGTGCCCCTGGCATATAGGCCTCCCCTGTCATCCTTATCCAAATTTCCTTACTTTTTTTTCCAGCTCATCACTGATTATATATTATTATACATTATACGAATTCAAACATTAAGATCCCTCCGCACGTACCACATGTTTTTGCATATGTAGATCAAAATTATATAATTTTTTGATGTGTAGCGTTATTGTTTTATTATTATTTATAATATGTTATTATGGTAAATTAACATTGTAATAAATTAAGTGTCGAAAATTATAGATTTAAAAAATATAAATCATCAAAAACATTCTTTACGATCCAATGATGCCAAAGAAACATGAAGCATGAATCATATTTCTATTTCTGTTTTTCAAATTTTTTCTGCCTTAGGAGATATATTTTTTGTGTTAGACACGTGAAATATACAAGGAAAAGAGTGAAATTAGCCACCAGACGATACGATATTATGCAACACTGCTGAAATATCACGATATTTAGGATACTTTAGGAAATTTGATTAGTGCGAAATTTAAAAAAAATCATAAGATATTAAACTGCAGTCGCACTGTGCATAAGATGTCTATATTTAAAAAAAATTTGATTTGAAATAAAATCCACGTTATAACAAATCAGCGTTGGCTGGGGCCGCGTTAAGCGGGGCTCACCTGTATTTGGTGGGCCTCGAGCAGTATTTCCCAGCTGGTGGTTCACAAAATTATTTTGAGTGGTTTGCAAGAAAAATTTAGCAAAGGCATCTTTTTGACTTTCTTGTTTATACAATTCTTACCATAATTTCCTTTTAATTATGTGGTTTTGTTTTCAAGTTTTTATTGGTACAATAATTATATTTTAATTTTCTTGGGTAATAACTAGAAACTGATGATAATGTCAGAGATTCTGATTTTATAGTAAACTAGCAGAAGTGTACAATGTATCACAAATGGGTACATTTCATGCAATGAAGTATTAGAAAGAAATTATATACCTGTACGTAAGGGAAATAGCATTTTAAAGTTCTTTTCTTCGTCATAAATAATCCATTTTCTTCCTATTTAAAAATATTACATGCACACGTAAGGAAATGAAACGTTTGTTTGTGAGATTATTTTAGCAGCAATGAAGAAGTAACCATGCAAGAAAATTTCGAAGTTCAACTCGAATTAAGACATTCTTGTTTGTTTTTCTCGATAACAGCTACTCCTACGATAAAAATGTTTAGGAAAAGAAATACTCTTCTTTATTAGTTCTACAACTTTTATTTGAAAGATATTTTGATATGACTAATACTTTACGAGATATGATGGAAAGTTCATTTTTTATCACCAGTAATGTAGTACCCCTGATTGGCGTACGTGGTTCATTTTTGCGATTTTCCTATTATCTTTGATTGTAAGTCCATAATATAAAATTCATGAAAATCCGTTCTGTAGAAGCCAAGAACAAACATGCAGACGAACGGACATACCAACGATAATAGGCACTCACGCTGGAAGCAAAACGTGCCTAAAACTGAAAAACTTGCCAAAGTAAATGACAAATATTTATGCTTGCAAAGGCATGAGGAAATGGCGGTTGGTTCGCAGAATCCTAAGATTACATGCACATGCATACTAGGGATTGCTCAGGAGTGAATATATCGAAACATTTATTTTGATTTTTATGACTGATTTTATGCCGAGTGGCAATTTTTAAGGAGGTAAAAAGATAAAAAAGGTCGGCTTACAATCGATTAAATATGATATATAAAGTGGCCATATTGTTTAAATTATTTAGTTATCCATTATGGAATAACTGTCATTTCAATAATGTATATCTCAGGAAAGAGAAAAATCCATATAAACAGTTAACTTTTGTGCTGTTTCAGTTGCTTGTATACTACTATAATTAAGTCCTTTATTGCAAGGTTTCAATTTTATTAGGTTACCTAAGAAACCTGTATCCATCATGTTTATTCAAGACTTTTAGATTTTTTATAACTATAAAAATGAAGAGATGCTTGTTGTAAGATTAAATACTAGTTGAATAATGTGTATAAACTAAAAGGTTTTGGAGTTTATTGATCAATCTTAGTTATTACTAAATGCATTTCAGTGATATCTCCAAGTTTACTTCTGTTAAAGTATCTCAGTGGAGGCATAAAATTATATTTTATGATCATCTTATTTTATGTTATCGATGCCTCCTTCCTGCATTAGTTATGTTTACTGGAGGTGAATTTCAGGTAGGATGCTTGCTTGCTTGTGAACTTAATAAACTGGGAAATGATTAACCGGTCATTTAATATGTTAAGTAATAAACAGTTATTTTAGCCTTTAAAATTGAGATAAGTATTTCATACCAGTACAATGTTTTTGAGCTTGAGAAATAAATATTTGCTTGTATAAATTATCCATATAGGCATTATGCAACTTAGAGTAAACTTATTTTGTTTTTGAATTTTTAAATTTATAAAAATAATATTTTTACATTTTAATGGTGGAGTATGTATATATGCTTCTTTGTGTATATGAATTATGCAGGTACTCTTAAATATTCTGTCAAACTAATTAAGTGCAGGGTACATGTGGATTAACGTGGCCACACTACCGAGTTCTACATTTTCTCGCTAGGTGATGCTACTTATGCACCATGGTCTGCCTATGTAGAGCTTCCAATTTCCACCAGTACGTGGCACTGTGTGCATTACTTGATGTATCGGCGATGTTTCTATGTTTTCATTCCAGGTGGTATGAGAATTCCCCGACTGCACGCGACACTGCATTTTTTTGCTACTCTTTCTTTATTTGCAAAGGGAAATTGGTGACGCCGTAATAATACAAAAGTACCCTAAAGCTTGCTAACCCATGACTGATCAGCCTGTTGCGACATTTACTAAGCCGATCACCGGACAACGGGGAGGGATAGTTTCGTTCCAGCGAGGCGAAGGGCGTGGTAGCACCCAGAGACGACAACTAAAAAAGAGAAAAGTGAACCTAAGGCTCGCCAATATCCTTGGTTATTAGGAAAATTACTACAAATACCGGTATCCCCAAGGACAAGTAGGTCAGATTCAAAAGAATTCATCAAAATACATTAGAATAACAACTTTTCACATCCTGATCGGAGGGAGAATTAAAATTAATAATTACCCAATTCTGTTCTGCGAAAATGTTATAACAATTGCCTAAAATGGAACCTGTCTGGGTTTGCAAGAGAAATTGCCTCCATTTGCAGCACAACAGTCAAGCAAGATATTTTCGCACCTTAGTCACCAATTTCCCATCGCAAATAAATAAAGAGTAGAGGAAAACACAATGTCGCGCGCAGTCGGGGAATTCTCATACTGCCTGGAATGAAAATGTAGAAACATCACCGATACATCAAGTAATGCACACAGTGCCATGTACTGGTGGAAATTGGAAGTTCTATGTAGGCAGACCATGGTGCATAAGTAGTGTCATCTAGTGGGGAAATATAGAACTCAGTAGTGTGACCAAGTGCAGTAATATAAACACATTGTGGTAAACTATGCTCATGTACAATAAATTGAACTAATGATTTTATGGTATTGATCTTCTGTCTGGTTCACTTCCTGCTTAACTTTTATTTAATTTGGCTGGATGTCTATTCTGGAGTATATTTTCCAGTTCTAAATGTATCACATTTTTGTGTGAGTTGCTAATTAATATCAATTTTTGTTGATATTCTTGGTTATTTTTGTACACAGAATAGTAACTTTGCAACTTTCTTCTACTTTTTTCTAATTTTATCATGGTATTCTAACTTGACTGCATAACAATAATATAAAGTTTATCACAGCTTTTAAGAAATGTTAAATGGTGTTTTTGGATTTAAAAGCTATTTATACAGAAGGCATGTTTTAATACTAACGTATGGATTGTATTTTGAGATAAACTCATTTTCAGTCTTTAAAAACTAATTGCATTCAGTGTGTTACAGTTTAATAATTTCTTAATTATGCCTTTAAATGTTGATCAATGTGTATTACTGTCATACATTATTACATTAATCCATTATTTTCTCATTCATGTTTACCTCACAATTTAGTCTTCAAATATTTTATGGAATATTTATAACTCTTGCTTACAAAGTTTTATTTATAGTAATAACAACAGTAGTGATGTTTTATAATTAAAATTTTAATTCTGCTTTTACACGACCCTTTTCAGATTAGTGTTGTAAAAAAGAGGATAATGGTGAAAGCTCCTCTGGCTATAATGGAAGACCTAGAGGAAGTGGTGTAAGAAGATGCAATCAGTGAGTGGTGGAAGGCTTTTGGTGGAAGTTCCTGCCATTGGAATAGAACAGGTGAAAAGCGTTTCACAGCAACCTAAAAGTTTTATTTACTGATTTCTCTGTAACTAACTGTGCCAGTCAACATGCTGGCATCATCTCTAGGGTAACAGATAATTTGGTTCACAATGGTTTTGATAAATATGCTTAACAATATCTAACTGCCTTTTAAAATTTATATAAGCGGCTAAGCTCCAACCTTTTCATATTACATTCCATGATGTTTGAAATGTATGCGTGTGTGTGGTTTTATTTTAGTCATGTTAAATGTTGTGTCCCTATCAATGTATTGTCCTTAAAGTGCAGCTAATAGAATGGTGTGATATTTCATATGGCTTGCTTAAATCTGCCAGCTGGAACTTGTTTCTCAAAAGCAGTTATTGAGTTGAATATGTTATTTTGTGTTATTGGCAGCAAATTGAAGAAAAATCAGTATTCCATAGTGTAGTTTTTGTGACTCACTAAAATATCAAATTATGTTCATGTAATTTTCTATGTATTGATAAACATTTACAGTATGTGTTCATTTTTAACAAATCCTTGGATGTCTTCCCAAAGCCAGGTAAACATATGCCTTATAGCTCATGATTCTTGAAATTAATCACTTATGTTTCCCTATTGTAAGTAATTTTATGATGGACCAAATTGCTGCAGAGTCCCATTTGGCAATACTTGGGTCTCTTTGACAAGTGGAAAAAAATTTTAATGGTGACTGGGTAACAGGGTGATAAGCTAAGATGTTGACATGTTTCCTAAATAAACGTGGCCATATGAGTCACCGAAAGATTTTATCTTTAAAATATAAAGAGAATTTGTTAGTTTTATTTTCAGTTTTTTAAGGACTAAATGTAGACAAATGAATGAGCTTTTTCAATGCATATGAATTTGGTGATGGTTACTGCAACTGAATCCTGTGTAATTGCGTGAGTGCTTTCCTATGTGAATGTATGTGCATTTATAATTTTCATCGCATTTTTTAAAAAATGTATCAACTCTGACTTGATATACGTCTTATCCCTTCTTAAATTCATTCCTGGCTTTATGTAAGGTGTGTTACTTTTGCACCTTTAAGTGTCTAATTTCTGTGCAATTAAGCATCATTTTGACTCATACTCTAGGACAGAGATTGCAAAAGAGGCCTAATGAGCTGCATTGGTTTTGATAAACTGGCAAATAATTCAAGAGTATGAGCATTGGGAAAGAGATAAACGAAGACAAAATATCTTTGTAAAAAAGTTTTCATTCAAAATGATTTATTATAAAATTTTGTAGAGAAATGTTTATATCTTTATTTAGATTTAAGTATATTTTTCTTGATACATCACCAGACAAAAGAGTGATAATGACATTACTTGTCAATATTTGATCAACTTAATGGATAAAAGGTCCCATGAATGTAGTTATGGCTACAGTATTGTATCTGGGACAAGAGAAATTCATATTGAAGTGTATAAGGTTTATTAACCAGATTTGAACAATAAATTATATAACATTTGAGAAAATGTTGTACTAACTGATTGTTGTTAATGTTATCCCAAATTGAATTTTCTCCTCGACCACTGAAAATACCACATTGCTGTTCTGTAACCTTATTATAGCTAAGAGATGTTTAATGCAGGTACCTATTTATATTTTGCTATTTTGAATAAATGCTTTTAAACGAACATTTTGAATAGTTTGATAGCATGTAATAATTAAGCTAATTTTAAATCTGCTAACAAGGTAAACAAAATAACTAATTACTAAGAGATTATTAGGCTACTTTGCTCCTGTAGCTCAGGGCTTTTATTTGTTGTCATAATATTTATTACATATAGATTATTTTTAAGATTGGTAATCTTCATTTTCACAATGCACTGCCTAGCTATCATATTAGCTAGTACAATAAAAATATGTTGACACATTTAATCTATATGATCCATGAATATTTCTATTATGATTTTTAAATTCCAGAAACACATCTTCCTGCAAATAATTGAAGTGAAATAAAGTATTGTAATTTTATAGATTCATTTGGTGTTTTCCTTAGGACTACGAACTGCTTTGTTTGATGTTCCTCGAGCCCTCTTTTGTCCCCTTCCACGAAAATTGGCTTTATTTAGGGCATCTGTCACAATTAAATTTGGGGTTTGCACTTTCACCTTGGCATTATCCTGTAAAATTTATTTTGTAGATTAAATTAGAAGCAATTAAACATCAAGCCAAAATGAATTAAAGCAATCCATTACCACTGTATCATCTATAAATATTGTCTGATTTAACCAATACATGTTCAAATTTTGTTCTATTAATTCTTATAAAAATATTAAATCCACCCTATAATAGTACGCATCTAACTATTTCAGAATTTAATGTTTTAGTTGGAATGTTATTCAAAAACATCTTTGTAATTGTTATAACTAGCAGTTAAATAAATGATTTAAATATTACATATGTTATATGCATTAAGAGAAAAATCATAATTTGGTTTCTTTAAGATTTTGTTATCTGTGAGATATTTTGGACACGATTTCCTACTATGTTTAAACTACTATTCCTTTTCTAATAAATTGGAATGGCATTAAAATTAAACTGCTTCACTGCCATATTTCTTAAAATGTCTTGCTCCAGAAAATAGTTCTCGGAAGCAATTCTCTTGGTTATTTGGGCTACTGTTTCATGTTGAAAGTTGTATAGTCTTGCACTTATCAATGGATAATAAGCTGATTTCTCATTGAAAATTTATTTTTTATTTATAAAACAATAATATGATGCACCAAAAAGAATTTTGCCCTGAGGCTACCAAAAGTTTGATACATCACTGCTCTTCACTATTCTAATCATTGAGAAAATTAATTTGTTTCATGTAGTTGCAAACCTATGTCAATATCTGCCATTTATTCTAAAGTTATAATCATGTTGATTTTTGGATGGTATATAAGGATATCAAATTTTTTATCTTGTATACTGATCTCATCGTTTTCTTTGACGACATTTTTTTAAAAATTTGATTGCTTTAGAGGAGTCATTGTCTTCCTATGGAGTACTAACAGTAATTTTCACCTCCATAATGATTATGAAATATTACCATATTTAATTGATTGTAAGCCAACCTTTTTTTTTACTTTACCTCCTTAAAATTGCCACTCGGCTTAGAATTGAGTCTTAAAAATTGAAATAAATGTTTTGATAAATTCACTCACTCCCGAGCCATCTCTAATATGCGCATGCACGTAATCTTAGGATTCCCCGAGTCAACCGTCATTTCCTCATGCCTTTGCAAGCGTAAATTTTTGTCATTTACTTTGAGTTTTTCAGTTTTTTTAATAATCCCATAATGGGACGAATGCATTATTCTGTGGACTTTAAGAGAAAAGTGATAGCATATGCGGAAGGAACATCAAATCTTACTGCACAATAGCGCTATGGGATTAATGAGTCGAATGTGAGACAAAGAACACAGAGAAACCAGGATATTTTTGTTGCGAGATTAAAAATCTGGGACAAATTACATTTTAGTAAAAATTGTATTGATTCCTTGAATATAACGTAATTTGTGTTGTCGTAATTTCAGTTGATACCTTTTTTATTTAATTATGAATTGAAAAAAACCGGGCATTCATACTTTTTGGTATTTTTTTGCGACAAATCCCGGAAAACTAGGACGTCTGTACACCCAACATGGAATTTTCCTCGTGTGCCCTTGTGAAAAGTGGGGATCAGCCTACAATCAATTAAATACGGTATATCAACATATATAGCTTATGAAATTGTCTACTTTTAAAATCCATCTGATGTTTTCAATTGTGGTCTATATTTTCCTCAAAAATTCCTCATTGGCACAAGGTTGACTGCTAACAATCTGTATCATCCAGAAATATTTTTTTCTGTGCAATTGTACCAAAAATTTCATGAACAAATAAAGTTGAAAATTTTAATTCTAGGTTCTACCTCAATTTCCCATTTAACAGATATTGAAATTCCACATAAATATAACTTAGTCTGTTAATGTACACTTAATATTCTAGTTTCATTTAAGAAAACAATGGCAATGCTTCCTCCAGCTTAATCCTCAAATCAAAGTATACATTTTAATGCAATTATTATAAGTATGGGTCTGTCAGACTGCTGCATATTTTTTCATATTTTAAGATTATTTAGTATGACTTTTATGATCTTAATGAGCAACAATTGTTCACAGGATACTGAAGGAGGCAAGATGCCAACATTTTCAGTATTAGCACAACAGCTATATAAAATATCTTATTGGTCGGGGAGACTGGTACTTCAGCTTTAGAGTTAAAGCTTTAACTTCTCAATTTAGTAAGATGAGTATCTATGGATTAATGATCATGATTATTTATTTTAAAATATAATAAATAAAGCCATCTGAATATTAATCATTAAATTGCTATGTATTATTGTAAAATTTAATTTTTACTTAGTCTATCCATAAAATGATGTAAAATACAGCACAGATTTTCAAGTTTGTTATTATTACTGTTATTGAATGTTACAAGTACATAGTCATAACTGGCCAAATGCTAGAATAAGTTATGAAAAGAACCCTTTGCCAAAAATCTCTTTTGCACACTTGGCCATTATGCTAAATTGAATAGTTGAATTTATACTTTTTGTATTGATAACTAATTACAGTAGGTTCTGCTTAATGTGATCACTGGTTATAGTTATCAGCCGCTTATTGTAATTAAAAGTGAAATTCAAAACCAAACATAGAGTAAGACATGCAGTTTTCTCTGCCTAATGTCATCTGCCATTTAGTATTATCATAACTTTAATTTGTCTCACTTTATCAAAAATAATTACCTATATTCATAAAACACTGAAACTGGGGTAATTACGATGATGTCTTAAATCCTTGCAATTGTTTAGTCCATTAAAAATAGGTAACTATGTCATAGATATTTACCTCTATGGCATAGTTACCTATTAGATGCCGTACATATGATGGCTAGTGCTTGGGACTTGGTATCCGAGAAAACGATCCAAAACTGTTTCCATAAAGCCAGATTTAGTCAAGTAAGTGTCATAGAAAATATCGACAAACATGAGGAAAGAACTGTGCCATTAACAGAAAACAGTCCAGTTAATACTTTAGATTTTGAAGTGTGGGTGGAGATTGATGAATATCCACAACAGGTGATCTTACAGTTAGGGACATATTTAATGATATCAAAACCAACACTCCGGCAGTTAATGATGGGGACAGCTCTGATAGCAGTGATGATGAAAATCATCAAATGATCCCAAGTGCTATAGAAATTAGAAAATCCCTTAAAATATTACAGAGAACTTAAGGGGAGAAACAGTGATAACTACAAACTATTTTACAAGTTAGAGCAATGCATTGAAAATCTATGAAAGATTTAAAGCAGTGTTTCTTAACCTTTATCGTCTCATGCCCCCTCTGATCTTCTAAAATCCCCACACCTCCCACCCCCAGAAATTTTTCTTTAATGGTTTTAAGGGTTTTATCAACAAATATTTGTAATTTTTGTTTTATTAATTTTTTGACCGAGATCAACTGAACACAAGATTAGAATAATCAAAAACATAATTTTTCTGAACTAGGCAATTTTGTACCGACTTACTTTGAGAACACTTCCCAGCTTAACATAAAATAATAATATTTTGACAATTAGACAGGACAGTAATCACTCGTGGCAACTTCAAGTCGGCCAACTCGTGAGGCGGTTAGACACACTATTGCCACACAATATTATGCTTTCTCGTAAGGCACAAATTGTGTAAAAAATCCTTGCTGTTTTTAGGAAAAATTATTTTGGTCCAAAAAGCTTCACATCCTCTCCTGGAATCCTCATACACCCTCCAAGGGGGGGGCATGCCCACCGCTCGAGAACCACTTATTTAATGCAACAGAAGTTCGATATTTATTTATAAATTAATTAACTTTTCAATTACATATAGTATTTTGTGCAATATTTCACATAAAATGTAATTGTAATAATGGTTTTTCAATTAGTGTCATTTATATTGAATAAATGAGTTACTTCAACAATGTGCATTTTTATTTGCATTAAATAGGTAATATTAGAGTAAAATTATCAAATAATTTTCAATTGCATGATTAAGTATTGTTTATAATGTCACCTCACTTTCTGAACCTGTCGTTTATTGTTATCAGCTGCTTAATGTTATCAATTTCCATGGTACCAATGTGATCACATTAAGCGGAACCTACTGTACTAAAATATAGTTGATCTTTTGGGCAGGCCAGATATGTAGGATCAATTCAAATTTTCGTTGCCATAATTTTTACAAGGCATTGCTGTAATTAAATTATCAGTAATATGAAAAAATATATTCCTAGGTACATTTTTAATTGACAGATCATTCTGTTGTTTAACCATATATGATTAAGTTAAATAATTTAACGTTGAAGTTTATAAAAATGCCCTGATTTTTGAACTTCTTGAAATAAAAATTTTATTAACATGAAACTTGAATTATTTCTGGAAAAATCAACAATTTAAGCATGTCACCAGTGTGTGTTACTAGATATCACTAAGTTAAATGTGTATGCATGAACATATTTTACTTTCTAGTTCAAGTAAATGAATGTTTGTTTTGAATAATAGTAGAAATTTTAGAGCTGAGAAAACAGTCGATTAGATTTAAGATATGAGTGTATTTTTTTATAATCTAGAAATTACAAATTTTTCTTTTCATATTTATTGAAAATTCTGGAACTTTAAGAAAATTTCTGGATTACAATTTCAGTTTTAAGAAGAGTAGTTAATAGGATTTTAGGATGTTTTCTATGGATATCTTTTATTAGAAATGTATATATATACAATACAGTATAAATTTCCTGTCGTGTCCTAGTTAAATTGGTAAAAGAATAAAAATGTGAAGGAAGTTTACATTAAAGTTGCTCAATATTTTGAATGAAAATGTTTTACTTTGAAAACTGCAGTGATCCATGACCAAACATTGCAAGGCAATTCAAAAGAACGTGAAGTTTGCCGTTTGGCTGGCAACTAATCGTTAAGCATTCTATTACATGACAGTCTTTGCTGCCTTTACTTGACACCAAAATCATCATAAAAATCAAGATCACATGAATATGAATGTTTTAAAAATAGCCATTACCTTGGAGTCCTTATCTTGACCACGAGTTGGATTTGAGTTGTTAAGTAGATTTCTGGTGAGGGCTGAACATAACTCAGACTTCCAAAATCGAGGATCATATTCAGGGTAGAGAGGCAAATCATGGAGTGATGAAATGACTTTTGATTGCACGTTACTAGGGAAATCGTCAACAGATGTTCCTCGATCAACTTTAACATTTTTATCAGGCAAAACAAGTTCACTTGGAGCCACTGCTTTCAAAAGAAAACTTCCTTCCCCTAGCATTATTATTTGTAAAGAAATGTTTTAATGAAATTTATTAGCAGTATAACATTTTACATAAATATTTATTTTCAAATAAAGGTGAATTTTAATAATTTTTGAAGAGATTAAAAAAATGTTCATGACATACCAGGTACTAAAAGAAAATAACCTGAAACTTGGTCAGACTGTAAATGAGGCTTAAGCTGAGTCAAAAGAAACTCATCTTTTGCTATAAGCTCCTTGCATAATGCCATAAAACTCTGAAAAACCAAATTTACATATAGGGACACTTTTTAATAAATTTATATTCTGATTTTTTTACAATGCCTTTAATATTCACAAAAGTAATAAGGTTTCATGGACCTGTTGGTTAATCAGAAGCTTTGACCACTCTAAGCGCCAGCACTGTGTTGGGGAAAGGCGTAATGGCTGACCAAACAATAATGATTCACATATACCCGAAGAGGATAAGCGTGACACCGCCACCAGTTCATAAATGGCCAAATCACTTCCTAAAAGTAACCTTAAATATTTTAATTGGTTCTAATTTTTTAATCAATTTTTTCAGATAATGTGATGATGAAAGGATTTGTATTAATGAAAGATTTGGACTAACCTTGTGATTTTCCTAACAAAGTTCCTCCAAGTTGGAAGCCAAAAAAGTCGGTATGAATTGTAAATCGATGACCAAATGGCAAAGAAAGTGGGTTGATAAGGCACTCGGAAACATCACATTTTATAATAAAATTTTGATTTGGTAGGCTTTTGTTAAATGAGTGTGTATGGTTTGTCTCTGTTATACCATTAGGGAAAATAATCCTCATGTGCTCATGATCTGTATTGTAGTCCAGCAGCCATTGCTGTTGAATAAAATGAGAACTATTCTCAACAAATTATTGTTCATTTGAATGTAGTCTGATTTCAGTGCATATGTCAAACCACCAACAAATGATACTTTTCAGATGTGTTCATTTTATGATATGCTGCTGAAGATTTAAGAAGAATGTCCAATTACTTCTGGCGAATATGGAATGCTCATTTTTGAAAGAAATAAACTTTTGTCAAAATATTTATTTGCAGGAATTCAGAGACAGCACAGGGCCAATTATACTGAATATCGTAACAACAATAAGGACGAACACACACGGCCATGCCTTCGACAGGATTCGAACTTGCGACCCTAGCATTGGGAGCCAGACACGCTAGCCACCCCTCTACCAAGGCCATTACATTTATTAAGAACAAATATATAATGTCTGTTAATGCTTTGAATAAATATCTGTTACTTATGGTAGCATAGCACACCACCCCCGAAGAAAAACTATCTCTTTTGGTCATGTTCTGCCAAATTTCAAATTTTCCTAAAATTTCCATAAAACTTTTCTGGAATTACTTAATTCCGTATATTTTAATGTATGATTTATTCAATCAGCACTACATCCTACCATCTAAATATCAACTTTATAGCACAAATAGACTGTTTACAATATAGGTTTAAAGTTAATCATTTTCCAAATTTAGCACTCTTGAACAGTGGAAATTCAAACTAATCGTAGATTCATCAAATGCACATTGTAATATTTTATCAGTACCTACCCAACCAAAAAAGAATTTTTGATCTCTATCTTAAAACAAAGAAGTTGAATGTCTACAGACATAAGGACGACAAAATGATAATAACAGTTTGTTTTCTATATTTTTGAAAATGAGCTGTGCTATAAAAAATAATTAAGGTTCAATGAAAACAAATTACACAATGGGTAATCAAGGCTCCAAAGTTATCCTGGAAATCTATGATGTGTCATGAATACAGAAGATTTATAGGTGTAACCTCATACCATTGAGATAATTCCTTTACTATTATGGCTATGCATCTATAAAGCATGAAACAATTTGCTGATTGGAATGAGTATCTATCTTGACAGTTGACTAGAATGTCATCAATAGCTTTCAAGAGTAATAAGAAAGTCCTTTTACACACTGTAATCTCCCATTTTAATTTTTATGCTCTCATTGCCAAAAGGCCACATGAGAGGTCCGAGTTTTGCACAAGGGTTTCAGCTCCACTCATCATTGGTACAGAAATTAGTCTACTGCTTATAAGTTTATGTTTATGAGGCTCTTAAATTAATTTTTACAGTAGTGCTCCACAACCTTTTTAATTATATGGCACACTTTCGAGTACAGTCAAACTTCGTGGCACACCGAACAAAATGTGTGACTGTGTAGAACATTTTTTTCACATTGTAGCCAACAAAAAAATGATAGATGTATATTCTACAATTAAAGAAATACTTATTCCAGATTATGAAATAAGTCAGTAAATATTGTCAATTCTCCATTTACGAAACAACTTGGTTATGGTTTCAAGGAACTGAAACTTCTTAAGAAATCCTAACATAAAGCATTGCTCTTTATGAGAAATCCGTTTCTGTGGTATCAACTGAAGAATAATAAAATAGAGTATTTTTCCTTTCCCTGTAATTCCTCCCAATGTACTGCAGCACACCAAGTTCTTTGTTGTGGCACAGCAGTGTGCCGCAGCACACTGGTTGTGTAACACTGTTTTAGAGTATTTATTAAAAATAAAATATAGGCAAATTTAAGTGTTAATTACCTGAATATATGGTGACCTAATGAAGTCTCAGGTACAGAAAAAATTAAAACCCATAAAATACTTCCCATAAGTGACTTAAAATTTTCTTTCGTTCCTTTACAACATCATGCATTCACTTTGGTAGTGAACCATCATGGTGCAGAGACAATGTAAAAATTTCAGTTATTTTATGCAGCAATAATACCATATTTACTCATGCAACCCATGTCCTTGTGTACCACAAGTATCCCTATTTTTGGGCCAGTTCAGAGGGAAAAAATAAATTCACGCTGGAATAAGTTGACGTCTAGGATTAAACAAGGTCAGCCTCTTCACCGATTTTCCCAAGTTAAGCATCTTCTCCCTATTATTTTCAAGACACAATGTATTGAGTGGTCTCTTTATGCCGATGATAGCAGAAATATCCTCAGTAGTCGCCACTCTTATGTTAAAGGAGCATCAAGGGCTCACGATGAATTCAGCGAACACAGATACCAGATGCCAACTTATTCCAGCAAAAGTATAGGTAGAAATTGAGAGTAAACTTTTAATGACAACTGCTTATTTTGAGTAACAATAATAAACTTAAAAATCATTTAAAAGATACAGTTTTAATATTATGAAAATATAATGTTATCTAAGTGGTCAAAATGTCCATTGTGATTTTGAAGATGCACCAACAGCAGTATAAACCATGCATTTAAGCCTTAAACATTTGCTCGGTCATATAAATATGCATATACTTTGTAGAATTATTTGTCTTCTGTGAGTATAAATGTAGACACGTTTGCAGTAAATTTCTGTCAAGACTTGCAATTTATATAACCTGTTCAGAAATATTAATGTATGACTTGTAATCCCTTTTTTTACTGATATTTTGGGAAAACAGATGAATGGGATACATGAAAGATGACTCAAGATTTTTTCAAAAGCTAACATAGACTAAAAGAACTTGTCTTATGTATAGCACGTCCGTTTTGAGATGGCAGTCGGCTGGTAGGAGAAGGACGAGTCCATCCTCGAGTTGGATGCGCTCATAGGGGAGGCCGTGTTTAGCCGTGGGCAATAGATGCGTGACGTATTCCCTGGAGGGGAAGAGGGTAAGAAGGGAGGAAGGAGCACGAAGGGGAAAGTGGACGTCACAGCAGTGTAGGTTTTTCCCTGGACCGGCCTTAGACCAATTGTACCTATTGGACTCAATCGGGACCCGCGGCCCTGGAATCCAGATTTCGAGAAACGTTCTGTATACATTGTATTCATGGAATGTGAAAGTGCACGTTATCCAATTCTTTGTACACCCAATACCGAGAAAATCTCCCGTAAAAGATTTGGTGGGAAAACCAGGGCCGGCCCTAGAAATTGTGGGGCCCAATTAGAAAACTTTTGGTGGGGGTTTGAAAAAAAAAGATTTGGGAGGGGCAGAGCAAGCGAGGTCCAAAGGACCGAAGCAACGAGGCCTAAAAGGCCGATCCAGGGGGTGGGGATCCGGGGTGGATTCCAGGGCCACGGGGCCCGATTGTGTCCAATACGTACAATTGGCCTAAGGCTGGCCCTGGGGAAAGCCTACACTGCTGTGACGTCCACTTCCCCCTTCGTGCTCCTTCCTCCCTTACCCTCTTCCCCTCCAGGGAATACATCACGCATCTATTGCCCACGGCTAAACACGGCCTCCCCTATGAGTGCATCCAACTCGAGGATGGACTCGTCCTTCTCCTACCTGCTGACTGCCATCTCAAAATGGATGTGCTATACAGGTAAATATCCTAATTAAAAATCCAAATTAAGCTACTGACCCTCAGTATAGGCTTCTTTGTTGTTAATATGAAAACTATCAATATCAGAAAAAAAGCAATATTATTTAGTATTTTCTATAATAACATGAATTTGTATCTTTGTATTTGAATGTGAGTAAAAATCCACAAAAATCAATTATATTTAGAAGTAAACAAGGATTTATAGAATACCTGGATATATTATACTCCTTACTGTCTAAATATTTTATGAAATTAAGAGTAAAATGAATAATTTTCTAAATTGCTAAATTAAAATTTTTTAAATAAAGCTGTAATAAAAGATAAAAATCATTCATGCAAACTGAGATTTATATGAGTTATGCAAAAATTATATTTTCTTGGCATTTTAAAATATAAAAATGTGGTTGGTTGTGTACAAGGGAGAAACACTCCCTCACTGAATGTTATTGGATCCAATACATTTTATTATTTACCTTAAAGAAATCCTCTAGAATACTTTTCTTTGCAATTAGTTGCACTAGTTCCACAAACCCAAGTGTTTTGGGAAGTTCAAATTGCATGTTTATGTTTGAGTAAGTTTCAGTTAGTGCTGATTCAGGACATTTCAGTCCAACCACCTGGAATACAAAATATTATATTAAATTTTTTTACTGTTATAATACATGATTTCTCAGTTATATTGAATAATTATCTTTTTATAATATTGTAGTACAGTGATATTCTCTATAGCTATACAAAGAATATTTATTTAACATAACAAAATTTTAGAAATATTGATACCATAATTTTCTTTAGTCTATTGGTTGAAACTGCTTGAACAACTTGTTCTAAACATTCTTGAATTTCTAAACCTGGTTTTGTGGTAAGTAGAGTTATCTGTAATTGTGATGAAAATTGCCACACATTGTTTATACCCTGAAATAAAATTTTGTATAAATATCAAAACTCAGAATTATTCATTTAAAAAATTGCAACTTATACAAAAATGTATTTAAAGACATTTTGAACCACATATCTCCAATTTTTGAGAATGGGAGAAAATTTCTATCTAATAAAATAGTGTTTTCCAAAATAATTGTGACATATGTTGCAGCAAGTAATAGCAAGATTAACACTTTCAAGAATAAGTAGCTTTGTTAATTTTCTTTCGAAAGATAAGTGCTTGATTAATGCTCTAAGATTAAAGAAAATCCTATCAAGTTATGGTTGAAGTTGTTATAACGTTTATTAGAACTCTGCTAAAACCATAGAATCCATTTTATTGAGTATAAAAACATATTATAAATTTGGAACAATATTATAATTTGATTACACCAGGATTTTATTAAAACAAGTAATTAATTTTGAAGTGGTTAGAGTTCCAAGATATCCTGTTAATTCTAATTTTATGGAAAACTACGGAAAGTAAGATATTTTACTTATGTTAATCATTAATAATAATCCTAAATTATAGACTATTAACAATGTTTTCAATAATGGCTCACAAGATTTTCAGATTTTGATTTGAAATCTTCTAACGCGGTTTGTAATGCATCGAATAATATATCTCCAAATTCCTTGACATTTTCATCAGTTTGAACCTAAAAAAGTGAGAGTTTCAATCGTTATTTTCATTTTAAAGTTACATACTTATAGCAATGAAAATATATTTTACCATTTCATTTATGGAATTTAAAGCATCTTCTAGCTTTCCAAAATTTCCTCTTATTGTATCCAATCGGTAAATACACTGGGAATATGCACCTATTATAGTGAGGGCAAGTCCCGGTATCCTATTACCTCCTCTAATTGAACAGGCGAGTGAAAGAACATTTTGAAGAGCCTGCCAGAGATTTGCTCAATAAACTTTTTGTATTTGTAAGAAACCAAACGACTTCGAATTACTTACCGCTTTGCAGTTTAGTAAAACTGAGCCAGTCATCGGATATCCTACATCAATTATTACATACTGAACTGGCTGATGGCTAAATGCCGATCTAGAGGTTTGTAAGTACCGATTCATTACTATAGTGATAAAACTTGACCGAGCACGAAAAAATCGCAGTTTGATTGAAATGTCAACGAAGAAGTTTATTTAAAAGTTTTATTATTATTGCAATAACATTATATTATATATAACGCGTAGTATTTCTGCTAACAACAAATCACTCTTAAGACCTGTAATGTGCACTTTCAAATATCGCAGAAAATTAGGCCGCTCGTAAAATATCATTTGTTAGGATAAATCGATGGTAGCGACGCCGGGCGAGAAACATCGTACCAACATCCTGGCTCTGACAGAATTATTAGAATAAGTGCTGCATACAATGAGAAATCTCACTAATCCTTTGCTATCCCACATCCTTCTCTTTTCTTGATGAAACGGATTAATATATAGGAATCGGCGTTTGGGTCTGTTGCCGATATTTTGTATTCTAGCCCCAGGTATGAGAGTGTAGAATTGAAGAATTTCAGTCTTTTATGTAGTGTCAATGTACAAGGTTCAACATGGCTGCCGCCTTCGAAGCTGTTTATGTTCCTATTGTCTAATTCGACTTCCAGATCTTCCAGAAATGGAGCTAAGAGTGGGGAATAAATATAGATTAGGACGGAAAATAGGTAGTGGTTCTTTTGGAGACATTTACCTGGGTAATTATTTCTCTACAATCTATAGAATTAGTAGTTCGTATTAATTGACTTAGTCGCTTTGCGTTCTTTATAAATCATCTTGAAGGTTCATTATGTGATGTTGCCTCCAAAAGTTTTCTCTCTGGAGAAAACTACTCGTTCGTTCTGTTAAGTATTAGCGAACGACGACCATAATTTGACAAAATCTTGTAGTCGTGTTAACATGTCTCAAGAGTTAATAATAGTCATTTAATCTGCCTCTATATTTACACTATATCATAAATATAAATAACTCCAGCATTTTTGCGTTATCAAGTTCTAGTTTAGTATTAATTTATTGTTTATATTTGAAGAATATGAAGTTGCAATCTATTTAAACATTTTTTAAGTTAAAAGTGAGCGAACACATTCCGTTTTAAAGCAAATATTGAACGTTTTTGATACTGTTTCCTTCGCAGGCACTAATATTTCCACTGGTGAGGAGGTCGCCATCAAATTAGAATGCATAAAAACAAGGCATCCCCAACTGTATATGGAATCAAGAATATATAAGATAATGCAAGGAGGAGGTACGACTTTCTTTTCATTTCATACTGATGGAAACGCTTTAGGGTTTCCTTTTCTCATAATTATTCCTTCTACAGTTGGAATTCCAATGATCAAGTGGTGTGGCTCTGAAGGAGATTACAACGTTATGGTGATGGAACTTCTTGGCCCTTCTCTTGAGGATTTATTTAATTTTTGCTCACGCAGATTTTCCTTGAAAACTGTTCTTCTTCTTGCAGATCAATTGGTAGGTTGTGTTATATGCCTGAAGTCGCTCTGTTGGCTCCATAGTGTTTCCTTGTATTTTGCATCATGTCCTCTTCATTATTTTGTTTCTTTTAGATCTGCAGAATCGATTTCATCCACAGTAAGAATTTGATCCACAGGGATATAAAGCCTGACAATTTTCTAATGGGTCTCGGAAAGAAAGGAAATCTTGTTTATATTATAGATTTTGGCTTGGCTAAAAAGTATAGGGATTTTAGGACTCATATGCATATACCTTATCGGGAGAACAAGAATCTTACCGGTACTGCACGGTATGCCAGTATCAACACTCACCTTGGTGTTGGTGAGTTACTCTTACAAGAATTATTGCTTTCACTTTATAAGTGTCTGTGATAAAGTTGATCATTTTGTGCATCTGGAAGGCTATTTACTGCTGAGTTTATTTTGTTTTAATGTCATCAATGCCTAATGTGAAATTTTTGCAGTAGTATTGATGATTTATAGAAATAATGATTCTATTACTATTAATTAAACAGGTTCAGCCTTAGTTTACATAGATGAAATACAGCTTGTGTATTTCTCCACAAATTTATTTTTAAATGGATCGTATGGTTGAAGTTTAATCCAAGTGAAAAGTGTTTTTGTTAACATCTACTTCTGTCTAATCTTATCGTTCATCTTCCATGTTTAACAACCCTGAATTCTGTTAAATTGAAAGGTATTCCTCATGCATTTTGTCAATTGTTAACATCCTCATTGTAAATCATTTCAGAGCAAAGCCGAAGGGATGATTTAGAATCTTTAGCATATGTATTAATGTACTTCAATAAGGGCTCGCTACCATGGCAAGGTTTGAGAGCTGCTACTAAAAGGCAAAAGTATGAGAGAATCAGTGAAAAGAAAATGTCCACTCCTATAAAAGAGCTTTGCAAGGGTTATCCAGGTGAGTTTTACTCTTGCTATATTCTAACCTTTTGTTCCTCCTAATTCTGAAATTTATGTGACATATGCCTCAAGGAGAGCGAAAGGGTTTTAATCTTTTTATTGTGGATCGAAATTTTCTCAAACTCATAGTTGAATTTAAATGTTCGTTGCAGTGAACTCTCTTATCAACTTTGTTTATGAAAAGATGGTTAATATCTCAGAAAATGTTTAAATTTACTAAACTATTTACTAAAGTGAATCAGCATTAACAGACTTGCTAGAAATAATTATATCACCTCTTAATGTGGGTGTCCAAGTTTTGCGTTGAAGGTTTATGGCATTTCGTATTGAATAGGGTTTTTTATAAATAACATAGTTGTAAAGGACAAAAATACGTTAATTTTGAAATTTATTATTTAATTGATTCCTGTAAGTTTTGTAAAGTCACTAAGTTTGCAAATTATACTTTCGGGCAAGGAAATATACAATTCTACATTGGAATGTTATGTTTGATTTAGCATTTGAACTTGGTAACTGAAGTTTAGTATTAATTCATAGATTTATTTGGAACCATTTAATGAATGTTATTTATCTGTGCATATGATTCAACAGACTTAAAGCAATCAATAAGAGATTTATTTATTGGCATTTGCTCTATATGTGCATTTTATGGGGTAGAGAATGTGTGAATTTGTGAACAGTGGAATAAAAGTGAAAATACTACTAGGTGTCACTGTGTGTAGTATTAAGGAAGTGACGTTGTGGTTTAGTAAGTGGAATGTTAAGGATGGTATAATGAGCAGCTGGCAAAAAGAATGTTGAGGTGTCTGGAAGTGTCAGCCAAGGAATCTTGGCTAGACAAGCAAATGCATGGGTGAGAGAGGAATATTGAGTGAGATTCAATGAAAGGTATGAATAAGAAAGTGTTAGGAAGAGGCTGCAGCATTGAGCTCTTGATTTTAATTCCTACTACTTCATTAAGTATCAGTAAGCCATTTAGAACACATTCATCATTGAGTTATCTATTTAAACTTTACACCTGTGGTAAACAAATGACTTGGGAAAGTTATTACGGTGAATGATCACTGAATTTACTTTTCAGTTGCGTGTACACCCACAAGTGCTTTGGTTATAGGCATTTTCCTTGTTTAGAAAAAGTTATAGTATTTTATTTATTCATTGGAATAACTAGTTGTAAATACTGAAATGTTTTTAGTTAGCTACATTCTTTTTATTCTTATTTCTACATAAATTTGAGCTCTTATTTTGTTAGCTATAAGATTGAATCTATAATTATGATGAATACATTACTGCTACATGTGAATTTATTGGGTGTATTTTGGCTCATTGTTTTTAATTGTTTCAGTCCTCTCCATAGGGTTTATGTAATTGCATATTTCAGTGACTGCAAAATTTTCTTCAGTTATGTTATACACACACACACACTAGCAGAAATACCTGGCATTGCCCAGGGAGATTTGGTTCAAATCCGATCGGAATTCTAGATGATTAATGGTATTTAAGAATTCATTCGGCCGCCGTTTTGAATAAAACTGGCAGAGTGAAACAAAAACTACGTATGAATTATTTGTGGGAGACTTCCACAATCTTACCAAATTTGATTCAAATCAGTAGTAGGACTTGGGAAAATACGCGTAGTTCAATCAGTACCGCCGTACAATTACGGTTAAGGAAGTAGTCGTTTCCCACCTTTCTCACTGTGTATAAGATGTAGAGTTACCTGTTCTTTGAGAACAGGAAGTTTATGAGAACAGTTATTTTATTGAACAGTTTAGGCATCAGAACAGTTCGAAAAGAATTGTCCCGTTCTTTCTGACCTATCTCTAGATGGCAATGCATTAGCATGGAAAGTTATTTTGCTTGTATTACACGTTGGTTGTCTACACGAATCTGCCTCTCTTCTACACTTTCAGCTACTCTTAATAAAGCCAATTTTTTACACTTGCAGTCTTTCTTCCTAGCTGACTTTCTTTTTATTGGCATAATATTTTTATAAAATGGTCTGAAAAATGGATTTTTTTGTGTAATAATAATTTTTTTAGGAAAAAGATTATAATCCGTTCAATAATTAAAGTGACTTAGTATTTGGTTAAAGTAGAAATCGTGGGAAAATGTTCTGGAACCCTGCTGTTGATATAAAAATAGTTCTCCATATTTTGTTTAATACTGTTTAGATTATAGCCATTAACTATAATTATAGAAATTCAAATGGAAAATAGAATTAAATTGTCAAATAGACTGATATTACGTAATGTAGGAATTGTAGAAATAAATAAATTATATTATCCAAACATCTAGATCCAAACTTAGTGCGTTCGTAGAATTTTCATTCCTCGTATATAAATGATGTAAGAAATGAGGTAAGATTTCAGCTAAAATTTGAACAGAAATAAAAATGGAATGAGAATGAAATTTTATGAGTTTACAAATAGATGTAATAAACTAACAAATATATCGTTTGATCAAAATATGATTACCGTATCAATTTTTGTAGACTCTTTAAAAAGCTATTGAAATCGATATTTAAAAATTAAAATTATTATTCATGTTTTACTAACCTGCTGTACATAATGAACAGTTTATTATGATGCAATTATGAGACTCTTAAATCGTTATCCTGAGCAAATAATTCCATACCATGAGTTATTCTAAACTATCCCAATACAAAAAACATGCGGTTGTCAAAATAAAATTTGTTTGGTTAAAAAGGAAAGAGACAACAATACCGGTTGCCATGGTAGTCGTAATAAAAATGGCAATATTTAACATAAGTTTGCATTTTTAATGATTAATATGAGAAATTTAGAATTTCTATCAGAAAAAGACGAACAGAATAAGAAGCCTTATAGATTTTTCTTTACTATAGTACAAATACGAAGTTTCCAGGTCAATTATTTCTGATTTAATTTGGCAAAAAAATAAAACCCTGCATGTCTAATTTTTTATATTTATGTGCTATCTTGTGGGAAATACAAAATTATCTCTTGGGGCCGAACCCGGGTCTTTTTGCGAGATTTTGTTTGCCTAAAACCTTCTCAGGGATGACATAAAAGCATGTGCAAAGTTTGAAAGTTTTTTGGACTTTGTATTGTTGAGTTATTAAGGTACAAACATATAAACATACAAACATTCTCCTTTATATATTATATATATATATATGGTACTGTTTTTAAAAGGATCAGTTAACGCATATTTGTTACTCCTTAGAAACCTAAAGACTCCAAAACTCCATATCATGCAAGGCAATTTCAATCCCATTTACTCAAACTTGGTGGAGAAATTTTACCTAGTTCTGATATATTTGAGGATTTAGCCTTTTTTTCAAATACACATTCCCATTACTTTCAGTGTTATTTAAGCAATTGACTAAAACTTTCTTGAAGATTTTGCATGGATGCAATTATTTGTGGTTTAGAAACATAGAAACAAAGCTAAAAAGATATAAGCTGCTTATAAGTGAAATGGCCCCTTTTGCATTATCACTAATTAAATTCCAGTCATGAGATGAGCTTAGCTTCTGCTGTCTTGTAGTTTGTATTATGTTTCCAAATTATTGTATAACTATCTTTTGAATATGGCTAAAGTAGAGAAGGAACATTGAAAAGGAAATAATTTAAGCAGAGGAGAAGTTTTAAATAAGAAATTAATTCATTTAGAAAAATCATCTTTAAATTTTACTATTTTCTGTTCAATTTTAATTCATTTCAATTTATAGTTGATTCTATTTTATTACTTTATCCATTAATTTGCTGTTAGTACCTTGTGAGTAGAATTTGGCTATCCATGACCTTGGCCAGGTGGCACTTTCTCTCAAATCCAAAGTTGGAGCCAAGTATCTTATTGTATTCACTGGCCTTTCATGTCATTGACCTAGAATTGTACATGTCTTCCATGAATAGGTACCCTTATTTAAGTAGATTTCAAGGACTGTTTAGGCAGTGCTTTACTTCGTTGGTACTACAACATAACATACTGTTTGCTTCTCAATCAACAATTTCAATTCATAATGGTTTGCCATAAGATTGGCAGATGGCAAAGGTCATTTGCAAAAAGAATTTCAATTATAATTAACTACTGAAGGTGTAACTTGGTGGAATTGATCGATGTCGAAAGAAAATAAATTTGATAATTTTCTTTTCCATTAGTTTTTAAATCACAATTCTTTATAGCTTTATCTCTGTGGCTGATGATGTTCTATTTTAGGTTTTCAGATATCATTTTATGTGATATTAGTTTCTATAAAGATCTTCAAGTCATAGATTTATTGATGTTTTTGTGATGTAATTTTTTATTTTAAGCTCTGGCACATTAGTATTATATGTTATTTCTTCTAATGATAAACTTGTTTTATGCAATTCAAAAGTTGAAAATATACAAATATTTGCTATCTTTCTTCTATATCCTTGAGTAGGATTAAAGTATCTTTTCATTGCTATTCATGCTTAAGTATGTCATTATTGTTTCTCTAGCCTGCTACCAGACAGTATGACTATTCTTGTAAAGTACTGCTGATCAAAGTTTAGGTTCTTTTGTTATGTTGAAAGCGATTTGGTTGTTTTATTATCACTTCATAATTATACCAGCATTTGATTAAAATTTCTACCTTATTGTCAAATGACAAGACTTGGACTTTTGGCGCAGAACAATCATTAACACTTGATTGTTCATTTTTCCTCAGTTATTCAGCCAATCTCTATGTTTACAAGTTAAACTTTATAATTTACCAATCAGTGAGTTATTATTCGTACAGCTGCTAATATTCAATTATATATTTTTACTTAGGCAGTCATTCTTTTTTTTACAGGCGAGTTTGGTTTGTTTTTGGATCACTGCCGGTCCCTCAGATTTGAGGAAAGACCTAATTATACCTTCCTTCGTCAGATGTTCCGTACTCTCTTCCATCGACAAGGCTTCACTTATGATTATGTATTTGACTGGAACATGCTCAAGTTTGTAAGTCCATATACATTATTTTATGATGTTTGTTTGTTACCAGTAGTGTTAAATGTTGACAATGATTTTATTTATTACCCTGCATACTAATTATTCATTATAGAAAGATAGCATGTCGTGGTTGAATTAAAATCTCTAATGCTTATCTAATTGTCTTGAAGTATAAAATTTTAATTAGTAAAGATTGTTATGCATAGTGTAAAGATGAGAACTGCACTATCATTAGTTATTTTCAAATTATGAAAATTTATCTGATTGAAGCTGATGAACAGCATTATAATTAAAGTGGGCAATTGATTTTTTTTGCCTCTGGAAACTAAACTTCTTAGTAGGACATTTACTAATTAGCTATTCATTGCTCATATTCTTTGTCTTCTTAATTGTCTCATTGACAGCATCATGTTCATTTTGCTTCTATGTTGAAAATGGTTTCTATTGGTTGACTGGATGAAGAATTACTAATCATATTTAATTTTGTGATTTTTTTCTGTACGAAATGGTAGCATATTTTTAAAATGTCACATAGGCATTTAATGGCATAAGAAACGTCTTGAGGGCAACTATTATAGCTTTGTCATTTGTTATAATATTCAGGGAAATATAAGCATAGATAAAATAAGATAGCAGCTTAACTGTGTTAAAAATTGTATGAGGTTGATGATAATATACTTTTACTTCTATATAGTAAAACAGGGGTCAGCAACCTATGGCTGGTGGGGGGTTTGGGAATGCAACTCCCTTAATTTACATGTATGCTATTGGAAAATTACTTTCGATTTACCGTATATACCTGAATATAAGACGAGGTTTTGTTCCAATTTTAATGACCGAAAAATCGCTAGTTGTCTTATAATCGCGCGGTGCATAATAGTTTGACTGACAGAGGAGCAGAAGGTAGAGATGGGAAGAATCGAATAGCTATAATCGAAATACAGGCAGACCTCATCTTTTTCGGCTTTATCTTTCGCGTGTTTCGATCTTTCGCTGTTCCGCATTTGCGACCAGTTTTGTCTTTCGCGGTCTTATGTTTCGCTCTTTCGCGGAAAAAATCACAGAAATGACCACGAAATTTTCTATATATGGAATCAATCACATTTTCCTCACATTTTCTGTCATAGTCAGGCCTGAAAAATGTTGTTACTGTGTTCTGATATGTAAAAATATTTACATAATTTAAAACAATCGATACGTGTATCTATTTTTTTTAAAAGTACATATATAAGACACGTGTACGTGTCTTATATATACTTTTAAATATTTTTAGGATGCAATCCTCCCACACTTTTGTGTCCCTTCGCACGTGAGAAGTTGCAGAATGTTAGCTGGCATCACCATTCAGGAGCCTTCTGTCTTTATTACGAGAGGGAAGTTCCTAGGGGAAAGACAACTCTTGACCCTTCCGATTCAGGATCATTGGGTTATTTGCTCAGGTTTGACATAGTTCAAACACTTAAGCTTTGCGTTTTATGCATCATTTATTATTGGTGGAGTTTTGCAGAGGTTTTCAGGAATGTAACCCCAAGAAAGACGAGGTCTGCCGTATTTGGGGAATTAGCCCCTGCAAGTTAGGCAACCCCCGTTCATTTTTTTCTCGATTCTACTACGGAAAAGTAAGACTTTATTTTCTGATACTTTTTTTCGTCTTCTTTTAACTTGTGTAAGTCACACTTTCATTGAAGTTAATTTTTCCATCTCTTTCTCTATTTTTCTGCGGTCACCAATACAAAGGACAAATGATCCGTTTTTGCTGGGATGGGAACCAAACCCTGTATTTCCCATTGCCTTAATTACTTCTCTTTCGTGATTTCATCTTTCGCTGTGTTTTCAGGAACGTAACCTCCGCGAAAGATGAGGTCTGCCTGTATTCAATTCTTAAAATCATTCGAAACGGTCTATTATTAAAAGTAGTAGTAGAAAATGATTGATTCATATGTATTCGAATACAAATACTCTTTTGAATTTTATTATATTTATGCATTTTTCTTCATTTGGTAATTTATTAAAAGTGTTGGCTTGGCTGACAGATAGTGCCACTATGCGATAGCTCGAAATGTTTGTTCGTCAGCTGATGTACGAAAGTCGAGGACTGCCTGTAGTAGTAGTAGGTTGAATTTGCACCAACATATGTAATTTGATCTTGTCACGATATCATAGTGTGTTGACCGCAGACAAAGTGAACCATCTATGACTGTAGTAAATTCCATGTGAATTAAAGTCTTTGTGATTGTTAACTATCCAGTTTTACGTAAAAATATGGATGACCACGTTGGGAAGAGAGGTTCTACACCTTCACAAATATCGAAATCATTGCATAATAGTTATGATGCAAATTTTAAACTTTTAATGGCGAAATATGCTGATGAAACTAACAATTGTGCAGCAGCAAGAAGGTTTGGTGTCACTGAGGCAAATGTGAGGCGGTGGAAAAAATCGCAGGAAATGCTAAAGTGTGCAAGTTCAAATTGGAAAGCATTTCGTGGGCCTAAGGAAGGACGTCATAAAAATTTAGAGGACCAGTTAATAACATTTGTGCCAAATATTTGTTCCAAAATATTCAATTGAAAATTCCAATCAAAATTGCTTATTTCAATTGGTTCAATGTTCATTACTCAGTGGTATAATAAACCTCTGTCATTGTGTGCATAATAAACTTTTTCCTTTCATTAGGAGTTAAAAATGGGGTGTCGTCTTATAATCAGAGTAGTCTTATATTCGGGTATATATGGTATGCCAATTCTATTTACAATGTAATCCTCAGGAAAGCATCTATGGCGTAAATCGAGCGCCACCTGTATACTAAAAAATTCCAGAATTAAAGAAATTGAGTTAAGTCACAGCTATTCTGAATGCGACTTTAGTGGAGAAGTCAAGACTAGCTTATCTGAGTTTGGTCAGTCTTTCATCATTTACTAAGTTGGTAAGCCTGCATAACAGGTATATTGTTCATAATGAGCATGGTATATGGTTAGTGCATGAAGTATATGAGGGTGGTGTTACTAGTGTCCTATAAAATGAAATTGTTTATAGGAGGTTTGCTTTATTTCTTAAGTTATATGTTGGCAGTTTGCCTTATTGCTTATGATAGATTCTATATAGTTTAATTTTCTGATGTTTTTGCTAGCATCTATTTTCACACAATTCATAAATAAGCAAACAGGATAGTGTATATCTTATTGGAGGTATGCATTGTTAAGAATTGTTATTCTTGTCAGGGTGGTTCTAAGCATGGCAATCCAGAAGAACAATCTCAGCCACAGCCACAACAAGCAATACAGCAGCAGCAGCAACAGCAACAACAGCAGCAACAACAACAACAGCAACAGCAGCAGCCTTTCAGGGAAAGGAGGTACATCCATCGTGGAATAGCTCAGCCTCCAGTAATGGTTGGTGGCAGTACAGGAGCAGAAAGTGGGGCAGTGGCTGTAGGAGCAAGTGGACATGCATGGCGAGAAAGTGGAGCACGAGCATCTCATCTCTCTCCAATTGTACCTCTAATAACTATGCCAGGAGGAGATCCAGCTGCTGGCAAGTTACCATTCTTATCACCTTACATTTCATTTCATTTTTACAATGAAATGTACATTTTTTTCCGAACTTTGTAAGTATTATTGTATCAGGTTATTGTATGCATTCTATTTTTAAAATGCCTAGAAGTAAAAATCATTTTTTAATGCTTGATGTTGTTATTTTGCCATGTAAAACAAAGGCCGAAGTTCAATTCCATGGGCTTTTCATGTTTTTCATGTGGTTAATATGTAATTGGTGGGGATCTGATGTGCAGAATTGTGCTTTTTACTTTCTCATACGAAGTATCGAGAAAGTATTGTTTTCGCGAAAAAATTCGACCTCGAGATTTTTACGGAAATATGCGTTTTAGGTGTCGCTGAATCTGAAAAAGTGGTTTTCTCAATGGCATCTGTCTGTCTGTTACTGGCTCTGGAGCCTAGACAGAAGAACGAAAATGAATGAAATCTCGTACTTAGGCATTTTATCATACTGAGCAGAGTATACATAGAAATGGTTGACATTGATCGATAATTAAGAGTAATTTATTCTATGCATTTTTAACAACAATCCAATTTTCTCGAAAACGGCTCTTATGATTTTGATCAAATTTTGTACAGTTACTTGAGTTTACGTCTTCAATAATACTGTATAGTTCATATTTCTCAAAAAATGAATATAAGGCTAGTTTATTCTAGGCAACTTTAACAATAATTCGATTTTCTCAAAAACGGCTCTAGCGATTTTGATCAAATTTCGTACAGTTACTTGAGTTTACGTCTTCAATATTACTACCTATTTCATTTTTCTCAATGAATGAATATAAGGCTAGTTTATTCTTGGGCAACTTGAACAAAAATTGGATTTTCTAAAAACAGACTCATACGATTTTCATTTTCTAAAGATAACTAAACGACGTATTAGTACCCATATATGAGAAAGTTTGTACAATATATGTTGTACCAATTTTTCATATAAGGAGACAGACTTAGATTTGCACTATATCACATAGAAAAGAATTGAAATATTATTCTTATAGTTGATTCTGTCTAATTTGTATTTTTTGTATTTTATGTTTATATTCCAATTTTTCCAAATTCTTAACATTTCAAAAAAGTTACTAGGTTTACTGGCATTGTTAGCCTCGAGTTTTCAGTACATTAGCACCTACAATCAAACCGAGGTGTGAAGATTAAAAAGTTATTGGACATTATTGTGAAATCTTTTTTCTAAATACAGTAAAACCTCATTATTTCGAAGTTCAAGGGACCAAAAAATTACGACTTCGAAGTATCTGGGTTCAAAATATACGAACTTTCATAAAAATCAAACTTTCTTACGATCTGCTATTTGGGCAGCAAAATCGCAATAAAGAATCTTATCTATCCATTCTACAAATGAATTGGCCTTATAAGTTAGTATACACGGCAAATTCGAACAGAGCTGAAGTGAACACTTAGTTTGCGATTCACAAACACCATTGCATGTGAAAATAGGCTCTAGTGAATATCCCAAAGTTCCCAGTACATTTCAAGTTAATCTTTTATGCCGTATTTTAGAAGAAAAGACTTTCAACAGCATGTCAAAAGATAATCACTCATCTATAGAACCATGAATTAACTTTCTCTGAGAGATCAAACTCATAAGTTATTTATTGTAGAACTACATTATGAAAACTTAAATGAAAAATGACCATTACATTATGACGCACTCTTATTACCAAGAGTAGAGTGAAATTACTTGTCAGTAAAATAGGATACTGCAACAGCCCATTAATTTGATTCTTAAATAAGCTGATGAAATAAGAACACTTAATATGCATTAACTAAAAAAAAGTTGTAAATAACAAAAATTACTTAAATGAGATAGAAATTTAATATCTTAGTAATTCTTAGGTTCTCAAAAGACCGATCTTTAAGCTTTGATTAGCTTCCTTTTGACCTGTTGCCTTGAAATCACACTCAAAACGATGACAATGACACTATTCTATGAGGCAAACTGCTGATTTCAAGGTCACAAGAATGTTCAAGTTGTAACAACCAACAATAAGAATATTACATTGTGCTCTTCTTGCATGACATTATGGGAAAACCGCTAGGTTTTTCTTTTTGGCTCATCATTTATTCTCAGGAAAAACAATGGCAGGATCTTTTTAGAGACGACATTTGGTGTAACTTCGTACAATGTTATTTAAAGATTAGTTCAGTAACAGAAATCAATATTCTAGGTTCTTTTCTGGAGTATATCACTTTCTCATGAGAAAAACCTTGCCCAGGTTTGGGAGACCATGAGGATTGAGATAATAGGGGTTCTTGCAACTTCTGATCATTTGCTTTGAGTGACATGCAGAGAGTGTAAATAACACTTCGCAAGAGGTCTAGTGATGCAAGGATAATGTGATTCATTTATTTGCATCATTTACTACTTTTATTTGATGTTGACTATTAAATAGAGTGACCATATTCTAACGAGGTGAAAACGGGACATTTCCCGTCGTTTGTAAAAAAAAACAACAAAAGTTTTGCATTATTTTTTTTTAAGGTGGATCTGTCACTATCACGATCTATAGCAAAAAAGGCAAATACAAACTTTCCTTACAGCCTAGGACATGTCAGACTAGGCCAAAGCTCACAATCAAAATGGGAATCCGACTATTGTCGTAAGACGAAACTTGGAAGGGAATAAGTTAGGGGAAAATCCGGGCAGGTTATTATACATGGAGGTAGGGTTCCCAGATGTACTACTTTTGGTAGTAGAGTACTACTTTTTCGCCTTCTGTACTACCTTCAATTACTTTTGTACTACTATTTGGATCTTTTGGAGAACAGTAGAAAGTGCTCAGAGATTTCTATCTTTCTCCACCCCTCCAAAACTGTCCTTCAACAGCAAAATACAACTGTTCAGTTAAAAGAAGAATTTCTTGAATTTTATTTTATGGTGGTTAATTATATACGTTCAAGAGTAATGACTATCCTTCGTCTACTAAATGGTTAATGTTTAAAAGTAGTGAAGATATTCATTACGATGAAATTTGAAAAACGGCAGAATTTTTAATTGCAGAAATTACTACAAAGGATTCTTTGTTTGGTGAAATGACTTAATTGATTTGATTCCTTATAAATACCTCAATAGAATTTATTGAATTTTCATTTGATAAAAACTAGGCCATTTTATTTTAAAATGATTTAGTTGATCTAAAGAAATTAGTGCACATAATTTTCGAGATTCCAACATCGAATGCTAATGTTTAGTGAGTTTTCTCTTTGTGTAAAAAAACCATGGATTGCCAATAGGAACAGACTGAAAATTGAAACCGTTAAAAGTTTGCTACAAGTGTAATATAATTATGCTGTGATGCAGTGAAATGTATGAGAAGTTGCCAAAAGACGATATATAGCTTAAGCAAATATGTTGAAATACAAATATATATGTAATTACTGTTTTGTAAGATAATATTAATTAATGAAGGTTGTAAATTTATGTATACTACTTTTTGTAAAAAATGTTCTACATTTTACAAACAAAAGTCCTACTTTTTTGTAAAAATGTACTACCTTTTGTATGAAAGTATCTGGGAACTCTACACGGAGGCCAGGTTTGCCATCTCAGATTTATCACTGTCCCTGAGATTTCCTAATCTGATAATTGTGACTATAATTAACATTTGTTCGTTTGATAAGCTCCATGTTTCCGAGAATCCTACATTTCTAATAGCGTTATCAGCTATACTATCAGATAATCTGAATTTTATTTGCGATGGGTTTCAAAATGGTACAAAATGACTTTTTTGGAAAAAAAGAGGTCTGTGCCAGGGAAAACGGGATGTTTGATCATCCTACTATTAAATATGTAAAAATGAGTCACCTGTTTGGGGCACTATATGTATTTCGTGTGTGAGAAATTGCAAACAAAAATACACAGGATCGAGGTTTCAAATTAAATGAACTGTTTGTGAGTCACCTGACCAGATCATGTCTTTGAATTTTATTGTAGCCATATTTCTAATAATCCATATCAAGAAGTATGCAAAATCCTATGGTGTTGGCTGAGGACTGATCTTAGCTTCAAATTACACCATACATACTTTGAATCTTCAGGATCTAAATGATGGGGTTTTACTGTATAAAACAAATGAACAACCACTAAGATATTTCTAATCATTGGTAATGATTACAGCAGTGTATATAATATTGCTGCTAAATTACCATTTATTTTGTCTTAAGCAATGTAATAATTTATGATTACATTTTAATATATGTAGTCTGAATGAATATTACTTTTTTGTTTCAAATGTTCATTAAGTTCATGTTAAATTAGCTTGAATGTAACAGGCAAGCGAGGCAAGCCATCAGTTAGGGTTGTGCCCTGTAAGGGGACAAGGGGCATGACCCCTAGTGATTATAAATTTGCATCACGTGTCCACATATTCAAGATATTTTAACTCTTTTGAAGTTGAAACAATACTTATAATATTACTATAAATTATACATTTGTAATGAAAATAAATATTAAATTATTCATTAATGTTGTGTTAATGAAGTTAGATATACAGATTAAAACTGATGCATTTTTGAAGGTCTTGGGAGATATTTTCAGGGAAGGCTAAGGAAATTTTTAATCTTCAAACAAGACAAGAAAGCTAAATTTATTTTGATCAAATCATGTTTTGGATGCATTAGGTAATAAATAAATCTAAAATACATATAATTGAGTCTTACATAAAGTAAAATAGATTTTAGCAAATAAAAGATGTGTAGCATAATGTTTAATGAAAAAATCTTCATTAATATTTCTGTGCCACACGATTTATATTTGTCCAAAATTATTTTTACTTTCTGAAACATTTGATTTTATGAATTTCTTTATCGGTTTACCCTTTAGTGACTATAAAAGTTGGTTTTATTTATTATTATTTAAATTTTACTTCAACTTATTACTTAATCTATGCATGCATACCCATCATATTTAACAGGCAATTACACTAGTGTTAACTATAACTATTGTACAGAGTAAAGAGCATTCATTTAGGTACTATGTATAATATTTAGAAGGAGTTATAAACAAAATTGTTTTATTTGGCAAGCATTATTTTTAGAGTGATAACCATTGTTAATTGGTTCCTGGAATCCCTGACAATTAGTGAAACGAAGATAGTCGAAACCAATTTTCCCATAGGAACAATGTCATAGGTCAATAATTCATTCAAAAAGACGATACACTCATCATATAAAACTGAATTTTTGGGCCTCAGTTTCCTTGAAATTTTAGACTGCATCATTTTCATTCATTTACTTCTACTTTTGTTTGAAGGGATGTCACCTTTATGGACCTTTTAGCAGTATTGTCGCTAACACTGTGTTTTGGAACCAATTTTTATCACTTGAGGTTTGATAAGCTATAAAATATTTAAGAAATATGTTAACTATTGACATATGAGTTGACAGTTGTACTGCATCAATCCATGGAGGAATGTTTTGCTGTTTAATCCTTAGATTTGAAGGCAAAATTCTAAATACTATTAGTCTTTGTTTTACCGTTTCAGTTTACATGAAAATTTTTCACTCTAACACGATCGACTAAATGTTCTCCGAGAACAGCCGCAGTGTACCGTTCCGATAGATCAGGGGTGTCCAACCTGCGTGCCGGTTGTGGCCCACTAAGCAATTTTATGCTGTCCACCGCCAGAGTTTCATAGTTTTCAAAACTTTTTTTCACATATTTTAATTAACTACCAAATATTATTTTCTGTGTAGCAATATCTGTAAGATATCTAATGTTGAATGGCAACTTCCTAGCAAATATTTCTTAATTCGAGAAAGTTCTTTTTAATGCTATTTTGATTTTTTAAAAAGATATTTCTAAGATTGAATTACATCGTGATTTTAAATATTGAAATGTTAACACTAAAATTCTAATTCTAACTTGATTTCCACCCATATGGTACCTAATAATATCTAGGTAATTTACCATTTAACTATAATTCATTGACAATTTCCAGTGTGGCCCACCATGCAGAAAAGGTTGTCCACCACTGCGATAGCAATCTTTCGCTCTCAGTTACAGTGCATCTTATTCGTTTGTCTGCTTCGTTCAGAAATGGCTACATAACTTTTTCAATTTTTAGTACCACTTGGCGACAAACGAAGGTTGTTCAAAACAACGATTATCAATGATGATGGTTATTGAGGTCTTACTGTTCATTTTTTTATCTTCTTACCCAATCTTCTTTTTCCTACAATTTCTTCAATGGAGATTTCTGCAACACAGTGTCCTCCTATAACAGTAGTTCCCAAACTAGGTGCTGCAGCTGATTTTTAGGGATACTGCAGAAAACTTTGCTTAGTAAATAAATCAATGATTTGGAAGTGTTGATAGGTTATTAGGGCAATAATTTTTACTCTAGTAAATTGATTATGGTGTAGTATTAACAAATATATGTAACACTTGTACTTCAAAATATAAAAACCTAGTTTCAAGGCTGGGATGCCTCAAAATTCTGTTTATATGTGAAAGGATGCAGCTCCTACAAAAAGTTTGGGTACCACTGTTCTAGAATGTAACTCTCACCTGAGGAGTTTTATGGTGCATAATTTCACATCATGAAAAAATAAATATAACATTTCATATCCACATCTTCAACAGCAACTTGAAGCGTAATGATTGTACATTGCGTAGCTTTTATATGTTGATTTTGTTTTATTTCAGCATCTCCTCAGGGTCGAGGTGGTGATGCTGAGTGGCGTTTAAGTATGAGGATGCGTAGAGGTGTAGCTGTGACTGGTGGAGTTGGAGATGGTAATGCTTCTACATCTGACCTCGCCAGTGGCCTTGCTACTGCAGATACCTCCAAACAGTCCAAGTATGTTGTCTCATTAATGAAAACTGTATAGAAATGTTTTAATGGATAGTTTCCCATGACTATATCCTTGATTTCATATCAAGTGATTTCATTCAAATGAGTATTTCAAATTATTCAAAATATGTTAAGTTTTTAGTTTTATGTGTTGACATTGTTTCTTTATGGTTTACTAGCGGAACTCCCTGTTGAATTTTAACTGATTTAGTGAGTCTAAAACTTCGACCGTGTAACATGTAAACATTGCAAGAATAAGATAGTGCAATGAACCCTAATTTTCGTTGCTCGAACTCTAACTGATATGCTATATGCAAAGGGTATTATGGAAGTAAAGCCATACACAGCTTTTAGTATAACAACATCTTACATAGATTAAGACAATAAGCAAGTACAATTTTGACAATATGACACGGTATCTTGTCTCGTGTTTAAAGCCAGTTAATATTACATAAGAGATAGTTACAATATACAGTAAAACCTCCGTATATCAAAATGGAAGGGACCGGTTTTTCAGGCATTTTGATGAATGGAGGTTCACTATAAAAAGGTTTACCATAAGACCTTCATATTATTATTCATAAATGCACAAACTGGTAATTAAAAGTACTATTGTCTTTTTAATTACTTTATTAGTATATTTATATACAGGATGTCCCAAAATGATCGTATAAGAACGTAATCACGGGAATCCTGGCGAAATTTTAAAACGAAAATGTTCTATGTCCAAATGTCGGCAGACTCCTTGTTTCCTCAGAAAACGTGATTTAATTGAACGTGATATGGCAACACTGCATGTGGGAAATTGTGGGTTTCATACGAATAAGAGCATATTGTTCCAAAATAAGCACGACCTGTTGTAGATAAACGACCGAGTATTAATTAGTATTACAGGCAGTACCCGCTTTTTGTCGGTCTGCTTTCCGTCGCAGTTTTCAGGAAGGTAACCTCCTTTAAGAGGAAAAGGAGCTGCATGACATTGCCGCTTGCAAGCATCGCCAACCTAACGAAGTAATGGCCGTCCCCGCTTATTCGTCAGGTTACCTTCCTGAAAACTGCGACGAAAAGCCATCCAAAGGCAGAGTCCGAAGCCGAATAGCAGATTTTGGCCGAATACCGAGGCCGAAGCCGAGCTTCGGTGCATCACTGGTATCTAGAGAACAGTGTATTGGTTAACTCTTTTGGGAGATTACGTAAGGGAAAGAAAATGTTAGAAAAGAGAGGGGATATTTCAGGTATATAAGGCAAGGTGGTAATTTCTGAAGCACCGCGAAGGAGAATGTACTGCAATTTTGCTAGGCGATAATACGAATAGAGGCGATTAAACAATAGAGCGCAACCCGAACGTGCATGTTCGTACGTGCGATTTGTTAAGTACTATCGTTTAAGTGCATAAAAGGAGAAAAATACCTACAATAATACAAGTTTCATGTCGAATCAAGCAAAAACGAAAAAAGAAACTCCATATTTAGGTATTTAGATGAATGAAGGAAGAAAATCTTGCACTGTGAAAAATCGAAAATAACATGTAAACTTAGGGGAAAATAATGATTGAGTTAAGAACACCTCCCCCAATTTTTTAATCACCATATATCCTATGTTACCAGCAGAGTAAAATTATATACCTATGCAAGTTTTTGTGACGATATCTTCAAAGGTTTGGAAATCACAATTTGTGAAAAATCTACGTCTTAATTAATTAAGTTAGTAGTTTAAAAATAGTTTGCTTTGGAGAACTCTATGCCACACACAAATATCATAAAAAAACCTTTAATTAGTAATACAGTGAAACTTGGATATAATGAGCATGGATATAACAAGTTCCCGGCTATAGCAAGCAAAAATCAAATACACATTTCCTATGCTTAAAGTTATGTACAAAATTTCTCGGATTTTATGAGCATGCTTCTCGGATATAACGAGTAAAACTGGAATGTCTGGGAGGAAAATTTGTCGGGTATTTATGAGTTTGAAACCCTTTCTATTGTATTACGTCCTCAAGTGGTCAGTATTTACGTCTGTACCGTTACGGACACACTGTTGTGGTTATACCTTTCCACGACCGCTTTCCCCTACACTGTGTCACAGTCAGTGGATAAAAAACGTTTGGGAAGACTACAAGAAGAATTACACAGAAGATTAAATATACAATGCCAATGAAATCTGACTCTTTTATAACATGGCCCCGGGTACAACATTCAAACTTAAAGGCAAAAAATGTTTAGGTGGAAAAAATTGAAAAACCGTTTGGCTGTGTTACTTTGTGCCAAGATGGGTGGGACTAACAGAAGAAAACTTCTTGTAATCAGGGGATCTCAGAAACCTCGATGTTTTAAAAACGTAGCATAAGTGAAATAAAGAAGATATTTTTAATAGTTTTTCATATTTTTAAATTAAAACGTACCCTAAACATCCTGACTTGCATAGTATGTAAGTACTCTGAATTTCAATATATACCGTATTCACCCGAATCCAAGACGACCCTGAATCTAAGACGACCCCCCATTTTGATGATTCCAAAAGAGAAAAAAGCTCAAATTGACCTTCATGACTACAAAAATTATAAATCTTGTGAAATATTTATTTTCTCTTATACTTTTCTTGAATGTCATTGTCTTTTAACATTTAACAATCATAAGATCACATCACAAATAGAACCATTCAGGTTTTCAAACAAATTAAATGGTAGCATTCATTCTAAGATAACATTAAAAATAAAGTAAATACATTGACAGAATATACTCATTTCAGGACAACAAAAAAACACTTCAATCCAAGTGCTTCATAAAATCATTTTATTGTATTAGTCATCATCACTGTCTATGCAACCTTCACTATTTTCCTCACGCTCACTATCTTTATCACTCTCAACTTCATCATCAGTCTCCCACAAAACATCATCCTCACTCCCATCCATGGCATTAGATAAGCAGCATTTCTTAAATCCTTTCACTATTACTTTTGCATTTATTTGTTGCCACGATGCCTTGATCCATTGGCAGAGCATTGCAACTTCAGGTTTCTTAAGATTTCCTTTTGGTGTTAAAGTGTGAGTTCCACTCTGTAACCACTCAGAATACAAAACCTTTAAATTATTTTTAAAACACTTATTGACAGCAACATCTAAAACTTGAAGTTGCGATGTCATTCCTCCAGGTATTACAATAAGATCAATATTCATCGCACTCATTATGTTTTTAATTTCAGGAGATAAGTGTCCTTGAATGCATCCAGTGAAAGCATTGCTCTTTGTTTCAGTAAAGCTCCTGGCCGTCTATTCCACACCACATGTAACCAATCTCTCATTAGTTCTTTAGTCATCCACCCCTTTTCTTGACACCTATTATTCCACTTGGCAAATGTTTCTTAGGCATTGTTTTCCGCTTTAGAATCACATATGGTGGTAATTTAGTCCCATCTACTAAAACCGCCAACATTACCGTGACTCGCATTTTTTCGTTGCCTGTAGTTTTAATTAGGACGGACTTCGCACTTTTTTCGTTCACAGTATAATTAGATGGCATGTAGAAGAAAACCGGAGTTTCATCGGCATTTCCTATTTGGCTCAAAAGGTAATTATTGGTTTTTCTAAGTCCAATTACGTATTTCTGGTAAGCGAGAAGTTTTTCAACATAGTCTTCTGACAATTTCTGACACAGCGAAGTTCGTCGCCATAAAGAAAAATTATTTCGTCGCCGTAAAGAAAAATTATTTCGTCGCATCATTCTCACGCACCAACTTCTGCTGGCCTTGAATTCTTGCAATGATATATTAAGTCCTCTAGTAATTTCATTAGCTTTAAGTATAATACTTTCAGTCGAAACAGGCATACCGTTCTTCCTCATGGTGCGCACAAACTTTACTTCTTCTTCAATGCCATGAAATCGGCCTAATTTTGGACCACTGAGCGACTTCCTTGTGGCTTTGGCTTTTTCTAGTTCCTGTTTTGAGAGTTTCCATCGACGCACATTTGCCTCAGATACACCGAACTTTCTACTCGCATCACAGTTATTAGTTTTTTCGGCGTAATTTATCACGATCAGCTTAAAATTTGTATCTTAGCTCCGTCTAATTCCTTTGTTAACTTTCCCTTTGCACTCGTGCCACGTACTTCAACATGATCTGTCATTTTAACTTAAGGGTTGTGCATTTAAATCAAGAATGCACAACTCAAAATTACTGTCACACTTAGTGAATCGCGGTGCGTCGTTTGAAAGGGGAATCCCAATGATTTCCGCTCTCATTTGTTTCGACATTGCGGTTGGCATTACGTGCAAGGTGAAAGCACGTCTCTGTGTTACGATAGTCGGCGATGATTATTAGTCTAAATAATTATTATTCCCGTCATGTTTTTCTTATTGTTATTACTATTTGTTTATTTCACGTCTTTATGTATGTACTTGAATTTGCTGTTGTGAATTGTTTACTCTAATATACCATTTGTTGTAAAAACCATTGATTAAATGCTTAAATATACTTCGTATTCGAATGTAAGACGACTCTTGATATTTACAGCTGAAAATTTGGAAAAAAAGGTCGTCTTAGATTCAGGTGAATACGGTAATTTGTATTTGAATTTCACACATATAACGAGTAACGGTTATAACGAGCAAAATTACCCGGTCTCGTGGCACTCATTATACCAAGTTTCACTGTATTTCAATTAAAATCAACAAATATTTGGTTGCCACGTAAACAAAGCAAAATCACACCAATTGAAAAAACGATGTTACGTTAAAATTTTTCCCATTCAACTCTCAACTTCGGTGGGAGTTGTCATGGTAGCTTATAATTGGTATTGCCATAAATCTGATAAAATCACGTTTTTCTGATTCTAAACGCATTTTTATGCGAATTCGATCAGGATTCAGATTATGTCTTCAATAAAAATAAACTTTGTTCTTTCTTTCATGGAACCATCCAAGTCTCAAGTTTGTACCATGTTTCTAAGTAATTTTAAAATTCAAATGAAAAATAAGCTGCACTAATCCCTATGTTATTCAAATGGAGAAAATGAAAAAAGAAAATTTTAAAAATTGAAAAGGATAATCAAATTGGTATAAAAACCTGACTACACCACTTAACTCTTTGTTCTGGTTAAAATGACACATTCCTCGTTTCTACCTGCTGTAGTTGCTGAGTTATAAAAAATATACATACAAACACTAATTTATAGATATCTATAGATGATAAACATGAAGAAAAACACTAAGCATGTTTGTTCTTTGATATTTCCAGATGTAACACATTATGGTAGTTTTCAGTCTACTTTAAAGAGCAAATCCTTTCTCGCAGAAATCAGTCAATCAGTTGACAATGAACTAATCCAAAAAATATATTAAAATAGATAGCAATGATGTAAACAATTTTAATGTTATTACTATTAACACCTTTGTTGCGGCATAATTAATTTTCACAGTCCCGCTAACGGGAGACATTTTTTTCGGAAAATTTCGCAATACCTTCGTACTTTAGCTTAAAATATGATGTTATATAAGAAACAAATGAAAATACCTTTAATTTGTATTTTTGGAAAGAGAACATCATATGATGTTGCCCGTAAGCGGGAAATGTCAAAAAGTAGACTACCCTGCATCACATGGTTTGGAATAGAAAAATACGCCTTGTTAGATAACAGATATATTTTTTTCAGTGTCGTATTTAAAGCAATTTAATAAATAGACTCCTTCCTAACTTTTATGTTGGAATAAAGGAGCGAGGATATCATATTTCGTCTTACATGCGGAAAATCCTAAGATACGCTATCTGTTTTATTACATCTAAAATACAGTACAGTTTGGGTTTATATGAGTATGCTTCTATGTTTAGGTATAATACAATCAAAAATTTAGCACGCTGAGATAATCTTCATTGCCTGCTGGAGAATGCAGGATTATCTGTTCTAGGCGATGTTTGAGACTTCCTAATCTGTAATATAATTCCCCGTAGAAAATTCGAAAGTTACTAGTTACTTATATATTTATTTATTTTCAGCTTATTCATGTTTTCGATTGTGCGAGTTTCTTTCAGTCCAAATTATCTCTGATAATCATCAGGATTCTACTATATCACAAAAAAAATTGTTCTGAAGATGATTTCGAGTTATCAAGGTTTGTGAACTTGGAAGAAGATTTGGCTTAAATTCAAATGAATACTTATAAATACATGGGTGATTTTTCAAAAATAACGTAGAAATTCACTTTCAAAACAGTATATATTCGTAATAAAATATATCAGTTGCTTTTACAATTATAAATTTTATCGTTATTTCCATAACTTTCACTATTTACAAATTACGTACATACCAATCGTGCTGTTCCCTTACTGGGTAAGCAAGCTAAATGCCTCTACCATTCACAATATTTCTCCACACCTTTCTATCCTTACATACTTTTTTCGCTTCAAACACATCCATGCATCGTTTTATACATTGTCTTCCATTCCTTAAACTTTACAAATTTACAAATTAAAATAATTAATAATAAAAATTACAACAGTTTCAAATTAAATACAATTTTCAGTTTACAGTAAAAATTTCAATATGCAATAGAAGCTACTATTTATAATAAAACTATTATTTACAATAAAAGCTACTATTTACAATAAAAATTACTATTTACAAAAGCAGAAGTAAAAATTTTAACAAAAATATGTATGTACAATAATTTCACATTAATCTGCGATGCCACTCCTGAAAGCAGTTTGTTAAACAGAGTCCTGGCTCACCTTCACAATCTCCGCAGTAGGTCGAAACTACTTTTCTTACTTTATTGGCTCTGCACACCCTGCAAGCCTTTCGCTTCCTCCTTGTGCCAGATGTTGGTGGATATTCTTATATAAAATGCGAATCTATGGTGATATATGGAGGAGGTGGACGGTTGAGTCATAGATTTCGAAAGCGAGGAGCATGGAGAATTTCCGCAGAGATAATCAATTACGGATAGACGAAATGAATACAGATCCATCCGTTCTCCACTATATCGCTGATACAAGAAATAAGAGTTCAACATCATCATTTCGATGATGTGAAGTCCTAATTTCGTGTACCACTTCAGGGATTTATGTTCCGAAATATAATATGATAAATACTGGTCTACCCGATCAATACCCCCCATGTATTTATTATAATGAACAATACATTGAGGTTTTTACTTTCTCCATATGTAGTAATGGGAAAGTATTGTATTCATGAAAAAAATCGACTTCGAGATTTCAACGGAAATACACGTTTTGAGGTCCCTAGAACACGTTTAGACTATTTTCGGAATGATGTCTGTGTGTGTGTGTATGTTATTGTGGGTGCTCTAAAAGTACATGCCATATCGTTACCAAACTTCATATATAACACTTTAACATGAGCATAAAGAACTGATTAGTTTTTCGACAATAACGGGTGACCGGAAGTTGAGTTTTATTCGAAACCCGATTCTGTTTTTGCTGTATTTCTTCGTTAAAATACCATTATTGTATTTACAATACTATGCGAAAGTTATAGAGAAGGTAATTTCCTACAACTTTCATTGAAAACAATTATCTGTTGTAGTTATTGTTTACGAGTTATTTATAAATAACAGGTTTTTTGGTTTTCCCCTTAAAAACTTCATTATTGGTAATCTTCGTGAGGAGCAATGTTGTAGAGAATAATATTTCTTCCAAGTTTTGTTTGAAACAAATTTTTGTAGAACCATCCATTTCGGAGATATTTTGCTTTTTCTTAATTTTCAGTATACAGCGCCACCACCGAGTAGCGGTGGATTATGTAAACATATTCAAAATTTACGTAATTTACGGCAATAAGGATGACTGTATTCTTTTACAATACGAAATAATAATTTTGCCTTATAATGCTATTCATAATAATTTAAATAACTATATCCCAAATATGGAGAAAGTCATGTGTTGGCCACATCAGATTTTTTTATTGATCGGCCATGATGAGAGGTTGTTTCAAAGATATCCCCAGAAAATTCAGAGGATATCATTAAAACATCTCTTTTATCCTTCCATTTTGAAACGTTAATCCCATCAGATGTCCACTGCTGCACCATTTCGTTTTTCCGTATTTTTTTCTGTACAACCTTTGGAGGGTTGCCTTTTCTGTTGGCTCTTAGAGTCCCAGTACAATAAGACTGCTCATTGTCTAGGAGCTCTCGAGTCAGGCCAACACTATTATAAAAGTTGTCCATATATAATGAGTTACCTCTCCCCAGCCCTTCCATCAGTTTATGGACAACTTTATTAGTGTGGCCTTTCCCTGAAAGATTTTCATCCATTGCCCCCGCATAAATCAAAAACCTATGAATCAACCCGTCCGGTTCCGTCAACATAAAGCTTCACGCCGTATTTGTGTTTTTACTTTCTCCATATGTAATAATGGGAAAGTATTGTATTCTCGAAAAAAATCGACTTCGAGATTTTAACGGAAATACACGTTTTGAGGTCCCTAGAACACGTTTAGACTATTTTCGGAATGATGTCTGTGTGTGTGTGTGTGTGTGTTTGTTATTGTGGGCACTCTAACTCAAAAAGTACGTGCCACATCGTTACCAAACTTCATATATAACACTTTAACATGAGCACAAAGAACTGATTAGTTTTTGGACAATATCGTTTAACCAGAAGTCGAGGTTTATTCAAAACCCGATTTGGTTTTTGCGATATATCTCCATTAAAACATCATTACTATATATACAATTCTATACAAAGGTTATAGAGAATGTTATTTCCTACAACTATCATTTAAACAACTTTCCATAGCAGTTATTGTTTAGGAATTATTTATAAATAATCGGTTTTTCGGTTGCCGTCAAATATCTCCTTAAAAACATTGTTATTGGTAATCTTCGTGAGGACCAATGTTGTAGAGAATAATATTTCTTCCAAGTTTTGTTTGAAACAAATTTTTGTAGAACCATCCATTTCGGAGATATTTTGCTTTTTCTTAATTTTCAGTATACAGCGCCACCACCGAGTAGCGGTGGATTATGTAAACATATTCAAAATTTACGTAATTTACGGCAATAAGGATGACTGTATTCTTTTACAATACGAAATAATAATTTTGCCTTATAATGCTATTCATAAAAAGAATTTAAATATCTATACCCCAAATATGGAGAAAGTCATGTGTTGGCCACGTCAGATTTTTTCAGCTTTATAAATTGACGGAACGACAATCGTCACTTCCATGGCACCATAGATTCATCGATATGTAAATGTTTGCATGGGTAGTGGATCGTCTGCATTCTTTTATGGAAAAATTCCATAAAAGGTCTTATCTTGAACAGAGGGTCTGCTGAGATAGGGTCGTCCATTACTGGATTTTCGACGAAATGCAACGTTTGTAGAATATTTAGAAACTATCCCTAGACATCCGGGACGAAAAGTAATTTAGGTTAAATTTCTTGTTGGTGTTCCAGTAATCGACAATCCTATTCAGCTGAAGGATTCCCATATGGAACTTGAGTCCTAAAAATACTTTGAGTTCCTCAATTTCGAGATCTTTCCAATCAGTTATGCAGGATCTCGGAGTCACTCCTCGGAGGAAGAGCTCCTCGGCAAATTTATTTGTTTCCCGCATAACCAATTGGAAGAAATCGTCATTGAATACCAAATCAAAGTAATTTTTAGGATCATTTCCATCTGGGAGGACTTTCAAACCACTCTGCTCAAGATAAGTAAAGCAGCATGGGTCCTGTGGTATATCTATCTATGCAAACATAGGTAAAGGGGATGGAAGGTATTCTGGAGAAGAAATTGAAAGTGTAGGAGAAGGTGGAGGAGGAGGAATGGAAGGGGTAGGTGAAGGTGGTCTAGGGTCTAAAGATGGTTGGGTTGGGTAAAGTTGGGTGGGTGAAAGTGGCTGCAATTCATGAAGGACAGGGAGAGACGAATCTATTGCACCAACATCTGGCAGCAGTTCTTGGGGATATGCAATGGGTGTTTGGGCCTCTATAGTAATAAAAGTAGAAACCTCTGCTTGGAGTTGCGAAGGGTCATCACCTTCTGTTTCGAAATCGTGGATCCCTTCGTCCTCGATGTCCGAAGAATCCCCATCGTATTCTTCAAGGAGCTCCTCAATTTTTGCAGGAGAAAGCTCAGAAATTATAAATTTCTCCTGCACTCTTTGATGGTGGGGCATCTACAATAAAAATTTCATTTGAAAATAACAGATCAACAGAACTAAAACTTAACTAAAATTGTTTATGTAATATAATGAAACCTACCAGGAGATGAAACATCCTGCGCATAAGATGTCGAGGGTTGGGGATCCATATTTCAATTTAGTAAAAGCTGAAATTACACAAATAAATTATTTACGTTCTCAAACGTGAATATATTGACATACTCAAATAATGAAGTAAATAAAAACCAAATTTCTATAAAAATAATAGGACTTACCTTGAATTTCTGTCAAAAATTCCAACTCTGCTCCTTTACGTAGCAGTAGAAAAATACGCAGAATCTATTAAAAGAATGAATATCTTTTTATATTAAATATTTGTTACTAAATACTAGAAAATATACAATAAAAACAAAACATACTCAAAAGGAGTACCTCAATGACGTTCGAAATACTTCGACGATTCTTGAAGTTCGCAAAATCTGAAATTACAAAAAGAATTTATTTAAGTTCTCAAACGTGAATGTTTTGATACACTAAAACAACGAAGTAAATATAAAAACCAGTTTCTATAAAAATAATAAGCCTTACCTTGAATATCTTGTGTAAGATGAAAAGTCTTCCTTTCTTCCAAATGACAGACTCGGCGTGTAAACGAACCACACAGGAAGGAAGCTCAAAAGGGACTGAGACTAACCCCTCCTGCAGCCCTTTCCAAACAGTCCAATCCCTTCCACGGAAGAAAGAGAATGAATGCGGAGAAAAACTGAGGCGCAACATCATATGATGTCGCCCATCCGCGGGCTTGGGCGGGACGACATCATATGATGTCATCCGCAACGAATGTATTAAATGAATTTTCATTATAGATCATTCAAAATATCGCCCCAGCTCGCTATGCTCATCAACCCATTTCGCTCAATATAGAGAAATCATTTTGCAATGAATATGCATCCAAAAGTACTTAACACAACATTTCTTGTTTAATTATGCCCTTTCTTACTTTTCCTTGTCCATATCTCTCTGATGTTCACTTTGATGTCTTGTAAGGAAGAAACACTTGATAAGCCAATGTATCGTATCTGCCCGAATAGAAGGTGACCCCGGATTTAAGCCGACCCCCCAAAAATTTCCACCATTTTTGGTAAAAATGTAAATTTTGTAGATTTTATGCTGAAGTGTGCAGGGCATTCATGCACGGCTTGGAATACATTATACACGATCAAAGAAAAGTGGGACATGGTTTAGTTGTTGACATGTTGAAATATTACTCCAATTAATAATTTTGCATTTTTGAATAATATTCCATATTCAGTGATAATAATTTCATTCATATTGATTTTAACAAAGGCCAAATATAGTAAAAGCGATCTCGCCAAGATAATTTTTCATCCAAGTCTATTTCCAGTGAAATTAGCATTTACATTACCTTAAGAAATTACATTTTTATAATTATACACATTCCATGTAAAGTTTTACTGTTCATTATCAGCTGAATTTTGCAGTTCAAGCCGTTGTTCATACCTTCAGAGCAGATCTCTCGTTATTTACCGATATTCAAACAGTTGAGCATCAAAAGCCGTCAACCCATTTTGCGTAATCGTCTGCAAATCACGTGACCATTCAAATAATGTGAAAAACCCAGCCTTAAACGGTAACAAAGCACAGGTAGTGCAAAATTCAATATTCTAGCCATTATTATTTATTCATTAACCCTTTGAGTGCCAGACAATTTCCTTGTAACTATGCCAAAAATGCCAGCGGATTTTTGCTGATTTTACTCTAGTTTAGGAAAAGAATTGTGTCTTACAAATGTCAAGTAATCTGTTCAAAAATGCAAAGAAATCTTTATTACATATTGATTCATCTTTAACATATATTAAATGAAGATTTTATTATAAACTATTACTTAAAAAAACATGAACATAATTAACTTTAAAAGTAAATAATTTTTAAGTTGGAATACATAAATCATAATATGAATTTGTCTTTGCTCAGCTATTGGTAGTATCTCCTCAATTTCCGTGTTGTTTGCAAATACAAAAAAATTCACCTTCCTATGTATTTTAGATATTGATAAAAAATATATTTTACACAAAAGTAGCAGTAACATTTTCGTACAAAATCAAAAATTATGCATATGTCCTCCATATGTTTCTCCACATTCTAACAGTTGTGCTTTCCTACATATAGTCCATGAAGCCCTTTTCCACACTTGGCGCACACAGTGTTTGATTTTTTTACTGGCCCTCCATCTATGTTGCTGCATACTGCACAATTTCTCATGTTGTGGCCCGGCAGTTTTAGTAATAAAGCACCTTCCCCATGTGTGGTTGGTACAGGTGCCACTGGTCTTTTCTCCTTTTCTGGTAGCCATTCTCCCTCTATGGCTTCTATGATAGACGAAGTGAACTGGAGGTGAGACATTATTTTGCCAGAGGTGTTTTTGTAAATAATGTAAGCATTTAATACCATCCTGGCAAAGATGCTGAAAACCACCTTCTTCCAATACTTCAAAGTCCTTCGTTCATCAAGGTAGGTGTAGAGCATCATATCTGATACATCTACTCCTCCCATGAATTTGTTATAATTGTTTATATTTGCCTTTCCTGTAAAAATCGTCTTCTTTGTGAGGTTTCATTCTTTGCAACAGCATGGGTTGAGACAAGCAACACTGGCTTTCTTTTAGATTTTTTTCCTTGAATTCACATAAAAGAACCTCATTGTTCCGGAAATATTTCACCTGTCATACATCAAATTTTGTTTTTAAATCCTTTGGAAGGCCCTTTCTATTGCACCTTATTGTTCCAGTGAGGTAAGTTGAATTTTCAAACAGGTACATTGCAAGAGTAATACTGGTGAAGAAGTTGTCAGTCACAACATGATAACCCATATTTAGGTAGTTCCCTAGTTGGAGCAACTTGGTTACTACGACATGACCAAGACCATTCCTTTTTATTCCTGCATTGTCCACCTCACTCTTTGCCCCTCTATAGGAGAAGAAACCTAAACAATAATGTACAACAAAGGAAAGAGTGCCTATCTCTTTTCTCTCTTCTACTATAGTTATCCACAGACGACATTTATGGTGAGGGTTATGGGGACACCAACTGCGACAATATCCGGGTAAACCACTGTAGGCAGAAACCGACCAACAGAATGTAGAAAGATCTTTATCTGAACACAGGCAAAGTGATCGTTTTACAATGACCTAGAAAGGAGCCGTAATCCACTTTCGTGCCGAAAGAAAAATCCATGCCCTTACCATCACTATCATCCCCTTCAGCATTGTAATTAGCAGACCTGAGAAAATATGCCCCGCTGTGTCTTTCTTAGAACACCATTAACTCTCCTCATATCTTTTTCTTCAGAAAAATTCAAATTGTTGCTCTCAACGGCATCATTCCTTTTCCAACTCTCGTGTGGTGTTCTTCTATGATAGGTATTTCCGTTGCTTGGTGGTTTATATTCCAACAAAAACAGGCGAGGACTTCGGCGGATCCCTTGGATCGGAGGCATTCATTTACCGCAGAATTCCTTGAATTAACTAAAGTGTGTATTTTTAATAATATTTTAGTAAATTTTATTTAAGAGTGAAATAAAATTAACTAACATGTTAGTGTTATTTAAAGAGTGTCACTCTACATTTTATAATCGTTTGTTTTGAACCATAAGTGTCTGCACTTTGTATATTGAATAATCTGCCCCGAACTGTCGATTAATTTTAAATTATTCTTGTAACGTAATTTTACTATCATATTGATTTTTTGATTACTTTTCTAAGGTGGCAAAAGAAAAAAATTAGCAATATGTAATATGTTTGTAATCGAGCTAAAAGTGTCTTTTTGAATTTATTATATAATAATAAGAATTAATAATCGAATTTATTAGAGTTTTACACATCATAAATTCATTCGGAGTAATATTTTATTCCATATTATTTGAGTAATTAACTAATTAAAATGTTTTATTTACATAAATTTATTATTGAAAGTTGGAAAAATTGAGACGCCATGCAACATTGCCATTAGAAAGCAAGAAACTGTCTACTTCAATATTTAAATCTATCATTCAATCAAGGAAATCTTAGTAAGGGCTTACGGAAAAGAATTTTCCTAGACCCTTGATAAATATAGTGAACATTTTTTATTTTATTTGTTATAAATGAACCAAAGGAATAACGCTTTGTAACTTCCATTGTTTTTATTTCTCTTACGACCCGGGTTTCGACGTTACAATGCTATTGTCAGGTGCAGATATGGTGAGAATAGAAAGTATATACAGAGAAACGGGTAGAGACGGGAGAGGGAGGGTAGTTTGTAAGATGGAAAGGAATGGAGGGGAGGGAAAGGAGGAACCTATCTCAGAGGGTTACTGCGGGGGGTAGGTTGTAAAGGGATAAACGGGGAGGGGAAAGGAAAGGCTGGAGGGGGGAGACCATTTCGGGAGGGTTTGGTGAAAGATGGGAAGGACTAAAAAGAAAGTTCTTGTGGAAGATGGAGAGAGGGTGAACCCCAGAGAGAGGAGGGAGGAAATTATCAATGCGGCAATGGGTATGTGTGTGGGAATAAGAAAAATTGCGGGTGGTAAAATTAAAAAAGTTAAATATTGGGAGACGGGTGGTAAGGCCCTTGTTATAAATCTTTTTTCCTCTAAACGATGTGTATTACAGGTAAGAAAAAGAAATAAAATGCCTGAGGAACTAATTTTCTTTGGTTTTTAATGATTTCTTTAAAACACTTTTATGTTTTCGGTTTGTTCGTCCATCCAGGGATAATCTCAAAAGCGGTTTAAGCTAGAGGCGCATTTTCTTTCTGATTATGTATGATTGTGTATGTTGGTAAATGAATTTGAAGTGAATCCATTCATAGAATTTTTAATTGATATGTTAGGATCAAAAATACCTTTTTTTAAATATAAATAAATGAAGATGATGATGGTATTGCAATATATTTAAAATATAAATTTTTCCTTTCTGTAAATAAATTCTTCTTTCATTTAAAATAATAATGACTGCTGATTGATTTACTTACAGATTGATACTGAATTTGTAATGTTTATATTGGATAAATTATTTCTGAATAGTATTTCAAATGATTAATTTAGTTGAACCAAACCGCAAACCGAACCATGAACCGAACCACTTCCAAAAATTTAGAACCGGACCGCGAACTGAACCACTACAAATTTTGAAGTGGTTTGCAGCTCTGCTCAACATAAATAGTTTTGGTGAACATTGGTGAAGACACACATACCTACCGATGACTAAAAGTTGGGTTGCATAAATAACGGGATTATATGATTTATACCAAAATTCGTGACTAAAAGTTGGGGTGCGTAAATTATGCAGTGGCGAAAATTACGTGAGTAAATACGGTATTCATCAACAAGTCCACAGCGAAGCATATGCAGAGCGTTTAGCAGATGCCAAAAGAAATGGCAGGATAATTCTCCTTGTTTGAACGTGACTTTAAGTATCACATTGTGATTTTGTTACACATATCTATTTTAAAATACCTATGTCGCCCTCGAATTTAAAATGGCAGATCATGTAGAAATAAGAGGTACAAATGCAAAGGGAAAGATATTAAAAGGAGTGAGATGTAGTTATGATGCAAATTTAAACTGATCGTGATAAATTACGCAGAAAAAACAATAATTGTGATGCTAGTAGAAAATATAATATTTTGACTAGAATGCTTCTATTTTAATTTTTTACAACTGGAATAGCCTTCTGATGCAATTCGAGCACTAATTTTATTATGTAAAATGTTAAAGATAATTCAAGAAAATCATAGAAGAATAAAAATTTCTCCCAGGTTTGTAGATTTTAAAATTTTTACTTTCTCATACAAAGTATCAAAAAAGTATTGTTATCGCAAAAAAATTCGACCTTGAGATTTTTACAGAAATATACATTTTAAGTGTCACTGAATCCGAAAAAGTGGTTTTTGCAATGCGGTATGTCTGTTACTGGCTCTGGAGCCTAAATGGTAGAGCGAAAATGAATAAAATCTCGTAATTAGGGATTTTACCTTACTGAGCAGAGTATATGTAGAAATGATTGACATTTCCCAATAATTAAGAGTAGTTTATTCTACGCATTTTTAACAACAATTTGATTTTCTCAAAAATGGCTCCAACAATTTTGTTCAAATTTCATACAGTTACTTAAGTTTACATCATCAACAATACTGTATAGTTCATATTTCTCAAAAAATGAATATACAGGCAGTCCTCGACATCTGTACATTCGACATCCATACAATTCGTTCTTTCGTTCATTATAAATTCTCGCCCCTTAACCGCCTTTCGTACTCTGAATTCGGACTTTCGTACATCAGCTGATGAACAAACATTTCGAGCTATCGCATAATGGAGCTGTCTGTCAGCCAAGCAAACACTTAATAAATTACCAAATTAAACTATGCTATGTAATAATATACGTATTGTATGTAATTTAAGATTTGTGTAATGTTTTTACTTTCTCATACGAAGTATCGAGAAAGTATTGTTATCGCAAAAAAATTCGACCTCGAGATTTTTATGGAAATATACGTTTTAGGTGTCGCTGAATCCGAAAAAGTGGTTTTTGCAATGCCGTCTGTCAGTTACTGGCTCTGGAGCCTAAACAAGTTTACATCTTTTTTGATCAAATTTCATACAGGTACTTGAATTTACGTCTTTAGTAGTACTGTATAGTTCATATATCTCAAAAAATGAATATAAGGCTAGTTTATTCTAGGCAACTTTAACATCAATTCGATTTTCTCGAAAACAGCTATAAGGATTTTGATAAAATTTCCTACAGTTACTTGAGTATACATCTACAATAATACTACGTATTTCATTTTTCTCAATGAATGAATATAAAGCTAGTTTATTCTTGGGCAACTTGAACAAAAATTGGATTTTCTAAAAATGCTCATACGATTTTCATTTTCTAAAGATAACTAAACGATGCATTAGTATATGAGAAAGTTTGTACAATGTATGTTGTACCGATTTTTTTATATTGTACTGAAATTTGACAAGATTAATACCACTGTAAAGTCAGTTAATAATCAATAAATTATTATTATTATTATTCAGTCTCGGCAACGTTACCAACTTTGTTTGTACATACAGCAATATTTCTTTGTTTGTGCATTTTACACCTATTATTTTATAAACATGAGTGAGAAACGGAAAACTGAAAGTGCTAATACAAGTGAAAAGAAACGTACGACTCATAAACTGAATACTATTGAGACAAAGATGGATATAATAAGGCGTGCCAAAAGCGGCGAATTTTTAGCTTCAATCGGACGCTTATTGGACTTAAGCCGGTCGAGTGTGCATTCAATTGTGAAGGAGAAGAACAAATATAATAACACAATACGTACTGTGGCATTCTGAATAAACGCCACATTTTTTTAAAGAGCAAAGAACCGATCTACACACACTTGGATGACGTTGGCGATATCTCGTTAGCAGACCGCGAAACAATTGGAGACATAAGGATTGGGCAGTTGCTTGGCTTTCTTGCGAATGACAAGTGAACTCAGCAAGATTTTCTTGCAAGTTTGGGTCTTGATTCACAGGTTTAAAGCCTTCTTTGTCTTCTCTACATACGGATTCCTAGGTACAAAAGACACTTTTGTACTCGTTGAAGTATCACTAGCAACACTAGCTCTAATCGCTTCTTCACTTTCCTTATCAACTTTATTGTGGACTCGGTCACACCAAGTAATTTATCAATTGATGAAGCAGTTCATTATGCGCAAGCCTATATAAAACTTCAATTTTCTTCTTCAAACTCATCACTTTTTTCGTCCTTTTTACCGACTTTTCTTTCATTTCAATCATCACCCTCTTTGGGACCATGATTAGGCAATATTACAAAAAAAAACTATGGAAATAGCAAAATACTTTAATGAAAAAAAATCGCACTTTCATACAGTATACATTGACACCCCTAAACTGCCCTGCATACGCCGAATTTGGAATTTCGTATGTCAGCGAAATGATGAATGAACATTTCGTGATGGTGCTGCCAGCCACCAGTTTCTGCCACATCGCCATCTTTGTCTGTACAGCTGTGTTTATTTGTGCAATTATTTAAATACTAGGCGAATGAGCCCGTTTAAAACGGCCTTTGAAAACAAACATTATAAAAATAAAACCAACAAACAAATGATAAAATTATAAAGATGAATAAGATTGGAAAGGGCTACAAATGAAAACAAAGGGATAATTTTAAAAAATTAAGAGGAAAACAGTCTTATACCTCAATAATATTATTTTAGCTATTCAGTAGCTCTGATAACGACGTTCCTTGTAAATACTCTTTCGTTTAACAGTAATTGCCCTTGATTATCTTTACCCTTAACCCAAAATTTCAAATTATGTTTGTCACGTGTTCTAGTTATGGCTACATACAGCTCTCCATGTGGAAAGCAATATTTAGTAAGTAATCACAATCAGTCGTTCAATTCCACTAAACAGCAGTTAAGAACAATCTCAATAGATATCTCAATACACATGCAATCAGTGCATATACCTTATTTATTTAGATAACAATGTAATCGCTGTTTGGTTGGTTACCCTACAATTGGATTGACGCAAATTAAAAATAAACAGCACGAAAAAAGTTATTTTCATAATGTTATATTCAGATAATGCGAAGGCACAGCTCAAGCAACTGCCTTTAATATGCAGAAAGACTTCCATAAGACAACGAAGGCACGTTATAACATCGTCAAATTATTTCAAACATTAGCATGTTTTAAAATACCTAATTTACCGCATTTATCCATCCGGTACTTGCGTATTAACAGGGAGCCCAACTTAATTCATAAGTACCGATTTATTTCTACCAAGATATCTGTAGTCTACAAAGGAATTATATCTCACTTGATTGTTGCGCCACAAATGGAGAGGATATTGGCAAGCCTTCGGCTCGCTTTGTTTATATTTTAGTTGCCACCAGAAATTAAAATGATTGTTTTTTCAATTGTTATCTATAACATCATTTAAATGTTAATGTTAATTGGTTAATCATGTTTGATGTTCTTAAAAATTAAATCATGATTTAAATGGTATTTGTTCCATATTTATATTTTTAATTTGGGCTCCCCGTTAATACGTAGGTACCATCCATCCAATTTACGTAAATGAATATAGGTACGGCTGCAATTAGTTATAGAAAGTGGCAGGAGGGGCAGCACTAATTGTACTGGCAAGTGCTGTCCTCTCCTGCCAGTTTGTATAACTAACTGATGAGACCATCCGAGGACATACCGAGAAAGACATTGTGTTTTATTATAGGAGATTTTATTGCATTTTGTCGTATATCTCTATATTATAAAATCGACGATTGTGTCTAAAAGGCCCCTGCTCAAAAAACTAAACATTTATACCATAGAGATTTTATAATATTTTTTGGCTCTCTGGGAACGGAACCCCCCCTATAACATGTAAATCTATGTTCGACATCTATACACGTTTTCAGGAATGCATTATGTATGGATGTCAAGGACTGCCTGTAAGGCTAGTTTATTTTAGGTAACTGTAACAATTCGATTTTCTCAAAAACGGCTCTTAACGATTTTGATCAAATTTCATACAGTTACTTGAGTATACATCTACAATAATACTACGTATTTCATTTTTCTCAATGAATGAATATAAGGCTAGTTTATTCTTGGGCAACTTTAACAAAAATTGGATTTTCTAAAAACAGGCTCATGCGAATTTTATTTTCTAAAGATAACTAAACGATGCATTAGTATATGAGAAAGTTTGTACAATGTATGTTGTATCGATTTTTTGTAGTTATTTCGGCCATAAAATCTTTTTTCTGTTTTGACAGTCATCCAAGTGGGAGGTCGTCTTAGATTCAGGGTCGTCTTGGATTCAGGTAAATACGGTATTATGGGATGTGTGTTGCATTACTGATGGAAACCATATTGAACATTTGTAGGCTCAAAACAAAACCAAGTGTTACTGATTGTTATACAACAAACCCCATCCTTGTATAGTAATACCCCGACTTCTGCTGAGGATGCATTCTTGAAAATCACGACTTAAATCAAATCAACATAATTCAAAACTTTTTCCGATAAGAACCAATGTTATAAGGGGATGATGCATGCAAGATGTCAGATTTTTTACCTTGAATATTACTTACCGTATTTACTTGTGCACCCCACGTACCATTTTTCCCAAAACACCTGTGAAAAAAAGTGGGTGCGTGCCTTACAAGAGGATTTCTGAACAGGTTATATAAATTGTGAGTTTCGTTAGTAAATTCTCTGCAATATGCTTGCGTCTATGTTGATATTTGCAAAAGACGTCGAATTCTATGAAGTATACACGTATTTATGTGGCCAAGTAAACGTTTAGGTTACGCTCACACTGCAGGCAGAAAGAATACGCCTACTAACCTGATAACTATAGTTCAGTTACTGAGGGTTTGCTGGCTGGAGAATAGGTAGGCACAAGTTTGGTCCTTTTCCCTCATCCACTTCAAGGAATTCGGAGTGGTGAAATTCCATAATTCGAAAAGAAGACTGAAATCCCCATCTCAAGTGTTTGACTTGTTTGTTCCTAACCTTCCAATATTTACGAGACAATATTGGAAAAAACTCCCCATCTATGTAGGGAAGTTCCCGTTCATAGATGAACAAATGGTACGTGAAGCATTGGTCTGTAATATTACATCAAAATCAGTGAAGTGGGAACAAAGTTGCAGAATATTACAACAAAAGAGGACTATCGATTAGGAGATTTCTGCTAGTATCAGCATAAAGAGATCATCCAATAAATTGCGTCATGTAGGAGGATGCGGTGAATCCGAACCAAATTCTAAAATTCCATCTTTACACTATCTTTTCTAATTTACAAGTGAATATAATTATTTTTTGTCTTAATACTTTAAAAATGTATATTAACTGAGTATTGTATTTCATTAAAATGTTCAAGATGGAAACAAAAATGACAATTTTTCGGCTTTTTCCCATTTTCTGAAAAATCTGAGATAAAGGCATAACTTCGAAGCAGACCAACGTAAATTGGTACACAGGTACTAAATGATCGACCATGTAACTTTGAATCAATATACATAGGGGCAACGTAAATCAGGGTATTACTGTATTACATTTTGTTCAGTCACAATAAATTTTTGAAGTTGTATACTACATTATGATATACCCTGCATATTGTTTTAGCTGTCGAATAAAGTAAAAATAAAGAAAATTGGTCCATATTTAGGTATTTTGATGAATGAGGGAAAAAAATCCATGCACTTTGAAAAATCGAAAATGCCACTTAAACTTATGGAGTTCTTTCATGCCATGATTCATAAAATCAACATAAATCAAAATAAATTTTCATTCTTTCAGGTGTTCGCTGGTTTAAGTCCTGAATTTGTACGATGATTCTAAATAATTTTAAAATGCAAACAAAAAATAAGCTGAATTCATTCCCATGGCATTACTCATGATGACCACTACGTTTTTATTATATGTAGAGATGTGCTTGGCATGGGCTCAAGAGTTTTAGGAATGCTTCCATAGCGTATTGCGAGGTATACCTGTAACCATGGTTTCCTCTAAGCTGTATGACTGTGCAGCAGTTTAAGTGCCGCACAATAAATTTTTCAAGCGTGCACAACTGTTTATCTTAGGATATATCTGAACAGGGCCATGTCAACCTGTGTGCACATACACGCATTAGCGTCATGTAGGCACACATAAAGATATTCATTCTACCCATGCATGAAAAAAATTAGAGGGAACTATGCCTGTAACCCTGTTTTTCATTATTTAAGCCTGAGGTTTCCAAACTATAGGTGCATCATCTTTAAAAGATGAATAGAATTTCATGGCACCACCATATTAAAACAAGTTTTGTACTTTTACATATGAGTATTATAAACTTTGGATGCATCCTTTTGTTGGCACTACAGTACAATCAATTTATTGGAAGAAAAATTGCTCTCCTAATGATCTATCAAAACATCCAACTTGTTGATTCATTTACTAAACTGTTTCTTGCGACAGCCTTAAAAGTCAGCTGTGGCACCCATGTGCCGCAGCATTCAGTTCAAGAACTGCTGCCTTAAGTTAATATCTAGAAAAGCAAATGGCCTCAATTTGCCTTGTACCCAGTTACTTAAAAATACCATCGCTATCTGCAGAAATGATATAAATAACACAATTTTTAGACATTTCATTGGATAGGTAATTTTGAGTTAAATGAGTTTTTCTTGTTTTTCTAATTCAAAGAATTGTTTGCTGTCTTATTGCTTGCCTCGGTAGAGGAGCAGTTAGCATATATGCCTATCATTCTAAGTTCATGCAAGCATGGATGTCTGTTGTTGTCTATGCTTCTGTTTACAAGCTCTTCATAAAATGCCAAATTTGTGCTGTTAAAGAGATAATGAAAAATAAATAAACTTCAATTGTCTAATTTAAATTTTGACTTACCTTTACATTCAGAAAGTATATTCAGGTCACTAATAAAGCAAGGTTTAAATTAATAATTGCCAATATTCTGTGGTCTTGTTAAACATTGAGAATCAAGGCTGCTTTGGTTGAAATGTAATTGGTCTGGCTTTTTTGTTTACAGCTCAGTCATACAGATGGCACCTCCAATTTCTGGAGTTGGTGGCAGTGGGCGCAGAGGAAGCGTATCAAAGGATGGAGGTGGAAGTATGAGGCACTCGAAGAAGTGAGATGCAGCCGGGTGCTCATTGGGAGGTCCGTCATTTGGGGAGAAGCGCAGCTGTCAGCGTCTACTCTAAGCGCTTCTCCATCTCCCCTACAGCCTTCCCATGGCACCCGTTCTACCGAAGGCCTGACATTTGTGCCCATATGGAGCCTAAAACTGAGGAAATAGGGAATATTCCCCTAGTGTCTGCAGTAATTAAAACTACTGGAAAATAACACCTTGGCTGAGAAGGGGAAAGCAGAAAGTGAATGTGACTTGCCCCACCTGTATCTGTGCGCTTCCAGCAGATAGAGGGTATGAAAACCTAAGAATTGGTCGGAAGATTTGAAAGATTATTTTCAAATAATGTGGTTTTATACTCTGATTTTTTGCAGACCCAATTCTTTTTTAAGCATGTGAAAGTCTGTCCTGAGTAGTGAACAAACAATGAATTTAGCCTCACAAGCTTTTAAGGTGGATAAAGAAACTGGAGGTTAATGATGAAATTGGTTTGAAAGGTGTACATATATGACCAATTCTCCTGGTGATCCTTATCTTCATTTTGATGTGAAGGAAGCTATTTAGCACTAGGAATCTTTGGCTAGGTGGGCTATAAAGTGTTAAAACTGGTCTACTCTTCATTCCCCTTTTCTCTCCTTACACTGTTTTGGTGTGAGGTCTTGGGTTGCAAATCGTATGGTATATACTTCTGTGTTTACTAAATGCGCTTGCAACATTCTAATTTCTTAAATTTATTTTCTTGGTCTTGCAATTGTGCTTTCACGTTTTTGCTTAAGGTGGCTTTTGTGAGCCAATATGTACCAAGTGCTTGGGACACAGTCCTGTTTAGCCCACCTTTTGATAGCCAGCTGTGTGTATGTGCAAGATTCTCAAGGCTTCAGTGTAGTGTAATTGGGGCTTGTATGCATGTGTTATGTATGGATGTAGTGTGTGCTTGCTGAAAGATGTGTAAATGTGTAATTGATACAGTGTTCTTCCTTGTTCATTCAATGTCCTGGGGGAAAACTGGCGACTAGATTTCACGTGGTGTTTCCCCCTGTTATCCTTTCTCTGTTGAAATGATGTGATTGCATATTTCTGCCAGGCCTTTTCAATTGATATTTTATATATTATGATTATTTTAAGAAGTTATCTTAACTAAACTGAATCAATTTAAACTACTGGTGTCACATGTTGTAACAGTGGACATTCAAGCATCATGAAGTCTGAAATTGAGGGGCAGTTCTCATGATTCGAATATGTTCTGTCGCCAGTTTGTTATCAAAACGTGTTATAATTTTATTACAGTCTGTGATTTATTAGCCTTGTGACAATTATTCCCTTCCTAATCATGAAATTGTGTATGAGAGTAAGGAATTGGTATTTGATTTGTCGTCAAAGGTAATAGTGTTTAGTGCTATTCGTTGGATCTTGCTGGTATCTTAATGGGGAATTCACGATGGTTTAAAGAGGGGAGAATTGATGATAAATTGACTCCCTTTTTTGTACAATGTGTCCCACAAATATAGTTGGGAATTTTTATATCACTTGTTGTTATAATTATTACCCATGATTGATAAGATTTCACTTTTTGGTAATTGCATTTATTCAGAAAGAAAGTTTTTGTGAAATTTTAAGAAAATGTCACAAGTTTTTACACCAACATTGCTTAGCAGGCCAAAAACCCACCGTCTATTGGTACTGTAGCACCATTTATCATTGTTGCCTTGCCACTTAGGAGGAACAGGATGACATCAACCACCTCATGGACTTCTGTAAAATACATAAGCATGAAATAGTTTTATATCATTCCGAGGTATTATGGAACATCCTTGGGACAAGTCAAATCCTGGACCAAAGTAAATGAAAATGAGCTCAGCCTCTTTTAAATTATGCCTATTACATGTATATAATAATTTTCAAATTGTATCTTTTAAATTCGAGATTAACAGAAATTTTACATAAAGACGGAAACATGGGACTTGAAATTAAAAGTTCAAAATATGATAATTGATATATAATAATTTCTCAAATTTTTTGCACTACAGCAATGGTTCCCAAACTTTTCATAGGTGCGGCACCCTTTAAGAGATAAACAATCTTCTGGTATCCTTTCAAAGGCACCACTACCTTTATATAAGGGCTTTATATCTTTACATACAAGTATTATATAACCTTTGAACGTGTCCATTTGATACTAATACACCATAAACAAATTGGGGAAAAATTATTGCCCTAATTGCCTAACAACACACGAATCGTTGCTTTATTTACTATACAAAGTTTTCTGCAGCACACAGTTTGGGAACCACTGCACTACAGTATTGCCTAAACTAATTCCTGAGCAGCCATTAAATATTTAGGATACAAACATGACTATTAGTATGTATGGTAACTGAAGTTATTTTGCTCTTGCTGCTAACAATTTGAAGAGAAAATAAGTTATAAAATAATTTTCAATCGTATATGTAAACAAGCAGTGTGAAGACAATACAAATGGCAATTTTTACAAAATTAGATAGAACTAATGAAAATTTGGATTTGAATAATTCTTTTTGAAAGACATTTCAGTTTGTATAAAGCTGATATTTAATGGCTTTGCATTATTTTATAAGAATTTAGATATTAGGTTTTTGATCTGAATTTTGGATTTGATCCTATCATAAATTTTATACAGGATTTTCTTAAAAGATTTTATCTGCCAACATTCACAAGTAAGACTATCTAATTTGCCTTATGTTGCAATATGGTACTGTACTAAATATATACATGCACTTGCATTTAAAATGACCAAATATTCATTTGTAAATTTAAGAACTACAAATGAGTTAAAGAATTACTTGTTTGTAACCCTACTTCAATGAGTGTGAAGCCTTGCAGTTGCGCTTAATGCTATTATTACCATAACTAAGCTAAAGACAACAATATGTGCCTATTGTGTATATTGTAGTGTAAATAAATTAAAATAAAAAGTTTTTAAAATATTTAACTTTTAGTGGTTGAACTAGAAGGAAGAAAAATGTTTTTATTGATAAATAATTATACCTTTTAATAAATATTCTTAGATGGATGAAAATGTTTCATGTTTAGATAAGAATCACTGTGGCTCAATACAAGGTAGACTAATTTATCAAGTTTTAATTTGTTAATAAATATGTTTTCTTCCTTTTGGTATGCCTTAAGAAGTTTTATATTTTAACGACTTTTTATTTTGTTTCATTTTTCATATTGACAAGTTGCATCAAGAAAAGAAATTTCTCTTGATTAACTACTTGCTACCTCTACTTGTGATTCTTGGAGAGCTCATTTTTCTTTAATTAAAGAAAAATTTTGATCAGTAATCATCAAACTTGAAGGGCCAAAGTAGGGAGTAAACCATGAATTAAAGTCAGCAAATATACTCTCACAGGCAGTCATAGTTTTAGTACCATATATGCCAGAGTATAAGGCGACCCCAAATATAGGGCAACCTCCCATTTTCCCACCGAGAAAACTAGGAAAAAATTATTTGACAAAAACTTGAATAATCAAAGTTCAAGGGTCCCAATATAAGGCAAAACCCCCTTATCTGAGGGACAATTTTGGGAAAAAAACCTTGCCTTATATTCAGGCACATACGGTATGTCATAAACACTACAGAAGTCTGGGTATGCAAAAGCTTACATATCAGTTTTCAATTAGTGGTTGTTGACAATTTATAAAAGCCTCACATGTTCAATCTCCATGGCTGTTTGGAGCAATACCATAAATAGGTATTAGTGCATGAGTGCAGATGGAGATAATATGAGCAAATATGTTTTTATGATGTTTCAATATAAACAATATCAAAATATAAAGTACGATACGACTAAGAAAACTGCATGCTTGAAAATAATGCAAAAACCAATGGCTATAAATGTATAGCACTACATAAATCAATTTAAATGCCCTGAAATTCTTTTCTAAAATATAATGTATTTTATATATACTAAATTAGAAAAAAATATTTTAAGTGATACACAGCAGACTCCCTCTCAACCGGCCCCCTCTTATCCAGCTCTCCAGATTATCCGGCGCCTGTGGTCGGCGATTTTTTTTATGAAGGGCGGCAATCGATCCTTCCTGCATTAGTTCAACTGATGGATCAGGGAGTCATTGAGTCTCTTAAACGGCGATATTGGATAAAGCTATTAAGTTTTCTTCTTGAGAAACTTGAAGACTTAAACATAATTGAGGCATTAAAACAAACGTATAAAAGATGTTATTTACCTAGTAGCAAGAGCATGGGAAGATTCCAATTTCTACTAAAATCTTAGGGGAAAATCTTGACAGAAACAGTAGAGACTGTTGAAACTGCAGAACACGAAGAAGTCAGTGACGAAATATCAATTAACGAAGTGACAAAAATTGAAGGAGCTGAATTGATTGAAGAGGCTGATATTAAAAATTGGATAAATGGCGACAATCTGCTCCAGAATGAACTGATGGACGACGATGAGATTATTGAAGCTGTATCAGTAATCCACACAACACGAGCACAGCGATGACGATGATGACAACGACGAAAATGTTCCAGAAACTTTTAAGGTTTATTGTACCTTATTTTAACTCAAAACCTTTCATCAAATTTATGCATAGATATTTCATTTTTGTTTCTTTTTTAATATATATCTCACGCTACAGCCAAAGAAGCTCTTGATGTAATATTACAGTATGTAAAACAGCAGGAATCAACCACTGCACTGGACACAATGTTCATAAAAAAGTGGAGGGATTACGCAGCAGAAAAGCGGGCTTCTTCATTTAAACAAAAAAAAATTAATTTTTTTAAAAAGACAATATTTAATGTTTAATAATAATAATTAAAATGGTTTTTTTTGCTATACAGTAATCCCTCGCCAACTGCGGTTTTTCCAACCGCGGTTTTGAGTATACGCGTTTTGTGAAATGTATACAGTTTTACCAAACGCGGTATGAGGTTTCGAGTATACGCGGTTTGAGGTGCATATTTTTATTTTTTCCGAAATTGTTTTTCTTAAGTCTGACTTATGTAATCTTGACGTATTTTAACTAACAATAAGGACACAAGTAATTTAATAGTTTTGCAATCTTACTACATGTATGTACATAGTTTTTCACGTCATCAGACATGGCAGAGCCAGAGAAGTATTGGTGCTTAGTTTTCATTTTTGGTTCGTCTCTGCATACTGACCTCACATTTGATCCCTACTCTGAATTTCTGGTTGATTATGCTTATTCAGAGACTTTTTATATACAAACGCTATCTATAATGATGACATCTTCCATTTCAGTATGCCATTATGTATAAAGGTACCTGGTTGAGGTGATGCTCAAGCTAACCAAGATATCGTCGTACTAAATGAAGATGCGAACTAGAATGATAGTCTACTTTTTTGGGGATAAGTAAATCTTGTTCTATCACCTTGTTCTTAAATTTTTTTCATATTGTTTTGTCAACCTTACAATCGGTTTTAGTAATTTTATCGCAGATTAAACAAAATAAAATTTACTTTGTTTTTATACACGTATTTAATGCCATTTTTATTGTCATTCCCCTAACCCAGATTTTCAATGGAACTTTGGTCTTGCCAACTGCGGCACTTTTCAGGAACGTAACCCCCGCGGTTGGCGAGGGATTACTGTACTTTCTAATTTTAATGACATGGCATTATTGTAACGTTATTTATTACGTAAAAACTTTTATTCTTAAATATATTTTTCAATCTTAATTATTGTATATAAATTATCCTTTTTTTCACTTTCTCCGGATTATCCAGCCCTCTCTCTTCTCCGGCCATACCCCTGTCCCGTCCAAGCGTGATAAGAGGGAGTCTACTGTAAGTGTAATAGGAGAAAAACTATCTTCACTAAAAGGCATATTTTTTCATATGGTCCTTTAAATTTGCATTTAGGTCATTATGAAATGGATGCAGTATTTTAGTATACTAAAGTTGAATATACTCCATTAGGACCAGTGGCGCACACTAGAGGAGAAGGGGGGGGGGGGCATCCACAGGTTCCGGACCACCCCTTGGAAAATTGTGATTTTTCTCAGCTGTGGAAACATAAATCGTTATTTTACATTTGGGTTTATGGGCGTCGTCAGAAAGGAATAGGAAACGGTTTGCCCCCTTTGTTTTTAATGTAAATATAATTAATAATGCAATACGCGACATTAATATAACTTGCTTGTCAAATACTTTGGACTCCTCCTTCAGAGGATCCTGTGTGCACTACTGATTAGGACTGATGTGAGAACAAAAAAGGCTAATATAATATCACTTGCTTTAAAATTTCATGCAACTAGCTTTGAAAATAAGAGCTAGCTATCCTTAGTAACAAGGTAAATCAGGGGCATGCAACCTATGGCCCACGGGCTGCATCAGGCCCGGTAGAGCATTTTATGCAGCTGGCAAAGCTTTGGTGAATATATGGTCTACGATATTTATCACAGACAATTTTGTACATTTTAAGAACTACTGTTATCATAACATACATCCTGGAGAAGTTTTCATGGTAACAATGGTTAAAACTTTATTTTCATATTTAAAATTTCTTGAGTAAGTTTCTATGTAAACTCATCTGGCCCGCCAAGGTATAGCTCAATCGTTTTATGATGGCAGTGTGCGCTAGACACTTTCACTTTAGGAAGAGTCCATTCTCGAGCCGGGATCGCCTATAGGGGGCACCGTGTTTAGCCGTGGGTAATAGATGCGTGAACCTATACTCCTCCAAAACAAAATTCGTATGCTGCGCAGCTCTGATGTCAGCCCTCCCCCTTAAAGCTTCCCCTTCCAATCCTTTCCCTTCCCCCCTCGTGCGTCGTCGGCTGCCACCGTAAAACAATTGAGCTTTACTTGCAACTTCTAATCTGGCCTGCCAAAGCACTCAAATGTATGAATGCGGCCCACCATGTAAAAAGGTTGCATGCCCCTGAGCTAAATACATTTTTTTAAATAGAAGCAAACATTAAAATTTTATGAAATGAAAAAGTGCTAAAAACCATTCGTATTGCTGCCATTTGAAAATTACGACAGTGTGGCTCCATCCATTTCTCTACTACCATGATAAGAATTTTGTAGTTATATCTACTATAGTATCTATTAAATAAGAGAAAATTATCATATAGAGTTAGGAAAGTATGGGTAATAATAATAATATTTTATTTAACACATACAGGAAGGCCCCAATTACATGTTTTTAATAAAAGAACATAAAAGAAATGGCACTTAATACAAACTTGAACAAGTTAGGAAAGTGTACAACGTATCACAAATGGAGTATTAGAAAGAAATTATATACCTGTACGTAAGGGAAATAGCGTTTTAAAGTTCTTATATTCTTAAAAAATAATCCATTTTCTTCCTATTTAATAATATTGCATGCACGCATAAGGAAATTAAATGTTTGTTTGTGAGACTGTTTATGATAGCAACAATGAAGAAGTAACCATGCAAGAAAATTTCTAAGTTCAACTCGAAATAAGACATTCTCATTTGATTTTCTCGATAACGGCTACTCCTACGATAAAAATGTATAGGAAAGAAAACTCTTCTTTACAAGTTCTACAACTTTTATTTGAAAAATATTTTGATATGAGCAATACTTTACGAGATATGACAAAAATTTAATTTTTTGTCACCAGTAAAGTGGTACCCCTGATTGCCGTACGTGATTCATTTTTGCGATTTTCTTCTTATATTTGAATGTAAGTCCTTAATATAAAATTTCATGAAAATCTGTTCGGTAGAAGCCGAGAACGAACATGCGGACGGACGGGCAGACAGACCGATGATAATAGGCGCTCACGCTGAAAGCGAAACGCGCCTAAAAAAAGCAGACACAAAATGCGATCCTATAGGGTAATATTTCCCAAACTTGGTGTCACAGCATGCAGGGTTGCAGCAGGAAATGTTGGTCATTAAAGCAATAATTCTGCACTAATAAATAGTTTAATATAAACAATCTGCTGTGCCCAAAGGTTGTGATACCCAGTGGCATAGCCAGGAATTTTGGAGGTGGCAAATAATAAAAGGCATTTTTTTTAATAAGATTACCTGCATTTTTCTTTGGTAATTTCAAATAATAAATCTTAAACATCCCTATAAATTTTAAAATCATAAGTCATTTAATAAATATGTATATTTATTTTCAAGTTAAAGTTGCTGCACCACTGGTGATACCCATACCATTATTGATGATTACATTAATTTTACTTAAATGGCTGAAATGTTTTCCTCGTAGTAGTAACAGAAATAGTTTTTCTTAGCTGTACTTTTGGTTAATTCTGGATTCTATAGAGGACATACAACCAATCAAAAAGGGGGCCATGGTTTTAAAGTTTGCCTACTCCTGATAGGATGACATAGACCTCTAGAATTTTGAAATCATCTGTTTAGTCCCATGCAATTTGAACTTATACCTCTGATTTAAAGCATGTGACAACTTTGCAAGAAATCAAAATAAGGGAACATTAGAGAAAAATATTTTAGAAAGCTGGTGGGAGTGATAAATCCACCCATCCAGCAATTTCATTTGTATGTTTTAACTGCACATGTGACCAGCATGATATGAGGACATATTATCTGACTCATTTTGCTACCTCATGTGCTGTACTTCAAATATGCCAGCCTTTTTTGAGAGAACAGAATGAGCTATAAGCCATTATGAGTAAGACAGCAAGATATAAGATTAGCGAAAGCGGGACAAACTATTTTAGCCCCTGCAGTGTAGGCAATTTACGACTTCATACAAGAGTTCTTCGTTTTCAAAGCGGGACTACTCTGTTAGCCCCTGGAGTTTAGGCAATTTTATGGCGTCCGGTTATTGTTGAGCTGTTCCGTCTGATAGATTGAGGGGTTGAACACTCTTGGCATCATCTACATGCTTTCACTTCTTATTTCCATTAAATTAATGGAACGCAGATTAAAAAGCTCAAAAAATGAAATATAAAACGACGAACAGCGGAGTCAAAACATCGAGATTTCGACAGGCTGGTTAGTTATAAAGTAGTACACCATGGTAATATACTGTATAAGGTTGAGAAGAGATAATGACAAGATAACCTGAATATGTATTTGAAAAACTGGGTACACAGGCAAGAAAGAGTCACAATATAAAAAGCTATAAAAATTTGACATAGACACTGATGGACGCATGTAACACGATCTCCCAAACATGCCCTCTCGATCAGTGAGGCGGCGAGGTGAGTTACAAAATTAAAGGTGTGTTACATACTACTATGTTGCATTAGAGCAGTGGTCTTCAAGGTGGGCAATAGCACCCACCAGTGGGCGTTTTTGGATTTTTGGTGAGCGTTAAAGAACTCACCAAATGCTATTCTAATTTTTACACTGAAAAATAAAATTCTATAAAAAAGCTTAATGATACGCACACACATTCTGTACAACTATTACAGTTCGTTTGTCGTTAACTATAGTATCATATCATACTATACTAGCGACAATGTATCCATGCTGCGGTAAAATTGAAAGGCCCATGAGGGTGGTCGGAGTCTCGCAGAAGCAGCAAAGCATTTAAGTTTAATTTTATCAAATATATAAAATCATAAATTTTTAAACACTGTTATTACCACTGAGACCGTATTCGGTAATGTCGTCTAATGTCAATCCCACTAGTATTAGGGTTAACATACCTCCGTACATCGCTTTGCTACTGGGGGTGCAAAATTCTTCTTTGCCCCGGGTGCCAGAAACCCTCACTACGCCACTGGGTGGGTGGTGAACTTATTTCAAAGGACAACATATTGTAAAAGTAGGCGGTGACTCGAAAAAGGTTGAAGACCACTGCATTAGAGCGAACAGAATGTCTACAACTCGGAGGCGTCAACGCAGGTTGAGCAAAACGATGATTATCGATGAAGACGGTTATTGAGTTCCTACTTTACTTTTGTGTCTTCTAGAAAGCGGGATATTTCTGGATTGGAGTGGGCACCGGGACAGATTGTCAAAAGGCGGGACCGTCCCGCCTAAAGCGGGACGTCTGGTCACCGCAATTATGAGGCTCTTGTCTATCTATAGATGAAAGTGCTTCACATTATTCAATAATTATGGCATTTCTTCCCCTTTTCAGCTATAGCTTCAGTTGTTTCTTTACCTTATGATATTTGATTGTAGTCTTTTTATTCAAACCTAAACAACTTTGAATATTCTCTAATTCAGTGCTTCTCAACTTTTTTTGGTCCATGGCACACTTACATACTTGCTAGTCTCATGGCACACCAAACCCTATCATAATTAATTCCACTGCATTAATAGATTTTTAAAGAAGAAAACAACTAAACGTAGAATAAATATGTTTCATGTTGTCATTACTGCTAAAATAACATTTAACCTATTAAATACTTTTACTGCAAATGAAACAAATATTTTCACTCTTCAATGGGAAACTTGGGCTTTCGGAACAAATACACTTTATGTGTAGCTCAATAGTAGAAAGAGCTACTACAGAAAATTCTTCATCTAAGCTCTTCAAACGTCCTTTTATTATTTTTAATAAGTGTCACTGTTGAAAAGCTTAGTTCGCATAAATATGTAGTTGGAAACTGAAGCAACACATTGATCGCAAATTCAGCTATTGAAGGATATTCACCCCTAGATTTAAGCCAAAATTCATCCAAAGGTATTTATTTAGTCACAAGGTGGCTGGATCTGCCAGGTGGTGACAGGTAACATAACGTAATAAAATACATTTGTATCAGATTTACATTAATTTTTTTTTTTTAAAGAATCAATTTAGATTCACGTCATCGGTACCTAAGTAAAAATTAGACAGATTGTGTCAAGTTAGAATTACAATTTTTAAAAAGAATCAACTTAGATTCATGTCATTAGTAAAGAATAATTTTCACTTAATTGGTAAATAGATTTGATAATCATAGTTGATAAAAATAACTTTAAATAAAAATGCAACATATTGCAAAGGTAAATATCTTAACTATATAAATTATTTGCTTACATAATAAATGACATGACTACATAACATGATAAACTAAATTTAAGTTCAAATGTGTGATTGCTTCTAAGTTCTATTAATTTCTCCCGTAGTTTCAGAGTAAGTTCCTTGAATGATTATTTTGATGAGAAACTAAAAGGACCTCGAATCTAACCAAATTGTTCTGTACTTCTAAACTTATTGAGTTTTTCATAAAGAATACATGTTGAGATGCTACACTTAAGAAATTCTTGACGAACTGCATCTCATTTATTCGTTCAAACATTTTCAATGATCCACGTCCGCCATACCCATGGGCGCCCACAGAAATTTTTTCAGGGAGGGGGGCAAAATGCTTACCCATTAGCGTTGGTTGCTCACCTCGCAGGGGCTACTTACACAAATATAGCAAAAAACACGTTTTTAAATTGATTTTTTAAGCAGGGTCTGCTTTTCGTTTTAGGGGAGTAGTATTGCACACCGCAGATAAAATGTTTGTTTCTAAAATTCTCCATAAAGTATTACATCTAATTTTATTGGCAACGCGAGTTAGTTGCCGTAATAGATATCAAAAGATTCCAAATTACTTAGCGATGTAGGTTTTTTCGTTATAGATAAAAGTAGATTGCCTGCATTGGATCAGAACCATTCTTTTCGTTTATATTTGAAATATTCGCTTATTTGTTATTCTCATTCGCACAGTAGAAGTAAAACTCCCTCTCCCACTGGCTGTGTGCTTGCCTGCAGTACTGCTCTGCTAAAGTTTCAAAGATTGATATCTCTGCTACTTTATATTCCAGCATAGGGCACTTGGAATAATGCTGGAGAGCAAATAATTACTTTAACGTGTTCCATCTTTTCTTCTTCCATTTTGCGAATGGGTTTCCGGGAAGCCTCTCAGCAAGTGCTCGGATTACTTGTTCCTTTACTATAGATTATACAGAACCCAAATGGCAACAAAAATGCCAGGAAAATAACATCTAGTCATCTGCATTCCTTATATTTCTTACAATCAACATTCGGAAATACAGTTTCAACAGGAGTATGGGAGTTTTATTGCACTCAAAACATTTACTTGCAGCCACACTTCAGCATATTTTTGCCCAGCCGCAAATAAAACAAATATTTTTCGAAAATGCAGGGCCTGGTGCAGTCACACCATTGACACTGCAATCTGTCAGCTCTGCTTGTGCCAGCGTAAACTTTAAAATACCATATGTAAAATTTTTTGGGAAGCATAAGGGGGGGAGGAGACAAGTGCCCCCTCTTGCCCCTTACTGCAGGCGCCCATGGCCATACCTGAAGTTTATTTGTTAATCCACTTATTTTGTCCATACAAGTTAATATGATTTGGTTGTGTGTTCAATCGAGTAGAAATGTTTTGTAAATAGGCAGTGTCCACACTCATACCGCCTAATGTGAGAAGTAGAAGTGACACTCCTGAGCAAATTAATTGCTGAAAGGCATTTTATACGACTTCTGTAATAAGAAAGAAAATTATAAAAGAAATTATGTAAATTCATAAATCAAGGATTCAACCACTGATAGAAAGGATGATCCAAAGATCCTTATGCGACAGGCATAAGCTGTTATGATGGGAAATGAGGAAACAGGTGAAAAAATCTGCCATGACCAGGAATCGAACCCGGGCCCCTTCCACTTGCCAGGTGGATATTCTACCACTGAACTACCGTGACAGACTACTTCTCCTGTTTCAGAACGGGAATATTTTCTTAGGTTGGGACCAAGCTAGCTATGCTAGTATCAATCAGCCCCAACGGATGTCCTCAAGGAGATACATCAAAGAAAACTCCTACCCTCTCAAATGGTGAGAATGGCATTCAACCACTGTACTGAACGATTTCCACTGAATGATAAGTTAGGAAGGAAAGACAGCGGATAACAAAGAAAATGATTGACGTCATCGGCTGATGTTATTATACCAGATTCAGGGGCCGAGAGGAAATTAAATGAATACATTGTGGAGTGTTTTCTACAGCATTCAACTAAGTATTATTTTTGTTTGCACTCGACGCAAAGAGAGAAAGGAGAGGGAAGGAATCAGTTTTCTGATAAGAAAAACCAAGAGTATAGAGATTCTCGATGAATTAGATCTAATATATTTGTATATAACTGGTTTCACTGTGCATGTCTTTCTAATGGTAATTACACTATCAACATGATTGGTGAAATAAAATTTAAGTGAGTTTTCTTTGTTTGGACACACTTTAGCGAAAATTACAAACCCTCGGAATTTGCAGCACACCAAGGGCTTCCTTGTGGCACACCGGTTGAGAAGCTCTGCTCTAATTATACAACTTTCCAGTATACTGATAATAAAATTTTATAATGATGAATGATTGCCATACCATTAGAATCAAGTAATACAGTCGACCCTTAAATAATCCAGTCATTACATACCTCAAAAACTGCGAGTTATATTAACTGAAGTACCGACATACTTTCACGATGTACAGTATTTGGGAATAAAAGTTATTTATTACCTTAAAAATTGGTTACTTGAGGCAATGATTTATGTCAGCGATTCTCAATCTGTGAGACAAGTTTTCGAAAATAATTATTAATCATTATCAGTTGAGACAATGCCTTTGGAAAATACTGACCTTTGTCGTATGATGTTTCCAAATTGGCCACCAAATGTTTTTATGTGAAGTCATTTAGGTCAGTATGTATTCCCTTCCATGAAGAGATTTTGTGTGCTAATGTCTGAACACACCTGAGAAGGTGTATCTCTCGAAAATTTTTAATTCAGACCACATATGGTACATGGTTTGAATCATTAAACATCCCAAATACAAATTAGGCTGTTGCAAATGCACATTGGTCAAGCTGTGCTGCAGAGTGCTGAATTTTTCTGAGTCTGGTCTTCTACCCAGGTGTTCAGGAGAGACTCAGTTTTATTTAGTTGATCATAATGCCTAGTCATTCTTTTGGAGGATAGATTTGCATTATCAGTGATCATAACATGCATTCAAATACTAGCCTTGCATTTCCTAATGATGCGAATCATATATTCATTCACTTCATACTCTCAACCAAACACAATGACTCAGGCTCCAGCATGGAGCTTGTCCAGTTTCTCTATTTTCTTAGGTAAATTAATGTCATCCCACTTCTCACTTCTCATTTTCTTTGTTTCACTTTCTTTAGGAATGTTACTCCTCTAATGTGGCATGATAAATGAAAATGTGTTGGGCAGTTGTGATGTACCATCTAAAAGCCTTGCTAAATAAGTGAAAACAGCACATAATGCTGCAAGTGAAACGAGACCGAGGATGATTGAGGTGTGAGTGGACAAAGTGAGCTACATAATAATAGCATGCGTAATTTAAATTTTTGCTCACTAAATGAAAACCACATTATGTCAAAAACATGCTCATATAAGGGTAAACTGTACATATTGAATTTGCAAGAATTTTGCAACCTTAAACTTTTAATACCTACTATATTTAATGATTGCATAAATTATGTAAAAATCTGGTCAGTGTGAAAATTCCAATTAGGTACCTAGTAATTACTTATAAAGTGTTTCGTTGAGGTTTTTACCACCTAATTTGCTATAATTATTAAGAGCCATAATGCACAATGTAACTATTGTGGTAAGCACATGGATAATAAAATTGAATTTAGTTGTCATTCAAAAGACATATGAACTCTAAGTATTACCATGTGAATAAGTAGTAATCAAATTCTACTAGTTTCCCTACAAACAAAACCACTTACCAGCAAATCTGCCAAGTGGTATTTTCTTCAGCATGGGATTTGCCTTTTCTGGCTTGGACCAACCAATTTTTCCCATTGCAGTCATAACAACTGTTGGATTTACACAGTTAACTCGTATCTGTTAAAAAAACAGATGCATTTTATATTAATTGCAATAGATGTAGGAATGAATAGAAAAGCATAGGGGTAGTGGCATGAGCAATTGTACTACATAGAATAAGACAAAACACAAAGGTAATATCCTAAGATAACCTTTGCTGCTTGCTGGGCTGCATTGGAAGTTGTCAATGCTTTGGCTGGCTTCATTATGTTAAATTGGAAATTACCTAGATTCTGAGACATTATATAAGTGGAAATCAAGTCCAAATTAGGTTTTTAGGATTAACATTTCAGTATTAAATGATAATTTGAATTTTAAAAATACGAATGTGTGTAAAATTTTACTGCTCTATTTTTCATCCTAGTTTCACAGGCTGCATAAAACACTCTTGGGGGCTGTACTATCCAATAGACTAGGAGTGGCCCATGTCTAAATGACTGAAAAATCATGATGGAATGGGCATCCCTGTCCTAAGAGAACAATGAGGTTGTAAGTTGATTTTTGCCAATTTTTAGAGAATAAAATTAGAACAAATAAAATTCAATATTGATCAAGCGATAGATGTTATCAGAAAAATTTCGTATTAGAAGACTAAATTTGAATAAGAGAAATTACTGTTTGCATGGGAAAACTTAACTTCTAATGACTTTAGTCTTTTGAAGACAATGATGGAATTCATCTATAGGAAATTTTCATTTAAAAGTTTATCATTAAGTAAAAATCATGTTCCATTCATTTATGCACAGAATAAAGAAGAAATTATGACTGGAAACCAAAGTTATACCTGCAGTATTTTTTCACGGTAGTGTAAAACATATAACATGTTACCAACCAACAAATAGACATGGGCTTTTATATGTATAATGTGAAAGTTTTTGTAAAATATAGAGGGGAGAAATGCCCCCTTATGCTCCTCATTGTGGGCTTTCATACTGGAAACCTTTTCAGTTTATTTTTTCAAAATAATTCACCCCTAATCATACTAAATTGATTGAAAATTCAGGATTTCGGATAGGGAAATATGAACCTGATTTCTATATTATTTATGGATAACATTAACAGTGGCAGAACAAGTAAGCAATGGGCCCTGGGGCAAGAAAGTTTGCCAGGTCCTCTTAAGTGATGAACCGTACTGATTTTGATGACTTTGTACTGTTCAACTTAGCTTACCAGGCCACAGGGCACTGCCCCGGCCTAGTTCTGCCACTCAATGTTAAATATTTCAATGCAATCACCTGATGGGGTCCTAACTCCAGTGCCATAACTTTTGAAATCATATCAAGAGCTCCTTTTGTGCCACAATATACAGTATGATCCATCAAAGCTGCTTGAGATGCCTGTAATTGATCAGAGGTAAACAGTGAACATGATAACATTTACTTACAATATAAATGAATCATTGTGTTTACACACATTTCATATCCTGTAAATGAGTGTGTTAGTCTTAAAATGACTTTAATACATTCTAAATGGGACAGATGATTCACATTCTGCAAGAATCAATGGATGAATAAAAAAGTCACATTAATAATATTGTTAAGGAAAATTGCAAGCTGTTACATTGATATTGACATTTTGTACATAGTGGTTATTTCCCAAATTTCATCGCATTAACTCTTTTTATCAGTATTTTTTCCAAAAAGAAAAAAGTTCTCAAGTATTTCTTAATGATATAAGTGTTAAACTAGGAAATATTGATGTTCTTTACCTGAGAGGACACGTTGACGATTGATCCTCCACTTTTCCTTTCAATCATCCCTTGAGCAACTATTTGACTCACGTTTATCACAGATTTCACATTTACATTAAAAGACCTACGAATATGGAAAATCACTTAGTTTAAGATAAACTCGATAGGGTTGATTAAATGAATTAAAATAAGCATAACAATAAAAGATAAATTGTCATACTGGTCTATGCTTTCTGATTTAATATGCAAAAATGGTTCCAATAGCGCCACAGCAGCATTGTTAACCAAACAATCAACAGGACCCGCGGTCTGAACTGCTTTTCGAGTAGCTTCCCAATCCGCAAGATCCACACAAATTACTTCAAGACCTGGAACCTCAAGCGACAGAGAATCTAAATGTTCTCGAGTGCGAGATAATGCAATCACTTTCGCTCCACAGCTTGCTAATCTCTTCACAGTTTCCCTGCCAATTCCTGAAATATTAATGATACAACTAGTTTAACCCTCCATCGGGTGCAATATATCTGTGAGATATGGAGGGTGCAACATTGTTGATCTTTCAGCAGTGGAGCAGGCGACGTCTGTCTCCTTGTTTCCTCAGGAGTACCTTCGTGTATAAAATTGTTTCACTAGTCAGTGACGGTTCGACCTTGATTGTGTGCTTGCTCCGTTTTCACAAAGTTTTATCTCACAGATACATTGCGCCCGTTTGGGTGACTTTTTCCCACGCTATGTTCTTTTCGTGTAATAATTTTATATTATCATGTTTACTGTTTAATAATATTAATTTTTATTTCTCATTTGGTTTTTTATGTTTTAAGTTTTGTTTAAGTCAGTGTTTATTTTTAACCATATTTTGTATATGACAATCAGTGTTCTGTCGTATATTTTTCGTTCCTGTATAAAAATGAGAATACTGAGTTTAAGGGGTTGAATTATGTCTGTGATCATAACTTTTGTTCCAAATAATAAACACAACAGTTTTATTTGAATGTGATCATTTATTAGCCTCAAAAGAAACAAAAAGTAATAATTATCTCTGAGATACATTGCGCCCGATCGTGTTCCACCAGCTATTGCGACCGACGGAGGGTTAACAATAATACAACTAACAATAAGTAACAATTAGAACGACTTTGCCGTCATTTATGACACGATGAATTACCTTGACCAGCTCCTGTGACAAGGGCTCGTTTTCCGTTAAAACTTATATCCATGTCTAATGTTAACGACAAAAAGGTCAAAGAATGGATATGTTAAGAGATTCCGACAAAGAATTAAGTTCAAAGTTCGTGTAAGACATTGTTGCATTTCGTATGTCTTTTTTTCGAATTTCACGATGTAATGTTTATATCTGTTGATGTGATGTAAAAAAGGAAATGTATATTTCTGTATTTCATACGCTTAAGTTTTTAGTATTATTATAATTGCTAATCTCATCGAAAAAAGGAAGAATCGGCATGTGTCCAGAAGAAGCGATTTTGACTGTCAAATTAGTTGGTGACGATGCTTGTTGATTAAAAGTACATACATATATAAAATTATCAGTATCTTGATATGAAAAATAAGATGCCACATTTGACGTAATGTTTCCTATTGCTTTAGGTTGTATGGATCCGTTTATGAGAGATGGATGACAAGTTATTTGGCATGCCACAGCAATCGTTTGTAGATGTCGGCGGACCGATTCGATCCGGGTTCTTGTTTTTGTTGCACCTTGCTTGGGAATCACGTTTTAGGCTTCCTGCTATTCTTATTGTAGGGCTCATGGTTCTAGATGTCAGAATGCAACTTGAAATAGACTTTGACGCAGAATTAGTGAATGAAAGGAGACAACATGACAATAATATTCCAGAGGAAATAGATGATGATGATGACAGAGAGATAGGTGATAGTGATGATGAAGAATACGAGTTAGATGACGATGATGACGTTGAAACTGGCGATGAAGATTTCTCCTCAACTTCTGATGGTTATGAGGTTGGTCCTGGAGAAGGGGTACTTTTCGTCAGAATTTGAAGATTCTTACAAACAGTGAATAGTGTGATTGTCCTGTTTTATAACATTCCACTAACACTTTGTTGTGATGGCCTGCATCCACGAACGAACCTTAAGAAAGAATAATTATAAAGTGTTCATGACGTTCTGATATATTGAATGCTTTATTCCTTGTGTGTGTGTGCCTAGTGAATATGACAGATGTTGTTTCTACAGTTGCATCTTAAGTTTCTTCTTATTGTTACTACTGGTTTTCGTTTTCCTACTAATTTTAATAACAAGTTAACGTTATACGAAACGCGTAATTTTCCTGAAATAAAGTTTAGTCATATTCTTTAATGGCAGTTACCATTTCCTTTCATGTGTATTGGAACCCAGTGTTTGTATTGTTTTTGGAAAATCAGCTATTCTGTCCTCCACTCCACTTTATACTGTAAAATTAATTCTGTGGTAAAATTAACTTAAGGTCTCTTGGGATTGCAATGGAATTAAATAGCACTTATTTAAACTTATTAATTATAATATTATGAAAATTTGATTTTAAAAGCAAGTCAAGAATAGGAATTAAAGATATTCATAGATATTTATTGTAAGGAGAAAGGGAAGATGTAACTAATTATCCCTAAAGGTTTTAAAGGAAGTTAAAGCCTTATCTAGTGGGAGCGAGCATGTCATTTGGATATGTATGTATAGCTCAATAATATGTCATAGCTTTCTGGGAGTATACTTTTGTAAAAAAGCCATTCTTAAAATAAAGGAGGATTTTGGAAAAACTGCCATAATTGACCGATAAGCTCCTATTAGATATTTGTCCTCTGGATTCTTTGTACACCTTTTGAAGATTTAAATCCTAATTTTCTGTAACGTTTCATTATTGCTTAAATGGACTAAATAATTGTATTAATAAAAAGATTCCTCACTTTTAAGAGCTTGTATTCAAGACTGAAATTTAAGTTGTAGACCATAAATATCTCAAAAAGGCTTTCAGTCAACTTTAAGAAGATGTTGAAGCAATTGTAACATAAAATGTGTCGTATTCCAAGTATAATTTGCATTATCTTATTTAATATATCTTTTATATTTGTCAACACTTGGGTTTAGTTGGATTAGCTTTGTTTTCACATTTTCAGGTGCTGACTGAAAGAGAATGAAATAAAAATCCTGATGCTGGGATATATGTTCAGGACCAATTCTTTGAAACAATTTTAGTAAGTAAGATCTTGCCATTTGCCCTTGCAATATCAATCATCATTCCATTACTCCTGTCTGTGATACGGAAAATTAATTTATTTACATTAAATAAGTTCAAATGTATTGGAAAGCTGATAATTGTTAATTATTAGTTGTTTTTTTACCAATCTGAAGTATACCATATGTAATTCAATCAAAATAATTGCCTCTAACCTTTTTATTTTTGATATGCAGAGCATATAGTTACCATGTAAAGTAAAAAAACACCAATTGTTATGCATGAGCTGTACAGCTTTATGTACTAGTCACATTCTTAAACAAGTTTTATCAATAGGAGGCCCATGTATAGGTATGTTATTATTTTTACTGCTGTACAATCGAAGGTTAAGGAAATGTTTGTTTTTATTATTTTGGTAAATTTTTTTGTGTAAGTCATTGAGTGACATATTAGATAAACTTATTTTTTGTGCTAATAAAAGACATACTTCCTCTAGGAAGTTTATATTTAAGATTCTAATTGAATGTATGAATTTTAAATGACTTCTGTTGGTGTGGTTGATGTATCAGTCTATTTATTAAAGTTTTTATGAGAAGTAAAAGGAAATTGGCAGAGCTAGCTTGATGGGGGTGCCAGTGGTGCGACTACACAGGGTCTCATGCATATAGACCCCCTCTAAAAAAATGATTATTTTACTTAGGTATAAAAGAATACATTTTTTTATCAGAAAAATATTGAACACTGTCATAGTGAGAGAGGTTGCTTTACTTATTAAAATTTACTATTGAAAATTTTTGACGCACTCTTTGCACTAGGCCTGCGATTGTTCTAGCCAGCTCTGGAAATTGGTTATGTTATGTTAAATATAGACATGAATTTTTAACTTGAAATAAGCAAAACAAATTTGATTTGAACTGCTTTAAATGATTTAGCAAGCAAAGACTACAAAAGTGAAATTCATTTTAAAAATAAAAATGTAGGTAATTAAAATCTAACTTCAGATGTTAAAAGCATTGCATTCAACCTCCATTTGTTGAATTATCTTCATTTTAATGTTAAATATTATGCTAAAAAGGATCAAGGCCAATTTTGTTTTAATTTTTATATAACTCGCAATGATAGTGTCAGTTTTCTCTTTTATTTCACAATTCAAGCTTGATGAAAATTATTTCATAAAATTTACCATTGAATAAAGAATCAAAGATAATTAAATAATATGAACAAAATGATCCATCTACATATACCCATTGATTTTCATTTTAGAATACCTCTGCTATGTACTTGCTTAAGTTCTTATATCTGGTTGTTGAAAGCTATATGTTATAAATGTCAGCAGTTGAAGAATATTGATGAATTAACAGCCATTTAAAAATTATTATCTTGTAATAATAATTTAAAAAATCATTGTTAAATTCCCTTATTCATAAAAAAACTGTATTCTACATAGCCATCTTTCAAAAATGTTTGATGACTATCACAACCTCCCTCTTTCCTCTCATGTGCATAATTTTTGTTTTAAAATAGTACCAAATTGTACATAGATAAATTACATTATAATTAAAATGCTACGTTCCTCACTTTAATAGATGAAAACTCACTCAATCATCATAATCAAGACCTTGCAATTTCATACATTTGAAATCAGATAGTCACTTGTATGCCATAGATGACCTTAGTATAGGACACCAAGCTGTTGAGTGTCCCAGTATCAAAAAAGTAGAAAACATTATTACAGGATAGTGCAACCTTCATGTGTAGAAGGCTGCATTCATTCATCCTTTTGTGTGCTGCATTAGAAGTTATGAGTGCTTTAGCAGAAATCACTCGAGAGATTATATATCTGATTTTAAAAATTAAAATCAAGTGTAAACCACTTTACTGGGCAAGGTTTTGTGGCAAGAATTTTAATTAGGTTTAAATGAAAATACAAAATGGTGGCATTCAAATTATAGCATTATGATATATCCTCTAGGAAAGAATCAATTATGTAATTATGGCACTGACATTGATTAGATCGTCATTTGTTGTGTAGTGCCACAACAGTAGCTCTTTCCATAATGGTCAAAAGAGTAGAAAAATTTTTATTCCTTTTTCTGTTGAAATATTGATTCATAAGTTGTGAAAGTAACAGGAAAAGTTGGAAGAATAACTAATATGACTATATGGATAATACCCTGAAGGTAGTAATGTATATATCAAGAGGAGTTCACATCTGGCTGTATAATATTTAGCTTATACATAAGCTTTTAAGATACTTCGATAATAATAAAGATAATATTTATTTTAATTTTCTAATAGCTGCTGAAGTAGTATTGTATTTTTTACTTTCTCATATTCAAAGTTTATTGAAAAGTTGTTAGAATCCTGAAAAATTAAACTTCATTACTCTGATTCCAAAAAGTAGTTTTTTCTAATGCTGTTTATTGTCTGAAATCTGTCATTGGTGGGTCTGTCCAACCTTTTAAGGTCAGCGGGTAACTTCAACCGAAGCATTTCAAGACGTTAACAACATACATTGTATTTCTTCATTTTGACATATTAATGTTGTTAAAAATGAAATGTATCTAAACATAAGTATGTTCTTTCAGAAAAACAAGTTATTTTAATTTTCAGAATCCCTATATGAAATCTGACAATTTGATCAGCTGCCTCGCTGTATGAAAAATCATATTTGTCAAAGCTATCCTCATTAAAATCTTTGTCTGTCAGTATTGAGCTACAACTTCCTGTATATTCCGGCGTATAAGTCGACCTTTGAAGCTTAAAAAATTTTTCCTAAAGCTTAGAGTCGATTTATACGCCGAATATAAAATGTGAACCTTAAATTACAGATGAATAACAATGATATATACGAAGACCATTGATCTTTTGGTGGAGTTGCTCGCTCTTTTGAATCAGCTGTTCCAATGTTTACATTTTATGACATTTATAATAATTAATTTTAATACTGTATTTACGTAATCCGAATGTGTACCACATGCATCTCTATTTTTGGACCAGTTCGAGGAGAAAAAAATAAATCTGTGCTTTAATAAGTTGATGCATCAAATTATCGTCCAATTTCCTTGCTTCTCATTTTTCCTCTGTTTGCGAGAAAATCATTCTTAACCGTTTGTATTATTTCACTTCCCCTCATCTTTCCACCAACCAGCATGGTTTCCTTCCTAGTCGTTCTTGCATGACAAACCTAGCAGTTTTTCAGCATCATGCTGTCAACTCAATAACAAACAAGTCACAGATTCAATATTTTTAGATTTCTCCAAAGTTTTTGATTATTTAAACCACAACCTCCTCCTCCATAAACTCAATCTCAGTTTTAGTATCCATGGTAATTTTCTCTACCTACTGTCCAGTTTTTACTTTCTCCATACATAGTAATGGGAAAGTATTGTGATCACGAAAAAAATTGACTTTGAGATTTCAACGGAAATACATGTTTTGAGGTCCTTAGAACACGTTTAGACTATTTTCGGAATGATGTCTGTGTGTGTGTGTGTATGTATGTGATTGTGGGCACTCTAACTCAGAAAGTACTTGGCATATTGTTACCAAACTTAATATATAACACTTTAGCATGAGCACAAAGAACTGATTAGTTTTTGGACAATATCGTTTAACCAGAAGTCGAGGTTTATTCAAAACCCGATTTGGTTTTTGCGATATTTCTCCATTAAAACATCATTACTATATATACAATTCTATACAAAGGTTATAGAGAATGTTATTTCCTACAACTATCATTTAAACAATTTTCCATAGCAGTTATTGTTTAGGAATTATTTATAAATAATCGGTTTTTCGGTTTCCGTCAAATATCTCCTTAAAAACATTGTTATTGGTAATCTTCGTGAGGACCAATGTTGTAGAGAATAATATTTCTTCCAAGTTTTGTTTGAAACAAATTTTCGTAGAACCATTCATTTCGCAGATATTTTGCTTTTTCTTAATACCAGTATACAGCACCACCACCATGTAGCGGTGAATTCTGTAAACATATTCAAAATATACCTTATTTACGGCAATAAGGATGATTGTATTCTTTTACTATATGAAATAATAATTTTCCTTATAATGCTATTCATAATTTAAAATTTAAAATATCTATACCCCAAATATGGAGAAAGTCATGTGTTGGCCATATCAGATTTTTTAAGTGATAGAACCCAGCGAGTTGTCTTGTCTGGTTCTCTTCTGATTGGTTTTCTATTACTTCAGGGGTCTTCCAGGGTAGCGTACTAGGACCATACTTTTTCAATCTGTACATTGATGATTTAGCTACACTAGTCCACTCTTTCCAAGCTCACATACTGCTCTATGCAGATGACTGTAAACTCTTTAAACAAATTGATTACCCTACCGATTGCCTTGTATTCCAAGATGCATTAAATCAGATTGCTACTTGGTGTGATGTGTGGGAGCTCAAATTAAATTCGGCGAACTGCAGCATGATGTCAATTTCATTAAGGAAAACTCCTATTACCTTCAAATACTGCATTAGCTCCACCCCTTTGAGCAAGATCTTCTCACTAAAGGACCTTGAGGTAATAACTGATCAAAAATTAAATTACTCAGAGCATATTAAAGCTGTCAGAAGCAAAGCTATGTCTCTATTAGGTCTTCTCTACCGTTTCACTGATATTAGTGACCCTCTTCCCTTAGAACATACTTCTCGACTATTGTCCTCCCTGTCATTTCGTATTGCTCTTCTATCTGGTCCATGTCTGCTGTATCCAATCTCTGCATCCTTAATTGTGTCACCAATTTCTTTACAAGGATAGTTAAATTCCGAGTGCCTTCCCTCTGTAATGCCTCAACAGATCTTGTTCTATTCGCCCTTTCCCTCAGTAATCTCTCCAATCATAGGCTTAAATCCGATTTGTCCTTTATTTATAACATCCTGAACTCCATTACCGACTGCCCACATTGGTTTCCTATGTTAATTTCAGAGTTCCTTCTAGACCCACCCGCACACATTCCTTACTTCATATGTCCATTCCTAGAGTATCCCTTGCCCAACGTTCACTCTTCTTCCGTCTTTCCTCCATGTTAAACTCTCTCTCTTACCAAATTGGCCCCTTCTCGTTGTCACGTAACTCTTTTGTCCAAGCTGGTTTGACGCATCTCTCAACTAAACAATAGTGTCTTACCTTGCTGAGTTTATATGATTTCTGTTTTTTTATTCTATTTATTTGTATTTTATTTATTGACTTGTTGTAAAGCCCACTGTATATTGGCATTATTGCTGTATGTGGACTAATCATAAATAAATAAATAAATAAATGTCTACAGCGGTGGAAAATTATTTTAAAAAATCAAAAATATGTGGGGATTCCCCATAGGTGTGGTCTCTTCAAGGCTGTCTAAGCTGTGCGACTGTATGGCCTTGCAACAGTTTTTGAAGTGCCACACAGTAAATTTTTCAAGCGTGCATGATTGTGTGTATCTTAGAATATATCGGAACAGGGCTGCATCAACCCCAGTGCACATCCGCGCCCTAGCGCCATGTAGGCACGCATAGTGAATTCATTCTGCCCATGGATGAAAAAAATAGAGGGAACTATGGTTCTCTCCCTGGTTAAAGGAGCGTTAGCAGTTCACGATGAATTCGGCGAATACAGATACCAACTTATTAAGGCAAAAAGTGTAGGTACAAACTGATAGTAAATTTTTAATGACAGAACTGCTTTTTTTGAGTAACAATAATAAAATTAAAACTCAAGAGGTACAGCTTTAATATTATAAAAATATTACGTCATCTCAATGTTGAAGATGCACCAATGGCAGTATAAACCACATATTTAAACCGTAAACATTTCTTAGTCGTGTAGATATGCATAAACTTCGTAGAATTCTTCGTCTTTGCAAGTATAAATGTAGATGCAAGCTTGTTGCAGTAAATTTACTATCGAAACTCTTTTAAAACTTGGTCAGAAATCTTCATGTATGACGCACTGTCTCTTTCTTTACCAACATTTTGGGATAAAAGGTGTGTGGGGTACACATTTGCGATATTTTATTGAATTTCATCACTGTAGAGATCGATCGTGATCACTAGGTATATAGTTCATTTCAATAGTATCATTAGCAGCTGACATCAGTCAAATAATAGGAAACTTTATTTAGTGATTCCAGCTCTCCAAGAATAACAGTTTCTTATTGGTTGAAATTAAAACATCTGTCACATGGAATGCTCAAGAAGAATAGCACAGACTCTAAACAGTATTTATATATATTTTCATTATTATGTTTATTTCTGTTTTGTTAAAACTTGGATTGTACATGACTTTGATTTTGTCTGAAAGCAATTTCATTAGAAGTATTTTAAAGTGAAAAAGTGAGGGTCGACTTATACAGCAAACATATGCCAATCATGTATTTTCATTCAAAAAGCAGGGGTCGACTTATATGCCGGAATATACGGTAATAACTTTCACGTTACATAAGCCAGATTTACTTAATTGCATTGAAACAAAAGGTGAATTCAGTCTAATAGAGGTATATTTTAGAAGTACATACTTCTTAATGTGTATTAAAGGCCAAACATTCGGCTACAATGATCCCAATCGAAATGGAATGTGTTCTAAATTAATGATTTATATTTCTTAAAAAGTAGCACCTTGCTTGAAAACAGCCAACAATTGGCCAGTGGCATCACTAATATTATTGTCTTCAAAGTGATTTGAAATGCCACCGAACATTTCATAGGATTAAAGCCAGAAAATGTCTGTTACTATGCTACATACTTGGAACTTTATCTGCCTCGGGAGTAACATGGAAGTCTCTCATGGGCAACATGTTGCCTACAAACTAGGTTGGACAGGCCTGATATAGGGTCGCAACCATCAAACAGAATCTGAAAAAATGCATGTATAGTATCATCAAAAATGGAAGTGTTTCTGAAATGAAACTTACCACACAACATTGGAGGGTGGTTTTTTATTGTTGATTTTCACAAAATATAGAGTTATTCAAAATGATTTCAAAGATTTTGATTTAAATAGATCAATTTATAGAGCTTGATAAACAATTCTACATAAGCCATATGTCTCACAATTAACTATACAGTGTTTTGGAAATGCGTTTCATAATTGAGAGTGTGAATTCGGTGGTTAAACTGAAGCGAAAAGTTCTTATCAGCGTGGGTTGAGGAATACTTCTTAGTCGAGCTACCAATATTTTGTGTTGCCAATGCTACTGTCACATATGAAGACGCAATATCAGTCAAGTGATTTACAGCAGGTGTTCTGCAGTACCTGATTTCTACTTTGCAATGTCAGTGCTATGATGGCAGCATGTGCAAGACTCAGGTGAACAGTCAGACTGTTTGGGGGCGAGACGGTGATAGCAGTCATGCCTTATAATTACTGATAATTTCTTGTAAAGCAATAACATATATGCCTGTCTTTATACAAGTTTCAAAATGTATTGGAGAATATAAATGTACATTTGTGTTTCTAGAATAATATGGCAATCATCGGCTGTCTGCAAAAGTGTTAAAAAATAAATAAATGACAATAATGACATAATAGTTGGAATCATAGAAAAACTGTCTTAATTTGGGTGAAATATGTGTGATTCCTTGTTTAATGAATGATTTTAATGATAAGGAAAAAGGATCAATATTTGTGGGTAGTGAATACAAAAGAGAAGGAAGACGAAAGAAAAGAGAACGTTTGGATAGAGAAATCCTCGGAGTAGGCATATTAAAAAAGAAAGAAGAACAAGTAGTTTTAGTAGGAATTCGGAAATTTAAATGTGATAGTAACTCAGAACAGTCTGTAACGGAATTTAAAATATTATAAATAAACAAAAGATCATATTTAGTTTGATTATCGGACAGATTATCTAGAAGGAGAGTAGATTAAACAGCTTCATTAGAGGCATAATGAAGAGAAGCCACACAATATTTCACAATTCTAAGAAAGAAATTTAAGACACTGTCAAGGGAGGAGAGATTAGAAACAGTGGACAGACCATATCGGAGAGCAATATGTTATAACAGGCAAAACAATGGTGGAAAAATACATTCTGAGCACTAAAGGATCCCTAATATATGTAAAATGGTACAAAATGCCTAAGAGAGACATAGCTTTATTTTTTATTGCTTTAATATGTTCAGAAAAAGTTAGTTTGCTATCAGTAATTACACCTAGATCTTTCTGCTGTAAGACTCTAGTCATTAACTCCGAATTAATATAGTAGTTAAAATTTACAGGGTTTCTATGAAGGGTAACAGACATAACATTGCATTTCTTTAAATTCAATCTTACCTTCCAAACATCACATCAGTTTGATACCAAATTAATAGATTCTTGGAAAGATATACAGTCAGCTATTGTATTTACCTGTTTAAAAATTTTGCAGTCATCTGCATAAGGAAGGGTCTGAACCTCTGAAGCATACAGGGAGGTAGTCAGGTCATCAACGTACAAATTAAACAAGTAGGGGCAAAGGACACTACCCTGCGGGACAGCGGAGGTGATGGGTGACCAGTCTGATGGAGTACCAGATAGTACAACCCTCTGTGCATGATTTTCCAAAAAGCTATTCAGGAGATTTAGAAAACTCCCATGAATATTAAATTGGTGGTTAAGTTTGTGAGTTAAAAGGTTATGATATATGGAGTGAAAAACCTTAGAGAAATATAGTAAAACAGTGTGTAACTGCGATTTATTTACTATAGCATCAATAGCATGTTGTTGGAAAAGTGCTAAGTCAAGCAGGATTGGGCAGGAACAAATCCGTGTTGCTTAGTGGAGAGATAGGGTGACGTAAAATAATAATGGCGGTTTAAAATTGTTCTTTCACAGATGGAAGAAAAAATTGAAAGTAACGAAATGGGATGATAATTAGCTACATCATGTTTTGAACCAGATTTATGAATAGGAGTTACATTCGCAGATTTCCATTGCGAGGGAAAAGTACCAAGCGAAAAACCGGTTAAAAATAATGCATAGGGGAATAGAAAGAGAAGAAGCACAATTATGAAGAAATAAAGGGCAAATACCATCTGGGCCAGGGATATGATACGGGGAAATTTTAGAAATGAATTCAAAGACTTTCTGAGGGGTTGTTTGAAGTTGACATAGAGAAAAATTACAGGTGAGAGAGAAGCATTGTTATTGATGTTCAGAGAGGAGTTAGTACTTTGCTCCACTTACCATTCAACCAGAAATGCTGGATGTATTCTGTATTTGCTTTTAAATCCAGTTATCACAGATTTGAATTGGTGTTTGTATATGCAGTTATCAGGGCTCTAGATGACATTTTTTGAGTTTATAGTAAGTTAAAAACTAATTCATTGTTTTGAGGTTTGGGTATCTCCATTTAATTAAATTTTCTTCTTTGGTTACTTTGTACAAGAGAACCTAAATCCATCAATTCACTGAATTTCCAAAAACTCATCATTTTCCTATGCTATTAATCATTCACACTCAGGATTTTACTGTGAGCAATTATATGTTGAAGTTATTCATTCATTGATATGACTATAGATAAGGAATCAATTCTTTGGTCCCGTAAAACAATATTGAATGTTATTATTAAATTTGAACATGTTTGGAAGTTGACCTAAAAATCAGGCTACATTTCCAGGATTTTGGGAAAAAATGAATATTCTAATACGATTATAAATGATTATCCACTTAAATGAATGAGAATAGCCAATGTCCATCCCTCTCATATAGTTTATTGTTTTAGAATCTCATGGTTTGAATTCTGTATCATCTCATAGCAATTTTCCTGTGCACCACAAATGGCATTTTCATTCAATGCATTGAAAAAAAAGCATTTATTTACAAGCACAAAAACAACAAAATGGATAGTTATAGTTTGCATGCATTAACATCCATGTTCATCAAAACTCTAAGGCTGCCTATATCTAAAGACGATAGTACCGTATTTTACATCATCTCAATATCATATTCATTGCTATTTGCAAATATAAAAAGAAAGGCTCCTCCCTGCGGATATAGTGTCAGGAAGATTTGTAAGGTAAATATCAACGTAAGTTGGGTAAATATTGTATATATTCGTATTACAATAGCAAACAATCATTTGAAACAACTCGAGTATTCTCAAAACTACCGCTAATTCGTGGGTTTAAAAGTTTACTTTTGTCGCAAGTCCGTCGTTTCCATTAAACCTGCATACCTATTTTGTTCCAATCGTAATTTGTAACATTTTTTTGAGGAAACATAGGGTTACCGTATTCCAAAGAAGCAGAAAAGTGACTTGACGAGTTGTTTGAAAAATTCCGGGGCATGACAAAATTGTACATTACATAATCTTTTCATTTTGTATACGTACCTATTGTATGTGGCGGATCTGAGTGGAGACGATCGCTCCCCATTGGGTTTCTCCATGGCTATCCATTGAATGCATTCTTAAAATGCTTCTGCGCTAAATTTCATCTCCGCTGCAAATTAGAGCAAAGAAATTTTCTGAGAGAGGTAGGAATTTTCAGAATAAAGGGTGATCGGCATTGGCTGATTCAAGAGGGGGAGGAACGATTGGGATAATCTCCTCCCCCCCACTCCCTTGGGATGTTTCTGGATCCCCCTGTAATGCATACTTTAATATGAAATAATTATAACTATATAACTGAGCTGAAACTTGACGTTTGGTAATAATGCCGTCGCTTATGATGTTGCTGTAACCTACCGCGATTATAACATTGTCGCCGAGGTTTTTCAGAGCTCCAATGTTGCGGTCGGGGAAGAATATACAGCTACTTGACAGTATACAGATAGCGACAATGTTGATAATGGTTCTTTCTCAATAAGGAGTACCGATGCGTCTCTCGGAAGCTCCCTCTCTTAACAAAGATCAGTTCAATGTTAGTTGGCCATTCCCAAGACTTAGTTGAAATTCCGACTAACTGACCAGGACGCAGGGGCGTCTCACGGAATTCGGGACTGTCTCGTCATAAGGTAACTGTAGGTAAGCGTATAGGTCCCACGGAAATTTCCGTTCGTTTCCACGCTTTATCTTCGTCTTAGTGACAAAAATAAGGCTTGGATGTAACTCGAATCAAGGTTATTTTTCGTCATTCGTACGTACACCCAATCATCTTTGAGTCTTCTTCACCGGTTGATCTGGCTAAGAGAAGAGTATTTTTGGCGCGGACCGCTCGATACGAAATTAAGAAACGTTAAAGGTTTCGTCTTGGTGCGATTGGAATGACGAAGCCTCAAAAATTCCCGTTCAGCTCTCCGAAATCCTGATTGCTTGTTCTCTCATTTCCATCAAAGGCTTCTTGCCGCGTTATTAGTCCTTGCATATAAAAGAAATGAACTTCTTCCGAGGACTTCTTGGCCCTATATCCATACGGCCGAAGGTCATTTGACTGATCAAGTCGACTCACCGGAATTTCGAAGTAAGTTAGCGTGGTCGTTCCTCTTGCTCTTTTCGGAGCGGTATCATATACGAAAACATTTTTTTTGTTAAAAATAAAGGCGCGAATTGTTTTACTCTATGTCGTTGATGTCTATACAAGAGGTGGATAGAATTCCTATCGCGCCGATTGCGGGATGCGAGAAACACGTTTGAGACGAAATCATTCCATCGCCGAGACGCATCAGTCTTTCCAGCACTTCCTCATTTTGTGCGTGCGAACATTTTTTTGCTGAAGAAACGGCGCCTTGTTGTAAGCGCGATGGGTGTTTTAGGGGAAACTCTGCCGTAGCTGCTAAAAAACGAATACGCTTAGTTTTGTCTGCAGGCAGGGAAAAAATATTATTTGCTTGCCTGTTTTTTTCCTTCTTTAAATCGACATCTCTCCCGCGGTTCTTACGCAGTGAGATTCGAACGATCAAATGAGAGACGTTTCCGAAGGTGACGGTCGAGACTCGGGTTTCCAGCAGCCACAAATCTATATTTCCCACTTGCATGGCTCTCGGTCTTCCATCCGAAGTGACATCACCGGAGGGTCGCCATTGCTATGTATCGTTTCCAGCAGGTAGCGGAAAGCCTATTGTGAAAAACGTGATTCTCGCTGTATCCGGTGCTTGAGAGAAGTTGGGGCTCACATCTTCGAAACAGGAAATGGACGTTTGTCTCTCGCTTACTAATTTACTCGCCGAAAACGCTGCCATCCCGTCTTGATTTCTCATCGAGGTGGTTGAAATTCGAGGTATTCTCACGGAAAAAATGTCTCCCAGAAGAGGCGTCGATGGTTAAAAAAATATATATAATTAGAAAACCTTTTCCACGGCGAATTCTACGGGTTCTTTTTTCCCCCCTCGAATTTATTATAGTAACTATGCGGATTTGTTTGTTTTATCCCACGTGTTTTATTCCGCTCGCAGGGATAGGATGCGCGTGCCATTTCCTCCGCCTCTTCTTAACCCTTGTCTGTTGGTGGGGTTCGTCGTTCTGGCGTTCGCGACCGGGGCTCAAATCCCGGACGGCATGCTGATCGAGGAACGGATGGTCGCTCCCCCTCCTCACCCTCCGGAGACACCGCGACAGCACCAAGCATCGTCATCAAATCTGGTACTTTTAATGCTCGGTTTACTTATTGCACCAACTTCCTTGTGAATCCAGCCATTCCTTTCTCTCCCACTTCTCCACGGACTCTTCTGATTATCACGTAGTGTTTGAATTCTATTATTCGTAATCGCAAAGTTCGTTTTAAAATAATGTATATTTTGGTCTAAAATAATATAGTGTTATTTAATTATCATCAACAAAATCTCTTGTCATTACAGTTATCTGTAGGAAATCACCGCTTTGTTTTCGTAAAATAGCATTGAAAGATTTCTGCTTTTATTTGTAAAAATTATTTCGGTTCTTTAAAAATCAATCCAAGAATACTGATTGGCCTTTTCCAGGCGTCTTTCGATTTTTATAATTGCCGACTGAATTCTGCTAACACGAGCGCTTCAAAAAATAAAATTATATCCATCGAAATAAATACTCCGAAAACATTACGACGATTAATTCGTGGAAATGTGACCACGACGGTTATTTTTTAAAAAATTCCCAATGCTCCGAAGAGTAATTGATTAATCACTCTAGGATTATAAAGAATATCAAGAATGCTAATTCTTTTGAATATCTTTTTGGTGTAGGTGGAACATGGTCCAATGAATTCGATGGAAACCGGCGATGAGGAGGATCAGATCATTGACGGAGAGGAAGGATCAACGTGTTACATGGAAATACAAGTGGTGAGCATTATACTCTTAATAACCAAATTTTACGAAAGAATTAATGTGCTCATATTTTTTGTTTTTAATGGCAGTGATAAACAGTTGTTATTGATTTTACGGAGTGACTTGGAGATTATAAAATTTTCAGAAAGCTTGGAATTTATATTGCTTACATATGATGGTTGCAAGTTAAAAGTAGGAATGGTTGATGGTGAATTTTTAATGGACGAAAATGTGACTGACGTTTTCGCCAAGAATTATTTTAAACAACGAACGCGGTTCTTTCATTGTTATTCAAGTAACTTGATGTACTTCTTGCTCGTGATTATAATATTTATAATATGAACAAAGAAGAAGTTGCTCCTTTCCGGGAATGCCAGGCAAAAAAATTGAAAAATGTGTAATTCAAAGTATTTTTTAAAAATAAGGATGATTATAGAAAACGAAAAATAAATAATAATGTATTGAAGAAGGGGCGCGGGGCCAGGTATATTTGCACCACTGCACATCCACGAAGCTGACCCAAGGCTTTGCTTTCCTTCTAGTTGCTGTGGACGCTGTTGGGTGTTATAGCTTGCCACTTCAAGTTCTAAATTATTGTGGTTGCCTCTGAGGAGACAGTAATTGTTAATTCTCATTTGTCGAAAGTGTTCTTGTTTAAATATTGACACAGTGTGTGCTGTTATAGGCGCTTTAAAACGTTTCATATTCGAAGCGTCTAGTTATAATTGTTCATTAGTCAATCATAGAAACAAAAAACAGCAAAATCGGATACAGGGGGAAGGGAGTAAAGGGGGGTATTTATCCCCTAAGATTTCAGAACGCCGAAACAATGAATAAAACACTTCAAAATGACATATCGAAGAAACGTTATTTTTACTGTATATATTTTGTTGAACAAAATCGTATCCATTTACTTTTTACAAATAAAAAAGCTGTATGGTGTTGAAGATATTTTCGTTTAGTTTATTTTTTAATCTTTGATCGCCACCCCCAATACTGACCTGGATCCACCTTTGTAAAACAGCCGGTAAAAAATGTAATTGCTATGTCATACGTAAAACAAACAAGGAGCGCAAAGAACAGAGAGTATAAATTCCCGCAGGAATGACATTTATTTCTTTTTAGAAAAGCTGCTTGTATTATTTGTATGGAACCGGTAAAAATCTCTTTGGAAATCTGCGATCGTGATTTCGTTATCTCCTTCCGTAAAAAAAACACTACTATTTCGAACTCTCAGGTATTCTCGTTCTCTTTCATACCTCTTGAATGAAGAAAAATGATATTTCGAATGTTTTCTTTTTTTTTTCTCCATCAGACTCGCCGCATTCCTGGCCGGTGTGTGAGCCTCGGGCGGTCAAGAGGCTGCGTGGCAGGAGTATACCTCCATCCCTTTCATCACGAGTGCCTATGATCACGTGTTAAATTCCTACCGAACACCTCGTAATTCAACGCCAAGAAGAATAATTTTCTCTCGATTGCCCTCAGTCGTGTTACCAAACTGCTCCGACGTGCAGCCGTCGCACACAAACATCTTTTTTGTTTTTTTTAAATATGTCACTGTCTTGAATACTTTAAGCCTGAACGGACTTTTAAAAAATATATTCAAGTTTTCGTAATTTCGCACGAAACGGTTCGGTACCAAATAATTATCGTAATTTCGTATGAAACTGACTCAGGATGAAATGTCTCAAATGTTTTATGTGTTCTTGTTAATACTGTGTATGAAACAATAAAACTCTATGAGTGTTTGTTCTACTTAACTGGCGCTTATTTTATTGTTTTATCTTTGGTTGAAAGAAATCTTGTCGTTCCATCTGTCACTTAAGCTTTACGTGTGAGATTTACGATCTTTGGGTTTTATTAATAAGGAATTTTAGCTTGAGTAAAAGTTATAACATGAGCACAAAAGGCGTCGATAAAATTCTCTATCCGAACTGTTGAAAGTATCTGCCTTTCTAATTATAGTATTGTTATTATTTAGAATCTGTGAAATTCGAACCGCCGAACTAATTACTACAGATTGTTTATTTTGTTAGCTAATTTTCAATGGAAGCGAAACAGCTTATGTTTACCGTAGAAGTACCCGAAGCATAAGAATTTTCTTTCGACGCCGTGGAAAGATATAGTATCTTGTTGTTGCCAGTTTTCATTCTATTTTTAGCCATGGAGCGGTTTTCTTCGATGCTGACACCAAATTAGTTCTTAGTATCGCTTAACCATTTCGGAACCTTGTTATTCGCAATTTTTTATTAACCACAACCTTTGGAAAAATATAATAAAAAAATGTGAACCTACGTAGCTGAAAAATGTGCGTGAAGTTTTCATATGCGATCGAAAATTATTTTACGCTATGTTAACGTAATACTTAACTCTATTTTATGCTATTGGTTAAACATTGGTAAAATGCCAAAAAGGACTCTGTTATCAATGTGCTTACTGAATTTACAGTCATGGCGAAATTACCGTCAGTTGAAAGTTACTCGATGAATTCCTTGGAGAGCATCTATTGCCTCCGACGTGCTGCTTTTCTGATTCAACTCACGAAAACTTAGTAAGTCGAAATCGCTCTCTTATAAACCCTCGATATTTCACCTCTCAATGCAAACCTTTACTGTTTTGATAGGCTGTGAAATGGTACTTATAATCTTCTAATCTCTATCTCTACATAAATATTTTGAACATTGTGTTTGTTTCGTATAATTCCGTACGTACTTCGCGATTACCTACAGTTACAAAATTTTGTCTAAACAATCCTGTGTTAGGGGTTGATGAACGTGCCTGCCTCCGCACAATTGTGGGGAACTCCTGGGGGTTAAGGAGCACGGATATATACAAAAAAACTCTCATTGCCAATCAACCCTATCGCTGACGAACTAAAGAAAGGTGCACAGAGGCTTTTCGCCCAGGCTGAGAATAAGCAAGCCGAAATCCTGAGCAAGACAGCAGAATCGCGCCCGATGCCGTTGGACAGGCACAAACGCCCACGGTCTTCCACTGGCGAAGATGGAGAGCTTCCTCCTTCTAACCTTCCAAATCCAGGAGGACCTAGGGCCGAAGTGGGCCCACAAATCCCCTCATAGGGGTAAATAAAAAACAATCATCGTATCTGCATAGGAGCTACCAGCGCTGGGTTGCAGCAAACACTCCTCGCGTGGATCGAAGCGAGAGTGGCGAAATCACGCATGAAGTAACAATCCTGTTGCTTAAACCAGCTGAATGCTTTACTTTTCACACCGGAATATGTTGGGTGAAAGGTTTAAATAATTATTATAGTTTTCCATTTGAATAACATGGGAATGCCTCGAATTCAGAGTGCAGGAATTTTATCATTTGCATTTTAAAAGATGATAGAATTGAGCTATCGTCGCGAAGTTTATACCATCCTACGGGGAATTGAATCAAATTTCTTATTCATATGGAAGAATTTCGCTTTGAATTCGAAATTGCTCGAAAATTATGTTTATTTTCGAATTTTAGGCAATTTTATCGCCATTTTATGTGAGTTCTCCATGGAAACCTATATTGTTGGCTTTCGAATATATCACTCAATTTCAACGTGATTTTAAACAACGCGAAATTTACTTAATTCATTTGATTCTCATGTTTTCTGAACGTGAATGGCCTTTCGTATTACATTAGAAGTTCATCTACATCTAAAGAATTAGATCCGTCAGCTGCCAATAAAGTTGTAATTTTATCACCACTGAAAATGTAACTTTCTGAAAAGATTTAACGTAATTATATAATGGAGACTTCGATTGTAGTATATTATATATCAGTGCATTGACTAAATATATAAACGTCTATTTCAAACGATGTATCGCAGATGAAAGTTATAATTGACGACGTGGTACTATCGATTCATCTTCAGAGTTTTGTTTGACGAACGTCTGGTACTACTTCCTCATATATAAATATAAAGACGTGGATACCGAATCTCACAAATAATATACTGCTTCATTTCTACCCTTGTCCCTAGGTAATGGGATCAAGGAAAGTTAACTAACTACCTAATATGTCTGTTTTGTACTGCTGCTATAGTTCATTTAAGATCTTCCCGTAGAATTTCAATTTTTAAATTAATCATCATGTAATAATGATACTACCGGAAAATGTATTTGCAGGTTTCATTACAAAATGACGGGCGTGGAAATTCTTAATTAAAACATTTATTTAAAATTAAAATGTTACCATATATCTCTACATGTTGAAGAATATTTTTGTGCAGAATAAAGTTATATACCGCACTACGTACAGTGACCAAATGTTGTATAATGAAAACTATTTAATATAGATGAATGGAACGCTTTTTTTACTTGAAATGGTGCTTTCAATATAAGGGATTAAATTTTTAATCTCTTAACCTGGCTCTCAGCTTCCTTTCAACATATTTCCTGACAATTACTATATATATATATATATGTATTGCTGTAATGAATATCTAAGGAAATATACTAGTATTTCAAAAGCCTAGATTGGTCAGTATATAAGGGATTCAAGTCTTTTAATACGTTAAGCTTGATCTCGGATTGTATCCAACAGATTTTCATAAAATTTGGTAGACACAAAGATAAGTGGAAATTGTGTATAAAACTAGCACTTAAATGCATGGGTTGATTTGTGTTATCAATATAGGGCATTTAAATGTTATCACCTAAATTTCATCTCGGCTTATATCAAACAAATTTCCATGACATTGGCGATTAGCATGTTTCGCTATATATTTTAATGATAAAAACCAATGTTTTGGTCTACTGCGGGAAATATTTATTTATTTGGGCCAAACATGGAAAGACAAGAAATGTAGTATTCCAACAAGCATTGGAATAAAAATTAACCTATTTTAAATACTTCATTTATTCTCAAATCTTCTTCAAACGTTTTGTCTTGATTTAAAAACACGATCAACGCCGGGATATATTTGCCAGTAAATAATTAAGGAATCAGTTGGCATGCATAAGGTTGTCAGCTTTCCCGGTATTCCGCCAACGACATGCTGTTATACCTTAAGAACACGTAAAATCCAAAGTATATAATGCTATAATTTCATATGCAACCGCAGCGCAATTACGTAAATTCAGTCATCGCTCCCAAAAATGTATTGAAGAGTTATGAACGTATAGAACAAGCAAGTTCTAATTAAATCACATTCTATCACATTACGTAAACGCGTCGTGTATGATATATATCCTAAAATGTTTCCTGGTACCCTGGCAGTTTGTTATGGCTGAAGTAGATTAATAAAATCCCATTAAAATAACGCCAAAAATATACTTTTAGCAGCCTCTTTAGCATGTGAACCCCATTTTGAATGAACACTTTTGAGTTCTTGCTTAATAATTGGCTCTCTTTATATCCTTAGGACAACTCTCTTCCGTCCTCCACCGCTTCGATGAGAACACTTCCGCGCCTCTTTTTGACGTGATTCGTAAGAAGGAAAATGTCAAGCGTCGCTGTTCGAAGGTATTTTCTCTTAGCCGGAAGCATTTGCGCGAAAATGACGCCGAGAGTTTTAAAGGTGAGTTTATTTATTAATTCGCGCAGCAATATATGGCTTCATTTTCTTCCTGCCATTTAAGCTATAGACAAGGCAAGTAAAACAATATTAATCTTTCTTCGAGTTTTTATGCGAAATAAATGATTATGCTTCTTTTTCTAATGATAGCTAACAGCTGTAAAGCGTTCCTTGGTTCAGACGGCTAATCCAGAAAGTCACATTTTTTTTATTTTACATCTCACGAGATTATCCATGAGCTAAAACACTCGCAAAGAATCCCTTCCAGCTGTTATTTCTCATTCGAAAAGAGCGATTTACTCTAATTGGCTTATGAGCAGCCAATTTGTCATCCATTTAAGCCCTTGGGAAGCTGTTAGAGCCATGCCTTTGGAATAACGGTCGCCGTGAGCTTCAGTGCGGAAAATACTTCGAGGCAACTTATGAAGGGGTTGATATGAATGAGGCGCGTAATAGGCCAGACGGTATATCATCCGACAGCTGTATAGCCGGCATTCTCGCCCGTCCTTGCAAAGGTGCGTCGCCGGCGTGCTGGCGCGAGGAGTTTGAACCGGAAGTGACTTCGGCCACCACCACCTATGCCCTCCTCTACACCCACGTGGCGATGAAGGTTGGTTAAGTTTGTTAAACGACAAAAAAAGAAATCAACTGACGAGGCGTCATCTCGGTTTTCGTCTTATTGGTAAAAAAGTTTACTCGGCAGTTCTTTCGTCCACGTTCTGAACATTATGTAACAGTAACTTAATGAACTCTCAGAGTTGGATTATTCCTTGTGATTATTAACATGCAAAATAATATAAAATTTCTTTATAAGCGTGCGAAAAACTCCATTGGTCATGTTTATAATGATAATAAGTGAATTTTAATCGTGAAAAACATCGTAAATCTCATCAAAAATTAACTCTAGAGGCAGTAGCGTAGCTAGACGTATCGGGCCCCTACGCAAGAATCGCTGATGGGCCCCCTAAGCGGAAATATTTTAGTAATGGGGGGCCCTCTTCAGAAAGAGGTGAAAGAATACCAACCACTAGTTTGCTATGCAGTACAGGATATATAAGGATTAAAAAAATTAGCTTAAAATAAATAAAAGCGGAAATATTTTAGTAAAAAGATTTTAAAAATATATTTTATTGGTGTTTATTTTTCTCTGTGGTGGGGGCCCTCTTGAGAAAGAGGTAAAAGAATACTAACCACTAGTTTATTATGCAGCACAGGATATATAAGGATTAAAAAAATTAGCTTCAAATGTCTTTTTCCTTGCTTTTGCATTTGCGAAGATATTGACAATTGACAATTTCAACACAACGTATGGGCCCCTTTTGTTCGAGGGCCCTTAGGTATTGCCTACTCTTGCTATATGGTAGCTACGCCACTGTCCAAAGGTCTTAGCCTAAATGATAAATGATTTATCAATGTGGAACATATTAAAAGGGGTGTGTCCTTATTATCACCTCAATTTTATTGTAAATTAAATGGACAACATAATGAACAATATTATCAAAATGGTCATTTAGACTAATATTTTAAGAGAAATCAACCGAGAGGACAAGTAAAATTGGATAAATATTTATAAATATTCAAAAAATCAAATGAAAAACTTCATCGGCTGATCCTGAAGTATGTCGTAGGCCATAAATGATCACTTGTATTAACAGCGTTCCAAGATCTTTTCATCGATGTCAGGCGCTCTGAGACAATTTTAGATGTGTTTGACATTATCAAATCGATTTTTAACACATCCCCAATAAACCATGATTATCTGGAGGCCCATATTTCTCCGAGTTTCTTCACATATCCTCGCGTGGGACGTTTGATTTATGTAATTCATTTATATAATTGGAAAGAAATGAATGAATGTCTTGTCTGTGTGATATATCTTTTTGTCAAATCTTCCACCAAAGATAATCTGTAAAAGCTTTTATTTAGAGGCTAAGCTTCATATTTTATCTCTTGAGACCATAATGCATTTCATTTGTCATAAGTCACTATAAAATGCGATATCTAATTAGTAAATAAAAATCTAATCAAATTTTTTTGCTACTGTAGAAATATTCACATCCAATAATGCAAGCATTTCTATTTTATTTGGCAACATACAATAAAAAGATAGAGGTAGCTTAAGGGTCTACAAACGCGGAATTTTTGCGTAAACATTTTGACCATTAATAAACTCAATGAAGAACTTATAAATCTGTTTGCTTCTGGTTTGATCAATAAAAGATCGATCATAACATTACCTCATTCCGATTTCTTTACTTTGACTGCGATAAAATTATTTAATCTGCTCTATTTTATTAATATTTCGTAAATTGCCATACTTGTTCCTTGTCGAGTTTTGCATTCGGAAATAATTAATTTTACGATTTAATAGATGAGTTGGTGACAAAAATGTCACCATAATGGATCAATTAGGAATTTAAAATATAATGTGAAACGGTTTGGATTTGGCTACTGTATGTAAAAGTTGAAATTTGAAAATGGTCAAATAAAACAGTTGCATTGAAATTAGCAAAATTAGCTCTGTCGATATAACACCATTATTATTGTTATATATTATCGCAAAATTAGATCAAATGTGAAGATATCATGAATTAATTCGTCCTACGCAGGTGTTGTACTCTTCGATCAAGAACAGACGCAGAATGGCATTTGCACTTTGTGATTTATGCGAAAAGATGCTGAGTGAAGCCAAGGATATAGAAAAGAGAGGATTTCCAAGCCTATATCAAGACCTCTTTATGGAACAAGGTATACTTCACTAGGAATGAAATTGGTAATATTTCGGTCATCTTTAGCGCTCGATGACGGTAAGGTCATTGATATACAGAAATTTAGTTCCCAAATCCTGACCTGTTTATAACTAAGTTAATTTGAAACCTAGAACTAATCTTCAAAAACAATTTCAAACCTTTGTTTAAAATAGTTTTATATTAAATGCATACTGCTCTGATGGGAGATGAGGAAACAGGTGAAAAAATCTGCCATGACCGGAAATCGAACCCGAGCCGGGTTGCCGGGCGGATATTCTACCACTGAACTACCGTGGCAGACTAATTCTCCTGTTTCAGTTAGTTCAGTGGTAGAATATCCGCCCGGCAAGTGGAAGGCCCGGGTTCGATTCCCGGTCATGGCAGATTTTTTCACCTGTTTCCTCATATCCCATCATAACAGCTTATGCCTGTCGCATAATGATCTTCAGATCATCCTTTCTATCTATTTGCATACTGCTCTCACGAAAAAATGTTCTCTACCGCTGCCACTCCCTCTTACAGCAGCAAATCTAATCGCGACCCCTTCAACCCCATCCACCTACCAATAAATATAAAATTCGATGGAAATAAAAAAAAATCACATTAATCACATTAATAGTGAAATAAAATTATGCAATTAAAATAAACTAAAAATAAAGCGCTGAAACTACTATGCACACTGTTGCGTCTTCGCGACCCCCTCCGTAAACATTTCGCGACCCCAGTTTGCAAACAGTTGCTCTACTGAATTGTTGTCTGAAATATGGCTCGGTATGAAAAGTTTAAGACTAAACTGTAGGTAGCTGCATTTTTTCATTTATATGCCAATAAAAATACAATGAGATGGAATTGATGGGTTTTTATAGAAGATCGTATTAAAATGTTGTATTAATATATCGGCTTAAATAATGACTTATTTCATGGTTAAAATGGAAAAGTAGTCCAACAGATGTTTCAAAATTTTAGAAGTAATTTGAGAGATAAAAGAAAATATTTTTATGCTCCATTTCTTTGATTACGAGAAATAAAGTCACGGTCGCGTTGGCGAGTCGGCATAACTGGCATCACTTATCTGTGCATTCATATCTTCAAAAATATTTGTGCGTTTATTTTCCTGATATATAGCGGCATTGGGTGGGATGGAAGATTCAGAAATTTTACAAACCCATATTGGCTCCGCAAAATTTTGGCTTTGCAACGTCCTTCTGGCTGCTATGGGAACGCCCAGGATCTTCAGACCAATGCTTCATTGTTCCGGTAAAAGATTTTGAAATACGCGGATTACGTTCACAAAAGGAAACTACATTACATCCAACGGACTTTATCGTATGACTATCGGCACTAGCTTCTCTTTTGTTCTAATAACAACGCGAGGTAAGGGTTAACTTCGTCCAACCTTTAGGATTTTACGACAAAAAGTATTGTTTCCTTGTACGAGAAAGGGAGAGAAATTATCCACATCCAAAAAAATGTTTGAGGCAAATTGATAAAGAGGTAAACACAGTTAAGCGGTCTTTATTTTCTTTAAAACCTTCAGCGCGAGTCTCACTTAAGCTAGCCAGAGTTGAATGTGGTAAACATCGCCAAAATAAACTGGTCTCGTCGGCATTATAAATTTAATCAATGGTTAGGCCATGTTCCTTAACTAATGTTTCAAGAAAGTCACAAATTTTGTCGGCAGCTCCTTGGTCGGCCGATTTTTTATCACCCGAAACATCTAGACCTCTGATCCTATGCCTAATTTTAAAACGTGTTAGCCATCCATCTGAAAATTCACAAGTTTCGCTAACCTCCATTTGTTTATAAAAATCTTGAGCCTTTTCAATCAACACTGGTTCAGAAATAGGCGCTTTCTCGGAACGCTTTATAGGAAACCATTCATAAATAGCAATATCTAATTGCTCAAGTTTCAGCTTACGAAGAGTGAGCTGAGATTCATTTCCTCTAGTTGTCTCAGAAGACGTAACAAATTTCATTAACTGTGATTTCTGTGTCTTAATGTCAGAAATAGTGGAAAAACCAACATTGAACTCTTTTATTAAAACATTGTAGTTCTCAACTTTCTCTACGTTTTATCATATGACGTTTCTGGGTTATGGTTTGCACAACCCGTTTCCTTTTATTACCTTTAGCGCATATTGAAGTTTTAGGAGGCATTTAAAAAGGACGTGCGAAATATTTTATTTAACATAAACACCGAGTGCAAGAAACATACACAATTGCATATTGCGACTGCCGAAAACGCAAATTTTAGCAGTAACATCCCGAATTAGATGTAAACAAAAAATTGCCGAAAGCGCCAATTTTAGAGGGAACATTCCGACTAGAAGTAATAAAAAAAAATCAAAATGCAAGAGATGCCGGTTGCTTGACAATTCTGGTTGCATGATTGCCGGATAACGGGGAGTTTACTGTACTTTCAATTAGTGGCTAAAAATTGAGATAGAGAGATTTTTATGATACCGTTATTACGGAATGTTCAATATAACGTCTTTAACTCTACAACAATATATTCTCACAGAGGTAAAAGTCCAATGAAGTGTAAAGTAGTTAAGCATGTTGCGCTTAATTTGTCATATAAAACAGACGGAAAGCGAATATGCATTCATCCCATTTTTCTTAAGTGTTGTATTATTATAACTGCGTTTGAATGAACCCTAATATATTTATTATCCTATCATTGTTTTTGTACTCATAGCACTGCATAGCAGTAATCTAATAAATGCATTATCGGAAATGTCAACTTAACCAAATATTTGGTTTTAGGACCTTAGTCCTAAGCAATTAGTAATTTAGAGCTTTAGTATTTAAAAATAAATGATTTTAAGTACCTACATAAACCAGGCCGAAAAATGAATTTCAGGCACGCAGGCATGGATAATGTAGAAAATATCTTATTTGCTTACAACTAAGTTCAAAGGTCTTATGAAAATTATACTTTCAATTACAAAGCATAAAAAATGAAAACATTATATTTCATAGCAAACAAGGTAAAGCCTTGATCAAATAGCTGTTTGAATTATATTCGAAAACTTCCTTCAAGCAGAATAAAAAGAACAACAAATATTTTACACATTAATATGCCTTTATATATTCAATAATTACTCGAAAATATTCTGTTTGCAAGCGTTCTCATTATTAAAATTTTTAGGTATCTAAGTCGACGTCCGGAGTCTGTAATGGATGGAGATTGCCTATCTCACGCTTCAGGAGTTTCGCTGGCTTCCTTAGCAACCAATATAAGATTTTTGGTAGAAAAATTATAACTGAAACTTGAAAATCACCACCTATCAATTAATATATTATTGAACGTTGTAATTTAATTTAACCATCGACCATGTGTTTTTATTATTTTTCCATCTTTTAATATTGACTGCAAATAAGGAAATATGCCGGATTCAAACTGCTGCCTCTTTCAGACACTCTTCTAAAAACCTGTTTGATACAACTTTTCCAAGCCGTACCAATATGTAATATGGGTAAGCCCCGCAGCTATAATACTATTGAGTAAGCTTGATTCGAATTTCAGCGATGAAGTTCGTGTCTTCTGAGGTATTTACTCATTGTAAAGCATAGCGGCTTAAGGTCATAATATGAGATCTTTAATTTATTGCTAGCTTTTTTATTTTACAAATAGAAGAAATTTTTAATGGGTTTGTAAATCTCGCAAAGAATTTATTTTCCGTAATAAGTCTTACATTAAAATTTTTACACAGGAAAAATAATTTTTGATAAGACACAGCAAGCACGAAGTAAAGATTGTTCAATCCTCATCATATATACCTGAAACTCAACTATCCACATACGTTTTGTAATAATTACAAACCGTACCTCAATAATATTAATGCGGTACGTATATGAATGAATTTTTCCAATCTTTCTTTCAATTTTAAAATATTTCAGTCACTTAAAATACTTATATATTTTTAAATCGGGTCTAACATTAGTTGAAATGAGCTTTAATTTAGAAAATATTTTTACTTTTGATGGCATTTTGATTTGTTTACATTTTCAAGTGTTAAATATTAGAATTTTTAGGAACTTACTATTCTTACCAGTCAACATCTTTAATGTACTAATAAATTCATTCAGGTTGACTTATGAAAATATTAAATTTCTTAAGGAAATAATTTTTCTTCTGTCCTCGATAAGTTTAAAATGTTTTGTGTTACACTAGAAATTCATATACATTCCCTTTTACGACGACAAATACGACTATATTTAAGAATCCGCTTATGTTATGAACGACTCTTCTTCTCGCGAAGGTGCGCGCTCTCACGGTTCAAACTTTATTATCCAAACGTTGCACGAGACGCTGATGACACGCAATTGTGGCTTTGGTGGGAAAAAATAAGTGCTTCATTCATCATTTTCTTTGAGCTCGCAGGCCTATGTTCGCACCGTAGACAAACGCTGCATTATGACCAGCCGATTATGCTATATGCCAGGCGTGGCCAACCGGCGGCTCGGGAGTCTTAAGAAGCTCTTTTTTTTCTGAAAATTCGGCTCTTTTACTATACCAGAAAAAGGCACCCGTCCCATTCTGAGGACGAGGCAACACTGCGTTCACAACCAAGTAGAGCAAGGCAGTGTGACTTTAGCCTAGTGGGCACGCATTCTCTCTAGATTGCTTCGAATATAGATTTTGTTTACTGCACATAAAGATTGTCTTATACGGCTCCGAAGTTTAGTAATTTTGGCCATTCCTACTATACATACGTTAAAATCGCTAACATTTTAAATTTACGAGTGCTTTGCTTCTTATTCAGAGTTAGTCTCGGTAGTCATAAGTTTTTAATGAAGCTTGAATATCACTTTATCTTCTCTGGTCGATGTTCGGGTATGACAACATATCTCTCTACGAGCATAATTTTGTAGTGTAACAATGTTGATATTTATCACAGAGAAAATATGTATAGAAGGACATTGATTTATTTCAATCAAAGTACATCATTAAAAATCAATAAAGACATTCTTTTCTTTCGAAAAGTATAAAACAAAATAATGCACATAAAAATACAAAAATTCGACTGGAAAGATGAAACGACCACATCCTGGTGGCGAAAATATTATTTGGCATAGTGTGCTCAACGGTAATTTTAACGACGATACATAGAAAATAAATGGACGGACATCTTTTTATTGTATAGTCAATTAAATATTTGTCATGTATATATTGTATCAAATACGCCACCAGTGAGATTTGTGTGAATTATTTATTATTTTAATGCATGATTAATTTTTGTGGCAATGAGCTACACCGTCTGAGCAGCTTGAGCGAATAAAAACTTTGTAATTAAAATTTTCAACAACTATTATTCTTCATCATTTGAATTCTTTCATTATTTTTTTATGAACACAATATAGCGTAGTCATTTCATTATACCATTGCCATACGCGATAGGATTATTTTGTTGAGAAGGTTCAATAACAGCCAAATCACAATATTTTCGTAAATAATGGTAAGGTAAATGTAAACATTTGTTTGGCTTGGTGTTTCTGAAAACTAAGTTTACTTTATGCTCGTTCTATAAATTATAATATTTATTATTTTGTAAACTCAGATAAACTGAAAACTTTGTATTTACCTTCAAATTACATTTTATATGAAAATTTCAATTTAGACCTCATCTATTGGGAAAAACGGAAATGATGTACTAGTGAATTTATTAGCAGAATCACAAAACTCACACAGGTGGATTTAAATTCTTAAAATAGCGTGCCCATTTAATACAGTACCATTTGAACTAAAACTAAGACTTTACAGTTTAAATGATTTGATGTACGTAACTATAACTAACGTATTTAAATTGGAAGTACTGATAAAGTACAAACTGTTAGGCTGAGAGGAAAGTAACGCATTTATGTAAAAGATAATTGCAAAACACGCTTTAAACTATTTAAACAAAGATATAAGTGCTGCATAATTTGCATTAACCTATACGATGTAGCTTATCTAAGTAATTTTATGACCATTTTGCTCTTTATAAATTATTTTTGTCATCGTGCTCAGCGTTTGTTGAATATAAATTAATGCTACTGTCGACTTGAAGTGAATTGTATTCACAACCTTATTCTAAGCAGGGCAGACTATTCATGTCAATACATATTCGTTTATTTTGCATCTTGGAAACGATACGAATCATTTAAAAAATCGTTGAAAAAATATATATATATTTGAATAGTTTCATTCAAGAAACAAGTGATATTTGCTCCCTATTCCATGATTTGTCCCATGTATTTACAAATCATCTGAGCTGCTTATCCACTCCCGTAAGAGGATTAATGCCTTAAATTCCACGGAGCTAAATGCGGAAAATTTCGTATCAGTTAAATAATGATGTGATGATATTAAAAAACAATGCAGAAAATGGTTTTTTTCGTTTTAGCCGCGATATGGAGGTTTCGCGTAGCCGCCGATCACTCCTCCTTCTCTCACTAATTGGTAGAAGCTGAACACGACGAGCCACAGGTACACGTAGATAACTGAAAAAAGAAGGAAAAAAACAAATTAACAGTTTATTTCCTCGTTTATTGACATAACTCGTTGATATTTCCACGGCAAGTATGGATAATAACTGTTTCAGTGGTTTCCGACCTCCAGGGGGTAATTTTGCATTCCAAGGAGTTATGGGCATTGGCCATGGACCAGTGACGTAGCTGTGCATGCGCGGGCCCCCGGGCTAAATTTTTTCCGGGCCCCACTATAAGTGAACATATTCCGTAGTTTAAGGAGGGAAGTTCGCCCAGATTTAAAATGCGTTCTTCGTTTCTTCTTTATTCGTTTTTTGGATCCGCTCAAATGTCTGTAAATCGACCTGATTGACCCTCACAATAATTAAAATATTATGTAGATGACATAATGTCATTGATCGCCAACGAGAGAACCGACTTCTATCACCACGAAGAGAAAATCTCAAACTAAGTTAGCTATGGCAAAAGAGTATCGCGCTATGGGAAGTGAACCAATCAATAGAAGCAAATCATGTGTCCAAGAGCCGGCTAGGAAAATCGCGGGGCCCTGTGCAAAGTGTGCGCGCGTGGCCTTTTATGCGTCAAAAATTTTTAATAGTAAATTTTAATAACTAAAGCAATCTCTCTCACTACGACACTTCGATATTTTTCAGGTGTTATTTAAATGCGTCTACTTTTTTTTATAGAAAGCGCGGGGCACGGCGCAGTTGCACCACCATCAAGCCACTGCAAGTGTTTCTTTCCTACGGTCCTATGCGCCCGAAACCGTCCGTTATCTCACTGAAACCGTATCTTCTGCAAGAGTTATGAGACGCTTGTTTGTAAGGAATCTGTTTATACTCTTTGTAGACAGTCTGTTCATCATAACCACATGGTCCTAGGCGGCTCAATTAAGGTTGCACAGAGAGGACGTCTCTTATCTTGGCCTATTGTATTTCTTCATCGTTTTGTATTTATCCCGTAAGCGAGGATTAGGCCGTAGACTTCATATGCTTATACTGCTTTCTTTGGGTCTACGGAATTTTTCTTCTATTTTCATTAGAAAGATGTTTCAAAATTGTCCCGGAAAGGCTAAAAAATATCAAGTATAAATTTTTAACAATTTGGCCTCAACATTCAATCTCTTGCGGGCCCCCGGGTAGTATCTACGCCACTGCCATGGACTATACTACAATTCAATATAGTAATATCGCGATTGTACACATTATGATTGCAAAAAAATTTCATGATCAGCGCTTAAAAAAGAAAAATTTTAAAAATTAGTAGGTACTCATTAAGGTATCTCCAATGCCTATAAAAGGGTTTTGAGAAACTATTAGACTCTACTATCGATGAATAACACTACTGAATACTCGAAATGCGCATAAACTTTCTACAGCTATTGGAAGTATTTATGTAAGTACTCATTTTTTCTGTTTGAACTACTTATATTGTGTATCCTGTCCTGTGTTACCACACTGAAATCAATTTTTTTCTTCAAAATTTAAAGTTTCAAGTCTCCTAAAATTATGAAGGAATCTATTAGAGCTATAATCCTGAGATTTATTGGATACACAAAAGTTGGTTGTTTTTTTTGAGCTTACGTATAAATTTTGCGATTGAGATAATGGCTGATTTATCAGGTGGCTAAAGGGGTACTGGTGTGAGAAAGGTGGGAAAGCACTACACCGTTTCATGTACGATATATCTTATGAAGTAAAATTTATGCTTCACGTTAAGAAAACAGACTATATGAATAAAAAATAACGTAATTAAACCATGTTTACGGCGGGTTTAATGCTGTGCGTGCAATTTAAAATCCTCAAAATGATTTAATAGTCACATTTATAAAAATATCCGTCTGAAAAATCTATTTTCGAAGATATGAAAGATCTTAGATTATTTATTACATAATTTATGTAATTTATAGAAGATATAGTTGAAAATAGACATTCTTATCTTTCTAAAGACAGTCATATTATTCGTCTTTTATATCATAATTTCTGTAGTTTATAGAAGATATAGTTGAAAATAGATATTCTTGTGTTTCTGAAGATATTATCCAATCATATTCGATACAACTCTTCACTATGCATATAGATTGAGACTTCTGAAAGTGAGAATAACGAAGAGCTAGAAATAAACATTAATTTTATAGGCGCCAGGATTGAGACAGATCAAAGGACAGTTAAAATATTTTTGCACTGAAAATAAAAATGCCCTTCAGAAATTTTTATTATCAATTTTTTGCTACCTCGTGCTTACTACGAGGAGAAACGCGAAAGAAAACTCATGGAGGAATAGTGGGAGGTATTTTTCCAAGTGTTTCTTCGTCGCGGTTTTCTTACCAACACTGAGGAGCCCGAATACGAGCCAGATCGTCCCGTTGAGCACGTCGTGATGCACGTAGAAGCTGACAGCCGTGTAGATGACAGAAACAGCCAGACCCACAGCAATCATGATGGCCAGCGCAACCCAGGGCAGCATCATGTACTTGTTCCTCTGTACGGAAGAAAGAGAAAAATACATAATTTTCGTGCATTCCGTTGCCAACATGTCGGGTCAGCGCCCGGTGCAGTTTTTGCCGCGACAAGCATTTTTCTCGACACCTGCATGATTCCACTGAGGGCATAGACTTCTCGAAATACGAGGCCCACTATGGCTCCTAAAACAAATATTTTGAATTGCCAACTTTAAGGGCGATAGTTTTAGTGCAGATTATTTGTGTCTAGGAATTGAAGATTTTGTAATTTTCTGGAACTCACCTTTTCCAACATTATATCTATGCTTCATGGCATAAATTGATGTGTGTTTTGCATACGCCTGTTAGGCAAGAGAAGCACTTTAACCTTTCAAATTGCTAAAATATATATACCGCATTTACCCGACTATAAGGCGACCTCGAACATCCCTTTACAGAAGCTTTTTTGAAAAAAATGTTTTATAAGGCGTTTCGAAGCAAATAAATTAAAGGAGGTTATTGGTCATTTTTTATTTAAACTCATTAAAATTTGTCATCACAATGTCTGCGGTAAATATATATGCGATTTAAACCATTCTAAGCTATACACAGTAACTAGTACTTTTATATTTATTTATTTCTCCTTTCGCGAATATAAAACGACTCCAACCTTAGGGTGAACAATTACGGAAAACTTCGTCTTCAAGTCGGATACATACTGTAATAATGTAAATAAAATCTTGACGGTTATCTTAAGATAGAATAAAATGCACAGTAAATATTCACACCCATTAATTTTTTAACTCGGATGTTTATTAGGCTAGAAATAATTTCATTGCCTTCATTGAGGTAATGCGTATTACTAGCGTGATTGGCCAGTAAAATGACGGGTGGCTATGAATGATGATTTAAATTAGAGTTCAACATGTATTTGGCGAAAGATTAATCGAAATTTAACTGATTGTCCTTGAGTTATACGAATTAATTCATAAAATCTTAAACACAGAAGGACAGGATGAGATTTGCTTTAGTTATAACAGGAGGATGTTAATGGCTTCTTTGTGAGTATTGCTCTCTTCCAAATCGTCTCTGATTATATCACATTAAAATATATGTATTGTCATATTTATCTGAATATAAGACGTCTTTTCTTGTATTAACAATTGGAAAATGCGCAGTAGGAAATTAATATTTTTACTTAAAGGCCTTGTAATACGACATTGTGGCGTTACTGAAGTGAAAGTAAGGCTTTGTAAAACAACAAAAGAAATACTAAAACGCGCTATTGCCTCTGGGAAAGCATTTTACTAGGTAGGTCAAAGGTAAGATGTACTAACAATAAATTGAATACTTTTTCTGAAATTGTGAAGTTCTATTATATAGGGCCGCCTTATATTCCCATTCATTTTATATTAAGATAAATACAATGATTACACGCTGAAATATTATTTTTTCTACCAACATAGTTTTAATTTACATGGGATAGAACGTAACAGTTATACTTCAATGAAACTATTTTTATTATTTAAACGATTTCCTGAAAAATGCTTAATGATGTTAAACTATCCTTGACATTATAATACCTCGATAGTAATGAATATTTTTTAAAGGAAATGCGATTACGAAATCAAATGATATCTTGCAAAATAGCTTCACTTAATTGATAACTAACACGCAAAGGCTGTATTTATGTTTGTATGTAGTTGGAAAATAATGAATTAAAGATAGTGAGTTTTTATTTATTGGATAAATTTTGCCAATGAAGTTGTAATTTTAAATGCACGTTTTTTATACTCGTAATACTCTTGATTAAAATGCCCTAAAATAATTATATAATATTTATTTAAGAAAATAAAGCTAAAAGTAAAACTATATTTAATCAGTGTATGTTTCATGCTCTAGAACCAAAACTTTCTATGATATACAAGCAACCTAATGCGAGTATAACTTAATAATTGCTATTTCAAATGTTTTTAGCTCATACCTTGACAGCTCCCACAATCAGGAGCACAGAAATCAGGACAGTCATGGCTAAGTTAATCGCCAGGATGATCTTAACTGCAAAAAATAACAAATTTTAGAAAAATGCTTATAAAGGTATGTGATTACATTTCTAAACCAAACAGTTCATGCGTTACATTTGAAATTTTTGCGCAGAAATTTTGATAAGGTCGTGTTAATGTAATAATTATTACTCAAAACATACTGCGATTATGTCTGAAAATTTAACTGCCACGTGAGGAACGAATTAATTTAACCTTATTTTCAGATACATAAATTCAACGAATTACTAGACTTCAAAGAATAACTATAGCATGGAAATTTTTTTATTTCCAATAATATGCCATTAAATGATAATTACCAACGGTGGGTGGTAAGGTGTCGATGACAATTGTCTGCATTTTCACATCTGTCACGAGGACGACGATCAGCGTTATAATACTGATGACCTTTAAGTAAAATAAAAACAATGGAAATAAATGGCTTGTAAAACTGACGCATGAATGCGGTCTTTGTGTGTGTGAGTGTACGGAGTGCTTACGATAAAACGTCACATTCAGGCAAACAAAACCTTAATATTAAGTTCTCAAAAAATTAGCTGTTATAATGTCCTAAAAGTTAAATTTATAAAATTCACGATGTTTTACAAAATGATATCATTTCGAGGGAATTTTAGTCGATAAACATGCATTTTGACTAAAAAGATAACAAATATAAGTGTCAAATCACAATTTTTTTCATAATTAGTAAATTTTTCAATTGAGTGATTTTTCTAGCTTAATTATCGGTTTTGATGTTTACTTACTATTCCAAGGACCCCAGTTATGATGGTCCCCGTCTTGAGGCTGATGCATCGGCAGCAGGTGTCAAGGACCGGCATCTTGGAGATTTTTTTTGTTCGCTAATCTGTGAATATAGGAATAATAATATGCGTCAAAATCTAACGGCTGAAAATTTCATATTTCTTAAGATTAATCCTCGAAATGGTTTAGAGATTTCAGAGAACATAACTATCCGTTAAATATTTCCATTTTATTAATATAGTATATTCTCTGAATATCTTATCTAAACGATCGCCATTAATTGTGGACCTTAATTTCCGTACTCAATTGCCGTTAATGAAGACGCATTTCGATTAATTATCTCAAAACGTGTGTGGTAGAATCCACTTTTTTCATATGTTAAATGAAAATTTTAAAGATTTTATTAATACTAAGCGTATTTTATTTGAATTTTTGCGGTATAGAGTCTGAAAGTGACTCACCGACTCATTTAGAATAGAAATCGCCCGTATTATTTTTTCTTTTATGGAATCTATCAAATCAGTCAGCTGTATGAGACGCTTGGAGCACCAATAAGCTGTTACGGTTTTTAAACATGACTTTCTCCTAATCGCACAAGTGAAAAATCGAATTTTTTCTCAGTGGCGATCAATCAGGGTCCAACTTTGGAAGGGAAAAAAAGGGTACGGAGTCTCGGGTTCCGAGAATTCTAAGAGACCTGGCTTGGCAGGGAAAACAATGTTACATCGGAAGGAAAACCTATTCCCGTACACTTGTTGGTATTGGGACCCTTTGTACTTGCAATCTTTTCTGAGACCGCGTACAATATTCCTGATTAGTAGTAGTAATTAGGTTTTTTAGGTGCGTCAACAGCTAAGGTTATTTCGCACCGTCAAATTCTCTTAAAGAAAATCAACATACATCACAACATCCATGCCCGAAGCGGGATTCGAACCCGCGACCTTTGGGTTAGAAGGCAGGCGCACTGCCTACCAGTCTAACCCGGCCGGTTATTCCTGATTATTTCAAACGAAACTGCCTCTACATTTATCTCGTCGGACGAACTAGTGTAATGATAATTTCTCCTTTTCGCCAGCGCCGTATTTACTCCAAAACTCACACCCTTTGGATATTGAGGCAGCGCCTTCCTATGGGAACGTCCTTTCCAGGTTTGGACCACTTCCAAACGAGCAATATCTCGTAAGCGTCCCACCAGTAGCGGTTGCGTTAGCGGCGAAAGAGGGAGCCGCGTCATTAAAAACATTCCCAGTGCCTACTTGGATGCTTTCCCAACCTTTCTCCCCGTCTTATTTTCACTGGATGCACAATTGCTCTTCTTATGATGTAGGTTTTTGTAAATTCAAAGTTACCATACTTGTTACATAACCGCTGCGTTCCCAGTGAAAATAATTAAGAAATAAAGTAAACTATTTTATGTGCCTGAATACATTGCGTTAACACAACCTAATCACACATAAAAGTTTGATTAAGATAGTATCATACGTTTTTTGCAATTATGTAACATAAAATGTGGCAATGTGGACGAATTACACCTTTTATCGTTAATTTATGTCGTTCGGAAGGTCTACAAATCGGCAGTATTTAACATCGATGGGTATAATGTAATGCTTACAAATAAATTTAAATTTAAATGTAATACAAACAAAATATTTCGCTTTTATGTCTTTTGTAACAGAGTAATTGAGATATAGTATTTCACGGTTTTTTGCCTTAAAATAGTTAAACTAGAGCAAGTTTATTTTAGGTTACACCTAAAAATAACAGCTCTTCCACAGCACAAAGCATAAGTGCGTTCCAAAATAAGAACAAATTCATACCGTCATTTTTATTTTTGAAAATGCATTTTTTTAAATATCTCAAATCGATACTGAGCGAATGCGATGAAATGGCCATTTGATCATTCTCACTTCTATTCCCTCAATCCACTTTCACCTGGTGCACACAATTATGTACATGAAATTATTTTCATCATTCTGCGAAGAAATGTACTAAACAATACTTCTAACTCATTGTATGTACATGAATATGTATATTTTCTGTGTGTACCGGTGGGATTTCTATAGCAATTTAACGCGTGCAAGTTTAAGTATTCGCCAAATGAAAGAAGATAGTAAGATAGTATTATACTACATATAATTCAAGTATGAAAGGCACGCATGGAGATGCATTCAGAAACAGGTCAGTTATTAATTGCTCTCCCTCCCTCTCCCTCCCTCTAAGGAGGCAAAATCCCGCTGTCAAGTGAACTCCACATCATCGTCATGTGGCCTGTTCTACTACTGAGGAAGAGCTGAAGTCGAGCTGGACGTCCTTCATACTGTCCCTATGCGCCTTAAGGCCTGGCTGGCGTTTCTCCAAAGGGAGAAAGCCGTCACTCGCTAAATTTGGTCAGGGGCGGTGGCAGAGGAACGAGGCAGAGGGGAGAGTAAAAGGGAGCTTCACCATCAACTCTCCCTTACACTCCTTCCATCTAGTACACGCTCTCTTATATCTCGCAGGGAAAGCTTCCAACCTATGTCTATGCCCAGCAGTTTACAACTCCAAGATGTGTGTTTTTTCATTTGCTCCCATGGTAACAAGTGCTGGGATTTTGTTTACGGAGCGAATGATTTACGATCTCGAAGTTTATGCCATTGTGGCTCAATAATTTATTTAAACAGCGGTCTTTTTTTTTTGCTGATCCGTACACGGGTTTTCACCTGCTTAAAGAAATCCTTAGCTTTTTCCGTCGGTAAATATACCGCGGCCCAAGACTTCGCAAATAATGTAGGTGAACTTTTTCAGTGGTGCTAAGCAGTGCTGATGCGAAAAAATTACGTTTAATAAAATGTAAGCGTAAATAAATTTAAGTACGCGTGTATCCGTCTCCACGTGGTGCTGCGGTAATTAAATTACAAGGTTCGTAACGACTGCAGTTATGCCAACATCGAAGTATTGAAAGAAGGTAGGTTTCCATTTGTATTCCTGAGATTAACTATTTATAAAATATCCATGAATGTGACATTACAATGAGAAGTTAAAAAATAACTAATTGCTCTACATCCTCCCTCAAATTGAACGAATAAAAAGCTTTGGCGGATATTCTAACTGGGCCCCGCATTTACAGAGGCCCCACGCTCTCTGAAAATCAGTTGTTGTACTTGTAAAGGACAAGGATAAAAAAATGGGGAAAATATCGAATGCTGTCATACAGACAGAGGTTGTTTTATTTATTAAAATTTAGCATGAAAACTTTATGACGCGCGCAGCGTTCACTTTACACCTGGCCCAGCGATTTTCCTAGCCGGATCTGCTAATAAAAGAAAATTGTATGTAATTGGTGAAAGTGTGCTTAGTGACGTGACTTTGCATCTTTGTTACAATGTTAAATATTCGACCAGGCTTCGTCAGATTTTGTAGTTCAACGACTCCAAGTTCTTATTGAGTTAGAACCTTTCAGCCTGGAGGTCGTGCAATTTTTTTAATGCTTGAAGATTATGATCGGGACAAACAGTCAAGTTTTCAAAACGCCAGCCTTGCATTAAAGCCTTTCCGCGTTTTCATTTTTTCGTGACGTCATACGACGATGGGCAAATCGTGTTAAAAACACCCCTCTAGCGGTTATCAAGGGACGGCGTCCCTTTAAAAAAAACCTCTTTCGCCCACCACCCTTCCCACGCGAATCTCCAGACTGCATCACGCTCTCCCATCGGAATCTCTCCATCGGACGCCGTGGGCGTCCGTGGAACACCATCATATACATTCGAAGAACGCCGGTGTGTATTTTCCAAATCCAAGCGGGTGTAGGGATGTGGCAGTAAAGCCGTACAAAAGCGTCAGTTGTTGTGGGCGAACGAAAATGGCCGTCGGTAAACAATAAATCGACCAATTAATCCGTTTTTATACCTCACGTCATCGATACAGCACGTCGTCCGATATGTGTGTGCATGTGTGTGTGTGTATGTATATATGTATAATTTCATTTTTTACTCTTTAAAATTAAAGTCGGAGGCTTTGACGTGCCTTCTTCTGTTTAAATTTTACGTTTCGAGGTTTTTTGTTTCCTCCTTAATTATTCGCAATCATCTGATCTGTCAGCCTTACAGGCGTGCAAGAAAAACCATGCGCGCGAAAAGGTACATAGATGGCGCCGATGAGGCGCATAAACTCGATGGAACCCTACCAGCATAGGAAATATAATCGGCCTTCGTTAAACGCGAGGTGCGCAATACACATCATCTCGTGGGTCCGCTCGGTGGGTAATTAATTCCCCGCCGCGGTGCTGATGACATGGGAAACGTGGGTGTCGTCCTTCACACGGGCTTCGCGTGGCCGAAACGGCGACGTCACATCGGCGGGAACATTGCTCGCGGGTTAGCGTTCTTCATCTTTCGCTTGCGGTCGGCTCCGAACGACCAATAAGAATTGGAAGAAAGATGACATTGGAAAACTGATAGAGAGAGAGAGAGAGAGAGAGAAAAGAAAAAAGAATTAAACGGATTCAGGTCTTTCGTGAGACGAGTAGAAAACACGCGAGTCGCTCTTCTCACGAGCAGCGGACGACTCGCCTTTCAACCGGATCTCTCAAACGTGGGCTTTATTTGGTAGAAGCGACTCTCCGAGGCTCGTCGCTCGCGGCAAACCTCAAAACGCATTTCTCCTCAACGCATCGCGATGGGAGTATATAATAGTAGACGACAAACGAGAATCGCCGGTTAAAAAGAAAACGGCGGAAGGAACACGCGAGAATGCATCGTGGATCATTTCAACGGTAAAACGTCAAAGCATTATTAGAAAGAGAACGCCGAAAAGAAAAGGTGTTAGAAATGCTCGAAAGGAACCGCTGCCATTGGGTTACACGAAACAACTCTTCGGGGCGAGCTAGGATGCTGAAAATAGATTCAGGTGAAATGGGTGAGGCGGACGTGGTCACAGCATAAACAGAACGTCATCGGCAACAATAAACGCTGAGGATCCTAAAAATCGTGTGTTTTTTGGATCGGGTGGTTTGTGGAACTGTAGGTGGGCACTCGAATATCGAAACGCGGGGAGAACTACTTTTCAGGAAAAAAAATTATCCGAACGATTCGCTTCACGTATAAATAAATCACGTGGCGATTCTCCCCCGTGACGTGTTAATCCTGACCTTATGACTCCACTAGCCAGTGGTGGACGGTGAAAACTGGGGGCCTTTAACATAAACTAAAGTAAATTACCCATAAATATTTTAAAAATAACTTTGTAATTAGTTTCTTAAATCATTTACAACCTTTATAAACTGGTGAAATGAATGATCCGAAGATCCTTATACGATAGCAGATTTTTTCTCCCGTTTCCTCATTTCCCATCATTTACAACCGGTTTAGCTACCTTAAAGCTGATTGGTTAGATGTGACAATTTGATAACCGATTGGTTCTACATAGTTATTCAGACTGAAATGTTCAGTGTTCTATATATTTAAAAAAAAAATCAAGTTCTATAAAGTTACACCTAAAATGGCAGATTATATAAATTAAGCCAAACTTAAGAATTAATTTTCTTATGAAAAGTGGGTCCTTTAAACAAATCAGCATCTTTATTTTCAGTTCAAACGTATCCTTTTACGTTTGTGACTTTTATTTTATTTGTTTATTTGTGAAAAGGGTATCCGCCCCTCAGTGAAGCCCTGTTCGTATATCCACCCCTACGACTAGCATCCGTGGCACCACTAATGTTACTCGGTGATACCACGAGGACTTTGAACTTTGTCAGTCCATCGAATGCATTTGGTAACCTGCCAGATGAATATCTTCCCATTAGGCAAAAGGGAAATGCGAGAGCGCTAGCAGAGAGGGCGCCAGTTGCGAAACGCGCGAATGAGTCAGGCATTCCGAAACCGTCGAAATGCGAGAAATGGTCTCAATGGACAGATAAAGAAGCGTTGACATTCTGAGCGCGGAACTTCGTCGCTAGCAGGAGTTGCGTCACCGAGCGACAAAGGCGGATTACGAACAGGTCTGGCGGTCCCTTTCGCGGGGAGAGGGGGGGAGGGGGGAATAAGGCAATTGAAAATCGATAGATTTACCTTGTCGAAAGGGGCGTGCAAACCATGACGCAAAACGCGACGCCATTCACGGGGTGATATAATCACTTTGCATTGTGGACGCCGGTTTTGACATACTATAGCTTCGTGTGCTGAGTTCTATAAAATTACAGCATTAAAAAAAATTTCGAAGGAATATCTTCGATCCTCCAACGAAATTTCCTCCCTGACTGATAATGATATAAAATCGAAAAGGGATGAAATTAATCATATTACACTCCACGAGTCTTGAGTGCGGAATCCTTGGAGAAAAAGTAATATTTAAGACGTATTTAATGATATTTTTTATTTATTTTAATACATACAGGAAAGCCCCAATTACATGTATTTTAACAAAGACACACACAACATCCATGCCCGAAGCGGGATTCGAACCCGCGACCTTTGGGTTAAGAAGGCAGGCGCACTGCCTACCAGCATAACCCAGTCTAACGATCGTTTCGCAACTTAAACTAGCCGATTTGGGGATTCATGCTATAGCTTCGTGATAATAATTTTGAATCAAAGAGAAGTAACGCAACTTCGCACAAAATATTCGCTGAACAATTCGAGTTCCGTTTGCAAATATTTGCTAGCAACCCCGAAACGTTGTTCATATTATCGTCGCTAAAGCTTGTTGAGTGTCCTTTTTATGGGCACCGAATGAGAGTTTATGTCCGTAATGAAAACCGATAATATCACGGTCGTGCCGTCATGAAATGTTTATTTAATTTCGAGGGAAATAAATATTTTACGAGGACCGGATTCGTTCTCGTGTCGCTCGTCGAATTTTTAATTCCGGGAGGAGGAGCAAGGCCGTGATTCAATCGCGGGTGCTAAGCAATCGGCCAGGTGCGCGAACCAAAAAGGGGTCCGTTTATATACACTTCCCCCTCGCTTTCGTCTCTCCGATCGCCAGGATCGCAAAGATCGGAATTCCAACCCGTTAGAAACGAGCAACCCGCTTCCTTTTTTCACCTTAACCACTCTAGTCATTAGCGAGAATTAGTAATATCAGAGAGAGAGAGAGATTCTTGAAAACACCGTTAAGGTTGCCTCAGCGACGCAATCTTCGTTCTTTTTATTTTCGCTCTTTGCGTTCGAGAGCAAGGAAGCCGCGAAGTGCCGTACGCACCACTTAAAATAAACCGATCCCCCATTGCTTTTCTTTTTTGCACCTCACGGGAAAAAACTCGCGTTTAAAAACGCTTCGCGCGGCAGCCTCCGTCGGAATCATCGCGCGATGATCGGTCACGTGGACTTTTTTTTCATTCGCGGACCGCCCCGCGTCGGAAGGGAGCCAGTTTCGAACAATTGAAGGCGGAAGGGTGAAAATGGTTCCGCTTTGATGACCTCGCGTGTATGCATCCGCCCATTCCTTTTTTATTTCTCCGCTCTCTTGGCAGCGAAGCCTTCGAGCGGCGGTACATACTGAAGTCAACGCACTCCCGTCCGTCCTTATCCAGCTTGTATGTACATCCAACCGACTCTCTCTCTCTCCCATTCCTCTCTCTCTCTCTCCTTTCACCCCCACTCTCTCCTCTCTCCCTCTCACCCACTCCTGTCGCCGCCATTCCTCTGCGTAGTCACCCGAGATCAGAATTCGAATGCCCAACGATCCACGAAAAGATTTTAGCATCCGGACCAAAGGAAGATGAAACTGAGGAGATAAAAAAAAACCGCAGAAAGCCCTGTGTGAAGCGTGGGTGTGCGTGAGAGACCTCGAACCTTCGGCTCGAATCACTTCCACGTCGTAGAACTCAGTGGAAAAATCGAAGAAAACATATAGTGATCGCTGTAAAAAAAATCGGTGAATCACGTCGGCGAGTTTTAGTTCTTTTTCTTTTTGTTTTAACGGGTTTGGAATATTTGACTACTTGGGACATCATGAATCAGAACCGGGACAAGGGTTAGGTGGACTAGATAGCTTTCTAGGGCGCAGCACACTTAGGGGTGCGACAAGTGGCAGTTTGAACTTTTAAGTGTAAAGTTTTATATTGTAAAATACATTATATATATATATATATATAATTTTACCTCTACGTCGTAAATAAACTAGTTGGGAGAGATAAAATTGTGTACAGTTTACTTTTATTAGGAAGGAGACGTAATTTTTCAACCTTTGCCTAGGGTGCAAAAATGTCTTCTCCCGGCTCTGCTTATTGGCAAGGAAAGGGATTGGCTTGAACCGAGATGCGGCGCATTCTTCTAAAATATTCCATATCCCTTGGAATTCCTTAATGTTCCTCCTTTGGTTTAATTAATATATATTATATTAATCAGCAGATTATTTGTAAAAAACATTTATTTTTTGTTTTTATGTTATTAAACTTATTATAGTTGTAGCGGATTTAAGAAATCTTTTTAAACTCTTAGTATGAATAAAGTTTATAAGAACGGAAGCATTCGAAGGAAGAAAATATGATGTAACATTGCATACGCTGAATATTTAATAGATAATTTGAATAATAATTTCTCCGCGTCGTTCACCGACTTGCGTCTAGCGGAAGAATAACACTATAAACAATACAGGTTGCATACAATCCAGGATACTGTATTTCAAGTCTGTACTAAATTACGCTCCGCTATGATTTTATTTTCGAACCGGTTTCAATCTGTGGATACCATCAATGCCCCGAATTTATCATACACACAATCCTTAAATTTTATAATAAAATCGTGCGCATCCACGAAAAGTAGAACATAAAGACCCGAGTTACATTTTTCGTATCGAAAGCGACACAGTTCCATCTAGGGCGTATTATTCTTGTAAATCTCCAAAACTGGTCTTTTGACATTTTAAAAGTCAATCTAAGTGAAAGAATAGACGAACCCATGGACAAAACAGGACAGAATGACAAAGATTAAAAAAAAGGATTTCATCTCCACGTGTCACTCGTTAAAAAAAAGTATCCCGCCAACGCCCCAGATTTCGAGGTTATCTTCTTCTCCATTGTACAGCATCCAACAACCTCTAACGCCCCTAAGGCGAGGTACCATTTACAGTCGCCTTTAAAGACTTCTTGCTCGAAAGAAACTTTGGAAAGAACCCAATCTCCTTAAACGGACGTTACGCGTATGGTTGCATTTCGAGCGAAAGCGTATTGAAAAAAAAGGTCCTGAAACTAAAAAAACTGCTTCCCACGCGCGGCCATCCCGAAAAACGCCTCCATTATCCTTTTTCCGTTGGAAGGCGGAAAACTTTCTTCCCTTTAAGTGCCTTCCAAATACGACATCCTTATTTTTTTTTTACTAAGTTAGACATATAATCTCCGTTGGAGGGCCGAGCAAATTGACTGTTTACGCATCAAAATCGTTTCCACCCTCACATCTGTCCGAGGTTTTTCTTCGGGCCATCTTTTTTATGAGATTATCAATCGACCATTTTTCTCACGGAGGAAAAATTCCTGAAACCGTTGCTTCCTACGTCGCTGTATTTTCAACCCACAAGCCGGAATGCCGCGGTGGTTTAAACATGCACAGCAGAGATTTAAAAAAGATGTACCGTGAGTAAAAACGCCTATAATTCGAAGCGTCAGCTCGAATGTACTTGGATGTTTCTACGGCAGAAGAACGCGCCTCCTTTCCGCTTTTTTACTTTATCATACGAAGTATCGGGAAGGTATTGTTTTCGCGAAAAAATTCGACCTCGAAATTTTTACGGAAATACGTTTTAGGTGTCGCTGAATCCGAAAATGTGGTTTTCTCAATGCCGTCTGTCTGTTACTGGCTCTGGAGCCTAGACGGAAGAACGAAAATGAATGAAATCTCGTACTTAGGCATTTTATCATACTGAGCAGAGTACACATAGAAATAGTTCACATTGATAAATAATTAAGAGTAGTTTATTCTACGCATTTTTAACAACAATCCGATTTTCTCGAAAACGGCTCTAACGATTTTGATCAAATTTCGTACAGTTACTTGAGTTTACGTCTTCAATAATACTGTATAGTTCATATTTCTCAAAAAATGAATATAAGACTAGTTTATTCTAGGCAACTTTAACAATAATTCGATTTTCTCAATAACGGCTCTAACGATTTTGATCAAATTTCGTACAGTTACTTGAGTTTACGTCTTCAATATTACTACCTATTTCATTTTTCTCTATGAATGAATATAAGTCTAGTTTATTCTTGGGCAACTTTAATAAAAATTTTATTTTCTAAAAACAGACTCATATGATTTTCATTTTCTAAAGATAACTAAACTACGCATTAGTACCTATATATGAGAAAGTTTGTACAATGTAAGTTATACCGATTTTTTTATTGCGTCTCGCCAGGACCTCTGCTACGCATTTGCGTTATAGACTCCAGTTATGTTTTCAGCCGCCATTAACGCTTAAGGCTTGCGCCATTATCAATCACGCTCTCAATTGCCGGCCTAGTTGCGAGAAAGGAGTAGCGAAGTGGGGGATCTTTTCTTTTGAGGTCACGGATTAGGATCCGGCCTCTGCGGTAAAAGAGCAATGGAGTTATCTCATTCGCGAGTCTTTAGAGAAAAGCGACTGACTAGTCGATCCGAATTTCGGTTCTGAGTATTGGACAATCAGGAGAGAACCCACCGGCTTGGATACTATTTAAAAAAAAAGAAAAGACACGACACTCGCAAATCGTGCGTTTTCTTCTTCTACCGAAGTTAAAGGCTGTGGTTTTCCCAGGTATGGGCGGACTCGGGAGGGTTTCCACGTCTCTTTCCAGGCAAACATAGGCGTTACGTATCACACTTCCTTTTGCGGCACGTTAACTCTTCAAAACGTGCCGTCCATACTGTTTCGACTTACTACTCGGTTCAAGGACGCTTCCTCCCGCGAAAGACGGAGGATCGTCGCTACAAACAAAACTTTAGCAAAGACGCAGAGCGTAGGCCATGTTCGACGCGATCTATTCGGAAATGTTGTTTTTTTCTCATTTGGAGCGATAAATGCATTCGGAACACCCTTCCCTCATTCACTAAGTAATCGCTGGGCCTTGTTAAAAACACGTGCGTCCATTGTTCTTACGATTAATGCTTGCCTCGAGGAGAGATTTATGTGTAAGAGTAATGAGTCTGTTCCCGTTAGTAAACTGCGATATTTAGAAGTGATTGAACATATGTTCATTCAGAGACGAAGAAAAATAAAACGTCATGCCATATGGATCAAACCGCGCATTATCCGGCATTTTGAGCCCTGCAATCATCTATTATACCGACTTATATGAAATTCGAATGTTGTTAATGAAAAGAGAAGATTTAAGATGTAGAAGTATGCGAATTTTTTCGTTTTGCTTGAAAGTCCGTCGACTAAAAAAATTCTCACCAAATTACCTGTCGAATCTGAATGTTTTCAATCCTCTTGCGTCTGGGCTTCATATGATATTGGTCATATACTCGAAAAATCCTTCCGAAAACTCAGAAAAATCTTAGTTTGTTTTCCTTCGGTTTCAATTTTGACGCGAAGTCACGAGGGAAGCCTTATTTTTAATAACGAAAAAATTCCAACGTACATAGATGACTTAATTCAGTTCTGCATATTTCTCGCCTCACCAAACACAAACGCCATTTTAAACGTATAGGTGCGTGTTACTTTTGTCGTTGAAAAGCTTTCTCTCTGTGCGGGTGTTCACACGCACCGCAACAAAAATGAGACTATGGGTTCCGATGAATAATTCATTTTACTCCGAGGAAAACGCCGAAACGGTTTCGCCGAAATTCTTTCCGGCGTTGTTTTGAAAAGTTCTCTTTAACTACGTTTCTTTCCTACGTAAGCAGGACGTCTTATTTGTTTGCCGTCTATATTTGGGCGCGCAGAAGGGCTCTAGCAAACCCTTGCATCGAACCGCATTCCTTTACTTTCTTCTGCTGCTGCAGCTTCTCTCTTAACACGCGCACTTTTATTAATCTCGCTTCCTTTCTGCGCCTTTTAACTCCTCTCACGCCAGAAAAGTTCGAATCCGTCTTACTCCTTGTCTTGGAGAGCGCGATAAGACTGAGTATGCGAAATAAATGCGCGCGACTCAACGGTTATGAGACGCCGGCTGGAGCGATGTCCACCCGATCCCCTGTGATGCAACAAACGTTGAGTCGTTACAGTTCGCGAAGAATCGCCACGAGGTCAGAGAGAGAGAGAGACTTAGAAAGGGTTATGGGCACGGAGATATAGAATGTCGCGTCTGCGGCTCTTGTCTATAGCTTGGTGAATCATTGAGAAAGAAAATGGGCGTCTAGTGGGTCGCAAAGAGGATATTAGAAATCCGATTGGCAGAAAGAGGAGCTATGAAAAATTTTAACCAGCAAAAATGGTCGCTTTGAATTATACAAGCGAAATATAAAATAATTTGGGAAGTTTGAATTTAAAAAAAATACTATGTAATCAACGGTGCTGAAAGCGATGTGGGCGAAAACACACGTCTCTAGTCCACCGGTGTAGTCTGTTCTGGGCGTTTTAAGGACAGAAATATTTATAAACTGACCTTCTGGATAGGGAGAAAAAGAAGCTTATTAATATAACTATAAGAACTGGCAGCGTCTAGGATACGCCCGCGCTAGACAAGGAGAGAATCGTTCATTCAATCTTTAGAGTTGTTGAGCGACCTGTGCGAAGAAGGAAAAATGTGACGGCCTTTCTAATATATACCTACTGAATTAACCGCCTAAATAAAATACAGATTAAATGGAGCAGACAGCACCCAGTCAGAACATTTCTCTTCTACATTATATCAAAGAAGAATAATGGCTGACATAACTCAGCCGGAAAATAGAATTATTTTGCCGGTCAAGCCAGGTTTCCCGACTTGCCCACCAGCACCATATTTATTTCGAAGAGAAACTTTTTTGGCCGCCGCATTCCTCACTTAAAAAACTTCCCAATTATCAAAACGGCCGACAATTTACCGCGTTAATTTGTCGAATCACTGTCTTTCGCTGACCCGATGAGATCATTGCACAGGCGTTAATTATCTTAAGAAAGCAAAATTTTATCATTCTCTCTTAGAAGTTAAGGGGATAAAGGAGGCGGAAGCGGCCGATGCATACACCTAGAATTGCGAAAAACAGGCATCAAGGATCCGTAAAAGCCTTTACGAGAGAACTTTTAGCAATTCATCTCCCGGCTAGTGTAGCTAGTGTAGATTTTAACCCAATAAGTAACCGTGATTGACGAGGTAACTTCCAAATTTCTTCCGGAACGGATATTCGAGTAATATTATCAAAGGCGCTTCTCCAACTGCCGTTGAGGCGAGATAATTTGGGTAGTGCAAAAATTTAATGCTCGTCGAGGACAGAATGTTTTTTTTTGTTTTTTTTAACGATTTGACGTCCCTTAGATCGGGTCATAAACCTTCGGTCTTTAATCGATATATATTCTCTTTCCACGGATAATCCTGTTCCATTGCGTGTCGTTATTGCTATCAAGCTTGTGAGAAGGCTTCCAGATGGTCTAAAGAGTCCGTCGTCAAGGGAGATGCGTAACAGTCTTTAACCTCCTGGAAATTGACGCCCACGGCGATGATGCCAGCGCTTCGAGAATGCTGACCAAAATACGTGTAGGAGTAAAGCTTTAAAAACCCTGCTCTACAGACGCGCCTAATTCTCGGAAATTTCCCCCCCTCCACCACCTAACGCTGCATTATTCGAGTACCTACTTAAAAAAATGCCCGATTCGATTCGGTGACGTCAGACCCTGGTGAAAATTTTCCTCGCAGGTGTGTTTTCATTACGGGCGATAGACGTCACCTGAGGACTGTCGAAAGTCGAAAATACTTAAATGGGCAAGTGACTCTTTCGCAGTGGTTGTAATTAGCGCCTTTCTCGGAAAAGGAAATAATCCTTTTGTAGCGATGCAAAGGAATGGAGTTTGGCATCTGTATGGATTAATTGACTAAACAACTGGTGACGAATTGCCCAAATAGTTGAGGATTACTATAGGATACAAGTGCGGTTTGATGCTGAATTTCATTTGCATAGCGATAAAAAAGTGATGAATAATTAATTATAGATTTTAAACAGATTTTTGTGTATATTTTGATCGCGGACTCTGAATCTACGTAACAACTCGGGGATTATTGAGGTTATCGAAGTTAATGTCTTGTAGCGATAGTTCCAACGTAAAAAGAGGTCTAAATCTTTTTTATTCGCTCAATGGTAACAAAGAATCCGATTACACGTAAGCTTCCAGAATAACTGTCATACTAAGATGTTATATTCTCCAAGGTATGTGAAATTTCTGTTTTAATGTCGCATTTCTAACACGTTGTTTGGAATTGATTAGCACATGAATGACAGTAGGGAAGCAGGTTTTTAACGTCCCTCTTCGATGTTCCCAGCAATTAGCACCTGCTTATATGTGCATCGATTTTCACGTGATCCCATGCATGGATTCCGAATAAATCTCTCGCCTGCCATCTGAGGTGATAACTAACCGTGTGAAGAATTCGGTTTGGATTCTCAGATGGAGTGGTATTTATGCGGTTTAAATGCCAGCCGGTTTTACCAAATGACACAAAATTAGCAAATGTACGATGAAATGAACACGAATTAACTGGTATTAAAATCATAAATATTTAAAATAAAAATTGATTGGTATACAGGAAAGAAAAAGTCACGATTTCGCAAATATATGGACGATTTTTCAAAAACTTAATTAATTTAACAATTTTGGCAAACGTTTGTATAGGCGTTTAGACTTTTTAAATCCTATACACACACGGTAAAATATGCTTGTTAGATGTTTGGTCAGTTTAAGTTTGCTTTCTTATTTCACAGCATAGAAATGCTCACGAAGCTATTTCTTTCACATTATCACGTTCTATTAAGGATATTAGAAAATGAAACTTTTTTAATAATAAAATTTAGTAATAACAAAGTTTACGTAACCGTAAAGACACTGGACATCTGCGTATGAGAACACTCAGTACTTAAAATGCAGCATAAGGTATTAAATAACAGTACTCTTCGAAGGTGAACCGAGTTGAATAATATTATATAAATGTGCTAAATATAGGTGGTGGCGGCCTTCAGGATCGAATTTACCCTTCTCAGTAAATTTGAGTTAGTAAATCGAGTGAGATTTTATACAAATTTATCTCTCAAAATTTTATATTATTACATTTTTATTCTTCTTACTAAAAGAAATAGGTATGCGTTTAATGGAACCCATATAAATAAAATAAAATTCCTGCGAAAGGAAATTTAAAAATTATCTCATAAAATGTTGAAATAAGCAGTTTTGCAATATAATGGACGTTAATATATTTTCTCTCTGCAACCCACCATATATCCCATAACTGTAATGCTAAACCAAATGGTGTGCCGTGCCATTACTCTGTCAACATCCACACACATCCAGCAGAGTGTGACCACCTGAGTACAGGAAATTCTTTTAAAATATAACAAATTTGATGTTAAAAAATTCACCGGTTTTTTAACGGCAAAATTCTCCACGGAAGAAAGCGTTACCCGACGCGCAAACAGAATAAAACTCGCGCTTTACTCAGAAACAGAGTATAAATCACTGCCCTCTCACATAAACGAAGCATCCGAGCGAAAATCTTCATAATGGGTCCCACAGGTGTTTCCATTCCTCACTATTCATCGCGCCCCACCTTCCATCCAAAAAAAAACTTCCCACGAGGTCATGCAGGGGCGGAGTCTATTAATCGTGACGTCACTTCCAGTCACGGACGTACATTACACGCACACACGCCTTCCCACTCGCCGCCACCTTGAAATGGCGGCTTCGCCAAAAAAAAAAATCTCCTACCAACAGGACTTTTCAAAAACCCTTTTTACGTGTACCCCGCATCCACGCACGTCAAACAACAACGCCATTTCTTTTTTCCTTGCAACGAGAAAATTTTCTCTGCCATTCATTCCTTTAGACTCACCTCCTGAGTCAAGCGACAGAAATCCGGTACGCCGGCAGATATCCTCACTGCTGCGGCGAAGGGTTCCTTCCTTCGCTAAGGTCCGGGATCCCACTGGAACTTGTACGAAAACTTTAGAAATCTCCCGTAGCGCGGCGGCGGAGTGGAATATATCCTGAACCGACGCCAGAAAGGGGGAGTCGGGCGCTTTTTATTTTCCTTGAGGAACGGGAGCTAAAGCTGGAGAGAAGAGGAGATGAAAAATAATAGGAACTTCCTCGACGTCCTCAGGCGCGCGCGCGCGTTTTTTTGTGTGAGTGAGAGAGAGAGAGATCGCCAGTCGTGCGTGTTCACTCGCGTGCTACCGACTCCGTGTTGTGCCCGCTTGTGTTGTGAAGGGAGTGGAACCCGCTTGCTATAACACGCCGTGCGTTCGACTAAAGGATTCTGGGTCAGGCGGGGAGGTTAGGAGGGAAGCGTAAGAAGAGAGGAGAGAGAGAGAGAGGGAGGGAGGCGGCGTGTGGGAGGAGGGAGGGAGAGAGAGAGAGGAAGGTATGACGAAGGAAGGTAGAAGACGGAGGCTGGAGGGGGGGAGGGGGTGAACCAAAGATCGTAGGGCAGGGTAAGGTGGGTGAGGTGTTGGGAAGAAGGAGAAGAGACGTTGGAGTGGGTTGTTGTGCGGAGATAGGGAGAGGAGGGATGGATGAGAGAGTTGGATACAGAGTTGAGGTGAGCGCGTAGGGATTGTAACGTGGCGTGGGAGGTGGGGAGGTCGCGCCGGAGTTGTTTCCCTTTCTTCCCTTTTTAAGCATGCATAACTCATTGGACTAATAAGGACAAAGCTCAAATTCTACTCTTGGTATCTATGTGTCGCGTTTAAACGCGTGTTGACATTAGCCTGTCTTATAAAGTAGTAAATGTTTTTTTTTTTTAATAAGACGGGCGTGCTTGGAGAAATAGCCATCCAATCTTTTCGAAGGATTTGTTCGCTTGTGTTAATTTTCAGTTAATTTATTTTACATAGATGTTGCGAAGTTTTCAAATATATACAGGCTCGTGCAACGCGGGGGTTTCGTTCTTGGAAAATGCCGCGTAAGGAGAAGCCGTGTTGCGTAAATTTAATACCTAATGGAAAACCACGTGTTCATGAAGGCTTTCTCACGTCGCAGAAAATAAGCAAAACGCGGCCTAAGGACCAAAAAACACTTAATTTCTTAATAGAAATTCAATGTGACCAAAGAATATAAGCTGGTCTATTGTTTAAATGCGAAGTTAGATTATAAATCTGTGATGGCGGAAACGGTTGTCAAACAAGAAAAACGCCCAGGTGGTACGGGTGACAATGAAGGTATTTTGCGCCACGATGAGGAAATTGCATCTCATTATTCTGAAAGATTACGAATAAGCGTTGATTAATTGAAAAACTCTTTTGCTTCAGCACACACCTGAATATTAGGAAATTCGTTGACTCAACTGCGGTTAAAATTTAAGGTTAGGTTACAGTTTTGAAAACTCCAGTTAAAAATCTAATGGAGTGAAAATATTATTTGATAAATGCATTTATTTCCAGAAATCTCATAAAACTTTTATGAGATTTCACATAATCTAGGAAAAGGAAAAAATATTCTGAAAATCATTTCCATAATATGGTTTTTGAATGAAGAAATCAAAATATAAATTCGCCCAGTAACTTTTTATTCATTTAATGATAAAATACGAGAGTGTTACATCATTTATGGCTGTTTCTGAAGGGTGGAAAAAATGGTTATGTACTTATAAATGAATTTTGGCACTACCTTTGCGATATGGTTAAGGTTTTTTTATCCGTTTGCGTTAATTTACTAAACCTAGAAATACGTCAATTACAGCTGTGCCATTTCCCCGTGATTAAATGATTAAATATCTTGAAATAATTTAATCGATGGCTTACTTGGAATAATAGTCTTATTGTTAGTATTCTCTCGCAACATATTATTATAAAATTTAAAACAGTCATGGCTCATACATGAAATATAAAACAATCAATATAGAATAAAACTGAAGAACTGGTTTTTGGATAAATCATGGAACGAGAAAAACCACAGCTGCTCAAGGATAATGAATATTTACAAGAAATTTAAGGTAACGCCGTCTTTATCTAAAATGCAATTGATTTCTGTTTCGATTCTTATGATGAAATACGACTGAGTTTTGTTCTCTTTCTTGTAATATTTGCCGCAGTAAATATCATAACCTTGGCGTGCACATGGATTGTGAGAACCTCTTTTAGACTATTTCGGAGAAAATATGCAAGTGGGACCAACACCGACAATCGTCCAGGCGTCTAATTTATCTTCATGGATTCTTATTGGAGCGTCACTTGAGGCAACGACAATTCAAGAATCTGACAATGAGACAAAAGGAGGTTCTTAACAATGACGCAAAGCCCTCTTCAATCGCCCACTTGCCCTTATTATAGTCAATTGGGGACATAACTACATGTCTGTGTTATTTAACAATTTGTATATATTTTATGAATTGTTTTGTAACTTAAGAAATTTTTATAATTAAAACAAATAATAATTTGCAGACCACCAGACGAATAAAACCCTACAGGAAACTTTCTGTGGAAAGAAAGAACTCTTATAAAAGAAATAGAATAGGTATATTATCTATGAATCTTAATACAAATGTCCCTTTATCCCAATTGTCAAGATTAAGTTACAAAAATGAAAAATGCAAAGTACTCTATTTAAAACGAACTCTGGGCACGCACCTTCAGTCTAAAAAAAATGAGAATGAGAAAAATCACCAAATTGCAATTGCTGCTTAATATACCAAGGGGAGAAAAGGAACAGTATTCTATTATTGATGTTTTTATTTACTATAATTGCGACGGCTAAATGCACCATAAATACAAATATAAATATAAAAATAAAATACTTCAAATACATCTAAAAATAAATATAACAAATATAACGTTTTATTTTTGCCACTCAATCTTATGACCTGGGGTTGAAGGAACTTTTGGGACACCATGTAGACAAAAGTCGAAAATAAACAGTTTTTTCTGTTCGGCGTGTTTTTATGAAAATTTCACTCTGTTTGAAGATAATTAATCATACTTATTCATTTATGCTCATATTATTCTTTGATATCGTCGTTTTAAAGTCACTTGCGTTAGTAGAATGAAGAATTCGAGATCTAACACTTTACGAACCGGCATAATTTAAGGATTTCTTTCATCTTAACATTAGGTAATTGTGAAGATAATGAAAATTTTAATTTAGTTACACTTATTTCTCGGAGACAGCTCATGAAAAGCAATTGATTTTGATAATCCAGCCACCAATCCAATTGTAACTGGTTTACTACTTAAGCACATTCACTGTATGAGTTTAGGTTCGATGCCGTTTTCAATTAATTGAATAATCTTTTATGGACACAAAGTACAGCTTGTAATGCACTGGCTTAGGGGGAATATGAATTTAAAATTTGGTTGATAGGAGAAATTTGTAATGCAAACCTGGAAAGTAAAAAACAAATAAAAATCCATCTAGATTTTCAATATCCATTACAATGCTGCAAATAAATTAAGATTTATTATAAAATAATTTTCGAATTAACTGGTATTAAAATCATAAATATTTAAAATAAAAATTGATTGGTATACAGGAAAAAGTTAGCACATTTCATATTTCTTATTTCTTCCACTCTCCCATTTTTAGATTCGGCTTTAGTGGACTGATGGTTATAATATCTGCCAACGGATACTAAGGTCGCGAGTTCAGAATCCCCCCTAGGACATTTATGTTTATATTCGTCTGAGTTATATGTAAGAACATCATAATCTAAATATCACTCATAATAAATACGGATTATTATTATTATTTTCCTCCCTCTCTCCCATTTTCATTATCTCCTATTCTCTCTCCATTTATCTTCCTCTCTCCTGTAAGGCATTTAAAATGCACGAGGAAACCCGCAAATTACCTAATATAATAAATCAAATAAAAATTTCATTTTATGAAGACCTTTGTTTAAATTTAAGGAAGTTAAAATAAGTTAAACTAAATTTACTTATTTTTAGTATTTGAGACAATTGAATACTCTTCAATTTTTTAAAACTATAAACGAATTTCTGTGAAACTGATTTATTCCCTTCCTTCCCTTCAGAGAAGTATTCTCGAGTCGTTCTCAGTCACATGAATCATAATTTTGCGGGTTTTTAAATTGATAGCATGGCCTCTACATTACGAATCAGAACATTTTAAGTAATGTATTATCTCATTGATGTATTTGAGTCATAGAACTCTTATTGCTACCAAATTACGTATATTGCATTACTATAAGCAGCTTCATTATGAAATGTGAACCAATAATGATTTTAATTATGCTTAGCATTAAATGAAAAACATGGGTTCATTTTGAAGTTTCATTTCGAGAAATTTTTATGATGAGAAACGTAATCTGATCTTAAATGCGTGTCGACGATGAATATGATTTAAAATATGAGATATTTATTCATATGATTAATTTATTACATCGTCGCGGCACTCGAGTAATTCCTTAGTAGCAAATTATTATAATAGCACTCGAGCCAATAGAAATGTACCTAATAATGAACAATGTTTGCTGTAACAAATTTATAATCACAAGCAAAACTCCCTCCCTACCTTATCCTAACCCTGTGATCTCAAAGGCACGGACGATGAAGTCACGAACTAGGACTTCAAAGTGAATGCACGCAGATTTTATGCAGTCAACCAATGATACCCGTCTCTATATATTCATGGACAAATATTGTATTTGGACATAACTACTTTAAAATGTCGGAAGAAGTAGTGAGTTGGCGACTCGATGCGAGAGTGGTATCACGCCGCGCTTTGGTTGGCTCTCATTGTCAGTGATGTCACCGGTTCGGCGATTGGGGCGAAGGGGCAAAGGCAGAACAAGTTGGAAATTTGTGGGTTGAGAAATGTAGGTGGTATATATAAAAATCGGTACAACATACATTGTACAAACTTTCTCATATACTAATGCGTCGTTTAGTTATCTTTAGAAAATGAAAATCGTATGAGCCTGTTTTTATAAAATACAGTGTTTGTTAAAGTTGCCCAACAATAAAATAGTGTTATATTCATTCATTGAGAAAAATAAAATGTGTAGTATTATTGTAAATGTATACTCAAGCAACTGTACGAAATTTGATCAAAACCGTTATAGCCGTTTTTGAGAAAATCGAATTATTGTTAAAGTTGCCTAGAATAAACTAGTCTTATATTCATTTTTTGAGAAATATGAACCATACAGTATTATTGAAGACGTAAACTCAAGTAACTGTACGAAATTTGATCAAAATCGTTATAGCCGTTTTTGAGAAAATCGGATTGTTGTTAAAAATGCGTAGAATAAACTACTCTTAATTTTTCATCAATGTCAACCATTTCTATGCATACTCTGCTCAGTATGATAAAATGCCTAAGTACGAGATTTCATTCATTTTCGCTCTACCGTCTAGGCTCCAGAGCCAGTAACAGACAGACCGAAAAAGTGGTTTTTGCAATGCCGTCTGTCTGATTCAGCACCACCTAAAACGTATATTTCCGTAAAAATCTCGGTCGAATTTTTTCGCGAAAACAATACTTTCTCGATACTTCGTATAAGTAAAAATTAAAAAATATTTTTTGGAAATCTTAAGACCGAAACTGCCGAATTCACAAGTTCACAAGTTTATTAGCCTGAGTTCTAATTTCTCCTGTTAAGCGTGAAGATAAAATATCTATATTTTGATAATGCAAATAAGTGTTATACATCTATGCCCATTATCCAAATTATAACGAAGTTAAAACTCATTGGATATAAATAAGAGTAAGCCGGTAGCACAACTTGGATACATAACAGCTGTTTTGTATCGCAATTCACTAGCATTTAATTGCTTCAGAATCGACGACGAATGAATCGCCATCGAGGTCTGCTGCTCTTTAGCCGATTTTGCTTACCTTTCATTTGCAGTCAATGGATCATTCTTCATATTAACAAACAATTGTAATTTTATTCGGCGAAACTTGCAAAAAAGAGCAAAATCGTAATAATTATTGGATCATAAATCAAATGCATTTTATATGATTTATTCTTTAAAAAAATATTTATTTGTACTCATTGCCCTACAGAGGCAAAAATACTTGACACGAAACACGAACATGTTTTGGCTTGGCCCATAAAAGAAGTTCCTAAAAAATTGAAACATTTTTTTAGCACTAAGTGTTCGGTCCTTGTTCAAGGTATGAAAGTGCAGAACCACAGTTCATCGGTTGATTAAAAAAACTTAAAATTGCCTCGGCGGCAATATCCTTTCGAAATGAGAAAAGGGAGAATTTTTATAAAACACAAAGAGTTCACACAACACTTCATATGTCGCAATCTCCGCCGAACCTAGCCGGAAGATCATCCGGTTCGGGGATGTAGTCTGGGTGGCAGGCATTGTCCTTGATGGCCTCATCCACGGGAATGGTCAGGATCCTGAAGTTATAATCGTTCTTATTCAAATCGCCGTACAGGAAGGTCTGCAGTCTGTTGCTTAGCACCCAAATGTTCTGCTTGCACGGGGCCTTGACCATCCTCCTCCTCTTACTGTTCTGGGTCACAGGCCAACCGTCCATGCCTCCTTGGTCGACTTTGAGGTCGTTGGGGAAGATAAGGGTCTGGGAATCCTGATCGACCACCCCGAAGTACGGTGCCCTGTACGGGAACTTGGAATTCCAGCATCCTACGGCATCGCGGGTCACCAAGTTGTAGAACAATATGCCGTTCTTGTCCATGGCGGAGGCGGACGAGTGACCGTTACTTCCTCGTGTTGCGAGTGGTTCGAACTTTTCGGGGCTGGAATTGGCAGCGCTCTCGTTGCGCATCACGGAAGCGAGCACCCTGTATTCCCTATTGCTCGACATGGAGTGGAAGTACAGGTAGCGGTCGTTGCTTTGGGGATCTACGGGGGCCATGGCGACGCTAAAGACACCGTCGTTCCAGCGGAAGGTGAAGTCTCCGATGGTGTACTTGCTATGGAGAGGATCGGGGTAGAAGAACTCGTGGTTTACCCTCCAGCTCTTGTTCTCCCTCCAGCTGTAGACGACCACTCCGTAGCGCCAAACGTCGGAGAGGTAAGCGTAAGCGTCGTTGCACATGGGGTTTCCGTGGTCGTCGAAACGTACGTCGACGTTCACGTTGGTGAAGAAGGAACCATCCTTGAGGTCGGCTTCCGGGAGTCTGTATCGACGGAGAAGTGTGTCGGTCTTCAGGTCGAAGACCAGGATCTGCGGAGGACAGACCTGCTTTGGCTGGACGACAACGTTCTCCTTACCGGCGTCCATGACCCAGAGGCGTCCGCACGGATCGGCCCACACGCGGAAAACTGAGGTGTAGGCGTCGCACCCTGAACTCTCACGGTTCCATTCCCAGTTGGGATAAGGGCGGAGGCGAGGAGATGTCGGAGGGGCGTTGGGGTTGGAAGGACGGAGTGCGGTTCCGAGGGTAACCGGCACTCCGGGCTTCCATCTGGGAAGAGATACGAACACCCTGTTGCCATAGACCTCCACTCCCAAGGGAAGGGCGTTATCTGTCTTAAAGCGACCAGAATTTATGGCGTTTTCGCGGTCCTCAGGGGTTGGGAAGGCGAAGTCGACTTGCTTCCACTTGAAGACTTCTTTCAGCTTGGCTGGAGTCGCGAGTGGCAGGATCGCAAGCGACAGCAGCGCCAGCGAAAGTGTTTTCGCGCCCATGTCCAACTGTTTTTTGAATCTTTTTGAGAAAGAAAGAAAAATGCGTTAATATGCTTCGTAGAATGTATCAACGGCATCTTACCTATTACGAGAGGAAGTTAGCATTAATTTTCGGTTGCAAAAGTTTTTCAAACGGGATTAATGTATCAGGGTGCGCGAATAACTCAAGGATACTACGACATAGTCACTAAAATTTATAAGTTTAATAAAAAAATAACAGGTAATTTTTAAAAACGACTAACAGCATCATCTGGTGACCAGTGGTTTATTCTAAACACAATGGAAAGGGAGAGAATGAGGTATGTATGTAGTTATGAGCCAATGGATATAAAAGAAAAGTTAAGTGGAGTAGGTGGACATACGATGGAAAGAAATAATTTTTATTTCAATTTCCCTCTCTTCCTTTCAACATTTTGTTCTTAAATTAATTAAAAAAAGGTTTTTTAAAAAATAACAATGCACTAAAAGGAAAAAATAAATTTATATTTATTTATCGATCGTGAGTTCGGCTGGTAAGGAGGAACAAAATTTACAACAATTTTAGTGGAATAAATTCCTTCTTGCTCAACAATGTTATTTAGAACTTTTACAAAAGTTATATGGCGCCTTAATTATCTTGCGTCATAACTTTTACAAAAGTTCTAAATAAAGTTTTAGTAAATCAACATTGTTGAGCAAGAAGGAATTTATTCCACTGAAATTGTTGTAAATTTCGTTCCTCCTTACCAGCCGAACTCACGACCGATAAAGAAAAAATTATTTTTTCCTTTTCAGTGCATAATATAAAAGTTATTTTAAAAAACATTTTTTCAATTAATTTATTTTGTCTTTTTAGTCTCGAGCAATGAAATTTCACATTCTTCCATGGTTTCTATAGGTAAGGGTGTTAAATTACAAATTTTATCTAACTAATTGTTGATGTATTAACTAAAAATGTTAACATTCACCATTCAAGCCCCCTCAACCAGTATGACGTAGCATAATTAAAAGTGTAAGTAAGTTAAAAGCTCTACAACCCGAAACAAACGAATGAAGACAACCGAATAATTACATTTACGAGTGTCGGTATACTTAATTATACGCAAGAAACCGTTGCCCTATCCCTTACTGGTTCTCAGTTATTAATTATATTAGAAAAAGTGTCAAACTACGAAATAGTTTACTTTGTAGAAATATACGATATAATAAACAAACATTTCCTCAATGTTTTCATAGTTCAACTACGCTGTGTACCTCGCCATCTATCACCCATCTGAGGAAGCTCAGATTTTTCGGCTAGATGCCAGACAGAGGAAAAGTAAAAATTACAAGTAATTGCCATTTTAGTAGGATATGTTACCGATTCCGAGTTATTAAAATAAATAATTAATCCCTATCTCATTAGCCGCGTCGGAAGCGTCATCGGATGTCTTTGCACCGTTCCCGTGGGCTGCTAGGGTGATACAAGCCTTCATGAAGGGGACACAAACCGATATATATATACTGATTACCAACCGATATATATCATTTACGGGGAAGTTATGTAATCATGACACGCACAACACCCGGAGGAACAATGCTTCCAGAAATAATTTGAAGAGGCTTTACGGACATGCAAAGAATCTCATTGCGGTTAATTTTGAAAAAAAATTAATGAGAAGCCAAATAGAACCGCTCTGACGAAGAAAGCTGTCGTTTGCACAAGAGCTTTCTTTTCGATCCGTGCAGTGGGACGCGATTTTTTTTGCCCGAAAGCGGCATAACTAGCAGAGGGATAAGCGGTCCGAGGAAGCCGAGTTTTTTCGGATACTTTTTTTCCCCTCCCCCTTCCCCCCTCTTCGTTTGAATCAGAGCGTTGTGATGGAGAGTTAGTTGCCATACGCCCACTCGCTTTCGATACTTTTACATCTGATTGACTATGACGCAACAAAGTTTGGAAGCGTTTCTCAACGGCGTCGCATTAAAACTTGCAGCGTATTGCACGCCTATCAAAAATCATCGGATCGAAGAGTTTTAGGCAGAGATAGAAAATATTTCAGGCATGAAAATCTCAAAACCGACTCGAATCGATTTTGCAGCCGTTGGAGTCTAATCTTACATCGAGTCACCTCTAGACGAGGAAAGAAATACTATTTAATTGTTTTATGGGAAGTGATCGAGGTATGTATTCCTTTAACTGAAATGAGATTGGCAAAATTAAGTGCGAAGTATCTCTTATAGACATAAAAAAAGTATGAGAAATATTATGCGTGTCAGTCATGTAGAAGCTAAATATTGCCGAATACGGTTGCCTGGTAACAGAAAGGCTTTTCATAACCTTCTTTTATGGCTGCTGGAGATATTCGAGTATTCATTTTGTATATTTACTTCCTTGATTTTACATATTTAATCGCAACCCTCCAGAATTGGATAATTTGACTGCATTTAGTGCCTGAAGCAAGAATTCCCTAATCGTCACGGGTAATAAGATACGGCGCTTTCAAGAAAAGGTTACGACTTCTTTTTCGGAGCGAGTGAGAAATCAATACGGCTAACGCAATTCCTTTTTGCTTAGTCTTTGGAATACGTTTTTTCGTAAATTTTAAACCTGCGAATTTTTTCGATTCCTGTGATAAACTGAAAAAAACTTGATTAAGAATAACGTTGATAGCATTCACGTATATAAAGCTCATTTTCCGGATATTCCAAAAAAGTAAGATACGATACTACGGTTGTTGCGACGCCAAGTGTCTTCAATACGTCCAATTTTATTGAGCAGAAACCGTGAGCGTCCACCCGCAGGACGGGAAATTTCGAAAGAATGCAGCGACTATTTTTAACGGCAAAAAGCAAAAAGGTAGGAACATATTCGACAGAAATATATTAGACTCCTACTTTAAATACGCACCCTATTTCAACATTCTGGATTTCTCCTGCACTAAAGAAAAAGCAGTTCTCTTAAATGCGATTCCCCACACATTTGGTGCAGGCTAGTGCAACGTAAGCGAAGTATTAAGGTTAGGCGTGTCCGCTATAGCTGTAAATCATACGCTTTCTTCGTTCTAATTGACCTATACATACAGCCTCTTTGTCAATCTGTGTCGCCTATTCTCATGCGGAAGTATAGGAAGTTTTACAGCTTGCTTATTCCGAGCATAAATTCCCTTAATTCTCCTAATTTATTTTTACCCACAATTTCGATTTCATTAACCGTTATTCTCGAGATATTTACGCCAAGGATCACATTAAAAATTTGCAAGGAAATATTACATATACGCAGTTAATGACTGAAATTACTGGAAGAAAACATTCGAATTTAAACCGCATATATTAAAATTTCTAAGCGGTTTACGGCAGTTTTAATGTTTTTAATTTAATTCACTTGAAAATCGCCGGTAAATTTCTTAAAGATTTAGGCAAGAAAGTCGTTTGCTTAATGCCATGTTTATAAACAAGGAGGTCATCGCAATTAACTGTAAACGACTAGGGCTTAAATTTACTGGATCATTTGTTGCCATTTCCACAACAACCCCCACGTCAGGGGCTCGCCGTGGACTTGAAAATTCGATTAGGAAGTATTTGCTAGAATAATCACGATGAATGGGGGATAATCACGATGAATGGGGGAACACACGTTTGGTCCCTTCAAATACTAAAGAAAATATGACTAAGCCGTTAAAAATAATCCACTCAGTATCTACGTAATGGTCCGTTTGCGCAATGAGGCGATTGCGAGGAAGATGCGGACCGATGTCAACTGTCGGATATTGGGTGAAGGTCAACCCGGTCGAGATAATATGCATATCGCTTCAGCAGACGTCTCTTACGGGAGAAAGCCGATCGAAACTTTTCGCAGGAAATTAACGAAACGCTGCTGATGAGTGTGTCAAATTTTTCCTTCCTGGATGCAGATGCTTTCTAATCCTTTATGCAATCGAAGCAGTTACACCATCGTGCAATTATCATCATCGGGTCAAAGCAGTTACCATGGATAAAGTAGTCGTGTCACTAGAATAACGTCATGATTTACAGAAATATGAAGTTTAGCCTAAATTGATAAAGATGCATTTGAAACGGAAGATTGGCGGTAAGCTAAAAGCATAAACGCAACGGAATTCCTCTTATAAAAAAGGGAGGTCCTGAACATGTCGCTATCTCAGTCCATTAATTGCAGTTTTATTCATCTTTTAAATTTTACATCCTTTGTTCCAGATTCACGAATAGCGTGCATAGTCGTACTGAATGCATGTCATAAAACTTCACGGAACCACAAAAATAAAAGGGATTTTTAAATGAGTAAAATCAAAGAAAAAAAAATCAGGATAAATAATGTTTTCAAGAACACTTCTTTATAAATGTCATCAGCCCAGATGAGGAAATCTACAATACTAAAGCAATGCGAAAACGTTTTGAGATTCCAACCGAGAATACATTCCAAAACTAATGCAGCACGCTTCCGATCTTATTTTGCCCTAATAGGGAAAACATCCTTCTCGGCATTTGTCAGTCACCTCGTGAAGAAACCGAATTGCCCGATCGACCGGATAGTGGGCGTGAAAAACTGGACCGGTCAGTTTGCTAAGAATATTGAAGGCTTTTTTAATCGGATCGAGGGCAGAGATTTCGTCCCGGATTCGAGAACGGTATTTCGCTCCGTCCGTCCATGCAGAAGGTATTTTAAAGAGGCCTCGTAAAAATATCGGCGTTTCGCGAGGTTTCTGGAGAATATTATAAACGATGATGGCGAGATTGAAAATAAGACTTGAGTAGATACGCGGAAATATGACATTTAAATTGTTCAGGAAGGAAGTCCTTCGCGGCCGAAGTATATTTCTAAGGCATTGGAGGCATATGAAATTATGGCGTCATTCCGAAGAATTATCTAGACAGGACAAGGAGTCAATTCTATTATGTCGTGCTTTATAAATAGCGACGGGCTTTTTTCCGCAACACTGTAGATGATTGCTGCAGATTTTAACCGAGGCGATAAAGGTAACTTAGGAACAGCATTGACTATACCATTAATAACCGCTAACAATTATATTCCATCATTCAGTATTGACTTTCGGAGCAATGTTTTGACATTCGTTGACGTTAAATGACCGGAAAAATGGATTTGGCAGCTATAACGAATGAATTTAATGAATAAAAATAACCAATCGGAATTTTATCTAGCTAATAAAATCACGTTGAACAATTAGAAATCGCATTTCATCTACGGAGCACATTTTTCATCACACGATTGACCATAGAAGTTGTCGATCCTGAATGAAAACTATTTCTGCGAACTTAAAAATAGTTTTAAAGATGTTAAGACAGAACGAATGCTATTCGCCGGTGTAAAGAGCTAGTGTTATTCAAGTCTAAAAGCTTCGAAGGTCGTCAGCAGGGAATACGTCGGCACGTGCTGCCATCTGAAGAGTAACCGAGATAACTCGGGAGAGGTCACAGCGGCAGATTCTAATGCCTTTCAAATGATGGTTCAGAGAAACTTTTGTGTAAACTTTACGGCCTCTTTCTTGCGAAGCTATAAAAATTAGTACCATCAATGAAAATTTCAAATCGTTGCCTGTCAAAAAATGTATCACAAGTGAAGAAGACTCGATCTTCGTATGCAAATATATCTTTATAAATGCTATATGCCAGACTAATCAAAATAGAGAACTTAACCTATAAGAATCTAACGATTTATGATCACATTTTTACACGAATTTATTGATTTAAAATCAAGTGTTAAGTTACGTAAAATTACCAACGTTTATTTGGAATGGAGTTAAAGAGTGCTTTAACTGGAGCAAAAACATTAACAACTACGGAATATGACAAAGTGAATCCAGTTTAAAAGAGCTAAACACACTTCATAGCGCCCGCCTAATCAACGGTCAGGTCGCGTAGACAATGATCACAGCGGAAGAGCGACACTACTGCCAGCGAAACGCAGAACGTGCAGTGGAAAGTTCCGCGAACCTAATTATCGAATTTCTTCCAAACGGGCCCATTATTCACGGGCAGTACAAATGCGCAAACTTTCTCTCGCGCGCTCACGTCATGAAGTTGGATGAGTTCGCGTACATCTCCGCCACTTGATGAGATACTAGATTGCAAATGCGTAGGACGTCGTCTTCATCGCGTTCAGTTCACTTTTAACAACATAAAAAAAATCAACCCTTGAATTTGCACGGAACAATTTAAGCCTTTTTAAACGAGTTAAAAAACGTTTTTCGACCGCACGAAAAAAGCATCTTTTCGACGTTTGTATAGCACAAAAAAGTAGTCTCATTCCGTAATCCACATTTAAGAAAGAAATTATCACGTTTCGTCACTTTGAAGGCTTTGTTAAAAATAACCTCAAATACAAGACTAATATTAGCAAACGTTGTAAAAAGGCACTCGCACATTGAAATAAATTTTACCGGCATATATTTAAATCTAGTGTCAATTTAAATAGTCTTTTTAGATAGCGGAGAAAACGCCATTTTTAATGAATTTGACTACAAGTGCAATTTAGCGACGAGCGAAATTGTTATTGTATTTTTTTATATTGTTACTTTCGATTTGCCCAGCAAACGATATTAAATCAAATACCGGAACTAGACTGTCTGAACTGCGACCGTAGAACTGTCTATAGCAGCGAAAAACGGTTTTTATCCACTACATCTACATCTACATGTTACCATGCAAATCACTACATGTAAGCAGAACAAATTAAAAATCGTACGCATGTTGCAATAATTAAATTGCCAAATCTGCGATGAACCATAATAAAAGGAATTGAACCAAGGCTAATCCCGATGGTAAATTATTCGCGTTAAATTAAAATTAAAATAACGTTAAAAGAGTCATCTAGATTACAAACAGTTGTTCCTATTTACATTAACTAAATCATTTCTATAACAATATCTTTTGAGATGGATTTTGTTCGCTTGTTCAATTATTATTACGAACGCATTTTTCCGAATAGCAGTTGTCCTTGTAATATTTATCGTAAATCGTCGGTCACCGATCACACGCTACCGACTGATCGTCGAGGGAACTGAATATAAACGTGTTTCTTTTGTTTCGCGTCGCGTTTGAGCCAGATAACATCGAAATAGCGTGCGAATGAAATAGTTAAAGCGAAAGAATGCTACTTTCAATCTCTGAGAATGGCGCAATAATCTTCCAAGTAACGGAACGGCATTGCAAGTTTAATTCTCAAGTTTAGTTTAACGAGAATTTTGCCGCATTTTAAAAGCGTTGATGACACAGCACATTGCGAATAGCTTTGTAAACCTCGCGAGAATTTTAGGAATACGGAAATGAACGAACATTTCCAAACGAATTCCTTAATAAATACTATCCTTTTTGTTTAACAGTTGAAGTAAACATATGCGGTATATGAATTTTAAAATATTTTTTAGAAAACGTCAGTAAAAGTACACTCCGACTCCTGATGACCGGATTAATTCCCTAATTGGAAAAGTGCACTCACAACCTAGATGCACACACTAGCAAAGAAAAAAAAGCATCGAAATGTAATTAAATGAATCCGGCAGAAATACGGTGCGCGGAAAAAAATCTAAGATTAATTGACTCGAAAACGAGCTACGAATTTCCTTCACGCTTTCATGGAAAGAAAAGCACTTCCGAAAAAATTACACACTGCCGAACTTCACAGCGCTTCGTTACGCTGAACTAATAACACTTTTACAAATGATCCACGATTCTTCTATGCGTCGATCACCTACTTAAGCCACCTCTCACACCGATCGCGAAAACGGAACCCACGGTAACATCCTTCTCCGCACTCACCTGTTAATAATAGATCTCCCTTTTCCTTATGGTTAAACTATGTCGATGTCTTGCGCTTCCAAACGGATCCTCCTGGTCAGAAGCGGAGATTTGGAATACGCAGAGAGCCGCTCCGAGTCCGTATTTATGGGTTCCCGCTAAGAGAGCGAAAGAGAGAGAGAGAGAGGAAAGACAAGGGGGTGAGGGGAGAAGTAGAGTGGAGTGGGATGTGGGAGGGAAGTGGTGCTGAGGGCGAGGTTGGAGTGAGGACTTGGGGAGGGAGGTAAGTAGGGGAGATGGGAATTTACAGGGGCGTTTCCCACGAAGCAGGAGGAGGAGATGTGGAAGGAAGTGATGTCCTACAGGTAGTGGTGGGGGAAGGGGGATTGAGGAAGGATGAGGTTAGCCGGTAGGGATTGACTGGACTGTGACGGCCGCACCGCGGGTAATGAGGGTTTGGGGAGAGAGAGAGGGAGGGGTGAGTCTTTCTTTCCCCTACGCGATCCTCCGTCACCCTCCATCGTCCCTCCGATTTTCAAGTGAAAATTCCCCGCTCTATCCTATTCTCTCAGCTTACCCAATCTGAAAAGATACACATCACTCATTCCTCTCGAGCTGACCAGATTTTTTCGCCTCTCTGTCCATTTATTTCCTTCTAGTTCAATTCTTTATCTGAAATCTCCTCCGCTCACACATTCCCTGCGATGTTTTCCCGCCTTAGACACCGCTCCGCGGTTTCTTGTTTTCACTATTTCTCTCTCTCTGTTCTGTGTCCAGATTAGACTTTTACTAACCCTTCTCGGTAGAGGAAGTTAATCGTCCGACAAAAAAAGGTTTTCTGATTTTTTTTTAGTATTCTTTTTTTCCCTTGACTGTAACTGTTTGATACTCGTTCGACCATCTTTCTAGTAGACTCCTCTTTTTTTCTAAACCTTTTCCACTGGTTAGGTTTGTCATATACCTGCGCTTTCTCTTCCTAGGCTAAATAGGTTATTTGTGAGCTTTAAACAATCGCAAGAGAGGTTTCTAGTTCGACCCCTAGTTCCTCTTAGTTAGATGAGAGTTATATGTGCATTCTTCATCTTCAGTTTTTAGGAATTTGGACATTCCCTGTACTGCATTTGATATTTCGTAATGTTCCGTTGGTGTTTTTTTTTACCGCCTTCAAAAAAATCAATCGATCATATTTACCAGCAAAATTGACTAACATGGTTCAGATGGAATTCTTTACATTCTCTATAATAAAAACGTTGTTTTGTAAGGAACGCAAGATGGCCGACAGCGAAATGTAGTTCTCATTCTGCCCGATAGGTCGGCGCCACATGTACGTCAACAACTCACCTGTCTTTCGGCGAAAACGACGGGAATATATAATAAACACTTGTTTGTTTATGTAACGGTTTCTACGATAATTAGTTTATTTTTTTGCCAATAAGGATCTCCAATACAATGATCCATTCAATCGTCAAGAGAATGTTGAATGTTGAAATAAATTGATTTGTTTTTGTTCAGATAGTATTCAAAGAAATTATTCTGCTGATTCATTAATTAGTTAGTTTTTAATTTAAATCTTTTAAAGAGTTTTATTTACATAACGACGGAGAACATTATTGAGGATTCGAGTAAGCTTTCTTTCTTCGTAAGTACAGAGTACAATTTTAAAACAATCATAACGTTAAGTGCACGAAATTTAATTATTTTCCCTACGTTATATATGTATACATATAATTATTTCCCTGTCTTTGCACACCGACAATTATATGTAGCATTGACGAGAGAGAACAAGGTGGGAGAAGAATATCAGAATTTTATAGGCGAAAATAAAAACCAAAGGCATTTACTAAACGACAACAGAATTTTCACTAGAAATGTAATATACTATGACGAAATATTTCATATGTAATAGTGTGATGTTAATTATTTTAAATGCAAATATTAATAATCAATCTATCTATAAATCTTCCGTTGATATTTCAACGGGAATTACATTAGTATCAAATAAAATTCGAAGCTTGTGTTGGTGCTGATTTTCTGAACCAATTTTAAGTTGATTCGAATTTCTGTGTCGAGTTTTTGCTCGATAAAAATAAACCATTTGATAAAGTATGCGACCTCCAAATTAAGAAAAAATAAATTTCAAAACCTGTTCTTCTAAATCTCATTAATAAATTTAGTGTCCCCTGTACTGGTTTCTAATGTATTTATTTTACTTTATTTCCTATACGCCCATTCTCTTTTCTTTCTCGGCATTAAATTATTCACTTCGTAAGCCATACTCATCAAATATTTATTTTCGATACTTTTATTGTTCATATTAGAAATTAATTTTTACTCATACAGTTTTTTTATTTATAAATCCAACGGCAAATCCTTACAAAAAAAACGAAGCCTAACCTTACTTTACCTTTTAGCCTAATTCTCTTCCAATGCCTGCATTTATGAAACATTTGCACACGCGCGTCGCGCCTCTTTCGTCCCCATAAACTCTGCAACACGACAGCACCTTTCTCTACTTTTGTCTCATCAATTCGTCTACAACTACGTTCCATTCTCATCTGCGCATCTTCCTTCTTTCCGTATTCCAACCTACTTTCTTTTTCTCCGTCTCATCTCCTTCCTACTCCCCATCCTCTTGCACCCCGAGATGGGTTTTCTTCCACTCCGAGATGGGTTTTCTTCCACCCCATTTTCGCCGCCCACTCTATTTTCGTGAAACGGCTTGCTCCTGTTTCCCTTCGACCATTTTCCTTCAAGTCCCTCTTCTTCTTTTTCTTCTTCATACCACCTCTCCCTCCTCTCGTGAAGTCGGTTGGCCTTCCACACAAGCGAGGCCGACTAGTGAAAGTCGATTGGGATTCGTGCATGTTAGCCAACTGTCTCCAAGAGTGTTGGTATACCTTTTCCTTCCCTCTCCCTTCCACGCGAGAGGTGAAAGACTGACTTGGACGCGATTATCATATGAGATATGTTAATTCCCAAAAACACGTGCTCGGAATGAGGCGTTCCTCTAACGTATGTTTATTCCGTCGGTTGAGGCGAAAGGAGTTCTTCCTAATGAACAAAACTTGAAGAGTGACGGTCGCTGCTCCCTCGGCAGAGGCTGAAGAATTTATTTCTATTCGACCAAACTTAAAAAAAAAAAAGAAAATAAGGATGAGAGTGGTGGTCGCCTAGGGTGATTTCTACGCTCGCATGGAAACGTTTCTCATTATTAGGGCCAAAGAAAGAGAAATACATAAAAGGAGACGCATTTCGATTGTTTTTGGAATGCTGCGCGCGTGGTTGTGGCTTATCTGCGCGAAATTTGCGGTCATTTCGACTGGTGTGCAGCAAGTCTCCTTCCCTCACTCTCCCCTCCTCCTCCTCCTCTACCTAACCTCTCTTCCCCATCTTTCTCTCTCTTTTCGCCGCGTCGGTGTTCGCGTTCTGTTGCTGTGACGATGTCAGCCGCACTAGAGAGCTACTCTATATATATATATATATATATGGATTAAGAGAAGGGGAAGGTGAAAAAAGGAAGCCAAATTTACAGTAAGAATGAAATGGGATTAAAGAAATATCGTGATACCGTTTAAAGATTCCGATAGATCGATACGTCCACAGCATAGAAGAAAGTTCATGGCGATTAGAGCCAGGGCTTTTCGTCATTATACCACGAATTCTTCAGAAGAGCCAACAGGAATAATGTCATCGCCATTTAGATGCTTTCCAACCCATGCCAAACACCTCGAGGAGGAGAAGAAAAATGGCGGTACGAAGAAAAACCTCACGCCTATCGAATGGTGATAAGGAGAAATGTAGGACTCGGAAGTACCGAAAAAAGGAAGGCAGGGACACTTACATGCAACCCCGCAATTCAGAAGGCTGTGCGGTGTGACTTGAAAAATAATATTGGAAACTATGCAAACAAACGATGCTTAAAGCGAGGTCTATTCATCGATTCCTTCAAACGTTGCCGAAGGGATTCCTTATTAAGCCGTGACTTGCTGTACTTTTTTTATCACTCCTTCCTGATCTTCCATACCATACGCACCAATCCTTGAACCATCTTGACCTAGCCCTTTCCGGAACTCCCGGTCTAGCATGACGAAGGGTAAAATGATAAGGAAACGTGAGAAGAATAGAACGAAGTTCGAGGAATAGGAAACGGTAAAATAGAAATGCCAACGAACGAGGTGAAAAAAGTGCAACGCAATGAGGTTAAAGATTCAACGAAAGAGAATATCAAATATGTCCCTATTAACTGCTTTAAAATAATCTAATAAAAGCACGGAGAATTATAAAGATATTTTAATTGCTGAGATGGAAAATTGATCACCGTCAGCTCGGAAAAACACTCCGAGCAAACATCCGATGGAGAATCTCTGGAAAATAATGCGGATTTCCCTATGAATATTATGTCTATCCGAGAGGTGAAAAGATAAATGGGCGCACGATGAGATACGGAGCAAAAGCTATTCGAACGGCTTATGGAGAACTCTAGGCGAGGGGAAAGGAAGACGGGAGTAGGAAGAGCCGGAGTGAATAGCCTCCAAAGTCGATTCCCGGGCAACTTTCCCTCTCGATGCGTTTGTGTCATTTTACACCCCACTGTTCTGGTCCATCAGCGTGCGTATAATGTCGGAGGACTGAAAAGAGGAGTTTAAGCGGTGTTGTGTAACTTTTCCGTGGATTCGCTGTTTCGGAACCCCCTTTTTGCGCCGCACGAGAAACAGAAAAGAAAAAACCCCGGTACCTGTCTCCTTTTATTTCGATTTTTCGTCGGTCGCAGTAGAATGAAAACATGGTCATCCCGCCATTCCCTTTCGCTCCTTCCGGTATGAGTGATTAGCGTGACCGGAAGCAAGGTCGGTTTGTTTTTTGGTGTCTCTTATTTTTGGGAGGATTGAAACCGAGGAACGTCAACGCCGTTATTATCCCCGTATCAATGCGGTTTCGACTTCAAATAGCACGGAGCCGCAGGGTGAATTTCGGGGATGAATGCCGGAGCCATTAAGTCGTCTACAGGTTAGTAGGCACGATGAACTCGTCCGCATTATTCCGTACAACTTTCACAGTCATTTATAGACAAAGACGTGGAAAATATTATTGAATATTTTAAGAAATCTCATAGGTGGATGACATTTTAAGCGTTTTCGTATTTGAATACGGTTAAATGGTGAAACAATATTGATCAATTGTACGTCCGCTGGTGGTTTGTTTTGTTTTAACACTTTATGAAAATTTTCTTAGAATTGAAAGAGCTGTTTGAAGAAATTCGTATATTTTCTGAAACATTCCTTGAAAATTGAACGTGAAATTTCTTTCAATGCTCAAATTATGTTATCCATCGGTTATTAGAGTCTAATATCTATCCATATCTCAGCATTTTTAATTTGCACAGAAGTTTTCGTAAATTGTTCGAAATGACGACTCCATTTATTTGGTAAAATAATATCTATTCGATGGCAGCTTAAAATAACTCTTTGCGCCATGCGCCTTAAGGCGATTTTCCCAAGATAGTGTCCATGATATTTAACTCGAGTCAAGACATTTACGGGGCGAGATACGAAGCGCCGTTTTCGAAAAACTTTGAAAACATTTTGTCCGTGCCAAAATGCAATCCGAAATTCACTTTCGCCCTGAATAATCGAATGGTTTATTACCACGGATCTATAAAAGAACGATTTTACTTTTCATTTAAGGTCGTAAGTTCTAAATCGTGTGGTAAAATAATTTGCTTGGATGCGATTTAAAATTTTATTATTTTGCATTCGAAAGTTTTGCCCGGTATAGCGAAAAAAAGAATAACAGGTTCTGAGGGTTTCTCACGATGCAATTTTCGTTACATAAAATTTAAAAATAGAAGAGAAATTTACTCGTATCATTTCGAACGTCGAAATTCGCTTCCTTTAAGGTCGGTGACTTCTTTTAGAATGGGAAGGAAAAAAGTTGGCATTAATTTGCTGTGCATCATTCTTCCTGCTCCAACGGAGAAACTTGATTAAAATTAAATAGAGCACATAAATAAAAACTTAAAGAAATATTTACTGGAAGCCATGGAGGTCTTATTGTGCACATACATATCAGTCATACATATAATAATCATAGCAAATGAAGCATATGTGGCTAAATCTTACAATTAGATGTGTTATGAAATGTCGATTATCTAATATATATATATAGCTAAATTATTATTTTATTTTTTATAATTTGATTGCTCACATATATGCCTTGTTTATATTTACATCAAACATATACTACTGAAATTTAAAGATGGACTTATATTGATGCGTGCAGTCAATATTTTTTTAATGAATATTTTTTGTATGATTTGGGTGCATATTTATTAAGGTTTTTGCTTAATTTATAAGATAAAAATAAATGGGTTCTTCATCGGAATACTCAAGTATAGGGCTTAGATTAATTTCTTCTGACGGCGAAACTTTACTCATTCTGGGTTTTAGCCGTTATTTTCAAGAAGAGAAAAATAAATGCCTTATTGTCATGTCTGTCCGTCCGTATGTTTCATCCCCGAAACTTCTCAACGGATTTTCATGAAATTTAGGGCAAAGAAACTAGGAAAATTATTAAAATGGTTCACATAACGTAATCAGGAGTGGAAGGGTTCTGGTTACAAAAAATTAACATCGTATCTCGTAAAATATTAGCCATACAAAAATAACTCTTCAGGTTTATATATTTATTTGTCACTTTTTTACAAGACTAAATAAATCGTAAAGAATGCCTCTGCCTTGCATGCACACACGCAGGAAGCCTGCATCATTCCTCTTTTGTTTTTTATGCTATCTTTTCGAGATCATGTTCTCTCAATGAAAAAATTATTAAACGACGCATTGGAAATTTAAATCAACCCAATTCCGTACAGCGATGAGGTCATCGCGTCAAGGTGCTGTGGGAACTCATATATAACCAGTTTCCTTTTAACCAGTGGATAAATTCCTTCGCTCTTCTCTCATGAATGGAAGTGAAAAAATAAAACAGGAGGCAATATTAGTCGGACATAAAGGGAAAATAGAAAGCGGCATTTGGTAGGATAGAAAAAATTACACGCGCAGACAAAAGGCAATGAATTAAAAGTTGCGCAATAAAGTCATAACCGAGCCAGGGATGACACCTGAACAGTGATTCCACTTTTTTTTTTAGCACTTGGGAGCTAGATTTCATCTTTTTGGTAGCTAGAAAGTAGCTAGAATATTTAATTAGCTGTAATATTCATGGCTGTGTAGGTAAGGAAGCTAACCATATGATGTTTCTAAACTATTAGAGTATTGTAATTGTGTGCTGAATATATGCATCAACTATTACACAGACCCAAAGGATGAAACTTTCCCCTGAACCAATAATTTGGCTAATTGAAAAAGGTTTCTCCCAACACCGGAAAAAATGTTTAAAGAAAACATGCACAGAGTACTATGTATTTTACTGTACAAAGTAATTAAGAGTATCCATGTATGTATTGTGGCGATCATCCCTCATTTTACTCAATCACCATGAGCATTTTAACTGTGGTTACTTAGGTCAGGTTAGACGCGAGAAAAATCCCGCGAGTTAACGTCAGACAGTGGAGTCTGTAATGCAAACACTGCCGCGAGACGACTTGCGCGAGACAAAGTGATTTCTCGCCGTACGCCACCACGTTCTATTGTAACCAAAAGTTAAACTTATTGCGACAGCTCAAACATTAATTCGAAAAAGTTTCGATACATTTGCGAGTGGATCCGCGAGTTCACTGAACCATGGCAGCAAAGAAAGTGGTAAATCGAAGAAACGAAGTTTTTGATAACGCTGTATAAACAGCACACTATATTATGAGACATGCGGTCACCAGAATATGGGAATAAATTTAAAAAATCTGATGTGGCCAACACGACTTTCTCCATATTTGGGTATAGATATTTAAATTATCATGAATAGCATTATAAGGCAAAATTATTATTTCGTATCGTAAAATAATACAGTCCTTATTGCCGTAAATTATATTTTGAATACGTTTACAGAATTACATAACTACTACATGGTGGTGGCGCTGTATACTGGAAATTAAGAATAAGCAACATTTCTCCGAAATTGATGGTTCTACGAAAATGTGTTTCAAACAAAACATGGAAGAAATATTATTCTCTACAACTTTGGTCCTCAAGAAGATTACAAATGACGTTTTTAAGGAGATATTTGACGGAAACCGAAAAACATTGTTTATGAATAATTCATAAACATTAACTGATATGGAAAATTGTTTCAAATGAAAGTTGTAGAAAATTACATTCTCTATAATCTTTGTATCGAATTGTATATGCAATAATGATGTTTTAACGGAAAAATATCGCAAAAACCGAAATATTTACGGCAATAAGGACGACTATTCCTCTACGATACGAAATAATAATTTTGCCTTTATAATGCTATTCATAATAATTTAAATATCTATAGCCAAAATATGGAGAAAGTCATGTGTTGGCCACATCAAATTTTTCTTTCTCCATACGTATAAAGGGAAAGTATTGTGTTCACGAAAAAAATCGACATCGAAATTATCATGAATATATAATACACGTTTTGAGTTCCCTAGAAAAAACAAATATTTCAATGAAATAAACAACAATTTAAACAAAAATTCAACAATTTTTACGTAAGATATGGAATGTTAGTAAATTTCTATACTTCAATAATGCCATAAATGCGCAAATTATGTTTTACAGAAATAACTGATGGAAAATTTATATTTTAAAACCTATTTCAATTCGTTGCTGAGTGAGATATACTCAAAAAACCAAAATTTGAACCGGCCATTACATTAAGACCTTTCGACCCAGTGGACTGATTTTGTCCATTTTCAGCTAGAAAATGTATATCATCAAGACATTGATATTGGTGTAGGAGTCATCAAGTTATCCTCAAGAAATTGAAATTTTGACCGACCGATCCGTGACCTCCGGGGTCACGACTCCGTGAGCCGATTTGAATTATATTCGGCAGGGAAACTCCCATGATGAACCTGGAGCTGCTGTCAAAATTTCAAGCTCCTAACTTTATTCTCTGATAAGTTTGGCTGCCACAGACAGACAGACATCCTCTTTTATTTATTAGATTCCTAAACAATAACTGCTATGGAAAATTGTTTCAAATAAAAGTTGTAGGAAATTACATTCTCTATAACCTTTGTATAGAATTGTATATAAAATAATGATGATCGCAAAAACCGAATCGGGTTTCGAATAAATCTCGACTTATGGTTGACCGGCATTGTCCAAAAACTAATCAGTTCTTTGTGCTCATAGCAAAGTGTTATTTATGAAATTTGGTATTAATACGACAAGTACTTTTTACTTTCTCCATACGTAGTAATGGGAAAGTATTGTGATCATGAAAAAAATCGAATTCGAGATTTCAACGGAAATACACGGTTTGAGGTCCCTAGAACACGTTTAGACTATTTTCGGAATGATGTCTGTGTGTGGATGTGTGCGTGGGTATGTATGTGATTGTGGGCGCTCTAACTCCAAAAGTACTTGCAATATCGTTACCAAATTTCATATATAATACTTTAGCATGAGCACAAAGAACAATCAGTTTTTGGACAATAACGGTTAACCGACATTCGAGGTTTATTCAAAACCCGATTCGGTTTTTGTGATATTTCTCCATTAAAACATCATTATTGTATGTACAATTCTATACGAAGGTTATAGAGAATGTAATTTTCTACAACTTTCATTTGAAAGAAATTTCCATAGCAGTTATTGTTTAGGAATTATTCATAAAAAATCGTTTTTTTTCGGCTTTCGTCAAATATCTCATTAAGAACGTCGTAATTGGTCATCTTCGTAAGGACCAAAGTTGTAGAGAATAATATTTCTTCCAAGTTTTGTTTTGAAACAAATTTTCGTAGAAGTATCCATTACGGAGATATTTTTCTTTTTCTAGTTTACAGCGCCACCACCATTTAGCGGTGGATTCTGTAAACATATTCAAAATATACCTAATTTAGGCAATAAGGAAGACTGTATTCTTTTACGACACGAAATAATAATTTTGCTTCATAATGCTATTCATAATAATTTAAATATCTATACCCCAAATATGGAAAAAGTCATGTGTTGGCCACATCAGATTTTTTTCAATGCAAAATTTGCTTACATGACGTACAATTAAATGAATTTATATTGCCATTGGACTTCACCTGTCGGAGAAATAAAATATTTTTTAAATTCTTCGCAAACACTTTTAGCATCGGCTGAATAGTTATGACATACATATGTACGCCTCCTTGTAAAGGGAAAAGGTTCTCTTTAGAGACTCCGCCTTCTTTTCGCCAGGTGCTTGTAATTATCTCATGTATTGCATTATGTTCCTCATCAAAAGTTCCTGCAAAATACTATGCGTGTCTTTGTAATTAAAAAGTGACTTCCGCTTTTATTGGGCGCTTGGATAACTGTGTTTACCGTCTAGGGCGCCTATGCAATGAGGGAATTTCCATCTGTCTTCTTGAAGGCATGTTTCTGAAAGAACGACTGCTAATGTAAATGCACGGGCGAGAAATTGTGCGAATCACAGAGTCGAGAACTCACGTGACAGTAAATCGTGGCGATATTTGTTGACAGTGTAAACGCACAGTCGTGCCCCTTGCGCGAGATCTCGCAAGTAACTTGCCAGTCTATTCCCTCCTTTACATTTAAGGATATCTGCAACTGCTAGTTGTTTGTTGTTTATTAGGGTACCATATCTTCGATGTATCTAGGATGTTTTAGATAGTAGATAGAAAACACAGTTATCCAAGCGCCCGATAAAAGCGGAAGTCACTTTTTAATTACAAAGACACGCATAGTATTTTGCAGGAACTTTTGATGAGGAACATAATGCAATACATCTTTTTTCGATTCGCCAGATTTGTAACAAGTCGCTAGGATTGATTTTTCGGAGCTAGTTTGAGTTGAAAGTCGATAGATCTAGCTACAAATTCGCTAGATTGGCAACACTGCACCTGAATGCGATTGAGCACGTCAGGATGGATCGGGTATGCGTATTCCAATAACAAGGGGTTCGTTGAACTCCAGATGGTATATTCATATGCGAGGAGAATGGAAATTCGATTCATTAGTTCAATTTACAAGCGCGACGTCCAAGTGTCACTGCCCTGATGAAGGAAGTAGTTTTTCGATTTCGAGTTTTAAAAAAATAGCTGCTTAAAAAAGAAGAAAACTTGTTGAATTATGCGAAACGTGATACTGATTTCGTAAAATCTGTCTGTGTGGTTAATAGTGATATTTGTCACAGAGGGCAATGGGATCAGTAACAAACATCATTTAACGTGCAACATGCATGTACATGTAATATAGAAACCTGAGTTCATAAACGCGAATCATATGGCTTGATGCTTGCCATTCCTACGAATCCGCTGTAGGACATGTGACTACGAAGGTGACGTCTCACGTTTTCATTCGGAATGTGGTCTCGTAAAATATCGACTGGATTCGATTCAGATGTTAAAGATGGACAGGAAGGCATGCAGATAAAATTCTTGGAAGGAGATGGAAATCCCCTGAAAAGCTACAGCAAAGGAGGAAATCCAGAGAAATATCTAGGGCGTAGGAGGCGAATTAATCTGACCAGTCGCCCTTCTGGCCTCTACGTCCAAACAGGTTTAAAGGAGGAGGGGAACATGAAGAGGCAGGAGGCAGGAGGCGGGGGGTAGATGGGGAATCCCTGTAGTTTCTCCGTCCGCCCTTCACAAAGTCCCGTTTATGGGTGTCTCAAGTCGCGCTTAACATTACGATAATTTTTCGCACGCTTCTTCAAGCGGGAATAAAAATTCCGTAAGCACCACAGAGCATTGTGCTAAATTTAGCTCAGTAATTTTCTGCTTGAAAAGATGGATGGGATGCATATCTAGTTCGCTAGATATAAACTATCCGAAATGTAGATCAAATTTTCGATGCTGGATATTATCGCGAATAAATCCAAAATCAAGCGTGATGATTTATCGACTCCAAAAAAACTTTTCTTAGCTTACGTTTCATTTCGTCTAACACCGCAGCCTTAATAAAATTTCAAATCAAAATTTCCCTTTCTTTATCTATGTAATCTTTTGTCGAGAGTTTCATAGCATGAATTTACCAGTAAACTACGTTCTTGATTGTGTCAATCCCAAAAATTATGTTTAGCTTCCCATAATTAGAGGCTAACAAGGTTTTCACTCAAAAAGGCAATCACCGAGCTCATCTTGTTGTTAAAATGAAATCTACAAATGATGTATCTCCAATTGCCATAACAAGATTGGAAGAGCCAAATATGAATTTCGGGCATAAAGTACCTATCACCAGTGGTTATTCAGACAGTAGATTCTATTAAATACTTATTATTATATTATATAAGAACCTACTATCGGCGAATCACCACAGATGACGGCTGCTATTCAGCCGAAATGCACATATGGACCTACCAAATTTTTATTTCTATTTCATAGACGTATTTTTTCAAGAAACCCCACAAAAAATAATGTAAAACAATTTCAGAGTAACCCGAAGTGCTTTAACCAAAAATAAACTAATCAAAACGCAGTTTCAATGTTTTCATGCCCTTTTAAACATCCACCTACAATTAATTTTGGACATTTATTGATTTCTTCGAAGTGTATTTGTGTAAATAAGTGTTTAGCAACCGTAGGGTCACGAAATAACAGTATCGAGAGATATTTCCGGAAATTTAAGTAAATAAACTGGGAGCCAGAAGGCGGTCGCCCCGCTTCTTTCGATGGCAAAGCCTGATTTCCTTATTCGTCTCGAGAATAAACAAGCAATTAAGGGATCTTTCTTCCTACAAGGTAGTCTTTTATTACCCAGTATCCGGAACGTTCCAAAAACCGGGAACCGACAAAGAGTAATATTTAAAATGCACGCCAAGTAATTTGTGTTTGTTGGTGGTGCCACTGATGTGTTTTTTAACCAGTCGATGGTGAAGGCTTGTATTCTCGTGATTTTTGCTCACATTTTTACTGCAGAGCAGGTGTATAATGCTGGCGAGACTTCTTTATATTGGAGGTATATCCCTAGAAAAACTGTTGTTGCACCAGAGGAATCTACACCCAGTGGGTTTAAAGACTCAAAAGAAAGGATAACAGTGCTTAGTTGTGCATTTGTATATTTGTTTGTACATTTTAGGCCTGGCTACCCGAATTCCGGAAAAAAACCCCTATCCGGCAACCCTCAGGTCCCAAGCATCCCGGATACACAGTGTGGGACCTGAGGGTTGCCGGATAGGGTTTTTTTCCGGAATTCGGGTAGCCAGGCCTAAAATGTACAAACAAATGTACAAATGCACAACCTAGCACTGATATCCTTTCTTTTGAGTCTTTAAACCCACTATATATATATATATATATATATATATATATATATATATATATAACATTTGTCTTGTCTGTTTTGAAAACAAGAATATGGCGTTCGAAAATGAAATACTTATAGATTCTTACTTGCAGCTTGCCGCGTAATTTCTAATAGACTAAAGGCAAATAGTAAATGAGATAATAACACAAGCCAAGACAAGGATTTTATAGAAGATAGGTTACTTAGAAATTCTATAGACCGAATATCGTCTCTAAGTCAATTATGCATTTTCATTATCGAATTTAACGCGTAAATATCGAATCGAATTCTTTAAAAACAAAATAGCCTAGCGGGACATTTGTATTCCCTGAGTACTTTTACATAATTTTCTCGATGATGTCTGTGTAATAAGAATTTTGTGGGCACTAACTCAAAAGCTACTAATCAGATAAGCAAAAAAGCATTAATATATTGAAGATTTTTTTAAAGAAACCAAGATCTGATTAGAATCTGACTAAAATTGGTCAACTGGAAGTGGAGGTTTTCCATTATCATTGTTCTGTTGTTCGCAAATATCTCTCTTAAAACTTAATTTATGTAAATATGTTAATATTAAAGTTGTATATAATATAGCTTTTACACGTTTATCATAAATCGGATTTTTAAAGAAATATTTTATTAGTCCGTCAGAATTTAAGTACCTTGCTAAGTAATACCTTAGTTTTCGTTGCGATGAGCAAATTGTCTAATTGTTTATAGGGATATCAGCGCCGTCAACGATAATTTTAACAGCGAATCTATAGTTTGTTATCCATAGCAATAGATATTTTTTTAAAAATTTGTTGTTCTTTCAATATGAAACGTGATTCAAAGTATTTTTCATCCTTCGAATTATTCAGTGTTTAAAAATTATTCACGAGTGTAATAGCCGATAATTATTCTTGAGAACACTGATGTCGAGAGCAACTTTTCATTACTATTACATTCATATTCTGTATGGAGAAAGTCGTGATGGACATACAAGATTTTTAATAATTCAGGTTAGGCTCGGAAAAATACTGGAATAGCTAAAAAGTTCTTTGAATTGACACCGTCATGGAGCATGCAAGAATCCCAGAGAGTTAGTTTATTGCGAATTTTAAGAATGGGTAACGTTAAAGATCATTTAAAAAAATAATATCATAAAGCTTCTCCTCCAGAAATAATGTGCATTACTTTTCAATTACACATTCCTAGCAACGAAATTAATGATTAGTGATTTATTTAATGGCGTGAAATTATTGTTGCTGTAAAAGAATGTCTTCTCTACGGTGGACAATGAGATTTTATGAAGGACTTCCTCCCAGATTATTCGGAAAATTAATGTTTTTTTAAAGCAATTCTGAGGAAGCCGTTACTCTAGAACAGTGGTTCTCAACCGGTGTGTCACGACGGTGTGTCTTGGACGAGGTCCAGGTGTGTCGCGAAAATTTAGAAAAAAGGCTCAAATTACACATTAATTTTAAAAAAATTGTTATTCGACAGATTTTTATTTCTTTTTTTTAATAAATATACATATAGATTTCGTTGTATAAACCCTGAAATGACCTCTGTCATATTTGTACTAATTTGATGTTAATAGACAAACATTTTGTTATATTTTTTGTTATATTTATGTTTTTTTGTTAAATGATGAATTTTGTTTTTTTATTGTTTTAACCATGAAAATTGACTTTTTATTTCATGGTATGTCGCGAGAGCTGGATCATTTAAAAAGTGTCGCCAAAGCAAAAAGGTTGAGAAACACTGCTCTAGAAGTTGACTTCCGCTTTAACATCAAGGCCTTGGATATTACTCACACGGAAGAATTCAAATCTATATTTTGTGAGCGACATTAATGCGGCAGCAACACTGTCAGAACTTAATAAGGAAGTTACACATCCTCTGAAGTCGTTTGGAAATTTCACCTAACGCATTTCGTAAGCGGAATATGCAAGAGAGTTTGATGGAACATTATTCAAGTTTCGCTTCGTAGGAAAGTCATTGCGCAATATTGATTTGATGCCAATCTATGAGTTGACCCTTGATTATCGATAAATTATCGAGCCGGAAGAAATCACTCGATTAAATAGAAATTTAATCCTGTAAATTCAAAAAGATATCAACCACATAATCTGCATCTAATCTACATGTTGTAATTTGCCAAAGTGGTGAATGGAAGGAGGTGCAATCTATGAAAACGTTCCTAACAATTATCTCTCGTAGGTTTGACTCTCCTCTTATAATCTCTCATTAACTTCGGAAAAAATGCTAGCTCCGTTATTGCTCTGTCCTACAATCAATTTCTCGTATTTTATCTTCACGCTGTATTAGATGAGGGCATAGAAATGAACCCGTTAAAGTTAGTTTAAATTCGAAACGATTTTGATAACAGGATCTACGAATTCTGCGTAAACATATTAATTATTTTAAGAGATGTAAAAATTTTTTTCCTCCGATGGCTCGACGGCATTTGTTGCATTGTTATATTGGATGTATATCTTTCGAGTTCTTCTTGCTTTAGGAGACGAGGTAACGCACCATAAAAATCGAAATTTAAACATTCCTTATCTTCCTATTATACATAAATTTTATCGATCAATTTTCAACTAAGCGTTTATTTATATTCTTAAAAAATTCTTATTCGAAATTCAAATGGATTTCCTGTGAGATTTTTTTTAGAAAATTTCCCATGAAAATGTACTTTGCGCTTCCGTCTGCTCTCGGAATCGTAACATACGAGTACATATAACCTCTATTCGAGAAAACTATGACGATGCATCAGGACTCGCTTACGCTGCAAATTTATATCAACGACGGATTTCCTTCAAATAACGCAGGATGTTCCTCTCCTCCGTAAAAGGAAAAACATCCAAAAACTGGGAAAATTCAATCATTTGTGGTTTGTCTCTCTCGCTTTCTGTTTCGCCATTTCCTCCCGAAAGTGCCTCACAGTATTTTTTCTATGTGAAGATTGCACTTAATACACATTTTGACTCATTGAGTTTCCTACACTCGCACAATAAACGATATCGATTAGCTTCACTAGCTATGACGCACATTCTTCGAAAAAAAATAGAGCTTGTCGTTTTCAAATATTCTCCACCAAATAAGAAATACCGCAAAGAAGTCATATCAATATCAATTCCTGGAAGTTGATGATATTATTTTTTCCATATTTGTTCATAAAAATTCCTTTTAAACTCAATTCTCAACCTGATGAATTTATATGAAAGAGTTTATCATTTTTAAAACTCACAATTACGACATAAAACCGAGCAAGCGGCATAAATAATGACGTCATGACATTTTTATTTATCACCGTGTTTATTTTTAGCTGAATTGTCCTAAACCAGAAAACTCATCATAATCGCAAAGCAGCACTTCCTTTCCAACTTTGAACATTATTTAAAGAGAATTTTTCTGCAACTTGTTTTTGTTAAGTTTTTTAGAGTACTACATCAGTTAAAGTTATTTAAAAATAGAGGGACTCAACAATGCCGTAAAAAACTAATTTAATTTTCAGCATAAATAGAGGGACTCAACAGTGCCGTACAAAACTAATTTAATTTTCAGCATAAATTTATCCCTTTATCTGTAATAACTTAAGTTTTTGTCAATGTTTATAGGTGGCCCACGAACCCGAGGTTACTTTTTTTACCTCGCTTCGAACATTCGACATCATAAGCAGACTACGCTCGGGGCTAAAAAAAATGTTCCGCTCGAGAGGACCTCTTTTCCCTATAGCTGGTTAAAATTTCATGGAAACACGAGCGGTCGTTTAGAGGACCAGGAAATCACCCTGGATAAAGTGAATGTTGTTGCGGTTTCTCAGAGGCGGCCTCTCGCCACTGACAAACAGGAAATGCTCCTCCAAACCAAGTGCATGCGTAATGGTGTTTTGGGCTACTCAGGATGAAATGGCAAAAAAAATTTGAAAAATTAAGTCGTTCGCAGCCCACCCATCAAATCTAAAAAATCGCCACTGCCAAACGTCCGAAACCGATCTACGCTACCACGCTTCGCGGAATCCTCGAGTTATATACATTCATTATTAGCTAACAAATTAATTTTCATAAAATTGTGAAAATGATCTTTAACAAGAATTATAGGAAGATGATGAATTCGATATTTTTTAAAGCATAGATGGCTGAAAAGAAAAATATGCTCTCGTAAAATAAAGTAGAATCCAAAACAGTTTTAATTGCGATGCTAGTTTGTTCATCTTTTGTTCATTAAAAAAATATATTTTTCTAACATTTTTCTCAGCATATGTAGTTTTATTTTTTTTAATTCTACTAATGGTTAAAGAATAAGTTTTTAAGTATAACAAAATTGAAAAATTAAGTACTTGTCTTAGATGCCGCCAATAGCCATAACCAGCTTACATAAAACTAGATGAGCATTTCGGCTACGAATCAGCCATCTTCTGCGGCGATTCACGGGAAGTAAGCTCTTTTTTAGAACTTACTTCCGGTGAATCACCACTGAAGATGGCTGCTTTGTACCCAAAATGCTCATCTGACTATTTATTTATTTGTTCAGTTCTTCTACTTCTTACACTTAACTGCTTATTCTGGAACTTGTTTTTAGCCATGGGACAATATAAATAAGTCTCTAATAAATTCATGGATAATGTTTTAAATATATTCCCTCCACCAAACCAGTATTAATTTTAATCGTGACTATACGTTGACAAACCTCGAAAAGCTATAAAATGGTTGGGGTAACAATGTGGTAATTTTGGATACAAGGCTGCCGTCGTCAGTGGTAATTCAACAACAATAAATTATTTTCTATTGCATTCTATTTCTAATAAAAAATTTTTTTTACGTGTTCCGAGCACAGTATAAATGTTGGCCTACACAATAATTTTATTGGGTTCCAAATATATAAATAGTTGCGAATCAAAACACTTCATCTCTCGTAATGAATTTTACGCCTACTCACAACGAACCTTCATTTCCCCAAGTTAATCTCTCCACTAAACTTTCCTCGCTCGAAACGTAAATAAACCTCCCCCGGGAGGCATACTCGTCTCTCTTTTGTTTCCTTTCTATTTCACCATCCGTTGCACTCGAGATACCGTAAAGGCCAGCTTTGCGGGGCTTGGGTTGAAGATTGGTTACGGGGCTGCCAAATCAGCCGTTGGAAGTAGTATTAGAGGACCGTAGTATCCTCGGTTTCCTTATTTATTTTTTTGGGGTCGAGACGGTTACCTTGAGGTACACAAGGAAACGCTTTTTGGCGCGAGTAGAAAAGCAGCAAAGGCAAAGAGAGCGAATAAGGAAGGATGAAGAGTACCGAGAAAGAGAGAGAGAACGGTAGAGTTCCAGAGCATGGCTCTGAATGTGAGATAAGTCATTAAAGGCCGTCGCACTTGAAAAGCTGGACCGATTCCTATGTTTCCAGGTATTGTTCTCGTAGGAAATCGTGATGCTGTCCGTCCTCGGCGGTTCGCTTTGACCGATTTCCCGGTAAAATGAGGGATGTGACGTACAATGGCGCCCTTGTGGGTCGCTGACGGCTTTCCATTTCGCGCGCGTGCCACGGGGAGGAGCGACGAAAACGGGAGAAGGGGGTGGAGAACGAGGAAAATTCGGCGTGTATCGGAAACAATGGATGACGCATGACAACTGTCGAAATTTGGGACGCGAAGGAAGTGCGAAATAAAAATAGTAATGAGGGATAGGAAAGAAGGCGTGGGTCGAAAATTGCAAGCCAGTTTTATTGCCCTCGGCCGTTCTCTCTCTCTATCTCGAATAGCGATAGGAATAGAACCGTTTGGCAGGGGGTGTCACTGCATCAAATGAACTCTAACTAATGACTCTGTTGACCTGTCTTATCGCGTCTGGGAAAAAAAGTTCTGTAGCATTTCTCGGTTCTAGCGACTATTTCCACGTATTTTCTCGTACGCTTTGATCTATCATTACGCTTACTAACACCGATGGGCACAACCAGGGCCACCGAGAGGGTGGGGATACCGGGGCAAAATCCCCGGGGCCCGGACCTCTGCGGGGCCCGGTATTAGGATCTGTCATAAGCTTTTCCTATCGCAATACGCGGGTGCAACTAATACCGACGGGCGGCGTTTTCTCTATTACTCAGATTTGGATTTCGATTTTCCCAACTCAACCCACTGCTTTTTTATCACCCCTTAGCACCCTGAAACTCCTCCCCACTACTCTCATTTTTCTCCCCTTCGAGAAATTCCGTCTTTTGGCCCGGGGTCCGGACGCAAAAGCACTCGGAGTGTCGTCGTACGGTCAGTGATAAAGAACAATATTGTTTACCCCCAATTTTTTAGAGATGTGAAACTAAATTTTATTCGTTGAATCGTACAATTACGAAATCGCGACCATTCAATAACAAACTTAATGTTACGCTTTATAATCATCATCATCGTAGGTAGTCTGTCCGTAGACAGATCCGTGATTATTCATGGTGAAACTTGGTTCTCCATGTATGTACTCCTATTTTCCGCAGTCTTCTTCGTGTCTTGACAGCTCTCTTTCCCTTTCAAGTCGTCTACTAGCTGAAACATTTTTCTAAGTCTCTGTTTTTCCATTCAGTTTTCCTTCTAGCACTTCTTTAATCATGCTCTCTCTCCTCAGGTAATGCCCAATCCAGTTCGCCTTCCTATTTTTGATAGTCTGTATAATCGTTCGCTTCTCTCCTATTCTTCGTAGTACTTCCTCGTTTTTCACCCTATCTGTCCATTTTATCTTCAGAATTCTTCTCCATGTCCACATTTTGAAGCTTTCCAAGTATTTAATATCATTTTTCCTTAGCGTCCATGTTTCTGCTCCGTACAAAGCTATACTCCAGACATAGCATTTTATCAACTTCTTGCGGATGTCCTCCTTTATGTATCCCGTTAGTAGGAGTTTATTTCTTCTGAAAGCGGTTGTTTGCGTTCATTATTCTAGTATAATATACAACCAAGTTTATACATAAATACTACGAAGGAAAAAGTTGCGATATTGGTAAAAAATCAGGAGGAATCCAGAAAAATGCCTAGAGCGCAAACACAGAACGGTGATGATGGGAAACTCTCCTTCGGAGGATGGATTATGGATATGGCCCCTAGAAATGTAAATTTTGCGAGAATTTATTAGTTAAAGTACTATAGGGACATCTGGCGATCGGTATTCATTCATACTAATTGTAAGATCTACTCTCACTTAACGCGTACTTTTGGACTCTGTTGCAGCGCAAGATACGCAGCTAGTTAAAAATTTCACGGGGGGCCTCACAATGCATAATGTAGGAAATTCCGATTCAAATGTGGTCGTCCGTTATGACAAGTACCGATTTTTTACGCGTTGCTTTTTTGGTACTAAAATACATTTTAGGTGTTAATTTGGAAAACCAATTTAAAAACCATGACATAATTTCGAAAAAAATTTAGTGATGAAAAACCTACACTTATCGACGGAAATTAGATTTCGTCGAATATTTGATTTTTACAAATTCGCTGTTTATCGAAATTAATTGAATCATACCAAGTCAAACTATGATGTGATACATATAGTACCAACATATATTTGACGTAATTTTGATAAAAAAATTTAATTGGATGGAATTTGACAAAATTTTGTTTATAATACTGCGAGCCAATACCATAGAGAAGGGGGGAGGGGGAGTCGGCTGTCCTGGGCATGCCGAGGGGCCACGTTTCCTGTTTCCTTTTTGAACTTAAAACAGAGAAAAGAGGCCCGGCAATAGTATTTTCCCCAGGGTCCGTGCTGGCTCTCGGCGGCCCTGGGCACAACTATGCCGCGTATGTCTTAAACGAATTCGGAGATAGCTATTAAACTTTTCAAATAGGTTCCGTTTATTCTCCTTCACTGTCTGCCATTTCGGGTCACTCAAAATCTCGGATACGCTCGCATCATATCGATATGCTCCATTTACAAATCTAGCCGCTCTACGCTGAATCAGGGTCCTAGACTGCCCAACAGTATTTCTTGACGAGTCGTATTAGGGAAAAGTATGCGATTTCCTTCACATTCGAGGGGTATTCCCGCAGAGGAAAGCCCATGAACCCTATTTGCCGATGAGGAGTAAAGATTGACGGTTAAAAAGAGAAAGAATGTCTATTTCTCGTGGAAGGTTTTGGCTCGCTACGGAGCGTTTCCGAAAACAATATCATATGGGTTTCTAAAAAGAAAAGTCGCAGTTGCCTCGAACTTTCGAGGAAAAGCGCTGTAAATAGTTATACGCTGTGAGAGATATTCTTGGTAAAGTTGAAACACACGAATCTTATTTGGCCTACTTTAGGGAAAAATTCTTTCGCCGTGTATATCAAAAGTTTATGTCTTTATTAGTCGAGCGTAGTGATAAATTAAAAATCTGTTATCAAAGACGAGAAATTGATATTAGAGATAACACGAAGAAATACGAAGTCCTGATAATAACAAAACGGAAATTAATGTATTTAACAGTGAATTATTAGAGTGCGAGAGGTTGAGGATCGCAAATCATTAGGCATCATTCAAATTTGCTATGTTGACGCGTGAAGATCTAACACGGATTTTTGAAAGGCGAGAGTTTCTTCTAAACGTCTCTAGTTCGATTCCAGCTCTGAATTTCAATTCTTTCAAGAAAATATCCGGGGTATATACGCAAGCCAATTGTAAAATATGTTAAAATCGACCTAATTGACTAAAATATTCGTTTGTGTAAAAGAATGATGTTCATATTTATTACCGATAAAATTTAAATCAATTCTAAAATAACGTGGATATTCCTAAAAATAAGAATCTCGTGTAAGCCAAAACGCGTAAATTGAGGTATTGCTACAATGGTTTATTCGAAAAGATAAAAATCATTTATAGCTTATATCAGTAATAAATAGATTCCGCAAATTTAAGTTACTATAAGCTAATAATATTAAAACATTTAGTTTTCTAACATCCAATGAACGACGAATCCAATCCCCGATTTCAGTGTGGATCCGTAAGTTTTCGCGAGTATTTGACAGAGAAGGTACGAATTAGTGTTGAGGAAGTTCCTGTGACAATGAGAGGGACAATTAGAATGCCAAAAGTAGGCCGAGTGAAATATGTTAGTGGGCAACGGCAGTTTTGATCTGTGGCAGACCGAACCCACAGACTTATCTCTCGCGGTTTAAACTCGCAAACAAAACTCTACGTCTATGGCCGGCTATAGAGGTAAGAAAGAACTCTCAACCGGAGGGAAGACATTTTGTGAGAACGGGAAAACCAGCGGAAGGGGTGGCCATTTTAAACGAACGGGAGGTTTAAAGTCGCGTCTAGAGTCATTTGGAGGAAAACCAAATATACAGTACGTATATTTGGTTTTCCTCTGTCATATACTGGTCTCCTCTGCTCACACAACAATTTATAATCCCGAATATCTCAAAAATAATTTCTCATCTGTCCACAATTATTCACACAGCTTCTTCATGGTACAATATAAAGAATCAATTACGCAGTGTGTCAGAGTAATCTAATCGCCAATGATTTTGAGAACTTGTTCTATCTCTATTATCTGAAAAATTTGCGAGTCATTTAATTTTTTTATTCTTCCTAATACGAATATCAAGCCATAGAATAATCTGCGCTGAAATAAACATTTATTTTACCGATAAAAGACATATTTAGGTCTTTACGATTCAGGATTGATTAACTTCCAAATTTGAAAAATGTTTTTCTCCTTTCTTCGGCTTATTACGAATTATTAATCAAAAATATAGTTTCTTACGAGCCACCGTTGTAACTTAAGGATGATTAAATCATAAAAAATGTAACCTTTCGTGATAAAATTACTCAAAAAAATATAAATATGTAGGATAGTTATGATCATGCTCACTGACATGTAAGCCAAATTTACAGAAATTGTAAAAAATTGGAGAAAAGTTGTTGGCCAACATGAATCCTATTGCACAACTTATTCCCAAAAAACCTTTTAAAATGTCTCTTCTCACAGAGTGGCTCTCACAACTCCAAGAAAAGCCTTATGTACATTTACATGTTATCCTGAAATTCATGAAATTCATGAGTGACAGGAAGTGTAAAGCATCCTAGCCTACCTAAAAATTATCTCTCACAGTTTTGGCTTTCCTAATGCGATCTCGTATTGTCCTCGAAAAGAGCGAGCCTCGACGCCTTAATCAGGCCACACTCCTTTAAATGCGTCTTCGCGTCGGATCGAAAAGGTCACAGCGAGGCCCAAGACCAAATGTTAAAAAACCGATTCGACCAGTCAGAAACGACCGAACCTAAACACTTATCCCTCATCGAAATAAGTAGTACGTCATGCAGTGTATTCAAAAGTGCGACGGTATGTCTTTGTCTGACACGTTACGCAATTTAGGGGGCATATTGCAAAAAACAAACTCTCGTTCGCTTCGCCTCCCGATTCGCTAACACGACTACGGAACGTGAAAAATCGTTCGGTAAGAAATTCGACTTTTAAAAATGGGTCTTTTGCGATTTAGTCGTTACGGATGAGTTTGCTGGGTTGCGAAACGGAGCGCTCGTGAGCTAAACGAGTTTTCTTAAGAAGTCAGTGACTCCGAATATTCTTAAATATTGCGTGCGAGAGAGAGAGGGTGAGAAAGGCTTTTGATTCCTATGAGTAATCTCATGTCCATGCCGTCAAATAGGATCAGAGGAATTTTTAATTAAAACCTCAATTAAACAATTGACTTCGGAACTATTTATTGCGGGGAAGTGAATCCAATTTTCAATGATAGATAATCATTTACATAGAGGAAAATTTAAATAATATATATGAAGAGCTTTTAATCGCAACATATTATGGCGAGTGTATTGAACACCCTTGGTTTATAAAACGAGTAATTTAAATTAAATTACAACAGAATAATAATATGGGTCGCTCGCTAAAAGTTGATTATTTTCACCCGTTTTATTTATATTCTCTCTCAATTTAAGGGGATATGAGTCTTGATTTTCCCACAGAATTTTCTGGGGGTGTTCGAGCATCTCTTTCTCCCTGCATTCCGGCATTACATATCAGGGCATCGAACCGGAACCGAACCGAAAACCGAAACCTAAAAAAACCGTTATTTTCCTGAACCCGAACCGAAACCGAAAACCTTTATTTATTTCGTTCCATATTTTTCGGTTCGCATAAAAAGTGGGAGCGAAAGAAAGGTTTTTCCTTTTGCTTTAGTTTGAGTCTTTCTGAAAGCCTCACGTTTAGAAACCGAACAAGAAAAGGTTTGGGTTTTTCTTGAGAACACATTCTCCTCAGCCTTGGGAAGGATGTGTCTTTGTGATAATATCTGTTGGCTCAACAGTAGGATTTTTCATGTGCATCTCAATACATCCTGCTGAGATTACCTGTTAAACGAGGCTACTGGAAAGGAACTTGGGCGGTACTTTGAAGACAGCCTCTAATTGTCTTGCTACCCGGCCACCGAGCATACCCCGTAGTGTGTGTTCCCGGCAAAAATATTTCCCGATTCTTAACTTGGATTTTCCTTAAAGTTGGAGGTTAATGTCCCCATATACTTTCACTCCCTCTCCATATCCACTGAACCCTTGTATTCTGGTAGTCATTCTCTAAAACCTATCCAGGAAGGATCGCTCCGCAGTCGTGGTTTTGAGATATTCTTACTTCGGTTATCCTTTGTTACAGATTAGTAAATTTCTATTTATTTTATAGAGTGCATCTTAAAATGAGCACACACATTCGTATTGGTTGCTTAAAACTGAAGAGAAATTAAATATGAATGCGAATTTGTTATTTTTAGTGAAATATTTTGCCGACTGCAGAAACCCACATTAGACTCCGCCTGAAGAAAGTTCACGATAGGCCGATTAAGTCTTATTTTCTTTTTGTTTGCATGTTTGATTGCAGGGTAATATGTAGATGTACGTAGATATTTTTCATTTGCTGCCGGGTGAAAATCACATGCTTTCGCTTAGTAATAACTTTTCGAAACCGTACTTATCATTTCAATTTCATGAAATAATGAAGTTTAACATTCTCACACTACGTAAGTGATTAAAAATATACAGTCATCGTAAATTTGTATCATGTTAATAAACATTTCTCAGCCTTTCTGAATTCTCGGACCCTCAATTTCTGCGGGCTTCTTCCTCATACATATTTTATAGATTTTTTCATCCATTTAAGTAATCTCTGAATGAAAAAAATTTAAGCCGTGCATTTACAGTTTTTACTATAATACGAGCAGTGGACGTGATCTACAAATTGTTAATGAAAATAACGTAATATCTTACTCAACTTACTGGCACTATTGAGATAACTCGATCTGTTATTTTACCGCACGATTTGTAAATGAAAATATTAATAATTCATTATTAGGCATTCCAGCTTAGGTCTGTCCGTTCTTCTATCAGGATGCGATTTTTTCTCCTAGCTATTCAGCGGATTTTGATAAAATTAGAAAATGAGATGAATGCTTTGCATAACATAACGTTTAGATTACTCTATCGCAGAAAACGTGCTCATTTATAATTTACTTTGTACTTTCCTAATATGTTGAAATCATTTGCGGCGCATGTATGGCTTGTAAATATTCAATTCAAAATATAATCTTAAATAAATAAGATACAAACTAAATATTCACATTTAAATAATTTATTTTCGTGTTTTGATTATGTTTTTTTAAATATCACTATTTTTATAGTGAAGATGTATTTGATTTAATAAGAAAATTACTTAATTAATAAATCAATTCTTGAAAGTTTCCTAAAAATATTTTAAAGTCGGAGCGAAAAAAAAAAAAACCGGATCGAACCGGTTCAGTGACGCTTGCCGGAGCGAAACCGGAACCGAACCGAAATTTTGTGTTTTGAGTGAACCGGAACGAAAACCGGAGCGAAGAAAATTACGGTTCGATGCCCTGTTACATATGTAACATATTATATTGAGTTGACAATGAATTTTGGAAAATTACATGAAAAAACAAATGTTAGCATTTTTAATAAAATGTTCGAAAATTTGTAACTTTTGTATCCTGAGTACTGTACGAGGATATTTAAAAAATCATTTTCATTATTACTACCTTCAAGCAGCCAAGAGAGGTACGTTTTGGACAGTTTTTTACAAAGTGAAATCTTTAGCGTTCGATTTTTAGGACACCGGCCTCCGAAAATCTGATGCCTGAAAATTCTGGCGCCCAAAAATTTAAGTCATAAAAAAGGGACGCAAAATTTCGCTTCGCCTGATACGAGTGCATCAGAGTTGCCCATGCGCCAAAAATTCCGCTGTTCCGAAAAATGTGGCGCCTGCAATTTCGGTCGCTTTCCAAACACCTGGCGCCAAGTCGTCCTTGCCAAGTGCGTAGTGCACTCTTTTTGGTTATAAGAAACAACAAAAAATGAACTTTTAAACATTCTCATGTCGACTCCACTTTCATCGTGACCCGACCCTGGGGTGTGCTGAAGCTCGCGCCATCCGTTTATTAAAATTTTTGATGCTCGGCGAGCCGATTGTTAAAATTTTTTATGCTCGGCTAGCCGGTTGTTGAGCTAAACCTTCCACATTATCCTGAGTTTAGCGACGCCTCACGGTCTGCTAATAATGGGACGCCAAATGTTTAAGGGCGCTTTCTAGATCGTGCTCCGCAGCAATTTATTTTCTGAAAAACGCCATACAATTGTACATGGAATATGCTTATTCGAAGCCACCACCCGTGATATATTAGTCATTAATTATATTTAAACATTTAAGATAAAAATGTAATTTGTATTTACAATAGTACATACTATATTGTTTTTTTATTGAAATCCCTTCTAATTTCCGCAAAGGCCATATAAAGCGATCTCAGGGCCGTAAAAAAAGTCACGAATTCGATGCTGGATGGAATGCCTAACTGCCAGGGGCAGCGGCCCGATTCTTATATAACTGGCAGCACACCCTTGACCCGATTTACATCAATATAAATCATACGCTTTACATTTGAATAGGGATTACTAATATTACTGGATTAAAGGTAACGGTGTTCCGCAGGGAAATATCCTAGGTCCGTTTTAATTCTTAATTCATATTCAGGAAATTCAATACACGTACTAAATCCCGCGACAAAATCAGACAATCTCTTAAGTCCTTGAGTTTTCAACGCTTCTCATACGCACTAGAAGCATGATTGATTGGAGGAGAAATGGAGTATTGAAGAAAACAAAGGAAATCGCTTTGAGCGACTAAGTAACGAAAATAACCGCTGTAAAAATCGCATCCGATACATCGGATAATCGTACAGATCCTTTTATTTTCTCAATATATTTTGGAGGGCAACCTCATTCTTCCTCGGCGTCGGCAGTGCTGCCCCGAGATACGAGCCGAGGAAGCGGGGAGCAAGAGAGAGGGAGTTGACGGATAAGAAGTGGGCAGGAGGGGAAGGTGCGGCGGCGGCGGTTTCAATGCCACGGCCAAACCGTTCAAATCCAACCGCACTTTCTATTTCCTCCTACTTCAGCGAATGAAACCAGAGGCGCTCACGTGGGAGAGAATGAAAGTTGGGAGAAAACTTAGATAAGAGTAGAGAAAGACAAACGAGGAAAGGGAGACCCGAAAAGGTGAAGAGATAAAGGGAACGAGATCCAGAAAAATGAAGAAGAAAGAGTGTTAGGACGGTTCGAGAAGAACATAATCTTATTGATGAAATCAAATTGGCAATTTATGCCACAACAGTGTACATAAAAAGAGGCAGGTGCAAATTTCGTCTACAAAACGGTCGTCATTAGCGGTGTCTTACCGACGACAGACAATAAAATTTATAATCTCTCGTATCGCTGAATCACCATCGACACGCATCTGGTTTTCCCGATCTTTTTATGGCTATCGGCGAGACGTGGCTTCTCAATAGGGTTAGAGTTATACGAAGCGAGAGGAAGAAAGAAAGGCGAAAACAAGAACGAGGGAAAAATCAAAGAGATTGAAGCGAAAAGAAAAACAAAAATCGAAGAAAACTAATTACAGATGAAAATAGAGAGGAAAATAAAGGGAAATAGGGGAGGAGGAGGAAGGAGAACAATAACAATGGGTAGAACCTCCCACCGAGACAAAAAATTAAAAAACTTATTCTGCGCGCTTCATCGCCGCGTGGTTGGGAAGGAGAAACTCCGTGACAGGAGTTGATAATCCCTGGAAAGGATTTCCAAGCGGAGATCATGAACTTATTTACTCTTGAAAAAAATAATTACATTTTGTTTCTAAGACGCACGTGAAAAATACGAAGGTTTTTGCCAGTCCTTAACTCGCCGTCGTGGGAGCTTAATCGGAAAGAAATCTTGCTCGTTCGATTGGAGCGATTTCCTTCCAACCCACCCCTACTTCTCCTCACCTAGACAACTTACTAAGACTTAGACCGCAAGAGCGTGAACACACTTTTTTATAATTTCATTCGCTTTGACATTGCCAAGAATCTTTTCTCTTAAGAGCGGCGCGTTTGTGTTAATGAAACTCTCCGAGAATCGATCGTTTTTTTCTCCTCACTTGTATCAATGTGAGAGACTTGGTTCGATTCGGTCCGTTCCGTTTCACCGCTCATATCATTGATTTTCTTCCCCGTTTCCTCCTTTCTCCGCTGTCCTTTCCATGTAATTCCTTTGAATAGGGTTCGTCGACTTAAATTCCATTCCTAGAAACACGGGGATAAAACTCAGGAGTAAGGTTGGATCGTTCTCGGCCGCGTAAAGTTAAAAAAATCTTTTGCGTCCGGCACATGACTTTCCCCAAACAGAGTAATCCATATGTTAGCCCTCGACATCAGCTTTCTCAAGAATGGGGGAGTCGTGGCGTATTGGCGAGGACGTTGGCCTGCTACGGTGAGAACCGGGTAAGAATCCTGCGAAAGGATATTTTCAGAGGTCTAGCGGCCCCCTATTTGCGTGTTTAGAGGAGAACAAGCAAATGAGCGCTCCGTCCTTCGGAAGGGACGTAAAGCCGTTGGTCCCCTTGGTGTTTCTCGATAAGAGCAGCCTAATGCCGGCACCGAGTTTCTCTCCTCACTTGCTTTGTGAGTTAGACTAAGAATCCTACTATATAGCGCTAGAGTCGTCAGGGTGCCTCAAATTCCATTGAAATCTCGAATTAGATTTTTTCACGAATACGAGGAATAGAGGAAGTAAAAAAAAACAGTGCTTCGGTTCCTAACAATGAAACATCTATTGCTACCGGTTGCGCCTTCTCTCGAAGGTCGAATAGAATGATCGTATCTTTTGCTTTTTACGAATGATGATTCGCATCATTACTTCCCATACAAACATACTGAATTATTTTTGAAAGGTCGTTATTTTGCCGGTTATGTCAAACCTTGTGTTTGGTTCTTTCATCTTTTGTGTCGTTTACTGATATTTTAGTATAATATTGCCTAAAATAAAAGATTTATTTCTGTGAGACGTATAATCGAAAACGATTTAAAAATCACTCTTTGTGGTTCAACTGCCAGCTGAAGCAATGTTTGCGCTTATTTGAGTACGATTGATTTCGATTATCTTGGAATAATAATTTAGCGTTGGTTCCAAAAATATTTTATTCCATTTTAAAATCCACTCTTGAAATTGATATTTTAAAAATTCGTACAGCCCTTGGATGACCTTTACGCAATTCCGGCTTTTCCTGTACTTAGCAATTATGCCGTTAAGTCTTTAACGTTGCGGATACTCCATCGGCAGCTTTGAAAGTCGGTAATGGACTTCCGCGAGATGAGAGCTTTAGGTCAACTTTAACCTGTTTCGAACGAGAAAAATATTTATTTTTATCGTTACCACGTCGGCGCTGCAAGTAGGCGCATACCCGCTCGTGACACGTAACTAATACAATCGAAGTGTACTTAAGAAATAACGTAGCATTAACAAAGAAGAAGATTCTCATTAGCTACAAACCGACCGCTATATGTAACAGTAATACCATATGCGTGAAGTCAGTTTTCGTGGTTGGAGATAAGCCTTCGCGGCTACCGAAGCGGTTACAGTGGCTCACTCGCGGCACTTCGCTCTAACAAGCACTCCCCTAATTTTTTTTACAACTTCGTCATATCTCTCTCCTTAGCTCCACATATTCCAGTGGCTGGATAATAACGCTTTCTTTTAATTTTTAAATTCCTTCTCGTTCTTTTGGCGGTGGATTGAAGAGCACGTCAGGTAACTTTTCCCATTCTCTAATTCCTCTATTCAAACAAATATTATCTATATATTTTGGCTCTCGATGCCCAGATTAGTTTTTTTTATAATATTTGTGAATTCCTTTCCTAAAAAGTTAGGTCATTGGATTTTGACCCGTCAATATTTTCATGCATCGTCATCGGTTCGAGTCTGATACAAACCATTCATTCCATTTATTCGCCTGTCCTAATGTTTCTCACGTAAAAACTTTTATCGTCTCTGTTAGTCTTTACTCTTTACTGCATCTCCCTAAAACATACCTCGCTGCTTTCCTTTGGTCATTTTCTTTTCATTTCCTGGTCTATGTCATATGGGTCCCATACGTTTGTTTTTTATGTTAAAGTAGACCTAACTATTTTTACTACTTTTAGGTTTTGTCTTACCGCATGGTATGCTCCGATGACAATATTGTCGATATGAATACCTCAGTCCATGTAATCAGTTATTACAACTCCCATGTATTAACAATGGTCAGTCCTTGATACTATTCCAGGATAACTACGTAATAAAAAGAAAAAATACCGCTTGAAATTTCTCTCTGCATTTGCGTTTTTGAACATTTGGAGGACGCAGGAAGCAAACTATATATATATATACATACACATACTCTTATGCCGAAGAAGGACGGATGCCCGAAAGATCCAAGAAAAAGCCTTCCTCTATCGCCATGGACGTCCACAACACCAAGTAAGTGTCCACTGGCTCCCTCCTATCCCTCTTAACTACTAGTTGCAATCATATATATATATATATATATATATACATATATATAAAATATTTTTTTAAAGGATTTTTTTCGGCACACGGCCCAGACTCGATGGAAACGTAATGTCTCAAAGTTGAAATTGATCTCCCGACCTTCGTCCATTTAGCTTCGAATGATCTCGCGTGCCGAGAATAGGAAGTGCATGTTCTCCCGACGAAATTGAATACCAAAATACATTCATGACGATTTTACTGTCATGTTAACGCTTCAATTATAACTTACCTCTTTAAACGGTCTTCAGACGCTTAAAAAAATACTGCTTTCTTTCTCTACCTGATTTTTCCTCCCCAAGGTTTTGGGTCATGAAACCGATAATTTCACCTCCTCCATGAGTCAAAAGACAGATGATGCGTGTCTATGAGTTGGTTCTATCTCCCTCCATTTTTTCCATCAAGGACGCAATTAAGAGTTAAAAAGCCATGACAATGGAAACGGAAAGAGGATATTTTCTCTCGGCGAGAAAACAGAATGCATTCCGTGGTCAGTCGCGCATCCCATCCTCGCCTCGAGTCAAACGGTATGCGATACGCGTTTCGCCGTTTGAAGAATGACTTTCTTAAAAAAAACAACGCGACGATGCATCGTTAGATGAATGTTGATCTTTCTTTTTAAACGTATTTCTTAGGCAGAAATAAATGCTCTTTTCCTGGCCGTGGGACTTGTGGATAAACGTCAGATTGCAATGACCCTGTTCTCAGTGTTTATACTCCCTCAGAATTGTAAATTGCGGAGAGGCATTTAAAAAAAAAACTCTTCAGTCGGGGGATGAATTGTAATTATCAGCACCGATGTTCTAGAGGCCGAGAACGCGCCATTCCGACTAATTTCATATTTTAACATGGAATTGATATTTGCATAGCTATTTTAAAAGTGTGCATCTTTTATTCGCACCGAATAATATTTATTGTACATAGTTCTTTTTAACATCAACATTATGCCAACTTACGCAATGAAAAACCCGAAGGACATTTGATAATCGTGATGCTAATATGGCGATGCTTTCCTCGTTCTCATGTGCCCTAATCGAAGCGTAATTGAAATATGTTGATGGAGAATTTTCAAGCTCTAAGTAAGTTTTCCTATACTTCGAAGATGCGTTTCACCGATACGCGCCATTCCGACTAATTTCACATTTTAACATGGAATTCAAATTTGCATAGCTATCTTTAACGTATGCATTTTTTCTTCGCACCGAATAATATTTACTGTACACAATTCTTTTTAAAGTCAACATTATGTCATCTTACGCACTGAAACATTTTTCATTAAAAATAATCCTTTTATATAATACTCGATACTGTGCTGTGGCCTTTCTAGCCATGCTTCTGTTCACAATTAGGCTTATTTCTCATATATTCTAGACGCCAATGAATTTAATTTAAATGGTACAAAAATTCCTTGAGTTTTCCATTCATATTAGTGTTTTTGGGACATATACAATAAAAGTAAGCTTTAGTATGTATTCGTTATTTTAAGGTTTTTCTGCGTTGAAAGTCGTCTCAGAGTGAGATAGCGTGTTTGAATGTTTTATCCACTTTAAGAGTTTTATCATTTCCTAAAGCTCAGGTATGGGAGGACGTAGATGCGCGCTCATCCTGGTAGGAAGAGAGGAGATGAAGGGGTGGGAATTGCATCAGTTAGAAAGGGTGGTGAATGTGAGCGCACACAATTATGGGATTCACAGTGAGAGATGAAGTGAGGTTTTCTCGATTACGATTGAGTAGCTAATGTAACGAAGAAATAGCTATTATTTCTATCGTTTTCATCCGCCAATGTTTTTTGTTGTCCTTTATTTTTTGTCATTGTTTTTAATATATATATATAAAATCGATGCACGTTCTTTGATAAACCTATTTTAGCGTTTTAACGCATTTTGAAATGAACACGTATAGTGTATGTGATAGTGGAATAGAGGAACTAAATTGCTGTGGTCTGTGAGAGAAATGCATATGGCACACTTCTCTTTCTGTACGCCAAAACTGCCGCTCATTCTTACTAATGTTTCCCTTTCCAAAGCATTTATTTTTTAAATTCATCGTCCATGGTATTCCGAAGGATACCTTGCGTGAAAAGTCTCAGAGAGATCCCTAGATAGAAAAATACGTGGTTTGTAAAGTTTCGTGTGCGTTAGCAACTAAAAAAAACTGTATAGTGTTGGTTGATACAACTGGCTGCCTCAAATAAATATATTCCGAGTGGTCTGAAGCTGGAGAGTAATTAAAAATGTATCAGCAAACGCATCTGTACTCTTTAGGAAGGAAGCCGTGATAACAATTTACCCAAATACATTTATTAATCTGTATATTCTTTCTTCCGTCCGAGAGGAATTTCGCTTACATTAACGAAAATCAACGCCGACCTGGTTCGAAGCGAAATTCCGAGAAAGTCGCGTAATATTCCGCGGAGTCTCGCTTATTCTTTTTCCGACTCTGTTCCGCGAACGAGAGCACAACAGTCGATTCGGAGGTCCGAGGAAGAGGGCAGAAATCTCGCGAACTCGGGCGGACACCCGGATAAAATAATTAAACTCTTCTCCTGAAAAAGAGACGAGTCATCCCTGTGACGTAGTCGCCTTCGGCCCTTAAACGTTTCCGGTCGGAATGAAAAAGGTAAATCAGATCTGACCAACCTGATCCACTCCGCCTCCTCTCTTTCGTCATAGCCGACCGACTCGCCGGTCCTCGAAGAAATTTCCGGGCCACCTTGAGAATTTTCCTGGTATGAAGCCTGCAACTTTGGTATATAGAGAGGGGGTTAAGAAAAAGTCGAATTTTTCCTTTTGTCTTGGGGAAAACTCGTCGGCTATGAATCAGTTCACGTTTGGACTCTGTAGAGCGGAGGGGAAATGCGTAATTGCTTGGGAAAAGGGGGATGCTTGCGCTATATATTACTTATACCTGCAGGGGGCTCTCATATTATTATTCGAGGTCATTTTATCTCATCCCACATTTTCCATGCAAGAGGATGAAATACCAAGTTGTCTTCGTAATTCTTTTGCCACCCTCACCCTCCCCCCTCTCTCCTTCTCAACGTTCGGAGAGGAAAAAGAAAGCAAAACGGTCACCTGGAAACCCATTTTAGCATCATTTACAATCGCCGAGGCGTTTATGCTCACTGCATTTTTTTCCGAGCGTTCGTTTTTGCGTACAAATTCCTACCTACCAAACAATCCGACAATCTTCTATCGCTCAAAAGTATCAAGGACTCTTGTGCTACCTACGTACGCCGTAATCAGTTTTTAAAAAATCTCTTTCGTTCCAGTATTTTTTTTTTAATGTCTGTATGCGAAAAGAGACTGTGGGAAAGAACGCAACCGAACCAGCTTCCACGGTTGTTAAATTCCCACGTGCTTGCAAAAGTTGTGTATTTCCGGTCCTTTTAGAGGTCTAGACTGCACGCTCGAACGTGTACTCTAGGCAGTTTGAATGATCTTCTTTTAGTAATATAAAGACATTATAGGGTTGCCCCATCAGAAAAACCGGCTTGAATCCCGATTAACAAAAAATACCAGTTTTCCAAATCTTTTAATTTGATATTATTATATCTGAAATGTAATTATAAAGTTGCTGTGTTACCGTATTAAATACTTATGGATTATTTTTAAATAGTTATAATAGTTTGATGATCAAACCGGCTTCTGTTAAATAACGGCTGGACCGGTCAAAAACCGGCCGGTTGGCAAGTGTAACACATTTTCTGAGGTCAAATACCATTTCAATTGGAGCTCTTTTCCGGCCACTTCAACGACTTCGCGTGTAAAATCTTTGATGCTCTTTATTTTGCGGCCAGAATAAACTACATTACATATGGTTTCTCTTTGCCTCTTGGATAGTTTTTAACGTCGATCAGAAAATTAATAATATAAAATGGCATAAAGTTTCATAAAACCATAATCTTATGCGCATCAGCCTGGTTACCTTTGCAAAAATTTACCGCATTTTTTTCTATGGATAGTTTTTCAATCTTATAATGTCAAGCAGATAGGCTTCTTATCTATAAATGGACATGCAGATGACCAAACGGAAACCGGTCTTTCCCTGTGCGGAATGACTGCGTCAAAATGAAAGTATTATCCGCAAATTGCATCATGACATCACTCGCTACTTAACATGGCTAAGGTCAACGATGCCGTAAAAAGTCAATTAGAGTGGTAAAAATTGATTAATATGAAATAAATTGGGAAAAAAGGACGCTCTTTTAAATTGAGGTTGATTAATATAAAGGAGAGAACGAGAAAAAAATTATATGGATATATCCGCCTCATTTGAAGGAATAATTATTTCATTTGTTTTCAACTTAATACACTTACATATCTGGAAGATACCTTATTATGGTCATTGCAGAATTTTCTCCGTCTATAGTATACATAAAAAATTAACCAAAAAAACACTGACCTTAGAGCTATTCATGAGTTATTATGCCGAAAGCACACATCCGTATGTTTCATTCGGCGAACGCGCGCGATGGCCAATGAGTCCTCAACCATCAGGAGAATAGAGAGGGAATAGGCAATGACATTCTGCTACTGCGGAGAAAGAGGGCGATATTACAAGGACAAGGCTTTCTAGTCACGTCTCGAGCGCGAGAAGTGGCAAATAAAAGAACTATAGCAAAAGCGTTTTGACGTCGCGTTTAAGAAAATATATATGCTCGCACTTTAAAGAGGTCATGACGGTTTATTTTTCGATCAGAGGATTACCGAGAAATGCAACCCGCGCAGATGAGTGTAGGAGTAAGGAGAGAGAGAGAGAGAGAAAGAGAGGACGCGGAGTGTCACTTCCATTGTCTTTTTATTGTTTACTTTTCGCCGCGAAAACACCGAGTGTCAGTTTGAAGATGAGACAGCAGAACGAGAGAGAAAGAAGAGGATTATCTATTTCATCTTCAAAAGCAATAGCTATATAACAAAGCTGAGGAATATTAATATGGAAGAAGTAATTTATATAGAAATTCGTAAGAAAGACAGAAAATAAAGAATCACGTATGGCGGATAATATAACCCTATATTAAAAAAATAAGTGGATTAATAATATAATATTATATAGTGCGTTAGTAACTTGAAAATTCCAATGTAAAGTTGGTTTACTTTCTAAATCGTTTAACTAAGGAAATAAATTATTAATATAGAAAAATGTGATTACCTCCTGACATTTTAATTAGAAACTGAAGTGATATATTCCAGATTTATAAAACAAAATAAATTACGGTATATTTATTTACTAATATAAGGTAAAAACATTATGGAAGTTAATTAGTGACTGTTTTGTTTGGTCTCAGAAAACAAGAAAGTTTTAAATTTACAAATAAAATTTATCCTATTTTAATCAAATTTTTGTGAAAAGGAACGCACAAGAATACTTCATAGATATTATCTCATCATTTTTACGCTTTCGTGAACACGAAAAATAAAGAAATGTCAGTATCATGCTAGAGAATTGAATTTTTTCCTCTTTTGTAATATATTCATCTCTTGCGGAAATTGAAAGTTTCAATTTACCAACTAGATTAGAAAAATAAGAGAGCTTTAGACTTTCTTTATCATCACATCCATTTGAACAGCTATTTAGATTATTTCGACTATATTCACTCTAGATAAAATGAATAGTAATTTGAATGATGAATAAAGAGAAATACACTCACAGTGAAGACGGATTATGCAACCATATTTTTCGATTTTTTTTCTCAAAATTGTGTCTTGCTCGCTTGTGACGACACAATGGTTTTATCGACGTTGGATCGGCATGGACACCTGAACGGAACCTACGCCATAAACACTTATTGAGAACTTACAAATGAATTACGCCATAACTGTGATTTCACTATCGCTTTCGCAGAGTCATCTAAACTATTGGAGATATAAATTATAATGGACCGAAGAAACATGTAAATTACCGATTCTCCTTCAATAGAATGCTTTTCTTTCATGCTACTGATCGAAAGTGAAAGGCAGAGAAAAGATATTCTCGGAAGCATTGTTACCATTCGTTCGTTTTTTCTCTTCAAATTTGCCATTCTAGACAATTACTCGAAAGCCTTGAGAAAGTGCTGAGAGAAATACTTCAAAGTATGTTTCGCGGACATTTCGAAAATTAAATCCCGCCATGAAATTCTCGTCACGATTGGTTGTTGTGTACACCAACACCCCTTCATATGATGGGAGCAGAATACCACGTTTTATTTTTTTATTTTTTGGGAGACCAGAACAAGTTCGGATTGCATAACAGTTTAATACGCGCATAATCAAACTATATATAGCTATAGAGATGAATTTTCATGCCGGCGATTAAGGTGGATTGCTCACCTTCTTCGTTAACTATTAGCTAATGGACACGTGTAGACGAACAGTTGCCAACTCATGAGTAACCATCGCAACGTTCATCTTTCCGATCGTAACACAATGCAGACTTCAACCCGAAGACTCTGTCATTAATATGTGGTTGTTTAAATATTTCTTTGCTAATATCCGAATTTTACATTTTTCTCGTGGGAAAAGTCTCGAATATTTACCAAAAAAACGTCAATCGAATTATTAAACAACAGGAAAATTCAAATGATCGATAAGAGGCGATTATTCTATCTATTTAACGGTTTTGCAGTCATCCCGAGGGCACTTTTTCACATCTACTTTCTTTTCTATATATGCGTCATGAAGAAATAATTGCTCCTCTCACCTCATTAAACGAATTCTAAAAGATAATGATACAATGCAACTGCACGTATATCTCCCGCGTAACCCATGAATAATTCACGTTCCCGCTTCTGAGCAACTTCCTGAACTCAGCGTGAGGTAACGCTGAATAATTCCTTTCAGGTTATCCGATGAATCGCAAAACGACGCGGAGGAATGCACTATTGTACGCCGTGTCTCTTGAACGCCATCTTCAGGGGCGGGGATTGAATCGGCGATGCGCATCGCCGATGCGTGTCTTTTTTTCCGTTTCTTCCGGCAACGTCTACTCACCCCCCCTCCCCCCTTTCCTCCCCCTTTGTTGGAGAAGCACCTCTTCTGCGAAACTCACAATTCCGAATAGACTTGGCTCCTTAGAAGCCGATTCTTTTTATCCTCCGATCACTCTATAAAATCCGCGCGTGCGCCGTGCATCTCGTATACTATTACTCCCTCACGCTCTATTTATTCCGAGCGCAAAGCTCCCGCCCTTTCCGCCGATGACGAGGCGGATTTCTCTAGCGCCAAACCCGCAAGTCTTAACATCTCACTCTCCTGGACCGTCCTACAATTGCCCTTTCGACTTTTCTGCGTAATTCGGAATGGACGACGACAAAAAAAGCCCATCTGGTTCATTCCAGATTTTTCTCGATTGCTCCGAAGGAAAAGTTTGTTGGTAAAAGCGGTAATGGAATGGATGGTCGATTTCATCTGAGACCGTCCCGCGTCGTCCGTTCAAGAACAGCCGGTACTTGCTCAGCCTCATTTCCGTCTGAATCGTTTTGTTACAACGTTGCTAAGACGTAATCGAGTTCGCATCCGCTTAACGACGGGTCTCTTGTGACGTGTAATTCGCCACTGCCCACAAGATGGGATGGGATCTACTTCGTGTAACGTGTCTGAGAAATGCTCCTATCATTGCGCATATGGTTAGTATTAGTTCAATATTAGTGTGCATGTGCGATTTAGAAATTCATATTGATCATTCGATTTAATATAAGATTTTACTTCACTTTTTGGGATATGGGGAGAAGTTCTCGGGAGAGTTGGTGACAAGAGTTACAAATGGGGTAAATTTATAATGATGTTTTCATATCTATAACTAAAACGAAACCCGTCTTCGGAAGGAAGAAATTCCTAATGACCATTAAAATATATACGAAGAGCTCAGGAAGAAGTTAGTGTATTGCTATATGAGGAGTATTGCCTTGAATAGTTCAGAAACATGTACGCGCAAGGAAAATAATGTACAAGATTTGGAAAGTTTCAAAATGTGGCAATAGAAAATATTCCAAAAATTAAATGGATGAACCATAAAACATATACAAAAGACAGTGTCCCTTTGTCCTTTTGTCCCTTTGTCCCTTTGTCATGTAATAATTTTTGAATCTTAATATCTCGCAAACGACTGAACCGAATTTGATGGAATTTTCAGGATAGCATTATGATATAATAAAAAAAGTTTTAATGTATCGGTAATATTTAAAAGCCTTATTCTGTCCCTTTGTCCTTTTGTCACTCACTTTGTCACGCTCTGAAAAACAGAAATATACCTGGCAAGAGGGGACTAAGGTCAGTTTTTGAAGCACAATAGATGCAGCGGATCGAAGGCAACCCTCTCAGCAGGAGGTATGATTTCAGGTCAAAAAAGACTGCCTCAATTTTATTTCAGAATAATCAATCATCTCCGTCATTTTTGACTGGCACTTATACTAGTAGGATAATAAATGATGAAGTACTAATAAGAATACAACAGTGGAGATAGATATGACAAATTATTGAGGAGAGGAATGCTAACTGGATCGGTAAATTTCCTAAGTGGAGACTCCACGATCAAAGATGAGATCGAAGGAAATCTTAAAAGAAAAAAAGAGGAAGAGGGAGGAAAAGGTTTAAGTTGATGGACTGCTTCAAAGGCAAAGAGAGCAACCGATAATCGAATAAGGTCACGCCGCATAGTAGGATCTGGAGAACACTGCTTAACGCATAATCGCAGACCTTAGTGCTGACAGAATACTAACGATGGTGATTTATTTTTAAGGTAAAATATAAAATTTAATACGATATTGCGCACTTGTTTATATTTGTTTCTTCGTTCGTATCAGCAGCGAGGCAGCTCTGTTCATATTACGCACGAAAGAAAGCATATCCAGTTCGTACGTGGAATCACGTGAGGGAAATCGTTTCGCTTAACTTTGCACGCAATTAAAAAGTTAAACGTGGATCGATCTTTTCTTCGTAATTGGGTGGCTTAAAATAAAATACTTTCTGATTTACTTCCCGTCTTTCCGGATAACTTGGAAGGAGGGGATTACAACGGCCATCTAGGGACACGACCACACGATCAACTATCCCCATCTCTCTTTCTCCCTCTTTCTGTCTGCTTTATTCTCTTTTCGATGTTTTTTGTCTCGAGTCCGATGGTTCTTTTTATTTCGCGAGTGACACATTTGTTTTTATTTTTCGTTTTAATCTCTAGAAATTTCTGCCGCACGACGGAGTTTTTTCCAAGGTCAAGGGAAATAGTCTGCGTCGCTATTTTTGTAGCGGCCGAAGACAATAGAAAATCGGGGGCGGAGGAAGGAGGGATAAAGAAGCAGAGGGAGTGAAGGGGAAAGGTAGTAATTAAACCTCGCTGTGCCAAGCACCGCGTGGAGAAATGTGGACGCGTTAATATTACTCGCTCGAAAGCATCCGGTTCTTGAGATGTGTGTGTGTGTCTGTGTGTGTGTACCTTAGCCTCCTCGTGGTTCAGTGATCAGAAGCTTGATATGTACGCGGTGTTCGTCGGAAATCAGTTGACTTTTAATGTTCGTATCAGTCTAATTTAATCGAGTAGGGCTTATTAAATGTTCCTAGAAAAAAATGATTCTTTTTAACGGAAACAATCAATAAACATACATGCATGGCAAAAAAAGGCCAAATATCTCCACGAAATAAATGTTATTCTTTTAGTGTATTTTATTATCAACGCAAATTTTATCCATATAGGCAAAAATAAGTCGGCGCAAAATTTCCAAATTCCCACCTCAAAACAATGGGAAATGATGCAGATATCACATTTTAAAATTAATCTAACATAAGTTAAGATAAGAACGCGGAAATTAGTCTACATGCTTTTTAAAAAATAAAGATGCATGTTATTTAAGCAGTTTCTTGTCAGATTTATCCGAAAACCGCTCATAAACGAAAAATTCCTTTTTCTATGCGTCAAACAAAGAAAAATTTATTTAACATGACCGTCTACCGTATCCTTGCTTCAAAATATAAAACATCCCTCATGACACAATAGAAAAAGAAAACGAATTCGAAAAATATAGGAGATATACGATGGATCCAGTATATATTGTATTAACGGTGTGAATGAAGAGGAGCGGCGCAGCAATGGACATTTCCGTATATATTATGCTTGTGTTATATACATATGTACACATTATATAGCATTTATGGCAGCAATGTTGGGCGTTTAGGATCAAAGCTCTTCCCAGAGATTCGATTATAAGGGTACGTATTAGTGCAATGGCGGTTGCATAAGATTAAGGATACAAAGGGTTTAGTAAAATTAAATAAATTAAGAATAATAAGAATATTAAAGTACAAGCAAACCCCGTTAATTCGGTGTAAAATAATTCGAAATACAGGAGATCCTTGAATATCGCGTCGGTTAGGCTCTACAAAATATACAACTAAAGTCAAAACCGCGATATTCAAAGCTGTAACATAACCTGAATGATGGGGTCAGGAGCCTTGGTTTAGAGCAGGGTTGTCCACCTTTTTGGCCGTGGGGCCGGATTAAATCTTTCTCATGCGCGCGGGGCAGCGAGCACCCCTTGTTTTAGGCAACCCTTCTATCATATCAATCTGAAATTAACAAAACTATTTGTACATAAGGTACTTATGCATAATTTCAATTAAAACTATTGCAAATTTTTCCAACACTTTTGAATGAGAAGCCGTATTCTGAAAATTTCAGCTACCTTCAAGCCAAGAGAAAAAGTCAACAAAGATAAACCATGCTATCCAGATATTTTCGTAGATTTATGATATTTGCTTCGAATTGACATTTTTATGCTAGACTATTCAGTATTGTCATTTTCGATTGATTAGTTCCTTTTTTAAATATTTTTATAATTAAAATTAGTGAGGTGCTAAGAAAATCATGTATGTTATTTATTCAGTATACAAATGGACAGATTACATTATTATGATTTAGTGAGAAATTTGACATTGTTTTTTCTTGCACAAAAATTTAATATCCCTGGTACACTTGATGTTGCAATATGAAGTACATTGCATAAATGTTCGTCTGTCAGTAACGACCTTGATTTTGACTTTACACTTTTCATAGCTGAAAAAAATCGTTCGCAACAATATGCACTACCAAACAGCGAAAAGAACAGCAAGGCATGTCTCCAAAGATTTGGTAAGGATTCTTTATGAACTATAAAACGTTAGAATGTCATTCTCCAGGAAAACTCTCCACAAGTAACTGCTGGCTTGAATTTCAATTAATTCTAATTGAAAGACATTTTCCTCTTTATTAATATCAATTCCAAATGGATCAGAAATTATTTTAATGTGATTTCTGAAATCTGTAAATTTCTGCTCGAATTCATCCCTCAGGCCATTGATCAATGTTGCGTATTTTTTAAAATTTACTGTTTCAGCACGTATTTCTGAAAGAGTTGAAAAGTGATCAGTTCTTTTAAAAGGCAGCTGCTTTTGAAATAATTTTAATTTTTCGATAAATTCTGTAATATGCTCATATAACACATTTACGAATTGGTCCTTTCCCTGTAGCTTTATATTCAATTCTGCAAGATATTTAGTCATGTCCACTAAAAAGGCAAGGTCATTCACCCAATCCTCATCATCCATGATATTCACATCCTTTCCTTCGTTACTCAAAAATATTTTTATTTCTTCCAGGAGAAAGTAGAAGCACTCGAGTGTCTTCGCTCCACTAAGCCAATGAACGTGGCTAAAATAAATTACATCGCCAAAGTCTGATCCTAATTCTGTAAGAAATGTTTGAAACTGTCGATGATTGAGCCCTTGTGACTTAATAAAATTAGTCGCAGAAAGTACAGTTTCCACAACATGCTTCAATTGTAGTGTCTTTGCACAAATATTCTCCTGGTGTATTATGCAGTAATATTTAATAATTTCGTGCGACACGGATTTTTGCATTAGATTTACAAACCCGATTCGCAGGAGCTCCATCAGTTGTAAGACCGCAAAGATTACTTTCTTGGAGTTTGAATTTCATTAAGAGACGTTTTATTTCATGTTCCCTTTGTTGCTACTTTCATCGGACAAAGTCCAAGAAGTTCTTCAACGATTTTATACGTTTCAGTGACTCCTCGTACAAATACTGCCAACTGAGCAGTATCACGCATATCTGTGCTGTCATCTACAGCTAAATTAATTGTAAGACCACCTAATGATCAGGTTGAAGAATGCTCGCTTATCTCGCTGCCGACCGCAAATCAGTCGACCTCATACTTCTCCAGAAAATACGGGAAAAGAAGGAACCCTTTCAGCAGGAGTGTAGAGAGAAAGTTTCCTTTACTCTGGTTTTCCCCTTCAAAGACATTAACGCATAGAATATGCAAATTTCTAAGGACGAGAGTGGATGGAATAATGCAATGATATACACATTTATTATAAAAATTAGGAACTTTTAAATCATCAGAGACGCAAACTGATCATTTGGGAAAATGAACGTCAACATAAAAAATCGCTAGAAAGTTTTAGTAAACCTAATTTATCATCAACAGTTACGAAAAGTTGGTACACAAGATGAAACCCTTCCGCAGGCCAGATGGAAACCTTCAGCGGGCCGTATGTTGGGCACCCCTGGTTTAGAGAGAATGTAAAGAAAGATAAATGGAAACCCAAAATAAACACATAATTGAAATAAATGTACAAAATAATTGCAAAAAAATGTAAAAAAGCTATACAAAACTCATTCCTATTCATTAAATTTACCGTAAATACTAAATAAAAATAGACCGATGATGAAGATCTGACACAGTGTCACGTCTTTAGTGTTGCTTACAGCCACAGATCTTTATAAATTTTACGCAGGTTTGATTTGTTTTTACCAAAATAATTCTACCTTATATTAAAATTTTTTTGTACGTATTATGGGTACATCCCGCAACACATTTCATCACACGCAGCGACACGCAGTTTGTAAGTTCTAGAGCGATAAACCGTACTTTCAGCGAAAGGCCAAAAACACCCACGCGATAACAAAAATTGTTATACAAAGAGTTTGCTTGCGATTGGTCGAAACCGCGAAAGCTGAACTCGCTATACTCAACGGGTCTCCTGTATCGAATAATTCGAAGTTTCTTCCACTCCCCCGCTAACCGAATAGGATTTTGTGTGGTTTAATATGTTAACGTCCAAATGCGTTGCGATAGGCGCGTGATGCATCTTTGGGCTTGAAAAATGCGTGGCTTGATACGTCGTTTTTTCACTTGCCTAACACAACCCACCCAACGCCTGCTAGGCAACGACAACGGTATTGATACCTACGCGAGCAAATGAAGGTCAAAATGAAATGGTGATATGAGCTCGTTCAACTCGAAGTTGTGAATTTTTAGTCCTTTGAGATGACGAAATGCCCATCCAAACAATCTATTTAGTTCGGCATTACCTAAAATGTTAAATGTTTTACCTAAAAGGTATTTTTCATAACATCACTTTAATTGAATGAGAAAATGATTTTAACAATTAGTTGCAATTTATTTACAATGGAAGTTTTTAGGTTTATTTCCCTTCTCCGAGATTTAAAAAAAAATCTTTAAAATTAAAATTCCAATAAAGAATTTACTGCAAAAACGCAATGTATACCGTTATTCCCGAAAGGAAGGAAAGGAATTGGTTTTGGGACGTGGAAACTTACGTCCCTGAATCGCACTTTTTGTGTCCACAATTATAGAATTCGTGGCCATAGGAAAACACACCAACGAAAATCCACATTTTAGAGTAATATTTGATGTACTTTTTGGCTCTTGAAAATATAATGTCATCTAACATTTTCTTTATCATTTATAATAAAATAATTGTATAGACTTTTTCCTCCGAGAACATGTATGGCACACATAATTTTAATCATGCATTGTTTGAGATTTGTAATAAAGGAAACCAAAATGAATGACAAAAAATATTTTTTGTCGTGTTCTCAGATTAAGGCCTTAGAAAGTTCTTAATTTCAAGGATCCAACGTCACATTGGCTCACAAACGCAGCGTGAAATTTATTTTTCGGGGCGCTAGTACTGAAAATCTTATTAATAAGGAATTTTCGAGTAAATAAAAATATTTCACTCATTCACTAGATAGGATGTGTTCTCCTCGATATTTAGAAATATTTTAAGTGCATTTACTTCACACATTTGTTAAAATAACTTCCAAAAGACAATCTACCAACTTTCACAAACAATGACAGAACTATTTTCCCACTCAATTCTAACCTCTATATTATCGATAAAAGATTAATTAATGAAACTTATTAGCACAGCCGTAAGATATATACTCTACTAGTAGACGGTGCAAGCATTTCAACCTACTTTAAATAATGGGGTAAAATTAGAAGTTTTAACGATGTCGGATTTTTCGCATTGGTAGCGGCTGAAAACCTTTAACCGCGCCAAATTTGAAGTCTCCAAGGTCGTCTGAAATTGCCTTATAATATTTATCCTCGTATGGGGCAATAATGGGTCCAAACAGCCACTAAAAATTACAATTTTAAGAATTTTATATTTTTTCCAGTGTTTTCACAAATGGCACAAATTTATGCCAAATTTTAATGTAGTAGCACATCTAGAAATGAATTTATATTGATTTAATTGTTTTCACTTTACGATTTTTTAACTACCGCAATAATAAACTTCATTGTAATTTTCAGTGTTAATTGTCACTGGAACACCAATCTCCAACTTTCTTAAAATTTCAGCTCCGTAGCTTGACCGAAAGTACATAAACACATATCCGTTTGTTTAACTTTTATTTTTAACCGCCAAATAAATAAATATATTTAAATTTCTATAATTCCGTTTTTGTTATTTGAAATTCTACCGTTAGAAAATAATTCAGCATTGTAGCACATTTAGAAATACTTAAACAATGAAATTTATGGATTTTCAACTACCAAAAAATAAACATTTTTCTTAATTTCGATTTATCTCGCCGGTTTTTCCACTAGACCTACCTACATACCAAATTTCAAGTTTCTAGCTGATCTGGAAGTGCCTCATAATGGTATCCTCATTATTTTCCTTTGTCAGAAGCGTCAATCTATATCTATAGTCTATAGCTATCTATAAAGTAAAGTGTTTGTATGTATGTATGTATGTCTTTTTATAGCTCAACAACTACAGCACGTATAAAGAAGAGAAATGTGTCAATTTAATTGGAATAAAGAGTGGTGTAATCAGGTTTTTATACCGATTTGAATAACCTTTCTAATTTTAAAAATATTTTATTTTTTCATTTTCTCCATTTGAATAACATATGGATGAGTGCAGCTTATTTTTCATTTGGATTTTAAAATTACATAGAAACATGGTACGACTTGAGACTTGGATGGTTCCATGAAGGAAAGAACTAATTTTATTTTTATTGAAGACATAATCCGAATCCTGATGAAATTTGCGTAAAAAAGCGTTTAGAATCAGAAAAATTGCGATTTTATCAGTTTTATGACAATACCAATTATAAGCTACTGCGACAATTCCCATTGTCGCCGAAGTTGAGATTCGAAGAGGAAAAATTTTAAGGTAATATCGTTTTTCAATTTCTGTGTGCGATTTTGCTTTGTTTACATGGCAACAAAATGTTTGTTGATTTTTATTGAAATATAACTAATATACTGTTTTAAATGATATTTTCCTGTGGCATACAGTACTCTAAAACAAACTGTTTTTAAAACTACGTAAGTAACTTAAATAATTATACGTAGATTTTCCACAAATTGTAATAGGACAAATCGTTTCATTTTTTCCAAAGCATTGTTTATATAAACAATTTTATCGTAGCAGAACTCGTAGATGAGAGAATCTGAGAGAATCGAGCTAACTGTCGGAGGATAATATTCACTCTGTGATTCTTACAATTAGACGTTCTCAATTTACTTTTATGTCTTTCGTTAAATTAATTAATTTCGTTTGTTCCTTTGTTTATCCATTTTCTGTTGATTATTGTGTTATTGCTGGTTTTATCTACAGCTTTCGTTTTGAAGATATCGTCACGAAACATCGCATAGGTATAAAATTTTAACCTGCGGGTAACATAAACTATTCGGCGATAAAACATTTTGGGGTAGGGAGAGCATAATTCAATAATTATTTCCCCATAAGTTTAAACGTAATTTTCGATTTTTCACACTGCAAGATTTTCTTCCTTCATTCATCTAAATAGGTAAATCTTCATTTTTGCTTTATTAGGCGGTTAAAACTGTGTACTATCTTATTCTTGCGATGTTTACTTGTTACACGGTCGAAGTTTTAGATTCACTACATCCGTTGAAATTCAACGGGCACTTCTGCTAGTATATCTATAATACACTTGAGCTATTGATTTTACCAATAGTATCAATAATAACCCTTATTTGGACTACAACTTTGACGCTGTAGAAGAACATGAGTAGCTTGAAAGCTTCGCTAGCTAGAGCATTGCTTCTGTTAGGTTTAACAGTGTCAGTAAAGTCAATGGGTAAGAAACAGAACAAGAGTAGTCAAAGCATCATAGTTTACCTCAAAGAGGCGGCTTCTGTAACCAATAGTTCGGCATAATCAATTGGCGGTGTCACCTTCAAAACAATATGGAGGAAGTCATCAAGAAGCTGTCTCAACTACATTCCCAAAAAACAGTAGCTAATTCAATAAACAGAAATATGAGTCAATATGGCAAGTGTCTCGTCCGGCAAAAATGGAAGTGAGTCCATATCGGTCGTCAATGTGTCAATGTTAAGTGGGTTAAGGAAAGGAATAGAAACTTTTTAAATTGTCTCGTAAAGTTTATGGAGAGGGAAAGTGGAAAGAGAAATTCATTGTGCCAATTTTGATTATTTTTAAGAAAAAATTGATCAGTCGAGTGTAAAGATCATGGAAGCAATCAGTTTGACATATCCTCAGGAATTTGATCATAAGGATAAAATATAATATATATTAGAGCAGGTTTCGGAAATACGAGGCACTACAGACGTTGCACGTGTAAGGAGGAAATTAATAGAAACAAGCGTTGAGTACTGTCTGGACGTATTTGTGTACTTTATCGATTCTGAAAAGACCTTGATCGAGTTTTACGCCCTGAGCTATTGAAAGTGCTGTGGAAAACGGGAGTAAACAAGAGAGGCAAGCTTTTAATAATGAAAATAAATACATCAGTCAGGCTGCTCCGGTAATGGTGGCAGAGGGAGAATAAGATTGTGCAAAGATAGATTTAAAGAGAGGACTGTGGTAAAAAGGTAGGAAGAGAATATTAATATAAGATTGATCAAAATAAGGTTATGAAAAGATGGGTCGTATTAGATGCGGCGAGTCTAAAATATAAAGAGAAGTAGAGCACTCATTATAATGAAGGCTAATCACCCGCGAAATTTTCAAACCTGAATTATCGGCGTAGAGATTCAAACTAAGTATAGGGCAGCAGCAACCCTTTTTTCCTGACGTATTTTTTTAACGGTCGTGTGCAATGTTGAAATGATGATGAAATTAATGTCACTTGTATTAAGATAAATAACTCATGTTCATAACGTTAAATTTCACATTTTTTGCGTATTTTTGTTTTATAACATTATTCTTAATCGTCACATTGCAACTTTTGATTCCGAAGTCATGCATGAAAGACAAAAAATAAGAAGAAAAATCATCATAACCTTTAACACTTTCGTGTACACCTTCAAAATTCTTTACGTACCCTTATGGGTACGGGTACTCCTGGTTGAAAACCCCTGGACTCTAGAGTATCAAGTATAAGGGAATTATGCAGTCGGAGGAAGATTGGCTTATTCATAAGAAAATTTAAAATTATTAGAATTAACCCGCTATTAATTTTCGCTTACAATAATTTACTTGATATTTAAATACTCAGCTGACGTTTAATAAATCATTTCTTATGAAATTATAGATTGTATCTCTGACGTTAGTTATTGCAACAGTACGATGTTATCAGGTGTGATTCTCATTTATTGCATAAAAAGATACCACTTATAAATGTCTCACAAAATTCCTGTGGGTGTTCGAGAAAAATCAACTAAACTTGCTGCCACATTTTGAAAAAAAAACGGTCTTGGTGCAATCAGCCGTGGAAACGAACTGGACCGTACCATTTGAAAAGAACTCTCTTTCATTATTCTTAATATATCTTGCTCAATGCTCAAATATCTATTCATTAGAAGCACATCGGAATGCTATCCTCCGAAAACGCGATGCTGTGTTAACGCAGATGTGCAAATTTTCATGATGCTGTTTATAATAGACAAATATTCGACTGTGGATCCCTTTGACTTTAAAGACAAATAAATACACTGTTTTGTACAAATGATATTAATCCTACATTTTTCCTGAGTTAAAATACTAAATCGAGTTTTATTTTAAAAACAGTTAAAAGTATAGTTTAGCCAAGATAAAAGCCACGAAATCTTAGCTTCCATTTTCCTAATAAAAAGCGACCGGAAAGAATGCTTAGCAGAGATCACGAATTTCTTTTTTAACGAAATCTCTTTTTCATGGCAATAAGCTCACATGGACATTGACACTAATGATGACTAGTCTTAATATATAGTTAATTTTACTAATTTCCGTGTTGAACAGAAAAAATTATTTAAAAAAATAGATGAACTTTTAATGATTTGTTTATAACATACGCTTATGTTTCATCGTCAAACTTTTCTAATAATTTTAATGAAATAATAAAATATTTTCACGTACATTTGTACTGATAAAGTAATAAAATTGCTTGACTACGTTGTAGACGAATAAATTCGTTAAATTATGCAATTTACCGTGAAATTTTTTATTCATAAGTTATTCAATTTTTCCTCAAACAAATGATTATCCAGTATTGACATTTATTTTGAGTTTAAACGATGGATAGAGATTGAAATATTATTGTTAATAAGTCTTGAAGCATACATTTTAATTTTTGAAGACTTATTCCATAGGCCTCTTATTAGTTACCGCTGGAATAGAACTGGCATCGAAGATAAACTTATTTTGTATGTAATACTTCTAGATTTGTATAATAAACTGATTGTTTGAGTTTGGTTTCATTAGCCTACGTTGTAATGATCTGTGACAGTAAGAAGGCTCACTTACATATATTTTGATTAATCGTCTTCATCCTACGTTAATAAAAATAGCGTTGGTGTGAATTATATTATGTATATGTAAATTGAAAATGAAAAGATAAATAACATCTTTTAATGTTCTAAACAAATGTCTTTCGAGATTATTTGTATTATTTATGGTTTTTAAAATTTTTGAACATATGCTGTTGGCGCCAGCTTTCCTTTTGAATGAAATGAAAAAGAATCGAGTTCTTCATGCTGAACGCTAGATGGCTGAGCGGTGGAGTGATGGAAACCAGAGAGTCGCTTGTTGAGTTTTCCGCTCAAGTGTAGATGGCGTTTACGAATCCATGTGTACTACAAATACTAGTAGACTTAAAAAAAAAGCTCTTTAATGTATATTTACTCGAGCAATTTAATTATCTTTGCTGTAAAAATGTTAAAACTGCATTTGTATTTGGGTTATGAATTAAATAAGTATAATTCGATAATTTCACTCATATATAAAGATAAATATTGTTTACAATTATTTAGTAACCTGTCTATGATCGACAATAAAATCCTGATAAAATCTATGTTCGATACCACCATGCAGCAAATCCCCCACATGTAAAACGCTTTGAACATCCAATTACCGAAAGTTCACGTTTAATTATAGAAATTTTCTGAAATGTGAATTGAAATTTCTTTCATGAGAAATGTCTTTTAAAAGCTATATGCGGCTTTTCCTATGTCGGGTTTTATGCTAAATTGGAGAAAATCGACCCATATTGTTAATACGGTCGTTGTCCCCTGGCTTAGAGGAAAATGGATGCCGGCATTAAAACTATAGATTATAAATTAATTCCAGAAATATAATAATGCCTCAAGGTATATTTCATCATGGCAAGGAGATCTTTAGAACTCTAAATATTCTTCATCTTGTTTTAAAATTAAAAAGATAACTTCATTTAAGTAGGTTTATAACTAGATTTTTAAAAAATATTTTAAATTTAATAAATTACGATTTTCCACAGTGGCCATTAGATAGTATTGTCTTCATCTGTTATGCGTGCATTGGAACAAATATAAATAACATACACATGATAGAGACAAATCCTTTGTTAAGTTAGGTTGCATGAGAAGGTGTAGTAACATGTTTATCATACATTAATTTGAAGTGTTTTCTCTAGGTTCAATTTCACCGATGGAAATATCGTGCAAATATTCTTCATCGAAACTTAAAATATTTTGTACTAAAAATAATACGGAATTCTGTTTGCATATTATGTTTTTAAGAGTTGATCGGGCGGAATTCATTTATAAGCTTTTCAACGAATAAATAACGCCGGACGCGGATACGGGTGAACCGACTGGCGGCGGCTCGGGTGGTAATAAAATTCATTATATGTATTCATCTCGCCAAGTGCACGGTAGGTCATGTCCGACGCCGCAAACCGGTAATTTCAATTATTTACTTCTTATGCATCGATCCTTCGATTGTCTCAGTGTTACAGTACAGCTTCAGACATTACTTGAAGTGAAAAAAAATCTAAATAAGTTCCATGACATATGATTTGCAGACGTGAACCAACGAGCCTTTTTCGTAGGAAGTCAAGGTTACACGAGGAATTAAGGAAGCACTCCATTGCCAACAGGATATCAAAACTCGCCGCGCAAGTTTTGTTTTTCTTTATTCTCTGAAAGTGATTAATATCTCTAATGTAATTAACAGTAAAAATATTCTTTTAATCATTGTTAGCTACGGTGGCGAGCAATGCGTGAAATTTATATGTGCTAATTCGTTGGATTTCCTGGCGCTCCCCGATTTCTCAAAAAATGCCCCTCTGACGCTTCCCCATTGTTCAAAAAAAATTTCTCCTGCGGTGATATATGGCATTAAATGTCACACAAGTATTGAACTTTTTGGTTCTTTTCCTTTATACCCTCCCCCCCCCCCCCCTGCCCCCCCTCAAATTGTTTACTGATAATGTTTTTAATTTGCCTAGTAACCAAGGATATTGGATAATGAGATTAGTAATAAACAATCAAATTATGATTGTAATATTCTAAATTAGACTATTTATTTATTCATTTTTACCATGTTTTGGCGGAGAGAACAAGGTTGGATTGGTTTCTACCAAGATATCTGTAGTCTACAGAGGAATTATATCTCGCTTGACTTGAGTTAATTTAAAGCTTGCTAACCCATGACTGATCGGCCTGTCGCGACATTTACAAACCCGATCACCGGCCAACGGGGAGGGATAGTTTGGTTCCAGCGAGGCGAAGGGCGCGGCAGCGCCCGGAGACGACAACTAAATTAAAAAGAAAGCGAGACGAAGGCTCGCTAATATCCTCTCCATTTGCGGCGCAACAGTCAAGCGAGATATAATTCCTCTGTAGACTACAGATATCCTGGTAGAAACCAATCCAACCTTGTAAATAATACCGATATACGATACTTTATGACGCAGCGAACCAACTTCTGAACAGCATTCTTTCCTTTTGCATCTCCACCGCATACTTCCTGTCACAGTTAACTTCATTGGATGTAGTTTCTCACAAAATCGTTCTTTACGTATGATTCCTTTTTCTTGTAAGAATCGTACAGCACTTTTCTCATTAGGTAAATTCTCTATTAGTTGTATTAAATTTGTTTTCATTATGATTTGCGATGGTTTTAGAAAGAATTGTATTTGTATAATAGTATGATATTTGTTTATTTACTAATCTCGTTTGCAACTGTAACATAATCAGTAAACAATTTGAGGGGGTATAAAAGAAAAGAGCCAACTTTTTAAATCTTTCTATCTTTAATCATTTGCTTAGAATCTTAATTTGAAATTTTTAAAGTCTCCCTCTGACGCTCTCCGATTTCATTGACCATATACATCCAGCAAATTATAGTCTTATAACTCTTACCGTTTAATGGCTATTTTGATTTAATTGGTTGCACATACGGACAGATACACAGAGCATAAGCATAAACGCGTTTATGAAATAAAATGCGTTAAAAACTCTGACTTCTTTAGAATCATCGACTTGAAATAAAACTAACTCTGTCACGTTTTGTGCTAAAATAGATCACGTTTGAAATACATAAATAATTCAATAGGTACTTTGATTCAAGGTGAGAATAATACTAACATGGAAAAGTGCCCATCCTGTGATATTGGAGTGTGATGCTACAAACAAAACATTCTCGTATGTCACTCAGGAAATCTCGTTATAACACTATCGTATTCCATTTTATGGAAAGATAATCTTTCATTAATACGAAAGAATAGTATCAGAGAGAAATGCATAAAGTTTGACGTTGCTACAGCAATGATTTCTATCCTTAAACAAAGTTCGAAGCGAATAACGCTATTCTTTCATCTATTTGAAGGTTTAATTGACACTAATTGAACCAGATATGGTGCTCGCCTTGGCAACGCCCGGAAAGAGTACCAAATATCCACAATATTTCGAAAACAATGCGTATTTCTGAAATATTAGATCGTGTAACATGTAAACATTTCAAGAATAAGATAATATAGAGTTTTATCAGTCGAATAAAGTAAATACGACGAAAATCGGTCCTTATTTACGTATTTTGATGAATGAAGGAAAAATACCTTGCACAAATAGATAGGGCATCAGAAAAAGTTCGCCAACGACGATTTACGGTAATATAATATAAGATGTCCGAGATCTGCTACAAAAAGCATTAGAATATTCTTGCTGTTACTTAAACTGATTTTCCTATACGGTACATCCTTTTTCTTGTTTTAATAACATTTGTCATTTTAGTATGAATAAATTGTGTTTATAATTATTTTGTTTGAAAAAGAACGCTCTCTCTCTCTCTCTCTCTCTCTCTCACACACACACATTCGGCAGGAAGGAATAAAAAGGTGGATTTCCAAGACTGGGGGTGGTGAGACCAAACTGAGAGTAAACAGAAAATTCGCAAATCGCATTAACCCTCGAGTGTGAGTTACGTCTTTGGGCGCGTGGGTGACACCTGTCCCCCAACACTTTATTTCCATTTTTGGACATTTCTCACTTTCATTCAACAGTTATTGATTTTTTCGGGATATTTGAGGTCCTGCATTAAAACAAGCAATAGTTTTAAGCGAAATTTTAACCAAAAATAAAAATTCAAAATCTGAGATTAGTTCAACTCGACTTACATTAATTCCAAACTATTTACACAAACTTCTCTTAAATGATCATTGCATGTTCATTTCTGGCATATGATACACCACTTTCGCGTTGTTTTGTCTCTACTTCGACTACATTCGTAACATCGACCTCTTGATCCTTGTCGTTTTGGTGGTGTAACGCTGATCTTTCTTCTACTCTTCTACTCTTGCACTCTGCCGAAGTTGTCCTGGTATTTGAGAGATTGTACTTCTCCGCATTATTTTTGCTTTTATACATTCCCAAGCAATCTCTTCCAAGAATTCTGTCTTCAAAACGTTTTTCTGGCTATTATTAGATTTATAGATACATAAAGCATTTATGGCCGATATCTTCTAAAAATTCGTCGTATCTTCTGTAAAAGTTAAAGTAAAATAACTGATTGCCAAAAATGCCTGCATATGAACTAAAAAGGGTACTATGAAAAATCAAATGAAATTAAAATGAAAAAGATCACGAAAAAGGAGTTGCGCGGCGTACCAAAATCAGTAACACGACAAGGCGCGTGGGTGACAGATGTCCCCCAGCAAAACTTATCTGTTGCTCACGTCGAATCTTAGGGAAGGCACAAAGAAACTGATTAATGCATAGTAAAGAGGGGTCTCTCAAGGCCAGCTACTGAGATCTGCACATGCGTCACTCCTCCACTGTCATAGACACACGAAGTTGAAAATCAGTGGGGGACAACTGTCACCCACGCGCCCACTCGAGGGTTAAAGCGAGTGCTATTAATTGAAATCGATCTAAATTAGTTGAGCGCATTAAAACGAAATCGCATTTTTAAAACTCGCATATAACGAGAAGTATCTGTATATGGGAATGCTTGAAGAACCTTGCTGACTTGATGAGAGAATATTAGTGGACGTAAGTGAAAATGTAATGGTGATTAAAATGTCGCTAAGGTTGTAACTGTGCGTTAGGAAACTGAAGAATTTAACCCGAGACGCTAATATCCTAGAGACGAGACAACAATAGTAAATCTGTCAAATATTTATGATTCAGGAGGTGAACTTTGGAGAAATGACCTGTGAATATCACAGGCATTCTTAACGTTTCATTTAAAACCAGAAGACGGAATTATTTCAAAGCGAATTCGAGGTACCGTTGCGTCTGGAGGAGGTGAAAACTGAAGCTCCAAAGGAATGATGGATCGCGATTAGAAGAGGAAGAACATAGGAAGCAAATAATAAACAAGACCATTAAAGTGCGCATGTTGAAGATGAAAGGAAAGTAACGACGACGCAATCCAAGAATGTCGTAAAATTGGTCAAAAGCGGCCATCGGAATGCGAAATTTAGCAAAAGAGGTCAGAGGAAAAAACTCGTAGGAACGCGACTAGTGGAATTGGCCATGAGACTCTGTAATTCCAAAGGCAGTGACGCGTTCGACGAAAAGATGTAGATGAACGTGCGTAATGATTGCCTTTAAATAAGGATCGTATGCATGAAAAGTGGTTGTGAGAGCTGAAATAGGTGTTGCAGCGGGGGAGTGGATAGAGAGAGCCCTTCCACGCAGCGGTCAAATCCGGTGGAGATCGGATTTTTCAATCTGATAGTGAGATCCCCCTACTTGTTTGGTTTCAGAAGGCCGCGCAAGTCAGTCAGCGCTGAAGAAACGTTGGACGGTTGGTCCCTTTGGAACTCTTCGTAAATAGTGGGCTAATGCCAGCACCCGTTTTCTCTCCTCCCTTCTGTATGTGTCTGGCGTGGAAGGAGTTACCGCTATAACAGACTGAGAGTCCAGACAAACGCAACGCGGACTAAAATCTCATCCGTTAAATATTTGGTTTTAAAAACTACTTGGATTTACCGCTTCTGTGAACTTTTAAAAAAAATATAAATGTGAAGATTTGAGGCGTGTCCGATACGGAAAAGGTTAATGGATTGAAAACGTACGCTGAATGAAGGAACTACAGGTTGGGTGTTAGCATGAAAGTGGTCGGTGGAGGATTGATTATACCATTATTTCTAGGGTCACGTGGGAAAGATAACGAACGAGGTGATGCGTCAGAGCGTGGGAGGTCGCACCCCCCCCCCCACCCACATCTCTCGAAGGAGAGAAAGGAGAAAAGAGGGCTTGGAGGAGGCGGGGTGGGAAAGGGCAGAGGAGGAGGAGTAAAAAAAGGAGGTGGAGCAGAGAGAAGAAAGCTGAGGTGCCACTCCCGTTCGACATGACAAGCGTTTCAAGAAACGGTTTCTTTACCCTCGACTCGCGAAAGCCCTTATGTTGTAGACGCCGCCGAATGCGCTCGTGAATCAAAATGTCAAGCGAAACGGGAGGAGAGGATGACCTGCTTACCTTGAAACGGTCATTTGGAAGTGAATCAAAATCCGACACGAGATAAAGGCGTATTGTTGTAATTATCTCAATCTTATATGTATTTTTGTAGTCTACGGAGCACATCCAGAAGTTGGTATCCGCGTGAACTGATGTATCCCGGATACTAAAATCTAATTTTTGTAAGATTTGCGATATCAAAACTCCCCCAGAAATTTTTCATGTATGCACGGATGTCGTCGCTCTGTGAATACAAAATTTATCTTTTGACTACGAATATTGCCACTTGGTGCAGGGCCGGATTAAGCGGTACGCAAAACACGCAAGTGCGTGGGACCCGGAGGAAAAGAGGGCCCACTGCGGGCCGAACGTGTCTCATCTCGCCCTTTTAAAGTGCTGCCACACAGATCACAAACCTTACAATAACTGTTACTTGTTACATATTTACGATTTCAGTGGAACCTTAAATGTGTTGTGCTTGGGGCCCATAGTTCTCTTATTGGAATTGTTAAATTACGCTCCTGACTCCCATACCGTAATTTTTCCTGTTCATCGAGCTGTTATTTCTTCTATTTTACTCAAATTGTTGAAATACTGCAAAGCATCAGCTTCTTTGAAATATTATATTAAATGAGTGTGCAAACTTTATTTAAACATTAAAAATTTCGGTTCACGGTGGGCCGAATAACGGGTTTCAACGGAGCTTATTACCAATTTTTTTAACGTTTAAACGTCACCAGAAAGGTTTGATAACCATAATTAATTTTTATTTAAAATAATATAAAATTTGCCAATACTAAATTAGGTCGATTTTTAAATCGAATACACGCTTTTCGGATCAAGCTCGACAAAATGCACTCGAGGAAAGAAAATGGAAATGACGTAAGTCGGAAAAATAGCAATCGTTCCGACAGAATCCGGAAAACACGATTTTACAAAAATGACAACGGCACCCGGTGTTCCCAGGCGGTCACCCATCCAAGTACTATCCGGGCCCTACGATGCTTAACTTCGGTGATCGGACGAGAACCGGTGTTTTCATCGTGGTATGGCCGTTGCCGAAGAATCTATCCCTGAGAATTGAATTTATTCTAGCTTATTTGTTTACAGGGCCGGATTAGGCGGTATGCAAAACACGCGAGGACAAGGGGGTCCAAAGTAGGCTGACCCTACCCCGTCTTGCCGAAACCCTTTCCAAGTGTTGCCGCTCAGATCAAAAATCTTGCAAAATGTTACTTTAAAAAAATGGACGATTTCGGTGGGACCTTAAACGCGCTGTGCGTGGGGCCCATGGGTCTCTTAATCCGGCCCTGACTTGGTGCGATGACCCTTCTGGAGTCAGCTACGAGTTGTTAACATATGTACTAGTATAAGTGCCTGTCAAAAATGACGGGGATGACCGATTATTCTGAAATAAATTCGAGGCAGTCTTCTTTGACCTGAAATGATACCTCCCACTAACAATAAGAGGGTTGCCTTCGATCCGAGCCAAGGTTCGAAACCCTCGCCGCGAGTATCTATTGTGCTTCAAAAGCTGACCTTAGTCCCCTCTTGCCAGGTATATTACTGTTTCAGAGCGTGTGAGAGGGAGTGGCAAAAGGACAAAGGGACAGAATATGGCTTTTATATATTACCGATACATTAAAACTTTTTTTACTATAACATAATGCGAAAATTTCATCAAATTCGGTTCTGTCGTTAGCGGGATATTAAGCTTCAAAACGCATTACATGACAAAGGGACAAAGTGACACTGTCTTTTATATATGTTTTATGATGATGTATGAGAAGTGACATTAAAAAGAGGAACATTTATATTTTTTGTATTCTATACAAATGACTAGAGTAAATAGGGAAAAATCTCTCAAATTCTGGCAAGCTTTTGAGTCACTGGGGTGGAGCAACTGTAATAACATCTCCACACCTAAAATTTTTGCGGAAATAGTCAAAGTATACAAAATTCGTACTTTGTTTCCCAAACATATGATTAGGGTAAACAGGGAAAACTTGTCAAAGTTTCGCGAATTTTTGAGTCACTGGCAGTGGAATAACATCTTCACACACAATGATTTTGTGGAACAGGGGCGTATCTAGGATTTTGCGAAGGGGGGGCTGCTAGGAGTTCGTTTTAATTTGTTGGAATACTCGGTGCGATCCCGAGGGGGGCGGAAAAATTATAAAATTATTAGTAAAAGTTTGTAATTTCGAGCCTTTCCGCTAATGAAAAAAGAAACAATTATCTTGAATTCATATAAAATTAACACGAACTGGGTAAATTTGAGGATCGAAAGTAATTATAACAACGGTCATAAAGTTCAAGACATTTTTTATTTAAAGAAAAAATATTCTCGTCAAAACCGATAAAAATAATAATTATTCAAATTAAAAAATAAAATATGTAAAAAAAACGTTTACAAAACCAAATTAATCCGTCTATTTTTTCCACTATCGACATACTTGTCAATAAATTCTTCATTAGTTATATTAATATCTCTATGTATGGATAACAGCGTGATTCAGATATTGTATTTCGTAAATATGATTTAAGTTTCGCAAGGATGAAAAGCGTCGTTCAACAGTAGCTGTAGAGACAGGAAGTAAAGCTAATAGTTTTGATAAGAACATATATATTAGGAAATATATTCCTGTCACAACCAGCTAGAGCGTCCATTGCGGTGGTCGGCCAGGTTCTTTGTTGATCTTCTGTTCGCCACTTAGCTTTCCACAGCTCGTATTCTGCTTGAATGATATCAGGACATCCTGATAAATCATCTTCATATATCTGCACTGCAGATTTAATGGTTGAATAAGGGTTATCTATTGAATTCGCAGGAAGAAGGTATTGTAAAGAATTGTTTCCTCGTGAGCCAAGAATCTTTCATTTAACGACGCAATAAGATAGTCCATGTATGGATAAAAAATTGTCCTTCGATAATATTCTTCAGGAGTATTAAAAGAAACATTATGTCTATTTCTCTGCACTCCGCATACTCGAGGTACTTCTTCTTTGACATTTAATTTGTCTGCAAGATTTCTAGCGTCATTATAAATGACCGCAAAGTTAGTTTAAGATTCCTCAGAGTCCTCTCGTATACTTTTTAATAGCTTGACGAACTTGTTTTAAAGCGTTTATCAAATCTATCTGCTTATTTTGCAATTGGAAAGAAAGGTTGTATGTCAAAGCTAACAGTTTGCTCGCAACGAAAATTGCAACAAGAACAGAAAATTTACATATGCAATTAAATAACGAATCTGCCTTTTGCGACGAATGGTCTTTGTGTTCCAATTGAATGATTTCGAGAGTTGAAATAACTGGCTCGATAAATTCTTTAAATAATAAAACTGCCTCCTGCCATAAATTCACACAGCGTTTTTAATCGTGTTACATTTCAATTTGGCTTCATTTCCTGTATTGTATTTTTAAGAACAGCTGTCCGCTTTGGAGATAAATGAAAAAATGTGCGAACTTCGGATATAACACCAAATGCATTACGGATTTCAGAAACTGTTGCAGAGTCTGATATACATAAATTCAAACAATGCGCTACACAATGCGTATACAAAGCTTTTGGGTATTTCTGTCTAATAATTGTTTGTACTCCTCGAAATTGTCCCCTCATAGCTGCTGAGCCATCATAACCTTGTCTACGAAGGTTTCTTAAATCAAAACCAAGATCCGTTAAAGATTTTTCAATAGTTAGAGCGAGTGAAGCACCGTCCATATCAGTTACTGAAACAAAAGTGAGAAAATCTTCTCGTAGTTTCATAACTTACTCATCAACATATCGAACACAAATTGAAAATTGCTCTTTCTGCGAAATGTCTGTTGTTTCATCTGGCTAACACAGTGAAAACTTTGGATTCATTAACGTTTGATACAATTTTTGATGGAATAAGATTACCAAATGTACTTATTAAATCGTTTTGTGTTACAGAACTAGTATACATTGCATTACCAGCACTTGTAACTAAATTTTCTTCCAAAAAATTGATTGTTTTTTATATCCAGGAGGGTGCTGTAGCACCATACGCACCTCCCCCCTCCCCTTGGATACGCCCATATTGTAGTAATACTCAATGTAGAACAAATGTTGTCTTCAGATTTATTAAATTTTGGAATTCGAACAGATGTACCTGTTTATAAACAAAAGATGTTTTGGATTTTATTATGATTACCTATCTTATCTTCCTAAATTATCCATTGATTAAATATCCACGAACCCAGTCATTTCGGATTGGGGAAATTAGAATTTTAAAAGTTAAGGAGTAATACCTACCGCTGTGGCCTGGCGTTCCCCTCTTGAGTAGAATTAAATTTTCGCCCAGGGCACAAATTTTACTAACAACTTGACAGTTCGATAAGCTTTGAAAATAACACACCTTATTCGAAAGGAAAGATGCTAGATAGGTCTAAAACTGACAAACTTAACTCGCTAATGACTGAGAGCATTGAAGCGATAGGAGATCTAGGAGGACCGCATTAACACTTTGATTTTATAAAGAGGAACGAATCGGAAAAGCATCATATATTCTTAATAATTAAGCAAGAACATCTTTATCAATTACGAGTACCTAGAACGCATGCTGCAATATGACTCGTTGTCCTAAAAAAAATAAGGTCCTAACTGAATTTCAAACTTTCTAATTATGTTTAAACTACGCTGAATAAACTTTCTGGGTTTTGTCGCAAGTAATTACTGATATTTAAGTTAATGCTGTTTTTATTTAACCAGCCATATGTAACAAAATAAAAAATGTATTTTCTCTTTTACACGTCTTAATTGATACTGATTGGTTCCAGAAATATTTTTGCTCTCTCGTGCACAAAAAGTTGGATGGCAAGGGGGAGTTCACATATTCATTCCGTTCCGTTTATTAATGTTATTAGTAGGTATATCATGTGGGTACGAGAATTGGGAATTTCCGCCTCAGACGGCATTGCGTATATGACTTATCCTCCTCTAAGTGTGTATGTAATTGTGAAAATTTGTATGGTTCGCCTTAAAATGAACTCGATTTCGTTCTTGCAAGATAAGTGCTATCAATATTAATGCGCATAAATATGCTCAAAATTCAATTGATAGCAACTACCTAATCAAATAACGAAAAACTAAACGCGAATTTTTATTTATTATTTTCCGCAACATAATTTCATAAGGATTAGGTAATGAAGTAGATTCACTTAGTAACCATAAAATAAAATTTCCCCCATATTGTTTTATAATTTCTTTATTGCATTAAAACATTCAAATATAACATACAAACAATTTTGGTTCATGAAATCGAATGATATTCTACAGACATTAACTTCCTTTTCCATCAAAATTTTATTGTGAACGATGGAAATTTACATAGGGTGGTAGATGAACATTAATATAATGGCGCACATATATCATGGAGGAGATGAGATTTTAAAATATATTTTACGCTTAAAAAATAGATAAAACTATGTGGACGATCAATAATTAAAACAGGTTACTATGAATATGGCATTTCTATAAGCACCATCTTTTTAAAAAATAGGTGCGTATCACCACCACACGGGGTAATAAGACTGGCCGCTGGCGTTTTTCAAAGTCGCCCAGAGTTTTTGCTCCCTCTGTGGAGGATCGAAGTGAGCTTCAAGAAAGCGCGGTACCAATTTGAAATCGGCTGAGGCACTCTATGCTGCCAGTGGTTCATCGGGACTGGTACCTTTTGGTGCTCGAAGGCTTTAGTCCCTCGCCAATGGGAGAGTCAATTGAAAATAATGGGGCGATAACTGCCGTTGGACCCGCGGTTTCCTTCTTCGCAACGCGTTCCGCGGGTGAGTTGCCTCGTGGGGCCGGACATGACCCTGAAGTTCACCTCGTCCGGATTCAGGGTTCCGAGGAAGTAGCTGGAAAATCTGCTGGTCAACATCCAAACGTTGTCTTCGGTGTCGACCTGTATAAAAAGGTAAGATAAGACTCTTTGTAAGTTTCGGGTAATGCGTTTTAAAATAAGTTCTACAGTAGGGAATAGTCTCTAACTTGAGCTTGAGTAGGGGAGGTGTCAAAAAGGGTTCCGAGCAATCATTTGAACAGAGCCGTTACCATACCGTTGGCAAGCCTTTCCCTTCGGTCTCTTCTTGTGCTTGATTTAGCAAAGTCACCCCTCACCTGATTTATGTCAGAGATCAAGTTGGACTTTTCCTACTGTATTTATGTGATATTCGTGATAAGGCATGTTATGATAAGCTAGAAGAAGTCAAAACATATCTCTTACTCTATTTGTAAAGATATTTAAAACTGGTAAAATAATACCTAATTAAAAAACACACCGTCAAGTAACAAAAATTAAAACTGTAGATGGGAATTGACAAATATACATAGTATGTTCCAAACGTTTAAAATTTCATTTCAACTAAACGGTCTTAACAATTCTACAACAGAAGGAAAGAACATTTTCAATTATTGGGTCTTCTTAATATTTTAGAACTAAATTTATAAAAATGAATTTATTTGAATTTTATGTCACGTTGACGCGTAAACATTTCGTTAACTACTTACGCGTTGTATCAAATGAAACAATGGGTATGAATTTCTTTCCGAGCATTTCATATCTAAAAAACGATCTAATACAAAAGAAATGATTATAATATCCAATGAAAGATAAAGTCCGCCATTTCTCTTCCTGAAAAGTAGGTCGCACCGTCGCCAAGTATGGTTCGATATTAGAAAACGATAGACAAAAACCGGTCAGGTATGTCTCTATTATTATTCATTGTGACTCAGTATTACTTGATTTGATCTTTATGCACAAGAGATTTGAAAAATGGTCTCGCTATGTAAAATAGTTGGAGGCAAAAGAAATTTTCGAAACATCGAATGTATAAAGCAAAATAAACACTGGCTTTGACATTTAACTAGCGAGGTTAAATTATGTATGATCATATTTTAAAGCAGCTGCGGCCTCCCAGAGCATTATTGTCTTTCGTTATTATTTAATCACTATATATATATACCACTGGATTTTCCGAGGTCAGTAATCTCTGCCATGAGGTTTAAGAGGTATTTAAAAGAAAAACTAATATGTATGACGTTATTTCTCTGTAAAATTTAAGGTATCGGAATGTACCGGGGTAATTTGACACTATAGCTTAGACCAGGGGTGGGCAAACTATTCTGCATGGGGGGCCACATCGATGTTTGCGAATTCTTCAGCGGGCCACATTGAAAGATGCCAATGCTTAGGCGGGCCAGATTCGAGTTTAAATCGGAAATTGCTTAGATTCTTAGGCATCATACATAAGTGAAAAACAAGCACAAACAAGGATTGTAGGGCTAAATTTTCAAAACTAAAGGCTTTATTGTCATAATTTTACCAAAAGTAATATAAAATTGTGGTAAATTTTACAGATTGCTGTTTCACCAAAGCTTCGCGGGCCACGTCAAATGTTCTCGAGGGCCACATATGGCCCGCGGGCCACGGTTTGCCCACCTCTGGCTTAGACATTGCCCCACGGACCTGACCTCAGTAGCTAAATGTACAGAAGCATGTGTGTGTGGGCCGTTGTATTTCTAACTTTAACCTTCAGCTACTGTCATGTACTCATAATTTTTACACACCACTTTATCACTCATTATTTGATTTAAAAATTTCGCTTGAGTAATTTTTTACCGATAAAAATAAAACCATAGTTTTTTATTCATATACATTTTTTAAATAACGTTCCATTCATTTATGAAAGGAGGTTTTTGCTTTCATTAATATATTTCTTAAGAATCTTATTTATAGGTAATTTTTGTATTAATTCTAGAGGTTAAAGTATTAAACTCAAATAATATACATTTATTCTGAAATAAAATTTCAATATTCTTCTCGATATTTAAGGATCTCAATAAACGAAATTAATTATTTTTTCTCTTTAATTATCTATTGTATGATGTGTCATTGAGTAGAGTTTTGAAAAAAAATTTTGCCTTAAAGTGAATTTCGTATTTTAGGAAAAATGAGCGAGTGGTAGTATTATTCTTAAATATAAAATACATGTTCATTGCAGTATGTTTTTTCAATAAACATGCGATCGACTTTAATCAAATTTATATAAGAATGAAGATAGGTATGTTTAAAAATAAGAATAACTTAGGAGTATGTTATCACGTTTAAAGATACGGGCATTTGCTACCTGGTCATTACTCATATGATAACTCGCAGAACAACATGTGTACACAATGAGAATAAAATATCGCAGAACCCGTTAGCCATTGAAATTAAACGATATTCACAAGAGAAGATTGGCTTATCAAAATAGCCTAGTCATAATACTCCCCTGAAGTTCATTACCGACTCTGAAGGACGTGACAAATAGCGTGAAAACCAACAACAAACTCTCGGGTTTAACCCGTTTAAAGCCCGTTATCAAAATTCGTCCCATTTTGTTACGTGGCGCCGACAAAATTTTTCGAAACGATTTTTTTGTTCAGGAACAAAGAAAGAGCTCTAAATAAAAACTGGAACATATCGGGAAAATAAAATCAACCTTCATACGGAGAATGTACGCAGTCCTAAATCTCGTCCGCTTTCACCTCGATAGTTCTGAAGCGCGTTTTTGTTCCTTCGATCGTTCGAAAACCTCTCTCGACTCCTTTTACTTACACGCGGATTTCCTCAGATTTCAGTTGACCCGATTACTTTTCCTATTAAGCTATCAGGCAAAAAGGCAAGAATAAAACGATAAAACATTTAATCCGAATCTTTTTCTTTCTCCTTCATGCCGAATCGTGTAGACAGACATGTATAGCAAAGGAAGGGATCAAAAGGTTTTCTCCAGTCTGTCTGTCTGTCCCTATCCCGATTTTGTTTTTCTTTTCCAGAGACCCTTTTTCATTCCCGCATCGATTTCCGCGGGTGTCGCGAACGATCGATCGAATGAATAAAAAGGGCCACCGTTCGGAATTCCTTTAAAAAAAACCGCCTTCGCGTCTTTTACGCTCCCGTAAACAAAGTTCCGCTCCGACGGGCAAACTTGTTTCCGTGCACAACTACTTTCTTCACTTCCTCTTCCGAATGTACTTTTTTTTTTTAGAACCCAAGCTGCTGCCTGATGAATGACGCTTGGTACGAGATAATCGAGGCGTTCCTGGACTACAAAAATATAAACCCTCTTGTTATCAATAGCTCGCCGCGTTGTTATGGATACGATTAAAAAAAGTGACGGTCGCAGTTTTAACCGGTGATCGCGCGTGCTCTCAAGTATGAGAAAAATGCACCCCGCGATCGCACTATGATCAACGCCAAAGAATACTGAACTTTTGTGGACGGGGATTTTCGTTCACCCTGAGACATTGAGCTTACCTCATACCCATTGTTTGTTCGACGTGTATCTCCCGCTTGGTAAGAAAAAAAAGTTTTGAGAAAAACATTGAGACGAGTCGGAAGCGGAACGGAATGGTAAGGTAAAGTAGAAAAAATACATATTCGAAAAAGAAAAGAAAAACGATTTCGAAGCAAATGCTTACCGAAGAGGAATTCCGTAAAATCCGACATACTGATCCATAATTGTTATAGCAAAGCAGTGAACTCGAAAATTAAACCATTTAAATAATTCCAATTAATTTCCGCAATGGAACGAGTCGTGATGATAGAGACGTCTGTATTCATTAGCAACTACTGAGCGCTTTCGTTTCTGTCATTTACTTTTCCATCTATCTCGTTGTACCTTAAATAATTACTGGCCATTTCATGCTTCGATGAAATCTTGAAAAGCCGCAAGATACTTAGCGTTGCATGACAATAATGTCTGCTCGTTTTACGAATGACTTATTGATGGGCTATTTAGTTAAATTACGAGCAATCGAATACTTGTACCGATAACGCCAGTAAAAATAATGTCCTGAAATTACAAAAACATGGAAAAAAAGAGTATGCGTTCTTGGTATGTACTCAAAAAGGGAAGTTATTTGTTCATAAAAGCGGCGAAAATCAAATAATCTAATGAGCTTCTTTGACGATTTAGTTTAGCGCTATGGCGTTAAAAATGAACGCAATTGAACCGAGATAGTAAGGTTCCGCTCACACCAAACGAGTCGAGTCGAGTCATTACTCGAATCACGCTCGCCATGATTCGCCAACTTAGTGCAGGCATTGCTGTATGAAAATGGCTGACAGCGGTTCACACCAGAGGAGTCGAGTGACGCCGAGTCCAACAGAGTCCAGAGCTGAAATTAACACGACTCAAATGACTCTACTGACTGGACTCGTTTGGTGTGAGGGCAGCCTAAGTATGAGAAGACCGTAAATTGAACTAGGCCCGGCTTTAAAGTAAATTTCGTTCGCAAATTAAAATGCCATCACCGCTGCTTGTTCTATCAAAGTGCCAACTATGTTGGCACACGGTATAACATAATCTAAACTATATATTTTATAAGTATTGTACTAAGAAAAAGTAAACGAGTATATTTTTCCGTAATTATTCTACGCCGTAGTTGTTCTAGGAAAGGAATTCTATCTTTGATTTACTAAGGACACAATAAAGAGTTTTTACAGGATTTGATGAATTTAAAATGTCAGCTATGCTGACAAAGATTCAATGAAAAGACTGCTAGATTGAACATTGGGAATTTTTAAACTTTATTCGTGAAATCTATGCGATGAAAATAAGATAGTCTAGAACTGCGATTCCCAACCTTTATGCATCCGCGAACCCCTATTAAGAGAGCCGACCTTGTCGCGACCACATTACATCTTTTCATCTACCAGCCAATAGATATAACATGTACCATTAATTTCAAAATACTATAAACATTATAACCTTTGTTACACTGTAATCCTGAATAATTCGTGCAGCACATTATGTAAAATTCTGATAATGTCAGTAAAATACTAAATGCCCTTAAGAAATTAAGAAAATAAAATGTTTACTGTCCCATATATATATCCCTGCGATTTCGCGACCCTCTCACCAACCTTTCGCGACCCTCAAGGGGTCGCGACCCACAGGTTGGGAACCGCTGGCCTAGAAGAAAATACAAAAAGAAATCCCGGCAAGTTTTTGGATAGGCTGAAAAAAACGAATGAAACATATTTACAAGTTCGTTAATAGGTTATGAAAACTATCATAATATGCATTACGTACTTTCATGCCACTGGCAAACCTCAAGGCCACGTCGTCTTGGGCCACATCGATTATGTTGGATGGGATATGAGCTCTAGACGGATTATAGCAGGACAAGGTGTTCTTGCTGAGGAGCCCAAAGAAGAGGATGCCTTTGCTGTTGAAAGCGGAAGCTGCAGCCTGAGACGGTTTTTCACCTTGAGAAATGATATACTCGGTGGTCCTAGTATTGGCAACGGTGGCGTTGCTCAGGATGTGAGTCGGAACGTAGTTTTCGCGGGCGCTGGCAAGAGCGTGGAAGTACATCCTCCTCGTCTGTGGGTTGAGGTCGGGGTGCACGGCCAAGGATAGCAACCCGTCCATGAGATCGAAGGACTCTCCAGCGACGGTGAAAGTTCCCCAAGTCGGGTATGGATAGAATAGCTTGTTCTCGACCCTCCATGAATTTCCTTGATGCGTGTCTGTCACCACGAGGCCGTATCTGGTTACGTCCGCGGAGTACGCGAAGGTCTTCTGACAGTTGTTGGCCGTGCTAACCGTGTCCAAAGCGACGGTGACCAGGAGCGAATCGGATAGGATGGCTGCTTTGGGGAACTGGTACCTACGGATGAGTCGATTGGTGGTGAGGTCGAACGAAAGCAGCTGAGGAGGGCAGAGGGCCTTCCTTCCGTCTGGAGACAGGATGCTCACGGCTCCAGAATCCAGCACCCAGAGGCGATTGCACTTGTCTACGTTAACCCTGAAAACTGAGGTCAAGCCTTCGCAACTCTTGTCACCGCTGTTCCAGCTCCAGTCTGGGTAGGGTTCGAGGAGAGGAGCGCAGGACTCTCCCTCAACGCAATCTGCAGGTGATGAGGGAACGGTCGCGACGGTGGCTGGGATCCCTTCCTTCCAACGGGGCATGGTCAAGAATACTCTGCCTCCCGCGAATTGAACGTCTATTGGCTGGCTGTTGCCGGGGACGAAGTAGCCGGAGCGGATGGCACTCAGGCGTGCAGCATCGTTGGGGAAGGCGAAGTCAAGTTGCCCCCAGCCGAAGACCTCCCTGAGGTTATGAAGTGCTGCATCGGTGTGCGAGGGTACGTGAGACAGCGCCACGAGTAGAACGAATATCATAGCCCGGACGGCCATTTCTATGCCCGCTTCCTCCTGTGGACGAAGAGTGCATGAAAAAAAGAGAGAATAAAACGTTAATAAAATTAGGATTCCATTCGGTGAAGGTAGGTTTCATTAGCGGTGCTAGTCACGGAGGTGCGGGTAAATTACCAAATTTCCGGCTCAAATTTTTTCTGACGCATAAAACCGAGAAAAGGTGGGGTTTCCGAAATGGGTCAATGCACCTTTTGAAGGTATCGGTGTCAATTTCGAATTATTCATGCGATTCGATTTCATCGCGGCTCGCAGTAAGGATGCAATATTTGGTGTAAACAATTTTAAATATATCAGTAGTGTAATGGAAAGCGATTGTTATGGTGCGCGATGTTTAATATTTCAGTATTGGGTTCAACTAAATGAAATCGTCTAAAGATAGCAAAATACTATTTTACTCATTTTACATAATACTTAAATCTACGAATAGCAAAAGTGGTTTATTTAAACAAAAGTTTTCATCCCAATATACGGTACGGACTCAATTCCTGTTAAAGAGGGCTTCAGTAAGTGGGAAATTACGACTAATAATAATAATATACATATACATGTGTATATATATATATATATATCATTGGTATTTTAAAGAATATAACCGTGATTGACCTTTGGTGGTGTTTATAGGCAAAATGCCTAACTTTAATAAGAAGAACTTGGTCTACGAGGTTTATTCTCCAAATACCGTTAATTCCGAATAAAAAAAACCGTTCAGTCCACCTGCCGCGACCGTATGTATTTTATGAGGACAAACAGCTTTACGCCCCAAAAACTTCGGTGCGTATGTACGGACTTTGGTCGGAGGCGTGTCTACGCGTTCCTGTTACAAAAGTGCGGATATCAACTCTTTAAGGGACACGGAAGAGCAACTCCGTGTGAGAGCTTATGCCTCGAGGGCGCGGTGCGAAAGGAGGACGGGCGAATTCCTCACGTCCCCTCTTTTAGTTCAGTAAAAGCTTAGGGTGAGAAAAATTCCACTTCTGCACACAGGTTTCGCTCACTTCGTAGCGACATGGCATCCATCTCTCTAAGGGAATTAATAAAGAGCCTGCGGCCCGCACATAGCGTCTGCCAAAGCAAACGATTCCTGTATTTTTTCTAGAGAACTGTTATGGTGTGTTATTATTTTTTTAAGTTCCGACGTGTCACCGATCTATTTCCGTAAATTGTTTCGTGTGCTTGCAGATTAAGAAAGTTTATTCGTCAAAATGTGTTTGAACCAACGACGGCAGATCTGAATAAAATTTTTCGTACTCCTCAGCACCTGCGTTCTTATAAGGTTTAACATAATATTTTACAGCTAAACGAGAACACGAATGATATTTGGAATAGTACTAAAAGTATAAGTTTGAACCGAAAACAATCTATGTGACGATCATTTTATTAGAAAGATACGGAATTTCTGCCCTAAGTAACTGCTAAATATCTAAGACAAGACTTATTTAACAGCTGTTTCCCTGCAATAAAAGATTTCCTGGTTAACAGTGCAAGTGATGCAATCGGCCGTCTTATTTTTCTGTAAATAGTGTTAAGTACAAATAACTGACTTACGATCGTAAATTATCCTCAGAAATCTTAATCCCATGAGACACGCCCGTCACATTTGCTCTTCCGCAATAAGACAATTGACTTTTCCCCAATAAGAATTGATTTACGTTCTCCGATTAATTGTCTTCGCTAATCTCCCATCAAAATTTATTTGCGTAGGAGCGTTCCTAGAATCGACGAAATTTCGTAACGCCGCCAGAGAAGATCCGATTACTTGGCACTTCTTCGCATCTCCCGTGAAATCGCTTTACTCTGGAAGGATACGATTAAAGCAGGTTTTCCGCGAATAATCGCATGAAGCTAAAAATGGAAGATTTCCTTATAGTGGGTACAATTCAACGAATAAATCGGAAAATGGCGTCGGTTTACATATTCGTTAATTTTATCTCGAAAAACTGTTTTTATATTCTATAGGACACAATTTTACGTAATTACATGCAAGAGTAGAGGGGAATTATTTTGTGTGAGAGTTTTCCTCAAGGTCCGATTTATATATATATTTATGTATTCCATACCATTCAAATCTAACATATGCAACAGACCGGTTCATGGAAGTGCGTTGAGCAAATTACTTTTTTCGATTACGAGAAAAGATAAGAACCGAAATAACTTTGCAATTTAGATTGTTTGTTTTTCTCTTACTCTGCGTTTTACTTTGTGTCGTGCGCAAAAATTTCGCCCGTCCTATTGGTGATTCAGATGGGCTATATTCAGGCGTTTACAACTCATTTACTCTTGACTCAACTCCGGCGATTATTAACGATTAAGTGACTTATGCGCCATTTGAAAAAAAACGCTAACAGAAAATTTCAGAAAAATACATATTAAGAGATTTTAAAAAGTGGAAAAACCGCAAGTAGGAATTATTCCAACTCCACGTGGTTTATTTTGTTTTATCAAGGGGCGTATAATAAGACATTAGCTACCGCATCTATCTGTTTCTCTTCGTATGAAAGTCACGCGTCATTCCCATGATTTCGTAATGAAAATATTGACATGCAAATCACATCAAAAGTGTTAGCTGCTTGTGGAAAAGTGAACACACGTTGTGAAAATTTTAATCCGAGGATGAATGAGGTAAAAAGTGAATGTCATAAGGTGCGGACACAATTTTTTATCTAAAAAGTGTAGGATGTGTTATTTCATAAAGCATCATTTTTGTGCTGCCAAAACCAGGAAAAAAGTCGAAAAGTCCTATAAAAAACAACCCGTAATTTGAAAAGATATGAAAGACCCGCATATGTCCTCGTGAGAAAATGAATCAGCATGAGAGCGAATAAGTGTCTGCGTAGGATTTTATGCCTTTGAAACCCTTGAGATCAGCGGTATCCAACGATATTGAGATGCTCGTCACACTTGTGGAGAGCAGGTTGCCACATTCGTCACATGACATATCGTATGCAGTATTAATGCGGCATAATCTCAAAGTGAGTTTGAGATTGTATTATTCATTATAAACTGTTGTTGTTATTATCCATTATTAATTCGGAAACACAAAAACAAAATTTACTGTAAAAAATAGTACCGTTCTTCTAGAAAAAAAGCATCGGTACTAGTTTTTATGTAACAAATAATTGACAGATGCTTGATTTTTTTAATTGAAAATTTAAATCTTCGGTGAGATACTTGTAATTGTTTTTTATTTTAACAATGCTGCGAAAACGGACAGAAACGCAAAGGAAAATATATGAGCAAAGAACAAATTCTTCCCGGGCCTACGAAATATCCACCACATATGGCGAGTGGAGACGGAATTGGAAGCCCCTGTTTTACAGGATTTCTTCCGTAAAATCCATCCAATGACGACGTGCGGCTACCTTACGAAAATTTATTCAAAACACGTAGTTTCCACGTGAGCTACGTTAGCATAGCATACGATTTTATCTTAAGATAATACGAAGCTAAAAGCCACTCTCACCAGGCACTTTTCAGTTACGTAAATACTAATATACCATTCCAGAATATAAGCCATTTTCAATCCTGCCAGGTATTTCTTTATGATAGTCCAATACCATTTCCTTACTGCGGGATTCGTACTCATTCCTTGCAATTCGATTAGAGATGGAAGATATTCTGCAGGAAATTATTATTTTAAAGAAAAATTTCATTAGTATAAGCGTCATTCTGATGAAGTCGAATCTATAGTTAAATGTTACATAGGAAGTGATGACAGAACTCGCAGGTAATGGAATTTCTGTTTAACCGATAAGCATTTGAATTCATGTCGCGTATCTGCGTTGTTTAAGAGTCTACAATTTGCTTAATTTCTTCACAATACGAGTTACTCAGCGAACAGACGGAATGTTCGTATTAATTCTCTGACGCTCAGATAAACTTAAATCGCGCGCATCTTTTTTTTCCATATATTAAAATTTGAATCAATGGACTGTTGCTCAATTTTACAACCTTTGTTCGTAAATTTACGAGCGTAGATTGCGTGAATAAAAGAATTATATGGACGAAACCGTGCTTTTCTTTTGCGTGTTACGAAACACTTTCAATGACACCGTATTTCGTGAGGATAAAATTTAACTGAAAATTTATCTTTAAGTCAAATGTATAAAAATACGTAAAAACCGCAGCTTCACGTACTTTGCGTGCAGTTAAGTATCCCATTTCTCCTTTAGTTATTTTTCATTCCTGGGTTTTCCTACTGCCCTTGGATTAAGGGCGTTTGAAGTGCACGCAATGCCAGTTCCATCGTTATTTGCTTAGAATGGCAGATTTGATTTTTGATCGTCCATTTTGGTTTACAATTGCACACGTGGAAAATTGAATTCGTGCGTGATTCGGGCTGGCAAACTTTTCGAGTCAAAAAAATTACGACCAACATCATGTGAGAAAAAATTAAATTCGAGAAAGCACTTCCATAAAAATCAGACGAATGTAAAGTACTGCCGGTAAAAAAAAAACATCCTGCGGCCTCTCTTTACGGATTCGTATCCCTTTTACGCCGGTGATGCTCGCAGAAATTTGCATTTTTTTCCCCGTTCGAGGGAATAAGAAAAAACGAATGAAAACCGCTATTTATATTACGAACAGACAGTAACTGTCAGCTCCGGCTTCTTCCCATGCCACAAATATTTACGCCAAATATGATTCTGAAGAGGCTTTCATCTCTCATATTTCGATCCGCCGTCGATTCAATCCATTTGACTTTTTTATGGAATCGGTTCACATTTGGTGAAATTTTACATTCCCTCTTTTCTCGTTCCACTTTCCGTTCGTCGGACTCAACATTTGCGAGATTTTTTTTCTTCTGAATGCCACATGGATAAGAAGAGCAACGCTAACGTGGCAAAACTTTTAGGTATGCATATTTCTTTTTTTCATTCCAAATACTCTTCTACAAGAGTGCTGGGCGACGCTGGAGATTATTTGCCCGAATCTGGACCGGACTGAAACTAACTTTCAAAATGAGAAATACGGACCCATGGCTCAGATTTTAGTAAAAAAAAAGAAAATGGAGATACCGTAACAAAATAAAAAGGCAAAAAACAGGTTTTTGGTCGTTTTTATTTATGCGAAACCCTGACTAACAAACAGATGACACATCAGGCACGAAATTTACATATAAACTGCGTTAACTACGCGCGTAAGACTTTTCGGGTTAGAGAAGTTTACCTTGAACTAAGTTTTATGTTCTCGAGAAGATGGGAGTGAACAATATGAGTAAAATATCTTAGGCTCCGGGGCTGAATAAATTTTCGAACGATAGCGAGGAAAAGACGCACCAGGAAGGCGAAAAAAGGTTCTCGATAAGGAAAGAGTTGGGGTTTTATAAGATACGCAACGAACTGTCGAATCAAATTTTGGGGTTTTAATTTACGCTAGGTTTGAAGTGGCATTCTCCCATAGTCTGTCGGCATGTTTTAAGGCAGAGGTCTCAAAAAAGCTGCTCGTTAGCCCAAACAGTGCTTTCATTCAACCGTACGTACGTGGGAGAGAAAAACGTGGGAATAATGGAGTGGAAAAAATATACGAATCAGCGTCGCAACGTTTAATATTTATTAACTGTATGATATTTAATTAAAATGTCGGCATGTGCGAATGGAAGAGGGAAAATGAGTTTGGGCCCTCCTTCCCTTTTCCCCGCTAAGTTTTTGGGTCCACTTCTCCCTCCCTCCACCAAAATTCGTTCAATACTATACATAAAAGGAAAATGATGTACTTGCTGGACGCGGTTCATGTTACGCAAAAAGTCCGCAGATCCAGTCGCACATAACACGCTTTCGACGCGATGTTAAATAAAGGAATTAGATTGAAGCCAAGGTTTCAACTCATCCTCCCACTCCCTTGACGACGATCATGGACCTCCAACTTCACCTCATCCTCCGTTTGCCACTTATGCGGTCCGAGGTATATTTTGAAATTATCTATTTGACCCCTATACAAATTGAGGTTGAGACCCATATTTTAAAGTCACGTGTGATGCAGATTGAAGGCAAAATTAACATAAAATCGGTTGCTGGAAACATGTAATAATGCAGGTTTAAATGCCTAAGTTCCTCGCATCTCTAATATATTTCCATTATATGAAATTTAAAACTAAACTTTTGGTGAGTAATTAAAGTTGCGAAGTTTTGCAGTTTGAAGAACAATTACGGAATGAGTTGATAATCAAGGGTTTTCAAAGGAAAAACCTTGAACTTATCGATTTTGGAAAATTTCATTGTAGATGGCGTATAACCGGATGGTAATGTTAATCCGCCTCCCGCGCGCTCCTGTCTTAATCTTAATTCATCATCATGTATGTAACATCAGCCCTCAAACCAGTGCTCTGCAACCTCATTTTATATCCCAACACGCGCTTAAGTTAGATCGATCTTAGCGGCACGCCTAACCAAATTTTCCGACGATATTCAGCAGTACATTATCATCACGCAGTAGTCAACAGCATTAAGAGAAAATTACCAATTTTTTCCGAGGTATGACGTGTGGTAAATCTGTCAGAATAATGCACATTCGAAATAATTCAAAGGCAAAAATTACCGAATCTCGAACTACGGAGTAACTTTGATACAAATTTAAGTGGATGAAACGGAGGGTTTAACAAATTTTATTAAAAATAATCCTGTGGCCAAAGTATGAGAACTGTAATAAATTTTCATCTCCCAATACTCAAAATATACCGCGACACGTCAAGTGCTTCGTCGCGGACCACCAGTTAGAACCGCCTCAAACGACCCAAATCACCTGTCTACAGAATAAGGCCGTTCTTTTATTTTTATGAGGGTCCGCGAGAGACGAAGTAGGAGCTTCGAACGGCCTTATGTGATGCAAGAGTGAATGGAAGGCAGTTAACATATTTGTTACTAATGGAATTAGGAAAACTAAAAACGACGTGTCTCCCAGGTAATTTACGAGCGAAAAATTATTCAAACTGTAACAGGAATTGTAACGGCGCAAACAGAATGATAACCAATAATGGGATAGTTTTTAACCCAATTAGGTGTGTCAATCGATTAATTCGATTTAGATGGATAGATTTTTTTAAAATCCCGAACGGTCAATTTCATCCTCCAGTCCAGGTTCTTGTCACTGGCTCCGACTTCAGACTCATCCGTATCTTCCTGATGAAATCTCCCCAAAAAAAATCGGTGCAACATTGTACAAAATTTCTCATATACTAATGCGTCGTTGTTTTGAAAAATATGAACTATGTAGAATCATTATAAACATCATCTTATATAACTATACGAAATTTGATGAAAATCGTATGAGTCGTTTTTTCGACAATCCAATTGTTATTAAAGTTGCACAAGAATAAACTAGACTTATATTCATTTTTTTGAGAAATATGAAATATGTAGTATTATGGCAGACGTAAACTTAACTGTACGAAATTTGATCAAAATCGTAACCGTTTTTAAGAAAATCAAATTGTTGTTAAAGTTGCCTAGAATACAATAACCTTATAATCATTTTTTGAGAAATATGAACTATGTAGTATTATTGAACATATAAACTCAAGTAACTGTACGAAATTTGATCAGCATCGTTGGAGCCGTTATTGAGAAAATCAAATTGCTGTTAAAAATGCGCCGAATATACTTCCCTTAATTATTAAGCAATGTCAGCCATTTTTTCATAACTTTTATCATGTATGATAAAATGCCGAAATACGAGATTTTCAATCTACCTTTTAGGCTCTAGAGCTGCGAACAGACAGACGGCATTGCGAAAACCATTTTTTCAGACTCGGGTACACCTAAAACGTATATTTCCATCAAAATCTCCAGATCAAATTTTTTCGCGTTTACAATAATTTCTCAATATACTTCGTATATGAGATAGTAAAAAAAAGACCTTTCCTACGCGGCGCGATGCTCGTTTTAGGTCATCGCACGGTCGATGAGATCTATCAAGGTCATGGAAGGAAAAAATTTCTGCTTTTTTTCTTTCCCAAAATCCTATCACCATCGGCACGAGCGTGCGAAAAGGATGGGGCGGAGAGCCTGTTTCATTCCGAGCGAGGTTTTTTCTTCTTTATATCGTTTTCTATCCCCGAAGGCATGCGTCAGCGTCGATTTTCATCCAGAGGGATGTGAGAACGTAAAAGAAGGCTTGACGAGTGGTGCTGGAGGGCAATGGAAAAGGGTTTAAGGTGCGAAGGTATGGAACCCACGTACGAAGCAGACCTGAAGCAAAGGTCACGGTCGAGGCGGAACGCGTCGAAGAACGCGCAGTTCCGAGCGCGGGATTCCTTAGATAATAAACGTGGAGGAAATGGCGCAATGGGAGGACAAGGAGATGCGCACGATTTCGCGTCTTTTGTTTTTTTCCCTCCTTTTTTCTCTCCCTATAATCACGTGTTTCTCGCGGGGTTTTCCATCGCCGTCATCGCAACGACTCGGTTAGGAACCCATTCAGCGCTGGAATCGTTTTGTTTTTCTTTTTACCGCCGAAAGAAAGACTTCTATCTCTCTGAAGAGGTCATTGCAATGCCATTTTTATACATGCGTCTCATCGTGATTTTACAGTCGAAAACGGAAGGAGGAATGGCTGTTTTGTTGTTGGACACGATATCGGTCTGCTGGAGTTGCTGGGGTCGAAAGAGAGAGAAAGCCTCGCACGCAAATTGCACACACCGGCCTTGAAATAACACTCCTCGAATTAGTAATATGCGCCAGCGAGACAAATCATTATCCGTTTAAAGATTGAAAATTTCCCCTCTTGGCAGGCCGGGTAATTACTCATCGTCTGTACCATCGTCTGCACTCAAAACTTTTTCACCCAACAAATTTTATTTACCTTCCAATACTCCTGTGTCGTTTTATTCTTCCTCGCCCGTTTTCTGTGTAATATTATCTGTGTCAATTCTAATCATCTTACGCTCTCGTAATGAAATAATATCCACGAGATAAATGTTTTTTTCCACCTAATAAAAATCGCAAAGATGCAAAATTAACTTTTGAAAAAATTTCCATCATTTCGCGTCTCTGTTTCACAATTTAACATTTTTATTTCAATCACAGAAACAACGTTCTTTCATGTAACGCTAAAAAAAAAAGAAAATCGAGTGTTATTTTCCCACCGCAAATTGCTATCTCCTTTGCCCATGGAGACCTCCGGTTCTAATGAAACCGGCTTGTTTAGTTTCGCTCAATCAAAGGTAATGCGTCGAAGGCTACGCAATGGCATTTATAGTTTTTGCGAGAAGGTTATGAAGTATTGTATATTTAACGCACGTGGGGGATCTTGAGCAAATGCCACCGACTATTAGATTCAGTGCCAATTCTTGTAGTAAACGCTTTGGCTCTCTTTATTTTTACCATCGGAAAAACGGATACGGTTGTACATGACTTGAGAATATTCCGATGCATGTTACGTACCTACATGCATTAGGTTTTCTAAAAGTTTCTCTCTCTCCTGTACAGTGTAAAAGATAATATCAGAAGGGATTACGCTAGCTTTTTTTTATGTATGTGATTAAAACAAAATTTCTTATTTATTAAAACTCCGGATAAACGTACGGCTGTACAATACTAAAATGAGGGACATTTTTTTAAGTTTATGCAAGGTCAATTGCAAAGTTTGTGAGAGCATCCATTTTTATTGATTTATTAATATTCACGGTCAGCGAGAATACTTTGTAGTTTGTGAGAAATTTAAGGAATGAAACATTTCTTTAATAAATAAAAAACTGAAAAGTGCAATGTTTTTTCTCGGTCTCTTGTTCGCGTTAATTTAAATCGCTAGGGAGTTAAATCTTGCATAATGATTCCATCACATGTATAAGTTTGCTTCACATTTTTAATTGCTTTATTGTTATCATACACATCTATTTTAATTGCATCTCGCAAATTACCTTGTTAAATTGCGATGAGACAAAAGAATCTTGATCCGGTGGATGTGTGCATGCCCACACGCGATTCTGATTCGAAGTACATAATGGATTTTATCCTTTTTTAAATTGACACATTTCACGATTATTTATGAATACGTTCGTGCGTGATTTCATCACTCTCGCTTCGATCACGCGAGGAGTGGTTGCTGTTAACCAGCGCTGGTGGCTCCTAAGCAGCTAGGCCGAATTATTTATGAATACGTTAGATCAAAGAGGACTATTAGACGAAAAAAATAAATTTCAAACCAGGTACTTTTGAGTGCTACTTGCATTTTTAGTAAAATGATTGACATTATAAAAATTTTGAGCTGAAGTTCGCAAAAAAAGGTTTACATAATGATTTTATAAAACAAATGCATTTAAAAAACCTTAAAGCGATAATATATGTAAAACATTAATTTAAAGACACAAAACCAATCGCTTTTTACGATTCCACCTAATGACGTTTTCATGAAACTCTTTGAGTAAGCATGTAACACTATTTGCTAATATATCGAGAGTTATGTTACATTGTTTTCTGGTTTTATCATTAAACTCGAGAAATTATTCTTTTTCTTTGAACCGTCAATAAGATTCGAGACTTTCAAATACCTCTGATAAATTTAACAGAGGCTTGGATTAGTTTCACGTTAACAAAAGCATTGTGTCCACATTTAGAAAGGAGAGAAAACACTACGCTAACTTCGTCCTTGAGGACTGCATGCTCAAAGTTATATCAGAAATCTTGATCGTAATTCTGATTAGAGGTTTAAAAAAATCGACTCAGGTATTCAGACCGTTTTTTAAATCCCCGGGGGAACGACTGAAGGAAAAATCAAGGTACCCATTAACACAACCGTTCTATAACATCGTGATATGCCGTGCATTTAAAAGATAAGTTTTTCGCGAACACTAGTTAAATTTAAGGAGAAATTATGTTTGCAATTAGTGAAGTAAAATTATCGCTTTAAGGAAGTCGATTTCGAGGGAAATGGCACGAAGAAAAATATATTTTTCATGGTCTGGACATGTTTGTTCACCCATTGTCTTTCACACCATGACAAAAACTCATCCCATCGCCATTAGAGATGTTTGCATGTTTCCGCATTACGCATGTCCAAGTCGCTGTTCGAGAGCCTAGTTTTTTTTGCGGGTCGACCGCGTCTGTGTGCGAGCTTGTTTGTATGCGAGCACCTTGTTCTCTTCCACAAGTGAATTTCTGCTGCCACACCTATTAAGTTGGTAAATATAGGCATAAGAACAAATGGATCCTTATTTACTTCTCTTTTGATTAGCATTTCTTGTCCGACGAATTTTTCATATTCCCTAAAATTCGAAGGAACGTTTTAGAATGAAAAACACGTCTCAAAATAAATATTTTACTAGATAGTCGGCTCTGAAGGAATAAACGCAGATAACGCATGAATTTACAACACCGTAAAATGCAGGAATAAAACGCTGGAGAAATGCTTCTGATGAAAACCACTAATTTCCAGGATGTTTTATTTACACCGCAATTATTTTCTCTCGCATTGCACGCACAGAGTTCAGTGGCTGAGAGAGAAACCAGATTCAAAAAGTTTCACGTGCGGTAAAAGTACGCAGTGTTTTTGACACACAATTATATAACTCTCGAGGTTTATCTCCGAGGCTATCGGAGCGGCTATTTACGAAATTTTTAAAAGTCCGTTTTGGGTGATGGAGACGAAATGGACGGGGATCCCCTCGTTGTGTAACATCTTCTTCGGACCCGTTTTTTTTTGCGTCTATCACGATTATTTACCAGTTTTACGAGTGGAAGAGGGGAAAAAAGAAGACGACGCAGCAAATGCTAGAATGTGCGACAAGGAAAGGACTAGAGGGCGCGCTCGCGCGCATATAGCATGTCAACGGTTTGTTTCGACACAATTTCAAGAAGAAGAGAGCGAGTTTGAACCTTCGCCGGAAAAAGAGAATTGAGGAAGTCTCGAAACCGCAGATTACTCAAACAAACTTCCTTTTTATCTACTTATTTTTGGTCTTAATTAAGGACCCTCGGAACTTTTTTCTTTTCCGCTCTTATTAATTTGCACATGGGGCTCCCATAATAATGAATTCCTTTTACTTATATGAGCCATTATTAAATTATTTTCCTTGTTTTAAATAGAATGGCAATAGCTGTGTATTCCGAGAGGCTAAAAATTCAGATAGGAAAAATTTATAGGGTAATTTTTATTTAGTCCCCTGAAGCTGAAAACTGACAAATTTAAGCGTCACAATTTAAACGAAATCCATGCAACTTATCATTTTTTGAAGTTGTGTTCTGGAATTTATACGTTACTAACGGGAATTAAGCAATTTCTTCGATGTTAAAAAAAGAAATTAATACTGTAAACTTATTCTTTCCATTGCATTTATATTCGCATGTCTTAGCGGGAAGTAATTAAAGGTGAACATATAGTGAAAAGAAAAAATGCCGATAGCCGCCCTTGGTAGGGCGTTAAATGGTTGGATACAAAAGTGGCTCGAGTTTTTATTCACCTTTGTCATTCATATTCTGCTCGTATTTGCCTATGGAACTTTTCTCAAAATAACGTAAACGTAAAAGTTAAAATACGTCATACTGAATAATAAAAATAAGCCAATAAACTCACCATGTGGAAATTTTTGTTTGAATTTTAAAAGTTGTTAAACAGAGAAAGTTGCCACAATGAAGCCTCACGGAAAACCACAAAATGATTTTTTAAAACGCGTATCTTACGACACCATTTAGAATTTTTAGCATCTTATTATAAAATCCCATGAAAATAACTCCTTGGTATTTCATATAATACTAGAGGCAAAGTCATGAAATAATTTCTGTATAAGGATTTGCAAGCCTACTTTTCACCTCGTCGTCCGTAAATCATTGCAAATTTATAAGTAATGTGATAAACTATACCATAATCTAACTTAATTAAGAAAAAATATATGTAATATAATGGCTCTCTCTTGTGCTACTATAACTTAAATTTGCCGCTTATTTGTTTTAATAGCGTATGTTTATTCGATATAGAAATGATTGCATAAAAAACAATTCGTTGCCAAAATAGTCGAGATCGGCTTAAAACAATCATGATCAGCGATAACCATACGAGGATATGAAGTGTAAATCCATTTACACATACGGTGAGCGAGTGAGAAAATGCCTGGAAACGCACAATCGTGGAATCTGAATTATTTACGAAGATAAAAATCGGAAAACATAACCTCGTTAGTAACAGCTGAATTAGAGTTGACGACCTTCAGTCTGGCCGAAACCCACCACCATCCTTTTACTATTGACCTTTCAAATATGTTGGGGAAAAAATGCGTAGGAAAGAATCCCGTAGTTCCGTATTTTCCAAGGGTAAACGAGGGGAAACGATTATTTGGGTGTATTCCCAATGCGTTCGTGTGAATCTAGTTCCGAATAGAGTTCTTAAAAAGGCGAATTAAAAGTTTTCATTTTTATAAAATTTCTAACTGCAGAGTTAGAGAGAAAGCTCTTTCTTTTCCTCCCAAAAAATTTTCGCGCGCTTTGGTTGAAAAAAACTTTCACATTATATTCGACGAATCGACCCGCTACTCGAGTCTGGCTCGAATTTACTTTTCGTTTCTTCCTCTATCTCTTGGAGACATCATTGTCCAAATTAGTTCCCCCGCCTAATTGCGGCGTTTGACATAATATGTACATGTGTATGTTGTTTACTGTTGCATTTCATCTCGCTTGTATTACCAAAGCAGTTTTAGCTTGAATTTTTTAAATCACAGTGAGCGTTATGCAATTCTGGAATTGTCGAATAGTTAAGACCATCGTATCTAATTAAAGGATGTTGTGAAACTTTCTAGTTCGTAGTAGAAGGGACCAGCGTAGAATAATATGTACAATTATTGCCAAATTTGAGAAATTCTGTTCGGGCATTATCCGTTGTTCAGTGAGCAATTCCTTTTGCTTACGATATCAGTGGTGTATAATAAAGTAATAAAAAACAGGATTATAGCGAGTTAAGCGTGTACAGTGGTAGTCGGCATATTCAGGATACGCGAGAAATTTTCATCGGCTAATTTTTAACTTAGAAAAATCTGTAATATGTACTGAGCACCGATGAAAAGCCAAATTATCTGAAAATATTAGCAACTTACAAGTTTCGATATGAAAGGCTATTAATTACAGCTCAAAATGTGTCTTAAACTATTCTCGAATTCCAATCTTAAAAATGATTTTAAAGCACAATCCTATGAATAAATAAATTTTTAAGTAAATAAATGCCGAATTTTCTCCATGTTAGTTTATAAAGCTTCAGAAATATTTCCCAGATATTTTCCCGTCTATCAAAAACCTATACTATAGTTATTTTTGCATATATAATATCTAGATACAAAACCGAAAGGAATTACTTGTACTTTTCCACAGACGTGACAGGAGAGGCCGATATAGAAGTCAGGAGATGATTAAATGGTGCATCCTGCCATACGCCTTTGACATATTCCGGGTTAATAATATACACGACGCATCATGTATAGGAAAGATATGTGTCACAAGAAAAATATCTGGGTGCGTGCATGACAAAGTATTTTATTCTCCTCCGTTATGAAACAACTATTGGATTGCGAGAGGAAAAAGATGTAACTGTAACACAAAATAAGTAGTACCCGATTTTAAGTCTAAATTGTTAAAAAAAATTTAAAAAATATGATTTCATGCCCATTCTTATAGGTTTGCGGGTATGCTCCTCGATGCCGGATTTACAGGGACGCAGTTGTGCGGCTACGCCAGGGCCCATGGATTAAAGGGGCCTCGTGGAGGCCCCAGACATTTTGTGTGGTGGTAGGGAGGGTAGGGGGGGCTGGTAATCGAAAAATTGTGCCTCAGTACTCCCGAGTCCCTTAATCCGGCCTTGATGTTCCTATACAAGCATAACCTGCGTTACCTAGGTGACATGTACCTTCCCTTCCCCTTCACTAAGATAGTTAAAACAGCAAAATCGCCAGAAAACGTTTCTAATTTTGACATATTGACGTAAGAAGCCAGACACTCGTCATCCAAAAATGTTTGTCTTCCTCGAGAATATTTTCGTTTCTCTCACGCTCGTTGTAAAAGGTTTCCGCTCTCGCATCCACGGACGCGGTGAATTTTTCAACCACCGAACGAACGAACGGTTCCAACAAAATTCACCTCACCTGTCGAAAAATCAAGCGAAACATGCCCGAGGACACCATCGCTTACCTTATCCTAGACGAGTATCCAGCGACGTTGGAAAATAACGGCGGTGGCGTTGACCTTCCTCTCCTCCTCTCCAAAGGAGGCCTTCCTTAATGTCAGAACTACGCCGTGTACTTTACGGTCATCGGGGTAGAATCCTAAGGACGCAATCTCCTTGTCACTATGGTTTTCTCCTAAACGTCGGTTGCCGGGAAATGAGACTAAAACGCTCCGTCGCCTCGACACGCTGTCTCGTGAAAGGCTTGAGCGATGTGGAGGAACGAAGCGAACCGATGCTTAAGACAGAGGACGAGTAACAGTCGACGGCCTGCTGCGGCTCCTATTGAGAGGGTTCTTTTAAGAGGGGAGGCGCCGGATGAGGGAGAGGAAAGAGACGGGGGGAAGGAAGGGGAAGGCTTAGATGGAGGAGGGAAAGAGGGGCTGAGTCGAGTGAGAGAGAAAGGGAGAGGTCGTAGGGGAAGTTGGGTTATTAGCGATTACGGCGGTTGGTGGAGAGGAGAGGTTTTAGGATGGGGCGGGGAACGTGTTTCGGAAGGGTAAGAGTTTAGCTAATTAACGAAGGAGAAGAGGGAAGGGTGGAAAGGGGGTGCTTGAGGGGGAAATAGGTGGTAAGGAAGCGGGAAAGGCGGGAAAACAGATTCTAGGAGGAGGAAGTCGTATCGCTGTATCACGCGAGACGTAAACCGGAATCGTCATTACGCTTATCATTCACTTAAGAACATCCGCGATTGTCATTATTCGTCGCATTTTTTTTAGTTTTATTTTCATTTGTTGCTTTCGTTTTCCCTCTCTTTTGGTGACGTTGTGCGACTTGGGGCCACTCCCTTGATGGATGGGTAGCCGTTTATTTGTTAATTTTTCTTGGAGGAAGTCGCAATGATGTGGTCACTTTTAATCTTGACGCCCGAGTCATGTGTGCGAAGATATCTCGCGTCTCCACTTGTGGATCCGCTAATGTTTGCCGTTAACGTTGAGGGACAGTCACGTGAATTGTTCGCTCGTTTTTTCAGGAGAATTATTATAAAAATCGTCCAGATATTGCGCAGTCATTGAGTGACATGTGCAAATTTCACCATTTTGTTTTGAACGCGCTCTTTATTTGGAAAAACTAATCACAGACAATGGAATTTTTACAATAATGATAAATAAGTGAACAAAAACATCTAATTGTTTCATTTGTAAGATTTATTTTTTTCCAAAAGTCCTCATTAAATATAAATATAGGATATAAACATATCCAATAAATTCCGAATTTTATATATATATATGGTGTACATGGAAGACGTGATGAAAACATTTCTTTTTATTCATATAGGCGCCGTTTTTACAACAATGAAGTTGTAATTTAAGGTATAATTGTCACTTGTGCGACGGAACCGCATAAATAATAAATGTCTGGTGCAAGAAAGTTTTAATTGAAAGAATTGCTGTATATAATTGAAAATCTACGATTACAAAAAACGGCAATGTTGACTAAAGCTATGTTTTTTTGGTAACTCAAGCGATAATTGGCGAGGATATTATCTAGTCATCTATGCCGCTTCAACGCGGCAATTGTTATTTCCAAAAATTCTCCCGTTCACAATGGAGGCTTCTTATATCCTGCACGGCAACAGCATATCGCTGAACAAACCGAAATATTAGAAAATACCAGAAAGGAAGAAAAAGACAAATCACCCTTTTTTATGCCTACTCACGTTCATTCTCTTCGACATTTGAAAAGTGCGCCGCCCATTTGACAAACCGCTTCTCAGGAAAGAAAACCGAAAGGGCCGATAAAGCAGCGGGAAGACAATTTGGTGCTTTTAAAACCACAATGAACTTACCCGATTAGACAAAAGTGTTCATTATAAAGGCTGTGAATTTCCGTTTCCCACGAACAGAACCGCAGGCGGGTTATAACCAGTACGCAGATAAGAACAGTTTTACTTTCTAAAAATTAGCTTATCAGGAAGAAATTTTAATGACATCATTTCTAAAAATTAAAGTAAGCACATCTCTGAAGTGTTTATTTAGTCTTACGTTCATTCGACGGTATTTACATATGCCTTTTGAGTTTACTCAGCTCAGTACATTTTTATCACTCTGAGATGACTTCCTTGTCCTCCGGACAATAATTATAGAGATTCAGTTCCCCTAGACACCAATCTTATAGATGTAACTTCAATTGATAGAGCTTTAAGAAACTATTTGCTGAAATTTGGAGAATAATAATATTATATATATATATATGTCCATAATAAGCATATTAAACTCGCTGTTAAATTGCTGTTATGTTTTTATTATTTGAAGAGTTTGCAACAAAATTAATGCGGCATATCATTTTATTAAATTATATCAAATAATTTCTTGAATGATAGACAGTAAGCCCTTGTTCAATGCGGGTTTCTCCAAAGCTGGCTTTATTATACACGGCTGAGTAAATGTGACGAATACGAGTATTTACTCAACGCATATAAAATTCCTACGGGTTTCCCCAACGCGTATAAATTTCAAGTATAGGCGGTCTTAATCTGACAGCGCACCGAATTTTACGCACGTGATGTATGGTCATGCAAATACGAATACTCCCAAGCTGCCTGCAACTGTGACCCCATCCTACTGAAACACCCAGTCCAATAGCCGAAAATATATATTTCTAAATACTATTAATATTTTAATTGCGCGAAAATTAATCTTAAATGTAAATACTGTCATGAGGTAATAAATTTGCACAGTGCGGTTTTTCCAGCGCGGTTCAAGGAACGTAACCCTCGCAAGGGCCAAATACAGTTATTAATTTGAATTCAACTGACTTTTTCAAACTATTGGGTTCAAAATTGAAAATTTTATTCGGTGTGTTTCATATCGCAGTTCTGAAAACGATGACACGTCTTTCGGATGATAACGTTTGATATATATATATATATATATATATATATACACACATACATATATACTCTCCTCTTTAATCCATCGAAAATTTCGTTGTGGACTAGGTCATCTTTCTGAGCGTAACATGTCAGAGTTCAAAGGTTTATAACGACTTATACTGACATTTATAAACTTCAAAAATATCCAAAAGTATTTTAATAGATTGAAATATAATCACAGAGTCGAAGCTTTACACATTGGTGATAAATCCGTCAATAGGGTCATCTTGGGTCAGTTCTCAAAACCTTAACATACCAGTCGACTTGTTTTTTCTTCCTACTAAATATTATATTGTACGTATACGGAGGTCAGCAGATCTGTTAGCTTAACAAATTCAAGGTAAATACCACACTCCTACGTAAATTCTTTTCTTCATTATTTCTTATATTTGCGCACGTACAATATTGAGTTAAGGCTCTTTAGGATTATTATGTAAACAGCGCACGCAAATCAAGGAGTTACTATCGCAACCTGTCATCCATTCTTCCACACAAAATGTACTCTCCGCAGTCATTTGCTTAACTAAATCAAGATTTTTCCTGTGTTAGTAACATTTTTATCTCCTTGAGTCATAAATAGTACAACCCTAAATGATTTGCGAGAATATATGTATATGTAAACTGGAGAAAACTTTAGATTATATTTACTCATGAAATCTTTTGACCAATGGTTATACTTATCTATATGATTTTTCAAGTAGCGGAGGAGTGCCATGAATAAATAATTGGATCATTTTGCTAATTTTTATATTTTAATACGTTGCCATATTGGGAAATATTTCAGATAACAAGAAAGGATTCAATGGACGGAATTCTGATAAGGAAATACGCATTTTTTTCAATTCGATCGCTCAATACATCAATACGATTTTTTATAACTGGTTATTACGATACTCAGTTGTTAAATTGTAAAATATCATTTCAGCCATTCGACTATGTACTTTTGGCTTAAGATGTGTTGCTAGTAACAATCTCGTCGAAAAAAACGATCTATATGTTTATCTGCAAGAACATTAAAAATGTCATAGCTGATACATTTTTAAACTAAACAGTTTGTAATACGATGGCAGAATAATACAAGTTAGGAAAGTGTGGAGCGTATCACAAATGGGAGCGTTTCGTACAATTTGAAGTATTTGAAAGAAATAATTATATAAACGTGTATGAAATTTTCCTTCATTGAAAATTATTCATTTCTTTTCACTTTAAAAACTCTTTGAGTGTACGTAAGGAAAATAGCACTTTAAAATTCTTTTCTTCGTCATAAATAATCCATTTTCTTCGTACTTAAAAAAATTGCATGCACACGTAAGGAAATTAAATGTACTAGCTGTACCCGCTCAATGTTTGCAAGGATTTAAAAGAATTAGTTTATTCATAATAATGTGAATCAATTAATCGTGCAAATGATATCCCCATAGAAAACTATTCTCTCAAAGACATATTTTACTATATTCTTGCATTTTTTAAACATATCCCTCCCTCCTTCTATCCCCTCCCTCTCTCCCTATCCCCCCTCTCTCCTTCTCCCGCTCCCCCTCCTCTTTGCCTCTCTCCTTTCCCCTCTCTCCCTTCCACCTCTCTATTTTTCCCTCTCTCCTCCCCCTCTTCTCTCCTTTCAGGAGTCCCTCAAGGTAGCGTCATTGGCCACTATTTTTTTTACTTTGTATCTTTACGATATTCCTGAATTACTCCACAACGATTGCCATCTATTGCTTTATGCAGACGACTGAAAAATCGCCCGAAAGATTAATTAATTAGCACTCGTCATGACTGTGCGCACCTAAACGTTAGTCGTTGGTGTATTAATGGAGACTGAACCCCAAACCTGAGAAATGCAGCCTACTCTCCATTTCCTTCAACAAAAATCCTTTCTTCTACTCCTATTCATTGAATGACTGCCCGATCCCAAGAGTCTCTCGTCAGAAGTATCTTGGTGTCCTTCTCAACTCTAAGCTTACTCTTCTTCAACATCTGACTTCAATCAAGAAGAAGGCAATTGCTCGCCTTGGAATTCTTTATCGCTTTACCGACATTAAAGACCTTTCTGCTCTACTCGCTTATTTCTCGTCCTCCCCATCATAACCTATTGACCGCCCGTTTGTTCTATGTCTGCTCCATGCAACCTCTCTCTTCTCGATCCTATCTGAAAATTTTTATCAAAATAGTTTGACTTCGTGTAACCTCGTTTCGAAATTTAACCAAGTCTCAAATTCTAACTGCCGTCAACTTCAACCTCCATAGACTTAAAATGCGCTATGGCATTTCTTTCCTTCATAATGTGTTAAATGCCAAAATTGACTGTCCTGAATTACTTACCATTTTGAAGTTTCGTGTTCCCGCAAGAAAGACTCGCTTTCATTCCATTTTCGCAATAGATACTCCCCGCTAATCCTGCATTCGCCGTTCTCTTTTTTTTACAGATTCCCCCTTCTTCTTAATCGCCTACACTGCCTACAGTCTCATTCCAACTTTGACATTTTTCACGCTCCTCTGAGAACCCTCCTCAACAATTCCTGCGAATCAATCATCGATCGTTAATATTTTATGTATTTGTTCTTTTTTGTTGTTATTTTGCCTGTTTCCATGTTCATTGTTAATATGTTATTTTTTATTGGTTTTATTTCATATTTTTATCATGTTGTACGTATTCCTTGTTGATGAAATCTATTGTAATTGGCTCTGTGCTGTAGGTGGAATCCTTCATAATAAATATCCCTCTATATTATAAAATCGTAATGGTCATCATGATGCGTAATGCCCTAATTTTGTGAATAACTCGATTAAAAATAAACTTAGAAGCCTGAAATTTCTCAGGATTTCAGTGTTGATGAAACACTACGTTATGACTAAAAACATTTCGAAAAAGATCACGGGTTCGACTCCAGAGGATGAATGTCCTTTCCCATAAGGTAACACGTTAAATCACCTTTTTGGTTTGAAGACTTTCATTCTGTTACTCTTTAAAATATCTTAAAATTAAGTTATCGACACAAAATAATATTCCATGGTTACCGTTATTGTTGTCCTCGCTAATTTCCATGCTTACACATTTAAATAAAGGCTTAAAGATCGAAAATGAGATTAAAACTTGCGCGAAATGACCGAAGATATGAATTTAATGCAAATAAATCGAACGCAGTATTCATGTTATTTATATTTTTAGCTATATTACTAAAATCCTATTTCTGGTTGTCTCTCTCTCTTTAACGCTCTATACCTCAGCCATTTTTAATCTCCAGGAATTTCAGCCTTCTAAGTTAATTTTTTATCGAGTTATTCAACTAGTTTTCTTAATTTGTTATTAAAAACCAAGCATACATGCATTATAAAATATATTCATTAAACTCATATTCAAAACATAATTCCGTTAAACTAAGCTAAATCGAATAAGTACATGGTAGGAACGAAGAAACAGCGAGCAAGGGGGGGGGGGGGGGGTTGGCGAGCGTCAGCGATCAGGGGGCCATCCCCTTAGTAAATAAATAAAATGAGGAAGTGAACTTCGAAAATGAAAAGCCAGAATGAACCATGAGACAAACTTTCTGACATTGGGTAATGTTGGAATCCTTCGGATTTCACACAATCAATTTTGTCACGCGCTACATGGGAAGGATTTTAAACGATTTCACCTGTTCTAAAGTGGCTTTCGCTTTTTAGCCAAAATATCAGTACATCGAAAGGAAATACGGACGAAATAAGAAACTCCAAATCTACCGCGTGCCAGATGAGATTTCTGATGCAACAAGCGCGTACGAACGGAAACGTTTAAGCGGGAAATCTACCTTATTTCATATGTAATACCTGAGACGCAAAATAAAATATTTCTGAGAGAAAAACATAATTTTTCAAGGATTTTGCATGTGTGTGTGTTTATACGCAATTAAAATTAACTAGCAGTACCCGCGCAATGTTTGCGCGGATTAAAAAAAATTAATTTATTAATAATAATGTGAATCAGTAATTGGAGCAAATGATATCTCCATAGAAAACTATTCTATTAAATACGTCTTTTACTATATTCTTGCATAACTCTTCTTCTCCCGTCTCCTTCCTCCCTCTCCCTATCCCCTCCCTCTCTCCCTATCCCTTCCTCTCCCGAACCCCCCCTCTCCCTCTTTGTCTCTTCCCTTTCCACTTTCTCCCTTCCACCTCTATTTGCCCTCTGTCCTTTCCACCCTCCATGTTCTCTTCTTTTCCCCTTACCCTCTCTTCATTTAAACGACTTATAAAACACGTTAATTTTACGCTCGTAAGCTATATATATTTTACAGCAATAAAACTTCGAGCACGACAATGTCCGTCGTCAAGATATTTAGCCTTAAAATGACAAATTTAGGGCAAATTACTTGCATTAAACTTTAAATGCGGGCGATTGTCATTGTAAACGAAAAAATATAATAAGAATAAGAATCCTTGACCATTTTTCTTTAAAACGATCCAGGTCCGAAGCTCGTATGCCAATATTTCGAATTTATATGAGCAAATGAATGAAAGCCTGCATGCCGAAAAGTCAAGTTTTACGTGTTGTCTTATTAAAATGGGAAACGTGATTCATTTTCCTTTACAACGTTCCAGGTCCGAAGATTGTAGGTCAATTTCTTCCTATTTAAATTTGCAAAAGTATAGAAGTTTGCACTTCGATAAATCGCTTTTTACATGTTATCCCATGGGAAATGGAAATTATCCCCTGGAGTCGAATACAGGGCTTTTTCTGAAATGTGCTAATTTTTTCGTTAGGGGTATACCATAACCTACAAACAGTCAAAATTTCATATTACTAGGTCATTTGAAAGAGCCCAAAATGTATTAGTTATTGGGATTTGAAACACGTCATGCATACAAACAAACAGGTCAAGGTATTATAAAAGTTGTATAATATAAATGGTTCCTAAGATTAAAACCCGGGAATTTATGAAAATGAAAATATTTTTTCAGGGACCTCCTAACTAGTAGAAACCGCATCTCTCTACGACGAAGGGTTCTCGAGATACAAATGTGGACATACCGACGGACACTTGTAAAATTAGATTTTTGTCAGATTGGTTATGTTAGCGACAATGATGAAGTAACCACGAAAGAAATTTTCCAAGTATAACTCGATTGTTTGATTTTCTCGATACTCCTAGGATACAAATGTATAGGGAAAGAGATACTCTACAAGTTCTGCAAGTTCTGTTTGAAAACTATTTTGATATGACAAATACTTAACGAGATATGACGGAAATTTCATTTTTTGTCATCAGCAAAGTGGTGCCCTCAATTAGCTTACGTGATTCATTTATGTGATTTTCATATTGTCTTTGGCTGTAAGTACTTGATATCATATTTCATGACGGAAGCGAAACGCGCCTAGTAATGAAAAATATGTTTCCTTCTATGTATCTAAAACAGATCGAACGAAATGTTTTCGTTTGCCCATTTCATGGAACAATTACCATTTCGACGAAATAGTCCGAATTACGAAGCATTTTTGACGCAGACGTCATATACATAGTTACATTAATCATTGCCACATAAAAGTGAACTTAGCCCTCTCTCACGGTCTTCTTAAGAGTAACAATGACGACCACAAATCCTCACGCCCACTAAAGGATTCGATCCCGCGACCTTTACGTTGGGAGGCTAACATGCTCCACCTACTCTCTCCCCCTCTACCGAGGTCCGGTTGTTGGTTTCCTGTCGTTAGGAATCAGTCAAGGAGGAGAGAAATTTCCAAAACCTTCCTCAAAAATTATACCTACAAACTTCCCCTTGTCTTCTAAGTCACGAGGGCCATCGCTATAACCTCGAAAGCTTTCACCTTACGTGTTGTAACGGTTGCGCGTGACGGGCGTAGCATCCTGTCACGAACAATGCGCGCGCATCCTCACTAGCCCAGGAAAAACCCTCGAAAAAATTAATAATCATCCTGAAAATGGAATTCCTTTATAGGGAAATCCCACAAATCAACGTTTTCATAAAACCCGATGCGAGAAAGGAATAGAAAAATCAAATTACTTCGGAGAAAGAAAACCATGGAAAATGTCTGTGAATTAAATTTTTTTAGAATGAAAAATGCGTGGATCTCACGCGGTGACCTGGAGGTGAGTTTCGCTTCGGAGAAACTCATGAGCGTTATTTTCCTCTCTTCCTCCGCCTTAAGACATAAGATAATATTTCTCTTCGGAAGAACTATTTTAAAAAGTTTAGAGCCAAAGGTACCATTGGAATATAATTGGACGAAGTTCACTTACCTAATATGTCGTCAGGAATAAAATTTTACGATTAAAGCGATCTTCGATATGCGCGTAATAAGATAAATTATCTCGCCGAGTGCGTCAGGTAACAGGGCACCAATTGAATCGAAACGCAGAAAATTATTTTTGGAAACATTTATTTCTTAAAAGGTAATAATTACTCGATATTTCCCCGTAATTCCAGACGTATTTGGCAAATAAAAAGTAAACCACGTTATCCCGCTCAAGGACATCGTTCGTGCCTAATTGCTTTGGCGCTCAAAGGGAGAGAGAAGGAAAGAGAATGGCTGATAAAAAAAGATTATCGCAACATAGGATACACTTTCATATTCTAGATTTCGGATGAATAATGTATCGTTCGGTGAGCATTGCAATAAAATTAAAAAATCACTTGTTGGGTTCTTTTTTGGGAGAGATTCAAATTCAAAGCCGCGGATCAGTTCGCCTTATTTTTTGCACGTGGTATACGCACATCTGAAAACGACAAAATTAAGCGACGGGATCAAATGTGAGACCCTCCAATGAGAAAAAGATTTTTTTGGATGTGGCGTCGACCAATTAAACACGTTTATCTTATTTTGGCTTCGGAAATATACAGTTACTGTTGCCACGTGGATTATTAGTACATATAAGCTTAACCGCCAAGGAGCGGGAGGCCTGAGGCGACACTCAAGGACGCACGCACATACTATATACAAACACATTCTTCAGCATGAGTGATTTAACCCTTGCAGTTCTCTGCGGTGTTCTATAAGGGCGTAGGCTAGGTTTCGTTTCTCCAGCGATAAGAGTTCTTTAGTTTTAGACGGTGGGGTAAGTAATAGATGAATCCTACTCCAACAGTTGATGTGCCACATTGACGTCTTTATTTTTTAAATTGATTAACGCTTTTTCTATCGCAGCGGCGGATGATTGCAATGAAATAAATATTATGCTAAGGAATCACTGCGTTTGTGGGATAAATGAGAAAGTAACCATTAACAAAAAAATGCATAAAAAATGTTATTTTTGTCGCCCGGAGCAATCAGCTGGCAGGCGAGGATAGAGGTGGAGACGCATCTGACCTTTGAGGTCGATTGGGCGTTTATAGATAGCTTGGGATAAGGCGTTGGGCAAACGGAGTGTTACTTACGTAAGGGTGCATGTATAAAGGGTGTTGCTGTTATTCCAGATTGCTGCAGTATAAAATGTTTATATGTATATGTATATATATATATATATATATATATATATATATATATATATATATATATATATATAAAGTCATATTTGTAAACGACCGATTGCATGCATTTAAAACGGCTTTGACTACGATTTTTCTTGGAGGTATGATTATGAAAGTCTGGAATGGACTAGATAAGGCGTTGGCTGTGGCCCCGGAACATTTTATGCGGCTCACGAATCTATGATGAAAAATCGATCCCCAAATTTTAAAATTACTACGGTAAATCCTTTAATTTTTAATCGTTAATCCTGAAAATAAAACACAGACTTGGTTTTATTTATACGATATATCAGAAATTCTAGGTATTTTCTTATTTGATCTTTAATCTGAAACATCTAAGCATAGGTAATTCCCAATGTGGCCCGTAGTATCTGTTAATACCAATACGACCGGATAGAAAAGGTTGCCCAACCCTGGTCTGGATAATTCATTTTAAAAATATTCTTTAAAATACGTAAAAGTTATCACAAAAATGAACTGAAGATATCCCATCAACACGTGGGATGCTCTTTTTAAAAATATCAATGCAATAAATTTAAGCGAAAATAAATAATCTTTCGATATTTGAGCCGCTGCAAGTTTTTATACATGAAAAACTTATTAGTTTGTGTTATTAATGAACCTTGGAGAATTTTTGTTATCAACGTTAAGTGGTTATAATTTATTACACGTTATTTTTTAACTCATATTTATTATTATTTATATTCGCTTCATCTGTATTTTATGCGGATGATAAAAACTAAGCAACAGTACCGTCTCTCAATTTAGAGAAAAATAAAGTTATTTTCACCGCAGATTCGTAAACAAAAGATTGCTAATTACTTTTCTTCTATTATATTTAGGATCTCTCCGCTATAATCCATAGCGTAAACAAACAAGGCAGACGTGGACCATTGAACCATTTAAAACGGAGAAAAAAATGTTCCGTCACAGCGGCCAAATACGGCGCCCAGCGGCCCCGGATGTAATCCGAACCTTTTAATCTAAAGCGAAGGAATAAACAGCGCGATCTGATCGATCCGTGGCGAAAGATATGTGCCCTCGAACCGTAAAAATAATACACCACACACCAGACGTAACTTCGACATTGAGGTTTTGCGCTCACGTGCGCAAGATTTAGTCATGCGACGACTTATGCCCCGCGGCTTTCAATCCCCCTCCCCTTTCGCTTTACGGCGCGAAGAGAATTTAAAAAAAAAAGACTATCTCTCGGAAGTATGAAGGCGGGAGGTTGGGTCTCGCACACGTCCTCACGTTTCTTTCATGACGACGCGCGGGATATTTTGTTCGAAGGGTTAATAGGAGGGAGGCGGCCGCTGGAAAATTGCCCTCCATTAAGAAAAAATGCGAATAATCTCGACCCGCAGCCAAAGTATCGAAAAAGGCGAACTTCGTTGGTTCTCAGGGTCATTCATGACGCATTTGACATCCCAGATTAATTAACCCATAGACAAATCTTAACGCTAAAGACAAGGTTTAGGCACTGTTACTGACGAATAGATTTCAGATGACTCGATTACTCGAAGTAGAAAAAGATTGGAACTCTTCCACGACTGTGGAGGATATTTTTTCCACAAGATCATGTTGATTCAAACGTGAGCAAGGAACGTGGTCGCACTACTAGCATGCAGCATCGCTTAGTTGATTATGTAAATTTTTTTTACTCACGAGGAACATTAATAATTGTACATCGTTGCGTGGCACTCGTCCTGTAATTGATGGCTTTCTTTCGAGAATCCACCCATATATTGTCCGGTTACTCGGCATTTCTGGATTTGGAACACTCGTATGTAAAAAGGTCTATATGTGTTTAATAACTTCTTGAAGTCGTTCTTGAGCACAACCAATGATAGAGAAGAACTCGAAAGAGAATCACATAACTCGCCTTATACCTTGAATTACATTTCGTAATTAAAACTTAATTGCTAGACCTAAAATTTTATTCGTTCCATTTAAATTTTAAAAAACTAGCATGTCAGGATGAATAATAATTTTTTCAGTAATTCTTTCTAGCAACTTTATTTTAAATGGGGCAAGTTCTCCAACGGTGAGCTCATGCTGTATAATGGGCGAGGAAAATTCCTTTTAAAAAGAACAATGCTTCAAGATGAAGACGCTGACAAAGCTGCATTAAAAATCTGCGCAACATGTTAGCATTTAACGTATAGGAATTAACGATGAAATTCTCGTCCTAATCCTTGCTATATTAAAGAAAAAAGGTCAAACAAGGATATGTACGTATATACCGAATTGTGCAATTAATGGGTTCGTGATAGATCTTTAAATTACCGATTAAATTACGTCTGATTTTTAAAAGAAATTGTCAACATTTTTTGCGTAACTCTAGAATTGCACTTTTAATTTTTCAATTTTAGGTTTGGTTTCATATAAAAATTTTTTTTATTTAAAAAAATCTGTCATCCTCTGAACTCAAAGCAATACATTAATACTGGCGGCGTTCTCAAACCGTGGTCTGAGAACTGTAGGTGCAACCTACGGCCCGCGGCCAGCGAAAGAAATGGAACACAAATTAATACCATACTCATGTGACCATAAAACAATGGATATTAGAATATCAAACCTGAAAACCTAGATTATACTTGTTTTTCACTGATATGTCACCACAAAATTTCTAGCTTACCTCCGATTTAAAGTCTAATCTGGTCCCCCGAAGCATTGACAGCTTACAATATGTAGAAAAGTTTGCCGTCCAAGGCGATTAACGTTAATTATTGAAAATATGAACTTATTTTTTGTATGATTGTTCACTAATGCGAGAAGGTTGAGACCAGATAAATATTGTATTCGAATTCTTAAAAGAATGACAATCGTTTCTGTCACACTGTTGACACGGTAAGCGATGGTAGCAGGTATATTTTAAAAAGGGGATTTCATTTTCCTAGCGCTCGTGGGAAATAGTTTTCCTAATATCGCGGTGACTATTTCCTGTTTGTAGGGCACAGGAAACTTTTAATGAGGCACGGGAACCACGAAGGTTGAAATACGAGTCGTGGGTCCAAAACAAAGCGAAACAGATAATGAACTATTCCTTGGAGTGGTGTACTTGGTTTTTGTTGGAAGCTACTTGTTGTGGGTAATAGATATAGGAATTTATACGGATATTAACAACGGGCGAAAAATAGGGTTTAGGACAGTTCGGCACGACCAGTTCGGCGCCAGCACACAATTCCAATATATTTTGGATGGAATGGCGTCACGATAATATAATATTGCAACTATTAAGTTGCCGAATCTATTACTTAGAAATAAAATGACTATATTTAAAGTTAACTTTGGCAGAATACTGTGTTTAAATAGTTTTATCGTTTGTGATTGTATTTTATTATTATTATATATAGAAAATTACTTTAAAATGTTGTCATTTATAGAAATACTTTTGTTTAACTTAATACATTACAAAGCTCCTCACGTAAATTGATTTAAAAGTTAAGCTGTTTTAAATATAGCCATGTTTATTCAAACGTTATTGGTTCGGTGAAGTCAAATCAGCCGCGTTAATTTCATTGTTACTTTCTCCTATACGAAGTTTATTGAGAAAGCATTGTAATCGCGAAAAAATTCGACCTCGAGATTAGGGTAGTTTATTCTTGGGCAAATTGAACAAAAATTGGATTTTCTAAAAACCGGCACATACGATTTTCATTTTCCAAAGATAACTAAACGACGCATTAGTATATGAGAAAGTTTGTACAATGTATGTTGTACCGATTTTTGTATATTGTGAACGTTTTCTCACGAAAGTTAATTTGAAAGTTAATTCTTTAAAAATGTAGGTATTCATTTTTATTTAAACCGTATTGGTTCGATGAAATAAAGTCAGCTAATTTAACTTAACAGTAACATTTGTATTAAATTAACATTAATATAATTAATTAATTGTACAAAATCATAATGCATATCATCCGGTGATTTTTCGTCGTATAATTTTTCTGTGTACTTTTTCTCACGAAAGTTCATTTAAATCTATTTTCCTTTAAATAGAGTCATTTTTATTTCTACGTAATAGATTCGGTAATTTACTAGTTGCAATATTGATATTATCATGACGCCATTCCCTCCAAAATATATTTGAATTGTGCCGTGCGAAACACGGCTGGCGACGAACTGTCCGGTGCCGAATAATCCCATCGGTCGTACCGAACTGTCCCTTTCCGCGAAAAATATCCCCATTTAAAACAAAATTATATTTTATGGAACAAAAAGAATGACGTACCTATAAACTAAATGAATTGCCTGTCAAATGTGACGGGGATAAATAGTGTGCTTTATCATCGGGATGTGTCCACTGGTAAACGTGATTATTTCATGTGAAAATATTCATTTTAGGTTTTAAAAACGTTCCCACAACCTTCCTGTCAAATACTTAAATTTTTAGTAAATCTCAGGAAACGGTTCTCGAAAAACTTATTTACATTTGGCCATGACGGAAATACACATAAATGTTTACCTTGTTCAAGATTTTTAAGGTTCTCGAGTGCAATCAGTATGTTCTCCTTCGTAAGTATCATAGTACTGATACATTGGGACAATGTACAGGTAGTCTCCGCTTATCGTCGTTCCGCTCATACGTCAGTTTCTAATTAACAACATTGTTTCCGTCCTCGTGATCCGTTTATTTGCATTTACAAGCCGCCAGAAGCGTTTGGCAGGGGGTGTCACAGCACCAAATGAACTCTAACTAATGCCTCTGTTGGACTGTCTTATCACGTCTGGGAAAAAGGATCTCTAGTATTTATCGGTTCTAGTGATTGTTTCAACATATTTTCTTGTACGCTCTGATCAAACGTTACGTTCACTAACACCGATGGGAACAACTATGCCGCGTACATCTTCAACGAATTCGGAGCTTTTAAACTTTTCAAATAGTTTCCTTTTGTATTCAATTTTTCTACTCTTCAACGTCTGCCATTTCAGATCTCTCAATAACTCTGATACACTCGCATCATACCGTCATTCTCCCTTTACAAATCTAGCCGCTCTACGTTGAACCATTTCGAGCTCCCTAGTTAGGCACTCCTCGAAAGGGTCCCAGACGGCGCAACAGTATTCCACGACGGGTCGTAATAGGGAAAAGTATGCGATTTCCTTCACATTCGAAAGGCATCCCCGCAGGACTCTAGAGCAGTGGTCTCAACCTCTTATAGTCTGCGTCACCCCATGTTCAGTTATGCGTCACCCCGTTAACAGATCCATTACCTTCAAGTCAAATTTAATGATAAATTGGGCTTTCCCTAACACATAAAGATAAAATTCTGGCATTTAAATAAGCATTAGTGTTTATTCTCCTTGTTTTATTTATTTATATAAGCCAGATTATGACATACTGTGAATTTATCAAATATTCCCGTCACCCCTCAATAACTCTCGCGTCACTCTGGGGTGACATGTCATCCCGGCTGAGAACCACTGCTCTAGAGGAAAACCCTTGAACCCTGTTTGCCGATGTTATGACAGTTTTGATATGCTCCCTACTAGACAAATTGCTACTGACATGAGTGTGACTCCTAGGTATATGTAGCTATTGACGTATTTTAACATTAATCCAAATATTTCGTACGGGTAACGGATGAAATTCACTGCGGCGCATTTCTCTATATTCAGGTCGAGTTACCAATCTTTACACCACTTCATAAAAGTCTGAAGGTCCCTTTGCAAAGCCTCCTGGTCGTATATTGTGTTGATTTCACTATACACAAGTGTGTCATCCGCGAATGAGTCTGACTTTACACTTCATATTATCCGTTAAATCATTTACGTATATATATCAAGAATAACAGCGGTCCGATTACAGTTCCCTGAGGCACACCATCGACATATTGATGCTTTTCATCGTTCCGGTTTTTTTGTTGTTTCGCTCATATGTAAGTGCCTACTATCGGTTTCAAAAGTATGTATATCCGAGTTTGAGGCTAAGTAGATTGATAACGGCCCACACCAAAATTTAGCTTGTTTCAATCTGCGTTGAACGATCATAAATTGATATTTTTAAGATTTTTTTATAATTGTGATTTTGAGGTGAGAACAAAAATAGTGCCCTTTTTTTGGCCCTCAAGACCCGATACCTAATTTTAGTGCCTTCTAAAACCAAAACGTATGGTCCGATTCTTAGAAACTGTTAAATAAATATAGAACACACATATCTAAATGACCATGTAAAATTTCAAATCCGTATCTTTGTTTTATGAAGAACTGTTATTACTTTTGTAAAGTAACTATTTCTCCGCAACCAGGGATCCGAGAAAGACGCGCGTCATGCCGTCGTGTTTGTCTCAGCGCTGTTAGTAGTATGATCGCCGTATTGTCTTAACTGTAAGTAGCGTTATTTATTTTATATCGATTTTTATTTGAGTTTCAATTTAAGAAGCAGTTAACGCTGCGGTGGGCGGGGGCGAACGCCTTCCTGGCGTCACTTTCACCGTGGTCGCAGAGCGCGTTGTTGCCAGCTGTTGCCATCCTAATAATATGATGTAACGAACAAAAACAATATTATTTTAAAAACATGAAAAATTATAAATTAAAATATAAAAAATACAGAAATATAGAAACCCATTTTAAAGCTGCCAATGCAGGTCCAAAGCCCTCATAAGAAAAGAACTATAGTAGCAATGTGGATAATACATTAAAATAAAATTGTTTTTGTTCGTTACATCATATTATTAGGATGGCAACAGCTAGCAACAACGCGCGCTGCGACCACGGTGAAAGTGACGCCAGGAAGGCGTTCGCCCCCGCCCACCGCAGCGTTAACTGCTTCTTAAAATGAAACTCAAATAAAAATCGATATAAAATAAATAACGCTACTTACAGTTAAGACAATACGGCGATCATACTACTAACAGCGCTGAGACAAACACGACGGCATGACGCGCGTCTTTCTCGGATCCCTGGTTGCGGAGAAATAGTTACTTTACAAAAGTAATAACAGTTCTTCATAAAACAAAGATACGGATTTGAAATTTTACATGGTCATTTAGATATGTGTGTTCTATATTTATTTAATATTTTCTATGAATCGGACGATCCGTTTTGGTTTTAGAAGGCACTAAAATTAGGTATCGGGTCTTGAGGGCCGAAAAAATGGCACTTTTTTTGTTCTCACCTGAAAATCACAATTATAAAAAAATCTTTAAAATATCATTTTATGATCGTTCAACGTAGATTGAAACAAGCTAAATTTCGGTGTAAAATACATTGTAATTGGGCTGGCTGTTATCAATCTACTCAGCCTCGAACTCGGGTATACATACTTTTGGAACCGATAGTAAGTAACAAACAGCATTGTTTCATTTTTTAATGGAAATATTTCATATAGTTACCCCAAGAACAGAGAATTTTATCCCTCAAATTTAATTGTGTCAATGAAAAATAGTGTTCCACTTTTCGTCGTAGTTTTCAGGAACGTAATCTGACATATAAGCGGGTACAGCCTGTATACGAAATTTTTAAATCCTACGATTGGAATGAAATCAAAATTAATTATAATCCTTACTAATAAATAAAATGAGCTTCAACATACTCTGTGGCTAGATTTATAAGATAAAACATACTTTTTATTTCCATAAATATTACGACGCACGAATTCCGTTTTCTATTTAATTGAAGATTTAAAACGATTTACTCAAGAAGTACGCTTTCACATTCTTTCCGATATTTAAGTTTAGATTTAATCGTAAACTGTTAAACGAACCGAGTTTTAAATTTATTAATTAACAACCAGCTATATTGTTAGTTACTGCGATAAAGTAGATAAAACTACACATGTTAGGCTATAATATATAGTGATTTCGTATACGACAATTAGGAAAACGTATTTTGCTTTCCCTATAATCTGTAAGTTATTGACTAAAATTTTATCGGATGGAGGACAACATTTACTATTATGAAGTCCTCGAGGGCACATATTTACGAATATTATTATCCGATGAAATCTAATTGGTTCCTCGGCAGCCAATCAGATTAGCGTTCGGGATAAACGTAGCTTATTATTAATAACTCGATATGTACTTTTTAACAGCGAAAACCGCTGTTATTTCCGAAATGAATAATTTTTCATGAATCACACATTTCCATTCGGACAACGTGCCCATAAACCTTAAGAAAAGAGAGCTTCAAAATGGAAAAAGAAACTGGTTAAGTTATGCTGAGTTTTTTGTGCCGTGCCAAAATTTATCGAAGCATGTCTCAGTATACTTTAACTACAGAAAACGAACCTTCGGCGATGGCGTGTGCAGTCTTGGGTGCGAATTTAGCGGTGCGGGACGTGGAAATAATCTGGTCCTAAGTTTTTTTCGACTTAGAAGAAAAGTTAAATAGAAATGATCTAAGATCATTCAAGTTGTAAAAGCACCGCTTATGCGTTGAAACTTACAGGATTGGCCAGCTGATCAATTGAATAAATGGGTCTATTTCTTGACTAGGTATTTTTTAGCACACAAAAATTAGCTACAGAATACTGAAAGTCTTCATACATTTACCATGAGCCTGCTATTAAAAATTTCGAAGTGTATTTCTGCTGGTTCAGTCTTAACAGCCGCAAAAATAGTCGATTATAGCTCGACTATGTGAGGCAGGTGGTATTTATGCGAAACTGAAGCAATTTCCATTGTCCCAATTGTCGAACCTGGTACGAATCCTGCGAAAGTAGGATTTTTCAGTTGATGCGCGGCCCCCTATTTGCGTGGTTAAGAGGAGAACCTGCAAATCGGCGCTCCGTACTTCTGAAGGGACGTAGAGCCCCTCTTGATGCTTCTAGATAAGAGTAGGCTTATGCCGGCACCGGATTTCCCTCCTCACTTGCTTTGCGATTTGGACTGAAAAGCCGATTAGCGCTGGAGACATTCAAAGTCTTCCAATTGAAATAGTCCCAAATAGACATTTTGTCATAGTTAATGTACTAGAATAGGAATTTGAATGAATAAATAATGTTTACAGGCATGATACTTCCTCATATTAATTTCCTCTCGGAAAACATTGTTTTCAAGTCAGTCACTTGTGTCAGCTGCTGTGAAAATGAACACGCTAAGTTAAAAGAAGGATTTGCATCACAATTAGGAACAGACCAAAAGAAGGGGATTTTTGTGCAATAATTTCATCTATTACTTGAACAGTGGAGTATATGCCAAAACAGGCATTAAAAATAGGAGCATCATCTGCTGGTGCAATGTGAAAAAGCGGCTATTATATACTGAGGCCTATGTATAACTGTAAATATAATATACGTTAAAAACTTAGTGATATGATTATACGACATAAAGTCATTCATTCAACTGTTTCTAAATAATTAGTATATTAATTAAATATGCATTGAATTAAATAAAAGTTTGGTTTTTAAAATATGGAATTCCAGAATATTGAAAAAATGAGAAATATTCTGCTTATAAAAAAACACGGTACTGAGATATGTAATAAAATAATTATTTATAAATTAGCAATGAAATAATGAATAAAATTGTGTGATTACGGAAAATGTATTTGTAAGATAATCAATCCCTCTATATAATTTGCTTGGTTATGCGTTATGGTAGAGGTCTGCACGGACCGAAATCTTCATTCATAAGTGAGTCCAAGCCCGGCCCGGCCCCAAACTTCACCCCATTTTCGCACCCAGGCCCGGCCCGAGGCCCGAATTATTTTAAACTGACCCAAATTCAGCCCGACCGTGGACATTTTGTACATTCTTCAGTAAACATATACCCTTTATAAAGTATCTTTTTATGTTTTAAAATTTACAACGCACTTTAAAAAAAAAATTCCTTCATTAAATCAATTCTGGTATTGTAGGGATTTATAAAAAGTTTTAATAACACAAAATATATTTCAAACGACAAATGTACGAAGAATACAAATTATGTCAGTTTCTATCAGCACGGAAGACCAATATCATATGCTACCCAGAGCAAACTGACGACCAATGGCGGATACAAAAGGGAGGGTAATGGGATAAGGTGTAAGGGTATGGAATGAAGTTTCGGGTGTAAGACTCCCAAAGATTTCGCTATCTTCTAATTCAAACAGAACCCTTTTGATGGTGATATAAGTATGTAGTTGTGTAAGAGATGGTGGGTCGTAGGAATTCGTGGGTGCTCTAGTGGCGGTCTGGGAGATGTGTCGCTTGTAAAGGAGCGAATGGAGAACTTCCCCTAAAAGAAATAGTGCAGACGAAACACTCTCTTAGCACAGTGGCGCAAACATGAGGGGGGTCCAAAGGGTCCTCTACTGGCCCGAACGGGAAAAGCGTCGGATAAATCGTCTAGGCCCAAGCCCGGCCCGAGCCCATTACTTTTCAGCCGGGCCGGGCATAAGCCCATGGACCGGGCCCGGCCCGTGCAGACCTCTACGTCATGGTACATATAATTATCGGTCGGCGTATTCATTGGTTGAATGGCAAGCCAATCAGGGTTCGGGACGTCACGTGACGCACGACTGGTAATATTCGACGTTTATAAGGCGTGGAAGAAACATATGTGATATAATTCGAAGTTCTCTGCTGCGAGAATTTGAATAAAATTCTTATGTTTGAAAGATATGAATAAATTGTATATAAGAAAAATAAGTACGAGATTTTAAGTTAAATAATATAGTCCTTCCGGTCATATTGATGGGCTTATATAATATTCATTATGTAATAACCTATGTTCTTAACTTCATAACGAGTTTAGTTCAACGAACTACATTATTATTATATGATTTTATTACCAATAAATGAAGGCAGTATAGAAACAAGACTAAAAAACACGATTATACTAGAGAGTGGAAAATATGGCAAGTAATTATTGAATGTTTATAATTTCAAAATGTCTAACATGAACTACATTATTTAAGCCAACGAGGTTGAATGCTTCAGTCGATAGAGCATTAGGTTTTTAAGCTATGGGTCCTGGTTTCGTGTCCCTGTCCGGGCGTGACATTTTTACGTTGGATGTCCTATAGTTTCTAGAGATTACGATACCTTAAGTAGGTGTCCTGAATATATACTATATACTGGTATACACACACACACACTATATATATATATATATATATATATATATATATATATATATATATATACTACAGAAGATGAAAGGTAAGTAAAGATATTTAGGGCAACTAGGTGTTGAAGGAAACCCAGTGAACACTTACCGGAAGTAGAGCCGCTGGGGTGTTGGAGAGACACATTTGTAGAGGTTAGACCTTTCGGGATTATCCCTTCGTAAGCACAAAAGAGACACAACTTCCTAAATATATATATATACTAATATATAAAATCGTTCGTTTGTATGTATGTTACCGATAACTCGAGAACCACTGCACCGATTTGGACGGGAGTTTCACTGGTGTATTCCTTATACTTCCAGGAGTAACATAGGCTATATTTTTTTCAGATCCGAAGGATTGTATTTTGGAAAAAAACAAAAACTTGACACCCATTTTCCGTCAGCAAGAAAAGCAACTCCAGGAGTGCGCCGCTTACTGCGCTATCTACTTCTGCCCGGTGGTGATCTTAGGAACTAGGATCGCATTCCCCTCTCGACTCTCCTCTCGCCTTCCCCTCTTGCACTCTCCTCACGCCTCAGCGAACACTCATTTTCCTACGCTACTTCAAGCGGGGGAGGGGAGGGAGAGGGGGGGGGGGGGGTTTCGTCTCGGAACGCGCGTCGCTCACTACGCATGCGCAACACGTCGCACGCACACTCGCTCGACGTTCCGCTCGCTCACTTGGTACATTCCCGCGCGCTTTCTTTCTACATTAAGTTTCCAGCACATCTTAGAATCTTTCAGAACCACTGAAAAGTTTATTGCGCTTTTAATACGAGATAGGGATGGAGAGAGAGGGAATTAGAGGGAAGGGGTGAAGAGAGGGGGGAGGGTGGGAGATGGAGGGGAAGGGAAAGAGGGGAGGGAGAGAGAGGGGAGGGAGGGGAAGAAGGGAGAGACGGGAAGAAGGGAGGGAGGGGGAGAAGGGAAGGAGAGGGTGGAAGGGAGGGGGAGGGAGTACTATCTTATTATTGCGATGCTTACATGTTACACAGTCGAAGTTTTAGATTAACTAAATCCGTTGAAATTCAACGGGCACTTCTGCTAGTATATATATATAATCCGTTGCTTCGGCTCTAAAAGTTTTCAAATTTGTGTTGTTTTTCATGTCTTCAGCACACTCAGCGGCTCTCCAGTTTTGATGAGTGTCCACTGGGCTTCCTCCAACACCTTGTTGCCACCCACCTTTATATATATATATATATCATCATCATAGGTAGTCTGTCCGTTGACAGGTCCGTGATTATTCTAGGTTAAACATGGTTCTCCATATACTCCTATTTTCCGCAGTTTTCTTCATGTCTTGATAGCTCTCTTTCCCTTTAAAGTCGTCTACTAGCTGAAACCTTTTCCTACCTCTTTCTCTTTTTCCATCCAGTTTTCCTTCTAGCACTTCTTTAATCATGCACTATCTCCTCAGGTAATGCCCAATCCAGTTCGCCTTCCTCTTTCTGATAGTCTGTATAATCGTTCGCTTCTCTCCTATTCTTCGTAGTACTTCCTCATTTTTCACCCTATCTGTCCATTTTATCTTCAGCATTCTTCTCCATGTCCACATTTCGAAGCTTTCCAAGTATTTTATATCATTTTTCCTTAGCGTCCATGTTTCTGCTCCGTACAAAGCTATACTCCATACATAGCATTTTATCAACCTCTTGCGGATTTCCTGCTTTATATTTCCCGTTAGCAGGACTTTCTTTCTTCTGATAGCGGCTTTTGCTTTTGTTATTCTAGTCCTGATTTCATCTGTACATATATATATATATATATGTGTGTGTGTGTGTGTGTGTTTGTGTGTACTAATTTATATATATATATATATATATCAATTTATTTATCTTGGATGTCTTATAGTTTCTAGGAATTACGATAGGTCTCCTGAACTATACCAGCCGTTCGCATGGGCCCGGATAGCTCAGCCGGTAGAGCATTGGGCTTTTAACCTGAAGAGTGCTGGGTCCGAGTCCCTGTCCGGGAGTGGCTTTTTTTATCTTGGTTGTCTTATAGTTTCCAGAAATTACTATGCATTACATAGGTCTCCTGCACTCTACCCGTCGTTCGCATGAGCCAGGATAGATCAGTCGGTAGAGCATTAGGATTTTAACTAACGTTATAAATTTGAGCTGAATGTTAACCAAGCAGACTGGATGCGCACGCTTTTGAAAATGTTTTGCATCCCAAAAAAATAATCATACTGCCTGTACAGATAGCTGATTTTTATAATGTAATAATTTCCATATGATTCTAAAATTATTGGAGAGGAAATCAAGATTCAAAAGAAGTTGAAACACGGAAGACTTTATCATTTTGTATTCAAATAAAGTGTTTTATAAATATTAAGCGATCCCAAAATGTTTAATTCCTTCATTCAGCTTTCTTCGGCGGCTTATTCTTTAAAAAAAAAACCTGCAAAACTGGTTCCATCGTACACAACATTCGTGAGCACAGAACTGGAATAATGATGAAGTGCACATTCTGTGTCGGAACTAATAGCCCGGGTTCTTTTTCTTCTGAGAAGTACTCCCACGGTTGCGTAACAGTATTTCATCTTGTTTTTATGCGCAGTATTCGATGGGAGACGAGTCGGAGTTGGCAGATTTGAAAGCTAGTTTCACTGTAACTATTCGAAGCGAATTTCGTAAAACTCGCTTTTCACGAGAGACAATAAAGAAAACCCCTTTGCAAGAGATTTTTAGCAGAGAGATAGATGGAGTGAGAGAGAGAGAGAGAGAGAGAGAGAGAGAGAGAGAGAGAGAGAGAGAGAGAGAGAGAGAGAGAGAGAGAGTACTTATTCAGATTGAAATCAAAGGGAAATGAATGTCGGAAGTATGAATCGTTTGCTGTCGTAGTGATAAACATCGCTAAGTGTACGAGAGAGCGGACGGAGCGTGTCGGCGAGAGGAACGTGCTATCTCTACCTACTCGCTAATCTCCCTCTCCTGAATCCTAAGTGTTCCTTTATTTTACACTCTCTCTCTCTCTCTCACTCCACTTCACTCCCTTCCTCTTTTTTTTTCGTGCTCCTCGTAGTCACTGGAGTGTGCTTCACCCCGTCTTTCCTAGGCCAGAGGAATTTGTAAGATCTGAGGGCATAAATATACAATGTATATATATTTTTAAACAGATTTTTGTTTCACTTTCAATCTCCAACACATTTCCGCTTAAATAATTTTCAATCGATAACGTTGAGCGGTTGATAACAACGAGTGGCAGCATTCCTTAAAACTAAGTTTTATTTTGAAATCCCGCATTTGATTGTATTGAGAATAACTACTGGTAATAATTAGCGGCATCCACTGCTCTTTTGAAAATCCATCTGTATTTCAGTCTGTGTTTAATATAGTTATAGTCGATTTTTTGCTTTTAATGTTTCATTTATTCCTTCGCAGGACTCTTATTCCAACTATAATATTATCATAAAACATATGTATATAAAAGACAGTGTCACTTTGTCCTTTTGCCCCTTTGTCCCTTTGGCATGTAATGCTTTTTGAAGCTTAATATCTCGCAAACGACTGAACCGAATTTGATGAAATTTTCAGGATTGCATTATGATATAATAACAAAACGTTTTAACGTATTGGTATTTGTCCTTTTGTCACTCCCTCTATCACGCTCTGAAAAACAGAAATATAACTGGCAATAAGGGACTGAGGTCAGATTTTGAAGCACAATAGATATTCGCGGCGAGGGTTTCGAACCTTCGCTCGGACCGAAGGCAACCCTCTCAGAAGGAGGTATGATTTCAGGTCAAAGAAGATTGCCTCAATTTTATTTCAGAATAATCGATCATGTCCGTCATTTTTGACGGGCACTTATATTAGTTTTTTATAATATGTCGATTCGGCGTTTCATCTGATTTTGTGCATGTGGTTTGAATTCGACCGACGAGGAAGCGATGATGAATCACTATTCTTTCCGTCACTTGTTTCACTCTGTTAAATAATGGAGCAGTAAAAGGAATGTAATTTCGATATTCGGATTTAAAAAACGAATTCGCATTTGTTTTTTTTTGGTATGTGCGAATTAAATCCGGAAATTTAGTGTTTTAGAACTATTTTCTAATCGAAATCGATTTCACTGTTCTGACGGGCAGACAATTTTTGATTATTTTTGAGTATTTTTCCTCAGAATGTAAAAATTTTCTTTGACCATGTGGGAAGTCGTGCTTTAATAATACTAATAACAGCTCACGTCTGTCTGTCCATTGATCACGATATTGCATAAGTCGCGCGTCTGGTGGAGAATTATTGTTCAACGCAAATAACTAGAGAAAGTATCAATATAGAAACTCTAAATTTGGCAGGAATGATCGATTCACATGTTTTAAAGTGAAGACAAAAAATATCGAAAAAAGTCCTGGGTTCGACTCCAAGGAAGACGTTTCCATTTCCCATACATTATCATGTAAAAATCAACTTTTCGAGGTGCTGGTTTTCACTATTTTTTAGATTAAAATTAGAATGATCTTCGGATTTGAACTATTTCGAAGAAAACTTATAAGGCTTCTTATTCTGTTCATATTTTTTGCATACAGTTCGAAATCACTCATGTTAAACGTTTAATTCACATAGTTTGGGGAAATCATGCCATTTTAACGGGATGTTGCCTTGCCTAATAAATACATTGCCATACCTCGAAATCCTTTTGTTATTTCAATCCTTATGGGTTTAAGCGTGCTTTGAATGCTTTTAACACGAGAGAGGGATAGGGATGGAGAGAGTGGGAGAGGGAGGAACGGAGGTGTAGGAGGGGGGAGAGAGGCAACTATTTTAAGTTTAACTAGTTTAACTAGTTTTAAGGCAAATCTCTGAGCTCTTTATCAGAATCAGGTTTGTACAATAATTTACGCGGTTGAAACAAAGTTCTCTTTATAATTTTAAAAACATTTCCATTTACAGCCATAACTCGAAATATATGCTAACTTAGCAATTGGCATTCATTTAAGAGAAGTTAGAACCGATCTGCGTTAATGAATTTTTATGCGATCCTTTTTTTTAAACCCAAGGCAAGTTACTTATTCCTTATCTTTACAAAACCAAGCATTCAATTCCTCAGGTAAATGACCCATCCACTTCTGCTGAGAAAGAGAGAACTTTGAATTAATTTCGCACTCTTTGTTTCATTCGTGAAATCATATTTATCGGTACTGACCTGCGCGTCACTTTGAACTCTCCGTATGCCCTTGTCTTTCGAGGGAATTCCGCTGTTTCAGCAAATAAATTTCCCACCTGGGAATGTGCTTACCTGAAAATGTGATGCAGCACTTCAAGCCGCGAACATTAAAAAAAAGTAAGTCTTAACTTGCACGTTTGATTTTTTCGCTAAAGCAGTCAAGAATGAAATACAGCGTTTTAATACGGCATTAAAACAAAGGTGTAGTTTCCCGTAAATACGATGGATAGACGTTGATTCATCCTTACATAACTACTTCCACATTTTACCAGTGGCGTTTGCTTTGAAAAGTTATTTGTAAAAATGTAAATAAAAATCAAGCGTTCTTCTTTTCTAAAGGCTGACAACTAATTTTTAGCTATAAGAATAACAAGAAAATATTTTTTTAAATATTCAATTTAAAAAAATGATTTACTAGAGAATTATTTGGCTCGTCTTATAAGTGAAAACACATACAAGACTTTAAGATAAAAAATTGAAGGGCTTATTCTTGAATAGAAATATTAAGTCAATAAAATTGTATTACGTTGAGAAAGCGGAATACCTTATCTTAAACGTGTACGAGATTCAATTCCATTTGTTTCTTATCCGAATTTATCACCTTATTATGTGTTCATATTTTTTCTTAAATACAGGAAGTCGATGGCAAAAAATGATGCATGTTAATTATATGAATATATTAACATGTGCTACATGGAATACAATGAAGTTTACAGCGCAAGGCCAATTATGATATCCCGTGAAAACTCGGTCCTTTTTTTGAGACTCGAAACATATATTTCTTTAACTAGTTCGAAACGGACTTATATTTTAAGTTCGAGATTAACTGTTCTTTCAAGCATCCTAACTACAAAATTCCAAATGATCACCGTGGTTTTAATACATTTATTTAAATTGACACTTAGAAATATCTTTTACGAATTACTGTTTCTTACGGAGCATCAAGATAGCCAGTGGCCAAACATATGACCTCCAGATTCATACTTTCTTGCAAAACACGCTTCTTCCTTCACCTAAGCTTTCGAAAGAGATATAAATCGGTCTCATTCTATAAAGGACGGGTGCACGCATAACCACACACACAAGGACGATGATTAACCCTTAAGTACACACATGGGGGCGTTTGGGGTTTATATGACCCCAACTTCTATTTTTCTCTCAGCCATCATGATGTTGTTTATTCTATTTATTTGATTAATTACATTTATGGTAAATATACTAAAATGACGTAGGAGAGAAAAATTCATATTATTGAACAAAAAATTTAATAAAATCGAATCTAGTGGGGTCACATAGACCCCACGCGCTTAATGAAGGGTTAAATACATAATTTGATATTAAATTTTTGCTGAAAATATTATTTACTAAATTGGTCATACCAGTTATCCGTAAGAGCTCGTATAGCTCAGTCAGCAAAGCATAAGGCTTTTAAATTACGAGTTATGTGTTCGAGTACCTATCCGTGTTTTTTTTTTATTTGGATATTCGGAAGTTTCCAGAAAAATGTAATTCATTAAATTGGTCACCGCGTAATCATATTGCCCGGATAGCACGTACTTACAAGATAGAAAATTAGATCAAGTCCCCGCAGACCACTCCAGCGTTTTTCTCAAGAGTGGAGTTGTAGAAATAAAATCACAAAGTAATATATACAAAATATTCGTTATAAATAAGTATCGATTAAAATATAAATGCTCAGCTATTTATGATGTTTGTAATTAAAAAAATACACGAAAAACGGCGGATTTATAAGCTTCTCAAAAGAGTTAACAACAAACAAATCTGGGATTTTATATTATTAATTGTGAAATATTAAATGCTAACATTTTAATGAAACAAACAGACCATCAGAATTTTAAAAATCTCGCAAGGACAGAGACTCCAACTCTTGACCCTTTAAGTGTATACAACCTGAGCTATCTAGGGTAATTTGAATACGCAGCATAATTAATGTTACATATCTAATGAATAACCAGTGGTGACCGTAAAATAATTTGCTAAGTCGGTCAGAAAATAACCGTTCTATAACCATCCAACTTTTAATGTGCTAAACAAATAGCGTAAAGCACGATTATCATGTAATGTTCAGTTGATGAGAGGAACTATTTGCATTGAAAAAGTATTAAGTAGGTACGTAAAATATAATGATTTTATGTACCTACAGAAAAAGGTAATATTCCAGTATTCAGACGCAGTGGTTTATTTGACAAAAAACAGGGAAAAAAGTGTATTTCCGAGGTCGTGCAAAAGTAAAAAAAACTCAACATATATACATTATTAACAAAACAGGGAATTATACCTCATCAATAGAATTGCTAAAAACATCTCAGTTACGATTTGTCAATATTAGTGTTCATTGAATATTCAGAGATTCCTGTTTTCTTTTTTCTTTTTTTTCTTCTTGAGTGCGTGCGAGTGAGTTTTCGTCTGAAAGTTTGATCCTGTATGAGTGAGTGAGTTTAGTGTTTCCTGTTTCTTTCTTTAGCACGTGTTTGAGTGATTGTTCGTCTGACAGTTTTGTTTCTTGCTTGAGTGATTGGTTACCCACTAGTGCCCTGCTTTTCACTATTTCGGTGAGTGGCAGAGGTTGCGAAGTTGACACCAAGTCTCCGGTGATGTGCTTCCCCGTAAACCTGTAAGTTTAACGTTTCTTTTTTCTTTCTTCATTTGTTTTCTTTTAATTTTCTTTGTCGATTCTATCCCTAATTATTCAAATCTTCACGGTTAAGGAGTTCCTTATTGAAATACGTCTATTTCGCCGTAGTCTCCGAAACCTTTTTTTACTCAATATCGCAAAGTTGATTCATTACCTTGTGGGCGTATTGAACGGTTGAGTTTGTCATAATTTAAGATGTGAATTTGTGATTTCGAGTATGGAGCACGTTGAACAAGGTATTTATTTATATTTATAAAGAAACACTGTTTAATAAACCTTTCCATTAACGTCTTTTGAGCTCAGAAAATTTCTCAAAAAATCGACGTTTTTTCCCTTAAATTTTTTATTTAATGTACCAAACAATATATTTTCCGTAAAATTCTGCTAATGGCGCTACTATGAATGTATTATATAACTTATATTTATTCATATAAATCAACATTCCTTTGCCTTTACATGCGTCTGTTGAAAACATTGTTTATTTTTCAAAGACGGGTCGTGTAGTCATCCATCGTGAGCTATACGATGTTTTGCGAGATTGTGAAACGATGAGTCCAATTAAAGTACCGTCAAGAGATAAGTTATTTAAATACATCGAGGCTGTCTTAAAACTGGAGAATTGTGCATCGAATGTAAAAAAAACTGTTGAAGAATCCATTTTGCGGTTTACAAAGCGTCTTGCAGAACGATGGGGCCTGAGCCATAGGAACGTAAACCGCTTTATGAAAAAAGAACGCTTCTTGGCTTAAAGAAACACTAATTTTCCCAGATCTTCAAATACCGAGGCGTATTCGAAGAAAGCTGCAAGAAAAGCCGGCGAAAAAGTCGCGTCATTGGTGCCCACGCGGACTTTGCGCGAATTGTCGTTGGCTGATGAGCTGTTTAAAGGGCATCGCGGGAGGAAGATGCAGCAAAAAACATCAAGGATATTACAGAAGGTAGTACGTCCCGTAGAGCGTCGAGGTTTAGAAAGGCGGTAAAATCGTTTCAAAACCATACTGACCTTAGGCATTATACGCCAGAAGACGCCCTTGCGTTGATAACCGAACTTAAATTATCTAAACGCCAATACATAATATTACAGACTCAAGCTAAGGGAAGAGGGTAAAACGTTTATCCGAGGTACAATTTGATAATAAGATATTAATTAGTGCATTGACGTAGCATTTGAATTAAAAATTCTATATTCGAGCCTCCATCTCTCCTATATTTCGATATGTACTTTTGATAAAAATCATTATTTGCCAACTCATTTTTCTTCCTTTCGGGTAGCCCCCAGCACCCACTTCTCTGCCACAATTTGGCGGAGGGGGGGGGGGGGGGGGGGGGGGGGGGGGCAACATGTCAACCCTTCGCCAGGGCCCGTGTCAACTCTTGGCGGCCCTGATTTCTCGCTTTAACTTTCATTGAAACTCAGATAGCATCTGTTATATAATATAATCATATCTAGGTGATAAAGTTGAAATCAGTATAAACACTATAAACCATCGACTTCATTGTATTTACGCAAAAAAAATAATGTAAAAATTGAGGCAGTTGGTTATTAATGTAATTATAATTCGAATCTTCTACACTTATAAGGTTAAATATTCCGAAATTTCAGCGAAATTCAATTTTATTTAGAAATTGAAAGAAGAAATTCATTATAATATCCTATTTGTTGATGCAATGTGAAAAAGCGGCTATTATTTATTGAGGTATATGTATAACTGTAAATTTAACATTCGTTAAAAACTTAGTAATATGATTTTATAACAATAATTGGTAGATTAATTAAATATGCATTTGAATTACATGAAAATTTGATTTTCATAATATGTAATGAAAAAATATTGAAAACATGATAAATATTTTACTTATTAAAACACACGGTACTAAAATATGCAATAAAATATTTATTTATAAATGAGCAAAGAAATAGTGAAGAAAATTGACTTTAATAAAAATATTGTGTGATTGCGAAAAATATATGTGTAAAATAATTAACCCCTCTATATAATTTGCTTGGTTATGCGTTACGCATTAGGTTTCTAACCTAATGGTCCTGGGTTCGAGTCTCTGTCCGGGAGTAACGTTTTTATCTTGGATGTCATATAGTTTCCAGAAATTACGATGTATTAAATAGGTATTGTGAACTATACCAGTCATTCGTACGAGGCCGGATAGTTCAGTCGGTAGAGCATTAGGCTTTTAACTATAAGGGTCATGGGTTCGAGTCCCTGTCCGGGCGTTCCTTTTTTATCTTGTATGTTCCATAGTTTACACAAATTAAACAGAGCCGAAAACTGACAAACGAAAAATAAAGGGAATATAAATAGGTGATAAAATTGCGGTTTTAATTCTAAACAAACTTCAGATCGGTTTAACATAACTTCAGACCAAAGGAAGGTTGTAGGTGAGGAAAATATCGTTCTTTTGTTTCTAAATAATTATGACTGTATCTAGGAATATCCTGAGATCCTGTCACGACTGATGCCTTTCCCTCATAAATTTCTGCGTATAAATTTAATAGCTACCTTTTCACTTGACATAAGAGACAGGAATCTTTCTTAAATTGCTTAACGAGGATACTAATCCATTAAGCTTCTTCCATATTTTTATCTTTGTAACTCGTCAATTAAATAAATGGATCAAATTCATTTTCTAACTCCTGTAAATGGCAAGGTATTCTTCTTTCGAGTCCATATCAGAAGGACTAAAACTCACATCGTATGTTTCACGTACGTTTTCGATAGAGAATTTCAGGAAACTTAACGATCTGAAAGAAAAGGATTGCAAAACATCCAACGTAAGATCCGTGTTCTATAGAACATCCTGGAATATGATGACGAAAGGAATTCGAAGAGGAAATTCTCCCATTCAAAAAACGACACTGTAGGAATTGCAGAAAAAGGAAATTACCGATTGACGAACAAAAATGTGCATTAAAAAACTACATCGCTTGTGTTTATTTCCACCGCTAGTTTAAGGTGTTTTCTTTGCCCTACCCAACAAAAAGCACATATATATATATATTACCATTAAAATTCCAGCATTTTTCATATCGACTTTACCAAAACGCCAGCCATAGTTGTCTATGACATCTTAAAAGACGATCGTTTATATTCAGGGATCGGTAACTTTTCTATATGGCGGGCCACATTCCTTGTTGTGAATGCTTCGGAGGGCCGCGTTGGCAAACACGGGAGCTCCGGAGGGCCGGATGGGGATTTAAATCAAAAGCTACCTGGGGATTTTGTGGTCTCATATTAGTGAATATCAATTTACTAGCGTTAAAACTACACCAGAAAAGGTTTTGAGACATAATTTCGCTAAAAAATATGAAATAGATTGTGTTAAATAATACCGATCAAGGATACTATTTTACTTCCTCCTGGTGGCAATTCGAAAAGCAAGTATTTTTCCTACTTGCATAAATGCAGTTCCCTTTTCCTTCATTAGCTGCTGCCACGGAAATAAACCTCAATAACCCCATTATACTTCCGACGAAAAAATACTCGAAAAACAGGATACATATCTCATTAATCCAGCTTTACTCATTGTAGACAGGATTGCATGAGTTGCGTTTGGATTTTTCATTTGCAATAATTTATCCTTAAAGAGTCTGGGATGTGCTTTTCCTTCATGGAGACTATTTTTTTCTCATCCTGAATTATTCTATGAAGAGAAAAATATCCTATGTGCCGTAATATGATGATTACATGGTTACGGTTTTCATATTTTCACTCTTAAGTCTTATTTAAAGTACTTTATCAGAATTTCAAAGTATTTTTCCATCGCCATAGCATTGTATCTATCGTTCTGAAGTTTTTTTCGAGTCCAAAGTGTTTTTATAATGTTACATCAGCTCTAACACACAAGTGATCAAACATTGAAATGTTTCTATAATGAGATGCCAAATGATTAAGGATGTAATTTAACGTTTGATTCGAACCTATATGACATCGTTATAGTACAGTGGTGTCAAAAAAACCGCACCACTTCACGAGCGATCCACCGGAATTTCAGTGAACTACTAGTCTCGAACGAACTGTCAAGCGATATGGCAACAGTAATAGTAGAGGAGGGAGTGAAGGCTCTCTTTCCTCTCCCTCCTCCCCCCTTAGAGAATGGTTTACGGTTCTCTCCTAGATCGGACATTTTCCCTCAAGATAATGGTTTTGATTTCAGTAGCGCTTTCTTTCCCCGTTAACACGTGAATGAGTGTCAGATATAATTCTTTTCATTTCAAAATTAGTTGGAATCAGAGCCGGCGTGATGGGGCATGCAGGGTATGCTACGCATAGGGGCCCCCGGAAGAGGGGTGCCCAGATTTTGCTTGTATGTACCATAATTCATCGTCGTCAATAGCTGGCACGGTATATTTATAAATATCTATACAGATAAATTACCTGAGTTAGGGGTCAGAGGTCAATACGAAAATAACTATCCGACGACCACAAACTAAATTTTCTGGTGGGAAATAAGGTAGAATGTATGTGACATAATATGTTTAAATTATAGAGTACCAATTCTAGATATAGTACTGCGTACCGTTGCTACCTCATTATCCCAGGTCAGGTATTGGCCATTGTTGGAACATTGCAGAAAAAGAAGAGTGGCCCCCGAAATCGTGCTTGCATAGGATACCCCAAAGATATTATGCCGGCCCTCGTTAGAATCGAGATACGAACTCCGGAGTTTAACATACGTGCGTCAAAAAGAACGATGTTTTTTTTCCATTCAAGATTAAATTAATTAAATTCCGAATTAGCATAAATATTTATTAGGAATCGAAAGGAATACACATTTCAACGCCTCAACAATGAAAAATGTTTAGTTCCGACTACTTCAAGTAATTGAACTAATAAAACAGATAAAGTAAAAATATACGCTTTTTATCATTTTTTCAATAAATCACCTTTTCTACTCCATGAATCCAACTCGATATTAGGGATTAAAATGAATTCAACACGATTAATTTACACCACATATTTAATTTGTCACTAGAAAAAAATTTATTCAGCTAATTATTGTGCTATTAAATGTCACAGAGCAAAAGGCTCTAAAAACTCGATAATTTAAATTGCGTATTTTTATTATATCTTGAAATTATCGGCATACTTGAAGATTACAAAGGAAAGCCGACACCTTTGCAGGTGTCGTCTATGCGTGTCAGAGGAAGCCGACAGTATTAAGACGCGTATAAAAAGGATCAAGATAAATTCATAATCTAAATTTGTAAATCATTTTCAAAATTAACTCTTTCTGCTATATGCGATTAATTTATGTGATATTTTAATGTTCTGGATTATATTTTATTCAATTGTAATATTATATTACTGTAAGGAAATTCAACACTGGGAAATAATTCTTATGAAACCTAACATCCATCGGGTTCGAATAATGGTTCGAGCGGACTCGGCTTTCTGTAGAAATTTTTAACAACCGGTTCTAAAATTGCTTCAAAATTTAACAACCGGTTCGCGCGAACCGGTATGAACCGGCTGCAGCTCACCACTGGATATAACCCCTTCATAATAAAAGTGACTAAACTTCATGATTATACTATACTTTGGGAAAATAAAATCCGTCCTAAGTGGGATAGCAAACCTATTGCACGCAAGACAATTGAGGTTAACATGCAACAGAAAAAACTTTTTATAATATAATCATAGTTAAATCATAAAATTATTTCTTTTGGATGTATTTAAACTGACACATAAGCTAGTCATTTTGTTTCGAATGGAGTAAGTTAGAAAACTTAAATTTCCAAACTTCCAATCATATTGAGTTGAACTTTTTTTTAATAACTCGAATTAAGTTTAACTTATTTCATAGAAAAATGCATCCAAACGCATGTTTAACATAATTATATTGCCAAGAAAATGAGCAACCACGCCCTCAGCAGGATTCCTTTTTTCGCAGCGTATTAATTCTCGAGCGTTTTCTCTCGCTGTCTATACACCTACCGCGTTCTCTCCTTTCATACGTGATACTTTTCAATCCTTCTCTTTTTCCTATATTCCTCCAGCAGTTTCTTCTTCCGTTTCAATAAATCCCACAAAATATCAGTATATTGCTCATCAAATTTATCCATTTTGTTAATAAAAAGTAAATATGTACTCCATTTTATTTAGAAAACTCGGTCACCTTAAGATATCCTGTATTCCAATGTAATCAAGATAATCTTAATTTGCAATAATTACCAGAAGAGTAAAGAAGATAGAAACAAAATCAATGTAATGGGATATTTCCATCTTGACGTCCATGGAGTTACGTCTTTCTTATGAGTTTGTGCCTTCCATACTGATCGAGATTCTTCCGTACCAAGGTAAGAGTATGTTTTTCATAATATTTTTTTAAATTTGAATTAGGATAGTTTTATTTTTATTAATTCCTCAGTAATGCTGATGATTTTACGACATTCAATACATTGTCAACAAAAATCATTTTAAGCTCATTAATTCAATAAAACAAACAATTATAACAAAAGTTAGTGTTAATTGGAAAATGGATTCTGAGAGCTGAGCTTTTAAATCGTTATGGTAGTTAACAAAGAATCAAACCATAGCTATAAATGTATTGGTAAAGTTTAGTCATTTGTATCCTCAAAAAGTATTTTGCTTTTGGCCATCACTAATTCAACAAAATTATTGAGCTTGTCTTGTGGCAGAATAAAATTCAAGAACAAGCACTTTAACCCTTTCAGTGCTATTGACAAAACGTTTTGTCACTTGCTTAGTCTCACCTCAGCAAATTAGTTTTGCATCATATTATAGCAGTGTGCTTTTACAGAGAATAGCGAAAACTCCTAACTTTAAGAGAATGGTTTTCAAAATGGCACATACTGCCAAAATATTCAGCTCAGCATTGAAGGGGTGAAAAAATACTTATCTCAGGTATTTCCAATTTCCCCAACAAGGTTATAAAAAAAACAGATGTACATTTCGGCTAAATTAACCGATGGTGTATTACCACTGAAGATGGAGTTTTTGTAGCTTAAATGCACGTTTTTTTGTAACCTTACTGTGGCTATTGGTGATACTGGAGGCAAGTATTTTTTTAGTGTTTGTTCTTGAATTTGAGTATCACTATGGAGTCCCATGAAAAAGTTAATTTTAAAATCCATGTGGTTTTAGCATTGCTCCATCAAATTATCTGATTAAGATTGATAAATAATTTAGCTATGTCAACTACACTTTTCAATCAAGAGGAAGTTCTTATTCTCAGCCAATTAACGTTTGAATGGATTTCCATGATAGTAGAAAATTTAAGTTGGGAAACTCTGATCAAAGAATAGTTTGGAAATAAAATGACCTATTGTTGTTAACGTTTCAGAGGGCCAAAGCTGTTTGAATGAGTGCTTGAAATGGAAAATGTTACACAACGGAATGCTTGTATTGGTAGTGGAACGGAAATTTTTACAAGATGGAACGCTTTTTATAAGGGACAGCATTTATAAATGTTTGACGAAACAGAAGGGTATCATCGGTTTGTATGACCAGCCAGAGAGGCATTCCAACTCATTTCGAGCACTGGTTTGAATACTGACTTGCATTAAATTTACCACTGAGACATGAAGTAGGTTGAGATGGTTATTACTGAGATTTGAAAATTATAACTGTACACCTAGACTGAAAAAATGTTATGCTTATATATACGAGGCTTATTTTTAATTATTTATGTATCAAACAGTGTTTTGCAAAAGGCTCTCAGGAGATGGTTCAGAATATAATAAAACAACAATTTTTAATGGTATTGAAACAGTAATGCGATTATTCAGACATAATAAATTTGATAAACATGACTACAGCATATGTTTTTCCTGTTCAATATAAATTAATTTAGTATTCCTTGCTTTTAAGCTAGCAATGAGTTAGTATGGCTGTCAATTTTAATTAATTATGTATTTTGATTATTTTTTCAGAATCTGTCAACAGCAGAGGAGGAAAGGAAATCTGCACTGGAGTTGAAGAAATTTTCAGACTTTTACAAATTTTGTTAGCTTAGGGTGCCACATAAGTGGGGACTAAAATTTGAATGGCATGCAGGTAATAATCTTATTCCAAATATGTTTATTCATAATAATTCCTTCCTCAGGGACTCAGCTATCAGCCTTAAGGGTTAGCAGGACAGGTTTGTTGAAACTAGAGTCAAACAAAACACATTGAGATATAAAAACTACGATAAAATAATATCTTTAAATGTTGTTATCCAAGGACAGTGTGGTGGCTTCAAAAATCTATTTAGATGCCAGTCTTTTTATAAGGAATGTTACGAAGAGTTTGACTTGCTTATAGGTAAATTTTAAACTACCCAGTTGAAAAGAAAAAGTATATATTGAAATAATATTTAATGAATTAAATGTGCAGTTAACCCTTTCTTTATGCAGTTTACATGGTTTGCAATTCATTTATTGTGATCTAATTTTAAAAGGCCTCCGTACTGACCAATGTTTAGTCAAAAGATGTTGCATTGATTCAAAAGCATCTTTTTCAAATGGACTTGCCTAAAATCCCATTATTATGAACAAGAGCATCATAGAAGAATGGTAATATAAGCTCCAGCTAATATTCAGTGCATATGAGACTGGCTTTTTTGGAAAATAGATACCATTGAGAACTTAGGCATGCCTGTCCCAGTGCCATTTTTGTGTCTCAATTCTAGCCATTGTTAAATAGTAACTTTAGGATTTGAATTTAGATGTATTGTTATTCTTTTTGGAAATTAACTACAATTTTACAGGAGAATTATGAACATTCAAATCATCCAGAAAGGGCAGCATTTGTAATTTGTTACATTTGAATATTCCAATGAAGCATTTGATAAGCATTTTGTATTATGTTAGTTTATGCCATCAGCATACCTTGCTCATTTTCTTACAACTTGATTTGCCAGTATTTTAGTTCATTGCTTGTCGGTTTCAATTGAATGTTTTGGTCTTTTCCTTAAGCTTGATTTGACATTGTAAGGCTAGTTTCATAGATTAAAATTCAACTTTCATGAAACAATCAATGCAGTGAATCATAAATATTGAAATGAAAGAATGAGATAAGGATATGTTCTAAGACAGTCATCTGATTTAGGAATTCATATAAAAGAGGTTCAATTCTCTAAGAGAGGTTTTATATCAAGGTGATTGGTGACGGTGATGTGATTGTGATTTTACGTAACTTCAGTTGCTTTTGGACAACATGTTCATTTAGATGGAGCCATTTATACCAAGTTGACGGAAATGTGAAGGTGACGCAACTTGGTAGTGACTCTGCAACTCTAGTCACCGAGTGACTTTTCCTGCCGATCACCCGTGATTCTAGTCACCTGCCAGTCACCTATTATCATCTTCAAAAATATAGTCACGTAAACTTCCAGTGTCTATAATTTCACTACCGCTTATGCTGTAAGGAAAGCAAGTGCATTTTTAAAGCCTGAACTTTAGCCTAATAATCTATGCTTGTCAAATTTTGCATACTAAAAATTTTCTTTTCCGAAATCCACCCAAATAATGGCAGCATAGACATGATATTTCCTAAGTGAAAAAATTGTAAAAATTTAATTCTTCTATGTGAACGCTGAAACTTTCACACCGTAATTAAACAAAATAAGTATTACTAATATGAATATACTAGCAGCTTTCTTAGTTATTATTAAAAACGTTTTCTTTAACATTTTACTTTTTTTTAAAACCATACAAATTTAAGTAAATTTTAATAATAATGTTTTAAAATGTAGGGTCCAATACTTCTTTATAAGCCGTAATTTTTGTTTTTACTTTTGGGTAAAGTGACAAGTTTTCAGATCAGCTAAACAGGTACACTCATTTTTTGCCCCTGTAGTGTAGGCATTTTCAAGAAGGATGTTTGTATACGAGTTCATATTCGTAGAGCATAGGGTAAAGCTTTCCAAAAACGTATTATTAAAACAGTAATCCCCGTCTCCTTTTTCTTTGCTCATTCGCTAAAACAAGTGAAATTGTTTAGGTTGTTGGTTTAACTCGCAACTTAATATAAAAGAGGTATGTGGCAAATTAAAAATATTAAGTGGGTGAATACTAAATTTTCTATCATTCTGCTTACTACGGCGACGGTGCCATCGTAATGTGCAGTAAAGGAGTATATCCTCTTCACTTTAGGACATGTTTGATAATAGGGAAAAATAAATATCATATCACCATCAAAAATCAGTTGCTTTGATATAAATACATTGGTGACAGTGATTTGTTGGCAACTTCAGTTGCCGTCAAATCAGATCACTGTCACCAATCACCTTGGTATAAAACCTCCTTAAGAAAAACTTCAAATTTGTATTTAAATAGGCAGAGCTGAGGCATGTATAACAGTATATCATACTTCAACATTCTCAGCAGTTCTATTAACAGAATTTAACAACAATACTTCTACTGTTTCATTTTGTATTTCTCTGTTAGCTAGTTTAATCAAACACACTATAATATAATGTAAACATTTAATGATTTTGCTTCTTTATGAACTGCTTTAATAATAACACAGTGATTATTCATTAAGTTTAAATGTGATTGGAGGAATTTGAACCAATGCATAAGTGTCATGCAGTGAGATGATGGTGTCTAGATTATATTATAGATAACTAGTTAATCATCCATGCCTGATTTTAGGATTATGTATATGTTTGTCACTAAAGGTGATCTCTTAAAAAAAAATAGGCGCACTAACCCAAGTCCCTTACTCCCTATTTCTCATTTAATCAAGGTCTCGTCGTTCACTATGTTTCCTTGAGAACTGCAAGGGTTTACTGTATTTTGTAAAAAACTACAATATGAATGTTTCAATTTCAGTTGTACTTGATCAACAGACATGCTAGGAGAAAATGCACAGAAAGACAATGAGACTTTCATGATATGAAGCCATAAGTTGAGAAATTTCTTGAGGGGTTTCATGCACACTGCAATTCCTGTATTACATGGTTAATTTACATTTTTCATTCTGAACATTACCATTGCTTCAAATAAAGTACTGCTGACTAAATTTACACTTAAACACAGCTTTTATTTTTATCAGGATCGATGTAGACAAAATTTATAGTAATTATTTTTCTTTGGAAGTGTTAGCTGAATTATTTTTTTATTTCCTTTGGAATTGATTGAAGAATTGTCAAAGAAATAGTAAAGTAAAATGACTTGAATATTCATGAAAATCAGGATTTGGATTAAAATTTACCATGGATGGCAAATCTTTGGCATGCATGTCACTTTAGGTATGTGAGATGATTTTGTTTGGCACTCAGCAAAAAATCCTTTATTTGCTGCTACTTAATATTTTTCCATTTCTGACTAAATATAAAAGACTATTTCTAGCGAGATTGCAACTATTTTGATAAATAACTGTATAATAGTAACCGTTTGCCCAGGGTCGAGAAGCTAGTTGCTCCATAATTGTAGTCTGTTCATAAATAATCTTGGGCAATGTATCTTTTTAGATAACTTGAATTTTATGTAATCAATGCATTGTTTTCTGAGCTCTAGTCTGAGAAAAAATGGTCATGGTTAAACCATAAAATTAATTCTTTTTGGGTGGATTTTCAATTAATAGTAGGTTAAAGAGAAGCCAAATTTTGTAATTTTGGTATGCAAGCAAAAACTGCCATCACTGGAATATACCATATTCTCCACAAAGAAGGTTGACATCGAATTTAAGAAAACTCCTATTTAGATAAAAGTCTGAAGGGAATGATCTTAATTTGCACTTTGTGATCTAACTAGCATTAACTGATGTGCGTTACTTGTCTCAATGTTTACTCTAATTCTCTCACGTGCAACAGAAAATGAATTGCAAGGCCAAAAGAAGTTTTGGTTCCCATATTCTCTATTGCTCATTTTCTAAATAAGTTTGTAATATGCATGTTGAATCTTCTGTATTAGAGTTTAAAAAATGACCAGACCATCATTTACAGATACCGTATAGCAGTGTTTTCCAACTTTCTGTAGAATTTCATGGCATCTTCAACTTTAAAAAAGGTTTTGTTTTTTTATTGGTACAGTGGGTTCCACTTATTAGAATCAGTGGTTAATTGAATCAGCTGCTTTATTGAATCAAAACCGTAAAAACCAAAACCATTTTGTATCTAACGTTTTAAAAAAACCTCCCGTTATTGGAATCACTTATTTCAGTTTATTGAATCGTGCGGCAATGAATGAATGCAGGGTTGTATACCTAAAGTTGCGAAATGCTACGGAAAAGCGGATTTTCATCACATCGAGCAGAAATGAAAACCGAAGAGGAGGAAGTTGAGGAAGAGTTCAGTAAACTGAGTTCGATAGATGAAGACATTCTTGGAGCTCCTATTGACAGAATATGACATTGTCATAACACGAAAAGTGAAATTTGCTTTTAAAATTTTATTTGTTATAAACTTTCTAATATTATATATCTCAAAAAATAGCACAACCATGAAATTTTTATATACGAAAGAGATATGAACTTTATTCTAACATTTTCTTATTTGCCATAACTAAAATGCGCAGACTCCAGATTATTGAATCAGCCATTTAATGCATTCAAATAACGGATTCCCGACTTGATTCTAATAAGCAGAACCCAATGTATCACAATGTTTGGACACATTCATTCCTTAGTGCTACATCATTATCAATTTATTAGAGGGAAATTGTTGACTTAATGATCTATCCTCATTTCTAAATTGTTAACTTATTTATTTTATCACTTTCCGCTGCTCCTCTGTTGGGAAACTTCTATACAGGTGACTCCCGAGTCTCGTTGGGGATGCGTTCCTGAATATTGGTTCGAATCTCGAATATTCGAGTGTCGAACGCTGTTTTCCCATATAATTGCATGTTATAATCGGGGGATATGGTCCCGCATCTCTGGAAAAAGTCTTCCCTCACGTTCTATAAAGATAAAATAACATTACTAATATGTTAATACAACAATATTAAATTATGAATAAATTATATAATAAATAATTTAAATGTATACCTTATTTTTTGCACTAAAAAGGAAATTATAAATTTGTGTTTCGAACTTCAAAGATAGATGTATGCAATATGTCGTGCAGACAGCCCAGTCTGGATCGCGCGAGTCGTTTGTAACAAACGACTCGTGCAAGCTGGATAACATATCTGCGTACATCTATCTATACATACAACTATTTATCACAGCAAAATTAATGTAAAAGTTATTAAAAATGCACAAAATAACTTAAGAATAAAGAAACAATAAAATAAAAAATATTTTCCTAACTTAAATCTTTTTCAACTGCACCTACTGGACTTGATTAATTTAGAAGTGGAAGAAGAGGAGCTATTGGGTGGGGAACTGTTTATTGTTGTTATCAAATTACCTGAGTTTGTCACGTTCTAGAATTTTTTCCTTCTGTTTCACGTAAGTGCAAATAGTTGACACATTCCCAGCGATCGTACGATTTCATTAGGTTTTCAGTATGTGTTTCTGACACTGATCATCTACCCAAAGATTTAAAAGTTTTTCCATTTTAGGAAACACATCACCGCACCTAGGACTGTTTATTGTTTTTATCAAATTACCTGAGTTTATCACGTTCTAGAATTTTTTCCTTCTGTTTCACATAAGTGCTAATAGTTGACACATTCCCAACGATCATACGATTTCAGTGTGGCTTTCAGTAAGTGTTTCTGACACCGATCATCTACCCAAAGAATTAAAACTTTTTCCATTTTAGGAATCACAACACCGCACCTAGGACTGTTTATTGTTGTTATCAAATTACGTGAATTTATCACATCTTCTAGAATTTTCTCATTCTGTTTCACATAAGTGCTCATAGATGAACGACACATTCCCAACGATTGTGCAATTTCAGTTTGGCTTTCACTTTTCTCAACACACTTTAAAATTTCTAATTTCAATTCATAACTATGAGTCTTATGCACTCTTTTATTTGATTCACGTACATTATCACTATTACATTTCCTTTTAGATGCCATGTAAAGTGATACATTTATAAATAAATCAATAAAATAAATAAATTTAAATAAAAGATTAACAGAAAAAAGAGTGAAATCAGCAGATATAACTATGTCTACAGCAAAACTAAACCTCACGTTTGGTCGGAACCAATAACTACGCGAAGTTTTTCCGCATATATTATCGATCGGCGGGATCGAAATCTTGAATTAATCGAGACTCGAACAATCGAGACTTGGGAGTCGCCTGTACTGTATAGCACTGAGTAAGAACGCCCTGGATCATCCAAGTGTAGTTTAATTTGTCAACCAGGCAACTTCTACATGGCTTACTGGGAACCATACCATAACTAGATATTTTATTAACCAGAGCAAACTACTAAATATGTACCCTCTCCCCATTAAAAAAATTATTTTCTATAGTTTATTTAGTTATTATTTTATTATGTATTTTTTGCACCCCTTACTTAGTTGCACCTGGGGCAGATGCCCTGCTTGGTCCCCTGTAGTTACGGTAATGACCGGGAATGTCTATACTGAACGTAAGAATGAAACACACTGCATACAATCCAAACCAGCATTTCCCAGTGTATGGTCCACGGACCACTTGTGGTCCATGAAGGTTTTGTTGGTGGTCCATGGAGGTTTCCAAAATGTAGTTTTTCTTTAGGCCTCACCTCATATTTTGTTGAATCTTTTTTGAGAAAAGTTATGCAAATTGTACACTATGACATATTGAATATTGTTATTAAGTTTTTAAAATTATTTCTTATTTCAAAAATTTTTCCTGCACAAATGTTGAAAATATTTCTTTGAATAAAACAAAAATAATCAGGTGATCGTCAAACATACTGAAGCATGTGTAAAATGGTCAAATAAAATACGTAACCAAGTAACTGATTTTCTTAAACATAGATACAGTAAGTAGGTTAGTGTAAGAAATGAGGTGGTCCGCAGGGCTTGGAAGGATTGCTGAAGTGGTCCACAGAGTTCAAAAGGTAGGGAAATGCTGATCCAAACCCACATTAACAGTTTTTGAAATGAGTAATAGAAGAAGACAAACAATTTGGAGGGAAATTAAGCAATACAACAGATGAAATAGAAAAGCTAATATAGTACAAGCACTTTAATCCAGTGCCCTTGGGAAATAGGCCATGCCGGAATATGGAATTTTCCTGACCACAGTAGTTGGCCATAATGAAAGGTAAACAAAATCTATGTAATAATTTTTTGTTTTATGATTATATTTCACATAACTTTACAGATTCACTTTGTTCACATCTCATTTTTCATATTTTGTTTTATTACAGTGTCCATTCGGATGGTAAGTAGTTGAAGCAGAGAGAAAAGGGAAAGATATTCACATGTGGTGACTTTTATTTAAGTGATTAGATTTGTTTCCTCCTTCCTATTCTTAGAGGGATTTAATTTGTTATATGATGTGTATGAAAGAATGTAGTGAGTTTTTAATTTAGAACCAGTATGTCAAACTGGCAGACTGTGGGCCACATGAGTCCATTTCTTTCCTTAACTACAACCCAAAAACTCATTTGATTGAACTAAAGCACTCAATATTTTATATAAATGCTTTATTTTTATGAAAAGAACAATATTCTGTCATTGTTACTGAGGTCGTATGGAACATGTTTGATAAATTGCTGTTTTTAATGCCAAAAAAAGGCATCCAGTCTTCCAGAATAAATCATTTTTTTTCCAAATCTTACTCTCGTAAAGTAACTGCAACGCTTGTGGGGCCCCTCTATAACATCCATCGCTTTAATCAAAAAGTTCCATTTTTTAATATAAATAAATGAAGATGATGGTGGGATTGTAATATATTTAAAGTATAAATTTTTCCTTTTTTACTTTCTCATACGTAGTAATGGGAAAGTATTGTATTCACAAAAAAAATCGACTTCGAGATTTCAATGGAAATACATGTTTTGAGGTCCCTAGAACACCTTTAGACTAATTTCGGAATGATGCCAGCGTGTGAGTATGTTTGTGTGTATGTGATTGTGGGTGCTCCAACTCAAAAAGTACGTGCCATATCGTTACCAAACTTCATATATAATACTTTAGCATGGGCACAAATAAATGATTAGTTTTTGGACAATAACAGGTAACCGAAAGTCGAGGTTTATTCGAAACCCGATTTGGTTTTTGCGATATTTCTTGGTTAAAACTTCATTACTGCATGTACAATTCTATACAAAGTATATAGAGAATGTAATTTCCTACAACTTTCATTTGAAACAATTTTCTATCGTAGTTATTGTTTAGGAGTTATTTATAAATAACCGGTTTTTCGGTTTTCTCCTTAAAAACGTCGTTATTGGTAATCTTTGTGAGGACCAAAGTTGTAGAGAATAATATTTCTTCCAAGTTTTGTTTGAAACAAATTTTCGTAGAACCATCCATTTCGGAGATATTTTGCTTTTTTATCGTTGTGATCAAGAAAAAAATCGACTTCGAGATTTAAATGGAAATAGACGTTTTGAGGTCCCTAGAACACGTTTAGACTATTTTCGGAATGATGTGTGTGTGTCTGTGTGTGTGGATGTCTGTGATTGTGAGCGCTCTAACTCAAAAAGTAATTGTTTTATTATCACAAATTACATATATAACACTTTGGTATGATTCCGAAGAGCTGATTAGTTTTTGGACAATAACGGTCAACCAGATGTTGAGGTTTATTCGAAACTCGATTCAGTTTTGAAGAAATATCTCCGTTAGAACATTATTATTGTATGTAGAATTCTACACAATGGTTATAGAGAATGCAATTACCTACAACTTTCATTTGGAAGTATTTTCCGTAGCGGTTATTGTTTAGGAATTATTTGTAAATAATCGGTTTTTTCGGTTTCCGTCAAATATCTCCTTAAAAACGTTATTATTAATATTCTTAAGGACCAAAGTTGAAGAGAGTAATATTTCTTCCGGGTTTTGTTTGAAACATATTCACCTAGAACCCTCCATTTCGGAGATATTGAACTTTTTCGTAATTTCAAGTATACCGCCAGCACCATTAGTGGAGAATTCTGTAAACATAGTCAAAATATAATTTACTGCAATAAGGACGACCGTAGTCTTTTACGATACGAAATAATAATTTTGCCTTATAATGCCATTCATAATAATTTAAAAATCTATACCCCAAATATGGTGAAAGTCGTGTTTGCATTTTGGGAAGGTAGTTAGACAATAATCCTGAAATTTTGGTTCGATTCGAAGGAACTATCACTTACCGAGTCTGGACATGTAGCATGGAAGGACCCTATACATAGTATAGAGAAAGTATTGTGATCACGGAAAAAATCGACTTCGAGGTTTCCAAGTAAATAGGTACACGTTTCGAGGTCTCTAGAACACGTTCAGACTATTTTCGGAATGTTGCATTTGTGTGTATGTAATTGTGTGTTCTCTATCTTTAAAAGTACTTACTATATCATCACTAAATTTCATATATATCTCTTTGGTATCGGCAGAAAGAACATTAGTTTTTGGACAATAACAGGTAACCGAAAGTCGAGGTTTATTCGAAACCCGATTTGGTTTTTGCGATATTTCTTGGTTAAAACTTCATTACTGCATGTACAATTCTATACAAAGTATATAGAGAATGTAATTTCCTAGAACTTTCATTTGAAACAATTTTCTATCGTAGTTATTGTTTAGGAATTATAAAAAATAATGTTTTTTCGGTTTCCGTCAAATATCTCCTTAAAAACGTCGTAATTGGCCCTCTTCGTAAGGACCAAAGTTGTAGAGAATAATATTTCTTCCAAGTTTTGTTTGAAACAAATTTTCGTAGAACCATCCATTTCGGAGATATTTTCCTTTTCTTAATTTTTAGTATACAGCGACACCACCCTGTAGCGGTGAATTCTGTAAACATTCAAAATATACCTAATGTACGGCATTGAGGAGGACTGTATTCTTTTACGATAGGAAATAATAATTTTGCCTATATGCTATTCATAATAATGTAAATAATTATACCCAAAATATGGAGAAAATCATGTGTTGGCCACATCAGATTTTTTCTTTCTACATAGGTACGTAGTAATGGGAAAGTATTGTGATCACAAAAATCGACTTCGAGATTTCAACGGAAATACACGTTTTGAGGTCCCTAGAACACGTTTAGACTATTTTCGGAATGATGTCTGTGTGCGCGCGCGCGTATGTGATTGTGGGCGCTCTAACTCAGGAAGTTCTTGCCATATCGTTAGCAAATTTCATATACATATAACACTTTAGCATGAGTACAAAGAACTGATTAGTTTTTGGATAATACCGGTTAACCGAAAGTCGAGGTTTATTCGAAACCCGATTCGGTTTTTGCGATATTTCTCCGTTAAAACGTCATTATTACTTTCTCCATACGTAGAAATGGGAAAGTATTGTATTCATGAAAAAAATCGACTTCGAGATTTCAACGGAAATACATGTTTTGAGGTCCCTAGAACACGTTTAGACTATTTTCGGAATGATGTCTGTGTGTATGTTAGTGTGGGCGCTCTAACTCAAAAAGTACGTGCCATATCGTTACCAAACTTCATATATAACACTTTAACATGAGCATAAAGAAATGATTAGTTTTTCGACAATAACGGGTAACCGAAAGTCGAGGTTTATTCGAAACCCGATTCGGTTTTTGCGATATTTCTTCATTAAAATATCATTATTGTATTTACAATTCCATACAAAAGTTATAGAGAATGTAATTTCCTACAACTTTCATTTGAAACAATTTTCTATTGTAGTTATTGTTTAGGAGTTATTTATAAATAATTGGTTTTTTCGGTTTCCGTCAAATATATCCTTAAAAACGTCGTTATTGGTAATCTTCGTGAGGACCAAAGCTGTAGAGAATAATATTTCTTCCAAGTTTTGTTTGAAACAAATTTTCGTAGAACCATCCATTTCGGAGATATTTTCCTTTTTCTTAATTTGCACTATACAGCGCCACAACCATCTAGCGGTGGATTATGTAAACATTCAAAATTTACGTAATTTACGGCAATAAGGACGACTGTATACTTTTACGATACGAAATAATAATTTACATAATAATTGAAATATATATACCCCAAATATGGAGAAAATCATGTGTTGGCCACATCAGATTTTTTTAATATACAATTCTATACAAATTTATATAGAATGTAATTTCCTACAACTTTCATTTGAAATAATTTTCCATAGCAGTTATTTTTTTAGGAATTATTTATAAAAAATAATGGGTTTTTTCTGTTTCCGTCAAATATCTCCTTAAAAACATTGTTATTGGTAATCTTCGTGAAGACCAAAGTTGTAGAGAATAATATTTCTTCAGGGTTTTGCTTGAAAGAAATTTTCGTAGAACCATCCATTTCGGAGATATTTTGCTTTTTCTTAATACCAGTATATAGCGCCAGCATTAAGGGCGGATTAGGCCGCCGGACACCGGGCAAGGTCCCGGAGGGCCGAAGCTGCTCCTGGGCCGGGCCTGCCTGAGTGGTTGCTGCCTCGGCCAGGAGCTGTTGCTTTTCCGTATTCTAAAGTAGTGTTTCACAAGCTATGGGTTGGGGCCGATTTTGCTCCCAATCCGCTCCTGGCCAGCACCATGTAGCGGTGAATTCTGTAAACATATTCAAAATATAGGTAATTTATGGCAATAAGGACGACTGTATTCTTTTACAATACGAAATAATAATTTTGCCTCATAATGCTATTCATAATAATTTAAATATCTATACCCAAATATGGAGAAAATCGTGTTGGCCACATCAGATTTTTCATAAAAGTAAAGCATCCATATAAAATATAGAACGCTTTAATTGTTTTTTGTATGTATTTTTGACTAACCAACCTCGAAGATTATTATAGCAATAACTACTTCCACACCGGACAAACAGAAAAGATTAGAGAAAACCAGTGCCGGCAAAAGGATACTCTTTACGAAGAGCACCAAGGGGGCCAACTGCTTAACGTCGCTTCCGAAGGACGGAGCGCTAACAAACGCGTTCTCTTAATGTAGAATCGACCGAACATGCCTCCACGCATACAATTTTCGTAGTTTTTGCCAGCTATAATTACCGGAAACGCAAAAGATGCCGCGAGAGATGGCGTAGTCCGACATATGCCAAGGTATAATCATAGTTCTTCCAGGTAAGCATTTCAGGGGTATTGGTTCCGGTTTGGAATGCCTTCCGATTTCTCTTCTCTTTGCAGTTTATCTATTTATTAAAGAATGTATTATAGAATGGAAGATCTGCGCTTAAAAAAAAACAGTTGTATCGGCACTCGGATTGCGTGCTACGCGGGAAGGTCTTAAAAAGACTATAGTATTGCTATTCTATATGACGAAGTCTTATTTTAACCTTCTAGCCCCTCATCTAGCGTTTTCCGCATGCAGATTTCCTTTCCTCCTCTGCTGTTGACAGATTCTGAAAAAATAATCAAAATACAAAATTAATTAAAATTGACAGCCATACTAACTCATTGCTAGCTTAAAAGCAAGGAATACTAAATTAATTTATATTGAACAGGAAAAACATATGCTGTAGTCATGTTTATCAAATTTATTATGTCTGAATAATCGCATTACTGTTTCAATACCATTAAAAATTGTTGTTTTATTATATTCTGAACCATCTCCTGAGAGCCTTTTGCAAAACACTGTTTGATACATAAATAATTAAAAATAAGCCTCGTATATATAAGCATAACATTTTTTCAGTCTAGGTGTACAGTTATAATTTTCAAATCTCAGTAATAACCATCTCAACCTACTTCATGTCTCAGTGGTAAATTTAATGCAAGTCAGTATTCAAACCAGTGCTCGAAATGAGTCGGAATGCCTCTCTGGCTGGTCATACAAACCGATGATACCCTTCTGTTTCGTCAAACATTTATAAATGCTGTCCCTTATAAAAAGCATTCCATCTTGTAAAAATTTCTGTTCCACTACCAATACAAGCATTCCGTTGTGTAACATTTTCCATTTCAAGCACTCATTCAAACAGCTTTGGCCCTCTGAAACGTTAACAACAATAGGTCATTTTATTTCCAAACTATTCTTTGATCAGAGTTTCCCAACTTAAATTTTCTACTATCATGGAAATCCATTCAAACGTTAATTGGCTGAGAATAAGAACTTCCTCTTGATTGAAAAGTGTAGTTGACATAGCTAAATTATTTATCAATCTTAATCAGATAATTTGATGGAGCAATGCTAAAACCACATGGATTTTAAAATTAACTTTTTCATGGGACTCCATAGTGATACTCAAATTCAAGAACAAACACTAAAAAAATACTTGCCTCCAGTATCACCAATAGCCACAGTAAGGTTACAAAAAAACGTGCATTTAAGCTACAAAAACTCCATCTTCAGTGGTAATACACCATTGGTTAATTTAGCGAAAATGTACATCTGTTTTTTTTATCACCTTGTTGGGGAAATTGGAAATACCTGAGATAAGTATTTTTTCACCCCTTCAATGCTGAGCTGAATATTTTGGCAGTATGTGCCATTTTGAAAACCATTCTCTTAAAGTCAGGAGTTTTCGCTATTCTCTGTAAAAGCACACTGCTATAATATGATGCAAAACTAATTTGCTGAGGTGAGACTAAGCAAGTGACAAAACGTTTTGTCAATAGCACTGAAAGGGTTAAAGTGCTTGTTCTTGAATTTTATTCTGCCACAAGACAAGCTCAATAATTTTGTTGAATTAGTGATGGCCAAAAGCAAAATACTTTTTGAGGATACAAATGACTAAACTTTACCAATACATTTATAGCTATGGTTTGATTCTTTGTTAACTACCATAACGATTTAAAAGCTCAGCTCTCAGAATCCATTTTCCAATTAACACTAACTTTTGTTATAATTGTTTGTTTTATTGAATTAATGAGCTTAAAATGATTTTTGTTGACAATGTATTGAATGTCGTAAAATCATCAGCATTACTGAGGAATTAATAAAAATAAAACTATCCTAATTCAAATTTTAAAAAATATTATGAAAAACATACTCTTACCTTGGTACGGAAGAATCTCGATCAGTATGGAAGGCACAAACTCATAAGAGAGACGTAACTCCATGGACGTCAACATACATTCTACCTTATTTCCCACCAGAAAATTTAGTTTGTGGTCGTCCGATAGTTATTTTCGTATTGACCTCTGACCCCTAACTCAGGTAATTTATCTGTATAGATATTTATAAATATACTGTGCCAGCTATTGACGACGATGAAGTATGGTACATACAAGCAAAATCTGGGCACCCCTCTTCCGGGGGCCCCTATGCGTAGCATACCCTGCATGCCCCATCACGCCGGCTCTGATTCCAACTAATTTTGAAATGAAAAGAATTATATCTGACACTCATTCACGTGTTAATGGGGAAAGAAAGCGCTACTGAAATCAAAACCATTATCTTGAGGGAAAATGTCCGATCTAGGAGAGAACCGTAAACCATTCTCTAAGGGGGGAGGAGGGAGAGGAAAGAGAGCCTTCACTCCCTCCTCTACTATTACTGTTGCCATATCGCTTGACAGTTCGTTCGAGACTAGTAGTTCACTGAAATTCCGGTGGATCGCTCGTGAAGTGGTGCGGTTTTTTGACACCACTGTACTATAACGATGTCATATAGGTTCGAATCAAACGTTAAATTACATCCTTAATCATTTGGCATATCATTATAAAAACATTTCAATGTTTGATCACTTGTGTGTTAGAGCTGATGTAACATTATAAAAACACTTTGGACTCGAAAAAAACTTCAGAACGATAGATACAATGCTATGGCGATGGAAAAATACTTTGAAATTCTGATAAAGTACTTTAAATAAGACTTAAGAGTGAAAATATGAAAACCGTAACCATGTAATCATCATATTACGGCACATAGGATATTTTTCTCTTCATAGAATAATTCAGGATGAGAAAAAAATAGTCTCCATGAAGGAAAAGCACATCCCAGACTCTTTAAGGATAAATTATTGCAAATGAAAAATCCAAACGCAACTCGTGCAATCCTGTCTACAATGAGTAAAGCTGGATTAATGACATATGTATCCTGTTTTTCGAATATTTTTTCGTCGGAATTATAATGGGGTTATTGAGGTTTATTTCCGTGGCAGCAGCTAATGAAGGAAAAGGGAACTGCATTTATGCAAATAGGAAAAATACTTGCTTTTCGAATTACCACCAGGAGGAAATAAAATAGGATGCTTGAGGTTTCCTTCTAGATATAAAGGTAGTACAAACAAATCTTGTTGAGGTATGTGTTGGAGTTTTTTTCTTTTTTAGGAGGAATACTTTTGTTTTCGAAATCAAACACATGATCCCGTTCTTGCCGTCGTTTCTCGGTAAAAGGGTGTATTATTCGTAGAAAGAAATGGAAGCACGCTGCTGATGTAATAAGCTCGCCCTATCAGATGTTTTCTGTTTATTGCGCAAGTTTCCTTCAAAGTCGGCGTCAAATGATCCCACCGCCCACATTCGCACGTTGGGTCTTTTTTTGTGACTTCCTCGGCATGTTGTAATAGGAGGGGCTAAATCAGGCATTGGCAGCCCGCCAGCTGTATGCGGCCCTTTCTCTTCACTGCGGCTCGAATGACAATCTTTCTTTCAGCTAAATCTTTCGAAGTTTTATATAAATATCTTTTATTTGTGAAAAGGACACAAGATTTTTTCTTAGTTACTGAGATACAATAGAACGCGATTTCTAAATCATTGGTTTTAATAGTAAAACAGGTGACCAGTCTTCTTGGTCTTGATCTAGTTTGCCATGTATGACCCTCATTAAAAAAAACAGTAATCCTAATGCGGCCCTTCTCTAACATCCATCGCTTCAATGCGGCCCTGACCCTTCCTCGACTTCGACATAAATGGGCTAAATGACCATAGCGAGCGCCGGAAGCCTGTATTCAATAATACATTTCACAAGAAAACATCCAAACGACTTTGGAGCGAATGTTTGTACAGATCCTCATCATCTCCTGTTATTTAACACGCAGGATTTATTACCACCATTTTTTCCAACATATTTCTGGTATTATCCGTTCATTACAGCGTTTTCCAGGAAAGGTTGAGGGTCACTTTCTCTTGTTCGAATTCTTTGTTTACTTTCTCAGAGAGAACTTAGGAAAAATCAAGCGCGCGTTTTATCTAGGATGAAAGTTTCGCGGATGAAGTCAGGCTAATGTTGGGAGTGGGCAAGTCAGACATTATCTAACGAGTCAAATTTAATTAGCGTAAATTATCTAAATTTTAGGCACAGAATTTGCGCCAAAACACTTATCAGCATCAACTAGGGATAACCCCGATTTTAATATGAGTCAGTGAAAGCAATGCTTGGGCATGTTTTACTAAAAATATTTTTCTTCTCATTAATGGCATGTTTTTATTTTACCCAGAGATGTGCTGCAAATTAATGGGTGGCTCGCGGTATATATGTAAGTATATAGGGATTCTGAAAAGTAAATAAATAAAACTAGCTGTACCCGCGCAATGTTTGCGCGGATTTTTTTCAATTAATTATGTTAATAATAATGTGAATCAGTTAATGGTGCAAATGTTATCCCCTTAGAAAACTATTCTATTAAAGACGTCTTTTACTATATTCTTGCATAAGTCCTCTTCTCTCCTATCTCTCTCTCCCACTCTCTCTTTCCCTTCTTTCTCCCCTCCCTCTCTCACTATCCCCCTCTCTCCCGCTGCACCGCTCCCCCTCTTTGCGTCTCCCCTTTCCTCTCTCTCCCTTCCATCTTTCTGTTTTCCTCTCTATCCTTTTCCCCCCTCTCATTTCCCTCCTCCCTCCCCTTTCACTCCCTTCCTCCTTACACTTCTCTTCATTTAAACGGCTTATAAAACACGTAAATTTTACGCTCGTAAGCTATATACGTTTTTAAAAGAACAGGACTTCGAGCACAACAATGTCCGTCGTCAAGGTATTTAGCGTTAAAATGGAAGATTTAGTGAAAATTATGTCCATTAAACTTAAAATGCGAGCGATTTTGATTCGCAAACGAAAAATTAAGATAAGAATAAGAATCCTTTATCGTTAAAACGATCCAGGTCCGAAGACACGGGGTGGGGGTCCACCGGGTCCGGAGTATTTTATTTGTTTACGTTTTCGTTAAATCGCCGGCCGTGTCTCGCACTCCCAATTTATTACATTGGGATTTTGATATAAACCATTAAATTTTTTTTTATTAATGGTATTAAACACGGGATCGCGGAAACGACCAAAATTTAATATCCAGCTTGGTGCAGCACACCCCCGTTTCAAATAAATTAGAATTAAATTTGCTTAAGAAACCCTGTTTTTTTAAAAATAACTATTAATTTTTTCTAACTTTCCGTCTTGACATATTAATTTCAAATTTTAAACGTTTATATCATTTAATGTTGAATTCCTCGCCTCTTCGATATTGGCTCTGCATTTGATCATATTCCATACAGTGTATAGTATACACTGCCCTCTTACTTCATTCAATTAACCACTCGGCAAGGAACATACGCAATTCGAACGCATGAAATTCTTTTCATAAGAGAACGGGATGGAATTTGGTTTTCGGCGATTTTTATATTTGCCTCCCTGCATTCACTCCTATTCTTCGGAAGCGGTATAGAGCCGTGCTTGTGTGCCGACGTCATCTGCTGATGAAGGCTTTTTTTACGTAGGCAATGAGCTACCCAACCGTGTGGATTCTACAGTAAGGATGACGGAAACCTGAATAGTGGAGGACACGCGATGATTCTACCTTGTACACAAAAGTTTTGGACGGGGAACACCTTTTCTGCCTCTACCGGGAGTTGAACGTAGACAATGAGCTAACCAACCTTGTGTATTCCACGGTAAGGATGAGGGAAACCTCTGAATTGTGGAAGACACGCGTCAATTCTACCTTGTACACAAAAGTTTTGGAGGGAAAACACCTTTTCTACCTCTTCCGGGAGACGCTTTTATCAATTTCTGAAATTATTTTAGACCTGCGAGAGTTTACTGACGGAGTGGTATACTCTCAGCGTGTTTTAGACTACCTTCCATCTCCTAGCTACATCCAACAGGTATGTGTGTAATCCTCTTGCATTGCCTCCAGTTCCATTAAATTTAATACTTATTTTTCACCATGGTTATTTCATAAGTTGTTTGTATTTTAGTTAATTTGAGTCTTAGAAATGCAGGAATAGATCAATCTTCGGGTAACAAACAGCAATACATTTTCGAGCTAGGAATGCATTGATAAATATAAAATGCGGTTTCATTGGAAAATATTTCCTCAGATTAACTTTTTCGATAAGATCAGTTTGCAGCCGAAGATGAAAGAGATTCAGTACCTACTATTTCCATAAATATTTCCTCAGAACTTTTTATTACATGGAATGAGAAGGGTCAAAATTGATGTGCACCTTTGTGAAATTAAAACTTCTATACTTCTCTAATCGGTATAGGTACTTGTCTAATCAGTATAACTTAGCTCCCAAACAGAATTATATATTTTTGATGGGCATTGTTTGTTCTGTTTGACAGGGAATGTATATACAGAGCAAACAAAATATTTTTTAAATATTTCGTTTTTTCAAATGATCATTTGAAATATAATGCAATAGTGAAATGGTATTGCAACAGAGTGGTTTGTTTTGGGAATCGCTATAAACAGAATAAGGTAAATTTTTATTTATGGAACTATTATTTTTTTTAAAATTCTATACCTAGAGGAAGATATATTCAGTGTAGTACATTATAAAATTATCTTCATACTTCAAAACCAAAAACAATGTGCTGCTCTTGTATTTCTTGTGCTCCTTTTACAGCTTTTATCTATTTGTTTTACTTTACCTCAACTATGTGCATACCTCGCTCATAAGTTTACTTGCACTTCCTGAGTAGACAAAGTAAATCCACTGTTCAGATCTTCAGTTATTCTATTATCTATCTATGATCTGACATTTTGGGTTTTAACAAAACATGAATAAAATGAGAAAAAATCACTTGGTTTCGACTAATATCTAGTCTAGACTAGACTAGATATTAGTCAAAATGGTCATATCTTTTTTCAATAAAGTGGAAATTAATACCAAGTGATTTTTTATCATTTTATTCATGATGGAGTTCCACCAAGTAAAGGCTTCTTCCGTTGATTTTAACAAAACACGATTCAAACCACAAGCACAAAAAGCAGTTATGATTGTGCCCACTGTAATTTTCTTATTTGTGTGAGTGAGAGACTCGGTCAAGTTTTATGCTTATAATTTAACTTTTAAGGATGATGGTACAACCAGTGCACCCATACTTTTACTCCTAAAATGACTAAATGAATACTGTGCCTCTCTATTATTTATTTCATGTAAATGTAGTACATTATTGTGAAATTTAGAAATGTTATTTTTTGGTTTTTCTACGGTGATTTATCTGACATCTACTGTCTTACCTAGCTCAGATCAGATATAAGAAGTTTTATTGTTTTATTTAAAAAATATGACATTTTAACCCTCCGTCGGGCTCAATATATCTGTGAGATACGGAGGGTGTAACATTGTTGATCTCTCAGCAGTTGGGCAGGCAACGTCTGTCTCCTCATGAGTACCTTCCTGTATAAAATTGTTTCACTAGTCAGTGACAGTTCGACCTTGATTGAGTGTGTGCTTGCTCCATTTTCACAAAGTTTTATCTCACAGATACATCGCGCCTGTTTGCGTGACTTTTTCCCAGGCTATGTACTTTTCATGTAATAATTTTATATTATCATGTTTACTGTTTAATAATATTAATTTTTATTTCTCATTTGGTTTTTTATGTTTTAAGTTTTATGTTTAAGTCAGTGTTTATTTTTAACCATATTTTGTATATGACAATCAGTGTTTTGTCGTATTTTATTCATTCCTGTATAAAAATGAGAATATTGTGTTTAAAGGGTTGAATTATGTCTGTGATCATAACTTTTGTTCCAAATAATAAACACAACAGTGTTTTATTTGAATGTGATCATTTATTAGCCTCAAAAGAAACAAAAAGTAATAATTATCTCTGAGATACATTGAGCCCGATCGTGTTCCACCAGCTATTGCACCCGACAGAGGGTTAATATAGTTATTTAGAGGTAGAATACATTCTTTAAACCACTAACAGTGGATGCAAAATATAGTAAACGGATCCATCAAGGTGAAGAGAAAAAAATTCCTCCCAAACTAATTTCATTCACTTACCAAGTTTGTAAATCTCTTTAATAATAGGTTTTGATTGTGGTGAGGCATGAGGCACCAAGCAAGCAGAGGTGAATTGGCAGCTAGCTGAAGGCTACAGGTGATTAAAGCCCCTCTCCTTTTTTATTTTAGCAATAATAGCCCAAGAGGTAGAGACTCAAAAAATGTACACATCCTCTTCTTTTTCTATACTTTTTAATTTATATTTATTTACCTTTTTTATTCCAATATTTATTTGTTTTAAAAAAGAAAAATTAACTACGTTGTTCATAGGATCTTTAGTACTTGGATCCCGCCAAAGCCAGTCCCTCTGTACTATTGTAGTTACACTATTGCTTTAAACAACGTTGATTTTATTAAAAATGAATCTTTGCTAAGGTTTAGCACAAGTATTTATTTCAAAATATAGGTCATTAAAAGAACTATGTTGCTCATTATCATATTAATTAATTCATAATCCTGTAAAACATATTAAAATTAATTACAGTTAACAGTGCTGTTTAATGACTGAACACTGCATATGAATTCTAATATAACTAAAATTGCCTTAGAGACAGAACAGTGTCATATAATAAAGAATATTAAATGTAAGAAAACAATAACAGCAAGCCACTATTGTAAAAATATAATATTATAACGTAAACTTATGGTTAGAATCTAATCAGTGTTGAAAATAATTCCAGCAACAACAAATAAGTTAGAAAACTCAATTTTGGATTTTTCAATTTTCAAATGAAGGTTTAAACAGGAGCCATTACATAAAGAGTTTAGAGTTGGTTTTAGCAGGTATGATTGTGTGTGGTTTGTTTCTATTCATACTATAAATTCTCACTGAACTGTATATGACAGGTTTCATTTATTATATGTATCAATACAGTACTGAGACTTACTGATTAACATACCTATTATTTGCTAGTTCTCCAGATTTAGTTTAGCACAGAGTTTTAAGTGTCATTTTGGTCTGGATCAACAGTTATTAAAAAAAACCATTTCTATCTTATTATTCAAGTAATAAAAAACCATATACATGTCCACAAATCATGCACCATGCATTTACCTAAGTGCATTTATTCCAGAGATATATTAAAGCAGGATTTCAGAAGTTTGAGCATTGAAAGTTTGGTTGAAATAGGACCAGATATTCTTCAGTTAAGGCAGAAATATATATATTTTATATGCATATAATCAGCTATAAATGCATGGCTGATTTTCCTTTTCATGAATGTATGATGAAATTATCATTCTTTGGTTATATACAACTATAAGAGAGATACTGCAGGTAAAGGCAGTTGTTGATAATGTTATTATGTGATCAAAAGATCCAAAAAAAATGGCCCAGGAAAATTAAGCAGAAATGGCAAAGAATGTGGAATGAAGGTAAATGAGATAGATAATTAATATAAATTAGCTAGATAGATTGAGAAGCTTAAAATATTTATGAGTTATGACCATAGTTCCCTCTAATATTTTCCATCCATGTGCAGAACGAATATCGCTACATGATGCTATTGCACAGATGTGTGCCTGGGTTGGCACAGCACTGTTCAGATTTCCCTAAGATAAACACAGTTGTGCGCCCTTGAAAAATTTAGTGAGTGGCACTTCAAAAACTGCTGCATGGCCGTACAGTTTAGAGGGAACTATGGTTATGACTAAATGCAATGGAAAGTCTAACTGAAAGATATGCATGAAATTCCAAAGCTTTCATTTTATACTTAAATACAGTTATGATAAATATCACTGATTTACATACATTTTAAGGAATTTTTATTAATTTGAAAGTAATGATAGTTGGCATTATTTGACAGATGTTAAAATCATTCAGCTGCACTAAAAGAAGTGAGCAAGAATTACACAAACCTGTATTTTATTTGAATTCATATAAACTAAATATAGCAAGCCAATGACTGAATCATTTAGCAGCTACATTTCTTATAACTAAATTTTCAAAAAAAAGACTTGTCTGGCTTCAGTCCTTCCAAATGTATTCAACTTTTGGTAATTTCATATAGATGTATCTCTGAGTCACTTCATAACCACAAAGTCTTTCCAGAAATTATAGTAAATAAGCAAGATCCATAATGTTCTTAGATTCAGAAAGTACTAAGAGAATGCCATGTTCATGATGGAATTCAATTATAAGTCTTTATAGGTAATGGAATTGTTTGTGATAAGATAAAATTTATGAGAAAATGAAAAGGTATTGAAATACAACAAAATATTCTTAAGCACTGACCACTTTTGCTATATGTACTAATATATTCTCATGAAACAGGCATATAATTTTGATTATATTCATTGCTATTTATATTTTATATAAATATTGTCAACATGAGGTAAAGGGGGCAAACTGAAAGAACTTTGTCTCTGCTGTGGACAACAGGGGTTTTGGCATACCCAAGATTTTACACTTATACAAATTCATTGACAATTCCCCTGGTTATGTATATGGAGCAAAGAGGGATTGGCAGTATGGGAGAGGAGAAAGCAGCAGTTAAAAGTATATGGTGAGGGATATTAATAAGAAAGTAAAAATAGGTACAGAAACAAAACGTTTGGAATTAGGGAAAAGAGTATGATGGATGATACAATACAGTGAATTGGTAGAGGATCTTGGATGTTGGAAATCCAAGAAAAGCATCGAAGAGAGACAAAAACAGGTTCAATTTCTTCTAAGAAATCAACAAATTCCAAATCGTAGGGCTGCTGACTCTCTCATTTTTCTGCTTTTAGTATAATTGCTTTCAACACCCTAATATGAATAATGAAATATTTCAAGTTCTGGTAGTAATGTGTGCTCTTCTGAACCAGATCAAAGCTAGGTATGGTGATTTATCAATCTGTCTCTCATGTGAGTGATAAAAGTTAATTCATTCCACTTAATGAGAAGTAAACCACATGACTACCACTATGCCAATTCATCATGAGGATACTAAAACACAGTAAAGATTAGTTTACATTCTTGGAGCTCATTCTTTTTATTATTATGTAAATATCATACATTTTATTTTTCCACATTTTATTTTTAATTATAATCCAACAGTTTTATTGGGAAATTTTGGATAAGTAGTTAGAATATCATATTTGGTCTGCATGATTTTTTTGACAGGCCTACAAAGTCATTTTAGAAATTGTACTATTAATTTATCAATTGGATTTCCAGCTATAAGCTTGGTAATTCTTTTGTGTGTCACTTAAAGTTACAACATCTTTATATTTCCATTTAATTGATAAAGCAATATAAGTGCACATTATGCAATATTATGCAATTTTAGAAGGTCCTCATAAAGCCTCTTATTTGGTCATCTAACAACTCAACTTCTATTACTAATGGTCAATTAAAAATATTTCCTCAGCTTGATTTATAGACTTTCTTTAATGTTGTGAACTCAGAGACTAAATATTTGATTAAATATTCTTACTCTCCAATAGTGATTATAAAATGAGAAAATTAAATCTTTTTTATGTTATGTACTTTGTTGTTTTGGAACTCTGAAACTGCCAATATTTGGTGAAGTAAGGTGGAAGTGGATATTAGACAGCAAGCCCCAACTAAGATGGTGGTTGGATCTATAACTCAACAAATGATCCCTAGCATCTTGGCAATACTCCTTTAAGTCCCAGTTGGTTATATGAAGCAAAACTGAAAAAATATGATATACGTTTAGAAATATTAACTGAATATTTAAAGTAAAAAATACAGCCACTCACATCAAATGTTTCTAAATTTATTTCTTAAATTTTATTTTGGTTTTTTTCCATTTTTGCTACATCATAACCATTGAAACTTGAGCACCTTTCTAACATATTTTATCATATATGTAGAATGGTCCTTTGCTCCCCTTATACATATGTACTTAGCTTGCTCCCACATCAAATAGAAAACTAATACTTATATATAAATTTTCTATTTGAAGAATAATATTCAAGAAATAATTATCAAACTCACCTAATGGTTTAAATAAATTTAAATTAATCAGTAGAACCTCATTTGTAAAAGGGCATCGATTTGAAAAATTAAGGATATAATTTCAGCTTTCCCTCTTTTATACCAACAGTGTTATTAAAAAAAGCAAATTTTAATTTGGCCCCTATCCAACACTATATTTTTAAAATTCTAATCCAAAAAAATGACAGCAGTACAGAAATCTACACTCAGTTTCAGCTCTCTTATCATATACAGTTTCCTCACAATTTCAATTTAATCAAGTGCACATGGACAGACAGATGTCTAAGTTAAACTATACGTGCATTAAAAAAACATCCTAAAAACTCTCCTTCCAATAGTCATAAAAGGGTTAGAAATACTAAATGCACATTTTGCTTATAAAACAGCAATCAGTAGTTGTGAACCACCAAAAAAAGATTCTAAAATAATAGTAATATGGTGATAAGGTAAAAAGAACCAATTTACATTGATGAACTACCACTGATGGCAGCTGCTCTGTCGCTAAAATTTACACCTGGTTTCCCAAGATTGAGGAATGTTTTACTTCTTAGAAATCACTTAAAGTAAAACTCTGTAGGTCATAAAAATTTGCTTTCATGTGTTATGTATGAGAGAAAATATGTAATTCCTGCCAAATTCTGTCTTCCATGCAGTAGTGTATCCTAAAAGAGGGAGGGGGAGGGGGGGTTAAGGGTAAAACACCTCTATGATTGTTTCAGTTCCAAGATTATATTTCTTCAGTTATTTAAAACAGTGATCTATAATTCGTTATTTTTAAGGTACAATTATATGTTTACCACTTTAGTTATGCATTCATCAATATTTTCTGAGCAGATCAGAGATACATTTCCTTGTGCATGGTGTGGGTATAGAGGATGATTCCATAAACATTGCTCATTTCCATCAAATCATCAAACTAAGGAGAAATAATTGTTTACTGTAGGAATGTGCTCCATTTTTATTTATATCCAATAATTCCGTCTTCCACATATTAAATGTGGTAGTTTATAATTATTAAAATACTTGCCTTTAAATTATACATGTGGATCCAAAACTCCACAATATGAACAAGAGAAGTTGAAATGAAAATGTTATTTCAGCAGAATAACAAATCTAGCAACAGTAGCATTTATTACTGTAATTATTAATTCTTAGGGAGCAGTGCTTGAGCTGAACATCAATGTAATCTATCAGATGATGCCAGTGCAAACTCCATTTATATTAACAAACCATGATTCCATCTTGTATAAATAATATAGAAGTAATCCTGCTCAAGATTACCCAAACAATGCTAATATTTGTTTAAATAAATTGTATTGTTTTTATGCATAATAACCCTAGTATCCATCTTTTATTTTTTAAATTGACATGAAAATTATGAAAGTGTAGATAAAACATTGGAATACATATTGGGATAAGAATAGACTTTCAAATCATTGTTACAATGAACATTTCACCAGGACTGAAAATATTTTCATTGCATTGAATTTTTCACAGCACAATATGGTGCCGTAACTAGAATATGGTGAAGGTGGCACATGTTGTTCAAGGAACCGAATGTTCCTGCAAAAAATGTCAAAAGCTATTTTTCTCATAAATAAGTATTAATTTAATTCTCAGATTTTAAAGTTGTTTTTAATAGAATTGCAATCATTGTTTATTGAAACACAGGAAAAATAATATTTTGCCTAACTAAGATGTTTTCTAAAATTTTATCATAGACACCTTATCTCACAGCTACAGTTTTAATTCCATTGTTACCTTCACAAAGACAGCTGAGTTTTAGTTAGAAAAAGAAGTATTGAGTTTGTTTTGTGATTGGAATACACTAGATAAATTAGATTGCTCTAAATGGCTGGGTAAATGTGCATTTTTGATACAACGCAGCAGTCAGCTGTGTTCATTCATTGATAATAGATTCTAAAATAGAAAATACTCTTGGTAAACAGACATTGAGGATTTGTTGCCAAAATGTGCATCTTGTTTTTTCAACCCTTTAATTAGCCATTGAATTTTCCAAATTTGCCTATTGACAGAGCTGTGCTATGGGGTTGTGCAGAGTATGTATTGCACATGGGCTCCTAGTTCAGAGAATACAAATCCCCAACATTAATTTTACCATCTTAAATAGTTCAATAACTTTTTTATTCAACATATTTTTGTCTTAAATTTATTCATACAAAGTGTTAGTAGAGATCAAATTCTATTCTTCATTTTGTTGTTAGTTGTCAAAGATTGTTATATTATCTTTAAGAGGTTCTACATCAAATTTGTTTATTTGAAGGCTTGGTCATAGCATTGCTAATTGAACTTGCTTGTTCTGAAATATGTTACAACCTCTATAAACTGACCTTAAGGAGAAAATATCATTCATTGTACTCACAGAAAATTAGAATAATAGAATTTAAAGTTGATGACTGTGAATACTGAAGAGGAAGATTTTATCTTAAGCAATTGAAGTACATATGACTTACAGACTGCAAACATTGACTCAGAATTGAAGGAGAGGGCACATAATTGTCAGCATTGTCAGGTGACTGCTGACTTATAATCTAGATACATTGATGTAAGAATTAATAAGAAAAAGATGATGTTTTTACTAAGTATTTATTTTTATTTTTAGTAATAAGATTCACAAATTTATGCTTGCAGTGTTAGATTATAAATTTAAAACCATATGGAACCCTAAATCTTACAGCAATTCTTATAATCATTCAACAGTCACAGGTGCTATTATATTATGGAATTTGCTGAAGATTCTCAGAAATTTTCAGGTCAGTGTTAACAGTTGATTTTTCTTGTCCTACACAATAATTGTAGTGTATCTATAATACTATTTCAATTTCTTTTTTTATAATTTATTTTTTTATATCTTGCACACACAAGCTGCTTTATGTACAGGACAAATTATTTCATTTCAACATCCTCTTGTATCCCTGAGAATATAAAATAAACTCCTTAACCATACAAGGTAAATATTTAAAGACAACACAAATAGAGAAGGTTAAAAAGAGGGTGAAGGGAAAAAAATAGAAATATTTGTCTTTACGGTTAAGGAGTTTATTTTACATTCGAAACATCTATCTCGCCGTAGTTTCCACCCATTTTTAATTATCCGAAATTACATTGAAAGGAAACATTCAATTCATTGTTCGACATCAGAAGGAATGACAATTTTCCCCTTTGTTAGCAATATAGCTAATATTTAGTAACTGATTTAATATTTACGAAAAAAAATATTTCAAACAAAGATTTTCCATTTTGTTGGCTTTCAGGGCAATGAGTTGTATAAAAATCTATTGGACTAAATGACAAAAATGGAAGGACAACCCTCCTAATAACCATAAAAATAATTAAAAAAGGAAATTACTCTCATCAGGTTTAGGGGAATTTACTCCATGCCAACAACCATGCAATCTCACACACTCCAGGTTTAGTGGGAACTACTTCAATGCCAGGGGCCATTTTCTGTTCACATTACACACACAAATACACACAAAGCCAAAAACCACACACAAGTACTTCCTTTCTAAAAAAAATCCTAAATACACATTTTGGATGATTCTGTCCTCAGTAGGCCGATCAAAAAAGACCCCGTGGAATAAATTCCCTCATGCAAGTACTTTCCTTTTTAAATAATTTTTATGGTTATTAGGAGGGTTCTCTGTTCATCCTCGTTTTTAACGATTGGGCTCATAATTTATAATTTTTCTTCAAAAGACAAAAGTTTATAAAATTATTTTTAATTATATCAAGAAAAGATAAATAATGGAGTAACAAAAATAATGATTATGAAAGTATATTTTATAAAGTTAAATTAGCAATTTTCTTCCCTTTGTTTAAGAATGAAAATTTTATTTAGTAACGTCTATTTGATGAGGAAATTACCAGCCAGTAATATAATTTTAAGATGTACTGCCACGGCGAAAAACATTTACCAAAACTCATAGCTACCCAGATACAACAACTCGGCCCTTAACTAACAATAAGTCAGATATGAGAGGGCATCATGCAATCTTATCGAGGCGAACAAGATTCTTATGCCATATGTTGAAACAATGCAGACGAGTAAGGTATAAGATGTCTTATATGGAAAGAAGAAAATCTAAGTGGATCCTCGCTACATAATAGGAAGTAAGTAAAAGCGGGGCAAGCATCGTATTGCCTCCACGATGTTGACTTACTCAATTGGAAATTCTTCGAAGAAAATAACTGCACGTTTCCTCGACATTTCCTCAAACTACATACGGTACGCGGGCTGTCCATGTATGTGATCGGCGCGCAGAGATTCCATCTGACTTCCTTCGCTCCAGTCAAATTATTGCTAACTATGATTGTTATAGGTTCCGCTTTGTCCTGGACAGTCCCGAGTTTCATAAACCATCCCGGCAATTGGAATAAAAGTCGCGTAATAGACCATTTAGCATCAAACTGACCGGATATTAATTTCCTCCTATCAAGAGATTGATAGATGTGTCGGTGTTTCTTATGCAGAGAGATAGTTTATTTAAGTGTGTTTATATAGCAATCTCACAGTATAAGTGATGGCTTTATTTCAATACGTCCCGATTCAGTCGAGACACTAGGTTTTAAAATGTCTTTCGTAAAACAACTGGATATATCAATGAAAAATGTGGACAGCTCGTAATAGACATTGAGTGCATTTTTAAGTAAGTTTAACAAAATAATTTGAGTGTGAGAGAATGAAAGGAATGGAGAAAAATGGACCGCATGTGAAGGCGATTGGGTTGAACTTTATTAAAAAATTGTGTACAGAATATTACATCTGTATATAGGTACTGTGAACTTTATCAACTATTTTACTGGACATCGGCATCTGTAGACCGAATGTTCTTTGAATTAGAAGAGTGTGATCAATGAACCGGGGCCTCACGATTCGAACTATGATTTAAAGCAAATTTGAAATTGAATTTTCCTCTAAAAATTTTTAAGCAAATAAAAAAATTGAATCAATTTCGATGGTGAAATATGAATAGCATGTAAAAATAACAATTTCTAAAAATAGTTTCAATAAAACATTTTTATACGTACCGGTTTCGTTACTCGAAAATGTGAGACATATTGACGCAGGTGCATTAAAAATGTGTGTGCATGCGTGCGTGTGCGATTATAAAAACGATATTGCTGACAAAAGTGGATATGCAATTTCATAATGTCGTTAGATACCGCGTTAAGAACGTGTAAAATATTCTTACTATCCCATCAAAATTTTAATGTGTATCACTTGAGATATCCTGCTCGGTGAAATGTAATGACCCTTTTATTGAAAAGTTTGGCGACTCCCGTTCCAAGACGTAGAACAGAATTTCTTAAGGCTTAAAATACTGCAGTCATTGGAAATGTAGAGATATCTACAATATTATTCTAGCATCAAGCAGTGCCCATTTAGAGTATTATTACTTAGAATCTATATATATGATTGAAATCTCAATAGTTGAATTCAATGATTTTTGTCTCGAAAAAAATGATAATTTCTTCTCTTAATTTTATTAAAATTTCCTTCACAGAAAATCCAGATCAGGGCAGTCTTTTATCAAATATAATGTTTTTGACTCATAATTGGCAATTTTTAAATATAGAAGTACCTTATTTATATAGTTATTTTTGTTCGTAGATATTGTTTTTGTAAAACATTCATTTTGCTTTGATTTCATCTCCTGTTGAATTAAGAATTTCAGCATTTTGTTATATAAAATACTTATTAAAATCCACTCTTCCAATTTTTGATTCCTGCTGTTAAAAAGTACTAATAACCATTGGATAAGTCCTATCTCTTTTCAAATACAGTGTTTGATTTGATTAAGTGGCTGTATAATTGTTAAGTATTAGATTGTCAAAGGTTTATTATACAACACTGTACATTTATCATCAGTCAGAACACAATATAATACACATTCTTAAGAGTTACCAGCAGTTGAAACATAACTTGTAAAAACAATTAAGTATTTACATTTGAATAAAATAATAATTAATTGCTTAGTATTTATATAAACAAAAAATTAGTTAAGGCTTATTCTGTGATCGATTCATTAATATAACAGAAGATAAGTTGCCCTTCTTTAGTCGAGCAATAAAAAATACTTTCATAGAGCAGGTCACAAGTGTAGGAAAATATGACAAGACCGAGTGGTCCCGTTACTCAAAAACCATACTTAATGGGCTTCGGATGTGGCGTTAGTCGCGCGCTTATACACATTGTAGAAGTTTCTTGAGGGAATCTTGTAGTTTCCGAGGACGTTGCGATAGTTTCCAACGGCATTTCCAAAGTTTCCCAGAGTTTCCACACCCCTAGGGTAAAGGGCCTCTCGAGCGATGCGGATCATGCGTAGGTTGATTTCCTTCAGGTTAACCGTACCCTTGACGTACTTCTGGAATCGAGTAGAGAGAACGTAGAGAGAACCGTCGTCTTCGTCGATCCTAAGATCGGTGACGGATTGGAGCCTCTCGGTATCGACGACGACAGTCCTGTGTTTTCGGGTCTGTGTGTTGTAAGATCCCAAGGCGATCTCTTTCAAAGGACTGAAGTAAAGAGTTCCCTCTTGGTCAATGGTTAGACCGATACCTTGAGAGGACTTGGTTCCGACCAGTTTAACCGGGAGCTCCTGTTCGTCACCGGCGGAGAAATCGCGGAGCGCAGAGGTCGGTACGGAATAGATATTATTCTGGGACATGGGTTGGTAGTATAAGATGCGACCACTGAGGGTGCTGGCAGGAGAAAGGGCCATTCCGATAATTCCGTCCATGAGGGTGAAAGTCTCTCCTGCGATGCTGTAGAAACCGTTGTCGGGATCTGCGTACATGCTGAGGTCGGAGACGCGGCGGATCATGTCCCTACCGAGGTCGTAGACGACGATGGCAGGGGAATGGTCGTCGTTGAAATAGAAGACCAGCTTCTCGCAGTAAGGATCGCTGTGAGCATCCTCCTCGTCTATTATGATGTTGGTGAAAAGGGTGCCGGTCTTGAGGACCCTTTTGGGAAAGAGTAGGCTCCTAACAGGTAGGCCGGTGGATAGGTCGAAGGCGATCAGTTTAGGCGTGCAGACGGGTGTCTCGGAGTTGACGACGCCGGCGTCGACGACCCAAAGGCGATTGCAGCGATCGACCTTGATGCGGTACACGGAGATGAGCTTGGAGCAGTTGGCCAATTCACCTGAATGCGGAGAGAGAAACGTCAGTCTTTCTCTTTGAGGAATAGTTATGGCAGAATTGGAGGATGTAGTTTTGGGAAAGAATTCAATCGATATTATTAAATACTGACATCGATTTTTTGCGGAAGGTTGTGAATAATGCTGAATTGGAAATTACTATTAATAGCTCTATAAAGGTAAATACAAATATCGTCCAAGCCACTTATCCCTCAATAACGTGAATCTATTAGCATAACATCAATGTTTTGCAAGGCTTTTTTCTCATGCCTTTCGAAAAAGGTATATTATAATAACACACATTTAAGATGATTCAGCATCCGATGACATGATATAGAAACATAGCTGATAAAAGAGATAGAAATAAATATCTGGCCATTTAAAATGATTCAGAAGCATCTTTTTGACAGTTTGGAAGTTTAAGGGACTGTACTTATATCTATAGTAACTAGTTATTTTAAAAAATATTTTACTAAAAACATTTAACACCTTAAATATAGCCAAACACAGAATGAAAATAGTCGCTTATAGATTGCAGAATTTTGTAAGCTTTGAAAATTCAAAATTAATATTTCTTGTTTGTTATAGTTACGATTATGTGAGGATAAACCTCGTAGACATTCAGAAACATAGGTCATCATAAATCACCGAGAGTAATGAGTCAACGCGAGTTCCTGAGAAACATTTCTCTGTTGAATTTAATTCTTATTGACGGTTAAAATATAAGAATATCGACCTTAATGCTGAAGGTCGTACCTATTCGAATAAAACGCGAACGGTGCATAAGTTAGCACAGAAGATTTGTCTCTTCCTTCAATACTAACCGTCCATTCCAACAGGAGACTGCCATTCCGCGCTGGGGAAGGGTTCAAGTTTTGGGTTTGGGACCACACCAGCGGCTGCACGAGGAATGTAGGCGAGGGTGGCTGGGACGCCAGGATACAGGCGGGGCACGGCTATGAAGTACTTATCGGGGGTGAATTCGAGGCCGGTGAAAATGCTACCAAGAGGATCATAGGCGTCGATTTGGTAGTGCGGATAGGCGGGAAGATTGTACTCGAGAGCGTTCCACTGGAAGATCTCCTGGATAGGGTTGTTTGCAGACGACTGCTGGCTCTGGATGGGAGCCTTCCCTTGGAATAACGCTCCTCCGTACAAAGGCGCGTCATTGTAGGATATGTCAGCTCCTGGGAGGGTTGGTCCGTAACTCAGGTCGGGATAGACGGATAAAACGGGTGCGGCAATCGCCGCTAAACATAACGTCGCGAAAAATAGTCTTGCTGGCGTCATTTTCGAAGCTGTTAATCTGCAAGAATAAATTGAGCAACAATGTAAAAGTCTTGCCGTTTTGAATTAATAAAAAAATGTAAATAAAATTGTCTGCGAGGATGAATTTTGTAGATCTGAGAATTTTTGGATTACGAAAAGAACACAAGGAAAGTTATATTTTTATTTGAAAATTTATTGATTTAATTTTTATCAAAAATATTTGTTTAAGTAATAAATATTGAAAAGGGAAATCACATTTTATTTGCCTCTCTAAAACATAACGCCTTAATGTTTTCCGTGAAAAGAGGAATTTATGAGATTTTTTAAATGCATTAATCATACATACGAGGTCTGACAATAAAGTAATGAGATTTATTTTTTTCCTGCTGTATTGGCAATGCTGTGGCATGTTACCACAGACCATATTTGACCTTGACCCTTCCCCCACCCTTACTCCAAGTTCCTTCAGTCTTGAATAGTTGCTTGACGAATGAGGACATGTTTGTGCGCCTTGTCACGAAAATGGAAACGCGGAACATCGCGCAGCGGTATGCCATCATGTTTTGTGTGAAACTCAGTGAAGGAGCCACCACAATGTATGGAAAGCTTCAGCAGGCTTTTGGAGAAGAGGCAATGTCAAGAGCACTAGCTTTCCGCAGTGGTGTTCGTCGGGATCACCAAGGCCCAAGAAAGCACGCATGTCCAAGTCAAAAGTGAAATGCATGCTTGTGTGCTTCTTTGATTCCAAGGGCATTGTTCACAAAGAGTGGGTACGTCCTGGACAGACAGTTAATCAACATTACTACGCAGAAATTCTCGAAAGATTACGAAAGCAAGTCGTTCGGGCTCGTACAAACATTGCGAAAAACTGGATTCTCCATCATGACAATGCGCCAGCCCATGCGGCACTGTCAGTAGGGCAGTTTTTGGCCTCCAAAGACATTACGGTGCTGCTGCAGCTCCCTTATTCGCCCGATCTCGCACCTTGCGACCTTTTCTTATTTCCACAAGTCAAATCGGTGGTGAAAGGACGTCATTTTGAATCAACAGAATTCATCCAAACGGCCGTAACCCAGGCCTTAAACGACATTCCAAAAGATGCATTCTATAAATGCTACAACCAATGGCAGGACCGTTGGCGAAACTGTGTGCAGTCACAAGGGAACTACTTTGAAGGAGACCACATTGTAATTGATCAACAGACAGAATAAAAAATTTTTCCGAACCAGTCTCATTACTTTATTGTCAGACCTCGTATGAGAGAGTTTTGTCAGTTTCAAATCGGATACAAATCACCTGTTCTTCTCTTTTCAGTGATCTTACCACCGATTTTATCTATTGCCTCGAGCCAAAATACTTTTTTTTAACTCGGTAGATTCATTACTTAATTTTAATTGGTTATAATTGACGGTAGATATCGTAGAAAACATTCTTCCTGTGATTTGTTACAAAAATGTTTAAGTGAATGATGAATGGAATTTTTCTAGGAAAATCAGCCTTAACAAAAAGTATTAGGTGTGCCAAATGTTCGTCTCGTGTTCACAGTAGTAGCTCTAAACAAAACAGCGCAGAATATTTATCGTAAATAACTACTCTATTTATAATTAAAATGGAAATTTCACCTTATGCGGCGAGATTGTCTTAATCCCAGATGTCCTTAAATGTTATGCTTCAAAAATGAACGAGCGGAGAAAATTCTTTCAGCTTATTGTTAGTTGATGTATGATTTCATGTTAGATAGTTCATCGAAATTTAATATCACCTTCTTGGTAACGTTACTAAATCCAAACATATGTATGAATTTTTAAAATAAAGGACTTCTAGTATTGGAATAATAAACCGATTTCCAACATTTTTATGAAAATAAAACATTTCGAAAACTAAGAAATGTATTAACGGTTGAAGCAATAGTGACTGAGAAAGTATTTTTTAAGTTTCGCGTCGATCTTAAAGTCTTGCTTCGGATTTAGGTAAAATAAGACGGCTCGCGACATTTATTATAACGGATAAATCACTTCATTAACTCATAACGTTTTTTTACAGACTAATAAAATGATTTGATTATAGTTGTCATCATAACCTTGTAAAGATTTTATTTTCCTCTCTAAATACCTAGACATTAAAACGTCAGTGTAAAAAAGTTTGCATTTTCGTGTACTGCCATTTCTCCTTGGCATTCATTGTGCTCCGAGGCACGCAATTCATGTGAAAATCACTCGTAAAAAAACATTGGACACCACAGCATTTCCTAAGATTTACTCCAACGTGCGTAAATACACGCTTATATAACATAGCAGGATCGTTGAGTCATTTTTATGACGGAGTTCCGCAAAAATTCTTTAGTTGAAACAAGGCGGAGATTTAAAAACATCTCGACTCAACCTTTCTCGTTGAAGCCAATGCTATATATTCATCTTTGAAGGAATCCATTGCAAAAGATGAAAAATGAAAGTACGATTGATGAAAAATATTAAACTCGGGGGTGAAACACTTTCAATATGCGTTAATGTTGTTATTTTTCAACGGTCTTCCTCAATCCATCCACATAAAATTAAATGAGTGACACACATCCGCATTGCCTTCACTAAAGAGAAAGGTCCATGTGGAGGCATATCTCTAAAGAGTATAAAATAAAAAGTAATGATAGCAGAAGTAAATGCGAAGATTGAAAATTACTCTCTGCGAGCAATAAATTTGGAGCAATAAAATTTATGGGCGAAAGCTTCGATCAGGAAAGTCACCGACAAAGTGAGCATGTGTAATTTTATTATTGGATCGGATATTCTTTCACTCTTAGTGTGGCGCCTGAGAGGTTAAAATTTGCCTGTCGATTATTTTCTATTTAAGAAATATAACTAGTGTGTTAGTGAGAGAGAGAATGACAAAAACTTATTCTTGATCGAAAGTGTGAAGGACATTACTCGAACGGATATCTGCATTCTTGATATCTCGAAAGTTTAAATACTTTACAAAAGTTTTGCATTTATTGTGTTTACATAACGAATTCAGTAATTAATCGAGAAATGCAACGCCGCAGCTTATGCCTAAAAGTACTTGCTCGGAGAATATTAAATTACTTCTGCGATGAAATCACTTTGTTTGATCATGCATTCGATTTCGTGGATATAGAATAAAAATGTTCCTTTAATTTGAAAGTTCAGAGTTGAACCGACGAGTTCAGTTCATGAATTTTTGCAATTTTGTCACCATAACATATTATATTTTAATAATACAAACAAGTATGTAATAGATCTTTGATTCTAAGAAGTTTTTTGGTATAAATAAAAAGCGAAATATAAAGAAATTGCAATTTTTTATGGTTTCATTGTTCTCTATATCATTTCAGATTTGAAAGTATCTACATTTATAAGGTTTCGCGTTTTACCCTAATTTTATAAATCAATTAAACGTTTTTTATGCCCTTCGTCTCATTGAATCCAACTTGATTTATGAGATCCTAGAACTCATTAACAATAGAGAGAGAGAGAGGTTCTTATTTTAGGTTAAACGAACTTAAAAGACTGAAGGAGCGGCTTTTCGAAACTCGTTGCAAACTTCTAAAAAAATCTCCATAATTCCTCATTTATTTGCCGGCTAAGGAACTGCGTGCCTCTTGGAGTCGTTAAATAAAAGCCGTCGTAGGCCGTAATTGTCAACGCGACGCTGACGGCGGGAATACGAAATAGGGCATTATGGGAAGGCAGGGGAAAACAATAGTGTCGTTAAAAAAAGTTGATAATTGCACAAGGTTCGGAGTGAAATAAAAACGCCACCTCTATTCAGTCCGGGAAACTCGCACGAAGTCAGGGGGTGTGGTTTGTGTGCGAGAGAACTCGCCGACGACTTATCGCGATGAGAAGCACAAATCTCTTCCGTCATAAGCGTCCAGTTTAACAGACAAGAGAGGGCAACGTCTCTTGGAGTGTTCGCGGGATATCTTTCAATGTGTCGGATAAGCTTCTACCGTACGCAAATTTAGAGCGAGGTAATTAAGGGCTTGTTTTCCCTCGACGCAGGCCAAGTACGACAAGCATTACGGGTTTGTCTTCGCTTTTTGAACGATTGAATCCATTGTGTGGTAATGTTCTGGTGATATCACTCTCCAGCTGAAAGTAGCGATGACGCGACAGTACTTGACGTGAAAACTCACTGTTTCGCGAAATATACGTATATGTATTTTACGCACGTATTTGGAACGGAGTTTCAACTAGGAAGGACGCGTATTGCACGTAGGACCCGGTACCATGTGGCCGTCGGTGTCATTTTTTCCGTCCGAAAACGAGGAGAAAAGATTGTTTTCAATGGAAACCCACATGAGCCGCCGTAGAAAAGTATTTTTTCGCAATTTCGACCCATACCGCGAAAAACACGAACCACCGGTTTTGCTTTCCTCCAGAAATGGAGAAAAGCGAGCGTGCGAGAATGAAAAGCGTTCGTCATTTGTTTTCCCTCTCTCCCTCTCGTTGTATTCCTGTTTTCCCCGCCTACTCCGGAGTCTCTCGTTGCACGGCATTATTCCATCCCCTGCGTGGCCGTTTATTAATCCACCGCCGAGCGCCATTCCACGCGAGAGAGCACTGCATTTCCCCCCTCCTTTCACCCGGTGCAACCTCTTTGGAATCTCCAGGCGTAATTTTTTTCCGGCCGTGTAAAACCCGTAGGACGTGATAGAAAGAGCCTCGGGAATCGCCAATTAGTCGATTTAAAGGTATCACTTTCTAATAAAAAGCGCGCTGATGGGGCGCCTCTCTCGCAATCTGGTGAAATATATGGATGTCCTAACGGGATAGCATCTAGTGGATAGATGAGCTGTTTTTCCTACATTCCATTCGGCTATCGGCATACCTATTGCATCACGTAAGACTGGTACTAACAGGGCCTCAGCCTAAATAAAATATTTTTCAATCTAAAATTATTTTAACTAATTCTTTTCTTGAAAAAGATAGCTATTGCTTTATATGATAAAACTGTTTGGAGCCAAATGGGTATAATTACGAACAAATCAAGTACTGCTATAATATTTTTCGATCAATTGACTTTTGGTACAATGAATCATTTTCACACAATATGGTGATTTATTAAGTTAAAATGTTTGTATTTTTAAACTGTTGGTTTTATTGAATTAAAATCATCCACTCATAGAGTATTGTGTATATTCCACGTATTGAAACTAAAATTTGGTATACAAAAGAAAAAAATCAACACAAGCACAGAGATCAAGGAGTCACTCAACCCAAGCAGGCTATACGCATTTTTTTTGGCATCTGACGGACATGAAATCTTCCAGAAGAACGCTATAAATTCGCAAGGTAAAACACATATGCAAGCGGTAAGTCTCGAAAAATAAAAGATTTGAATTTAATGCCTGTTTATAGGAAGCCTTGCGATTATATTGGGTAACAGTTTAACGAATACATAAAATATTTCGCGTACCGCGGGTCAGCAGGCTGCGTTCCTCAAAGATTGGAAATCTCCGCTTTCGATAATAATTGGGTCAGTTTTCGACGATTACCGACTACTCTAAGATAAGTGCGATCAGAAATCGTCGATTCCCACTCGGGAGAAAAACACATCACCAATTACTCGTTCAACGGAATAGAAAGGGAAAGAACATTTCCTTACTACGCACCGATGCTTTCCACCAACTTAGAATCTTAGTTGGTTTTTCACTCACCTCAAGTGGCGAAAGATCCCTTTCTCTTTAGCCTGGATCACCGAGGGATAATGTCGACTCTCGAGAAAAAACCAGGATGTAAGAAAGTTGTTCACAAAGGGAGCTGGTTCGTAACCCGACTGATACTTTTCAACCGAACGGCGTGTTGTTGCGTGCGATGTTTGAAGGGACGTATACAATTTGGCAATGACAGCGTTGATTTCGGCGAAACTGGATAAAAGTTTACGAAGTTCCGTTGCTGCCCATTAATGTCACCGATTGGATTAGTGCGTATTTACGCCCACAAATTATTTTCCCGGAGTATGTCTCGGAGATATAGTGCTGCTTCTAGACGGTCTCTGAATGAGTCGATGACAGGCAAGAGCGTGGTGAAGAAGACGGCTTCTTGAGCACGAGGGTCGTTGCATGACGTCGGATAAGAGGGGGGAGATATTGAAGCTGCCGGTAATTTCAGTACCATAAACTATTTTTAAATAAATGTTACATTTACTGCTTATTTACAAAAAGAATGAAATCAGTGGGACTGAAATTACTGGGACTGAAGTTACCGTACTGAAATTACCGGTACTGAAATTACCGGGTCCGAAATTACATGGAACCATCTTGGAGATAGTTAGGCTCAATACTCAATATATTTATATATCAGTGGACGTTACATATTAATGTTTTAGATATTTGGTATATTTTATGATGTCGCACTCTATGAGTGGATGAATTTTTAGGAAAACACCAGAAGCTATATTTTGATGAAAATCTACATTTTAAAAATATACAATAATAAACAACCCTCCATGGCTGTGCGATATGATTCATTTCAACAAAGTTTCTATTACAGGCGTTACTCGCCATAAATGCGATGTATTTCAGATTCTGTTATCCTGTTTAACTCCTTTGAGCTGTGTGTATAGGACAGACGGTACGACAAAAAACAATCAAAATATCGAAATCGATTTTTTCATGATCACAATATTTCCTCTATATGAGAAAGTAACATTAATTCCTTCTGATTTTGAAAATCCATTCTAATAAGGAATTTCATGGCAAAGAAATAAACGACAAAAATGTTTATAGTTTCACTACCGATAACTTCATATTTGTATAAATATTTCTTAATAAAACAACGTGAAAGTATCATCCATACAATTAGCTTCCATTACATTTTATAGACATTCCTATTATTTTCATCGGTATTATTTGAGCATGGAATTAAGGAATAAATTGGAACTTGTGAATATATGACTTCCATTTACATAAGGGAGCGAAAATAAACAATCTCTTATGCCAATAAACATGTATTCGAAGATAAAAATCAGAAAATACAATTCAATTATTTTGTCTGTGGGAAAATCCCTTTGTATTCGATTATTCACTTGTGGACACACATTTAATTTCCACCGGCATAAAAACGCCTGTATCAGCTTGCCTGAGGAGAGGTAATTGCCCTGTGATACCGAAATTTAAAGATCAGAATTGTGTAACACATTTATGGGAGATATAGTAATGTTTTACATGTCCTTCCAACTTTTCGCAAGTACTGGATTGGTAAATTTATAAGTAAGAATTAATCGGGGGATAAACATACGTATACACGTATCAGAAAGCATATGTATCAAAGTTAAACCCATTCGTCCCTTTAAAAGTTAATAATGAAAAGCATTTCAATCCGCACGCATTTGATTGCGTTTATTTTTTTATCGAGGGGAGAAATCGTTCATTTCTCATTTCGCGAGACCAGGCTGGAGTGCAGATAGTTCCGGCGGCCATAAAAACAAACTACGTTTCTCTGATTCAATATAGGATGGAGGCGGGTCGTAGTAAAAGTGTAAGAGGAAACACCTAGTTCAAGATTACTCGAAGGCCGTGTCCCTCTCACTATCCGTCTTTCAGTCGACCTTCTTTCCTTACGAATTAAATAGAGGGAATGTCTCCGGAGACGAAAGAGGCGTGAGACCGAACCATATAACACCGTCCCGTTTCAATTACTCCTTCTCTAGAATGAGGGGTCCTGAGATTTGAGGTTCCGAAACTATTCCATATTCAGCACCCATTGTACAATTTATGGCTTGAGCGGGGAGGAGGGGGGGGGGGGAGGACGTTCTTGAGTGAGGCGTTAAGGTGGCTCTCTAGATTCGATCCTTTTGAAATCCGAACGTGATATGTACAACGAAATGGCCAAGGAAGAGGAGGATCGGCACGCCGAGGAATGTCGTGTTTGGAGTGAAAGCTTATTTGAATCGCAAAGAAAATCCCAACGAATGTATATTAGTATTAAAAATTCACTCATTAGTTTAAAATTATATGAGATGCATCAAACTATGCGATTTGAATGTTAAACAAGTGAAGGAAGAATTGCAGAGCAAAGGCGCTTTCTTTCGCCGGCTTCCATCTTTCCGTCGGAGTAAAGAATCGCAGAGAGGATGTATTGTTGGTTGCCTACATTTTTAGCAGCATGCACTTTTTGCGATTTTTTCTGATTACTCATCATATTTATACCATATGTAACTCTAATTTAATGCTATCTGTCCTTGACTTTTAGCCTTTGTAATTGAGGTCATTTTGAGATATTTTGTACAGATAAACGGACGGATGGCATACATAACAGTGATTTTTGTTAGAAAAAGCGCTAAGAATAATTAATTTACTTTAAGATTAGTTTTATCGAAGCTGAGATGAGCGAGGGAAAAAAAATCATCCTCAATCTCAAAAAGGCAAGGAATATTATATCTTCTTGCACTTACCTTATGGAGTGTATTATTTTAGTTCCATACCCTATTTTAATCGTGCTAAAGATAACTCGCATCAAAGCAAATATTATCCCTTAATTACGGTATTTATTCTAAGTAATATGATTTTGTAATAGCACCGGAAATTACTGAAAATATCTCCAATTTCTGTCCAAATCTGGATTGTGATAAGTTTCAGTGTTGATACTTCGCCGGGAAAGTCGTATTACGCGCTCTTTCTTATTTAAGCCCTAGTTAATCCCTATCAAGCTCTTTCTCTAAAATGGATAATTTTCCCATTTAAAGAGAAGATAATTGTCGTGGTTTCTTCCTCCGAAGGGACACTAAGCCTCTTGATATTAGTTTTTTTAATTCGCTACGCTGTGTGGACTCTCTCTTCGTCTGTCTCCCTCTTTCTTTCCCTCTCTCTCCCCACCCAACTACATTTCTTCCTATGAATTCTTCAAACTATTACTTCCACTGCAAGACCTTTCACTTAAGCGTCGAGATTTAGCGCTAGGGTACGTTGCGGAGGTGTACAAACGACTTTCTTCCGAATGCATGGTTTCTGGTTTTGGCGCCGACCACAGATATGATCTAGATTGACAACTCGGTTCGCTCGGCTCCGAAAAAAACATTACACTCGTTTAATATTTAGAAAGTTGTCCTCTTGTCCGCTAGATTTCGTATTCCTGTTATATAGTTTATTCGTGATCGGAATTTATGTTTACACAATAAGGTGGAACACATGTTTGTTTTCCTCGAGCACAGGATACACACACACACACACATATATATATATATATTCGATTCTTGCGCGAAGAAAATAAAATTACGAGTGAAACGTTCGATGATTTCAGCAGTTTTGATAACAATAACTTCGTCCTTCCAAATAAGAACTATATGATAAATTAATGGCAATATTTTTATCTGCTTAAGTTTCAGAGACGTTTCACTGAAACATTTCTTTAAATTTAACAGATCTGTGCCGCAATATTTAGAAACCCCTGGAATTTGGTTCGTTCAATTTCATCAATTAGCTCTCGCATAAGTTAAAGCATGATATGTTCTTTTTTTAAATATCCCTCAGTCCATTTTCTTGCATTCGGAATAATTTAGAAATAAAAAATAATGGTGAATTGAACCGTCAGAAAACTCTAATCCAAAAATAATGAGAAGTTTAGTTGAACATATCATCTCCAAGGAGGAAAAAACGAGTGATAAGTTTCTTATAATCGGTCTTGAAAAGATGATTATTCATTCTCTATTAAATCATCGCCGGCAGAGCGGTAGCTGCGGTACTCAAAATCGCAACGAACCCTAAAATCACGATCTGACCTTTTTTTCCTTTTTTAACGCTCCGTGAGCGTATAACGTCCGTGCGACTGCGCACGCTCTCACCCGTGTTATCTCTCAATCAAAGGTTTACGCAGTTGTCTCTCCGAGAAGAGAAACTTTATTCTTTGAAATAAATCTCCGGCTATTTGCAAGGTTGACTTCTTTCTTCTCTTCAATAATTTTTATCTAATTCCCCTTAAGCCAGCAAATTTAAGATTTTAAATACACACACACACACATTATATGCTTCTAAAAGATGCGTGAAATTATCTGTAGGTCTCGTTACAGTGTAGTCTATAAATGTTTTGTAGAAGAATCGGAAAAATTATCTTCATTGAACGAATAAAACTAATTTTATTACACAAAAAATTGAAATGAATTTTGGAAATTATCTAAATCTTGGGTAGACGACTGACCGCGATGGTGTTTTATGTGGCTCGCATAGCTATGGTGGAAAATCAAACCCTGAAATTGAATGCAATAAGTTACGTATTTGTTAATTCTATATATTCGTAGATTTAGTTCGAATTTAAAATTTAATTTAATTAATTAATTAAAATAAATATTAAATAAAACTATTTTGTACTCTTATCATGGATTTTTAGTACCTATTTTCTCAATTTGGAATTATATATATCAGGAAAATTAAAATGTATGCCAAATATGTAATTAACATTCTTCAATCGTGACAACTATAAAACGGTGACTTCAACGCTCGTAAGTTAATATTACGTTTCGATTTTCTACCGCTGCCATTGTTTACCATTTTTATACAAATCTACCGTCTCCGCAGTCTCCCCTTCTCTCTCTCTCTCCCTCTCAAGATATATCTATAATCGGATTCCATTTATATGAATTTTGCATAAGTTTATGAGATATTAGTGTTAATAAATAAAAACGTATCCCTGATTTAATTGTCTGAATTTTTACAGATTGTATCATAATTTGTATTACTTAAAAATTTATTAGCAACATTTAAGCAGTTGCAGAAACAAAACATTAAATCCAAATAATTATCCTGAAAAAACCAACAGTTCAATATCTTGACTATATATAAAGCAAATAATGGCTTTGAGAGTGAGGTGGGAATTTTTTCTCTCCCCCAATACAAAGTTCATGGGTTCAAATTCTCCCCTGAGCATGAAATTCTCCCGTTATTTACGTTGCAGTTAAAGAGATCATTCTAAATGGCTGTTAATTATCTTTATGAAGTAATGACAAAGGAAAAAAAATTATCGGAATTCAGATATAGAGAAATGCCTTCAGGTAAAGCGGAAAAAAATTGAAAGCAATATATCTCTATTCATGCTATTTTTTAGGTTTACCCTAAATATGACGTGAAAATATTTTGCATTTTTTTATCTTTTTCTTTAAATTATATTTTATACGACCGATTTTTATATCAAAATAAACATATGCTTCGTTGCAAGAGAAAAGTTAACATTATACACTATAAAATCCAGAATAAGCACTTAAGTATAAAAAAAATTGAAAAACGTTAATACCTGTCTTAGGCATCTCCAATATCCATAACAAGGTAATAAAAACCAGATGCGCTTTTCGACTAAGAAAGCAGCCGTCTTCAGCGGGGATATGCGGAAAATAGAGTATAAATTATAAAACGGAATGGAATAAAATCACTAGCACCGTGTTGAAGGATCTCCCCTTACTATGTCGGAATCTAAAATTCAACAAGTCAGGATTCGTACCTACATGATTCTTCACGATTTTAATAATATATTTTGGTTAAAAAGCAAGTATATTTCGAATTTAATTTTTATAATTCACTTGCGATCATTTGAACTTCCCGATCAATGGTTTGTAGAAAAAAACACCCATATCTTACGAGGCTACTTCACTTAAGGTTTGCTTAAATTGGAGGCGATGAATACGTAACTCAAGTATGACAGAACTCCTAATTAACGAACCAGCACTAGAAACGTTGTTGTCTTTTCTCGGAAGAAGCGATCGATGATTGAGAAATTCCATCCTAGCACCAGATTTAGACTCTCCTTCGAAAACCTGAAAAAATCCAATCCTGAGTGTGTGAACATCGGAGAACCGACTGGGCACTCACCAGTCCCTCTCACGCTTCCTTCCTTCCTCTCTCTTCGAAGGGTAACGATCTCCCACTCTCTAGTCTGTGCACAAGGCGTCTGCTTCGGCTGGTGGCCAACGACGGAATCAGGGAAACTGACGGCCACCTCTCCCTTTTTGCCCCTCTTTAAAGCACGTGGTCTCCACGGGAAACTGGTTTATCTGCTGCGGGTTTTGAACCGTGTAAATGTGTTTAATACCCTATTAGATCAGAGAAAATTGGGTTTTGCAACCATAAGTTTCCGATACTCGTTAGTGAAAGTTGTAATGTTAGTGTGTTCGTCCGGTGAAGTTCACAAAGCGTTTCAGGCATATGATGTGTCGTTTGTGTGCACATTTTTTAACGCATCGTATTGTTGCAATTGGCATTATCGGTTCCGGCCAATACCGTCCGATTGCAATGCGAAATGGAATTCAACCCTTTGGGAGGTTGCGGTGTTTTTCAATTTGAGAGGCATTTTTAGATATCGCGGAGAAGTTAATCATGTTTTAATTTTTCGTCGTATCGCAAGATATAATTATAAAAATTAAATTAAATAGGAGCATAAATATTTAATTAATTAATTTCTGTTTGTATGTCCATTAATATTTTCCTTTGAAATCGAAATAATGAATAAACAGGTCAAAGCTCGTAATTTACTTACCTTAAATTTATTATTATGGTATTGTTATAAAGAAATATTTCTTTATGTGATAGACCAGAGAGTATAGCATGGTACACAGAATGGACGAACATATTGCGAAATTCACCAGAGTATTATCGAGCTTGTGTTATGGCTGAAAATAATTTAGGAATAAGCACTGAAAATTAAAATAATTGAAGAAAGTACTTATATCGGATATCTTCAATAGCGCAACATAATTATAAAATATCTCTTAGAACTTATTTTCGGTGAATTACCACCGAATTGAATTGTTGCCAAAATACGCATCTGGTATTTCATAACCATGTTGGGGGGCTAGTGGAATACTTTTTCAGTTTAAAAAAATTTAATTTCTAATTCTTGAAATGTTGCAAAATAAACAAAACATATTTCAAGGTGACAATTGCAACATAATTTTCAGTGAGAAAAATACTTCCAACAAATGTTCACAAATTAATAAGCATTTAAATATAATTGGAAATGCTACTGACATAACGTTAAGGAGGAAAAAATTGGTGTCATACTTTATCAAATTTCTGAAAAAATTCCGAGCGTCCGAAAATTATTAGATTTCGTAACAATTTCCGAGTCTAAAATTCTTTCCATCATCTGATTTTATCGCATGTTATCTCTTTGTAATAACGAAGTTCATTTCCCTCGCTACAATCCCAAGGTTGAATTTTCTTGTCACCATAAAAATGATGCACTCGCCTCCATACCATTGGGTCATCGTTCGCAACCCGCTGAGATACTTCGCGGTCCAACCTGCCTTATCATTATTACGAGCGGAAGAAAGTGGGTCAAGCCTAAAAGACAGATCAATTTATCACGAGATGTTTTGATGCCCTCGAGGCGTTGCGTTCACGCAAGTCGCTCAATCGACACTGTTTCGGGGCGATGTTTTTCAAGGCGTGAATATGATCTAAAAGAAAAACCGGTGAGGGATGACTGTGAAAGATACCCTGAATTTCCCTTCTTACGAACTGCTAATCGTTGCGGCCTATACTCGCAAAAAAAATCTCAAGGTATCCAAGGACGCCTGAAGTTCTTTGTTCTAGAATAAAGCCAGCGGATGTCGACAGATAAGAATGGCAACCTTCAAAACCAAAGGGGTTACAAGACTTGCAGCTCTTGTAAGGGTGTGACTGCTTTATCTTCGGAGTTTGATTAGTTCGTATCCCGTTCGAGATAACGCATGAACCGTTAAGATCGATCGTTTAAATCGGAACCGTAACAGCTGAAGTTGAAATTTACGAAGTTACCTCGGTGTTACATCTAATCCATCACTTTAGAAGGAAGCGTGACCGTATGCTCCTTTTGTCCATGGACGTTGGTCATCAGCTAGAAAGGTTTGAATCCCATTGCCATCTCAATGCCATTAATTTTTAAGCATTCAAATTAGCATCGTTTCAGAAATTTCAGGTTCAGAGAATGACTTGACATTTATTTTCTTATGAAAATGAAAGTATTTTCCCGCACAATCTCCTCAAATTATCATATCTCACAAGGGCGTCTCATTCATATACTTCTAATAATAAAGAATTTTCGGTTATAAAGCTGTGCATAAATTACTATAGATAAAAGAGTACTGCATAAAACGGAAGCAATTATCGACGCTGATGAGATCGTAATGTATGTTAATCAAAGTTATATTTTTAAGCTATTGTAATATTTAGATTCGATAAGATTGCAGGACAAAAATTCATATTCCTCAGGCTTATGGTATTATGAATTATTGATGATAAGCAAAGTAAGGTTGTTTACTATATTTTTAATCGGGAATATGCACTCACTTATTGATATAGGTGTTTATATTTTCTGGCCCTTTCCCTATCGATGTTATCATTAAGATCCATTTATGAATTTTTCTTTGCATTAAAAATTTTATGAATCGTTTATTACTAAGCGGTAGTTTATGAAAGCGTATGAAAAAAAACGTCCGTACCATATAAAATAAATTTTAAAATGTATAACGATATTCTACTAATTTTGGAAAAAGTCTTTGTAATACTGAATCAGGTTTCGACATAAAAGAACGTTTATTTTGTCTTGCTATGTGAAAGTCTATAGAATAGGAACAGAAGGGAAAATCTAGTGTCCGCTAAACTTACAATTAATCTCGTCATCAGAATATGAGCGATACTTTCGCCGTCCACTATATTCTTTAATTGTATTATTTTATTCTACTTAGAGGGTAATGCTCTCCACTAAACTTTACCGATTCTTTTAGAAAATGATGCAGATCACAAATCTACTACTGACAATATCTAAACGGAAAAGAGAAGAATATTCGCCGTTTCCTTTAAAGGCTTTTAAATGCCAAGTGACAGTGAAAGTCGCAAATAAAACCAACATTGAATAATGTCTGTCAGTTGAAATAGATGAGAGAATGGCAAATATCCTTCATTTATTTTTGTTGAAATTGAAATCGTTAATTGATTCTAAGGAATTATTACAAAAGATCAAATATATGACTGCTTTCAAGAGTATTTTTTCTAGGTCACTTCGAATAATGTATTTCTTATTAATAGAATATGGACCCAATTTCATAACTTCCTAATTAATAATAACTAAAAATGTTTTATATGACTGCGTTTTTTTTAGGTTGTAAACTATTAATCACAAAATTTATGAATAATGGAGTGGATCTGTCGAAGATTTACTTATTGGCGCTAGCTTCCATGTAAAACGACATTTCAAATACATTTACATTAATGTTGTAACGCATGTTTAACACTAGTTATGTTAAACGTAACTTAATAAATTTTGGCGCTCTTGTAGTTTGCAAAATATATTTTTAACGTTATCATTTGGAAAAATTTTTTAAAATACATAATCATGAGAGCATGGCTTCGGAGCAAAAGACTAATAATGTAACTTACGTATTAAATCAGTACTCGAGTAGTATTTCGTTTTAGGCGCAGTACAGTATTTTTGAAAATGAAACTAAGACATTGGGTTTCCTGTAAAATCATAAGTGCTGCACCATTACATTGAAAAGCATGGGGTTAATAATTATCAAATGCTGACATCTTCCACTCAAACTCCGCTACGGAGACGTTATTTCTTCAACCTTGACTACGTGGGTTTGAAAAAATCGTGCTATTAATCTTTACTTGGCTCCCTTTTATTACAGCTATACGGCGATTCTTGTTCTATCGCGGTCATCAGAGAGAATATACGTACCTATGAAATAATGACCATGAGTTTATGTATCCGGCGCTGCGGCTGTTTATTTCCTGTTACAGTGGCCTTTTTTGTAACGTTATTCGAATTATAAATGCGTGTTGTTTTATTCCAACATTTTCAGGATCATGCAGTCAATGCTCGGTTTTCGGAATTGTGAAGAAAGTAGTCGATACTGAAAAAGTTAATGGAATATTGTGTAGATTTCTGTGCTATTCAGTGCAATGCCCTGCCAGTTTTATCCGTGTGTTTTTTTTTTGCAAGAATCGAAGGGTGGGTTAAACTCGCGTTATTATGCTCCGTAAATGTATGTTTTTATGGGAATAGGAATTATTTTAAGCGAAATGAAGTCAATGCATTGTATGCTTTGGAAAAAATCACTTATCGTACGCTTAGTTGATTGCGAAAGTTACCGCACGCGTTTTTTTTTTACGGTAGAGAGTATCGCTTCAGTGGCACATATATAACGAAGGGGATATTTCACGGGTGATTGATTGAGAATGTTTGTAGTTATGAAGAGAGGTTATACTTAGTAATTGATCGTAAGTGATAAGTGAATCTCACAGTCGACTGGATTCGTGAATCTCTATTTAGTACCTTGCGAAAGAAATGCGCCTGTATTGTGAACCGGTCTGATGCATTCAAGATCTTCAAATCTGGATCAGTCTTTCACAAAATTATGATCTGTGCCATAACTTTTCTCGTGTTTAGCGATACTTTCGACGTAATTCTCGAGTTTCTCCATAGTTTAATATCATTTTTGACGAATTAATGCTCATATCTAACTCCAGAAATTTAATATATAATACGGAAGTTTTGCAAACTTAGGAGTGTTACTAACCATCAAAAGGGAAAATTTTCTGAAAGTATATTCTGTTCGAGTAACTCCTCATTTACTGGAAATAACCTTTGACCGATCGAAGAAATGACTCCCCGTATCCATCTCTTTACTGAAAAAATCGTACTCTTTCCTCTCGGGAAAACGCCTTATCGCGAAATCTAACTTACAATTAGACAGCTTTCTTATTATTCTGACTGCCAACAATAGTGAAGAAAATCTAAATTGAGCATTATTATTTTTTAGTTATTCTCTTCCATAAAAGCCAAATAAAATAATCCAAGCGTAAATCGATCTATTGCCAAAGAACTTCCAATCGGTACAGGTTTCCACGGGAGTAATTCGGGTGAAATTCCTGAGGTATTTTTTTTCCCGAAGGCCAAGGGCGTCGTTGCGTAGGAGGTGAAAGCGCCGAATTCGTACATAAGGCATCAGGAAGGCAAAAGGGAAGAGAAGACGACCGAAAGAGATAATCATCGGGCCTTGGTCGTTTCCTGGGTCAAGAGACCTCGAAAATTAAAAAAAAACCGTTACGCAAAACGTACTCTCCTTTATCTTGGGTTGGTCAAAAAAATAAATAAACAACCTAAAGGCCGGTGGCGCGCGAGAAAGTTGAAGGATTGAGAGAAACATTGTCAAGAAAAGCGCAAAACACCTAATCCGATCCTCCTTTCCTTGCGGGAAAAAAATTAAAGGAGAAAAGGTGAAAGGAAACGTTCCTCGTCGGGTAACGAGTGGAGCCTTCAACAGAAACGGGATGCGCTAAGAGAGACGCCCCCTTTTTTTTTTAGGTGGAAAGCCGCTGCAAAAAAAAACTGCATTTCCTACTTCCAACCGGCAACGCGCTATGAGAGCGCGAAAACGACCAATAAAAAAATAAAAGCTCTAAAACGACATCGGATGGGGTTAAGGCAATATACGGGTTTCACATCCCGACTTAAAGTCGTCGAACGGGATTCGTTTTGCTTTATGTTCCATGTGGAATTAAGCCAGATGGATTGAATCTGAATGTTCAGATTTACTTGTTGATTATAAGTTTGAGAAATTATCCCTCAGACGCTCATTACGCTTAAGAATACGTTTAGGTGATAAAGTGAACTCAAGCTACGTAGAAAAATAAAAAAAGCGACACGAATAAATTCTTTCAGAATTAAGGTTAAAAATTCGGAAAAAATCGTCTTAATATAATTCTGATTTTCACATATAAACAAATAAATTGCACGCCATCCTAAGTAATATTATTTCAAGCATAAATCATTTAAACAGATTACTATTCATTTTTTGTAAAATGTTGCTAGGATACAGATTAATTAAAAGAATAGTGCGTAGTGGTGGAATGGTGCAATATATGAAGGTATAACGTGCCTGTCAGACTTTCTATCCGAACTTCGCAACGCCTACGTGATTCATCGAGTTTTCATGCGGCGGCAATTAAATTTTCTGTAGCCCGAAGGCTTGCATTGGCAGATATAATGCATTTGGAAATCACGGCCTCGTTGTCAAAGGTGTTATCTTAAAAGTTACTCTCTGAATACAGCTGTTTTCATGTTTAGGTAGAAATAACATTTTCTTCTCAACTTATCCGTTACATATGTCCGTCCTCCCCAGATCTCACCTAATAAAAACCCCATGGGTGAGATCTTTGTACATGACAAACCGAATGGGGAGCTCAATAACACCTTCGGGAAACTAAAAATCCACGTATTGGTATGGTCATTTGATTACTTACCGGCGAACATTCGGAAATGTTTATGCGTGGGATATGGAAGGAAACATTCTCCACCACCCTTAATCCCGAGCAAATAGTTTATTTCGCGAAGTTTCGAAACAACAGATCATTTCGCTACCGCAAAGTCCACGTATTACTACAGTGGTTTCCAAAATGTGGGGCGCGCCCCCCTGGGGGAGCGCAAAAAGACTTGATATTGTATTTACTGTTGGTTTAAGTGCCATAATCGTGATACCTACAATATGCAGTCGCCGAATTCTAGCTCTCGAGTGGCTAGGGCTTATCTTTTGCGTACATGTTTTTCTTAAGGTATCTATATCAATTGCAGTTGTAGATCCAATTGGTATTATTTATGAAGTTTGAAAATGATATATACATAAGAGGGCGCAAAGACATTTTTCTTAGTTGAAGTGGGGAGCGGCCTTGTAAAGTTTGGGAACCGCTGACGTATTATATCCTATGTTTTCATTAAAAGTCAGAGGACGAATCAAGAATGTAACAAGCGAGAAAATAATTTCAGGACAAAATAAACAAGGCGCTTTTCCTAAGGAATCCTAAAAATATATTTTTTATGTTAAACAATTAATTTAAGATTATTCAGTCTTACAACTAGATGTTTATGATAACTAATGAAAGATTCATAAATAAAACTTCGTAGGAATGAATTTTTCAAAAACGGCATAAAGTGTAGCATGAATTACATATTTACAAAGTTCTGATGTAGACACCGATTGCTTCCCAGTAGCTAATTCTAGAGCCACCGAATTTTTACTATGGCTAGTATTCATATAGACCAACCTATTCTAAAAATGTGGTTTTTCTAGGTTGCAGAATTTCAGAAATATTACCCACACAAACGGACAGACAAACCAAAGACCAAAGGTGTATTCTAAAAGGGAAAAACCGCTAACGTTGAAGATTACATTTTCCAATGCGGTGTGCTCGGGGATTTTTTAGCAAAATCTGCGAAAGAAAGTTTTTTTGCTATTTATAGCTAGCAGCGTAGGAAAGAAAAAGGACTTTGAAGTATGTTTACACATGTTTTTCTATCGCATTATCCAATAAAAGCAACTGACCAGTAACCCCCTCAAAACATCTGCCGTATCAGTTCAATTCCCAGCTATAAATCAATTCGTTGCATGCGAAATGTCTCACGTTTCAAAACACGCTTCGAAGGGAGCTGAATTAAATCGCGTGCTGCGACAAATTGTACTTTTTCTCCCTCACATGCCGACGATTCTTTTACTTGAACTCTGGCCACATTTACCCGAAGAGGTGCGCAATTTTCGTGGTTTAAAAAAATATGCGTTTAATTTGACGAAATTACGAAATTTTGTTAACTAGAGATAGGAGAATGTCCTGTACGACCTGCATCTTCCATAAAAGAGGTTCATGCGACTCCCTCGAACCCAAATAAGAGGCCAAGGTACGCGCAGTTCCCCTCTCTCTTTCGTCCGTCTACCTACCAAAATGGAAGGTGCCAATCCTATCATTTAAATTTAGTTTCCTGTTTTTTTATCTGATTGTTACGACTGACACTGAGCAAAAGTCTGCCGAACGTTAAGGCGGCTTTCCAAGATTTAACATATATTTATCGTGCTTTCATTATTCAGAGAGAGGATTCACGTCATATAAAGTAAAAAGAGAAATGTTTGAGTAAAATTAAATTATGAAAATCTTACGCATTGAAATATCAATATAATTAGTGAAACGCGTGAATTATACGGTTTTAAAATTCAATTGTAAAAAAAATATAATCCAAGTATCACCTTTATCGATACAGGAAGTACACACGTATTCATAACCTTAAAGAGGCTTTACCTTAATTTGTATAACGTAATATTTCATTACGTATTTTCATTAATTATGAAGACAAGGTAAATGAAAGCTTTTATTTTATTAATTAATTAAAACTGAAATATAAAAGTTTTACAATTAAAGTATAGAAAATCCCCTTTCATAGTTACAACAGAGCAATAATATCGCTGCAATTATCCAAAGTTAAATTTAAATATCATTATTCTTCAATCATCTTATTTGAATATACATAAATAATACAATATGTAATTAATGAGGTATACCAGGGTATAATTTAACTGCTTTTATCGTATATTGTTGCGTAAATCAACCATCTTTGTTTCGCCTCCGAATGCGTCATAAGGGACATGATAAAGAGATGGAATTATTACTTTTTACCTCAGACAGCAATGATAAACATGGCTGGCCTCGTCTGTATTTTCCTCATCGTGAAATTTTTGTAGTTTCGCAAAAGAAATTATTCTTTAAGTGACTCTCGTAGTGATACTTGCAACTATGCAATTATTTGCATGCAGTGAAGTTTTGTCTCAAATTCGTGATTTATACAAGTTCAGCCTTCAGAACGCAACTGCTTCCAACTTTCCTTTTCTAAGCTTTAGAAGAGGAATAATATTAAGTTTCTCTTTAAAACACACTGCAGCGTATTTTCCTTTACTTAAACATTTTAATTGCAAGAGCCGACGACCATTTAAGACGCAGGTTAATTAAGGAGTGTGGAGATAGTTCTATCATGCGACTTAGCTTTTCGCCGTTTTTAGCATTATAGAAAGTCATCTGATTTGTAACGAATTCCTCTTCATTTCAGATAAATGACATTAAACCACAACTTAATAATTTTATACAACTTCGTAAAAATTAAAATCTATAAATTACTATACCTTGTTTCAAGATATAGAAATATTAACATTTGAACTGTTCATTCGAATAAGCACCTAAGTACCAAAACTTAAATTAAGTACTACTAATTGTCCTAAGGGTCTCCAATATCATGGCAAAATTATATAAACTAGTTATATCTATTCCAAGACAAGTACGTAATTTTTCAATTTTTGGGTTTATTTTCAGCCATAAAAATACGAGGTCGCTAATTCTCTCGTGAATCGAATTCGTGGTTTTCTATTGTGGAGATTGTACGAGGCTGTACACACTTTATTTTTAAATTATGCATTAAAGTGTTTGGAAATGTAATTCTCTCAAGTTACGGATTCTCCGTCCTGCTGAATTTATTTAAGATCTGATTAACATCACGGAAGCTAATCCATGCCGAAATAAAACCTTTTTATCGCTCGTTTTTTTTTGTCAATCAGTGCAGAATGTCATAAATTCCTCTTGCGCGGTCGAATTTCATTCAGGACTATTTTTTATTGCGGAGGAAGTTTATCAGTTCAGAGACTTTTCTACTCGAAAACAGAACGTCTTCTTTTTAACTTCACCGTATCCTATTTCCGCCAACAGCGATCTAAGCTTTCGATTTGCGAGAACCATTAAGTCTATCGCCTTCAATTTCCCTTCCCGTGCTTTCAAGAAGCTTGCGAGATTTCTTCGCTGGGATTCATTGACGGTCGTTTCCTTCCTCTAGCACACTTTCCATCATTAATTCGAGATTTCAAATCAGCTAGACTGCGTCTGCAAACATTGGAAGAGTGAAAGGTGAATTGCATCTTTTAGCGATCTCGATAAGTTTTGATGGATTTAGGAATGCAGTAAACAATCTGCTAATTAAAAGCACCGCCGATTTTTTTAATAAATTCTCCGCACATAGCGGCGAATAATGTTACCGAACGCATTTCTTTCGAAGAGAAGAGAACGCGTACTGCTTCAAAGGTCGTATTCCTTCATTTCTAAATGAAACGTAAAATGCGTAGTAAACCTACCGTTATATAACGGCGGTGTTATTTATCTGTTTGTGGCATTCAGAGGAATCATGTCCACCGTTTGTGCGACAAATTGGCTGAAACTACTCGAAGAAAAATGGTCATGAGAAAGCGCATTGGCACCAACTCAGCCCTCAGGGTTTGAGTAATTATTCACGGAAAAGTGGATATTTGCTTTCCTCAACATAATACTTCAAAGTCTCATTAGAAATTAATTGGAAAAGTCGGGTAAGAAATTTACAAATAGGTCTTAGCGGTAAAAGTCACTTAACGTTATCAGGATTTTTTAAAACACTAAAAGCCTTGCAAATCATTCGATTTCCAAGATCACCGAGTACAGGCTAGGAAACTGGCGATTTAGATTGTTAGACACGCTGAGATTTTGCAATTTCGGCTTCCAATACTTGAGAATGAATGATTTTTTTAACGTTCTCTGAGAAAAACCTAATTGAGAGCTAAATTAATTTTGATTTTTAAATGGATTGGCGAGCTCAGATCGTGGCTTGAATCAAATAACCAAGAGAGAACTCATATGCACGTAAACTATATCAATTTAGGAGCTACAATTTGTTAATTTATTTAGGTTTTGGTATTATTAATATTGATGACGGATGTTAGAAAAAATTTTATCGATTCATTTGACAGTTTTATAATTGCGTCCTCAGTACTCAGTATTTATCCCTTTTTATGATTATATTTCCGTAATAAACACTTGCTTTCTTCGGTAATTTTTAAAAAATTAGATAAAAAATCGATTAAATAAATAAAACAAAAATAAATTAAATCTCAAATCAACTCCATAGAATATATCGAGTACAATTTTCTCGGCACTTCTGGCGTAGCTAAATAATTGTGACACTATTTGATCAATCACTCAAATTTCAATTTCATTTTTATTGTGTTACACGTTAACGTGTCTCAAACTTGTTTATCAATACATATTTCTGCATTCATTATCCTTAAAATCATGTTCTATGTTGAAACGGGGAAACTAACTGAATACCAATACTTCTAAGTCATATTACATTTTAAAATAAAAATATTATGATTATGACCAGAAGTTTTAGAAGTGCCATTATTATTTTGTTCAAGCTCAAAATTATAAAAATTAAAAATATAGATCTCTCTCTCTCTCTGTCATAGGCCGACCTATCCAAAGTAATTCACATTTTGTAATGTTACCATGCATTTAAAATACAATAGAACCTTTGAAGATTCTACCCAAGAAATGTGTAAAATACTGCACACTTATTTTCTATAATTTAATGATTATTCAAGGTCTAATAATAAATAATATTGAAGATAAGCAATTCTAGCTAAAATTTAAAACAAAATTGCTGAGCAATCAGTTTTACACAGCCCGTAGCATTCTCAATATGTCTTCTCCACCAACCAAAATTACCAGATATCTATGTTTCACCATATCCGAATTCAATTTTACATCTTATCATCCTTCATCAGCTTCCGTAGCGCAGTCATCAGACCCTCTCTCTTCCTCTTAACCTCTTATCTGCCTTTTCGCTGCCGTTGTTATGGTTACTTTTCCTCTCCGCCTATTTGTTATGTTTGGGTATCTACATGATTGTAACATATTAAATTGTTCGTTTTATCTTATTTATTTCTGTCAAAAAATTCGAATAAATTAATGGCTCTTTTTCGACTTATTAAAACAAATAAATAAATTATAGATCAGTTTTATTTATCTAATTTCCCACTTCATGCGGTTCCCTTATTTTCGAATCAATTCCCTCAATACCTATCCAGACTTCTGAATATGCTCATTTAAAAAGATCTCTGGGTGAGGTAGAAAATTGGAGGTATGTCTGGGTTTTGGCAATAAGGTCGTTGCAAAGGACGATGTCGTAGATCCTTGATTCCACAATTCGACTCTCGTCCCCGCCCTTCCGATTCAGGCACGTGTCAAGGACGAATCCGTTTTATACCTAATACCGCAGTCAGATTCCACGCGTTCGCCAAAGAGGTAAGTGAGAACTCCATCTCTCCGTACTTTCCCTTATCGAAATTTCTTATTGGCCTATTTACTTTCGCTTAAGAATAGGAAAGTAGTGTGTGCTAGTCCGCTTGTTCGTGTTTCAGTAAAATTTCCCATATAGTGTACGGTTCCGCCGCTAATGTCGACTTATTAAGTGTTTCGGCTGAGGATCAGTCGCGAAAAAGCAAAATTTTTGTTAAGAGACTTTCGTAATGAACACGTAATAATTAAAACAAAATCTTTAAACGTCCTCATAAGTGAACTGTTTATTGAAATATTCATCCTTAGAGCATTTACGGTCTAAAATTATCTTTGTAAGTTTCGTCACCAATTCATATAAGTAATTGCTATTAATCTGCGGATTTAATTAAGATTTTACTTGGCCAGCGCTGCGCCTACTCAACTGATAAGTAAATATGACGTTCCTTCGATGAGAAAATAGGGATAACCAGTACTGATTAATATTTTTGATTGATTTAACTAGATATTTTTTATATTGGTTCTCTAAAACAATTTAATCGTACTAACACTTGTTGTAATATTTTTTAATAATAGTACACGTAATGTGCATGATATTTCGTTTGGATTGATGTCAACGATCGCGCGTGCTGTAGTTGACTTCATTTCATTTTTTTTTACTATTCCAGATTTAATTACTGAAATTCGTGAATATATGATTTAAAAATTTTACCATTTGGTGCCGTTAGTTAAACTAATGCGAGCAAAAAATATTGACATGTAACCATAAAAAAGTTGTAAATTATATAGTGACGAAATAATTTCGAAACTTTCTGCAAAACTGTCGTGTTAAACGCAGCCCTTTCTGTAATTTTCTCACACTTTTTATTGTGGACTAGCTGAAAGTACCCGGCGATGCCCGAGTTATGCCAGACGTCTTTGGCGGATAAAATTATGTATTAATTAATATTATTTTCGATATCAAGTTATTCACAAAATTAGAGCTTTACGCATCATGACAACCATTACGATTTTATAATAAAGAGATAGAGTAATTAGAATTACAAATAACGTTGGCGTTCCTTATCAAAGTTCAGTGTGAGTCTAAAAAGGTAGCACAGTGGATAATCCGCGATAAATCAGATATGGAAAATAAAACTTTTATATTTTGTTTCACTTAAAAAATTACTGGAATCAAATATAAAAGTACCTTGTTTTTTTATTTTATTTTTAGCCGAGAATTTCCACAAAGTTAATACTAACTCAATGACTTCCATTAATAACCTTTAAATTTAAAAAAACTCCTTTTTTCAAAATAAATCCGACATTATTTTGTTTCTAACTCAATGACTTCCATTAATAAACTTTAAATTAAAAAAACTCCATTTTTCAAAATAAATCCGACATTATTTTGTTTCGTAATGACATATGTACCAAAATGCATTTCTTACTTGGCGTCTTCGATTTTATTAACCTCGAATTCTCCAGAAACAGTTGTGCAATTCACGCAGAATTCTGCTTTGTTATAGACAGATCCTTTCGAAAATTCCGAAAGTCTTTATATAATAAAAGGTGGAAGGTTGAATTAAATTTCTGGGTCCGCTTCGAATAAATCTCCCGAGAACAAGCATGCGATAGTTTACGCCTTGTTTTTTTTTTTTGGGTCCATTGACGCAAGAAACAACGACGCTCTTGGAATGAGATCGAGCCGCCCGACTTCTGACCCTCCTAGTGGACGGCGTTCACATACATACAAAATCTCGTGTGTTCCGCGGCGGAGAATTCGGACGCGTTGCGAAACCCTAGCCTAGGTCCTTTTTATCTTCGGTCGCAAATAAAATTTTTTGGGAAACGAGGATAAGTCAGATAACATGCATGTGTGCGAGGTCTTGACAAATTTCGCGACTGTGCTCGCGTTTTAATCGCGAGGAATATCGCGCTATAGTTCCTCGACATTTCGATTCTGGTGTTTTTTTTTATTAAAGTGCAATTTACGCTTTCTTAGCTCGGCTTCCATTATGGCTTTCACCTTTTCACCCGACTACCTGCGTAAACCCTGACTCCCCCACCGTTCTCATCCCCCACACCCCTCTTCACCTTTTCCAGTCCCTCGGTCCAGGACAGCCCGAAGAACAGGTGGGTTGGTGGTTGGGTGTCGAAGGAGCAGGAAGTGATTCTGCACCAGATCCCGAAGAGTGGGTGGAGGGGGGGGGGGGAGGAGGGAAGGGAGGAGGGGGAAGAGGCAGAAAGGGAAAGGAACGGGAGTCTAAATGAAGTGGTTAAAGGTGAAAGTTGAGGACACGGCTGCATTTGGGGTTACCACGTCTCGAGCGGAGTGTTAATACATAGTTACCTCCGGTGGAGGCAGACGCAGTCAGGAAGGAGAGGCAAGGTCATTTTTCAGGACGTCTTGCGACACGCACGAGTTATTTCGTGTCTCCGTTTTTTTTCTTCAACAAATTCCGCGCGTCTGCTCAGCCATGGTGTTCGAATTTTATAAATGGTGCCTATTAATTGCTCAAATTAATGAAGTACATCGCATACGGCAGCGTTTCTCACACTTATAATACCTAAGCTACGGAAAATCATCCGCGGTCTACCTAAGCTACAAGAAAGTAGCTCCCTCACCCCCTTTATACGAATAGGTGAATATATATGCAGGAGAATATTCTACATTATGTCTCAAACTTACGGGTTACTTAAAAAATGTAAATCGATTTATTAAAATGTCGATTTGCTGTTTATGATGTTTGATTTTTTTAAAATATCAAGTATTCGCTACATAATTAGCCGATCTTAATTTTTTTTAATTTTCGCCACATACTTCAACTCTTTTGGTGTGAGGACCGCAGTGATTCTCATATAGAGCAATATAGTATGTATATATAGTGGTGCATATAACGAAACTGGTGTTAGTAAATAATTATAATTTTTTCAAATAAAACTTATGATTATGAAACGAATTATTCATCTGTAATATTTTCATAAATGTAACTACCGTTGAAGAATGTAAACCGGGGCTTTTATCAACAGATTACACTCAATATTTGTTTGTTTTTTTTGGGCTCGTTCTTCCTTACAATATAGGATGTGGCTCGTTCTTGTGTATTGGTGTCATGCAAAAAATTTCCAATTATCTTGCGCTAGGATTAAACTGCAGCTTTTCTGTTTGATACCATGCCATTACTATTTTTTGTGCGAGTTGGAAAATGGAATGTTCTTCTAAGAGGCGAATACTCCCTCATAATGTTTTCGATCTGCCTTAGCTCAATTCGTAACGACCCTGTTTGCGCACTAAGATATGCTTCCATTCATCATGAGAGAGAAAGTATTGGAGATATGTATGTGGAAAATATTACCTTCAGGTTATGTCTTCATTTGATCTTACACTCACATTGTATGGATTTTATATTAAGCTTACGCAATGAATAATATTTATAACAAATCTTTTCCATAATTATTAACTTTAATACTTGAACGAGATAGATGAATCTTTTGCGAGTTTTTTATTTGCAAGTAATGGAAATGTCATACTTGCGTCACTTTCTGTTCCTCACTTGCTTCAAATCGCGCTTATAACTTTTGGCATGATACAGACGTTCCGCTTTAGGCGGGACAGTCCCGCCTTTTGACAATCTGTCTCGCTGCCCACTCCAATCCAGAAATGTCCCGCTTTCTAGCAGGCACAAAAGTAAAGTAGGAACTCGATAACCGTCGCCATCGATAATCATCGTTTCGCTCAACCCGCGTTGACGCCCCGGAGTTGTAGACATTCTTTTCGCTCTAATACAACATAGTAGTATGTAACGCGCCTTTAATTTTGTAACTCACCTCGCCGCTTCACTGATCGAGAGGGCATGTTTTTCGTCGATCGTGTTACATGCGTCCATCAATGTCTATGTAAAATTTTTAAAGCTTTTTATATTGTGACTCTTTCTTGCCTGCGTACCCAGTTTTTCAAATACATATTCAGGTTATCTTGTCATTATCTCTTCTCTACCATATACAGTATATTACCACGGTGTACTACTTTATAACTAACCGGCCTGTCGAAATCTCGACGTTTTGACTCCGCTGTTCCTTCTTTTATATTTTATTTTTTGAGCTTTTTATTCCGCGTTCCACTAATTTGATGGAAATAAGAAGTGAAAGCACGTAGAAGATGGCAAGAGTGTTCAACCCCACAATCTATCAGAGGGAACAGCTGAACAATAACCGGACGCCATAAAATTGCCTAAACTCCAGGGGCTAACAGAGTAGTCCTGCTTTGAAAACGAGGAACTCTTGTATGAAGTCGTAAATTGCCTACACTGCAGGGGCTAAAATAGTTTGTCCCGCTTTCGCTTATCTTATATCTGGCCACCAGTTGGTCTGAATTAGGCAGTTCTGAGATTTTAAGAAACCTCTCTTTTTCGTATTGAAATGGGGCGTACGATAATTTAACATTTTTACCATTTTTTGATTGGGATAAAGTCAGTGTCAAACTTTAATCCAGCAACCGCAAGAGACAGGCGGTTCCATCTTCTCAGCAGGAATCGTGACTGATCCACCGTGGATCTCTTGCCGTCTCATCTACCAACAAAGTGAAAACGGAGAAGAGAGCCGCAGTAATAACGACATTTTATTAATTTATATTACTAACCAATTAAAATTGTACATTCAGTATGTTATTAAGTCATATGTTTCGAAAGCTGTTGATAAACTTTTTAAAATTTCATTTCACTTTTGCCGGAAATCTTGGTTTAGTATATCGTATTCATTTTTGATAGTATTAATGATCTTAAAAAACTTCCAACCCGCAGTCAAAAGGACCATAGACAATTCCATCTTCGAAACAAGTACAATGGCTTCTTCCCTCCGTGTTGCCCCTGCCATCTAGACTACCACCAATTCAAAAATATTAGGTGGCACGCGACACATTTTCAGCATAATTTGTGGCACCTTACAGAAAAAGGTTGGCCACCCCTGTAGAGTCTACATTATAGACATAGTATATTTCCACGTCGATCTCATTGTTAGATTACCGGACACGAGCTCTTTCGGCCTAACAATAGTCCCATGAGAAATAATTTTATGCAGCTATAGCTTTCTAATGATCTCTATAAATGAACGTTTTTCATGCAGCCTCTGTGTCAATTATCAATCAAAAATTATCTGTTTGGAAATCAATTTGGTCCATACGATCCAATAAGAATAATTATGCGGACCAATAGGTCTATGAAACATTTTCCGAGAGATAAAGTTGTTTTGGGGAAATTTACTATTGACCATAAAATAATATTTGAATTGCACAGTTCTCTCAATGTAAATCAATGAACTTATATAAATATAAACTTAGATATTACGAATGAAATATTTGCCGTATTTTGTTTAAAAAATATACTATCAAAGTTCTTTGTGAATGTAATCGCCCATAACCCGGTGCGTTTACAACGATTAATTATCCGTGTTGTAGTTTCATGAGTTACCCAAAACGAGCACATTCATAATGCCATTTATTTGACAATATTCTCTCTATTTTTATCAGCGGTTAAAAGTCAGCGGTATACCGTTAGCTTAATAAATATTTACATTTCGAAAGCAATCGAAGGGACAAACTCGGAGACTGAAAGGAAAAATTATTTCGCTTCCACAACTTAAATTTGAAAATCCGTCTCATGATTACAGGAATAATTTAACACTTCTATTTGTCATTTCCGCGGCAATTCTTTACGAATAATGGAGTACAAAATTTCAAATGCAGTACTTATCATAATCGAATATATATATATATATAATTTCCCCAAAAAAAATAAGCTCTTGTCAAATAAACGTCTTTAGAAAACACTTCCATCTTTTATCTCGCTATAATTGTAGCGTTTTAAAATGTTGGTTTTATTTATTCTTTCATTTCGAACAAGGTGACGGAGCAAACCTTTTTATTATTGTCATTATTTCTTAATTGGCTTCCTTTTAAACTCATTATCCGTTCTAATTGAACTGAAAAAATGCTCTCCCGAGAAAAAAATACGAAGAAAGTTTCCACTGATACGATATTTTTTTAATTATTTGCCTGGCGCTGACAAGTTTTCACTTCATTTCTGAAACGATTACTACGTTATGCGGGGATTTGCGGCCGCAATCATCAACCGTGTCTTCTCGCTCACGAAGAGAGGAAAAATAATATATTTTTTTTTTAAACCGTCGGATAATTCCGACGCGTCGGCGATTCCGCCGTGAGTGGAAAGCCATTGTTGGAAGAGAAAAAAGTATCATAACGACACACTTTCTTTTTTCTCTCATCACAATTCTGTAACAGCTCCGGTGCAGACGCGTGGTCTCTTTAAGGGGCCACGACACGTATCCCCCGTGCTATGCCAGTACACTCGAACGAACGCCTCCTTAGAAAATTCCAGGCTCCCACGCACCCGTGACTTCATCACCCAGCGGGCTCGCATCACTTCCTGCATTTTCTCTCTCTTTCTCTCTTCGCCACTTTAAATCATTAAAAGACACACACTATAAAAAGCTTCGAAATAGAACCAGACAAATAATCAGAAATGCTAAAATCAAATATGCCTACAAACTCTCCAATGAACCTCAGTCGAAAATTTGGAAAAATATAAAGCACTTTTGAATCGGAAAAGTCAATGACCCTCACAGTTTGCCATATCATTAGATCTTCTCAACACTAATTTCACGACGCCGCTTACCTCCATTGATGTTGATTTAAAAAATAAAATCTTATTCGAATTATCCCGTTCTGCTGAATCCTCTCCTCCTTCCACTCGAATGTTTAAATTTTCCCCTTTCACTCAATTTGATGTAATGCGATCCCTTCAGAAGGTCAAGTCCCCTGCCGTTGGAGCTGATGACATTCCCATATCAATTCTGAACAATATACTTCCTCACATTTTTCCAACTATCACCCACATCTTTAATTGGTCCATTTCCTCAGACAAATTTCCAAATGTTTGGAAGCAAGCTTTAGTTCGTCCCATCCCCAAGAAATTTGAATCTCTAGAACCCGTCGACTTCAGACCTATTAGCATCCTTCCGTCAATATCAAAGGCTCTTGAAAGGTTTGTCCACGAGCAAATAACTAAGTTCTTCAATGACAATAACTTATTTGATTCCTTTCAACCAGATTTCCATCCTTCTCATAGTACCTCCACCACCTTCCTTAAGATCACCGATGACATTCGCCCCTCAATGGACCGTAGAGAAGTATCGATTATGACACTTCTCGACTTTAGTATAGCATTTGACTCCATCGACAAAGATCTTGCCAAACTTCGACCCCTCCAAAAGTCAGGCAATTATTATTGGATGTCACAAACTTAATGCCAAAATTTCACTTGAAACGCTCCCGCCTTTGACCTATCATGAATCCTCCATACCTTTTCATAAGTCTGTAAAAAAATCTTGGCCTGATTATAAACGATACACTTTCCTGGACAACACGTTTCTAACATTTGCAAAAATGTCAACTCGGGCTCTTCATTCACTCGAAAGAATTAAAAACATTGCCCCTCATTCTCTCAAAAAACTACTTTTTACCTCTCTACTCATTCCTCCCCTTTGACAATTGTGACGTCGTATTCCAGGACCTCTCGAATGAACTAAAAAGCAAACTCCAACTCACACACAATTCCTGCATTCGCTTCATCAACAACCTCAGAAAATTCGATCATATTTCCAATCTTCCTTGAACTCGCTTGGCTAAACCTCGATGCTCGTCGGCATATTCACATCCTCACTCTTCTTTGCAAGGTCCCGTCTACTGACAAACCTAGCTACCACAAAATTCTTCCCAATCATTCATAACCTTAACACTAGAGGCAATAGTAAGCTTCTGATCCCGCACCACCTTACAGATATTTACAATAAAACCTGTGGACTTTGGAACGATCTCCATATTGACATAAAAACTCCCCATCAGTTAGAACATTTAAATCTGCTCTCCCCAAATCGTTTTTATCTAATCAAGCCACAACGACCTAAACTGCATAAGAAAGCAAATCTTCCTCCCTCTATCTTTTTTCCCTCATTATTACTCCTTTCCCTCCACACCTCTAAGCACATACGAGTACATAGTACTGTGTATATGTACTACCTACACATTCCTGTTTTCTAGACAATGAGTCAATTCCTACTCTGAAAAGCAATATATTATTTCTAGCTACTTTTCCTTTGCTTATTTATCCTTGTTTTATTCCCAACACCAATGATTCCCAACCTCTTTTTTCATGCATTTGATTATATACGTATTTATATATGGATGTAAATGTGTTCATATATATGTGTACACACACACACACATATACATATAATATATGTAACGCTATCTTTCCCCACTTTTAATATGTTTAATTATTCTTGTACTTTCAGATAAACTTTAACTACATTAACATATATATTATATATCTTATCTCTTTCTAATAGTATTCATTATTGTATTTCTACTATCTAGAGTTTTCGCAGGTTTTTTCCACCCCCTTTCTCTTCGCGGGAGTTTTCCTGCGTGCTTTTTTACTTGGTTGTCCAAGCCTGGCTCTACCTGGGTTTTTACCGCAAATATTATTTCTTTCTTAAAAGCTTTTCTAATGAATAATTTGGCATTTATTGTTCTGTTCTCATATTTATTTGACGCAACTTTTTTGTTCTAATTGTGTTTGTATATATATACTTATTCATGGTTTCATTTTGTAATCGATAACGAAGTGTTAAATGGCAGAGGGGACCTTATGGTCTCAATTTCGCCCTGAAAATAAAGACATCTATCTACTTCTTTCTTTGCTTTTCTCCCGAGATTTACGTTTTAACGCGACGACTTTTTCGAGATAACCCAAATACGCGTTTGGGGCGAAAATCTGTGCACTTTTGGAATTTAAACGAAATCTAAATGGAGGATTGATGGCATCGAAGATATCTCGATGGGGGTTTCGAGTAATTTAAAAGGAAGGTAGTTAACGGACCACAGTATACGAATGTAATGCTTTCCGATATAATTGATCCCGATATTTTCTTTTGGTGCGTGAGCGTGCTTTTTTTTAAACAAACATCGGGGCCGTGACGCAATTCACAAGCTTGCTCCGAGGCGCGCGAGTTATGCTGCCTCTTTAGTCGAAGCGGGTCTTTGACATTAAATAAACTCCCAACTTCCTTCTGGGAAGAAAATGCAGGATAACGTGTTTTCGAAAGTGATTGTGCGCCATGGTGACTTTCAGCAAACAACGCGAATGAATGGAGTTACAAATTCGCCGACACTTGCACACTTTTATCATTTTTTCAAGTTTTTAAGTTCACGTTGTAACTTACAACCGATCTCCAAAGGGAAAAAATAAAGAATTAATCTAGAATATTTTGCTGATTTAGTTTTTGGGGAACAATTGCGAGAGTATAAAAAAGAACATACACGCCGAATAAATGATGGAGCTGAAACTTCAATTAAACAGTTCATTCTAACCGCTGCAGCGGTCAAAATGATCAGCTACTAAGTCATCTTGGTTGTGAAGTGCTTGCGAAAGCGAGGTTGCATAATTATGCCTTAATTCCGCGAATGAGAATTTCTATCCATATAAAGAAAATTCCTTTCTGCGGTAATGGGAGCCTTTCATGGTTTTCTAGATTTCTCGACTAAGAACTGTCCCGTATTTAAAAAAAAACGGGATTACACTATAGAAGCGACTCCTTTAGACACTAAACCGTTTCAAGGATACTGAAGTTAACTCGACCATCCACTGAAAGTCAACTCGATTGTTCAACTTTGTTATACGTCAGTGAAGGAACCTGTCATTTTGTTTCGTTCACTACACTAAGATATTGGGAGACAAGAGTATATGTAAGCTATTACTATCCGTCTTTGGTTCAAGCCCTTATTCGTCTACATATCGAACCTGTTTCAAATTCTGAACCCACTGCTCTATAGAATGAAGTTATTATTTTTCTTGCTATAAAAATCAATCCGTTTAAATGAAGCTTTCGAGTTGCTAAGGATTTCTCCTGCGGGTCTGGTACGAGAGGTGCTGCAGAAAATGTAGACATTATTCTATAAAACTGCAGTTCCACCTAAAAAAAAGTTTAATTTGGCTTTCACCTAAAATTAGTCGTACTATTTTTATGATACTCCCCGGGGCATTATTTCTCCATGTGCATATATTCCGCAGCATGTTCTCATTTCATATCACGCTAGCGGCGTTGGCAATGCACCAATGAGTGAATTATTTCTACCTTCGGTTCGAAATACTTGGAGCGACAAATAAGTTCAAAGCTCCTGTAATTGGAGAATATTTTGCACCTCATAAATACAAATTGAATGACTAAAACTAAATTCCCACATAAACATAGACGTTCGATGCCGTATATTACAAGGCGTAATCAATGTGATAATATTAATTATACTCAGTAATGCATTTCTAGGTATGACTTAATCACAAATATTGATTCAAACGTCAAATTTCCAATAATAAATGGCATTATTTTTTTACAGTACTCCTAGTTGTTAACACGTCTTTATTTTGTGTACAGTGCCAGCTGGTCGACGCATTTTTAATTAACATTAAATAAAATAATTAAACTCTTAAGTTTATTATTAAATAATTTATATTTCTTATTTTCAGAATAACTTCACATCCTCTCTGAAGAAAAACTTCATCCAGCATCCTTTTATTGTAGAGCAAAATAAAAGTTTTTCGTATTAATTCAAAGGCACTTGAAAGCTCTTAGATTGATAAAGTTAAATTACTTTAAGCACTTTAACGACAGTGACGTCTCCTTTGCGTAGTAAACTAACCGATCGGGTGAATGCTTTATATTTTCTATAGTGAGACTGTGGAGAATACTGACTGAAAGAATTTTCAAAGAGTTTGAGTTGAATTTTTAAACCTGTTATATATTGTAATATACAGTATTACACAGGACATTGTTCATCTCAACCAATTTTATCTTTTATAATCGCTAAAATAACATATAACCATTTAAGTATCAAAAATTGAAAAAATAAGTAACATATACCTTAGATATTTCTAATAGCCATGCTAAGGTCATGAAAACAGGACGCGCATTTCGGGTATAATACAGCTATCTTCAGTGGCGATTCACTGAATGTATATGGATTCGAAGAAGTTCTTTTTTAGAAACTACTTTCGGTAAAAATTACACACAAAAACTACATACCTCGTTCTGAGCGTTGATAATCACTAAATTTAACCAAGTTTTCCATCTCGAACAATTAAAACACTAGCTTTTGCTCTCCTTGATAGGTGAATTGGCAGCTTAAGTTTTTTAGTTATTTGGAGAATAAATGAATGTCACACTAGTATTTTTTCCACTGATTTATTTGCACTTAAAAACAGGAGACGACCATGGTTTCGCTACACAGTAGAATCACCTGATGATGCTACCAGGGGCGGATCCACTAGGGGGGGGGGGCGATCGCCCCCTCCTTAGATAACCCCATTGCACTCCTCTGGGTGCTTTCTTAAATTCATTCCGCTCAAAAATCCTCAATTATACGCCGCAGATTAGGTCTGTATAGCAAGGGAAAGAAGGATTCTGATAGAGGTAGGGGTTTTCAAAATATAGGGCAGTTGGCAGGGGCGGATTCGATAGGTGGAGGGGCGATCGCCCCCCACCCCCTCCCCCCTTGAGCAGTTTCTCGATCCGCCCCTGATGTAGAGGGTATAGCAAACATCTCAAGCACAAAACATAGGGTATACCCTGATAACGTATGTGTACCGAAACCATGGTCGTCTCCTGTTTTTAAGTGCAAATAAATCAGTGGAAAATGTATTAGTGTGACATTCAGTTATTCTCCAAATATGGATATATTCCACAAAGTTACGCCTAAAACTACGGATTTTTTAGTTATGTTTTGTTTTCCATACATTGAAAGGTATCCTTGAATTACCTACAAACATTAATGGTGTTTTAATGACTTTTTTATTTTTTCTTTTATTAAACCTTTCTTTCGCATTATGATTAATCGAATTGGACGAAAAAATTTCTAAATTTTTTATACTTCCTATTTCAGCGGTAAGAGGTTCGGGTATTCGAAATGCATTGGAATCCACTAAAAAGCATTTACAGATTGTATGATATATTCTTATAGGTTGATGTTCGATACAAAACGGTAAGAAATCCTTAAGGAGTTTTTTTATGGTGTCGTTGAAGTTTATATAAATACTCGATTAATGCACACAGCGCTTTCAATAAATCGCAAATTAGCACTTTAATGTTTAGCTATAGCAATCAATTTTTAATGGGCTCCTAGTGAAGTGTGATTACCTAATATCCTGTATTTGCTAGAAGGAATTTCTTCAAATTCTATTTTGCCTTAATTTAAATAACATTACACACACAATTAAACTAACACTATGTAGATGTCATACAAGGAAACAATAAAAAATAGATTAAGCATTTGGATGAAATTTATATTTGAACTTAAGTATTTTATACAGCATTGCGCCAATTGTGATTAAGTCAACTTTAAAACTATGTTCGATAATGTAACTAAGCTAGGTAAGCTTCTCTGCAGATTTATCATGTCACGTAAAAAATAAAAAATACTCTATAATAATTGAATCGTTTGCAATTTTGAATCAAAGTTACGGACAGAAACGAAATCTTAACCATTCACTTATTATGTAAGGAAGAAGTATTTGGTTGTTCTAGCTTTTATCGTTTAGAAGGAGTTCCATGGACAAAAACACACAAACTCTTCAAAATATATAGTAGAAAATAGTAATAAGGCTAATGTGAAAAATAACCATAACTTTACTGTAATAAATTAGTCTCCATTTATAATGCATCAGTTAAAGGAGCGCTCGTAATTATTTCATTTTAAAATTGAATGGGAGTCATGAATTGAGCATTAAAAGTTATTGCAAAAGCACTAATGAAATCTGGAGAGAGGATTAAACGTTTATGGTACGCAATTTTTTAAAAATAAATCATAAAAATGAAATCTCCATGTTGCTGTAATTATAAGAAGCAAATAAATGTGAAAATGGGAAATGAGAAATCCAAAAAAATAACGTCAAGATTCGCTTTTTTCCAAATCCTTCAATGTGATTTAATGTTAAAAACATGCATGTGTTAGGAAATCCTTCTTTTCTTCCGATATAAGAAACCTTACAATAAGTTACTTTCACGGATGAATATTTTAAAAATTAAGGCAGAAATGTCATATTTTGTCTTCCTTAAAATGAAAGACCTGATTTGATGATTTTAACCGAATATGCCATTTTCATATCTATGTGCTATAGCCTCTATTATAGGTGCACAGATGAGCGGAAAAACCCGATAAAACAGTCGCTTTAAAATAAGGGAAAGAGCCTAAAAACAACGAAATTACTGTCTTTATGCTTCTGTTTTTTATCTCCAAATATTTCCGACATAGCTCACGGTCGATTAGCATATCTTCGATATATTTTCATCCGGACTACAGCTACGGCTCAGACGTTTACTACCATCCTTCCCATTTTAAATTACCAACTTCCAATAGCTGCCAACCTCGCTAATCCTCCCCTTCTCCCTTCTTGCCACTAACACGCATTTGATCATATGCTTACATGTGGTCAAGACCGAGCAGCTGAATTTGCTGATGTTGCAATGGCAACTGAAAATCCTGTTGGAATGATTTAAAAATAAATTTAAAAGAATAAACTGTATAATTATCCTAAGCTTATCTCGTCGAATCATTTTCGTATCGCTCCAGTTCTTAAGTATTTTGTGTTCAAATATCCTCCTTTCTCCGAAAATTTTTCATAAAATGTAATGAATATGTCATGATCTTTCGGCGGTTGCATAAACATACAATGCGTAGTGCGTTTATTTTAGCAATAAGCGAAATCGATAATCGGACGAGTCGCTCACGCACTTCACTTCTTATTTTATGCTAATTTTCACCATGATTAATTGTACTTTATTGTTCCAAGATGCAGCTAAAATATCAAATATCTGTAATAATAACTTTCTTTTTTTGAACTCGTTTATCTGGTGCTGAGTTAACAGGGGACTGCAACTGAACCAAGAAGATTAGTCGCTTTCTTCCAATTCAGTATAAAACCCAACATGAGAAAATCCGTAGTTCAGGTCAATAAGACGATTCTTCTTTTTTTAATTTGCTAGAAAATTTAAATAAGTTGCGACTTCTCTTGGTGAAATTTCATTCAACCTGGGAAAGGAAATGGGGGTATACGCGGGTGTAAGTCGTACACCTAGTTCCTGGGTGGATTGTGTTGTAGTCAGTGATGAGGTGAAGCCGGCTCCCGCCAGCTCGTTAATTATTCTCTGAATTTGCGAGCCGGTTGTTAAATTTTTAGAAAATATGAAAGTTGATTGATTTTTGTCCTTTCAAGTACATTTTGCTCTTTCTGTCATTCGATTAGAGACAGTGCCTGAAAAGGTATGTTTTACGTACAGAACATTTGTTAAGTTAGCGGAACGGTATTACTAAATTTCTGATGAAACAACTATATTACCGACGGGTGAGACGATCTTTTGCCCCTGGCAGGTAGGCCTCCTGCAACCCTTATTGAAATTTACTTTGACCTTTTACTTAATTTTTTTCAGCTCATCACTGGTTGTAGTCGTTTAATTATTTAATTTAACTAAATGATAGCTGATTAAAATGTTGTTTGAATATTAATTTTGAAATTAGGGTATATTAAGATGTGTTGTAAAATGTCTGTTTTAAATCAAGTAAACTGTGTAATCCCTTTTTAATCATGCACCTTTCTTTAGATATAGGTGCGTCGCTCTATTTCCAATAAACTAAATGTGGGAAACATCTTGTATTGGAGATAGTCATTAAACTTCAACCATTAAATTAATAGAATTCAATGCCGCTAACAATAAGTCAATTTTATTAGAATGTTTACAACCACTGAGCAAAAAATTCGAAAAGGAATTAAATAGTCCATTTGCGTTCGCCATTTCATTTATCAACTTAAATAAAATCGTGAAATTAAATTTTATTACTCCAGATAATTTTTATCCCGGTATATTAAATTTGGGTGCGGAGAAAGTGGATGTATTTGAAAAGTTCTAAATAACGAACGCCATTTTAATGAGGTCTGACCAGATGATGACGTACTTTTTCGAGTCAGGCGCCACGAAAGTTTCCAAAATCGAGCAATAAAATATGATAATCTTCCAAGGAATTGTATCTGGACTTATCTTCAATGTCTGTTTCAAGTTATAAAACGAAAAAGAAATCAAAATACAGCACACGATTCTACGCGTCGCTATCCATAGCAGAGAATAACAGTATAAAGTTTTATTTGCTATTCAAACCCGTGATGGTAGTTATGTCATATATCTCGCATATTTAAAATAATTTTTACCGTATCAGCCATATGATACAGTGTGAATAAAATATTTTTCCTTCCCTATTATCGATATCATTTTGTATTAATTCATTATACAATGAATATCATAGTGCATAGTTTATTATTAAGCGCGAAGAATGCAAATTTCTAAATTATAAGAAAAAACACGATTTACCGCGTCTACGGCCGACTCGTCACGAGGAGATTGGCGATTGTATTATAAATAAAAGGGTCGAGAATTGCATGCTATCTTAGTAAAAGGAAAAAGGAGCGCTTCATGTTTAAAAAATAATAGCTCATGAAAAAATGGAAGAATGAAGCGCATTTTATCATCTGGGAGTCCTAGACGGCATTCGTATTCTGTACCAAGTGTCTCCAACCAGTCGATCGCGATCGACCGGTCGATCTTTGGCCCATCTAAAGTCGATCGCTGAATCTTGCCGCAGCGCTATAGCTTTATTTTGAATCAAGTGAGAAATTTGGAGCCTATGTAGATTTCGAACTTAAGAGTTGGAACTTTTTTATTGTGCTATGCAGGTGATTTTATAATTATTCAAAAATTAAGAGCAAGTAAGAGCAAATCAAATAAAAAATAATATCCCTCGATATCAGTTCTCACAGCGATCGATATTTATCGACCCTGGGTATGCTTATGTGAAGCTCGATATGCGGTGTTCCACTCGCGAGGTATTGCAAAAGGCAAAAGTTTGAGGCTAACTGCGACTTTATGTGTAAATTGATTTCTTCCTTCTGTATGTTTATTTAAAAGCTTTTTCTTCAACTTCTAACAGCTTAAGACTTACAATTAGTAATACATTCAATTACCCTGGCGAATAAAATTTTAATCAATTTTATTTAAACTAAAATATTATCTTGTTCAGAACGAAAACTCGAATAAAAAGTTGTTTGCAATTAAATTGGATTTGCGTGTTAAGCAGAACATTTCGTGCTATGGCGCTAGTTTCGAAGTCTCTTAAAGTGTGGGAGAAATTTCCGGGGATCCCCCCCCTCCACCCGTTCAGTAGTATTTTTCGTAACAAGGCTCATTCCTCCAAAATACTATAACGTTAGTCAAAAAGTTGGAACTGGCTAATGCTCCTCACGTTTTTATGGAAAATTAACAATGCTTAGTTTCGTTAATTTTCTAAAAATTAATTCATAACCTTTCTGGACCCCCTTGAATGTGGGAACCCTTGACGACCTCCCGGAACGCTCTCTGGTAAATCTGCCCACGTAGATACCCTTGTGTCCAAAAAAGTGCCATTTGCAATTCCATGTGTATTGTTTATCGTCTGTGCGTGTCTCTAAGGCAGGGTTTCCCAAAGTGGAGTAAGCGTACTACTGGGGGTACTTTAGAAAATTTACGTAATGACTGATATTATGACACTGGACACTCCAAAACAGGTTTTTTCACTTTGATGTTGTTATAGAATATGTCAGAGGTCGGTAACGCGGCGATCGCGGGTGCCATGGCGATCGCGAGCGCCATGGCGCCCGAAAAGCATTTACCAGTCGCCCGCCGTCCAAAAAAAGAGAACAAAATTAACAGAAAGGGAAAACTCCCAGAAAATCAATAAGTTGTGTTACAAGACGGAAAATAGAACTTTGGAAAGAAAAACAACTTACCATATAACTTGAGGACATATAATTACAATGCTGATTGGGAAGAAGAATTCTGTTTTACTTATTTTAAAGGAAAGTGTGTTTGTTTATTGTGCAATATTAGTGTCGCGCTTCCAAAGAAAAGTAATGTTGAAAGACACTTAAATACGGTCCGCGATAATTTTAATACTAGTTTTCCGGTAAACTCTAAGATCAGGAAAAAGAAAATTTCTGATATAAAATCTATTTTAACTAAACAGCAAAGCATTTTTACTATACCCGTTCAGTAATCAAAAAGAGCGACGATTTTATCATTTAAAATTTCGCATTTGTTGGCCAAGAAGAAAAAACCCTTTGAAAATGGCTTGATTGTAAAAGAAGCCATGGTAACATTTGCTGACTCACTTTTCGAAGATTTTAAAAATAAAAATGAAATCACTTCAGCGATAAAGACGATTCAGTTATCAGCAAGTACAGTTACAAGAAGAATCGAAGTTCTTGCAACTACTATGAAATCGGAGTTGGCAAGTGACTTACAAAAATGTATTTTCTTCTCGTTACAACTTGATGAGTCAACAGACATATTAGACGTTTCTGAATTAGCTATGGTTGTGAAGATGGTGGTTAGTGATTTTTCTGCCAAGGAAGAATTTCTTAAAATTCTTCCTCGAAAAGGACGAACAAGAGGTGAAGATATTTTTTCAACCTTCAAATAATATGTCTACGAAAATTTTTTATACCATTACAGAAGTTGACCGCAATTACAACAGATGGTGCACCTGCAATGACAGGTGGTAAAAATGGATTAATTGCGCTATGTAAAGAGGACCCTGTGTCTTCAAAATTTGTTTCTTATCACCGCATTATAAATCAGGAAATATTATGCACGTTCTTCATTTTCAACGTGCTATGAAAACTGTATCAAAAATTATAAATTCTATAAGAGCCGTACCAATGCAACACCGATTGTTTAAACTGCTTTTGCAAGATGAAGATGCCGAATTCAATGATCTCCTTTTACATACCGAAGAGAGATGGCTCAACAGGAGAAAAATACAAGTGAGGTTTCTAAATCTCATAAAGAAGGTATAGGAATTTCTCACGTCAAGGAATGAATATTATGAACTTTTGGACGAGTTTAATTCTAGGTTCCGTCAGTTTTCTGAATTGGAACCCATTGCGACATTCTTTCTTAGTCCGTTCAATTTTACGGATAATGACGTTTTGTTACCGTTACAACTTACTTTAATATCATTAACACCGATGACTTACAAATAATTAGAAATGGAAATAATAAATATACAGAATGATATTATTTTAATGTCACATCAGAGCGATGAAAACTTTTGGAGTTTAGTTGATGAACATCGCTATCCCCTTTTAAGAAAATGTGCCCTAATAATATATTCTAACTGTGCTTCAACATACTCTTGCGAGTCCATTTTTTCCAGCATAAAATATTTGAAATCCAAGTACCGATTTACAATTTAGACAAATGCCTAAGAACATGAAACTCGAGTTATGTGCCAAATTACAAGTTGACTGAAGATATGCTTTGCCAAATTTCACATTGATTTATTTTTCATATTTGTTTTAAAAAAATATTTAATAGTTTTTCCTATATACACATTGTTTTAATAAATATTGGTACATATCTACTCTTGTTGCTCTATGCGACCTTCATGTTCACAATAGTTTAAGTTGCGCCTTCATAGCTTAAGAAGTTACCGACCACTGGAATATTTGTTACAACAAATTTATTCACTATGTGTGCACATAAACAATACAGTATATTTTGTCTCTAAAAACACTGAATGCATACATAACAGTAAACTGCAGCCTTATCACTGAGGACATCGGCTTAAGTATTTTGTTTGCTTCCAAGGGACAAGAACGTGTTATGGATTAAGTCATAAAACCAGATGAAACGAAACTAGTGAATCTGAAAAACGTACAAGTTTCTATTCCTCTGTTTGGATTTGTCATATAGAAAGGAACATTTGGAAGAACTCACGGAAAGATTACGAGAATATTTTCCAGAAACGGACGCAATTCATTTTATGTGGATTTTTCGATTCCACATGTAACAGGAAAATAACAAAAAAGCCTCATGGATATTTATATTGAGATTGACTTGAAAATTAAATTCTCGAAGGCATCTTTGATTGCTTTCTGGACAAAATTATCGAACGAGTATGGGGAAGTGGCTAAAAGAACAATAAAAACATTCATTTCTTTCTCAAGAACGTGCATGTGCAAATCTGGATATTCGCCTCTGAGTTTAATTAAGACAAAAAATTGCATGTCGAACCTAACTTAGGGTTGAGATTTTCTTCAAACGAGCAAACGAATGATTCTTTATGTCTTGGAAAACAGTCACATTCATTTCTATAAGTGTCATTTATTATATGTAAACTCGTTCGTTTTTAAATGTATATTTTGTGTAAACTTGTATTATTTATAAGGGGGTACTTCGATTAATTGATTGAGTTCTAAGGGCTACGTGGCCAAAAAGTTTGAGAAACCCTGCTCTAGGTTATGGAAATTTTTAACGGTTTTTAAAAATGATTCTCATATTTAGTGTATCACGGTGAATAGAAAACTTGTTGAAATGAAAATAATCGCGCAGCAATATAAAGTAGTTTATTTTCGTCGATTAACTCATATATGGCTTCAAGGATTTTGGTTAAAATTTATTAAACCCTGGAGCTTAGTGTCATAAACAATACTAGAAAATCTCGATTAACAGTGTGAAGATTAACCGGGCAAATGGGCGCTCTGAGGTAAGACACTACTTCCCTGATACATTCAAAGCTCACTTTTTTGCACAAAATGTTTTGTTTATTTTATAAATGTATTTACTCACTTATCGTTTTCTCAGAATCCATACTATAATCCCGAATACAATGGCCTCAATTAAGCTTGTATGTTTATTTTATTTAATATGAATCTCAATATTTTACGAAGTAATACGTTTTTCCGCATAGACGTCTTCATTCGGGCGAATACGGTAAATGGTTTGTTTTTAATGCACATAAATTCCTGCGTTATATAACAGATATTTCAAAAACTCTGCCATTAAATTTCACCAAATTTCATCCTTCTGATAAAGCATTTTTATTATCCGTGCTTATCCCACTCCTTACCAACACTAATGATCGTGGTTTTACTGCACTACATAAGCCATATATTTAAAGAAAAAACCATATAGCTTTCAGTGGAATCATAATACACATGTGGAGTTTTATGCCCTGAAAACGCGCTCTTCGCACTGCAAGAACAAGACGTATATAGACATGAAAAAGTTTGTGAAATGTATGTTGTACCGATTATTTAAATATGCAGTCATATTCCGTGCTCTTAAATCCCGAGAGCCCAAATAAATGCTTGCGTATATGAATTTTAGTCTTTGGGAACCTACTCATCTTTCTGAAAACATTTCAGCTCATCCATATTCCTGAAAACTCATTTCTTATTCCTGTTTCTTTTTTTTCCGGTTTCGCGAGAAATCGGCATTTCCGCCGCCGTTTAAATGCTGCTAGCTGACCTTGCTGCTAACGTATTCGAACTGCCATCTCGACGTCGGTTGTGCAACTGTTCAACCGACTGCTTTCGCTCTTATGATTCTGGAGGGCATGTGACCATGAACTTATAAACGATCGCGGCGCTGAAATATTATCTTGCAATCGCCCAATGGCTCAGCGATTCTAAGTATGGTACCGCTAAATTCAAAGGCTGTTAGGTCTTCCACTATTAAACCCCAAATTTCTATGGCTTAAGTAAAAGTTGTATTCAGTATTTTAAGTATTTAAAGTGCAATCCTTCAAAACCAAGGTTAAACCATCAAAATAAGTACTTATTTAATTTATACTCCGGCGATTTTTTTGAATTGCATGAATCCAAGCATAAATAGCTCATCGGTAAGAAATAATGCTTACCAAACCATAGAGAGTAAAGTTATATTGACACAAATATTCACTATGGTTTGGGGAACATAAATTCTCATTAGGAACTGCAACACTGAGTCAAAAACAGTGTCATAGTAGCACATAAATAAGTGGTCCTAGTATATAATTCATTTCTCTATAATTGTCATAGCAATTCTGGCTCTATGGTTCATTTTCATCTTGCCCATTCCCATTATTGTAAGAACTGAAAAGTCAATGTCCATCGCAGTAACACTCCAACTTTAAATTTAATGATATTTTCTGATGAATGAACATTACATACAGTTTGGAAATGAAGATATTGATGCTATAATGAGAATCATCAGGAAGTTCCTGATGTGATTGAGATATTGAAGTTGAAGTGTTAGAAATATACAAAAAATATGAACTCTAACATGTGATTTATATATATGACGAAAGCAGGAGGACAAGCTTAGAAAAAATATGGATGCAATTCAGGTTGAAATATTAACATATTTGATTAGAGCGGCACATGATTAAGTTAATTAGATTCATTGGGGCAAAATGAAATAGAAAAGGTATAAAAAATAATAAAGAAATGGAAATGAACTGTTGTTGCCAATCGAAATAAAGAGAAAGGAATTATTCTGTAATCTGGAAAAAAAATTAAAATTTGGTAAATTTTAGAATTATTGAGAAATGCATTATTTTAGTATTTAACCTATGTTGAAAAAATGTATTATATTCACTCACATAATATCTGATTTCTTTGTTGTGACTCTCCCATCAATTGAAGCTGATGAAATTGGGAATATTTTCTTGCTGTGCTACTGGAACTATAGGATATTTTAAATGGCATATGTTTTTCAACCATTAATTCTAATTAAATATATATCCTGACTAGGGCCGTCCCTAGGGCATGGTGAATCAGGATGACCGTGCTTCTTTATTACCACAAGGAAAGTCTAAATTTAATTTGGTTTTAATGAAAATGGGGCCCCACATAGGTCGATTTTCCCTGATCCCTGCACCTCTGTTGGGGCGGCCCTGAGCCTTACACTTGAGGCTTCCTACAGCCACATTTAAATAATTAAATCTGCTACATAAATGTTATTGAGAATATTAAAAAGTAAAGTCCACATTTTAGAATTAATGATAACTGTAATTAATCCTCCCTGGCAGCTTTTTCATTGAATTTGAATCTTCTTCACTCTTAAATATTTTTAAAAACATCTAAAGCCCTATAACGTATTGTATAAGATTATTCTCTAAATTTTAAAAATTGGGGAAATGTGATGATGATGTACAAATATAATTATCAATACTCTCAGGGGCAGATTTATGGATAGTGGGGCCCTGCGCGCAACCTTCTTTGAGGCCCTATTAATTTGATAATTTTGGAATTCTGGGGGCCCTCAACAGCACGGGGCTCTACTTCTGCGCACACTACCCCAAAATACCCTCATGTTCTTCGATACTTGCCTGACCCTAGAAGACATCACGATCACCCTCAATTGATTAAATTTATACTCCACAAATATCACAATTCACTGTTATTGCCACAAAAGATTCCTCAATAATTTCATTTAAAAAATCATAATTACCTTCTATAACTTCAATATTTTGCTTCCTCTTCAACTTACAATGGGTAGTGGATGCTATTCTATTAAATTTTTTAAAAATTGCAATCAATCTCTTAAAGACTCATTTACCTCATGACAAAAAATCCAGAAAAATTCTTTAGATTGTTTCAAAATTTGAATAGGCATGCATGAAGTAAACAAAATTAAATGTCAGAGATTAATTACCGTATATACTCGTGTAAACGCGCAACCGTAATTTTAGCCAAAAATCCTCACTTTTTCTTATATCCCGTGTATAACGCGCACCCTTGATTTTTGTAGGGTGTAAGAACAAAATTTCAGAATTATATCGTCATGTTAAGTATTAACTAGAGCAGGGGTCCCCAAACTTTTTGTATCTACGGAACCCTTATATTCAAATATTTTTTCTCGCGGAAGTCTAACTAAAAGATGGTAAGCCTAATCGCAATAAAATTAGCTTTAAAATCTTTATGTTTATTTACATAGCTTGTGTATCTTGCAGCATACAGTTTATAAGTGAGGCTCATGTTTCCTGCTACAAATAATAAAAGGAAGAGCGTATCCTCTGTCTATCATCGCAGAACTCCATTTAGCTTCCCTTGGGTTCCGCGGAACACAGTTCGGGAAACTCTGAACTAGAGTACCATAAATAAATGCGTTAAGACATTAAATTATCGCCAGTTAACAATTTTAAAACGCTTGAACTTTCCAATAAGTATTACGTTGAATAAGCTCCACATTACGTCTTAGAGAGACATCATCAATAATGAAAGCGATAGAGTTGAGATGGCGGCAACTTCATATAGTAAGTGGGCCAAACTGATGCCGCATAGAAAACCGCAGCGCCACTGCAGCCAATCCTTTTAAATCAGACAAAAAGGGATCTATAAAATAGAAAGAGTTTTGATTTATAGTGGATTTTGGTTCTCTGTTTCCTATCTCATTCTAAAACTGTTTAATAGAAAGAATACCGCGAAAATTTAACAAACAACTCTGGAAACAGGAAACGCGACAGTTAAGATTAAGTTCATACACGCCATTCTACGGGTTTTAAATTACTTACATTGTTAATTGTACAGGCGTCCCTCCCTATTCGTCCCCCCAGATTTTAGTCTTTTCGCTTATTCATCCATAACCAGTTATAAACAAACCCCCATTCATTCGCCCATTCCCTCGCTTATTCTTCCATCGAAATAGCTGGGAACTACGAAGAGGGACTCTCAGACGACTACTCATCAAACGATGAGACGCTAAGGATTTATCGTTCTCAGCAGTATAAACTTATTTACATCAATACCCTGCAAGCCGCCAGAGCGTTTGGTTGGGGGTGTCACAACATCAAGTGAACTCTAACTAATTCCTCTGTTTGACTGTCTTATCGCGTCTGGGAAAAAGGATCTGTAGTATTTCTCTGTTCTAGCGATTGTTTCGACATATTTTCTCCTGCACTCTGATCTAACATTAGGTTCACAAACACCGATGGGGACGACTATTCCGCGTACGTCTTCAACGAATTCGGAGCTTTCGAATTTTTCAAATAGTTTCCTTTTGTATTCAATTCTTCTACTCTTCAACGTCTGCCATTTCAAATCCCTCAATATCTCTGATACACTCGCATCATACCGATATTCTCCTTTTACGAATCTAGCCGCTCTACGCTGGACCATTTCGAGCTCCCTAGTTAGGCACTCCTCGAAAGGGTCCCAGACGGCGCAACAGTATTCCACGAAGGGTCGGATTAGAGAAATATATGCGATTTCCTTCATATTCGAGGGGTATCCGCGTAAGACTCAAGAGGAAAGCCCTTGAACCCTGTTTGCCGATGCTATGACGGTTTTGATATGCTCTCTACTAGAGAAATTGCTACTGAGAGTTACTCCTAGGTATTTGTAACTCTTGACGTATTTTAGCTTTAATTCAGATATTTGGTACGGGTAACGGTTGAAGTTCATGGAGCGGGTGAAATTCATTGCGGCGCATTTCTCTATATTCAGGTCGAGTTGCCAATCTTTACACCATTTCGTAATAGCCTGAAGGTCTTTTTGCAAATTCTCCTGGTCGTGTATTGTGTTGATTTCTCCATACACAAGTGTGTCATCCGCGAAGAGTCTAACTTTACACTTTATATTATCCGCTAAATCATTTATATATATCAAGAATAACAGAGGTCCGATTACACTTCCCTGAGACCGGAAGTCACTTTGACGACGTCTGATGCAACTCCATCGAGAACTACTCTCTGGGTTCTATCGGAAAGGAACGAGGCGATCCAATTTACAATTTTCTCGTTAATTGAATAAGCCCTTAATTTTTGAACTATTTTCACGTGAGAAACAGTGTCGAAGGCTTTCCTAAAGTCTAAAAATACTGCATCAAATCCTATAACTCTTATAACCTTAAGACCGAGAAATGAAAACATGACGTAGGGTGTCTGTCTTTCCCTTGTGACTGCGGCTAACAGCAAATTAAAGCACACCACTGAGATGATTTCATAATCACGTTGAGTTTTGGAGGAGTTTTGGAAGATCTGTTTTAGTATTCGTTCAACCACTTACTCCACTGGTCTCAGATACTCGGCCTCGCTCCGTGTTGTTCTTCGTTCTTCCTTAGTTTGCGTTTCGGCGCAATTTTATATTGTTGAGTACGAATTTGAGTTCAGTGTTTATGATTAAATCAATCAATTACGTGACGGCGGCATTTGTAATTGCGTTTACATCGCGCCTTCGCGGGCCGCATAAAATGCCGTAGCTTCCTATATATTGTGTTTATAGTATCAATAACTCCATAAAATAAGGTAATATCAATATTTTGGTCTGATTTTTGCGTTTTCAGGAATGAATTATACATTTATAACATTGCGTCTAAGGGAAAGTAGTTCTTGATATTCGTCTTTTCGCTTATCGTCCAGTTTCCGCGGAACCACTTAAGGACAAATATCGAGTGAGGCCTATAATCGTACATACTAGATTCATTATCTAAATAAAATTATTTCAATTTGCCTATTCTATGTTTCTTGTTTTCGATGCGTGTTCTGCGGGAAGTCTATCTTGCGAGCTTGCAAAAATTACCGCAATCAGCTAATGAGCTAGTGAAATGCCTGATAATTGGAGAGGATGGAATTATAACTGTATAGAAGTAATTAGGTCTTTTATGCATATAATTAAAATTATTTTGGTTTTCCCCTCAATTCACCCAAAAAGCGAGGATCTGGTGCAAGGTAGGTTCACTTTAATATTCGATTTTAAGTGTCCAAAAGTGTTACCCTTGCATAACGCGCACCCCTACTTTAGGACCTGAAAATTTGGTCTTCAAACTGCGCCTCGTACACGAGTATATACGGTATGAGCCTCAGAAAAAGGTTATCACATGTTTTCACACTCATTCTGGCAGAGGACGAAACTGATCTGAGCCTGCTTAGTTTATGTCACAATAAATTAAATTATCGATTCTTATGAATGTATAAACAGCTCACCTTATCCACTTATATAAAGAGTAAAATATACAGAAATTTTAACTATGAAACTTTAAATTATTCAACTGGTCAAAAGCATTTTTATTTATTAATTGAAAAACAGATTAGTTAAGTTATCTTCAGTTTTCATAAGTAAAGGAATAATGTAATAATTAAAAGTTTCCAAAGTCATAAAACCTCAAGAGTTCATATTGCTACCCACACAATATGTAATAGGAATGGAAGAAATACCTTGGAAGCATTATATTGTAAGATACAAAATGCACATGTGAAATGAAAGCTAGAGTTACAAAAAACAATGCCAATGTCAAAATAAAGAAACTCTTACTAACAAGTAAAATGGATGAAGAGTTAAAGAAGGGGTTAATGAAAAGCTGAGTGTGGAATATTGTCTAGTTTAGTATGGAAACATGGATGGTTAGCATGCATGATATACAGTTGTTGGAAATCTTCAGAATGTGAGAATGGGGAAGGACAGGGGCGGCCCGAGGAATGTTGGCGCCCCTGGCGAGATAGCATTCCGGCGCCCCCTCCGTAAATGCTTGTTGAGATATTTTCGAAGTACATGTTAATTTATTTATCGCTGTATAAAAAGTATTGATGATGAAAAAATATAATGGTTAATATAAATATTATAGCCTGTTCCGCGATATAAATTTATATTTATCTACTTGCAAGTATATGATCTGCATAGCGCCCCCAAGACATTGGCGCCCCGGGCAGCCGCCCTGCTCGCCCGTACCTCGGCCGGCCCTGGGGAAGGATGCTTAAAATTGATAAGTTGAGTAAAAAATGAGGAAATATTAAGAAGAACATGAAAGAAGAGGTCAATAATACAAATAATTGAAAAGAGTCAGATGAACTGCATTGGGAATTTGCTGAGGAGAGATTCCATGATTAAAATGTGAATAATGGGAAAAATTAGAGTATAAGAGGATGAGGAAGGAAAATACTTCCTGAAAGGAAAGGAAGGTCACCAATAACTTAAGAAGACTGCAGAGAATAGAAGAATGTGGAGATCGCAGTTTAACATATAATCACATATCAGAGAGCTAATCACAGTATTGATGAAGCATAAAAACATTAAGAACACAGGTAGGCTTTTCCTCCATAGATAATTAAAATAAATAACAGAAGACACAACATCTTACCATGAGAAGTGATTCAATAGGAAACCACTGCATCCAGCAGACTACTCATCCTCGGGTTAAAGATTGCAGTTTTTAGGAGGAACCTCTGTCACTTTCTATCCATCAGAATTTTAACTGAGAGATCACCACCATCAGTTACCCCAGTAACTGAAATCTGGAAGAAATCCTTCCCCATTAATTTCTACTCTTATGCTTTGGAAGTTTCACTTTGGCTCGATCAATGATCAACGCTTCTCCTTCAAACACTTGCAAACGAGGAGCAGATAAAATCATCGCAAAAAACGCAATCGAGAAATCTACATGTTTTCAACTACATCGATCACACAAAGGTATGAGTACGCCTTGCCACAACTTCTTTTTGATCCTTTCTCGATCAAGCAGCTGGCTCCGTTTCTTAAAAACTTTTGTTCCAGTGAGTCTCATGCGAGTGCTGGAGGACGTAACTCATTTCTCCCTCCATCTGTCGAATCATGACTGGGAGCGTTGTCCCATTAAGTGCTGTGAGAAGGACAAAGAAAACCAGGATGATATTTTTTCCGTGCCTTTTAGAAAGGGAGTATGACATATCGGATGGCTTGAAATAATTCTCATCCCTTTTCTGTCCAGAGAATCAGTTTCTTCATTGATCGATCGCAGTTGCGGTTCCTGAGAACGGCGCGAAGCTAAAGAGGGAGAGGGAGAAGACAGGTTGGGCAAAGTATTCCTTTGTGTTTCCCTAGAGCATAAGACGTTCCGTTATTTCGCAAAGTGAGGCCAATTTACAGAAGGATTTCCTTAAAGGGAGTGTATTAAATATACGATCCAGGACTACTGGCGTTGAAATTTACGAGTGTTCCACGTCTTATACTACTTACGCGTGCTTCACATCCGTTTCTTTTCATTGGAAGAAATTGCGGAAGAATGCAAGAAAAAAACGTCCTTTCACAACTTTATAGCGCATTTATGGATTCATTGCGTGGAAATCATACCTTTCTTTTATTTTCGAGAATAATAAAAATTGTACTGTTCTTAATTTATTAATTAGGAACGCCAGCGAAGAAAATATTCAAGTGCTGTTGTAAGGTTATTCTAAAGTAGATTTGTCCAAATCTCAAGTTATTATCAGATGAAAAAATGTTGTGTCCACTGAACAAATGTTTATCTTAAAACAAAAACGTAACGGATATCATACATACAGATACCTGAGAGACATGGTCCAGGACCGGCGATGGACATCATTGCAAAAGTTGTGTTGATTACCCCCTCCTCTGGCCAATGACTACGTCCTTATCATCTTCAGAATTTTCCTGGAAATGTTATTTATATTGATTACTCTCTATATATACTTGAAACATTTTATAGCTTTTTCATAAGATTTAACGTCATGGCAGATAGAAAGAAAAACCTCTGGGGCTCCGTATCGTAAACAAAAATCTGAGGAGGCAAAAGAACAAGCAAATCGAAAGGTTCCTTGCTGAAATGTCTTCGAGTTCACCCCGCATCAAGTGGCTGAAAGTAGCTCACATCAAGATAAAGGCAGCTTACTTCGAGATGAATGCAGGTCACAGCATCGATATGGCATTTAAGTCGAGAATTTACTTGCAGACACATATTTGCTGAAGTTGAGCTAAATAAACAGAGTCAGCTAGGAAAATCGCGGGACCCTGTGCAAAGTGTGCGCGCGGGGCCTCTTAAGCGTTAAGGTTTTTTAATAATAAATTTTAATTAAAAATCAACCTGAATGAAAGTGTTCGATATTTTTTCCGATTTTAAAACCGTATGTACTTCGTAAGTGTAACAAATATACTTTTAGAGAGGCTCTTTGCAGCCGCACCCTTCGCGCCTCCATCAAGCTGACCCGGTAAACAAATATAATAAGAGAGCAGAGGGTAGATATTTGAAAATAGGAAGTTGAAAACAAGTCACAGTACGGTGACTTTGTTACATCGCCTAGATGTGATGATCGTGTGAAATAACTTCTACTGAAACATGGATATGAAAAAGGCCCTAAAGAAAGAATTAGAAAAAATATTCTGCACATCATTACAAGAGAAAACTCACCAATGTGGAAGAAATGCATCAGCGGTGGTTATAACATTCAGAGTCAAAATACTCAAAGTGTTTTGCCTCTGCTCCAAGCTGTTTAAGAGTGATGCAATTGATACATCAATTACTGAAAACGGTTCAATGGACTAAAAAAACTTATATTCTCATGAAAAAAGTACTTAACATTTGGAAAATTTCCATTAATGAAAAGAACTTGAACTGCGATTGAAAAAAACATAAAACTATTGATAAAGAAATTGTACATGTTATCAAGCAAGAAGAAGAATACTGGCACCAGCCAATAAAGCGTCTGGCTGTAGTAGTTCAGTGATAGAATATCCGCCCAGCAAGTGGAAGACCAGGGTTCGTTTCCCAGTCATAGCAGATTTTTTCACCTGTTTTACACAGAACCTTAATATTAAACGCATTTTAACTTAGGATGTGAAAGCACCTGCAGAGGAATTTAAAAAATATATAAAGATATCGTCGAGGCGTTACTTACGAATCATGTAAACATATTAAAAACAAACAATTTCAAAGGCTTAATATATTGTCAAAACACTGCAAAATGATACGTCAGAAGTGATGCCAAAATGTCGATAATATTTTTATTCATAGAAAGGTGGAACCCCCTACTTGGGTTATGCGAAACCTTATGCCATATTCTTATTGACTTTCTGCTCCAAAGGAACTTATTGCTAAACTAGACGAAAATCCACTGAATAATTTCGGAGATGAAACATGCGAACAGGTATATGGACACAGCCTGACCATGAGGCGTTTATTTTTTTACATTTTGTAAAGACTTTTACTTATTTTGACACGTTAAAAATGGCCACTTTGCATATAGTATGTATAACACGTCTACTTTCTCCCTTTTCAAACAGAAAGTAAAACTGGCAGACTTATAAATGCAGCAAGGCGTTCATAAAGCAGTTTCCTGTTATTATATTTAAGTGATTTGAATGACAATTATTCTCTTATTTAAATAATTTTCGCGCTTCCTTCTATAAGAGAGAAATTTATCTGAAAAAGTGTTACATTCCTGGACTTCATGACCATGATCAAAATACGAGGGTAAAACGATCGTAGAAAATGAATGTTGTGAGTAAACTGAAGCTGTAAATTGGAATAAGAAAATTTTGATGGAGCGTTCGAAAGTGTTTCAAAGGAACTAAATTCCGATTTGAAGCCTATTTAATAAAACGAAATGCTTGCATTGATTAATTATAATAAAATAGTTTAAATTTCGAATGACTTTATGCAAAATTATTTATACTCTTAGCTTAAACTGTAAAAATAATTTGAATTGGTTACGTCATAAAAGTGCGTGGTTTAACCTTTCCCTGCGAGAGAAACTTCTCGATTTTATTATAAAATCTTTTATATGCGTTCGTCCGATATTTATTTATTTATATATATATTTTGGGGTAGACCATTTTTTGTTCCTTCGTAACTCTTTAACGAATGATCGGATCGTAAAGACTGTTACATTGATTGAAAGCTTATGGCTTGCAGGTGGTTTTTAGCGCAATACAATTTCATATCTCAGCTGCAGGGTGTTTCACGACCGGTCTGCCATATTTCGGGAGGTGATTCAGGATATAAGTTTGATTAAAAAAAAGTTAATACAACATTGGTCCTATTTCCAACCGTTGAGGAGCTACGGATGATTGCAGGTGCACGCAGGAAACAAGTAAGAATTTAAAAAAATTCAAAAATAAAATCTTTTTGTTTTACAAAATAGGCAGCCTTAAAAGGATAAAACCAGAAATATTTCAGACTATTTGTTCGCTATAAAAGATTTCGGTGCCATATTCTTTTCATTACTATTGCTTTACGTAATAATTTCGCTTTGATCGGAGGTTTTGAAGGCTGAGCTTCAATAAAAAAATCGGTACATTATACATGCATTGTACAAAATTTCTCATATACTAATGCGTCGTTTAGTTATCTTCTGAAAAATATGAACTACGTACAATCATTATAAACATCAACTTAAATAACTATTCGAAATTTGATGAAATTAGGATTGGACGTTTTTTTAGAAAATCCGTTATTAAAATTGCCCAAGAATAAACTAGACCTATATTCATTTTTTGAGAAATATGAAATATGTAGTATTATTGCAGACGCAAACTCAAGTAACTGTACGAAATTTGATCAAAATCGTTTAAGCCGTTTTGGATAAAATCAAATTGTTGATAAAGTTGCCAAGAATTAAATAGCCTTATATTATTTTTTTAAGAAATATGAACAATGAAGTATTATTTCAGACGTAAATTCAAATAACTGTACGAAATTTGATCAAAATTGGTGCAGCCGTTTTTGGTAAAACCAAATTGTTGTTAAAACTGCCCAGAATGAACGACCCTTAATTATTATGCAATTTCAATTATTTCGTCAGAGCTTCTATTTTGTACGGTAAAATGCCTAAGTACGAGATTTCATTCATTTTAGCTATACCGTTTAGGCTCTAGAACCGCGAACAGGCGGACAGATTGACAGACACGCATTTGCGAAAAGCTCTTTTTCGGACTCAGGTACCCCTGAAACGTATATTTCCATAAAAATCTCGAGATCGAATGTTTTCGCGATAACAATACTTACTCAATATACTTCGTGTATGAGAAAGTAGAAATGTGTTTTACTATTAACTTTGTATTCAGACTCCATTTATTCCAGCTTATGGATTTATTTTATTACGTAAATGGCATGTAAAGCAGTAGTAATGAAAAGAATATGACATCAAAATATTTTATAGCGAACAAATAATCCGAAAATTTTATTGTTTTATCCTTTTAAGGCTGCCTATTCTGTAAAACAAAAATATTTTATTTTTGATTTTTTTAAATTCTTACTTGTTCTCTTATATTTTGTTAACACCTTCGTTGCGGCATAATTAATTTTCACACTCCCGCTAACGGGAGACATTTTTTTCGGAAAATTTCGCAATACCTTCGTACTTTAGCTTAACATTTGAGCACGCAAAAGTGTTTCTCAAAATGAAGTTAACGAATTGAAATATTTTCATTGCAAGCTTAACTATTTAAATATCAAAGCCATGTTATTGAAAAAAAATTGCAATTAAAATTTTTCCAATTTTTATAAAATTAAATAAAAAACTCAAATATCGAACCGTTTTATATTTCTTTAGAAGAAAGGCTATGAAATTCGATGTAGCGTAATCATCCGTATTCCCATTTTACATAAGGGAAAGATGCACATGAAAAGTCTTAAAAAGGTAATCAGTATAAGCAGGGGTGTGCTGCCAAATATATAACAATCGGCTCGCTACTATCGCCGCCCCTGGCAGTTAGGCATTCTATAAAGCGTCGAATTCGTGATTTTTACTTTCTCATACGAAGTATCGAGAAAGTATTGTTCTCGCGAAAAAATTCGACCTCGAGATTTTTACGGAAATATACGTTTTAGGTGTCGCTGAATCCGAAAAAGTGGTTTTCGCAATTCCGTCTGTCTGTCCGTCTGTCTGTCTGCTACTGGCTCTGGAGCCTAGACGGTAGAACGAAAATGAATGAAATCTCGTACTTAGGCATTTTATCATACTGAGCAGAGTATACATAGAAATGGTTGACATTAACTAATAATTAAGAGTAGTTTATTCTACGCATTTTTAACAAAAATTCGATTTTCCCGAAAACGGCTTTAACGATTTTGATCAAATTTCGTACAATTACTTGAGTTTACGTCTTCAATAATATTGTATAGTTCATATTTCTCAAAAAATTAATATAAGGCTAGATTAGTCTGGGCTACTTTAACAATAATTCGATTTTCTCAAAAACGGCTCTAACGATTTTGATCAAATTTCGTACAGTTACTTGAGTATACATCTACAATAATACTACATATTTAATTTTTCTCATTGAATGAATATAAGGCTAGTTTATTCTTGGGCAACTTTAACAAAAATTGGATTTTCTAAAAACCGACTGATACGATTTTCTCAAGATAACTAAACGACGCATTATTATATGAGAAAGTTTGTACAACGTGTGTTGCAACGATTTTTTTTAAGGCCCTGAGATCGCGTTATCTGATTCTTGCGGGAATTAGCAGGGATTTCAATAAAAAAATCGGTACAACGTACATTGTACAAACTTCCTCATATACTAATGCGTCGTTCAGTTATCTTTAGAAAATGAAAATCGTAATAGCCGGTTTTTAGAAAATCCAATGTTTGTTAAAGTTGCCCAAGAATAAACTAGCCTTATATTCATTCAATGAGAAAAATTAAATATGTAGTATTATTGTAGATGTATACTCAAGTAACTGTACGAAATTTGATCAAAATCGTTAGAGCCGTTTTTGAGAAAATCGAATTATTGTTAAAGTAGCCCAGACTAATCTAGCCTTATATTAATTTTTTGAGAAATATGAACTATACAATATTATTGAAGACGTAAACTCAAGTAATTGTACGAAATTTGATCAAAATCGTTAAAGCCGTTTTCGGGAAAATCGAATTTTTGTTAAAAATGCGTAGAATAAACTACTCTTAATTATTAGTTAATGTCAACCATTTCTATGTATACTCTGCTCAGTATGATAAAATGCCTAAGTACGAGATTTCATTCATTTTCGTTCTACCGTCTAGGCTCCAGAGCCAGTAGCAGACAGACAGACGGACAGACAGACAGAATTGCGAAAACCACTTTTTCGGATTCAGCGACACCTAAAACGTGTATTTTCGAAAAAATCTCGAGGTCGAATTTTTTCGCGAAAACAATACCTTCTCGATACTTCGTATGAGAAAGTAAAAACGAGGTAATACTGTAAATAAAAAATAAATTTTTATTTTATATGTTTAAATATCATTAATGACTAATATATCAAGGGTGGTGGATTCGAATAAGCATATTCCATAAGCAATTGTTTGGCGTCATTCAGATAATAAATTGCTGCATAACACGTTCTAGAAAGCGCCCTTAAACTTTTGGCGTCTCATTTTTATCAGACCGTGATCTGTCGATAGCCTCCGGATAATGTGAAATGCTTAGCATTAAAAATGTTAACAAACGGCTCGGGCGAGCCGGCTGCAGCACACCCCTGATTATAAGGCGAACTTTGAAATGTGTCATACTTTCGTTTTAAACCATTATGCACACATTTGAACTGCATAACAAATCACTCGCTTACCTGATACTCTTAGAATATATCCTTCATATAGGTAAATTTTATGAATACATATGCACAATTGGAATTACATCATTAGCATTTTATACCATTAAATACTTTTTAGGGTCTGAATTTAGTTCATTGGATATTTTATGCTAAAAAATGAATTGCATACATACATAAGACATAAAAATGGGAAATTTTTTCCATCTTTTTATGGGCATTGGAGACAAATAATTTATCAACTGTATTCCTGAAGAAGAAATCTGTTTTTATTTTTCTTGTTCTCAGTAAATTACTAAAATAATATGTCCTGATGCAGATAAGCATTATTCTGATGTGAAGAAATTCATACTCTTCTAAATTTTGGAATAGATTTCTTCCATCGCAAGCATCGCAGAGGAGAGATTGAATGTTTTGAAAACATTACAGTTCTCAATGGATGCCTTTCCAATCTAACGAATTCAGTCCCTTCAGTTGCTGTATCCTTCAGTCGGATGTGGGCATAAGTTTTGAATCCTAATAAATTACGAAGCGAAAGATATAGTTTTCATTAATATCATAAGATCTATAGGCTTTCAAATTAACGATGCTATAAATAATTAAATAGCCTAGAAAAACCATAACTAGGTCAATTGTGTAGTAAATTTTTTTACTGACTATCATGACTCCTAATAATCTGAACCCCCTTTCATTGACAGGATAAACAAGAAAATTCTAAATTGAGTGCAGACAATATTAAATTTCAAATGAGCAGATGCATTAGGCAAGGTGATTTACCATATTTTTCTGGCTGATAAGGCATACCTAGAACAAATCTTTGACAATAAATTCCATTCATTTAAACTTACTTCATTTTCAAGAACAAAAACAGCAATTTATCATACAAAAATAGTAAGAGAAAAGGAATTTTATTCATTGTAGAACTCCACATAGTTCAATCAAGAAATTACTGTAATAATTTCAATATTCCCACCAATGAAGCATCCACTACATTGCGTTTCTGATGTAGTAAATGGTACAACCGTATATCTTCCGGTATAAGGCGATTTGAGTATAAGTCGAAATGTACTTTTTAGCCTAAAAAAGCGTTTAAAATCCAAGACTCGAATATAAGTCGAAGCAAAGAAAACGAAAATAAGATAATTTTGTAATTTACAAAAAATTAATATATATACAGGTGAACCTCTGCTTACGAAAATGCAGGAAACAAACAATTCGTATTTATGAACATTCCACATACCAATGAATTGCGCCTCCCACTTCATTTACGAACATACCCTCACGCACTTATGAACATCGGTCACAGTAAGAACACGTAAACTTGTCAACACGTCATTTTTTGTTTGTATTCGAAACCATACGTGTTTATATATGTATTGTTTTTTATTACCCTTGAAATATGGAAAACAATTGTAAACGTAGTGTTCGTAAAAGTGCTAAGAGTGGTAAAAAACGTTGAGTGCTTTCGATGGAAACTAAAATGGACATAATACATAGATCAGAAATAGGGGATCATATTCGCAATGCAGGCTCTGTTCAGTCCATGATTATAAGTAAAAAACAAAATGCCATTGTTGAAGAAATGGAACGGTGTGTAACAATTTGAATTCAGGATCAAAATAAAAAAACCAACGCTTGAGTACTGAATTGATTCTTCTCTTCAATCCACTCATTTAGGCAGGTTTTTTAAAGATAAAACATAAATTTTAAGTTTTCCTTTCAAACTATGTAAGTATGGTTATATGCTGTATAATTTTATCATTAGCCTTCACATTTTCTGCTAGTTAGCATGAATTTGTCATACTAATGCGCTTCAAGTCAGTCAAATGTTGTTTTTCGACAGTCATGTTTAATTATTGACCCAGAAAAATGTACAACTAGTTTGAGACTCGAATATAAGTCGAAAGTAGGGTTTGATCAGCCTAAAAAAGGAAGAAATTTCTCGACTTATACTCGAAGATATACGGTACTTGATTTTCACTAATCTTGCACTGGCAGTGCTTAATTTCTGAGGGAATGCAAGGGAACAGCATTCCCTCACTTATTTGGGAGGAAGTTTCTAAAATGTTATGAATAAAAAATGTTTAAGTTACAAGAATTTAAAGGATGATGAATGTCTGTACATTTCAACATCCCTCCTGCAGGACAACATCTGATTTGTACAAGATTGTTTTTTTTTATTTTACACTTTCCAAGTTACTTTATATTTATTAAAGACTATAGATCTCATAATGTATTCAGTTTTGTTCTGAGTGGTTAGGTTAGGTAAGGTTAGGTGTTCCCTTTCATATTTGGCTACAAATTAAGCGCTTGGCACCAGTATAATATTTCTAAGCGTTTTTACATTAATGGACCACCCAAATGAACTGAATCAAGATAAAAGAATATGCAAAAATTACTATAGTAACTTTATGTGCTTTTCAGATTACTCTTGTGAAATAAAATCCTATTATGGTGAATATTGAGAAGTTACTTAATATCTGGATTGCCTTAAAGATCTCTTTTAATTAAGGAAAAAACAAAATCGTTGCATCGACATATTAGTCAGCTATGGCCAAATACATCAGTACAGGTGACTCCTGAGATTCGACTGTTCAAGATTCGACCAACTCGAGAATTCAACCGGTCGAATCGATCTAGCCGATCGATCAGTCGAATTAGAAACTAGTTTACGCGAAGTAATTTTTGGCCCTCCCGACTAGGGATTGCAATCCCGGAGGAATTTCACAATCCTGGGATTTCGGGATTCTAAATTTCCAATCTCGGGATCCCGATCCCATATTATTAAATTTTATAAAAATATTAAAACCATGGTTTTAGCTGCAGAAACTAATGTTTTATTTATCCCATTTCCATAATGCATATAAACTGCTTCACTGTAATAAGTGAAGGTAGAAGACAGCAACACAGGTGAAAAAATAATAATAAAACACACTATGTATTATCTTATAAAATGCTAGTGGTTTTACTGTATGCTACTACACGAAAATGAATTCAATTTACACTTTCACTGTATAATCAGGTGCACTTATATTATAAAGCACAAGGGACGAACTGCGACTAAGATGTTGGGCCAAGCAACACAAAGAATGCCACCAACTAGCCGTAGCAAGCATTCTATCTTAATTGTGAGCAAAGCGTTTGAGAGAGTAGTTCCTTTTGTTTATACCAAAGTGCCCAGCCAACCTTTCTCCAACCATCGCAAGAGTGAAAATATTTTCAACTCACTAGAGCTGGAGCAGTTTTTCGACCATGAATTGCGATACTATGAGAACCCAGTGAGAAATAAAAATGAAAAAATACTACATTATATTCACAGACATCTCGGAGCCACATAACCAATAAAAAAGATATGAATTCGTTAAGGGTATATGAGAGATACAGCACTTGAGCTCAAGAGCTGAAAGAAATATTAAACTGCACCAAAGCGGTACTATGGAAACTCGAGGGTAAAATTAGAATATGCTTTAACGTAAACAAAAACATCTTAAATGAAGTCGGACTAAACTGAAATGAAGATTCGTTGAGGGTACTCGAGTATGAATGTGATTAATGCCTAAAGATAAGCAAGGAAGCAAAAGATCTGGCTCTTTTAGAATGGAATTTGAGAGCGGTGCAACTTAGGTCTCACGACTAGAACAAAAGTGATATCGTATGAGCCATATCTTTCACGCCCAGTTTAGAAACCACTGACCTAAAAAATGATGTTTGACGGAAGTCGTCAGAGCAACTAATTTGGTGTATAGAAGCAGAGAAAGATCCGAATGACGAAGCAAAGGATTGTGAATGCTCATTCGTTAACAAAAATTTTTCGGTTCATTTATACATAAGCTTGAAGCAGAAGAATGCCGGATAATTCTTTAGTAGCAATTAATATAAATACTATAATAATATTTTCAGATTAGTCTCGCTATAGAATTGAACCATTGATATGTTAATACAGTGAATCTCAGCACAAAAATGACGAATATTAAATATTTGTAAATCCCAAAATCCTGGGATTTCCTAGATAAAAATCCCGGGATTTTGGGACTAGGATATTTAGTGGGATCCCGGTATCCCGGGATTGCAATCCCTACTCCCGACCACGAGAGGTTTAGTTTCAGTCTAGACATTGTTAATTCTGCTCTAATTGTTTGAATTTGTGCTGATTCGACATTTGATGGTTTGAGATTTGACCATGTTTTCAGGACAATATCCTCGTTGAATCTCGGGAGTCGGGTATATTTAGGTAATGACTAAGTCAAAAATTATTAGTTGGGAACACAATAATCATTACAACATAGGGTTATATGGGAACGTCCCCAGATATATACATTTTGAGATACACTCAGTTTCCTAGGATGTATCTTGAGGGAAACCTGTATTCCTAAATCAACTGCTGCAAACCTGAATTTTCTATGCTAAATCTGCTGCCCACAAACTCTATTTCTAGTTTAAAGTTGTGGAATCATCCAGATTTCAAATAAAAATTCCATGCCCTATCATCTGTCCGAAGAATTCTGAATGTGTGTTCTTCCTTTTATTTCTCAGGTTAGTTCAAATTTATGGACTGGGGTCTTCAGTGAAGCTTACATACATAAATCAATTTTTGATACTAGTAGTAAGATTTACAGGACATATGGTCCAATCCAAAAGGTTCAAGAAAAAGAGTCTAAACATGGAAATTGTGTAACCAGATATTTAGTCCATTAACACAGAATATTCAGTGAAAATGGTCCAAAAATACAAAGGTTCAAAACTAAATAAGTTTAACAATATGTTGGTCCTTACAAATGCAATGTACATGACCAATTTCCCATGCCAGTCATTTACTATTAAATAGTAGGTAATTATTATAAATAATATACCGATAAAGTAGAATATGCAATTACTATGACTTCTTTAGCTATGAATTTTATTGTCAATCAAAATAAGTTTAAATATGAAAGAATGATTGTAGATTTTGGTGAATTTAAATCCTCACATTCATCTTCTACATTAGCTGCATCTGGATTCATTTTCAGCTAAAAAATTGATAAAAAATAACTACTACATTATTAAGTATTCAGTCATGTTTCTGCATAGTATCTATGCTGAATGCTGCTCATATCTGTGTCACACTGTGAAGACTGAAGGATTGCTGCTAGTATTTCCAATCAATGTCATCCCACAATCCTACAGAAAATGCATAAATTATCTTCAGTCTTACATGTTTAAGAATAAGAACTGCCACCTTATTTGCTGTGAATTTTGAAGCATGATGCAAGGAACACAGACAAATTAAGTTTTAAAGTGCTCACTGAAGTAGCAATGATTTTGTGAAAATCTATAAACAGTAAAAATTCTTTTGTAATTATAAATTTTCTTTCATTTTATGTCTGTACATTTTTCATTAAATAGTAGAATTTCTTATTATAATGGCACATATTCATCGAATGACAATTTTTGTGCACTCGCATCCATGGAATGAAACCTTAAAAAACTTGCAGAGGAATAAATTCTATTTTGAAACAAGCATACAACCCAAACATTCTTGCATTTATCTTTTACTGAAACAGCTATATCTGCCTATATAAATTTGGCCATATATCCCTTCTTGCATCTCCTCAGAACTAATATACATAGGTATTCGACATTATAGAACTCCAATATGAGTTATTCCTTAGCCTAAAAAGAAAGGGGTGAATGATTAGTTTCATTCTGCATTTTTTTATTTAACAACTAGTTTCAAAAATAAGTGAATGACAGGAATTTGTGACAATAATCCTAGATGTGTTGGTCGTATTTTAGACAAGGCATCAATCGCTATGAAAATGGCAGACAGTATTTTCACTTTTGACACTGTAAAGAAGGAATTCAAGGTAGAGAGGACATCTTCATTGCCTGATGAGAAGAAGATTTCTCTTGTTGGTAATGATGAAAAACCAAAGAATGTGATACCATAGAAAAAGCTATGGTTACTATTCAATACTGTAAGTGTCATATTGAGTAGAATTTGTCCAGTAATGATATACAAGCTAATAAGAGGAGGTAACTCATAGTAAATTGAGTGCATTAATTAACCCTGTGATCTTCTAAGTCAGTGTTGCCCAACCTTTTCTAGATTGCGGGCCGCATTGGTGGTTGCGAATCCCTCGGCAGGCTGCATTGGAGGTTGTCAATTCTTCTGCGGGCCAGATTAGAGTTTAAATCGGAAGTTATCTCTATATTCTGATATTCCATTTAAGTGAAAATATAATCTAAATTAGGTATTTATGGTAAACATTCCGATATTTAAAGTTTTATTATCAAACTTTTCATAAAAATGTATGAATTTGTGTGTTTAATTTTTCGGATTGCTTTTTCATCATGGATTCATGGACCACACATAAACCCTTCATGGGCCACATTCGGCCTGTGGGCCGTAGGTTGGGCACCACTGTCCTAAGTTATTGAGCTTGTTAGAGAAGTGCCTTTCACCAACAAGCTAATAAGAGGAGGTAACTCATAGTAACTCTAGTACATTAATTAACCTTGTTATCTCTGAAGTGATTGAGTTTGTTACAGAAGTGCCTCTTACCACCGTTGTTAATAAGCAGTGACAATATAAAATTGTCATAGTAATGGTTCAAGAAAAGTATTTAAAAAATACTTACCTCAAGTATCTCCAATAGCCACTTTTATAACCTTGTTGTAGCTATTGGAGATATCTGAGGCAAGTACCGTATATACTCGTGTATATGCTGACTCCATATATAGTACGACCCCTGATTTTTTGGTGAACGAACCTGATTTTTTCATATATCTCGTTTATAGTTCGACCCCAGCTTTCCACCATGGTCGATATATTTCGTTTCGATAGCTCGGTGGTTACGAGCGAGATATATCGAACAACCTTGATTTTCCACACAACCATAGAATAGACCGTAAATGTCGTAAATATTATTTCTTGCGAGTACACTAAAATTCGGATAAGTTATGTATCTTACTCCTAAAACATTTAATAAAAAGTGATATGAATCATGATTGCACAAGATGAAATAAAATCGTTTCAATTCTAATACGTCTTGATTACGTTCCGCGTACGTAATGGTTCCACTCGCTCATCTATTTAATAGGTAGGGATAAAGGATAAAAAGAAATTACTTTTGTAATATTCCACAGGTTAGCCTACCAATAGAATGCATGCGGGTGGCATAACTTCACCGAAAATGCCCGTGAAGATACATGAATTTCAAATCCTCAGATGCATTACTCGTGTATAGTACGATCCCCAATTTTTGCAATAAAAATTTGGTCGTAAAAACTCGTACTATACACGAGTATATATGGTATTTTTTAATGCAAGTTCTTGAATTTTTTTCAACCAACAGATGAGCTCGATAATTCTCTATTGAATCAGTAATGGTGTCATCTTATCTGACTCGAAACTTACTATAGAGTGTTCCATCTTTAAGTTTCAGTATTGGGTACATGGCACACGGTGTTGCCACCTCTCACTGCCCTAATGCTAGCAAAAGTCTGGCAGTTTAAAATTTCCTTTATGTAACTTATTAAGTAGATGTTATTGTTACAATTTTTGCCATAATACATTATTTTCTAAATCGAAACAAAAATACTGCATAGTAAAATTTCCCTCGCTACATACCGCAAGTGTGTTGCACACATGGCTGCTATAGAAACCCAAACACTCCGACCACTCCGATGGTCCCAAAACCCTCATAAAAGTGAAAGCTGAAAGGAGCTTAAAAGAATAGAATCTGTTTGAAGTGCCCTTGTTTTCCCTATGTGCTCAGATTTATTTCATTTTTGTGCTAGCGTTCGGTTGTCTTAAGCCAGTCTGAGGTACTTCTTTATCTTGTGATGTAAAGTTACCTACCCTTGCGAAAATGTCAAAATAGTAGAAAAATAAAAAAATATATTTTTGATGTTTTATAACTGGAAAAATCACTCATGATAAAAACGTGATAATTTATGAATAAATGATTAGTTAAAGTAAAGATTTAAATTTCATTAATTTACAAATGGCATAAGTTCGGTAATATTGTAAAATATTCATTACCACTCAAAGAACATCATATCATAATAAACAGATCAAAAAAAATTAATTTCAAATTATTTGAAATAAAGGAATAATTCCCCACAAGCTGAAAGATAAGAAAAATTAATTCTCCAGTTAAGGGGTTAAATGTCCTTCGACCTGTGAGATGGGTTTGATTTAAATGTATTACACACTTGGGGTGTTAATTATGTTAAATAACATTTCCTTAACAACAGCAAGATATATTATGCCATAAACTGCCTAAAATTTAAAAATATATTTTCCCAATCAAAAATTATTTCATTTGAAAGGCTATTGAAATCATAAATAAAAGTTTAAATAGTACATATTTTAAAAAATGCATAGTTTACTTTGTAAATAATAAATTAGTGTTGTAGTTGCCATCTGCATTTTTATGCATAACTCGATAAATATTTCATTTAGAGAAAGATGTATAGAATAAAAGTTGTAGGGCGTTTTAAAATATCCATTTTATGTTCAAAGCTAATTCACGAAAAGATCACCCAAACAATGTAAATTGGTATTTAACAAAATGGTAGCATAGTTAATTGGAGAAATGCGAGTTTGGAGGTACACTGTGTTCACATCTTATTTTTGGATTTACTTCCTTGCATATACAAAGATTATATGTAATGTGATCAGAGGAAAATAGGAAAGCATGTTTGTATGAGAATAATTGCTCACAAAATCCCTAAGTAAAAACAAGAATTGGATTATTTTATGCTGATCACTATACACAATGGAAATTAAGTTGCAACTGAGAAAATTTTTACCTGCCAGACATTGCAAATTGGAATATTTTATTCATATAAGAAATACTTTGTTATTGCACTAACCTTAATCACTTTCTGATGTGTCTAACGGTGCAACTCCTTCCACAATTGTCTGACATCCTGAAGGACCAGGTTTGGCCAACTCCGTGGAGGAAGATGAAGGCTGTGAAGTTGATGACGATGATGATGTAAGCTGGATTATCAAACTATCGACATCGTCTTGGAGTAGATGGGCTGTCCACATTTCGTCTTCTATTTTTTTTATATGCTCAATATAATTGGGCCAGTTATTTGGTGTTATTCGCTCATATCCTTTCTTAATTAATAATAGAACATCCTTCTTGTTGAAACTGGTATTATTTTGTCTTATAAAGTTTTTAAGTTGGGCCCAGACCATTTCAATTGGATTTAGTTTGCAATGGTAAGGTGGTAATCTCAGAATCTCAAAGCCAGCTTCTCTAGCCATTTCGTCCATCTTATACTTTTCATATTTTTATTTATTTTGAATGACTAAATGCAGAAGTTCCCGCTTCAATAAGTCCTCTTCCACTCGTATGCCATGGTCAGTTAACCAATTTTTTATGTCATGCTTGTGCCAAGAGGTGGTAGGGATTGATTCGATTCTTCTTGAATGGTATTTTGCATTATCAATCACTATTACCGAATTTTGGGGGCAGTTAGGTATAAGTTGCTCTGAAAACCATTTCTCATATGTATCACCATCCATTTCCTCATGAACATCAGCAGTGTTTTTGTGACATAAAAAAGTAATTTCAGCACCCAATATAAACCCATTCTCATTTCCAGCATGTACTAAAGCATACCTTGGACCTTGAGCTGTTGGAGCCTTCAAACCTGTACTTAAGCCCTCCAGAAAGCCTGCCGAATACTTTTTATTGAGTCTTTCCATTCTCTTAATAAAGAATGACCTACGTTAACCCAGGACTAATTGGTATAAATTATATCCCTATTCTCTGTTCATTTTTTTATTTTCCTTAAATATTCATGGTGCCATCTAATGATGTCATCACGTTCCAGAAAGATACTTTTATTTCCTCGCCTCTCGTACACAAATCCAACATCGTGGAGAAGTCGGTAGAGAGTGGTCCTGGTTATTTTCGGTAGATCCTCTTCATTCATTACCTTTAGAAATGAATTTAGAGTGGGAGGCAAATTTTTTTTAGAAACGTGCGAACATTTTTTCTTAAAGCCAAGACATAGAAATCGTCATATGTATGGCTTCTTGAATCTTTCCTCGGCCATTCCAATTTTCTTTTTTTCTAGGGTGTTTTCAACTTTCCTTCATTTGCTTCTTTTTTAATCTTATAAATTGTCCCCTGAGACATACCACATAGCTTGCTCGTCCTACTAACTGCAGATGACAGGCTTTCATTAGACTCATTGAGGCAGCTACTAAGAACATTTAATATTGTTTGTTTTTCCTTACTCCTGATTCTTTCACCTTGTTTTCTTTTCCTCGTTGACACTTCCATCTTCTCACAAAAACCACCACAATACACAGTATTTTTAACAAGGGGATACTATAAACATAAAACCTTCAAACACAACGTATCTCTACACTTGAACCGTATTACACACTTCAGTTTGAAAACGTTTTGAAGAATTGTTAAAACAACTAATTTGCAATACACAATAAAACTGGCAAAATTTGTAAGTACTTTCCCACAAACTTATGAGCAGATAAAATGACGAAAGCAAAAGATAGTCCAACAGCTGAGTTGTAACTGACGGAAGAGCGGGTGAGGGTGACGAGACCGCAATAAAACTTTCGCATTGTTCACCCTCCCCTTGGTAACCCAACCCCACATCTGGGTGCACCAAAAATAACCTCAAATATTTACCAACAACTTCTCGCTTAGACCATGACAGTATCTTTATAAACAAAAAAGTTTCCCGCAGACAAACTTTTTCGAGTCAGGCAGGAACACGCAAAAGGAACTTTTACAATTAAATGCAGAAAACAAATATTTAAAATCAATTTATTAAGCTTTCAGTAGCACCATTACGATCCTTAAAAATTTCTGAACCTAATGCAAAAAACTGCATTACATTATTTTAAAACAGAACGTATATATCATCGATTGAAACAAATGTGACCGTAAAATGTCCATTTCAGGTCAAACATTGTTTATCGCATTTTGTATAGAATATACTTTTTAGTTTTCATTTAAAAGTATATCATCAGATTCTGCGTTTAAAATAGCACAATTAGAAATTTTGAATTATTATTTTAATGCAACTTTAAATTATTAGTGAGATTTGGCAATCCCGGTGTCGTAGAGGAGGAGGGGGCAATTGGTTTTTTAAATCTGCAGGAGAGGGGAGAAACGATGCCGTTTGAAACCATACTGAAACTTTAAGATGGAACGCTCTATAGTTCTGTTAGCAAAGTGCATCTTCATGCTTTGAAGTTTACCAACTTGTCTTGAAAGAGGATACGGACAATCACATTGTGTGTTTGGTCTTAAATAGATTTTAAAGTAGAAAAAATGTCAGTAAGGATGATTGTTTAGGGTAATCCAAGTATCAGTTCACAAAGTTTATGTGATGGCTAGTGCACCATGATCAGAGTCACTGAAGGGGGCCCAGATGCGAATATCAATGGGGGCCACACAATATAAATATTTATAGTAATAACAAACACTTTATTGAGACCCGGTTTAGTATTATAACTTTTACAGAGTGTTTCTTTATTGGAAATCAGTTTGAAAGTGATTTTTAGTAAAAGGTTTTGTAAAATTTACACTCGATACTTGAATAATTGAGAACTTCTGGGGTCCCCATTATTTGAGGGCCCAGATGCCTTGCCTCCGTCGCATTCTCCCTTTGGCCAACTCTAGCCATGATAATAACTCTTTGCACAGTACAGTAAGTACTGTAATGCAAGATCAAGAGTTTAAAGTATATTATCTAAATACACAGTGTATGTGAAATAAAGTGAACCAATTAGATGCATTACTCAGTGAATATAAACCAAGATCATATATAAAATTTGTCAGAAATTTGGCTATCAAATGAAGTGGTAAATTTCTTTATTCCTAATGGATTCAACTTATATGTGGCCTAAACTAGGAAAAAACTTACTTGTGGAGGATGAAAGTATATTGCCAAAGTTTTAGACTATAAAGTAATTAATTTGAACTTACAAAATGAGAAAGAATTGTTTTAAAATTGTGTCATCATATTAAAACAATTTGGTAGAAATACTTAATTTTAGGAATGTATAGAAGCACAGACAGTGATGTAAATTAATTCTTAAAATTACTTGATTCATGTTTGGCAGATGTTTGTACAAATTTCAGATACAGTTGTACATTAAGAATAGGAGGTAATTTTACTATAGATTTCCTGACAAACAGCAATGAAAGAAATATCTTATACTACATTCATATGGATTGAATTTGAAATACATACAACGATTCAAAAAGATGGTCCAAATCCTCTTAAAGTTGTATTGATTACTTATTATCTAACATCCTGGTAAATAAGTTTAAGGTTAGTGTTATTAAATTTGTAATATCATATCATTACTCTCAGTGTCTAGTTACAATTGAATCAGCTGTTGTATCTATTGAGAAACTGGAAAATCAAAAAGTTGAATAAAGATTGTTCACAAAAAAGAATTAAGTTGTATACTATTGTAATTAGAAGATTGATCAATATTTAATGAGATAGAGGATGCAAATGTGTTAACAAATAAATTTATTCAAATGATTCTCAGAGTATTAGATGAAGCTTATCCAAGAAGAACGTACAGAAAATAGATAATGCTCTGGGGTAAGTGTAACCTAAGCTGGTTACATTGCGAAAGAATGTGTGTGAAGTGGTGCCACCTGCCAGATTTTCTTCCTACTGCGTCTAGGAACATAAGCATTTTGTAGTAAGAACAATTACTGCCATCATTTCAGTGGAAGCCACGTGTCAATCTTCTGCACAGTTTAATCTTCATGAACTAGTTGAGGCACGAGTCCTTTAAGATTTGCTGAATGAAAGAAGATTTTGGTGTCGGAATTGCTACTATCGAAGTAAGTATCCTCTAATGAGTAGTTGTAGATATGGTAATAAATCGAAACAGTGGAAATCTTTTGATTAGAAATTTTCATACGGGTTACACTTTCCCCAAGAAATGTTACTGTTTGGGTAAGTGTAACCGTTAGTAGGTTAAGCTTACTCCATAAATGCCTGTTGCAAAAGACTATGTACGAAATACTTAACTCAAGAAAATTTCACTATCAGCATGCATCTTTGAAGTAAGATTCTTCTAATAAGTGGCAATAGTTGCAGTAATAAGATGAAGCCATTGATATTGTTCTGATTATGAAAACTTGTTTGGGTTGCACTTTTCTTGAAACATGTTACAGTTAACCCAGAACTACACCAGTAAAATAAGTTTGCTCTCATCGTTCATTCATTTTAATGGTGATATTTGTTCTCAAAAAGGTGCTTTTTTCTTCTTCTTTCAGACATGGTGCGTACTTACATATGGAAAAAGGACCCTCTGCCATATTCAGAAGAAGATTTACATGCTGCTATGGATCTAGTCAAAAGCAGAGTAATGACTGTGTATGGAACTGAGAAGCTGTACAAGATTCCCAAACCCACTTTATTTAAGCATGTTAAAGTTCAAAGAGGAGTGAAAAGCAATTCAATGGGACGACCTACAGCTCTCCCCTACAAAGATGAAAAAACAATTGCAGAAACTGTGAAAGTTATGGAGAAGTGGAGTTTTGGCCTGTCAAAGAAGGAACTTTTGGAAACCATTGGACGATATGTAAATGAAAATAATATTCCTTCACCTTTTACGAATGGAGTTCCAGGAGATGATTTTTTTATCAGATTTAAAAAGACATGGAGGTTAAGTTTGAAGAAACCACAAAGTGTTGAAGCATCCCGGAAAAGGAGCATTGATCCATTTGTGATCAATGATTATTTTAAAATTTTGAAAGAAGTGACCAATGATGTTCCACCAACACAAATTTGGAATCTGGATGAAACCAGTTTCTGTTTGGATCCCAGTAGAATAAAAGTGGTTGGAGAGACTAATACACCAGCCCATAGAGCTACCAGTGGCCATGGCAAAGAAAATATAACCGTGCTAATGGCAGTAAATGCTGCAGGAGAAAAATTACCTCCGTTAATTCTGTTTAAAGGAAAGCATGTTTGGAATTCTTGGATAGCACCACCAGGACAAGTTTCCAGGAATAGCTTATGCTGCGACAAAAAACGGGTGGATGGAAGTGGAAACCTTTGGGAACTACTTCACAAAGAATTTTGTGAAAAACATTCCCCCTGCAAGACCAGCTGTTCTGATTTATGATGGACATTGCTCCCACATTTCCTTAGAGCTTGCAATAAAAGCAAGACAAGAAAACATTGTTATTTTAAAGTTGTCTTCACACACTAGCTATGTCCTTCAGCCTTTGGACCTAAGTGTCTTCAGGCCCCTAAAGCTGAAATGGAATGAAGAACTCATAAAATGGCAAAGAAAAAACTACGGTTCAAAGCTACCAAAAGTCATGTTTTCAGCCATTTTATCAAAAGTATGGGAAAACCTGGATCCAAAAAAATACAAAATGGCTTCCAAAAAGCTGGAATATACCCCTTTTGTGATAGTGTAGTTCCAAAGGAAAACTTTCTGCCAGAAGCATACAAAAGATGGCTTAATTTTCAGAAGAGCAAGGAACATCCACTACCTACGTCTTTTGCCGGTGAAGCTACCATGTCTCTGCCGTCAGCCTCCCATGTAGGCGAAGCTACAGGATATCTGCCAGCCCCTGATGCAGGTGAAACTATATCATCTCCATCGGCCTCTCATTTAGGTGAAGCTAGAGCAGACACACCAATAATTAGTAAAAAAACTTTTGAAGAGCTTCTTTTAGAACAAATAAGACAAATTCCAAATGAAAAAAGTACAAGAAAAAGGATTTGCCGAGGTGCCGCCATTATTACCTCAACAGAAGCCATTGAAATAATGAAAGAGGCAGCAGAATGTAAAAAAATGTGGGAATCAGGAAGAACAAAAGGAAAAGGCAGAAAGTAAATCAAGTTGAGGAGAGCGATGATGAAGATGAGCCCATGAAGTAGACAACCATTCCAATGAATCTGACGTGACAGATGATATCAGAACAAGGGAAGAAGAAGATCAATTTATGGAAGCGATTAACAAGGATTTGATAAATTTAGATGTGAATGACTTGGTTATTGTTAAATTTACTATTAAGAAAACTGTTAAAATATATGTAGCTCAAATTACAGCTAAGGAAAAAGTTATTGAAGGCAAATTTGCAAGAACAGTAAGATCGACATCCTCTTTCATTTGGCCTGATGTTGAAGATCGAAGTATAATTCAGCCTGATGAAATTTTTCTCATGTTACCACCTCCTGTTGTAGACAAACGTGGAAGATTTAATTTTACTAATGTATCTTTTGATTCTTTCAATAATTTCCTGTTGTAATATCAAGAAATACGCCACCAGAATATTTTTTTGATTTTTTGTTACAAACCTTTTTCTTAAATTACATTCTTCATTCTAAGTTCTGTTTGTCAACATCACAATAAACATATCCTATGTGGAAACATAAACTGAAGTGTGTATGTTTCATTTCCACTTGCCCCGTTGAGATTCTGCATTACAAACAGCTGTGGGATACACTTACCCCATACCAGGGTTACACTTGCCCCAAACCATGGGGTAAGTGTAACCTACTGCTGATAAACTAGATTTTGCGTTTCTGAGTTCAAACAATAAAATATATATTTTTAAATTTATCAATGATGGTTACGTCATATGTTGTTGGTCCATTGTATAAAATTTGAAAGCATTTGAACCAATATTCAGCGAGTAATTTCATGGTAACTTTCAACTAATTGAATTTAAGGTTCCACTTACCCCAGAGCACTTATAATAAAACAAAAATCTCTTCACCACATGTGTTTCATTTAAGTTTGTTTTTAATAAATTGGCATTACGAATGTAGGATACAAGATAAACCTTTATCTCCTCAGTATAAAGCACTAAAAATACAGTAAATGTATAACAGAGGTAAAATAGCTCTCATAGAATAATAACCATTTCCAGCAACAAATCCAAGAGCGAATGGAATATGATTAATGCTAATGCAAGGAAACCTAGAAATTGTCAATATGAAAATTTTTCATTAATGGTGCATATAACTAAAAACCCAAAAAAGATTGAAATACTTTTCTTAAGACATTTATTGATTTGGATAGGCTACAGACTTCTTGTGCGAAATGTCCCAAATGTAAATAATTGCAATCAGATGTTCCTCTTCCCTACAGATCCAATGGAAGTTAAAGGTATTATAAAAAACTTAGCAATTATATTTTCAGCAGGAACTGATGAGATGCTATTATTAGTAATAATGCACTGTGCTAACATCATTTGTGAATCAAAAAGTAAATTATTCAATACATATGTGTATGCTTTAATACTGACACATATCTGAAAAATCATCCCAGTTTGTGGAAAAGATTCTAAAGCTAATCTTGCTAATTTTCGATCTATTATGATAAAATCTGTTTTCTAAGAAATTATTGAAAAGTTATTTATTGCAAGACTCATAAATTTCCTAAACAAATATGATCTATTATCAGAATTCCAATATGCTTATGTTCAGAGCAAATCAATTAGCATGGCTACATATAAATTTACTATAGCAACTTATGACTCAATTGATTATTCTGAGGCCACCGTTGGAATATTTTATGATTTCAGTAAAGCATTTGATACAATGAAACATAAACTATTCCTGCAAAAATTAGAAAAACTTGGAATCCCAGAAATCTCTGTTAAATTTACAGTAATATCTAACTAGCAGAAAAGTCTGAGTAGAATTAAAATATAAAAATAAAAATATATTGAAAGCCTATAAATCTAATGACAACTTGCTTAAAACAAAATGCCCTTAAGGACAGTGCTGCCAATTTGGCTTTTTTTCCGCTAGATCTGGCGGAATTTGTTGTCACTTAGCGGAAAAAATTATCATTTAGCGGATAGTGGTAAATTGGGCGGGAAAGTCGCAATTTTTGACTTTTTCTGGCGGAATTTGAGTTTCAAGTGGCATCAGATTTCTACGTAGCGCACTTCGACAACTCCGTCCACGGGTCTTTCAATTTTGTATCTCGTATACAATGTATCAGGCACATGTTTCTGTGTTGTGCGATACATGTAGCGAAACATTGTTTCGCAACAAAATGAAAAATATGCCCCAGTGGAGACCCGGCCTTAGTTCCACGGAGGTTGTCTTCGAAACAAGACCATTCAGTGTTTTCTGGATTGGGATTACTGTATTTGTGTATAGTGATTTCTTTCAATACAATTAAGCTACATTCTGTGTGTTTCGCTTAATTTTTTAAGCGAATTTGCAATTTGCCACATTTGGAGAAGGAAAAACCAGGACCTAGAAGAGATCGATTTTCATTATATGTCAACTTAGAGCTATTACAAAGACTTCACCAAGGTTTCCCTGCTGTCAAAGTTGAAATATTTGGTAAGCAATATTTTATATCAATTATTTTTTCTTGCGGAAAAATTTCCAAGTTAGTATTTCAACGTGACCATCGTTTTTATTTATGAACATAATCACCCATACCTCAGTGACAAAAAGCTCTGTTAAATTTTATTTTTAAAATAGGAAAATTTTCGAAATTGCATATTTTTATAATCCTTTTATAATCAGATTTTAATGAGTGGGCAATCATGTTTAAAGACACTTTATTGTTAAAAATTCATTAAGCCTCTACTTAAATTACAATTCTCTAGTTTATTATCACATTATGACGAAAAATACTTTAATTTCTTTTACAAAACTTGTTAAAAATAATCAATAATTTTTTATTTAAATATTATTTAAGAATATGTGTTATATTTCCGATTTTAGTTAATTCCAGCCATGGCTATGAAAGGCGTGTATAAACAGAAATTTCGAATGGAGTGGTTACAGGATCCGCTTCTGAAGGATTGGCTTACCTACGTTTTAATTCCGCCTGAGAACACAAAAAAGCCTAAGTGTAAATATTGCAACGATCTACTCTATAACAGACTCTCTGATTTGAAAGCGCATGGAAATTCAGCTAAACATAAGCATTGGGCCGGTGTGTCTTCCAAATACAGACAAGAAAAACTTAACTTTATGAAGTGTATAACTGTGAATAAGTGTAAAATTGCTGAAGTCATGTTTTCCTTGTTTGTCGCTGAGCATTGTTCGATCCTATCTGTAGATCACTTGGGTATGCTCTGTAAGTCTGCTTTCAGTGATTCTGATACGGCAAAACGTTTTTCTCTGCATAGAACCAAATGTGCAGGTATTATACAGAATGTTCTGGAGCCTCATTTTAAAAATAAGTTATTAAATGACATTCGCCTTACAGTCTGATAATTGACGAATCTACTGATATAAGTGTAAGTAAGTATTTAGGTATAATAATTGTATATTATAGTAAACTAGAAAACAAACTGGTATCCACATTTCTCCATTTAGCATACCTAGAAAATGGTACAGCAAAGACAATAGTTGATTCCATTCTTGGAAGTTTGAATCAATTTAAATTGAATTTGTGCAATTTGACGTCCATCGCCACGGATAATGCGAGCGTGATGGTTGGGGTTAATGCAGGTGTCTATGCATTACTGAGAGAAAAACTTCCTAACTTAGTTCTAATTCGTTGTGTATACCATTCACTACAGCTCGCTGTTTCATATGCAACAAAGGAAACATTACCGTCATCCTTAGAGTATCTTGTAAGTGAAACATACAATTGGTTTCGAAGATCTACCTCTCGGCAACTGAAATACCAGAAATTATACCGGCTCTTTAATGATGATAAAGACCCGCTGAAATTAGTTCAACTCTCTCAGACAAGATGGCTCTCCATTGAACGTTCCGTAAAGCGTATTTTGGATCAATGGGTAGAGTTAAAAACTCATTTTGGCCAAATAAAGGAGAATGAAAAATGCTATGTGACCGATCAACTTTTCTGTTTGTATAGCGATAATGTTAATTATGCATTTCTAATATTTTCACAGCCGATTCTGAGTGAAGTACAAAAAGTAAATAAAATATTCGAAAGCAGTTCCGCTGATCACGTTAAATTATTGGAAGATCTCTTGCTCCTTTTAAAATTTCTTCTGAAAAAAATTTTTAAAAAGTCAGAAGTTATAGAACCTTTAGAATGTGATTTTGAAAATTATGTGGAACCCAGTCCTTACATGGGTTATCCGTTTGAGAAGTTGGTTTTGGAATTGAGAGGTAAATCAGATTTCTCTGAAGAAAAGGAAAACGATTTGCGCAGAAGTTGCAAAAATTTCATTGTACAATTAGTAAAGCAGGTGCAACAGCGCTTACCTGAAAATATTAAAATTATGCAAAAGATTAAGTTTTTAGGAGTTTCCAATGTCTTAAGAGCCAAAAAAGAGCCAATTCTGGATTTACTGTTGGAATTCAAATTGCAAGATTCTCTAAATGGAAAAATTGAAAATCAATACGAGAATATTAACTTTATTAAGTGGAATGAAACAGAGGATACTACAAAATTTTGGTGTGAAGTAATGCAGTATAAAAATGCTGCTTTTGAAAACCCCTTCCAAGAGTTAGCGGACTTTGCTATTTCAATGCTAATCATACCATATTCAAATGCAGAAGTGGAAAGATTGTTTAGTGTTATGAATAATATCAAAGGAAAAATGAGGAACTCAATGAAAACAAAAATGTTCAATTCCATTTTGACAATTAGATCTGGTCTGAAACGCTGTGGGAGTAATTGTTATAATTACAAAATTTCAGAAGATGCTCTATCCAAAGTGGGTACTATGCAAGCATACTGTTATGAGGGAGAGGAAGAAGATTTGGATGAGCTAATAAATGTATAAGTATTTTGTAATATTTAGTTTTCAATCAGTTTTATAATACCTTTAAATATTTTTATATTATAAAGGTTATTTAGGTTTTATTGAGAAAATATTGTAAAATAATGATTTTTCAAAGAGACTATTCAATACTGTACTATTTCTAATGTATTATTTTGACAAAATTAAATTAAAAACAGATAAAAATACAAAAATTAATTTTTATTAGCATTTTTACCCTTTCTTTCCTTCGGCGGAATTTTTGGCTTTTTTAAAGATCATTTTAGTGGAATTTGACTTTTTTTCAATTAATTTTAGCGGATTATTGAAGCTGTAATTTGGCAGCTCTGCTTAAGGATCAGTAGCTGACACAATATTATTCCTAGTTCTAATGAATGATCTTTCAATTCGGGTCAAATATGGAGTTATATCTGTGTTTGAAGATGATGCAAGAGAAATGGATTACCTATTTCTAAATACAGAAGAAACAATTTTTTAATATTTTCATCCATCACAGAATTATCCAATTAAACTACCTTACCTAAAATTTGGTAATATATCTGTCAAGCATGTTGAAGTAAAATCATTTCTTGAACTGAGAACGAATAATAATCTAAATTGGTCACATCATATTGATAACTTAAGTAACAAAATTATGTCTAGCATTTCCTAGCCTTGGAGATTGTGTCAACGGCCATAATAAAAACTTTTGCATTTTGGCAGGATGTAGTCTTACCTGAAAAATAATATTCTCTTTTCAAGCCAAATATCTCAACGAAAAAGAATATTTATTTTGCAAAAATGAGCTGTAAGCATGGGTGCCCGCAGAAATATTTTCAGGGGGGCTCACCCATTAGCATGGGTTGCTCACCTCGTAGGGGCTACTTACACAAATATAACAAAAACCATGTTTTTAAATTGATTATTTAAGCAGGGACCGCTTTTCATTTTAGGGGAGTAGTATTGCACACTGCAGATAAAATGTTGATTTCTAAAATTTCTAATCTTTTGGCATCCTGGATAATGTGGAATGCTCAACAAACGGCTCGCTGAGCATAAAAAATTTTAACAAACGGCTCACGTGAGCCAGATAGCGATGGCTGCAGCACACCCCTGAATACAGGGGTGGCAGGAAAAACATATGAAGAAACTTCAGAGGAAACGGAATAAAATTATTCAAGAGCTAAACAATATCATATGGCAGTGGATAAATAAGGAAAGGTTACTTTTCGGAACCAAGTAACAACAAGAATTTCCAATCGCCTCTAGTGTATATGCAACACTCATTCTCAAAGAAAACAATGAAAATAAATATACATTTATTAAGAACAAGTACATACATATACAATATTTTCCCAAGAAATATTTACTAGAGGCTCCACCCTTATGCACTATAAGTGTCAACACTGTGCCTCGCTCTGCAAGACAAATTTTCCTTAACTCCCTTGTTTTGGCATATATCTTAAGTAGCTCTAATTTCAGGCTTTCTCTTAGTTAGTAGATGACATGTTTCATATCACATTCATTTCTCTGCTTAAGGGTTTGCTTCAGAGACCATTAATATGAAATATGCTAATGTAACTGTTCTGAAACAGTTGGTCACAACCGAATTTTTTGATAGATGAGCAAGAAAAGAAGACATTTGGCATGAATGGACAGCAATTTTGGTGTTCCTGAGGGAGAAGTAGATACCATATTTAAAAGGCCATTCTAATTAGTCCATAGATAGATTCACCCATATAACGATCTCATTCACTGTTAAAATAATTCAGCATAAAAATACAGTATAGAACCTTTTATCCGGATATTAGTTATCCAGAATTCCAGTTAACAGGCTATTTTTAAAAAATAATGCACTTTTCCAAAATTTGCTAGGAGAAATAAATTTAAATATAAAGCTTCGCTAGTAATTTGGGTGCGATATGGTGAACAAGTGAACACATAATTTGGAAGAGAACAAGGACTTTATATAGGAAAGTATCCGATTACATGAGCCTGCTAGGAAAATCACGGTGCCTGGTGCAAAGTGTGCGTGCAGGGCCTCTTACACGTCAAACATGTTTAATAGTAAATTTTAATAAATAAAGCAGTCTCTCTCGCTGACAATTCGATATTTTTTCACATTTTCTTTAAAAATGCATGTACGACAAATATTTTTTAGAGAGCACAGGAGATCTTTAAGTGCGGGACCCGGTGCAGTTGCACCGTTCGCACTGCCATCAAGCCTACCCTGCCAATTACCGCAGTATTACTATTCAGTACAGGCAGTGATGAGCTGGAATAAAATTAAGAACCGGCTCTCTAAAAAAGAAAAAGTAGTAAGGAAATTTAGATAAAGATGGCAGAGGAGGCATACATGCCAGGGGCACCAGATTGCTCTAGGATAGTAATACTGTTATGCTAGCTTAACATGTGTCTTGTTCATAATATATTCCATTTCATACACTGTTGGTAATTGAATGTCAGATAGGGTAAAATGTACTTGAAAGGACAAAATCAATAAATTTTCATATTTTCTAAAAATTTAACAACCGATTCACGTGAGCCAGCTTCAGCTGATCACTGAGCACAGGTATGCATTATAATAGTGCTCAAAACAGAAAGTATTACAAAACGGAACGCACGTTCTGGTAGTGGAACTGAAAGCAGTGAACGCAAAATAACTCATAGAACAGTTACAATTGAGTTAAATTTTGATTTATTCCTTATGTACTATCATGAAGAAAAGTAAAGAAAAATTTTTGTATTATTTTTATTAAATGAAGTTAAAAAAAAGGTATTACTAATTGTTTGACGAGACAGAACCATATTATCGACACATGCGACGGGCCAGAACACCGTTCCGGTGAGTTCTAGCACTTTCCGAGCATTGTTTATGAGTATATTCCAGATAACCGGAAATTCCAGATAACTTGCTATCCCCATATCCCAAGCTCGCCGGATAAAAGGTTCTATACTGTAGTTGAAATGTGTTTATTGAAGAATATATCTTAATTTTAGAATTTATATTTATTATCGATTATTTATTCACTCCAGGGCCTCAAGTCCTTAGTGCATCAATCATACTTCACTCCCTCCAATTTAATTCTGCTAGAATTTTTGCAAAGCTCTGTTGCCCTTGCCTTTTTAGATTTTCATGGCTGACTGATTTCTTTAGTCTCTTGAAATATAATGTATTTGTTTCCTTTCTATCCAAATTGTTATCTCTTTTTTAGATAGGCAACATATATGCTCTACAATTAGAAGCTACAGAGAACAAATGTGTCCAATGCAATCCTCACCCCTCCATCTAATCCCTATCTGCATCACCCACCCCAACCCCATCATCCTTCTAAAAAGTTTGCGCCTCCCATACATCCCCTCCCCTCATTAAATGTGCTACCAGATTTTCCCTTCCAGCATTATATTGATGTGTTAAGAAGGTTAAAACTTTTTTAGTAGAAAGAGAGTTACTTATATTTGTTGTTAAATAATTTTAATAATATTTAAATTCATCTAAAACATAACCTAATAACAATATGCTTATGACAGCATAACCTAACACCAGAGAAGTAAATACATCTCTGTCTGTAATGTTCTGTTTAAAATTTCAAATTTATCTAAAATTCCTATAAAACTTTGCTGGAATATAACTAATTCCATAAAATTCAATTTATCGTTTATTAAATCACCATCAGTCCCTATTGCCAAAATATAATATTTATAGCATAAATAGAGTTTACAACATTAGTTTAATGTTTACTCGTTATGATAAACTTTGTTTTATCTGAACAAACACCTTGTTATTGGTTCTTATTATATGTTTGCTTAGATGAAATAATTACTTTCTTAATTACTTGAATTATGATATGGATTGTAGATTAGTATTTTTATGAAAACTGAATCACAGGAAATTCCCGGGATTCGACTGATTCAGTCTCAGGATCCTGGGATTGAGAAAAACCCAGGAAATGTTCATTCCTATACCTACTGCACCTACTCTATTCGTTATAACTTGACACACTGCAGTTGGGATGGCGGGAGAGCTATGTTGTCAGTTTTTGCGCTCAATATACTAGGGAGGGAGAGAGGATTGGGAGGGGGCTTTCCATCAGATACAGCGCGCGGGGA